>OX639994.1:7664425-10164425 GCA_951828415.1 Anomoia purmunda
AGGAACAACAGAGAAAATATATGTATCTTATACAATATTAGGTGGCAATGCGTCTAATGAGCAGTTGGCAGCATATCGGCAAAATCTAGCCAAACCACATTGGCAAGAAAACATGTGACAAACAAGAAAACTGACAGTGAAATTATTACCTATTGCTATAGCCTCAACGACAGCAAAGGATGTGAAAGGATGCTGGCAGAACACACACACACACACACACACACACACACACACACACACACACAGAGTAAAGGAAACCAAAAAACCGCAAGAGTAAACAATTGCGGCAAATAAACAAATAAAACAAAGCGGCAAACATAACGCAAAATAAAACAATCAGTTATGTATATGCGTGTGTGTATGTGTGTGTGTGTGTGTGAGACACAGATTTGCTGGCATGCCATCACCGGCGAGAGACAATACACAATTTCCGTTTCCGTTTTTCATTATGTGACAACAACGTCAACGAATTGACAGAGCTGCCAAGCTGTTCATCGTTCACCTTGCCACAAATTCACGTAGCTTTTGCTCCACGTAATGCACGAGTGTGTATGTGTGTTTGCGTTGTATTTGTATTTGTGTTTGTGGCGTTGCCAACTGAATTGTTTGCTTGCCGCTGCCAGATTTTACACTTCAGCTTCGCATTGCAACAGTAAGCGACAGATTCTGATATTTTTTTGTTTCTGGCCTTTTTTTTTTTGCTTCAGTTTTGTTATGTAATTTTTCTGCTGTTCGATTGAGGATTCGGTGAGTAGGAAACGTCGAACAGTCAGTCAGCAATCAGTCGTTTGAATGGATGAGGAACAGAAGGCGGGAGGGAGGTGTTAAGGCGAATACAAAAATTTATGTCAACAGTGCTAGCGTTTTTTTATACCTTTTGCTACATACACACACACACACACACTCACACACACACACCCACATATGCAAACAGTAATCGATGCAATATCTATGCATGGTAAAAAGCGCATATGAACTGGTACAAAAGTGTTTTGTGCTACTGTTTATCTTATCTTTATTGTTCTCTTTTTTGGCATTGAATTAGAATTTTGAAACTGCAAGTATCGAAGTTTGGGTTAATGCCCTTCGAACAAAATTCCTGCATAGAAGGCCACACAAAAAATTAGCTAGCTAGTTTCGGCTGGTTGATGAGCGAATTTAAATGGGTTTGAAAAAGTAGTTTCGGAGATATACATACATCTGTATCTATTCAGGTAAAGTTATTATAAAGTCGTTACCAATAAATAACTTCGCGATGCCGCTGCTTTTAGGAAATTCGAAAAAAAATATGAACTATTTTTACTAATGCTAGTACAAATTACTACTACTCTTTTAACTAATTTTTACTACTATTTTTACTAATGCTACTACTAATTACTACTATTTGTACTAGTGGTACTACCAATTCCTATCATTATTTTTAATCATTTCTACTAATATTTTTACTACTACTATTTTAACTAATTTTTACTACTATTTTTACTAATGCTAGTACAAATTACTACTACTATTTTAACTAATTTTTACTACTATTTTTACTAATGCTACTACTAATTACTACTATTTGTACTAGTGGTACTACCAATTCCTATCATTATTTTTAATCATTTCTACTAATATTTTTACTACTACAATTTTAACTAATTTTTACTACTATTTTTACTAATGCTAGTACTAATTACTACTATTTATACTAGTGGTACTACCAATTCCTATCATTATTTTTAATCATTTCTACTAATATTTTTACTCATGCTACTATTAATTACTACTACTATTCTTAATCATTTCTACCATTATTTTACCAATTTCGATTAATATTCTCACTAATCCTACCACCACTCACTACTACTATTTTTACTAGTTTCTACTACTATTATTTTTTACCAATTTCTACTACTATTTTTACTAATGCTAATGCATTTCCACTATTATTTTACTAATTTCTATTACTATTTTTACTAATGCTAATACTAATCATTACTACTATTTTACTGATTTCTACTACTTTTTTTTACTAATACTACTATTAATTACTACTACTTTTTTAATAATTTCTTCAATTATTTTCAGTAATGTTACTACTAATTACCACTACTACTATACTACTTTTCACTGCTATTTTTAGTAATGCTTCTACTAATCACTACTACTATTTTTTACTAATTTCTACTACTTTTTTTGCTAATGCTACTACCAATTCCTATTACTATTTTTACTAATTTCTACTAATATTTTTACTAATGATGCTACTAAGTATACTACTATTTTACTAATCTAGCTATTACTTACTACTAGTTAGTTTTACTAATTTTTACTTCTATTTTCACTAATGCTCCCACTATTTACTACAACTATTTTTCTAATTTCTACTACTATTTTTACTAATACTACTACTAATTAGTACTACTTTTTTAAAAACTTCTACTACTATTGTCACTAATGTTACTATTATTCTACTACTGGTTTTTGCTAATGCTACTACTAATCTCTACTACCACTTAAACTATTTTTACTAAATTCTACTACTATTTTTACTAACGGTACTACTAATCACTATTACTATTTTTTCCTAATTTCTACTACTTTTTTGCTAATGCAACTACCAATTCCTACTAGTATTTTTACTAATTTCTACTAATATTTTTATTAACGATGCTACTAATTCTGCTACTAATTTTACTAATCCAGCTACTAATTACTGCTAGTTATTTTTACTAATTTTTATTCCTATTTTCACCAATGCTCCTACTATTTACTACAACTATTTTACAAATTTCTGCTACTATTTTTATTATACTACTACTAATTAGTACTACTTTTTTAATAACTGCTACTACTATTGTCACTAATGTTAATACTATTCTACTACAGTTTTTTACTAATGCTACTACTAATCACTACTACTATTTATACTATTTTTACTAAATTCAACTACTATTTTTACTAATGTTACTACTAAGTAGTACTATTACTACCACTACTACTACCCCTACATCCATATTTAACTCACCATCTCTTTATAAAGTCGGCAAAGAAGTTTTACTTCTGGTAAAATACTACAGACGTTCCAAGTATTTTGGCAATACAGACCCTTCGAGACAAAGCAGTACAAAACTCTCTTACTGAAGGCAGAAATCATACCGTCCAATTTGTTACCGTAACATCTGTAGATATGTAAATCAAGCGTTTGACATGCTTGATCCAAAACGGTCTCAACCCATGGGTAGACGAATTATGTTTGCATCTATTTTCATTTATTTGCAACGCATTTGTGGAACGCAGTCGCACGACTAAAAAAAAGTGTTTGCGCCAAAAAGTAGATGCCATTTCGCATTTGTAACGACCAAGAAACAGCGAGCGCAAAGAAAGAAATTTGATGACGAGATGCTAACGCTATTGGCATAGACCTATCACCAAGTTCAGCAGCATTTAGGCATGAAAAATAGGCACAGATATGGCCACCCTATGCTGATACATTGACGAAACTCATCAACCTGATAGTTGTCAAGATTACTACGCCTAAAACTATGCGGCAGAAATAGGTTTCAAACCTCGAATGGTGAGAAAAGTCACATGACGTTATATTCTGTGCCATACATAGTTTTTAGGCGCAGTAAACCTGACAACTGTCTGAGTAATGCCAGTGTATCAGCATAGGGCTGATAGACAAGAAGAATAGCGCAAAAAGCAAATAAAGAAAAGGAAAAACCGAAACGAAAGCGAAAGCGAAACACAAATCAGTTGGTCTTAAATGCTTAAATGTGAGGGCGGCGATAGATATGTTAATGTGTTCTAAGATGTATGGTGTGCGACCTGGCACATAACAGCAGCATTCGCAAACTTTCTATCTCACAGTCATATACTGCTAGTAAAAAAGTGGGCACGTACTAATAACGCCTTACCAATTGAACTTTAATTGGGTTTATCCGCCATGTAATTAAGAGCTTATGTAAATGCTCAATTAATTTTCAACTATGTTTAGCACTTAATACTCTCTGCTCAGCTACTTAACACTCATAATTAAATAATTCATGGCCAATGCCACATTATGCCAACTATAGACGGTATAATCCCATTTGTTATGTAGTACTTATTTACATACATACATATATAGAACATATCGATGTACATATATATGTAGAGGCTTAACTACAAATATAATAGTTATATGAATCAAGTATATTGCTATTTTGCTGCTATATATTTTATGTTTGTATTTATGTATGTACGTTGTATAATATTAGCGGCTACTTACACCAAATTAACCAAAATCGCCAAGCCAGATGTAATCAGCATAATTTTAGCGTCCACTTCAAAATCGCCATGAATCAAACGTTGCACGGCCAACCAAACGAGTATTGCGGTAATGACCCAAATCATTACAACCGAGGCCATGGCACCGATAACCTCAGCACGATACCAACCGAAGGACATGCTATGTGAGAAAAAACGAGAAGAAAATATGGAAAAAGAGAATAAGTAATGGAAAGTCAGTAGGTGAAAATGTGCTGTTAATGGAAGGAAAAATATGAATGAATTTTACGCAGGAAATTAAATTCGTTAAGGTGATGGTTTTGATTCGCCAAATTTTGGAACGTGAATAACTTAGTTAAATAACTAAAGCCGTAGCTATGATCACTAAAAACTCATTCATTGGTTTCGATAGTTTTTTTTGTTTTATTCTATAACTACCGAATACCACGCGTATCTTGATCTACCTCAAACAGTACTGCGTATTAAATTTTATATATTTTTGTACTGAAACAATTTATATTAAAAAACTTAGGTTCAACTTAAAAAGTAGAAAAATGTACATTAGGGCGAGTCAATAAAAGTAAAACTCCACATTTTCCAAACAAATATAAAATTTATTATGTTTTAAACCAGTACAGACAATTATAGTTATTCAAATTTTTTCTGATCAATAAATAATTGGCAAAAATTTGCTCAAAACAAGATATATCGACCTAACCCTGATGTCAAAAATATCACAAAATATCGATCAAATATGATTGAAAAATTTTAAATTCAAGGACGACGATTTCTTTTGATCAAAATCCAATATGATCGGGGAAATAAAAATTAAAGAATGCCGTTTTTCTTTTGAAAAAGAAAATAAAAATTAAAAAACAACGAGCAAACTTGCTCGAAAAAATGCAAGTCCAAGTATAACGATTAATTTTGATCAAGAAAATAATTATGAAAAAATATCGACCGAACTTGCTAGATTAAACGAAAGTCCACGAATAGCGATTATTTTTGATCGAAATAATAAAAATAAAAATAATCGATTAAATCATGAATTTAAAAAAAATATATAAGCATTACGTTCCACGGTTTTAAGACACTTCAAAATTTCTTCAAAAACAGATTTTTTTTATAAATACAACTAATGTTTGTTTTTTTTTTTTTAATATTTAAAAACAAAAACTACTTGAGATGTTAAAATAGTGTTTGGTTAAAAATTTAAAAAATTTGTTTAACGGAATGATTATAATAAAATTTGTTAAAAAAAATTGGGCGGTGAGTCGAAATCGTGAAATCGATCAAGTTTTTTCTCAGTTGTTCACGATTTTCTTAAACCAATATTCCATAAAGTGGTCAAAACAGCATCAAAAATTTAACTATTATTATTTCGTTGTACTTGCAAAGGTTTAAATATTTTTATGCAAAACTTTGAAGTTTATAATATTTTATGACCTCAGTTAATTTGTTTTGGAAGAAATATTTTTAAAAACTCTTTTTATAAAAAAAAACTCCATTTTTGGAGGCAGTTTCAAAATGGCTCGCCTAAAACTTTTCCAAAATATTTTGGTTTATGTTTCAAATATATTGAATTTTATAATTCCGATTGAAAAGTAATCGTTTTCGTATGCACCCTAATGTACAGATTCTTCAAAAAAATCAAAAACGCATACTTAGTTTGTTTTATTTTCTTTTTCGCAAATATTTAATAAAAAAAAAATAAATATTTAAATCTGTTCAGTACTTTGAGAGCGAAATATTCTTGATATAATCCATTTTATATAATAGTAAAGATTATGGATCTCAACTTAGAAATTTTGAAAATTGACAACACAATCAGGGTACTCACAATGCATCGTAATGTGTCGTAAAGTCGCAAATGCATACAATTTTGAATCATTTGTGTTTATTTTTGAATTTTAGAGAAAAAGTAGTAAAAATAAACTAACTTCGAAATTTTAGGATTCTATTATATTCCGACAAGTTACAACCACTTGTGAATCCCCTGATTAAATTTATTTTGTATATTTCGTGCAGGCTTCCTTGTAATTTCAAAATGTTTTATCTATCCCCTAGAAATTGGAATCCAGCTATGGTTATTGAAAGTGGGTGTTCAACCAGGGGGTACCTTAGACCCGAACCTACTCATAAGGAAATTAGAGCACATACCTCTCCTCACAGTTTACCTTGCCTTTAGAGCAGTGCTACTACTTCATGTAAAAAGAGTAAGTAAAAAGTACGCTCCGATACCGGTGCTCAGAGAAGTTATAACTTTAGAATCGTCACAGAAATTATAAAGGACCCAAAACTACTCAGAGAAATTGATTACTAAATGTAGCGGGAACACCTCATATAACATTAACTAAATATACTTATCAAAACTTAAAAGGTAATATACCTCTATCTCAAACTTAAAAAAAAAACACAAAAAATATCAGCAACAACTCAACGCAAAACAAATTCGTACAACTTTCGCTGTTTTGCTTATTCTTTTCAAGTCATTCACAGCTTCACGAGCCAGTCAGGTTGTTGCGCTGCAATGCCAATAGAGAGGGGTGGCAAAGAAGAATGGGGCAAGTAGGCTGAAATTCAGCGCAAAGTGGCTTTGAATATTTTATGAAAATGAGATTGGTTTTAGGCTCTTACCGTTAACGCCAGCAGCCGACTAACAGCCAATACTGCACCTACCAGACCGCACCGCATCTTCCTCATTGACTCACTCACTCACAGACTCAAACACTCACTTCCCCTCACACACTCACTTACAGCCATTACGCTGATGTGGCTCTGTTGTATTTACAGTTACATTGTTTGAGTGGTGCGAGCTGTTTTTGCATGCTTTATTAATTTTTTTATTTTTGGCGGTAGTGTACTCGTAACTGTTGTTGTTATTGTAACTGTTATTTTCACTTTTATTTCATTTTTGTGGTTTCCAACCGCCAAGCAACAACAGCAGCAGCAGACCGTATAAAGTTGAATGGAGTTGAGTAACTTTGGCTGCGCTTTATTTTATTGCATGCTCTTGTCATTTTGTCTGACAGCCGTACTCTGGTACCTTCTCGCCACCATACAGACCTCGATCTCACCCCCCGCCGCACAAACGAAACGTCATACAATTTTGTACATTTACGAATAATGAAATTGTGTTGTGGCGCAGGTACAACGTCGAAGGTAGATTGCCATTATTGGCACTGTTGTTGAGCATATTTTATTTAAATTGCTACAATTTTGTATTTGAGTTTTTGATTTTTCGACTGTTTTCGAGCTGTTAGGGCTTTCGCGTAATGTATTTGTTTACAAAAACGCCTAAGCCCAGGTAAACAAGTTTTCAGGCACACCCCGCAGAATGTGAAGATGAAAAAGCGAGCATAAGTATGCAGTGAAAATATTACAGTTATGCGCTCTATATGGAAGCAGACAAAGAACGGAGCAAAAATTCTTAAATCCACAAAAAATGCTAAATCAAGACCGACAACAACTCAATCAAACAAACAAACAAAGTTGCTACCGAGCGAGCCCACAGTTGTTTAACCAAACGGGCTCTGTGAGACGCTCACTTACACGCCCACCGCGCGGCTGTCTAACAGGTTTGCCTGACTATCTGAATACTACAAGTACATATGTATATCCAGCTGTCTGCATGCCAGTTTGCTGCTAGCTTGTTGAATAATTTCGTTGAAATTTTCGTCCATTTCGCACATTCATTTCCTTTCTTGCTGTAACGCCATCGGCCGCATCTACACAAAGTTGATGTAAATTTTTTGCTTTTAAACAGTACATTGCATATTTCGGGGCGCACAGGCTTGTGAATGCAATTTTATTTTATTTTACGTTTTTTTTTTGGTAACCGCGAATGCAATGGAGATGTTTAAAAAATTGTACATTGCGTGGGTGCATTTTGTGTGAGGTGGTGTAATTTTTTTGGAAAACTATTTTTTTTTTTGAACTCGTGCCTACTTTTAGGCGGAAAAAAATTGTGTTGATTTGTATGGGGCAGGGCATAAACCGAAAATAAATGCTATATGTTTGCGCAAATTAACAAATTAGGTAATAAATGCGATAAATTGTAGAGTTGAGGAAGTTTGCTCAAAAGGGCAAACCGCAAAACCATCAGACGGCTCCGATTCAGCTAATGCTGGAGTATTAATGGGAGTTATGCTGGAGCAATGGAAGTCATTGTTCAAAACGGCATGGTAATCATACTATGTTCAGGAGTGGCTGTTATTTATCCAAAAAAAAAACAAAAACCAATTGTGACGGTAAAAAAAATGAGAAAGAAAAAGGTGAATATATCAAGCATTTTCTCCCTATAATGCAGAGTTTTCGAACATTGTTCGCCAGTTCACATTTTCGTCTGGGCAAACGCTGCTAAAAAGTCTAGAAATATGCAACATAAAAGGCGAAAGATGGAATATAAAATCGGTCACTTTCTGAGGTATAAGAAGCAGACAATAATAGTAGATAGATGTTGCATAATTTGAGGCACAACCATCCAATTTAAAAAAAATACACAAATTAACCTAGTCGTACTTAAAAATGTACTGCAGATTCAGCTTACTTACTGCCCTATACCCAAGCCCATTGACAAAGCTAATCACATGACTATTGTCGCCATTACTGCGCCTAAAACTATGCAACCGAAACTTGAAACATGATGACAATTGTCATGGGTAATTGTTATCTTCTCAGATCAATTGGCATTACCAATGTACTAACATCTGATTACTAAGCAGGTAAACAAGGCTTGTGCAATTTCTTGCAGTTGGCTTTTACAATTTCTTTTTCAAATTGAAAAGTAGCCAAATATTCCAATTCTCTATTTTTACCGCAAACCTTATACTCGTTTAACAAGAAATCAATAATAATTTTATTTCAGTCACCCTTTTTAGTATAAATGAGTAAAAACTTTTAACGAGTTAAACTACTTCCTGGATTGTTTGATAAGAGGTTAAACTGAAACCCGAAAACTGTGAACTGTCTGTAACGAGTCTTAAGGGAAAGATCGGGTTTGAAAAATTAAAAATTGCAATGGCGAATTTGAGAATAAATTCCAGCGGATAATGAGAATTGTAAAATTAATTTGAAATTAACTAATTAATCTGGATTAGCTGGATTATCTGTAAAACCAACTATAATTAATACAACTTTTATGACAAAATTTTTGATGGTCTAAACGCAAGGCAACCAGATTGAAAAATACCCAAAAATTGGAAACGCAGCAAAGGTACGAATCGCATTAAGGAAGACGCATGGCTTACTGGACGGGAATTTTCGCTACTAACCTTTTTTATATACAAACCCACATTGAGTCAGAAAATTTTACGAGCCATATCAAATCCTTACAGTGAAAAAAAAGTTAATCGACTTTTTTTATTGGATTTTTTGTTTTTTGATGCAGAAATTCATCTAGCTGCCTTAAGAGCATTTCTGCATAGAAAAGAAAATTAAAAAAAAAAAAAACAAATTTGCTTACGTTTTTCACGCGGTTAGTGCTCGATATTTTCAAGGGTTTTCACGCTTAGTATTTTTCGTAAATTGTTTACACAAATATAGTTAATTCTGTAACAAAAACAGTATAAATCCAAATTTTTAAACTTTGTGCAAATTTAAAAAAAAAACCAATCTAACAAATTTGGTTCAAAATTTCAATATTTTTTATTACAATTTTTAGAAAACTTTTGGTATGCAATTTTATAGCCTTTTAAATTTATCTATGTATATCTACTAAAGTATAATTTGAAGTGGTTGAAAAATTAACTACATAAAAAAAAAATTACGAATCAATATGGTCAAAATGTCACTGTAAAGTTTTCTGTTTCACTGTATATAAATTTCTAGCTACATTTGAGAAGTTTTCTGTTTGCGCTATTCAAATATCATTTTTTTCAATAACTTGATACTTTTTCGAAATCGCTGTTATTATAGACCTGTAAATAAAAGGCACAATCAAATATCTCTGCAAACTTTTAGTTAACATCAAATTGCAGTTTTCCTACCGCAAATCGCGTCATTTAACGCACACACACACACACACACATACATACACAATGAGTTTACAGTATATGGTTAATAAATGTACGCACAAACCTACTAAGCCAACCACTTTCGTAAACAACATTTGCAAAAACCGCATTGACGCTGCCCACAGAACCAACTCACAGCGCATTAGCATAAAAACTTTTAATCTGTTCACAAATACACCCACCCTACCCGGCCAGTCGGCTGGCGAAGTTAAAGTCGCGCAACAAACAAAGGCAACGAGAGCAAAAAAAAACAAAAAAAAAAACCAAATAATACGTTTTGTAGCCATCATCAACATATAATAACTATTTGCAGAAATAATCAACTCAGATGTTATGAGAATGTGTGGGCGAAAAGCGAATGAATTGTAGCAAACTTAAAAAAAAAATTTGCATACATTTAGGCGCACTCACACACACGCATGCAATGCAATGCAAAGCGTTAGTTGCATGAATGGAAGTATTCACTCGTTGGCGCCTTAAAATGGCAAATGAACAAATTTAGTTAGTTGGTTTTTTTGTATTGTCGGCTGGCTGTGAAAAAAAATAATGCCAAAAACAACAAACGAAAATGAAATGAGACGAAAATTGAAATGGCGCAATTTCCGCAGAATTTGAAGCGCACTCACACACACAGACACATATATGATTTCAAAAACTATGCAAGCCATCACACATTTCTTTCTGATACTCTTCAGTCGAGCCGCATTTTGCTATTCAGTTTCTTTCCTACGCTACTCCTCCCCTCCCGACTTGCATGCCGCTGTTTCAGAATTTCAAATGGTGTTGTGGTGGTGCCGCGAAAAAAGTATGCAACTGTATGTGCTGTTATTTCGACAAATTTGCATGTCAGTAATGTGCTTGAATTGCGGCATCTAACCGTATGTGTGGCGTGCATTAGAGAAGGCGCGTTTTTTACTAATTTGGGTAAATTTTTTTTTTTTAATTTTGTCATGACTGCATTTTTTTCAGCATTCGCCATCAAATGAGGCGCAAAGAAAGCTGACTGAAAATATAACCACAATAAAAAGTTAAATTACACAATTTGACTTGCACGCACACACACACACACACAAACAGTTGTGTATATGTACTAATTTATGTCTGCTTGCCGCGCCGCAGCAACCCTGTTACTCTTTCTCTTCATTCACGTTTTTGTTTATTAATTTTTTCTTTGTATTTTTTTTAGTTCATTTGCTTCACTTCGACTTTGTTATTCACGCCAGGCGGAAGTAATAAGCGCATTATAAAAAACCATCGCCCAGTTAACAGTCGGCAACACATACAACTGCAGACATCCACCCACACGATGCCAAAGTCGAATGCATTTACCCTGCGTCGGGTTGTAGGCAGCATTTCCATTTTCAACGCAATTACCTTTTCCGGTTTTCCCAAACGTTTTGTCGCTGGTTTAGTTCGTTTTGTAACGAGTTGTGTTGACATTTTTTATTTTCTTTGTTGCTATATTTTGCATTTATTATTATTGTAGTTATTATGGTAGCTTATGTAAATTTTTAACTTTTGTGGTAAGTGGAGCCTTTTTTATTGCATATTTCCGAGCGCTTATGTCGAAGAGTTGGAAACGCCTAAAGTAAAATTCGAATTATTTATGTAGGTGTAATTGTTGGTTGGTTGGTGTGGATACAAAATTTTGTGCAGATTTTACTATGGTACTAATATTGAAAAACCAATTATATAATTACAATAAATATGTTATATAATTACAATCGACGTACATAAATACACTTATGAACATAATAAACAAACGATGTCGATATCGATCATAAAATCGATATACGCGTTATCGTTGCTGATAAAGGTACTACTATCCATCGATAACATTTGCAATTATGATATTGATTATTGCGGTAATAATATTGATATGTACGACGACTAGGATAACGGCAAGGATAAATATTTCGATAATTGCAACATATCGATAACTGCAATATTAAGAACTCGATTAGTAGAGTTATTACCACATATTGATAACATAAACGACAACAATATTGATAGCGAATTCGAAAATAAAATGAATATCGATAACGATAATGAAAAATAGTTCGATAACCGTAACGATCACAACATCGATAACGGTAAGAACAATGGAAGCAAAAAATTACACCACAAAACGATAACGAGAGCAATAATAGAATGGATAGCGGTGCTTGTATTTGAAAGCGATATATAGTAATCGATATTGAATAATTATAACAATATTAATAACGAAGTTACCAATTATTCTTTCCATTAGCGATAACATAAACGACCACAATATTGATTATGAGCTTGATAGTAATATCGCTATCGATAACTATAACAATATATATTTCTATAATCGTAATATACCGATAACGATTACACTATCGATAACGGTAAGATAAATGAAAGGAAAAAAGGGACGGCAGGCGATAACGAGGGCTACAACGGAATGGCTGTCGATACATGTTATTGAAAACGGCAACGTTATAGCAGAAATTAAGAAAAGGTAGGTACTACGAGTAACTTTAAAATTCACTCTAATCGTACAAGCAACGATAACGATGATGATTTTCTGAACAAGAATAAATGGTAGCTTCAGAAAATGGATATTTTGTTTGTAGTGATATTTTAGGTACATCCGAATATTTAAATTAACTTTACAACTAACTATACTGTGGATTCGATTCCCATATTGAATAAAAAATCATAATAACTACTGAGAAAAGGATATTTTTTTTTTAGAAATTATTGGCACATAAAATTTGAATATCCTGCATGCATCGTAGCCTCATTCAGTGCAGCAGAATCTAACCTAAATTTAGATGCTTGTGCAATTTTTTATAATTACCAATGCATCCATTTATTACCGAACTTACTCATTCGGAGTTATTCAGTTTATTACTCCATATATGCAGAAATGCAGATATGTAAAAATATTTCGAGTACTTCAATAACATCAACTGTTACCAAGCCAAAACCGAGCAATTGAAATCGAAGAGAATTTATGTTTTTCGACTCATGTCATTTGGCAACAAACAAAATGACCTACTAATTAACTGCAAAAAACCATTAAATGCTTGAACAAACTGCGCTCATTGAATTCAATATCACTCATACGCCACGTGCCACCACACCACACCCGCATGCACCGATTTATCGCACAGTTGATATTAAGCTGATGGCCATTTGAAATAAACGACAGCTTGCACACACACAGACATATTTACATACATGCATTGTTATGTAAGTGCATTGGTACTAGCGTAGCTGCATTTTATTATTATTACATTTATTCTTGTTGTCGTTTTTGATAAGCGTTCATTTATTCTGTTCTCTACTCTGCTCTGCTCATATTTTTTTTTATTTTTGCCTCTTTTACTCCTCTGCACAGTTGCTAAATGTGCAGCAATTTCACCGAAACTAAATGGCAATTAAATAGAACATTTGTTTAGTTGCTGCTAAAAGTAAAACCAAAATGAAAACTGAAAATTCGAAATGAAAATAATTGAAAACAATTTTTGCAATGAGCCAAAACTGTCGCAATAGCTGTCGTTTGTTCTGTTAAACGTACGAGTTTCCATCAGCAATCAAAACTAGTAAAATTTATTGGCTATAAAAATGTGTTTTACTGAAGAATGTCAACAAGAGCAACATACATACAAAAACAAAAAACAAAAACAATCAAATGAATTTTATTCTAAAGAGCGCTGTGAACCTGGTAAAATTTTCGAAAGTTGTGCGGTGTGTCAGAATGTGAGTAGTTTTAGCTGCACTGAAGCATCATTGATTTGCATATATATACATAGTATACATATATAACTTCAAAGCTTATAAGGTTATAAAAACTTATTTGTAGCTAACCCAATTAGCAATAAGCCGTGGTTAGACTAAATCGAGTTTCATTTCGCTTTTAACGAACATTTCGAAAACAGCAAGATTAATACTTAGAAACTAAGCAAAAGTAATGAAGTATGAGCACCGATTTAAAACTATTTGTATAACGATAACGATACAATACCGATAAATATCGATATCGATAACAAAATTAAAACTAAATATTGATAAAAATAACGATAAATATAAGTGCAATGTTGACGATATTGACATAAGTGAAAACCATTATACCGATAACAATTCCGATAACTCTGTCGATAACCAAAACGATGGCGATTGCAGAAAAGAAAATACCTCCAAACAAATTTTTGATGAAATGTCATCGGTTCTACAATATTCTAGACCTTCATATACATATGTACTCAGCTTTTTCAGAGATACCTTTGAAGACCATTCTCGCTAAGTACTGTAAGGCATCGAAGAAAATGTCGTAAAGATCGAAAAGTTGGTATTTGTTGAGCGATGATTTAAATTGCGACATATAGCAGAAGAAAAAAAGATAAGCGGAGGATGAATTAGAGAGACTTTTGCACATGAAAAAAATTAGTGAAGTTTCACCAAATTTCTCATTTATGAGTAAGCAGTTTTCCAGCTCATTCAATTTCAATGCAATAAAGTGCAGGTTTCAAGTAGCTAGGAATAAGCACTGGTTTTTTAAAGATTTTTTTCTTGCCGATGATGTTTTGGTTTTCTTCTATACCAAAATAAATTTATTATTCGTTATACGTTACAAGTAGCAAAAACCCTTCACACAACGGGATACAACCATTTTGTATCCACGTAAATACCACAATACAAAGGTATTAAAACTGTTATCTTTTCGTTATGCATACTTTCAGGCTGAATCCAATTATATTAACACTTTAAGCGATATGTGCTGAGTAACAGCATGTTAGGTTTTTATATATTAAATAAAAAAATTATAAAAGAATCAACGGCAATTTGCAGCCACTTTAAAGTTAGACTGGTGTATTTTTGCTTAAATTGAATTTTAATGAAAATTTTGAAAAACTATTATAAATTTTGTATAAAATTTGAAACTTGGATGTATGTTTACATATGGCTTTTGTGAGAGAAATAAGTACATTTTAATTGAAAAGTAAAGGAAATTAAATAAAGGAAAAAAATAAATTAAAGGAAATTAATAAATATGCAGTGAGTTTATAATTTACAATGGCGTGACCATCCAAACCGTACTAGACTTAACAAAACTTTTGGTTTACTAGGCATTTCAACAGCCAACATATCGTTTGGCATAAGTTAAATTGCCACAAAAAACAACAAAAAGTAGCTATCTAATATAAATCGTTAGACAACATGCAGAAATCGAGCAAACTAAAATCTTGTCGATCAATGAAAAGAGAAAATTCCACATATGTAGTACAAACACAAAAACACAAAAAACACTGCATTCATATGTTTGTACCTGAGTCCACTCACCTATATTGGCTATCAACGTGGAAAATTTATGTACATACATGAATGTGGATATAGATTTAGTGCAACTTACCGCTGTGTTGATGGTCGTCCAGCTATCCAGATGGCAAACAATGATATCATAAAACTGGCAAAATCTGTTAGCAAGTGAGCAGCATCTGTGGCAATCGCCAAACTGTTCGATAAAATACCACCTGTTTGTGTGGCAAGCCAGTTGTAGAGTTGTAGTAGTTAAATGCAATAACAAAAACAACGAGGGCGTCACGCCGTATCAGCAGCATAGCCACAGCCGTAGCCGCAGTCACATCGCCAAGCAACGCATCGTTGGACAAATCAATCGATAGGGTTTTTATAAAACACCGGTACCAAAAAATAAACAAAAAAGAAAAAACAAAAAACAATGACATGAAAAAGAGAATAGGAAAATAAAATGACAATAGATAAACGATAAATGTTAGAGAATATTTAGTAAAATGCCAGTATATGTATGTAAGTATTTGCCAAAAACAAGCGACCGTTGGCGTAGATTGCAGCAGCTAAAAGCTGTCTGGTTGTTGAAGCTGCCTACTGTTTGATGATGGTGGTGCTGGTACTGGTGGTGATGCGCTGTTGATTGTTACGCCCTTTAGTCAACGCTTGCTTCCCCTCCCACCCTTCAATTGTCAGTTGGTCTGCCGATTCGGTTTTGACGCTAACGTTACGTAAGTAAACTAAACGCGCATTTCACTTTGTTTGCTTCGTTGCTTTTATTTTCGGTTAACAAGTCACTTTCCTGCTTGGTTAGTTGCATCTTTAGTTTCTGCAGCTGTTGTTTTGGCCATTTTGGTCAGAACATTTTTTTTTATTTTGCTTCTTTTTTTTTTTGGTAGCCCCTTTTGAGTTATTGAATTTCACAG
The DNA here is from genome assembly GCA_951828415.1 of Anomoia purmunda. Classification (NCBI taxonomy): domain Eukaryota; kingdom Metazoa; phylum Arthropoda; class Insecta; order Diptera; family Tephritidae; genus Anomoia; species Anomoia purmunda. The sequence goes on from OX639994.1 coordinate 7,680,903, forward strand.
CGCACTGTGGGCACAGCACTACAACGAAAAGGTGGAGTTGGTAAAATGTTGATAATGACAGTAGCCGAAATTGCAACTATTTGAGTTAACCGCCAAACTCGCTTCACTTCTCCTAATGCAACCTGCCAACGCGAAGGGAAAGTCTAAATTGCTTAGATGGCAAAGTAGTAGAATGTTTGACGTTTCATTCGACAAGCGACATGCAAAGGGTTGTGGCCATTGGTTGAAGGAAATCCTACTTATATTCGTAGATATGTTTTCTGTATATTTAGATTCTTTGCAATTCAGTAGCATTGCATTTAGCTGAGCTCATCACCATTAGCTATGTTGGGTTAAGAAGTTTCTATTGGATGCAAGCAATCAACGATTATTGATGGAAGTGGGTGGAAATTTTGCGACAGCAGTCGAAAAAAAAAGAAACATAACTGGATGCTTGAATATTTTGATTAAGCTTCAAATACTTTGAGGAAAGGAATATATTTATAATGAAGTCTATATTTAATGAGAGAAGGCTGTCCCGGCCCGACAAATGAACGACCAAATATATTATAGTTCGCGAAATAACTAAAAAAAAAACAAAACCACCCTCCAAGCACTAAGCATTTCTCAAAGGCAAAATTGAGTTAACTTCAAACATAGGATATAGAAAATTTCCCTCTAAGAGCTCTCCTTCACACATCATACAAGTTATTGTTGAAATCAGGTGAAGAGTAGCTTCCAATCCTTGAGAAGCATAAATGTTTTTTCAGCAGATGGAAATCAAACCGAGTCTCGCCAACCCCAGCAATACTACTTTTTTAACTCCATATTGAGAAATCAGCGCTCATCGCTCGATTTCGGTGCATTCAAGTTACGCCTCAATATGACTGACACTGTCTGTAGTTCTTAGTTTAAAAATTTCCTTTTTTATTTTCATTTAATATTTCAAACAGCTAGCTATTATCTTTAAAAATATTTTCGACCTACCTAAATATCAATAAATATTTAGATTCTAAAACAGGTGGCAACCCTTTCAAAAACGAATTTCAATTACAGCTGTCCTTAAATCTTTCTTGGTTGGCTCCCATTTTGTAGTATTCCACAAATGCTATTAATTTAATTTAGCTTAAGGTTTCAGCCAGGTGGCAACCATCTTAAAATAGCTTTAACTTATTAGTTCTTTGTTTTGCACCAGTTAATTTACTAATTAAATTCAATGGACGCTTTTATTGGTTTATTTTTATATTTATTATATTTTGTTCGCCAATATGTGCGGTAGCTCTTCAGGTAGTTTGCTAATTAAATTAAATGAACCCTTTTGAACAGATGGCAACCCTTTTAAAGTATATTATTGTATAAGCGGCTTTTGTTTGAAACACAATTTAAAATTTTTCTTTAAAATTCAAAGTTTAAATTAATTTAATTTTTCAAACAGGTGGCAGCTCTATACAAAACTGCTTCAACATTAGTCCCACTTAAATCTCCTTCGTTTGACAAAATTGCAGTAGTGTTTCAGTTAACTTACTAATTAAGCTATATACACGATTTTGAACAGGTGGCAACTCTATGCAAATAGATTTTTATATAAACCTTTTTGTTTTGAAACCCATATTTTGATATGTCATTAATATTATTACTTTAATTTAATTTATTGTAATTTTTCCAACAGTTGGCAACTCTAAAAAAAAAGCTTGAATATTACACCCTCTTGAATCTCTTTCGCGTTACATCATTTTGTGTTATAGCGTTCAGTTGGTTTACTAATTAAATTTAATTAAGGCATTGGAACAGGCGGCAACTATCTTCAAATATATTTTTGTATAAACATTTCCCGCTGAAAGTCATATTCTGATACTTCGAGAATATTATTACTTTAATTTCATTTAATTTTCCAAACGGGGATAGCAACTCAGCTTTTTAAATATTTTTTACACAAATGCATAGAAATATTTTAAAGCTCCATAAAATTAATTTTATTTGAATATCTCTTCTAATCGCTATCACTTTAAGCCAATCAATAAATTTCAAACGCAAATAAATATGTATGCTTCTCGAATACACAAATTTACAACGCACTTAGACGATGTGTATGCCCATTTACCCATATCCAAACACATCCCCTCGCCGCCCACTTAAGCCAACTGTAACATTTACACTACTTTTTTATTGGTTCAAGTTTGAGTACCGAAAGAGCATATCAAACATGCAACTGCCGCTTGACAAGCAGCAGGAAGTTGTAGAAATTCGAAACTACTGTAAAATTTTAGACTTGTTTATAAAATACCGAAAGTGAGCGCACACTAACACAGCAACAAAAACAAAACAGTTTAAAAATCCGGACATTTTTAGTTGCAAGTCAAATATTGATGCAACTACTGCAACAGAGTCTTTTCCAGCCTGTTCGTCTACTTTATTGGTTTATCTCTCTACCGGCTTGAAGTCATATTGATTGTTGTGCAATACACACACACACACACACACACACAGATGTGTAGCAAAAATGCATAGTAATATACATACATATCTATGGATGTGTGTGTGTATATGAATTATGCATTTACCAAGGAGACTAGAGACTACAAAAAAGTGCCAAGTATAGCTATGCATCGATATTTATGTAGGTATGCGTATTTGCATTTTTTGGTTACTGTAGCACTGCCCCCCAGGCCCCCCTATTGTTGTAAATTTCTCAACAGCCACAGCGGAGCGGAGACAAGACAAAAGCACAACAGTGAAAACAATTTGTTTTGTTGTGCGTTCAGGGTCGGATTCAGGATGAGAACTTTATAATCTTATTTCAAGTTTTTTTAATACAGGTACTGGCTTCTAAATTTGAAAAGTTCATCAATTCGCTAACTTATTATTCTCAATCAAAATTGCAACCAAACTTTGTGACCAATGATGTAAAGAAATTTGCCAATGGACTAGTTAATGTTTTGTGGTAAAAAATGGCACCCTGTTGTTAGAGCCTAAAACTAGGCAAACGAATTTTATTAAGCCTCAAACTACAATTTGTTTATCGATGAAAACAAATTTAATTTTAAAACTTTTCAGTCGGTGCTCGTCTAATTGCTATTAGGCCAAAATTTCAGTTGAAGTCGTGTAAGTAAAAGGCGAATGCAATATAATAAGTAACAATTTAAAAGGAACAATTTATCGTACTAAGTTTAGGATGAAATCATATCGTAAGGTAATGGCCTCTACAAAAATAGATTCATTCTTCAAGCTGGAAATATCGAAGAAGATAGGGGAAGTCAATAGCAAATAATTTGTACCACAAATATGTAAGTATATTATGTCATTCATCTGTAGAAAATATAGCAAACGAAATGTATTTTTAGCAGTCACAAATATTGAAAGAGCAGAAAACAATTTGACGACACGAAAATGTAGAAACTTCTTGAACACCAGAAGCTTCCTGTGTTTTTCCAGTAACAGAAGTAGAACAAAAATTTTAAATTCCGACTGGCATGGGTACAGAAATCCGTATGGTTAGCATACTCATGCCTCAGAAGATGGCTAGAACTTCAAACAAATATTTGAAAATAGATAGTGAGATTGGCTTAGGCCGCAAACGACTGCAAATAAAAAGACAGACAGAAAGTGGTTACCATCATTTGAGCGGCCCTATTCTGGTGACTGACAAACACTTGCACTCCAAGGATGTCGAATTCATGTATGATGGCAACTTCAGAGTACTTCTTCGTTTTGCCGTGGAGAGTTGAGTCCCGCGCTGCATAATCATTTGAAGTTTGCTGCGGCCAATTCAATGCCATAAATTTTTAATTTGGGCCTAACCCAAAAAACTTTTCTGGATCCATTCCTGTGTGTTTTGCATGCATGCATTGTGGTATGTGTCACATATCAATAGGGATCCTCAAGTGCAATCGAACTGGCTAAACACTAATGCTGCGCTACTGCTGTGGACTGACCAATAGACCGAGCGTAACTCACGACAGAGCGTCCTACCGCCCAACCAAACAAACAAGCAACCAACCAACCTACCAACAAACTACGAGGAGTGCTGTCCAAGCACGCAACAATTGACAATTCTAAGCCCTGCATGCAAGTTGCAAGCCACAACAATTGTGCAATACACGTCCTTGCTGTTGCAAATTCGCTCGCCTCCCACCACCACTACATTGATTCATAGCAAGGCACTTTTCGAGAGTGGGGACGTGTAAACTTTGCATTTTATTGAAAACTTTTGGCAAATTTTTATTTGTTTTCATTCTCAAATGTCCAGCCAGCCGTCAGTCAGTCAGTTAGTCAGCTTGTCAATCAGCATTTATTCTCTTTCACTGCAGCCTACTATTCCTGTCGCTCTCTCTCTCTCTTCCTCTCGCCCTCCTTCCTTGTTGTCTTGCAGTTGACTTGTGCTAAATTTGGCAAATTTTTCGTTGATATTTAAATTTCAAATTTTACACTTTTTCCATTTTACCATTTCGACAGCCTCCACTCTGCACTTTACCAAAAAAAAAAACATTTTCTATTTCATTTATGCTTTACTGAATATTTAATAGAATTTTGTATAACTTTGAAATTTTTGTTTAATTGCCACACGATTGCATGTCTTCGTATTCATCAAAGTGCAGTATCGGTATGCTCTAAGCTCCTTCGAGCCATTCATAAAAGCTCTTAGAAAATACTGATGTAGTCCAAGTTTTTCTGACAAAGCGTAATTTTAGGTAAAAATGAAAGTTTGCCCTCCGCTATTTTAATAGTATTTGTAGTGAGTTTTATTCGAATGGCTGGTAGGGAAAATATTTGGTGCAGAATTGGACTGAGATGCTGAAACTCAGAACGCTAAAATAGCGACTTCCAAAGTTGTTAGAGAAATACGAGGTGTGCCTAAATCTATGCAACATTTACCTGTCTCTTTAAGCAACACCAACAATTTACACGGCCTAAAACGTGGAAGTCTGAATAGCAGAAAATATAGCAACTTTGTCTTCTACCATTTTGACTATTGCGGTTTTTCCAGTTTTACAAAAAATTAAAACCCGCCTCAAACTCGTACATATAAAAATATTGCATATTTTTAGGTGCATTTTGGAAGAAAATTTTAAAAAATGAGGAATCCAAAAAGGAGCATGAAAGTCATCATATGTAGTCTTTTTTTCTTCCAAAGGGTTCCATTTTTATTTCTTGGAAATTTTTTCATTTTTTTTTTGTTGTCTTTTGTAAATTTTGTACAATCTTTGAAATTTTTATTTATATGTACTATTTTATTGTACCACGAACCAGAGTTTTACGAGAAAAATGTTTCTTAAAAACATTTTAAAATGTGGGATGAACTCATATACATAGTATGCATGCGCTAGCCCTATAGAATCTCAATACATCACATTTTCCCTGCTGGGTATTTACGTTGCAAGTTTACTGCTTTAAAAGTAAGATTTACAAGTTTGCCTATACTCGTAGGTATACAAACATCTATGTACATAAAATTTACTAATTGGCGTTTTGCAAAATTTATTAAAGTTCCTATACATACCTTTATTTTATTTAAACTAAGTAAATTCTTAATTGATTACAAAGATAGAAGGAGCCAAAATATTGAAACGTCAATAAAGAGATAGTTAAGAACTTTGCATACATGAAATTGAAATTCTGTGTGAAAAATTAGTCAATTGAGTAAACAATAACAAATTTAAAGTTAGCTCTTCATCAAAAATTATTTATCAATTAAATGAGTTTGTTTTGGAACAAAAAAAAAAAGAAAAAAAAGACTATAACAAAAATTATAACGCTGCAGGAAAAGGTGAAAAGATTAAATTTGAAATTAAAGTGAGAACATTCGCCAACGCTACTCGTGGAAACTAAAGAAAAGTTTTGAAATTTAAATTTTTAATTAATTTTATCGTAAATCTTTAACCACAAATTCACTTACTAGTTACAGTCTTTGACTTTGATGACTTTTTTGGGGCTGTGGAGCTGTTCACTTGACCCCGCGATACCAGTTGAGTGTTTAGGTTCGATTTCACTCATAATTAATCATTAGAAGAAAAATTTCCACGTAAATTAAATACGGCTAGGTGTCTATGAAACTAATGTTTGGTAAAACGAGTTGCCGTTTTTAAAATGAAGCTTTCGTAACTGTCTTCCGTTTGACGCCAATATTGTGATCGGATTCCGGTTAACTTTCTAATTAAACGCTTCAAAAGTATTTTCGTAAAAGCTCTCTCGTTCCACGCTAATATCGTAATGTTTTAGATAATTTATTAATTCAATTGAACTAACGCTTTTAAACAGCAGACAACTTTCTTCAAAAATATTTGTTTTTTACAAACCTCTTTCGTTTCACACGAATATGGTAAAATCTCAGCTACCGGAACTAAATTTTCTAACAGGTGGCAACCCCATCAAAAAATATTTTTCAAACGAAGCTTCTTAAATACCTTTTGTTTCACAACAGCACGGAAATTTTAATTTATTTTATCAATTAATTTTTTATTCAGTTTTTCAAGCTGGTATCAGTTTTCTTAACTTATTAATTCAATTAATCCTTTTCTTAAAAAATATTTTTATACACTGCACATCTTTCTTTTCACATTAATATTGACATTTTTTTTAAATTTAATTTATTAATTTATTGGAATTAAATTTTTATTCAGGTGGCAACCCTCATCAAAAATTTGTATACACCTCTTTCGTTTCACACTAATATTGTAATATTTTATTTAATTTTTTAATTGAATGGCATTAATTTTTTTTAAACAGGTGGCAACCCTCTTCAAAAAATATTTTCGTACACACTTCTTGCGTATCCCACCAATATTGTTATACTCCAGTTAGTTTATTAATTGAATGGAATTTTTTTTTTTTTTTTTCAAACAACTGGCAGCCCTATTATAAAATATTTTTTTTATCAACGCTTTTTTGAAACTTTTTTGTTTCAAACCAGACCAGCATTGTAATTATTTTCGATTATTTTACTAATTAATTTTTGATATATTTTTTTCAATACAGACGTCTGTAGTATTAGCTATTCTACAACCAACCAAAAGTCGCTTGCTGTGGGCATCTATGCCTCTGTGTAAAAATCAAACAAAATTTCATTACTCACCAATAATTTCACAAACCATGAAAACCAGGCATAGCACACTTGCAATTATCAGCTTTTTCCGAGCCCTTATATCTATGCCTTCTGTGCGTTGGCGATGACAGTGATCTCGCACTAAAATGAAATAAGAATAGGAGATGAAATTTTATAAGTAATTTGGCATAAATGGAAATGTAAATATATACATATGTATGTATGTATGTTTTGGGGGCATGGTACAGCAGTCGAATCGAAACAAATTACCAAAATATTTTTTTATGAAGATGCGATATGAATTGAGACATAATACTTCAGTTTGTATGATTTTAATAGTAATTTTCCAAAAATATCGCAGAGTTAATAAAGCTCAGATTAGAAGTTCAATTTTTTTTTTTTAATTATGTATCAATAATGAAAACCAGTATTAAAAATAATAATATTTTTTTTTGAGATCACCGCAAATCACTAGCGTGGTGAAAAATTTCAGCAAATTGTGTCAAATGTCACAGTTGATTTACGGGCACCCCCTGTCTAAACCAAATGTACACGTTTTCATACATCTTTCGATAAAAATATGAAATTCTCTGCATAGATTTACAACTCCATACATCCAAGACAGGCCAGTAGATTACAAGAATATTAAATCGACTAATAACTTAGGTAAGACCTCATGCTTCGAACTCTCCACTTACAATTTATTTACTTTCGCTGTTCATAAATTTCGCAAAATAATCTGAAGGTATGCAACTTTAAAACCACTTGCGATAACGACTTTTCAATTCAAAATGAATTATAATACCAACGAAGTGAGCGCCAGCAGCAGTGGCGGCAGAGCCAACGCCATATGCAAATAATAACCCGGCAAGGCAGCGGAGGAAAGCAGCATCGCTCATACGCAGTGTATAACCTCTTTTTTTCTTTATATTATTTTTTTTTGAAACAGTCATTTGTATGAGTGTGAATATATATACTATATATATATATTTTGCAAGTGTGGGCGCTGATTGCCACTTTGTTGGCGCCCGAAAGTCGATTAAATTCTTTATTGCATTTATTGCAGTCGTCACCCCTACACCGCAGTCGGCACTTGCACTCGCGCTTCCTCCCACGTTACTAGGCGCCATTACTGATGCGACGTCACAAGCGTGCGCTTCTTTGCTTTCATATTCCTGACTGCTACTGACAATGTGCCAACTATGTATTTTTGGTTCGCGAAAAACAAAATCTCTAAAAAAAAAAAAAGACGCTCAACTTTTATTTGCACTTTTTCGATTTGTTCTTTCAAAAAATTTTATTCCGCTTTTCATTTGATTTGTTGCATTACTTTTTTGCTTTTCTTTTCTTTTGCATACTTTTTCAATTTTGTCACGCAATGCAAACATAGCGCTCGGCGACATTTGCATGGTACAGCACCGGCGGCGGCTGGAGGGTGAGTGTATCCCGCCACTAAAGCGAAACGCTCAGGTCGGCGAGGAGGCAGCAGTCGGTGTAGGGTAGAGTGTGCAGCAGTGCGCTCACGCAACACAAGAGGGAACAAAATTAAATTCCTTTCAACTTCATTTCGCTACTTTTTATCAATTCGCTGCCAGCCGTACAAGCTGCCGCCTTTCTTCTTTTCAACTATATTCGTTGGGACTTTTTCTTTTCCAACAATTTTCTTTTTCTTTAATTTCACTCACTCGAATTTTTAATTTTGTTTCTTCTATAACTTCCAACACGTTGTTTGCGCTGCACTCGCTGGCACAGAAAATTCATTCGCTTAATATTCCTTTTTCTCAACCACTTATTTTCATGCTTTCAGTTATAGCCGCAACCACTCAAGCATTCATGCATTCATACTCGCACACACACACACACACACACATAATCGCTAACTTACACCCTCACTTAGTCAGAGGCAGGCAGGCAGGCAATCAGTCCTTGTTGCACTTCAAAATTTTTCACCGCATCTTCAGTTGGGTTAAAGCGAAAATTTTAATTGATTTTCCTTTTTAACGATACGCTTACACTTTGCTACACTTGAAACGTAGAACGGTACACAACAATAACAAGAAGTAGCAAACAAACAAAAAATGGCTTTTGCACAAAAATATTTTACAAATAAAATAAGTAAGAAATTAACTGACAAAAACTGTTGCTGACCAAGCTACAGGTAACCGGCTGCTAACAGGGGAAGTTCAAAAGCGTGGCACGTAGTTGGCAAATGAAAAGGTAAAATTAAATCAATTTTGTCCGCATTGGCAGCCTTCTGCTGTTTTTTGGTTTTTGTTTTTTTCTGCTTCTTTTTTTTTACAGCAATTGAAATCGCCAAAGGGCCACCCAAGCAAGCAGTCGGGCGAAAGCGACTGTAACAATTCAAGCTATCAGCTTATCTCTGCGATCCTTTTTAAGTGCTTTTGAAAGGCAAAGTACCGCTGAAATTATTGCGTGCAGGTGGAATATGGCTACGGTTTTTTAGTTGAAAAAAGTAAAGTCATGCGTATGTGTGTGTGTATTAGAGTTTTCGGCTGGAAAAGGACTACAGCGGAGTGCCTTCTAGAACGTAGGGTTGTCGTTCAGATACACCAATCGTGAAATAGCTGAAATGGTACGTCACGTACTCAACCGGATATGCTGGATTCTGACATAGACTCATTGTGGAAACTGCAGTCTATTGAACTGCTATTTGTACAGGAAAGAGTCTCATATACCGATTATATTTTTATTTTTATTTTGTCATTTACTCTATAAAACCTGCTCCCTGTCCTGACAAAATTTGTAACATATGTCGCTACACAATATCAATAATTATCGTTGCGGAAGTACAGGCCTACTCTAGCTCAGCTCGTTTCATAGCAGGCTGAATATATCCCTTTATTTCCGTTTTGCGTATTTAAGCGGCAACGCTAAGCAATAGCCTTCTTCTAATTTACTTATTATTGTTTTTAAATACATCTTTCTGATATTCAATCTCCCCGTATCTGGGTAGGTACCACTAACACTTAGTAACTTTAGGTTCTGTTTTGAACATCGAGATGCATTTCTGCTTTAGAAATAATATTCTGAAAAAATTTCGCTTAAACTTTTTCGCTGTTACTGCTCAATATGGAGGATCACGGGTATCACTTTCCAAATATAAAGCTGTTCTCACCCTAATCCAAAATGGCAGAATCTAATGTTAAAACTAATATAATTAATAATTAAAAAGTGACTCTTGAAAAGTGAATCGCCATTAAGGTTGCAGATTTTTTCTTAATCATATTTTTTTTAATCTTAATTCGAAATTGAATGACTAAAATTAATTTATCCTCAACAACAAGATACTGATTGAAGATTACTTAATTTTGGTCATTAATAGTCAATACAAAATTTAAAAATATGATTCAAAATCAACTTAGTTAATCGTGATAGCGATTAATATATTAACTGAAATTATTTTAATCGTGACTAATTAAAGTTTTTAAATTAATCAGTTAATCCCATAATCTACTAAATTAAATCAATGATTTTCGATTCACATATTTAGTCGTGACTGCGATTACTATATCAATCGAAATTTAATCGTCATTAATTTAAGTTTTTATATCGGTACAAAAGATTTAATCACATAGCTTAATTAATCAAATTAATACTTAAGGATTTCACTTAATTAATCGTGATTACGATTACAATATTAATCGAAATTAGTTTAATCATGATTTATCTATGAGTGACTACAGTTAATCGAACCTAATTCATATATTAATCGAAATCGTCTTAATCATGATTAATTTAAGTTTTTAAATTAATCAGTTAATCCCATAATCTACTAAATTAAATCAATGATTTTCGATTCGCATATTTAGTCGTGACTGCGATTACTATATCAATCGAAATTTAATCGTGGATAATTTAAGTTTTTATATATCGGTACAAAACATTTAATCACATAGCTTAATTAATCAAATTAGTACTTAAAGATTTCACTTAATTAATCGTGCTTACTATTACAATATTAATCGAAATTAATTTAATCATGATTTATCTATGAGTGAGTGTTTACATCAGTACAAATTAGTTAGTCGCATAACCCGCTTGTACAAATTAATGATTAATAATTAACGATTGACATAGTTCATCGTGACTACAGTTAATCGAAACTAATTTATATATTATTCGAAATCATCTTAATCATGATTAATTTAAGTTTTTAAATAATTATAAACCAGTTAATCACATAGTCTAATTAATCAAATTAATGCTTAACGATTTCACTTAATTAATCGTGACTACGATTACAATATTAATCGAAATTAATTGAATCATGATTTCTACAATAATCTTCATTAAGTGTTTATATCACCACAAATTAGTTAGTAGCATAACTCACTCGTACAAATTGATGGTTAATAATTAACGATTAGCATAGTTCATCGTGACAACAATTAATCGAAATTAATTTAGTCATGATTAATTTAAGTTCTTAAATCGTTTCAAAACAGTTAATCACATCATCAAATTAATGCTTAACGATTTTATTTAATTCGTAAGCAATATTAATCAAAATTAATTTAATCATGATTTTTACTAAACTCTTCATTGAGTTCCTATTTACTACAAATCAGTTAGTCCCATAATCGATACGATACGATTATTATATGAAGCGAAATTAAGTTAATCATAATTAATCTACTAAAAACAATTAATTGTTGCAGTTTTTTTCTTGCCTTACAGCACAGATTTATAAACACTTTCTAATCAATTTTGTTTGTTTTCTCCAATCTCACCGCCAATATGTCTAACTTACTTATTTGGCTTTATGTATATATTTTGTTTTTCCAAAAAAGAAGCTTAATTAAAACTTTAGCTGCTCAACAAAGGATTAACTTTTGACATTTGCACGCATATTTGTAATTATATTTTGCTGCCCAACTGACCTGCTGACAGATTGACACGCAAAACGACGACCGAACGCTAATGAAATTGTTGAGTGGCTTGCAACATAACAACACAATTACTCAACGAATAACCTATGGATTTACATAATTTACAAAAGGAAAATGAGAAGGAAAGGGTAAAATAAAATGCTTAGCATGATTTATGGAATGTAAGGAAATATTTAAATTTTCTTTGATTTTTACTCATACTTTGTATATATTTTACATCTTTATTATCTGGCAACACTAGATTTTTACCCAGAAAAATCTAAATCGAAAAGTGTATACATACATATGTTCCACAAAACAACTCAAACCTTCACAGCCGACGTAGTTTTTGGAAAGTTAAGGTTTTTAATTTTATTAAACTTACTAATTTGTGTTTTTTTTTTTTGTACAAGAAATAATTCACTTAAAATAAAATAAGGTAATTAAAACGTAACGAAATGAAAGCAGCCCTCATAAAATGGAACATTTAAATCACCATTTGTTTGATAAAAATTCAGTTCCACTATTTTACGTAGCTTCGATACCTCAAGTTTAGTAGAGACTGACGTATTTTTTAGTTTTATACTTAAAGTCAGGGACGGCTATCATTAAAAGTTATCTAAAAAATTAATCAATATTTTAAAGTTGTAAACTTTATAAACAATAACAGCAATAAATTAAATCAGAAATAAAAACTACATACATATGTGTTATGATTTTTGGATCAAAAATAAAATTCGTTTTCGATTGTTAATTTATCGATCTGCAATAACGACTCCTTTAGGAACTGTAATTTTTATAAGTTTTTTGTTTTTGATAAAAAAAATTCTCAAAAATTTTTGTGTTTAATTGTTTTTTTTTTTTTTTTTTTTGATCGAAGATAAGACTCTGTTCTTAAGCAATATTTTATTTAAAAATAGTGTTTTAGCAGCGCGAAAAATTCGCAACGTTCGACTGTTTGGTGGTAAAATTATATTGACATACACTCGTCAACAAAAAAAAATAAAACTCATAAAACATTTCATTTTTATCGAAAATATAACACCCGAATAACGAGTTTTATTTTTGATCAAAAAAATTCAACTCGATTTACAATAAGATTATTTTTTAAAGCAATTGATAAGATTCAAAAAATTATTATTATTTCAAATGTTTACTGATTTTACTAAAAAAAATTAAATCGTAACATATTTATATAGGGCACGAAAAAATATACATATACATATACTCCCAACTGTTTTTCAATTTTTTTTTTCATTGAAAATTTGAAAATAATTATTATTTTCGATGTCGAAATTTCAGCACAATGTGGGTATATTGTGCTGCAATTTGTTATACAATATATTTCTTAATTTTATTTTATTCAATGGATTTTGGAAAATATTCTTTCCACATTTGCTATGCTAGTAGCAACTAAACCCGATTTTTTTCAATAAATTATATTTGTAAATTCAATCATTTGCGGTGAAAACTTTTTTTACATTGCACAACTGCCGATATGTATCTACATTTGCATATATGTATTTGTAGATATATATTTCTATATGTGCAGTTGGCTTCAATAACCCCATTAAATATACTCGAAAACTACATATACATATATAGCAAATATGTTATCAATATAGTTCAAGTATTTTGAATAAATTTAGCGCACCAGTTAGCTTCAATTGAATGTGTAATTTATTAGAAGTGCAACACGTTTCGCTGAATCGCTTACAACTTAACTAGATATGTAGTATGTATGTAATTAAAATAAATTCTAGATGACAAATTTTAATTTATTGCTTTTCTAAAGATGTACAACTTTCACGAGGAGCACCCAGAATTGCATATTTATAATTGTAAGCAAGGTATCAAGTGTAAATAGATAAATATTTATCGGTGCAAGCTCCAATATAATTATAATAATTAAAATACATTGTTTAGCAACGCTATAGTAGAAATTAGTATTTTTCACGCCCACAACGTTGCACAAGAATCTCAACTATTCTTTTTATTTATTTTTTTTTATTTATTTGTTATTGGTTACATATGTAAATATATACTCACATAAATGATATATTTAGGTGTGTGAAGGGCATGTGATTAAAATATTAAAATATTTTCCACTTAAACAAACGGTGTTTAAATACCATGTATTTTTAAGTCAGCTCCAGGCCATTGAATAAGTATTTTTTATATCACTATTACTTATCCGCGGCCTCTTCGTTGAAGTAGTTTTTGTCACTTATCAAATAATCATTTTTCGCCCCCTGAATCCCCTGGCCAGCGATTCCCAGCCTATAACTCGAAATCCTGTACAATATGTAGCATCTTAAAACGTTTTACCTAACTTGCTTGTCTAAGTAGTATCGGTGTGCTACAAATCTGGCATCTAAGTGAGGCCCCGATGGTAATGAAATGTAGTGTACAAATTTAGGCGCTAGGTGGCGCAGCAGTCGAGATAATCGTAAAAATCACATTTATGGCCCGATGTGATTGAAATCCTAAACAGATATTACTCATATTAAAATAAATAAAAAAAACATGTGAAGAGTAATAACATTATTACCTTTTTCTGTGAATTATTTATTGCACGCGCAATAATTACATCCATGCCGAAATCGATGATAATAAACTTAAGGCAGCGATATCAATAAATCTAACTACAACGGAAGTAATAAAGAATGATTGCATTATAGTTACCAAGCAACCGATAACCAAAGCTACAGCAAAACGCATTTCAACGATAGCGAAATCGATAACGACAAAAAATGCCGATATCGATAACCATAACAATAAATACTACTTCGACTTTAATGATACGGATAGGACTGTTAAAAAAAACCTAAAACTATAACGCTCGATAACACTAACGATAAGTATATCTATAGCACTGAACAACGATAGCTCTAATGAACGATAGCCGATATAGAAACCAAAAGCCATACCTTTTAGAATTAAAGAAATTTAGCACTATTCAAGCTATATTTTATTCTATAAACAATATTTTTCCAGAGACAGTATCCGTTATAATTTTTATAAAACAATTATTATCCAATCAATACAGTTTAATTAAAATGTGTTCGTTGGAGTTTAATCGTTATTTTGTGATTTTCACTTTTTCGATAAAATTTAATCGTTATTTTGTGATTATTTATTTTCGATCAAGTTTGAACGTTATTTATGGATTTTTACTCTTTTGACTACGATTTTTATTTTTCATATGAAAAATAATCGTTATTCGTCGACTTGAAGTTTTTCGATCACATTTGAATCATTATAATTGTACTTAAATTTTATCGATCATAACAAACGCAAAAAAAACTTTTCGGCGATGAAAATAATGGATCGATAAAATTAAAGGCACAAAATATCGATTGATTGTGATCGGAAATATTTAAATCCGCGGAGAATCGCAAAAAAAAAATCACAAAATATAGGTCAAACTTGATCCACCAAATAAAAGTTTAAAAATAACGATCAAACTTGATCAGAGAAATAAAAAATCACTAAATATCGATCAAATGTGATCGGAAAAATGTAAGTCCAAGAATTATCGAAAATAACCAAAATCACAAAGTATCGACAAATTTGATCAGCAAAACAAAAATTTGAAAATAGAGATTAAACTTGATCGAAAAAAAAATTACAAAATATATATCAAATATGAGCAACAAAAAAAACCACAAAACAAAATTTATGAATAAACCCTGTAGGGTCGAAGTTCTAGGCAGTAATAATAATTATAATCGAATATAATCCGCATAAATTATATGCACACACAAATCAGACAAAATTAAGGATGAATAGAGTATCGTAATCAAATAAATAAATAGACTAGAGCAATGAAAGCATACATTTCGAAAAAAAAATATTACTATTAATTGCTAATCAAAAAATTGCTTCGCTAAAAAACATAACTGTTATTTATGCATTCAAAATTATTAGTCAGTTTTCAATTAAGAATACATGTAATTTCGAAAACTTATTACCTGTTTTAGCATGCACACAATTGTAAATAATTTTAAATTAAAATTAAAAAACTAATTAAAGTATAGCAACCGCCCAAGGAAATAGTTGGGGTTTTTTTTTCGAATAAAAGTAGTAGGATATGTACTGCCCAACGACACTTACCCAACATTGAGCCGAACTAATTAAGCTGGGCACAGCTGTGTTGTTAACCCATTGCCAGCCTTTAGGGTCACATTTAACACGCTTATAACAAGCGTCACTGTGGTGGCGCATTTAAAACATGAGTTGTTAATTTTTTGCCACTATTGCTACCCCACCGCTACAGCAGCAACAGGGGAAAAAATCCAAATGAGCAAAAACCAACAGAAAAAAAAACCTGAAAGAAGCAACAACAACAAAAACAACATGCAACAACATTCCACACAAATTAATTTATAGTGCAGCAGAGTCGGTGCAACATGAAAACAATTTCAATGCTGCAAGTAAAATTTATGAATCCACACACCGAAAAAAGTGTGCAACGAATCAGAAGCAACCGAAAATATTTATAACAACATGAATAAATAGAGGCATGTATGTGCAAACATGCATACATAAATAAGTACAGTAGCGAGCAGGATTATAGCAGCGCACCTCAAAATATCAGATAGAGTATTGAAAGCAACATTGAGTTGGCAGGCGTAAGCACCTGCACGACCTAAATGAGTTTCCATACAATAAATTGGTCTGCCGGGTGTCGCTTGTACTGCTATAAAGAGGGATATGAATTTCGATACGCAGCGATGCCATATCGATGATTTATCGATCTTTTTTATCTGATAGCACTTTTTCTGTTTTTTTTTGCTTTCTACGGGAAGCAGACAACGGCGCATAAGAACTTGCGACTTAGCATTAATTGGCATTTACTGTCGGTATTTTGGACATCGATAATTTTGAATTCGATATTTACGGGTACCCAATTGTTCAAAATAGTATCGCATGGTTTCGAAATTCGTGCCCCTATATCGGAGCGAAAGTATCGCCCTAAAACAATTTTTTTTATTTATTTATTTAATTGGCGCTATAACCGCATACGCGATTTTTGCCGGACTTCTCCTACAATTTATGGAATGCGTCTTGATGTTGTAACACAAATTGAGAGACCTACTGTTTTACGCCAACTTCGAGCGGCGAATACTTTTTGTGAGAAGTTTTTCATGGCAGGAATCACTCGGAGGTTTTGCCATTGCCTGCCGAGGGGCGACCGCTATTAGAAAATACTTTTCCTATAATGTTTGATGTTACTTGCCCACCGAATAAGGCGCACATACGCTACGCACTCGTCTTCAGCGGCCGTGGTATCAAGTCCTTTTAATTTGATATTTATGGTTACCCGATTCTTTTAGAGCGATAGTTTGAATGAGTATCATAATATCGATAATTTCGGCCCGATATCGTGCTCTTAGTACCTAGCTACAGAACAGAACGGGACACCTAAAATTGATGAGAGCTGTGTCTGGGTTAGCCGTAGAAGCTCACGTGATCTTTTCCGTCCTACTTTCGACCAAAATGGTCACGTTTAAGCAACTGTCCAGCGTTTACCAAGCTGCTCACAAGAGCAGCCGGCAGGTGACCAGAGGGATCCCGAAATAATCGTTTTATAGTGTACCCGGCCTGGCTAACTTATCTGTTTCACAATTTTATTGAAGAAATACTGCGATGCTCTCGACAGAAAAGTCAAGCAATCCATAACGACCGCGCTCGATTCCACTGTTATTGAACCACGAGCTCTAATTGCCCTTTTGGCTGTCAGAGTAGATATTTACTTTCCCTACAGAGGTCGCGCTAGTAGTCAGCCACTCTACTGCTTCCTTTCACTTCTGAGAGTTTCTATTTTTGTACACTACACTGCTTTAATCACCTACAGGCATATGTTTGTGTTTTTTTAACTACAACAACTCTCTGCTGGCCAAACGGCACCAACGAAAAATCACCAAACAAAGCAATTGTGACACAACATGCCCAGTGCCGGAGTAGCCGCCATTAAGGGTCACCCCGAAAAAGTTGTGTACGATGGCAATGCGGAAAAAAGTGGCGAAATGAATTAACAACAAAAACAAAAAGCAACCAGTAGAACAATAACAACCAGCGGCTTAATATTTGACAATGGAAAGCGTGGCCACGAACGCAGCAACAGCATTACCGGAAGCGGTCCACCGTGGCGACAACGGTAGTGGCAGGAAAAATGTCGCTTGTTTTTTGGCATGTCGAAAGTAAATTTTCATGTACAACAATGTTGCTCAGCTGCAAGTTGTACAGAACAAAACCAAAATAAAAAGACAGCAAAAAAATGAAAACGGTCGACAAATTCAACAGCATTAATAAAGTGGCTGCCGGGCGCTTCTCATTTTTTTGTTTGCTTGCTTCTCTGGTTTAAGTGCTTAATTACCCTCTTATTTTAAGTGATAATTTGATAAGGCGATTTCGGAGATATCCCAGAGTTAGTTGCGTCTGATAGGTGAAGGATAGGGTTCACGGTTGCCTAAGGTATTTACTGTGCAATTCTTTCGAAAGAAATGAGTGAGGAACCTGTCTGATAGATGGCGCAATTGCTATAGGTTTTGAAACCCATAGGGTTGTTCTGGAAATTAACTACAGAGGAGTTTAACCATAAACGATTTCTTTATGAATAATGAATAAAACAAAAGCCTAGATCTGATCTACAAACAAAATTGTTCGCCAATTTATATTTACGAAACTGGAAGATTTTCGATACACAAATGTAGTATTGCAGAGAAGTGGTTCTGACCACTATATTTAGCAGAGTCAGTCAAATAACAAATGAATCACACTCGGAAGTCTCCCATTTAATACCACAAAGGATGGTTTGGATGAATCTGTAGCTGCAATGAAGGAATGTTATCTGGGAGCGCTGAAGTCAAACAATTTTCCACTCCCACTAACTGGATATGTGAAGCTTGTTAGATATTAAAATATGTTTCAAATATGCAAGGAAATCAACAAGTTTGATGGAGGTTCCAGGAACTCTTACAAAGAAACAGTCTATTGGGTAGTCCGTTTAAAGATCCAAATACGAATATCTATTCTGAAAGCCATCAGGCAGTCACGGTCAGGTATTCAAACTCTTGCCAGAAAGTCCACAGTGGCTCGGAATTGTTGGCATTTTTCAGTAATTCTTAGCTGCAACACTTCAAGGATATTTTATTTATTCAACAAAAACGAAATCTAGAGGGTTTAAATCTCTCGAAATTGCAGGATGTAATACAAGTCCGCCCATTCCTATGCACCAACGTTGGAAAGGTTAGCTTAAAGCTGTTTAAAGCCAATCGAAAAATATGCTAGAGCACCGGCTTTGCTAGAATCACATTAGCTACCTTTGGTCCAATTAGGTAAAACAATATAACCTAGAAACCCGTCTCCTACAATACCCATTTGAATGCTCAAAGAAAAAATGACTATGTTGTCCCAATTTGCATTACAATTTTCTGATGGAAAAATTAAAATCTTTCTGGAGACCAGTTTTAAGTATTGAATCTATGAATCTGTTAGGATTTAAATAATTTTGAGCGATATTTCTAAAATTATTTATTCTTCGCTCAGAAAAAATGATCATATTTCGAGTTATATTTTATTGATCCTGTTCGAATAACTCGATGATCGCTACTTTTTTGTTAATATATCATTCTCAAAAAATAATGGATAATTTTGATGAAAAAAAAAATAAAACTAAAATTTATTATTTTTATCAAAAAAATAAATATCTTAAAAAAATATTATTTTTATCAAAAAAAAAAAAAAAATCCAAAAAAATTATTATTTTTATCAAAAAAATAAAAATCTTAAAAAATTATTATTTTTAATCAAAAACTAATTAATTAAAAATATTTTGTTATTTCAGAGTGAAAATTTTATTGATCCTGTTCGAATAACTCGATGATCGCTACTTTTTTGTTAATATATCATTCTCAAAAAATAATGGATAATTTTGATGAAAAAAAATAAAACTAAAATTTATTATTTTTATCAAAAAAATAAATATCTTAAAAAAATATTATTTTTATCAAAAAAAAAATAAAAATCCAAAAAAATTATTATTTTTATCAAAAAAATAAAAATCTTAATAAATTATTATTTTTAATCAAAAAATAATTAATTAAAAATATTTTGTTATTTCAGAGTGAAAAAAAGCTATAAAAACGAATTAGAATTATTATTGACAGTGAAGTTTACAGATAAGGATTATCATCCTTTTATAGAATTTATAATGCTTGCGGTGCCTGCATTAGTACGTGGAGATCTCCGTCGGCCCAAGCATGCGTATTGTGAAAATCAATAACTCAATTTCGTGTGACTACAGCATTATCAGGAAAAAAGATATTGGCAAGAAACCGAGGACTTTCAAATCATTCCGTAGAAACAGGCGGCGAATTTGCAGAAATGCTTTATGATCAAGTTGACCCAAAAAAATCGAAATATAGGCAAAACATGCTTGCTTTAAACACTTCGATTATATTCTGAAAGACGCTTATATTTAATTACCTGCTTTCACAACATGTCCATTCATTTCAATGCGAATTTCCATTTTTTACAAGCACGCTTTGTCGTAATCACTTAATAATCTCAACTTAAATCACAATACCAAAGACAGCCCCATAAAACGTGTTCAATAAATAACTTTGTAACTCTTTGTCGAGAATTTCACAGAATTTTTTTTTTTTTTTTTTTTTTTGTATTTATGCACAACAGCAATAAGTATTATTTACAAACAATCAAAAAAAACAAATCTCACATTGATAATTATGTAGTTGTAAAATTTCATTGTTAGCGAATACTCTATTAAATAATTTAGCTACAGCACAGCGCGCGCTAGAATAAAAGCCGTGCTAGAATTGAGTTGTAAAATTTTTAGTAAACAACTTAATTTACACTATTTAATTTTTCTACAACAACAATTTCAAAATTTGCTTTATATTGTTCTTTAAATTTTACTTTCTCATGCACTGTTGCTAAAATACAAATCCATAATTAATTTAATTTGTTTGGCGATCGCGCGCAACTGCAGTTTATGCAACTGGCGACGGCGAGCAGTGGCGGCGGAAAGGTCAATTAAGAAACGAAATATTTAAACTAATAGCAATAAAATTTTTGCATCAGCACATTTGTGAAATGTAGAATGTGCCACCAACGAAGCGCGAGCAGTAACTGAAGATGGGCAAAGCAACGCCTCCGGTCAATAGCCGGCAATCGACGTAAAAGTCAAGTGTACTATAGAGTCGAGTCTCGAATGAGGTGTAATCCGCTGTTCAGTTGGCAGTAAGTGGTTGTATTTTGTTAACAAATTGACGCTATAGATCGCGATAGGACGCATGCCGTAGGTAGCAATGAGATGTTGTGAGATTAGCTGACGCGCCGTTAGTGGGATAAATTTAAGTGTCGGGTTGGAACTTTTTTCTAGCGGGGCTAATTCAGAAGCTCGATCTCACAGCATCACCTTTGAGTTTATGTAAGAACGCTAAATAAGTGAGAGACTGGAGCAAAGCTGCTCACGAAATTCTCTTTTAAGAAATTATACAAAGACATTATCCCGGAAAGATATTACTATACATTGATAATCCTAAAGATTGACGTAGAAGGCGAATAAGATGTTTTACACTCAGCTTACTGAAAGACGACACAACCCTAGGTGGGATTTTTTTGCTTTTAAAGCCGGTGTCTGCAAACGACTTCTCAAAAAGGCAAATTGGGTCAGCATTACGCCGAATACTGAGCCAGAAAAAAGATCCCTAGACTCATACGAACCGACTTGACTACTTGGCTCGCCGACAACTGAAAATTTTCTTTGAATCAATTAGGAACCGACGGAAACAAAGCGGTAGATAGCCTAGAACAACTTGTAGGTTAAGGTTAACGTAGCCTGAATGTTCCTGAGACATTCTATAAAATATACATAGCATAAATTGCGGGACTACTGAAAATCTTTCGTCATGAGTTCGATCGCTTATTCTACTACTACTAATGCCTTGTGGTGCTCAGGGTAGATCTCCACAGCCCAAGCCCGGAATGTATGTGCTCAAACCATTCCGTTCATTTGACTAATCGAGCCAGTCTTTCTATCGAAAGCGTCCCTGAACTGTCCATGTTTTTGCAGTAGTCAGAAATCAGACGTATATTTTTCGAGTGCAGCAAATAATCAGAAGAACAGCCGAATTAATTTTAGATCTCACTAGTGATTTGTTGTTTTTAGGTAGTTGCCATCTACCATTAAATAATAAAGGATATTTTTTTTAAAGAAGTATAACTTTTATTTCAAATAAAGAAAAATTAATAACATGGCCACTATATTTGCTTTAATAGCTCCCAAATTTTTAGGCCTTTAGCGTTTGTCACAATTTTTGGCATATGGTCACCGCAGCTGCATTTCGCAAATGAAAAATGGGGTATATGCTTTTTCTTTTATTGCGTGCGTTTTGATTTTGGCATGTATATTTTTAGCGGAGGTGTAAACACCGCCTTATGAATGTCATGCGGTCGACCCAATTTTGTACCACTTTCTCCATCGTTAACGCCTTTATCTCGCCAATAACCTCCACCACCTAATGAGTCGTAGTTTGTTTATCAGTCTTATGGATTCAAATGGCATGACTTAGGTACCGGATGTGTCAGAAATGAGCCACATCGCTAAAAATGATCTGACAGTCCATTCACCGAACGTGGGATGCAAACGCTAGTCTGATGACTCCAGTGAACCGAGAGCTTTCCTCCCAATTTTCCACGTGTTTTGCGTGAAAAGACCGAGTTGTTTAGAACAGTCTTGAATCGATAAAGTTGGGTACTCGTTCACACTCACCTCGACAGTGACCATAGCTTCTTCAGTACGCCTAGTGTGAGCTCTTATTGGATGAATATTATAAATCACGACTCCAGCGCCACCTATGCTTGTTTCGATTGGATTTCAGGCAGTGGTATAAAAACAGCGCAACTGGAATTTCGAGCTATCTAACCGGTACGATAGGCTCCAAGCCGACGCTTTCAAGGAGGATTATGGAAACTTCGCTCGGTGTGTTGAGGAAATCTTGGTAAGCTATGAATTGTCTGCATAAAGCTACTGCCACTTTCCCAAACCAACACATACATTGTACAATGTAATTGAAGCAAATTTGTATATTTTTCATGCACTTAAAGTCTTTAAATTAAACACCTAGTATATAATTTTTGACTTGTTAACATTTTGTTTGTTAAATGAATAAACGATCATGCAAATCACAAAATCAGCAAAAAAAAAAAATGTATTCAAAAGTGATTTGTTGACAGCAGTTGTAGAGTTTGAATGCATTTTTATTTTTTCTATTTTTTTATTTTTTTTATTTTGTAAACTCAATTTGATTTGTGAAAAACTGCATCAATTGTCAAGTCATTTACTTTTCAATACATTCAACCCTTTTACAAAAGAAAAGCTAACAACACCAACAAAAAAAAAAAAACACACGGAAAACAAATATTATGCATATGGCATGGCATGGATAAAATTATCTTATTAAAATATTAAAAAGCAATCAAAGCTGTTGATGTCGTCAACGGGTAGCTTTTGTTGTCACAATAAGCATGGAAATGTTTTGTAAATCTGTATAGCTGTACATTGTTTTTGTTGTTGTTGTTGTTGTTGCTGCAACTGTGATTGACTACATAATCTGATTGGGTGGAGGCGCGATTGTCAATTTGTGTGTGTCAAATTCGCGGATAGATTGTACGCCCAGTAATCGACATATATATTTTTTTTTATCAATGTCTATCAGAGTGGCCTGTTAAATGTTTGTAGTATGTCTGTTCGTCGAGCATGTCTGTCTGTTCCTCGCTCTGTCAACCGGCTTGAATGCATACTTTCCGTCTGGCTGCTTGAGTGTTTTGCTATTTGTTTATAGGCTTGTTCTTTATTTGTAGTTTGTTTGTTTATTTGCCCGTCTGTTTGTCTGTTTGTCTGTCTGTCCGTCCGTTCGTCAGTTAGTTCATCAATCACTTTACACACTTTTGCAGCTCATCAATAATTCAATGCGCCTCACAATTGTAACACTCAGTAATAACACAAATAAATAATTAATTAAAATCGTTGCGGCGATTGAGTGCAGTTAACAGTCGTACATATATGTACATACATATGTATATCTATCTATCTTTGTACCTACGAAATATTGTAACTGCACATGCATTTCTTATTAGTTCGTTTTTGTTGGCGGCAATCCCGATTTATGCGGATTTTCAAGTACATTGCGGTATTTGGAATTTTTTTTTTTTTGTTTTGTAATAATAATTCTATTATTTATGGAAAGAGTGTGTTATTGGAAAGAGTTTTTAAAATTAATGTTATTCAGTTATTATTTTTTGGCAGCTTGACGGGATTCCGAAAATTTTGTGTGGCAAAGAAACTAAGCAACCTAAGTAGTATTTGTGTTACGCTAGTCCAATGCAAAATGTCATGTTTTTTTAAATAATTTTTTTGACAGCTTACGGGATGCCGAAAATGTACTTTGACGTTTTAAAAACAAACGAAGAAACTTAAGTAGAAATTTGTATTACGCTAGTCAATTCCGAAATGTCTGCTGCGCCTGATGAGTAATTTGTGCTACGCCAGACAATTTTTAAATCTCCTGTTCTTTTTTGACAGCTTTATGGGATCCCAGTAGTTTATTTTGACATTTAAACACTAATCGAAGAAACCTAAGTTGTAATTTGTGTGCCGCTAGTCCCTGCCGAAATTTCGCGTTATTTTATTGTTATTTTTTGACAGCTTTACGTGATCTCCAAAATTTGTTTAGACACTTAAAAAAAAATGGAAAAAGCTAAATATAATATTAATTGGTTTACGCTATTCAATTTCGAAATTTCGAGAATGCAAAATTTTTCATTTTTGATCTTCCGTGTTGTCCGACAGGGTGAAAAATTTATTTACGTATATTGAAACGATTTTCCGTCATCCCTTGTCAAGTTTGGTTAGGAGACAAACCGGTTTCGACTTTGTGTCATTTTCAGTGTCATTTTTCGTTTTGGCAAATTTCTACACCAAACTACGATGCAAAATTTATTTAAAAATTTTACGGAATCCCGAGTTGAGTTTTCACAAATAAAAACAATGCTGAGATATAAAACTAAATCATGCCAAATTTTTTGTAATAATAACTATCTACTCCATTTTTTAATTAATTTTTATTTTACAATTTTTTTTTAGTTTTACCGAGATCTCTAAAATTTATTTTCATACTAAACCAAAGAAAAAACGATGAAAATATAGTTCAATTTTGAAATTTCCAGATTACTTCAAAAATCTTGTGGGGTAACGAGTTTTTTTTTTTTTTTTTTTTTCAAATAGAAAAGACTATAAATATAACCAGATCACGGGATTAGCATCACTAACGTGCATAACTGTCGGTATGTGTATAGTTTGTTCGCCGCATTGCATTCCATTGTAAACTTTGGTTTTTGCGCACGTTCCGCTTCGCAAAGCTGCTAGCGCAGTGTTAATAGCGGCAACGACAGCGATGAATGGCAACAGTAACAACAACAACACCAATAACTACAACGACGGTAGCAAAATTATCAACAGTGAAAGCAACAATAGCTAGTGTGGGCCGCATCGCGTGCGGTTAAATGCAGCGATTTGGAGTGCAGCCACGGCAATACTACGAATGCTAAGCTAAATCGCGCGCACATTAAATGACGTGAATGCAAATAAAAGCAACAATAATAATAACAACACCAACAAGCGCAAGAATAGCAGCAGTAGCGCCGTAGCAATGTTTCCAACAATACCAACAACGGTACGTAGCATTGTCGCTGCCAACAATTCCGTTGCTTCGCAAACTTGCAACCCCTCTCCCCAATACCAAAAACGCTGCAATAAATTGCTGCTAGAAAAAGCTAAAAACCAAAAACCAGCAACCAACAACAATAAAGCAAAGCGCAACAACATTAGATAGTAGATTGTAATGCTGGTCATATTAGCGACGGTGGCGACAGCAAAAATCGCAAACGCGTTCTAGCAGCACTATCTCTTGCCTTCTCGTTGCAACGCTTCGCCCTACACTTAGCTTTGCTTAGCATTTGCTTTACTTTGGTTAATTCAGTGCGCGAAATTGCTGCTCATTTGGGTATTTTTTTCCATTGTTGTTGTTGCCCGATTGTCTACCATGCCCGTGTCGCGCATGTGCGTGTGTGCACGGCAATTATTGTTTGTTTTCTGTTATCGCGCGTTGCGTTGTTATTTGCGTCGTTTGTCATCACTACTCGTTCAACGCACTAATGCTCGCAAAACGTACACCCACAGAAAACCCAAGCACATACGCACTCAACACGCAGTCATACCATACAGTAAATTGGACTGTGCGCTGTTTGAAGTGGGACTGCAACAATTATGTGTCTCGCGAATCCTAAAGAAGAATAGGCAGAAATATAAAGGCATTTCCGGGACATAGTGGTATCCTGGGAGGTGAGGAAATAATAAGAAATGTTCAGCAAGTTTTTGAAGTAGGAGCTATGTAAGATATAAATCCTTCCATATATTTTAATATTTCTGGGTTCACAAACCTACCGCGGCTGTTAGTCACCTCCTGGCAGGGACATAACACTTATATGTAAGTTTCATCGCGAAAACCTTGCTCAACTATATTTTTGCTGTCGCCCGATAACTATTATACAGAAGAAATATTTTTGCTGTTGGCAATAAATGTTTTCCCCCAGCGTTTATTTTTTGCGTTGCCTGATAGCTGTTATGCAGTTTTTCGTAGCCGAGAAGAGTTATTCCCCAATGATATTTTTTATGTTGCCTGGTAAATTTTATACAGAAGAAATATTATCTTCATTGTCAATAAAAGTTATTTCCAAACTTCTTTTGTCGTTGCCTGATAACTGTTATGCAGGGCACATATTTTTGTCATGGTCAATAACAGTTATTTCCCAACCTTTTTCTCATTCCTGGTAACTGTTATTTTTCAACTTTTATGTTTTATGTTCACAACAGCTATTATTTCGCAACCTTGTTTACGTTGTCTGATAACAGTTATGAAATAGAAATATTTTTGATGTTGTCAATGAGAGTTATTTTTCAGTGTTTATTTTTCCTGATAGCTATTAAGCAGGAGACAAATTTGTTCCGTTGCCAAGAAGAGTTATTTATGAACTATATTTTTTTCAATTGCCTAACATTTGTTATCCAGGAAAGATATTTTTTCCGTTGAGGTATTTGTTATCTGTGCCTGATAATTGTTAAGCAACAGAAATATTTTTTCATTTGTTAAGAAGAAGTATTCTCCAAAATTTTTTTTTTGTTGCCTGCTAACTGTTATACAGGACCAATATTATTTCCGTTGCTAATAAGGGTTATACGTTAATTTTTTTTTTTTACTTTCTCTGCCAAATGCTTTGTAGGAAATATATTTTTTCGGTGGGCGATGAGATTTATTTTTCAACGTTAGTATTTTACGCTGCCAAATAAGACTTATTTCTCAACGTTTGTTGATTTCAAATTATAAAAATGGTCCGGTAGGGCCCCTTTGACTTGAAGTCCTATATTTGTATAGTTCCCCACACGCGCCCAAAATACATTCCATGTCGTCGTCAATACCAACAACAACAAAAACATCAAACGCCAGCAATCTGTATTATCATCCATTACTCACCAGCCATGCGACAGCGAACATTATCAAATCGACACTATACGAGTAGTAAAATAAATCAGTGTATTTGTGGCAACTGATAAGCGGCATACATGAAATAAACTGCCGACAGAGAGAGAACGCGCACATAAAAGCAGACGCTATCAGCATCTAACGACATGAAATTATCAAGAAGTCATGGACGGAGTCACCATTTTACAAATACCGCAATTTGTTCTATGTTGACATAATTGTATTTTATTTGAACGAATTCTATCAACTAACCCAACATTAAATCTACATATAAAAGTTTATTAGAAATCATTCCAAAGGCAAGTCTTATTACAAGCTCTCTTTGCCAAAACTCGAGATAACGAAATAGATAACAAGAGTTTTGATACTAAAAACCTCGTCCCTCAAAAACAACTTGGACTCAGGGTACACATACCTCATTACTGCTCATGTCATCCTGCTCATATCACCATTTGAGCTTCCTATTGGTTTAAATTGTAATCATGAAGAGCAATACCAATGAAACCGAGGAACAATTTAGGACTTCTCGTTAGAAAGTTTCTAAGTTTTGACCGACCTAGAAGAGGTCACCTATCCTACATTTATTGTCACATTTATTCGTTGGAACTTGTGTTGCCAAATTACGGGCTACACGTTACATTTTGAATTTGCTCTACACCAGTTTAATGTCAACTAGGAATCGCATACTTTGGACTAGTCTTTAAATGTAAGACCCTCGCATTCTTTACTGCTGGGTTAATTACTTTATCGCACTTTGTATTTATTCATTGCTTACTAGCTGGAAATTTGTGGCAATTACCCGATGGTCCTTGAAAGATTTGCATTTAGCATTTTATTTACTATTCACTAGAGTGGCAAGGAACAACACTTCATGCTATGATTTGGTTCTATTATTTGCTTCAGTTTTACACCTTCCATGGAAATATCTAATTTATGAATTTAAGCAAAAGTTTCTCTATTACAAATATATGTTTTTCTCTGTTCGTCGAATGAATTTTCTCCTTATTTGACCTCAAAATCGTTTGCTGATTGGGGCCGAGAGGCCTCAGATTACCTGTATTACTTACGACCAGACAGGTACTCCTAGGATTGGTATTACTTTCGTTCTCCAACTATTTGCACCAGAGTAGTCTATCAAGCCCAAAATCGGGCTGGTTGAAAAGATTTAGCTTTAGTTTGATCTCTAGGCTGGCATACTTAGTTAATGTCACTTATGATCGTTTCTAAGTATATAGGTAAAGTCCTTCACAATTTCAATGATATAGCTGAGATTTTGTGAGTTCATAGGAGACACATTGTCTTGTGCTCGCTCACCGCTTGGCGTACCTTTTTGAGTCCTAAAGAGATGCTTACAGACCAATGCAGATTCTGGAATCATCTGAAAGCTCACAATATGACCCTAAACTCCTTCGAAGGAATGGGGTTTGATTAGAACTTATGAAGGCAAGAGAGCACATTAGATATCGCGATAAGTAGAAACCCTTATATATTACTATTTCTTTATTTTTCATCCTCGTAAGCAAAGTATTCACTCTTTGGTTCTCGAGACTTGTCTATGAGCATTGCCTTTATGTTTATTTTATTTTTTTAGACGGTTCTCAAATTGATACTGACTTGAATATAATACCAAAAGTTAATCATATCAAATCGAAGTAAGCCCACATCATTAACTATTGCTCGATTTAAGATTTATAAGTCATATAACTGTTGTCAATCAGTTTCGAATTCGAGCGTAAGTAGAATGTGAAAATCTAAACAAAATAAGCATTTTTGACAATTTCACCGCGCAAGGCGAGCACAAGCATTCAGCTTATATGGGGCTAACCACCTTATATGAATCCGCCTGGGTTTCTTTGGTTTCACTGCAGTTTGACAGTTTCACACACAGGTGGCCCTAATCAGGGTACCACAGAGGTTTAAATGTGGATTAAGACCTGATCTTCTCGGTGACGAGGTTTTCAAGTCGCATTTTTGTTTAGCACAAAATTGCCAAATAAAGTGGATTGGAGATATGTATATGTAAGTAAGATCATTTCGATAAATACAAGATTACGTTTGGTCTGAACATGGTGTAAGAAGATATTTGAGCGCACAAAGTCTGTTTTTGGAACAGTGAGGCAAGAGATATACATATAATTGGCTACATACGTAATCACTCTCTTGGATGTCAAAAATTTCAAGACTGATTACTGTGTTGCACTGTGCCATCATTCTCACAAACTAAAAGTTTCCCAACTCAACAATCGTCTCTCCTTCCCAAAAGGTATGCCGTAGCCATTTGAATATATTTATGTACGAATTCACTCATACTTCTGCATTACCGCAAACCAAATTATATAATATTTCAATTGAAATGTTGCTAAATAAAATGTCAACAGCAGCGACAGCAGCAATCGCAATAGTGATGAGAACACTTTATTACGGCAATCAAAATCGATTCAGTGGCTTGTCAAATGGCCATCAATGACTACTGATGAGGTTTGTCTACAAAATAAAATTCAATTTTCCATACAATTGAATAATCCATTAGCCTTTTTATCAGAAACAGCAACCGCAAGCATTAAATGTCCTGCACATTCAAACGAAAAGCCACCTACAGCAACAAAGTAAGGTAGGAGAGAGAAATATTATTATATTTGAAGCACGCGACAACTGCTGACAGGCGTTCATAAGAAATGCAAAGCGCGAAGAAAAAATAGTGAAAGTGGCACAAAGGAGTATTCCCAATAAGGAAAAATTATAGAGAGGTAGAAAATAGTTAAGTGGTAAATTTTTGAATAAAAAGGAAATTATAAAGTTTTCTATCTCTCTCTTTGCTTACCTTTAATGGTGGTCAAGCTTATTTTATTAGAAAATAAATGTGAAAAGGGTTCTTGCAAATGTATGGTATGTGTGTATATGCTAGAGATGAGCTGTTTTGCGAAGTTTTTGGCATCCAGCAGTTTCAAGTAGCTGAAAATTCTGCGTGATTTTTGATAACAAATTTTTTATATTTTGCTGACGCTGTTCTGCTATATTTTTCAAAGTTTTAGCTACTTGAAACTTGCAGTTTGTTTTATTAAAATTGAATGTGCTAGAATATTCATACTTCAAAATTTCTAAAAATCAAATTTAAAAAGTTTTTGCTTACAAATTTTTATGGAATTTTTTTGTAAGTTTTCTGGGAAGTTTGAAATTTCAACCTACATCATTTTTTGTTATGGACTTAACTATATTTAAAAAAAAATTAAAATGAAATGTGGAAAGCCAAATTTTTCAATACATTTTGCTACTATTTTCGTTATCACCATAGTATACAGTCAATTCAATTTTTGGAGAAACTTGATTACTCTGTCTGAAAATATTTTTGAATTAACTGCATCTTTTTTCTAAATACTTTCCCTCATAACTGGTCGTGAGCTCAAAAATTACTGTGGATTTTTGGATTAACATATTTTAAAACTGCTTTTCTATTATTTCAATATTTTTATACTATATATTGTTATGTTATTCATTTTTTAAATCTTATTTTTATAGGTTGCAACACTATTTCATAGGTATTTAGATAAAGCATGTACCATACCTTTATTTTTTTTGCATAAAAATAAAGTATTTACATTGCCACTAATGAATCAAATTGCACCGTAATTAATTCGACCCGAGCGCCATCTAGTTGGTACATTTTCAACATAAACATATGTATATTCTGTATACAAGTCAAAATCCGGTTACATTTTCAGAATATAAATTAGCCTATAACGTACACAAGAAGTTTCTCTACCTATTTACTTTAAATCCATCAAAATATATTCAGTCGTTTCCGAGTTTACCGCGAACCAAACGGATAAACAGACAGGCATTTCATAGAAATTAAGCCTTCAATGGTTTGTTCGAAATTTTGTTCAATATTACATACTATTTTCTTACAGGCGATAATAATAATAGTTTTGCTACTGTAAAACTTTGTGTGGAAATGTCAACTTTTTCTTTTAACTAGAACAACCAAAAATTTTTTTAAACCTAAAGGAGCCAAAATTTTAGTTCAACAAACCACCCTAACACACATTTGCTGCACTTCAACTCCTTTCAAGCTTGGAAGCTACTATTTACTTTTCACTATTAAATGATAGCGAATCGAATCGAATTCATACAACACACTTTACAAATTTCGCCGATAGCGCTGGAATGATTAAGTGACCATCGGAGTAATGGCTGTGGCTTATTGAAATTCTTTCCACTTGTAAAGAAATCTTTTTAGCTTTCTACGCTAACAATGACCGGGCTAACAAAAAGTGGAATCGTTTCCAATGCTGATAAAATCTTCAAAATTTTTGAGTAGCTCCACGGCAGCTCCGTTGGTCATAATAACAACGTGATTTTCAGATAGGTTTGCTTTGGGTAATCAAATTGAGAAAGTTGCTTTTGATCTCTCAATCTCCTACTTTACTTCAGTTTATGCTTTACTGTGGATTTTCATTAGATATTTTTTTATTTCTTTATTTGGCTTCCACTTTCCGTTTACCTTTTTTCCTCCCTTCAGTTATTTCATTGTATTTGTTCATTGACAGCGATATTTATTCAAGTGACAATCGCATGCCGCTAATGGGGTTTCAAAACACGGACGATTGAAAATGGAGGAGAGAAATTAAATAACACGTGTCTGAATGAGTGAGTGATAAGTTTTCTGTATTCTGATAAAAAAAAAATAAAATAAAATGAAGAAAAGAAAAAAGAAGGCACTGAATTGATGAGAGTAGTTATCGGATTCAGGTATCGCAGCAATGTCATCATTTAATTGATTTTAGTTTGGTGTTTACGTTTTTTGTATCGATTTTTATGAAAATGGAGAATGTCAGTCATATGAAAAGCTTTGCGTTAAGTAGATGTAAAATCTGGTAAATTAAGAAATTGTTTTGAAATCCACTCAGTTTTATTTGGTTTTCAATCGAAAACGTAAATTCTGAAGATCTAGAATAAAACATGTATCTAATGGACCGAAAAATTATATTTAAATCAATGAAAAAAATTTGGAAAACGCCATGGGTTTGAGAAAACTTTGAACAAAAAATAGAATATAAAAGCTTAATAAAAAATCGATTTATTGCTACCAAAAATTGTTCGAAAAAACTTTGATTTAGAAATATTTTACCTAATAGGGTTGCCACTTATTTATACAACTTCCCACATAACAAATATCAAGCATGAGGAAGCATGTGCAATACCGTCCGCGAAAAAAATTGTTAAAAATCAATGCTTATTTTTAGCGACTTCCAATTTTATTGGGCTGAAAAAAAATCGGGCTACAAAAAAACGTTTCCGAAAATTCTGGTAGACAATTTTTAAATTTTGATGCAATTTTTTTAAGTTCTGTCAAAAATCTGAATCTTTGATTTATCTGTACTTATATTTAATTGATATATTTAAAGAGGGTTGCCACTTGTTTGAAAAGTTGAATTTAATTAATTTATATACAAATTATATTAAATTTTAAAATATGACGGTCAAGCGATTCGTTTTGGCGAACGGGGGAAGTTTATATGTAGTTATATTTTGAAAAGGGTTGCCACCTGTTTCAAAAATAAAATTTAAATAAATTATAGCAAGTTATATGAAATATCAAAATTTGAGTGGTTCGTTTTTAAGTGGAAAATTTGTGCGCCTATATTTTGCAGCGAGTTGCCACCTGTTTCTAAAATTATTTTAATTAAATTATACACAGCTTATATTAAATACTAAAATACGGGTATCAAACAGTTCGTTTGGGAGAGGCGAAGGTATATAGCTATATTTTAAATAGGGTTGCCAGCCGTTTCAAAAATAATTTTAATTAAATTATACAGAAGTATGAAATGTTAAAGTGTTATTTTTGTTGACTTTTACTGAACAGATAATGAATTTATATGCAAATATGCGCTAACTGAAACTAGAACGGGAAAATCTCTATAGAAGGCTAATGTTCGAAACATTTAGATAAAGAGTACCAAATTTGATGCATACACATTTTATTCACCATACACCATATGCCAATTTAGAAATAATTATTTTGCGCTAAAATGTGTGTACCTCCTTTTTTCTTTTCGCTGAATTCTAATAAATATCTGAATACAATTTAAGACTTGAAATACTTTAAATTCCTTTAATTTCAGTGTCAAAGTTGTATTGCAGAATTTTAGGCGCGCAGCCAAGCAAATGTAATACAGCACATGCTTGCAGTTCAAAGGAAAAACAAGAGCTTAATTTGAATTTGAGAAAATAGAGTGGATCTGTTCCTGCTGCCGCTCTTTTAGTAAGAAATCAAGTGCGGCCATCTGGATGATTGTTTGTCTGCAGTTTAAAAATATTATTACATATTAGGAGAATATGAAAACTACAAATTACTCGATAGTTCTCGCACTCTTCTTATCACCAACGAGGACGAATTAGTCTATCTCATCGCCATATTTATATCCATAACAAATCAATTCCTTTTCATCTGTAGTATAAATAAAACACCCTCATTCCACACTACCGAAAAATTCACAGAGGAGCGCCGGCGACAAAATAAATTTAAGACAATCAATACGAAAAAGAAAAATTGAGTGCTTAATTGAAAATGGCAATAATAAAGAAAAAGAAAACAACTAAAAAAAAAAAGCGGCTGAGAAAAAACTGGTTATCATTTCAGCAGCAACAACAATGTTTTAATCGAATAAAAGCACCGCTCACCCGATGGATAATCTTAACCTTTTTCATTCAACGAGCTACTAGCTACTAGCTACTCCACCCCACTGTCACCTTTCCACTGCTTCGCTACAAAATGTTCGCTGTCAGATTTAATTGAAATTTTTAACATTTTTCTTTTTCGACACTTTCTGTAGTATTTCCTGCCGTATCAAACAACTTTATTTCTCAGCTTCACTTTCTACTCGCTTAGCTCGCTACTGTTGTTTTTTTTTTATTATTGCTGCTTCTGTTTTTGTACTGCCAATATTGAACCTTGCGCCTAATTGGCAATTTAAAATACCACCTCAGTCGTCACCCAACCACACATACAAACATACACACACACATACATACATACATATTGACGTACGAGTATAAGAAGCGCTCGCTACGTGTCATACGAAGCATTGCTGAGTAGCCTGGAAAATACTCGCTTGGTGTAATGGAGAAAATTTTGTTTTGGTAAAAGCATTTTTTGGTGGAAGTAATTTGTAGGCCCAATTGTCTTTTTCTCACAATTTAATTTCTAATATGAATTTGGGGGGAAATTGATTTTGATTTAGAAATTTGTATTTGCTTTAGTCTAGACGAAGTTAATGTATTTCATTTGCGCAAATTATGGCATTATCCAATAAAGCGAGGTATGTGCCGTGTGCTAACTGCGAGCTAATCGTAGCGTGGAAATATTTTAATTTTGGTAATTTTATCAAATAAGAGAAAACTTGATTGCTATTAGTGGATTTTAATCACTTGCAATTGGTGGAAAATTGAGATTTAATGAGCGAAATTAATTAGTGAAGGAAATTATAAAAGCACTGAAATCCACATTTTATATAAAAAAATTTATTAAATTTTAGTTAATAGGTAAATTCAATATGTGTGTTGGTTACGAAATTTATATTAAAATTTTCCCGGTGTTCTTACATTTGCGTTTGTACAAAAGGCTCAAAAAAAAAGTTAAGATGTTAATTGAATTGATTAAGATAGGATATGCTCGCTGGCCAACAGCGAGAGTCCTCTCATGGGCCGATTACGTCCTTTGTGTGCCCAGAAAAAAAACATACGCCCTTGAATCCTGATTTTCATTTCATGTTCAGTTACTTATAAAAAAATAAAAGTATCTAGATTAGACAAGCAGCAGAAGATATGGAAATGAATTGACGTTGAAAAATATTTACTACTTTTGTGGAAAAAATATTTCATTGTTTTTATTTTGAAGAAATCTTTACTCAATCGGTAGAAAATATCGCAATTCAAAAAAAAAAATGACGTCATCAAAATAAAGAAAAATTTTCCTGGGTCCTTTTTTTAGTTAAGTAGATTCGTTTGTCCTTTCTCGATGGTCGACTTCAGACGCTATCGGTTAGCTTAGGTTATCACGTTTCTCTCTAAAGACACACTAAGGCTCAAGGCCTATTGTGATGCCGCATGTAAAGTCATCCAACTCCGAATGTGTTCTAAACAAGTTTTGAGCTCTACAAGAATTTAAGAAGATCCCTGATTTCCACGCATTTATGGTTCTCCAAATCATCGAAAAATTGTCTGCCTAAAGTGAAAAGTCTTCCTCTGTATATAGAGCGAGACACTGAGACAAAAGGCGCGGAATCGTTTCCTTCTATTCTTCGTTTTGAAAACTTCTGCAGAAAAGATGCAATCGAACGTCTAATGCAGCTGACTATAGCCACGCGTCAAACAGTTTCGCATGATTTTCGTAGCTATCCAGCTCCTTCCTCATTGAATGAATCTTCTAGTTAATTAGATACCCAATTTGACATCTGATCTGTACTCTCATTCCTTTCTACGTCCTTGTTTCTTGAAACCCAATAATGGTGCACGACTTTGGTCACAGCCAACCTGCTCAATACCCCTGTATACTCTGCTGGGGTCTTTGAGCAGATACTATGGGAAAGCAATATCTCGATGGCTGTCTGACTGTCTATATAGGAGTCTGTCCGCTCGCTAGCTTATTGAATATATGGTTTCTGTTCAGTTGCTTTCTGCACTATCATAATTTTTGCTTGAAAAATACTGTAGTACGAGTAATCCGGCAACTTGTAACACCTGCTGAACTCCGGTTCTGTGCAATAATCCGCAGCTCCAACTCCGTTTTCTATTTTTTAACCATCCTTGTCTACTTCTTTTCATTTATTTAATATGATTTGGATTCTCATCAAGTCTTACCTGTAAATACAGAGATCATTCCCCATTTATTTCAGAGGAAAGTATTTTACTTTATTCAGCTGCCTTTCAATTTTTTTTTCTGCATAAAAAATGGCTTTCATCCTTGGGGTTTCTCCTGAAAATCTGCTTTGGAACTTTTCTTAAACATTTCCCTAAGAATATATTTAATAAGGAATATGTTATTGTCTTCTCTGGCACAAATTCAGCTGTACACATTTTTTTTTGGAATTCTCGAGGAAACCCAAAAAAAAAAACTCCAGAGAGAGCGAGAGGTTACAGATTGTTAAGCCGCAAAAACTAGCCCATCGTATTTAAATAACGACATTTTACTTACGCTCTTTTTCTGCGTCTAATTCGTTAAACATTTTGACAAACTCTATTTTAAAAAATACAAAAAACAAAATGTGATATTCCTCCGCACAAGAATCTGAAATGTGCTAGTCTTCCACGGTAATATTAAATATGCTACTTTTCGTAGGGAGCGATGGTTTAAGGACGGCTCAGGAAAGCTTAGGGGAATCCTCTTCTGGGCAACATTACGAGTCCTGTGACCACCGAGTGAACTCTCTGCGATAGCCCGTTTTATATAATAATTTAACCATACTACTACCCTCTCTTTGTAGTAGATAAATTTATCTATCGATTAGTTATTATGGCTAAAAAAGAACAAGATATGCATATCAGGGTGCTATCTAAAAAAAAAAACAAATTTTTGAAAATCGTTTTTCTGTACTAGGCACAACGCCTTAACTTAACATAATACCAAGACGAATTCGGATTACTTTGGATTAAGGTTGAAAACAATATTTATTCCATCAACAAAATTTTGAGAGTGTTTGTCCGAAGGCTGTCAAAATTTCATAGTTTACGAATTTAAACTCTTTTCTTTTGCAGTAAAGATTTTTCGGTTGACAACTTTTAGGTATGCATATTTTAAAAAATTAATATATTTATGTAAACCCTAGAAACACCCTGTTACTCGAAATAAAAATTTCAAAAAATTTCACTCAATAAAAATAGAGGAAAATGTTATTTAAAATATACTGCTTTGATCTAGAAAAAAAGTAAATCTTTCCACAAAATCGAGAATTAGCAGACTTATCCGTAGTTTCAGTGTTCAAAGGAGTTTAATAATAAAATCAAATTTATAATACGACTTTTTGAGTATTCCCATCGGTATTTGAGGCAGAGAGTTATTAGCTTAAGCTCAGCCTTAATGTATACGCCCGTGTGTTAAGCTTGACCTCAACTGTGTAGCCAAAATTCTTGCTGCAAAATTTTAATGTAAATATTTTTAAATAAGTTCTAAGCAAATTTTACATTATTATAAAGCTATTAGCCGCTTAAAGGGACTGCCCAAAATTCGAATGCCAACCACATAGGTATTAAATTGTAGAAAGCAATAAAAATCATGTGTGCCATATTATTTATAGCCAAAGATCCATTGACTTGCCGCAAGTGCAGACAGTAGAAATTCATGACTGCTTATGCGTGTGTGTGTGTGTGTATGTGTGCTTTTATCAATTCATTCATACATATATATACAAAATATATATACAAATAAGGCACATATAGATGCATACATATGAATATATATAAAGACATTGAAACTATAAAATGGCTCCCTATAAAAATTTATGTATCAGATTTTAGGGGAAAAAAACTTAAAAAAAGCATCTAGCCTTTTCTGCCTATTTTGTATAAAACTTACTTATCACACCCGGCACGCCACGGCATATACATACATGGTCGTACATATCTATATATGTATGTATACACCTGCGATCACGAATATAATAATAGCAAAAGGTATTGACAAGTTTTGCCAATTTTGCCTTTCCATATTTAATTTTAATAATATTTTACAAAAATATTGCTCATACTATAACAAAAACCACGCAAGTCGCAGTTTCAAGCATTTCCAACAATTTATATGAATTCGACTAATTTAAACCAATTATGAAGAATTTTTTTTTAACTTTTAATACGATTGTTTTTTGAAAATCGCGAACCCAAAATTTTTCTAAACGATTAGAAATTTTTATGACAATTTTTTTAAACTTACTGAATTTTGTAGAAAGCTGAAGATTTGTTTTCGTTATAAAATGAAGTCGAGAAATTTTAAAAAAATTTCATCAAAATTTTTATTTCCGAATTTTTAGACAATTTTCAGATACTTAGTTTTTCAGCGCATTAAATTTCATTATAATAAAGTGCAAGATTAAAGTAGCTACAAATTCTATTTGATTTGTGATAATTTTGTTATTTTTTCAGCAATTTCTGCAATACAAAAACAAATTTTGCTCAGGCGTTATATGGAAGAAACAGCGCAACACCTTAAACAAACAAAAAATTATTAAAAATCGGCAAGAATTTGTAGCCACATGAAATTTGCACTTCAGAATTGAATGCGCTAGAAAACCGCATACCTGAAAATTTTTTGAAAATTCGTAAGTAGACATTTTGATGACAACTTTTTGAAACGTATCGAATTTTCTACCATAATATAGCTAATTTTATAACAAAAACAAATTTTCAGCTCTATACAAAATTTACAAAAATTCAGGAAATTAAAAAAAAAAATTGTGATCAAAAATTCACAAACAGTTGAGAGAAAACTCGGCTTTGCGGCTTTGGAGTCCATAAAGTCCAAAAGAGCTAAAAAAAATTCTTAACGATTTTTGATAATCCGTTTCATTCGTATAAAAATAAATTTTTTTAATAAATTTTGTTATGGTCGTGAACAAAAAAAAAATTATTGTATTAAAAATCAAAAAGAATTTTTACGCACATGAAACTTGTTTTTTATTGTGCTAGAATTGAATGGGCTACAAAACTGCATACCCCAAAATTTTAATTACCTTCTTTTTTTAATTTGTCGATTTTTTATAAATTTTCTAGAACATATGAAACTTCGACTTGGTTTTTGGTATAGAATTTACTATATTTTTATAAAAAATAATTAACATTAAATAAGGCAAGACCAAATTTTCAATTTATTTTGTTGCTATTTTCGCGACCACAACTGTTCTATACACAACTGCATCTAATATAGAAATGTTTGTACTTGCCTGGCACTCCCATTTCACCACAGCTTCCACGTTTCGCAACTTCGCACGCAAACAACTCCACCCGAATTTCAGTTAACCATAAATTATGAGCATTCCATTGCGATTTATAACCGAAGATGGTAGAAAAAGAATTGCAAAAACAAGGAGACTAAAACGCAACGAAATCGTTCGATAGCAGCAGAGCCATTGCAACAGTACGAGTTGGTCAAATGTGGATGTGTAGAAATTTATTTATGTGCACGTGTGTGAGGAACTTTGAATGTTTGTGTGTGTGGGTATGTGAGCCTGCTAATCTGCCTATTAGAAGTTCGACCGTCAGTTGGATTGTCGGTGGAGGTTTTGCAGCACATATACCAATACATACAAACAAATCTACCAACAATTCAAATATTTTGTTTTTGTTTTTGTGCATAGCAGTTGACCAAGGAGTGAGAATAGGCACCGGAAGGGTAGGGAAAAGGTAGGGTCATGGCATCAATTTTTAAATATGAGAAATTGCAACGCATCGTCTGATACTTCATATTTATGCTGTCGCATAAATTCAGATTAGTTGCTATGGTAGGAGACACATGCTACAATAACAGCAATAACAATAACAGCAACAACAACAATTGCAACTACAAAGCTCACCATTAAATGCCCACAGTGACGCTGCGCTGTGGTAAATTTTTCACAAATTTTGCTCAAAATTTGCTGGAGTAGTCCAATTTTTTATATTGTCCTTGTCCAAATTTAAAATTTTTTTTTAGGTTGTATATATCATACAATTAATTTTGAATAACAAATAGATTTTCGTTCATTATTAAAA
Source organism: Anomoia purmunda (assembly GCA_951828415.1). Taxonomy (NCBI): domain Eukaryota; kingdom Metazoa; phylum Arthropoda; class Insecta; order Diptera; family Tephritidae; genus Anomoia; species Anomoia purmunda. The sequence continues at coordinate 7,721,180 of OX639994.1, forward strand.
AATATTTGAACGATGAGTGAAAATCTATTCGCTAATTAAAATTATTTGAATGATGAATGAAAATCAGAGCTATTAAAATAATGAATAAAAATTTATTCGTTCTTCAGAATTATATTCGGAAAATAGATTCGTAATGCAAAATTATCCGAATGATGAATGCAAATCTATTGGTCTATAGAAGTTTATATAGAAAGTTTCTGAATACAATTTTACTTATCATTTAAATGCAAACCCCTGTTATTCAGAGACATTAAAAATCTCTTACCATATTTCATTCAGAAAAATGTATAAAAAGCGAATTTCGGATAGCAGTCGCCATATTGGATATCCCATTGTTAGTTTAAAAATTTTATCATCAGAATCGTATTCAACGACTTTAGAAAAGTGTTTGCCACGAAAAAAACCACTTATGTATATTTTGTTATTTTTCGCCCGACCTTTCACAAAAATAAGTTTTGTTTAATTTGGACTAATAGTATCTTTTCGATTAATCCGTTCCGATTATTTTAAAAAAGAAATTGAAAAATTCGGGAAATTAACTCTTCTAGTAATTTTTGAACGAAATTAGTCGAAAATTTCCCACTGTGCCATGGCGTGAAGCGACCGACCAGCCCAGTGACCATGACAACATGTGCCAGCCAATCTGCAAGGTCTGTGCATAAATTTGTATGTCTTCATGTCTGCATGTGTGCGTGCGTGCGAAAGCTTTAAAGTGCTCACTTGCTCGCCAACTCGCCACACACTCGTCTCATTCTGGCTAAATGGATGGCCACAAATTGCTGGAAAGTGCAAAAATCACAGATTGATGGCATTCAAAATTGAAATTTATTTCACTGTCTGCTACTACTCTACTCATATGTCGCCGTGAAATGAAGATTATGTGTAAGTATCCTGTTGGAGATACAAGCGTTTACAGCTACAGGAACAACTGAACAACTGAATGTGAGTGTGAAACAAATAGACAAAGCATTGGCCGGTTTACATCCAGGAACTCTGCGTTGCTCAACTAATGGCCAATAATGATGATGACCAGATAGGAGTACCTCACGAAAAAGGGAGATAGTGCGTGTGTGTGGGTGGCATATTTGGCTAAAGAGGCAAACGCTTTTGGCTGTACACTATGTGATTGTCAAAACAAAAAAATGGCTGGCAAAGTTTTTGTTAGTTGTTAATATACGCGTCAGGTTTAAACGATCCTGTTTGACATGTATAGCACAAAAATTGTGATGAAGTATAAAAAGAGAGAAGCTGAAGTTAAGTTTTCTGCATCATCTAGTGCACTAATTGTTCAATTATTATGTTATTATTACTTTAAGTTACTTTTAATTAAGCGATCTTTATTGTTTCGTTCAACAAAATAAAAAAGTTTTGCGATTCTACACCGGTTTATGCAACTTTTTAGACAAATACTAGTCTTCCTTCAAAAGATGTCTGGACATGGGAAACTATTTCATGAAATTGTTGCCAAGGAAATGTAATTGTTTTATTTTTTCTCCTCAAAGCCCAATTCTTCAAGAGCGATAACAATAGGCCAGCGACTAGGTTAGAGGAATTTAATGAAATTTTGACCTAGCAAAGCTTATCCCTTCAGCTCAGTGAGTTAATCAAAATATTTGGGCGCCTGATAAAATTTACCAGTATTTTATAGCAGCTGACTTTAGCCTTCGAATTATTTATTATCTGCTTTTTAATTTCTCAGCAGAAAGCAGAAACGGCGCTAAAGTATGCTGAAAAATTCAGCAGGATGTTCTCATATATTTATTATATTCTCTACCCACCTATATTCAATCATAATGTCACTCGAATCCATCCATCGGCTAGTCCACACAATAAGTAGTTTCCGTTGTTGCCGTTTCGTTACCCAACCAAAAAAAACCTACAGCCCGTCTCATTGCCTGGTACCATCTTACACAGATGGTGTCTTAACTTCTCTCAGTGGCATGCCAGGTAAACAGTAAGTTAGTTTCGAAGTATTTCAGGTAGCTTCCAAGAGCGAGATCTAAACCTCTTGGATTGTCTTTAACGCTTTGCTTTACGCCAGTGAGTTGCAAACCGAGGATCCTTCCATCTTTTCAATAGTTCCGCGGTGGCAATGGTGGCATTGGATGTCCCACAGGAAGATTCCGAACCATACAGACGTCGTTAGGCACAAAGTTTTGCGAAACTGTCAGCACTTTCGTTGCCTTCCATTTAGAAGATAGTTAACTTTGTAGACTTTTCTAAAATCTTTCTTCGAATATGCCAGCCTCAGTGCTCCCATTCTCCAGTTTGAATACATAAGTGTCCCATACTTGGGACACTCCAGATATACTATATGGTATTATTGCTCCACCGTAGTCCCTTTGAGGAATTAGAACCTTTTAGGGTTTATGAAAGGATAGCTTTGGTAGCACGATAGCCGAGCACTTTGCATACTCTGAAGGCTGAACTAGCCCTTTGGCACATCAAATGCATCGCATCTCAACAGCTTTGCTTCAAAACTGTCATCAGACACTAACCACCACTCAACACTGACAATGAGCTTCAAGTTGATTTTTCATTCCTAAGTGTTACCGCTCTGCGATTCTCACCGGGCTTATAAACACCAAACCAGGCAATGTGGTAGGCGTTTGCCTGTACCTAATTTTTTCTCGAAACCATGTAAATCTGATAGGTTCCCTGAAAATGCTGCCATCATTTGAGATCAGATTTGCTAACAAATTAGCCTAAAAATATGTACCACTAATTTGGTTAATACAATGCTTGAAATTCCAGAGAATTGGAAATTTCTTATAACTATTTTCTATACTCTTAAAAGTGACTGGGTTTTTAAAGATTTCACAAAATTTGAAATTTCTACTGGGCAATAATCATAGGAGAAAGACGTGAAAAAAACACTGGATAAGAAAATAAATTGCAAGTGCGCCCAAAAATATGTAGCAGGAAATGCGAAAGTTTAATGTCAAATTGTGCTATTCTGGAAGTATGAAAAGCGTGTAGTATTTGTCAGCAGTTGTTGCATATTTCAATGCACACTTGTTTTTAATTTGGAAAGTTTTGAAAACCATCATTTATTTATTTTAAAATTCCAAAGTCTAACAGCTGTAGCAAAATTGAGGTTTAGATCAATTTTGATAGCAGCGACTGCAACACAAACAAACATATTGTAATATTTATTGTATATTTTTGGTTCACTACAAACTTCCGCTCCCCTCCCATACTACCAACATGCCATATCTCACTTGCTCAGCACACTTTTAGGCGCTTAATAGTCTTCATGGCGCAGCACTTTCAACATTTTGAAATTTCGCTTACGATAGCGAGTGGTATTGGTATAAATAAAATACTAACAACAACAACAGCAGCTGTAAGGTAGCGCAACGCGAAATAGCCAGTTTTATTATAAGCTTTCATTTTAATTAAAAGCGAATAGCGATTTCTTACTCTCTTTCTTTTTTATTTATTTTTTTTTTTGTTTGGTTAATCCACAACAATACCAAACGCTCTATCTGCAAAACTAACGCAACAACTACAACAATCTACTTTGTATAGTGACTACAGCAGACGCGCAGCTAGTCAGCGAATGGTAAATTACTTAGTTGAGCAACGCTATCATATTTTCCATTTAAATAAATCGCGCACACACACACACACAAAGAGACACAGCGCAAAACGAACAGCGCATATGGAAAGCGGTTAAAATTTGTTCAAAGCAACAACAGTATATAACTGCAAATGGAATTGAAAACCCAAAAACAAAAAAAAAAAAACGAAAGGAAACGGTTAAAAAATACTGCACGTGCCAACCAAAATTGGTAGGATTTACGGATTGGCAGTCGTGTTATTGCTTTGCTATACGGAGCGAGTTTCACTGGCTAGTTATCTGACTCTGGATGGCTAAATACTGTCGTTGCAGCCAGTAAATACTTTTAGCTAAAAAATAAAAAAAATAAAATAGAAAGCTTTCAGCGAATTCTGACCATGACATAACTGACAGCTGGTAGCTGACTGCTGACTGCTGACTGTCGGACTGCTGACTGCCGGACTGCTGCTTGTTGTTTGATTTTATGCCGCGAAATATGGAAAACTCGACCGAGTGATGTCGTTCGTGTGCACGTTGGTCCATTGGAAAAACATTAAGTCAAGCGGATTATGAAAGTAATAGGTTAGGAAAACGCGCAGTCACTGCATATGGTGGTTGATAGTTTTGTGCTTTTTCAGGTTCATATAACAAAAAGTACGTTTGATGGGATTTATTTGAAACTGCTTGTGAAAATTGGATTTGGAAATACGGGATCTTTAAATTTCAGTTGAAAATGAAGTATCAACTTTTTCTGATTTATTTTGTAGGCAAGCAATGTACTAATTTTATGGACGGATTCTATGGATCAGATTCACTCAGAATTTTTTTCTAGCTCATCCGAAGCGACATCTGATAATATTCTTATTATTAAGATTGTATTCCACACTCTGTTCTTGATGTTAGGCTCCGACTTTTCTAGCTTTGGTTAGATGCTCGATATAAATTTGATACTGAAATAATCAGAGCGGAAGGCACGACAGGAATAATCTGACAAAGTCAAATAGCAAGGAATCACCGTCGTTAGAAGACTGTGTTGAGATTACCATCTTGACAAAAGTTTAAATAAAGCTACACGCACAATGTGGGCTTGTAGAAGACTCTTCGCTCGGAAATGGAGCTTGAACTCAAAGATTGTAGCGTTGCTTTGTAGTAAGATAGGTGGGCTAATTTTGACCCATGCTTTCGTGATCTGTTGACAAATAAAAGACTCCTTAAAAGCACCATGCTGCAAAGGTTGGCCTGTCTTTCAATCATTGGATCTATGTCCAAGGCGTTGGAATATTTTCTAAATAGTCAAACAGTCAAAGACGTCAATCTTTTAAACCGAAAACGTCGGAGTGACCCCACCAAATTCACCTTCTCACTTTAGCTAACTCACAAACGGATGTTCGGGTACTAACTAAAGGACGCTTTGGTGCAATCACCCGGAAGTCGAGAGCTGCCTGAACCGCATGGTGTACCCAGGTGAATGGCACTCAGAGACTTTTACCCACTTGCGTGGACTGATACACACGGAACTATCCTAAACACACGGAACCATCCCTCCTGGGGAGAATACAAGAGTTGAAAATATCTAGAATTTCAGAAGTCCGAGTCAAATTGAATTATCGAGAAAGGAAAGTTAGGCTTAGGGCTGGCAACGATACAGTTGCAGTGTCCCTGTGTTTCTGTTTTACCCTAGTAGTTATGTATCTGCGTCTAGCTTTTTCATCCAGCAGCAACTCACGCGGAAGCTCGTCCTATTTGTTATAATAAATATAACACAGCGGTATTTCCTCGAGATAGAAAATTCAGAAGTTTATCAAAGAGACCAGGTTGGTATCCAAAATTCCACTTTTAGGAAATTTATCATCTGCATTCCGAGTTCTAGTGAAGAGTTGAGAGCACGGCACGGAAAGAAGTACCTCCTGCCTTGAAACGCTCTGAGAAATTTAATGAAGACGACAACTTATTATCAAAAACTTCACCAAGCCTAGAACCCTTCAACGAACGTGATCCAAAGCATTCCATCGAAGTAGACTTCGAGAAGGATCCGCGGGTAAAAGAAGTCGCGAGATGGAACTGGTGGGGCAGGGAAAATATCTAGTATTTTTCGCATTTGTTGTTTGGAATGACTCTAGCACTTTGAACTCAAATATGAATCAAGCTCGAACCATTCTTTTTTTTTTTTTTGTGTAGGTTTTACCAAAGAACCCCTTTTTCGTAATAAAATTCGCAACAAACATAAAATGTTTATAGGTAGTTTTACTCACATTCGATATTGTTCCGTCCATGCAAGACGTACATGGTCGATGGTGTTGCCAAATTGTCGGCATTATTATTGTTATTGGAAATGTTTGCTTTTGTTGACGTATTTACGCTGCTCGTTGGCCCATTACTATTGGAAACTTCATCTGCGGCACCATAGTTCGATGGACTATTTGGTTTGAAATTACTAAAAGTAGAGGAAAAAATAAGAAACTTAGTGGTTAGAGTTCAATAAGTAGTAGTAGTATATGATATAATGTATAATAAGTACGAATATTCCAAAATTAAGTCATTATAACCCAAATTTAGGATCCACCGGAGCCAATAGGTACTACACACCCATTCCAACATCATTTACAATCTCATTTTTTTACCATAGCAAAAAAACAAAACCATAGCTGGCCACTGAAACTACGACACATAGAAAGGTCATCGCCTCAATTCAAACCAACACTGTAAAACTTTAATTAAGAATTATTAGAAGTAGACAACAAATTGGTTTATGGTCGTTTGAAGCGGTCTCTTAGGTTTGTCGGAAACCTAATTAATAAATGTATTGGTAATTTTGAATCGCGCAAAAAATAAAAATGCCCCAAGGAATAATTTGTGAAACGTGTTGCGAACGATGACAAATGGCCAAGTTAGTTGGACATTTAGCAAGAAGGATCAGATTTTGGAGATTAACTTGCCCATAATCCTCGTAAGAAATGACTGGGAAACTGATATATTTTTACGGCATGATTACAATAGTCACAGGAGAATCAAAAATAGGCATCAGCAGCGGATCTTTATTCTACTATCGATAGCTCTCTTTCTGAGCAATCTTTCTAGACTTTTAGATTACTGTTGTTTTTCTCCTTTCATTATCCTTTTTAATCTGTTTCAAACCTGCAAAGTTTAAGAATGCATGGAAGCATATTTTTGGGTGTCAAAGAGTTCAGATGCTCCTCCCTCCATACATCGCTGCTTAAGGCTTTATACCTAAACCTTGCAAAGGCCGAAGCATCGTTTTCAAGACAGAAAACAGGATCAGATGTTTTCGCCTTCTCAAATGGAGCCATTAGTTCCACAAGTTGTCAGATAGTAACTATCTAAACATTCCGAGATTGCAGGCATTATTACTTTTGACCGCCTGCAGCTTAGATTTAGAGTATGTTCCAAAATATCACACGTTTTGCCAAAGAGCTGTTTGCATTGCCAAAAAGACAGTAAGTCCTTGGAGGTCTCATGCCCTACATGAGACTTTGAAAAATTTTGACACATAATCCCTTCTAAGCTTAAAAGCTCCACTATAGTTCCTCTAATTAACTGAACTATTCTGGAATCTAGAAGAATAAAGCCTTCACTTTGGACTACACACGCCTCGCCAAGTAAGCGGATTGCACACCTTTTGACCAGAACGGCAACTATGAACTGGACCAATGGTTATATGGCCACCAAGTACGGAACTCTGCTTAATGAATTCTGCGAGAATTGTAGACTTGAGGTTAGGTTAGGTTAACTTAAATTGGCTGCTCTTGTAGAGAGTTCACTCGGTGGCCCCAGGACCCATTGTGACTTGAAGTTGGATTAATTATTTATTAAGCTATTTGGCTGCGAGATCAGTCTGTGCAGTAGTATATACATGGGCTCTTTAGAAGAGCTCATGAAATTCCCATAGAGATTGAATGCATTTAAAAACACATAGAGGAAGGATTAGGGCATTATTTTATGGGCATCACAGTGAGCCTCAGAACAAACTGTCTTTACTAAGATAACTTAAGCTTATCCATCGGAAAAGTTATATAAAGAATGCTGCTTCAAAATAAAGAAATTTTTATGAAATTAAAGAGGTGATTTTTAAGCACCAATGCGTCAATTCCTTTCATAGAAAAATTTAGTTTTGTATCTTTTTTTTTCTAGTCATCACCATATATTTTTTCTGCTTTTTACCCCATCCACTGCATTCGACATATATATATTTATGTATCATTTGATTTGTAACTCTGAAAATTTCCATAAGCATACCTACATGGTCGTATAACAAAATTTACAAATACAAGTGGGCAATCTTAACAAAATGAATACAAAGCAGCAGCAGAGAAGCCAGTGCTTGAACGATGACTCAAGTGCTCTGAGACAACACCGGCCACATAGCGAACAACAAAGCCTAACTAAAAGGAGTGCCACGAGAAGAACAAAGGCGCAAAGCAGCAAGCAAGTGCGCCTTGAAGTATGCCGTGATTTACTGTGATTGTTACAACTTCAGTCCAGAGAGAGATATGGTGATGCAAAAAAAAAAAGTGCTTATGAAAAAAAAAAACTAAAAGAAATGAATGCAAACAAATAAATAAGAATAAGAAAATAAATGCAACAGCAACAGCTGAAGAATTATGTATTTACATGAATAAATGTCAATGGAAAAGGAGGGAGGGAAGGTAAGAAACAAGAGTAAGACAGGAAGGAGAGGTGGACGGCAACAAGAGGCATTAAATACTTGCAACACAAAAGTAGATTCAGAGAAAGTGAAGTGAAGTGAAGTGGAGCGAGCAGCGCAGGGGCTGAGCGCCCACAGGCAACACAATCGAAATGCCGGAAAACGGTAAATAATAGTAACAAATGCCACCAAATAACAATAAAACAGAAATTGTTGCATCGCCAAAGGCGCTTGCAACAATGGCAACTTCAGTACACACGACGCCGTTTGCTTGGACATTGTGTGCAGCGCGACGCAGCGCAGCGCTAAGGGAATTGTTGCCGCTGGCTGTTGTCGGTTGCTTGGCGCTGGCAATAATTTCATAGCATTCATACTTTAAAGATAGGAAATCAAAGTAAAAAAAAAAGAAAACAAAAAAACAAACAAACAATGATTTGCATATCAAACAGGCGACTGATGATGAATGGCGCGGTTATACAATGCGAAGCAGTTATGAGAACAGTTGAGCGTAAAAATAAAAATAAAAACAACTATGAAAAGGAAGAGCGAGAGGTGAAGTGCGCGACTTTTAGCGCAGCTGCAAGGTAGCATAGTTATTTATCAAAAAGCTATATTTTCTTCATAGCTCAATGCAAGTAGCAGCTGAAAGTATGCAATGAATTTGCAGCGCTACACCTAGCCATGCAACGCTGTGTGCGGCAGCGCACTTTCACGCCTGCAAGTATGCAGCACTGAAAAATACTTTACCTTTTTATTTGGTTTTTTTTTGTGTTGCTCTCGAAAAAGACTTTTTAATTTAGTTAATCTTTAAATATTTCAGTGAAATTGCTTTTAAAGTTTTCCAACAACATAACCTAATTTTTTCCTTACCGTAATGACTAGCTGGGCTTGCTAGATGGCTGCCAACCGTGTAAGTGTCGATAAAAACTTTCCGTGGCAATTTCGGCGCAAAACAAAACCCAAAAAATGGGGGAAGAAATACGAAAATCATTCAATTTAAAGTTGCCACTTTGCACGCGTGCGTCAACACGCCCGCATAAATGCTTTCACACGCCACATTTAATGCCGTCATGTGTTTGTGAGTATGGGCGAGGTGTGGCAAGTCTTAGCTGAACCTCCACACTTTCCCTCAACGCGTTCTACTGCTTAACTTCAGCACAACGTGCGCATTTCTCACAAAAATTGCAGCAAATCGCATCAAAACTTCACTATTCGACGACTTTCTTGAAATCGTTTATTTTTCTGTTTGCTTCTTTTATTTTCGTCTTCTTAGAACTTGAACCATCTCATTTTCATACCGTGATGCATATATAATTTTTTTATTTCTTTTATTATTTTTGGTAATTCATGCAAATTTCCCCTACTTGCAACTTGGCGTCAAAACTTTTCGGCAAATATTTGCCAATTTTGTGCTCGCTGTCTCCGTGCAGCTCTGCCTCGCCTTTTGTTTGCAAATTTCACGCCAAATTGTTAGTTGCTAATTTTCGCATCAACAACAATTGTATGAAAATTCGAAAACTGCAAATTTTATGGAAAAACGAATATACAAAAACATTAAGAGCAACTTCGTAATTCGAATAAAAATTTTACATATAGCACACGTTGTTGTTGGTCGAATAAGTGAAGATTTTATATAGAAATATAAATGAAGCGCGAATGAGTTTTAAAAGTTTATGTGATCAGCAAATGCATTAAAAAAATGTATAACGAACGGTTTTCTTATTTTCGTGTCAATCGTAGTCATATGGAAATAATGCGAGTAATATGTCTCCTCAGTAGTCATAACTTTGCTGTTAAAAAAATCAGTGGTCGCGAACTGGTTGCAGTTACATTTATTTAATAAATCACATTTTTGAAGAAATACTAAAAAATTTAAACCATTAGTCGTTAGTGTTTTCTGCTATTCAAGAATGCAAAATTGAAGTCATTAGTAGTTATTGTTATTCATGACTGATTAGTCAAAACAGCAAAATTGAAATCGGTAGTATTTTCTGTAATTCATGTCTAATTAGTCAAGACTGCAAAATTTAAGTCATTAGTATGTTCTGCTATTCATGACTAATTAATCAAGACTGCAAAATTTAGTCACTAGTATTTTCTGTTATTCAAGAATGCAAAATTTAAGTCATTAGTAGTTATTGTTATTCATGACTAATTAGTCAAAACTGCAAAATTAAAGTCGGTAGTATTTTCTGTAATTCATGTCTAATTAGTCAAGACTGCAAAATTTAAGTCATTAGTCTTTCCTGTTATTCACGACTAATTAGTCAAGCCCACAAAATGGAAGTCATTCGTATTTTCTGTTATTCATGACTAATGACCGAAGACTGCAAAATTTAAGTCATTAGTATTTTATATTATCCACGCATAATTAGGCAAGCCTACGCAACTGTAGTCATTAATCTTTCCTCTTATCCTTCACTAATTAGTAGTTAGAAGCCTTAGGTGAATAATAAAATTATAGAGCAATCTTTTTGCAGACTTGTATATAGAATTTAAAAAAAATTGTTTATTCGGAAAATTCAAATTTTTTACATTAGACAAGAGAGGGTGCAGAAATAGAAAATGTTTCTCACTCATAATTATTATGAAGAGGCTTTTATAATATAAGTCTAAAAAGGGAGTATTTGAAGATTAAAAAAAAAATGGTTTCATTCATAATTATTTTGAAAACACTTTTATTATATACTACATAAGCCTCTTATTATCTTGAAAAATCTGTCCCACTCAAAATTTGTATAAAAAGACTTTTATAATATAAGTTGCAAAATAAAAATCTTTGAAAACATTAAAACAATTTATCGCACTCATAATTATTATGAAAAGTCATTCATAATTTAAGTTTCAACATAAAAATCTTTGAAGACCCAAACAAATTTTTCTCAGAACTAATATGAAGCCTTTTATGATGTATGTAAAATAAAAGTTTTTGAAGACTTAACAAATCACTCTCACTCATAATAATTATGAAAAAACTTTAATAATATAAGTATCTGTCTAAAATCCTTTGAAGACTTATACAAATTTTCTAATTCATGAATATTATTTAAAAAAAAATCTTTTATAATTGCAATCTGAAAATAATATTTACCTGTGACTTCAGAAATTTGTTTCATACCAAAAAAAAATATTGATTGACTTGTAGGCTTTCCTTGCATAATAATTATGTATGTCTCTGATATATTAAAATTACTTTAGTTAGATTCATACAACTTTTTTGGTTTGTAACAAATTTCCTTAGTCCTTTCAGTTTTTGTTTATTTGTGGCACATATTTTTAGTTTATGAGAAAAAACTGCTTATATTTTTCCAATTACGCAGCACAATAATAAACTAACAAAATTGAATCTGACGCTGACGCCGCTAGAGTGCCAACACTCTGCCCCGCTATGTACGATGTGTAGATGTATGTAACATCTGTCTACGCCGCTTGAGCGCTTTTTAATCCTGTCAAGAATATTGCAACGCTGCAACAGTGTCAGCGTTGGAATACTGCTCTTTTAAATTAGCATACTTCTCGGCGTGAAAGCCATGAAAGAGGGGATATACATACATACATATGTATGTAGAGATGTGTAAAGGGTCGGTAGGCGGCAGCGAGACTGTTGCGGTTTTCAGGTTGTCTTACTCAACAAAGTTCCACCACTCAGCGGTTGCATTTATTGCGTTACTGTGGTTGGTGTTGTTGTTGTGGAGCGCGCGTTACTGCTAATGTATCATGTGTGTGTGTGAGTGTGTGTGTGTGCGGTTTGAAGCCAAGCTATGTGCTGTTGGTGACGCGCTTTGTGGCAACGTCGTCTGCTGTCGCCTGTCGTCTACTGTCGCCTGTCAGCTGCCGGCGTTTGTGCGATGTCGCAAAGCGCGTCGTGGTTGTGAATTGTTCTTTTTTTATTTTTTTACCCTGCCTTATTGCTGCTCATTTTAATGCGATATTGCCGCAGCTGCGAACGCAACTCCTCGCCGCAATTCGGCTGCGCGCGATAGCGAAAATCGGGCAAAGAAAAATGCTGTGAATACGGCGATGCTGTCGCCGCTGTCACCACTTTTATTCAAATTATTTGCCTCTATAGTGGCGAGAAGGGATATCCCTTACTATCACACATACACACACATATGTAAGCATAGAGTATCAAAAATAAAACTGAAACACAAAATCGCTAAAAGTTTTTGTATTTTCGCACTCGAAAAGGCGAAAAACTAATTTAAACTTTGCATTAATCAACAAAACTAACAACAACAACTTGAAGCTTTTACGAGCCAGTAGCGAAGGGCGGGTGGAGCTGCGAAACGATAACAAGATCAACAATAACGTGAACGTCCCGAAAATAATAAAACAACATTCACTTCAGCCAAACAATAGCAGCAGCAACAACGACAACGGCAACAACAAAAACAACAACAACAACAACAATGCCACAACGCACCAACCAACAAAGAAGAATTAAAAATTTACGCTAGAAATTATAACTAAACTGCAATGACCTCTCTCCTCTATTCCTGTTCGCTTGCCAAGCAGCGCTACCCGCTAAGCTTTCAAAACAACAATAACAATTTAAAACCGAAAATATCAACAATTATAACAATGAATGCAAAGAAGTAGACGAGCGCGCAAAAAATCCCCTCGAAATAAATACTCCTGCTAAGCTGCTCAACGTGCGGCTGCTAAATCCTTTCCTCGTTTCACTTCTTCCGCACATCCGCTTGTTGTTTTTTTTTCAGCATTTTTACCACTTTCCGGTCAACGATTTTCGCAACCCCTCAGAACCTTGCTTGCTTTTAAATTTTCCATTGCCACTTTGCTCTTGTTTTGCATTAATTCAGTTTTGGTTGCTTTTCTTTTCGATTGTTGTTTCTTCGTTGTTTGTTTTGTTTTGTTTCTGGTTTTTGTGCTTTAAGCGGATTAAATAATTTCCAAAATCTTTAATGAACTTTTGCTGTGAATCTGATGGATTTGTAACAATTTTAGACTGACTTATGTCAGCAAAGTTCACAATAAGTATTAGATATAGAAAAGATGTGCAAAATATTTATACTCTACTGAAAGAATACACTAAATGGAGCGAGAAAAGCTGCTTAAGTAAAATCTTAGTGATTAATTCACACAACACTCTTTTTCGTTTAAAAACCAAAATATATAAATGTCTCCAAGCGAAACGCTGAACTTCATTTATTTTACTCAACCCATCTCTCATGCCATGAAGTTCCTTTGACCGTGTACTTCAGCTCATGATGTGCATATTAATGAGCGGTATACCAGCCTTCTGACACTTTGGAAAATAAATGGTTTTTAGCCCTCCAGGTAAAGTGATCGTAGGTACTGGCCGACATTGACCATATGACCGTAGTAGACTACGATAATTTTTCCTTCCGAATAATGAGTTATAGATAAGGCCGAGAGGACAGCTTAATGTACATTAGCGGCCTTAATTTGCATTAATTCATAAGCTAACGCCATTCGCTCGCCGTAAATGCACGAAATTGAGACCAGCGCATATATTTCACACATACGCGATCGGAAATTCACATTTTCTGGGTATGCGTGCGTTTAGTTTTGTCTGACACTGATCTAAATGCACAAGGTTGTCGTCTTTTAGGGTGAGATCGAAATAAACATTTGCGCTTTGGACTGCTAATCCTCTCTTTGCCGATTTGACAGCATCCACCTGCTGTTTTATGCTTCACTTCACTTCTTTCGCTTCTTCTTTGGAATTTCTTCTTTGCTCTCTCATTCTCTCATTTTTACTACCTCACTTTCAGTTGCTCTCAGCTCGGAGGGCTCTATATTGTATTCCATCATTCTTGGGCATTGAGTGACAGTTCTAAGAGAATAAAGTCTGCCCTGAATTATCTTACCCAAAGTTAAACGGGACTACTTTGAATATATCGTCGGGAGCAAAATTCCTAGGTATAGAGTAGTGTGTTGAGTTAGAAGAGGACTCTGCAGTAGTTTCAAACAAGGCTTTGGGAATTTTGAAGTACATCATCTACGATATTATAACTTAACTTTCACAGCTCTTGGATATTTTTTCTAAAATACTGAAGGAGCTATCAGAAGGTAACGCAAAGACTCCCAAGCGACTCAGGAGAGGTTTAATTCGTAATGGTATATACAAAAATCAGCGTCCAAGGGGAATTTGAAACTTAGTCTCGCCTTAAATTTGTTTAAATATAATTTTTTTTTTTTATCTAAGCGGTGAGAGCTCCGAATTCTTCGGGCCTGTCTAAACGTAACCATCTGAATGAAGCCTTTTACCACACTAGAATTCTTTTTTAATATCACGACCACAATTGGAGATCTTCAGTTATTTAGAAAAACCCCCAAAGAGGTTTCCAGGGATATTAGGTGTATATAAGAGGAAGACTTAGTGAAAACCACAATAATGTAAAAGTGAGTACCGGCTACACAACCTCGGACTGAACTCTGCATATCACAATACCTAAGTGGGTTCGGTAAAGGAAGCATCATCTGGGCCTATCAAAAGGAAGGGGCGATATATGTACCTACTATTAACCAAGTAATTCTTAAATTTTAATGTGAGATATTTTACCTTTCAATATCTGGCAGATAGAGAGGAACAAGCGTTGATCTCCTTTCTGAAGACTCGCAGCAGATTAGTCAGAGAAGGTATTTCTATAAGGTAGGATTATTTGGACTAAAAGCATGACTATCTTCGTTGAGAGCAAGGTTGAGTCGCGCAAGTAGCTGGGCTTTCTTTATATTTCTGAGGAAGTTGTTAAGATACCGAAGAAGACAAAGTTACCGCATTTGTCGGAATTGAACTTCAAAACAGTTAACAGAGCCTGTATCTAAATTTTCGTAGCTCACGAAATTAGAAACCGTTTGAAAAAACTCTTTATCATTAATTTTTTTTCCCGCAAAATAGGGCGTTTCCGATTCGAAAAGTCTTTTTTACATTCAAAGCAGGATTCATAGTAGGTTAATTGTATTTGGTGTTTTTTGGGAATACCTGCAAAGGACCCAGAAAACAGTTTTTTCCCCTATGTTTCAAAAACGCTTCTTTGGAAAAATAATTGAAGCTAGTTTGCATGTCCAACGACCCAAAGCAAGTACATTTTGAATGAGCTAACACTTATTAAGAAAATAGTTCTATAATAGTGTTATATAGCATTCATCGGAGATATATGCCTCCCCTAATACAAATGAAAGCCATTTTTTTTAACTAACCAACGGACTTCGCTTTTGTATTAAATCAAAATTTACAAATTTCGGTAGCAGTTTAGAAATCCCTTACATCCTCGCCTACTCATTATTTTCACTAACCTTTAGCTACTCATCTCTTTAACCTACTTCGCTTTTGATTTCATTTTATTGCCTTACACAACACCCTTTTATGTATTGCATTAAAAGTATCAGTGTGAGTAGAGTGTGCGAATATTTTTTCCAACATTTTTCTCCTGCTTCGATAGCTCGAAGCCGACAGCGCAAGCGACTTTTTAAGCCGCACTGATTGGCATAATCCAACCGCAAACGGATTTGCAACGCGCGACCGAGCGGTATTAAATCAGCGTGTGGCGGCGCCTGTCAATTGCCTGGTGCATGCAACAGCTGCTGCTGCTGTTACCTACCCACACAATAACAGCGGCGATTACAATAGTAAAGCCACTGACTGGCGTAGCGGCGGATACTTGACTTGTAGGGATTTGTGCGCCATAATAGGTTAAGTTTTTTTTTTTATTTTCATTTAAATTTCACGCGTGAAAATGAAGCTAATAGGTTGTATTTGTAATTTGTCAGCGCTCGCTCTCGCTACCAATGCCCAGTAAAAGCGCCAGCGGTGCCGCACCAAGCGAAGTGCCACAAATATTGGCCTCACTGCCAATGTCAACAGCAGCAGAATGAAGTAATTTTTTTACTTTTACCATGCGCTAATTTAGTGGTTCCTTTGCAATAGTTGCCACCATTCGGTGCACCTCATTATGGCCAAGTGGAGGTGTTTGTGCCAGGCAACACATTATTCACGTCACACAGCAAACGGCTGTCGGCTAAAGCCTCGACCAGCTCAACAACATCATCACCTGCAGCTCCATCAAGCCATCAGTATTAGTGTTGGCCCACATCAATGTCAACGTGGCAATCTGGCGGCAACCTCAGCAACCTCTGCAAACTCAGCAATTACCCGCGCCAAAGTTTGCTGCATTTCCAAACAACAAACAGCCGGAGCAGCAGTAGCAAGCAGTGAGTGCAAACATTTTTGTCAGCTTTCTAAGCAGTGTTTGCCTTGCAACGTCGACGATGGAATGGACATCACACCCTAGCAATAAACTAAATTCCGCACCCTTTTCTCCGCATCACTGGCCATATGCGCTCACGCCTTCTGAACTCGTGGTGCATACTCTTGCTCTTCCCTATACCCCGGCTGCAATTCGAGCATCATGAGCCTGATGTAGCAGCATTTTTCAACTCAACATTTCCTGGCAAATGTAATTTTTCCGCATCTTCATCTGCATTTTTTCCCCCGAGCGTCATAGCAACTTTCTGCTTCCAGCTCCCATAGCAGCTGTACTTTTCCTTTTTTTTTCGCCCCGCTCTATAATCACTTTCTCGATAATCAGTGAATTATTGCCGGTAATTCAGCGCTGACAGTTTTGCGGTGCAGAAATGTTGACGGGTCATCGTGTGGCAAGTAGCTATACATACAGTTGATTTCACACACACACACACACACACACACACAGAGAGACACACAAATCGCTTGCGAAATCAAAATGCCACGCCTGCCACTTAATGCAATCAATGATGGCGCCGATGATTGCATCAGCTGCTGTTGGCTCGCCCTTACCCCATGCTATCTGTTTGTTGCTATTGCAAGAGTAATGCTGCTGTAACCGATCAGCATTATGAGCTGCTGCTTTGCCACCATGCTCTGGGCTACACGTTGGCTTGTAAAGGTAGATTTTTTCTTTCAATTTCCTTGTTGGTTGGCTGGGTTTTGTGCTTTGCTTGAATGACCCAGTATGACTATCTATGGAGATGTGGCTGTTACGAAGTTGATGGTGAACGATGACAGACAGAGTTGCATAGCAAGGCGGAGGAGATTTGCATGTTCTAACATGACAGAGTAGGGCAGATCTAATTAATCCAGAAAACGGGAAGCATCAGGAGCGGTTGAAAGTCCCATAGAAAGCCCTTGATGAACAGCGCCTTTCCAATCGTTTCCGACTTCGAATGAGTATGGCATATTTTCGACAACAAAATGCACTGTGCAATATTTACAGAGTCATTTTCTGGGTTGACTTGATTCCAACTCACGATGCATATATTGGACCTATTAAGTAGAATTTCAAACCCTCCAGATCAAAATTTCCTTTCATGACCTGCTTATGATTTTATTTATTGAACCTACGGATTTTAGAAAAACTGATAAGTTCATATATGAGCGAAATATGTACATATCTTATTTGGTTTTGACCTACAGTGCCAGAAAGTAGTAAAACTCATGATTTCATGTTAAAACTTTTTCGTAAATTTTATTCAATAAAAAATTCTATAAAAACAAACAATATTCGTCTAAATCTCCAACTTTGTACAGAAATCAGAAAAATTCCAAATATTGTAACAAAAATGTCAACATAATTTTTAATTGGAATTTTTAGCAAAACGTCTGGTATGTAATTTTCCACCAAAATTTAGCTCACATTATCAAAAAAAAAAAAACAAATTTTCAGCTTTGCACAAAATTCTCAAAAATTCAGTATATTTAATAAAATTTCATTGAAATTTCAAAATGTTTTCGGGTGTGGAAAGCTGAAATTTTTCTAAAAATTTTGAAATTTTGATGAAATTTTTTTAAACCTGCGAATTTGTGAATTTTGTGCAAAGCTGTAAATTTGTTTCTTATAAACGGATCTTTATTCTGATAGAAAATTCGTGAAAATGTATAAAAAAAATTCGACAAGTTTTAATTAAATTGTCATGAAAATTTGAGTTTCCGAGTTTTTAAAAAATTTTTGGGTACGCAATTTTCTAGCCAAAAACTTTTACTAAAATAAACTGTAAGTTTCAAAAACGTAAAAAACCATTATGGATTTTTCATAGTTTTTTTGCTGAAAAATTGAGTTTTATACAGAAGAAAAC
This sequence comes from Anomoia purmunda, assembly GCA_951828415.1. Classification (NCBI taxonomy): domain Eukaryota; kingdom Metazoa; phylum Arthropoda; class Insecta; order Diptera; family Tephritidae; genus Anomoia; species Anomoia purmunda. The sequence goes on from OX639994.1 coordinate 7,739,500, forward strand.
GGTTAATATTACCGCCGAAACAATTTATCGAGAATTTAAAACTTGCAATTTTTCAGAAAATTTTGTAATTTAGATGTTTTTTTTTTTTTAATTCGGTGAATTTTTGTAAATTTTGTACAGAGATCTTATTATAAAATATATTATATTTTGATAGAAAATTCTAGAACATTTATAAAACACTGCGTTCTCCAAAACGTTCTAAAATTCGGTTTAAAAAGTTACAAATTTATATTTGTAAATTTGACGAATTTTGTTTATGGAATTAACTATAATTTTATAGAAAATAATTGAAACTAAAAAAGGAATGGTAAAATTGTCAAAACTTGTCAATACATTTTGCTACTAGCTTTGTGACAACAGGGATGTAAAAAATATGTAGTTCTTTCGTAAATAAAAAAAGGTTATTGATTATTATACACAACAAAAACAAAAATTTATTTAATATTGCTCGTATAAAGAAACATAAATTTAAACAATTAACCGATTACGCATTAGAACTAAATTGTCTAAAGAAATTAATGATTTCTTCGTTTTTCAAACGATACCGCCCAATTGGTGATTTTTCACCTGTGTTTATTTTTTTCTTTTTTGTGGTTTCTATTATTGTTTGTTCTTTAATTAGTTTGTGCATTAAACTATAAATATTTGTACGTTTATGGCGGCGGCACTTTCAATTATCAATTTCGAGTTTTCCCGATACATATTCGTACTACTGTATTACTTTATAAGAACCCGCACCCGTTTTTACTCTTTGAATGTAAATATAAATATATATTTTTTGCATACATACATACTTCTTCCGCAATTTAAATGAAAAAAAATATAAGTCAAGAACTGGCGGCAAGGCGGCAAACCTTGTAGACCAAAGCAGACATATTAAACCGCAATAAAAAACTAAATGAGTTTTTAGTTAATTTCAAGGGAATTTCAAGGGAAATATCAGCAGCAATCGGATGTATTTTGTTTGACAAATTGCATCCATAAAATAAAAACTGAAAAATCTAAACAAAGTTTATAAGTTCAGCGGCTTTTTAAATTGAAAAAAAAAAATCAAAAACAGCCGATCTGCTGATAACGCCTGTTTTATGTGGCTTGGGTAATTAAAAAAAAAAGTCTTGAGAGTTTTTCAAGTATTTAATGTGATTTAAGATGACTTGTTCAAACCATAAAACGAAAAATTATTCAACATTTAAGGAGAGTTCCTTTATGCAGTCCTTTTTCTTCGCTTTTCTCTACAACTACAAGATATTGACTTAAATATCGAATATTGTTTATAACTTCGCTATTAACTTAATTAAAATGTTGTAAAAAAATTCTGAGTTCAGTTTTTTAAGCCAGTAGTGCCAATTTATTTGACGCAAGTTCATTGCTTTATTTTTATTTCTTTAGTTGGCACAAAGTTTTTGATTTTACATTTTTGAAGCTGAACTCGATCTGACGAATTTCTACAGATTCAGTAGGGAAATCTCCCTTAAGGAAGCGAGTCTTAAAACCTGGGGCAGCACAAAACTCATGTAGCCCGAATGGAACACGAGAAAACGTATTGAATCCCTACACTTTGGGGATTTTAGTGACCTAGCTGGGTTGAAGACAAAGCAACTACTTAGATTCATTGACTGCACGGGCAGATTTTAATAGGAGAGAACGGAGCTCCATGTGGTATCACAATGAGGCACCCTAATGTGGCAGATTAGGAACATTCATGAATTTTGAACATCCAGACGTTTCTAAAATCTTGCAATATAATTTTAAAGAAAAAAATTGTATTTGGGTGAAACGTGTAAATTTTGGACCAAACTCGGACGCAAAAGTGCATTTTTACTATGGATAACCACGTGTGTGTATAAGTCAAATACGTTCCACAAAAGCACCTACAGTGGAGCGCACAAATGAGTACACAGTGATTTTTTTACAATATTCGCAATATTTTTCCCGATGAATTTTGTACGTTAATTTTTTATAAAAACATTAATTCTCTTACAAAAGGCATAAAGACCAAATTTCAAACTAAAAATTGTAATAAAATTCAACAAGTTTTTATAAGAAATTCAATTATTTTATAAGAGTGGGTAGGTAGTAGGTTGCTTATCTAATTTTAGTACAATAATTTGGATGTCTCAAGTGTCTAAAAATTCCCGTTGATTTTTTACGACTTTTTTTTAAGTTTGAGTTTGTAGCACTTTTTTCCATATAGCGAATGCATTTCATATCAATACCCATTAATTTTCAATATATAATAATCTAAAGTTACCAAGACAAAATTTCAAAATATTGTCAAAAATACACAGGAATTTTTAGACACTTAAGTCTTCCATATTGATATACTAAAATTATATGATAAATAAGTAGAAATTTGATGAAGTGATTTGAATTTTATAAATTGTCTGCAACGTTTGCAACTTGCCTCTATATTCCTTTTATTAGAGAAATAATGAATTATAAGTATATAAAAAAAAAAAATTATTTAAAATTATAAAAAACATTTAAAGCATTATGAATGTTGTAACAAGATCGCTGTGCACTCATTTTCGCTCCCCACTGTATGTATGTAAATTCTGTGTCTTTGAGAGGTAACATGCTTCTTAGCTCACTAATGATTGTTAAAACAAGAAAATACATTTTCTTCTTCATTATCTTATCAAATTAGAAGGGATGTTGAAAATGCTGTGCGACTTGTGAAAGAATACCAAATACTCGTAGTAACATACCAGAGAGAAAATAAATCAAACTTAATCCGAAAGCTGGACCAGCTACTCAAAGTTTGTTTTCTGATGTAGCGATAAGAAAAATGCATTAAATTTGATATGCTTGTGTTTTGGCAACCCGGCCATAATAGAAAATTCTCTTATACATTTACTTACATGACAAACGGCGTTTCTTCCTTTTTTGACATTCTGATTTGGCACTTTTTTGGTTACTCCTTCAAACAAAAAAAAAATTACGAAATAACTTTTTGATGTTTTTTGTTTAAACAAAAAACACAAAACTTAGCTATCCGTGAAAATAACCCGCAGGAATGTTTTGTTTAATTATTGAAAATCCATCCAACACTCCCTCATACACTTGATGGCAGTTTAAGGGAGGAACTGTAGCGAATTTCCAACACACTGCCGCAATTAGGTTACCTTTTTTTTCTAAAAACGATTTTGTTTATATATTTTTTAACACAAACTTTTTACTTAACACTTGACACATAAAATGTAATTTATTTTTCACAAAACAAAATTGATGTTTCTCAACAAACGAAAGTGTGAAAAATACGAAAAAAAAAACTTAACGAATGTCTCCTTCAACTTTGACTTTTTCGAAATTCTGACTTTTCCGCCTCACATACACACACACGTTTGTCAAAAAGCAAAAAAAAAACGATGTTTATTGAATTTTCACGTTAGAACTCACGCTGAGCCACCACCAGCTTTATACCCAGAGTGTCTGTTTTCGACGATCTTGAGAAACTGCAATCATGGATTTTAAAATAGATGATTTTTTGATGAATAGACTACGGATGAGAAACGAAGAGTAAACAAAACGGTAGAAACACAAATGCAAATGCAAATAACACTATCAGCAACCGAAAAAAAAACAACAAATATCATTAAAAAAAAAAATACGAAGCATTAAAAACAAAAACAATATATGTGCATATACGCGGATGACTGCACAGCGACCGATTATGTGGAGCGGTGTGCTAGCGAAGATCTTGTGGTGCTGAGTGAAAGAAGTTAAAGTGATAACACTATCTATGCATGGATGTAAGTATGTACATATGTTTATTTGTTGTAGATGATCAGTTTTTAGTGAGCTCAGTTTGCGGTGGTGAGATGTGCAAAGCCAAAGCCAGCAATAATAACAAGCATAAAGGGGCACGACTAGAAAAAAAATTTAATTTTCGGAAATTAGAAAAAAAAATGGCTTTGAATGTCTTTAATTTTGAAAATATATTTGTGCAAATATTTTACAAGGCGAATTCATATAATGCGACGTTAAGCCGGAAGCGAATTTGCCTTTTTGTGAAGCGATTTTGACATTTAGCAAATCCTTTATAATGTGATGTTAGTAGAAAAGCTTGTTGTTGTTGTTGTAGCGGTAGTAGAACAGCTAATTGCTTCTTGTTGATTTATCTGGTGCATGAGAATGTCAGCCAAAGCGAATAGGAAGTATTTTTTTCACAAACCACCAACAACCACAATCAATTAATGCCTTCTATCTATTTTCTTCAAGGCGAATTCATATACGGCGAAGTTATTAAAGCAGCTGATGTCTTCTTCTTCCACTATATGTATTTGTATTTTTCCTTTACCCATGACATGCTAAAAACGAAAACTAATGGCGTCCATTCTTCTATTCTCTTTCATCGTGACATCCTAAAATTGAAAAATGCGTGCGTGGGCCTGATGCCATCACCTTATATGAATTCACTTTGCATTTCTTTATCATGGCATTTGGGTCCCCCTATGAATTCGCCTTTTTGCTAAGGCCAATGCAAATTCATATAAGGTGATAGCATCCCACTCAAAATTACACAAACAAAATACACAACAGCCTCAGCGTAGCAATCGTTGACAATCGCTCTGCTAAAAGCAAAAACAAAATGCAAACGATGAACTGACGGTGACGCCGCCGTCAGTGGTGCCGCTACTTTAGTTTTGCCGATTTTGACAGTTCTCAATCACAAGAAGAACAAGTGAACGACAAATGGGCCGTTTACATAGAACTTTCCTCATGATGGAAGTAGTAGTAGTTATGCTACTAATGTGTGAAATTCGCGAGTGTCTGTAGTGTGTATACGCACGCCAAAATAAAAACAAAATGGAAATGATAACATCTGATTGCCAAAGCGTACAAAAGTTGAGAGTTGCCCATAATTTTGCTTCGCTTTGCTTTGCTCTACTTTTCTCGCTTTGTATTTAGCAGGACTCATATAACATCATGTATTGAACTTATCTGTCAAAGCGAAACTCTGAAGCAAAGCAAAGCAAAAGTCCTATGTGAACGGGCCAAAAGAGTCGGGTTTTTTTAGTATTTTGTAGATTTATTTATTAAAATAAGGAAAATTAATACAAAAATGTGACTAGGAAATATCGTCTCCGAGAAGTTCAGTATTTATTGCACAATCTATTTGTAAAAAAACTGGCAACCTAACGGCGAATTCATATAAGATAGTAGCGTCGCCTGAACTAAATGCTTGTTCTATCTTGACCTTGCATGGTGAAAATTTCGAACTTGTTTGTTTGCTTCACATTTTCACTTTCTATTTACGTTCGTATTGCAAAATTCATGATTTTTTCTTATTTTTTCCACTTCTCTCAAAAAAAAAAAGTTAAGTTATTTTATTTGTTACCACGCTACCACTTTAAATGAATCGTAAAGCATCGTCCGCAGCTCTCAAGAAAAGCTTTAAGAAAAATTCGGCAATGCTTCTTGAATGTGAAATAGTAGTGAAACAGTAATTTTGACATTTGTTAATTCATGGTGAACATTAAACAATAGAAGAAGAAGAGAAGGAAAAATGTAAATAAAAGAAATTAATTTGATTCTGATCAGTACAAAATAATAATAAAAAGTAACAATGTATGACGTTTGGTAAGTAGTTCATAAAATTAGCTGGGATTTCATTAATAAACATAAATAATAAAAATTTCTTGCGCGCATTTTTCTCTTGTCAAAAACAAAGGGTTCTTTTTTACTATTTTCTAAAATACTATTTACTATTTCCTACAAAAAGGGTACTATTATTTTCTTGAATGCTTAAAGAAGTTTGGCACAAGAAATTTACTTAGTCATTTCTTAACCTTTTTTTATATGGGGTTTTTGCTTTCCGTGAGAGCTGTGGACGAAGCTTAAACCAAACCGCGGTATGGACAGCAACAGTTAGTGATGTGGATTAACGTCAATTTGAGATGATTTAATTTTGGTATGAACGTTGTATTAGATCATATCTTTCACTGATTCGGCATCATTACGATTTCGAAAATATTTTTTGCGTTTTTCGACAAATTTCTTTTAATTAGGTATACAAAGAAGTTTTAATGCATAACTCATGCGCTTTTTATAGTTTGTTTGCTTAAAAATCAGCAGTTTTTTTAGAAATATTTTAAAAGTATATACATATGTATGTATATATAAATACCTGATTATTATTTTGAAAAGTATATACTATCGAAAAATCTAACACCAGTTGTACCCCTTAAAATGCAAGGAATAGATGTCTTGATTAAAGTGGGCACGATTTAAGAAAAGCCGAGCATAGACAAATAAACATGCGAAGGATATACATAGAAAGAAAGCAAGCAGAAAGCGGGTAGTAAATATAAAATGAATAATTAACATTCAAAAAGCGTGTACGTACAGTATAATATTGACATAAATTAACAAAATAGGTTACCGCTAGCAGTCTGCGAACTATTTCTCTGACGTGTTTTTGTTTAATTTAGAAAGCGAGGCTTTTTTGTTGTACGAAACTAAATACATCAAATCAACACATCAAACATCAAATGAACACACACACACAAGCACAAACACATAGATTTAAACAGTTACGTAGCTTCTTTAAATGTGTTGAGAATTTGTCAAAGAATTTCAGCACTGCTCCACACTAAAATTAAATTATGTCAACTAATCTGAGAAAAGTAAATAAATAATATTAAAGATAATCAGACTTATTGTTCTAAGCAAGTACAAATGTTACTCAATGTTTACATTAGAGTGGCTAGGTGTATAAAAAAAATTGTGTTGAATTACAAGAGCACGATCTTCAAATAGTAAAACTAAGAGGCAGAAATGCAAGGTTTGAAGATCAGCTTTGTTGATTTATTCTAACGAAAGCACGCCGCTGAGTTTAGTTCTCCACCCGGGCACTCTAATATAGTACCTACATACAAACGTGCATACTATGGCGATTGAATCGGTTTTTCCAACTGGAGGTTAGCCCGAACAGAGAGATATATGTATGTAGATATAATGCTTACAACTCATTATTCTAATACTGAAGAAAATATTTGAACTTTGTTTAAGAAATCAGATTTTTCAACAGAGTAACAATGGTACTTTTCTTAAAGGTTACATTGGCTGTCAGATCATTTCTGCTGAACAAACCTGATCTGAGCTTTTTATTTGCATTTAAAGGTTAAGACTATCACAATGTGTATTTCAAGTAAAAGTAAAATATTTGTGAATGAATATAAAAAGCAAATGTAAGGTATTATTATTTTTAATTTTACTAATATTTTACTTAGCTTGATTTGCATTAAGTCAAATTTTTGAGTACACAATATGAAGAAAACAACTACATCAAAATAATGAAAGTTTTTCTTAGGCTTTTTTTTTTTGTATTTTCAGTGATATACGTCGTGATAGCTCATTTTGACACTTCCTTAGTTTACGCAACACACGAGAAAGGGAAAGAAGACCGTTTATAGAAATAGTACTAAATTTAGTACTTTTTTCTTATCAAGTTTTTAAATCCAAATTTGTTGAAAAACAAATTTTTGACTATTTTTTTATGAAAATTTCAGGGACAGAAAATTATTTATTTTTTTGTATAAAGAATTCACTGGGAAGTATTCGTACAAAACTAAATTCGAATAAATCGTTTTAATCCCTATGCAAATCTTAATTTATTTTTAATTCCAAGATATTTATTTTTTCGATCACATGTGAACGATACTTTGTTATAATTTTTTTTATTTTATCAAAGTTGATTGATATTTTGTGAGTTTTATTTTTTCGATCAAAAATAATAGTTATTCTTGGATTTAAATTTTTGCTATCATAATTGATCGACATTTTGATATATTTCTTTCATATTTTTTTTAAACGTTATTGTCAAAGCCGAGAAATTTGTTTGCATTTATTATGATCGAAAACGATTATTTTTTATCGAAAAAAAATTATAAGATATCGATCAAAGAATCAAACTGAACTTGCTAAGGTAGTTCAAGATGGGCAATTAGAGCGAGAAGAACGTGAATGACTATCAATTTCCTTTGGCATCATGGCCTTGCCGCATGATTTGATATTTCTGATAGTTTTTTTTTTCCTTTTCCTTACACTTTATCTTTTGATTACTTAATTGCACTTCTCTCTAGCACATGCACCGCCAGCTTCGACAATTCACCTCTCTTTCTAATTCTAACAAAATATGGTGTAAATAATTTTAAATGGTATGGTAGATTTACGCGTTGTGTGGTGGGAAATAGTTCGTCGTGGTTAAATTATCCGAGCCCACACACAAATTTTTTTTGATGAAAAGGCTAAGCTCGCTTTCACATTTCTTAAAATTTCTCGAATTTGAAATTTCAAATGAAACAACTACAACCAGAGAACTTGTTGTTGTTCTCTGCTACAACGACTTGCCAAAGCTTTATTGCATCGTAGCACTTAGTTGGCAAGTTTCAACAAGTATGGACTTTTTAAAGCTCTACAGAGGTGGTTGTATTTGTTATAAGACAGCTTTTGGTGACAATAAAAAGTTTTATATCCGCATCCTTTTTTATTAACACGCTGCTCAGTAAAAAGGTTAGAGAATATTTGCCAGCAAAAAAAAAACGGAAGTTAACGTGTGTTTTAAAAATGCGACGCTCAGGCTACTTCTAATTAAATATTTGCATAACAAATTTCACTTATAATCCTTCAATAAATATTTAAAAATTGTAATTGTTTTGCGTGCTGATTTCAGATAATTACGTAAAATGCTTTGAGATTAACAGAAATCTGAAAATGAAAGTCCCGATTTTACCCGCTTCTGAGTGTATTTTGTTTTTGCTTCTGCGTAAGAGTTTTCAAAATTTACATACTATTTGTTTTTGCTTTTACGGCTTTTGAAAGCCCATACGCAAAAGTAAAAACAAAATACATGTAGGTGAAAAAAAATCAAATCGGTTGAAAACCTTCACTCAGAAAAAAATTCATCTCTGAATAAAGGACAATATTTTTTATATTATATTATATTTTGTATCCAAAAATAGTCAATACTTTATTTCGAAGAGAGGTTTTGCCTAAATATACTTATTATATTAATTTTTTTTTTTATATGGAGAATGTTAGTAACGATTTGGCGCTGAAATTACTGAACGGATTTTAATAATTATTTCTTGTGCATAACAATAAAGAGGCATATTGAATATTTTTTTGGTTTTTTTGAAGAATATATATGTATGTACATTAGGGTGCATCTCTCCCCACGCAAAAAATAGCGGTACGAGTTTTGGGGCTTTTTATATATGTATGTATGAAAATAGTTTCTAAAATATTTTTTCAAAGAAATCACCTCAGATCATGAAACAGTTTAAGCTTAAAGGTTCTACATAAAAATTTTTAAAAATCATAACAATTAAATTTTTGATTATCTCCTTTACCCTTAAAAAGAAAACTTTTATAACTCAGCCAAAACTTAATCGATTTGGACTTATAATATACATACATATTATATCTCAACCGTTTAATTTTTAATTTAGCAATCTGTTTTTTTAATTTTTAAATATGTATTTTGAAGTAGCCGTTTTAAGCTTAAACCGTTTCAATACTTGAGGTAATTTCAGAAAGCTAGTTTTGTTCATAAAAAAGCTCAATTTTTGGAGGTATTTTCGAATCCGCGCAGCTCACGAAATATTTCAAGCAGAAGTCTTAAAACATAATAGATTTTATAACTCCGCAGAAAACTCGCAACTTTTTTTGGTGAGCCACCCTAATGTAAATTTCTGTATTTCTTTTTAAGTTAAACATTTCTTTTCAAATAGTTTAAGTCCACAAATACATATGTACATCTTTTTAGGTGTAACAAAGTACACCGGCTACTTTCTAGTGGCAACACTTTTTTAAACAATTTTCTACATTATGACGCGTTACGTCAAAGCATTTCAAGCAAGTGTAAAAAATGGAACACGAGCAGACCTTGCTTAAAAAGGTTTGACCCAATCTGCAATCAAAAAATACAGCTAGCTCTCACTGCATCGCCCAATGCAGCCTCCGCTCTTTTGTCCATTTGCTACATAAAAAAAAATTTGCAGATAAGAAAAATAGCTTATTTGCACACGTCAACTGCTGGTACTTTTGCGCCAACTCGTTCACACAAATTGATATATTTACATAAATCAATTTTTTTTTTTTTTTAGTAATTTTTTTTTTGTTTTTTGGTCAAGCATTACCTTCACGCAGTGGCAGCACCCTTGCCATTCCCAGTCAATAGAAATGAGCAGCCATAAACCACACGTGCGAATTATACCATTCCATTTTGTTCTCACTTCAATGCAACAGCAACAAAAACAACAAGAAATACCTTCTCACTTTCTCATCTCATCAAAACAGCTGACATGCATCCGCAGCGCAATCGCCCAATCATACAAATCTACATCAAGCACAAACATACAAACACCACACGCGGCTGCTTGCCAAGAAACTGAGACAGCCACACAATAACAAAACACCACACACAACACACATTCTATGTATAACATTTTGTTTTCTTGGCTATTGTTTGCATACTTAACGGCGCCAAAAATGGCAGTCGCAGCGATAGCAGCGACAATGCATGCGACCAAGTGACGTACTTACTGCGCGAGCCTTTTGGGGCATGCATGCTCAAAAAAAAAAACGCAAATGTATGCATGTATGTGGGCATGTGTGTTGCAAGTGGTTGCACGAATGCCAAAACAGCAACGCTTGAGTGCATTTGTATTCAGTTTTTACGCTGTATGTGTTTGTATCCTTTCGTTCGTGTGTGTGTGTTAGACTTTCTTGCCATTTTTCAGCGTTCGACTTTTGCCACACTCTTCCATTCATATTTTTCGTTACAGACAAACACACCAAGCAAGCGAAAGAAAAACGTATAACAAAAACATATGAATGCGAATAAGTGTGTGAATCGAGAAAACAGATGATAAAGTGGCATGCGGAAATAGAAGAAAATGAAGGTGAAAGCAATAGGGTTGAAAGCAAACGAAAGTTTAGAAAATCCAACTAACCGCTGTTATCGAACGAGTGCTCACTCATTCACTTTGGTAGCAGCGAGTTAGACGACGAATTGTGCTTGACACACACACAAGCACACACGCACACATACATACATACACACAATCACAATTCACGCAAATGTCGTAAGCAGCGCTATGCTTTGGGGCATGAAATTATGTTTTTCCCCAATTTTTCATAGAATATTGGCCAGCATTGGTTTTTCGCTTAGGCTTCTTTGGTTGCATGCCGTGGTCGCACAGTGGGCGCATTTCTAACAATTTTTGTCTATCTCTTTCTTTTCTATTACTCAATATGCTTGCTGGCTGTTTACCTCGAGCTACTACTGTACCATCGATATTTGTCGATAGTTTCAATCAGCACCATCAATATATCGAAACTTTGTATACAAGTATTGATATTCTTTGAGCAGAACTTTATCATTGGTAACACGTTTACTTTTTATTTAATTTCATTCTCACTGCAAATGCAGCAACTGTCAGTGAAATTGTTAAATTTTATACATAAAAACTATCGATAACTGTTGTCATGGGGCGAATTCAATACTAATCAAAAAAACAAAAGTCCATATTATTTTCGTAGTTAGGGAATAAAAATAAGTAAATAACTGTTTTCAGATTTATAAAATAAAAATTAATTAACTGTTATTTTCAGATTTGTAACATAAAAATGAAATATATGTTTTATTTTTAATTTCGCGTACAAATTACAGTACCAAAATTTATTTTCAAATTTGATTCTCGGTGAAAAAAACTTCACTTGGTTGTGGAACATTTGCTTCATGGTGAAATTTTCAATGTACTTTTTACATCAATAAGGGCTATTTTCGATCCCTTTCAGATATAAATCAGGATCGTTCCAGTATTGTAGGACCGGCTACTATGGTAACCGAGGTCATTTGACGTATTCGGTAGAGTTATCGATATACATATATATCTATCGTTATTAGATTACTATCGACACTGTTATAGTCATCGTTATCGACACCGCTATTGTTATTTTTGGTTAATTATATGGATTCCGACACTTGGATTGGTGTTGTCAGACTTGCTTTCGCAACTGATGTCGTTATCGATAACTGTTTATAACGTTATCGATAATTTGGACGACATTTTCACCGATATCGTTATCAACACTGTAAAGATGTCATAATCGTGGTTAAATTTCATCATCAAAAACAGTTTACGACTAGACTTCCTCCAAGGTATGAACATTTTATTAGAAGTAATCCTAGGACCTTAAATAAATTTTCTTCGGGTATATCAGATAAAGTAAAGGTAAAGCTTTATTTTCGAAATGATCAAATTTTTGACAGCTATGTATTTCGACTACTATGGGCTTCGACTTGGTGTGCTTACATTTTATTATTTATTTCAATCATCTCTTGCCACGTAGCTTCCCGAACGAATGTCACAAGTAATGCTACAATCTATTTTTTGCAGGCTTTCAGTGTCAGGAGTTATTTTCCCTGGTGTTGTAAGCATTTGACCTCCGCTTCTATACTCACAGTTCCCAAATTAGTAAGCATCATTTGTAGCAACACCGCCCACTGTGCGTTTGACTTTATTTGGTCATTTGCCTCATTACGTTCCAACTCGTTCACTTCTCAAACGTACCCAACTCGTCGCTTCTTCGTTCACTCGCTCATCGTACATAGCGCCACACGGTCGCATTCGCAGTTACACAGCCACACAGTGCAAAACATCGTCGCTAAATTGAACAGCGCAGAGTGGCCGAGTTCTTCGCTGGCGAAATGTTAAAAATCAATACGAGCGCAACGTTTTCGTAGAAAAGCAATCAATTTTTTCAATTATTCCTCTAAGCTTAGCAAAAGAAAAAATAACGAATTATAAAATTTAAGCTAATCAAAATTAGAATAAGCAAACGTGAATGCATTTGTGGCAAAGTTACAGCAAAGTAGAGCACCAACGGTGCCCCCAATGTCAGCAAAAGCAGCAAGTGGAGCAGCAGAGCCAGGAGCAGAAGCAGAAGCAGCAGCAGCAGCAGCAACGGAAGCAAAAAGTGCTAAGTTTTAGCTGAAGCTTGAGAAGCGGTAACGCGTTACGCGAAACGTGAAACACTGTGGATGGTTGATGGTTGATGGTTGACGGTTAACGGGTAACGGGTAACGGGTAACGGGAGTTTTCCATCCATTAAATAGTAGTGTAAGGCAAGCGTGTTGTGCCAGCTTGTTGGTAATACGCACCAATCGTGCGTTAGTGCGAAGTTAGCAAGGTGTGAGAAAAGAAAAATTACCACAGCGAAAAGTGGCACGAATTGCTTTCTTTGTATTGTTGGTTACATTTTTGTTGTTGCAGTAATTAAGCGAAAATATTCAAATTAATATTCAACTTCGATTTTTCCTTTCGAAACGTTAGTTTTCGATTTTGTACTACGAACAACACTTCGGCTACGTCGCGCCTCCGCGTGCGCTCAATATTAGTGGAAAATAAGAAAGAAAAGCAAAACAACAACAACAACAACAACACCACCACCACCACCACCACTACGCACAAACCAACCACCGTCCTTTCTACACACATCGTTTCCGCCATACAACTCGCCCGTTCGCTTACTGTGCTGTGCCGTGCCGTTGCCGTTCCCGGTGGCCTTGTTGTTGTCGCGCTCTCTGCCGTGCTGTTAGCATTTTTCGCTAATCCCAACTACTTTCGTGCAAGTCATTGCTAAATTAATTGTAATCATAGTAATTTTGTTTCGATAACACTCGTGTTGTTGTTGTTATCGGTCCGCGTGCGTGTGATTTGGTGTCGCGCAGCGTCCGCGTTGGTTGTGTTGCGTTGGTGTTATTGGTGGCGGTGTTAATGTTAAAAAACCATAAGTGGAAATTATGGCCTCTTCGCTGTTGGCCCTCACCGATTTAATACGATTCCAATTGGAGCGCATCAAACTCGACGAATTCAGCTACAAAGATGAGCTGCATTTACTGCGTCAACTGTTGGCATTGGACACGGCATCGCAGCCACCACACGCGGTGCTCTCGAACGGCAGCAGTCAGGAGCATAACCAGCCGCCAACACAAGCAGGTGCACCAACGACCGTGTGCACACCGACACAGACGACGCAAGCAGCAGCGCAATCGCAATCGCAGTCGCAATCGCAACAGTTCCACACGCAGACGCAGACACCTTTGCGTTTGCAGGCGCCACAGCATCACCAACATCAGCAGCAGTCGGCGCCACAACATCATCATACACAGCAGCTGGCGCTGCCGCCGCCACCGCAGTATCAACCAAAGTCTTTGCCACAGAATCACTATCCGCCGCCGCCGAGTCAGAGCCAAAGTCAGTGTCATCTCAGCAGCGCGCTCAGCCAGAGTATCAATCAGTTCCAGCTTTCGAGTCACAATCACAGCCATGGACATAGTCAGAGCCAACAGAATCTATATCCTCCCAGCTATAGTCCGGTGCAAAATCAGCTCAGCTATGCGCAGACCCAAAAGCAACGTCAAAAGCAGCGACGGTTTCAGCAGCAAAACGCCAAGCGTTCACAACAAATACAACAACAGCAGAGTCGCAGTAAACTTCATGGACAGCCAACAGATAGTGATGGTGCAGCAACCGCTGATGAGTCCAACAATGCCGGCGCCAACAATCATCAAACGGCAGGTGGAGGCGGCTATGCTGGCGCCTGCAATGGCGGTATTGGCGCGTTGGGTAGCAGCGGCGAGCTGGCCGACGATGAGTTGGTGGGCGCAGTGGGCGGTGCCGGCGGTGGTGGCGTCGGTGCTACAGCGAATGGCGGCAGTGAAGATGGCTCCAGCGCCAGCAGCAATGCTGACCTACAAAAGGATTTCAAGTGAGTATTGTGTGCGAACAACGTTTTGCTATGTGTGTGTGTGTGTGTGTGTGCGCGCGCGCGTGTGAATTTGTGTGAATGGGCAAACGCCTGCAGCGTCAGAAGGATTTTTTCTGAATGCTAGCAGATAAAAGAAGATAAATATTGCAGATAGCGAAAGAGAAATGAGATTGCAGCAAAATCAAGCGAATCAAAAAAAATTTCGACAATTTTAAGTGCCAAGTCACGTATCAAATTGCGAGACAGGCTACCCAACGGCGGCGAAAGTTTCTGCAGCGTCACTACACACTCACACTCGTGCACACAGTTGCATCTGTATTGTAGATGTTAGAGTTTTTGTGCTGCACATGAGCACTCCAAAAACTTGCACCGATAGCCCACTCCCCTTTTCTCCGTTGTGGAGTTCGCATAATTTCGTGCCGTTTGAAAATACACACACACGCACAAACAAATACATACTAACATGTCTGCCAAGTGCGAAAGACGAGGAGCAATAAACATCGAAAAAATTGCACTTTTTGCTTAACACATAATTTTACTGCGCTCTGTTGGTCGCCGTGAATGCCTATGGGCACACATACCATGGCATTCCTCTGTCTGTAGTTAAATGCCCAAATACGGTACATGTCATAGCCATAGCACAAGCACATATTTTTTTTGTAAAAATATAGTTTATTCTACAAATGCAACGGTTAAATCAATGTTTTAAACTTTGTTGAAATGGGGGAAAAAAATTCAACAAACTTAATATAAGCTATAAAATCTCCTAATTCGAGTTTTTTATAAAGAATATGGGTAATACAGTTTAATGGTTCATTCAATTTTAGTAGTTATAATAAAGAAGCTACAAATTACCGTTGCTTTTTCACATTTTTTTTACGGACAGTGTTGCGCGTTTTCCCCATAAAAATTCTAAATTTCAATGTTTGAATTCGAATTTTAGAAAAAATTTGGGAATGCAGTTTTATAGCGCACTCAATTTTTCTTTTTTTTTATATAAAAAAAGTGCGAGTTCGCAGTAGCTGCAAATTGCCGCTGATTTTTGACAATTTTTTTCCTAACGCTCTTTCGTAAATTCGCCCATATTCCATGGAAAATAAATCCCACAATACCGTACATAAAGAAAATTTTAAAAATCAACCGTAATTTGTAGCCAGTTGTACTTTTTATTATACTAAAATTGAATGGGCAATAAGACTGCATATCTAAACTTTTAACTAAAATTTTAAAATTTTGTTTGTAAAAATTCGAATAAAAAATGTTAACATCTTGTGTAAAGTTTGTTGTATTTTCAACCTATTTGAATTGGGTTTAATCGGTGTTTGTTGCAGAATGAATTTTACTTTTATAAAAAAAAATATAAAAATGTAATAAAGCAAAATAAATATTGAAAATGTGGCTGTGATATCTTTATGACGTGCGCACTGCATGTCGGCAGACATGCTTCTTCTGTTGTTTTTTCGTTTTTTTTTGTGTGTTGTTTCAGTCGCTTCGGCGCCCATATTTCCTCCGTTGTTGTGCTTATGGCACTTGCGCGCCCACTGATTGCAGGCCAAAATAAGGTCACGTGTTCCGATGTGGCACAGTGGCCCGTACTAAACAACTTCTAAAACACACACATGCATACACACATACACAACTGCATACAAGAGTACATGGAAAAATGACATGCACCCCATACTTGCATTTACTTGTAATGTATACATAGGTGAAAAAAATGACAGCAAAATGGCATGCAAGCAATAAGCGACGGAATACAGTATTTTTTCTCTCAGAAATGTTGGTTAAAGAAATCACGCTTGATAAAAATCCTTTAAAATACTACAACTTTTTTAAATATTTAGAAAAATCTGTAGATGGTTTTCACGTACATTAAACTTTGCGACAGCCTCATAAGGGTCCGAGTTTCATTGGCATTATCTGAAAGTACACCCTTCCAAGAGTAAACCCTGAGCTGAGTTTTTAAAAGTTATTTAAATTTTATTTTGCCTACTAAAGTTTTAATATCTCAACCGAAGTTGTTTTAAAAAAAATGGATGGTGATTTTTTCTACAATATTAACAAGTTTTTTTGTGATAAATTTTTGTCCGTTAATTTTATATTCAAAATATAGTTCAAACCTTAGAAATTAATTTTTCAAGCTTCTTACAAAATTTATAAAAACAAAACAAATTTTCAAAAAAAAATTAAATAAAAAACGTATCCGATTTTTTTTACAATATTCCCTTTTTTTTTTTTTTTTGAAAAATATTGTAGTTCATACTATAATAAAAAGTTTAGAAATTAATGTTTCAAAAATTTCTAAAAACTCAATAAATTGTCAACTAACTTTTATCTTTTTTTTTTATTTTTTTTTACAATATCAACAAGTTTTTACGTTATATATTTTTTTCGTTAATTTTCTATTAAAAATATGAAAACACAACGAATTTTCACAAAGTATAAAAAGAAATTATCATAATACTTGAAGTTTTTCGGATATGCAATTAAATATATATTTTTAATAGCACCATAAAGGGCACGTCTAAAATAACTAGAAATTACTACTTATTCTCCATAATTTTTTGAAATTTTTGTCTGGATACCTTTACTCATATTTTGTATGGTAAAATTACACAGCACTTACGGCATATAATCTTATAAAAAACCAATGTGAATTTAAAAAAAAAAAAACGTATGCGTTTTAAGAAGTTCGCCAGATTCAAATTTCAAAAAATTATAAAAAAGTACCGCTTATTTTTAATATTTTTTTGCAACTTTTTTACTTACTGATAAAAAAAGCATACCGGAAAATTTTTAAAAATATCTGATACAATATTGTAAAATTATGATGAACATTTGTCGAATTTTTATACATTTATTATATAATCTGAAAAATTAGTTTACACGGAATTTGTCATGGTATGAACTAGTATATTTCTATATAAAATTTACGAAACAAAATTATCATGAAAACTCTTGGCAATATTGTAAAAAGCAAAATCAACGTTGACCATTTTAACCCTTTAGCACCCACCTACATAATAGCGTAGTTAGACCCTAGCTTCTAGAAATATCTAAAGAGAATAATTTGGAAACTCGTTAAAGAATTAAAATGCTCAAGAGAATTATTCTCCAAAAAATTGTAGTGCAATAATGATGATATTTTATAACATCAAACTAAAAACTGATTCATTTACCCTATCGAGAACTAGGCTCTAGTTTATGGGATCTTATCGTTTTCACTCTCCTGTTGCCGTTCTTCTTCAAATATTTCGTGGTATCACAATTGATCCAACGAGTCTATGTGGGCTCCTATGAGCAGCCAATTCAACCTAACCTGACCTAGAGACGTAGTTGACTTAAAGCCCAGCATATGGAGATACGCGACCGCCATAGACGAGTGTGTAGCGTGTGCGCGTCAAGACAAGTGACAAATGATATCCAAAAAATTATAGAGAAAGGCTTTTTACTAATAGGGGATCGGTAAGCAATGGGAAGCCTTAGAGTGAATTTCTGCCATGAAAAAATGAATATATGTACTCCAAAAAAAATCATGTGCCACTTGGAGTCAGCGTAAATCTGTAGGCCGCTAAATTCCTGTTACAACATCAAAGCGCACGCCAAAAATTATAGCTGAAGTTCGACCCAGAATCAAGCTATGATGTAAGTGCCAAATTATTATTACTATTTTTATTATACAGCGACACGTCTCAGAAGATAGATTGCTTGGAGCATGCAAATGTGCTACGCTGCAATAAATTTTTTCTCCGCCGTTTACTTCTGAACTTGTCTAATTTTTTTAAACCCACTTTTTGCGTATTTTAATATTCTTAGCAAGCAGTATTTTCAAGTTCACTGCCAAAAAAAAAAAGTTCTTGCAACTCCGCAAACTTTTAAAACTTGATATTTTTGTTGCTGTATTCTATTTTTTTTTTTAATCTATAATTTGTCCTTCCTTGCTGCACTGTACGTCACACGTTTTGCTGATGGCATGCAAGTATTATTTGGTCATATACACTTCTATATGAGCGCCGTAGGCACAAAGACAGTTTTCTAGGCAACCCCTTCTGCGATTGTTCGAGTGTGTGTTGGCTAAATGCATGTACTTATTTGTTGCTGACCTCCTGTCGTGCACCCCAAGTGTACGGAATTGGCAGGCATAACGTGTCGTGAATTTTTTATTATAGTTTTCGTATTAATTAAAATTGATTTTCCTTTGGCCTCCCATACTCCGCGCCAACAAGTTGATGCAGGTTTGAGTGATTCTTTGCTATCCTTTCTATGGACTTGTTTTATGTTTTTTTTTTTATTTTTTGTTTTCTGATATTCGTTGCTATTTTCTTGTTTCTTTTTTTTTTTTTTACTTGACTTTAGGCAGGATTTTGTGCACCTTTGCATCACCTGCGATTTCTCCTACAACAATTCAATTCTCCTTCTCCCCTTGCTCGTGCTCAGCTTGCCTACCAACACGATTAATTGGAGAGCAAGCATTCTGTTTTTTTGTTTTTTTTTGTTTTTAATTTTTATAGTGGTAATGCACGATATATTTATTTGCTGTCATTACACATTCACCAATACATCCGTGCAGTATGCAATAGCGACACAGAGAAAAACGCAAGCACCTCTTATTCCGCCACAAACTCTGTAGGCTGCAAATGAAATCACAACCTCGCAAACGCGAGTTCAACGTAAACATTACCTTGTTGGCACTATTATTTATTATTTTTCCTTTTTTCTCTTCTTCTTTTACCAACAACTC
This sequence comes from Anomoia purmunda, assembly GCA_951828415.1. Classification (NCBI taxonomy): domain Eukaryota; kingdom Metazoa; phylum Arthropoda; class Insecta; order Diptera; family Tephritidae; genus Anomoia; species Anomoia purmunda. Next base: position 7,759,025 of record OX639994.1, read on the forward strand.
GGCGTTCACTTTTGTTTGAGTGCTCACGGTTTGATGCCAAGTTTAATTTTCATTATTTTGTATGCATTTACTTATTTTTTTTACCTATTTACGTTGTGCACATAAGAACCTACTTTGGTTACACTGACAGCCGGTAGTGCCGTCATTTATTATGATTATTGTTTATTTTAATGTGTTTGTGTTGGTTTGGTAAAAAAAAAAAACACGGATTTAATTTGATGTCATTGTTTTAATTACAATGAGTTGAGGATTTACGAAAGACGAGAGAACGTTGGTATTTTTTATTTAAAAAATGGGATAATTATTTGTAAATAATATTTGCAAAAAATTGCTTAGCGTGTCCCACGAACAGCGTTTTCCATTTGTTCGCCTTGTTAAGCCATTTGGTATCCTTGATGAATTTCACCAGGTCCCGCAAACCAAGTATCTTAATGTAGCGCCTTCAGTTATTGCATTCTGCTTTTACTAAGGACAGAACATTCACAGACGAGATGGTAGTTTATTTTTCCGCCTCGTGTCTAAGAAAAGGTACACCAAGTTTCGGCGTGTCTATTAAGTAATGCCATTCAAATGAGCCTTTTGCAGTGGGATTGTTTCTCTCTTCCAAAGACCCATACTGGTCATATTTTCCTCAATATCTGGCAAGCTTTGAATAACCGTGAAATCCTTAACTAGCTCTTTTTCGCGGGCATCTGCAAGCCAAAGCGCGCTTTCCGTAAAGAAATCTTTTTGCTCATACCTTGTCTCGCAAGCTCATCTGCTCTCCATATCCCTAGGACAGGAGAACCAAATGAGGTGGATCCAGTTCGGTTTAGTGATCTCCCGTCGAGATCGGTAACAATTGTGCACTAGTTATCACTAAAAATCCGAATCTCGAATAGCTGATGTTACAGAAAAGAAAGCTCTGTAGAAAAGGAAGGATTTAGAGGTAAAGCTCGCAAGAAAATGTCATCCCCTGCATCCTTCTGTTGAGCTTTGAGCCGTCTATCAAAATTACACTACTACTGTAAGTTGTGATGATTTTTCCGTCACTATTGTCTGATTTGAATACTTCTGTTAAAATTAGTTGCAGGCACTGAGTTCGTGCTACCATAAGATATCCCTCGCCGTCTAGGTTAGGTTGAGGTCGCTGTCACTTCGCAATAGCTACGAAGATCCGCACTCAGGTCATAACACAGATGAAAGGTGCTTTTATTTTCCTTCTTTCCTACCTTCCCATAAAATTAAACCGAGGGCAGAAAGCTGAGGACATAGTAAAATTCTACTAAGCATTCATAGCAGTTATTTCCAAAGACCTAGGGTTGCGTTTTTTCAAGAGCAGGAAAGTGGCAGCTGCGGTAAAAATCGTTAGAGGGAAAATCCATCCTGGTATTGTGAAAACCCAGCAGGCAGGACTCAGTGATGATGTCGACCACTAAACTGACGAAATAGTGGTCGATACTTACTGGACCTGGACCTTCTATCGGTAATCCTTGGCCAGATTTGCTTTGCAATATGAAAGGAGGGTTTTGAGCTTACCAGAGGTAACCAGTGGGCTGAAGAAATATTTGAATAAACCTTTCTTTGCCAAGGTAAAAATGAGACGAAATTTAAAAGCTTTCCAAAATAATTATTATTGTAAAAATGAGCACGTGCCAATTTGTATTGTTCATTGCAGAAATTATTACAATTAAATTTTAAAATTGAAATATTTATGCTTAAACATTTTAATGCCCCTAAACCTCCACCCATCATAACTTGTCGACATTTTAGTCAAATCTCCCACAGAGACTGTAATTATTTTCTACTTTATGCTGCTTAACGCAGGAGTAACTTACGAGCACACCCACTAATTTCTTGTAGTCACTAACAAAAATTGTATTTATAAATTGTAAGAATGTATGCGTACATGCATACAGAAATAGACATAACCCGGAAGGAAATTTTGTAGATAGAAATAATGTACTGTGCTCTCAAAGGTATAGCATAGACTCAACTTTATTTGAATACACCAGCATGCCAAGGGCAGTGAAACAACTAATATCTGTAGAAAAGTTAGATATCCCACTGGAGGCTAGACAATTTTTTATTCCATTTGCATTCTTCATAGGTTCCGAATATGTTTAAGTTCGCTGATTGTTGGTTAAATGAAAGGGAGAATTATGCAAAGGACTGTAGAGTGAAACATACAAATCAAATCAACTTACTATGCAATGATAGCAAAGGACTTTCTTTTTGAGAAAAACCGTTTTATAGACCAGCTAATAAAAAATAGCGCCATAGTACGATTCAGGTGGATATTAAGGTGAGGTGGGTCGAGACAGAATAGTTAATCGAACGAAGGCGAGTCTGCAACGAAATCAAAGCTGACTTTAAGGACCTATACAAACACTGGAACAATCTGGTGACATCTTGGCATAACGTTACCAAATTCAGCTATAAAACATTCCCTTAACAACTTTTTGATAAAACAAAACTTGTACTCTCTAAACTTAATTTAAATTCTGCACTACCAAAAATTGTACGCACTTCGCTCTATATAATCGCCATTGATTTCATTTCATTTATTAAACCTATAGATTCACTTCTCAAAACAGTCTTCAATTCTTACTTTGTAAGCTTGTAAAGTTCAGCATTGACCGCATCAAATTTCTTTTAATTTATGTAAACAATCAGAAATTACAAGGATCTACAGATCGAGTGAAATAAACTGACTCTTGGACTTGGGTTGATTTTTTTTATTTTTTTCATTCGAAAGCGCCCCAAGATCAGTCAAAGGAGCATAAAATTGTCTGTTTCTTCATTCACTTTTCACCCAGCGTTTTTGACGTTTCATGGATCACCAGCAACAACAAAATACACGCCAGGGTTGTATTTTCTCGAATGCAGCTATCTGTTTAATGTGTATTTGGTTTCGCCACCAGTAACCACTTTAATAAAATTGGCAGACCTCTAATTATCGAATTTATTTAGAAAAAGTTCAGCAGAATGCACAAGAGTCTCTTGATGGGGCTAATTTAAAATTCGTGGCACCCATCGCGCTGATTTCTTGATGTAATCCAGATGATTACTTAATATTCGCAATACCACCATGGCATTGAAGTCATTCTTGGATTTATGTGAGCTTCGGACTTCACCAGAGCCACAGCGACGACGTCATCAGTGGAGGGTTCAACTTGAAAATAGTCTGCAATCCTTCCATATGTAATTTAGCTTTCTTTGAATATTTTTAGTGGCTTTAATTTACGCCGAAAACATAAGAGATTTACAAGGTGAATTTCTAACGGCATTGTTGGTGGAATTTCACCTGATTCGTCCTCAGCTATTTTGCGTCCATCTTTTTTTGTTGTGTTCATTTTAACCAATCGTTCTTGAATATACAAAGAAGATTTTTAAGATTTTAACTATTAAATTTTAACATACTTATGTTCGACCGCTCGTATTGTAATCCAACTTCCAGTTGGGTATACTATAAATGTATTTGCTTAAATTTTCAAGTGAACAACATTACTCACTTTGACCGCAGCAAAATTTACGCATTAACGCCTTAGTTTTTAAAGCACAAAACAACGGGGTTAAAAGCTGAAGCGGCAAGTATGCTGGTAGGTTAAACTTTGCTGCAGTCATGAAACTGCGAAAAAACACGTACAAATATTTCTGGAAAGAAATGTCAGTAGGTGTACGACATGGTGCTAACTGTGGTAATACTATATACATACATATGTACTATATATTTTGCTACACACCTATTTCAGACTCACAAGCATACAAATGAACTTACACAATCACACTATATCATACAAGAGTTATTTGGTCGTCTGCTCGTAAGCCAAAGGCATAGCGTGTCAAGCAGTGTAGGAAAGCAGCAAGAGCAGCAAAGCGCCGAGAAGTCATTTAAAAATAGACGCAATGTCGCGCATTTAATGACTGCACACCCGTACTCCCCACCATGAATTGCTCCTGAAATGTATGCCATAAACAATACACACTTATATTCCCAAACTAATAATTATGTAAATTCCCAATGTGAGTAACGCTGCAGGCATTGCCTTTACTTTCTATTTTGTATTGTATGTACGAGTATTTCCATGTGGCCATTGTGGTACGTGTAGCGGCTTTCGGTTCTGTTTATATTGTGAATTTTTCTCGTTTTTTTTTTTATTTGTTTGTTTGCTTACAGAGTCCAAGTGCTCGAGTGGTTTCAACAATTGTACGTCCAAACGGAATCGTTCAGATCGGACGAGGAGTCACAACGTGTACGTGAGGCGGGCAATAATTGCTATCGCAAGGAACACCATCCACTCAAAGCATGCGATCTCTATACTGAAGCGATTTTTCTAGCGCCCGTCGAGGAGGATGCGGACAATACGACAGCGGCAATGGCACACGCCAATCGTTCGACAGTGTTGCATGATTATGGCATGTATGAGGTATGTATTTATTTATGGGTTTACCATATAGGATGTGTGTGATGCGGAATTAATTCCCATAAATAATATGTAAATGTAAAATATGTTTGTGTGATTTGAGCAAACATGTAAACTGAAGCTTGGTAAATACTTCTATGAAATTATATAGAGAATTCCTTACTTCCAATTTCAAAATTATTCCATTTCTGAATTTTAGCTGCTGTTGTTTTAACTAAGCTGACATTCAGTCTATCTGCACATTCCCGAAATTACTCATATTTCAATCCGAATGTACACATTTTATTGGCAAAAATAGTTTTGTGGTATTTTTGGTTACTTTCGACTTCTCTCTAGGAGCCTACATAAATATTATAAGGTTTTAAACTTTTCACTAAACGTAGCTTTTAAAAGCAATGTGGCTCCAATATTAACCCAATCGACTGCATAGATCAATTTTTCTATTATTTGAAGTGAATAGTATTTGATTGATCCGGTGAATAATCAGACGAGCAAGCAGATATTTTTTTGGATTTATTTTGAATCACTTTTGCAGCATAACGTAATTTTGAAAGTGCCATAGAGTAGTCGTATCGAAATTTTGAGAGAGAAGTTGAAGCCCATATACTGCACTTGAGTACGCACCTGTCAAAAACTTTTTTTTAAATTTGGTGCGGCATTTCCCCAGATGTCGAAGGAACTACAGTGCAAAACATAATGATAGCAGAAACCCATTTTCACAAGTTTTGTTTATTAATTTTTCGTTATTTCATTTTATTCATTTTTTTTTACAACAAACACCGATTAAATCCAAGTTTCCAGCGCTGTTCAATTCTACAAACTTTAGACAAGATTTTTAAATGTTTAATTAAAATCTTTTGAAAAAAATTGGGTATGCAGTTCTATATGTAACTCAATCAATTGTGCTCTAATAAAGTGCAAATTTGAAGTAGTGACAAATTTTTGGCAATTTTTTTCCTAACGTTCTTCCACAAATTCGTCCTTATGGAAAAAAACCGCGCAACACCAACAGTAAACAAAAAAATTCCAAAAATCAACGATGGTTTATAACCTCTTTAAATTTGGACTTTATTATACTAAAATTTAATAAGCTATAAAGCTGCATACGAAATTTTTTTCTAGAAATTCTAACTTAAACTTTAGCACAAGTTTTGAGCATTAAAAAAATTTGAAAAATCAACGTGTATTTTAACTGAAAACAAGCTCTTTATTGTAGTAAAATTAAATGGGTTGCAAAACTGCACACTCGAAAAGTTTCTAAAAATTCTGACTAAAAAGTTTTTGTAAATCCGTAAATAGTGTGAAACTTATGGTAATACAGAATTCGTCCAATATGATATGTCTAACACTGCATGTAGATTAGCTGCCAATAGTTGAAGTTTTTTTCTATGAACCTCTTGTGAGGCTCCAAAATGTGTACGTTGTCTCGTGTACACAGATTACACGTCCTGCGGAGCTTAGCATCACAAATTGCCCGCCAAAGAGGTATTTCAAATTCTATAGCTTGATTGCACTACCAGCTATTCCGGCAAATACTACAAACTTAGTGATAGCTTAAGGTCTGAGGGAGCCAATTTTCTAGCTAAATTCATATTTAATTCGTTTTTTGGTAATAATACGCAATGCTCCTGCCTGATTCCTATCGCTAGACTCCTTGAAATCTTTGCAGTCTGTCCATACTTAAATGCTCCACCAGAGTATTTAGTTACCAACGCGATATCGTAAACTATTTGATAATATCATACACGCTATGAATATTAACTACTAAGTGGTGATGTAAATGTTTGGAGCGTGTTGATGACCACCAATTGGCCTTGGGCGACGCGCACCTAACCACGTGAAATGCTCAAAGCTACGCTGAGTTGCGCCACTACCCACGCCGCGACCAAAAATGCCTGCTCCACTACACACAATTGCGCGCGCTTTCGTGACTGTTGTTTTGTTATCACATTTCTAACATTGTTTTCATCTTTCCTCTTTTGTTTTATTTCGTAACACTTACGGTGTTGGCTTTTTACATTTTCGCTACTTGTTTTACCATTGGAAATTAATTAATTTCTTGAATGTACTATAGCTACTCGCTGAAACCTGACAGTGCCGTATAATTGTGCTTTTCACGCAACCGTAACTGTTCATTTTATAGTTATTGTGTAACATTTTTCAATTGCTCTTACAGGAAGCATACGACGATTGCTTGTGCGCCCTGGAGCTGGGCTATCCGGAGGAGTATAATGCGTTGATCAAATTACGCCAAGCCGCTTGTGCCTTAAAGTTGCGCAACTTTTCGCTCTGTGAGCTTCATGTGCACGAGCTGCTGCACATGGATCTCTCCGAGGCGTTCGAGGCGCGCACACATGAACTGTGGCACGAATGCGAGGTGCTGAAATCGGAAAAGATCGATATGGGCGTGCAAACGGACGATGATCATTATATGACGATGGCGCCGCCGCCACAACACATACTGCACGGGAGCAGCAGCAATCGGCTGAAGGTTTACGAAGTGTAAGTTTTTTCAAATATTTTGAAAATATACAATTTTTTAAATATTTTTTTTTCACACAACTTTTCATTGGCCGCACAGCGCCTGGTCGGATACATCGAACGCTATCACTACAACGCGCCGCGCCTACTTGCGCGCCACCACTGACATCGTACGGCACATGCCGATATTCAACGAGGACGCGTCGGTATTTGTGTCCAGCGGCCAAGCGCGCATTTGCGATAATTGCGCCATTACACAGTTCATACCATTTCCATGCGACTACTGCTCCAATCGCACATCCGTTTATTGTTCGCGTAAATGTCGTGCCCAGCACTCGTCCATACACGTGCTGGAGTGCTTCGCCCACCAGATTGAGTTGTTCGAGGAATTCGGCGAGGCATTTGCCAAGCCACGTCTATTGCAACTCGCCTTTCGCATGCTGATCACCGGTTTGCCGCAAGTAATGCCGCATTGCCGCAAACGACCGACGGTCAATAAGATGTGGAACGCCTTCAATGGTATACTCACCGAACGCACGGACATACCCTATTCGGCGTTATTGCGCCTCGAAACGCACCTCGATAAAATCGATGCTGAGACGACTGTTTCACTAGCCATTGCCGCGCACATATTGGCCATCTATTTGGCCGAGTGCACCGACTTCTTCGAGCACCTCGACCTCATGATGCCCGCCACAACGAAATTGGCACGCAGCGAATGGATATTGCTGTCCGCCGCGCTGCTGCTGCGCCACATCGGTCAACTGAGGCACAAGAATCTCATACACTGCCCGTCCTTTGTGCTACCCGCGGATCCGCACATACTATCGCCATTGCACGAGTACAGTTTGTGGTCGGGTGTGAAACACGTGAGGCAAGGCCAATTGCATCTACTGGCAGGCGATGTGACGTGTGTTGCCTATGCCGTCTATCCACAAACGCTTAGCCTGTGTCGGCAATCGTGCGTCGGTCAATTGTATCGCAAACATTCGGCTCGACAAGTGACCGCTTATGCAACATGTGACATACTGTTGGGCGCGTGCATTACAAATTGTTTCGTTTACGCTGGGGACTATCGACAATCGTTACACGAGACACGGAGGCAGGACCTCAAGGCGCGTGGCATCGACTGCAAGTGCGACAAGTGCTTTCGTCCATATCCGGATGAGGATTTTGTAAGTGGCAGCTTAAAAGATTTATAACACAAGCTCGCTATCCGTTATGTGTGCCAAATGTACCTACTATTCGTTTCCCCACTTAACCAACCAACCACCCAAACATCCAATGACACAAGCTCACAAACACACCCACACACACACTCACTCACACACTCCTACTCGTACACGTAGCTTCGTCTGTACTATATTCATTTTGTTGTTATTGTACATACTACATAGGTGTTTAATATACTTGAGCCAAAGTAGCCGAATAAGTGGGAATAAGTGCAATGTTTGTGTGCGTATGCAGTAGTAGTGATTATAGTTAATTCCACTTTTCATTGCCTCGATGGTGGGTGTGTTTGCTCTTGATGTTATTGAATTCTTTGTTCGTTCGTTTTGTTTTCTATGGTTGTTCTGGTTGTTCATTTGTTTGTTTAGTTTCCTTCAATCTATGTACATATGTATGTGCGTGTGTATACCTACTATATGTTTTTTTGTATTTACGTTTGTGTGTATATTTTGCATTAGTGTTTTCAAACTGAAAATTGTGTTCATTCAATATTTCAATGTGTGCATAGTTTTAGGCGTTTAACAGCGCTATTGTTTATATTGTACATTTTGTCATATTTTTCCATTTTGTCTGCAAATATTATATTTACTCATTCATTTGTGCATTTAAGTTGAACAGTTTTTAATGAATGATGTGAATAAATTAAGTTCCGTTCTTATTTAACGCCACGACAGCTAAACACTCCGCACATGGAAACTAATATTAGATAATCATTTGTCGTGGAGTCCAAAAGTTTGTAATGACACAAATGTCGTAGTTTATCTAACCTACGCCTTTTCAAAACAACACATATGTATGTATGTATGTAATAACGATATTATCGATAAAGATATCGATATAGACATTGATGATTTTGAGGAATTCGCAAAATATAACGATATCGAATAACGAATAAAAATAGCAGTATCGACGGTAAGGGAACCGAAGCCACAAGCACTGAATTGAAAAAACTTGATTATAGACGGAAATGGTTCGAAAGCAGACTTTTTTGGGATGCGATTAAAAATTTCGATTAAGTTGAACAAGGTGATGCTACAAGCTATACACGATTGATTTTAATCGCAATGAATTTACAAAATGCGCTCTCCGCCACTGGAGTCCAAGAAAAATTGGGATTCCTACGAGTTTCACTTAATACCAGCCCTTAAATTTACTAGGATGTGGAACCGTTAGGCTATAGCCATTTAGAGAAGAATATCTACTAAACAGAAAGAAAAACAGCCATAGATTTCATTGTGTGAATCAAAAGCTTTTTATGATCGCTAGTTGACATACTACATGACATTGACTAAATTCTACGAAATAAAAAGTACAGTTTCTGCTAGAGGCATATCATTTTTTGCTAACGGAAATAAGCCACAAACCTTTTGTTTCAATTTCATTACACTTTTTTGAGTTTCTGCTATGCATTGTCTCCTTGGTCTGATGTCTAATGTTATTTTGAATGTTTCGAAAGTGAAATGTCAATCACTGCCACTTGCCGTGCCTGTTTTGCTGATGGGCAAAATGTGATGAAAAAAACAAAAAACATGCTCAATGCACATTTATTTCAACGTTTTTTTTTATTTTGCTGTCTTTCGTGCCTAAACAATTCAAATTTTCTTTTTCAATATTATGCTGCTTTACCGTTCACCGTTTTTTTTTTTTTTACTTTGGCCCACACACACTGGCTGGCATTGCACTAAACAAGTTAAAAAAAAAACACAAAACCAATAAAAAACTTAACACAACTAACCCTTGCACCGAACAATATTTTTTTCGCTCACACACATACAAATGCTCACAAACACACACACACACATGCTTACATATATATATGAAGTGTTATGGAATTACGAAAAAACAAATTTTGCAGCATAAATTTCATCGCTATCGCTGTGATAATCCGAAATGTATGCAAATATTCACACCACCCGCCAGCGATTTCAAATATACACGCAATTTACGCTGGTGGCGCAGTCCATATTACAAACACCCCGACAACGAGGGCACCGATCTATTGGTGTGCAGCATTTGTGACGAATCACAAAAACTGGAATGGTTTTGGACATTCAATGCTGCATTGAGCGACTGCGATTCGGTTGAGATGCGTTGTAAATTATATGCGGCCGTTGAGCGGGCCGAAACGCAACTCGTTGAAATGCACGAATGCAAAGTCGCTTTGGCGCGTCAATTAGTCGAGCAATGTTTATTGATGCATCGAGGTACGTTGTACATAACAATACAATAACAATTACAATTACAATAGTCAATCATCAAACTAAACATATTTTTAGTGGTAGTTTATTAACTCATATACATATGTAGATACTATTAATATGAACATAAATATATTTTTTTAAATAAGTATTTATTGTATTTAGACAAAAGCTAGTCGATTGTATTTACATAATTAGTTTTTATGACTTCCTCCACATTAGATATGTAAAATAGTAATTGAAAATTATTTACATATGTACATACATACTGTAAGTACTGTAGATGAGAGTTGGATGTAGAGAAACTTGTGTGAATATCTCGAAATCACCGAAAAGAAACACGCCAGGCTATACTATAGCACCAACAAAATTTTGTTAAACCAAAAATTATAAACCTTTCAAAAAGTTCCAAAACTATAAACTAAATATTGTTGTATTCGCTACCGTAATGACCTAGTAGCCGTAATTTAATTTAATTAAGATTTAGACACCTTGAGCAACTTTTTTTTTAACTATAACGAAAAGCGTTTAAATCAAAATTTCAAATCTTGTAAAAAAATATATGGAAAAATTCAAAAAACTTTCAAACCTTTAATTAGAATTTCTGGAAAACTTTTGAGTATGCAGTTTTGTAGCTCATTTAATTTTAGTGCAATAAAGTGTCAGTCTGTAGTGGCTACAAATTCCGGTTGATTTTTGAAAAAAAAATTTAATTTCTGCAAGCGTTAAAAGAAAAATGTTTCCGGTTGAATTTTTGAAATATTTTTAAATTTCCGTCTTCCGCACTTTTTCCATAAAACAGTTGGATTTTAAGTTAACTTTAATTTTGAATGCTTTTTTTTGGGCACATCTTCTACCATATAACCAAAATTTCAAAAAATAGTTCAAACCCAATGGCAATTTCTAGTGTATTGGCAATATGGAATGAGCTACGAAACTGCATACTCAAAAGTTTTCAAAAATTTCTAATTAAAAAGTTTAGAAATTGATTGAAAATGTGTTGATTGTTTATAGATTTCGTATCATGTTTTGATTTACAGTGGCTCACAGCTTAAGTCGCCCAATGTTATTTTTTTTACAATATTTATCATATTTTTCGTGCTAATTCATTTCAACACCATACAGCATACAAACCAATTTAGTATTCCGTGTAAAAAGTTTACGATAATGTAACAAAATTTGAAAGAAATTTCATTTCAATTTTCAAAGAATGCACGAAATTTTATTTTAAATAGAAGCAAGTGTGCAACACCATCCACAGGAAAAACTATCAAAAATCAATGGAAATTTTTATGAATTTTAAACTATACATATGTACATACATATAATACTAAAAATTAATGGGCTACAAAACTGCATACTCGAGAAATATAGTTAGTATTCTAAAAAATAACACTGCGCGATTTAAGCTAAAACAAAAAATAAAAGGAATAGTGCGTCATGAAAAACTTTGCGAATATTATTATTAAAAAATTCACCGTGTGGTCAGTTGTTTGAGTTACTGTACATAAGTATCTTATAAATGACATTCCGTACGCATGCCAACAAACTTTCGTAAGAATAACTAAAAACCTCCTATGATAAAGTCGAGACACAGTCACATTGTGAATGAAAAAAGTGGGAAGTCTTCTCAATTAAATATGGCGGCGGCTAATATTAAATGTCACAAATACCCAATATCAATTGTCAAACATTGAAATTCGCTCAGTGAATGACATAAAAATGGTGAAGGTTGCTACATCAGATGATATCAGCTGTGACGAATTTTGACGTCTATGGGTTAGGATTTTTCACTTGTATTTATTCACAATGCACAGTCACAACAAATGAACTGGAATTTCATGTTACATATGAAAATATTTATACCGAGTCTCTAAAAGCTGGGCACTTTTTTATTGTTTATTTATTATTTTTTTGTGAGAATAAACCCTGACCGGATTTTAATCGAATTCTCATTTATTCTCAAAAAAAAATTAGTATTTTTTATATGTAGCAGCTGCAAGTACACCTTCTGTTAAAATGGATTTGGAAGGGTAGTGTCTCATAAAATACGATAAAATTCGTCGGGAAATTGACTATGATGTAAAAAAAAAAACAGAGGTCATGTTCCGAATTAGGAGTTATTTCCACGAATCTGTATTTATACCAAAATGTGCGATTTTTTTAATGCTAGAGCATGTAGTTTACTTGTCGAACCCGAAAAATGTAAACACAGCCTTAGTTTAATACGGATACTTCAACGAACTCTTAAATTTCATAACAAAGGCTAGAACGTAAATATGCTCTTAATTAAAAATTAAATGCATTATTAATAGCGTAGGCTTTACTTTTTATAAATATACACAATACATTTAAATTCTATACAAAGCTATTTAAAACTTTTTGTATATGTATTTTCAGAACTATACTAATTATTAACTCTGTTTTTTCTATTTCTTTCTCTGTTTTCATATTTACGATTTTTATAATTACGCGCACAAAATATTTAACATTTTCTGATCAACTTTTTTCGCTGGTTATACCTAAAACTACATACTATAAAATTCTTCATACTTTCAATGTCCTTATAACGTCAAAACTTTCCAACCACACATCGCTCGCTCTCACTAACGTCTTTACGTTGTTTGGAACTAATTTTGCTCATAAACCTGCTTTGAATTTTCCACATTGCTGATAACTACCGCAGAAGGCCAAAAGTCGCTTGACGATTGGGAATTCAATAAGCTGGGGTCGATTATGCGCAATGCCCTCAATATTGTAGTTGCACAATATAGTGTCTTTAGCATAGAGTATATACAACATATGTCCTATTTTTGGGATATCATGGCACTTAGCAATTACAAATGTAGCGATAAGGAACTGATGCAAATGTTACAAGCGCTCGAATACATACCGGACGAATACAAGGAGATCTTCATTAACTACTATGATGACTTTATAACACCGAAATTCGCTGAGGAAACCTATACCAGCCTCATGGATACACAAGTTTAGGAATTCAACTGCTGGTAGCGCAACTAACATAGAAGTGCAGAGAGAATGGAGCCAAAATTACAACAAGGACATGATAAAGCTATAAACTATAACTATATGTATTATAATAAGAGCTATGCTGTAATTTAAACTCAAAAAAACTCGTTACTCGATACTCGTTAAGACAAATACAAACAACATCCACAAGCAACACACAAATAACCGGAGTGGACACAATAGAACACGACCGTAATTGTAGTTTCATATCTACCATTATGAGAAGCAAAATGTGAATATACTTTTTCCGCTTACTTTTGATTTTCAGTTTAGATTTATTATAAAATCATCTTTACACGAAAGTACTCGTTAAGAAAGTAAAAAAAAAAATATTGATACGCTAGATAAATTAGTTATAAAAGAGGGTATTAGATGAGACACTATAAAAGTAAAAAGAGAGAAGCAAGCTATTGAACGGGTTTATGAAACTCTAAAATACTTTAACAAAAATACATTGGAGAAGAGCAAAAGAGCAACAGAGCAGAAGAGAGCGATAAACAGTAAAAGCAATGATGTAAACCCAAATGCTAGTCGTAGGGCAGCAATGGAAGATCGAAAATTTGTTCAAAGCTTGTCTGATTTTACTTGGAATTCTCAAAAACATTATTAGCAAAAATTGTTTCGTTGACTCACAGGTCTATTTGGTTGAAAAACGAAGTTAGGATTTCTATTTATACCTTATAGTCAATCGACTAATAGAAGTGCTGAACCCTCTCTAGCTAGCTAATCTAAGCTGGTTGCAGACTCCATTGAATAGAGTACAGCATTGCTTAACCAGCTTCGATTTGGTTATGAAAGATGCCAGAGCCAATATGGCCGTCCGACTATACGATCATCTTGAAAACGATCAAGGTGCTCTAAAGCGCGACAACCTCCAGCGATAGTAAAAACTTTTTCCCAGAATACTCTAGGAAATTCAGGAAGCTAGAAAAATTTCGAATTTTCGAGGGATCTGATACTGTTGCTGTACGCATTCTTTTCATGGCATATTTATGTGAGCACTCACTCTTCATTTAATAATACAGGCATAGTTGAATTGACGAAAAGAGTTTCAATATTCCACTGCTGCATTTTGTGACAACACATAAACCTTACATATACATATAATAGATACATACATACATACGTATTCATGAAGTCAATCCAAAGATCTCTAATGAAACCGGCTGTAACATCCTCTTTACTACCAAATTCATTCTGTTCACACTCATGTCCAAAAATCATATACCCATGCTCGCACTCACTCATAGTACTATATAAAATATTTAAAGAAAAATAAAAAGGGAGGATAAAAGGAAAAAATTATGAGCTACATACTACAAACAGTTCAAAGACAATGTAAGAAATAATAATATTAGTATCAAGATGCGTTAGTTCAAACAGCAAATTTAGGGAGCAGTAAAAGGCTAAATTAATACTACATGCGTACATACTCGTATATATTAAATTATTGCGCTTCAAATTAGAATGGCAAAAATTTAACTGTTAATTGTATGCTAAAGAATAGAATAATTGAAAAGTGCAACAAAGAAGTGAAGAAATGCTGAAGAAATACGAAACATAATACTGAAATATGTATGCAAAATTTTCCAAACATATGTACATATATGTATGTACATATGTACATATTACATGCATACATCCATAAGCACTCAGTCGCCCCTTCATAAGCAAGCGTACATAATTCGAAAACATTTTCTCGGTTCATACGAATGAATATGAAGTGATTATAGCAAAAAATAAAATAAAATAAAAAATGCTGCTTCTGAAATGGAATTACAACCGTTTACTTGGAAAATTAGGCTTATTTGAATTCGAACGAAATTATTGGTGGAAAAATTATGCATTGGGAGGTGGACGGAAATTTGTGTTGTGAAAATTTTAATTAAGTATTCGAATAAAAAAGTAGTAAAGGGGCCAGTATATTTGTAATGGGAAACTTTTGGAGTAAGTGGAACATAGAGTTTACGTGATAAAAGAGTATAAATGCAGGGTGTTTGAATAAGAGTATTTATTTTAAATTATTCCCGCTCTCCCAGAAGTTATTTGTTCAGCTTTAAGCTAAGTGTGTAGCTATCAAGAAATATTACACCTGTAGCTTGAAAAAGTACTTTCTAGATGCTGTAAATTTTCTTCAGAAAATAAGTGGTTTCCGAAATTTTTATAGAAAAAAATTACTTTTTTATTACTTGAGCGTGATTTTGTATAAATTTTTCGTTTTTCTTGAGAGCTAAATACTTTGCTTTAAGTAGTGGAATAGAAGAAGAACAATATCTTGATTGAAAAAAGGACCATTAACCTTTCAGTTTTTGATACTGTTCCAAGCGTTAAACAAAATCCAGTATAATCTCCATTAAGCAAGTATTAAAATAAGTCAAGGGTCAACGAAGTTTGACTTGATCTCACTGGCCCCTCCTGCGTGTAAACAATAATATTTATAGTGTATGTATAGTAATTACGAAAATAAAATAGAAGAATGAAATTTGTTTAGCTTCCGAGAAGCCTGCGTACTTATTATGAGCACATCATTTTATATTTAATTAATTAAATGTAAATTATAAAACACCCAACAAAAAGAAAAAAAACGTTGTAATTAATATTATGAATATTGAAAATGTATACTTAAAAACATATGATTAATTGAAATTTCTGGTTGAACCTGTCACTAGTGTATTACACAGCATATCAAAAATTACATACACACATTTTTTTCGCTAACATAATTAAAAAAAAAAAAAATTAAGAACACATATTATTTAGATTTACTTAACATTAGGAAACAAAGGAATCGAAGCGCTATAATATGAACATCTAATACTCAGAATTTTCATAGTTCGTGTTATGAAACCATGCCACACTGTGTATTTTAAGTGTATACAAAACCTAGCCAATTATTTTAGTGAAAATTTTTAGTCAAATTTTTTGTTGAAATTTATATATGTATGTAAACATAAAATACATTAACAAAAGTATACCATCTAAATGAAATTGTTAAATATTTTTAGTCATTTATGTGTAACTCAACTGTAGTACCCTGAAGGCGGCTTATTTGAAAGACGCTTGAAGTCCCAACCTGAGTCCTGAGTTTTTCAACCCTATCACTAGGTATCGTCGTCATCCTCATATTAACAACTATTCAGGTACCTAATAAAAGTGTTTAACCGAAATTTATGAACCATTTGCGCTGTAGAGCGTATAAATAGTTTTATTATAAAAAAAAAAAAACATATTTTTTTTATAAACTTTAAGTTTAAGTGATTAATTTTGAAACGAAGTGTTTGAAGCATTATATAATAGTTATATTAAAATATGTTTCTGTGTGCGTTACTGATTCGACACCATTTCCTGCATTTTCTATAGCTTCCAGTGTAGAGATAAAAAACAAGATTATTGCTCCTAAAAGATGATTGTTAAAAATTTCGGTTCCTTTTTTTCTTGTATTACTTTAAATTCGTTTTCAATAAAAAATATATTTTTTTTTTATCTGTATGCACATTTTTCTATAATATACATAATAAATAAAATAATAAAAATATTTTTTCTTGAAAATGTGTCTAATAAAATTTCCATTTAGGTCGTTGTTCATGATTTCGAGTTTTTTTTAGAGTGACCACAGATTAGAAGCGGGGATATTGATTTGATTCCTAAATCTAAACGAAACTAAAAATTCGATTTGATCGTTTTTTTTTAAATTCTGCAAGTAATGAAACATTATAGCTGATATCTTATTCGCAAATTAATTATTTTTTTTGAAAAAATTATTTTCGAAACAATAAAAGCCTAATACAGAAATTTCGGGATTCGACATCTCTAATTCAAAGTGAGTAGACGATAACAATCTCTTTGATATTTTCTGATACACGAAACGAGAAAATATTTATTATTATATTAAAATTTTACTGGCATGATTTTCCGTCAAAACCCGTTTCAATATACATTGACCTTGGAGATGTTACCATCGATATCATTTATCGATTTGTATCGAAAGATTTTGCTTTCAGTACTACTAATTAAACGCTCTACAGCCTGTACTATAATTTTTTGTTTTTAATATTAAAAAATGGAGTGATATACAAATTAACGGTGTAATGTAAATAGTTATGTATATAAAGAAATTGATAAAAGACAAGGAATATTCGGTCCTAGGTGATGCCATGCTGTGCAATTTCTTGCTATAAACACTCAAAACACTGAAACACTCATTATATATAACAAAAAAAAATTAAAAAAAAAAACAATTTGCTAATATATTCACAGAATCAACTGCAAATCAAAAGTTTTCATAATTCGCATGCATATATTCTAAAATTTATTGCAATGCTTAAGTCTTGAAGTAATAAATACATAGCTGTAACACAAAACACACACACACACACAGACGCCAATACAAACATACAGCAATACCAAAAACACTCGTTGCCACGTAACTGATTACTACTCGCTTTTATTGCTTAACTCTGCCAAAATAATTATTGTACTTAAAAAAATAAGAATCAAAACAAAATTTAAAAAAAATATACATATACATATAAAAATAGAGAATTTCAGCATGGCCGAAAACGAAAACGCAAAAAATATGAGATGCAAAATGAAGCTGTTCGGGATTATTAATTAAAATACAACAAAATCGCAATTCGCTTGAATGCGTGTGTTTCTTTTTTTTTATTAACAAAAAGTTATTAGCATTATATTATTGTAGCAAAAGATAACAAATGAGCGATGGCAAACAAAAAGAAATAAATCAAAAAAAAAAAATGCAAAACAAACAGATTAAGCTAATATGCGAACTAATTGCTTAAGTAAATTACGAAAACAATAAAAAAATTAATAAAAAATCATTTGAGAACCTCGCCTTGTTTTTAATACATACATGTATAATATATATTTACAAGTGCATATACATAGTACATATACATAATTATTATGAAAGTTAAATTTATTTAAATTTATTTTTTTTTTTAGCGCCTTGCAATAAATGCAGTTAGGTAAAACCAAAAAAAAAAAAAGAATTATTTAACTTATTGCAATGCGCGCGGCAACAGTAAGCAAACCAAAAACAAAATGCATAACAAAAACAATAAACATTAAAAATTACGATTTTTTTATGATACGCAGCATTAGTGATTAATAAAGATATAAATTGAAGAGAAAATTAAAACGAACGCATTGCTATTTAAAAGACCAATTTCAATAATTAGCATATTTAAGTGACTAATAAAAAAAGGTGCAAACAAACAAAAAAAAAAACAAAATTATATTGAGCAAAAATATGAAATTACAAAAATTGCAAATAAATCAAATCGCAACTGCAACTGCAACAAGCCGAATTAATGTATGAAAATATTATTGAAAATTAAAAAAAAAAACACAAACGCTACATTGCAATAAGCAATTTAAACAACAATAATATAGAGAGGGTGTGGCAATGGGGTGCAGTTAGGGTACACAAGTTGGGGTGTAAGATGTGAAAATTAACTAAATAAACTGGCAAAATATAAATACAATTCTTTTTAAATAAAGTCGAAAGCATATGCAAAATGGTTATTGAGATTTTAATTTCAACAAATATGGAATGTTTGAAGTAAAATTTGTGGTTTTACAAGTCGCTGTTTGTGGTATGTTCCGCTTTAACAGTTTTTTTCAAAGGAGCTATATTTTATGCGCATTTGTCTTTATGCTGCGACGAAATGAAGGGTTCGTTCGTAAACGCAGTATTAAAGCTGTACTGCTGTACCAACTTAACAGCCGTGAAATTTCACCAGCAACATACATACATTTGGATTACCGCGCAAAATGTTGCTAGCAACCAAAATTAGGGAGGAGCTTGAAAGTAATTGCAAAACAAATAATACAAAGCCGATTCCTTAAATCAAGTGACGAACTGTCACTAATCACGAAATTTTGAATGGCAAAGGTAGATGTTGTAAGCCTTTTCAAATCACGCACATATCACGGCAAATGGAAGTGTGAGTAAATTGGTTAAAAACTACAGAAAATTAATTGCATGCTTTATTCCTTTCTATGGTAATTCAATAAAATATTGTCATGTTAATTAAGAATTCCATTTTCAGTGGCATTCGGAAATTCGAAGTAATAGCAATGGCAAAACAGTCGAATCGACGGTTTGCGCCGTATCACCACAACCTTAGGTCAGTAAGTATGTAGAAGGGTTGCGCAAAAATACTGGGTTTATGAACGCGCCTAAAATATATGTGATTTTTATTAAAAATGCGACATTTTTTGTCGTCCGAACCAAATTTGACAAGTGATGACAGGAAATCTTTCCAATATGCATACATTCATTTTTCTCATATTATTCGTAATGTGGTTCATGCTAAAACTTTTTCGCACTTTTTTTATGAAAATATAATTCATTTTACAGCAAAACTCATATAAGACTAGATTTAAAAATTCAGATAATTTCAAAATATTGACTTCAAAATTTTCAACTTTTTAATCAGAATTTTTTTTACAAAAATTTCGTGTATTCAAATGTCAATTGTCAAACCCCCATTGGTATTTTCAACCACATAAAAATTGCACTTTATTGTACAAAAGTTGAATGGTCTACAAAACTACATACCCGAAATTTTTCTAAAAATTTTTTTTAATTTTTATGCACTTTTTTTTAATTTTTATGCATTTTTTTTTAATTTGCAGAAATTTGTGTATTTTGCGCAGTTTTACATTTTTACTCATATGACGTTTGTTATAGAATGAGCTATATTTTGATAAAACAAAATAACGAAAAAGTTGTAGTAGATATGAACAACTTTGTGAATAATAAAATAATTTTTTTTTTGGCGTCACTGCAGGTATTTCCAAACTAAGGAATGGCAAACTAAAACCGATGCAAATTGCAGTTGTGCTCCTCTCAGCAATAAAATTTTATAAAGAAATAAATAAGCAAATTAATTGGTTAAAAAATAAAATTAGGACTAAATAAAAACTAATTAACAAAAATACCGAAAATTAATTACGTAAGTACTTACCGAATTAACTTCTTTTTTCTTGGTAATTCTTTTGCTTTTTATCAACGTTTTGATGTCAATTGTTTTGCTGAATTATTTTTCATCGACTTGGTGATATCTTTCAATTGTTGACTATTATTTTTTTATTTTTTTCTAGGCACACACAGCAGCTACTTATGTATGCTAACAAATAACGTTAATTTCCTTTTAAATTACTATTTCCTTAAACTATTAACTTTTCCTTCACAAAATGTTCCGAGCGATTTAGATGTACAAACAGTACAGCGGCGGCCAAGCGTGCCTGCATATCTTGTTGGCTTAAATCATGTGACCATTCGACGCGTCCCCAAAACTTTGATTGGTATTCCTCTTCAAGTCTGGCCAACGCAACAGCCTTTTCAACACTGATGCGCTGATCAATTACAGCAAATGCCAACACAATGGATTTCAAAGTGTCCACAGCGAATATGAAACCTGTAGCGATGGAGAACAGTAAAGTATTTAGGCAAATATTGTTGCTTCGGAGGTGAACCCACCAATCAATATATCGTCACTGTGGGATTGTAGATATTTGGATACTTTCATTTTATCATCAGCACTAATATTGGGCGGCGACATAACCATTGTCTTCTCTAAGCTTGTGCCATAACGTTGATTGAACCACTGTAAAATGGGGTCCCATTCATTGAGCTGTAGATCATGCAAGTCCTTTTCATCCTAAATTTATGAAGAAATATATATTAATATTCATCGATTTTATATTTAGTAAACAGAGAGCACTCACATCGTATTGGTAGAGCACCGTATCTGTTGCTATGAAATTCAGCAAATAGTTCACCTTATCCATTTTTGTGTGTCTATTGGGGTTATCAATGGCGGTGAAACATAGCGCCGACAAATGCATTTTAGAGCGTTCTATGTGCTCCTTTTGTACATCAAATTCTGTGGCCACTGCTATCGCTAGCGGTTCGCTAGTTACCGTGAATGGTTTACCATTTGGTGTTTTCAACTTTCGAGTATCCAATGTAACCTCATATTTTCCGTCATTGTAGAGCACCGAGGTTTGTTTGTAGAAACGCTTTGGTGGCGCGGCTATATTGAACAATTGAAGGAAATTAAATAACCCAAGCAGGAAACGCCATTTTGAAAATGTGAAATTTACCGTAAAATCTCTTTGGCAAATGTGCTTGTACCCTCACAAGGGAAAAGAGCGGCTTGTGTAGCAATCTGAAGATATTATTCATTATATTGGTTTAACTTTTATTTGATGAATTTTTAGAAATGTTACGAAATAAACGATGTACCGGCCAAACGAGTGTTTGGTTAAAAAATACTGAAGTGTTGAAAACAAACAGCTGTGATTAGGAAAAGGGAAACCGCAGGGTTGCAACAGGGTAATGCATTTGGAAAAAGAAGGGAAATTTTTTTTGGTATTTTAGTTCATATAACAGTTAATTAAAGAAAAAACTTTGTTGTTTCCAATGCATCGCTTTGCCTTCTTTACAGTAGCCTTGGTACAGTAAAATCAAAACTGAAAAAAAGAAGAACTTTCATTTACATTAACTTTATTAAAATCGTCAATCTTGCACAATTTGTAAAAGTTCATAGCACAAGCGTAAGAGTTTTTTGTGTTGGGTTTTAACTTTATTGTAACACCTGCCTTTTCTTTTTCGATATATCTACCTAAAATGTTAACAAGGCGTGAATCGCGACGGAAAATTTCAACACCACAAAGTCTACGATATGGCAAGGTCAGGTTTAAATTTCCTCTGTGTTTGCAACCGCAGCCAATATGCAGTAGGACTTTTAAGTGAAAAAATAGAGCTTGGTTGGTGGACGATATACTGGAAAAGTTGAAAAACGTTTTAAAACACATTATTCTTGCGTTAAATTTAAACATAAGTGAAGCCAAGATGAGCGTCGAAGAAGAGGTTTTCAAGATACAAAAGAAAATGCAGAAGATTACATCAAATGATGGTACGGTAAGTAGAAAATAGTCTGCATGGCTGTGGCGTTGGCGCTATGCGGCAACCGTCGCCCGGGAGAACACGCCTGCAAACATTTTGCCGCTGCATGAAACGACTGTGATAGCAAAAAGCGCGCGCGGTTCTACTGATTTATATTCATTTGTTTAACCATCAGTGTACATTATTATATTTTATGTTAATTATAATTTTTATTTCTAGGGACAAGAGCAAGCGCTCGATCTACTGAAAGCATTGCAGACACTCAACATTAATTTAGAGATATTAACTAAAACACGCATTGGTATGACTGTTAATGAACTTCGCAAGAGCAGCAAAGATGAAGAAGTTATTGCCTTAGCTAAAACGCTTATCAAAAATTGGAAACGATTTCTTGCTACGCCAAGTGGTGCTAGTGGTAGCGCAAATAAAGATGCGGCTGGCAGTAATAGTGCATCGAAATCATCTTCCACCAGCAAGTCCAGCTCATCGTCCTCCAGCAAGGACAAGGAAAAGAGTTCATCATCGTCAAGCTCGTCGAAAGATAAAAAACGTGATGACGAAAAGAAATCGAATTCAAGTGCTTCTTCCTCTTCGACGAAAGACGAACGCAAGCCAGTGCAGTCATCGTTCCCCAGCACAGGTGGATTAACAGATGCGGTGCGGCTCAAGTGTCGTGAAATGTTATGCAATGCGCTTAAAGTCGGTGAAATTATGGAAGGTTGTCCAGAACCAGAGGACATGGCCACGGAATTGGAAGAAGCGATCTATATGGAATTCAAGAATACCGATATGAAATATAAAAATCGTGTACGTTCGCGTGTAGCCAACTTAAAGGACGCAAAGAATCCAACGTTACGCAGCAACTTCATGTGTGGCGCTGTTACAGCGCAGCAGCTAGCGCGTATGACGCCCGAAGAAATGGCTAGCGATGAAATGAAAAAATTACGGGAACAATTTGTTAAAGAAGCTATAAACGACGCACAGTTGGCCACGGTGCAGGGCACAAAGACGGATTTGCTTAAATGTGGCAAGTGTAAGAAACGTAACTGTACATACAATCAGTTGCAGACGCGATCCGCCGATGAACCTATGACGACGTTTGTCATGTGCAACGAATGTGGTAATCGTTGGAAGTTCTGCTGAAGACAAATTTAAGAAACAAAAACAAAAAGGCAAAGTCATTTTCTTCTTAAAATTTACTTAAACATTTTTTTTCTTAATTTCAATTTTTATTTCTGCATTGGGTTGTAAAATGAAAATAATGCCAAATGCTACGTAGTATCTTCACACTTGTGGAAAAATCTGTTCTAATTTTTATCATATAAATATATAAATAATTCATTAACTGAACGTATTAATTTAAATTGAAGTGCGAAATTTTTGATTTAAAATGGTTGCGCGAATTCATCAGCAGACGTGGGGCAAGTGTTGGATGGAACGTTGCAGCGGAAGAACTGTGAATAAATTTGTGTATAAAATACAAATGAACAATTTCCGGTTTAAAGCCAGAAAAATTTGTCTACAAATACATATGTATGTAGCAGTATCAAAAGATAAGGTACAATTTTCAAAAAATGAAAATATTTTAATTTTACTTACCTCGTTACTGTAAATTTTCCCTAGGTTCTTGTGGATTTAGCACCTTAAGTAATTAGTTTTTAAGCAAGTACGTTATCAAATACAAAACCGTTTATTACAATGAACAAAACTAAAGGATTGATCGAGTAAATTGAAATGCCTTTTTGAAGTATTATTATCATCAATGAACACTTAGGATACAGAAATGCACAACCATCAAATCAAATATAGAAAATAGTGCTTTGCAGTGGCACATAGTAAAATTGGTAAGTAAAGGCTGTGTGAGAAACTATTTTACTGTTCTTATACTTTTAAGATATATCAGATCACAATTTTTTGTGTAGCCTTTTCTCTTATTTTACGTGTCTGTTCGATCCAACAAAGTAAAAATACAGAGAGGTAATCTCACTCGAAAAAATGCGAGAGCTTTTATCCAAATGCCAATACCCTTATGTTTGGTTTTTATTATTTCATATTTTTGACTACTAAATAATGACACGAAAAATGTTGGCTTTTTTCATTGTACTGACAACATTTAACGTTGAATTTGACCTAATGAAAACCAAGCCTTACCTACCTACATACCTCCGTTAGGGGGTCTCGGCGACAATGATGAATGGATTAGCTAATCTAGGTGGCGCCACAACACCAAAAAAAGTAAGTAAGTTTGAAGTTTGAAATATTAATATAAATATTTGGACATTAAGATCTAATTCTTGCGATGTTGTTGAAAAATGAATTACGCCTGTTCTAAGCTATAAACACAGCGCTTTGCAAAACGGTTGACAAATTAACCGTTTTTCAAATCAAATGTTTTCACAATGTTCCTTATGCTATATTTTTTCTATTAATTATTCATATATTAACTAAAGATAAGCAAAACCGTGTAAATCAAATTTACCAAAATATATTATATCTGAATTTTTTTAAAATGTTTCGGGTACCCAATTTTTTAGCCCATAGATAAAAATATACGTTGATTTTTTTGATAAAATCTTTTGGTGATGGTTTTGCGCAATTTTTTCCATTCATGACTCATTCTCGAACACTATGTGGAATCATTAAGCAAAAGAAAACAACTACAAAAGGCTAATGAGAACTTTTATAAAAATTCATGCTATAAAATTATGCATGAAGCTTTATAAAATTACTGTTTAAAAATTTTAAATATTATTGAAAATTTGTTGAATATCTACTTTAAATTTTTTTAAAAGAAATTTTTAATTTTTTTTTTTTTTTTACAAGGGTTTTGTTATAGGATGACCTTTATAAATATATTGAAAAAACTCAAGCTGGATTTTTTAAGTTACTAGGTGGTGATCATGAGATGAGCATTCAAATCTAGTCGTAACAATAAACTATTTGGATGGCAGAGAATTTCAATAAATCAAGTAGTAGGGGTTGAGATCCTGGCAAAGTTTGCCCATAGGATATATCAATACTGATAATAATGATATTGATAATAATTATAATAAAAATAGATCGATAACGATAGCAAAGTTGATTATGATATTGAAATTGAAGATATGGGCTTTGACGATTTTTATTTTCCCAAGATGGCGCGCAATGCCGCACATCCCATGTCACAATCGATCTTTTGTTCGCCAAGTTCGATAAACGTATTATCAGCCGTCTCGGCGTTTTCAATTAGCCTCTTCGGAGCTGAGCTTTGACGCCGTTAGACTTGTTTTGTGGAATGTCTTGAAGGTCGGATAATTTCCAAATGATTTAGAACCTTAACGCGAATATCGAGCAATCCATTCGTTAGTCGTGACCAAGGAAAAAATACATTTTTGTAATTTTTTTTTGTTTGTATTTAAATAGAGAACCACTTTGTGTGCGACCCTGTACATACATTAGGGTGGTTTAAAAAAAGTAGAGTAGGAATTTTAATGCTCTCACCCCTGGGAGTGTTCTATATTGAAAAAAAACACCTACTTTTTGTTTTACACTTTTCTTTTTAATAAAAAAAAAGTATTTACATACATATGTATGTATTTTATATTGAAAAAAAATTTTTTATAGAAATGGTATAGAATCCTCGAAAATCTATAATACTAATTTATGGATTTTCCTTTTAAATTTTTTACGGGTTTTTGCGGAACTCAGCCTCTGTTGCTATCTCCAACACTCTATTTTTCAAGGCTCCACCGTCTACTAAAATGGTAGAGTTATTGTAGACTAAAAAGTCATTTATGTACCTCTTCATCCCAGAAGATAATTTTGGGACGGATTTCTTAAATAAAGTCACCCTAGAAGGCTCAACAAAGAAGTGCCGAAGAAAACAGGAGGCCTCCCTATTTATGATTCACATATGTTTTTTTTTTATGAATAAAGAGCAGTTTTAGAAGAACTGCCTCAAAAGGCCTCCAAAATTACGTTCCAGAAAAGCCCTTCTGTAGTTAGGTACGTCCTACAAACGCCCTTCTGGAAGCCCTTTTATGGGCAGCGAAGGCAGTAGCCCTTCCGATTGTGACACTTCATACAAAAAAAGAATAGAAAAGCTTTTAACTCCTGAAATTATCTACTGGGATATATCATTTATAGTGCCAAGATTCTTTCATTTACATAGTACGGATACGAAGCACACACTTTCGTTTTCACCGAATAATTTTTAGTTTTTTAGAGGGCTATGTTTAAAAGAGGAAAGAAGTCAGTATACAATAGGTTCTGAGGCTTTATCTGCATTTGGGCGATCTCAACACAAGACTATTGCTATCATATAACCAAACTACCATCCACATTTCTTTCTAAACCCGATTACCTCTACCCAGTCACTTGTCTACCATCTTTGGGAACACCACACTGGCATTTGCCGGTTTCTCTTCTTACCCGTTTTGGAGCGCAAGCCCGCAATAGGAACACCAAACTGTTGATTATGAGCGCACTGCTACGAGTATAACAACAACAACAACAACAACAACACATAGCGACGATCATGAAGCCGGGTATTCAAAGCCACGACCACCAGACTCACTATAGCACACAATGACAATGCTCGGTTGATAGCGGAGAGGGTGCTGCAACGGTAGGATTGGACGAGCAGCAGCAACTGAGAAATCGGTTCGGTGCGAAAGTCAGTCTACGTTTACCTGTCGTCGGTTGAGGTTGTGCGAAACGGAATAGTTCGAGGCTCATTAACAGCAAAGTGAAAAGGTAACAAAATACTAAAATAAACAATAAAAAGATAGTAGAAAAGCACACATACCAACAAACTTGATGTGGCAAATGGATAGAAATTAGCTAAAAGTGCAGTGTAGTGTGGAGAGAATGTGAAAAGAATGTGTTTGTGTGGTATGAAAAAAACGGTTAGTGTGGCAGAAAAAAAAGAGATTAACCAAAGTCGCTGATACGTGTATGTATGTAGGTGCATATGCATGTGTGTATGTATGTATGCATGTACTATGTACATACGTCTCTATGTATTGATGTGCGTTATTCACAAAAAAAGGGAGCGAAAATTGTAAAGCAGTTAAGATACATTTGTATGAGTTGCGGCTTAATGATAGTAGTATCGTTGTTGTTGTTATCGGACGTCGTTCTCCAGAGCTTTATTGTATTTACTTAAAATTTTCAAACTTTTTGAACTTCAAGTGAATGAATAAAGATATGCAAATTACATATGTATACAAACAACAGTAAAAATAAGATAGATAAATGAAGAATACATACCTATGTATATTAAAAAAAAAAATTATGTAGATTGTGTTAAACTTTCGTTCGTCTAAAAGAAAAGCAAGAATTTTTAATAGCTAACCAAACAGAAAAAAAACGAAAAAAAAATTATATTTTAAATTTACATAATGAACTTGTGAAACGTAGACGCAGTACAATTTTTGTGATCCCCATTTGGGTGAGAAGCTGGTTATTGGTTGAGGAAAGCAAACAGGCATGTGCTTGTTGGCTTGATTGACTAACCAACTTTGTGCTATGGTAGCTGGTGACTACGCCGCGTACATGTTGACCCAATTTGTGTAACCTGTTCCAGCGCATAGCTGGTTGGAGGCGGTGTGCAAGAGCTGTGTAGCCTCTATGAAATATACCAAAAATAAAATTTAAGAACTTGTACTATCTGCAAAGTGACCCAAAAAAAAATATATATATATTAAAAACAAGAACACAGTGACTCGCCGTTGCGAATGTGTTCATAGTTGGGAACTTAAAACGCCAAACGCGACGTGCGAATAATTTCAGTGCATTCACCTTAGAAAAAACAGAACCTGCAAATAGTAGTGATATTTAAAACAAAAAGAAATAAAAAACTGAAAAGCAACTATGAGATGGTAGCCATAGTAGCTGCGCCAACAACAACCAACAGCAGTGGTTGCGGTGAAAATCTGCACGTAAAACGTCGTAGACGAGACCATAGCTCGAAGAAGAAATGAGGAAATAGTGTGGAAGCAAAAGCGCATACAAAATAGAATTATAAAAAAAAAAACATAATCAAAGCCGCAACACGAGCCGCAGCAGCAACTGCAGGCTAGCACACAACAAGCACAACAACAACATACCAGAAATAGCTAGCAAATCGGAAAAGCAAACTTTGTCATGGTAGAGGTAGTAGAAGAGGCATTAAAATCTGCAACGACTTTAGAGAACAAAAATGTGTAGCGAAATTTGACTAGCTGGTTGTCAGAGGGGAGTTAGGCTGAAGTGGAGTATGAGAATGAGGTGGAGAACTGGGAGCAGAAGGAGATCGCTCGCTAAAGCAGCTCCGCTAGCGCTGAAGCGGTATCATAGTAATCAAAGTTAATAATAATTTATACAATCCTCTCTGTTCTGAGTAGCTGCGGTCGGCGGGCGCTCCTTCAGCCACTCCTCTCGAACTTCAACCTCACTTACATATCTCTGCACAAAAAAAACAAGGAAAAATACAAATGGAGAACTGCGAAATAAACCAAAAAAAAAAAGATCATGCTAGCGAATTTGCATTTCAAATAAGTAGTCAATGGTATTTTTTTTTTTATTCTGCACTCCTTGCATTCCTACGCATGCGCGCGCGTGCCGCTCACTCAGAGGCACAGGTGCACCCTGCCCTGCATTTCACTACAGCGAGCTGGATGAAAAGTTAGTAGAAAAAAAGTTGCAGCAGCAGTGCAAGAATTGCAACTGAAGTGCTCTGCATTGTTTGCTGATTCGTTGCAAGTATTACGATTGCTTCTTTTACAGCCGTTCTACGTCGTGTTGGTTGCGCCGATGCACAACGGGATTCATGCCATAATTCTGCACGTTCCTCAATGGTGGCCAAAACACATACATATGCAACTACATATGTATATATGTATGTATGTATGCATGGGTGTGTACGTTCGTATGTATGTATCTCCGTATGCGCTATTCACGATCTTAGTTTGTTGTTTTTGTTGCTGCTCCTACTGTTGTTATTGTTGATGGTTGTTTGTTGTCTTGTTGCAGCTATCTTCGTTATTGTCGCTTTGCTGTTGTTTTGCCTTGCACTTTTGTCGCAAAACGAAAACCGGACCACATTCCTTTCGTGCAGTCGTCCTCCTTCTGAAATTTAAAAATTTTTTGCCTGGCTTTTTTTTTGTAATTTTTTTTTTTTTTTTTTTTTTTTTTTTTTTTTTTTTTTTTGCCAACCTGTTCTCCTGTGTCACGCGAAATTGTGTTGCCTGGAAATCCTGTTCATTGTTCTAAAATTTCTTTATACAGCCAAGTGAAGTGAGTGAGCACAACAATACACACTGAAGAATAAGTTAAAGAAAAAAGTGGTTTCATTTAATAAAGCAGAAAGGTTGTTCTTCCGTTCTATTTTGCTGAGATTGCGAAAAACTGGTTTACATTTTAATAACGATTCAAAAAATACATTTTGAAACAGCAGTGCTGCTTTTTTGGATGCCAATTTCAATAAATATTTACAAGTAAGTGTAATAATTTACATATGTTTTTTATTTGTTTTTTTAAACCTGTTTTTTGTTGCTTTTTAAAATGAATAAAAATTATTTGTAATTTTAACAATTGTTATTAAATATATACGGAGCTTTATCTAAATAACATTCCCACGATACTCGAGTTTACGGACAAGGACTGTCACTTCAGCAAAATTTCCCAAAAGTTTATGGTGAATGCAAAAACAACAACAACAATTTTTTTGGCAACACAGCTTTCATGTGCGCTTGTACTCGTTTTGACCGACTTTTAATAATACCCACCGGTCGTAATTTTCTTTCGCGAGCAATAAATGACAATGAAATAAATAGCCCAATTTTATGTTAACGTTGCAAACATTGCAAAATATATGTGAGCGTGGTTCGGACTCACCAATTTGTTCAAACTTTTTAAGCATACTGAATTTTTTCCTTTTCAACGTTTCTAATACTGCAATTCTTCGTTGAAATTATGTTTGTGACAGTTATCAATATATACATATGTGTTTACATGTATCGTTATTGATATCGATATGTCTTTGTGATGTTATTGATATCGATAACTATAATTATGTATATTGATATACATACCTATCTTTATCGATATTATGAATAATTAATCAACGTAGATGCCGATACTGATAATTATATGTACATACATACATACATATATCGATATACATACATATGTATGTACATAGATAACTATTTATAATTTTGTGCATATTACGGTATGTCTATCACGAGGCTTTACAAAATTGTTTCCTCTTCAATCTCTAATGTGGAGATTCTTCGTTTGCAATGAAATTTATCGATGTACCAATCGTTATCGACACGTATGTACATTGTTATCGTTATCGATATTGATAACAATAGGTATATAATATATATATATGTAAGTTATCGAACTATGTAGATTACGATGGGCACGATAACTATATACATTTATCGATATACTTAACATAATATCGATAACTACATATGTATCGATCACAATAACTATGTATATGTGTATATCGGTGTCGATATATCTATCGCTATTTAGTCGCTATCAGTACAAAAAATCCTATCCGATATTAGTTGGATCCTATTGACCGCTATGCCGAAATACTACTCTGTAAAAAAAACAGCTTAGTTGTCTGAATTGCTAACTTTATAAGAGTTTTCTTTCAATTGCCTCGTTAACCTTCTACAACAATATTTGTTTTTTTTTTTTTTTTTTTTGTTGACATTGATCCTCTGATGGTGTTAATGGCCGAAAGCATAAAGCAATGGAAATGTAAACAATTTTTATAGCAGCCAGATGAAACGCCTTTCAATAGTATTGCTTTATATCAATACATCAATAGGAAATACGAATCTTCGCCAATTTTCTAATTATGACTTTTACTTCCGCGAACACAATTAGTGCCTAGAGTGTGAACATTAAAATAAAAAAATAACTACTAAATCCTAACTTAAACGAAAATTGGCAAAGTGTAAAAACAATTTAATATCAGCCAACTTATTTGCATAGGCTGTTGAAAACCCCAAAAACACAAATGTGTGAATGAGTGACAGATTTTCCGCCTGTGGACTTTGTGCAATATGGGGACATTGAACTTTGATTGCCAATGTATTTTTGATATTTTCAGCTTTCAAACTTGTATTTTAATCAAGAAAAGTCAAAACTCAAATCAATTTCTATTTTCATTCATACCCGAGTGTCAGATGTTTCCGACTACTTCTTTTCAGTCGTTCTGAACTTTTCCTATAAGAATGCACAAAAATGAATCGTAATGAAGAAATTTAATTTTACCTATAGTAGAAAAGCTGTATCCCCGCACTTGTGTGCAGAAATGTGGGTTAAATTTTACGCTATCACTTTGTTGTTGCTTACCCTTTCAAATTAAGCGCGCTAAATTGTTTTGGTAAATGGTGAAATTTTATTTTAACGATATTTTTTTCCGTTTCCTTTTCAATATTATTTTCGCTTAGTATTCTGTTTTTGTTATTGCAAAAACAAAAAAAAACGAACAAAAAAATGCAAAAGTAGTTAATATGTATAGAAAAAAAACAAAGCAAGCGTTTGCGCTGAACCGCAAAAACTAAAAAACTTGGTAGACAAAAATACCAAAAGATAATCTCTAATGGATTGTGCACTTTACTTATTTTTAAAAGCTTTTTTTCAATTTTTATTTCAATTATTTATTTCTACAGCAAAATTACGCTGTGCTAAAATGCCAAATGTTAGTTTTTTTCAAGCACAGTTTCTAATGCCACTATTGAGTTGAGTTGTACAAGCATCTTCGTTTGGCATCAACTTCTCGTGTTTTGTGTTTAGAGTGTCAGCATTGGTTTTTTTTTGTTTTTTTTTTTTTTGTTAGCGAATTTCTGATTGAAACCGATAGCGTACGAGAGATTAAGTGCTATTACTTCTATCTGCTTGTTGCTATATAAATTTGAAAATTTCAACCCAGCAAACATTTTCATTAGCGGTAACCATACGATGAGAGCTTGTAGAGCCTGTGACCCACTTTCCAAAATTTTCGCAGACGATACGAATCTAAAACTCTCGCTTTGATTGCTGAAAAAAATATGAACTTAGGAGGAGATATTTTCAGAAATACTCCTAAAATCGACGAACAAAACAATCGAAAAAGTATTAAAATGTTTTGACAAGTTTTGACCAATTTGTTTTTCCTTATTTAATTATAATTATCTTTACTATTATATAAAATTGATTACACTGAGAATATTTGCCACGCATTGGCCATAATATTACTTAACCCATTTTGATAATTATTTTCTAAACAAACCAAAAACTAGTACAGTTTTTCCATCGGAATTATAAAATTTGTTATATTTTAAGACATCAACCAAAATAAATAAAGTTATGTATACAAATATTTTAAAAAGTTCTACGGAATTTTTTTTTTTTTAGAAAATTTACAAAAAATTTTTAACATTTTTCACTTTTTAATCTGGACTCAATTTTACTATAATAAAGTGCAAGTTTCAAGCCACAAGTTTCCTCCATACAAAATTAAATTTTGTTCATGCGTTATATGGAAAAAGATGCAACAACATCAGCAAAAAAATCAAAAATCAACAAACTGCATACTCAAAACTTTCTAGAAATTCATTTTTTGTTATAGAATTATGTAAGTATAATTTTATTGAAAAAAAAAACTAGCTGTCCTGCGAATACATGTTCTGAATTTGAATGAAAGTGGACTGAAAATATGGGTTCTGAAGATATCATGGCTCTAGCGCCACCTATCGGTCCAATTTGCAAATAAAATATTTGTATTTATGTAGTAAATACGTGTTTTAAATTTGAATAAAATCGGACGCCAAATACGGGTTTTAGAAATAACTCGCCTCCAGCGCCACCTATCGGTGCGGTAGTTTTCAGAATGTAATAAGGAAAGATGACATGGTTGAAACTTGTCTATACATTTTGTTACTATTTTTGTGAGCACTTATGTCGTATAATTATAGAAATTTGCTCTAGAATTTTACAGCCGATTTTTTTTTTTCTTCTGGAAGAGGCACCGTAGACTCAAGATGGACGAGTTCTTTCGATTGTCGGCTCTGCTGTGATCTAAAAAATAACACTGTCGTGAAATCGAAATCGTGTTTACAAAAAAATAATAAATAGAAGCATTTCGCTTTTGTTACCTCCGCAATTCGAAAGTCGATGAATTGCATTATTTTTTTACACAAAAATTATGCCAAAACTTGGATCAGTTTAATAACGCCCTAAATTAATATTTTATTCATTTTATTTTGTAACAACTATTTTTAACTATACGTGTGTGTTTATGTGCGCTTATATATTTTTAATATATTTAATAATTAATTTATTAAAACACTATGTAGTAGTCATCATCATTTATTTCAAGCACATTGTACTTGGGAATAGGTACAATATCAACTCATCATACAAATGTACACAGTAATGTATGTAAATGTTAACAATCGATGTAAATAAAAAAAATCAATCAATTCTTTTATATTCTCCCATTATTTTACACTCACTTTGATTTGTTGGCATTATTGTCCATTTTTCTACAAACAGGTTTTTAATTGATATTTGTAATAGGGACCGTAAAGAATAAACTGTAAACAAGTTGCAATTTACAAGTTATTTTATAAACCTAATACAAGGGTAATCCTGATTTCATTTTCAGATATTATTCTTAACAAACGGGAAACAGGAATATGCCCTTTAGGTGTTCAATCCGTTGAATATGAACAATAATTTCGACAGTTTTCAAATTCAAAAATTCGACTGCTTCATTTGCTGTGGGAGAGCTAGCATTGTCTGTTTTTTCTTTCAAATCCAACAGTAAACACGACTTTTAGAGCTAGCTCCACTCCAGCGCCACCTATTGGATTTTTTTTATATATACGAACACAACACATTAGAATTTGAGCTCAGTCGGTTAGTGCTCACCGCAAAATTACAAATCATTTGACAGTCTTCCCCTCCTGTTTCCTTTTCCATTATTGTCATCTGAAAGGAAAAAATTCCACTTTAATCAATTTATGATTTCATCAAAGCGGCTTAAAGCTGGATTAAAAAACAAGTAGCAAATTATACAAAAAAGCACAAGTAGAAAATATAAGAGTCATAAAAAAAAATTTACTTAAAATAACAAAAACAAGTTTTAGAAAAAAAGTGTATACCTTTCACTGACAGCTATAAAAATAAATAAACTAGCAATAGCCTGGGTGGATATTTACTACTACATACATACATGTATATATATATGGATAATTAGTAGCGTTTATTAAAATGTTTGTTTTACAATGCATTTGTACCTGCATAGGGGTTAAAATATAACCCGCTTTGATAAAGCCGTTGAAACTTTAATTTATAGTACGTCAAAAAACTTTTAGCTGTAAAGCGTTTAGAATTGAAAAAAAAACGATAAAATGGTAAAGAAATAATTTAATTATAAATTTTAAATTATGATTAAAATAATTCTTTAAATAACACTACAATGCTCCTTAATATAACGGAGTAGTTTGCCTGAAATAAATTGTATGCCATATTATTTAAAAAATCGGGGAGCTACGAGCATAATACATTTTTTACATGTCGGGTATTCTGTATGTCATTCACATGGCAAGTCTCAAACTTTGAGGCATTTCGATTAAAGACATTTTTTTGTGACTGAAAACGATTTCGATACTCAGTAAGTGACAGTCTCAAAGCAGTTCACCGAAGAACGAAATATTGTCGACTATTACTCTCACCTACTTTTGTGCTGGTGATAACTGACCACACTATAATCGACAATTGATTTCCTACATCAGCACAGTACTGCTCAGAACCATACTAGAGATTTGAGACGCTTTACTGAATACCAGAATAGTCTCAAAATCGTTCAGTACTATTCCAAAGAAGATTCGAAATCTTTAAAAATCATGCATGTAATTTCAGCTCCGAAGCGGAACTCTACAGAAAATCTTGCCTTATTTCACTACACCAGAACTAATTCGACTTATATTATTTTTAATGTTATATGTTTGAATCGACTGTAATTTATTGAGCTCTTGTGGTCAGGTTTTTATTAGGGAATAACGACTTTTACTGATTGATATTAGAATCGGATTTGATCCAATTGGTTTTTGATGTGGTTAAATAAGTCGAACATTTCTTTCCACAGGAAACGAAATGCCATGCAACTTCTGTGTAATCTACATATGTTCTTTGATTACACTTTGATATCGTAATTCTACTCTCTAGCCAACCAAATAAATATGTAATTACATATGTATGTATAGATTGACAGCTAAGAAATTCCATAGGCACTCTTTTACCGTTACGAATGATTAGAAACCTCAAATTAACTTAAAAAAAAGGCCACACATGTAGTTAGATCTTATCATGGCATATCTCAAGGGTATTCATTAAACGAAGTTAAATTTGAAAAAAATAAAACATATCAAAAGCGACACACACTTCTTCAGTGACAGCTTAAACATCGCATTAACCAAAAGTAAAAACAACAATAACCAGCTGGACGAACAGCTACACAGCTTTACAGCATCTCAACCAACTCAATTGTCAACCATTTCTTTCATTTCACCACTCAACTTTCACTGATGACATGCTGATGTTGCACGTTTTATTGTTGTAGGCAACAATTTGTTTGTTTGTTTCAAGTTAATGAATGCATACATAGTTCATTGCTGCATTCGCCGGTGGATGGCACTTATTTACTACTTATATGCTCGTACTATGCACATACATATGTACATATGTATCTGTAGTAGTGTTGCTATCGCGTTAATATAGACTTTTTCTACATACAACAGCAATGTGCTGGGCTTGCTTCGAGTACGTACAGTAAAGGTCATATTATTATTAAATATTACCAGATTTTTTAAATTATTTTTTTATAAATGTTTAGTTCATTATATACATAGCATAAGCTGTATTTGATTTCGTACCAAATTTACAAAAATTTTACATTTTTCCAAAACTTGTCGTCAGACTTTTTAACCAAAATTTTTAGAAACTTTTTAAGTATGGAGTTCTGTAGCCCATTTAATTTCAGTAAAAGGAAGTACAGTTTCAAGTAGCTAGAAATTACCGTTGATTTTTGATTTTTTTTTTTTGCTGATGATGTTGCGCATTTGCTGCCAAATAAACATAAATTGCTCTCATGCGTCTTGTTATCAAAAATCAATCCGAATTTTCAGTCGCTTGAAACTTACGCTTTATTATAGTAAATTTAGTGCACTACAAAATTGCACACCGGAAAAGTTTCTACAAATTCTGAGTTTGAAAATGAATTTTTTTAAATCTGTTGAACTTTTCTGAATTTTGTACGAAGTTTTAAATATAGTTTATGTTATAAAAAATTATTAAAAATAAATTAAATATATTAATTTTTTAACACTATTTATTTATTTCAACAATAATTTCTGAGCTCAAGAACCAATCCACAATAAATGGTGGAAAGACACAATAGTCTACAGGCTGAATGTGTGCTTGCCTGGCAAGCCTGAGTTTGTGAGTTCAAACCCGAGCAGAGTATAGAGAGAAATCTGATGAGCAGATTTGGTGATCTCCA
Source organism: Anomoia purmunda (assembly GCA_951828415.1). NCBI lineage: Eukaryota > Metazoa > Arthropoda > Insecta > Diptera > Tephritidae > Anomoia > Anomoia purmunda. Next base: position 7,795,844 of record OX639994.1, read on the forward strand.
AAATAGCAGTTATAATATCTAACGCGATTGGCTGTTGTTGCCCCTTTTCAATACTCTTCAAATAAAAAACTGCCCTTGAGCCCAAAAATTGTCGTTGATAAAAATAAATTTGTGAGCATACGTAGCAAACTATATTATAATGAATTTTGGTGCTAAAAATATGACTACCACTGTATGTATTATACATATACATATATACATATATGTATGTATGTATGTATGTACGTATTAAGTATATCAAGGTTCCGTTGACTTAGTGCTATTCATCTAATTACTGAGTTATATTCATATGAAACTCTGAGCATGCAATCTCTATATTTGTACTACATATAGTAAAAAATTGTCATCAGACATCAAAGAAACAGCAGCTCAACACACACAACGACAACTTTTGAGCGCCATTTACTCCTCTACCTACTCTTAACTCTTAACAGTGAAATGAAAAGCTTCGCATAATCAGCGCATATCAACTGAAAAGAATAATTTTTCTTTATTTCTCAAATTTATTTAATGTTGCTCTCACATTACTTTGTACATATGTGGAAAAAAATGTTTGAAGAGCAGCAACACAATATACATACATATAATGACCAGTAATACAATCTCTAACTCAACAGCGTAAACAACAGCAACAACAATCTTCACTTCAGCCATAAAATGAAGTATAGCAGATAAAGAATGTTAGAGAGATGAAATATGTACAACAATTGCTGCTTCATACAAAAAAAACTGAAAACAAAATCCAAAGGTAACAAAGGTGAATACATTAAAAAACAAAAATAAAAAACGGCGTTAAAGTGAAGGTGAATAGTAGCGAGGAGGAGTTGATGACAAACAGGAAAAAAAAATTGGCTAAGACGCCGACTGAGAACACACGGGACACTAATTTACATTTGAAATAATTATAGGTACAACGTTAATAAATAAGGCATGTGCTGTAGATGTAACGGGTGTTGTTTTTTTAACGTGTCTAGCGCCATAAATTGAAGTAATACACAAATAATTTAACGATTTAATGATTTAAGAAATACACAATTTACTGACTATCATTTCTGGTCTACATATTTAGCCAGTAATGCTTGGTATTGAGTACGTAAAATTTTTGACAGGAAATACCAACATGTTGACTTTTTATAATTTCGCATTGGCATCGAATCGAAATATGTCAAAATGCTGGCTGTTTTCATTCAACTGCCAATATTTGACGTCACAATTTTACCTAATGAAATCAAGACATAAGGAGAAAAATTGACTAAAATACCAGTTGGCGTTTATTCCGTACTGCAAATGTTAACGATCGACTGTTATGATTATCAATCGATATCTTTGTTATCGATTCCAAAGTTGTTATTGCTATCGATGTTTTTAACATTATCCGTATCTTTATACACCTCATACAATACAAATATGTATATGTTGCCGTAGTTATCGGTATCGTCGCCGTAGTCATTGATATTTTTTCATTATACGTATCGTTATCGATATATGTTATAGTTATCGGTATTGTTGGCGGAATCGTTATCGGTATTAATATTTATATCATTGCATATATCGCCATCGACATCGTTTCCATTGTCGTTATCGCTCAGCTATCGATATTTTTAACGTCGTATAATCTTGTTGTCAATGTAAAATGCTCGTTGTGTTTCGATGCCTTTTGACCAAAGTGAGATGATCTAATTACATACATATATGCCGAGTATAAAGGGTTAAGGCATCGTTCTGCATACTTAACAGGAAAGGACATGACTTGCGTGCTGTCACGTAAAGAATCTGTTCAATGAGTTTTAGTGCAATCCTTTATGTTGTGTACAAAAGTAGGTCGGTGAATCCTGCCTCTTCACTAGCAGCGCGTCACTATTAAATTAAAACTCTCCTTGAATTAACATCCAACATTGATTGCGTAAGAAGCAAAGAATTTGGGGCGATTACCTGAACAAATTATCTGATTAAAAAAAAAAATACAATGCGTGCCGGTAAATAACGAAATATTTAACAGGCGAAAAACATAAGTGCACATAATTAACACCTGTGAATGCTCGAGAGCGAATTCAAATTATTATTCATGCCATGTTTTATCTGTCATTTAGGTGCTATCTCTACCTAACTAAACCAAAAACAATGCACAACAGTAATCTCGCTACGTCACCGACAATCAAAAGTGGTGTAAGACTCGCACTATCTATAATTTGCGCGTTGCCTCACATACTTTAAATATTATACGGATACTCCACAACAACAAAGCGATAAAGACCATAACTGTGAAAACAAAACGTTATACATAAATAAAAGGAAGGAAAAATTCCAATTGTTGTGTAGCTTTATATAAAGAAGAATTCTTCAAATTTTACGCGTACCTCTCTGATTATGCAACAAATCCATGCGTCTGCAGTTGGGACATGTGTTTTGTATTTAAATACTACCATATATAGTATGTGTTTTTTTAGTATTCATTGAGGGAAATTATAAAGCTGTGCGCGCATGCGAGTATTTGAAGCTTGCAGTTTCACTTTCAGGCACGTACTGACATTCATGCATACTTGTGACAGGGGCTTGCATACATGCGTCAGATAAATAAAAGTAAGACGCACTTTGACTGACAAATTCGTTTTTTTTTGTTTTTTTTTTTGCTGTTATGAATAAATTTATGGTTAAAAGTTGAATTTCACAAAACGATTACCACGTGCTTATGACAAGCATTTGGGTAAATTTGCTAACACCGGAAGGTAGGCAGAAAGTTTTGAAATATAATTTAAATTCCGATCGTGCAATTATGGCCGATAGTCTTCTCTCCCTATATAGCATACTATTTAGCTACCCCTGCGCGATTTGTTATACCCCACAAAGGCATGTTCTGAATTTATCAAATCAGCGGTTTTTAAAAATATATCGACTCCAGCGCCACCTCTCGGGCAATAGACACCATTGCAAACACATTCTATTGTGAGTTTGATAATTTTAATTTTTATAAATTTTGTACAAAGTTTGAAATTTTGATTTTGTTATAGAACGAACTGTATTTTTATAAAAAAATTATGCATGTACCATAGTATGTGTATATGTATGTATGTACGTATCTACAGTGGCTCACAAAACTCAGAATGCTTTAGTTATTTTTACAAAAAAATCTATTTGAATGTGGTCACTTTAAGCCTCTGAATTTAATTTTAATCAAAACAAAAATTTTTAATTCCAATTATGAGCAGAAACAATTTCATAACATGATTTGGTCCAATAGCGCAACTTACAGAATTTTGTTGTTTTTCGTAAATTTACGCTTTGTTTCCAAATACTTGAAAGCGCGGCCAATTTTGTGAGTCACTGCAGATTGATATAAATAATAAATGCTAATTATCTACACGCATTTGATCAGGGTAATTCAGATATGAATCAGGTGATAAGCGAAATGTAAACACATATGTATACATTTTCAACATTTAATTGTACCATCAATAAATTTAGTTGGTAACACTACGCCAACAGAATACATATGACGAAAAAAACGAGGAACAAAATTTTAATTAAGTAAACTAGAATTTAGAAAAACAATGATACCATATCTAAGACCAATTTATATACATACATATATACTTATATATCAGTATCGAAAAGCTGATTCTATAAGAAACCCCGTATAGTCGAAATTTATAACTTTGTACAAAATTCACCAAAAAATTTTCATAAATATTTTAAATTGCAATTTTGTGATAATTTTTTCAAACTTTACATACATATGTATGTATGTCACAACGCACTCAGAATATATTTTTTTTTAATCAATGGGAATTTTCAGGCACTTGAAAATTAACCTGGATTACTTAAATTGAGTTGGTTTCATAACTGCATGCCCGAAATTTTTCTAAAAGTTCTGTTTCAATTTTTTTTATATTGGTACAAACATTTTTGAATTTCTTGAATTTTTGTGTATTTTGGAAAAAGTTTAAAATTTTAGTGACAATTTTTTTTTAAATTTCCTTCGGCAGTAATGTTATCTATTTCCTTCCATATAAAAATAAATTTTGTTCATGATTCATTTGAAAAAAAAAAAAAAAAAAAAAATGCGCAAAACCGCTAGCAAAATAAAATTTCAAAAAATTAAACGGAAATTTTAAAGCAGTTTATAATACTAAAATTGAATGGTATACAAAAGTGCATACCCAAAAATTATTTTTTTTAATTCTGAATACAATTTTTGAAACCTTGATCAAATTTCTTGTAATATTTTGAATTTTTTTGTATTTCGTAAAATGCTTAAAATTTTAGCTTATATGGTTCTTGTTGTGACTGAATTATTTTTTTCAATAAAAAATTCACGAAAAAGTTTCAGCATAAAAAACATTGTGCTAAAAAAAAAATCCCAGTGCCAATACTACTTACTTGGGCAATACTGCTAATTAGAAATATATAACGGTAAATAGTTCGACTAAGCGGGTAGAGCCAACAGTACCTACTATTCGAAGTGGACAGTGTCATAATCTATATTATACAAAAACTATAGAAAAGTCGTGTCTGTACATTATAATTGAAAAAAAGCCGAAAGTGATGCACAGAATGCAGTCAAATTTTGACAATTCGACCACCCTTAGAATTTTTGGCTGACTGTTTTCTCCCTTGAATTCTCTAATCTCGAAAAGTACTGAACGGATTTTCATGGCATGGTTTTGACTGGTGACTAGACAGTATGAATAAAAAATATGATATGAATAAAAAATATAAAAAAGTATAAACCATATTAAATAAAAAATTGTTTTTTTTGGAAATTTTCTGGAATCAATTTCTTGTAAATTGTTTAATTTTTGTTATTAATTTTTTAAAGAATAGCAGCTCACGCTTTTGCTATAACTACTATGTAAACATTTTTTAAAGCATAAAATCCAAAAGGTTACCATTTTATTAATTTGTACATGCCTCATGCGAAAAAAGTTCTATACTTATTATTCAACTTAAAAAAAAATCACAAAGAACTCCATTGTGCTTCACATTGAGCCGGAAATGGGCAAACCTGCAACAAATCACGAAATCTTCGTGACTGTAATGAAATATCACCCCAATTTCCGTTTATTAAAATACTTTTAGCACATTGAAGTACGACAACACCCACTGCTGCAAATTAGTTGGTTTGATGTTGCTACTCCGCTGCATACAATGCAGAGAGTGAGTGAGTGAGTGAGTGAGTCATTTCCACTTAGTACAATGTATGTGCATTTATGTAAGCACGAAATATGTACAAATTCATCTGTAAGGCCCGCCGAAATGTGGTTAGTTGGTTACGCGTGCGCGAATGCAGACGTGTCACGCGCACACACACACACACACACACTTGCAGGAGTACAGTGGCACAATGGTGCAAATGCGCTCAGGTTTTTATTTACTTACGTCCATACATATGCATTTATGTATGTTTGTATGTATGTACTATATATATATAACGTTAGTTCATGCAACAAGTAGTCTGTCTGCTACACTTGATTATTTTTCATTATTTTTTTCAAGCGCTTTTTTCTGTGGATTTCTGCTACCATTTCCATGGTCATAACAGTTTTTATTGCCATTGCTGCAGGAAAGCGCATGAAAAGCACACAGCCCCATACACATACATACAAATGTAAATGAATATTACAAACTCTTGTTTGTTTTTTTTTTTACATTTCTGGTGAATATGGCGGTTTTATGCACTGAAGCAAAGCGAAGTGCTAACAGCGCTTTGTTGTTTTTATTAATATTTTTAGATAGTTTTACTCTCTTTGGGTATTTTTCATTTTTGGAGCATATAACTATTTGGTTTGCTAACGTGACTCAACCGGCGTTAATTTCGAAATGAAAATTAAATGTTGGTTGTATTTCCTTTTTTATTGGTTTTTAGTGAATGTAGCTTTTTTAACTGGTTCGTTTTTTTTTTTGCTATTCAGCGTTGTGTACTGAGTTATAAAATTTAATACTTACACCATACTTGCCTAAATGAAATTTGGAAAATGCCTTCCCTACGCAGTTTATTTTGCTAATAAGTGTATACAATGACTCAAGCAATTGATATTTAAAATTTTTTTAGGATAAATTTTTGTACTGAATTGAAAAAAAAAATTTTAAAAAATGTATAATACAAAATGAAACAAATGTGCATCAAAATTTAATTTTTAATTTTTTTCGTTAATTAAAAAAAAAATATGTATGTATGCATATGTGAATACATATAAATTTCGAATTCATATAAATTTCGAACAAATGTGAAAATGAAATTTACATTTAGAAAACTTTATTGAAAATATATTAATATAATTTGTTATATAAAAAAAGGCACATACATACATCTATATTTCAAACTTTGTACAAAATTTACAAAAATTAAACAATTTTTCAAAAAAAAAATTCAAACTTTTTAACTAGAGTTTTGGAAAACTTCTGGATATTCAGTTGTTCACAACAATAGACAAATAGGCTAAAAATTTCTTATGATTTCAAAATTAATTTTTAAATTTTGGCCTTGGATTTTTTTTTTTTAATTAGCGCACACAGTTTATACAAATATCGCGAAAAAATACAAAGTTAGAAACAAAATAAAACGTCAAAAGTCAACCGGAATTTGTCACTTGATACAAAATTCCATTCCCAAAAGTTTTTTAAAAATAATTAGTTAAATGCTTGTAAATTTAGTACAAATTTTAAAACTTTTATTTATGTGGGTTTTGTTATATAACGACACATATTTTTATTCAAAATTAATGAAAAACATGACGAGTGTTCAAAAAAAGAAATCATAATGTGGTTATTGTTAAAGTAATATTGGTCGAGTGTTTCTGTGATTCACATGTGCACTCGTATACATAGATGGTAGATTCAGGGGTTGATTCTCGAAAAAGCCTCTTTTAGACGCTATTAAAAATTTCACCATTTTTTTCCATCTTTCACTAAAGACCAGCTTCGGCATTCTTTGTTGTAGTTTTAAAGCCGAGCTGCCAAGGTAGTTGGAATGAACCAGTTAATATCTGCCTAGCCTGCTGTCTTAACCCTTCCCATTAGTCTAGATGACCCTACTGTCGCTACCGCAGCCCTTTTTTTTTTTGGCGTACTCGAAATGGTCAAGGAAACATTCAATGCAAAGGAGTTTAAAAATTGATGTGGAAAAAGTCTGTTTTAGTTTCCACTAGAGCTTTGAATACACTTAATTGCTTGATATTTTCACTGGCAGCTAATTTACTAAGTGAATGACATTCCATTTATGGCCAATCCGAAAGTGGTCTGGAACTTTTTTGAGTATTAGAAAGACATAGACTACACAGATTCCTAAAAAATTTCAAAATATTGAAATTTTACAAAATCAACGTTCAAATAAGCCTTTAACAGTATTCGAATTACATATGCATTTACATATGTATATTGTTATGGAAGAGTATTAAGTGAAAATTTCGATTACCTTTTTAGCGACACAATTCGAACTTACTGCAAAAAATTTCGAAAGGTTTGTCTCACACAAAAGGGCGACAGCGTCAACAGCAATATCAACTAAACTATCAATTTCTACAGCATAATGGCTTAAACTTCCACAATTCTTTACTCTTTTACGTGAGGTTTAACCTTTTAATGCAAATTATGAAAATATTTCGTCACCATACGTACATTTTGAAATACAGTGGTGAAAATGGTTGAGCCAAAAAAGCAAAACATGTACAGCATTTTGGATGAGGCGGCAAGAAACATTATTTGAAAACGAAAGTATCGCTATAACTTTTTTTTGTAACTATTATTGAAAACATAACTACGCGCACAAATAAATTATAGCTAAAATGCTGGCGCAAGCAAGCAAACGAAACATTTGCAGAAGGGGCAAAAGAGCACAGAAATCACGAAAACATGACACTGAAATTTGAAGTTTTGTAATCTGTTTTGCCTTTGTAATCCACTTCGGCTCAATGATCAGCTGTGGGTCTAACACATGCATTCGACTGCTATATGCAATGCAGTACGCCATAAATTCAATGTAAGCTCAAGTTTCTGACTTAACATTTTTTTGAAGTTATTAATTTTTGTTGTTTCTCTAAAGTGATTGCAATTTTTGTAAGCCCATTTGCAACATAGATAGCGTAAGTAGCAATCGTTTCTTGTACAAGCAGGCATTCAGTAGCTGAGACTTTCTTCATAAATAAAAGGAATAAAAAAAAAAAAAAAGCTCATTTGCAAGCAACTTTGGCGTCATAAGGCTGGTAGCAGGAAAATACACGCATTTTTGTTTTTTTTTTTGTGTGTGGCCCTTGGCCGCAGATAGTCATGGCCGTTGAAGCAATTGACCATTAAAATCAAATTGTTTTCGCTTGATTGAATTGAATACGGCAAGCGCTCTTGGCGTTTCTGTAAGCCGTAAGCTGAATGAAGGTGCAGCCAATTTTGAGTGAGGGCAAACTGACAAACGTGACATGCGTAAAGGACGGTGCAGAGACGCTATAAATGAACGAGTGACTGTCCAGTGCTGCCATGTATGGAACACAAATTCGGTACGCAACTCTTCTATGCGCCATAAATGTAATGAAAGTGAATTCTTTCTACGTTATACTATACAGCGTTAGATTTCATATCTGAAATAAGTCGGTTTGTTCGTTTTATATGGTGGCCCATCAGAAAGCGATTGTAGCCAATTTGCATAACGAAAATATCATGAAAAATTTTACGGCGAGTGAGAATATAAAAAAGTAAAACAGGTTTTGACAATGCCGCAAAACTTTGTGCCGAATTTACAAGAATTAAAAAAAAAAAGATTGCCATCAAAATCTCCACCTTTTTAATTCGAATTTTTAGAAAATATTCGTATATGCAGTTTTGTAGCCCATTCAACTTTTTTTTTTTTTGTTTTTTTTTTTTTTTTTTTTTTTTTTAAATAACGTGCAAGTTTTAAGTGGATCACAATTTCCGATGATTATTGGTAATTTTTTCACCGGTACACGTTTTCGGCCATATAAAATTTTGTATTTATTTATTTTTATTTATTACAAAGCCCGGAACATTTTCTGAACTGGAAGTAAACATAAAGTAATTTATTAAATTAATAATCCAATTAGAAAATGTTATTCACACAAATTATAGGAAAATGTGTTACATTTACATAAATAGGAAGAATCCAAAAAATCAAAATTTAGCTACATATATCTCAAGTACTGTTAAACTTTTCTATATTCTGACATAATAGAATATTCCACATATGAAATGATCAGATGTCATAGGTTAGATTTCTTGTTGGATAGGGTAATTACTGTCATCGCTTTGTTTTGACAGCCAATTAAAATGTGTAAAAATAGTCTGTAAACGTTTGAATTTTGGGTTTTGGATTTAGTCATGAATTGTATACAATTTCTATTTCTGCCCATATTCGCGGTATAGGCTGAAACTTTTTGCCAATACCAAATACGTGCAAAAGTGAAATGGGCTTCTACGACGATTCAATTCAATTCTAAAACAAGTTAAACCTTTCTTCAACAATTTCAAAGCTAACTATTTGTCCAGCTCACAACTTTCGTGCTGGAGACGCTTGCTAGCTGCCAGCTGCCAGCCAGCCTTGTTTAACGTAAGTGAAGCGCACAACAATCGACCATTGTATTGGCTGTATTGCTTTGTTGACGCTGTCGTTGCTGCTTTTGTTAACAGCAATAACTACTATCTATTGCTGATTGTACGCGTGTTGACGCTGAAGTTTGCACGTCCGTCACGCCTGGCATGCATTTAGCAAGTGCGCTGCGGCATGTGTGCGTGCGCGTGTGTAACGGTTGGATGATCGGTTGGTTGGTTGACGCGGCAATGCTGCACATGCGCACGCGCCTCTCCTACTCTACACAAGTGGCATTGTGGCAATGGCGCGCGCTTTTTACAGCACTTTACAATACTCGAAACTTCACTTGATGTCCCATCATCCATCACACGCTCTTGGAGCTTACGCCGTCGTTCAATGCTCTACCCAGTGCGCTTAGACTTAAAACAAAAACACGATGTGAATGCCACCAAAGTCAACTCCTTTATTTTTCCCCCTGTCTTGCCACTGTTTTTTTTTTTTTTGCTTAATTTGCATGTCACATAAATTTTATTCTTGTTTGTTTGTTGTCTTTTCTTGGGCTTGTTTGTGATGCCCTGCCCATGTTCCGTGTTTGCGTTTTCTGTTTTATAGGCTCTTTTCGCGCCATGTATGTTTTCACTTCCTTTTTGGTGCTTAGACATTTCGCTATTTTCGTTATTTACTTTTTTTTTTTTTTTTTTTTTTTGAAGTGGTACATAAATGCCACACTAACTTAAATACCACGCTACTATACAAACACCCATTTTACCATGCCGGCAAATGGAATTCAATTGAATTGATATATTTAGGCTCTCAGACTGGCGAATAGTAGATAATGTTGCCAATTCATCATTGGCATTCAGGCGCAACCGACAGGCAGCGAAGTCCAAGTGGCTTAGTTTTGGCAGCTAAAGTGTTTTTTGTTTTTGTGCATATCAGTTGAATCGGACTTTCCCTACGTTTGTCTATTTGTGAGTGTCAGTGCATTGCATCGTAATGGACTTATGCGAATGCGTTTGATAAATTGGCGGAAGTTTGTGATTTGCAATTCGATTAAGCAATTGATTTGTTAACTTTGAGAGGCTCCTACTTGGTGTAGGAATAAGAAATATGTTGGAATTGAACACTTACGTAAGAGGCACGCGTCAACTTGTCTTGTTCAACTTATCGGCGATTGAAGTTAAAATTATGTAGTCAAATGACGTTACCTATGTAGCATAAATGACTCCAACAGTGAGAAAATTTGCACTGCTGCCAATTTTATGTTTACTACATACGCTAGTTATTTATTCGAAGCATACCTTGAAAGGTTTGTTCAAATCTGAATTCTTCAAATGTGCTGAAGCCCTTTTTTATTTTATTGACGACGGAACTAGAAGAACAGTGTGCTTAAAGGTTTTTCTTTTAATTATATCTATACCAATTAAAAGATTTCATTAATTAATTGAACCGTTCTTCTGACAACAGAAAACTCTCAGTGTGATAAAGAAGTGGCATTCAGACACCGCGCTCTAGCCGACGATTTCCATTGTCGCTCACTAGGAAACTTTTCAAATGTTTAGTCCAACATTGAAGTCATACCAGTAGATAATTTCAGGAGTTGAAAGCCATTACAAAATGTCTTTCTGAGAGTCGAAAGGTCTCGCTTTCTAAATTTCCTTTTCTTTTTTTTTACATGGAAGGACACAATCTGAAGGCTTACTTTCCTTACTTAATTTCCCGAAAGGCGTTTGTAGAAAGTGCCACGAAATTATTAATTTTACTAATCATAGAAGGTTAAATATTATCTAGCCTTTTCCGACACAATATCAGTGTTCTAAAAGTGTTGAGAAATGTTTTGTATTGTTAGAAAGCTGATACAAAAATGTTTACTTGGTGGGATAAATAAAATCAATGGCTTGTAGGCACCGGGAACTTTGACCTGTACATATGATGTTCTGCAACAGGCGTTGTTGTTTCTTATTGTCGGCTACTTTAGCTCCAGTTCTTCTTATGCTGTGTGACTATTGTGATGTACAAATCGACAAAACAGATTTGCCAAAAAATACTAGGCAGAGTACTAAGATTAAAACTACCTCAAAAACTGAAGACCGGTCGACAACTTGCAAGGACTGTAAGAAAAGTCTGTCTCCAGATTATGCTAGAAAACTAAGCGAAACTTGTTCAAGGCAATGCGTTTTTTAATATTTTTCTTTAATACTTAAGTCGAATCTGTACTGTTCATTTCGAATGGCAGATGGATTTTATGAAAACTTGGATGGATTTTCGATGTTACTCTTCATATTTCATAAGTTGTCTCTTCATATTTCAGAAATTAGGGTTTACAACTGATCTGCCATTGTACATATTTTTTTACTGATTTGCAGTCCTTATGACTTCGATCAAATTATAGCATACAGCTCAAGTGTTTATGTGCATTTATTTACGTATATATATAACCAAGTAGAATCTAAGTTGAAATCAACCAGCTAGATATACTTAAGGCAAAAAAGCACTTGTAAAGCACTCCAATAAAGACTGTCATTACGCTCACAATTTTAAGCGATCTCGATCTGCTACAATCCATATAGTATCGTAATTGATAATCCATAATATTTCCAACATAAATTCTAGTCCACTCCTTTTCCACTTGAAGGTCGTTGGTTGCTAATTTGACATTTTCAGATAAAACAAAAATACAACGTAACTAGTATGCGCAAAAAGTTCATTGCAACCGACAGAAAAAGTATATATGTATATATGAATTTGTATGTCCCTCGATTCGTAAAAAAATGTGCCCCAAAAAAACTGGTTTAGAAATACTTTGTACCTCGAAGCAAATCATTGCAATTAATGTCAGTACAGCGGCATTTGGTAAAAAAAAAATTACAAATAGGTAAATATATACAAATGTATGTATGTATGTATGTATTACGATTAGGGTGGACCGAAATCGGTCAATATCTTAAGCTCTCCCAAGGCAATCAAAGTTTTAAGTGTTGAAGAAAAGTGTTTTTTTTTATTTGTGAGCAATTACATTTCTTATATAATTAGTAAAGAACTCCGATTTTTGAACCCAATCGAACTTCGACCAATTTTGGCCGAAACCGAACCGAACACTTTCAGGATCTAAAATAATGAATAAACATATTTACAATAGACTTTTTAAAAACTCTAATTTTGTTATTGATATTAAACAAGTTTTTTTGGCCGAAGTCGGAACTGAAACCGAACCGCACTTTATTGACCGAACATGGCCGAAGCCGACGCTCGGTCGTTCTCTAATAATTGATAGTGTCATAATTATTTTTCACCCTTAAATTTTTTTAAACAAAAATCGCAATTATCTCGAAAATAAATTCACATAGGAACCTTTTTGTAGGAAATTGAATTTCTTGTAATAAGATAGTTTTCCACTCATAAACATAATATTAATGTGCAAAACTTAAGTTTTTTTTTAAAAATCAAATTGCGATCAATTCCCAAAGTTTTAGCCCTACATAGGTATAAGGACCTTTTTTATAGAGAACAAAATTTGCGATCGAAGTTAGCTAGGGAAAAAGTTGAACTGTTCGGCGAGCCTAAGATATTGTGCGAGAATTTTTATGTTTCCCGCAGATTTTTGTAAAGCAGAATTAATCTAAATTTTACTAACCTAAAAAAACGGATTTTCAGCTCAGCCTAATATTCAACCAAGTAGCTAGCAACACCAGCTATGAGCAACATCTAAAAAGTTAACGACTGGTTGGTTGGTTGGTGCTCGTAAACCAGTACAGTGCATCAGCACTTCAGCACATCGCTTAACCAGTTAACCAACTTTTGGCAGCATAATAAATTGTAGTTCTCTGCTGTGTCGTCGAGGCTAGTTCTGTTCGCAGTTAGCGACAGAATACGACAATGCCATCACAAACAAATCGTCTTGGGACGTTTTTCTCTCTAAATTTCCATGTAGGAGCTTGAATGAGCGAGTTATTACATAGAAAACAGCGTGTGACCGTTATAAACTGTTACATATTTATAGTACATGTTGACTACACTTGAATACGAATACCTACTTGGGGATTCATACTTACTAGGTGTGTAAAAACGTTTTAACAAGTTACAAAGCGTGTTACCAGTTTGTTGTGATAACCGTACAAAATCAAAGTATTTGGCAGCGAACATTGTTTTTTATACGTGTGGTTGTTGTTGTCTTTGTTGTTGTTTGGTGTTGTCAGCGTAACCGATGACACCACTATGACAATTCTTGCAACATGACGTAGATACCTCGTTTTAAATAAACTCCAACAGGGTGCAGCAAGCTAATAAGCAAAGGTGTGTGCATACAGGGCGTTCCAATTATAAACTTCTATTTGGTAGATAGTATGGTTTACAAGTGACAGCTCTTGGGAACGTTTTATCCAAGGAATTCGAATTATTTCTCTTTCATCGCATAGGTAGGCTGCCCACTCTTGCTAATAAATGGTCGAAAAAACATTTAGGAATGCAAATTTTTGTATCTAATAAACCCGAAGAGAACGTTGGTATCTCTTTGCTCAACTATTGATATCTATTTACCCCTTGTTCATTAGTCGACTTGTGTAAGCAATGTAGCTTCTTTTACCAAGCAACTTAAGTCATTGCCTGCCATGTGATAGTTATCACAGAGTTTTATCTAATTTTTTTCATTTTAAGTTTTGTGCAGATAAATCTTAAAGGCTTTTTCAGCCGATGTTTTATGTGATAATTTGGTCGACTTAATGATCAAATTTTACCGTTGCGAGGTTCGATATTTTGTAGGCAATCTGGCCTTAAGCCTGTGAGCCGTTTTTAATTCAGCTACTGGATAAAAATAAACATTTTGACGTAGAATACGTCCTACTCTTCAACTTTACAAAAACGCTAACTGAGGTGAAATATTAAAGTGATTTATTAAAAAAAAAATGCAGTATATGGAAGAATAAAAACTTTAAATTTACCTACAGTACATATTTGAAGGCGACTATTTAATTTCTTATCGTCGAAGTTAGGCAAAATATTTTGGATCAAATTTATAGACAGCTTAGTTTTCATTTTTTGGAATTTAAGTTCTATTAACTAGAGGAAATATTATCGTATTTAAGTTTAATAAATAGCGCATGTTTTAAGGTAAATGTACTATTTTATTTTACGAAAATTCTCAAACCCCAAACCAATGATTTGGAGTTCATTTGTTTTTTTTTTTTTTTTTTTTTTTTTTTTGAATAAAAAGTTTTAGTTGTTTTCTTTTGTTTTGGTAATTTTGCAAAACACATATGTTCAGACATACAGACGTTTTGTAGTGGCATGCGCAGGAGCAGTAGGGCTTATTGATGGTCGTTACCACGTAGTTATAGAAAGTGATGTACCATATGTTAGTACATAATTGTAATTTATTTTATTGTGACTATTGAATGATATATGGCGCTGCCATATGTAAGAGTTAGTTAGTCCGACACAGCGTCTACGATAAGACGAAGGCGGGTGACTGATTTTTTTTTAATACTTTCTGAGGGCTAAGCGTTCAATAGAAGTGTCAAAACGGTTTTCAATCGATGCACGCAATGGAGCACCACGCTTTAGCTACTGGCAAGCGAAATCATAACAATATTTTATAGCTTTGCTGATCGCCGCGGAATTTTATGAGGCGAGCACACAAGAGGAGGCTCACTCTTGGAATCAACCATTTTGTTGGGCTTAACGTTGAGTCGGTCAGATCTCTTTCTAGATTTAGATTGTTGTTGCTATCAAGATAATTACAAAATATGGCCTAGAATATACCGTTCCTCATTTTTTGCGATACTCAAATATAAATAGTATGAACGTATAAGCTCGCGAAAAAGCTTACATTCATTTGGAGCACCCTTTACACATGTACATATCTGTATATTTTATACTCTTGCAATCGAGAAGTTCTTTCTAAACGCCAACACTATCTATCTCCACTTGTTGTAGCCTCTTGTGGTGTTCGTGGTGATCGCTGCTGCATTTCTTTATGCATAAAAAAGTATGTACATAAAATTGTAAATATTGCAGCCATAGGAAACCGGCTAAACCAACGGCGCTTCAAGCCACTTGCAGCTAAGAAGAAAGAAGGCCAGTCGTTCTGTTATTGTTGCGTATTTGGAACAGTGCAATGGCATTCGCATCATTCGCCGGAAAAAGTTAGCTAATAAATATCTTTTTGTCTATTATGCTATTTGTTGTTGCACATTTGTGTATGTATGTATGTATATATAACTGCATTAGTGATCCAAGAGCACATATGTATTTACACAGCAATATCTTTGTTTTTGTGCATTAGATGAGAGAAATGAAAGGCGTACCTCTAATTGCCACTTTCTGGCTGTCAGGAACGTTTGGAATGGGTTCAGCGATTAACTATCACATATATTTGAGTGAAAATGATTATTGCGACAATATGAAAGTAATATCTAGGTTATGTGCTACATCTTTTTGTGTGTGTTTTGTTTTTTTAAATTTACTTTATATATTTTTATGGAATTCGCAAATTGCGCTCGAGTATTTCTCGGGGGAAATTTTTGTTTCGGGATACGTAGACTTAAAAACGATTCTCCATATAGGACAGTCGAAATATTTTATTTTCGTGAATGGTATTGTTGTAGTGTGAATCAGAAAGTCTAGACCAGTCTTTAGTAGGATTTGATAAACAAGTACAACTCAAAAAAACGTCGTTAAGACACTATTACATTAACTGTTCTCTCAAAATGCAACTAACATACGTGATCATATAGCAAGTGGGCATCAGTAGTATAATTCGGAAGATGCAAAGCAAACACGCATTTTTTTTTTACACTTTCAACCCAAATTTCTCCAAAACCAGAGCCAGTATCAAATAAATCATATACTAAGGGAAACTAATACTCGATGCACTGAACATAAAACGATCTTTAATTTATAGGTTTTGCTTAAATCGTTTTCAAGAAATGTTACGATTTTATTTCAATTGTCTTAATTTATTGAATCGATTAAAAAAATAATAACGAACGCGCCGGTCATTTCAAAAAGGCGCCACTTCAATCGCTGCATCCGTAGTTACAAAAATAAATTTATGTAATAAATAAAATATTTGTTCCTTTTTATTTTGTTTGTGAGCTATGTTTGGAGTTCTTCTAAAAGTTTATATTCTGAAAAGAGAGATGAGAGATAGGATAATGTTTGGGGTCTCCAGAGCCTTTTAATTTTTGGAAACAACCAGAAATCACAAGGTGGTAGATCCGGGGAGACTTGTCTTTCTTCCGATTTTCCAACAAATTTGGGTAAAATTTTTGTAGGCAGTCTTCGGTATAACATTTTGCCCGTGCATTTGACCGTTTTCCAGGGGAAAAACAGTCACGCTTTTTGATCGGGGAAGTAAAATGGCATCATTACTTTTGTGGCTGATTTTTGTTGCTTAGATTTTACGGATGGGTTTGCTCCTATTGGGGTCCATTCCAAGTAATGCTGTTTATTGCTATTTTGCGTTTTCCATTCTTCATTTTAACGAATCGTTTTGAAATCTAGAAAGAGACCACGTTAGACTGATATGACATTCTCCATAGCTTCTGTTTTGTTGAAGTCTACTTCAACTTAACACCCAAGTGGATCGCCGGGATCCAACCTACGTTCATAGGTGTTTCTCTCTTACCTAATCTTCCTTTTTTTTAATTATGAAGTTGAAGATAAGTATTCGCTATACTTTAAAGTGATGACCGACTAAAAATAACTTTTCAAGGAAATAGCTGTGCGTGCGCACGAAGGTTATGTAACTTAAAAACATGCGTAAATAACTAAAATTTTACGGAAAAGTTTTTGATTAACATAACTCCGATCAATGCATATTTTTCTAATTTTTTTCGCACCTACTATTTACGCAGGTACATCTGTGATCACGAAAATAGTAGCAAAATGTATTGAGACTTACGACAAATTTGTTTTTCCTTATTTAATTTAAAAATTTTGTTTATAAAAATATAGTAAATCTGCAATATACATAATCCGTATAAGTCGAAGTTGCAAACTGTCTAGAAAAATGTATAAAAATCCGACACATTTAAAAAAAATGTTTAGCTTTTTAATCCGAATTTTTAGAAAATTTTCTAGTATGCAGTTTTATTTATAAAAATATAGTTAATTCTGTAACAAAACCCACGTAAGTCAAAGTTTCAAACTGCCTAGAAAAATTTGTAAAAATTCAACAAATTTGGAAAATAATGCAAATAATTTTTAGAAAATTTTGTAGCTTATTTTTGATTTTTTTTTTTTTACCGACGCTGTTCAGTATTTTCTTTCCTACAAACATAATGTGCTATATGGAAGAAAAGGTGCAATGCCATCAAGGGAAAAGTATCAAAAGTCAACAAGAATTGTTAGAACCTTGAAATTTTGCAATTTATTATACTAAACTTTAATGGACAACAAAACTGCATACCCGAAAACTTTCTAAAAATGGTTTAAAATGTTGAAATGTAAAAATTAATAATTTTCTAAATCTTTCGATTTTTTATAAATTTTTCTATACAGTTTAGCTTTTGTTTTAGAATTATCTATTGTATATTTTTATAAAAATAATTAAAATTAAGTATGGAAAATTGCCAATATATTTTGCTACTATTTTCGCAACCACAAATGTACATGCTCGTACATATAATATATTCGAACATATGTACATATATTTTGTAATAATTAATTCAGCATTGCAGTTGGTCGTACCTACGCGTATGCGTCTAATTAAAAATACCGTATATTGCTATGGCAGCAAGTGCCTAGACAAAAACCGGGACTGACCACAATATTTACTCTTACAAATAAAGTAATATATACAATATACATATACGATTATCAGTTGTGTGTGGCAATTGCGACGTGCACGAAAGCAAAGTTGGCTCGAGAAAATGAAAAAGGCCGCCGCGCAGCAGGAAAAACTATTTCGAACGCGTTTGCGTGTCACATAATAATTTCCTATATTTTTGCTGCCGCACAAAGTTTGTACATATGTATGTATGTACGTAGGTAGGTGTAAATGTGTGTGTAATGGCGGCTACAAGTATTTAAGCTGCAATTGCTGTCTGACCGGCTGTTTCAGTGAGCGTTGAAGCTGCTTCAGATTGCATGCAACTCGTTGTTGCACGCATTGCCTTAGCCACCACTGAGTTGCGCCGCAGTCATCGCTGGCATTTAACGTAAAAAAGCTGAGAGTTTGAAAACGATCATCTATCAGCTAAATGGTTGCCAACATTGACAGCAAACATATGGCAACTCTGCTTCCATATCTCATATCTGTTGTTATTGCTGCTTCGTTTTTTATTTTCGTTGTTGCTCTGCATTTGTTGCACACTGCTGCCAAATGACCGGCGACCATTCGTCCGGCGAATAGTTAATTTACCGTAAATTTCATTCAACTTCACCTCAAATTCAAGGCAGTGCCGATGGCGGCGACAAGGCAAAAGCAACAAAAGCATTACGTAGTTGTTGCTGCAAATGCGGCGATATTAACTAAGTATGACAACATGTACTATGTACAGATGTATCTATAAATGTGCGTGTGTGTGTGTGTTGTGTTGGTATGTGAAAAAAAAACAAAATATTTAATTAACAACTTGTTGGCCGGTCTACGCGTTGATTCTATTCGAATTTCAAACAGTTTTTTTAAAGAGGGGAAACTGGGCGCTTCTGAAAACTAAAGTTTTTTCAAAAATTTACAAAAAACAATATCAGCAAAAACATGCGAATATTGTTGAAAGTAATCACTGTACTTATTACATTAACAATTTTATACCTGTTTTATTTATTATAAATTTGGCAATTACATTTTTAGTATTTTTTAAATTCTCTTTATAAGTTTTTATTAATTTTGTTTGCCTGAGATATTTTTGGTTATTTTATAGATTTTATATTTTATATTGTTTCATGGATATGTTATGGGGTTTTCGTATTTTTGCAAGTTTTTATTTTCTTTGATATTTTATTTTTCTACTCTCATTTTCTTTTTTCTATAATTTTATTATTTTTTTATTTGGTATTCGTTTATTTTTTTATTTCAATATGGAATATTTTTCTTTATTTTTATAATGTTTTTTATGAATTTTACTTCCATTTTTATTCCTTGTTATTTTATTTGTTTTATATTTCTTATAAATATTTTATGTTTTTTCGGTATTTTTGCAATTTTTAAATTTTATTTTATATTTTTATATCATTTTTTAATTAACTTTTTTACCATTTGCTTTTCATATTTTCATGTTTGATTTGACTTTCGATATTTGTTAGCTCTAATACATTAGTTATTGATTTATTTCCACGATTTCATACTCATTTTCTCTTTTCTGATTTTTTTTCAGCTACTGGTCGCAATTTGGATAACTTCTACATTAACTTTGGAACATTTTGTACATTTTACGCTAAAATTGGTCAATGAAGTTCAAAAATGGTTATTGTAACACGAGTAAGTATTGTTTTCAATATTCGTAAAATAAATATTAAACTTTATTGGGGAAAGAAAAATAACTCATACGCCGCGGTATTTCCACACGTGTTGCCTATCATAAAAATGTTAAGTATTTATGTGCGATCAGCGCATTCTGCAGTTGCTGCCTTGCAACTTGCTTTTAACCTTCAACCCCAACGCTGCACGACCAGTCTTTTTTTTTTTACCGAAGATCTTGAAAGAATGCTTGCAATGTAAAACGGAAATGTAAAATTAATTGCTGCGCTCGAGTTTACATGCCTTTTTTTCCTACGTGTGCCAATAGTTTTTCATTGTGTAATGCAATTTTTTTCCGGGCTGAAGTGCAAGGAAAACTCGTTTTCGGTTTGCGAGATTTCAAGACGCTCTTATCTGCATGCATAGGTAAAAATATGTGCATATGTATGTGTCTTCACATGCACAACATATATTATTTAGCACATACACACATACATCTATATCTCTAAGTTATTCTTTACAATTATTTACTTTGTACCCACTTTGAATAATATCGTGATATTACATCTTTTTATACCTTTCATGAGAATGAAATGGTATATTAAGTTTGGTCCGATGTTTGTAAGTGCCAGAAGGAGAAGAGATAGACCCATCAAAAAGTATACCTAAATGATCAGGACGATGAGCTGAGTCGATTTAGCCATGTCCGTCTGTCTGTCCGTCTGTCCGTCTGTTTGAACGCAAACTAGTCCCTCAATTTTACAGCTATTTTGATGAAATTTGGTGAGCAGGTGTCGTTGTACAAATGATTAAACATTTGTCGGAATCGGCCAGATCGGGTGACTATAACATATAATACAACCGATTATTCAGATATTGAATTTTGCGCCATAACTCCTCCATTTAAGCAGCTAAAGGCTTGAAATTTTGCAGAAATATAAGCCATTATTAGCTACGTATCAGTATTGAAAATCATGAAGATCGGAGAAATATAACATATAGCTCCCATACAACCGATTGTTCAGATATTGCATTTTGCACCATAACTCCTCCATTTAAACAGCTAAAGGCTTGAAATTTTGCAGAAATATCAGCCATTATTAGCTACGTATCAGTATTGAAAATCATGAAGATCGGAGAAATATAACATATAGCTCCCATACAACCGATTGTTCAGATATTGCATTTTGCACCATAACTCCTCCATTTAAACAGCTAAAGGCTTGAAATTTTGCACAAACATCAACCATTATTAGCTATATATTAGTATTCATCAAGATCGGAGTTCACAGTGTAAATCGGCAAGATAAATTCAGGACAAATATTTATTGCGAAAAGTAATAAGCTCAGCGCAATATCACATGAATCATAGCGTTAAACGTTTGGGAACTATTTACGGATCTGATAACTGTTTTCAAAGACCGACACATGTAGGTCTTACATATTAATACTTAATTATTTGTATTTTTTAAATGTTGAATATCAAGCGTCGATACGATATTAAAAATATTCAAAAACCATTCCCTTCTTAAAACATAGTTCTTTTTAATTACATAAGGAAAGGCATTAAATAATTTATAACAATGCCTTTACTAGAATTATTTTTATTGATTTGAAGGAAATTTTCGCTTTTAACTATAGGTAATACGAAATTGTAATACAATAACACGTTTTTTACTATTCTTCCATTCATGAAAGGTATGAAGCTTTCGGCATAGCCGAAGACAGCGCTGTTTTTACTTGTTTTTTTTGCATTAATTCCACAAATTAAATTGTCTACATTTTTTTTCTTCTAAGTGGCTATTATTCTTGCATTAATTCTTTTTTTTTTAATTTGTAATGCATTCAAGTGCCCTTTTGTTCTTTTAACTGGCTCTCAAAGGCGCTTTGTTATTTTTTTTTTATAATTTTACTAAAGTATGCAACTTAGTTACGGGCTTGTGGTTTTAACTAGTTCTTTAGGCTGCAAGTATATGTAAATAAACAATATGAACACTGAGACGGCACATCTGAAGATAAGGTTCACAAATTAACATAAAAAAAGTCGAGTTGTTAATATTTGTTGAGGTTA
This sequence comes from Anomoia purmunda, assembly GCA_951828415.1. Classification (NCBI taxonomy): domain Eukaryota; kingdom Metazoa; phylum Arthropoda; class Insecta; order Diptera; family Tephritidae; genus Anomoia; species Anomoia purmunda. Next base: position 7,817,846 of record OX639994.1, read on the forward strand.
TTTATTAATTTTTTTCTACATACAGGTCTAGTTACCTATGGATTTGTTTAACTTTTAGAACTCTCAATTGTTATTTATTACCAATAAGTGTAATAAAGTTTGATCAGTGTGAGAGCTAGGAAAGCATTTAGATACTGTGTTTATTGTATCATCCGTTAAAGAATTTAAAGATCGTAAATAAGATTTGGATTCCAGCTACGCTGAGCCTACTTTAGTGTAATCCAATTGTATTCCCCTATTTTTTTTTCTCACTGCATTCTTTACACACTATAGTCTCTTAGGAAAATTCCGTAAATGTCGAAATTTGACTCCTACTCAAGTCTTGCAAGTTTTTGAATATTTACATTAAATAAAATTATCTGCATTGAAAAAACCGCTATTAAAAAGCAGAAGCAAAATGGTAATGAATTGGCTATAACAGGTTTCATTTTATGTAGATTTTTATTAGTTTTGAAGAAAAATTTCGTTCGTCCTATTTTTCAATGTAGGAAGAAGTAATGCCAAGATCAAATAAATAATTTCAAAAATAGCCATATTTTACTCTGCTTGAAGAAGCAACAGCTATAAATTGAGAAATAATAAGTCTGAAACAGCAGATTAAATGAATATATCCTTTCTAAAATTTGTAGATACAATTTTAGAACTTGCAGGCAAAGTCATATAATTTCTGGAACCCTTCGATATCGCTCTTTGTTCTTCTACTGCATCTAGACTACAGATTATTATCATATACTCTCTAGTATTACAAATTATAAGGTCATATTGAAAATTTTGCAGTCATTTATTTTTCTTTTATTTAAAATTTTCGTTACTTTGAATTTAAAATGCAATTAATTGACTAACAAAAATCACATAAAGTCAAGTTTTAAACTTTATACAATACAAAATTTTTAATAATTAAACAAAATTTTCATCCAAATTACAAAGTTTTTAGGTAACACGAGTTTTAAACTCCATACAAAATTTCATACCTGTTAAGTCATGAGTACTACTCGTACTAAGTAGCAATTTAAGGACTTTGGCTTTTCAGAGAAGTACTCAATACTTTTCAAGTACATTACATTTGTATCAATTACTACTCGAGTACAATTACTTGTAACTGAGAAATATTTGGAAATATCATCAAGTAATGAAAGTACTCGAAAATACTCGCTAAAAGAATTGCAATCCTTTTGCAACTACTTTCAAGTACTTCAAAGTAATTGAAAGTACTTGGAAAAGGATTGCAACTCTTTTAGCCGAGTATTTTCGAGTACTTTCGAGTACTTTCAGTACTTGATGGTATTTCCAAATATTTTCCAATAACAAGTACTTGTACTCGAGTCCTAATTTCAATTCAGCTAGAAAACAATTACGTATTCATTATAAGTACTTTAAAAAGTATTTGTATTGAGTACTAATTGTGCTTGAAATTTAACAGGTCTGCAAAATTTACTAGCATTTATCAAATTTTCACCAATATTGGAAACTTAAATAAAAATTGTTTCGAAATTTTTCGAGTATTTCAGTGCAACAATGTTTAACGTAGGACATTTTCGAGTATGCAATTTTATAGTCCATTAAATTTTAGTACATTTAAGTGCAATTTCACGTAAGTAGGAATTACCGTTGATTTTTGAGAATTTTTCTTGCAGCAGATGTTTCGGGTTTTTGCCATATAAAAATAAAAATCAACCGAAATTTTTAGTTACTTCAAAGTTGAACTTTATTGTATACGAAAATTTTCGAAAATATTTTTTTTCTTAGTTTGAAATTTTCGTGAGAATTTTATAAATTTTGTGTAAAGTTGGACCTTGGGTTTATATGGTCTTTATTAGAGAAATAATTGTTTTTTTATTTGAAAATTAAATAAAAGAAAAATAAATTAGAACATATTTGTCAATATGTAGCGATTTTATTTCTGACTATCATCCTTCGTCTTTCGATAACCGACTGCTGAATGATAGTGAGCTAACCCCTCTGTTGTTGGACAGATGGTTCATACAATTTAAAAAATAAAAATGATACTTTAATTTTTTTCCTCTTCAATTTGTAAAACATACAGATTATTATATCGATAGTTATCGTTATATTGATTGGAACTCTTTTGTTTCTACTATTGTCGATATCTTTATCGGTATTGTTATCGCTATTGTAACTGTAATTGGTATTGTTATCGTTCGTATTGCATCGATCGTATTCGTATTTCAACTACGTTTTATTGGAAGTTAAAGCATTTTAGAAAACATTCGAGCGAGAAATTATTTCCGTTTATTCTATGTAAACTGAGCTTGAAATCAAGCTTATTATCTGCCGTGAAAGAAGAGTTATCGATTGTAACATCAACTTGAAGCTTGAAGGCAATAAAAATTCGATTTTAATTGCTAATGGCATGTAACGACGAGTATTTACGATATGGCGTACTAAGGCCTATCAGTCGTTATGTCGTTTCTAATTCCATGTACACTAAACTTAATGTTCCAAAATCTACCCGTGCGCGCTCTGAATATACAGTACGTAGTTACATATATCGGTATAGTATTCGCAATAATCTACATACATATGTACATACACACACACACACACACACACACATATGTAAGCCACATTGAAGTGAAGCTCAGAAAAGTACAACTAAAAAAAAAAGATTGAAATCATAATATAGTTATAATATACTACCGCGATAAGTGGCAAACCATTTCGACCGCAAACATGGAACGTTACACCTGACATAAGATTCAGGTCACGGTTATTACATCATACAGCGCCAGCAATGCCAACCATAGCCACAGCAATAACAACAACATACACTTTTTTTTTTTTTTTTAATGCTAATCAAAACACTAACAGTCGTAGCAGCATCAGCAGCTGAGGTAGCACCAACCGTCAACCAACCATAATGGCATTCACCGACTGTTGTGTGTATGTACATACATACATATCTTGTCATAAAAGGGGCAATACTGTCAAAGCAAGCAAGCGCTCTACATACAAAAAAAAAATTTTATATCTGTCAGCGCTATCTAGAGCATCTGCAAAAGTTGCAAGTGATTTGAGACAGTTCTCAGTTTACTACACTTATGTACCAACAACAATAAAGCAACAGCAAAGTAATGAACCGAAACAAAGTAAAAAAAAAAAACAAATATATATAAAACAAAATCACAACAAATCAGTGGGGCGGGCGGTGAGTTAGCGGCGAACTCGTTCGTTCCAGCGTCATGGGTGTTAAACGTTTCCTACACGTTCAGTCCCTATCAATTACGTGAGCTGGTTGAAATTCAGCTTTTTATGTCAAAACAAAAAGTTGGTCGGTCAACGTGAATGCCAATGATAAACTCGATTGTTCGGGAAGCGTACGGGATATAGTGCGCTTTGAAGTTTGAGCGCTGTGCGATGCGGCGCGTCTGTTATGCGTTTTGCAGCTGCCGCTTGGCAAATGAGATGAGAATTGTGAAAAAGAACAAATACAAGCAAACACAAAGTGCAGCATGAAAAATGGGAGCGAGCGGATGCTTTTTGTTACGCTTAAGCGAATTCCTCTTGGACGCCATCAACAACAACAACAACGCGTAATGCGTGTGCGCGCTGTGGAGGAAGCAACTACAAACATACGTCGTGGCAATGAATGGCAACGCGGCGCGTAGAGGAACCTGCAATAAAATAGAGGAAAATCAAAAATAACAAGCCACTGTTATATGGATTGCAGTAACAATCACAACAAAAGCAAGACTATGAAAATTAAAAGCAGTAGAATTGTATCTTCAAAGCAAAATATTTAGGTATACCACTCGCGGCCGGATCCAACATAATTTTACCATCACGAGCGCTTTAATTTTTCATATGTAAAAAACTTTGTAACACTGACACTGATCACTTGAAATACTTAAAAATGAAGCCCCTGATTTCCGTTTTTTTAATCTTTTTTTGGTGAAAAAACGAAAATTATTGATTGAGTAGTCACTGCCGCTGGAAAATTTATATGGGGGTTTTCTGTATGCTAAGTTCTATAAATAACTCAGGAAAATTTCACTTGATTCCTCCAAGATCGATCCGATTCCTCCAAAAAATAAGAAATGGTTCTGCCTTGCTCAACTCATCCGGTTTTCTCGTTGTTTTTCTATGGGCGTTCTTACGGCCGAAAACCTAGAGAAACAGCATAATTTCACGATTTAATTTATTGTCTATCTTATATTTAGTGCTGTAGATACTGCGTCTCATAGCGCCATGTAGCTGTCTGAATATATTGGCAGCTTTTTTCTTAGTAATGCTTTCACTTACCCCTTTCGTTTGCAATAATTTTTGTAATGATGTCTATGTGAGATTTGAAGTTTTATTTAATATTTTGTCATATGGCTTATACAAGTCATAGAAGTTGTATTGCTAAACTTCATAGTTGTAACTTTTATCATAACCGAGATTTTCATTGGATCCTTTCCTTTTTCATTTTAATAGGAGTTTTTTGAAAACCAATATTAATTTTTTATTTATAATGATATATAAGATATTGCACGAAGATTTCCAATGCATTTAAATGATTAAGTTCTTGGTTTCTGTTCTGTTCAGAGAATACCATATGCAAACTGATCTTGCAGTTTTACCAATTTTACTAATTTTTAACGAATTGGCAAATAGCGGTTTTCAAATTCTGTTTCAGTTCACAAAATTTGATAATAAAACACAATAAAGTTCTGTACTTAATAGACGTTTCTTAACCTTTCAAAAAATTCAGTGTGATAGCTGTTATTATTTTCGAGATAGCTGAACTCGGATTTGAGGGTATTGAAAATACCCCTTCGCCGTTAATGGGTTAATGATGGGGTATGCCTGCCCCCTTTTGACACAAATGTTGCGGTGCTTACTGATTTGCCCGCGAAAGAGCTAATATCTTACCAAACTCATAGATAGTTACCACTTAGAACTGTAGGGATCTAAGCTGCGAACCATCTTTGATCCTTCACTGATGGCTAAATGAGGAAATTGCACCAAAAAATGCATGAAGGATCGCTACAGAATATATGGTCGGATCGAAAAATTACACTGAAGATTGCACAACGCTGGTGCCGGGGTTTCTCCAAACTAAACTTGACGAGGTATGACGGGAAATCGTTCCAATAGAGATTAATTTTTCACCCTGTCGTAAATACAGAAGAAAAAAGAAATAGTCGGTGCGTTTATCGACACGGTCGTGGTGAGTTTAGTCGTTCCTTTCATTGGGAACTTTAACTAACAGCGGCTAAGCTTTGAAAACTTCGATGATGATTTTATACATGCGCTGTCATACTGCGGTCTGTTAGTATATAATCTATATATGTATGTATGGTAGGTATGTTTTATTGACACACTACACAAGTGATCGTTTGATTTTTTTTTGTTTCATTATTGTGGCGTATATAATTTCAGTTGGCTTAAAGCTAGCGGCGATGGTGGTAAAAGTGGTAGCAATCACAAGAACTATGTCAGCTTACCCAACAAACGTCACACAGCAACTAGCAGCAGCTGTTGTTGCCAACAGCAACTCGAACAATGAATACTTGCATGGCTGCTTGACTCTTTGTGGTATTCAGTTTGTTATTTGTTTGCTTGCTTTGGATGGTTAAATTTGATGGCAGGGTTAATGTACCACCTCCGGGCACATGTTGTACGCATTCGGGCGCACATTTACATAAATAAAAAGCGAGCAGGCGCGTACCCAGCTATTTAACTCTTTTTCTGTTTTTTGTTTTTTTTTTTGTTTTCTTGTTTTTGGTGCGCAGCTGTAAATACAAAATCATCTGCAACTACCCATTGAAAAAGAGCGTTTACTTTGTGTAGTTAGTTAGTTAGAATTATGAGCTAAATAAAATTGAAACAAAAAATCATTAAAATATAGTGATCAACGCTTTAAACAAACACGCGTCAACATAGAAGTAAATACTAGCTCGTAAAATAAGTGAAGCATTTAGTTACGTTATATATGTATGTGGCGACAGGTGGCGAAAGAGAGAGGGTGTGTGGTGGTAATTTTGTACATTCCACGTATTCTAGCCCTCTTCGTTCTAACCGAGGCTTCTTCATGGCAAAACTCTTTCTTGTAGACTTTGTTTTCGTAGGTACATATCTAAGGTAACCATGCGCCATTTTTTGGCACGAGCGTCATATGCGGTAACGCAAAAAAAAATTAGAATCTCTGAATTGCATGTGAAGCAAGCAGTGCTGTGTTGGTGGATCGTCGACAAGTTTTGTTCTAGCGAAGTTTTCCAATTAATTAGTGTCACTATCCACAGGAAAAAAGAATACTATTTTTTCAATGAAACTCCATAAGAAATCCCAAAAGCTGCACGACAGCGCCACCTAGCGTTTGTTTTAGACAAGGAATCAGGAGCTCTATCAAAAAATTTATATTTAATTAAAATGTCAAGATTTTCAACGTTGCAATCAATAACAAAAATAAATCTTTGAGCTTAATTTTTTTTGTTCACAAATAAAAATTATGTATTAAATTATACTTTTTTGAACAAAAATGAAAATGGGTTTTCGAGAGTTATTTTTTCACTCTAAAATAATAATTATTTTTTTTTTTAAATTGTAACCTTTTTATAAAAAAAAATTTTTTTAATCAAAATTTTTCATAACTTTTTTTTAAATTTATTCACCAAAAGGAGAAAGTCTTTTTTTTTTGAGCTATATTGTTTTGATCAAAGCTAAAACTCATTTCCTGGACGCTATTTTATCTCTCATAAATAGAAATTTGGTTTTTTTTTTTTTTTTTTGTTTTTTTTTTTTATGATAGATGGGAAAACAGAACGGCACATGGCTTTCTAATCACAGTTCGGCCAAAAATTTTTTTCGCCAAGCAAAACTAAAAACAAATATTTTATTTATATAATTATTACTTTTGATTAAAAACACTCAAACAAATATCATTTTTGTTAAAAAAAAACTAAATAATTCTTAAAATAATGAATATTTTTAATAAAAACAAACATACAACATAAATTAGTTGTAATAGTAATCTACTATACACGCTTTAAGTAATTTTATTATATACATTTTTTCCATTTATTTATTAATTTTCAAAACATCGTAAAGTCTCGAGCACTTTTTGCTAATCCCTTCTCTTTTATTATCTATCTTCCTCCCTACAGGGTGACTACATCTGGATAGAACCCGCAACGGGTAGGGAATTCGATGTAGCCATTGGCGCTCGTGTCATCTCAGCCGAAGGTAGACGCATACAGGTACGCGACGATGATGGCAATGAAATTTGGCTATCACCCGAACGGCGCATCAAGGCAATGCATGCCTCCTCGGTGCAGGGTGTGGAGGATATGATATCGTTGGGTGATCTGCATGAGGCGGGCATATTGAGAAATTTACTTATACGCTACAAGGAGAACTTGATATATGTGAGTAGTAAAGAACAACAAAAAAAAACAAAAAAATTTCAACCAAATATAATTTTATTAATCTCCTCCTCTTTATGCTCCCACAAGACTTACACCGGCTCCATTTTGGTCGCTGTTAATCCGTATCAAATTCTACCCATCTACACAGCCGATCAAATTAAATTATATAAGGAGCGTAAAATCGGCGAATTGCCACCACACATTTTCGCCATCGGTGACAATGCGTACGGGCATATGAAACGCTATCGTCAGGATCAATGTATTGTCATTTCGGGTGAATCGGGTGCTGGCAAGACTGAGAGCACAAAACTAATATTGCAATATCTAGCTGCGATAAGTGGCAAACACTCGTGGATCGAACAACAAATACTCGAAGCGAATCCGATACTCGAAGCATTTGGCAATGCGAAAACTGTGCGCAATGATAACTCGTCGCGGTAGGTCGCAGTTTAGAAGTGAAGCAATTATTGTTAGATAGACAAATTTATTTTGTAATATGTTTTTTTTTTTGTTCTCTACTCTTTGCAGTTTTGGCAAATATATTGATATACACTTTAGTTCGAGTGGTGTCATCGAAGGCGCCAAAATCGAACAATATCTCTTGGAGAAATCTCGAATAGTTTCGCAAAATCATAGCGAACGCAATTATCATATATTCTATTGTCTATTAGCTGGACTGTTGGGGGAGGAGAAGCGACGTTTGGATTTGGGAAATGCCGCTGATTACAAGTGAGTAAATGTGGGAAAAGGGTGTTGAAAGTTTGAATTTTAGTGGCTGAATAGGTGAATAGTCGTAATGCAAGGCAGGTTTCGAGGCTACAAAACGTGGTGGATAGACGGGCAGCAATCTAAAGTATTTACGCACCCATTTAGTTGTCAAAGCATTACGAATACTTTTGGGGAGCTTAATATAAAATTTTAGTTGAGAATTCTAGCAAGGTATTTCATGATACATTTTTTCGTTAATTTTGCATAAAAATATATCTGAGGACTATTTAGTTTTATTTTAATAAAACCCAAGTTTGTGAAGACACTCATTTTCTTTGGTGTTTTTTTTTTTACAATATTAGAGATTTGTCATCATATATTTTTTTCGTTAACATTGCATAAAAAAGCAGTTTATATTATAAAGAAAACGATATAAATTAGTTTTTAAAACTTCCAAAAAATTTATAAAAATTAAAAAAGAAATTTCATAAAAATTTAAAAACTAATTTCATAAATATTAAAAAAAAATTTATAAAAGGCCAAAATTTCAAAATAATTATAAAAAAAAGCAGCTGTAGTTTCCAGCCAATTAAAACTTTCAAAACATTAAATTAATCATTCCAATAAAAAAAAAATTTCCAATTTGATGATGATGATTTTATTTATTTTTTTTCACCTTGAAATTCGCCCACAAATCTGTACAATTCTAACTCTGAGATATCTGAGAGCCATGTAACTGATTATCACACCTGGACCCGACAGCAAAGATTCTTTGTCATATTTGGATTCAGTGTGTAGAGGTTTTTTTTTTGGAGTTGTTATCGGTTATCGTATTGTAATTGTGTTGTAATTGTTAGTGATGATATTGCTAAAGACATTACTTTCATCGAAGTCACAATCGATTGTTTGTTATTATCAATATCCATATTTTATCGATAATAATTCGATATCTAACCGATTTTGATTTCGGCTTTGTTAACGTTATCGTTATCGCAGTATTATTAGTCTCGCTGTTAATATTGCTTGTCAGAATACTGAAAATATTAAAAAAAGAAAATATATATATAACTACTCGCTTTTCCCTCTTCCCCATAGATATCTCACCGGCGGCGACTGCATCACTTGCGAGGGTCGCGACGATGCCGCTGAATTTTCGGACATACGGTCCGCCATGAAAGTGCTGCTCTTTTCCGATCAAGAGATTTGGGAAATCATTAAACTACTCGCTGCACTCTTGCATTGCGGCAATATCAGATATAAAGCGACGGTGGTTGATAATCTGGATGCAACCGAAATACCCGAACACATCAATGTGGAACGCGTTGCCGCTTTGCTCGGCCTACCCATGCAGCCGCTAATCGATGCATTGACACGGCGCACACTCTTCGCGCACGGCGAAACGGTGGTGTCAACGCTGTCGCGTGAACAGTCGGTCGATGTGCGCGATGCCTTCGTGAAAGGAATCTATGGGCGACTTTTTGTGCATATTGTGCGTAAAATAAATTCGGCAATTTTTAAGCCACGCGGCACTTCGCGCAATGCTATCGGTGTGCTGGATATTTTCGGATTTGAAAATTTTGATCAGAATAGTTTTGAACAATTTTGCATTAACTATGCTAATGAGAATTTGCAGCAGTTCTTCGTGCAGCATATTTTCAAACTGGAACAGGAGGAGTACAATCATGAGGCGATCAATTGGCAGCATATCGAATTTGTTGACAATCAGGATGCGCTCGATTTGATTGCCATCAAGCAGTTAAACATCATGGCATTGATCGATGAGGAGGCGCGTTTCCCCAAAGGCACCGATCACACAATGTTGGCAAAGTTGCACAAAACACATGGCGCGCATAAGAACTACTTGAAGCCGAAATCAGATATTAACACCAGCTTTGGTTTGAATCATTTCGCAGGTGTGGTGTTCTATGACACAAGCGGATTTTTGGACAAAAATCGCGATACTTTCAGTCCAGATTTGTTGCATTTGGTTAGCCAGAGCTCGAATAAATTCTTACGTCAAATTTTCAATCAGGACATTGAAATGGGCGCTGAGACGCGTAAACGTACGCCCACACTCTCAACGCAATTCCGTAAGAGCTTGGATGCGCTAATGAAAACTCTAAGCACTTGCCAGCCATTCTTCATACGCTGCATCAAACCGAACGAAATGAAGAAGCCAATGATGTTCGATCGCGGTCTGTGTTGCCGCCAATTGCGCTACTCGGGCATGATGGAAACGATACGCATACGACGCGCTGGCTACCCAATTCGCCATGGCTTTCGCGATTTTGTTGAGCGCTATCGCTTTCTCATACCAGGCGTACCGCCAGCGCATCGCACTGACTGTCGCATCGCCACTGCGCGCATATGCGCCACAGTGTTGGGCAAAACCGACTATCAACTGGGCAATACAAAGGTCTTTCTCAAGGACGCGCATGACCTCTTCCTCGAACAAGAGCGCGATCGTGTACTAACGCGCAAGATACTTATACTGCAACGCTCTATACGCGGTTGGGTTTATCGGCGTCGCTATTTGCGCATGCGCGCTGCTGTCATTACCATACAACGTTTCTGGAAGGGCTATGCGCAACGTCAACGTTACCATCGTATGCGCGTTGGCTATATGCGTTTGCAGGCGCTCATTCGTTCGCGTGTGCTGTCGCATCGTTTCCGTCATTTACGCGGTCACATTGTTGGCCTGCAGGCGCATGCGCGCGGCTATCTGGTGCGACGCGAATACGGACACAAAATGTGGGCCATCATCAAGATACAATCGCATGCGCGTCGGATGATTGCGGTGCGTAAGTACAAGAAGTTGCGCGAGGAATACAAGCAGTTCGCAGAGGTATTACATTTGCGCAAGCTGGAGGAGCAAGAGCTGATGCACAAGGGTAACAAGCATGCGCGTGAGATTGCTGAGCAGCACTACCGCGACCGACTGCACGAGTTGGAGCGACGCGAAATGGAAAAAGAGATTGAGGAGCGCAGACGTGTGGAAGTGAAGAAGAATATCATAAACGATGCGGCACGTAAGCAAGATGAGCCAGTAGACGATAGCAAGTTAGTGGAGGCAATGTTCGATTTTCTGCCCGACTCCAGCAGTGAAGCGCCAACGCCACATGGCGGGCGTGAAACGTCGGTGTTCAACGATTTGCCGCACAATAATTCCATGAATCATGACGTACGTGAATTTTATATAATTTTTAAACTTAATAAATAATATTCACATTTTCAGGATATAATTGGCCCGCTGCATGTGTCTGAGGATGAAGAAGATCTATCTGAGTTTAAGTTCCAGAAATTCGCTGCAACCTACTTCCAGGGCAACGTGACACACCAATACTCGAAGAAGGCGCTGAAGCATCCGCTGCTGCCGCTACACACGCAGGGCGATCAATTGGCCGCGCAGGCGCTCTGGATAACCATATTGCGTTTCACGGGCGATATGCCCGAGCCGAAGTATCACACAATGGATCGCATGGATACCACTTCCGTAATGTCAAAGGTCACTGCCACGCTGGGACGCAATTTCATCAGGAGTAAGGTGGGTGTAATGGATTTTTTTTGTTTTTTTTTTTGTTTAAATTCTAATATTTCCTTCATCTCGCAGGAATTCCAGGAAGCGCAACTGATGGGACTCGACCCCGAAGCGTTCCTCAAGCAAAAGCCGCGCTCCATACGCCACAAGCTCGTTTCGTTGACGCTGAAGCGAAAGAATAAACTCGGCGAAGATGTGCGCCGCCGCCTGCAGGACGAGGAATACACTGCGGACAGCTATCAATCCTGGTTGCAGTCGCGCCCCACCTCAAACTTGGAGAAACTGCATTTCATCATTGGCCATGGCATATTGCGCGCCGAGTTGCGCGATGAAATCTATTGTCAAATCTGCAAGCAGCTCACCAACAATCCGCTCAAATCCTCGCATGCACGCGGCTGGATACTACTTTCGCTGTGTGTCGGTTGCTTTGCGCCCTCCGAAAAGTTTGTAAACTATTTGCGCGCCTTCATACGCGAAGGTCCGCCTGGCTATGCACCCTACTGTGAGGAGCGTCTGAAGCGCACATTCAACAATGGCACGCGCAACCAACCGCCCTCTTGGCTGGAGTTGCAAGCCACCAAATCAAAGAAACCAATTATGCTGCCCATTACCTTCATGGATGGCAATACGAAAACACTGCTCGCCGACTCGGCAACCACAGCGCGTGAGCTATGCAATCAATTGTCCGATAAAATTACACTCAAAGATCAATTTGGTTTCTCACTCTACATCGCGCTCTTCGATAAAGTTTCATCGTTGGGCAGCGGCGGCGATCATGTCATGGACGCCATATCGCAATGCGAACAATATGCGAAAGAGCAGGGCGCGCAAGAGCGTAATGCGCCATGGCGTCTGTTCTTTCGCAAAGAAATTTTTGCGCCCTGGCACGATCCCACACAAGATCAGGTCGCCACGAATCTCATCTATCAGCAGGTGGTGCGCGGCGTCAAATTCGGCGAGTATCGCTGTGACAAGGAGGATGATTTGGCTATGATTGCTGCGCAGCAGTACTTCATCGAATACGGCACAGATATGTCAATGGAGCGGCTCTTCACACTGCTACCTAACTTCATACCGGATTTCTGTTTAACGGGCATAGAAAAAGCGATCGAACGCTGGGCAGCGCTGGTATTGCAGGCTTACAAGAAGTCCTACTATGTGCGTGACAAAGTGGCATCGCTGAAAATTAAAGAAGATATAGTGAGCTATGCGAAGCTGAAGTGGCCGCTGCTTTTCTCACGCTTCTACGAGGCCTATCGTAATTCTGGGCCAAATTTACCGAAAAACGATGTTATCATTGCGGTAAATTGGACGGGTGTGTATGTGGTTGACGACCAGGAGCAGGTGCTATTGGAGTTGAGTTTTCCGGAAATCACTGCAGTGTCCAGTCAGAAGACCAACAAAGTTTTCACACAGACCTTCAGTTTGTCCACTGTGCGCGGCGAGGAATTCACCTTCCAGAGCCCCAATGCGGAGGATATCAGAGACTTGGTGGTGTACTTCCTGGATGGGTTGAAGAAACGGTAAGCAATGCGTGGCTAAAGGCCCAACTTTCTACTTATACTTATTATATAAAATTAAATGGAGAATGTTTTCAACGATTTGACTGCCAAAAAAACACTGAACGTATATTAATAATTTCTTTTTTTAATGGAACTTCCTGTTTTTTTTTTTTGGAGAATATAAAAATTAATTAACACGGAAAGAAATCGGTACTGTTTTTCCCCTCGGAATTATAAAATTCGTCATGTTTTTAAGCAACAACCAAAATATTTCGCACTAATACTGAGATTTTGATGAGCTGGACTTTTGTGGGGTTATTCTTATAAATCAAATTGGTTCAAAATTTTTTTTTTATCATCTCGTATCAGTTTGAGCTCAGAATTTCTGCTTAAAAATATTTAGAAATTTTGTCATAATACAATTTTGAGGTTGTGTTCGACGTTTTTTTTTTGAAAGTTTGAACAACTAATTTTTCATGAACTTTACTATGACTCCGTTGAACAAATTTTTTAATTTTTTTTTTTTTTTTTGTTTTTGTATGCAGACTACGCTGTTTTATCATCTCAAGCGGTTATTGGGAAAAATATTTAAAAAAAAATATATTTTTATTTATTAAAAAATCCATTTTTAGAGAAATTTTCAAATCGACCCAGCTTACGTAAATCTTAATATTTTACGAAATAGTTTTGGCGAAAGTCTTAAAAGATAAATTGATCATTCCGGTAGAAAACTCGAAACTTTTTTTTTTTTTTTTTGGTGAGGCACCCTATTGTACATACATATGTATATTATTTTAAGTGGAACCCATACAAATTGTTTCAGTACACAAATGTGTAAAATTTAATACGATGTAGTTTTTGAGGCGTAACAAAGTGCGCCGGGGAAAATAAACTTTTCATAGAAATGGCTTATCATACATTTCTTTTGAAGACAATTTTATATATTCCACGCCATCAATGCATGCAGGAGCCTATTTTTTTTTTGCATAGCTAGCTCTCAAATAATCCTTATTAATTTTACACTTTGCAGCTCCCACTACGTGATCGCCATTCAGGATTATCGCGCGCCTTCGGATGGTTCCAGCTTCCTGTCATTCCTTAAGGGCGATCTCATCATACTCGAAGATGAGTCGTGCGGCGAATCGGTGCTCAACAATGGCTGGTGCATTGGACGCTGTGAACGCACGCAGGAGCGTGGCGATTTCCCCGCAGAAACGGTGTATGTGCTGCCCACTCTGACCAAACCACCACAAGACATACTGGCCCTATTCAATATAGACGAAGCTCATCATGGCCGCCGTTTGAGTATGGTTTCAAATGGTGTACCCGAGGCGCGCGATCGTCCGCATACACTTATCGAATACGCCATGGATCACTTCCGTTTGCCACCCAAACGCACCATGTCCAAAACTTTGACGCTTAGCTCAAAGCGCGCCGATGAAATTTGGCGCTACTCGCGTGATCCCATCAAGGCGCCATTATTGCGTAAATTGCAGAGCAAAGAGGAACTTGCGGAGGAGGCGTGTTTTGCGTTCGCTGCCATACTGAAATATATGGGCGATTTGCCATCGAAGCGGCCGCGTATGGGCAACGAGATAACCGATCACATTTTCGATGGACCGCTCAAGCATGAAATTTTACGCGATGAAATCTATTGTCAAATTATGAAGCAGTTAACGGATAATCGTAATCGCATATCAGAGGAACGCGGTTGGGAGTTGATGTGGCTCGCCACCGGTCTGTTCGCTTGTTCGCAGGGTTTGCTTAAGGAGTTGATGATGTTTCTGCGCACACGCCGTCATCCCATCTCACAGGATTCCATGCATCGATTGCAGAAGACAATCCGCAATGGCCAACGCAAGTATCCGCCACATCAGGTGGAGGTGGAGGCGATACAGCACAAAACTACACAAATTTTCCACAAAGTCTACTTTCCCGACGATACCGATGAAGCGTTCGAAGTGGACTCATCAACACGCGCAAAAGACTTCTGCCACAACATCTCACAGCGCCTATCACTGCGCACCAGCGAAGGTTTCTCGCTATTCGTCAAGATCGCCGATAAAGTGATCTCAGTGCCTGAGGGTGATTTCTTCTTTGACTTTGTGCGTCATTTGACTGATTGGATTAAGAAAGCGCGTCCCATACGCGATGGCACAAATCCACAATTCACCTATCAGGTATTCTTTATGAAAAAACTGTGGACGAATACAGTGCCGGGCAAGGATCGCAACGCCGATCTGATATTCCACTACCATCAAGAGTTGCCGAAATTATTGCGCGGCTATCATAAATGTTCGCGCGAAGAGGCGGCAAAGCTGGCGGCGCTGGTCTTCCGCGTACGCTACGGAGAGAACAAACAGGAATTGCAGGCCATACCGTAAGTGGGCACGTATGTGTAGTGTATGAAAAAAAATACAGATTTTTCGCTTAATTTACAGACAAATGCTGCGCGAACTGATACCCTCCGATATTATGAAAATGCAAAGCACCAACGAATGGAAGCGTGCCATTGTGGCTTCGTACAATCAGGATGGTGGCATGAGTTCGGAGGATGCCAAAGTGGCGTTTTTAAAGATCGTATACAGGTATGTGGATCAGAAACTTGAAACTTTTCTGCTGTGCGACTTTTTGACACATCAAAAAAATTTATTGCTATTTAAATAGTTTTGGTTTGTTCGCTAAATTGATGAATGAGGCCATCCACAATAACAATACTTCTTTTTGCAATTCAAATCCATTTTAAAAAGCGCTAAAAGTTGGTTTCTCGAAATTATGAATTTTTCAAACAAAAAAAGATTTACTGGCGCTTTTCCAAAAAGTCGAGTACTCATTTTAATTTCTGACATTTCGAAATCAGGTCCTATTAAGGTAGTAGAAGGTAGTATGGGTATCATTAAAATGATTTGAATATACAATGATGTGATGTCATAAAAAGTGATGTGATGTGTTTTGATGTGATATCAATTCGAAAAATTTTATAAGTTGAAGTGTAGTACTGGTATTTTAAATATACTTGTATTAATTATAGAAAATTGACTTATGTATATGGAAATTGTTTGTAACGATTTGTCACACTGAACCGGTTTCAATATTTTGTTTTTTACTTTTTCTTAATCAGTTTAGGCTTAAAATATTACATAAAAATAAAAAACAAAGTTCAGCGAAATCATTATGGGATTTTATGCTGTTTTTGATGTTTGTTTTGAAAGTTTGGTTTAAACAACTTTAAAACTCAGATAATATTTGTCCGCTATAGATTTATCGCGAAAAAAAAATAGGCAAATTTGTTTTGGAAAAAATTTATTTAACTCAGCGACGTCGTTTTTTTTTTTTTGTTTTGTTTTTTGTTGGTGAGACACCCAAATACATAAAATTTAGATTTTTGAAATCTTTAGATCATGTGATGTTATACATATGATGTGATGTGACAAAAATAAGTGCGATATGATGTGATATGATATCGCACGTTTGGCATATTTCGAAAAATCAAAAGCTCAAGAAATGTAAAATTTTTAATTTACTAAACTTATATGCTCCTATGGAAAAAGTGACACCCATAGCGCTCGCTTTGATATAATTAGGCTATACAATATTTTAAGATGGGATGGCTGTTTAGTTTTGTGCACATACATTGCCGATATTGAATTTTCATTTTTAAATTTTAGATGGCCCACATTCGGTTCCGCCTTTTTCGAGGTGAAGCAAACGACCGAACCAAATTACCCGGAAATGCTACTAATTGCAATCAATAAACACGGTGTCAGTCTCATACATCCAGTCACTAAGGTAAAATGATTTTTTATTTTTTTTATTTTATTTTATTTATTATTTTAAATTAATTTTCATTGTTTCGCAGGACATTTTAATCACACACCCATTTACGCGCATCTCCAATTGGTCCTCGGGCAATACCTACTTCCACATGACAATCGGCAATTTGGTCCGTGGCTCCAAATTGTTATGCGAAACTTCATTGGGTTACAAAATGGATGATCTATTAACTTCATATATATCGCTTATGTTAACGAATATGAACAAGAATCGCACTATACGAGCAAATTAGTTACTAGATATACGTACATACATAGGTAGTTTTTAATTAGGGAGAAAGAATTACAAAAACAAAAAAAAAACAATATTTTTTTTTTTTTTTGATTAACTAAGAAGCAAAGAATTCCAAGTAATTTTGTATGAGGAAGTAGCGTTTTGTTAGCCCTTATTGTTAAAATATGGATTTCATGCAAACTCAACTATTTAAAGTTATCGTTTTTTTTCACACTACCGGTTATTTTTGTTTACAGCGTTTGCGTTATTTTTCCTTTGTTAATCCTAAAAGAATATTTATTAAAATGCAAGTTAGTTGTACCTATAATTATTTTTATTTATTAACTGTTTTATTTAACTACAAATACATACATATATGTGTGTGTGTGTGTGTATATTCGAGTGCATGAAGTTGTCGAGCGCATTTAATTGTAGAGAAAACGAAAAATTTGAAAACCCAAGTGCACTTAGCAAGAACTACACACGCGCGTAGTTGGCGGAAATCTACAATCTACATGCTCTTATACAATACTACATACATAAATATTTATAAATACTTAATTTGCTTATATTACATAGAAATTGTATTGTAATATTTTATGCATAGTTTGCGCAGTAAATATACATATTTATATTTATAATTATAAATATTCATTTAATATTATCTAAAGCAATACGCGTATCAAAAAAGTTTACATACTTTATTGCAAATGAAAATCGTACTGAAATTAAATTTTTTTGTGTATGTTAAAAATGTACTTAAATGTGTATATTTTTTAAATATAAATAAAGCGAACATTTTTAATTTTACAATTATTAGTTTTAACTATATTGCTTTGAAAAAAGTGGGATCCTCCTTTCTTTGTGATCACCTACCCCGGCTCAAGTGAGAAGAGTATTAATAAGAATGGAAATATGAGTATTAGTACTAGAAATCGTAAAGTGTTAAAAGATTTAAAAATTTTGTAAATGGGAAAGCTAAGCGTTCCATTTTCGAATATTTTCTTTTCGGCGCAGAAGTCTTGCCAATAAAAAAGTTTTCAAATAAGCAACATATTCGATAGATATCTCTTATTCTGGCAACATTTCAAACGAGTAATAATATTGTAAGGTTTTTCAAATTCAATCCTTTGTAATAAATATATTCACAACTGCAATTGCTTCGATTATCATTTAGTTAGAAAAGAAGCGCAGGTGGTACTAAAATACTGCCCATTACAATGTAGGAGTTAATTTTCATAGCCATACTGAGTGAAAAAAGTAGGAAAATTAAAAAAAAACAATGGCTCAATTCTACTAACTGCAAAAAATCATTACCCAAACTTGTAAGTTTTACAATAAAACAGTTTTTATAACCCGTGATATCAAGACGAATGTTCACATCTGGTTCGAAATTTGTTTCGAAAAGCAGGGACACACTATCTTACATAATTTAGAGCTCCATTCTTCATTTATCAGAAAATTATGTTGACATTTAGTACTTTCGGCTTTCAAAATCTGTCAATAAATTAAGAAGAAATGAGGTAATTTAACAAATCAATGCCGCCTCTGGATTTTATGAATTTTTGAAATATTAGAATTTCAGCCAACAGGCATTCTTTCGTGATCGTAAATTAAAAAACAAAGAAGTTTTATTACAATAAAATTAGGTACATATAATAAAAATATATACAATTTCTTAGATTTTTGTCTTTCACCAAACAACTAGGCAACTCTGGCTACCGAGCTGTCAATCCAAATTAGGAATGTTGTATGAACGCACTTGATTTACGTGAAGTAATTTGCCTGAAATTAAGTAGTTTACACTGTAATGAGAACATAGTGAAGCGAAATCAAAATATGGATTTGATAGTGATCTTTTATTTTAGGAGTGTTGGAAAAAATTCAACAGCAATCAGAGCAGTAGAAATTATAGATGCGTATTTGCCCGGCAAGTCAGAGGTTTCGAATTCAAACCCGGGCAGATTGTATGATGAGATGTGGCGATCTCCGGAATATGAGCTATAATTTTTACAATTTTTACCATTGTTTTCAATACAGTCCTAATAAAAACTGGCCTTGAGCTTAAAAAATTATTGTTGATATAAATAAATTAGGCCGAAAAATTGATGTGGTTTAAAATTTTGAAAACATTCACTCTAGCAAATTCAGAGCTACGGGCAGTAGATAAACCACTATAGGTCACTTATCGATTATCGATGATATTGTGTGTGTCGATTTCTCGTTCAATGAGCGACTGTCGATCAGCATTCTACAATTTTTCGTTTCGATCAAGTTCCGCAATACAAAAATAGAATACACTCAAATGACTTAAAGGGGTGATAGTCTTCAAACGACACTCATTGCTTAGAATATGGAGTGACTTCATAAATTCTTGCATTCTTGTGGATCATCTCTGACACATTCTTTCTTCTTTCTTTCTCCAAAATTTATTCGACTTTTTGAAATGCTTTTAATAGTTTGTGTAGTACGAGGGTAAACCAAGTGGTGTTCTAAATTCTTTATGTTTAATGTATTGCATCCACAGAAATACCAAATATGCCCAGAAATACCAGAGATGTAACAAAATTTCCAATTTGCACTTATTGAAGACGACATTGTTCGACGCCACGGTTGTCTTGTATGAGAAGTGCGATCTGGGTTTATCGAAGCTTATGTATTTCGAAGACAGATGTCACTAATCGCGGCACTAAATTTAAAATATCAACAGCTCATTTTAGAACTGTATACATACTTTCATCCTAAAGCGATTTTAAAAAACTATTTTTCAGTGTAGTAATTATATTCAAAGCGCACACAATTTGGTATTTATATATTAAAACACCTTTTCATCGCGTAACTCGAATTCGACACGAACTGCAAAGCTACATAGTATGCAATTGTATACTAAACTGGGTCAAGTTTTTAATTGCCCTAACCACACTGCGAATACGTTTTTTCTTTCATATATCATTTGGTAGGTATATTTGGGTATGACTCCTCTAAAATCATATTAATTTAGCGCTGACTACTGGGTCAGGATATTTAATAACCCAAAAATGTTCTAAAAAGTAAGTTTTCAAACTAGGTAGATAATATTTTTGTTTTAAATATTTTTTTGGTATATTTTTTTATTTGTATGAGGACTGACCTGGTTTAATGTACAACTCAAATTTATCGTCCCACTCAATTTTCCCCCCACACTAAACCGCGCGCTCATTGGTTGACCACAGCAGCGTATCGACCAATCAGAACAAATGATAACTCACTTGCGCTCACACACTGATACTAGTAGGGAAATGGAGCGCATAGCAATGGAGGTTGGAGCATGGCGTTCTCCACACACACACACACACACATGCGCCAATATAATCATGGATTGAAAAATGAGCGCCTGGTATTTATTGCACGATTTAGAGTTTGTGGAGAAAAGTAATCATGTTTGCCATTTTGTCTTTGGGTAAGAAAAATTTGTATTATTTGTTCCTCAACAATTTCCAGCAATGTCCCATATAATTTTTTATTCCTTAAAACTTGTAAGCATTGACAAATTTCTTTAAAACATGGTATAGAATTTTTTTCACTTTAAGGCGTTGCCATGTTAATTTTACAATTCTCAAGGCCTGTGTGAATTAAGTAAGTCACCGTAGTATTTCAAATAAGCTCTTTTCCCTTGATTTCCGCTAGTGGGGCAGCTACCTGAGACTGGTATATTCTTATAAGTTCTGCCGTATACTCGTATACATTATGGGCCTCACAAAAATTTTTAGGACCAGACTTTCACGGAGGCTATAAGCCTATTCTGATTTGCAATACAAGAAAATATTATTTATATATTTTTTTTATTTATTTATTTAGTTTTGGATACGCTTCTATGCCTTTATTTATTTATTTATTTCAAAAAGTAAATATACTACAATAGTTTGTATTGGCTAAAACGCCGGCTTAATACTAAAAAAAAAATTCAGTTAAGAAAATTGGAAAATATATATTAGTTGGCAAACAAAAATTAAACATAATAGAATTCTTGATATAAAAAGAATAGAAAGAACGAAGCGTACTCGCTGGAAAAGTCACAAGTTATCGCTCCAAACAGAAAAGACAGTGAAGTAATAATAATAGGTTAATTAAGAGTAGATGTGAGTTAAAACTTGTGAACGCAAATTTAAGAAAGACAATTCTGTTAATAGCCGATTTATTATTTTAAATAGGTCTCCAGATAAATGCAACATAATCAAGTTATGTCCTAAGCTACTTCCTTGAAGAGGCTATGAAGGTAGTAAAGAATACCATCGCTAACGCGACCACGCGACACCTTTTACTTAGATGCCTAAGACTTTTAAGAAACATAGAGTGAAATTTAATTTTCGTAATAAAATACTTTGAGATACTTTATAGAAAACTTTGGAAAATCAATGAAAATTTCCGTCAAAAATATAAATTGTTAGAAATCTGTCCATTAGCAGAATTTTAAGGAATTTGAGTCCAAATATGCCACACTAGTACTTCCATTTTTCTGCTTAGATCCGTCAGCATGGCAGACTTCGAAACCTTGTTTCGATAGCACACAGTAACTGAGAGTTTCATAAAGGCTTCATTCTAGAGTGGTTCTTAGCATGGTTAAAATAAATTTCGCTTGTTCTTCTTTTGCTTATTTTCTTGTCTCACAAAATCACCCTCTCTGTAACCAACTGTTCGTTTCATGCCTTTGGCCCAAGAATGATAGAATACAAGATTGCGCCTTCCCGCGGTGAAATGACAGATCTCGCCTTTAGTTAGTAAACAAGAATACGGGAGAGAGAAAATTGAACAACTTCCAATATTTCATTGAAAAACGTGTTCTAATTGTTCTAAAGTGTAAAAGTATGAATTTATAGGCAGACATTTAATAAATAAATTCGCAAACTACTAAAAAAAGTGTCTCTTTTTCTTAATTTGTGAAAAAAGCTTTGTCTAGTTGAAGTTGAGAATTGTCAAACCCGGCAAAACCAAAGTAGCGGTACTTCTAAAGGCGTCACCTTCAGTATTCAGTACACCGTGCCTTTGGCCGTTACTGTTGTCTAGGGAACTAAAAATAAACAATTGTATAATCGAAATTGAAAAAAATGTCATAAGTTTTGTAGGTTCAAAAAAAGCTATAGTAAGTGAAAAACTTGTAAAAAATTTTACAAACAATTTAAAAAGGATAACATATTAGTAAAAAAAAAGAGATCTAAATTCACGTGTGTTGCAAAATTGTAAGGCTCTCGAAACCGTCAAGCCGCTCAAACAATGGAGACTGCCAGTAAGTGTTGCAGTCATTTCATTTTTTGAATACTCGAATAAAATTTCTACACACAGTTCCCATCAACAATGAATTGGAGCAACGCATCTCTGATGCATTTTGCATTTTCGATCATCATGGCGACAAACGTATCGATATACGCGAAGTGGGCACTGTACTGCGTTTTCTCGGCTGTGTGCCACCGAACAGGAGATAAACGAAGTTATAGCTGCCACCGAAATGGAGGAATCGGCTGGAGATGTACATCTCTCCAAATTTATGCCGCATGTTGCACAATTGCTGGCGGAAAGGAAGTGAGTTCGAAGCGGGGAAACGAAAGAGAGGGAGGGGATTTATTTTCTTTTTTTTTTTGTGCAGAATGGAACCGGCATCACCTGAGAAAATTCTAGCTGCCTTTCAAGTTTTAGATCCGGAGCAAAAGAGTTTTATTACTAAAGAGTATATGAGCAAAATGATGATGGAGGAGGGTGAACCGTTCACTCAGGAGGAACTCGATGAGATGCTCGCTGTGGCAATTGATCCCATCAGCGGTAATATACCCTACGAATTCTATATCAATCAGCTAATGGTAAGTGTGATTTGGTATATTTGCACTTAACATGCACAATGGCACTTAACTTGCACTAACTTTGCGTAAATGCACTTTCATCTCAAAAGCATGCACCGAAAAACTCAATTTACGATCTTGCAGAAAAATATTGTATTGCTAAAACAAAAGATCCAAAACGCACTTCAAAATGGACGGGAGGAAGTCGAATTAGTGTGCTTCAATAATTTTTGTTTTTTTCTTTTTTGCTTTTATTTACAAAATTGTGTATTTTCTTTAAACTGTTCATAAAAATTGTATATTTGCAGGTTTATCTGTAAAGAAATAAAGTGAGCTTCTTTGAAGCGGTTGCCTAAGGAAAGAGTTTGATTGGAACAATGCGAAATATTATGAGTATTTGGTAGCTAAACTTTTTAAGTTTCTAATAAATATATTATTTCAGAATAAAAAATTTTCAATTAATAAAATAGAAACTTGAACGTGTTCTATTTGTTTGCTAAATATGGAGGCGAGGTTAAACTGAATCTAGTAAATTATTGAGATAGTGTTGTGCGAAACCGCTTGCTACCGCTATTTTGGATTAAATTGCTTTCACTGCAATCCAATGTCCTGAAAACATCTCGATCTTTACTTTCGAAACTTTTTTAATATCTTTCCCTTTATTTCAAATCCTTCAAATATGTTAAAATTTAGACTGCAATAAGACCCAAATTTTAGTAAGCTATTTTTACAATAAAATAAGAGGTTAAAAAGTTTATTAAGTTAACTGTAAAGAGGCCAAAAATAAGTGGCTGAAATGTGGTTCGATAGAAGTATAAAAAAAAAAAAAAATTTGAGGCAATGAGACAAAAACGATTGCTGAATTTCTACAAATGGAAAATTGTGCGAGGTGGCAAGGCTAAGATCGAAAGGTAGTTAAACCTACTACTACTACTATTCTACATTTAAAGAATGTTGAATACCCACATGTTTTTTCATCATTTTTAAATAAACAAAAATAAAATAAGTAAAACTATAATAAAATAAAACTAAATTGAATTTAATACAAAATAGAATAAAAAATTAAATTAAATATAAAAAATATGTTAAAAACAAAAATTCTGAACAAAATTTTTCAAAAAATAATAATTCTGACAAAACAATAAAGCTAATGAGCTAATCGTGACTGCATAACTCTTTTAAATTGCAGAACAATTTTTATCAGTTAGCTCCTTCAGCAAGCCAATTTATGGAACTTCGTTAAGAAATCCAAGGCAATGAAGACGTTGATAAGTTTTTATATTAAAATAGCCGAAAGCGTAGCGTGCGTGTGCGGTTTCAAACCTCTGTTGGGGTAAGTAACATCTAAAATTATAGAAAACCTATTTTAATGGCAAACAATAGCAAACCTCCGCGAGTATTTCTGCTATGAGGAAATTTCTCAAAAAATCATCTACCGCTCGTAGTTGGAGGCGTAAAACTGTGGGTACCTAATTTTGTGGTACAACAGCATGACGAGCTACTGTAACTACTTTAAGGAATTCTAACTAGATGTATAGATATGTCAAATACTTATGCACACAATGCAAGGGTGGCGCATTTAACACTTCCGCTACTATGCGCCTTGCGAAATTTAACAGAATCTGCTCCTTCTGCCACGAAATAATTTAAAATAAGTCTTTTACTTCCAGTTAAAGTCTATTCATTTTTGTATATGAAATCGCACATTGGCAAATGCTTTGAGAGTTTTAATGCATTTTTCTTATTTTAAATATTTGACCTGACACGTCAGGGAATGCAAAAGCTGATAGGTTTATTATTCTTGATAGGGTCGTCCTAGATGCAACAGGAGATTTTTTCATGCCCGTCCTCCTAATCTAACCTAACTTATGTACTTTATAAACGTGGCCATTCCTTTTACTACTTACTACTAATTTCTTTAAAATACTATCTACATATATCTAACTCGATGCCGTTATGATTACAAAGTTTTACGCACTAGTACACACCTGTCTTAAAAAAAAAAATCACAAATTTAAATTGAAATATTTCCCAATTAGAATTCTCACGCTCTTAATACCAAACCACAATGCAGTGAGAAAAAAATGTTCCGCAGAAAAAATATCAAAACCAACAAAAGGGCAATATAATAAAAGCTCACTGCTGTTTTGTTGCATATCATTAAATGTGGCTAGGCGCTATTGTTGCTTGTTGTTGCAAACCAAATTTGGGTGGCATGCAACAACGGGCCTTCGACTTAACTGAATTAATAAGATGCACAAATTTAAAGTCGGATAGTCAAAGGTGGCATTCACCCTGTACCAAAGAAGTATAGCAGTTTGCAAGCTAAGATAAATAAATGTCTTAAAAAAGCAGAGTAGAAGCTATTTTATGACATTGCTGTTGTTATGTTAAAACTATTGTTGTTGCTGTTGTTGCTGTTGTTGTTGTGGTATATAATGTGATTTCATGCACTGGAAAAACTATTTCCCATGAAGAAGTTCAAAGTGGCGGAGACGTCAACGAGAGTGCATACAAATGTACATACATAGATAATTATCACAATAATAATAATAATAACAACAACAGCTGTAATAAGTGCTACAACAGTAACAACAAAAAGTAAATTGCTTGCAACAGCACCTCTGATAAAAATCAGCATGTAAAAAAGAAATTCTTAAGACGCTACGAAATGAGCCTCCCCCATCGCACAAACTCAAAGTTTGAAACTCCGCAAGATTTCTGCTTATCACGCCAGACATTCCATTCACTGCATAATTTAATCACACCACAAGCAACAACAATAACAACACTCTAGCAACCACAATGGCATGCATAGAGAAAACGAGTGTACGCGTCTTGGCTTTTGCCTTAAGACAAATTAACATTTTCCTTAGAATAAAACTTGGCACCCTTGCCGCTGTGCTAGAGGAAACGATCCCGAAACATTTGAAGTAATTGCGGTATATAGGAAGCTTAAAGCGCTGCTTTTGATTCAAATGAATTTGGGGAATGATAAAGACTTGACTCCAAACAAAATCTGGCATACAGGAAATCTAAGCTCGGAAATTCCAAAATTCCAAATCCGGTTACAAGTAGGGATGTCAATTTTGGTGATTTTTACTGATCCCGGGATTTTCGGAATTATATTATGCATTCCTGGGGTCACGGTACTGTCTTGAAATTGAAATTGTATAGGCTAACCACTCTATTATGCTATTTTAAGGCAGAACATTAGAAAGAAATGTTATCTTTAGTAATTGCGATTTTTATTACGACAACAATAATTTTTTTTATAAAAAAGAACAAAGTTTTGCAAACGTAAGTTTTCAATATTTTGTAATACATTCTTTTTACAATAAATACAAAATTATTTTTTTTAGTTGCTTCTGTTTTTTTTTTTTAATTAGTTTAGATCATTGTTTACGATCGATATACAATACTTTTCATTCCGAAGGCAATCTAAGCTCGGAAATTCAGAAATTCCGAATCTCGGTTGCAAGTAAGGATGCCAATTTTGGGGATTTTACTAATCCCGGAATTTTCGGGAATATATTATGCATTCATGGGATCACGGTAATGTCTTGAAAGACTGCCGTTTTTTTTAATTAGTTATTTAACTGTTTAAGATCGATATAAAATACTTTTAATTCCGAAGATTATACATCGTTTGTCCGTAAAATGTTTAATAAAATAAATTTAAACCATTTATGTTTTAATCTCGAGTCTGATCCTCAAACCAATGTTCGTTCCCCGAAGATACTGATGTAAAAAACTTATACTCACTAATCCCGGGATCCAAACCGTGTAATCTGAGGATTTTGAGGCTCAATTTGGGTCCCGAAATTTTATTAACTAAAAACTTACTTTCGTGAACCAAAAGATTTTAGCTCAAGCTAATGCACAGCTACCACTACCAGCACATACACACGCACAGCGTCCGTCAGACGCGCGCTAAACAGCTACCACAGCACAGGTGCCGTCGAGATGAGGTGCAAGTGTTGTTGGTGTTGCTCTACCTCTGGCGCTCGCTTTTGGTGGCGATGGCGGTGCTCTCAAGCGAAACAAATTTCGAAATGAAACTTTTGCGCAATTTTCCCACGCGATTTGTGATTTTTTTTTTGTTCTTACTGTCCCCTTTGCCGCTAGTTACATTTCGGCAGCGTGTGAAAATTTTGAGGTAAAAGCTACGCGTGGCGCAAAAACCAAAACAAAAAAACCACCAGCAACGCAAAGGCTAACAAAGTTATAAGAAGTTGGAAAATGTCAGATTTTCAAGTTAATTAACCACTAAGAAAACAAAATATTCAAAAGATCACTTATGCAAGAGGGTAAGTTGAGACTTTTTTAGTTGCCTAGCTGTTGGTCAAAGAATTTTCTTAAACCAACTAGCTGTTCATGTTAAGAATAGCAGCATGCAATGCGCTTGCTCTTTGGTGGTGGAAATCGTCTTATAGGCATACAACTTCTTATAAGAATTGCGGCAGATTGTAAGAGAAATTTCAATATTAATGATAAGCTGCACATTTGGTTGGGAATTCTAATTGGTTGCGGCAGAAGGGTTCGGTGTTTTTTTGAAAAATATATTTTTTTTTATGTTTTCCATAGCTTTTCTTTTCCTACCGTTGCGCGACGAGTCCACCTTTACATTTGATTTAAAATTCTAAATATTATTATTTGAAGCAAAGAATATTTGCGGTGCATGTCTTTAGTTGAAATTGTAGGCAAATCGGTGGGAAATTTTTTGTTGATGCTATTGTCATACCCAACTACATTGGCCACTCTGCGGATTTCGTGGCAGGCAAGGTGTTTGCTTCTAACTGGGTATCAGAATAATAGAGGAAAGCATTATTTGATTATATAAAGCTCTTTGCAGAACATTTGCGTTATTATCCTTAAAAAATTTAATACAACTATAAAACGGTTTGTGTAGTTACCGTATACGGGCGCTGAAAGTTTTCTCGCATATCCTGTGAGAAAAAACTTATTTCCCCGAGCTTGCTGCCATTTTGTGAAATTAAATTGATACGAAATAGTTTCTCTGGTGCTCGAAACGTTCGCGGAAATATATGGGACGATATGCTAACCAGAGAAGGTTGCCTTGGTGGTCAAGCGAATTTTGAATCCCAATCCGAATAAGATTGATAGATAAGAGCATCCTCTCCCCCATCTTTCCCATTCAATTGTGCAGCATGTATTGCAGCCGTTTTTATTTGAGTTTGGCAGACGGGAAAGCTTTTTTGGCTAAATAAACTCGAACTCACGGCAATACTGTCGGCGCCATCCAAAGAAGATATGCGGCACCATTGTCAGAAAATGCAATCTCTACGACAAAACATTTGCTAAGTGACTGAGACTGATCGACCCGAAAGTCTATAGTCCCAGGTGACAGCATAAAAATATCCGTTGTTGTTGTTGGAGTAGTATAAAACCTACCATAAACTTTTCTAGAATTTATTATATTAATATGCTAACATAATTTTGGTACATTTTCATTTAGTGGTTCTACTGAACCGATGATTCCAAAACGAGCAGAGTTGTATTGGCTTCGAAATTGTTGCATAAATGTAAGGCTGCCACATATTCAAAATCTTTGTCAGCAAACTATGTAGAGTTAGTAAAATATAGTGGTATATAGAAGAAGCTTATCGAAAATACTTCAGTTGTGTAGGGTTGCCAGCGATGAAAAAGTTACATATACTAAATTTCTTATGAACACCACTATTGATATCAAACGAAAGGCTATTGAGTTTTTTTTTTACTCACGACATATTCTTGAACAGGGTTGGCACCCATTAAAAAAAGTTACATTGAACTCAGTTTTTTTTTTTAGTATTTAGAAATCTCTACGTATTATATTAGTTACTTCATTTGAAAAAATTTAGTATTCAAATTAGTGCTTGTAGAAAGTACTTTATCTACGATATAAATAATTTTGAATAAATATGCTACCTTTGTTGTGTAAAATAAATCAACGTATGAGCATGAAATTAACGCTTTTATACCACCTCTGAAGAAGTCATTGAATTTCATCCAGAATTGGAATCATACTGCCGTTTTCACATAAAGGCGGTTGATTTGCGTAATAAATAAAATGAATGAAAGCAAGGTTCGTTGTCTAAGTCTTTCGTTTGCTGCAACTTTCTTCATACCATAGCTATGTACATCAAAATAAAAAATAAACAAAACAACGGCATTTAATAAAATTTCATTTAGCACTAATAAAACTCAAAGTAATTCCGCAAGCGGAAATGACCTTTTCACTAATCTTAAGACAAAAATATCTTTGTATTAGTGATAATTTGTAAAATCAACCGCAGCAAACAGAAAAAAAAACCAATTCGTTCCATTCAAATTTAGAGCAATGCGCAGAGTGCAAAAGCGGCAGCCTGGGAATAATTTCGCCATACACAATTCAAAGATTTATTACAACGAACGGAAGGTGACTTGGCAAACTGCCGATAGTTTCATTCGAAATTTACTGTACTATTTTCATTACTATTTCGTTTATTTATTTTTTGTTTGCTTGTGGGAAAATAATACTTTAGCTCCACCTTCTAGTCACTACAACAATAGGCAACTATTATTTGCGTCGCAATTTTTCGTTGTTGGGCAAAAAAGTAAGGACTGAAATTAACAACAAAAGAAAAAAACTACGTACCTTAGTTATTTTGGTCGCTCAAATGCAGCAATCAGTGATTTCAGCATCAAAGCAATTTAGAGGTAGCCTAGTTCAAAGCTAGTCGGCTGCTGTACACATCGACATTCACGCTTACAGTGACTCAAATAATATTCGCAAAGTTTTTCATGATAATTTTTTGTTTGTTATTTTTTTTTCTAAAACTTTAGTTCGTAAAATACAAAAAGGCATATAAACTAAAATCTTAATCTTATAATTTATACGCTTTTTGTCGTATTACGAACTAAATTTTTATAATTTTAATTGGAAAAACATTGCAAATATTATATTATACAAAATCCGAAATCTGCTCAATTCTCTGAGCCACTGTGCATTTATGTATTAAGTTCAAAATGGCTGCATTTAACTGTACGTTTTATGAATTTCGTCACAACTTGCTGCCTTTTTAACAAAGTTCGTGATTTTTCCAATTAAAGTTGTTGCTTTGCTTTTGCTTGGGGCAAGTCTACATGCAACCCAGCTTGCGGCTGCCCTGCCTCTTGTAGCATGTAATTTGTGGCAGGCAAAATGGCTGCTTTCATTTTTTTTGTCTGGTTTTTGTAATTTTTTTCCACGGCCGCATGAATTTTAATGGTTTGGTAGAATTTTAAACCAATCCGCAACTAAGAAGCAGTGAATAGTTGCAAAGTAATGCTTTAAATAGCTAGATGAATTGATGATTTTGTTTGGAAAAATTTTAGAGATCTAGTTAATTCAGGAATCAGTAATTCCTTTCTACAAGTTATAGCTATCTTATGTTCATCTTGCCTCTGCTGTCCTTCTCTCTCTTTCGAAATTGATTTCCGTTTTTCAGCAGCTTCAGTCACAGTGAAAGAGAAATGGAATTGAAGAAAAACTAACTCCATGAAGACCTACTGTATACGCCTATAAGATTGTTGGCAACATTTTTTCCAGGGAACGGATCGGTTTATCCCATGAAAGTTGCAAGAGCAATCTGCATCTTCGGTTCTAGAAGCATTCGCGGATGCCGTTGAATAGCCTACGATAGCGTCTGTAAACTAATGCAGATACCACCACCATTTTTAGCGATCGGTGCTTTCTAAATCTACTTTGAGGAGAGTTTAATTCAGTTCATATAAGATGATTGACTTGGTTTCGTTCAGAGTAGATCCTTGATGAGTTTAGTCTAGCATACTTTCAGAAATGCATTCGATTAGAATGCACACGACAGGAAACCCACACAGAGTGCTTGATATAAAATTATTTCTCCATACAAGAAGATGTTGACATTCGTGTTGAAATAATCTAACATTTATTGCCACAGGAAACGAAAACTTATGCAGCTTTATCAACTTAGATTGGTATTTTTTTTGCCAGATTTACTTAAACGCATTCCCTAGTCTTCGTTAGATTTCTTAGATTCAAGAAGTCTAGGAAATTTAAAAAGTAATTAGATATAACCGTTCTCATTTCTATTTCCTGATATCCGCTTTGATAAAAATCAGTCGCGTTTTACCGCAATGATCGAATCTACATATCTATATATTCACCTTCGTTCCCACGACGATACAGGAACAACCCGAATTTATCCCCTGCCAAAAATTGCCACTGCAGCAACATTCCCCATAAGTTTATGGTTAATCTTTTATGCTGTTACAACCAAAAACAACAACAACAACAACAGCTACACATCATTGCCTACTCGTAGAAGAAAGCCTTTGAGTTGAACGGCTTTGGGGGTTTCTTCGTCTGCTTTACAGTGGTATTTTTTTATCACAAATTCGGCTCTAACAGTCTATAGCTCTCCGGTTGCTAAGTAAGGCTTTTCACATTCACTATTAACTCTAAGCTGATTTCACATCTATCTTTGTGTCATTCTTAAGACAGTCTTTGGTTTTCATTCTGCTTCTAAGCGGTTCTTTGTGTATAGTGTCCTGTTTCTACATTAGAGAAAGGTTTTCATGATTTTTTCACTTCTTGTGAATTGGCTCTCGGATGAACTGGCTCTCGGAATATTTTGGTACTTGGGAAAGTAATTTTGTCTGTATTTCTGTAGTTGGTTAAATTTTAGAAAATGGAGTATGTTTAGTCCACAATAAATGCATTGTTATTCACGAGTTAGTGTCAGTTCTGTCCCCACAACTTTCAGCAAAGTAATGCATAGTTTCAGTGGGGCGGCTTTTTGCACCAGTTAAGTTTTCGCTGATCGCAGCTCCATTTTCTTCAACTCAAATGCGATTATTTCGCGGCGCAGGCCCACAAAAATTTTCACATCACAATCTAGATTTACATTTCGCAATTTTCTCACGCGAACCCTAGCAGTTTCAGTGTCTACAATTTTGAATGTACATCTACTTAGAGAGTAAAGTTGTTCAACTAATAAATTTGTATATATCTAACAATTGTTGTGGTTCTTTTTTACAACTTTTACAATACTATTAATAAAAATGCGATCTTGACACGGACAGATATACATATGTCCGTGTGTGTAGCGGCATGTGGTGGCAGTAGGCGGCTGGAAATAATTTAACGTCCAAGTACATTGCAACGGTTGCATTTTTTGCTATATATTTTCTCCATCCTATTTGGTGGGAAATTTTTTTGCAATATATTGCTTTTTGTTATTGTTGTTATTGCGGTTCCTTGTAGTTGTTAATTTTGCAGTAATTAAATGTTAGAAGCTAGAAAAAATAATTGCTAACTCGCGAGCAGATAGTAAATAAGAGATAGTTGGCAATTTAAGTTGCTAATGAGTGATCGCCAAGGAGCTGATATAAATCGTCGTCAAGGTTTTAGTTCGAGAAATTGCGTTGTATTTTATATGTACTAATGTCTAGTAGATCTTAAAAGAATATCTGAACACTAAATGCATGGATCGTAATTGCAATGATCATAGTACTACTAGTATGGTGTTGAGTATATACTCTTTAGGATTCGAAATTAGAGGAAGAAGGCGACAGTCGGCTCCAAAAAATAATATGTTTCTCTTTTCTGAAGTCATTTCGAGTAACTCCATTAACAACAAACATTACCATTATTCTTCGGAAGAAAAGAGAAGTCTTTGAAGACAATACTTTTGAGAAAAATTACGAAATGTAAATCTAGATTGTGATGTGAAAATTTTTGTGGGCCTTCGCCGCGAAATAATCGCATTTGAGTTAAAGAAAATGGAGCTGCGATCAGCGAAAAATTAACTGGTGCAAAAAGCCGCAAAACGGAGGCTTAACCTTTCAACGACAGAGTGTCGGAGTGAAGGTTGAAAGGGTTGCCGCTCTGGGGACATTGTTGTGTCCATTTGTCGGCATCTGGGGGCTCCAGTTTGATAAAATATGTGTCTGATGTGCTAACCGAGGCCATCCAAATGCTGAAGAACTATCTAGCAGACTCAGCGTCTTGAAACCTTATGGTTACTGGCTAACTCCGCATATATTGCGCTAACTAGGATGCCCTGATTCAAAAGCTGCACAGATTCATCTTTTACCGAGCTAGTCTACTCCCCTATGTCGCATATTTCATGTCGGGGTTATAGTAGCAGGGCTGACCTCATGTGAAGTTCAATGGTCTATTCGTCATCATCTGTTGACTCTGAAAGTCTTTGGCTGAGGAATGGTGCAGCATCTATCAGCGCAATTTAGAATGTGTCTATTGTTAACCCCGTCAAAACTCAGTTGGGAGAGGCATCTTCTAAGCAAACTATCCAATCCTGATCGCCGTTGAACTTTAGTTGTACTGGTTTCCCCTGTGAGCTCGGCTTTCTCATTGTCGTTATGCTAGCGGATCCTGACTGCTGTATTTGCACCTGACTTTCGTCGTGAAGGTGTTGCCTTGACAATACGAAAGTTCAGTCGACGACAACGTCAATCCTGCCGACCATGCCTATGTTGCATAGTTTGAAACCAAACAAGCCGATTTCTTTATAAATTGGAAGCATAGTTTATATCTCGGAACCCTCGGAGGTTAGAGGGCCTTGTCCTTTTTCTAATCGCTAATCCGTTGGTTTTCGCGCGTTCGAAGTAAACATTGCGTTCTTCCCTGACCATTTTGTTAAAGGTGATGCAGAGTATGGCGCTTTAAAAATCTTGGTAGTGTCGGACAGATAAGCAGCTATTTTCCTGCAAATCTTCGGAGTATGCCGGTATGTTGACTCCCGATGGCAGCGGTTCGAGGCCGGCCATTTAGGGTCTGAACAGTGTAGGGGAGAAAACGCAGTTCCGACAGTATCAGTCTGATGTAGGGATATGTACTCCTGATGGATTTTTCTAGAGATCTGCCATTTTTCAGAGTTTCTTTGTAATGAATTGGAAAGCCAATTATTTTTGCGCCAATTGAAAAAAATGTAATTAATGCAGTTTAAGTAACTGCAGAACTGATGAAAAATTCCTTACAAAATATCTAACGAGTTTTTACAAAAATTTCCAACGCTGACAGGATGAACAGTAACTTATTGTGACCTATCGTCCAATTGTTTGAAGATGAGTTAGGTTTCTGACGATCTGCTTGTTCAGCGTATTTTGAATTAGGATTAGGATAAGGTTTGAATTGCCGTCTGGCTATCCGAGCAAAAAAATACTAGAAAAATGTATGTACAGTGCCGCAAAAAAGTATTGACACCACAATTTTTTCTCATATTATTCACGTTTTTCATGCAAAATTTTGTTTTATCAATTTGGTAGCATTTTATATGATAAATTTATAGCACATTTTAAAACAAAAGCCATGCAATTCAAAAATTCAGCAATTTAAAAAAAAAAACAAATCAAACTCCGACTTCCGACTTTTTAATTGAAATTTTTGCAAATATTTCGAGTAACTTATTTGTATGTAGTCCATTCAATTTTAGTAAAATAAAAACAATCGCAGTACCGTCAGCCAAAAAAAAAAACTTTCAAAAATGGACGGAAATTATTAGCCACTTAAATTATACTTTTGAATGGTCTACAAAACTGCATACCCGATTAAAAAAGTTTGAAATTTTGATGAATATTTTTGTTAATTTGCTGAATTTTTGTGAAGTTTGAAATTTGAACTTACATACTATGTATGTATATGACTTTTGTTATAAAACGTACAAGTTTTAGCAAGAAAAACTTGTGAATATTATAGAAAACAATACTGCACTAATACTTTTTTCCGGCACTGTACACACATATTTTGAAAAATTTTGTCTTTTGAAAAACCCACAGTATAGCTCCCCCTTCCCACAAATTAACACATATTTTTTTTTGAATTTTTTTTTTACAAAATAATTTATTTATCTCTGGTAATGTTTCAGTTGCTTACTTAAAATAAATCCTTTTTTTTCTTAACATACATTTTGTCTTTTTAAATTTCATTTTTATAACTTTACTGATTAGCTTACAATATTTGATTATTCCTGTTTGTTGCATTTTTATGTAGTACGCCCGC
This sequence comes from Anomoia purmunda, assembly GCA_951828415.1. NCBI lineage: Eukaryota > Metazoa > Arthropoda > Insecta > Diptera > Tephritidae > Anomoia > Anomoia purmunda. The sequence continues at coordinate 7,852,843 of OX639994.1, forward strand.
ACTAGTGCACGTACCCGTTTAATGTATAGTAGATAATGTAGAAATATAATGTATGTATGTATGTATGTATGTATATAAATATCTTATCATATAAAATTTGTATACATATATAGTAGATGATCATATACATATGTATGTATTTATGTATAGAATATGTATCTATGTGTACATGAGAGTACGCTTTGATTTGCAGCGTTCATTTAAAAAAATGTTAGCTAAAATGCAAAATTTTTTTTTTGCTTTTTTTGTTTCTTTATTTAAAAACTATGCAAATACAGTTGCAGGCATATGTCTTCGACGGTCTCGGTCCGTTTGTGTCCAATTTCATTGAGATTTTTATCTAAAATATATAATTTGTTCTAGCTCTATGCAATGCTAAACCGAAGTAGTATGTACCTATGTATGTATGTATATTTCCAAATACACTTGCATTAGAGTCCAAGTCGAAATTAAATCTAGGCCACTAACTTACATCATCTAAATCAGTGTAAAATATGTTCTCATATTTTTTTTTTTAGCTTTTCGATTTTCCTATGTACTTAGCGTACAAAGAATTCCTGGTTTTTTTTTTTATATACTATGTATGTATGTATAAAAGGTATGTATAAATGTTTGTTCATTTTGGATATTCTTTAGTTTGCCTACAGGGATTGCATAGTTTTGATTTCTTTGCTTATATTTTTTTTTGTTAAAAATTTATATCTTCTCCCTGATATTGACGGCATTTAGTTTCGAGAAAAATATTTGCAATGCTTATAGGAATGAATAGTTTTATAGCAACTTAAGTGGTATGCATGTGCTTATGTGTGTGTGTGTGTGTGTGTGTGAAAATATGGAACAATTTATGAATAGTGCATTTTAAAATAAATACACAGCGCCTAATTTTTGTTGTTAAATTTATAAAAAAAAAACAAACAAAACCTAAAATCATTCGAACCAACAAAACAAGTGTATCTTCGTGATCAATTTTCTATTTACTTAAACTTAGCACATCCCACCACGCCCACACCCGTCACGCCATTAAAGTCATAGCATACAAATTTTCCAACACGAAAGCAACGGCACCGCTGCAGCTGAGCGCCGTTCGGGTTTTACAGCCCTAACTCAGGATAAGCCGCCACCGCCGTGCGTATTCCACTGCACTTCGCTCATGGATGGCAGCGCTTGGTGCATTTGATGATTGGCATTCACCCCTGCACCATTACCACCACTAACTTCAACACCACCGCCGCCGCCGCTACCACTGCCGCCACCCCCGCTACCGTCGGCGGGTGAATGCGCTGTGTTGTTGTTGTTGCTTAAGCCACTTAAACTGCTGTTGTTGTTGTTGTTGGCGCTAAGGCCGCCGATACCACCACCATTGTTGTTGCTTACTGTTGTTGTTGTTGCATTGCGTGTACGCATAACATCCTCCGCTTGTGTGCAGTGCGGCCGGGGCCCAGGTTCGGGTGTGTAGGTGAACGTCAGGCCCGTCGCATAGATGATGCCGTCGTTGCGCACCAGCGATATGGGAACCTGTGTTGGCTGGCGGACCTGCAAGAAAGGATTGGATTAAAAAAATCTTTAGAAAATTTTTAAACTTGTGAAAATTTTTAAATTTTAAATGGCTGTTGGTGGGTTAGCTGAATTTGTTTGTACGTTTTTTTTTGAAATTTTGTTAAATTAAAAATATTTAATAATTTTCTTATAAAGTTAATCTGGACATTTTGACAATTTATTAATTTCTCCGTACAATTATGATTTTTTAGTTACATATTTTAGATTTTCAAAATGAGTATGGTGAAAAACTTAAAATTTTGGATGAATGTGCCGAATTAACCATCAAAAACAAAAGTAATTTTAAAAACGTTTTCATTTTCCATTTTTTTCATAATTTTCGAATTTTGAAATGATTGGATTTCAAAGTGAAAAACTCAAATCTTTTGATCAGAAAATTTTCTTGATAAAAGACATTTTAAAAATGTTTGCTTTCTAATTTTCTTGCTCTTAATTTAAGATTTCAAAACGAATATGGTGAAAAACTCAACATTTTTTTAGCGAAAAATTGTCATAACAAAAGTAATTTAAATTTTATCAATTTAGAATTTTAGAATTTCAAAATGAATTTGGTGGAAAGCTAAAAGCTTTGGATTAGAAAATTTTCTTGACAAAAGTAATTTCAAAAATATTTGAGTTTTTAATTTTTTGTACTTATGTAATTTCAAAATGAAGTAGTGAAAAACTTAAAACTTTTGATGAATAATCGATAATCGTCTCTTTTATTGTCGTTTCGATCTCCATACGCGATTTAATAATTTTTCAAAACTTACCCACAACCATTCACCGCGAAACTGCGAAATTTCAGGCACAACACACAATAACGTCTCCGTACAGCGATACATTGTTTCCGCTTCTACATCGCCAAACCAGACTTGTAAGTGCGGTGTAAAATTGTCACCGCTCAGTTCTAACATCGCCACATCGCCGCCGCCATTCAAGTTGAGCGAATTCACAATTGGCACCGGAGTGACGGGAGAGCTGTTGAATGATTGAAATAGGAAATTTATTGGAGGCGTAACGAGAATATTTTGCTAGAATAAAGGGGAAAAAACTATGCAAAATTAAAAGGAAAACATCGCAGGAAACAAAATTAATTTTGAACCGCTATAATTAAGAGGTAAGGATGCTAAATGGATTAATTTTCTTATAGTCATACTAGGAGCGGCTAGACTATTAATTTTGATTCAGCTGAATTTTGGTACATTTGATAAGGGGAAATTAAGTTTGAGAAATCAAATAACAACCGCCACAATCTACTTTTAACTCACCCCACAGGACCCATTCCCTCATAAAACTGATATTCAGCTTTGTCTGTGGAGATGATAGTCCAGCAGGCGCCATCGTTAATCATCTGTTTATTTGGCTCTTTCGGGCAGGGCGTTGCCTGGAATTGTATGATTTTCTCCTGCGACAAACAGAGATACATGTGATCTGTATCTTTCATGTAGAAAGCGCATTTATGCAGCTGCGACACTGGATCATCCGCCTCTAGCAACGCCATTTGTTTATCTACTTTGCGTATGATGAGCCGCGGCAGCGCCATGCCCGTCACCGAGCAAACCAACTTCACCGTCGCGCCATAATGAATGTAGCCATCGCGCACCTAATGGAAAGAAGAGAGGAGTTTGCTTAAGGAGGAATTTAGAAGAAACAAAAATGGACAACTACAACCCACCTGAAACTCCTCCGACTCCGATTCATTATCGTCGAGCAAGTGTATCGTGAACGCGCCCCATTGCGTCGACGACGCATGAAAATGTCCATTCTCCACGTGCAGGTAACGCGTCGACACCGTCTGCGAACGCAAGCGATTGAAAAGCGCCACATTGGTGCCACTCGCTATGCATAGATCGGCATTTTTCAGCGACTGTTTCTTCTTCGAAGGCTTCGATATGACTTTGATGCGTTTCGAATTGAATACGCCGATGTCGTGCCCATTGCCGTAGAACATTTTCACCGAAAGCATAAAATGTTTGCGCTTATCCGAATCGGAGATGAATAAAGTTTTCGCAGCACAATATTGCTTGCCATTCAAATCGAGTTGTTGCATATCCTGATCCGAGCTGCCGATGCCGATGAAAGCGCACAGCTGCGCACAATGTTCGCCCTCGCCTTTCTGTAGCATCTCCTCGTAGCGACGTCGCCAACCGCTGCCGAAAAGATATATACACGGTGGTGGGCAAAAGAAACGTTTCTCATTGCCGTAGGACTTTTGAGCGACCTGGAGGAACAAATGAAGTGAAGTTGAGAGAAGAGGGAAGCAAGTGTGAGAGGGCAGTAAAAATTAATAAGTTTTTCAAATTAATAATTGAAAAAATGCATTCTTTATATGCTGATTTTTTTTTTTATAAGCGCAAACCACAAGAATGCCAAATTGACAAACATAATCGGTAAATGCAGAAAAAATGCGATCAACGCGCGGTTTTGCATTTTAATGGCACAGCGACTACAACAGCAACAGCAGTAGATAATAATGCAAAAAATGCATTTGCAAATCAATCAATGCTATTAAATTACGAGTGCCGTTCAAATTCATTCAAATTTCTTCAACTTGCATACCCGGCGCTCGGAGCGTGCCAAAAGAAATATTCGTATAAAGCAACAATAAGTAATGCAGCGAGAATTTATTTTGCATTGCGGTTGCACGAATTGTCGCTAATCAGCCAAGCAATCGGCTAACAAGTGAACCACAAGTCGCTCACCGTCACCAACCTGACCAAACGCAGCGCAGCTGGAGCTACAATAAAATAGGCGATTGGGGCTGCCTTTCAGTTGGGTGCTAACTGATTGATTATCGCTGTCACTGTCGCTGCAAACACAGCAACACTTGTTGCGGCCACATCCTTCACACTCGGCTGCTTGCAAAAATTGTAAGATCGCCGTCGACGGTACCTATCGTATTGCTGCTGTTGCTTTTGCATTTACATAGCTGCGCCGCGCCGACACCTTGCGGTGCAACATTAACCAAGCAATCAAATAATTGAATTTAATTAATGAAAATTAAAATTACTATTCTCTGTTAGTTTTTTTATGCTTGCAATTCGCTCGATTTGCCATTGTTATGATTGTCGAGCTGCAGTTTTGCGCATTTGATTGATTTTGGTTGCAAATTTTTGTCGCTAATTGCTTTGTTGCGGTTTTTTTTTTAATTTTTTTTTTGTTTGGTTTTTTATGATTTCAAGTTATGATTCAGAATTGATTGGAGCGGATGGATGATGAGGCATGAACAGGAATTAATTGTATTGTATTGTGTTTTGCTTAGGTCGCAGGCGTTAGTTTTATTATATAAGTTAATAGAAATAGTTAGTTGATAGAGGTACTGCGAGGTTCTGCTTTTTTTTGAAAACTAAAATGTTGAACTTGCATGCTGGTTAGGAAACCATGAATTTCGTTATATTTCAAGACATTCGTCAAAACATTTCGCCATAATCTGTTTTGGTTGAAAATGCATCTTAAAATTTAGTATATTTTTTTTTTAATGAAAACATATTGAAAAATTACAATAAAAGCTTTTAAGACCTTTAAAAAATTTGCCGACAAGCTGAAAATATTTCGATTTTGTATGAAATTTTGAACAACATTGACCGATTTCCGTTTCCAGGCGAACTTTTAAAACGAATTCCCGTCGCTACCAATTATGAGATGCGTAAAAACCACCATTCAACATAGGATAGGAATGCGCTGAAAATATTTTGTAAAACTAATCACCTCGCAATTTTCAGTCAGCTGAAGAGAAGTTAGTAGTTAAAATCATAAGGTAAGGTTAGGAAACAACAATAGATTTTTTTTTAAACAATGATAGACTGGAAAGCCCAAGGTTAATGTTATATAACAAGTTTGTTCATCAAGAAAAATTTTCGGACAGTTATTTGCACTCAAAAATTAAATTTAAATTAAATTTCGAAGTGGATTTTTAAAATTACTCAAACGGTGATAATAATTTACAAAAAAGTTGAAAAATGTTGCATTGCGAACCGAATGACGTGAGCTGAAGTCGGGAAAAGAAGCCTGATTAGGAATTTTTGTGATCTCCGAAAAATCAGACATATTGTTGAGATCAGCATAAAATATTCGTATACATTTAGGTTATGGGGAATTTCTAATTAAATTCCTAGGTTGTCTCAAAAACGCATATAGCAATAACGGAGGTCCCTGTAATTTTATTGCTATATAACAGTAATCTTTAGCACCTCTAAAATCAATTTTATTTCATTCCTTTGTATGGCTGAAGCATTAAGCTTTCAAAACGCCAGATTAACCCTCCTGTTATTGCAATTTTTGTCCGTTTTTTACTTTATGCTGCTCCACAGCTACAACCTGGTATTAGCTTCTGCATTTATTTTTGCCAACTTTACTTAATTTAATTATTTTGTCTTTTTTTGTATTATCATCGTTAGCATAAAAATGTTTATTCAAATTTAATTAGCATTTTTAAATCTTGCACAAAAATGTATTATTTTTACACGAAGGTGTATTTCAAAAATATTAATGTTTACATTTATTTAGATTATTTTCCGAACATTTTATTAAATTTTGCCCTTTGTTTTTTCACGAATATTTTTTTCATTTTTAATTTAATTCAAATACATTACTCAACGGGTTTTAGAGCACCACCATCGCCAAGAACCTTCATATCGAGGACACATTAAGACGGTAAGAAAATTAAAAAAAAAAATATTTACTGCCAAAATGTGAGATGTAAAACTCCTCACCCTTCAAAAGTTATGAGTCTATAATTTTTTTATTTATTATTTTTCTTCAATATTGAAAAATCAAAATTAGCTGTCTAATTTAAAAAAAAAATTTTTTTGCAAATTATAAAGCCAAACGATTTTCTGGTTGCCTTAAAAAATGTTTAATATATCCAAAAAATTTTAGAAGTTTTAGTTAGCCCGGATAAAAATTTAAAATAATTATGTAGAATTCATTAAACCGATAACGTGGTTACCGATCCGAAAATGAAATTCATTTATGATTCTTCTGAATTCTGGCAAACCTTCGAAGCAGGTTAAAAGAGGTTTTATAGAAGGATACAGATTTATCAGATACGGAGTACTGTAGTTTTTATGTTTAGTTTTATGTAGCTAGGGTTTGGTATTGAGTTGGTTATCAACTTAAAAACAAAACATTTGTAGCAATAACATTTAAGGATTTTCGTTAACTAACACGAATGAATACCACAGTTTTCAAAGTGCAAGACCTAAGTACTCTTCTTTCAAACATGAACGCAAAACTGTGTGCAAAACCAGCTGGGACGGGTGCAAAGGAATAATTTTACGCTTCGATATTTCTATAAAAATTGTGCAACTAAAAATATAAATAAATGCAGCATTTGAGTTATTGTGTGCCATTGAATTGTAAATCACACTAACCTTCGCATGCAGGATCACGATTACCATATCGTTACGTTCCCGCATATAACGCTCCATCGCATCGCGTGTCAGTTTCTTATCCTCAATATGTGGCCGATACGGCACACCAACCGTATTGGAATTCAAGCCTGTAGACATGAGTGGACCACAGCCACCACCAACACCGCTTCCGGTGTTCAAACCGCGTGGCAACATCGACAGGTGATGTTGCTGCTGCTGCTGCTGCTGGTGTTGTTGCTGTTGCTGTTGATGATGATGTGGCGAACTGGGTGGCAGTAAGCCACCACCGCCGGCGGCATGATGCACAGGCGGACTGGGTGGTGTTTGCGCATAAGCGCCACCTACACCTGCACCAAGTCCAAAGTGAGGCATCTGTGGCAACGTTGCAGCTGCGGATACTGCCGCTGCAGCGTTATGTGATTGTATCGAGGAGGGCGGTGATAGCGACTCGTTTATATCGAGCAAATGTTGCTGTGAGTGATGATGAAGCAGGTGGTGTTGATGTTGTTGGTGGTGTTGATGTTGTTGTTGGTGGTGTTGATGGTGCTGCTGTTGTGCTGGTGAATGCTGATGACGGCCGTTGGCTAAGGTGCTAATAGCTGTGGGCCTATACTGTTCCAAGTGATGCTCCAATGCTGTTGCAGTGCTACTGGGAGGGGTGCCAATATGGTGGTAATCACTGTAACTCTTCATTTAGTGAATGTGAATGGGACGCAGTTGCTGGGCAAATGTGAGAGGCGGTGTGGTGATTATTTCCATGATTGTAGTGAGCACGCACTATTGACACTTTATTCATGTGAACTAAAGAATATATTTTTTAGAATTGGGTTTTTTTTGGACGAATTGTTTGTTTGCCCGCTGTATAAAATTTGGCAGATTTGAGTTACAAAAATTTGGCACTTTTGTTACTGTGTGATGTTTTTGTTAGCGCGTTGGTTTGTATTTTCACAAAGATTTCTTGGAATGGCAGATGTAGCTGCAGCAACTTTTGGTAATAAATTTGCTTCATTTAATTCATATAAATTCACTTCCGCAGCATTTGTTTATCAAGCTAAAATTGTTAATGGCAGCAAACGCGTTTCGCGCAAAAACAACACAAAATTGCAAATAACACAACAACAAATAATGCACAGTGGCGACGAAAGGAAGAAGCAGCGCGACCGCAAACTGACAGATGTTCACGCTCCCATTCGTTCTATACTTTCCAATTGTTTCAAACACACAATTTGCCTTTAACACCGCGGCAGTTCGTGCAGGTCCTTTTTTTAATGGAATGCACTTAACACATTTCTATTAATTTATACTTTCATTTGCACAAGCGCGAAGGTTTTTATATTTTAAAAGTTATTTTCATTTTAAAGTTAAAACACCGACTGAGCGCTGCGGTGCGAACTCGTTGAATTTTGTTGCGGCTGTTAGTTGCGTTTCATTCCCAAACATTCGCTTTGCCAGGAACCAATGCTGCCTCTTGAGGTCGCTGCGAGTGCTGCGACCAGTAAAAGGGGGTAAAATAAAGAGTTGCAGCTACTTTAAGATATCAATTTATACATTTTATTTTGTTCGAACTATACTGCTTTCGTATTAATAGCAAAAAAATATATTTAAATTTTTATCTAAATCTCCTTATATTGACTTGATTGCAAATTTAAATTTACCCCTAACCGTAATCCCCTTTTAAATACAAAGAGCCCAGCAACACTTGGCCATTGTGCAGAGCAAGTAAGAGAAAATGTCGTATGCGTTCGTGTTAGCTGCGCATCCCTGCTCTTTAGCTTCGCACCTATTGCATTGCATTGCGGATATTCCCACGCTAAACAGCGATGCTGTGCGCGGCAGAGCAGTCACCTGTTTGCTTCTCGCTGCTTTCCCACGGTGATCGTTACTTTTTAGTTTCGTTCCGTTTCTTGTGCAGTGAAGTCTTCCGATTGGGAGAAGATTTAATTTGCGTTGATTTTGTATAATAACGCGGTGTTTTTAGTGACAATTGCAGTGAATTATGAATATATGAAAAAGTTAATTGCTTATTAAAGATGCAAATATAAAATATGTTTGTAAAACCCACATTAATATCGTAAATTTCAAATACAAAATATAGTGACGCCGGTCACTGGCAAACGGCGTGGATGGTGCTCCAAAGATGGCGGCGGAAATGGCACAGTATTTAAATTGATTCGAGCGGAAGCGTTGAAAGAGGAAATGTAGAAAGCAAAAGCGGAGGTAGGTGGTTAATATTCAAAACTATTAATTAAATAAATTATCCAATCTACGCATCAGTTGGAAGATTTGTTATGCGTATGTATGCAAATTTGCAAAGTGCCGTTATTTGTTAGTGTTGCCAACGCTGGTAAATAGAAACCGATTATTTACTATAGCTTAGGGGGCGGAACGTTGGACATCGTAAACATCTGTTGATTTTGTATTTTTATACGGCTTATTATTACAACTTCGTTGGAACAAAGACCGTGTGGTTATATAGAGAAAAAAGTACTAATTGCAGGGATTTTTGTGTCAAAATTTATCCAAAGGAATTCATTTCTTTTTTAGATGTAAGCTATGAAAGCTAGTTTTGCAAAATAATAGGGCATAGAGATCAATGATTGTACGAATATAAAAAATTGGCCCAAGGCTGACTTCTTCTGATATTAACCGTGAAATATCAAAAGAAATCGCATTTCCAGCATTCAATCGAACGATCCGGCGTCGTTCGGTGGAAATATTTTAATAGGGCGACAAATCAGTGGAAATTTATATATTATAGCTGCAAGTGCGAAACTTAGGCAGCCCCCACGTTCGCAATTCCACCCGAAGTATAGCTCGGCCATTGTTTATCAACGCGAGGGGAAATATACAATTAGGGGATGCTTTTCCTGGAATCCATGAAATTGTAACTGCTCTGCATGTGAAAATATTGATAGATGTTTTGTTACGCTTGGGCGAAAAATTTTCTTCCTGTTATTTGGGAATTCCAGCAGGACCAAAGTATACAGGCAGAAGCCGTAAGCAGTTTCTTTTTTGTTTGACGTAAAGCAAACAAAAGAAGAAAATACTAATCACATTTGAAAAGGATATTTGTACTGGGGCTATTCAGTTGTCCTCCTGTATAAACCAAATGAACTGAATCTGTTTTTTTATGTCTTGTTAATACAAGATATTATTGAAATGGTATTCTTACATTGAGTCCGTTTCTTTGTAGCCTAGTTGCAAAAGAGCAATAGGTAGGATAACGAATTACATGTAAAGCAACGACACTAACTCGGAAAAATATGCGAGTTGAGCCAACGCGGTTAAATGACATCCGACTTGAGATGTAGTGTTGGGAAGTAAAAAATACCGTGATACCGTTTCGGCTATTTCTATCGTCTTCTCCGCAGTTACTGTTACCATCCTGTAGTTCCGGAAGTCGATGTCGTCAAGTGAGAAGTCAGCAAGCTAGTTTTCAATATTATTTTTTATTTTCAATATTTCATAATTAAAAAGCTATTTTTGTTTTGAAATAAATAGTGGGAGGCTTCCAACAAAACATTTTAATTATATGAAACGTACAAAAAAAAAACGAATAAATAAACTATAACTAAAATAAATAACTACTTAATCCTCAAAACAATTTTCATCGAATTAAGCGGCTTGCCAGCATTATATTAAAAGCGTAAATGCACTATTATTTTACAAAATGGCCATTCTATTGGTTTTTAAGTCTTCCACCAATGAATTCGGATCGTACAATGAAAAATCCCCCTAAAATATATTCCCCCTTTTTGAACAAAAACGAGGCTGGTAACACTTATATGTCGTTGAGCTCCAAGAGAAAATGTAAACGACGTCGACGTTCTTCACGATGTCGGCTGCGCGTCGCTGCTTCTTGGATTCGTTCCCATTTCGTTGCGTCGCGCGTATTCTCACGCTAAACAGCGACGCTGTGCTCGGCTGAGCTGTCACCTGTTTGCTTCTCGACGCTTTCCCACGGTCAGCGGCATTTATTAGTTTCGTTTCGTTTCTTGTGCAGCGATGTGTTCTGATTGAAAGAAATTTTGATTGGCGTTGATTTTGTATTAATACGCGCGTTTTATTATTGAAAATTATTGTGCATAATTAATATATGAAATGTTTATTGCTTATTTAAGATGCAAATAAATGCAAAAGATGATTGCAAAAACTCCATTGTGGTAAATTCAAATGCAAAGTGTAGTGGCACCAGCCATCGGCAAAATGAGTAAATGATGCGCCAAAGATGGCGGCGGAAATAGCACGGTATTGAAATCAATTACAGCGGAAGCGCTATTGCTACATTGAAAAAGGGAAATATAGAAAGCAGCAGCGGTGGCTGTAAATTTTTAAAAAATTCTTAATTAATAGGCAGACACGCGTGTATAGTTGATTTCATAACAGAAACCTGTAAGTCAAAGTTAAAAACTTCCTAGAAAATAAAAAAATCTAAACAAAAATACATTTTTAACTTTTAAATTAGAATTTTTAAGAAAATTATTTTTATTCACAAATTAATATTATCATATAATGAACATTTTTTTTCTGATTTTTAATATTTAAAATTTACTTTTGTATGAAAGAAAATTCTAAAAAAAAAATTTCCAAAAATCAAAAATAATTTGAAACTTACACTTTATTAAAGTAAAATTAAATGGGATAAAAATCTGCTACCTGGAAAATTTTCTAAAAAAAAAAAAAGGGATTAAAAAGTTTGAAAGTTTTTGAGCCGATTAAAAATGAATTATTATTTATACTTAAAACAATAACTTTAAATTGGCATTACTAAGGCAAAGATTTTTAGATTTTGGATTGTGAAACTCTATTCAAAAAACTTGGCAATGGTTCACAATTTGTTATTGTTGTAACGCAACACAATTTTTTTTTAAGCTATACAAACTAATCCAAAGTTCGAAAAAATTTCAACTTTTTCAAAGATTTTTTACCAAAATACTTAAAGTTTGGCTTTACGACTATGTATTTATGTAAAATGTTCACTATTCATATAAAATATTCAGTAATTTCTAAAAAAAAACTAAATATAGTTTAAAACTTCGAATTGAAATCACCTAAAAACAATTAGCAACACAATTTTGCAATTGAAAGTTTACTATAACGATTCCAGTACGGCATAACAGGTGCACACATATTCTTAAAAAAATTTAAAAAAAATTTTTAATATATTTTGTGTTGGCATTGCTTTATCATTTCAAGTGGATTTTTAAAAAAATATTTTGACTCCATTTTTGAAGCCATTTTCTCATAGATCCATCTTATGTAAACCTTAATATTTTTCGAATTGGTTTGGCGACGGTCTTAAAACATAATAGATTTTATAATTTCGATGGAAAACCACCATTTTTTTTTTTTTGCTTAATGTACATGTGTATTTTTAATTTTTTTTTTTAATTGAACCAACCTACGATTTTTTAAATGAATTGTTTCAGTACGCAAATATATAAAATTTAATACGTTGCCCATTTTGAGGAGTAAAAAAGTATGCCGCGTATTTGTTAGTGTAAATATATTTTGCTTTAACTTCTAAGTTTGTGTAGCAGCTAAACAGAAAATAGTTAAAACTGTTTTAAAATTCCCTTTTCCTTTAGATAGTCCTTCTGGCATGTCCGCTTATTGTATTTAATTGCTAATAGTTCCCACGGTATCGAATCAATAAATAGTAGGTTAGCATATCACTGGTTGCTTGGAAATTACGCGCCTTTTTTTACTGCAATGCATTTCTGACGCAACGGGGAATTTCTTGAAAATACCATTTATTGTTTTGAGTTTTCCTTATACTCACATATTTATGTATGGTTGTGCGTAAGTACTTATGTATGTACATACAAATATTGCTAGGTATCCATTTATGGAGGATTTAGTTAGAAAAACTTACTTCCATGTAATCAGCCCCACCACCATCATTATATTTTGAATTATTAAACCTAAGCGCGGGAAACTTTGAAAAGACTGTCATCTGCGTGAATTGATTTCTGATTTGTATAAGTACTTAGAAAAGTGTCCTTCCACTTTATTTCAATTTTTTAAAATTCTAAAACACACATATTGATTGAAAATACTGGATAATTGGTAGTGTATTATGCATACTTGTAGATATACCCAGAAGCAAATTTGTCAAGACCTTCCGTTTATGAGAAGAAAATGAAAAATTCGAATATGCCACGGACGAGTTCGCCCAAAATTTCAAAAGAATTTAAAATTTTTTACTGAGAACAATATCGTTTTTTAACATGTGTGTGTTATCGAGTATATGTATATCGATAAATAATTCTTAATATCGATATTTATCGATGTCATTATCACTACAGTTATCGAACAGTTATCGAATTAGCAAGCAAAATCGCAATGAAAATTTTATGCATACGAATATTACTCAAGCCGAAGTTATTTCACGCCATAATCTGATTTTTATTTAATCAATCTGGAAAAATCAAAACAAAAATTGCCAGAAGCAATGGAATAAGCACTTCGTGCATTTTATTTTATATTTTATACATAATCACAGAAAATTGGATGACCTTGCATACACAAAAATTAACTAGACAATTTTTCAAAATAAATTACAGTAATCCTTAGTGAAGTACCGCATCGAAAGACGTCTTGGTTCTGTGGTACTTTTGACGGGAATGGCATCTAAAACAATTTGCGTTAAGCGTCAATTTAGTGCAATAAATTAAAAAAATAATAATTTATACAATTTCGCACTATTTTTCGGAAGCTAAGACTGTTTAACATAATATTTTTTCTTGATTAATCACATATATCTTTCCTTTCTCAGAAAGAGAGGTAATGTGACAGTAATTATTTTATTGAATCGTAAAATTTTTTAGTTCTTAAGCGAGAGTGTTACTTAAGCGAGTACTACTTGAGAAAAAGATATTTTTTTTTTTTGGTTCGGGAATTATTTAAAATACAGCAAATAACGGCAAGGAGCACAGTGGTCGAAATGGTCGATCTAGCGGGATATAATTAAAATGTAAAGTCAAAAAGATTTTTTCTTTTCTAACCAATAATCCATTGAAGGGACCAGCACTATTGATTTGGTTTTGCTTTGCATATTCGCGCAGCTGTGAGCTTTCAAATATAACATACATAGGTTGCGTGCGGCGAAGCGCCTCTTTTATTCTGCGTAGGGAATTTCGCTACATTAACAAATAATTAAATAAAATCTTAGTGCAAAAAGTTTTAGTTTAAAGTTAAGGTCAAAGTGCCGCACAAATGTATTGACACAGTAATTTTTCTCATACTATTCACAATGTTCTTCATGCTAAAACTTTGTCGCAATATTCTTTTTTTATTAAAATATAGCTCACTTTATAACAAAAACCACTTAAGTCCAGATTCAAAAGTTCAAAAAACAAAATGTTATCAAAATTTCTAACTTTTTAAGAACAAAAATATTAGTGCAATAGTTCAAGTTTCTAAAATTTACAAAAATTAGGTAAATTCAAAAAAATTATCAATTATTTTATCAAAATATATGTAGCTCTTTTTATGACAAAATCCATATGATCCCAGATAAAAGAAAACAACAAGAATCTAGCAAATTAAAAAAAAGTTATCATAAAAATTGGAAACTTTTCAATCAGAATTTTTACAAATATTTCGAGTGCACAGGCCTGTAGTCTATTGAATTTTAGTTTTAAGTGGCTAAAAATTGCCGCTGATTTCTGATAATTTTTTTCAACTGTAGTTTTCCCCATTTCTTCATATGAAAAATTCCTAACATCCACAGCAAACAAAAATTGCCAAAAATTATAATATAATTGAATGGTCTAAATGGTATACCTGAAGTTTTTCTAAAAATTATAATTAAAAGTTTGATTTTTTTTAAATTTGATAAATTTTTGCAAATTTTGTACAACGTTTGAAATTTTTACTTTTAGAATGAGCTATGTATATTTTGATAAAAAAAAACAATAACCAAAAACTTCCAGCAAGAACATTTTTTTGAATTATCATAAACAAATTAATGTGCCAATACTTTTTGTGGTTTTGTGTTACGTTTTTGTAGTTTTTAATTATAAATTTTAATTAGTTAGCGCTTGTAATAATCTTGCCAAATTAGCTAAAGCGAGTCTTTTGTGAGAAATTAATAAATTTGTAATTATTATAAGCTATAAAATACAAAATAAAATTTTATTAAAAAATTTGAATTTCAAATTTAATAAAAATTTGTATCCAACAACTTTGATTTGTATTAAAAAATTTTGATTTGAAATTCAATAAAAAATTTGTATTAAAAAATTTAAATTTGAAATTAAATAATCTTTTTTCGACAAGTGTTCAAGAAATTTTGCTTTGTATTTAATTAGAAATATGAATTAATTTCGCTTAGATCGAGTATTTCGACCACTGTGCGCAGTTGGGGATGGTACTTAAATGATAATTGCGGTATTTAATAGAACATTACAATAATTACCCGTCGGCATATATCTTATTTGGCAAGTTGTTCTTACTCAAAACTGAATAAATCACAAAATTTACATACAACTAAATTTACTTTGCATTGATATCCCTGTTCAGCTTTTCTCTTATGTAATTCTTTGAAAATTTTTTTTCGGCTGTCATTAAAGTCAATTCGATTTAAGCACAAATTCAATGCCAGTTTTACTAATTAAAATCGGAAATTGCGATGTATCGATGGGAAGTTTTTGTATCTTTATAGCAGGTTTTATGTAGCCATATTGAGAGTCGTGATCCTGAAAGTAAAAATAATAAGTTTTGCAAATTGGGTTTAGTTATCCAATAAAGGATGTCTTTTTCGGTTTTGTTAGTTAAAAAAAAAAATCCATCTCACCTCCACCACCTGTTGGAGTTGCTGTATGGACTTTTGCACCCAATCCAAGTGTATGGTTAGCACACGCTTACGTTGCTCCTGTCCACGCACGAGCTCCGATAATTCACACAGCCATTCGCCAGACTTAGAGAGCACACTGAAATTCAGCCCCAAATAGAGATGTTCCAAGTGTAGATTGTTCAGCACCAATTCAAATAAATCGTTAAGCTGCACATGACTTTCGAAATGCAACTCGCGCAGCGTATGCAGCGAATAAACGAAGCTAATCAAATGTTTACAATATAATTTTTCTAAATTTCGAAATAATTGCACCGATTGCGTAAGGAAATCTTTTGTTGTTATATGCTCCTCCTCATCGTAGTAACGTAGTTCCGTTATTCTTGGCAAAATTGCTTTAAGCACCGCATTCATATCACCTTTAACGGCAGTTTCGCCAGTCAAATGCAACCGTGTTAATTTTGTTTTGTGAAAAATATCATTAAAATATTTCGCTTCCAATTTATTGCTGGTCACATAGAGTTCACGCAGTTGCCGCAACTCGGCCAGATGCTCACCCGTCACATATGAACTGTACACTTTGAACACCTCCAGCTGTGGGCATTTGCGTATCAATGTCGTTAGATAGCCGCCATGCAGCTGTTCATCGTAGCAGCGTAGCACACGCAATGCTTGGTACTCGAAATGAAAGTAGAAAGCAAGATCTGGACGTTTGGTGTAACGCCCCAAATAGCTAGTGAAGGCGCTGTTGGCCGTACTGTGTACAGTTAATTCCGTAATGTATGGCGCTATTAGGCGATAGAATTTTTGAAATTCCGTTAAGTTAAGTTCATCATAACTGGCATCACCTTTTGTGGTGAATTTGTTGAATTTGAGACGCCAAAAGCGCTCAACAATTATATTGCAAAAGCGCTCGTTGACAGCTGTCACAATCAGCTGCTCTTTGACACTTAGATATCGGAATATCTCGCTGAGGCAATCATCGTTCAAGTGGTCAATCATTTGTGTGTAAAAAAATTGCAAAAATGTCGTTGAACTGTTTTGTTATCAAATGTATGTTGTACGAATTAATAATACCGTGTGATCTCGACGCTGCACTGAAGCACACAATACTGATTGCAATATTTTCAAAAGCGTATGCCGTCGTTTGTTTTGTTATTTTCACATTTGCTAGCTATGCGCGTTCATACCGTTGCGGTTAAATATATAAACTGACTACAAAAAAAAAAAACCAAAAAAAGCTGCCATACATTTGATAAACAAAGCGGCGCTACCAGAGAATGAGTTCTCTGGCGCTACTGCAACAGCAGCAATAAGAACAACGCGACTGCTGGGTGGAAAAAGCTCTCTCGCTGGAGTACACAATGCGTATGGGAGGCGTTGAATTTGTGTGGTGAAAGCTGCTTTATTTTATTTTGCAGTGCTTCATAGTCGCGACAACTAGCGGTATAATTAAAAAAGCTCGCGCTGAGGTGTATAAAAAATGAGCGTTTTGAGGAGGTCAAAAATTGCGCTGCATTTTTAAAAGAAGATATTTAAAAAGAATAAAATAGGCATTCAAATACATAATATATAGGAAACTAATTTAGTTACGATTAAATTAATAAGAAGAAAAATACCAACAGCAATATTTTTTTTTTTTTGAGTTCAAATCCAGTTTTATTTGGAAAGTATTGGAAAAAGGCAACATCATTCCATGCGGTAGAAATTATAGCAGGCATTTTGGAGATCTCCTTATCTCCTCATCAGATTTTTTTTCTAGACTATGCCCGTGGTTGAATTCACAAGATCAGACTTGCCGAGCAAGTACGCAGCCAATGATCCAAGCGAACATGCGAAATGTTGTTGATTTTTTAAATAAAGTTTCGCTTAGATAGGGTGTCAACACAAAGGCGCACGATTGGGAAGAGTCGGACCCTGTGATCAGTGTCGCTGGATAATATATTTATTGCTATTGCTAAGAGCTCGGCCGCGTTCCGTTCTGTTCTTGAAAAACATTCCTTAGCTTCTGAAGCTCCTCTCTAGCCCAAAATTTACCCCTCTACCCGAGAGTTAGACGTAATGAATCTGGAATTGGTGTCTACCTTAAATAAGTAAGTTCAGTATACTGGGGTATTAGCTTCACAAGATTTAATACAACAAATACTTCAGAGACCACAATATTCTACAAAACTAATACAAAAAAATATTCCGACGCAAATACTCAGCAAGCAATTCTTCTACCTAGAGGAAGTATACAGAGTTTCATTCTGCTTTCATTACCTGAGTAGAATATTATCCGAGATTTTGGCATTTACTCCGTCTTCGGATCTGAAACTGGAATTAAGGAGAGCCAGTCGCAGTTGGAGTTGAGTGGATGATGTCAAATTGACAAAGAGAGGTCTAGCGGTCCGCGGAAAGCGCAATCTTGTATTCTATCACATTTTGGATCTCCTGCGATGTTGCTCAGCCTCCATGCTTCTCCGCCCTCCCTCTACTACTTTCCGAAACGCAATAAATGTCTCATTCGCACGCACCAGAGTAAATTCTTCTTCTGCAGGCGTATTTGAAAGCAGCTTTCGCAGATCATCCGAGACAACTTCTATGAGCAACGCTTTAGTTAAAAAGTAGTTTTATCTTTATATGGCTAAATTATTTTACATGCTTAAAATGTTGATGGACAACTTTAACACCTGCTTATCTTCTCTACTTACATTTTGAACTTACCATGCCTTCATTTCGTTATGCAAAATTTAACAAGTTTTGGTTTAAAATATTTATTTTATTTTATTAAATAATGTATTTTTTTCTTTATTATTTTCTTCAATGCGCTGCATAGTTTCTTTTGTGTTTATTCGAATTATTACACTATACTACATTTTCAATTAAATATGTTTTACAAGTTTCGAATCGTAAGTTTCGTCGTATATAGTATGTATTTAATTTTTTTTTTTATTATTGAGCTTTTCTAGGTTAGGTCTTTGGTATACTTACATTCTTTAGTTAAGAGTTTTTTTGATTTAGCAATTCTTATTTTGTCAATTAATTCCTGGAAGTAAATGCACTAATTAATTTTATAATATTGCAATATTTATAATCGTAATTTTTTCAGTAATAATTTTCAATTATTTTATAGTAATCGAACTCTCAACATGCTCCACTAAGTATTGAGTATGTATGTTTTATATATATTTTTTGCTTTCATATTTACTCGTTTGTGTATTAAATCATCAATACATTACATTTGTAGGGTAGGCGACTTTTTATTATTCATATTTTCTCAATCGTATCCAATAAATTTTTTTTAGTTTTTATTAAATTCACTAATTAGTCATGTTCAGCATTAAAAGTAATATATTATTTTTTATACTACATGTACATTAGTATTTTTTATTTAGGTAACTAATTATGCTTTTCATGGAAGAGAAAAAATTATTGGATCACAAGGTTTGAGTTTTCGTTAGTTTAGTTATAATACTACTAGAACTAGTTAAATAATTTCAATTAAGTAATTTTTTTAGTTTTTGGTTTGCAAATTGAGCTTAGTCTAGACGTTTGGTTAAAAAGTAACAATTTGTCAAAACAAAAACATTTTTAATAATGTGTGAATATTTTTTTCTTATTCTATTTTTTTCTTTTACATTTACTTATATAGTAGATATTGCATTCATAATACTTTCCTATAAAATTCATTTCCCAAAATCTACATTAAAGCTTTTATTTTGCTTGAAACGAAAATCATACCTTACTCGACTTTTATTCACAAGCTTTTGTTAAAGTTATATTTTTTTGTTTTCATTACATTTCCAATACTTTTTTTTATTAGCGCACAGTTAGAAGTGAGCTATGTGGTGTCACATCTCATTATTAAATTTAATGTAAATAAATAAATTGAATGAGGGTTATGTAATTTTTTTTTTTGCTAAATTGAAAAGGTTTTGCTAATCGCTCTGGAAGCTTTTACTTCGCTGCTCAACTCAGCTTTCCCTTAATACAAATTTGAAAGCTCAAAGCGCGCAAAGCTTTCATGAACTTTATTTTCATTAGAACTCAGCTAAGTTTTAACTTATTATTGCTTCATAATATTTTGCGTTAGTTTGCAATGATTTGTTGAGTGTAATTTTTTTTATTACTTATTGTTGAGCTTTATGTAATATTTCTTGTTGTTGAAATGAAAGGTAGTATTTATCGTTCCGAAAGCTTTCACTTCGGTGCTTTTAAAGCTTTGCTCAGCTTTCACTGAATGCAAATTTTAAAACTTAAAGCACGCGGAGCTTTTATTAGTTTTATTTTTAATAGAAATAAGCAAAGTTTTAATTTACTGCTTTATAATATTTGGCGTTAGTTTGCAAGTGATTTTCTGCACTCAAAAAATAACACACATTACCTTTGCATTTTATCGTATTTTTTTTTTTTAAATTTGAATCCTCGTATTTCCCCATTTTTCAGTATACTTTCTTTGTTCGATAGTTCGTTTTCTTTAATCCGAACTATTTCTTTGTGTGGTTAACTTTACTTTTCAAAGGAAAAGTGAAAGCTCAAAGCTCATAACGCTTTCTTTGATTTTAAGCATATATGCATTTGAACCACCTTTTCTGAATAAATTAACTGGGGTTTTTTTGAGATAGAATTTCTCATTGCAACATTTTAAATGCCAATGGCTTTCTTTGAGACTGTAAAGCTCTTTTTGTATTTACAACTACTTGGACCTATTTCAAGCTACACTTGAATATTGTTAGAAAATAAAAATAAAAAAAGTGAATTAAACCTTTTACATACAGTTTTAAGTTTCGGGTTCTAGTTAAAGTATGATTTTAAGGCGTTCAAAGTTTTAATCTAATTTTTTTTATACAAACCTAAGCACGTTGGTTCGTAGCTCAACAATTGGTAGGAAAATATGTTTTATATAACATTATTAAGGGTTTTATGCGTTTACACACATATACTATTTATTAGTAATTTTTTTTTTATTTTTTTTTCAAATTTCTATGTAATTTCAGTTAGTACTGGTAAAAAAAAGTATACAGTGTATGATACAGTAACGATTTGGAACAAATGCCTATGTTAAAACTAATTAATTTTTATATAGGGGGCTTAACGTCATTAGCTAAGATTTTAATTTGTTTTTATCAACGCGTGGTTTCCGTCAATATTTCTAGCATTTTTATATTTCAACATATCCTTGGGGCAAGCATTTTGGATACTCTATTTTTAAGGTTGTAATGTTTCAATTTATCGAATTTTTTATAAAATTTGTATTAGTGCTTTGTCTTAAAAGTGCGCTGGAGTTAGGAATACCATGAATCTATTGTGCGTCAATTGCACTTTTGTAATTAAAACTTAATCTATGTAGTAAATACATATGTGAAAGAAACTATCTCTAAAAAAATGTGAACATGCTCTCGAAGTAAATTTTTTTTTAAATACGTTCATTGAATCCAAAGAATGACAAGAAACTTAAGTTTTCAAGGCGTAACATATTTATAATAAATATTTGGGTGATTCACAAGGTGTCATGATGTCATAAAATTTAAAAAATACAAAATTGCTTAGTTTCAATTACTTGTTTCAATGCAATCCAAAAACATATTTATGACTACGATTTTTGACACACTATGAAACCTTGTGAATCACCCAATTGTAATTATGGTTTGAAAATTCCTCCAAAAATAAAATTATTTATCAATAAAAATGATTACTAAAAATATTTGAAAAAAATCACATGTTATCATAAAACAGCTTAAATTTAAAAGGACTGCACACAAATATCTCAAAAATGCTATTTTCAAGTCGGCCCAGCTTACTTACATAAATCCTAACATTTTTTAGGAAAAATTTTGGCGGAAGTTTTAAAAAAAAATTAATTTTATAGTTCTGATAAAAAAAAAACAGTAGCGATTTTTTTTTATGTAGAGTGTCCTAATGAACAGTGGCGGAAAAAGTATTGGCACAGTAGTTTTCTTTCGTGGCATTCAAAATTTTTTGCATGCTAAAATTTTAATGAAAACCAGATTCCAAAAATTCATAAAAATTCTGCAAACTTCAAAAAATCTTTTTAATTAATTTGATTTTTTTTAATGTAATATGTTTGAAATTTTTGTTATGTTTAATATTTTTATCATACTAAAATCGAATGGTCTATAACTGCATACCTGAAATTTTCCTAAAACTTTTATTTTTTTAATTTAATGCTTTTTAAATTCAATAATTTTTTTTTTATATTTTATTTAATATTTTTAAAAAATTTGCTGAGTTTTTGTAAATTTTTTAGAAAATTTGAAATTTGTGCTTACATGGTTTTTATTATAGAACGAGCTATATTTTGGTAAAAAAAAAAAAAAATTAACAATGTTTAGCATGAAAAATTTTGTGAATATTAACAAAAAATTACTAAGCCAATACTTTTTCCCAGCACTGTACTCGTACATATTTTATAGCTCCAGATTTTCTTTCAATAGACATTTCCTATTTTTCCAACTCATTTCATATGTTTATAAATAAAAATGTGAAACTTACATTTGTTTAATGACAAATTTATTTGTGAATGGGTATAATAAAAATGTCAACCGTGAATTTATTAATGTATGCTTAGTACTAGCACACGTAGAAAGTGTTAACTCTCCACTACATTAAAGAATTGCCTGCCTTATTCGCCTCATTTCCACTCGCTTGAATCGCCGTCCTTTCTGCACGAGTTTATGTTGTACGCTGCATTAAAATGACAATTTTGCTATTTGCTTTGCACTGTAAGGCAGAAATTATAACATATCTACAGGCGCACACAAATTTAATAAACATAAATGTATGCATGTGTGCGTCTGTGTGTTTGCCAAAAGTCGCGACAAATTTATGTATGTATATACAGAAAATTTGTTTGTGCTCGTATCCGTTAGTAGCTATTCGCATAATATTCTGCTCAAATACACGGCAAATGCGCCAGAAAGCAGGCTTGCGAAAATTTGCACTCTACTTTTCTCTTTTTCTTAATTTTTTTTGTTTTTTTTTGGGTTCATATACCTCATTTTGCTTTTGTGCATTTAAACCAAGGGAATTGTAATGTTTTTTAATTAACTGCCATGCACATTTTTTTTACTGCCGCCGTTTCCCTTTCATCTACTATTGTTCCCTTTGTGCGAGCATTCAAATATTAATTTAATTTTTCACACTTTTCCACTTCTTCCCTTAGCGATTCACTTACATACATACATACATATATAGTATATAAAGCATTATTTTAGATAAGTGTGGCATTGGATTGCGTAATTATCGTATGTGGGAGTGGCTGTGGCTGTGGCTTTGGATTTGAAGAGTTTGAAGTGAGCTTGGTGTAGCTTTCATTAATTATTGTGAATTATTATTACGTTTATTATGGCATCAAAGGCTTAAGTTTTCAACGTTATATTCACTTGTGCGCGAGCACAATAAGCGGCTGTCTCATTAGAGAGTTATTGTAATTGTAAGTAATCCGCTGTAAATTGTCAATGTGAAAGTTCAGTGAGAAACCTTTTTTTTTTAACTTACATCCGTGGATTTAAAGACGAAAATCAATTTTAATATGAGAAAAAGCTGTTAATTTCCATTTTTATTAACTGGCAGAAATATGGCAGACATAATTTAAGTAGCATACATTTTGGCGTGGTTTCAACATTTTTCGTACTCCAAGATAATTTTTAATTTCCATTATTTTACCACAAAAAGTTGTACACTTTTAACTGGCTTATCAGGCTTTAGTTGCGCAAATTCATGACTCACAGAGGCTAGCATGATAGCACGCTTTCAGGCAATCTTTAGTCTTTGTTTTGTAGGATATTATTTGGGGATATCACTGAATCCACATTAGTCTGAGTTTTAGTGAAATCTGTGAAAATGCGATCTCTGAGTCCAGGTTAATTTTTTTTGGATCACTCATAAATGTCTGGTATACAAATTGCTTAGTATAGTTCTGTAGACCTATTCCCACGATAATGACAAGACTCAATTGTCTTAAACTATAACGCATAATACAAACATTGTTTTCTCATTCTCACGTTCTAATTTTATACGTCATAACAACTACAGTGACAGTTGTCGTCATTAACCAAATTTTATCGCATTAGATATGACAATTGTCATGTGTGGGAATAGGCAGGCCCGCTAGTATACTATTCGATAATTAGGACTTTTGACAAAACTTCAGCTCAGTAAATTAGCTCATTGCCGGTAACAAGAGGTCGTCCGAGATGTGAAGCATTAAAAAATCTATTTGCAGCCTTGAAAATAAAAAATATAAAAATTTCTTGTACTATCTTTCGGTCATCGCTCTCTTAAGCGGCGCATAATGCCCTAAAGATCTACAGATCCTCTTACTGTACTCTTCTGGGACTGTGTTGTAGCGCTAAGTGGAAAATCGTGAAGTAAAACCCTAGGTCAGTACTCTAACTAGTAACAATTGTTGGTAGACGTAAGACGGGTCAATTAAAATTTTGAGAAAGGCGAGCACTTTGAAAAGTGGGCTTGAATTAAAAGGTTAACGCCGGGTGATTAGGAGCAACATTTTTGCAGATATCTTTGAGTGCAAATGTGACATGCCTCGAATTAAAAATTGCATACTTTCAGAAGTGGAATAAATATATTTATCTAAATACTGCATTCAATGCAAATAAATTTTCGTTATAATCGAAAATTTCGATTCCAAATAATGTTTAATAAACTACAAATTCAAAAAAAAAACTTGAGAAAATCTATAACTCAAATTTTAAAATGTGTGCATACTTTTGGGTGTGGTAAGCTTACAAAGCATAAAGCGACGCTGCTAGCGAGAAGCGCTAAGTGGGACGGCACAAAAAATGCGCAAACATTTGGGAGATTCATAAACATTTCATGCACTAAATTTGTCTTTAATATTGTTTGTATTATTTATGCATAACAGTCAATCGTTATTCAACATGTATTATTATTAGTTACATAATTTTAGATATTTATCTATTCTATGTATATTTTCTCAATCTTAATATCGCAGCTAATTTTGAGCTTTCCACCATTCATGAAAATCGTTTATAGTTACGCTAGTATTTTGTGTGAATTTTGATTTTGTGTTTATTTTTAAGTTATTTACTGATTTTGCACTATTTTAAGTTATTATATAATTGCTGTTATTATGTATGTAGTTATTTTTTTCAAAACTTTTAAATGTCAATTTAGTATTTTCACTACTACTTTAGAAATGTACTTTTTATGCTATTTGTTCAATTTTTAAATTTACACAATTCTTAATTTAACGCTTAACTACTTTTAGTAATTACTATCGAGTTTCTATTAAAAAATTTCAGATTTGTTTTAAGCAAATTTGCTAGAAAGAAAATTAATAGCACGCGACACTGCATTTATTAGGAAAAATAAAATTGTCATTGGTTTATTAAACATTGAGCATTATACTCATAACAGTATAATTGTGTATTTCGTCTACCAGTCACAATTGCGTAACAAAATAAACACGAAAATGCATTAGCTATTTTGACACTCATATGCAATGACTTAAAGTCTGCCACAGTTAATTGTGTGGCAATTTTCTTTCACACGACAATGTGACTCGCATGCGAGTTACACGATTGGTTGGCAACACTAGCTTTGACTTGTTGTTTTTTTTTTACTTTTGAAATAGTTTTCTGTTATTTCTTTTGTTTTCACTTTTGCATAAAATAAATCTCAGTGTTTGTTACCTCTTTGTATTTGCTGACTGTGCGCTAGTATTTTGCTTTAAATTTTTGCAAATTTCCACTGATTGCACTATTTTCTTATTGCAATTCAACTTTGCTTGGACTTTGATTACGTGGTTGTACTTTTGTTTGTTCCAAAACAGACAATATATTTTTTTTTGCTTTTTAATTTTTTCTTCTATTTATTGTTGCGTTCGAAAAATATTTGAATTTAGTTACAGCAGAACTGCTATTATTTCTTCGTTTAGATTCGCGTAAGGACTACTTTTTTTTGGCGTTCAGGCAAATAGTTGTTGTTTGTTGCTTTTGTGTTTAGTTCACAACCATTGAAATTTGTAATTCTCGACTAGTTTATTGTTGAGCGAAATTTTGATTTTACTTAGTTTCCACAAACTCCGGTTAATCAATAATTTTGTTTTAATGGATGACGCGTCGAAGTTTTTATAAAAAAAATATTAAGTTGAGCAGAATTTCAGGCTTTAGCGAAATTACTTGAAATTAAACAATACGAAAGCATACACATAACTTTATTGCTGTTGTATATCACTACCACCGCCATTACCAAGGCCAGCTTTAGACTCGGGCGGCACCTATGGGGAAGAGAAAAATGGCAAAGGAGCAATTATAGAATTAGACCTCAGTGTTTGATATTTGAACTTGTTTAAAAAAGTACATACATTTTAAAATATAAATGTAAAAACGTATTGTATATAGTATTTTCGATGCTATGCATATTGTTTTAAAACTACTTGGTTTGGAATTTAGCATGTTCAGGGGCATAGTCAGCAAAAATTATAAAAAACGCAAGCATAAATTTAGGCGCATAGAGAGGTACTATATCGGAAATATTGAATGTTAGTAAAATTGTTAAAAAAAAATTGGGTTTGGTTAGTAAACAACGAAAGCTATTTAAACTAAAAGCTCGTAGTTTATGTAAGTGTTTTTTGTAACAGTTGTTTCAACAAGAGGTGCGTATAATTTTCTTGAAAAAAGTAAAATGACTGCTCATATTTCAAATTTAAATTTTAATATAAAGCGATTAATGAAGGAATACAAATTTTGTAAAATAAGCTTCTGCACTCTTTTAAAAAGCGGGCCATTTTATCTGTTTTTAATATTATTTTATTAGCAATAAGATTTATTTTTTTTTTTTTAAGAAAAGGGCAGGTATTTATTAAGACCAAATAACGAAAAGTAATATTTTTTAAGCCATTTAAAACAATTACATTTTTTTATAATAAATTTTAAGTTTTCACTTGTTTTTTGTGTAGCATGTTTTTGATTACAGTGCATGTCATAAAGAAAGCGCATCCACAAATTTTGACTATTTGATGCATATTGGAACGATTTGCCGTCGTCCCTGATCAAGTTTGTTTGGAGACAAACCGGTTTCGGTGACTTTTTATTTTTCTTTATTAAATTTAGTCTAATTTATTTTTTATAATATACTTCATTTCACAACAAGCAACAGTTAAATCGAAGTATGAAGCTTGGTTCAACTGAGGGGAAAAATTTAGCTAACTTTATGCAAGATTTCAAAATTTTGTATTCAAATTTTTAGAAAAAAATTGAGTATGCAGTTCTATAGGCCATTTGGTTTAAAGTGTAAGTTTTAAGTCGCTACAAATTATCGTTGACTTATGCAGCTTTTTCGCCTCCGAAAATTCGTCCACATCTATGGACGCTACATCAGCAGTGAAAAAAATTGTCAAAAATAATCGGTAACGGGGTTAAAGGAACTTTATTGTGCTAAAATTGAGTGGGCTGGAAAACTGCGGCTCCAAATTTTTTCTCAAAATTCAAAATTTCATTTGAGCAAAATAAAATAAAAAAATAAGTAGTCAAAACTTTTGAACATATGGTTGTGCTATTGTTGTGACGTCCACAGTACGCTCAACAAGTAATTACAAAAGTTTTTAATTAAAAATTCAAAAGCTCTGTTGAAACACCCTGTTGAAATAAATATTTGTGTTAACGTTTGAATGTATTGTTTTTTGTTTTTTGAACACTTTAAGCTCCGTTGTATAGCTTACAATAAATAAAACAACATTTAAGCACAAGTTTACGAGTAGTAAAAAAATAGTACACAAAATTGATTCAAAATTTTTTGGAAGATTTTCACATACTATGTATGTCTTTAACATTCATATTCGAAATAGTTACATGCCAATGTGTTTGGTAGCCTCCCTAAATATTTATTGAAATATACTAAATGAATAACAGTAAAAATCGTGAAAGGAGTTGTTCTCGGACTAATCTACGTATTTAAAGTATCTCCCCTAGGTGCCTTCTCGATACCCAGCACTGTCGTTGGGAAGATGCTAGCAAGGTTAGGTAGCAAAGGGCGTTTTTGTTGGTGGTATGGAGCACCTATTTCAAACGAAACTCACACTGAAATAACAAAAAAACTTAAAAATAATGTTTCTTATTTTAATGTAATTTTTTCGTCAAAATTTTTATTTTCTTCCGATCAAGTAAAGATTTCTTCAAAATGTTTCAAAAACCTACATAAAGTTAAACCTGTTTTCACCAGAAGTAGCAAATATTCCTTAAACTCCATTTCATTCCCATATTTATTTCTTTTGATATCTGTTTTTCGTCAATCCAGATGATTTTCTCTCTGTTGGTTGAGTTCAAACAAATTTAGGGTATTAACAAAATTTTAACTTTATCAGCTCGCCAACTGTATGGTATTTAGTGTCTGAACATATTACGGGCATATGGCCAACGCAAAGACCATTCTTTCGGTCCAATTTCCAGCATATCTGGCCTTATCTCGACCATAACTTGCAGAATGTTTCTAACTGGTTCATCGTAGACTTGCGGCACTTCCACAAAAAGTGACCTTTCAATTTCCAAGCCCTTTTCTTCATATGACTCGTTCACCAAAAGTTCGTAGCGCTTCAACTTCCAATGATGATCTGAATGTTTCACTTGCCGTTGGATTTTATACGGGTCTTGGTCAAGATCTTTCCTCAAAATGTGAAGCATTTGTATTCACTTTGGCAGCTGTTTTGACGGCTACCGCTCTAGAAAGTTATATACCTCTAAAAAAACCCCAATATTTCGGACTTTTGCCAAGCGAGGCTATAGTTTAACATTTTAGGTTTAGGTTTAGACACTACTGGCGAATTGAATCAATTTTCGGCAATGGTTTTATTTTTCCTATTCAAATAAAAAATTCTAATTATATTCTATTGAAGTAGTTAGAAGCCACTTCAGTGTATCTATAGAAGGTACATCCAGGGGTTGTATTCGCTAAAAGTTTAATTAAATTTTATAATAACTTTGTGCCGCAAGAAAGAAACAAAAAAATATTCACGTGGCTATTTCTAGTCTCTTTGAAAACCATATTCTTGCCAAATACATATATAAGTATGTAGTACGATTATTTAAGCGCTGCAAACCACATTTAAACACCAGTATATATGTATAACTTAAAACAACAACATCGATTGACACCAAAAAACATCAAGTACGAAACATTTATTTAAAAAAAAGCGCAGATCAAATTTTGATACCTTAAATACAGAATTTCACGAATCCACTTGCATTTCTTTTTTTTAAAGCGTCTA
Organism: Anomoia purmunda; assembly: GCA_951828415.1. Classification (NCBI taxonomy): domain Eukaryota; kingdom Metazoa; phylum Arthropoda; class Insecta; order Diptera; family Tephritidae; genus Anomoia; species Anomoia purmunda. The sequence continues at coordinate 7,881,800 of OX639994.1, forward strand.
GTGAAAATTAGCTACATATGCATATCCGCAATTTTGCATACATTCGCAATTCCAATGCTGAAGCTTTAATAACTCTACGCTTATATGTTTACATAAAGACTGTGGAAGTCTAAGAAATCCGCGGAATCTGTTTGGTTGCTTAGTTGTTGCTCAAGCTGGGTTTGGTTAGTGTTGTTGGGACGATAATTGTTGAAAAAGGAATAAAGGTAAGTAGAGTTCATTTCAAGTAAGAAATAATAATAATGGAAAACAAAAAAAAAATAAATAAATGTTGATATTTGAGCGCAAAAGTTGAAAAAATTAAAAACAAAGATAGATAAATAGAGAGGTGGAAAAGACAAGTGTTAAGAAAGAGGAAGAAAAAGTGGTTGATTTAAGTATTAGATAAGAAATGTTTGCTTCTTAAGAACATGTGTAAGAAAGTTGCCAAAAATAGTGAAGTGTGTATTAAAAAGATTATGGGTTTTCATAACTAACGCATACGTTTACGGAAAAGCTAGTAGATTAAAAAATAGTCACACTTCCGACTTACCAATTTCTTAAAGCAATCCTCGAAGAAACTTGTCATCGAGCGGTAGAGATGCCTCTTAACGCCCGCTAGCGTGTGACCTTCATCTGGGTAAATTTGTTGCTTATAAAGTACACCCTTATTGGTTAGCGCACGCGCCAGCACCATCGATTGTTGCACATGTACGTTGTCATCAGCAGTGCCGTGTATCAATAGGAATTGACGATCGCGCAGATTATCGACATACTTTGAGAGATCACCCTCCTCGTAGCCTTTGTAATTATCGGTCACATTCGGGAAGCTCAAGTAACGCTCAGCATAAGTGGAATCTGGCAGTGAGAGAGATGGGTTCGGAAGAAAATAGCTTAAATTAAGAAATCTTATTTATATTTGTGTTCTTGCTAATTCAGTAGTGGAGTAAAAATATGAAGCTTAAATCTAAGAAAAAAAATATAATCCGATAATGTCTCCATATACTTGCTTCAATTCCCTATCTTTAAAACTTACCGTAAAGTTTCCAATTCGTTACTGGCGATACGCTGATGCCGCACTGGAAGATCGATTGTGTGCCCGCAAGCGCCAGTGCCGCCGTATAACCACCATAACTCCAACCCCATACACCCATGCGCCGTCCGTCGATGAAATGCAAATTGTCGCGCAGATATTCACTCACCTCCAGCTGATCGGACACCTCGACTGAGCCGAGTCGCTTATAGATTTCATGTAACAATTGATAACCCTGGCCTGCTGAACCACGTCCATCGATCTCAATAACAATGTAATCCTTCGTCCCCGATAAGTATGTGTTCCAATCAACGTGCCACTTATCCGTCACCAGTTGTGTACCCGGACCAGAGTACACGTGTAGGATGGCGGGATAGCGTGTAATTTCATCCTCCCGCAATACGGGTGGTAGGAAGAGTCGCACCTGAGCGTGATAGCCGCCCGAAATCATAACAGGAAACGTTTTCACTTGTGGCAGCGCTGTGCGCTGCATTTTCTCCTTCAGTAGGGTATTATTCTGTACTATCATGAGCAACTCCAAGGCTTCCGATTTCTTTGGCATGAATTTTCTATCGCTCACATCGCCATGAACGCCTGTGATTGCGTAAACGCTTGTTGTGGGTATCACAGGCCCGAGACATTCAATGAGCACATAACGCGCTTGTAGCGTCCATGGAAACTTGGCCGTGTGATAGAGACATTCACTGGGCACGGGATGCAAATGTGACGCCTTGGCGTGTTTGTGTTCCGGTGTGAGCGTTGGTGGTGGTAACGTCTGACGCTCCTCTGAATCTTCCCAGTCATCATCCCATGCGGTCACTAACTTTGGTGGCGGTTTCGTATGACCCTCGGCACTGTGATGACTGGTACGCGGTTGGATTGGACACGTTAGGCAGTCAGGCAGCTGAAGCGGCGATCCGTGACGTGGTGGTAAAGCGGACACGCGATACAGGTGCTGTTGGCCCGGCAGGCGTTCCGGTGTACCAAGAAAGTAGCTGTGTAAAGTTGAATATTGTGAGCAGACAAAAGCGAAAAGCGGTTAATTTACCACCCAACATTGAACAGCCTCAATACTTACATCCAATTATTTAGTTGATCCCAATGTAGCAATTCATTCACCTCGTATTGGCCATGCGTTAGCGGCAATACACGTTTTTTGGCCACATGCACGTGCACAATGTGCCGGAAGTAACCTGGTGGATGGCAAATAAATCAAAATTTTTGGGATGCTCATGAAAAAGCGTGAAAAAGTATAGAAAATGCGACCATTTGTGGGAAAATGGCCACTATTTTCAACTCACCGGATATGCCGTCACGCAATGGCGATATGGCTACATAGAAAGTTGCATTCGCCGCAAACAATGGTACCGAAGTTGTATCCACCCAACCGCGTCCATCGCCGCTCACGCGATGCGTCTGTAGTGTTCACAAAGATTGTGATGTCGAGAATTTTGTGTAAAGGTGTATGGAGTAACGAACAAAAGAAATCGCCAGGAAAAGCGTTAGTAGTAGTGCTTTTTTTGTATAAATTGTTTATAAATTCAAGTAGCACTAAAACAAAACCATAAGCATATACCCAGCAAACATTTTCGAAAGCGAAATAACCAACGACCCTGTAATCAATCGCGCGTCATGCTTACAAAAGATTTACTGGCGATTCATTACAGCAAGCTTTTCACGACTCTTCCAAAAGGTACAAATTTAACAAATATGGAAGTGTTCCAGATTCAAACTTTAAGTAATTTTGAAAGCTAAATTTGAGCCAATGACTGTCAAACGATATTTCAGAAGAGTGGTTGGTAATTCGAAATGCTCTTCAAATTATTAAAAAAAATGCTGGCTGGGTACACTTACGTCCAGCAGCTATCTAGGCATCTAGAACATAAGTTTCATTCTTAATCGAATATATTTACCTCAACGCACATAAACAATGGACTCTTACAGATGCTGACCACCGAAATATTTTGTGGACGATTTAACCAAACTACACAGATTTCCGTTTCGCTCACCCAGCTGGCGCTACTGAAGTAGTGATCTCTGATAAAATCCGACGCAGTTGGCGACGAAAGCAGGGAAAGAAATAATTGTTTGTATAAATATAATGTGTATGTTAGTTTTGGGTGGAAATGGGGGATAAAGTGAAATATTTGTACTATTTATTTTGTTTTTTGCACGCATTACTTGTAGTATTATGCTCGTCCTGGACGATAAGTTAACGAGACACAAGGCACTTACTCAACGCATGACAATAAGCACACGCTTTAGATTAAGCAAAATAAATGCCTATAGACATTTCTGCAAATTGCTTCTTCTGAATATACTTTATATTTGCTTGCGTACATATGTATGTGCATATGTTTATATTAGATTTTTGTTTAGGCTTGATTAAATACTCACTCGTTTTGCAGTATATGCGGTGGTTGTAGGTCTCTTATTTTGATGTCCTCTGGATTCTTAATGTCGGCCACTCGTAACTTTACTATGGGATTTTGTGTGCCAGGTTTGGGATACCTATAAATAAATGATCCAATATTGTTTAAATAAATTTAATGCAAATAAAAATACACAAATTAGTGCATTTATTATTACACACATCTTTGACGACTTGGAATGATTTAAAGAAACTTGGTTTAGAGGTTTTAGTGTATCCATCGTATAGCTTGGAATTTACTTCATCTGGCCACCGTTTGTAAAGGCCTCTACACAAATTTTTGTAACGCTGAAACCCACCGCTGTGATTGTGATTGTAAATATGCACCTCCTACTACTACTATACGAAAAATAAAAGAATCAGGAATTTGGAAAGGAAGAAATAGATGTGACTATCGCAAGAGACCATTTAAAATTATGTAAAAAAGGACGACTCTTTGTCGTAATACAAATCCTTTGAACACAATTAGGTAAATTATCATCCCTTGTTTTACGATTGACTTTAATTATAATTATTTTTATTTTTATAACTTCTATCACATTCCGGTCAGTGCGAATTTCTATCTTATCTTTTCAGATAGTTTATATTTCGTCGAAGTTTACCATTAGAGGCATAAATGTTGCATTTGAAATAGCTCAGCGGAAATATATCGGGCAGCAAAGATGTGTTTTCGTTCTGCTTGAAAGTCTATCCTATTTTTATTCTAAATAGTTTGAGCGGTTTTGGGTAACGCTCTATAATCAAGCACCTCTAGATTCTAAAGCAAAAAAAAAAAACTATGTGGAATGTGTAATACAGTAGCGCCGCTATGCAACATTTGTTTAGCCACTTAGATTGTTCGATAGATAATGTTATTGAGGTTTGCACTTCGACCCTTAAAATCCATTGTGCGCTCTACTCTTCTCAGTACTTCGTCTAACCTCAACTCGCTTAGGAAGCCTAAGATGATGGTTTTGAGACAAGTTTCGATTCTTTATTTATTACCTACTTTTTTTTATTTAATTTTTGTACAACTACACTACATTCTACCACATAATTCGTATAAATTCAATCTTCAAACGTTTTGCAAATTTAAAAAAAATTCAATATATTTTAATCAAAAAGTTCCAGCTTTTTAATAAGAATTTTTCGAAAACTTTTCATTCCATAAAGTGAAAGTTTAAGGAAGCTCAATAATTAATCATTTTCGCAGCAAATAATTTTATATGAGTTTTGGCAGCTCAGTTCACGTGAAACGGGAACATAGTACTGCGTTTATGGAAGGAAATTACTAACAATGTCGGCAAACAAATTATAAAAACTCAATGGAAGTTGTTAGTAAATTGAAATCAGCTTTCTGTTATAGATTGAGATTGCCTTAGCCTCGTAGGTCTAAGGTAATTTCTACCCATTAATTGCAGAATGAATTCCGGTACACAGACCCAGATAGTGCAAAAATATAGCACTCAATTGGCAGATACTCTGCAATCTTCTGTAGAATTTTATATTTCTTAACAATTTCATAATTAATTTACAGTGACTGCCATTAGTTTGCCTTCTTTTTCATTGAAGAATAATTACTTATATAATTATATTAAGAATAAACGTGACTTTCTAAGTTTAGTGCAGAAAGTTTATATTCATTAATTATGTTTAGTCATAATTGCTTGCTTTGCTCTAGAAATTCTTGCCAATTACTTGCAGGATATTTAATTTATAACTAAGACTGATGTTTCTTTTTTTTAAGATTCACTCTGCTTAGCCATTTCCATTTCACTAATTGGCACACTAATTGTCGGCAGAGCTGTCCTTATTTGTGCCACTTATAAATCCTCCTTAAATCCTAACTAACTTGCTTAACTTAGAAAAAACACAGCAACTTCCTGCAAGGGGACGTAAAACTTTCGCCAGTCCCCCTACTCACACAGGAAATGTATGTGAAACGTATAAAATGAAAATAGAAATAACAGAAATGCGTAATGAGTGCGTGTCACTAAGCGCCACTGGGCAAATTGGCAAATACATTACTAACTGAATATATTTTTAATTAACTTTATGAAAACACTAATATTTACACGCAACAAAATAGTGGTGCTACTGGGCGTATGAGTGACTTTAAATGCCAACGCTGGTGTGTGTGTGTGTGTGTGCGAGCAGTAGCTCATGTGTGAACTGGTGTTGGAGATATGTAAATAACTAGATATGTATTTGTTTGTTTACGCTTTGTAACGAGCATCTAAAACACATTAGTAGTATCAAATAAATGACAATTAAGTAACAGCTAAGTCAGCATTTCTATAAGTGATTGTGAAGTTTTACACCCAGACTCAAACGACAACAACTTTAGTTATGAAATGTTCTTGAACAAATAAGATAAACAGGTATGCGCACATTTGCTGGCCTATCTCATTATTCGCTTGTGTAAATATTTCACAGACTTACCGAGTCTAGAGAAACTAACACGCGTTGAACTTAATGTCTTCGACAGTGCGAGTAAAATGCCAGGATAGCAAACAACAGAAGCTACAACTACAAATTGCATGCTGGCTCATTTGGAAATTTTTGTTTGGTAGACATACATACATACATACATCCTTAATGATCATAGTGTCATCCAGCAAATACCACAGAATGTGTTCAAATTTGCAATGAGCACGTGCCTTTGGCTTCGCACAATCAGCGCTATATACAAATCGTTTTATCTGACTACTCGTAGAACATTCGTGAGTAGATATGTATATAATACACTGCTTGCAATTAGTATAAGTACGCAGTCAGCGAGTCAAAAGCAGGAATCTTAGTATTTTTGAGTAACGTAATAGAAAATTAAGATTTAATAATAATTTTACGATTTTTAGTTCATCAATCGTGAATTGTAATCTATTTTGTTTTTGGGTTTTTCAGATTTCTTAAATAGTAAAATTGAATGATTATTTTTAAACCTACGCAAGTTTTTAGTATTCATTACAATTAGAAATAACCAATAAATAATCATGACTTTTTTTCAAGAGGAAAGCTTCGTAGTATAAAAAATTATAAGAAAAATTTTATGACTGTTGATTAATTGCTGACTTTTTGACTACGTAAATAACTTGATTTAGATGTTTATTGATTGCATTTGATTTTGTTAAGTTTCAGTTATATTTTGTGCACTTTTCGGTTTTTTTAAATATGAGTATTTATTAATTGCTGACTTTTAATATCCGACTGATTTTGGTTATTTGGTATTTTTTCATCCTTGATAATTCGGGATTATTTGATTTTTTAATTTTTCGTTTAAGCAACCCTTTTTATTTTTTTAGTATTATTGACAATTAATAAACTTACTTTTTATTATTCTATAAATGAATAGTTTTTGGTTTTACCTTTATAAACAATTTTTTTTACTCGACCAATAAATCATTTAAAATTTTTGTCAGTATTATTATTGACTACTTAATTAACTTGTTTTGAGTTTCTTGAATATTTTTATTTTTTGTTTCATTTAATTAAAAAAAAAATATATTTAAATATAGTTTATTCAATTAAATTCCACAAAACTCAAAATTTTAAACTTTGTAAATTAAAAGAAGAAAATTTATAAACTTGAAAAAATGGGGGTAAAATTTTTAAGTTTTAAGTTTTTCTTAAAATTTTTTGTTTTTTTTTAAATTTTGTTGATTTTAACGCTCGTTTTTTCTATATTAAATTTTTTTTTGAAGAAGAATGGAATGGAAGAAATTCGCAAGTCCGTCGCAAAACCAATAAAAAACAAAGAAATGTTTTAGGAACTTCAAACTTGGACTATATTTGACTAAAATTAAGTGGTCTATAAAATTGCATACCCGGGAAATTTCTGAAAATTCTTCGAAAAAAAATTTCAAAATTTAATATCGATTTTTTGAATTTTGTAAAATTTTTGCAAAGTTTGAAATTTTTATTTTTACTGTTTATATTATTGAAAGGACTTTTTCAAAAAAAAAAAGTAAAGAAAAAAATGTAAGAAGGAAAAAATTGTCAATAAAGCAAAAAAATAACACTGGACCATTTTCACTGTGAATTATTGTATCTGTCATGTTAGATATTAAAATGATGATTCCAAAAATAAACAAAAGGATATAATAATAACATACTATTTTATCGTTTATTTAAAGCGTTTCGTTTATAGGGTAAAGACAGCTCATTTCATAATTATAACGACAACACATATTGGCAATTGTTGATTATTTACTTTTTTTTAATAAATATTAACTTTTTTTCTAAAAATATAGTTTATTCTACAATAAAAAGAAAAACATATAAATCTAAAGATTCTGACATTTAAAAATAATTTTCAGAATTTTCAGAAATTATTTGAGTACTACAACTTTTAAATAGCTGAAAACCACCGTTGATTTTTTACAATTTTTTTTGCGAACGGTGTTGCATATTTTCTTTCATAATAAAAAATTTACCAAGCCTTTTATAGGCAGCAAAATGTGCATATATCTAAGCTAAGTATCCAGCTCTCAAGAAAAACAAAATCTTTTATCAAAATACGCTTATGAGATGAAAAAAGGCTAAAATTTAAATTAAATCATTTTTCAGCTCTCAAGAAATAAATGTTCGTATATTTATTTCTTCAAGAAAATTGGCACCAACGGCAAAGTTTATTTCTTGTGATTTTTCTTGAGAACTGTATACTAAACCTTAGGAGTTAAATTGAAATTGTTTACCAAACTATGGCCTGTCTTTGTTTTAATTATAAGCTGTATTTACTTGGCATCTTCCAATCTATATAATATTTTTGTTTTTTGATTTAGTAAAATTCTGTGTTCTTAAGCTAATGGCGCATTGGATACGTATGTGAGTACATACATACATACATACATATATATATACCTAGAAATATATGTGCACTATGTGAATTACGTTTCCTGTGGCAAACGAGCAACGGAAGGCATTTAACTGTTGAGTTAAACAATAACGGCCGTGTCAAATGACTCTGCGCCAGCGTTTATTGATGTGTGAAGTAAGTTCGTAGCAGCCAGGTGTGGCACATTAGCGCCGTGGGCTAAAGTGAAATCTAATTACATCTATACCTACATATGTACCTATTTCTTTTGTATACACATCTGTGGATATGCAACGACATTGGTCAGGCCTTCTTCCAACCTAAAGTGTTACCATATTTTATGGCATAATCAAATGGATATTAAAGTTGGACGGAGCTGGCAAGCCAAGAACATAAATGTCATATCATATCCGTGTATGTGTAATATATTCTCAAGTAGCAATTCACATATGCACCTTGATGTGCTTACAAGCCCATACACATACATTTATGTATGAATGTAATTGTGTTCATTACCATCGGCCCTTAGTTTTATGAGCTTGCCTTATTGTTTTGTCATTTTGCCATTTAAACACCTGAATATTTGCACAGCTACATATAGACAAAAGTACATAGAAATTCACAATTTCCCCATCCACACTAATTCCATTCCATTTCCATGTGGCTTGTGGCTAAATTTAGTTGTCTAGTGTTATTACGTTAGCACTACTTTAATTGAAATTTAATCAGCTAATCCTATTAAATTATGGCTTCACAGCTGGTGACACTCACCCTTTTGTTTTTCTACATACAAGGCACGTCATAACGATAGCACAACCATAGATTCACAAGTTTTGACTATTTATTTTTCTTTATTTAATTTTAATTATTTTTCAAAAATATAGTTCAAGTTACAACCAACACCGGTTAAATGGAAGTTTCAAATTTTGTTCAAATGGGGGAAAACAAGATTTTAAAAATTTTAATCAGAATTTTTAGAAAAAATGTATGTATGCAGTTTTATAGACCATTTAATTTTAGGATCATAAAGTGCAAGTTAAAAGTGGCTAAAAATTAGCGTTAATTTTTGAAAAATTTTTTCCTGCAGCTCTTCGGCAAATTCGCCCATGTAATGCTAGCCACTTCAAAGTAGCACTTTATAGTACTAAAATTAAATGTGCTATAAAACTGCATACCTAGATTTTTTTTCTACACCATCCATCCCCTCAATTTTCACAACAAGTTATCTACACGTTTCGGAGAAAGGGGTGAATGGCGGGAGGCTCCATCAAAACGGCTAATCGCGGAATGGGTGACCCCGTTTGCTTTCGTAACTGTATCTTATCAGAGCAGCTTGCTAGAAGAGCAAGACAGAGTTCGATTATCCGCCAAAACTTAAACTCTATCCACACCATGAAACAAATTTCTTGTCCTTGTGATTCATTCCACTCTGTACGACCGTCATGTGTGGAACATGCACAGCCATTTTAGTAATTTTCAAACGATCATGAGTGCTATAACTCGAAGCCATGAAGAGTGGTTGACTTATTTTACGCTGTTGACTTGCTGTGGTACTGAGCAAATTTCCGAGAGAGTTGATATTAAAGATGCCAAAACATAGAGCTTTGGATGGATTTTATATAGAAAGGGGCGATGAGAAAACAAATCGCTTAAAAGAAATCGATTTAAAGCGGTCGATACATATTTTGTATCACACACTCTAATTGTTATAAAAAATACATTTTTTCAAGCTAGAAACATTTTTTTAATCGAGTAAAAAATTTTGGGGATATATATTTTTTTTGAACATTTTAACCCATTAACGACCCCATAGAATGGTCGTTTGAAAAAATTTTTAAGTGAAAACTGCACAAAAAAAAATTTAGTAAATCGCTGGCCGAGCTATCTACACAGCAAATCTACAATATACCAAAGGACTAAGTTCACTCACAGTTGCCTTAATATACTCCTAATGAATTAACGAGAACGCATCTCTTTACTGATATAAATTCATCTCTTTTCATTTGCTTGAACAATCATATTTCATAATTAATACTCTTTGCAGAATGGAATGAATACGCTCATTCTCCACTACCTTTTATATCATAGCTTCACTTGCCATTCAATTTTCAGTTTCTATTCATCTTCCATTCTTTTCATGCCTCCCTGTGCTTTCATACTGCTACACAATCTCCAAAATTTGAAATTCAATGCAATCTTGTTACTCTTCCACTCACCTTAATGATCTGATTTCCGGATAGAGATACGCATTAGGGTTGCCACCACTTGTCGTGCCATACCAAGCAAAATGTTGCTCCTGCACCAGCGAATCATTGAACGCACCGTAAAGCATTAAGTGTCCATTCTCCGAAAGCCAAATTGCATTATTCGAGTGCAGGATTTCCTCTGCAAAAGCAGCAAAGTCAGGGTAGAGGGTGGGTGATGCATAGGAATATTGGAGATGTCGTCGCATATTCGAAATTCCAATTACGATTTATAAGTGAAGTTCATACATTTGGTACATATGCGATTTGAATGTCAAGTAGCCAGTTAGTTGTCAGTGGTCAGTGGTCAGCAGGTAGATAGATAGAATGAAAATTGAGAACGGAAATTCAATTTTCGATTTAAATCAATTTAATCGAATGCGCAATCAATGAATGGGTGAATTGAAATGAACCAGCAAAAGAATAAACGAAAGAATGAAGGTAGTGCTTAGTTAGAAGCTCGCCTAGTCACCTAAATAAAAGTCCACTTACCTTCATAGAGCCAATCTGGTATGCCATTGTAGACGATGCCAGGTACAGCATCGCGCGTTATACGATACACATGATTGGTGGAGCGCGGCCCCTGGCAGTAGTAGATGTCATAGTTGTAGACCAGCACTAGCGCATTTCTGGCAACGGAGGTTGCATTGTCATTGCCAGCTGTTTGGGTTGATACGAAGCGAGCATAGTGTAGATATGGCCACTCATCGCTATGTGCATCGATTTTCAATTTGATGCTTTCACTAAATATAGCAGAATAGAAAGAAAAAGAAAAAAAAATGAAAAAATATGAAAAAAGTGTTATTGGGTGTTGATAGAGGAAGCTGTAAGAGGGCGGTAGCTTTGTTTGTCGGGCAACAGTTTGTATTTTTGTTATTGCAATTTTTTTTTTCTTTGTATGTACTATGTGCCGCATAAGAAAAAACGGAAAGCGAAAACGAAAGTACGGAAATAGAACGGCAAAGGAAATGACAGTAGCCGGACAGCTGCATTCAACTGCTGTAGCCCACTTTCAGTGTACATAGTGTAGATGGTAGATATGAATTGAAATTGAATGGAATTGAAGAGATAAGCTTTAGGCATCGTTCACTGCTATTCATGGCCATTTCTTTTTTTAGCTTAGGGAGATAAATGTATTTAATATTTATGTACATATGTATGAGTGCTCCACGAGAGCTTTAATAATAAAATTGCAGCAATTATTCGAGCTTTAAAACAAATTTCTGACACTTTTTGCATTTTATAAAATAAACAAACAGTAGATCAAAAAAATGAAATGAAATTAGTTCAGAATTGCGAACTGCGTTCTGAAATTGGCCTTGATAAGGTAATATTTCTATTTTTAGAAATATGCATGTGAGAAGATATTTTTTAAACAATTCCGCAGAGCTCCAATGTAGTTTTTGAAGCTATTTAGTTGAGTTGAAAATATCATAAACTAAATACAAGTTCCTAAATTCGTAACATTTTATTTTTCACCCATTTCTGTATTCACCTAATTCTTAATAAAGTAAACACAGCGCTCTAAAGTATACAACACAAAATTTGTGAACGTCTGTCACTGGTTAGCTAAAATTTTATTCACATTCCCCTTGTCTGTAATTTTTAACTTACTTATGAAAATTTTTACGGAAAACGCGGATGACTAAGCGCATGCTTTTCAGGCCATAACTTTGCCAACGAATACTATTCACTATTCACATAAAATCCCCTATCACAATATCTTTCGATCAAAAGAGATTCCATTCCAAATAATATTTTGGTATCTTGCGCATATTGTCTAAAAAGCTAGCAAGGTTTTTTCGAGCCCTAAACAGACTGCGTTGCTGCACTTGAGCAAAATTGGTTAGTTGGTCGCGACAGTTTTATTTCTAATTTCGTTGAAAGGTTTAATTTCGCAAGTTGCAGTTTTTCAATATCGTAGTGTTGCTCAAATCTCTGATTATATTGTATTTTTAATAAAATTTTTATTTTCAATATCGTCTGCCAATATTGTACTCATACTACTTATTTGCTAACTATGTACATATAGACTTACCTTGTTTGTATATCGAAAAGTGTATATTGAGCCAAAAACGAATGCCGGAAAAGCTTTACGACATTCTGTGCCAACAAGATGTAACGCTTGTCCGCCGATATGGTGAATGTGTACGGTGCAAATGTTTTCTGAAGGAAGAAATTAATGTCAAAGAATATACCAAAAATATATTTCAATGTATGTACATATATATGTATGTATATTTGATTTTGTAAATGTAATAAAAAATAAATTACATACAGAGCATAAAAGTGCCATTACGTTTCGGGTGGCTAAACTAAATTATTGTAAAAATGAATAACTTTGCGCTGTTGCGCTTCTTTTACGTGTATTTTATAAACGTTTTATTTCCACCATTCGGCGGTTTTTATTTTAATGTATTTTAATGTATTTTAATGGTTTGTAAATCGACTGCGGTTGTGAGTGATTTTTGAATGAAAAAAAGAAACAAAAACGGAAACGCATTAGCAGTACGGGGCGATAGAAATATATTTTTTATACGGCAATTTGTTATTTGAAAAATGTATTAATTATTCATAGGTCTGTAGTTAAGTGCAATGAAAATATTATCTTTAATAATAAATCTTTTCTAAGTGGAAATTTAATTCCGAATTGTTTGCAATTTATTTTACTAAGTACTCAAAGCGTAGTAGAATATTACCGAAACCACATTGCGCACAAATACAAATGGTTTTAATTATTAATTAATGCAATATGAAAATTGATCAATGTGTGTATATTTCATATTTGAAGTGAAAAAAACGACAATTATTAAATGCTAATGAATAATTATAGAGGCATAAGAAACCAATGGAATTTAGTGCAATTTACCTTAATTATATTTAATTCATTTTAGTGTATTTAGCTGAATTAAATGTAATTTAGTTTAATTTAATTCATTTCATTTCTATTTAAATAATAGTAATTTAATTTTATTTAATATAATTTAATTTAATTCAATTTAGTTTAGATTAATTTGATGCAATTCAGTTCGGATCAGCTAGTCGAACTTAATTTAATTCACGTAAACCAATTCATTATATGATTTAAATATTTTATTTTGATTTAATTTAAAAAAAAATTGTGTTCAATGTAATTTAACTTAATTTTGACTATTTTAATGCAAACTGATTAATTGTTATTAATCTAAGTTAATTTGGCGTCATTTATCTTAATTCAGTTCAATTAATTTAGTTCAATTTGATTTACTCGCTTTTTATTTAGTTTAGTCTAATTTAGTTGGACTAAAGTAGTTGAATTTATTTTTTTAAAGTTTAGTTAACATTTTCAAATTTAGTTTAAATTGATTTAATTTTAATTAATAATGTGATAGTTCTGTTTAATTTAATGTAGTTTAGTTAATTTAGTTAGCTGAATTTCTACAAATGTAACTTCATAAAATTTAACTTAAATTTAAGTTTAATTTAATTTGATGTAGCCTAATTTATTTAGTTTAGTTCAACTTAATTGAATGTGGTTTAGTTTAGTTTAATTTAATTTAAGTCATTTTAAAATTTTGGATTTTAATTAATGTTGTTTAATTTAATTTCATTCAAATAAAATATCAGTATGTAATATATTACTTAATGTTGTTCTTTAATTCAATTTAAATTAATTTTAAATTAGGTTATTTTGACTAATTTACTTTAATGTGATTAAATATAATTTAATTATTATTTGAGCTTAATTTAAAACAATTTAGTTTTAGCAATTAACTTTATTAATTAGCTCAATTTAAATTAACTAAGTTTAGTTTTTGATTAGAGTGATTTAGTTTTTATTAATTGAGTTCCTTTAATTTAGTCATTTTTTAATTGACTAATTTAAATTTAATTTAATATATTGCCAAGCACTGTTGAATTTAATTTAGCTAAAGTAATCATATTTTGCTTAGTTTGACTTAATTTAAAATGGTTTAATTTAATTTAAATGTATTTAATATTTATTGATTTACTTTAATTTGATTTAATTTTGTTTTATTTTACAATATTTAATTAAGTTAAAATAGTTCCATTTTGACTAAGTTGAAGTTAATTTTAATTAATCTTAGTTAATTTAGTTAAATTTTAATTAATTTAATTTAGTCATATTTAATTAATTTGGTATACTAGAAAAAGTAAAATTTGTTTATTATTTTATTTAATATTTCTTGCATTTCAATGAGTTCAAGATTTCTTTTATCTCTCTCAATTTATATGAGGTTTTATTCTTTCTTAAAAACTACGTATGTGTGGATATTTTTTTACTTACATACGTCACATTTGACATGAGTACCCGCTCGGTAAGACTTGATGCATTTAATAATGCTATTCGTCCCCAGTGATCCTGATACAAAAATTCCTCACCTACAATTCAATCGATTAAAAGTAAGAAGAGAATGGGAAATGGATTAATTTAGTTTCGAAAAAGATATATACGAAATATAGTTAATGATTATTTATATTAGTTGAAAAAATTGTTTGTCGAGATTTTAAATATTCTTTATTTAGATAACTAATTAATTTTTGCTAAGCCAACTGCCCGAGGTAATGTTCATATCCTTGACCTTTTCCATTAGTATTTTTTTTATACCAATGCAATTGCAGTGAAAAAAGGATAAAAAAGGTATATTTGAACTTTTTATAGAGTTTCGAAATAATTATTGAATTCGCTCATATTTTTATGATAAGGTATAATGGCACTTAATAAATTTATCGGTCTTATAATATGCTTGAAAAATTTAAAAATTAACTGCTATGTCTCTCTCGAAAAGAATCTCATATAAATCACCAAAATTTACAACCACAAAAAAAAATATATAACTTCGTTATTCAAACTTACCATTAATCCATGTGCCATTGGAGCGCTGTGGCAAAAAGAGTCCATCCACAATATCTTGCAGTTTGATGCGTTGCCCCTTGACTCGTGGCCCCTCATCGGGTGGGGTGAGGAGTACCTTTTTTGATAAATGCAGAAATTTTATATGATGTTTTCTATAAAAAGAAAACCAGACAAAGAGGAAGAAAAAAGCACACAAAAAAAAGTACCGGGGGAACACACGACCACCACGAGACACAAAAAAAGTGGAAAAATGGGAAAATATATGACATAAAATTTACACAAAAATTTGCGGGATGACACAATGGCAAAAGAAAAAAATATAGTAAATGCATACATGAGGCAAAGTAAGCACACGTACATACATACATATTTATTGTATATTTTGTTGTACATAGTGGGAGAAATAATAGCGTGCATGAAAAAATAAAAATAAATAAATAAATAAAAGTTCAGCAGCCATGAAGTATGCAACGAATTACAAAGAAAAAAAAAGGGTATGAAATTAGCAGTAGACGAAATGAAATGAACAGAAAATTGCGTTTAAGTTGAGCGATAGGGATGTGCATACATACATTAGGGCGAATCGGAACATGGGAGATTTTAATAACATAGTGCAACTGCGATGAATTCTATGATCTTGGCATACAATGCTTGTGCGTAACTCCATTGACATTGGAAATAATTTTTTATTAGCAAAACTTGGCAAAATAACGCTTAAAGTAGTTTTCAGCGAGAATAGTAAAATATTTGTTTTCAGATTTTGCTATAAAATAGTTGTGGCTTTCCTAATTCAGTTTTAAATATATTTTAAAAAATTCTAATAAAAAACCTCATAATTCAATATTTTAAATTATGTACAAAATTTATATAAATTGGCACACAACACAATTTTTCGTTCATGAGTTTATCGCAACTCCGTCATCAATGAAAATTTGATGGCAACTTATTTAAATTGTTTTTGAAGTAATATAAATTATGTAGAGAAATTTACATTTACATTTAAAATACACGCCATACTCTTAAAATGTCTAAGAAATTTATGAATATACAGAATTTTCTTCTACACAAAATTAAAAAGAATTTCGAGCCACGCGAAACTTTCACCTAGATAAATTATTGTTGTTAGCTAAAAAATTTCCTTAAAATTCGCTTTAAATATTAGGAATTGTCATTAAACAATTATTAAAAAAAAATTTTTTGATTTTTGTTTTTTAATTGTGAAAAATGTTGTAGAAAACCCCAATTAATACTGAGTTTCAAACTTTCTTGAAAATCTATAAAAATTAAAAAAAAAATAATCAATTTTTATTTTTAACTCAATAAATTACACTGATTTAGGTCAAAGTTTTAAACTTTTTAGAAAGTTAAAAAAAATCAGCTTTTTCTTTCAGTCAAAAAGATTTGTCATCAAAAAAAAAAATTGTCAAAAACCATTCGAAACTTGAACATTATTATGGTAAAATTTCCTAAAAACGCCGACTAAAAAGTTTGAAATTTTATATTTTCTGGAAAGTTGAAACTTCCTTTTATTTTCAGAAAGTTAACGATATTTTTTCAAATATTTGCGTCCAAATTTTATATCCAGCTAAATTATAGATTTTAATCTTTTTCCAACTTCTTCAAAAAACCTTCATGTAAATCACTTGGTTTAATTTTGCCCAAAAAAACGTTTGATCTCAGAATGCCAAAATCTTCGAAGATTTTACCATTTCATTTTCAGTAGGAATAATGAAGAACCCAGAAATGTTTTCACAGAGTAATCGATTTTTCTGGCAAATTAAACTGGTAGCCACACGTCTGGAACGAAAATTGAGATCCTAAGAAACATTGTATGCGTTTTTACTATTCTCCGATAATTTAAAATATGCGGTCTAGTGGTTAGTCGAATAAGTTTTAGTAGCAGCTGCTAGTAGGTATGGGCACGTTATTCTTTCAGGTAGTTTTTCGCTCGGTAGCCTCGTGGGTTTAATCAATGAAAGTTTCAATTTCAAAAATGCTGAGAGATCTGGAAGACGCTAACACTCTCTGCTCTAACACAAATTAAATATTCACTGTGATCATTTACTTTGCATACTTTCAGGATGAAGATTTTGAAAAGCAATGGAATAAACAGTTTGATTTGTAATGATTAGCAGGACGATTATCTTTTATATTGTGTATTAAAATTGTTAGAGAATCTATAAGACGGTGCACCATTAAATCGGGTTGTGCGAGATTTAGAAAACAAGTTTTATTTACAAAATTAACAACTTAAACTTTCACAAAGCATAAAATGGAGTACATGAACTATTTGTGGTTCTTGTTTTTATACGCGGATATACAACTAAAATATTTGCGACCCACTCATCCATACAGATAAAAATGTACATTTAGTATGATACATACATTTTGATCACTTTTGAAAATAATTAAATGCATGCATTTTCATAATTTCGAAATTTTACTACTCAAATACATTTTATTACACATTTAACTATTAATACAAATGCGCTTAATTTTTTGTTTGCACTTTTACACTTATCTAAAATACATTCATTTTTTTCTATATTTGCAGCAATCACACTTACCACTGAGGTCACAATTAACGCCAGTACAATTATTATAACCAACAAGGCGATAAAAATGCCGCGCCAATTCCGTTGATTTGGATTGCTGGAGACCAACTGCAAGTGAAAAATAAGAGAAAACAAAGTGAAATTAGATTAAAGTAACAACAGTGACATTTTAATATCGTCCTGCGCAAATATTTCAAGAACAAATAGACAAATTTGTAATTTGAGAATTTTGGACCATGAAACTTATCAAGCTCTTTCAGTTGATATATATTTACACTCTGTAGCTATTATAGTTTACTCAAGCTAAGAAGTACGTCAGATACATACAGGTGAAGCTAATAAAAGCGCCTTCAAAAAGTGAAGTGTTGTGAACGAGAAAGTGGAATGAATGCGATGAGTGGTGTCAAATATTCGGCGGCCGAAAAAAATATGTAAGTATACCATACAAATAAATACCACTTTTAGTGAATGAAATTAAAATATTACAATAGCCCCTACAGTTTTAAAAAACCACTAGTTTAATCTTTTTAAATCGACTAATACAAATTGCAAATAAAAATCTGCAGTGCCTAAAACTATGCAGCACAAACAGTCCAATTTTACTTGCTCTTCATATTGCCATATTTGGTCGATTATAATTTAAGGCTAATACTACATATTTATATTTTCCAATAGAAAACAAAATTAAGCGGACTTGTCAAAGATTTTATATTTTTGAAAATTTGATCCATTTTTTTTGCATATTTTCAGCCAAAAAATGAAAATACAGAACAGAATATTTTCAAAAATTGTAATTTCCAACTATTGTCATCAATCATATATGTATGCAATTAATATAATATACTCTATCTGAGACTTCTTGACACAGCACTATTCAAGTGTTAATATTCTACTAATAAATTTCCAAAAAATTTGGTATTTAGTCCTACCGAAAGTCCAAGCCATCTTAGCTCTTCGAGACTTAGCAAATTTAATGGATCACATAAAATAACTTAGGGTAAACCTACGTATCTTCTTGGAAAATAACGCCACCTATATTCGACAGTTACAGAGAGGTCTAAACCAATGAAAAGGTGCAAACGCCTCAGATCTTAGTTTCAAGTTTAAAGATTTCTCATATATTGTAAAATTTTGAGAGCGTCTTGGGAGATTTGAGTACATAACCGCCAGTTTCACGAGAAATTTAAGTGGAAAGATATATAATAAGTTCTGTAAGTTTTCATATAAAATTCAATAAAATTAAAAAAATTTTGCATTTAAATTGCTTCTGTGAAACTGGATGCAAGCGTTCTTATCGTTTTATCAATATAAGAGTTACATTTGGTTGGGATGCTGTGCGGTCTCAGTAACCGTCACTGTAGACTTCTTTTTTCGTTTTCGAATTCTATTCAATTTTCAGTTAGAAAACCTCCTGTAACTCATCGCTCCGCGTCCTTTACCTGACTTTCGAGTTTTGTTTTCGCAAAAATATAATTTAAATCTGAAAATTGAATGTGTGACTACCTCTTTTCTTCGTACTACCTTTTTATAATGAAGTTTCAATTCTTAATTCGACTTCGAAAAATATAAGAAGTACAGGACCTGACACTCCTTAAATTATACTCAAATGCTTAAAATATAGCCAATAAAATTGGATTCTATTCACTTATCTCAAAGTCGTGTCACTTTTGCGCATACTTGACGGCTGGAAAATTTAAAGCTTTTTATTGAAACTCTAAATTCGTAATTCATTATAAGTAGTGCGTTAAAATATGCGATAGCTAAATTCGCTTAAATTTTCTGCCACACGAAAACGTCAGCCTACTTCGAGATACATAAACGAAGAAAACGAAGTGAATTAAATGTAAATTAATATTAACAATTTTTTTTAATAAAATTGTTTATGGCCCTCTTCAAAAAAAAAAAAAATTTTTAAAATAGAGAGCAAATGAATTGGATACATTAAATTGCACTCAATTTTCTAAGTCCAGCGCAAATTATGAAGGCTTTTCGTTAGGCAGCGGTATTCTATCAACGCCCATGAAAAATGCCCACATATTTATTTATTTATATTAATCTTTCTCTTAGCTAGGCATTTATTTTATTTGCGAACATCCATTTGAAGCACTTTGTCTCGAGTACCCTTTTTGACACATGTGTTTTTTTTAAACCATTTCTAAATGGGAGCGCAACAAGAGGTTGCACTGCATGGCCATTCTGCCCGTTCTTCATGCGTAACATATTTGTGTATTTCGTTTAGCTTCGATAACCTTTTTTAAAGTTTTCCATTGTCTACTAAATCTTGCCCATCTTGCTTCTGTGAGCCAATTTTTTTTTTTTGCTTTGCGTGTTTGCGGAGTTTATTTGCTTTTTTTTGGCAGCAATTGTGGTTATTTTCTTGGCCAACATTATACCAATATTAGAATGCTTTCTTGACAGTAATTGTTAAAGAAGAATTTAGTAGCAAAATAAAAAATACGCTTGGCAGCAGATATACCAATTCTGGAAGTTTTAAAAGTTTTAAATAATTTATATCTGCGTTCGGGACATATTTTTAGTCACAAATTTGTATGGTAAATTTAATGTAGCTAATTTTAAAATCCCACATCTAATTTCGAAGTCCCACAAGTGAGTTATATTTTCTAAAAGTCGGGTGGAATAAAAAAAAAAGAAATTCAATTACTTACAAGTTTAAGGCCAACCAAAGTGAAACGGAAATTAAATTGCTTGCAAAAGAAATCAAATTACTTTGACGCAAATTTGTAGGTGTGCGTATAACAAAGTATTACAACACCTTAACGGTACTTTCCCTTCAGCAAAAAAAAAACTTAAAGCTAACATTATGCACATGAAAAATACGCATGTATTTTGCGTTCTCCTTATTTGCTTCTT
The DNA here is from genome assembly GCA_951828415.1 of Anomoia purmunda. Lineage (NCBI taxonomy): Eukaryota > Metazoa > Arthropoda > Insecta > Diptera > Tephritidae > Anomoia > Anomoia purmunda. Next base: position 7,902,562 of record OX639994.1, read on the forward strand.
CTTCTTTCGAACTTGCAATTCTCAACATAATAGGCGCATTAAATATTAATTTATGGAAACTCCGCCCCTCCCTAGAGTACATAAGTATGTATGTATGTATGTACCCAATTTAATTAAATATTTTATGAGTACAATATATTCGAATTCGAAATGAAGGCGCCAAAAGGAGCAGTCATCTGCTTACTTGAAAATATGTTTGGGATATCCTACAAGGAGTTACTGAGCTAATAATTTGCCTGTAAAAGTCTGTAGGTGAATATTCAACGATTGTTAAAAATTGAAAAAACTTTTAAAATATTTGATACATTTTTTTAATTGCATTGACCTAAGAAATTTTTGAAGTATGAAAAATATTAAATTTCTGAGGTTAAAACCATTATTGTAAATTCAGTTATCACTCATATTACAATATTTTTTAAAATTAATATGCAAAAATTGTGTGTCAAATTCAATTAGCTTGTTAGTTTTAACGAAACAATTAAATTATGTCAGAGTTACAAAATCATTTTTTCCAAGGGATTTTCCTTTTAGTTAATTTCAAAAATATATCAATTCAAATACTTTCCATTCTGTAACAAAAACAATAAAATCCCGAATTTCAAACTTTTTTTAAGACAAAAAAATGCAAACATTAAAAAAATTGGAATATTTTTGAATATGGCTTTTCAAATAGTTCGGATATACGGTTTCTCTTATTTAAAATTTTGTTGGAAAGAAAAAAAATTCAATAAAATTTCATTAAAATTTTAAGCTTATCAACAATATATTTTAGATTTTTTTTTTTGTATCCTTTTAATTTTTTTTTTGCAGTTTCAAATGTGCTGTGATTTTTTTTTTAATTTTATACAATTTGTGGTTATTTTACATGTTTAAAACTTGGTTAAAAAAAAAAATAAAATGTTCAAATAAAAAAAAAACAATTTTGTTTTATAAAGCTAGAAATTTCCCCTGGGTTTTTTCGGAATTTTATATTATATGTTTATTTTTCTTGTGTCAAACTTTATAAAAAAAAATTAAAAAAAACTTCCCTAAAATTTAAAACTAATAATCATACAAATTTTAAACATAAAAAAATAATTTTGTATTTTTTTTTTGAATATGCAGTTTCATTACCATTGATTTCTGAAATATTAAATGGGTATTCTCATGTTTGAAGCTTTGTTTAAAACAAAGAAAAACTGAATAAAATTTCATAAAAATTCAAACTTAAAAAAAAATTTTAATTTTTTTTGGATTGAACAGATATATAGGGTTTACCATAGATTTATTCCGAATGTGTTTCGGTTTTCTTTCGAAAGTCGAAATTTAATGAGCAACGAAAGTACGTACTCGAAAATTTTCAAAATGCCTTTTGTTTTTAATACGAAATTTGGTAGGAAACTTGATAAATTATTGAACATTTTTTATAAATCTAAAAGTTGGGTTTATATGTGGGATTATGGCTTAATGGAAAAGTAGCTTAAGATAAATCAAACACATATAAATTTGAACAAATTTTTCAATAAGTAGTGACCTTATAATTTAAATACCTTGTGTAGTATATTTTGTCTGTCAAACCTCTGCTAACTAACTGCAAATTGCCATTTCGAGAATAAAACACCCAATGTTGCTTTTATAGCTTTCGACATTCTTTAAGCTGTTGCTTAGATGTTGTTGAATTTTTTAATTGTCCATTTCAAAATTAATTGCTTAGAAATTTTTGCTACACTACCCAAAGCTTATTTTGGTAAATTGCCAAATTATTGGAGAGATTTTGGTACAATTAAAATAGAAATATGCAAATATATTGTAAGTAAATGTGAAGGATGCGTAAACTATTTGGTTGAAATATAAAGTGTTATATTTGTGTGTAGCTATCACTGTGTGAGTGGGTTTATGAATGCTGCTACTGAGTTTTATAAAGGACGAATGAATGGAACTGAAAGTTTTCACAATACTTATTTCATTTTAGTTATTTATAACTAACAAGCCATGGATGGTGATGTAAGGTTTCGACAGGTCTTTGTCGTTTATACTTAGATGTGCATATATGTGTGAATGTATAAAGTTCAAATAAATATAACTTTTAGAAAGTATTCACTCAAAATATTCACAAAATATTCTTAGCACAACTGAACTCTTCTGCGCATTAAAAGACAGTTTAAAGGGGTTTTTAATTTACTTTATAGATCCAAAACATGTTTGTGTTAAGGCCTGCAGAAATCCTTGTTAAATGATGTGTCTGATTTTTATTCGAAAGTTTTACCATTCGAGTTAAATATCACCACAAGTGATACTAAAAAGAAATATCGAAAATAAAAATTTAATAAACAAAACGCTAAAAGCCGTTTGGCTTCGATGTAGAAACCTGAATTGGTTTTATATTAATTTTTGCCCTAATTTTATTTGTATCAACAAATATTTTTAACCGCAAATCGAGTTTTTATTTGGAAATTAACATAAGAACCAACGACCGCAAACTAAATAAAAAATTCTAATTTTTCATAAAAAGAAAATGTTTTTGTAAAGCCCACGCCTACACCAAGAGAATCAGCCAAACATCTTCAATGAGTCCATTTTCAAATAATAAAGTCGAACCTGTTGTGCGCGGGGCTTGGGACACGCTACATAAGAAATACTACCAATGAAAATTTCAACATGCCTCGGATGAAATCTCCCTTCTTTATGACGACCTCTGGTAACGTATTAATGACCCTGATTTCAAACTCTAAATAGCGATAGTGCCCCTGCTCGGCTGTTTGATGACCTCGTAAGAGTAAGGGCTGACTTCAACGTCAGCGAGGAAATGAAATGGACGGTGCAAGATAACAAAACTATTGGACCTTGCGACGTCTACTACAGATGCCATGTAAAGGAGTGTATGGTAGGAGAGAGATTTTCACCGTCACGGTATGAAAATCGTACTTGGCGAATTCATTGGGTTAGGTCATATGGTCACATTCTCGAAAAATTTAGTCTCAACCACAAACCTCCGCTAACGGGTTGATCCTGATCGACTTGGCCTGAAAAAAAATTGAAAAACGCGAAATCAAATCAGTCATATTGCGATAGAAGCTAGGCACATATAAATGTAAATATTAGACGTATGTTCAGTCCGAGGACGGATCCTTATCTTGTCGCACTCAAGATGCACAAACGCCTCTCCGAAGCAAAGAACGTGAAAAGAAAGACACAAGGAAAGTTCGACATCGGACTAGTACCAACTTCGCTACTCGATTTTGCCGTTTGCTCACTAAGAGCACTTCACAGCAAACCGGGATTTGCGAGTATTGAGAGCACAATTCTCTCTCACTACGTACATTAGTTTTCAGCAACCCCGAAGGAACGACTGGCATGATGAGGAATACTGCGTCGCTGCGGAAAGTACAGATGCTGCCTACAAGGCGAAGCTGCGATCGAATGCAACGCGAACTGTACCGGCGGTTGAGAAAGAAAGAGAGCCGTATTAGTTGTAGAAAGAAAATATAGACTCCATTACGTAAGTTTGAAGAGCTTGAGATGCTAGCCCAAAGGAAAAGTGCACGAAAGTTTTAACCAAAGATGCGACGATTTACGAAAGGTTTTAAGATCACGGCAAATTATTGTAAGAACAAGAACGGCTACCTGGTGACTGATGTTCAGAGCGCGTTTAAAATGAAGCATAAAAGCGTAGCCGGAAGAGATGAATGGTCCGAACCCTAATCGCTGATGTTGGTATTAACATGATGTCACCGACCTCGATGAAATTAAGATAGCAATAGCGCGGCTACGGAACAACTGAGCTCATATCGGAAGAATGCTTGCTTGCTCGCCGATTGGAAGTTTTTAATATAACTATAAAACAATTTGGCTCTTTAGAGAATAAATTTGTCCTCTCTGCTCTCAGAATTTTAAGTTCGAATTTGTGAGTTTTTTCCAGTTGCAAACCCTGATGATATTTTGAAAGCCTTTTTGGTAAAAATAACATGTGGCTAAAAAAACTCGCTGAAACTTTGACTATACCTTTTTGCCTGGCTGAAATTTTTGTTAACAGATTTCTGCCAACATTGCCAAGCAGTTGCTATGGCCGCCAATCAGGCCATAGATTATATAAACTATCTTATTTATATTTGCACAAATCATATTCGCATATTAATAGAACTAGAGGAATAAAATGCTAGTTTATTTTTTTTCTACCATGGTTGTATAAACTCATATTTCATTTCGTATTGAAATCAATTTCCCTTTTTCAATGCTAGTCAGTTCTATACAATATTTATTTTCAATACACAGTTTCCGCCCATGCAATAAATTTAGAATCGAATAGGATGCCAACCAGCGCAAGATAAATACCACGGCAATATTTATGTGCTCTCATTTGCAGTTGTGCTCTTGTTCACACAACTAAGCCGCGTTGAACCACCGTCATCAACAAAGGTCATCGAAAAGCATCAATTTCACCAAATCGCGACACCCAGAATTCCATTAACAAATAATGCTATCCCAACCAACCGTTTACGTACATACATACATATATACCTAGTGTTTAGGCCAACAAGGAAAGGACTGAAGCCAAATTCAGCTCATATTGTTTAGAGAAAGCAGATGGATGAGATTTCGCGCACTTTAAGTGAATACTCGTACTTCAAGCGACGGCTGCAAATTTAAGCTCTGCGTATTTGTTGGCAATTTACTTTGTGGCTTAATTGTTTCACTTAAACCATTTATGTAACGTCAACTCGTAGTAGAAATTAGGAAAGAGATACAAGCACCGATGAGATTACTACCAACATAGCAATGCCAACAATTCAAGATTTTCAAAATGTTCAAACAAAGCGAAGTCGCACACTTCAGTTACATTTACGATATCGTTGGCTGCTGCTCCTCCTTGCTTCAGCAAACACTTTAAGCTTTGAGACATCTTTTTCTTTTGTTTCACTTGGCTGTCGTTTGTTTGAGGAAGCGTAGGGTTTTACGCTTACTTCCCGCTTTGATACTTGTTTGTTGTTGTAATTGTTGGGTTTGTATGCGGTAGAAGGGGCTAACTTGCGGCAGGATCCGTTAAGCTGACATAGCAAACAAATGCGATAGGAAAAGTAAAGGGCAGTGTTGACATAACTCTTTTATGGTCACCAGCGAAAGACAAAAAATGAAAAAAAAAATGATTTTTTGGTGCAAAAAAAGCAGGATATATGTACACCGCGGAATTTGATATATGAAATTTGGACGTGGGCCAAAAGTGCGCTTCTAAAAACCGCTGAGTGATGCTTCGTAGGTGTTGACGCAATCAGACTTGAAAATCTAATAAACCATTGAAATGTTAACACCACTTGGATAGCTGATTGAAATTAAGTGCTTTTTGCGTTAGCTGAAAAGTGAGCTATATTAAAAAAAGATGGCAATAAGCTGAATTGGAAAGTGGAAGAATAAGGTACTCTGAGTAGGATTGTTCTGACTTCAAGTTCCTAGAGAATTTGCTTTTTCCATCAATTTGGAGCTACATACTTCGCTTAAACCCGAAAGAAAACTATACACCACATTGGTGGAATCTTAAGATTTGAGCAATGCAGAAAACCGGCGTAATGCTCTTTAACTAAGTCAAAAGAACAGGTTTTCGGCGTTCCCACGACAGTCGGTTCTACGATACCTGAAGGACCCCGATTTATATCCGGCCAAGGACTGTCATTTTAGCAGCATTCCCCCGAAATTTTATGGGGAATTTTTTATGCTGTTACAACAACAACACCAGGTTTTCGGTTTCATTCCAGAAGGCCACAAAGAGCGCACTACGTAAATTTTGGGAAAACTTTTGCGAAAAGGTTGAAGAAATGTCTAAAGCCAATTGACTTCGAAAAATTATTTCAAAATGGCTTGAAAGAGGAGCTCTAATTAGAACCCCAACGGTGACTGGAAATTAAAATGTATCGAAATATTGAAGATACTTACGAACTCCCATTCCACAGGGTGCTCTAACAATATTCCCAACACTTCGCTCGTTCCTAAGACCTACTTTTCCCTAGGCAATTCTGTAACAAAACCACTATGATAGGGTGGAATGGGCTATAAAGCCTTTGCCATCCAACAAATCTCCGGCCGCCGAATTATATTATTTGTCCTAAACACATAGTTTACCCTCTCTCAGATTTTTCCAGCCTGCCTAACCCTAACCCATATCCCACACGAGTGGACAGGGGCGAGGAGAGTTTTTCTCCCAAAATGGGGCAATACCGCTTTTGTGAAGCCGAAGTACTTCAGGCCAATAAGTCGCACTTCTTAAAAACTCTAGAGAGGCTCATAGATGAATATACTCAGAAATCTCTCTCCCAACCAACATTCATATTCTAAAGGCAAACCCATGTAGACCGCACTTAATAAAGTCATTAAAATTATCGAAAAACGATTGCCCATTAGGGAATACACGCTGGCATTTTTTCTTGATATCATGGGAGCCTTTAACAGCATCCACCTTGATGCTGCTTCTAAATATCTCTGTAGAGTGAAGGTGTAGTTAGGATTGTTGGATTTTGTTAGGCATCTGGTCTAAGGAATGGGGACCCTATTCTACGTAGCTACCGTCTGGCATCCAGCGCTATGCAAGTATTTATCCAGGGCCAAGAATTAATTTAAAACCTTCCACCAATGGATCTCTACGGCAAATTTCTGGGTGGCCACAGTGCTGCCCAAGAAAATTTACACGTTGAAGAAAAGTTTGAACCCATCAAGTGTTTCGTATTTTAAGTGCCACTCAGTGATTATGTCTAAGTTGTTTTCACAAACCACGTGCACCATGGTATTCATAAAGAGAAATTAAACTGCAAACAAAGCACGTGGGAATTTTAAATGCACTGCATTTCATTGTTTGCCAACGCTACACACACACACACATGCACTGATTTACTTACAATTTCTATATTTTTCAAATGTTTTTTTTTTGTTTTAATTTTTTTTAAGCTCAAAAAACCCCCCACGCAATTTATAAAACATGCCCCACGCCAATTGGACAAAATGACAAAAGAATTTTAATTAAAAAAAATTCAAGCAAATAGTAACCCTCCATCAATGGGGAGTCGTTTAAAAAAAAGTGTTTATCCCTTTCATAAGCACTAAATATCTATGCGCCTAACTAGAAACAATTGAAGTGATGAAACATTTAGAACCAAATTGAAGGTCAAAGCGCAAATGCTCATAAATCAAACTACGTTTGAAAATGTGAATACGATTGGTTGCGAAAGTGATGACACTTCAAGTGCGAATTGTTATTGCATTTCAAATCGATGCGTTGATGCATAACGCATTTGACGCGAACTCAAAGGAATACCGCATGCAATATTAGAAGAATAGAAATGAATAGCTTTACGTTTGTGTAGGTACTGTGGCAGGTGTTTCCTGTGTGGGAGTGAAAATGCGCATGGAAATGAAAATAGATATGAATCTGACGATCCAATATGCAGTGGGTTGAGAATTTTTTTTATTTCATAGAAATTGGTTTTGCTAAAAGCAAAATAAATTCATAAACTTGAAATGGATAAAATAGTATTAGGTACCCTTCTTTTGACTTAAGTTATTGCTGTTTTAAATTAGGTTACGTTCATGTAGCTGGGTCCCGAAGCAGACATAGATCCTTTGGACTCCATTGTGAGAAACCACGTCTTTGTGATGAAGCTACTAACTGGCTAACCCCCGATATGTCCGCCGGAGAGTGAAGAAAAAGATATGTGATTCTCGCGAAAGACGGACAACTGAGCAAAAAGTGCTAAGATCATCCTCGTCGTCAGTTTTCGCAGTAAAGTGCACCGTATGGATTCCGATTGGAGAGTACCCTGGCAGTACTTCCTTAATTGGTAGCGATGCTGTGGCTGGGATAACCAAAGAAGCTGACGTGACCTCCGGTCCACTTTGCACCAAAACTACCTAACGATATTACACGCTGCCCAGAGCATTTATCAAGCTGATCGCAAGCCCTTTGGTTCAGGAGCAGGAGGGCAGGTGGCCAGAGAAACCCCGAAGACCTCCTTACTTAAGGAGTCCTTTTCAAGTGTAACTCACTTTTCAAGTCTAACTCATCTGTTTCAGAACACGCTGGGATATCGCTGTGCCTATTTACCCAAATTATTTGGACGAAGGAACATTGGGAGGCTTTTGAGAGAGCAGTCAGACAATCCATAACACCATCGATGACAGCTCTTCCCAATCCTCTCTAGAAGGAATGGCGCTACCAAAGTATCACTCAGGATCCTCGAATGACCACAATCCGAGTTAAATTTATATCCAATACCCTGTAGCCTGACAGAGGCCTAAGCTGCCAGGCTTTTCACTGCAATATGAGAGTCTATTTATTGGAATTATATTCAATATGATGCTCAGCGCTCGAGTTTGTGTGGTCCGAAGAGCACCATTGATTCCAAAAAACACCGTTTTTTGGTAAAGCATCCCATCTAGGAAGAACTTCATACAGAAGTATCGGTTCTGCTACCTGCTCATGTAACAATTTAAAAGCTGTTCTCGTAGACGAGAGAACTCAGGGCTTGCCTATGGCACCCCTACAACATTAACCGACAATTAGTGCCTTTTTCTATCTTCGGTCTTTCCTTACTATTCAGTTCCCAGTAAAGTTTCTCATCCAGTTATAAAACTAGATAACAGAAAGTACGAGCTTAGTACCACCCACCGACGGCAGTTGAATGTGAAGAATGTTGTACATGCCTGTTGCATAGAATAAGCTTGGGGTTCCCAGGGTTTGCATTAAGTTCGTAGTTTCGAGGTTCCAGCTGCTAAACGCACTTAGATATTCTGGCATAAGAAGTTCACATAAGATATCCTAATATCTTCCTCTGATAATGGAAACCATGCCAATAACCTGGCAGACTTCAAGCTTTAGTCTCAACCACAGGTCAAGGATCACAACAATCTAAAATCACGGCGAGAGAAGCGACCACTGGGAGAGTGCCACCCCACTTCGCAACGATGAGCGGCGCAGATTCCACTGAATTTTCTTTACACTACACCTGTTGTGATGGCGAGAATCTCTCACGCCGAATACTCGGAGCCGACCAAGCCATTCTCTAGATTAGGTCGAGCAAAGAAAAGCATCCTCCATCATCATCTAGGTGTCCACTTCAATCCCTTCATATATAAATTCATACCAGTCAATGTTGATAAATATCTACTTAGTTTACTAAATTTTCGTCAGAAATTCATCTTATCAAACATTTTGATAAGCAGACACTGAGTTTGCCCAAAAGAAGGCTGAACAAAAACTTAGAATACCTTCAATTAACTTGCTTGTAGTGAAATTCACAAAACGCATTAATGTGAAAAATAATAATTGTGAAAATACAATGAAGGAAATGTAGCAGCAGCTGAGCGAACTATTGAAATAACTGTGCATGGAAATTATAATGGTGGTGGTGGTGGTGGTGGTATTGGTAGCAGAGCGTTATAAAATCTACAACAACAAAATCAACACCCACACCAACACCCCCATACACTTTATTTTATTAAAATCTAGCTAATGAATGAAAGTGCTGGAAAGTTGATCCTTTCAACTTGAATGCTGTACATGAGCCGCGCCGATAGTGAGCTGACGTGAAGTGAAGGTTGTGCCAGTTGTTGGGGGTGTCGGATAAATGAATAGAAAATAATACAAGTAGTGTGTGTGTGCTAGTACAGGCGCGGCTATTCTAAGTAGAAGTTTACTACAGTGGAAATCTCTCAATGAGTGTATTTTCTTTTTGTTCGAATGAACGCGTACGCTTCGTTGCCTACGCACTAAAGGTGTTTAATTCGCAACAGAATATAATTTTCATAGTTAACTTATAATGGCTTAGAGAAATGTTGAATGGGAATGAAATTTACTCGGTCCCAAGAAGCAAGCTAATTAAAGTGCGTTAGAATAGACTGCCGGTTTAATGAAGCTTTTTGAAGCGACTTTTCTTAATTATATTATATTATTTCTCTGACACATAAAACTCAAAAATACCAAAATATTTCCATTGAAAATACTAATTTTCTTTCATTAAGACTGGCTTGAATTAGTTTTTCTTCAAATTTTCTCTATTCGTCATAATTTTTTGCCTTTTGTGCTTATCCTTCTACTTTTGCTTCTCACTATTTTTTTTGCACTTCCGCCTAATTAGGTCGCTATTCAAGCACGAAATGTCGCAATATTATGACAAATTAATTGAGACTATAGTTAATTGAATTTTTACGCTTAACTGGCGTCTAGCTGCATGCACTGTATTTACAGTTAGTTTGCCTACTCAAATTACATCTATTGTATTTTCATTTGGTTTTTAGTTGGGCATGACTTTGCGCATATTTTCGCTACACTTCATAACATTTAATACTTTTTCCTTTCTTCACGAGTGACTTTGAATATTGGTTGCTATTTTGAAGGTAATTGGTATTGCTGGCATCATTGAGCCTTAAAAGATGACGAAAATCTGGTTACTTATTCCAATTTAAAGAATAGTTCGAATAAATAAAAAAAAAGTTCATGGTGGCAATAGCGTAAACTTTTAATTTATTTTGTAAAATATCAGCTAAGCTGAGTGAGGTATAGTAAGATTACGTTTATGTGCGTAGAGTCATATCAAGTATAATTCTCTTTGGTTAACATTTTCTCAATCGAGTCTATGCTATAGGTTGCTTACGGTGAAAGGCGAATTGGGAAGATTTCAAACCTTAAATTAGGTCTGAGGTCTGAGACCAGGTGTAGTACTTTGGGTATACACAGCTCTAATCAGACCAATTATCACGTATTCTACTGTAGTATGGTGGTATTATGGGCGCCATTAGAACGACCTCAGGAGCGACTCTGAATGCTTTGTTTGACTGGACTTTAGTACCCCAGAGTAGTCAATGAAAACTATTTATCGACTTTAAACTTTCGAATTGTGTCAAGACGATGAGAACACTGGATGCAGAGAGTTGTTCAAAAGGTTTTTGGCCCCAAATGACAAAGTTTCTTTTGGCAGAAAAAATATTTCGTACAAGTGAGCAATGAAAAGATCCATGTACTCTCTAGGGAAGCTGGGTGACAACTTTTTAGACTGACGGCTCCAAGACAGAAAATGGAAATGGAATTTGGTACCCGGATGGCGTTTTCAGATGCTTTTCTGCCAATGGTTTATCAATCGGAGATATGTGCTATACTTGAGGTAGTGTACTGAATAATAGGCGAAAGGTGGCTTGGATACCAGATCAGAGTTTGCAGTGGCAGCTAAGCTGCACTAAAGGCCTTGAAGCCTGCTCGCGCCTCTTCAAAAGTTGTCCAAGAGACTAAGTTATGGCTGAACTCTGTTGGAAAATAGAATAAGCTGGAACTCGTGTGGGTGACGGGACACTGCGGTAATCAAGGTAACGTACTGGCTGACGAATTGGCAAACTGCGGGACTTTGGAAGATTTTATTGGACCGCAGCTAATTATAGGGCCAAGCATAGCAGAGATGGCCAGGTACATCAGGGATATCATGAATAAGACGCATGAGAACCGCTGGTGCACTACTGACCCCTGTAAAACAACGAGGTGCTTCCAGTAAAGACCAGACAGCGTGGTGGCGAAATTCCGTCTTAGACATGGAAGAAATGAATTTCGAGCATTGGTTGGGTTAATTACAGGACGCAATCTATAGTGGCAGCATATGTTCACCATAGGCATCATCGATAACTCGGATGTGTATATCTTGCCTGGAGGGTGGCGATAGCACAGATCATATCATCTGTATCTGTCCAGCTTTTACTAGGCTGAGATGCGAGCTTATTTGGGTCAGATAAATTGAGAATGGAGAGCGTTCATTATTTATGCCTCAACAAGCATCTCAGATTCATCAACGAGTCTGGTAGCTTTATTGACCTTGTTTGCTTTAAGTGCAACATAGATAATGTTGAAAGGATTCCCGCTCATCTCTACAGCTCCTGTAGGAGCAATCCAACGGTGGACCAAAGTATTATTCAGCAATAGAGGGAAAGTGTCTAATTTACACTCAATTTTGCTTAAAGATCAAACTCCTTCTCGCTGTCGTCTACTTCTGGGGTACTTGGGGATAATTTTTGCTCTCAAAATAAGCTAAAGGGTAATTGCGGAATACCCGGTAGATGAAAAATTCGTACTAGTATTTATTATTTAAAGTTTTCTGCAGTTGCATTGGAAGAGTTATCGTTGCACAGTGATCGTTATTGTAATCTATATCAATATCGTTATCGATATCATTCTTGACATCTAGCGATATGTTAAGGATGAGCAAATGTGAAAAATATTTTAATATGTCTCGGTATATGCAAAGTAAAAACTATCGATATTTCGATATTTTTAGCTGAAGCCGCAATTAGCTAAAGTATTGTCAAAATATTGCGGAAAAATAATAATACGCGTAATTACGTTCAAAATTAATCAAATTCAGCTCGTAGAGACTTTAAAAAATATCGAATTTCATACAAAATTTGATGCTCGGAAATAAATATCGAATATCGATATTGCGAAATTAAAATATGTCGACGAATATATCCAATAATTTCTTTGAAATTTGGCGATATTTTTTACCTAATTTTATTTTAATTGCATTCGTACTTGTATTCGTTTTTCTCGGTTTATACTATCAGCGAAGGTTTTTACACTATCGAAACCAAAGCCTCTCAATTTATTATACTTTGCTACACTGCCTTGCTCGATTAATTCAATGAAAGCTATTTTGACATTGTCAATGAAGGTGCTGCCGTTCCTAACTAGCAAATAAAATGATAAACAAAAAACTTTCTATTTTCAGCAAACAAATTTTTTGCACTAGACCGCCCACCAACTGTTGCTAAGAAACTTGTAATCCCCCGAATTATTTAAATCGAAAACCAAAAGTTCACAGAACTTTTCACTATACGATTCCACTATTCATACAAATTTCTTTTTACCAAATCTATTGACTTTTTTCACTCACATTACGGCGCTACACAGCAAAATGCAAGCAAACTATTTGAGAGTAAAATGAGATTCCAGTGAATACAATTGATTTTTAGTTTGTTTGTGTTTTGCCAAGTGGTTTTTCTTTGGCAATTTTGCAGTTAGCAGCGAATCGACAGCTATACATCTTCAAAAGTTTTTTCGCGCGCTGCAAACTTTTCTGTGTTGATTTCGTTAAAGAGTTGCAAACTTGCTTAACGAAAATAGGCTATAAAATTCTAAGTAAATCTTTGAAAAAAGTTGCACCAATATATCAGCAATCGATTTGGAAAACTTTATTGCATATTTGTAGGCGTGACAGTTGGAAAAGTGTGAAATGTATATTGAATTGAATATCAGAATGTTCTGCGAGTGTTTAAGAGATTTTCGTCGTAATCTTGTTTTACTCGGAGTTAGCGAATTTGGAAAGTTCGCAACCGCTAAAGAAATAATGTCATTGGATAATAGTTTCAAAAGTGTTTATCACAAACGATGCTCGATTGAGTGAGACTGCAGCTGGTGTGAAACCGAATTGAGTCACGTAGTATGTCAAAACATAACATATAGTATAAAACAAAATTGTTTCTTATTTCGGGCACGACAATCACTTTTCAGTGGCCTTACCAACTATGATTTTTTTTTACCAGAATATAGATAAATAAGTAGGATACAACAGAAACTAAGATACACTGCAACCTGTAAGGTATTTTGTATCCCTGCAACACGCCCCTTACCCTGATATCCCAAAATTACTTCAGATTTCCTAATGAAACCTAGGTAGGCGCATTCCTGTCACTTTTGATAACGTCTATGCAGAAATTGAAGTACTTCAGTCTCTGTCTGATCAAGGCCGAACATGTGCTAATGTCTCATTAGCTTCAAGGCTTAGCCGGAATACTTCCTCAGTAGATATACCCAGCCGATGCATGTGAAAATGCAGGAGATCGTAACCGGTTAGGTATCTGAGACGAAAGCAGAACCAGTCGATCCATCTGAGGCCCCCAACAGTTCTCCAGTACTTATTCCGCTCTGAGTTAACACACTCAGTAATGAACGTATTTGGGTATGACTAGCAAAGGCCACAAAGGGGTTCAGGCCCCATTACGGTAGTTTTCGATCGTCGATCAGTGATCTCGCCACCTTCGATCCCGATAGGTCCTGTGACCCAACACAGCATAATTGCAATCCTCGTTTCCAGCAGTTGAAGGGTGCTCCGATGTAAACATTCGCTAATAGAGGACTCTAGTGACCGCTTGACTATCTGAAATGGTAGCTATGAATGCGCCTTTTGTATCCCTTTTATGGTTTAGAATGCGACAGGACGAGATTGGTAGCACCACGGTCTGAAAGAAAGTGTGGGCCATTTGTACATCGCGATGAAAAGCTTGATACTAGGTCGGTACATTTCTGCACTTGAGCCATGAGCTAAGAAATCCCAAATACAAACTATAACTAGCCACAAATAGATGGGATCAGCGGGATGATGCTTATATCGATGCATCTCCTCTAGATTAATGCTAGAAATGTTTTGTTCCCACCTAAAGCTTTGAAGGATTCAAGGGACTCCACTACCTACCGCAAAGGAGGGACTCATTTATTTAGTTACTTGTAGAGCTAATCAAGCTTGATTTATGCCGGTAACGATTGTAGCTCTAGAGCTTGAAGCTAGAAATGCAAGACTCTGCTTGCTGTTCTCTGTGAGCATTTTCTCTTCGACGTTAGGCTTCGGTATTTTTGCCACGATCCACTTGGGGAGATCAAGAGAAGGTTACTTCGTATTCATTCATTGCCTCGTTCGCCTAGTTGCATTCGTAGAAAGTGTCCCCTAAAGTATGCACCATTTTACGTTTAAAACTTAAGCTATTTGCTTAATACTTTATTCGCTTAGCACATGTATGTAGTTCTCAACCTGTTTTTGAGATTATTAATTGGAAAGAAATGAGAAAATCACTACAAATTTATGTCACCACATATTAGCGAAAAATAAGTCAGTGACCTCTGAAATCTAGAGGAAAGGATTACTAGTTGAACTTTTTAATAAATCACTGTAACTATTTAATCAAAAAATTTACCTCATCATCGTAATTATCGCCTTCCGCCATGTCTGCAATGCTGAGTTTTGTTTCGTAAAATCAATTTCGAAAACTTAAAATTCGAGCACTTGCAGCTGCAAATCTTGCAACAGTGTGTGTGGTCAGTAGATGTCTGCAACAATCGCTAGCCCCTTTAAGGCGACCTTAATTCAGCTGTTCTAGGCTTTGTGTTGACTTGGATTGACTCGTTGCTTGTCTGCTCGTTGCAGTTATTGCTTTTGATATGGTCATTGTGTAAACAGTGCAACCGAATGTAGTGCACAGCAGTTCACGATTTGTATGCTTTTTACAATTCTCCTCTTTTCAATTCCATGCATGCATTTAGTTTTTTCTCGCTGGTTTGGTAGCCTATTTTTTCCGTATTCTTGGTTTTGCGTTCTGTGCTTTAGTGTGCAGCGTTAATGGCTTTAGATGGGCCGTTTTTTTGTTTGCTTGTAGTAAGTTAAGTTATTTTTTTATATCTTGTAACTTTGCTGTGTCTCTAGTAACTTTTGTAATATCATTAATTCCTGGAATCTTTGTTTCTTGCTGTTCTTTTGGCTTTTCTGCCACTTTCCGCGTAATTGGATATTTTTGCCTTTTTTTAATTCAAAGTAAATGCAGTGCTTTTGTAATTATAAATGTGGTTCTTAGTAGTGCACTCCTTTAGCGTTATAAATATTTATTAAAATTGGCCTTGTTAGCTCACCACATATATTGTAATTTTGCGCTTTTAAGTTCAATATTTTTTTTTAAGTAAACTCTCAGTTTATTCTGCTCATTACGCTTTCACATAATTGGCGCATACTTTTAGGCGTCTTAGCCTTTATTTCGCCAAATGCTGCATACTTTTAAGCGCTGTCATTATAAAACCTTTTTTGCTGCTAAAGTTGCGCAAACTGCAGAAGAAAATATAAATTCTTGTTAATTCTTTCTAGAATCTTTCCATTTGTGTACAAATGTGTTTCGAGTGGGGGGTGAATTGTTCGTATTTTGTTTGTTTTTTTTTATGCTTTGTTCGTGCTGCTCATGCGGTGCAAGTGTGGCATTGTTTTTGGCGCCTCCCCTGTATTACATATTTACATGTATAGCGTGTGCGTGTATGAGTGTTGTGAGCTGTGCTTTGGTAATTAGTGCGTGCGTGTAAATTTTCTCGTGTAACGATTTACATAAATTGTTGTTGAATTCATTGTTGTTAGCTGCAGTGTTGTTGGTTTATGCTGTTTTGTTTTGCTTTTTTTTCATACACATACTACATGCGCAAATACACACACAAATATTATTGCATTGCTAAATACTAGGATGGAGTGGTGTACATTTGAGTTTAGCTTACATGCGACTATAAATTGTTGTTAGAAGATTCGTGTTTTTTGTTGGAGGAAAGTGAGACAGCGAGTAGTTATGTTTTATTTGTGTGGAAGAGCCCGGTAGATACACATACATACATAGTTGTACATACCTTAAAACAAGTGTTTTTTAAACTTAACTGCAGCAGTTAATTAAATGTAGTGACAATTGACCATATAGTGATTATTTAAAAAAAAAAAAATTATTTTCAATTTTTATAACACTTTTGCTCGTAATGTAACATAAATCAGAATTTTAGAATTTGTACAAAATTTGTAAAAAATAAAAAAAAAAAAGAAATTTATAAAATTTTAAACTTTTTAATTAGAATTTTTGGGAACATTTTTAGTAAGCATGCAGTTTTGAAGCCCATTTAATTTCATCATAGTAATATGTAAGTCTGTAGTGGCTGCAAATTCTTCTTCATGTTGAAAATTTTTTAACTTTTGGTCTTACGAACATATTTTCCCTATAAAAAATGGATTTTATATACAATAAATTCCCGTTAATTTTTGATTTTTGATTTTTGTTTTTTTTTTTGTACTGTCATATCTTTTGCCATATAAATTCAATATTTTGTTAAATGGGAAAAAGTTTTCAAAACCAAAATTTCAAAAAAAAAAAGTTTCAACAATCAACCGGCATTTTAAGCCGCTTCGGTATTGCACATCAATGAGCCACGAAACTGCAAACCCAAAAGTGTTCAAAAGTTCTGATTAAAAAATTAAAAACAAAAATTTTTAATTTTTATAAATTATGTACAATGTTTGAAATTTTATTTTATATTATTTTTGTTAAAGAGCGGACTACAGCTTTATAAAAAATTAACAAAAAACGACGTGCCGTTAAAATATTGTCAAGAAACCACCACGCTATTAGTTATTTGAGTCATTCCAAATTAGAATTTTAAACTTTTTACAAAAGTTATAAAAAATCAAGAATAATTTGGATGGCCAAAATTAAAAAAAAAGAAATAAAAACAAATCAAATTGGTATAGGGACGCTATTAGAACAGATTAATGAAACGTATTTTCAAATTTGTATATTTATTTGATTTCTCATTAAAATAAATTATATGGAATAAAGGTATTCAAAAGATTTCGTAATGTATGCCTTATGCCATAAATTAATAAACTTCAAAAATTCAAAGTTACTTTATAATAATTTATTTTTCTTTGAAACAAATTCTTAGCTACTGTAAAATTGTATGGTTTTATGATTTTACAACACTTTACAAGATGTAGTGAATCCCCTAAATATACATTATGTATGTGTTGGTTTGAAAAAATCACTGTAAAAACCCTACCACCATTTTCTCCCCATTAATTTTCAAATTCAGGTCGATCAACCGATCGAAATTCGTGACTGATATATGTGGACCTATTTCCACAAATGTCAGTAAAAAATATGGTATATTTTTTATATGAAAAATTTTAATAAGGGTTTGAGAGTAGTTTATATTCTAAAAACTTTTTTCTTGACCAACCGGTGATCGTATTCGAGTCCTCCACAATTCATACCATTTTGACTAAACACATCGTCAAATTTAAAGTGGCATACGATATTTATATCAAAATTTTGAGTGATATTTGAACCTCAAAACTACGCAATTCCCCCGCCCCCTTGTTTTGCGCGCTTACCACAATACGAATTTCGAGTTTATGTTTCTTTTGCTATTCGAGTTCATTCTTACCGCTTTCGTTGAGTGGACTGAACGATATAAGAAATTTTACTCTTTTTCATTCAGTATATAGTATTTTTGGCTGTTAGATCGCAAAGTGTTTGCTAAGCGGCGGTAAAACTTAATACTAAATAATCTTTTTGAGGTCTTGCAGTTATCTCGAACTAGCACAGGACTGGCTCTTTAGAACCCGATACTAAGTGCCGTTTTATTCAAGCTCAATACAATTAACTGCCTACTAAATATTTTATAAAAAAGTGACCTTAGTCTGCGCAGATAGCTTAGATAAACAAATTGAGTTTTTAGTGCAGGTGAGCCATTTTTTTTTATTCATTATTCTCATATTACTTTCGAAAGACAATAGACAATTTATAATTCTGAATTTAAAAAGAAACGCCACCATCGGTTATTTTTCACCCCGTTTTTGCTTTCATTTTTTTTTATTTTTCCTACTGGGTGGCTGTCTTTTACGCTACGTTTATATTTTTCTATTTGTGTTTTTTTTTTTTGATTTTTTTGGTTGCATTATTTTACTAAGCCAAGTGTGGCTCTTTAAACCTTCATAATATGTGCTTGTGCTTTTGTTGAACATTGCGGCAAGTCTTCCTCTCGGGCCATTTATTCTAGTACTTGTATTTCGTATTACATATGTGGCTGCTGCAATGCGATCTTGTTGCCAATTGTGAATTTTACTTTTTCATACTGAATTTTGTACTATTATTTTTTCGCTTAATTACTGTGCTAATTATATGCGACTTAAGTGCGTACACACATAGTATTTATCTAAATACAAACATACACATGTATTTAATGCAGTCGCATGAGTGGAAGGGTACAGAGTTTAACAAATTGTGTTCTTGTTTGTTGATATGGATTTTGTTGTTTTTTTTTCTATTTTGTTACTGTTTGTGTTATTCAACTTTTTCTGTAGTTACAGCCATTTGCATGTAATTATGAGTTTGTAATATATTTTAAATTGTGCACTACATTTTTAGATATTTAGAATATCTTTTTACGAGTATTTTCGCTAATTTTAGGCAAGTGAAAATACTAAGAAATACTTTATTAGGTCCAATAAACTATAATAAATACGAAAAAAATAGCTTAACTTCTATCATTATTTTTTCTATAATTTATCCTAATAAAAACGGCCTTGAGCTCATTAAAAAATATTTTTTGATTCAATTAAATAGGCCGAAAAATTATTATATATAAATAGGGAAGTTCAAAATCAATTGAAAAAAGAGAAGATGAGATAAGGGCAGAGCGCTATGCCGGGTTTTCGTAGAGCGGGGAAATAAAAGAATAAACAATTCGACTAAAATATGTTTTATTTAAAATAGATCCTGGACACCAACTTTCCGCGCCTAATCTGCTGTGGGGAGCGGAAAATAATAGAATAGAGCAACGGGATCCTTAAACTTCGTAGAGGCCGAAGTATTTAACAGAGCAGAGTGAGACGAAAGCGATAAGTTAGGATTGCCATCTGGCGAACGGAGTGAACACATGCCTTCTTTTACAACTTTTTAGCATTTTACGATTTAAATTATTTAAATTTTTAGAATTATTGCAAATTCGAAACCTATATTGTTTTATATAAACATCACCCGCTCTTGATGTGCGAAAGTATTTGTTTGAGTTTTACTGCTTCAGGTGACTAAAACGCCATAAATGTAGTCTCTTTTACCAAACCTTTGGCAAAATAATTCCGTGTCTGTCGTAAACTAATCACAAAATTTGCTTAACACTTATGCACTCCAAAATAATCTTGTAAGCCTGAAAATCATTTTCTAATCCAGAGTAGATGTTTGAGGCCAATTTTGGGAATGCACTTCTATTTACTCCGCTCCAGTATTCGAAACTATTCCTCAGTGTCGGTAGAAATTACCATCACAGGTTTTCAATCAATTCTGATAGAGTTATATAGCAATCTAATAGTAGATGGCAAATACAAAACATATATTACTCCGAAGAAGTAGCCAATGATGGTTTCGCCTTACGGTAGCACAGAAATTGGGTAAATATTTGACAAAAATTCTTTTCTTGAGAAATACAAAAAACAATACCTTTTTCGCTGATAGATTTTATGAATACGGCGTTTTATTTACTTTCCGTTGCGACAAGACGATACATTTTCGACTTAAAAAATTAAATTAAATTTAGTTCATTCGGAATACTTTCATTGCCATAAGTATTCGATTCGAGTAGGTATTGATACTTTTGAACCGATATTTTTCACGTATCGTTACTTCCTTTCGACACTACGTCCAAATAAAAATAGCTATATCTGAGTGGTCTCGTTTGAACCCTAGTTATGGTTTCACTGAGCAGACTGAACTTCAGAAAATATGTAGCACTTATGTTCGACCATTTCCTATGGGTCAAACTTTTGTGTGCTCTGGTTCGTCAAAAAATTTGCGAACTGCTGAATAAAAGTAGAGTTTTTAAAATTAGCTCTGCTGTATTTTTGTCTTAAACGTTATTAAATCAAAAACAGTTGTGCTTGGAAGTATGCAACATTTGCATATTCTGTTTTCCATATTCTACGAGTGTGCCTATTTCATATTGCATTGTTCAATTTATCGTTGCATACTTTTAGGACTGGTATGAAATGTTTAGCTATACAAATTTATTCCCCTAAACCTAGGTACCTGAACATAGACGTATACCTACTAGGTAACGAGTAGGCAGCCGAGCTTACGAGGTGGAACACTTCCTCCATCCTGGAAGTATTTAGACATACCGGTCACTACCCTAGAGTCAATTAGGGAGGAACGGAAATCCAATTGTTATAACACCGTTCCTATTTATAGGCTTAGGAGTGCCGATTAATATACCGGCAGCCAATTCAACCACTAACCTATTACAACGCATTAATTTCAAAACTCACTTTTTACGTGAGATATTTTTCACTCTCATGCCGTTTACATTTCATGACCTCAGCGGCAGCAGCGCCGCAAAATAGCCAGGCAGTCTGCTGTAAGAGCATCATTACCAAAGTCCTTCAAACACTAATCCGCCTTATAGTGGCATATCACGTAGACTCTTTCAAATGCTAATATCATACATCGCTATATCTGACAGCGACTGCCCTCCTCTTAGTTTTATTGGTGTTACTTGACTGCTGTGATTTTTTTTAGAAACCACAAAATTTTGTTGCCTTGCGCTTCAAATACAATAGTTTCCTAGCTAAATGTAGAGCGGAATGTGCGCGTGTAGCATAGACACGAAGCTATGTCTGTAATAGGTTAGCTGCCTGTAAATATGCAGCGAAAAATTTGCGACCATTGCATATTGCTGCTGCTGTTACCCGCGCAACTGCTATGTGACTGTTGAAAGCGCAAGTTCAGCGAACGAAATGGTTGGATGCAGGATGTGATGAAATTTCAACGACTGCCAGTTTGAAAGTGCAATTCATCATTTCATATGAACATTTCAACGGGTAATTTTCTGCTTGAGAAGTTATGCTTGGGTAAAGTTTGTAGCATAAAACGGTAGCTGGCCAGCTGGATGGGTGATTGTCGTGTTGAAGTGCAAAATACAGTTCGAGTTGCTGGTAGTAGAAAAGATAATGAAATATTTTATTAAATTTAAATTACTTTTTATTTGCTTTTTTAAGCACTTTTTTCTCAACCTTTGCATATCAATCGCTTTCACGTGCCTCAATTAGATTATTATGCTTCCCTTTTAATAGCTAACTAATTGCTCACAGCTTTACCGCTAACTAATTTCAAATAGCTTCTATTACGGTTATTATTATTCTTAACTCAACCGTGCGTTAATCTCTTAGGCTATAATTAAATTTGCACTTCCTGCAAATAACTTTTACAACGCCTAGAGGCAAAGGTGCAAAATCAATAAGCGACAACTTGCGTGTAGCCAAAAGGTATCCAGCCATTTTCATATCACCGCCCGCCCTGGTGTGGTTTTTCCCACCACCCATTCGGTGACACGCAAACTATGTGCGGTATTTCGCAGTGACCCGCAGCACAGCGGGTGCAGTGAAGCGAGCAATGCCTTTTTTTGTTTTGTTTTGTAAGCAGTCGCAAAATGCGATAAAAAATTAAAAACTTTTGCAGCAAAATATTTGCCCTCTACACTCGCGGCAGAGTGTTTTTTTTTGGTTTGGTTAAATATCCTTTTAATTTTATTTCTTTTATTTTTCGGTTTTTCGTTTTCCTTTTTTTCTTCTTTAGGCGCACAAAAATTCACTCATTGTTTATTCCCATTGCTGCTCTAGGGAGATTATACGTTGTCCATTCCGGTGCGTTTAATTTTGTATAGCATACTTTATGGCGCTGGTGCGTTGCGTTGATATCCGTGGCAATTTTTTTATACTTTTATATCTTACTCTACATACATTCACTTAATTTATGCTTTTGCGTTTGTACGTATGTATGCGTTTTCATGGACACCACTTTAATCCCAACAATAAATAAAATATCATATAACGATGCAGTGATGTGCGGATATCTACACACACATACACCCACACACGCACGCCAAGTTCACCCACTTTACGTATGGCAAGTGACTTGACGTACTATATTTACTCATAACTTTCTCTTAATGCCTTAAGATGCTTGGCATTAACGTAATGACTATTCGGACCTTTGTGGGGCGAAAACAAACAAATCAAAAATTGTAAAATAAATAATGGCAATGAAATGGATGTGCTTATAGTACTCGTATGGTTGAATAATCTGCAACTGAGTGCCAGGCAATGCAAAAGATATTCAGGTATTTATTATTCAGCAGCTTATTCGCAGTGGGTGTGAAGCAAATATGGTGCACGATTAATATGATTACATTTGTTAAGTCTGTTAAAAAAAAAAATTATGTTTAATTTAGTTTTAAAAAAGCAGTAAAAATCAGCGACCGTAATAGTTACAATTTATATTATAAAAATAGCTCTTTAACAGTTACTTTTTTACCTTTATGCAATTACTCTTTGAATAACAATTATTTGTAATTTTTACGTTAATAATCTACAAATAACAGTTATTTTTTATTATTATATTATATGTCTTATAATAACACTTGTTGAAAGCTTTTATTTTATAAAAGTCCTCAATAAAAATCACTGAAATAAGGTTACTACCTGATTTCTATTGATGACTTTTATTTATTAATTATAATGTTAATGACTTTTATAAATGTGACTCAAAAAATTAAAGTCATCAATAGAAATCAGTCAGTGACTTTAATTTTTTGAGTTTATAATTAAAAGTCATCAATTGAAATCAGTCAGCGACTTTAGTTTTTTGATTATAATTAAAAGTCATCAATAGAAATCAGTCAGTGACTTTAATTTTTTGACTTTATTAATAAAAGTCATCAATAGAAACCAGGCAACGACTTTTTTCCCACTCACACTTATAAAAGTCATTATCTTATTTCACAGAAACAAAGTTGTTGGAGAACTGAAGTAGGTTTTATTATTGTTATTCTTTGCTGTAAAAATAAAAGTCTGCGACTGATTTCTATTGATGACTTTTATAAACTAATTTCTATTGATGACTATTATTTATAAAAGCCACATTGATGACTTTTATTTAAAAAAGCCGACTGATTTTTTAAAATGACTTATAAATAAAAGTTTTCAATAACTGTTATCGCAATAGAAATAATGTACAAAATCACAAATACATACATGTTATTTGTATTTACATTCGACTTAAAAATAATTGGCATTTTTTTAATTTAAAATTTTTTTAATTTAAAAAAATAACAAATAAAATTTATTATAAAATTTGATCCTCCGTTACAAAAAAATATAGTTTACAAGATTTATTTCACTTGGTAATAGAACATTTAATTCAAAGTTCATTTTTCAGTGTCCGTTTTCATCAATAATTGTTATATTCGTTCCCTGTCAATGTCAGGGACCGTAATAGTTCCAATTTTTATTTAAAAAAATTATGAATCAATCGTTATTTTGTGGTTTTTATTTTTTCGATCACATTCGATCGATATTTTGTGATTTTTTCGATTAAAAATATCGAAAAAATGTTAATCCAAGGCAAACGATTATTTTGGATCGAAAAAGTAATATCATATACTTATATGGATCAATTTGATAGAAAAAGTCACATAACAACGATTATGCGGTGGTTTAAAAAAAATCTTCTATATAAAAACACTGTTAGATTTGCATATTCTAAACTCCATTCCAACAAGCGCTTGGACATAGATCCAGCGTCAACCGCTTTTTTTACGGACCTTCACAATCCAAAGATAATTCACTTCACTCACTCACATCACTTCACTTTTTGTATACCGAACTAACTGCTATAAAGGGATCCCGCCATTTGTCTAATAAGAGTCTCAATATCTTTACGGTCCATTACTATTCCCCCTGACAGAGACAACGCCTGCCTAGAAGGAAGTGGTTTCTCAAAATACATCGTTCAGCGTCTGCCTGATCTCGTTGGGGACTTACGGTGGTTCTATCATACGGGAAACTAAGGGAAATCCAACAGCAGAGGTCGCGCACGTGGTATCACAATCGGTGTAGCCTAGGCAGAGTGGCAACAACCACCATACCATAATCATAGTTGGTAGCTACCGCTATGGTTTTTCTCTCAGCCTCATTTCCAGGACTGGGACTCCATAAGTTCAACCATTTTGGTCAGTTATTTAGAGTTTGAGTCAGAGATTTTTCACATTTTTAACTTTGAAATTCTTCCAGAATACCTGTAGGATTACTAACCACGCCTTGTTTTGCAATTTTCACCCACTAACATTTACACAATTTTAATGTGGCGGTGTGCAAAAAATTATATTTTTTTTTACAAATGTATTACCTAAAGTGGCATTCATTAATACCACAAGCAAATAGGTACCGACGGACGAGTAACTGCAATGAAAACCACTTTGTGGTGCCGTCAAATGCAGCGCATGCCGAAAACGAAAGCATCTGTGGTCTTAAAAAATTAACACAAAAAGAAACAAAAAATGCTGGTAAACATTTGTAGCAATCAATGCAAAAATCCGCCATGCTGTTGCACTGACCGCAGACAGAAGGGAAGAAAATTCAACATTGAAACGCGCTGCACTCAAAAACAAAAAAATATCAATAGCGACTGCTAAAATTTTACTGTTTTTTGTTATTGCAGTTGTATTTACAATAGACCTTACGAGCGTTCAAATATCAAACAATCGCTGGCATTTCGCAAGCAACCGTCACACAGGCCATGATGCTGTGCTGCGCTCGAATCAATCCGTTATGTGGCCAGAATTCAGCGGTTGCTTTCTGGCCAGCGAATTACTGGCGTTCATAATAATAATGGTATTAAAGTGGCGTTGCGGAATATCTGGAAATAGTTAGTTATACAAAATTGTATAGGGTGTTTAATTTAGGAGCTATCATTTATGTTTGAGTAAAAATTGAAATTTATGCAAGATTTAAAATCTTTCATGGAAATTTTTTGAGCATATCGTTATAGGTTACAATTACAAATGTGAATATTTATTTAACGAAACTTTATTAACAGTTTGCAAAAGAAAAAACAAATTCGAAATAAAAAAATGGAATGGAAATTTCATGATATTTAAAAAAATTCAAAAATTTTATATACAGAGGTACACATTAAATTTTTAAAATTTCTATTTTCTGAAATTTTTAAGTATGTTTTTTAAAGCCACAAATATAACCTTTAAAATTGATTTTTTCGAAATAAATTTTTCGAGATGTAAAAAATAGCTCTTTGAATACTTCACGTTCCTTTAAAAATAATTAGAAATTTCCTATGAAAAAAAATTAACAAAAATTTAATGTACTCACATAAGATTTTTAAAATTCCTTTGAACTAAAATTTTTTAATATTAATTTTTAGAAATAGAAATAAATGCTCTTTAAAAATTTTAATATTTTATAAGAACGGTTAAAGGTGTAGTACCAAAAAAATTAACAAACATTCTACGAATCTTTTAAGTACAATTTTTATAGCCACAAGTATTACCTTTAAATTAGATGTTTTAAAAATAACTTTTCGGAAATAGGAAAAAAATCCCTTGCAAAATTTCAGAATCCTTTAAAAAAAGTTGAAGGCCGTGTGTAAAAAATTTTAACAAATTTTTATTATGCCGACGATTTTTTAAATTTTGAATTTTTTTAATTTGTGGAATTTTTTAAATATATTTTTTATAACTTAAAAATGAACATGCCACTTGAAAGATCCGGAAAATGATGAAATTTTAATGCTTGCGCTACATTACTACATTTTTTTTGGTTTTTAAATTTATCAATATTTTTCCATATTTTATACGATGACAAAAAATAAGCTTCTCACTGTTCTTTTGCTATATTTTGTTAGTACCGGCAAGTAGATTGTTTTACACTCCTTCGATTTTCATTCTTGTATGACATAATATCTGTCAAAAAAAATGCACCCTATATAATCTCAGCAATCAGCCATTATTTGCTGTCGTAATGAAATCGGCATTGGCCATTGTGATTTAATAATTTATGGCCGCATGTAAATATATCGCAAAAAACACAAAATAAATACTCTTAATAATAAAAATTGCTAAAAGACTTTTCGTATATTTCCATTGAAAATGCAATCAGAAAATGTTCGTAGCACGCTTACATTTGTATGTATGTATGTGGCAAGTTATGAAAAAATAAACATTTTATTGAGTAAATATTTCACAGTTTTATACATACAGAAGTACTTACTTACATATTTACATATTTCTTTATTCAGAATTTATTTTACCTTCAAGGTCTTCATTTTACTGCCACTTAATATCTTAAAATGCTGCAGCAATTTAAATCTACCGTATTTAAAATTTTTGATAGAACTATAAAATGACTGCAGGTAATGAAAAATAATCAGATAAGAGACTTAGCGGTCCAAAACGCTTCCTATTAATCAGAGTTTGGGAATATAAAAAGTGTAAGCCTATGTTTCAAAGAAGTTGCATTAAGGACCTTGTACTCTAGGAATCCATTACTATTTATAATGTAGAGAATTATTAAGATCTCCTTCTTCTTCTTATTTGGCACAAGGCCATTTATCGGTCTGGGTCGAGACTCCATTCCGCCAATAGACAGGTCTTTGGCACTTGGTCGTTTCATGCTTGCCCATCCAAGCGTGTCGATTCGAAGGATATTTTTTTCAAATCATCATCAGCCATACGTGCGGAATATGCCCAATTTGTTCATATTATTCGATTGAATATGTTCATATCATTATAGGGCTCGAAAAGTTCATTTTCTATCTTCTGCGCTACTTTTCGCCCTCGCGGACAAGACCATGTAAGATATATGGCATATGGAATATATAGAATTGTTCTCTCCAATGTTTTCAAAGTCTACTCATCTTTGTTCGACATCGATCACGCTACTGCGTCATATAAAAGGACGGGAATGATGAGAGATTTCTGGAGTGAGATTCTAGTTCGTCCAGAGAGGGAACTGTTTTTCAATAGCCGACCTACAAAGTACCACCTGTAGGTTGGCAAGAGTTATAAGGAACCTGGCGTCAAATTTTTTGCAAGCTTCAGGGCTTAGCCTTGATCTTCTTCTTTACTAATAACAAAAAAGGCATCAGCAGGGGCTTATGCCTTAATATTTCTCCAAAACTTTTATCATAGAACGAATAATTTAAACTTTTGATTGGGGATCTCTTCTCCAGATTTCGTCGTCACATTTGCCAATATTTTGTGTTTTATTTTTGCATACCTTTAGGCTTTTAGTAGAAGCATTGAAACAAAGATGGCGCTGTTCGTGATTAAAGCGGACAGATTTGTCAAACAAGTAAGTTAGTAAATTAAAATCAAATTTTTAATTTGATTGAACAATATTTTTAATGCGGCTCGATTTTCTTTTTTTCTTTGGAACCAAGTAAGTGATTTGAATTTTGCCCACAAATTGTGTTATATTTGTATGCACATATTTAGTGAAAAACAAAAATAATAGCACAATTTCTGATAAGGGAATTAACGTAAAGGTTAAAATTAAAACTTATTGTTTTAGGTCTCAGTTAATTAAAAACGTCAATCAAATTCCAATGTCACGAACTGAGTTAGACCTAATTAATTTTAACCCGCACAAAAGTTATGCAAACAAACACAAATCTTTACTGATGTATAAATGTAAATATGTATGAATTCTAGTCATATTTGACATCTCATTGTTTCGAATTTCCTTTATAAAACTTCACTGTCGCTTGCAATTCCTTCTTAATTTACCTGTTTCCTAAATTTTCTTCAAATTCCCTAACTAAGCTAATCCACAAACACTTTTACTACATTAATTTTTGCTTTACTCTGTCACCTTAACGAAACTATTTCAGTTCACTGCGCATTAACGAAATTAACCTCCAAATAACTTTGAACAAACTTTTTGTGCGTGCAGTAAGTTTTTGAAACTTTTTGACGCTTGCGAAATGACAAGACAACTTGTCGAGATATTTGTTCAATAATACTGTTTACCTTGTCGTGCCTAACTCATCTGCTTGACATTATGCCGCTTGCATTTTGTTGGTGAAAAAGGTAGGTATTTTTAATTATTTACATTTGTGATAAACTGCGTAATGTCAATGCATACAGTGGACTCTTCTACAAAAAATTGGATGTATGTAGAGAAAATGTATTCCAAATTATATTTTGATACTGCGTAGCAGCTGCGTTCGGTGTTTGGCAAAGCCTTTTTTTCAAAAGAATTTTTAGTTCCATGGAAATAGAAGCAACTTTCACTAAATACTAAGTACTTATTCCGAAAATCAGGCAAATTGGCCTATAAGTGCGGGTTTGCAAAATATCACAGCTCCAGCGCCATCTGGCGGGTACATTTTTTATATTTTTGTTTCTCCCTACATAGGTATGAATTCAGAATATCAGCCCAATCTATTCAAAAACACTGATTTTCTAAGTCGCTCGACTCTCGCGCCATCTATTGCTATCGATTTTGGTTGTTGAAAATTTGAGTCTTCTATCTCTTCGGGAAGTTAGTGTGCAATCGATTGTGAAATTTAATCCGAACAGACAAGAATACTTTTCTCTACTAGGCAGGATTTGTATAAGTCAGATAGATTTGTTTATAGTCTGCTTAAGTTTTTTGTTTTATTTTCTGTGTACTTTCACGTTCACTGTATTGAGAATGTGCCTGAGAGGACCCATAGAAAAAATTTTCGCAGAATAATTTTCTAGAACATTTAAGTCCTCTAACGGCTTCTCAAATTTTTTTTTTTGAGGGTTTCGTGAAGTAAGCGTCAAAACGATACTTTCCGGTGGGAGCTAAAGGGTTAAACTGCTCTATTAAAATATCTCCCGTGAAATTTTACTATATTTGGCTGAGCCTTTCGTTTCGCTCAAATATGTATTTTAATAATTTGCTCCACTTTTTTGAAAACACTTTGAGGCCGAGACATAAAAACTATAGTAGTAGGTCATACAAAAATATTCGTGCTACTTTTACAAACCCTCATGGCGTCTCAGCCAAATACTAATGAAACCGGGGCTACCTTCGGTTGCCTCAAAATTGTCGCGCAGCGTAATCAATGCTTTCCTTATTTATGATTTTTTAAAACAGTTTTTCAACTGTATTCTAACAACACGTATTTCTTGTTACGTCTCTTTGGTATATAAATATAAAAAAAAACGGAATAAGAATAAGACACGTGGTAATTTTTTTACAGGACTTCAGTGAATAAGTTGGTCGATTTTTTTGAAAATATAATCCTATAACTCTTATTGGGAAAAGTGTTTGGTAAACTGCTTTATAAAATTTCGAAGGTGCTTTTCTAGTGGCTAAAGCTACTACCATTACATAGAACTATTTTCGCCAATTCAGAATCTTGCAGCAGCAGTTTTTGAGAAAACCAGTAAAAAAGTCGCAAAATGATCCACCAAAACATTTGGGCTATGTTATTTAGGTGGCACAAAAGTGAATTGGGCAAAGAAATTTTATTTCGTTTGAACTTTATTAATAAGAGTACGAAGATTATTAGTTTTGTTTTCATATGCAAAGTTCATATTTCATATTTAAATAGCACAATCCGACTATTAGTGCTAATTTGAACTCGTTACAAGAGCCTCTAATTGAGTCTCAAGTACGCTGTGTACTCGTTATACATATTTATATTTAGATATCTGTTTTTGTAGTAAATATTGAATGAATCGTTTGCGGCAAACACCGCAATGAATGCGCCAGTCAATAATCAATACTCTTATTTAGTTTAACAAATGGCCTGCCTCGTCACTTGTTTACACTGTGTAAATATGTATATAAATTGTAAATACTAGGGTGTGCCGATAATTAGGTTGCTCAACGAAATTTAGTTACGGGAGTTGTGAGTTCTATGGACATTTCTACTTTAAAAAATTTAAAGAAATTGTTCAAAATGGATATAAAAATTAAAATCCTTTTGGAAAGTAAAATTTGATTTACTGTACTCTTCAGTGTGGAGCATTGGCTCGTCTGATAAAATTTTAGTTTGGTCTTATTATGTTCAACTAAAAAAAAAACATTTTGTTCATACATTTTCTATTGGTAAATCGTTAAATTTGAATGATTCTAACATCCAAATGTGCTCGTTATTCCAAATTTTTTTTATAATGAGCTAAAATTTATTCGCCAATAAAAATTACTTAAATGACGAATGGAAATGTATTCGTCGTTACAAATTACTCAAAAAATGTATTCCTACTTTTCTGTCATTCTATAATTCAGTTTATCGCCTTCACCAAATTTGGCATCTTCGTCGGAATAGCACGTTTCCTGTCCCTGCAATTGAACAAGCTCGACTTTAACGATTGATGAATAAGCTGAGACGTTAGGGTGAAGTTAGCTTCGTCGGTAAAAGTCAAAATTTGATAAATTAAATTTTTAGGGAATTTAAAATCTCACGAAAAAAACTGTACAGCTTCTAGAGTAGTTTTGGCCAGAATGTTTATTTATTTATTTATTTATTAAACGTGAAACAACAATACAATTGTCATTGCACTAAAACAAAGGAGCACTGGCTGTCAGGGCCTTCGGCTCGCTGGTTAAAAAAGAAAAAATTAATTGCATGTTTTCCTTTAAATTATTAAAATATAAATGAAAAAAAGTTAAATTACATTTTGTTCATGATATGTGGGTAGTCATTTCGTTACTTTGAGTTGCACGAATGTTGGTAATACATTCATCTAAATTGATTGTCTTAGGTTTGCTAGTTTTAGGTATGTTGCAATTTTCCGGATATTTTCCAAGGAAGTAATTTTTAATACATCGTATATGTTTTCTTTTTTGAATA
The DNA here is from genome assembly GCA_951828415.1 of Anomoia purmunda. Classification (NCBI taxonomy): domain Eukaryota; kingdom Metazoa; phylum Arthropoda; class Insecta; order Diptera; family Tephritidae; genus Anomoia; species Anomoia purmunda. The sequence continues at coordinate 7,933,798 of OX639994.1, forward strand.
TCTTATGAATGTTTAATTTTGCAACATTGCTTGGTATGGCATATTCGCAAATAAAAGTGAAACATCCCTAATAGTTATGTACATATATAATAATTTGAAGCTTCTAATCTGTTATGCCACTTTATTTATTGTAAAGTCACAAATATGCTTCCGCGGCTGTATTGGAAAGGCATTGAGGGTGAAAATCAATATATTAATTTACTTAAATACCAATACACAAAGACACTGACATTTCTTGTAAGTTTTAAGTAGACTATTAAATATATCGAATGAAAGCAATTACTGTCATTGGTAACAGGGGGCTGAGTGGAGTTCGGCAAACAATGCAGGAAAATTATTACAGTCCTGTTCGTGGATAGGCTGAAAATTATTATGCCTATATACTCCGTTGCAAATTACAACAGTTCACCACATATTGACACATATTGACACATTTTCGATCACTTATTTCTGTTTCATTTAATTTCCTTTACTTTTCAGTTAAAATATAGTCCAGAAACTATATAAACCCTATTTTTAGACTTTATATAAAATATATAATAATTTAACAAACTTTAATTCAAATTTAAAATAAATTAAAAAAAAAAATTGGGATATGCAGTTTTATAGCCCATTTAATTTCAGTACAATAAAGTTTAGCTTTGAAGTGGCTACAAATTGCGTTTGGTTTTTGACAATTTATTTTTGTGTGGAAGGAAACCAAAGTACTCTCAGTGAGCAAAATTCTCAAAACTCAAGGGTAATACATAGCTACTACAAACTGGCGCTTTGTTATACTGAAATTTATTTGGCTACAAAACAAAATAAACTAAATTTTTTTTTTATTTAAATTTTGATGCTATTTTTCTAAAAATTTTAATTGAGAAGTTAGAAATTTAGATGATGAAAATTGATAAAAAAATTATAATTTATATTTTGATTTCCATTCCTTTTCCTTCGTCAGCAAAATTAAATAATTTCGGATTTTTCGAAATCTTAAGTCAGAACAGAATTTAAATATTTACTTCTTTTAGCAAAATCAAAAAATAATTGACTTTAATACATACATATGTATAACAACTTTTCGGCCAGATTTTATTTATATCGACAATACTTTGTGTGCCCAATGCTAGTTTTTTTTTTTTTAATTTTACAAAGCTGTATTCTTGAAATTCGTTTCAAATTTCCTATTAAAAAGTTAGGAATTTAAATGAAAATTTGTTGAATATTTACTACTTTTGTGCAAATTGTGCAACATTGATTTGTAGGGTTTCGTTATAAAACGAACTTTATTTGTATAAAAAATCGATGAAAAAATTTACCATGACAAACACATTGAATGTAATATAAAACTCAAGGTAAAATACTGGATTAAGAATATAGATATACATTTTTTATCCTAAAATAAATTCTTCATTTTAACCGGTTTTTTCGACTGTTCTGTCTGTGCCTTGAGTTAAATGCTACGTCGTACAAATATGTACGTAATAGATAAGTCAAGATGGAATATAATCATGAAAAATGTCTTCAATTATGATTTCGTTGTATTTTGGAGGCATATGAATGTTCAGCGAAAAAACAAAAACAAAAAATCTTACTTTAGCTATTCGTCGCTTTTACTCTGCGACTTATTATTACTGCGGGCCCCGGAACATGGTATGGAACTGCTTAAATTTACATTGTCACATAAACGCCCCATATGCCACCATCATCGACAAAACTCAATTATATTATATAAATTTATATAAATAACACAAAATATTTACTTTCGTATATTCCCCAAAGCACAATTACTTATACGCCATGTACAACCGCACAGCGGGTTTTTCATATATGTACATATGTATGTAGAGCTCTCGCTTTCAAGTGATTTGTGCGCTTACATATCTAAATCGATATCGCTGTCTGTTCTTCTGCCTACTTCTTACAAATTCGCTTGCCTATCTCGAAGACTGCCACCACATTCATACATACATACATATTTATTGCTATTAATAACTCACGTCAATTTGGCATTTCGCAGCTGAGCGTTGCAGTAAATCCAACAAGCGTTGGACGGATTTGTTTATTGATTTATTGTAAGTAACAAAAGGAACGAGTAGTAAAACGAAAAATAGTAAAATGTAAACGCTAGACTTTTTCACAATATTTCCGACTAAGAAAAATTTTTAATTTTCATACGCCACCCTTTTCCTTTTCTTCTTTTCGTTCGGTTTTGCTCTATGGCGCGCAGATATATTTTGTCTGCACTTTCGCCTATAGACTCATGGCAGCTATTTGTTTATTTATTTGTTTTTTTTTTTGTTGCATTGTGTTACGTTGTCTTTGGCTTGAAACTACAATACATTATTGGCAAAATTCATAAATATTCACAAGACTTTCGGTAGCATCTTGCCTGCCTACCTGCCTTACTTATTGCGCGTTCATTGGCGATGTTTTGCTTTGAACCGAAAAATAAATAAATAAATAATCTTACATCATTTAAACGCTGCAGAATTTGCACTTGTCTGCTTGTAACTTTAATCGAATGTTGAAGTGATTTTTTCGCTGGATTTGTTTTTCTTTTAGTTTTGTTTATTTTCGCTGATTGTATGTAAAACTAAAAGCTGGGCGATATTAACGCAGCGTAAGGTGAACTTGAGGAAATGTAAACAAATAAATATTCATACATATATACTAAAACGTATAGATGTGCATGAGAAAGTACATCAAAGTAAATATATGCACATACTAACAAACTTATATTTGCTTTATTATTTTCATCGATTCTATTCTCTATTTGGTAATGAAATTGTAGTTTTTATGGGCTTTCTGGAGTGAAATGCAAATGTTGATTATCTTTGATAGCAAATCGCTGACATTTATGGTTAATTTGAGTGGAAAAATCATACAATAATGTCACAACTAATCCTCATATGGTTTTGTGGGGGAAAACATGAAAGAAACTAAATATGTATGTATTATGTTTGCACATTAAGGATGCCCAAATTTTTGAAATTTAAACACTTATAATTGTGTACGGAAACAATTTATTTCAAAAATTGGGTTCAACTTAAAAAGATATACATGTATGTATACATTAGGGTGCAAACAAAAAAAAAAAGAAAGAAAAAATTGCGGGTTTTCCGCCGGAATTATAAATGTTGCTATGTTTTAAGACTTCCGCCAAAATATATTTCGAAAAATATTAAAATTCACGTTAGCGGGATCGCTTTAAAATTTTTTCAAAAATTATAAATAAAAATAATTTTTTCAATTTTTAAAAACAGAACAATTTAGATGATATACATAAGAGTTTCGCCAGAATATTTCGAAAAATATTAAGAGTATTACTTTAGGGTAGGTCCACCAACAACGCAATACATGAAAATAGAGACCTTTCGGAATTTTCATGCCCCTCCAGAATTATAGAAAATGAAAACAGGCACGCGTGCTGTTGTTTTTTTTTTTTTAATCCACAATAAGTTTTGAGCTCAATACCAGTTTTTATTACGATAAAATTGGAAAAATGCGAATGAAATTGTAGCTGCTATTTCAAAGATCACCCAACGCCTCATCAGATTTCTTTGTAGGCTCTGCGCTACATATAAAAATTTTATTGCTATTAATAAAATTGGGCTAAAAAAATCAATACATTTTTAAATAGGTTAAGATTTAATGGTGGCGTCAGAAAATTACACTTTTTCGTAAAATTGCAATAAAGTCGTTAAAAATACAATTTTTTTTTATCGAATAAGAATATTTCTCTTAAGAAATCACAACGATATTGGGGTTAATCCATTTCCTATACTTTTGCGTCGTGCGAGCATGATATTCCCCAAAGGGAGTTGCCAACTATTTAAAAGGTTAAATTAAAATAAAACAATGAATGAAATGTAATATTATAAAATGGATATCAAACGAAATGGGATTAGTGAAGCTTAATTTGTCAAACATTTTTAAATAAGTTTGCCACATGTTTGAGTGTAAATTAATTCAAATTAAAAATAAATGACATTTTACAATATGAATGAGAAACTAGAAGTTTAAAGAAAGCTTAAATTCCAAAATACTTTTGGACAGGGTTCCCAGCTTTTTTGAAAAATGCATAGAAATTATAATAATTTAAGTCAATAATTTAACAAAAGTGGATTAAAAAGGCTTTATTTTTTTTTAAATACTTTTGTGCCGGGTTGCCACCTGCTTAAAGAAGTAAATTTAATTAAATTATTAAGTCAAAAGAAGTATAACAGCATGGTATTCATAGGAAGTAGGTTTATGAAATTTTACTCAAGAATACGGGTGTAGAGAGTGTTGCCACCTGTTTAAAATATGAATTTCAATAAATGACTAAGCGTACTGAAATACGAAAAGAAAGCGTTTGTACGACAAATTTTTATAAGAGATGTGCCACCTTTTAAAAAAACGTTGATTCAGTCTAATGTCAGAATGAAGTTCAGGGCCATCATTTGATTACCTTGTGCTTTTCTAACAATAAATTTCAAACCCAAATGTCAGACTACACAGTTGACAATGGCAAAACCTTTGCAGCAACCAACCGTAATCGACAATTATGAATTTCTTTTAGATAATAAAAAATTGCAAACCAAAACTAAAAATGGGTTAAACGTTATTACCTTTGGTGAAATAATTTATTTCCTTTTCTGTTACATTCGAGTTCGAGAATGTTCGACCGATTTTCATGCGAGCGAAGCCGCGGGTAAATGCTAGTGTATGTTTGTAAAACCATTTAGTGAAAAACACATATTCTAAGTTTTATGATTCATTCGAAAACGTTTTATAAGGTCGCTTTGCTTCTTGCCTGTAGCAGTCAGAAATTTTCGACTTATTTTAAAGTAACTCTGCGATGCCCCAGTAATTTGATGTGACTAAAATTTGATTCAAAACTTGAATGGATTCTTTATTTCGTGATCTTCTCAAGTTATTGTGGATTCCCTGAAAATATTTGAACCGATAATACCTCCAACTTCCTTCAATTTACTTGAGCTCTTAACGGCTTAAAATAAATAATTCTCAGTAAATCATAGTAAGTCAAAAGTCAATTTTCTGCCTCGTTAAAACAGTTTGAGGTACAAACGTTTTTTTGCTGTATTGAAATGCGTATTAAAATTATATAATTTCTCTCATACCAGATTGAAGAATGCAAGTGTAGTCAATTTGACATTTATGCCAATTTAAATTTAAATAAACTGACTGCTTACTATTTCTCCCTTCCATTTGTTTTCCTATGAGTTTTCACCTCTCTTGCTTTGCTCACCACTCTCCACAATAATAAATAAATGTCGTTTTTCCAATAAAACATATTTTAGTTGCCATTAAAAGCTTGATGAAAATGAATGCAATTACAAGCTATATATTTTACACATTCATTTTGTGCACAAATACTACAAGCACATTAAAATAAAAATAATTGTCAACTATTTATTACTATTGTCGTACAATGAGAACATTCCTTTTTAATGGCTGATTTATTGCGCGACTTTCGATGTTCGATAGTTGAATGAATGGCAATGACGTGCTGACATGCAAGAATCGCGTTGACACATTGTTATGTGACTGTGACTATTATTGTGTGAATGTATGTATGTGGCATATTGACACAGGAAAACAAATATACGTATGTATCTGTTCGTGGATATCTATTTGATTTTTATAACCTTATCATGTCGAAACGAAACCAATGACAGCTTAAGGTAATTTAACTTGAGTACCAAAAGCAATTGCAACTGATTTATAGTTTTACAGCTGAATTGATTTTTTCGCAATTGAACTCAAATTAATGAGGACTTAGCAGACCGAGTAGTCTCATTCGTTCAACTCACGCAGTTTCTGGACTAATGAACAATTACTTTCTTAAATAGTGAAGATAATAGTAGTTTTTGTAACTAGATGTAGTTCAAGTCACGATTAGTTGAACTAAAAATAGGACAAAAATAAGTAATAATCCGAAATATAATTTAAGTTTTGATTATTGTATTTGATTACTGATAATTTTTTAATTTATTTAAGAATTCGATTAAAATATAATATTTGTACTTCTGAACAATTCAATTAGTAATCGACTGCCTTTAGAAATATTCGGAAAACAGTCAACCCGCACTTCATGGTGGCTTTTATTTTATTTTTCATACTAATGGCTTTTATTTATAAATGTTGTACCGAGAATGTAATTAGCAAATTTTATTTATAAAAGTCATAACTAAACATCATTAAGTCAATTTTATTTCCTAAGTCGCAATATAAAAGTCATAAACGTCTATTGACCATTTTATTGAGGTTAATAAAAAAAATCTGAAAATAGGAAATTACTTAAAATTTTCTACATTTACTCTTGACTTTTATTTTTATTTAGTTCTAATTATAACTGACTTTCTAAAGACTTTTGCTTATAAAAGTGGCTAGTAAATTTTATTTATGAAAGTCATTAATTAAAAACCATTTAGTCACTTATATTTCTTTAGTCGCAATATAGAAGTCATTTACGTTAATCTTTATCTATATAGACTAATTCATGACTTTAATTTTAAAAAAACAACTACCATTCGAATTTTATTTCATGCCATAACATCTATTAGCAAATTTTATTTATAAAGTCATCAAAACTTATTACGTGACTTTTATTTCCTTAGTCTCAAATTAAAAGTCATTAACATTAATCTTTCTCTGTAATGACTACTTAATTTAGCCCAATAAATATTGCTGTTAAATTACTGTTTAATCACTGTCGGTCGTTGATTTTTATAAATGAAATTCGCTGAATAATTTTTATATAACATAACAGAAATAATTTTTACTTATGAATTTATACAATAACTATAAACGGCCAGTAGTTGTTAGTTTTAAAATTTTGCATAATAGATGGCAGACAAAGAATTTTAAAAGTAAATCCAATTTTTTTTTGTGTTTTATAACTCAAAAAGTAATATATTTTTTAATTTCTATAAACACAACAACAATTGTTGAATTTTTTTCATATAGTTATATTTAATTTGTAAACGTCATCAATAAAAGCCGTTGACTTTCATAAGTAAAAATCGAACTGTGATATTTTTAAGGTTTTTTTTAATGATGAGTCATTATATAGAGATATATTGCCTAAGACAACTTTCATATTGCGACTGAAAAAGTAAAAGTCACTGACTGTTTTGTATTGATGACTTTTCTATATATAAAAAGTATTGACTAATTTTTAAATTATTCACGTTTATTAAAAGTCTTCTAAAATTTCCATAATTAGAGAAAATATTGTTACGGAAAACAAAAATTTCTAATTTTTACCGTTTTAACTCGAAATGGGAAGGCAAACCATAATTTTATTGTTGCTGTTTCTGCTTTCGCTTGATTAATCTCAACAGATTTTGTTAAACCTTTGATGCAGTTCTCTGAGGGCATTTTAACAAAGTGCGGTTCCAGTTTGCAATCCATTAATATAAATCACTAAAAAAGGAACTATTTTCAAAATTTAAGTCGAATTCAATGATTTCAGTATTTTTCCACGCAATATCACGTACACCGATAAACTTGTGTCGGAAATGTCGTTGCCTCTTAGCTTTCATTTGCCCTCTGTCACTTTAGCTTGCTCCACGTCAGAAGATAGGCAAATAAATTGCAAATCCAATTGTATCCAACAAATTTCCATAAACTCTCACAGACACCATTGTATTTTATGTTATTATCTATAGCAATAAAAAAAAATTATGCAGCTGCGTAATTACTTATGTAGACTGTTAGTCTTTTGCTGGCATCTTTGACATTGATTATTTTTATATTTATTTTTTCACAGATGTACTAAAATGCTGTATACTTTTTCCACTTAAAATAAACTTAAAAATCTTTATTTGCTCCATCTGTGACTTAACTTTCTACTCCACAATTCCCTTTACACTGTGCCACAAAATCTCGCAGCTAATTTCACCAACCAAGCTCGCACAGCCAACTTGGCATTCATATCTCTGCTTACACTTCATTCGTTTGCGCTTATTTATTTAGCTTTCAATAACGACAAACTTAATTTCCACACGATATCTGTGCGCCGTGGCATTGTCATCGTTCCAATCAGTGTCAACAACATGGTCATTGCCGAAATCAGCGTTGCCAAGGTCAGCCGCCTCACTACTACGCGCATTTCGAGCAAGTAGCCGCGTCTCAACAGTGCAGTGAGAAAAATCCATAAAAATTTAACAAGCAAACAAATTGACGGCAGTAAATGTTGGAAAGTAAACGAGAAACGAGTGCCACACACATACATACAAAGAAAGTAGAAATAAATATTTGCGTTTCGTAAAATAACAGTAGCAGTAACGGCGTAAAGTCAACCACGACCATCGAACAATGAGCTTTGATTCGGTTGATAATAGAATTCAGTAGACATTTTTATTTGTTGCCTACTTGAAGGCGCTCTCTCTTGTTATGTGCCTATTCGTTTATCTAGGCTGCTTGCTGTTATATTTTCTGGGAGTGGTAGTTACGTAAAGTTGACGCTTACTCGACCATGGCAATCAAGAATAAGGCTAAGGTGTTGAATTGGTGTGGGGCGTAAGTGGAGGGTCAAGGTTAAAGTATTTCAAATTAGTTGTAACGTGGAGATAGTAGTTGTTGCGGGGCGAGTCACTAAAATACTAATATTGCAAAAACGATGTATGTTAGAGTTGAAAAATTAAGTATACAGAGTGAAATGAAATGATATAGAAAAGTAGCAATAATGTAAGTGGCTACTTTCTACCAAAAACGAAGAAAAATAAACCAAATCGATTCCATTATTTATTTAATATGGCTATTTTAGTGTTAGTTAACTTATTCTGATTATTAAAAATTGCCACTTAGGAAGCAGCGGAAAGTCATCCATAAACTTGCTGCTAATGATTGTCTCAAATCTTATTTTCAAAGATTCAAATATGAAGATGATCCTTACTGAATCTCCTGTTCAAAACAGATGTTATTGAAGACTCTGTGCATCTGCCCTGGGGCTATCTAAATCGGTTAATTATTTCCATTGAGGTTAACTACTAAAAGGATGCGGTGGTTACAAGAACATGAGCTCCTTTTCTGCGAGAAAAATTAATTGAGGTCTAGTAACTAGTTGCATTATTGCCCATAAAGGTTCTGGAAATCCTACCAAAGTTTCTTCAAGACGAGAGCTCTATGATCGCCTTCGGGCTTAAAATTGAAATGCAATATATTTTTGAAGTGATTGTAGATTAGATCACACAAGATTTTTTTAAATTTTCTATTCTGTTTTTTGACATAAACTGTTTGTCAAAACAATGCCAGAAAGAGATGAATGGAAAGAAGTTGTGAACCAGGACGCAACTCGTCCATTCTTCCAGATGTCTCTAAGCTAAACGGCAGGCTAAGCAGATGGATTTTTTTCAACAAACTGTCACTAGACCTGAGATTATTTCAATCCGACTACTGTGGCGTTTCTTAGGTTGAATGGACAGCCGTATTTGGCTTAAGAACTTCAGAATAGCAAATTTGCGATCCATTATAAATGAAGTAGTAATATCTTCGCCGTGGGCGAATTATTGTCTTGGCGGGATTTCTTGGGATAACATTCTTCAATTTAGATGGGTAGAAAGGCCGCGAGCATGCATTATAATACTGCGATTAGTCAAATGTGCGACGGTCATCGCAGACTGGACCTACCTGCCACAGGGCTCCATACTTTCCTCTCATGCGAGGAAGCATTATTGAAGTTATGGAATTTTATTCTGTCCTCGGAGCTGGTAGTACAGAAAGTAGACAATAAACCTAAAAATATAACCACCAGAAGTCAAGACGTATTCATCTGGCCTAAGCTAACAGAGGTATGGAGGATAACTTCAAAGGATGAAGTGTCTTGAAAAGCGAATTGGCAAGAGCTTGATTTACTCCTTGAAACGAGAATACCAGACCTCTCATAAATCAAAAGTTCAATTGAAGAAGCGACCCACAGGGTAACGAGTACTTAAGTTGGTTGTTTTGAGAAGGTTTGTCTACACCTACTTATGCAAAGCGAGTGACTCTATGTTGGAACGCAGAACTAACCAAACTTCGTGAAAGGTCCAGGAAACTTCTAAATAGAGCGCTAAAAATGTGGAAGGAATAATACAGGTCTGCGCTACTAAACTTAAGTCTCAGCTGATATCCGATTTTTTAATTATCTTCTTTGCCTTTTTGTGCTAAACATTTGACCACTCTTTAATGTGAATTGCGAATGCGACAGTAGAAAATCTATGTAGCTTACTTGAGAAGCCTATGACTTGAATGACTCATGCCACATGGAAATCCTACACATTTGCTACCTCTAGTTTCTCCCATGTGTGCTATATCCAACCGTAAACTGCAAACGATTTTATTTATTTGCACACCCAAAATCCAAAAAACTAATATGCACCAAAAACCGAATGAAAACCAGTTGTCTAGCTGGCACTTAACAAAAGTAAATGTAACTGCTGCTACACCATTGCTGCTACAGCAGCAACACTCCTCCATAATTTACGGCCACAAAGTCAGCGCGCCGCCCTCAATTCTGTTTTCTTGATAGTTTTCATTTATTTCCAACTGCCGACGCGGGCATGCAATCCAATTTCCAGTTCAGCTGTTGAGCTTGTACCATTGCACCACCTCCAAGCCTTCAGCATACCGAGCAGCTGACTAACTGACTGCATGTGCGAAAGCGCCAAACTGTGGGAATTTTGCTCGTTGATGCGCTGCTTCTACGGTCACAGCTACTGCCAACACCGAATACCAACACCAATACCCAACACCGAACACCAACACCAAGATCAACATCAATAGCACTTCTTTGTTGTTAGTCTTATTTGTTATGTCACGCAACGAGTTGTCTTTTGCACAAATTGTTGCATTGTTGTAACTGTTTTCTTTTAGGCTTTGCATACTACGGATTTCTTATTTTGCATTTTGCATTTTCATAAAATTTTTTTTTTCGTTTGGTTGTTGGCGTAAAAGAAGAAAAATGGCGCTTTCATTTAGTCGCAGCTGGTGTTGGTGTTGCTGTTGTTGTTGTTGTTGTTGCAGGCATACAGATGCACTCAAGCACACTTTGATAGTGGCACAAGCACACTTTGTTGTGTTTTCGTTTTCTTGTTTGCCGGATGGAAGGACATGCTGTTGTGCACACATAGTAAATATATGTCAGTGATTGTGTGTGTGTGTGTGTTTGTTTTTCTTTTTCAGTTACACTGTAGTTGTCCTACATGATGTCCTTTGTCACTACTGCTGGTTTAATAATCGAGGTGATGGAATTATGTGGACGAGGGAAGGGGAGGGGCGCGTGCATGCACTTGTCAAAAATGATATAAATGCAGAGTTGTACGGAAATCCATAAAGACTGAAAAAATGAGTCGTTATCAATCACAGTTGAGACGCTCTTCCTTTGGACTTTATGAAAAGAATAATTGTTTATTAGTGGGATTGAAATATACGAGTATCAACTCCGAATGAGTTGGGTGGAACTTGAGATTTACTAAAAAATTAGAGCAGTGCTCATATAATGCATATTTTGTGAATTTCAAGAAAGCTTCTATTTTGTCTTGTTTAACAATGAACGGCAGCCGATTAGCTTTTCATCAGTATAGTACCTTTTAGACAGACAGACAGACAAATATTCTGATAGTTATACTGCAATTTAGGCCTTTAGATCCTTTATGGTTAGTTCGATACTGGTCGAGTAGTGTCTGGTCTTTCTTTTTCGATCACCTCTGAATACTTTCATATGACACTGAGTTGGGTGCCAGGTCATATCGACATAGCAGGAAACTGCATAGCTGATGAACTGGCTCGGCAAGGCACCGATGAATTGTTGGACCCGCGCAGGAGGATGGTGGGGTTCATTTATCCGCCTAAAGACTCCTATTGAGCAGGTGCGCTCTTTGTCGACTCAGCGAGCGCTGGAGAAATCCCTCCTCTAGTAGGTTTACTTTCGCTAACAGTGTACATTAGCGTTGGTAGCGCAATAGACTACTTCGTTGATATATCTAAGTGAGTCTTCTTGAGGGGCCATGGGCAGAGAGTAAGGGAAAAGTAGTTCCTTCTACCATCTTCGATGAGCCTTTCTTTATAAGTACTTAGCGGCGCTACACGCCCAGCAATTCGAATAAATAAACTGCTTTGAGCGTGTTCGGCGGCTCGATTCTCGACAATTAGACAACCTTCAGATCCTTCTCCCATCCTCAAACCTACAGACAGTGGCTAGAAAATAAAGTTGTTTAGTGGCCATGTATTACGCATTTATTTATCCACAACTCTCTCTCGGCCAAATATTATATTAATTACTATCACGCCACCCTACTCGTTAGGTGTCATCAAGGCATAACTCAGTTAAACTATCTTCTCAGTTTTATTGTACTGTCTTCAGAGTTCCTAATTTTGAATATATTCATTTTATATATATTTTCTTTAATTTTCTTAATTTTAAAAACGAATCACAAAATTCTTAAAGTCAATGTAACCAGGCACGTATAGAGTTATTTTAACGGAATGCGTAACCAACCGCTTTTTAGTTACCTGCAGTACTTGGGGGTGTTGGGGCGTAAAATAATCGTCCTTAGAACTCGCTTCAGAAGGCAACGCCTTATTATAAGTGTCAAGTGCATAGTGTGTTTGTAGATGTAAATAGGTATGTGAACAGCGCATCTATAGATATATACGAAAGCAACCCTGTAGGCATAGAATATGTGGCTCCAGTTCGAAACTGTCAAACAAGTAACAAATATTTCTAATAGTGTTTCAAAACTGGTCTGTTATGGAAAAAGTTATCGAAAGAATCATGATGTGTTTGCATAGAAAAAGTAGGGCTCTTTATTTGTTCGCATTACGAATTTGAAGTGAACTTGGAAGAAAGTTATTCATTTCATTCGACGAGTGGAAATGTCTGCAATTCTCAAACGATTTACGAAATAATTTTATAAAGTACTGCATCCGTGATAGGCAGACTTTTCAGTTACTGCGCGAATATGAATTATTTTTATAATGATTTTAAAGTTAAAACAAAATTAAAGATGTCAAATGCTAACTAAATCATCAAAAAAAGGAATCGCTTGGTATGGCAAAAAAAAATTTAATAACCGATTAATTGGAAACATTCGATGCAAGTAATCATAAGAAGCTAAGCGGTCATTTCTATTAAAGTCGGACAAAATTAAACTTGAATACGTTAAAAAAAATTGGGTATCCTTGTTTCCTTGATACAATGTGGGAACTTACGGTATGAATTCAGTGCCTTACATTTTGTAACCCATTTAAACAAATTTTTTTTTAAATATCTACAAATTCGTTACTGGAGTTCTAGTACTCGATTACAAATATTAGCGTTTTGAAATAATCGAGTAACAAATATCGGTATCGAACGGAAAAATTATCGATGGCGATTGGCCAACTGACTTTTTCCCGAAGCTAATGTATCGATGTGCTAGTAATTCAAAGTAGCCCTCTGAGACTCGATAACCAAAATAACGCTACTAATTTAAAATAATTTTTCTCCACAAATTCGTTACTGGAGTTCTATTACAGAATTAGAAAAATTATCGTTTGGAAACAATCGATTAAAAAATATCGATATTGATTGGATCCAACTAACTAACTATTTCTCGGAGCGAATGTGTCGATGTGGAACTAATTTCAGGCATCGCTCTAACAAAACCCGATAACTAACATATCGATACATATTCTAAATAATTTTTCTCCAAAAATTCGGTACTGGTGTTCTAGTACCTAATTACACAAATTACCGTTTTGAAACAATCGAGTGAACAAGATCGATATCGATTTTAAGAAGTATTGATACCGATTGTATTGTGTTGAAATTCCGGAAATTAAAACACACCTGCAGTTTCATCACTGCTGAGATAAGTCAGTCTACGAAGGCTTTTAACTAATTCATTTCACTGCAGGGTATGCCAAGTTACACGAGTACAAACCTTTAATTTATTTATTTACGCAGTACCCCGCAATGCGTGCAGAGCATACTTCAAGGCGCAAAGCAGTAAAGCGAAATTGAGCGACGCATTCACACCACCATAAAAGTATACGCTAGCCAAATAACGTAAAACACGCGCACTAGTAAATAAAAGAAAAGTAGAGGAGAAAAAGTTAAATGCAACAGTAAGTAAGTAAATCATTGGCAGCGCAGTAAAAGTAAAATCAGCAATGAAAGTTCTACTTAGGTAAACTAGCTGGAAGCTGAAAATATATTTATATAAGTTGTAGAATGAGGGAATGCGAACAGCAGCTACTTTGTTGAGGGCGTCCATATGTGTTGTGTGTAAAATATTCCAGAGTAAATAAATGCTTCTGTGTGTGTGTGTGTACAATGTACATGTGTTAACTTCGTCTTCCCGTTTGTGTTTGTGCCAGTGTGTCTTACTGCAATATTTACGCTTAGCGATGCACTTAGCTGTAACATAATCACAGTTGCCCCACATGCACGCGCACACTACTACTAACTTTCTATAATTTTGGTTGACTTCGGGTTGTGAAACAGCAGAGGCAGAGGCAAAGGCAGAGTCAGAGGCAGGAAAAGAGATGTATGACCGCCACTGCATGGTTGACTTAAGCGAAAAATGCAAAAGCATTTAAACAGCGTTTCTTTAATTTATAGCGCCATGCAGCGCAGCGAGGACACAGGATGTTGTAGTATGCTTCCTGCTCATTGAGTTGTCGCCACATTTCCTTAACTCTGCACGTTTCATTTTTAGTTATTTCTTTTTTCCCGAAAATTATGAAGAGTTAATACTTGCGTTCTAAACAAATTTGCAGCGATATTAAATTACTTGCTCTCTCAGCGAATATGGCGGGAAGTTGTGTCATCATCAACATGATTTTTTACACTATCGAAAACACGCATATTTTTCTAAATTAAAAGTTCAGCCCAATCTAAATCGTTGTTATTTTCGTAAAGTCATTTTGCGATGGAAATTCCATCTTTTTTTTTTTGATACCCTCTTTTTTTCCTCTCTCTCACAAAACTATATCCTCCTATCACGCACATAAAAACATCAGAGCACTACTTAATGCATGCTCGTAAAAAAATCAAGAAAGAACTAAAAAATGCTGTGAAATTTACAGTATTCTATAAAGTTCATGTATGCAGCTATGTTCGTTTTTTTACTACGCGTACTATCTATATGTATCCACTGCATCTCTATCCAACTGTATGCAATAAAAATTCACATAAAAAATGCAATTCGTTTCCAGGCAGCCAGTTATCGCAATGTGATAGTTACAAAAAAAAAAAAAAAAACACAAAATAAGTGTTGTTGAATAACAAATTTTCACAAAAGCTTCTAGTAGTTTATACGGAAATTGTTTTGTAGCTGCAATATCCATGCAATGAATGCCTTTGATGTTTGCCGTGTTATATTCGCTCTTTGTGTGTTGACTTCATTGAGTTTCGTTGGCATTTTAGGCGTGAACAAAGCTGGTTATTTAGCTGTAGAGAAGTCAAATCGAATGGAAGGGCTAACGAGGAGTTAGCCCCATATGGGTGGACATTTTTTTCATGCTATATAGAAACAAAGTTAGTGGGGTTTCATGTGCTAATAGCATTTGCACTCAAAGCATTTTCAAAAATGGGTTGCTTTTTTACCCGCAAAATGCCAGTAGCAAAAGTTGATTTGAATTTAATTTCGTAATTTGAAGAACCTGCTTAATGTGAGGGTAATCATTACTTTATTTTCAAATTATCTCTTTTTAAACTAGGGTAAAATATTTGGTTTGTATTATTAGGAACCTGCAGAAATTTATGAGTTTTTATTAAAAAGTTTTAATTGATTATCATTACATGTGTCTAATAAAGATGAGACTTCTAAATGAAAAATCAGACATAGTAAAATGTAGTCAAAAAATGAGAACTACAAATTTTTTATTACAAATAGTTATTTGGCTAGTTTTAATTCAACTAATGATTGGTTGTAATTTTGAGACTAGTTTTTTATTCCCTTTTTAATTTTTGTTTCAGTACAAATAAACATGTTATATAAAATTTAAAAAAATGTACCAACTAAACAAAAACAAATCGATATTTCGATCGATTTTGTCATATTTATCATTATCAGAATATTTATGGGATTAGTTTTGTCATCGATATCGATATCGCAAATGTCATCCATTATAATTAATAATTTTATCGTTATCATAGTCATATGTTTCATAATCGATAGCGTTACAGTACTTCGTATCTGCGTCGTTAGGGTTATTATTATCGTTATCGTTATGGTTATCGATATTTGTATTCGTAATCATCTTCGTGTACTATTTGGAGTTTTTGCGTATAACGTACCCATTCAATTTCAATAAAATAGTAACTTTTAGCTCTGCCGAAATCAAAAATGTACAAATCAACAATTTTTCTAGTGTTCCATGTTTCCAGGGCAAAGTAACATATCGTGGAAAATTAATTTTTCTGTTGTTCACAAAACTATTTGCTTATTTTGCTTTAAAATAGTAGTCTTTGAACGAAGCCCTAGTTCAATAGATTGAGTTTATATGCAAATTAATTGCTTCAACAGTCACAAGTTCATTGGCAATAAAGCAACTATGCACTCTGACTATGTGCCAAATTTTAAACGTTTCATTTCCTCAACAAAACAGAAAAAAATAAATGAGTATATAAAGAAAGAATTATTAAAAGCGAAAACTAGTTGCTAAAAGCTGCCAAAAATTGTTGCACCGCGAATACAATTACACTTCACTAAATCTATACAACCAAAAAAGCAAGCTACGAGATACCCACAAAGCAAAATTTTCGATTTTTAGTAGGTATGTAATTTGAATTGAATTTGAACTAATCATACTTGAACTTTTCGGAAGGCAGGCTGCTTCGAACGAAGTTAAAAGCCTTGGGATATATCGAATAAATTATTCGGTTGTTTCTTAGCGAAATCTTTGCATCATATCGAATGGAAATCGTGTCCGATTTAAAAGAATGTTTGAATGCATCGCACTTAAATATCGAAAACAATTGTTTGGTGGGCAGTTAGTGAACACAAAAATAAAAAACGCATATCAATGAGAGTTTTTGGTAATTTTTGGAATATGAACGCGCTATGAAAAGCACTTTAACTGCAAGCGATGAATGTAAAGTTGAAAATTAAATTTTGGCTGCCATAAAAAGAGCAATAAAATGGCGAAGAGTTCGCAAGCAATTCCGCTAACTTGCATTTATACTTGCTACTAGAATTTCGTTTGATAATTGTAATTTTTCTTACATTTTTATCTACCACAGTTTACATAAAAACCTAGTAAATAATATTAAACATAACATTTTTCAGACTCTTGCTAACTATATGCTATGTTGATAGATCTTGGCAGTTTGCCCAATTGCCTTGCCGCCCAAAAGCCGCAGCAGCTGTCAGCTGGTTGATTGACTGACATGTTGCATGTAGAGTAAAGTAAACCGAAGCATAGAAACCCAAAGCAAAGTGAAAATTAAATAAATTTAAAAAAAAAAACCCAAAATATGTAAGAGTACATTTATTTGCATATGTGTGGAATGCATGCAATCTAATTGACTGCAACTTCTCGTTTAGTTGACAGGAAAAACGACAAGTATATGAAATAATTCGCCACAAAATAGTAGCCACAGTGACTGCCAACCAATGACTGGTGGTACATAACATGAATTTCAAGCGCAAAAATTTGCATACCAAAAATGAAATTTGTTATGTGTAAAAGTGGTTTGAATGAAATGGAAAACGTGAGAAAGCGCATTACTTGGCTTGACAGTGGGAGTAGGCGAAATTTGGAAAAAGTGGCGTTGTTACAAGTAAATATATACATAGCTAACTATTTATGTATGTGCACTGACAGTGAGTTTGCAAATGTGTATAAATTTGCTACATTACACACACACACACACATGCATACATACTACAAATAAATGTTTTATCTCTGGCTTTTTAGCAACACATCCGTCTTTTGTTCCGCTTTGCTATCTGCATACTTCTGCTTCCGTTATTTTTGGCGCTACCGCCTAGCGTGAAGCAAATGCTTGTCACATGTTGATATTTTTTACATGCTTCTCTGATATACCCTACTCCAAAAGCATACAACTGCACATAGCTAGCCGCTTGCTGCATGTAAACAGCCCTGTACCTGCATGTCATTTCAAAGCTTTGCTCTTTTGTGCTAGGCATACAAATTTACCATTTTATGCATATCATTTCCGTTAGCTTCAAAATTGCCTGTCATTTTTTTTTTTTTTGTTGCTTATACGGCAACAGCACCATCGTCTTTTTAACATTTCGAGTATTTGGCATGATGGTAGCGTGAAAATACCATTTGTAAAATGTTAAATGTACTAGTAGATAAATACAAACTGATTAGTTGAGTTACTTGACATTTCTTATATTGGAAGTAATTTCTAGAATTCCAAGCCTAAAATGTTAAGTACGCATGACTGATTTCATTATAATGACGCTTGTTAAAGACATTGTATGTATGTACTTATGTATATTTTGTTGTGCGCCACTGCGTATAAGTAACATCACCCTTTCTAACCAAAAAGTCCAGACATGAGTACGTTTTAGGAAATTAGGCTCGGTAATCACTTGATTTACACGAAAATGTAATCGCCATAGCTAGCGGAAAAATATAAATTTAGCTACATTGTATGCATTACCGCAAAATTATTGCTGTAATGTTAGGACTGAATCTGCTGAAGGCCTAAGATAGGTAAAGTTTCATTGTTGCTTGATTTATATAAAACAAAATGGTATCGTATCCGCCTTGCAGTTCTCAGAGGAGTAATATTGCACAAATATTGGACTGCGAAGCAATTGCTATTAGCCATATGACCCGGAGGCATTTCTCGACTTATTGGGACAAGTGACGATAATTATCGAAAATATCTTATGAAATCAAAAACTAGTGAGCGTGACTTTTATCGAGCTTTGAATGAATAGTTTGAAAAAATCGCAAATTTAAGAGACAAGCTATACATAGGTGCTTATTTTAATGGTTGGTATTTTTTATTATCGATATGAGTATAACCATCGGTATAAATGTTGTTATCGATATCTATCGGTAATATTTGATATATTTTTTAGCACTGGTATTTTTTGTAACATAGCGATATTATTTTCGTTAATTTTGCTTATATATAGTCATAAGCGATAAATTGCTGTTATCGATATAAATTATTAGATATCGTTTTATGTGAATAAGGTATTTCTTACTATACTTGTAGTTGCAATCGTGATAGTTGTTATTATCGATATCTTGCGGTATCAGCAGTTTATCGTTTTCTTATTTATGTTTATTGCGACTTATTTATTTCTTGTTCTTCATGTAAGTATTTATATTTATTATATGAATTTTCTTATGTACATAATATAGTGCATTTACCAGTTTTATTAGCTCTAAAGTTTCACGTTTTCTAAAAATTTTGTACACTAAACGTATGTTTATCGATATAGTCATCGATAGTTTTGGTGTAAGTGACAGCTCTTTCAATAAGGTCATTTTCATCGATATTTTAAACATATGCTGTCGACAGCGTTGTCATTTCGATATCGTTTACTTATCGATATTGCTATATTTATCGATATAGTTTTAGTTATCGATAATATTATCATTATAATTATCGCTATCGACTTTTATTAATATTTTTTATTCCCGTAGGGGGCCTTAGGCCTTATCATAATGTTAAATATCTTTCGATATAAATTCTAGTTGTGTCTCAATATCAGCAAAATAAAATTTTTCCTCTGCTCATCGATAACTGAAGAAAATTCTTTGAATAAAATGGTCTGCAAACTTTTTACAACCAAATCCCTACAGAAAATACCATTTTAAAAATCTTGCTTAGCTCCAAGTCTACCAATTACGAAAATGCGGTTGCAAAATTTTAGCTCAATGGCGTAAATAATCTCAACGGGATTTCACCTTTTGCCCTCCGCCTATGCATTGGCTCGCTCAATGCTTTCGAATACTCGCAGCTTAGATTTTGCAATTCCCTGCACTTAGTTATATTATACACTCGTCTTCACTTTTTTAGTTTCCTTTGGAGCTTAAGTAAAATCAGCTATTGTAAAACGGCGTGTTAAGTCACTAAAGTGGCTTGTTGCCTTTGCACTTCCCGCGTTTTATGAATTTTTATTGCGCGGTATTTTTAATTTCATTGTCTTGTTTCCATTCTTCTTCCCTTGGCTGTGGCGGTACTTCAATGAAATTTGCAAAAAGTGAAATACGCAAATATTTTCTTTTAATATTTTCCCACTACCAGTGCTGTGAATGGAAGTTGAGGGCTTTATTATTGTTGTGCTATCTTTCTATTTAGCTATTTCACTCCTATGTTGTTTTTTTCTTTCACTATATTTTCACCATATTTTTGAATTGTATTGCACTACTGATAGTTTTCTCACTATTCGTTTGCTGCTTCTAGATAGAAATGGCATGCATGACAGGCGTGCTGTAAATTTATTTTGCATAACTTTTTCAATTAAGGAATTCTGCTTTTTTGTTTCGTGCTACAATTAAAATATCGTGTTGCTGTTTATTAAAAAGCGAAATATGCAATTTTTGTTATTGTAGAAATGTTGTGAGAGAGTTATGTTAATTTAATAATGCTGTTTCATTCTCGCGCTTGGTTTTGCACACATCTGTGTAGACTTGTTCTTTCTTAGATTGTTCAAACTTTCGGTTTTCATTATTTAGAATTAGTTTTCAAAAACTTTTAAGTAAAATCAGTTTTATACCGCTGGAGCTACAAAGATTTGCAAAATCTAGAGTTAAATTGAATATTGTTCAAAGTTGAAACACAGAAAATACCACGATAGGTGGCGCTGGTATCGTGATGCTTTGAAAGGATTATAGTAAGTTACCCGTGTCGTTTATTGACGACTTGCGCACCCGCTTTATATTTTTGATCGCTTTAATGGGCATATAATAAAATAAAGTATTTGAAAAGATTTGAAATCGATTATTTCTCAAGAAATATGAATATTGACACAATATTACAGCAAAAATACATACCGGATGTCAATATCTGATTCCGAAAATCGAGTAAATTTTATTTTTTATGGATATTTTTTCGAGGTTAGGCGCGTCTTACGAACCAGCTAGACAAGCTTAATAATTGTAAATTGAAAGTAATTTAATTACCCATAAATGGTATATACACCACTATTTGATAGACCCAGTAATCGCTGAGAAATTGTGATTTTGATTTATTCGGCACCAAAACTGTAAAAAAAATCATTTAAATCTACCTATAAAAAGTAGTAACATAGTATTTTTTTTGTGTGTGTTACAGGATGAAAAGATCCAATTTTTAACACAGAAAAAATTGTAACAATCGAACTTTATTTACAAAACAGAGTGGTCCATTTAAGTGTTAAAAAAAAAAAAAAAAATCAAATTTTTTGGGAATATTATTGGTTAAAAAATATAAGAAAAAACTAAAACCTAAATAATGTGATATTATTCTTTGAAATCTCCTGAAGAGAAGCAGGACTAAAAAATATAAATTTTTAAATGAAAAATTCTTTATTTCCATATAATACATGGGAAACCTGGAGCGCTTTTAGAGACCTTTACATATTTTTGAATTGTAAAAAAAATAGAGGTATTGGGTTTTTTGCTATAGAGGGGTGAAACCATTGGATTTTCGACTTAAATTCTTTTTGGAGCACCCTAATGAGCAATGTTGGCAATATTCCTAATATTAAATATTTATTGTTGTTTTTTTTAAATAATATATTATGTAACATAAAATATGTAAATGAAAGCTTCAAACTTTGTACACAATTTAGAAAAAAAAAATTAACAATTTAAAACTTGATTATAAAAATTTGAATCAGACTTTTTTGAATTTTTTTTGTATGCAGTTTTGTAGCCACTTCCGTCTCAATATAACAAAGTGCAAGTTTGAATTGGATAAAATTTAGCGCTGATTTTTCTGATAATTTTTTCTTTTTGAATGGTGTTCCATTTAACGCAAGAACAAAACTTATTTTAAGCCCCATAAAAAAGGTCGAAAACCAACAGATTTTTATAACTTTTTTTAAGCTGAATAACGGTAAATTGCAAATATCTCAAAAACCTATTCATACAAAAACAATTAACTAGATTTTCGGAAGCAGCGAGCGATTGAAGATAGAAATTGAATAGGGGTTCTGGTGCGCGCCAAAAAAGTTACTTACTTTTCGGAGGACTGAGTGCCGCTTTGCAATAGTCCTAATACTCATAAAAAAATCTCTTAGAGTTGATATTTTACCTAAACAAGTTAAAAAACTGAAAGTTTGTGTTAGGAAATATTACCGCAGATATTACAGTACAAACTTTGCTAAGAAAACTGCCCCTAATAATTTCGGTTCCCACAAAAGTCGTTGAGTGAGTACTCATAGTTTTTTTTTTTAATTAACAAAACAGCGTCTGGGTTTTCTGCTTCAGGTTTGTTTACCAGCAGTTAATAGCAACTTCCTTGAATTATAGTTAAAACATTATGTTATATTTTTATATCACTATTTCTCACTCCCCAGCCTTGGCATAAATGAAATAAAAGTAAAAAAAAATCCAATAAATCTACTCTAGTCCCAAATTTATGAGGCGAGCAGCGCAAATAGTGAAACTACGAACAAAATATATCTACGAGTATTCCTCTAAGCAGATATTATGACACAAAGGCGTCACGCTGCCGACAGCCGGCGTCCTTCATACGCCTACGCCAAACATAGCGCATGGTTGAATGTCCGGATATTTGACTTAATAAATTCAATCTAATCAAATCTACACGACAATGATTGTGAGTGACGAAAAAAGAGCGTAGCGTATGATAAAATAAAATATGATACGTTCGAGGGAGGAAGTTATAAATACAATTTATTTATTTTTTTTATATGAATAGCTCATATTAAGATGAAAAGTCGTTGAGCCTAAAGTAGTCACTTTATTTGCTAGAATTTAATATTAAGCTCTTATTTTGCTACTGCTATTCTACTTATTTTTAGCTTTTTAGCTGTGCAAATCTCTTATGATTTCCATTTTCAGCCTACTGCTGCAAATTTGCTCACAAATGCCGGCAATTATAATATTGCAATATCAAATTTGCAGTTGCATAAATAAGCAGCCAAGCAGCAATCAAAATATGTGATATGACATTAGAACAACAACAATGCCAACAACAACTGCACTGCCTCTACTACTGACAAATTCTAACATGCACTTGAGCGCTTGAACCATTCAATGACACAGGTCCTTCTTCGTCAGTCTCATGCTAATGACATCGTTTTTGCTTGCATTTGTTTTTTTTTATATTTATTTTTCAACAACTGTCTGTGTGTGTGTGTGTGTATGCGGGTGTGTGTGTATGTATAAGTGTTTGTGTGGAAGCAATCATGTCTTGCGTTCTCCTTAACCTTAGCCTTACTTTTGAGTGGCAACATTAGACAACGACGGCATATTGTCCTTGACAATACTCGTAACATTTTATACTTGCAGATATCTACATACATATGTAGTTATACTATATATTTACTGTTATATAGACACAATATGTGTGTACTGTTGTTACAGTGCAAACTGGTGCAAGACATTTTTATATGGATTGCCATTCAAGTTGTATACCTTCGAGCTTTCTTTTCCCCATTACTTTTTGCTAAAGAAGGATTTCAAAAAGTGTGTTGAGTTCATATTTTCAGATTAATATTTAATGAATTTTATGAGTGTACTTTCAACTGATTTTAATAGAATAGAACTTTCAAGTACGCGTGGTACTGCAAATTTTATGTGAGGCCAATAACAAAGTTATGACTTGACAATTGTGAAATTTCAATGCTATAGCATCTAGCTGGGCGGCGTGAAAAAATTGTGCTACGCACTCCTAATCTGTCAGCATAAAAACGTAAAGATATGACTGTTATAGTATATATACATAAATTTTTCTTCTAGTTATGATGGTAGATAATTTTAGGCTCTACCCGTTTTTCATAAAAATTCGAACTCTATTTATTTCATAGGGCTTTACCTAAGTTCCTTAACTCTCTGGGAATTTTCGGAAACGAAAACTTGATGATTCTACTTCAAGAAACCATTGCTAGGCACCAATATATATTTTCGTATCAAATGAAGTTTTGTGTCTTGGAAATCTAAATAGTGTAATTTTTCGCTTCCTACCAAGTTTGCGAAATGATAACGGAGTCCATTCTAAACAACATCGCAATCCTTCCCGTTCGATTGCGACTTTGCCTTTTGGATGCATCTGCAAGTCGGGAGCTAACAGCGCCATCTGTGTACCAATGTTTCATTAACCGCTGTAATACTTGATAGTCCAGAAATTACCCTCTTTGAGATTTCAGCACCTAAATATATGCAGCGGAAATTTGTCGCAGATGACAATAATGTGTTCTATGATCGAAACAAAAATCCCAAAAAATCGATCAAATATGATCAAAAATTTTAAATCCAAGAACAGCGATTGTTTCTTAACGAAAAAATAAAAAGCAAAAAATATCTATCAATTATTTTTGATCGAAACAATAAAAATCACAAAATAACGAGTAAACTATGATTTTTTTTATAGAAATTATAACCGTTACGGTTCATGTCATAAATAAGTATTTAAATAAATACAAACTCGTTTTTCATAGCCAGGTGTGAAGTGTGTGCGTGCTTCGCTCGGAGGGCCTCGGGGTCGAGCCTTGGCCTGGGAAAGTAACATAGAAATTATAGAAAAGATTTTTTTAATAACAATCGCCTCTCGGCAGGCAGTAGCGAACCTCCACGTATATTTCTGCAATGAAAAAACCTTTCACAAAAATCATTTGCGGTTCGGAGGCGGTTTGTATTACAACATCACAACACACCACAAATTGAAGGAGAAGTACTTGAAGACTACGGTGAAAGAATGGCATCGGTTACAATTTCATCCAAACTAGACTACTAGCTGCCCATATTTCTTCAATACTTACCGCTCTCATCAGTTTATTAAAAATTTGTATGGACTAAAGTTTTTCTTACTCCAATCTATCCCCAATTCACATGGTACCTATATTAAATATTTACTAGTAGCCATATTGGTTTATGGTGGTTTTATATTTGCCTTCCCTCCCCTTTTCGTATAAAAATCAAACCGTTTTTATACTCTGGACTTAATACAATTTTTTTCTTTTTTATGGCAAAAAATACATTTTTTAATTCATCAATTCATTTATTACATAATGTAAGTTTGAATACCAAAAATATTTAAATATTAAATATTAAAATGAAAATGTAGTAGCTTCGTGGCCCCTGTCCCATATGTGATCGAAAGTGATCATTTGCCAATCAATCCCTCACTCAAAAACGATCAATTGATTTGCAGAGCGTTCATATGTAATATTTTTTTTATTTTCCGATAAATGTTCAGATTTTAATATGTAGCTCAAAAATTAATTTTCTACTGTCTATGAATGTACATAAAACATAATTCTTTTCAAGCACAACAAAGGCTTGCATACCGTTTCATCATTTATTTTAAAATAATTAAATTTTCCAATTCATTTATTCAATTTATTTGAATAGCGTCGTTAAAGATTAGCAAACACCACAAAATATATTTGCATATTTCTATTTGAATATTGAATATGTGCTTTTGTTGACATTCCAAATATTTTTATGTGCATTTATGTAAATAGAACGATCATTTAGTTGTGCTGAGATAACATTTTATTTCATGCCAATATAAAGTGTACATGATATGCGTGTAAAATTTAAATATTTGCCTCAGTGGCTTGCATTTCGTTGGAAATCTTTGTGTTTTTACTGTGAATTTGTGCAAATATGCATTTAGTTATTTAATAGGGGGAAAAATTTGCTATCATTTCTGAGATTTCAGATTAAATTTGATGCACGAATGGATTGCTTTTATGGGCATTAGTAAAATGTAGATTAAGAATAAAATTCATAAATTCTCAGTTTGAATTCATCTTCTTTTAAGAACCACATCAAATCCGTTACAGTAGCTGCTGAGTGCAAATGGTGGTTGCCATTGAAATCAGTCATAAGAATTAGTTGTTCTGACTTAACTATTAAATGAACAAAAGTTTTAGTAGTTTTTGGTATTTTCGTTGTCAAAAAAAAAAAAAAATTAATTTTGTCAAATGCCACCCCATCTTTTAATTTTTATATGCTAATATTTAGTTAGGTTGTTTTTTGAGCTTTATTGTTTGCTTGGTAAATAAAAGTAATTTTTTGAGTTTTATTGTTTGCTTAGAAACTAGAAGTTATAATTTTAGTTTTATTCTTGGCTTAGAAATGAATAGTTTTTTTTTAAATTAAAATTTCAAATTCGATATGCTTTAACGTATTATTTTTTGTATACTGTATTTGCTCTTTTTCATTTCCGCTACCATATTTTTCAAAGACCCAGAAAATTTTGGATTAAACTTTTAAGATTAAATATCGATTTTCAAATTTTAATTTTCTTGTTTGTGGCATCAAAAAATATGATATTTCTTTGTGAGTAATGAGCTCAAAAACTCCTAAATGAATTAAAAGCAAAATTGTATCTTTTATAACTTAGAAAATGCTGCCAACATGATATCCGCCAGATGGCGCTCGTGTCGAAATATTGGTACAATTTGTATTTATGCGCCGATTTCGTTGATTTTCGAAATGTATATTAATTACGAAAAACTTAATTCGCTGTTACTAAATTAGAGAGACTTGTGGGTTTTGGAATTAATGAAAAGTATGTTTTCTGCTTTTTCTTTTCTTTATATGAAAAAAAGGCTTAAGACCGTTTACAAAAAAAAAAATATTCTAAAAATCAATAGCCACTCTTATATTAAGTTATATTATATTATTTAAATTATAGCCACTTAAAATCTGCAATTTATCATAGTTGTCTTATCCCCAAAACTGCTTACTCGAAATTTTTGTAAAAATTTGGGTTAAAAAGATAAAATTTTTTGACAATTTTATTTATTTATTTTTTGTTTTATTTTTATTTTTTAGGAACTAAATTTGTTTGAAATTTGACTCGCATGGTTTTTGTTATATAACTAAATATATTTCTATAAAAAATGATTGTCGAAATTTGTCAATACATTTTGCTATTATTTTTTTGCACACAACTGTATTTTAACAAATTAACTTTTTCTTATTTCTTAGGTTTTTGTGCTTTTTTTTGAGAATGACAAGAATAATATTAACAAAATTATAATTTCAATCACATTACAAATAGGTGATTGAAATTGGTTCCAAAAAACCGAAGTATTTTGAAATTTTTGGCATCTAGCAAAGCGAGGCAGAAATGTCTTGCTCAGCTCTAGCGAGCTGCTTTGAAAATATATTTGTTTATATACCAATTGTAACACAATGCGATTTCAATGATATCTTAGAAATAAACTCACATAACTCATTACTAGCAAAAATTTTGAAAAAATCGTAATTTTAAAAAAATGTTGGGTTTAAACCTAAATCAGTGATTTTGTTGAGGTATTTTTAATGGCATCTAAGTGACTATTGAAAGTGTAAAATTAAACTTGCGATAGACCAAACTGTGGGCATGCTCTAATAAATACCATTTTAAATTTAAAAGAGTCGTACTAAAACAGAACAATACAAAACACTTCAAAATACATGCATGCGTTGCTATTTCTGTGATTACTTATTTAGTGAATTAAATATATGGACAGGCACATTCCAGAGTGTGATATATGTTGTATATATTTACAAGTTACATGACATGTTATAACAGTGTATTTCGAATATTTAGTTTAAAAAAAATAATTGCAATAAATTTTACCCAATAACTTACCACAATTCGTCGCACACGTGCCATATTGTTCTAGTTGCCGTTAATCACTTCCGTTGCGGCAGCCAAGCGATAACAAACACAGAAACCGGAATGTTCTCCGTCACGCCTTTGCCACTTGCCTTACGCAATTGGCTTGTTGCTTTGTTTTCAAATGTTTTCAGATAGAGATTTTTAGACGCTCACTTCGCGCGAGTATTGGAAAAAAAGGAAGTATATTACTCATACGCCGTGTATGGCGGCACTTAAATGAACTAAAATCACAAAAACAAAAAAAAAGAACAAAAAATCAACCAATGCAGCAGAGCGGAAATCACGTTGCGAAAACAAAAGCGCACTCACTGTATTTGTCTCGTACACCGATTGTGCTGCGTCAATGAAACACGTTTTTGCTTTTAGCACACCGCTTTGTTGTACTACACTTGAAACGTGCGTTTTGTCACACACACACACAGCCATACACACGCACTCTACTCAGTAGTAGCACACAAAGCCCAAACGCCGGAAACGTATGAAACGGAAATCGCGTTCGAATTACACTTCAAAGTCACTCAGCTGCGGCACACTAAGTGCGAACATAAGTTTGTCAATGTTGTATGCGAATAAGTATGGATGTTTGTGTGTAGTATTTACTTGTGGCGACGCTGCGGTTGTTGGCTATTTGGGGGAATCCCAAAAACAAGAAGAAAAAACAAAAAAAAACAGTCAGCGTAAAAATTTCACAAATGCCTGTCGTCTGCCTGCTCGACTCGCATTTAGCTTACGGCCTCAAATAACTTTTACTTTCCAGCGCACTCACACACACACACATACACACACGCACGCACGCACGCTTTTTGTACGCGCGCACACGTGAACAAATTTCTCAACTCACAACTCAAAGATGTATGCGCGCAAATTTCTCTACACTGTGTATTTAATTAGCGCAAAAGTTCGTCAAAAACTACGTCACAGTTGGAAATATACGAAAAGGCGTCTACTAAAAAGTACTCTGCCATTAAATACTGTACTTTATTTACACTTTATTAATATTTGAATTTGTGCCATCACTCTATTTTTTTCATTTATTGTATGTTTGCTTTGCTAAAAATTCCTTTCTTGCTCTAATAAAATATATCCTTTTTATATTAGTTTAGCCGTTGATGTTTTCCCAGGCACACGTTCGCCAAATTTGATTTTTTTCCGTTTTATCGACCGCTTTGTCGCACGTCTCAATAGAAACTGAGCCAGCTACGAGATTTGCTGGAGATAAAATACTCCGGGAAAAGTACAAATAGGGAAAAAGTTCAACAGCACTGCATAGCATTGCCAAGCAGGTGGCAGTGTGTTTGTGTGGCACTTTCAATGCGGCACTGAGAGCGCGTGTGTGTTGTAGAGAAAATGCGAGTGCGCAAAATGCGAAGAGAGTATGCGCAGAGTTGCCAACTGCAATAAATTTGGTTTGTATAGGTATCGACTGATAGTGTTTGCAATTAAATGAAATTGAAATGAATAAATAAAAATTAGTAGTTATTTGACAAGTTTTGACAGTTTGACAGACATGTCTTAAAAATTGGATATTATTTTGTTTTTTATAAAAATACAGCTCATTCCTCAAAAAACCCGTATAAATTCAAATTTCAAACTTTATGAAAATATAAAAAAAAACATCTACAATAAGTTTCGATACTTAATTTACTTCAAATCGATTTAGGTCATATTTACTTTGGCCATATAAAAAATTCACAAATTTCCATGAAAAATTTTTATTCGAATTTTTAGAATTTTTGTGTATAAAGTTGTGTAGTTCATTCAATTTTAATAGAGTGCATGTTTATATTTGCTTAAAAATTTCCGAAGATTGAAAATTTTTTAATAAATTTCAACTTTCTTAGTCCGAATTTTTAGAAAATTGTTGAGTATGCAGTTATATTTTCACTACAATAAATTTAAATTTTCTAAATATTTTCGTTGATTTTTTTATTTTTTTTTTTCTGACAATGTTGGACAATTTCTTCTATATAAAAAAATTTGTGCGCAATTCTACTTTTTATTTTAAAATTGTATGCGCTATGAAACTGCGTATCCAAAAATTTATCAAAAATTTTTATTAAAGAATTTTAAGTTTTGATCAACATTTTTTGAAGACCTGGATATAACTGTGGAGTGTAGTTTGTTTGGTTCCCCAGTGGGTAGCTTCAATCAGGCCAACCGCAGCAAATCAAACACTATATTTTCGTGAATCAGCGCACAAGATATTGTGATATTTAAATTCTATGAACATCTGGCCACCAGATTCCGATACCAATTTTCCTCTTGAGAAGAGAGAAGTCGAGTCTCAATGCACCCCGAAGTAAGGGATGTCGTTGAGTCTTCCAATTATACCAATTACCAGTGGCCTGCTTGGGAATGATGGTGGACAGCCCAAGAATATCAGAAACTACTGTATCGATCTAAGCTGAGCAGGCTCGATCCCAGAGCGATATTTTTTGTTCATCATGCTAAGTCTAATTACATCTGCAACTCGATTGGTATCCAGAGTCCGCAGACTAGGAACAAGGCACCCTCCGGAGTGTTCTGGAGCTTCAAAAGAGGCTTAATGGACAATGCTAACAATGGGAAAGGCCATTCTCAAACCCCAAAAGCGAGATCCCTAAGGGCCGCTTCATCTTTAGCTGTATATCTATAGCTAGAAAAATTACCGCAGTACTTAATGTTTATTGTCAGTCGCTCCCCAAGAGGAGAGTATAGTCGCAGTACTTGCCGAGGAAAAACATTCAGAATAGACGGCCTGTAGCGACGCTAATTTCGTACATCGCTTGGAGCTTAATAATTTATACTAATTTAATTAATTTCTTAAAATGGATTTTTAGCTGCAATGAAATCAATAAAATATGTAAATATATAGTTATGTATTTTTTTTTTTTAATTATTTGCTCTTCGATTTGACAAAGAGTAATTCTAAACTTAAATTGAAAACGTATTTTGTGTCACCTTAAGTATCCTAATATGATTCTGTAGTTCTTTCAATACAAGAAGCAAATATTTTCTCCAATTTTTTGCTCTCACAACAGCTCACTTGCTCTCCAAATCAGGCTTCTAAATCTACATAAGTGCCAATGTCACCCATCTGTTTGCTTCTCCAGTACACGTTCAGACATTGACGCTCAAATTGCCTTATGCGCTAACATTTCTGCAAACAGAAAAATAGGTGAAAGAGATAGTGGAGACTTGCTACAGCAAAACAGGCTAATGCTTGCTAATAAAGGCAAAAACTGTTGAGGTGTGCCGAGACGATTCACCTTTGGAGTTTGTGGAATTCGGTGTCAATCCCAAGTGGCTCACTCGCTGTTGGTAAATAAAGGCAGAAAGTTAAAATAAAGCAAGGAAATATAAACCATAAAATGCGAACAGGAGTGTAAGATTAGGGCTAAGCTTTGCTGCTGCTGGTATTGATGGCAGAGTAGCGTCAATTGTGGGAAGCTCTAATGAAATTTAATATTTACTTGCTGTATTTAAATAAAATATTACACTCCATAATGTTAATGTACAAGTTGGGTATATCTGCAGGCGCATACAAAGATGTTATCAGCGTATAGTACTGCGTCGTATTTTTAGCATAGCTAATACAATTTTAGTTGTAATGCTCAGGTATCAGGATATGCGATACATCTTTATGTAAATTCGAGTAAAATTTTATGATGATATCTGAATTTTGAATTTCCTGCGTGCTATTTGCTTTTACACAACATGTATGTGGTAAAATAAAAAACATGCAATACTCTTGTACAAACTTAAAATAAACTTTTACTTTTACTCCACGTGTGTAGGCGAAACAAAACTTTTGCCACGTGTTGCTCGTTGAACTTGGCAGCTGTTCAGTTGCTGATGAACTTACTTTAAGTGAATTGCATAATCTTGAGTAGAAAAGTAAACAAAAGGACTAGTTGGTGTAGATTTACTAAATGGGTTCTTGATAAAGTATTGAGATTTATTGTTTACTAGCTAACACCCTCGATTCCGTCGGCATAGTTTACTTGTTTTCCTCCTATACTTTGAGCAGATTTTTAAAGCTAAAAATGAAGTTTTGAACTATTCCGTGGCCACAACTCAAATGAAATTGACTCTAAAGTTAGTAGTTACTAGAGTACAACGCTAAAGGTATTCCTCTTTGCACTCTTACCTTTTTAGTTTCTCGTCACACCTTCAGTATTCGTTTTTAATTTCATCCAAATCGGACGATAAATAAAGATTTTATGAGTATCTCGACTATAGCGCCACCTAGCGGATTAATTTTTTTAAAGTATTTTCCCCCACAACTACACGGTACGCTCATAATTTCATCTAAATCGCAACAGAGTTACAGGTTATATAAATATTAAAATGTGAAAGTTTATTTCTTATTATAGTATATGAAAGTCGGAGGAATAATAAATTTTGTATATTGCGCAGAAGATTTTAGTATTCGATTATTATACAGTTCTAATTAAAAGTTTGAAATTTATGCGTAACGTTTGCCTTATTCCACCACCGGTTGTCAGATGGTTTTATGAGTTTAATTTTTGTGACAGAAATGCACTCGAGGAGTTTATCTTTACCGGATTAATTTAGGGCTAACTTTTTCCATTGTTTTAACCCTTTATGCTCCAAGATGTAGTCACATACTTCTCAAGACAAGCATAGTTTAGTTTATAAGAATGTACAGGTGTGTTCACAAAAATAGTAGCCAAAAAAAAAAAAATGGCATACGAATTTTGGTGTCTCCTGATTTAATGATACAGATCTTTTGTAGAAATAATTTTTTAATCCAAATTTTTAGGAAATTTTCCAGGCGCTAGACATTTTCTTTTCATATTTTTGTTCTTTTTTGCTGACGGTGTTCTACATTTTCCCCCATATGTTATCCATTTATTATCAAAAAATTATCAGAAAACAACAAAAAAATTTAGACACTTGAAGTTAACGCTTTTGTCTGGAACATAAACCGCGTAATTCGAAGTTTCAAACTTTCTGGAAATTTTTTTAAAATACCACAAACTAAAAGAAATTCAGTGTTTTTTTTAATTTTTAGAAAATTTTCGGGTATGCTGTTTTGTGGCCCGTTCAATTTTAAAAGTAAGTTAAAAAAAATTGTTAACGAAATTTCTAGCTTTTTAATCACAAATTTCAGCAAATTTTTGGAGTGCGCACTTTTGCAATTTTACTATAAAAAGTGCTAGTTTTAATTAGCTAAAAACTATTCCTGATTTTAAAAAAGGTGTTGTGAATTTTTTTTTTTGTTCTAAATTTTCTAGAAAGTTTGAAACTTCGACTTTTGTTGTAGAATTGACCTTTTTTGTTTGTTAATTTTTTCTAAAATTTCTAGCACATTTGAAACTTCGACTCTAATGATTTTGGTTATAGAATTAACCAAATTATTTTTATAAAAAATGACTCCAATTAAATCTGAGAAGAAAAAATTGTCACAAGTTCACAATACATTTGGCTACTGGGTTTCTGGAAACCGTTAAACCGTTGTACATAGCTACATATGCATGCATTTCAATCATCTTGTGCCTACATTTGCATTACTTTCCAAAAACTTTACACAGCTGATTTCCGCTCCAATTCCTCTCTTAATCGCCTTGCTTCTTCACGAAGTTCGTTGCTAATACCATTACTAATCCTTTCGACGTATCCACTAATACCACTGTTATCCTTATTGCCCAACACCACACACACACACACGCACGCACGCACGCACGCTGATGATATCTGTTTTTCTGTGCGACATCTTTTCAAACAGTTGCCGCCAACTTATATTTATTTTCGTCCACCACACTTTTCACACACACACGCACACATTTTTTTGCAAGCCATGCACACATACTTAGATTTATCCTCAAATGCCGTTAGCAGACGGTTGGCTTACGTTGCGGTTAAATGTGTACATGTTGAGCCTCTTAAAAGACAGGAAACGAAGGTGAAAGGCGAAATGTAGCGTAGGCTGCATGCGGGTATGATATGAAGACTGGCCGACGGAAATGAGCTTGTATACTTACTGAGGCTGAGGAGGGTGGGCTGTTGTTTTTTTTTGTTTTTGCTTTTTTATTCCTCTCCATCTTCTGCTGTTTTACATCCGTGTGGTGTTGTATTCCCTGGTCTCCGGTTGTTGTAATTTTTTTTTATTGAACTGTGAACAATGTAGATATGGAGTTTCGAGATTGAAGATTGTACGCTACTCTAGGTCAGCTAAAGTGTGACAAGGATATACAAAATATGCGCTTATTGGATTCTTAAATTTATGACTTTATTCTGTTCCTTTTGTATGAAGGCTTTTAGACGTTTTTTCAAAAATGGCATTACGTGCACTACCATAAGATATAGCGATTCCATTTTAATCGTATTTAGTTTAATTTATCTCATCTAATAGACTCTTATTTATTTTAAAGTAATACTATTCCGTTGCAATCAATTTTGATATAATCTAATTTTACTTAATTTAGTCTCTCTAATCTAATGTAGTCTAGTATATTCTAAACTAATCTCTTCTGACGTAGACTTTTTTAATCTAATATAATCGGATAAAATCTGTTCTGATGTAGCTTAGTTCGATCTAATACAGTTTATTCTAGTCCAGTTAAGTATGTTTAATTTAATCCAATCTTTCTAAACAAGTATAAAATATTTTGTTTTGAATAAGTTAATCTAATCTATAGGAACTTAATTAATTAAATTAATTTAATCTAGTATTTTATATTTTAATAATCCGAATTGGTCTAATGTAATTAAGTTTAATATTGTCTGCCTAATGGAATTCAATCTGATATTTTCTAATCTGTTGTAATCAAAGTCTAATCCACATAATTGAATTTAATATAGTCCGATATAATTTAATGTATTATAATTTAATTTACCCTATCTAATTAGTTAGGTGTTTTCTAATTGGATCTAATCCCGTTGGATTTAATTTAGTTTAATCTAAAATATTAATATAATCCAGTCTATTATAAACTGGTATAATTTAATATTTTCTTATTGGATTTAAAACTTTCTAATCTTCTCTAGTTTTAATTAAACCGCTTAAACCCAATTCAATTTGACATTGCCTACAAATGCCGTTAGAATAAATAATATCGCACTTGCATTCCGTAAAAGAATCGTACCGTTAACTAACTGCTAGCGATTAATGAATGAAATCGTTCGCGGTAACTGCTGTTAACAAGCAATAATGAACGTACAGTTTTTAGTAAGAGCGTAAGTTCAATTTTCAAACCCGCCAAAGTCCTTTATATGCCAAATATCCCATAAACCGTCTAAGAATTCTAGGTAGTCGATGAAACCGAATGAAGCGTTGTGCTTACTATGCACTTTACTTAAAAATGTAGTATCTTTATTACTTTTAATATGTTTGCATGCCTACTTTGCATCTTCTGAAATTATTTTATCACTTTTTCTGATTGCTTGGAAAAGCAATTAATACTCGTAAGTGAAGTTATAGTCCACTTTCGTAAATTTTCTCATAAACAGCTTTTAAATTTTAAATTAAGACACACATCTAATAATTCCGGTAAACTAATTTCCGCTACCCATTAGAATGTTCGTTTCATGCGATTAGACTGCAACAAGCAGTGGCGCCACAATAGTCGTGTTGCGGAATTGGAAAGATCGTCATATGTTTCTGTATATGTGTACATACATATGCACTGTGTATATTTGTTGTTGTACTATTGTACAACGTTGAATGATATTTGCCGTAATGCAGCAGAAATGCAAATTAGTTGCATGAATGAGTAAATATTCAGAGAACTTGGCAAATGTGGCATATGGCACTAATCATTTGAGCAATTTTGCGAGTGTGTTCGTAGCTAGCTACCTTTATTTATGTATGTACATACAGATGTTGCAGTTACCACACATCCATGCATGGAAAGCTACACAGCTACATACTCGGCTATATTTCGGCAATAAGTGGGTAGGGTTCGCAGTGTTGCGAGGATGTGGTGGAATATAGCGTAGCATTAAACAAGCTAGTAGAAATGTGACGCCTGGGTCAATTGTTGCAACTACAAACACATACACACACACACATACCCACTAATTAACACCAGTAAGTAGTTTCACATAAATGCATACCTACTTCCGCTAGTCATCTCCTCAACGCTACCCACCACTTGCTCATTATCAGGGGGCTGATGCTGTTCTTGTTGGATAAGCTTTCATGCACAACGCAAGCTTTAACGAATATCCTGGAAAGCTGTTCTACAATGCTACAATACGAACATGGATCCAATTGAGTATGAGACTGTTTGAAGCGTTGTCGATGGTGGCCAGCGGAAGTTCCTAAAATGAATGCATTTAATTTTTGGAAAGAAATATCAACAACATTTTTGTTGTCTGTGTGCGAGTAAATGTTGCATAGCATAGATGATGTCCATGTTTTGTCTAATGTGTGCTGCATGTAGTCCGTCCAATATGCAAATGAGTTGTTTAAACATTCTCGTATTTACATAAATTTAAGTGCGCACCATTATCTAGCTGACGGGCTTTGAATTAAGCTCATTTCCTTTTTGCTTTCCGTTTGGTTAAGTGATATTTATGGCTTGCTTGGCTGTTCTTTGGTCAACTTTTTCATTGTCCTTCGATGAACACTTTTTCAGTTTTCATTATATTTTCCTAACAACCTTGGCCTCATATTGACTATATGCCATTATTGGTTGACTAATCACTGGGGTAATTTTGAAAGGATATAACTTGTATTATTTGGCTTTTATCTTAATGAAGAGCGAGCGTAAGGCTAATGCTCCAAAAACCATGTTGTAAAATGAACATTAATATATATGTAAGTAGACAAAAAGTAATAAAGATTTGAAAAATCAAAAACCTATTTAATGTATAGTTGTGCTCGTCACAATAGCAAGCAAATTTATTGACAAATTTTGACAATTATGTTTTCTCCTATTTAATTTTAACAATTTTTATAAAAATTTAGTTGAGTCTATAGCAAAACCCCATGTGAGTCAAATATTCAAACTTTCTGGATTTATGAAAATCCGAAAAAAAAAATTTTTAAAATTGTCAATTTTCAACTTTTTAATACGAATTTTAAAGAAATTTTTGAGCAAGCAGCTTTGTAGACAGGTTTTAACCATTATATCTTCCCTGTTTAATTATTTATTATGTAAATATAGTTAACTCCATAACAAAAGCTGTGCCATTTGAGGATTCAAACTCCCTCTCTATCGGTTTCGGCTTCCTTTAAAATTTTTTAAAACCCGACAAACTCAAAGAAAAATGTCATCAGAATGTCTATCTTTTTAGTGCGTATTTCTAGAAAACTATAATAAGTTAAGTGCCAGTTTGACGTAGCTAAAAAATCGCAAGTGGTTTTCCATTCCCAATGCAGAGGAGGTCGTCCACTTTCCCTACCACCACCATCGTTTCTGTCAAAGCTGTACTTGACATAACATCCATAGTCTTCGCAAAACCTTTCTCTCTCGAACATGCCAAGAGCTATTTCATCTAATGCTGTCACTGCCTAGAAGCCACGTAGTAGGACGAGTCTGAGTGCGACGTATAAAGTGTAACTTTTCTTCCCCTTTTCTGCCCAAATTCACACTTCGATATCGCTGATATAATCAAGCATTTACGAGCCCTAGTAATGGGTTGCGTTTGCCCGATTTATCTCTGCTATTGAAATTATCTTTTACAACTTCATGGACGAGCTTATAAGAATCAGCTTATGGAGCTTGCGGATCCAGTTTATAAAAAAAATCGCTTGGCACCCAACGACTCGGAGAAACCACTCCCGGATCTTAAAGAGCTGGTGGCATTGCTCAAGGTCATTTCAGTTTTGTGAAGCTGCCAAAACCAGACTGCGCGGTTCTGTCCTGCCGGATCCGGAGTTGTCATTTCTATATTCGAAAATAAGCTTCTAAATACGAACCCTTCTTATTTTTACTTAAACAAAGCCTACTTGATTCCCGATAGTTTTTTTTATACACATCCAATGGAAAATTATCTCATAAAACTGCAACCAACTTTAGAGCCTACTTCATCTAGCCATTTTGCTCAAATGTATTGTTATGAAAATAATTAGGGAACACTGATTTATACCATCTCATTTACTTAATTCATCGAACGCTTTCGGCTCTGTATTTATTAGAATTTATTTGTATATATATTTTGTATTTACATACTACACATTTTAATGTATAGTTTACAAATTATGTAGGTAAACAGCAAATAAATAAGTCATATCAACAACAACAAGCATTTGTAAAGTTTCAGCCTCTATCGTTTGCTGGATTTTGGAATCGACAGTGCGAGCACAGGCTTTAACCACAAATCCCAAAAGCTGAAATATGCAAATTTGGAAATCCAAAATGCAAATTTGGGCAATGAAGCAAATTTATTGAATTCAGCATATGGGCATTTGTAGTATATATATATTGTAGTATATAGTACGAATATCTGCAGAATAGTTAAACTGGTAGTCACAATTTAGAGCAATAAGTAGAACAACAAAATTTCACTTGTCTATGTTAAGCACTGGCGTGGCTTTCAGATATTTTATACATATATGCTAAATGCCTTGCTTTTTTCATTGATTGAATACAATATTGAATACAATATTGTAAGCCATAAAACTGGCTGAAAAAAAATCAAAGCGGAAGCTACACAACCGGAATATCTCTGTTGCATATCGAAAGTCTGAAAAATCATTACTTAAATTATTAAAATCTATGTTAATGAAAATATTAACACTTACACTGTTACATTGCAAACACTATCGCTTTTCCCGCATATCCGTTACACAAAATACAATACCGATTAAAATTCACATATTCACATCCGTTACCGCTTCCCTTTCCGGTTCGTCGGTTGATATTTGGGTAAAATGGCAAGTCATTGGGTTGACTGCTGCCGCGGCTGGCTATGCAAAAATAACAAAATTATCCCCAGCAGCTTAATTGGAAATTCCATAAAATTTTAAGATTTTAATAACATTAAATAAATATGTACCTATATATTTACATATGTGTGGGTGAGCTTATTTTCAACGCATACAAACAAATTAACATACTTTGTGAAGTTATTGAGAGGATTTTTGAATTGTATGCAGTTAATATAATTCTAGTCCAATTAAACGTGAGGTTAATGCAACAGTTCGGTAAAATTTATTGAGAAATTATTGCCAATTCAGCGTTATTAATATCAGTGACCAACGGCAATTTTTCAACAGAGTAGCAATGGTATTTCTCTGGAAACTTATAGTCCGACAGATTTTTTTGTGCTAAGGGGTCCTTTTAAAAATGAGAACATTTCATATCTGCAACTTGACCCACCATCCTTCCTCTTGCTGCCATTTTTTACCTCATTTTAGTTGAATTTTCCCCAAGAAGTAAATAGCAACGCTAGTTTAATATTAGTACCATATTTAGAATGCTTTCGGAAAAAATATGAGAAAATGGCACAAGGAAGAATGCTGGCGGATCGAAGTGTGAAACAACATTTCCTTAGACATCAGAGCTGTAACTCTTCAAGTATTTGTAGCTGCGGTACAAAGGCCTAATGTGGCTCACTGAACCCTACATGTGCATATAAAAAAGCAGTAGACGTGCTAGACTATAAATTTGTTCAGCAAAAATTATCTGTACTTCTGTTCCCTACCTAAGCCTACAATAATGTACAAATAAATACCTCTCAAAACCTCTTCTGGTACAAAAATATTTTGTCGGAAAGCCGATTCCGTTGTACTGTGTTCTCATTAACTAATAACTGGTAATAATTTTCATCACAATGCAAAGAATTGGGCGTTCGAAATTGTTAAGAATGAAGAATCATCCCTTGTACAATCTAGGGCAAAGTTGACGTGCTTTCCTTGAAGTAAGATCCCCAGGCTATATTATGTTTGACTGTTTTGGGACTGCTTATACTTTTCAGTTTTTCTTCCCAAGAAATTCAATACTGACCTCAAAATAAGTGAGTGAATACACATGACTTACAAATTTGTCTTACCTTAGAAACACATATTCTGACTTCCAATCAAATCAAGCTGCAAATACGGGTTTTAGAGATTTCTGAGCTCGAGCGCCACCTATCGGTTCATTTTTCATATATGTAATATATTTATAATTTTGTGTGGCTAATACAAATTTGATTCAAATCGAACTGTAATTGCGGGTTTTAGAAATGTTTCGACTACTGCGCCACCTATCGAACAAGTTTTCTAACTATATATTAATGTTTGTGGTGCCAATAAGTGTTCTGAATTTGAATCGAACTGCAAATACTGGTTTTATTAATATCTTGACTCCAGCGCCACCTATCGGATATTTGCTGCTATGCACAATAGACATAATTTCAAACATATCCTACGAATTTGACCTCAATGGTTCCGTAGTTTTCAAATCAATACCCACCGACATACACGGGCTTTTTATATATAAGCAGAAGAAAATTAATCGAGTTATTTTATATTTTGTGTAGATTCAAGGAACCGCAAAGATTTGAATCAATAATCTACTTCCATTTGCTTTAATACATTCAAATTTTCACAGAGCTTTAAGTCTCTTTAATCTACGTACTCCATAGTTCTTACTACAAATAACTTCAGGCATGCATTAGCTTAAAAATTTTCAGCTTGCTCATTAGTCATATTCCGAACATCTGCTGCTGACAACTCATTTTCCCCACTCCAAAGCTTCCATCTAATGCTCGCTATATCTCTCAACAAATTTCAATCTAATTCGCTCAAAATGCAAAAAAAAAAACGACCACATAGCATAGCAGAGCTAAATGGGAATAGCAATGGCAAGAAATTTAACGCGTCCACCAAAAAGTCATTAAGCATTCAGCTGCCAATGTCAGGAAGTCTTTATCATCACAAGCATAAAGTTTATTTACTTACAATATTGGGGAGGGTGTGTGTGGGTGTGAGATCCGAGTGAGCGAGGAAAGTGCAGCTACACGCCGCGCTGGCATTAAAAATCAATTTAGCAAACTTTGCTTTGGACAAATGCAACAAAATATCGCCAACATTGCTTAGCAAATTTTGTGGTTGCAAGTTTGTTTTCTTTAGCGAACCACTTTGTTGATTTTCTTTTTATGCATTGCTTGGTTTTTTTTAAGTAAATAGAAATACAAAGTGCACAAAAATTGATAAAATGTATTTTCTTTTGTGTAGTCGTGCTTCTCTTTTTCTATCTCACTATTCAGAGTGCCTGAGATTTAGCTGTTCAAAAGCTTCTTTTTTTTCTGTTGTGGAATAAATTGGTTTTGTCATTTTTCCTTATTTTAAGTAGCCATACAATAATTGATGACTTATTTTGGGAATATTTGCGTGACTTTGTCTATTGTCACGTTTGCTCGAAACAGAAGATGACATATTTTCTTTAGCCAAGATAAAAATGTCAGGATAAAAATAAGCTACATTAGTCACAAATTTATTGAACCGCAAGTTGTGCTAATAGGATTTTGTTGTTGTTTTTTTTTTAATAATTAAATTGCATAAAAGATTTAGATTTATTAAATTCGATTTAAAATTTGTGTTTGTTTGGCTTGAGTTGTTGTCACAGACTATTGTGTCTTCATTATTTTTGACTAAATGATTTTCGAAATCACTTTCATGATAATAGAATTTAATATATTTTTGGATGAATAGTAGAACTTTTTGCATAACTTTTTGTGCAAGAAAATAAAAAAATGTGGAACAATAGGAAAGAAAATAAGTTGCAATTATTTTTAAAGAGCTGGTTACTCTTTTCAAAAAATATTTTTCAAAATAAGCTTTCCAAAAGCTCTTTCGTTTCACACCAGTAATATTTCATTTAACTTACCAATTGCTTTGTCTACAACTTTCTAAGCGGGTGGCTACCCTTGTCAGGTGTATTTTTCAAATAAAACTTAAACCATTGTTTGTTTGACATCCATACAACAAAATAGGTGGCACCCCTTTTCGAAAATTTCCCCATATATTTCTCTATAATTTCACTCTAGAAATTACCATTTTTGTTTTTTGTTATTTAAACTGTAGTTAATATTTTAAACAGATGGCAACCTTCGCCCGGAATATTTTTCAAATAAAGCTTTCTTTGCTGTAACCGTGCGGCACCCGTATTCCAATACTTAATTAATATTATTAAATAATTTGAATTAAATTTTCAAACAGTTGGTAACCTTTTAAAAAATATTTCCCTTTAATCCTTCATTTCATTGCAGTTCTGTAATATTTCACTTATGTAAATATTAAATTTATATTTAACTTTTTACACAGCTGGCAACCCTTACTAGAAATATTTTTCAAATCCAACTTACTTACACCTTTTTCATTTGACGCTCATATTGTCATATTTCATTAATATTACTAAATTAACTCAATTAAATTTTAAAAAAAAGGTGGCAACCCTACTAAACCCTATTTCCGTTTGAAGGTCTTTCATTCCACTCAAGTATTGCAATATTTAATTTATTTAAATTTTCAATTTATATTTTACTTTTCAAATAAGTGGCATCCTTCTCCAAAAATATTTTCCAAGAAAAGCTTTCTTAAACCTTTCTCATTCCATCCCTACCGCTATACTTTGTATAACTGATAAATTCAGTAAAATATAACTTTTTACACAGATGGCAACTTTCTTTAAAAATAAAATATAACATATGATAAATATTTCATATTATTAATTATTTCTAACTAAAATTTTATCCAAATTCTTAAAGCCGTTTCAGCTTGCAAAGTTAAATATTGTGTTACAAATAGATCGCAAATTTCTTCCAAGTCCAACCAGAAATTTCGCTCCGCAAATGTCTGCGGAAATCCAATAGCTTTAATTAAAACTTAAAAAAATTAACCTATTTCAATTTCACACTTATTTTGTAAACCTTGAGAAAATAATTAACGTACATCAACCTTTTCTTTGAAATTCAATTTACCTCCAAATTACAGCCATTACAATATTTGCACAAATAATAAATAACTCAAAAAAAATGCGCTGGACAGCTAAATAATGCCGTGTAAACATTGAAAGGAATGAAATCAATAGAAGAAGCATGATTTATTTCACAATACTTTGTTTGTTCAACAAGCTGATTTCGTTGAAAAATTTTCTCAAAAATATGCCACCTCTTCACTATTTACTTATTTCATGCAACTTCCATCGCCG
The DNA here is from genome assembly GCA_951828415.1 of Anomoia purmunda. NCBI lineage: Eukaryota > Metazoa > Arthropoda > Insecta > Diptera > Tephritidae > Anomoia > Anomoia purmunda. Next base: position 7,976,635 of record OX639994.1, read on the forward strand.
CTACGTTGCCAAGTGCTCAGCACGCCATAATTGTCGGCAATAAATCATCAACTTAACAGCGTTACCAAACTTAAATATATTCGGCACTGACAAATGTCCGGCGATCTAAGCGAGTTGTTTGTTGTTGGTGGTTGTTGCATAGCATAGTAGGCCTACGTATTTGTGGCTAAATTTTTCATTGGAAGGAGATTGACGTGCCTATCTATGGTGTGCGTGGCTTTGACGCAACTATTATTTTAATAAACCACAAGAGTAATACTTTTGTGTTAGAGACCCTATTTAAATTTTTTTATTTATGTGAAATTGTTGTTTTGGAATACTAAATAGGGTGGGCTTGGACAGCGTTCAGAGTTTTACAAAAAAATAGTATACTTAAACATTATTTTCAAAATATCTTCAAGGAGGTAGTATAGTCTCAATTTTACTAATGCTTGGTTTTCACTAGGTCAATTATTTGACGTAAAATATGACACAAAATGCAGACATTTTACTATTTTGTATTTTTTATTGGCGTCAAATCGAAATATGTCAAAATTTTGTCTATTTTTATTCAACTGTCAGCCTTTGACGTCAAATTTGACCCAGTGAAAACCAAGCGTAATTCGTTCGTGTCAGCTGCAGAGAATATGAGGAGGTAATTCAAAGGCGCAGTCTCATTAAGCAAGACACCATTGGTAAAAGCTGCGCCTTGCTTCCCTTGAAGATTTCGCGAGCTTAAATACCAAACCTTAGACTACCTTCCGAGCTCAACTTGCGATTGCTAAGGTTGAGGGGTGCCCACTTTTCACGAAGTATATGTATGTATGTAAGATATAGAATATCGCTTAACTCACAGGCTCCATTTGGTAGCGAACTTTTACTTCGCCTCGTCTTCTGATTATTCCAAATAGTATGTTGCGAATTCCTCTGTGGCTTTCGGAACAAAGTGAAACTGGTGCTGATGCCATGTTCTATTATTCGCCACTTATTTTTTTATCGTTGAACATCTGAATGAGAAACTTATTTCCCTCCTCCTTCGTATATTTCCATACAACAGTGCCCCCCGAATAGTTTCATGAGTAGAAATGCTTACATTTGCGCTAGGCGAGTAGATACGACTAAAAATGCAGCGGCTGGAGCCATGGAATTTTACAAGAACACTACGAACTCTTCACCAACCTCAGGTTTGGACTTCCATTGCGTGGTTTTTCCAACCCAACTTACCTTTCATAGTACAAGAGTTGAAGGTTACCCTCGAGTGAGCCCCCACGAGTAACGAGAGAACTATTATTGGACAAATGGACCTCATGCCAGCTCAGCCAGTACTGAGCAAAAGCTATGACATGTCGACAATTTGGGAAGACGAGAAGTGTTACCCCATTTTGGGGGTGGGTTTTCAAAGACACTTCCATACTGGGATTCAGAGGGTTGGTATTTGAGATTTAATATCACACCTTTTCCTGGCGTATAACGCTTTCAGTTCATCCATGATTTGGGAGACTGGAAGCTGAATAGAGGAAATTTTCAAATTTTAGGTGGCATTAGTTTAGCCAAGAGGAAAGAAGTCTTAGAATCGACCTATCGGTATCTATGTCGATAACCTGGGCGGCAGATCAAGGGATTGAATTATTTTGAAGGTTGCTTCTATCCTTACCGACAGATAAAGAGCTTTCTCTAGGATAGGGTGGTTCAGTTTAGCAGAGGTGTGTGGTAATTTAATGAAGAAGGGTTAGGCTATAATGAATTTCAAAAATATTTTAACCATACTTTTTCTGAACGGCATTGCCACCTATTTGCAAAATTAAATCGAATAACATACTTGCGGGTTTTTCATAAAAAATTGTTAGTAATTTTTTATATAAAAATTTCAAACATTAACCAAAATTAAAAATAAAAGTTTTCTGATTAATGATTTTATTGAAAATTTGTTGAATTTTCATAAATTGTGTAAAAAGCTTGAAATTTCATTTATATGCTTTTGTTACACTTTAAACTAAAGTTTCCAATGATATAAAAATGACTTAGTATGAGAAACATTGCAAATATTGTAGAAAAAAATCACCGTATAAAAATATAAAAAGTATTACAATTTTTTTTATAAAATGAGCGAGAAATATTTTTACACAGTGTTGCCAGGTATCCAAAACAGGAACAGTAATTTATAATAATAATACAATATTGGTATTAAGCGAAAGAAGTATAATAAACATTTTATTGACAAAATTACCGTACAGCGTTGTCAACTACAAAAAAGTAGAGGATAATTAAATTACACACATATCAAATGAAGGATATTCAAAACCAATTGCAATCAGAAATATATTTCAGTACTTATTTCACTTAGTCGCCTGGATGCTCCTTAATATCTGAAGTGGCACTCTAAATTATCGCTCAGCGCATTCTTCGGTGACGTGACTGCCAGATGCCTTTGCCCTCACTTTAGCGTCCCATTTAATACTCTCTACATAACCTAATAAAGTTGGCAATAAATCTAAGAGTAATCCAATTACAACGCTGATCTAAGTACTCAATTCGTTGGTAGATGTTTTGCTAACGGCGAAACGTTCTCAGCCAGCAACATCATAAAGCGTGAGTGTGAAAATGGAGTAGAAAGTGAATTAAATAGTCACGCAGCACAAGGTCTGCGCCAACATTTATGGTTATACTGCAATTTCGCAAAAACACACTCTGTACAATTTCATTGTCATTCTCCCTTTCTTTTGGGTGGGTTCGTTAAAATCATTTGGTTGGGGAAAATTCATTTAGGACCGCTAACACTAAGAGAGAGGAGTATCTTAGCTTAGACTGTGGTTGCCAATGCAATTGGTGGAAACCCCGCTGGCGCCAATCAGCAGCGCGGAAAATTTGAAGGACGTTGCAATCATTAAAGCGGTCTGCAGATATTATAGCAATAATAATATACATCTGTATTTATATATATATATATGTATGTACATAATGCAAATAGTCCTTAGTTGGCTAACGTTGTGTATAAAAATATTATTTAAATCAAATTTCCCTGCAATTTTTTCTTTTACCATGAATTGCTGTTTCCACGAATTTTTAATTGTATAAAATTTGTAATTGTGCAAAATTTCGCTGCATGCACTACAAAACTATGTATTATATATATTATATGTACTTTGTTGCTACTTTTTCTCCCCGCCATTCACTAACTTCAACTTTTTTGCGCACAGCTCAGCTGGGATGTGAAATTTAATCTTTTATTTTTTTTTTTGCTGAAACTTTCTCCCTTTCAGGAGAATTCAATTTTCCAGCACTGCTCGACCTAACTACGGCATACAGCAGCGAGGTATCAATGTTGTTGGCAGTGAAAAATATTTAACATTTAACAAGTTTATAAATTTTCTGTGGAGAAACTTTTTTCGCGTTGCGCCTAATGAGCCGCTTCCATTTCCATGTGCGCTCGTCAGGCATTCTGCGAAATGATTTCGAATTGTATGCAAACAAATTTGGGAGAACATGAAACTTTAAATGATTGCATTTTGTAAATAGTTAATTGTAATGAGTCATTGCGTATGGCTGCTGTTGGTGGCGTTTTCATAGCTGAACGAAGTTAAAGAATTTAAAATGCCATTTTTTAGTTTCGACTTTTAGTGAATGTAGCTCGGAGAATTCAATTATTCTTGGTGTGGGCGTTAATTTTGTTAATATTTATTTTTTTAATTATTATTGTCTAACGTTCGTTTCCCTCAATTTTAATTTTTGTCTGCCAATTATATTTCACTTCAGGAGACTATGTAGGGAATTTCTCTAACTGGCACGTTATTGAAAAAATCGAGTCCTTAAAGTCTCTACTCTTGTAGAAGCTGTAAAGATCAAGAAAATATAGAACAAATTTAACACTTCCTGATCGAATGCACTGCGCTTCCAGTACAACACTTCAAATTTCCGTCTAGACAGTATGTACATTAGGGCGTTTCAAAAAAAAAATCACGCGTGCACCTCAGTGCCCGAGCCAAACGTAAAACTTCTTTATGGTAGTAGAAATTAATTAAGTAGTCGTCGTAATTAGTAGTAGCATTAGTAAAAATAGTGATATAAATTAAAGAAATAGTGGTAGAAATTAAAAAAATAGTGTAGAAATTAGTAATAGTATTAGTAAAAACTAGTCGTACAAAGCAGTGAAAATAGTGGTAGAAATTAGTAAAATAGTGAAAGATTTCGGTAATAATAGTGGTGGAAATTTGTAAAAATAGTGGTAGAAAGTAGTAGTAGCATTAGTAACAATAGGGTAGATGGTAGAAATTAGTGAAGCGATTCCGACACGACTTTCGTTACGCGATGTAAAAAGTCTCTGCCGCTAAAATGAAGCTAAGTTTTACTCCAAAAAGTTGTGTTTTTTTTCACTGGAATTATAAAATCTATATATATTCTGTTTCAAGTCATCTGGCAAAATATTTTGGAAAAATATTAAGCTATACGTGGGCTGAACCGACTAGCTTCAAAAATTTCATTACTGAGATTCCAGTTTTTTTGGATATTTTTTTACGTTGTTTTTTAATTTTATGAAGACCTTCTTTAAGTTGCTCTATCGTCTGTTATTTTTTCAGATATTTAATGCACTTTATTTATATATGCATACATATATAAATGTTTTTATTTATAAAAAACACTGTACACAAATTTTAATATTTTTTGAAGTATCATAAAAAAAAATTCCCGACAATTTTTTGTATCGAGAGTGACGCACCCTAATGTACATACATATGGAAAAACATTGTTAGTTGAAATCCCTCCTCAAAACTTGGGTGGATTTTCGAGCTTAACAGCGCAAACAGAGTTGGGGTAATAGCGACTTTAGTTTTTTCCTTCATTCTACAACAAAAACTGTATAAATTCAATCAAATATTGTGCAAGTTTCAATGAAATTCATCAAATTTTAATCGAAATTTCAAACTTTTTAGTTAAAATGTTTGTAAAACTTGAGATATGCGGTTTTATATTAAATTTTACTATAATAAAGTGCAAGTTTCAATTTGTTTAAAATTTCCTCGAAAACACGAAATTTGAATCTGCATACCCAAAAATTATCTAAAAATTCGGATTAAAATCTTTGATTTCCTTAATGAACATTTTTTGAAATTATCTTAAAATGAATTGCAGTTGTATGTATAGAAAATTTACTAAAAATTAAAAGTCAAAAAGTCTCTTTTGCTGCTTCAATATTTTATTTCACCAAATTAATAAGGAAAAATTTACTGCCAGTATTTAATCCTTTGAAACAAAACAGCTCCAAAATAAGGCATCAGTCTTTCATTATATTATATTCAGTTTAAGAAAAATTACATCACAATAAATAAATTTTGTTGTAAATAACTTTTTATTTGTGTTTTTTTTTTTGTTTACTTTTATTTAGCGTGCTCGCCGTGCATGCCGAAGGACGTGGCTTTGTTGACTGCTCAAGCCTAGAAAAACAAGGCGGATGTAGAGATGTGATATTCTCCAAAATACCTGCTATAATTTCTACCGCTGTAATTGTTGTTTTTTCAATGACTTCCGAGTAAATGAAAAAGTGGCCTGAACAAAGTGTGTGTCTAAAAGTGTAATAATAATTCAGTGAATAATTTAAACCGCTGTCATTCAACTAACTAACGAACAAAACTGCCTGCTGTCAGCTGAACATGTAAGTTTTTTTGCTTTCGATATTTTACTACAATCGCTGCTTTTTATTTAAAAAAAAAATATTGAAAAAGTAACATTTAGTAATATCATTATATATTAAAATATCATAACTTAAAAATAACAAAAAAAAAAAAAAACATTTATGTTTTTCATATAGAACAGACAAAATTTTTATTATAAATATTATTTTCCATCTATATTTGTATAGAAAAGTCGTGTCTGTATATTGAAAGTGGAATTTTATAGAATACATGTGAATCATTTTTAGAATTAGTGTCTGTTTGTTTGCCTATTTGAACTCACTAACCTCCAAAACTATGGGATGGATTTGCAGGAGACTTTGGCTGGGACTAAACTATAACCTCGGGCACAGCATATGTTATATTTTATTTAAATGATCAATGACGTACATAAGTCAATTTTCCTAAGAAATCAGAGAGAAATTTTTTTTAATACCATTTTCTTTGTTCAACGCCACGCACCTATTGATGTTAGTTGATTTTTTTTTTAACTGTAGAGGCGCAAGCTTTTTTTTTTTAGTTTTCTAATAATGAAAACACCATCGTTTAACAAACAACCCTCCACTTGCCAATAGTTTTCTCATTTTAGCAATGCAGAACATTCCACAAATCCATAAAAAATCTGTGTCATACCCCCCACCGCTTTTATAATTCGATTGACTGCAAAGACTAGCGCCATTGTTGGCCTTTAAAACAAAAAAACGCAACTCCCCTAAATAAACACAACTTCAATGCTCTGTTTACAAATAATCTTCCACCAAGTACACATACATATGTAAAAATTTTAAATGTGTGTGTGTGTGTTTGTGTCTTTTCTGTCATGTTAATCCATTAGGACTCTTGTGCCTCACAGACAACACACGCACATAGGAGTAATATACTTACATTTGTATTATCTATTTAGTAGAGCAATTTTTTCGCAATCACTTCCATATTCGAACATTTTGCTTACTTTTCCAATTGCCTGTCTGTATGTACAGACTTCTGTTTGTGCAAACATTTGTATATCTCTATGTACGTTTGTCACATGTACTGCTAGTTGAACTAAAGCTAAATGGCTATCCTCAGCTGCCCATGTAATGATCCTATTCAGTGTCATCCATGTCCAGCACTATTCCCAACTATCTTGTGTCTACATATTTGTGGCGACGTTTACTACATGGGGGGGAAGGGCGTGGGTTCCAAGTCATGTTGTCTATGTTGGTACACAGATAGTTTTTTGTATCCTCCTGTTGGCTATTTTTAAGTTAAATACAGATACAGTTGAGTGTGTGTGTGTGTGTGTGTGGCAACATGCTGATATCAAGCTTGGATTGCTTTAGCCAAGTGGACAATGGCTAAAGAACATAACATGCACAGTGCGCGTTATAACTATAGCACAACCGCATATTAATTTGGCTATTTATTTACCTTAATTTAATTTAATTTCTTTTTTTTATAAAAATTGTTCCATTCTACAACAAACACCAGTTAAATCCACGTTCAAATTTTTTTCTTATGGTGGAACAAAGTTCAACAGCTTCACACAAGATTCTAAAATTATTAATAGGAATTTTTAGAAAAAATCTGGGTATGCAATTTGATAGTCCATTTAGTTTTGTTATAATAAAGTACAAATTCCAAATATTTATAAATTACCGTTGATTTCTGACATTTTTTCTCATCCACGGTTTGTTTTCATATAATAAAAATTGTGTTATATGGACGAAAAGTGGATAAAAATACCAAAAATCAACTGTAATTTGCAGCCAATTAAAACTTGCATTTTATCTAACTAAAATTGAAGGAGTCATAAAACTGCATACCCGAATTTTTACTAAATATCCTTGCGAAATATTTTAGAATCTTTTGTGCAAAGTTTGTTTATTTTTTTCCCCCACTGGCGCCATGGTTGAAACTTAGATCAAATTTTTAGAACAAACTATATTTGATTAACAAATAATATTTACAACTAAAAAAAAAGCAAAAAAAAGTCTGAACTTATGAACATGTTGTGGTACTATAGTTATGGCACGCACTATATAGTTTTTGGGTAAACAGATCTACAGCATTGGTTGAGATATATTTTATACATTGTAAACTTTCTATTTTCCTTTTGTTGCGCAACAGACTTTATAATAACCTTTCGATGATTAATATAGGGAATTTAAAAATTTAAATGGTTTATAGTAAATTACGTTGCTTAAGTCTTACATTGAATCCAAATTTTTTTCGACCATCGCTCTGTTCATTTTTTCAACAACAACTGCGATATTCTCCTATTATTCCTATGGCGTGTTCGACTTCGCTCTAGGGGGGGATTGTTACAAAGAGAAGATACTCCTCCTCAAAGTGCTTACAGTTTCTTTAACTCCTTTCTTTGCCCTCTAGTCGACCACGCGGTTTGCCTCTATATCTCTCATGAGGAGGTCTAGTGCAATTCCTTCCAAGATTTACGATCCACAGATGCTCTAAAGTGGCTGGTCAAAGCTGGTCACCAAATAATCCCCAAATTGGAAAATTGAACCAATGATTGCTGCATAGATCCTACGACATATGCTGGGATTTAACTCACATTTTCTTCCTACGGCACTTTTCGTAATATGGAAGGTAATAGAGCTCTTCTGCTTTCGATGAAGTATATTATCCTTGTGAGACTCAGCCGGACGCAGTTAAGCTTTATTGGAATAGTCAAGAATATTTGGTTTTTTCGTATTAGGGGGTCGACCTTGCGGAAGTTGATGCTTAGGCTACAAAGACTTGGCCATTAGCATCCATCTGCGAAGACTATAAAGAATATTATTTACTTTTTTATTGTGCTTTTCTGAAAATATTTGCAGCATTCATTGATTAGCCATAGTCACAATCCGTTCTTGCACTCTACCCACTTCGATTAGATAATTTAAGTGCTTAGTAATCGAGAAGAAAATCAGCGATATTACTCGTACAAATAAAACCCAATTAAGAAAAGTACTCTTGTAATCTATTTAGTTTCGACAAGTGTGCAGCATCAATCATGCTCTCTACAAAATATAAAATATTTCCATTTGCGTAAAAGTAAGGTGAAACATAAAATCATGCGCCTTTTTACGCATATTCCTATAATTCAACGCTATGAGTGGGTGTGGAAAATAAATGTGTACTAGTCGTATGTGGAGATGATATTCGAAGCACTCATATGCTTAGAGCATAATAATGACATATTTTATTTAAACGATAGCAATCACTAGCAACTGAGGAAATTTGTGTTGATTTATATACATATATACATCGGCGAGAAAGAAAATAGCAGCGCAACGTATTGACAAAGTATTTTTGTTTATTTTTTTTTTTGCAAGAAATATAACTTATACTCAAACTCAAAACATATAAAAGAAGGTCTCAAATTTTGTAAAAAATAATTACAAACATTTTGGAATTTTTTTTTCAAAATTTTTACGCAGAATTTTTTTAAGTATGCAGTTTTGTAACTGATTCGATTTTAGTATAGTGTATATCTCAAGTGACTCGAAATTCAAAAAAAAAAATTTGGATCATTCGTTGTACGGAGAAAAATGTCAACAACGTTAGTAAAAAAAATATATGAAGAATCAAAGCAAATTTAAAGTAACTTAAGATAAACTCTTTATTATAATTAAATACTGCATACTAAAAAATTTGTCAAAAATTCTGATTAAAAAGTTTGAAATTTTGAAATTTTGGTAAAAATTTGCGAAAATTTTCTACATTTTATGAACACTTTGATACTTAAATTTTCATATACATATGTTGTTTGATGTGAGTACAAAATTTATTTTTTAGTAAAAATTAAATAAACAAAAATACTTTGTCCAAAATTGTCAACACGCTGCGCTGCTATTTTACTTCTCATAAATGTACAAATGTAGGGATGGAGAAGCTGACGGAAAAGCTGTTGTAGTAATTTTTTATCAGGCGTCTGCAAGTGTCGTTTTGTACATATTCACAGGCACATATTTTATTGCAGGATACCGCTGGAAAAAGAGCGATCATTTCCCGGCCATTTATTCTTCTTGCTCCCACACATAAATCTATTTGTTTTTTATGTTAGAAATGGAGGGTAATGTATTGTAGGCTTTTATTACACACATGCATACAGACTCATTTATGAACTAAATAAAAAATAAAAAAAGTAGTATTATTTTAATTTAATGCAGTCACATAAAACCAATTTGTGAATAAGAAAAAAATGGCACATTGTCAATTTAGCAAATATCAATCGTGCAGAAAATTATGCAAATTTAATATTTTTGAAGGCATGGCGAGAAAAACCACACTGAAGCACTCTCAGATATAATAAATATCGATGACTTGACAGAAAAAAGTTGCAACTCAAAAAATAAAGCAAATACTTGTTTCTTCACAATTATACCCTGGGTAAAACCAAGTATCCAGCTCAGCCATCTTATGCTACTTAGATCCTGAGCATAGTTTACATTATTAAATTTTCCACTTACAAAGTTTTTTTTTATAAAATTTAATCTCAAAAAGTTATAAACGTAATACTCTTTAGAAAATTTTCCGCTCACCGCAATTGTAGTTAAAATATTGAGCTATTGGCTTTACTGGCTGTTACTTTGCTTAAATCAATAGCACACAATATGTAATATGTAAAAACCAAAAAAGGTTAAATTGGTTTATGTAAATTTTAGTTGATCCTTTCAAAAAATTGCATTTTATTCTACTTAGTTATTCAAAGCAATACATAGCCTAGCTCTTAACTTAATCTGTCAACTTCAAAATAATTCATAATACAATTCAATTTAACATTTGCCTACGCATTTACATAAAGTGACTTGCGAGTTTCTCTTACGCAGCCCTTTTTTTGTGTTACTTATATAAGAGCATCAAATCCCTTTTTGTCACTTAGTAAAGTGTTGGTAAAGTGTTATGCAACATTTTTTGCTACATAAGTGATAAATCTTTATTCTTCTCATCAATGGCAGCGTTCAATCATTTTGCGGTAAAGCAATCAATGCTTTGTTTATATTGAATATCAGTTAGAAGTGGCGAGCGGGAAAGTGGTTGCTATCGCTGGCGGTCAATATTTCTTATTAGTACTGAATTTAGTGCTGAGATATTATAAACAAAAATTTTGTCTTGCTCTTTCTTTACTTACCGATTGCTGCCTGCACTCACACACTTGAATCCACTTAAATCTGCGACCCTTTTAGTTTACTTTAAAAGATAGTAAAGGAATAATTTTTAGAAAGTTTTTTCTAAATTGTGGTGCTTTTGATTTCAGTGCAGAATTTTCTAATTAATTTTTATCGTCAGCAAAAACTTGCTGCCATAATTTATTTACAAAATTCCTAGCCTGGCATTTCAGCGTAGTTGCTTTTGAATTATATGTATCTTAACTGCGAAATAATTCCAAACAATTCAGTTAATATACTTTATATTAACAGCACTCAGGGCGTAGAGTACTTATAAATATTTATTTAAAACATTTATTTTCGAATATTGTTATCATTTGATTGCAGGAACTTTATTTGTATTCTTTCTTTTCTAATTAATTTATATTTATATTTTCAAACAGCTGCAGCGCGCTTAAAAAATATTTTCGAATGAAGCAGTTTCTTTATCCTTTTTCGTTCGGCACTCATATTGTTCGTAATATTAAAAAATTTAATATAGTTACCTTTTCAAATAACTGGCAAGCTTCTTCGAAAGTGATTTCTTAGGCATCTTTCATTTGACATCAATGTAATATAATTTAGTAATTATATTAAAGTAAAGTAAGTAATTGAACCTTTTAAACAGCTGGCAACCCTTTTCAAAAATATTTTCGAAATAAAGGTTTCTTTAATTTTTTTTCGCTCAAATTTCATATTACAATATGTTCTTAATATTCTTAACCTACTTCGAAATTATTTTCGAACTTATATTCGAAAGTTAAATCTTTTTCTTCGACAGCAATAGAGGGTTTTTCAGGAAATCTATTATTTATACTAAATTAATTGTTTCAAACAGCTTACTACCTTCCCCAAAAATATTTTCCAAGCAAAGGTTTCTCTTGCTTTCTTTTTCGTTCGAAACTCATACTGTATTATTTTCTTAATATTGTAATATGTTCTTAATATTAGTAATTTAAATTTATTTATCTTTTTACACAAATGGCAACTCACTTCGAAAATATTTTCGAAACTAAGCTCGGAATAAAACTCCTTTTGTTTGACTTTAATATATTACCATTTCAGTTAAATTATTAATTTAATTAAATTTACCTTTTGAAACAAATGGCAACCCACTTCGAAAATATCCGAACGAAATTGGCCTCGAAATAGAGCATGTCAGCTTCTTATCAATTATTTTAAATAGTTGGCAACACTCTTTGAAAATATTTTCGTAAAAAAGTTCTATCGTTTTACACCAATATTACAATGTATCAGTTAACTTATTAGTTCTCTTCACTCAATTAATGTACATTCCGATTTTCTATCGGGGGGATCGGGAACCCAAAGGACTTGAGCACCCTCCGTGCAGAAGATTTTTTGTAATTAGTAGTTCACCAGATGAATTCCCCCTTTCATTTCCTAATATAATCACACTATTCACATATGTAGGCACTCTGGCCACCCTACTGGGCGTATGAGTAACATTTCCGCATTATTCGCTGTTTCTATGCCACTGCCCCAAAGCTTTGATGTAATTTTGCTACTCATATTTAGTTTTGCATCACGCACAGTATAAATAAAGATAGCAAAAATATTCAATATGGTGTATGAATATTATTAGTTACAGCCATTTTAATTTTGTGTCTCAAGCAAAATTTGCAAAATATTTAAGGTTATTCAAGTACATCCTTTAATTACAACTTTTAGTGAACACTCAGAAACATCTATTCATTTTCAAATTTTAGCACCTACACAGAATCATGAGCATTCTCATTCAAACTGCCATTTCCAAATCGTTAAATTATCAAATTTACATAATATTCGTATATAACTGTAAACTACCCCATTGTCTTACAGTAATTACAATATGTCCGGTGTCAACTTGTCTGCGTCGTTGCTCAAGTGGCGCCTTTTGTTTCGCATGTAACAGACTTTATGGCCAAAGCATTAATGAAATAACACACTCGAATAAAAGAATAACAAAAAAAAGCAATCTTATTCAAAAAGCTGTGGTAGAAAATTATTTGCACCAAGAAAGCGTGTGCGCGTGAAAAACTCAGTGGTCACAGCCATCAACAGCATGTTTGCATTTATGACAGTACATAAATATTTGTATATAAAAATAGATGTTAGTAAATTGGTAACTATGAAAAAAACTTAGTATACGCTGCAAACAAAAGAGGCGTAGAAAGCTTTGTTGGCAATTTGCCATGACTACCACTGTCCTTCTTATGATACATACCGTACACTGAGACTTGTAGCATTTTCCGACATATTGTTTGTATATTTTTCCCCCCTTTTTTTGCACTCCCACCACGCGACTCAAGTTTGGCTTATTTCATCACTTTCGACTTTTGCCAGATGGCAAATATTGCAGCTGTCGACTAACTTAGTGACCAACACTACAATGCTCACTTGCTGTCTGCACTCAGCTTAGCTGCAGCTGCCAGATGTTTGCCAAAAAGAAACGTTTCTTGCTACCACTCGTTGCACCAAAATGCCACACAACATGAACCAGGTTCTTATAAGATTAAAATATTTTTTTTTTTTTTTTTCAGTTAAGCATATTATATGCTTTTTTGATTAAGACTAAATGCCCGAGACAGTGACTGAACATTACATCTGCTCCTAGTCGATTTTACGTGTAAAAGCGATACAAACACTGGTACGGAAAAAATGATAGAATACAAGATTGCGTTGTCCTACAGCGAGCGACATATCTCTAGCAAAAGTAAGCTAAGAATATGGTGAAAAGAAAAATGAGAAACTTTCAACTTTTCAATGAGGAATGTGTTTCTATTTTGCTACAGTTTTCAGAAAGAGAAATCTACAAAATACTAAAACCAGTGCCTCTGGCGCTTATTTTGCTTGAGAACTGTCAAAAAATGGTGAAACCAATGGGGCGGTACCATTGCCGGCGCCCCCTTCTGTATCCACTCCACCGTAAGCAGTCGAACGAACGAATATTCGAGCGGGTCGGGCTCCCAGAAAGCTCTCAGTCTTCGCTCATTTTATTTGCTCTTTTTTATTCGCTCTTTTTTCCACAGACTCAATAACGAGGACATGCTTATCAATATTCAGAATTTATATTTGTTTTATTCTTTCTAAACTTTCGCAGGACTCGACCCTACGACTTTTCGGCACGCAACGCATGCACGCTACCACCTGTACTAAGCTAAAGCGTGCAAGCTGTTGCTGCTTTTCGACCTTCCCATTTCCAAACACAATTCAAGCCCGGCAATGTCTCTTAATTTTTCGGAGTTTTTTGTAAATAAAAAAAGTTTACATAAAAATATTTGAAAAAATTGTTCAACGGAATCGTAATAATGCACCCAAAAATTTACCAATGTAGATTTTATTTTTAAGTATGCCTTACAGTGTTTTATAATTTGAAGCGGGGTTTTTTTAATGTTTAAAAAAATTTACTTTTATTTAAAAAAATTATATTTATTTTCCATTTTTTTTTACCACCCTAATGCACATACTTAGCATCGATGCTGAAGGCTGCTCACCATAGTCATACAATGAATTCGTCAAACTCATACAAAACCTTCAAAGTCCCTTTCAATCGGAATGAAATTAATTGTACGGGGGAATTCCTTTCGATGGCTCCTTGTTCAAGTGGAAATAATATTGAAATTTGAAACCACTTATGGATGTACGTATTGAGCAAATCAATTTCGCAAATATGCACTTAACGGCACTTTAGTTCACGCACATTTCAAAACAGAAGTACAGACATATTGGTAAAACATACAGCCACGAACTTGCCATACAAAACTGTACTAACAACTCGAAGACACTCATGTCATTTTCTTAAAATACCTGCGGTCGTATTGCTGTGACATTCCAATCAGGACATAATTGACTGACAGTCCCTAAAAATAACGCACGCAAACAATTTCGATTCGTCTATATTTTGAGTTCAAAATTCCTGTAAGATGCGCATTTTATTTAGTTTGAGTGCACAGTTCTGTAAAAATAATAAAAAAGGAAGAGAAATAAATTGTTTGCGTGCGAAAAAAAATATCAATTTCAATCCACACAAAAATAATAATGCGGTAAATTGAAATGGAAAGTGACAGATTTTTTCAGACAGAACAGTTATTTGTCTGTGGGTGTTTTTTAGTTTCGTTTTTTTTTTTTGTTGTTTTGATGGTTGACATTTTTCGCAAGTTTTATGGCCAGAGTACAAAATGTGTGCGTGTACTCCTCGGAAAATAAGTAGCAAGCACTTGTGATGGTGGGGCGTTGGATGTTGGAAGGTAGGATGTGCTGAGAGCAATGCCATAAAAAATGTTTAATAAAAATAATAGACTGGCAATGGAGTTTGGGCTAAGTGGAGGTTCTATTTTATTTGCTGCTATATTGAAAGAAAAATTTACAAGGTTGCCCGTTAACGGAACATACATATTTCAAAGCTTCAAAACTGATAACGATTGATTAATTTGAAAAGGTAACAAGTAAAGCGATAAAAATATGTACACAGGGAAAATACTAAAAAAAATAGTTCTACATAATAAGAGTGTTTGAGTCTTGAGGACCGGAAGTGGCATTTCAAGCATCTTAGATTTAGAAGACGAAAGTCAAATTTTGACGTGCGTTATCAACAAAATATTTTATAACCTGTTGAAGAATTCCATCCTTACATGTTGGCCGAATACGTTCGGGAGCAGCAGCAGAGGGACGAGCCACAGTTTGTCGCCAGGTTCACTTGTGGATGGGGCATAGCCATCCCTCCAACTGCCGCCGCCGATGCGGTCCCTTGATAATTATGGACTTTACTTCGCCATCACTACTCGTGCAGGGTTCCGAGGATTGGGGTTTGGGTTATTACGACGAGACCTTTAGGTGTCTGAAACAAAAGAGGGTGGGATGAAAACGGTCGACCTTGGTAGGTCTCCATGCCGCAGAAAGTTCACCGTTACTCTCCGAAGTGGACATGTATTCGGTAGGCGCCGTTAGAATACAGTCGGAGAGCCCCCCGGGTAGGGCAGACTCGTCAACATTGCTCACTGAGTGTTTCCGAGCTGCCGAGCTTCATTGTAGAATGGTTTTAATATTTTGGGACTGTGCGTCTATTGAATCAAAATTGATCCGATCACCTGAGGTCTAAATATATTTTGCAGATACATAGTTGCCAAGCTCTATTTCAAGTGGAGCTGTTACTCGTAACCTTAGCTTAGATTTAAATTTAAGATTAAATAGAACGCAAAATTATTTTTGAGTATTTTTGATTACTTGTGATTATATTTCACTTACTTTGTGTTCTATTAGCGCTCAGTTCCATTAAGTTTATTTGCAAATATTGCGAATATTTTGCTGATTTCCATGCTATCAAAATTTTTAAATTAAATATGCCACGCAAAAAATTAGCATTGAAATGTATGTATAATGGTTGGCAGCTGCTGGTTGCTGTTTTAATTAAATTTAAAATAAATGCAGTACAATGGTCATTTGACACCGCATAATATACAACGACTTGCCACAATAGATAATTTATGACCATTGTGGTGTCACATTATACATTTGCATTTGTTTTATATTTGGCTTTTGATTGCTCTACATTAAATCAGTTTTATTGAAACTGAAATATAATTATAATTAAATATGTGTTGTGCCAAAATTAATTAAACATTTAAGAGCTGATAAAATAAATAAAAATTGCGCAGTATTTAAATATAATTCCCGGTAGTAGTAGAGCAAAATGCATTGGTTCTCTGCTTTAAAGATGCTGAAGAAATACTTTATCTCACTTACTGTTTCCAATTTGCAATGACTGGCATACCATTAGAATAAATTTCTACTCCATTCAATTTACAATCTCTTCGTAAATATTCCTTGTCTCTTCTGTTCTTATAGGTGAATTGGATAGGAAAGGAGCAAGCAGAAATTTGTGCTATTTTAGCGACTCTAAAGATTCCTGAGAAGCTGGTCTAGCTCTGCAAAGATATTTGCTTATTTGGATTTTCATAAGCCTACATCCTTTGTCGTAATATTTCCTTTGACTTAATAATTGTATCTTGTTTTTATTAAGGCGGCAACACTCCAGACAAATTTTCAAAAACTATTTTAAACCTCCTTCGTTTTGAGACCCATGTTTCGGTATTTGCTTTGACTTATTATAATTTTAATTCATTTGCCTTGAACATGTGGCAACCTTCAAGGAAAGTAATTTTAAAATTAAGCTTTCTTAAAACTTTTAATTTGAGAGTCATATAGTAAAATTTAATTTAATTTATTAATTTGACTTAATTTACAGGTGGCAATCATCTTTCAAACCATTTTCAAAACTAAGCTTTATTAAAGCTCTCTCGCTTGATACCCATATTACAATGTTTGATTTCACTCATTCTTTTTTTAAACTAAAACTTTTAAAACAGGTGATAACTCCCTTTAAAAAAATTGTTTCTATGGCACCCATATAACGGGCTATATATGCACCAAATTTTATCGAATTCTATACAACAATATGCGATTTGACTGATTGAGTTACTTTATTAAAACTTTTTGCGCAGCTGGCAACGCTTTTTAAAAAGAAACTCTTTATATGTTAACCCAGACTATAAACTATTTATATGCCAACTTTTATACAGCTCTGTTTAGCCGTTTGGGCCTGAAAATGTAACAAACATACGCACTCAACCTTTCACATTTATAATATTTGGAGTTGGAATTTTCAATAATAGAAATATTTACGTAAAACGCATCTAAAACCATTTTTCTAAGGTACATATATTTGGCTGCTTACTATTTATTGACCAAGAAATGCCGCCAACTTTTTGTCATAATTGTGTCAGACATTTATTGCCCAAATCTCTACGGCTATTTTGGGAAAAGGTTGGCAAAAAATATATATAGAAAATGAAAATGAAAAACAGTAAAAACGCTTTTCTTCTATATACATATATGAAGATGTAAAAATGTATACTTATTTTTAAGTTCGTCGGCACATACGTTGAAATAAGATTACTGTACAAATTTTTTTCTATTTCTGATTTCCTATTTTTGATTTATATCTAGCCAAACATTTAAGCAACAGAAAGTGTTTACCAAATCGTTAACTCGAAATGCTTAACTTTTCTTACTTCCCGCTTTGAATTTTTTTTTTTTTTGTTTCCATTTATCAGCGTAAGTGTTGAACCACAGACGTCTGCTGCCGCCTAATTTCGCCTAAAAGCACAGCAATACACCCGCAGCCGTTAACACCCGCACGGTTTTCAAGTCAACGCTTGCATAATAAATATGACTTACAGCAAATACAAATTTCGAATTTTTCCACTACACTTGGCACTTGACTTTGGTTCATAAGACATTCAAGCGGTCTGAGAAGAATTTTGAAAGCGTTAAGTGAAACGGGTGGTTGGCAAGATGGGAGAAATATTCAGTTAGACTAGCAAGCCTTTGAATTTTGGCAACTATGTATACATGGATAAGTTGATTGTTGTTTTAGCTTATTTTTATTGATGTTGTTACCTTCTTGGTTTGTTAATATTTATGGTGCGAGAATTTCAGCTGACCAGTCAAGTGCGTACACTTTAGCTACTGACGCCAGGAGAATTGTAAATAGTGGATGTTTGTGGACTCATTTATATATCTCAATATTTAACAAATCAAATGGCAAGTTGAGCACTTGTGAATGATTTAGCAGGACTTGTGTTTGTTGAAATGGGTTAGTAAGTGAGTTGAATCAATCGTTGCACGTCTTGTTGTAACACAAATTTATGGGCTCAAATTTTACGCCAAATCCGAACGGCAAGTGATTTTTGTGAGAAGTTTTTTCATGGCAGAAATACACTCGGAGGATTGTTATTTGCTGGTGAGGGGTGCCTCGCTTAGGCAGATCAAAAGTAGATTTGCCGGAATTTACTATTCGAAAGCTAAACAGGGGTGAAACTGTACACAATCGTACGGGATTACCCGGCAGTTTAGGATGTTCTAAGATCCACCTAAAGCCAAGGGTCATTTGAGAATGAGCAAAGTAGATACCTACAAACTCACGCCAGTCTGCACAGTGCTCTGGCTCTTTGGAATAGATGTCCAACTCTCGCAAGTATGAGGATAAAGATACTCGGTAAACCAATCCTGAAACCATTTCAGAGTTTAACATATTGGGATTCGTTAAGAGCGCCGGATGGCTTTAGGTCAATCGTTTTTATGACCAAATGAAAGTATTAATTAGTTACATCAAGATATCTAGGAAGTCATTGTCTATTTTTGAGCCATCAGTGTAGATGACAGTCGAGCTGGTCTACATGTTCAAGCCTACTCGTTCTGCATAGAAAGCAAAAATAGCCTTCATTGGCCCGCATCGACAGGGGCAAGGTCGTAGCGATAGATTGGCAATATGTGCCCTACAGGCGCCGATGTATGGTGTTCACCGTTATATTTAAAAGGAGAGGGAAAACGACCAAACGATCATGGCCTTTGGCGCACCTCTTTATGAATCTTTGGTAATGCGTGCCTTTTCCATTTCCGATGTGATCTGATTTCCCTCTTTCCAAGCTGAGCAACCCTGTGTCATACATTACGACTGCCTCTGGATATATTGTATAGTATATTGGATATATTGTATAGTATATTGGAACACCCATAAGACCAGGCGAGATACCCCGGTACCTTCTTTTGTCAAATGTAGATATCTAGCAGACGTTCTAGAATCTTAAGAAAGAACAAAAATGATTCACATGAAATATTTTGCCTCCCTTAGGTCTGAAAACCAGCTTCGATACCGTCCAAGCATTGGATAAATATAGATTTGATTCAGGCTTCATATGTAACGGGAAGAGCTGATTAGAAAATATCAGAAATTGCTTGAATCTTGGCAAAAGAGATACCGGCAGGACCCGTAGCTTTGTATGGCTGAAAATATTGAAGTACCCATCTTACATATTTGAGAACTTGAGAACCCAAAGCCATATTCGGTGATGCTAGGTTCAAGGGCACACCTGAAAATTGTGTGCTCATGTGCTCATGAGTTTATCAAGCATCTCATCATTGGATAAAATACAGTCACCGTTTAGTGACACCTCGGAGAGAATTAACTATTTGCTAGTATCTTCCGAAGCGGTGAGCTTCAGCGCGTTCCTCTATTCTGCCACAGAAATTATTCCACGGGTTTCGCTGAACTTTCTTGATTCCTTCTGTGAACATTAAAAATTAACAGAGCTGTATCTCGCTCTTCAGAGACATTAATTAATACTCGTACAGTATTTCTGATCGACTCCTGATCGACTCCTTCGTCTACCGCCTTAGCTTTTGCTGAATAGTAAATAGTGAATCGGTTAAGATTTTTAATATGTTGTGGTATCAAATATGAGTGTAACGAATTTTGAGAACGGTCCCTTTTTATTTTTACACTAAATATTTTTACTCAAAACCCCCATAATTTAAATACAAGCAATATTTAATACATAGGCATAAAGATGACCAACAAAATTACACAAAAAAAAACGAAGCGCGTTTATGGAAAATGAAAGGAAAATAGTAAGATTAAACGATTCGGTAAACATAAATACAAATGAAAAAGTGGTAAGCTAAAAATAACCAACAAAAGGATATCTATACAAATGAAAGGTTGAAAAATGCCAACGCTTGTGAAGGCATGAAAAATTGTGGCATTAAGAAAATAATGAAAAAAGGACTAAACAGCTCAAAAAAGGGCCGCTTGTTGCATCTCAAATACCAACAAAAGCGCAAAATGCGTGAAAGGGACGCACATTAAAATGAAGTAAATTATTTTTGAGCTCACACGAATAGTGGAGCTGTAAATGCGGTTGGGCTCTCTCTTTTTTGTGTAGTCATACTATGCGCTGCGTTAAGTTGTACTTCTGGCTCAAAATAAAAAAAAGGATGAATATTTCAAAATATAGTCAAATGTGGCGCCAGCGGAAGCTTTCTTCTCACAATATATTTACTTACATATGTATATACGAAAGTCGTACACATCGAAACCCGTATTCCTTTTTTTGTGTTCGTGCTTTTAGGACTCGCTTTTTTTTTGCGCTTGTTCGATCGACACGTGCGGCCAATTTAATTTAGTAAGCATGGAAATCGCTTGTAATTTTAGAAAATTGCGCTATCTGCTCATTATGTGCAAATTTTACAGCAACCCATTTTATCGGAAATATTTTTGTTTTGTTTTTTGTTTTGCTCTTCAACTATGGAAAATGGAAACTTTTTTCGCTTAACTTTCTGATTACCAATTTTTTGCTTCAATTATTTAGGTTTTATTAAAATGCGCTTGGCGTTTTTTTTGCACAGGTTTAAGTTCTTTTTGCAGCTTTATGATTTATTAAATGTTTCCATTTCCGAAAGAGTTTGGAATACTATTTTTGAGGGAGGCTACCTGGATCAGCTTCATTTAATAAAAATCAAATAAGAGATCATATGAAAAATCAAATAATAGCTACATCTTTTTATAGAATTTCATATACTCCTTGAATTTTTTTGTTGTAAAATATGGTGACTGAAAAAACTGACCACATAATGACTTTTTTTTACAATATTCACAATGTTTTTCTCGTTAGGTATATATTAAAAAAAAACTTTGGTTAATAATATATTAAAAAGCATATGAAACAGATGTGCATCAAAATTTTAAACTTTTCAACTTTAATTTTTAGGAAAGTTTTACGCACAAAACTCTATTCTGCATACCCTGAAATTTTCTAAATATTTCTATTCAAAAATTTGAAAATTTTAGGAATTAAAAAAAGATAATTTATTTGAATATCCCTTTTTTATCGTTATTACTTTGTCAACATTGGTTTCTATCGATATTGTTATAATTATCGATATCGTTATTTTTGCATTACTATCGAAGTTGTTTTCGGTTTGAGACATTTTATCGTAGACAGCATTCTTATCAGTTTTATTATTTTTAGCGCTATCGATTTCACTATCGATAACTATTTTTAAAAACCTTCGAAATAAAATTACATTTAGAACAATATTTTATTATTGAAAATTCTGGCAACCCCATTCAAAATTCTAATAAAAAACTCTTTCGCTCTTGTTGAGTAAAAAAACTAATAAACATTAGTACTCGCTTTATTATTTCGTATTTAACTTTTATTTGTATTGCTATTCCATAGTTATTGTGATTTCTATCGATATTGTTATCGTTATTGTTATTATTTCATAATACATACTTAGTTGTCGGTGTTTTTAAGGTTATCAATTATGTTATCAGTGATACTAATTCCATTCGCCTCTCATATTGTTACTTGTATTGATTTTGTTATCGATTACTGCATTACAATCGTATTTCATAAAAAGCGGTTTTTAAACCATTTCTTGTTTACATACCTTTTTCGCAAAGATGACTCCAAAATATCTCTTCTTTCATATTAATGTTCATTTCAATATTTCCTGTACTTCAAATAATTAGTTTAGGTATTTACATAGGTGGCAACCCTATTAAAAATGTTTCTGGATTAGTTGTGTTAAACAAGCTTTCTTTTGATATCAGGGTTGAATAACTTAGGTTTTTAATAAATTTTAAAAATTTGTACGGGTGGCAACCCTATACAACAAGATACTTTAATATGTTGAATTTATTACACATTAATACAATATTTATGCGTGCTAAAGCCGTTAAAATAGGTTCAAACTCTTATATGTTCATATTTATAAATTTCTCGAAGACCTTTCAATCACCACCTTATTTAATAAAAATGTAATTAATCTTGCTCTGTTCTTTAAAAAATAAAGCTTTTTATTTAAAGAACTTCCCCATTTCTTCAGTACTTCTTCCACTTCAAGCAAATGTCTAGCAGATCTTAAAGTCCCTCTATACAACAGCTATGTATTTTCAACATTTCTCGTAACCCTTCTACATTTATCCAATTATTATTTTCATAGTAATTATCTGCATATTTTTTTGCATCATTTAAATCGTTGTTACTACTTTTGAAGCAAATCCTTTTGTTGTTAGCCGGTTTTTCTGTGCTGCTTGACTTTGTATCCTTGACTTTTTGCATTCGCTTTGAGGCGCTGCAGTAATTAACGCTATGCATTTTGCATTTTGCAGTTCATACTTAGCTATATGAGTACTTTGTACATCCGTTCGCTTACCGTCTTAGCTGAATTTTGCTTAAGCTTTTTCCTTGTCACCGGTTTTAGTACACTACTTGTTGTTTGTTAATGTTTTTTTTCGCTCAGTGAAAATAGTTAACTCTCTGTGTACTCATTTGATTATTTTAGTGTTGTTTAAGCGTAGTTTCTTTTCCATTGGCTTCGTTACCTCTCGTTCGTTTTTCACAATTTTAATGCTCCTTTAATTATTACTAATGTACTTTTTCTCTGTCTGTGTCAAAGGCAAAGCATTGGATTTGTTTTTTTCGAAAAGCATCGTTTTGTTCCTGCTTTTACTACTTGTAATGTTTTTTTAATTATTTAAGTATACATTTTGCTCCTCCCAATTTTCATATTTCAGATTCACATGTTAAATTTAGGGAGGGAGATTTGTAGAGTTTTACTCCTCTGATCATGGCAGGTTAATTGTTCCAATTGCTTTTTAATTAATCCGCGAGTGGATCATCAGAGAAGGAGTCAACATTTATAGTTCCCAGTCTTCATAATTCTATACATAAGTAAACCAGATATAGAAAATCATAGTTTTAGCGATTTTTCCGGATAAAAAATCATAGGGAAGAATTAGTTCAAAACAAAACTCCATTATCCCCACCTAATATGCTTATTTTATGAAGAAGATTTTTTGTTTTAAATCATTGCATTATTGTTATTTTGTGACTTTTTTTCGATCACGTTTGATCGATATTTTGCGATTTGTATTTTTTCATTCAAAAATAAACGTAACTCTTATTTTGTGATTTTTATTTTTGATCCTTTTATTAAAATTTTTAATTTCGATTAATTCTTATCGATATTTTGTGATATTTTTCCGATGAAAAATAATCGTTATTTTTGGATTTATAATTTCCCGATCATATTTGGTATTTTAAAAATTAAATTTTATTTTTTCGTTAAGATTTGATTGATATTCCGTGCAACTCAACGATGCCGCTTAAATACGTTATTTGTTAATCCAGGGTTCAAGTCGATGGCAACTTTTTGAGTCAGATATATAGAGTGCTATTATAAGCAATTTATATTATATTAAATTTATTATTTAACAATAAAAAATAGTGAATTTTTTTTTCAAAATCCATATTATAATTTTTTTTTTAATCTTTTTGCCAGAAAACAGATTATGAGCTTTAATTTCTTGTTCGAATTTATGTTTTTTATTAAAAAAAATCATTTTCGTGGTATATATTTAATTTTTCCCCCTTTTTTCAACATATTTCGTCTGGTAACCATGCCGTAGTGTTAATATAGTTTTGTTTTAATTTTTCAAGTATACATTAAATATGATAATGCTACTCAAAAATAGTGTAGCCTCAAAGCTGCTCTAATACCTCTTAATTCGATGTTGGAGTAAATTTCTATTTTTCCATTAAAAACTACGTGGCAATTCCAAAAAATAAATAAATAATAAAAAAATATTTGTTATTAAAGTGTTTAAACAATTCTCAAATAATGTTTGCAATTTAGTATTGAATACAACTGTCAAATGTTTTCATTTTTGCAATAAAAATTAGGTGGCAACGCCAATAATGCAAAGTTTTTGGTTAAATATTTTCAGAATTGCTTTGCTTTGAAACCTCTATTACAATATTACTTTTCATTTTTAATATTTTACTGCTATTTTAAAAATAGGTGGCAACACTCTTCCAAAAAAAAAAGGTGTTGCACATGACTCATCTACCACCACTAAGTATTCGAGTAACGTATGAAATATGAATATCTGCCTAGTGTTCACATTTCTTACCGATATTACCATCAGGTAATGTATTGAAAACCAAAATCTTTTCTCTCGCGTGGTTCAGTGCCCAATTATGATGTTCGGTGGCCCTACAGCCTTCTCGATAGCAGCGGCAAATCTTTTTGTATGGTGTCTTTTTCGTTCAATTATTCATTTATACGCTTTTGTCGTAACTAGAAAACTTAAGACCCCTCCTTCTCTTTAATGACGTTCGCCAGTGTTATTTCTTGATTAGTCCAGGTGATGTTTTCTCTGCGGTAATACAGGGTGATTAGCATGATTTCTTGTGATAACACAGATGGGTTGACGTCAGGTTACACGATTTTTACTGATCAAGAATTAATGAAGAAAATAATAGCTAACATGGTAATAAAGCTCTATAATTTCTTAGAAGGAAAAATAACGCATGACATCCTGAGAGCCTTGTATTCGACTTACTCTCCTCCCCTTTCCTTAATTCCAAAGTATGAACATCAACTGAAAGCATATTTTGCATCATAGCGATACCTTCCTTACTATATTCATCAAAACTATACTTTCCTATCAGATATTCTAAACAAACGTCTACTGAAAAGTGCAATCACCAATTCAAAACTACTTTTCATTGCCATTTCCACAAACAACTTTGCAGCTTTTTAACATAATCAATGTGAATAGTTTGCTGTGCTTTGAAAAAAAAAACAAAAACTTTTCACCGCTCTCCTCCTGCACTCGTATTCCTACTACCGTACATATCTACAGCAACTTTGCACGGCAAAATAAATAAATATAAAATCAATTGCATTCACTGGAATTCCTTTCTACTTTCTTTGTTTACCGACAATACGAATAGATTTTGTGGGTCGGTAGTCGAGTGCGCCGGTTGGCAACTGGCTCCAATTTCAATGTCTAATGCAATGATGTACTGTAGCTTTGAAGGCGATTTGTTAAAAATTCTAAAGCTGAAAGGAATTTCAGGCAAAACACATCTGCATTTAGTAATCTCATTAGTTTGCTCTACTTCTGTGTTTGGTAAAACTTTAAGAAATTTCAGTTGCACTGCCATTATGTGTTTGACTTCTTTGGCTAATGCTCTTATTTTTGTTCATTTGTCTTGCATGCGTCGTGAAATTCTTGCC
Source organism: Anomoia purmunda (assembly GCA_951828415.1). Lineage (NCBI taxonomy): Eukaryota > Metazoa > Arthropoda > Insecta > Diptera > Tephritidae > Anomoia > Anomoia purmunda. The sequence continues at coordinate 8,002,343 of OX639994.1, forward strand.
CAGTTTATATGATAACAGTTTTCTTTTAATTAATTAGATGTGTGGACACTGGTTACCTTATACTACTTTCTTCAGGAAAGGCAAGTCGGTCTTGCATCTAGGCATGTGATATCGCGCCGAAAGCAATGATATGGTACTCAATCAAAGTATCGCTCTGAAAGAATCGGTTACCCATAAATATCGAAATCAAAAGACGCGATACCCAAAATATCGATAACACACTTCCATGTAAAACGTTATCGAACAACTTTTAACCCCTTCCTGGCCGTCGATTGATTTTATATTTTGCTAATGAGAATTCGCCTTCAGTTATTCCACTAAATAGATGCCTGCTCTAATTTTATCGGAAGTTTATCGAAATCTTGCAGGCAAACTAAAATAAAAAAATTAGTAAATAATTTCTTTGAAATGTAAACGAATGGAAGAATAAATTAATATAATTTTCTCTATAAAAAGCGAAGGATAATAATGAAAATCAAAGAGCTATAAGTAGAGCTATCAAAGTGAATTACGAAATGTGCCGTATGAAATTCGCAAACTACTTAGCAAATTACATGAAAAGCGAATTACGTATACTGGGAACATCCTTTTAGACATTCTATACTCTCAGTCGGTACAATGGTTTATAGCTATGTAAGTTCGTCCGAAAAAGTGTTTAGATTAGTTTAAATACATTTTCATTAACCAAACGCCACATATCTCTCTTAAGTATATACCCCGGTATTTTTTCTATGTACACCGTTTTGAGAATTCTCTTGTATATTCTTTTTTAACAATTCAATATTTTGGAGCGGCTCATACTTGTACGATACAATAGCTTTCAAAAAAGTAGCTGACTTAAATAGCCGAATATTTCAAAAGGCTTATGGTACTTTTCTTAAGATATTTCTGGCCAATTTCTAATTTACGTGATGCAATTTTCTTCCTCGGTGCTGATTTCCGAAGTAAGGTTACTCTAAAACTAAACTACTAAACCTAAGAGCGTGTCTATTTAGGTGTAATTCTCTTTCGAATGAATAGATGTATTTACTAATATTTTTTAGTAGTAAATTAATAATGTTTTCTTGTTGAAAACGTAGATATTACCCGCCTGAAAGTATGATATACTAGATATTTGCCGAATTTCATTCACCTGGTACACATGGGTGAAATTCTGTACCTACTTATGAGATAATTTGTTGAAGTAATAAAATTCGTTGAAGTCTTTTTGTTTTATTTTGCAAGGCTTTGAAGTAACATACATTTTTTATTTCAATTGCATTGATAAATTGTTTCCGTATTATCCTTAAAACACCCCATCTAGCGCTATATTTTTATGCGGAGTATATTGTTTTTGTGCGCTATACAATTTCACGCTTATGCTTTTACGCGCATTTATTGCCTCTGTGTTGGGCTTATTGCCCCGTCAAGTGTTGCTTATTAGCGCTTATATGAAGCTAAGAATTTTTTTGATGCCAGCATTTACCTTGCAGTGTAATATTGTACTTTTTATTACTGGCCGTTTTACATAGACGCTTTTGTTAGGATAAGTTCATTGTATAATTTTAGGCGTGCAGACATTGTTAGGGCATTGTTTTATAATCCTTATTTGCATTTTCATTTCGCTGCTTACTTACTTAATTGGATAGGTCTGGTTATTAGAAATCCTTTTTATAATTTTAATGTAAATTTATGGCATATATAATTTATCAGATTAATTTTCAAATATTTCAGCGGGCTTAGACTATTTTCTGAAAAAATACAACTTTTTTTAAACTCATTTAAGCTTCACTGTTGATCTTTAATGTAGAAATTCAGGTTGGGTTTTGGGCTCTCTTTAGCTCATTTTGCATTCTTTGATGTGGAAATAAAACAATATTTTAACTTCAATTTAAAGTCTTTTCCTTTTAATGCAGCATTGGCTTTCAGCACTTTAAACTAATTTCAGTATATCTTTTACAAAAATCAATCATTCTTTTGGTGCTGATTTTTAGCTATGTAATTTTATACTTTTATCATTTAAACTTTTCTGTAGAACATTATTTTTGAACTCTTTTGAGCTCGTTTGAAATTATTTCCAGTAGAAATACAACAATATTTCAAATTTTTGCAACGAAATTATTTTACGTATATTTTGGAATTTATTTTTTATGTGCAATACATTTTATTTTAACTACATTTTCATGCAACAAAAATTTATATAAAAAAAAAAAATTGTTTCGAAAATATATATCTGAAAGTAACAATAATATTTGATGGCGATCGAATATGATTGCGGGAATGTTTGAAAAAATTTATATTAAAGTACCGATCGCGTATGAATGAAATGACGTAAGTCGTAGTACAGCTATTATTCACGCTAGGTGGTGCATGTATCGAAATATTCTTAAAATCAGTATTTAACGGCCGATATTGTTAAATTTAGAAGCGTATACTAGCTGTACGACAAGAAATACTTTACGAAACATGAATCTTAGACATTCAGAACTGCAGGTGTAAAGAAAATTACTTTTGGAAAATACACCGCTAGATGGCGCTAGAGTCGAGTTATTGAGAAACCCCATATTTAAGTACCGATTTTAATGATATAATAAATGCATGCTGTAGTAGAAATACTTTTTTAGGCTTGGCAGACTTTCGTACTTGAATTGTGTTGGTAGGATATAAGGAAAGTGGTAAAAAGTAACAGCAGCTCACAAGCCGACTTTGGTCCATTGGCTACGTACTTGCCCAGCAAGTCGTAGGTTGTGAATTCGAATGCCGGTGGAGTCATGAACGAAATATGATGAGAAGATGTGGTGATCTCCAAAATAGCTATAGGTTCTACCACTCCTGACTGTTGTTGTCTTTTTTCCAAAATATTTCCCTTATACCGGCCTTGAGCTAAACAATTAATATTATCGTTTAATAAAATAATTAAAGTAAAAAATAATTAAGTATAGTATTAAGTTTTAAAGTTAATTTTCATAAAGAAAAATTAATTGTATTACTACAATACAATTTTGTATATATATATTTTGTACATATATATTATTTATTTATTTTTGCTACTAAAACTTGTGTGGGATTATTGCATTGCATATAGCTTTCATCACCAACCGCTTATGGCACATACCCAAAAGCTTATTTTCGAAATTAGTTTTCTAACACAAAGCCTTGAAATAGTTAACTACTGATACCACTTTAATACTCCACACTTCAACGCCAAATAATAGTCGCAAAGTCGCAATTAATGTCCTTCAACCGCTAAGCACTCGCTAGCTTGGATGACGCGAAGTGGATATACAAGTGCCCCATACTTAATATGAAGATTTGAAGAGAGCCAAAGCACAGCAGTGCTCATGTGCGCCCATGTTTGTAAATCACCTTAATGGGGTATCACAGTATGAAGTTTATATTTTTATACTTATAGTATAGAAATTTTGATAAAGACCACAAAATTGTAGTTACCGGTAAGTGGTCCTCGCACATTTTGTAGGATTCAATGGAGAGCAGTTAGCAAAGCAAAGGTTATGAATGCAAGCACGTACAGCGCCTGCAAGTAGGCTGCATTGAAAATTGTTGGTAGTTGCCGCTTAGCGCTGAACTTCATCCGAGCATTGGGCAAAAATAGCACGAAATTTCGTCGGTTGGCAATTGGAAAGTGCAACTTATTATTATAAATGTATATTCTATGTAAATGTGCAATAGGCAATTTGCCACTCGAGAAGCGCTGCTGGGCGGCAAATTGGGTAATTGTGTGTTGTGGAGATTTATAATTTTTTTGCCGCAGATTTGGTGGAATTAGAGCTAAGTAAAATTACCATTCCCAAGGGTTTACTTTAAAGAGAATCACCGCCAATTTGAAAGTTTTACACTCAATTAAATAAATAAGTAAAATCTCATTATGCTTTATGACGAGTGGAGTAAATTAAAATAAATTACTAAGTTAAAGCAAATATGACGCCTAGAAATTCAAAGGAAAGAAAAAGTAGGCGTGCTAATGTTAAAAGAGTGTTGCTATTAGTTTAAAAATATTAATTTAATTCCATTTCCAACCTAATTGAAATATAATAGTATTGGTGTGAAACGAAAACGTTTGGAAGAAAACAATTTTGAAGAAGCTTGCGACTTTTTAAAGAATTTTGATTAAATTTAACTGGTTATTGGTTATTTAAATTCCACTATACTGATGTGCGAAAAGGCTTTAAGTTTGGATGGTTGTAACGTTTAAAAAAAATTAAATTTAAATTACAACACTGGTTCGCACTGGTAGAAGTTTAGCAGAATGTAGTATCGAAAAAGTTTCGAGGGGTTAAAAATTGAATACAAATTTATCTATAACACAAGGAAAATCAGAATATCTATCCATTTATTCGGATTCATTTCTGAAAAGAATTTCACACATAAAAAATCAAAAAAAAAAAATACTAAAATTTTCTGGAATAATATTTTTAAGACTTTCGTAACAATGAAAAAATAGCTCGATTTATTAAGCCTCCCTATAATTTTAATTAAGTAAAAAAGAAAAACAAAAAAAAATTAATTAAAAGCTATTGCCTTTGCGGAAATTATTTAATTCCTTTTCCTTCCTGACAAATAAAAAGTGCGTCGGTCTCTAGCTACCACATCGCTTATATGCAGTTGTAGTATTCACAAACTAAAATTAATGAAAATAACCAGAAGCATTCTACTCTACGCTGACAAGACCGCGAAAATAGTTACAATGACACAAAAGTTGTTTACTCTGAAAACCACTTGAAAAAAATGTAATACCGTGAAAATTTTAAAACTTATATTGTTTGCATTTCTGGTTAACAGTACTTTTTATGTTCTTTGTTTCGCAGAAAATTCTATTAAATTTTATGGAAAAATATTTAGTTGCAACAAATATTTTATGGCATACGAATTTAATGTAGAAGTAAATTAAAAAAAAAATGCAAAACATGTTTGAAAAGAAACGACAATTCTAGAAATATAAAGCACATTCTTCTATGTGCAAAATACATACATAGATGCAATACAGATACAATATAAATGAGTTCGCGCATGACTCGCGATGCGGCAGGGCGTATACGTAATCTCTGTCGCTGGCATGCTGTAGTTGCGAGCGTCTGGAACGTGCACGGAAAATGTAAATTTCACTTCACCCAATCGCGACCATAAAACAAGTACATGCATACGTAGGTATAGTATAAGAAACAACAATATCGAAGCAAAGTGAAATCGTGCCTGCAATTGGTAGTTAAACGCCGGTTTGGATGCTACGCCGCGTCTGCTTTGCTGCATTTGGCCACTGAATTATGGCTGAAACGATTTGGCACATGTCTTCACGTAAGATTTCAACCAAGCACATGTGAGGTGCATACCCAGTCAGTAAAATCAACAAAAATTTGTTTCCAAAAGCTTCGCTTCCGGTTGTGTTTCGTTTACGGAAACGACTCACTGCCCTGTTAGGTCGGTTTTCGAAGAATGAAATATTCAATAGCTTAAAGCAAAATGTAAATGGTACCATCTTAATAGAGTTTGTGATTCTGAGAATGCTGTCATCAGCCTTTGTTGGTGGAAGACTACGTGGAGTTTTCAAATAAAAACAATATAATAAATATGAGTTATATTTTTTGACCAATAATTAAACAGAAAATAAAAAAACTTCTTGTTTGTCTGATGAGATTCAATTATAGAGCCTACTGATTAAAACAAAAGCACCACAGGTTTGTTTTGCCTGTTAGAAACCCAACAAACTGCGTATCGAAAATTGTTTAAAAAAAATTCGTCCCTTGAGTGGGAAAGGTGTTCAAGCTGTTAGATTGTCGTTATTACCTAAAATTATGCTTAAAGAGTTCATTTTAAGCGCTTACTGAATTACCGAAAATTCCTGTAATATTTTTTGTAAATTAAAATTTGTAGTATAATTTTGGGCGCATTAATTATGACAATTGCAATGCCATTAGTTTTTTGATTGCGTGAGAATATAGCTGTCAATAGATCAAAACTCGAATTAGTAACGCATTCAGACAACAATATTTAAACTTTTTTTAAATTTCAAAGTTCGGACCTTTTAGAAGATATTTTCGCCAGCTGGATATGTAAGTACACGCTATAGGAAGCTTGGAGTAAGGTATCTCTTTGCCACCACTTTGCGGACTAACTATTTTGGGTAACTTTTTAACGACGTTATCAACGAATCTTCTACACTTTTTACTTTGCCTTTGATGGTTACATAAATTTTTGACAGCTGTAAAGCAAATTTTTTTATTGGCTCATTTTGTTTGTAGTTTAATTGCCTGAGGTTACAAAGCCAACAGTGAATCAGTATATTTTTAAAATCAACATTTCCTTCAGGGTACCTACAAATATTTGTAGTTGCGGAAACTAAAATGTAGATCAGATGAACAGATTCTGGTTGTCTAATGGCAATCTACTCGATACGAAACATTTGTGTCGCGTATTTGAAACAATTTATTAAGTCGATACACAAATCAATATGTAGCTTGTAGCTCTGTTGCATGCCACTTGTTATGACACGTGCGCATTGATTATCTCACTGTAGGGGCTATTAGTGTTTGCTTTAGGTAATCCATGAATATTGGGTTTGAAGTGCCACGCATGTGAACAGTAATGGGGCTAACAAGCAATTTCAAGCACTCCTACATCATAGTGGTGGCGAAGATAAAGGCGAATAATATACACCATATTTGTTCTGCTTGAAATTTTTGTTTTTAAAAGCTCAGTATGAAAACTTAATGTTTATAAAAATAACCAAGCTAACAACAGCTCGAATTTATTTTAAATTAACAAATTTATAGGCCGGTCGGTACCTTACGCTTTCAAACATTTTTTCCATTAACAGGTGGAGAATTACAAACGTTTACTAGATGAATGGAATACAAAGAAAATATCTCAATATTGCGAAGGTAAATTAGGGCATTAATTTCCCCACTTTTTCAAAGCTATACATGGCGAAAAAGGTCCACATTAGCCGAGCGGATTCACAATTTCATATAAATGGACTTTTCTGCTAAGCAGCGCTTGGGTTTTTCAGCATATTTGTAAAGACAGTATTCACTACTCCCACATTACCTAACCAAAGTTAATTAAATATAGTATTTAAAAATTCAATTATGTGCTCTAGCAAACCATGTGCTCTAGCAAACCAGCATAACCATTTGGTGATCTGCTGTCATATATTTGTAGTGTTGTATTTAAAAAAAAAAATTATTGATTTTTATTGCGCATAACTTGTTTACATTTTTTCCAACTTGTACTTTGTTTACTACCAAAACTTACTTTTCGCTAATTGAGCTGTCAATTTTTTTCTTCTATTTTTTGGTTTAATTTTTATTTTCATCTCCAAAAAAATATTTTTCTACGCGCTCAGTCTGCTGGCATAAACAGTGTATCACTTACAAAAATCATGCCAATATGTAACTCATCAATCAAGCAGTCAGTCAGTGAATCCATCAAAAAGTTTGTCATTTGGTGATGCGCGGCAGTTGGCAGTTTACAGTACAATAATGAAACTCCTACGTTCCGTGAAAATTAAGGTTTCGATGGCAGTTTATTACTAGGGATGTGGGTTATCAGAAAATTGCATACTTTAATGACTGGAACACAAAAGATTAATTATTTATTATTCAAAAGTATTTTAACGATGAATGAAAATGTATTCGTTAATTAAAACAATTTTGGTGATGAATGAAAATTTATTCGTTTTTCAAAATTATTTGAATGATGTATAAAAATTTGTTCGTTACTCAAAATTAATTGAATGAGGAGTGAAAATATATTCGTTATTCAAAATTATTTGAATGTCAAATGAAAATTTAATTGTTATCCAAAATTATTTGCTTGACGAATGAACATCTATTCGTATAATGAATGCAAATTTATTTTTCACTAAAAAACGTCCATTCTGTTTACTCCAATGCCAATATAAAAGTGAAATGAGCTTCAACGAAATAGCAAAAAAAAATTGTGGATTAACTACTCGTACCAGCAAATTTCTAAATGTTTTGACAGCTTGCGTATTAATATTTCAATTTTATATTTAAAAACAAAGTATATAAAATTAAGTGAATACAATTTGCTGAACAAATTCTAATCTTTGAAAAGAAAGAAAAAATGTGCATATGTAAATTGTGTCAATTAAGCAATAACAGTTGCTGAAATTCAGATAGCAATGTTGAAAATGTTTTCAACAATAACGTGCTAAATCCCAGTCAATGCATTTTTGAAAAAAGAAAAAATCTAGCTATCGCTGCAACCACCACTGCCGAAAATACACACCACACATTTACACATTAATGCTGATTTTTTGCCGACATATTTGATTTTTTCTGTTCATTTTATTTTCACTACAACCGAATTTGTTTCATTTGTCCCTCTGGCATACTAGATGTATTTCCATTGGGGGAAGGTTTTGGGATTTTATTTTTCAGCAAATAAAATCTGCCATTGACACTGTTCGCCAAACGTGTGGCCGTTGGGCGTTCATCCGCATCAGTCTGCCAACGAAGCGACGAGCATTTGGTTTTGGTCAACACCGTGTGGTTTTTGGTTAGCATTCTTGCTGATGGCGGGGCTAATGGTATTGTGTGGAAAGCGAATATTCAGCTTGGTGTATAAAATGTTTGCATGTTCTTGCTTATAGATTTAATTACGACTTTATTCAGTCCTTTTATTTTTTAAATTTTTTGTTGTTGTTTTAACGCTATATTAAATGTGGCTAGTGTTATGACAGGTTGTAACGGAATGAATGCTTTTCATTCGTAGATGCTTTACGTTACTTTGGCTCGAGGCAGACAAATTTTCAGGAAAGTCAAATATTGCAACTTGTATGAAGTTTTTTATAAATAAAGAAATTTTGCTCTAGGTCCGTTTTTTTCAGTGTATAAAGGTTCTGGAATAGGAGCCAGAAAATAAAGACCTTAACTATATGATTCAGCAGTTATTAAATTTTGAATGAAAACTACTGATACGAATACAGGATGGTGCACGGCTATAATGGCTTTTGTTTTCTATTCAAAAATTTAAAAAAAAAACCTTTTATTATGATTGAGTGTAATAGTAAATAACTCGAATTCATCCATGTGGCTGTTTTAGTTGCTATTCTGCCACCCAGTTTTTCAAGATCTAGGTGACACTTTCTTGCCCCATCATACGAATGACTTACCCGATATTCGCCTTGACGGTGGACATGATTTCACACTTATGGACTTGCGTTACAATATTTTAATTTTTCTCCAGCTTTTTATTAAGAAGACGAAGATGTGATGTGCTGTTTGTCAATGTTCCACATTTTTTCGAATTCTTTCACATATATAAAACAAACGGTTCATTTTTTTAAATTTCTTTAAAACGTCAAATTCAGCGGATGGTTGCCTAGCTCAAATGCCCCACAGGGAAGCTGATTCTGTAAATTTTGATTTAGGCAAAAATTCATATTTTTCATTGCGAAACGGCCGATGTGATTCAGACCCAGATAATTCCTCGCTGTTGAATAAAATTTCCGCTGCCAAAGAGAAATCGTGATTTCTTTTTTTATAACAAATTAAAAAATAATGTTTTACGCCTTTATTCCTCTACCGTGAGTAGGCACAATTAACGTCCCATTTTTATATTTTTATAAGGTTTTGTTACCTTGTGAGCCGCCTAATAATATTATAAAAAATTTGGCCAAAGAAATTTTACATTAATATTTTAGAAGAAAAAAAACTTTACGACCAAACACCGCACCATAAAAATTATAGCGAAATGTCTGGACAAGTTTCTCATTCCTTGTTTAATTAAATTTTTTTTGTAATAATATAAATTCTATAATCAAAACGAAGTTTCGAAAATTCAAAAATTTTATGAAAATTCAATAAATTTAAGAAAATTGTCAAGAAAATTTCCAACTTTTTATTCAGAATTTCTAATTTTGTAGAACTAAGTAAGTATTTTTTATTAGAAAATATTTAAATTTAAATAAGGAAAGCCAATATTGTTAAAATTTCTCATTAAATTTTGGCTATTATTTTTGTGAACACAACTGTACGTACCTCGCGCACAACTGCTCTTAGCTTTACAAATTTCTATACAGCTCATTCGTTTATACTTCCAAAAATATCACCTATCAAATAATAACAATAAAAGGCATTCAATACTAAAATCTGCAAATTTCCGAATCGCGTGAACAGCGGAAATAACTAGAAGTAAAAACGAATGGCAAATGGCAGCAACAAAAATTCAAATGTATGCTCATTGCTCGCAAATTGTCATAAAATGATTATGAAATTATTAAAAGGCTGTTTATTCAATAATACACAATATTAGCTTAATTTCTGCTTTTACGAATTTATCTGCAATAGCCATTGTCATTAGTACGCTACTCATTTGCATACCACCACCACCACTACTGCTAAATGCCATGGCACACGAAATATGCTTACCTTTATTTATCCTTGTACTAACAAATTAATATTTATTTTGCTTTTATATTTGTTGTACATTGAATTTATTACTGCTTGTATTTACCGAAATGCTTAGTAGAGATACTGACTATATCTATATAAATATGTGTGTATGTGTGTTTTAGAATTGCATTAAATAATTTATAGCGTAATGCGCTCTCCAATAACATTTATGCCTTGTTGGCTAAGAGAATTTATAGTTTGCGATAAACTTGAACATACGGATGTTCAGTTATTCAGATGTACGAAATTGATTGCGTAAGATGAAAATACTTTTGAAATTTTTTAAAATTTAAATTTAAAAAAAAACTTTTTTCAACATTAAAACAATTAATTTTTTTACAATTTCTCGAAAATCGAAAATTACTTTAATTTTCAGAAATATTAAAATTTTGACATTTAGAGAATTTTATTGTAGACTTCTAAAGTTCTGCGGCTAAGTTGGTCCGATTCTCCACTGAAAAATCTGTTTTTTTTAATACAAATTGCATGCTTGGAAAATAATGTGGCATAAACATAATTTATTGAAATTAGGCCCGTTCTTTCATTTTACCCGCCACGCTGGCGTTTTTGTGTTTTCATATTCATAGGATTCAAGTTTAAATTACAATGAACACAGTTTGATCACTACTGTTTTATTGCGTTTAGGAAGACACTGGCACACAGGTGGCGCTGTAGGCAACTCAAACCTAGAAAGCTATCAAGTTATGGGAATAATTCAGATGCCAAAAATTTCCTCAATAATATTGTATATTACATAAATGCCTCTCTATTTCAATAGGTAACCTGTTTTCATCGAAACGTTTTGTGTGTTGGAAGTTGTTTTGTGAAATAAAATTTTGTACGGTAATTTTGGCAATTCATTCCTCACAATAAAGAAAGTCATTGCATTACACTCCAGCATCCTCCAAGAAACTTTTTAACTTCAATTTAGCTGTAGATAATTTCATTTCCAGTCTTTGCCCCCGACCTAATTAGATTTGAAGTAAATGAATCAACTTAATGCAAACAAAGTATAAGTTAATTCTGCCCAACAAATGAAAGACTTTTCAATTTTTCCAGCGAAGTTTCTGCTACTTTTCTTCATCGCATACAGCTGCCGCTGTTAGTTGATATTTACTTTCTCTGCTTTGCGTAACTTAATTTCTGGTGATAACAAATACTAATTTAGGCTCATAAAAATGATTGTCTATTTCTTTTCCCAGATGAAATTTCATATTATCGTATTAGGTATTTTAAGCGCCAATATGTCTGAGCGAATGACATGCTATCGTGTATTTGGCGTCAAAGAGTGGTGTATGTACATTAGGGTGCCCAGAGCGAAGGAAAGGTTGCGGGTTTTCCAACCGAAATTACAAAATTTCTTATATTTACAAAATTGGTTATATTTTAAAATCAATCTAAGTTTTGTGCAGACCTTACAAAAATATTTAAAAGTTTTCTCAGCAGAGCCATAATAACGGAGTTGTTGATGCTACTTGTGATATTTTTTGAAAGATTTGTATAGATAAAACTGGAATGGCTTAGCTACAATTTGATTTCCAATTAAATCCTTGCAGTTATAATTTTTCTTTCGTAAATGTCAGACGTGGTGATTTAAAAGAAAAAAATCTTAAAAACAAAATTTGTTTATAAAAACTTCATTCTAACATTTCACTTCACTCCATATCATATTTTTTTAAAACTAAGTCCATTCACGTTCCAATTTTTCTTTCATAAATGCCAACACATCTTATTTACAAAACTTAAAAATTTTATTTTTGTATGCTTAAACTTTTCTATCATCGGAGGTGATTTTTTTGAATTTTTATTTATAAAAAACTGCATTTTCATACTTCACTTCAATTCCTATCATTTTTTTTTTTATTAAAACCATCTTTAATAAAAAATAAAATTTTATATCTTTTTGCTTAAACTATTCTCTCATCTGAGGTTAGAAAACTTTTAATATTTTTATTTATAAAAACTTCATTTTCGGAGGTTTTTTTTTAAATCAATACAGTTCACGTAAATCTTAATATTTTACCGAATATTTTTGGTGGAGGTCCTAAAATGAAATAGATTTTATAATTTCGTCGAAAAACAGTACCGATTTTCAATTTTTTGTATGGGGAGTGCATCACTCCTAATGTGCATATGATCTATGGAAAGAAATTTTTTAACTTATTTACTTTTTCCATAAAAACATAAATAGTTCAAAACTTAAATTCTTTATTGGGCAATAAAACAATCTTGGCCTAAGCCATGATTTAAAAATATGTAACATTCAAAAAGTAATTTTTCACTGGCTCCTAACGAGATATTTTAATTTGAGATAAGATAAATTGTGAAAATCTACAAAAGTTTGTAAAGTAAACAAAGCGAAGGCAATAAAGTAAAAACTGAATTGATATCATATGCAAAATTATTGGTAATTTTTTATAACAATAAAACATTGCTAAACAAAGCCACAACGACGCTTGTATTGTATTTAGTGGAAGCATTGAAGCATAGCCATTTTCGCAGTCTACTTTTAGGCGTACCAGCCGCAAACTTGTCGCTATTTTGTACACTTCCACCGCTTGCGTCAATTGTTATTGTATTGTTCGCTCGGCCATGAAAAACATGGCCAAAATGCCGTGCTACACTTGATCAATTTAAATATATCAAAATAACAAAATGAAAAGCAAAGTCAAAGTCGTCGTGGCACTTAAACCAAAGTCTGGCACTAATAGATGACTCCCAAATTTATAGAGCTGTGTACTTTGCGGCATGACTGAAAAATAGCTACGTTTACAGTTGGGGTTTAGCAAATGAATAGTGGTGGCCAAATAAAAATAAGATATGCATAAAAGAAATCCAACTTGACATGCAAAACACAAAAAAAAAAAAAAAAAAGCGAAAAAAATTTAATGTGGCCCACGAACGACGACACGCAAAACTGTTGTAGGCAAACGAAAAAAAAAAAAAAACATTAAGCGAAAAAAAAAGACTAGGCATACTGCCAGCCAGCCAGCCAGCTAAGCTGTGAGTTATTTTGTTTACATTTTTAGCGGATAATAAAAATTGTTTGCGTTCGTCACGCTGCTTTACGGCCGCCGAGCTTGTGGGGCATGTCACGCACGCCTGGTGTGAGTGCTGCGCCAGGACCAGGAAGCAGTGGAAAGAGAGTGCGGGCGTGAGTTCGATGCGGCAGAATTTTGGCCAATGGAAATTTGTTGAATTTGTGCGACACGCGACATCAAAGCAAATTGTTATTGGCATTTTGCGGAGGCGAAACGAGCATCCTTATATAGATATGTGTAACGATTTAAGAGACTACACCGTTTTGGCCAGTCAAAAGTAAATATGCCATTTTATTTGTTATAAAAACAATTCAAAAGTTTTGACATTGACTTTGAATTGGTTAGCTGTGCATTTTTTTCTTTTCAACTTTTGCTGGAAATTAATTGTAATGACTTTCGTAATCATATTACGAGTACTTTTCCAACTTTGTCACTCCAAAAATGTATTGCAACAATTTTCAATTTATTATTCTGACGATTGGCAGTAAATTTTGTTGTGGAAATATTAGATTTTAAATTTATGGTAATTAACAGAAACATTTTTTAATTTTTATATTTATTTTATGAAAAGTTTTTATTTGTGAGTGAATTGCACTTATGGTACATTGAAGAGGTTTTTTGTTCGAGCTAATTTTGAATACTGCTAAGCCGATCTACATAAACTTTTTACTTTAAATAGTTTACGTTCACCAGCAGGTTATAAGCCAAAGAATTTGTTAAAAACATTATTTTAGAAAAGATAGTTCAGTAATGCAGAACAACTTCAGAGAATTGTGATTTGATTGTTTTGTAAGTGCTAATCTTAGGAATGGCTAGTTCGATTTTAATTCAATTTTTCCTATAAATATATTTTATCTACAACCAGGTTATAAGCCCAAAAAATTAAAATTACAAAAAAAAGGACTTCACCCATTTTTAGCATTGATAACGGTAACAAACTAATCTTCAACTAGTGTCAAACCAATACCGAACTAGTTTCAAACTTATCCCATACTTAGACTAGTTTCGAACTGCGGCCGAAGGTGTTACAAAAGAGTCCCGTCCTGTGCCGAACAAGTCCCGAACTAGACCCAAATCATTTCTGAACTAGTCCTCAACTGTGGTCGAAGTCATCACAAATTAGCCCCGAGCTGCATCCGAACTAAACCCAAAATGGTTTTGAAAAAGGAGCCGAAACAGTCCTGAAATGGTTCCGAAATAACTAGTTTCAAATTTTCCCGAAGTAGTCCACAACTAGTATTTAAATTATTCTGAACTAGTTTTCTAATATCATCAATATCTGATCATAAAGAAGATAAATTCTAGCGCCACCTATCGAATCCATTTTTTCACAATAGTACTTCTTATTTCTAATATCATCGAAATCCGACAGTTAATATAGATTTTATTAATATATCGACTCTAGCGCCACCAAGTGGATTAATTTCTTTTTTAAATATTTCTCGCCACACTCTCAATATACGTTTCTAATTTTATCAAACTCGGATCACAAATACAGATTTTCTGAAAAGCTCGGCTTTTGCGCCATCTCCTGGATTAAAATGAAGCCTATGTCTGTCCGTGACTCGGGGGTAAGCAATAAGACTTTCAAGTCTTAAGTTATGGCTTTTCATACATAATTTGGGACTTTATTTTTTCTATACACGTAGTATATAGACGTTCCAAGAATAGTCTCTACCAGTAAAATAGTTTAGCTAACAATTTAAGTGGTTAAGTTTAGTAGCATCCGCCGGTACTCGGCTCATTTCCTCAAAAGTTCATACTAGATGTTTTGTAAAGAAGTTCAATTTTTGCGGATAGACGAGTCGCACTCTGACATCAGCATCATACCAGTTGATGAACTAGTTCGAAATTCGAATTGTGTTTCTAATCTAGGTAACATGATAGTTAGCCTTGAAATATATTCAACATTACCACAGCGAATTAGGCAGAGGTGTTTAGATACTATTCAAAAGATCTTGTGATCGAATATTCGTGCAAAAAAAAACTTTTGTTTTATTCCCACATCTTCAATAAAAAATGGTCGATAGTTCATTTAACGTAAAACTCTCCAACTTTTTGAATCTATTCATTTCCCTATTTTTGGCATATTTTCAATATACATTTTTGTAATTAATAGTATATTTTCCTATTTTACTGTATGTATTATATTTGAACCCGATTTAAAAAAAAACTAATCGTCGGGATCCAGACATTTTTTGGGATTTTGTTTCAACTATTTTCACGATTTTCAACCCGAAAAAATTGTGATCTAAATATATTTTAACTTAAAAATTCAGTTTCTAATTAATTACTCACAAATAATCCACCATTGGCCAGAAATATTTTGTGAAAATGTTCATCTGACCTGAGCCACCATAATGCACATCCACACTGTGTGCTAGTTAAACTTTTGATGTTTTTGTTGCGGCATAGTTTATATGAAAATTTTACGTTTTCCATATTTTTCATTTGTTTTTTTTTTAAGTACATCTCCTTTGAGATCCAATGTTTGGCTAATGCTCACACGCCCCCAAGCGATGTTGTCACCTCAAATAATGCCGAGAGTGCAAAATACACACACACACACACACTAATACATTCACACCGACGCACACTTGAACCAAAAACTTTTAAAAGTGTTTTTCTGTTTGTACAACCTCACCACTGTTCCCCTTGTCTGCGTCTAAATTTTCACTTGTATTGTGTGGGAATAAATGGCAATGCCATTTTTGACACCAATGTGCCTGTCCGTCCATAACGTCAAACACCAGCTGCAAGTAAATGAAAGTTTCGGATTTCCTCTTGCTCGCCCAAAAGTATGCTAAGCTAAAGTTAAACTAAAAGCGGACAATGGAGCAATTTATGTGATAAATAAAAAACAGGGGGGAGCGGAAAAATTAACGAAGAAATTTAAATCATGTCGTATTTTATGAATGGTGTTTATAATAATTAAAAGAATTTAATATGTCGTTAGTTTTGAGTGATTTTTTAAATTTAATTTTCATTATAATTTAACCGACAATGGAGATCCAGTCAATTTTCGTTACTTATGTGAAAATGTCTACACTTTTTTTTTGCGAGTATAATTAGCCTACTTCAAAAGAACAGATTTTCAAAGTTCCGACGTTTTTTGTGCCCAAAATTTGGACTGTAAGCCCTAATCGCGCAAAAAAAACGAAAGACACGTTTACGTTTTTTTTTTTCGAAGTTAGGCTCGATATTTACTTGGTTTTTTTTAAATTTCTGGAACACTTTTTTGTTCTCAATTATAAAGTGTTTTCCTTTTAAAAGCAAAATTTTTTTAAATATTGTGTTAGTTTATGTATATTTTTACATATTTTTTTTTTTATTCATTTGAATCACATTTAACCAACTTTTGTTTTCGGTTAGAATTAATTAAACTCAAATTGTTTCGATCAAATTTAATAGTCGTTTTCTGATTTTTATTTGTGCGATCAAATTGGATCAATATTTTACGATGTTTATTTTTTCGATCCAAAATAATCGTACTTCTGAGATTAAAAATTTGAATTTATATTTCATCGGTCATAATAAAAACGCAAAAAAAAGTTGTTGGCGATGAAAATAATAGCAACAACACCAACAATACCACTTAATTTGTAATAATTAAAAAATATAAATCACAATATATCATTCAAATATGATCGGAATTTATTTCTAAGAATATCAACTATTTCTCGTCGAAAAAAAAACAAAAAATATCGATCAAAATTGATCAGAAAAATAACAAATTTAATATAAGGGTCAAAAATATATATTACGAAATATCGATCAAATATGACCAGAAAATTTTAAATCCAAGAATAACGATTAGTTTGATCGAAAAAAAGATACAAAATATGTTCGAAAACGAGGACAAAAAATTATGGAATAATTAAAAACATAAGGATTTATCGGTTTATTCGAATTTTGTTTTGAGCAAAATCTTCCCAATATTTTCAGTCCGGGATTTTATTATTTATTATTATTCTTAGAATCGCCTTTCATTTTTTTTTTTCAATTAACCTTTACGTCCTTAAAATCGAATAACGAAATATAATAATTTGGAATTTTGATTTGAAATTATTGGCTTCTGGAATTTTTGTATTATTAATTTTAGATTTTTTATGCATTAAATCGCGCTTCTTCGATTTCTGTTGTGTTTTCTATTTATAATGTTTTTTTGTTTTCAAAAATAGTATTTAAAAGCAAAATTGTTGTTTGGGGAAACCTCAAAAATTATGAATTATGAATTAGCGACCATGTATACATGCTCGAAAAAATAATAAAAACTAAAATGGTTGGGGGAAGTTAGCTGCTAGCCATGTCAGCAATATAGTGCAAATATAAATCAACGGCAGCAGTATGCTATATCTATTTTCCTTCTATTTTACGTAAACATACACACACATTTATTTGCTATTGTTGTCGTACATATTTAATATGTTCTTTATTACTACCCACAACGCTAGTTATTAACGAAACATCGACCTCTTTGCTAAATTCCATTAATAAACGCGTCCTCATTTATGTTGCTGCTGGCATTTCTGTTATACCAGTTATTTACGTAATCCACTATCTACATAACCGATGATAATGAAAATGGTGCCAAGAACAAAGTGCTGCTTCTCCTCTATATCCGCATATACTGAGTTATTATATGGCAGAAGTGCTTTATGGTGGGGAAACATCTGCACTGCTGGTGGCCACAGATATAGTAACATTAGAAATTATGTTTAAAACGGAAAGCAAACTTAAGCTTTTAATATTACTTGTTTGCTTATTCAGAATCACAGCTAGAAGTGAGCTATTAAAAAATGTCAATATTTCAGTGGATAAAGGGAACGGCAAGCATGGTTTAAACTAAATTTTTTGGTGTTTTTTTATTCAACCTGCTCATCTTGATAGTATCTTAATTCAAATTTTTCTATCCTAACTTGACCTTTTATCCATTCCATAGAATTTCTAATAGTTTTAAAATTAACAGTAGGTTAATATAAGAATCGCTTAAATTTAGTAAGTGTGTTATTCCGCAAGGCTTTTTTCTATTGGGAAGTGCCCAAGCGATGTTTTGGGTGAAGCAATATAACAATAATTTTCAACGAACAACTGAAAAACATACTCAAATACCCGATCAACTATGGAAATGGTCAAAATATTGAACGAATAATAAATCACTTCGTCTCAGATAAACGGATCCCATGTAGTGGAAAAAAGCTTACAAATGAGTAGTATTGGAAATCCTAAACTGTAGTTTTGTTATTGGCGCATTATCGTAAATTATTATTACGCTAGAATATTACTTTTACTTTCATTAATCCAATATAATTTATCTTTTCAATACTAGTATAATATAAACGACCATTGAACGACGGGATCCTACCATTTTTATGGAACAAAAATGTATCGTATTCCAGAGACATCAAAACTTTTATCATTTTTGTTAGCATACTTTCAGGCTAAACGCAGTTAAGCTCACAGTTTGAGAAATGCAGCGATTCAAACAATTGACCACTTGGTGATTTGGTTTTATAGAACTTGCGCTCTTTTTTTCGATATAATTAAAAGAAATAGCTACAACGCTGTATATCAAAAACCATATACATATATCAAAATTTGTACAAAATTTATAAAATTCAACAAATTTTCATTGATATTCCATATTTTGTAGTATAAATTTTTAGAAAACTTTAAAGTACGCAGTTTCATAGTGAACTCAATTTTATCATAATATGCTAGTTTCAGAGACTTCCATTTTTTTTGTAAATTTCGATCTTGGAGACCTCTGTTTTTACTTAACAGTTTATATGGCACGGAAGCCCACCAGAGCAAAAAAACATATTACATATTACAAATAACAGAAATGTATCTAAAAAATCTAGCCTTGATATGAAAAAAATGCGTATGAGCAAAATTTCAAATAATTCTCAAAAATCAATCGAATTTTTCAGCTACTTTAAACGTGCAAACAAATTATTATGTTAAAATTCGATGAGTTTTCTAAAAATTCCAATTCAAAAGTATGAAATTTTTATGAAAATTTGTTGGGTTTTTATAAATTTTGTACAAAGTTTGCAATTTCCATTTATATGCTCATTTTTATGCTATAAACCAAAGTTTTATTTTGTAATTGTTAGAAGCAGATCTATACAGCAATTTAGATTTAGCTGCAAAAATTTGTTTGATTAAGATCAACTACCAACTTTGCAAAAATGCAAATTCTGTGAAGCCAATTCTTTTAAAATCATATTAAGATAGGCACAACTAAAGCCTTAGAAGCAATATACCTCTAAAATTTCAAATTAAACGTAATTGATGTTTTATTTAAAAACACGCTATTCATTGCATTCTATTCATCCCTTAGTCTATTTGGCTTTTCAGCGAACTAAATTGACCGTTCGCGCCTAAAATGTCATTACGCTCAATAAAATTTGCACAAAGCTATCGCAAAAGAAAAAAAAACAAAGCAAACCACCAAACGACAGCATGCAATGCCAATGAAAGCCAAGTGAGAGGAAATAGGTTGGCAAAAACCATTTCCACGTGCGCTTCTTCTATCTAGCGCTTTTCACATTTACACGATTTTCAATTCATTTTATTTTTATACTTTTTGTATTCATTCAGCGCGCTTTCAATTTGTTTCTTACAGCAACAGCTTTTACGACTGCACTCGAACTTTTGTTGTTTTTTTTTATCTACCTTTGTCTATACAATGGGCGGAGGCGTGGTTTTTAGTTTGCAGCTACATGCACGGCGGTTTTCAAATAATCTTTTTACTTTAGTTATTTTTATACATATGTGGTTTTCTGTTTCACTATAGTAGGAGGTTTATAAATGTGTATGTGTGTTATATAAATGTGCAAGGAAGTGTATACTTGCCGGACAATAATCAACACTAGTGCAATTGGTAGGTATTCTCTCGTTTCTGTATTTTATGTTCAGAATTCTAAAACATATCCCTTGAGATGCTGGCGAGTTTATAGAAAACCCTGACCTTTACTATTGTTATGAGTTGTCTTAAACTATAATATACATACAGTTAATCAAACAATTATCTAATGGTAATTTTGTTATAATATTCGCAAAGTTTTCCGCGATTATTTTTTTCCTAAATTTTGTATAAAAATATATTTTTATATATCTTTTATAACCAAAATCAAAATTTTAAACTTTGTACAATCTTTATAGTTTAAAAATGTAACAGTTTTTATTTTGAATTTTTCGAATATTTTTGGGTATGGAGTTTGGAACCAATTTAATTTAGCAAGTCTTAAGGGGCTAAAAACTTTAGTTGATTTTTGACACTTTTTTTTAATTTTGCTTTTTTCCTTTTTCCGCATGCATATTATTTTTATAGTGCAGAAAATGTACGCGACGTTAGAACAAAAAACAATAAAAATCAACAGTAATTTTTATAAGACCATCTGTTATATGGCAAAATGTGCGCGAGATCAAAATTTAAACAAAAATTGGAAAAATGTACCGGAAGCAAGTCACTACACACTTCCATATTATGAGCTACAAGACTGCATACCCAAATTTTTAAATTTTCAATTATATGCTTTTTCTATATGGAAATAAAAAACGGCGAATAAAATATAAAAAAATCAACTTGCGGTCAATTTTTATTGTCACTGTTTATGTTTTATTTAATTTCTGTGTTTTCCTTCACTTCAAAAATCGTCAAATTATTGGTAAAATATTTTTATTTTTATTTTTTTTTTAGAAAAGATCGCCTCGCTAGATTCTTTCCATTTCTACTTTATAAAATTTTTCCATTACAGACATCGACGTACTTATCGTTATCGATATCGATCTAAAAATTGTTAGCGACTTATTATGGGTTTTTAATCTATATTATTATGGAAATCTGTAGGTATACTGATTTCGATATTCAAATCGGTATCATTTTTCATTCATTTTCGAATTTTTGAAATTCGCACAAGTGAAACATTTTACCAAACCGGTACCAAATGCTTACCTAGTAAATATATATATTTTCCCCTTCAAAATCTATATTCCTGCTGCGTTGGAAAGTTAACTCCCCTCAATGTGTTTGTTTTCGATATCTGGATCGATGTTTTTATCGATATCTTAGGAATATTGTTATCTGCATTTTTATCTATATTATTATCGAAATCTTTAGATATATTGATAGCGATGTTTTGATCGGTATTTTAATTTAACACATATCCGCATTGTAGTTTATAGAGTTAACCCCAGTTTGTTATCGCTTCTAAAGCTGTTAATTATTTTAATATTTATATTCTGTTCAAATATTCCAGCTTTTACTGTAATAAGAAGAAATTTGGAATGCTAATTTAAAGAATTATTGGAAAAGTGTAATTGGGTAGGCTTGGAATAACATTTCCTCACTCACTCCATGTTCTATACTCTTCATAATAAAAAAACTTGGAATGAATGTTCATAGAATTTTTATCAGTTCTGTCTAACTAAA
Source organism: Anomoia purmunda (assembly GCA_951828415.1). Taxonomy (NCBI): domain Eukaryota; kingdom Metazoa; phylum Arthropoda; class Insecta; order Diptera; family Tephritidae; genus Anomoia; species Anomoia purmunda. The sequence continues at coordinate 8,024,239 of OX639994.1, forward strand.
AGAATAAGTGCCTTTAAAAGGGACGCTTGATTTTCTCAATTTATTTTCGTTTTATTTATTTATTATTTTATTATTATTACCATTTTGGATTGTGTGTCCGTGGATTAAAAGGATTTCAGTGAGTGCATTCATCCGTTTTTCGTATGACATGGCGTATGAGTGATTTTTGATGCAACCCAAACAATACATTTTTTTGATTATTCCATCGCCGTGTTTTTTACCAATAACCTTAGCCTATTTATGTTACGGCAGATACGGCAAATGCGAACTAATTGCAGTACTTTATTTGGTTTTCTTTTTCTGCATCACTACATTTTTCTTTCAAGTATTTAAAAACAGCAACGAATTTGTTTCAAAGCAAAATAAATCGTGTGTTTAATATTCATAGCAGGCTCAGATTTGTATCGCACTAGTCTAAGATTTATTTTCAATAGTATGTGCTTGAAATGATAAAGATTAAAAAGTAGATTGGTTGAAGTCGAATTGAGTTACAAAGCTGAAGAAAAAACCCCAATCATGAGTTTGTGATTGTGTTGAGCTCGCGAGCCATTTTCTTTTTTTTTTTTGTTTTCAATTAAAACAGAAAAGTCGAAATGGAAATATGTTGTATCAAAACTTACGCAAAACTAACGCGTAGACGAAGTTGAAAAACTTCATTTAGCAGGCAGCGTAATCAAAACAGAAGTCAAACAAAGGAAAGCAAACGAACGGCACTAAAGTTCTCAAGTCAAAGCTAAAAGCAGAAGCTGGCGCAGAAATATTAAAAGAAAATATTTGTATAAAGTTAACATTGGTGCTATACGATTTGAATGGGAAGCGGCGCAGATAAAAACTAAACAAAGGAGGAATTCAAAAAAGAAGAATAGGGGGTAAAAGCAGATGAGGTCATGCCAAAAGGTAACTGAACTCACACCAAAAAAACACTAAGACACTGCAGTAAGTCAGTCTGCTATGTAGAGCATAAGAAAAGCGTAAATTCGTTGTAGATTTAGGCAGGAGTTGTTAGCTTGGCTCATGAGTAGATAGTAAAAGTGTAAAGTACGTGGGCTTTAAGAGATTTTACGCTCACGTAAACAAACTGCAGGATATAGAGGAAAATAATCAACGGCACACAGCTGCGAGCAATCGCTGATCCCTGATAATCCCGCTAAGTGAAAATGGCGTTGCAATGAAGGTGCAGCGCAAGGACAAAAGAATAAACAAAGCCATCGGTGTAAGTTCAAGTGGATAATGGAAATAAGCGAATGTAAACAGATAAATAAATAATTGGTTGATGATGTGCGGAAATGGTGGAAAAAAATAAATTGAAAGCAACAGCTGAAAGTGAAAGTGGGTAAAAATAGATAAAATTTGAATTTAAAGCGACTTGCTGAATTATGACGATGGGGTGGACTAATGATAATTGAATGGTTTATTTTGGTTGGAAATTTTTGATGAAAGTTGGTTGAATTTTATTAAATTTTGTGCAATATTTCACACTTTCAATTATACGGTAATTATTGTAAAATAAACTTTTTTTGTAATATATTAATTATAAAAGGTTAAATATATTTTTTTTCCTTGCCATACTATTTTTACGCCTCAGGTGGTTTAAATTAAAACTCAAACCAAATTTGTCGTCCCATACTAATTTTACACGCAGCCATCTGTTGAGTTAATCATAAAAACAATGAACTATCACAAAAAATATTGAGCTTCATAATAAACACCTATTTATGTTAATACTTGCGCAATAATGAAAAAGTATGCAGTGTGTCCAGAGATTTTTGGTTTTTTTTTTTTTTTTGGTGTAGAAAGGTCTGAGATTTCGAATAAAAAGTGATTGAACTACACTCTCCCGCCGTTTAGTTCTATTTTGAAGTTTACCGACCAAAACCCAGACAGTCGTTATAACCCAAAAGTTTCCAAATAAAACAAAAATATAATTTAAACTGTTATTGCGAAAATTAATCTCACTATTTCAAACTTGACTAAGCGTCTCGCGTTTCACCACCAAACAAATGACGTTGGCGGAGGGGAACCGCAAGTGTCATAGTTTCCTTGACAATCTTAATTTTCTGTTGCAACAAAAACAAGTCACAATTTCTGTAACGATTTCATTATTCCGTTACAGTATAAACGTCAGAATTTCCGAAATGATTTTAAATTCCCGTTACAATAAAAAACGCCACAATGCCCGTGACGTTTTCATTTTTCTGTTATAATAAAAACGTCATAATTTCAGTGATGATTCAATTTTTCGGTTACAATAAAAACGTCCCAATTTGCGTGATGATTTTTTACTTTTTTACTAACACCGCTAAAGAAGTTTCGCTTGATAAAAGTTCTTTAAATCGACGATCTAATTATCGAATTTCGAATATGGCTTATTTTAGGTTATTTTCGGAAACATGTTTCAAACTAAAAACGAACGAGGTCATGGTTACAATGGTTACATGCTTCTATAACTCTAGGTAATAAATGTAGCTGAATCTGATATAAAATAACTACATTAAGAACTCTTAGGTAATAAACCAGCTACTTTCCATTTAAAATAACCTAATGGAGCTCTTCAGCTCTTACTGAGCTTTATGTCTTTTGAATTCGATCTTACCAAATAATACCGCCGCAACAACATAGAACATCTACATTCATCAATTTACATACATTTTCACTTACTGTATGTATTTGAAGTTGATTTCACACATTTTTGCATGCTTCCTCCCTTTTGCTTTCCTAACCAAAATCTACGTCTAAGACTACAATAAAAAAAGAAGAAAACAAAATAAAACAGAAATTCGAAATAAATTAACGTTGACCACTTAAACGCTTCCACTTGTTTATTGCCCTTCAAGTGAATATTCTCCGCTAAGTCTCTTATCAATGTCACATTGCTAATCTCACTGTGATGCCACTTTAGCATGCGTGTTATCCCTTATTTGCTACACTTTACACAAATGCAAATACTGTACATGCTTTGCACCCAATTCTCTTGGATTGGATTTTATTTCCAAACGACCAGAATTTTCAGTTCTGTAAGGCACACAGAGTCGCATAAAAAATGTCAAGCTAAGCAACGCTGTCTGCCACATTAGACGCCTCAGTGCGGAGACAAGTTGAGCCATTTTCGCAAAAGAAAAAACGAGGGGGGTAGTGACACAAAAAGTGAGTGACAGCTTAAAATGTATTGATCCTGAACGGGAAATGTAGAGTTGGATGTCTACTGCCGCTGTGAATATTTTTTTAAAAGAAATATTCCTGTGATTGTTTGCACGTTCGGTTTTTTATTAACCACAAATTCATAGAAATCAAAATGATTTTGGAAATGGCATTGATATTTTTACATTTATTTAACATCTTTAATATTTTTCTTCTTTTCTATTTTTTTATACAAAAATAAATAGAATGGTTTTAGTTACATAATTACAGTGTGTATTTTCAAAAGAAATTTATTGAGATGAATTTATGTAAATGAGCCAGGCATATAAAAGGAGCACGACTGATGATTGTATTTATTATTTATGTCATCAGAAATCGCTTAGTTCATTTTTTTAGATCTATTGAAAATATTGCTTGTAATATCCTTGGTGAGCTCTCAGGGCTATAAAAGACCAATGTTGGGCATTAATGTGTGTCAAGATGGGACTTATCCGAAAGCTGAATAATTGAACGACGGGGAAATAAGAATAAATTTTCTTTCTTTATTCTAGTAATTTTGAATGACGAATAAAAATATATTCATTATTCAAAATTATTTGAATGATGAATGAAAACTTATTCTTATTTCGTTATTCGTTATTCAAAAGTGTTTGAATGATAAAAAAAAAATCGATTCGTTATTCAAAACTATCGCCCCTCGGCAGGCAATGGCAAACCTCCGAGTGTATTTCTGCCTTGAAAAAACTTCTCACAAAGAAACATTCGCCGTTCGGAGTCGACGTAAAACTGTAAGTCACTCAATTTGTGGCACAACATCAAGATCGCTTAAGCGTTTATAGCGCCAATTAAATAAACAAGTACGGGTCTTCTTGGGCTATAATGTTGCTGAAAGAAAATTCTCCAAAACGCGTTCTTTTGTAGCAGAGGCGATATGCCGTCAAGATGAGAACTTACTTTGACCTAATTTATTCGCAATAAGCGAGATATATCCATAGCCATGTACGAGTATATTTTGCAATTTCATTATTTCGCATTTCGAAGTCATGCAGTTTAACTACACATTAGCTCAGCGCTGTGCGACTAAAAACGGAAACAAATGAGAATTCATTTCCGCTGCAATTCGGAATGCTGTTTTCATAAGATTAGCAACTAACCCGGCTGCCATGTCACATACCCACTACTTAGCGCAGTCATTGCATTTGCTATATAACAACAACAAACACAACAACAACAACATGGCAGCAATGCAAATTAGTATCATGAATGAGCAAAAATATATAAAAGTGGAAAATGTGGCAGGCAACACTAATCAGTGGAGTCATGTTGAGCAAGCCGTGCCACAGTAGCAGCAGCCTTCTCAGTTACTTTTACACACACATACACTGGCATACCGATGCACACTAAGCTTTTATGCCATAAATACCAATGCACCGGCACATATTGAAAACTCAAGTGACCGACGTGACTGTGACTGTGACTTCTCCATCACCATTCCGTTTGTCATCTATTCGAAATTTACTACTACCCTGCTCTCTGTAACTCATTATGGCATTTGGTTTCGAAACTGAAAACGTCAGCATGATTTTAACATCATAGATCCATTTACATGCGATTGCTTGGGCGTTCAGTTTTGACCGGAAAGGCATGGCATTTGCTCATTTCCTCCAGCTGTACGAAATGGACAAGCGGATGTGCATTTACTGTAAATTACGAACATAAATGTTCTCATGTACTTAGAGTTTGGTCTGCGTGCTGTGGGTTGACATTTCAGCTTATAAGTTGACTGATGGAAATGTTACCCATCCATATATGTAGATTTATGCAAATTGGTCAGAAATGAACATCCAATTGGTTAGCCAATGAGGAAAGGACTTAAATATTTATTTTCCTGTTGCCAATGAGTTGAATTGCAGTTAGCAATTTCGTGCCTGAGGGGTTTTTAATTTTACTGCCATTATGAAAACGAGCTATATTTGGTTGCCTTTAATTTTATTAGAGCTAACTGAAGAGATATATATTGACTCCTTCTATAATACTGGTTGCCTATCTAGACTTTGCTTGGAAAGTCTGGGCATATAATTGGTAAAACTGAGCTATAATCGCTGCTCGAAATTTCAGATATAATTAAAAAATATTCTATAAGATGCGACTCCGGCTAATAAAAAAAAGAGAGCACTGGAATTGTCCATGAAACCGCTAGAGAAGGAATCGAAGTGGCGTATACAGTGATTAAAAAAATCACCACATGTCGAGTTTTTCTTTACAATATTCGCAGTGTTTTTCATCATAATTTTTAGCCTAATTTTATCGAAAAGCATATAGATCAGAATTTAAAACTTTAAACGAAATTAAAAAAAAAACAATTTTAATCAAAATTTCAAACTTTTTAAAAACTTTTGGGTATGCTGTTTTGTAGTTGAACACCTCCGAAACGGCTGGACCGATTTGTATGAAAATTTTTATGTATGTATATTTGGTAGGTATGAAAATATGTCGTAAATTATTTTTTATGCTTGGAAGATGGGTGCCATCTGTTTGGAAAGTGGAACTTAATTGAGTTAATCGCAAGTTATATGAAATATTAAAATTTCGATGTAGATTTCGATGTAGTTTCGCTGCGGAGAAGGCTTATAACTAGCTGCTGGAGAGTGTTACCACCTGTTTGAAACGCCAAATTTTAATAAACTATAAATAATTATAGAAAATATTAAATTATGAGTACCAAACGTTCGTTTCTCTGAAGAGAAAGTATATAGCTATACTAAGCTATATTTAATTAAATTACACACAAGTTATATGAAATAGTAAAATATGGGTGTCAAACGGTTCGTTTTGCTCAGGGGATGGTTTATAGCTAGCTAAATTGTAAAGAAGGTTGCCACATGCTTGGAAATTCGAATCTTATTCAATTACATACAAGTTATATGAAATATTAAATATTGGTGCAAACCATTCGTTTCGCTAGGAAAAAGTTTGTATGCGTGTATATTTTGAAGAGGGTTGCCAGATTTTTTGAATTTCAAATTGAATTAAATTATGCACAGGGAGATAGCATATTAAAATATGAGTGTCAAATTGTTCGCAAGGTGCATACCTTTACTCTATATAGGCTTGCCATCTGTTATCAGTGACAGAAACCAAAATGCGTTTTCTGGTTTCATCTGCAAAGGCAATCAATAAATAATTATAGGCAGGGGTTTTTCTAATTTTATTATAATAATGGTCAAGTCTGAATTGGCTAGAAATTCTAATTGTTTCTTTAATTTTTTTTTAAATTGGGATCTTACGCACTTTTTTCCTTATAACGGATGGATATTTATATAAATTCGCGTTGATTTTTAATTTTTTTATGCAGGCAGTCTTGCACATTTTCTGCCATATAAACTGAATGTGTTTTTAAAAAAAATTTCCGATATGTACCAGAATTTCCAAAAAAAAAATTTCAAATCCATGGAAATTTCTAGCCTCTTGAGAATTGTCATTATTATAATAAAAAAAACTGAAGGCAAAACTACATACCCCAAAATTAAAAAAAAAAAAAAAATCAGATTAAAAAGTTTGACATTTTGATGAAAATTTGCTGAATTTTTTTAAATTTTGTACAAAGTTTGAAATTTGGGCTTGGTGTAGAACGAACTAAAAAATTACAAAAAAAAAAATATTTTTCACGAATATTATAAAAAGTTCACCATGTGCTCAATTATCTCAGTAACTGTATACATATATGAGTATTCGGTGAGATTAATGTGGCAAAATTTTAATTTGATTGCTATTTAATTGGTCAGTGTCAAATTGAAAATTTTATTTGACATTGGGTTAAAAATAATTGCATTAAGCAATTAAAATTTTTTTTCACCCACCCGCAACCCAATTCAACACAGCACTATTGAAATATTCAAATTTTCAGCAACCACTGTAAATACTCAATAAACTTAATTCAATTTCCTTTCAAACTGCATTCAAGTGTGATTTTCACATAAAATACAACACTTGACCTAACTATTTGACCTTCCGCACCTGCCAGAAACAAATGGGCTGTACACAAATTTCGATACCCTCAAATATGTAGCGCCATCTGCTCACACTTGATTTTTTGGTCTTTTGATAGCAGAAGTTTTGTAGCCACAAATCCCAAAAGTACTAATATGCAAATTGGAAATTTGTAAAATGCAAATGCGACCGATTGAACAGCAAATTTGCACAAACATAACCGAACATGTAAAGGCGTTTTTAGTACACAAATGGCAGTGTGCAATCTAAAATACGGCGCGCATGTACTCTGTAGATAAAACAAAAAAAAATGTTGCTTGTAATTTGGTGAAATCATCGCAACAAATTGGCTATATACAAAACAGGTGTGTGCTAAGTGTTGTATTGCACAAACGAGTTTCATTATACGATATTTATTTATGTGCTTGTAAATTTGTAAATTTTTTATACATACTAAATACAAAACGTAGAATACAAACCGTAAAATCATTTTCTTGTTGCTGCTGTATTGAATCTGCACACAAGCGCATTATAAATATTGATCCGACTACCGACCATCATGGAAGTATATCCATTACAAAAAGTCGCTATGTATCATAAAAACACACAGAATCACTTCCGTTTCCGTTTTTTTTGGGTTAACAATGCCACTCATTTGCTGCGGTATTGTATTCATTGTAAATTTAATAAAATTTTGGAAAAAAAATGTGTAACTACATAGTTCGACGATATTCTTCATGAAAGTATTTTATTAAATATAAATTCTGTGAGTAACTTCAGAAATTATAGTCTTTAGTGCATTTTTTGCATCGAGAGATGGCTCTTGTTTGGCAGTTAGCTTCGGTTTATTAAATATAAAACAGAAACTGGCTGAAAAAAACTTGAATGGCATTGAAAGGCGTCTGACAGATGTCATACAAAGAAGTTGAAATTCATAGTTAGACTAGTTGGTAGGCCGGAAATCCAAAACCGGTGTTCCAAGCACTCAGGTATAGTTTCCCATTGCACTTAGGGAAGAATAAAGGCAATGAGGGATAGCTGAAAAGGATAGAAAAAATGTGGGTGTGGGCCATAGTTTCTCATACGCAAATCTTTTAGACTCTTTGATGAATTCGAGCAGCTTGTCAAGGGATAGACAATGAACGTTTTAATCTTAGCCCAGCATAAGCTGGACAACTATAGAGGAAATGATCGGTGTTATCCTTATCCTCCAGCCAACGTCGACACATCGGGTCATCGGTGATGCCTATGGCGGCGATTTCCTTTCGCCTGGGATTGTGTTTTGTAACCAACACAACCAGAGCTCGTAGCAAAGAAATTTCCCCCCCCTACCATACCCGGGTTTTCAGGTTTCAATTAGTTGTTTTGCAGCTGTCGATAGTGTACCAACGGTTCTCATGCGGTTTATTCACGGCCTCCCTGATGCTATCTGTGTTGTGTTTATCTGTGGCAAGCGCGATCCCCATTAAGATTAATAGCTAAGGATTAAGGTATATTTGAACTATAGAGTTTATGAGTTATTTTATTGGCTGAACGAGTTTGTAGCAAATTATAAAAAAGTGTGAAAGATCAATTTGCTGTGATTGCATTTTGGTTACTCACGCAAAAGAACTTTTCTAAAATACCCCATATCTGGAAGTACTTATCTTAACATATCTTGTGAGCCTTGTGGCTTAAGGCTGAAACTGTGAGGATTTACCTTTATCGAGCAACACTTAAAATATATTTTTTTCATAAGCCGGTTAAGAATTCCAGAGAGGAGTGGTAGCAAAATGAGCAAAATAAGAGAATATCTAATCTCTCTTAAATAAGTCAATTTCAAAAGGAGTGCTTGTTTTAAAATAGTTTGACACTTCTACTTTCGATTCCAGAAAAATTTGCTCATTCAAAGATTTATTGTATATATGGTGTCGCAATAAAAAGTGCACGATTTGGTGTATATGATATTTTGCATTATAAAATAGAAATGTCGAAATTGCGTGTGGAATAAAATGATCACAGGACTTTGCTTTTCACAGTCTTGAACTTTTATTGGAACACCCTACATTATTATTATTCCTGGCACACGCTCTACTCAAGTACAATATTGGACGCCAAATACTCTGATATTTGCGACGCATGATCAAAATCGCATCTTTACAATAAATGCTCCACTGTGCACAATTTCAATAATTTAGGATTGGGGCCAGGAAGAATTTACATTTAATAAATATTTTAAGACTTTAAACTTTGCAATCAATAATAATAATGAATTTTTGAGTTTTATTTTTTTTGTTCAGAAATAAAGATTATATATCGAGTTATACGGTTCGAACCAAAATAAAACTTGTTTTTCGAATGGTTTTTCTGTGAATTTTTATTTTTTGTTCAAAAATAATAATTTTTCATGATAATTTTATGTTTTATTTTTTCATTGAAATTAATTATTATTTTTTGAGTTATATTTTTGTAATGGAAAAAAATTATAAGGTTTGACAAAACATAAAAAATTGTTATCAGTGTTGATAAAAAATTAAACTCATAAAATTTATGAAGTTTTAGTATTGATACTACAAAAAAAAAATAAAACTAGATTTATGATTATTTTTTCTGGGTGCTTGAAAAAAATCGAAAAGTAAGTTTTTAACAGATTCATAAAAGGCAAGAGAAAATATACACATAGTTACATATATTCAAAACTTTTCTGTGGTATGTATTTGGAAGCTTTTGACTTTTCATTGAAAATTGTAAAATAATCATTATTTTCGGTCCCTTCTTTCGGCTTCTGTGTTTCTTGGCGCAATTGGCTCACTTATCCAGGAGTTATAAAAAATATGATTAATGCATAGGTTGAGAATTCTTGTTTAAAAAAATAATTTCATTGAAAGAAGAACGACACAAAATGTATGATAATTCTGCTTGCCGACCTGCCCAAAAAAAACATTGTAAGCCCTAAATGGCCAGCTCCTTACGAAGAAACTATCTCTACACTGCTATTTGATGTCCACGCTGTAGCAAAGGCTGACACCCATAAAGGTCGTATCTTTCTGGCACATCAAAAATTTAAAAATTATTTTATCGACATTTCTTTATCACCCAAGCCAAACCAATTTTGTATGCGAAGGCTATCGCACTCCTTCGGTGTCGCCTTTTTTTAATGACTGTTGATTTATTTCTTGAACTACAGAGAATAGAGTCAAAGAACTTGGCATAACATTCTTGATAAAATTTATTCCACTACATGCCACATAAGTCATCAATGTATTCGACTACTAAATAATTCATTTGACTTAGTCCTAACTGCAAACGTAGCAGCTTGCAACGAAGAAAAAAAAACACCTGCATAAGCCCCAAAGCCTCAAAGTATGCAACACAAAATGAGATTAATGCACAATTTCGTTGCTGTTGCAACGCCAAGGAAACAAAATACCATTTCAACACAAAGTGCACCGTTGCGATGCACTTAAGTGTGAAAAAACTAAACCACCCAACAACAACAGCAACAACAACAAAAACACTACAAATCACCCTATCATCTGCCAACAGCTTGCATTTCACCACAAACGTACCAAATTGATTTTTAATGCCACCAAGTACGGGCAGTGTAACAGCAAAAGGAAAAGGAAAAGCAAAAGTAAAAGCAAAAACAACAGCAGCAACTCCTCAAGTGTATAGAATGAATAAACTAAAGTGGGCGATAAAGATTGCCATCGACAACACCGACACAAGCGTACAGAGAGTTCTTAACGACTTTCAAAGCGATAACTGTGGTTCTTTTGGCTTTTCTCTGGCAGCTTACTTTTAAGCCAAAATGAGTTGAAGAATTTCGCAATGGATGACTGTGGGTGAGGGGAAGTTGTCAGCAGCAGTCTATGAATGGGTAATGAGTGTGCATAATGTCGCAATACTACAAAGTGACTCCTTTCTCAATGTATTCCTTGCGAGCGAGCGATGATAAAATTAATTTATGAAGTATTTTTAGCAATGAACTACATCTCAGCTGGCATTAAGATAGTTTAAGTGGGAGCAATAACTTATGGAAGGTTAGAGCGAAATATAAACCAATCTCTTAATGAAAACGTCATTACGAAATCAAGGCCGTGGGTAGGAATATAGTTGAAAGTAGTTGCCGACAAGGCAAAGGCTCTAAGAACTAAAGTACTTGGAGATAATTTGGATGCCAGATGTGAGGCTTTGGTAAATAATAATACTAATAGAAAGTAACACAATCTGGCGGCTCAGTACAACTGTATACAATTAGTTTCAGTCAAATAGATTATTCACTAGCAATTCAAAAATTCACTGAAACAAAAGTCAGCCAGCAACAAAAATAAACTATATTCCCTGTTGCGTTAGGTTTCGGACATAAATTCTGCAATAAGCTAAAAAATCATTACAAACATTGCCGGCAGAAACCACTAGGCCAATCACGAGATTTCAACTTGCAGATTCGGTAACTGGTAAATCAGTACAAATAAAGCCTTATAACTGGGCCAACCGATTATCAGGTCGTTATCCAAATCTACAAAGCGCGAATGCGCATAGCATTCGGTGATTGTATTACTTCGATCTCAAGGTGTTGGCGAATTTTTTTTACTGGCATCTCCCTCCAATAGGCAAGGCGAGTCCCGTTATCTCCACCGGAAAATGGATGAGATCTGATTCCAGATACTGCAGCTGTAGTCTTGCGAGCTTAGGGCAACTAAGTAAATGTGTTGAGAAGATTCCACCTCATCAGCCTCTAAGCAGTACCCGCAGTAAGGGTCAGTTCTGATGTTGAGATGCACCGCATGTATTCCCATTGGGCAGTGCCTGTCGAAACCCCTATGATTTCGATCGCGCCGTTATTGAATCCAGAGCTGTATTTGCCCTCCTTGCAGAGGTGAGCAGCTAGAGGACCTGAAACGCCAATTTTTCTCTCAGACAGGGTTCTTGGCAGTGCACTCCACCTTCAACTCTTTAATCAAATTTGGGTACATCCGTGAACATGTTTTACAGTCCTCGCTTCCATATATCACACCCCACCTAATTCTTTATAGCCAGTATGACGTTGAAACTTTGCAAGATCTTAGAATGACCACAATATAAGTTATATATTTAGATTCAATATTCCGCAGCCTGACATTGGTCTAGGCTGCCAAGCTCTATTAAAGTTATATTCAACAAGATGTTCAGCACTAGCGATGGTGTGGTCCGAAGGGTCTCGCTGATTCCAAGAAGAACCGATCTTTTCAACCTCTCCAGACTACCATATTCTTATCCCGGGCCCCTCACCAAACATGAACCGCGCACAGTAGCACATATAATAGCTATAGGCGAGAGACACCAGCGTTTGCTGATGGTCCTCCTCTGCAAATGGGCGCTGCCCAGTTCCTCAATGACAGTTCTGCAAGCGGTAAGTCTTATAAGGTCAGTTTCGACCCCAATCCCGCTTAGGAACTCAGCTATAGCCCCACTGAATCACACGACTATTCGAAGGTTCAGCGATACTTTAAAGCGTTCGTTTCCATAAAATTATCAGAACTAGTTAGCGAAACATCTGAGTGTTAGTCATCAGTCAATTTCTTCACTATTTTTGGAATGGATTCCCTTCGAGAGCAAGGCGTTAGCACTGCGGCAAAGTGCGCCTCTGGTTCCGATGGACTATATAAAGGCTTTAGATGGCATTTATCGGAACCTTCAATAACCTGGGTTGTTTTTGAAACATGAGGTCCTTCTCAAGATATACCACTGCCTTGTACAGAAAAGTATTCAGGAACATAAAAGCTGCCTTGCTACTTGTATCTTTAAACGAGGTATGCTAGAAGAGCAATAAGCCAGTTCAGCTGCGTCTGAAAATAATTCCTGGAAATTCGCTGCTTCTGCTTAACTAAGACGAACGTGAAAAATTGTTTTTTTTATTAGGTGTTTCGTTTAAACTTCTGGTAATTTAACTGCTACACTGAAATATCTGAAAGTACATCTAATATTTCCAAGGGCAAGCAGCTGCTTAAAATTACATCACCAACTAAATTTTCACGTTCATTTGGTAAACTTTTCTGCGATTTTTAATGCCGGCAACAGTCATTATACCATTGCAGCATTACCTCCCTACGTCTGCGACAACTTGCACAGGACCAACTTTGCATGACGTTTTTTTCCTTCGCATTCGCCACTCACAATTTGAACTTTCATTTACACCAAATAAAATTATTAAATCAAAAAAAAATTCTGACCATCATGGGAGTGATGCAAGAGGGATGTATTTACAGATTGTGAGTAATTGATCAGATGAATTCCTGCTAGCAGCTACCGCAAACAATGCAGCGTGAAATGCACATTCCATTCCTATCTGCACCTCGAAGGCCAGCCAGCCAACTGTGCTCTACTTAACTGAACTAAATTTGCCTGGCATTTGGAAAACTTTCTCCTTCGCTTTATCGCATCATAGAAACTTTCTGCATAAAATCAAATCGAATTTGCAAGGAAATAAATTTTGGGCAGGCTCATTATGCTCGCGAATAGATAAAAGTAAAGTCTTAAGTTTGTTGCAAGCTTTTATCGTCATTTTTAATGCAACCGCTTCGTTATCTCTACTTGAGTAGAAAATTAAGAACTGGGCACGTCGCAGAACAATTACTACATTTTACTTAATTGCAAAAAACTTGACTATCAAAAATCAGTTAAATGAAGAGGGAGGGTTGAGTTGCAGCACTGGGGGCTTTAAAAGTTGAATTCCTTTGTGATACTTCTAGAAAAAAGAGGAAGGAGGAAATAAAAGGAATAAAACGATCTGGCAAAAAAACTGCAAAATTAATTTTTAAAGAAAATAAAGTAGTTCACGAAATAAATATAACTCGATATACGATTATGTTTTTCTGAGCGCGATTAAAAAAATCGATCAAAAAAATAAATCTAAAAAAATTATTTTACTTAGAGATTTTATGATTATCGCTGTTATCGATATCATTTTTATTTCCTTGATAATTACTTTATCGATATCGCATTATTAGTCGTTATCGGATTATTTATCGTTATCGTGTTTATTATCCTCCTCGATATCGACAATTACGCGAACAAACTCCACAAATATATATCAGGTTATAGATATTATAAAATATTACGATTTAATCTTTTTAATTGGATTGCAATTTCTCCGACAAAATTTAATCGATATTTTGCGATTTTTGTTTTTTCAATCAAATTTTATCGATATATTGTTATTTTTTTACCAAAAATACTCGTTATTCTTGGATTTAAAATTGTCCGCTCATATTTGATCGATGTATTGCGATTTTTATTTTTTCGATAAAAAAAATCGTTATTCTTAGATTAACAATCTTTCGATCATAATATACGCAAACAAATTTGTCGGCGATGACAATAATAGCAACAACTCAAAACTAGCGGTAGGTTTTCAAATATCTAATGGTTTTAAAGTCAATTTCGCCACTAAAATTACTCCGCTAGTATTTATTATTGATTCAGAGACTAATGGTTTTCACTTAATTATTTTTTTGTTTGCAAATGTTTGCGAATTTTGCTTTATTTCTTACGTGTTGTTGAATTTACTCTTATCTTACTTTACTTTATTCGCTCCGTCACTTTTTTAATTCCACGGTTAGCGTGGCTGAGTGGTTGCGTGCTCGCCTAGCAACTCCGTGTAACATGGTTCAAAGCCAGGTAAAGTCTAGAAAGAAAGAAGTCTGATGAGGAGATGTGGTGATCTCCGAAATAGCAGCTATCACTTCTACCACTTTGAAAAATTGTTGTTTCTCATAATGTTCCCTAATTCAAACCTGGCCTCAAGCTCTATAAATTATACAGACGTTTCAAATCTATGAGCATTTGGGAAAACAACTGAAATCATTAAATAACCACAGCTTAAAAAGTCTTACCAAAAATCAATTGAGATGCATGATTTTAAAATATTTTCATTGAGCTCCGAATAAGCTGCGAGAGAATTGCAATTGTAATTTATTTACCTTTGTACTTTATATGTAAACGCCATCGTCCTGAATGTGTTAATTTATCTCGTTATCACTATCGTATTTATCATCATTAAATTAATTTATTGTATGTAAGTTATTTATATCGTTAACATTATTTTAAAGGTCAGTCATCATGTACTTTCTGTATATTGGAAATTGTTGAAACCAAGCAGACGAGCTATTATCCTATTTGCTCACAGATGAACATACGCAGTACTTGTATACATATTTGTGCACATATTTATAAATATATTTGTATAGATACAAATGTGAATTGTAAACAGAAATTATATGAATGTTCACTTGTTGTTGGGTTCTGTCGCACACCTCAGTGAAAAATGTGTGTGTATGCCGTGTGTGTACGAGTTAAAATGTAAGTACGAGTAGAAGGATATTTTTAAATTAGTCAAGGGATATTTTCGTTCTACTCCGGGCAAACATACCTACATACCTACATGCTACATATATAATTGAGTAAATAAATTTTGCATGTATGGAATTTAGTAAATTTTTGTTAAAGCATACAATCCAATTTTAAAAACTGTTTCTCATAACTAGGGCATAAATCCATATTGGTTCATTAAAATATTTTAAATTTTAATTCAACTTTTAATTTTTATGTCACGGTTAGGAAGTATTTTAAATCTAAAATTTTGTTAAAAACAAGTACATATGTTTATTTTATTAATATACAGAAAGAACAGCTAGGTCAAAATAGACTTTTTTCGAAATTTCGTGAATTTGTAAACACATACATATATTTGTATTGTATATATTTGTTAAGATTTATATCTGCTGCTTTTGAATCTAAAATATTTACAATTCTATTCAATAATTCCCATATGAGTTGAGCACAAGCACGTACTGCGGAAATCAAAGTAATACTACAAATATATCATGTTAATAGTAAAAGCCAAATTTTTATGGATTTTAACCGCCCCATAAAGCAATACCTTAGTGATTATAAAAAAAAGATGCAACAAGCAACGGAAGAACTTAAAATTTTTATACACTCAGTGACTGCTAAACTTTGCCATCAACAAATGTTAACTAAAGTTGGATTAGGACAAAAATTATACACAAAAAAGCAAAATCGTACAACAGCCATTTTGGGGACGAATTAAATTCAGATACTCTCAGTCATTAAATTTATCGTTATCGATATTATTATCGATTTGTATGTCTGTCGCTACCGCATTTATTATCGATATCGATATCATCATCTCACGCTGTCATCATGGTGCCCAGTATAGTCATTAACATTTTTATCGATCTGGTCATGGATATTGTGTATTGTTATCGAACTCTATTATTATCGTTATTGCTATTGAGTTTACAGTTTTTCGATATCGATGGTATTATCGATTGTTTTTTTTATCGATATCGATATCATCGTCTCAAAAGCTTCCAATAACGTTGAGCTACACTGTTTAAGATTTAATCCTCGGTTTATACTCATTTAAAAGGGAAACCTTATTATCCAGCCCATGCTCATCCTCGTTATCTTTATTACTGTGGTTATCGCTAAAATTTCTGTTATCACCATCGTTAATGTGTATTTGTGTTTGTAGATATTCGATTCAATTTTTTATATTGTATAATAAATACTCGTAACGCATTTATCGTTTATTGGCATTTCAATATTTATACACAGTCATGACATGGCTGGTTGTGAAGTCATGGCGTATGAGTAACCTTGACTTAGGAACTTCTGAAAATGTCTGCTCTTATTGATTAAATAAATTGAGTGGCAAACACTCTATTGTGTTAATCTAACTACTACTTCTAATATATAAACAACATATGGAATAGAATAAAAAACTACAAACCTCGCGACCTCAAACTACATACAGCCATTCACTTAAGTAGCTGCCTCCATTTAGTTAGTTTCCATAAATAAAACAAATCTCTATACTTGCAATAACAAACTCATTTTGTGAATGAAAATAAATACATATTTCTTAACAAGAACCTCCCAGCGATTTATTTAAATTTGCTTTGTTAGCAAAGTAAAGGAATGCAAGTGACCTTAACATTTCGCTTTGTGCCACCCAACACTCAAGGACTACTTCAAGATGTTCATATCATAGGACGTATGTATGTATGTGAGTTTTTTTATTGCTATATTCAATCCCACATACAGAAAAATGAAAGAGAATGTTTTGCTGCTTCTGGCATAATTCGTTCCACAAATATTTATTTCACTTAACCACGCAATAACACTCTATTTTCGGTAGTAACACTTGTGTGAAGTATCATAGAAAAACTACATTGAATACTCAAGAGCGCATGCGAGGTATGTGAGAATGTTTGCATATTAAAGGCATTTCGTTGATGAGCATTTGATGGATGATGTGAAAAGGACAAGTGGATGTGACTATACGAGCAGCTCGTTGATATTACGTTCGGTAAATCTATGAGTATGTAAATGTGTATTGAAGTCTAATAATATACTTATGTTTATCATGTCACCAATACGAGACTTAAATTTTGAAATAAATTATAGTTTTGCGAATATATTCTTGGTAGATTAGAATTTGCGTAGGCCAGCTCTTGTAGGTAGATGGTTGTAGAGTTGTCGTGGTAACCCAGAACATTTCCGCTTTTCTCCCAAGCGTTCGCATGCAAAACTAGGGCCTAACAATCATACCCTTTTTAAAATTTGCGAATAGCGTCCAGCAGCCTACATTAATCAAATTTTCAGTCGACGATTACATATTCTATGTCCTCATATTCCATTCTAAATGCAAAACTTAAAATCTCGTTGAAATGCCGCTTATGCAAAAATACTGCAAACCCAAAGCCAAGCCAAAGCTGAAACTCAGATTCCCTCCAACACAGTGGACATCGCAAATGTATCCGTAAGTCGACCGTTCGGACTGTCCCATAGATCTTTCTACTTACCATTCAACCACGCATTTAAGGGATTCTTTTTCTCACTACATCTTCCTTAAGCTGACGGATCGAGGGTGACTTGCGTCGCGTACCTGATACTGGCCCTATTCACTCTTATCGCCGGTGGGTGGCACAACGACAGGCGGCCCTTGAGCAACATTGTTGCCATCTTATTCATCGATATGTCCATACCCGTACAAATCAATAACTCGAAGGAGTCGCTCGACCACTCGCTGCAATTCTGTTCTCTGCTTAATTACTAGGTTGTAGAAAGTTCTCAGCGCTCACATAGATGAGGCATTTCGGTTGCCCTTTTAGTGTAAAAAGAATCATACATCTTAGATGGAGCTGAGATGTGATTGTGAACTGATTACCTTATTCCAATAGACTCGGCTTTGACATGCGCCGAGCAGACTGAGGACTGAGACTGAAGCCTGCCATATTGTTTTCTATAAATATACGAAATTTTCTGAACAGGTATATAGGACGAGCACCTAAGTTTTAGAAACTCTCATTTCTCAAAGATCGATTAGCATTCATTAACGAACTTGTGGATGTTCTGGGCTATCAAGGCTGTGGACTTTTCTTGGGAGACCAACTATTTTTGCAAGTCGCAGTTTTTTCTGCAATCTGCTTTATTCATTCATTTCACGATTTCACGCTTCTTGTCCGAAGAGCGCATCGAATCTAAGTCTGAGATGCTACCAAATACAGTCAAGCATTAATTACACAATTCCCAAGTTCAATTCCTGGCTCTATAGATATCTACGCATAAATATATCTACAAAAATATATTGGCACTTTGCCAACGCACTTGTCGCATGCAAGCCGCCCCGCTGTCTTCAGACACGCCGCATACCATCGCATCCTTTTGCAAATTAAATTATTTCCGTGTCACTTACCAAATATTTCTTAAACTTCTAATTTATTCACTGCTCAGTTATTTACTCGCCTTTGCTTTTGTGAACTTCGCTAGTTGCAGGTTGCAACTTTTAGCTTGCATTTAAAACTTTTGTAAAACTTCTTAGTGAAAGAAATCCACTTTGCAAGCCACAACGTAACATTTGCAATATTTTAACAACATGCATACTTGTAAAATGTACACACACCTTTACAGAGACTTGAGGCAAGGCATACTTGCATTGTAAAGTGTTTTCATTTTGTGGACTATGGTAATTTACATTTGTTGCATGAAATTTCACAAATACACTGTAATGGAGTCAGAAGTTGATCATACCACATGGTGTGCTTTGGAGTAGTTAGAAGAGCAATAAGTATGTGAATTTATAAACCTCGTAATATACAAATTTTTAAAATATGTAAATGTAGCGTATTTTTCTTTTTTACTAATACCATTTGGAAATTGAGTAAACGACCGCAAATAAATTTAATTAAATAAAGCATCGTACTTCTGTGTGTGTATGTGTGTGGAGTGTTTTTGTGTGCGATTAGCAAACTGTCCCGCATTAATTTAGCACCATAAAAATTACTCTCATGCGTAGTGTTCCTACCATATTAGTAATGAAGGTAATGCTGTCACGCTAATATAACCTAAATTACCTATACCAAATCACGTAGCTGCCGTAAAATTGCATGACTACGCATTTTTGTGATCACGGCCATTCTCAATGGAATATCATTTAATTAGTTTCCAAAACTCTCACCAGCATGTTGTAATTAATTACAAAATATAATCAATTTGCAACACCGAATATGTTTTGTATTATTACGCGTCTAATGTGTACAATGTACTTGTGTCCAACAGGCTGAAAAATATTTAGTACATATGTTAATATTCCCATGGGCGAATGTAACCTAATAGGTGCTTAATTTACCAAATCTGAATGTAAATATGTAGATAGAAACCCATATACCCTTACGATAGTTTTGCACTAATTGGATTCACTTTACACCGCTATTATCTATCAAATATTTTTACTGCGAATATGATAGGGAAGAAAGAGTAGTCGAAAGTGTAGTATAAATTTAATTAATAACGCCGCATATTGACTAATGTATTTAAAACAAAAACCCCTCTTCCCAATATACGGGTCAGCATTCATGATGGAGAAGAATTTAATTGCGGTACAACGAAAAAATTAAACTTTATTATTAAATTAATTTTGCATTATTAAGAATTCGATCAAGTCGTCGTAAATTTTGTTTATGACCGGGCACCAAAGCATGAAATGGCATATTTTGGGATTTATCGCGAAAACTAATGCATGATACACTAGAAAAAGTAATTTCGGGAACGTTCCTAAAACTTACAAAATATAATCAAAATATAGTTTAATTCAATTTTCAACAGCGTTCTCGAAATGATGTCGCTTTTATTTAACTATGTATTCAGCCAAAACAAATATAGCCCATCCACCTTTCAAAACACACTTTGTAAGTAACGTCAGCAGTGCCAGCTGACACGTTTAGTAAAAAACTTTTGGACTATTTATACTTGCGTTGACGAAATGACAAATTTTCTAATTAAACTCAAGTAACGAGTTTCCGATTTATTTAGTAGAATGCATAGATTTAATGTAGTTACTCAAATTCTAGCCACTTTAATGTATTTATCTAGCAGTTGAATTTCTTTTAATGGATTATGAAAGCGTCCTCGAAATGATTTGTCAGCCATTTTGGGCTGAATAAAATTGAAATGCATACTTATTTAACTAAAGCGATAAAATTTGTCTTCGCCTGGCATTTATATTAATACCAAAATAAGATAAGATTGTAAATTTACGGAAATTTTCCACTACCATTATTTTGACTCACGCAACCTTGGAAATTTATTAATACACCTGTCCGGACCTTTCTTTCCAAAATTTTAGAGTATGAAAAAGTATATAGTTGTTCTATGAAAGGACATTTTTTATCAGCTGGCAACCCTACTTAAACATATTTCGGAATTAAAATGTTGGCAAGTATTTTTTTTAGTCTTTCTTTTGCTTTGATTGTTTAGTTTATTCAAAAATGTTTTAGAAGACCTTTTGTTTTCAATTAGATAAATTTGACGTACTTAATTTGAATGGTTGAGTTGGTTGGTAACCATGTTCGAATATTTGTTCAAAAAATATGTTTCAAAATTACTTTTTGTATGATACTTAGTTATTTTTTAAATGAAAAAATAACATTAGTAAATAAAGTTTTTTTTCGTTGGCAACCCTATTCAAAAATAATTCGAAATTAAATGTTTGAAACAACTTATTTTGTTTACATTTCTGTTTGTTCTTTTTTAGAATATTAAATGTATTTCAGTTATTTTAGTTTTTGACAGGTGGCAAAAATATTTGCAAAAAATATTAGTTCTTTAGTTAAATTTACTTTCTTTATACGATGGCAACTCTATTCAGAAATATTTTTAAAACTGAATATTCTAAAAAAAACTTACTTTTAGTATTCTTTGGTGCTTATTTTTTGAATGAAACATATTTTCATTATTTAAATTTTTAAATAGCTGGCAATCATGTTTCAAATTATCAAGCGTTCTTTTCGTCACTACCATATCAAACTAACGCTAAAAATGTTTTTTTATATTCAATACTCAATTCAATTGCACAGTTCTTCATACTATGCAAACTTATAAACGACTACTAAACTTGCCTCTGTTAACCTTTCTCTCTGTTAAAACTTTCACTTTACAAAAGCTTAAAGCTTAAATACCTGGAAAATTAGTTAGCGAGGTCATCAACCATAAGATAACTTGCTGTTAGTCATAGGGCAGGATGTTATATAACAGTATCGTTCTAACGGAAAATTTAGAACACAGTCAGCAAAGGATTGAGCGATAGTTATTCCTTAGTTTTTTACTCATTTTATCGTTATGTAATGTAATGAGGTACCTAAGGTTTCCTGCCTCAGTCGCAACTAGTAATGGATTTCCCAAAATACGACAATACAGCCATACATGGAAACATTATCCACTATAGCACCCGACGTTATTGGGCGAGAGAATTCCGTCTCGCTGATTACGGAAAGTCCAATCAAGAAGGATAAACCATCCTTGAAGAGCAGGGAAACCTACAATAAATGTAAATATTAAAACCCAGGAAGGATGCAATACAAGAATGCGCCTTCCACGTGCCGCTAGTTCTCTCTTTGTGGATTTGACAGCATCCACTCATTCGCTTGAGAAATAAAAGTAGTTTGCTGTTTATTTCGTCGGTCAATGAGCAGATAATGTCAAATCTGTAAAGAGAGGGCTAGCAGTCCGCGGAGGCACAATCTTTTATTCTATCATTCTTGGATTTTCCTCTTTAGAATTTTTTTTTTATTTGCTCTCTCATTGTTTTGATTTTATTACGTCACTTTCAGTCACAATCTTGTTTTCTATCATTATTGATCAAAACCTGTCTTGAATTTCTATGAAAAGCGGTAAGAAATATTTTCGCATTATTTCCAAATGGCGGTTCTCGCCATTTTGCGGAAGGAAGCAATATCACATACATACATACATACGTACATAAAAATTAAACTATAAATTTTTAATATGACTTTTAATGAGCAATAAATAATCTACAAACAAGCGTAATGCTAATGAAAAAACATACATGTGTCGTGACCAGAAGCAATTTAGCACACCTCGATTCATGGAATATATATGTAAAGTATTATTAAGCGTAAATCTAACAAAAATACAAATACTATGAGTCTGTGGAGAATACCAAATAATTTACATAACTAAGCTAATTCTTTGCCGCATTGCAGAGCAATGAGAGATTACCATCGATGGCATTTAGGCGCGTCATTGATAGGCTCTGTTGTGGCGTATAAGTGGACTGTGTGGCGCAAGTGGCAGGAGGTAGCGTTTTCAGACTCTCATTGGAACGAAAACCTGCAAATTTAAAGAAAATTTTATTATTCCAAATTAACTACAATAAATACATTTATACATAAAAAAAAAGTCAAACCAACCCAGTTTTGTGAGTATTGTATGCCAAATGCGTTTTTTGAAAACAAATATAAAGAATACAAAAACGCCCAACAGCACATTGAACGAATCGCTAATGACCCAAAAGAACATTTTCTTTCGATCGTACAACACAATACTCAGCAACTCCATGAACCAAGTAATGCCCATCACAATGAATAGTTTGGTGTTCATCGCAAAGCGGGCCTTGTCCACAAAGAAGCGGCGTCGCAACATCGGTTTCTCAACATTGGAACTTTGCATGCGGAAAATTTCACGCTTCACGCGATTACAGTAGCGCAGTGTAAGCAGAAAGAGCACAAAATTGATAAGTGAGAGGACGCCAATAGGTCCGGAGAAGAAGAGTAAATTAGCTGAAGCAAAAGTACCATCTGTAAGGGAAGATAAGGGGAATTGATTGAGATAAAGAATACAAATGGTAACCGTTGTTTTTTTTTTTTTTGATAAACGCACACGTAAACCAGCAACGACCCTGCTTGAAGTTTGGACGCAAATTCTCGCTCAGCAAATCCGATTTCGCTAGTGACACTGTAATGACAGTCATTAGTGTAGGTAAACCATAACCATAAAGAGAGTATAGCAGAAATCGACCAGTCTCTTTCGTCTGGAAGCCTCGCTTCTTTTTTGCTGTACTGAAAATACAAAATAAGGTAGTTTATTTAAAATTGATTTCACGAATTTTCGTTTTCCTTCATTATTAACTTCTTGGCCACCTTCTCAATTTATTTACTTTTGTTTTTTTTGTGTAATGTTCCTTAAAAAAAAAGACGCAGCATTTTAGCTACAGTTACTGATTATTCCGCTCACATATGTAGGTATTTTAACCGTTTCCGTTTTCGCAGATAAAGAATTTGAATTCTAATTTCTCCATATAATTTTTGTAATCTCAGAATGGAAAAACCAATAAATTTTTTAATACGTTTTTTTCATACTATCATCCTGTACGGGAATTAGAAGCTTACCGCATCAGAAAAAATTTCGCGTTCATTTTTCAATTTTTTTAATAGACCAACCTTTCATACATTTCAAAAGTCGTGAACTGTATTTTTTCTGGATTTTTTAATCAAATCAATAACTATAATTAAACTATTAGAAATGATCCAAAAATTAAATGATTAGAAATAATAAAAATATATAATAAATTAAATGATTAAAAAGAACTAAATAATTAAAAATAATTAAATAATTAAAAATAATAGAATAATTAGAAATGATCAAATAATTAGAAATAATTATAATTGGAAATAATCAAAGAAATAGAAGTAATCAAATAATTACAAATAATTAAAACAATTAAATATTTGAAAGCAATCGAATAGTGAAAATGACACAAAAAATTAGCTTAATTAAATAACTAAAAAAATTAAATAATTCAAAATATTCAAATAATTAACTTTGTAATTAAAAGAATCTAAAATTATTGAAAACAATCAAATAATTATAGTAATCATGCAATTAAAAACAATTGAAAATAGTTAAAAATAACCCAGTAGTCATGTTATTAAAAGGATTAATTAAAGTTTTTTAAAGTAATTAATTATTAATCATCTAAAAGGAATACTGGTATTTAATAAATAAACGGTTACCTAATGAAACAACCTTTAACTAATAATCATTGTGATTATAAATCATTCTTTAGCAGGTCTAACCAAAATATATTACAAATAATTAAATTTACGTTTCGTACAAAATTTAGAAATGTATTCATCAAATTTTTAATTATAATTCTTTGGTAAATTTTTGAATAATATGATTTGGTATAACGAAGTGAAAGACACAAAGAAAGTGGCTAGGAGTTACCATTGATTTTTGATAAGGAGCTATAAAATTGTATTCTGATTGCAATGTTTGGACTTTGTTTTACATTTATTATATAATTTTTTAATAAAAATTAAATAAACGAAGCAAATTATTTAATGTTAATATTGTAAAAATTTAATGTTATATTTTTCCCCCCACTATACGTGCAATATATTTCAACTAACCAAGCTTGCTACACCCAAAATCTATCGCTCGATTTGTAGTCATATTTTTCGGACTTTCATCAAATAATTGTTTTTATGAATTATTACATAGCAAATATTTGCTCCATAAGAGCAGTAAGTATGTATATTGTGACAGCATAGCTTTCTATATATGAGCAGCAGGATGTCTTGCACAAGAAAATATATTAAGTACTAAATGAATCTATTGGCAGTGACTAATCCCCTTAATTTGTGTGCCGTTTGGAATGGGGACGACTTCCAGGCAAATGATTTTATGATGATGCATCGATAAAAATAAGGGAAGGAGTCTTGTAACTAGTTCATTTGACATAAAAGATTAACCACAAATAAAACAAAAGTAAAAACAGACAGTCACATCTAAATAGTCGCAGTTATCGAGTGAAAATTATCAAATTTTGATAAGATAAAGAGCTTTGAACCATTTGGAGATGAGATGCTAAGGATTTGAAGTAATATTCATTCTTATCCCAACGCATGCTATCAAACAATATCCTCAAGCCTCTAGGACAGAAGTAACGCTTTGAAAGTTAAAAAAACGCGCTTTCTTTGTTAGAAGAAACCAATGGAAGATATCTTGCTTAGCCAGTTTATAGGTTATGTTTTGTGAGCGTACTAGTTTTCGCAAACCCAACGCAATTTCACTATTTATTTATTAGTCATTAGCACAGCGACATATATATAGATACATACAGATATTGAATTGCGCCAACATAGTCTATCGCTTGTTATTTGAATAGAACTGATAATGTTAATTGAATATGACTGATTATAGTCGTGTTTGTTGTTGGTACTAAATACAATATCATTTGTTGATATATTTATTTAATTATAGCAGAAATGGGTAGGCGCGATTAAAGCATTTCGAATTGAAATCACAATAAATGTACAAACATAATTATCATTTGTAACTAGCGGAACCCGCTCACGCCTTGCTGCGTCTTAATAATCCCCACTCTATTTATGAAAGAACTAGGCACATGTGTGAAAACCTCCAAAGCATTTTGCGTACAGAGACTAACATTTTTTGTGGTCAAATAAAATATGGAAATCTGAGCCAAACGGCTTGCTTGGACTTATTAAAATTCTAAAAAATTGTCCTCGCTCTCAAGTCTAAAAATTGGGCAAATTTTTAAAATTTGGGATATAATTTTTTCACACAATTGACTATTAATAATCGCAAATTTTTGGTCAAATTATAATAGCTTATCGATTATGTTTTTCTCAACGATTTATCGTGCTTGTAAAATTCCGTGTAACTTTTTTTGAATAGAAGTTATATAGTGCGTATCATAACTATACGACTGATACTTTTTGGTAATTTTTGATCCTTTATGTGTTACTTAATATTTTTATTTATTTTTTATATAAATACAGCTCATTTTACAATAAAACCCATATAGCTACTTACATTCAATATTGAAACATTGTGCAAATCGGAATAAAATTCAACAAACTTTCAAGAAAATTTTTCGGGTATGCGGTTTTATAGCCCATTAAATTTTAGTATAATTAAATACAGATTTAAAGTGACTCAATGAAGGTCGGTAAGCTATTTTCCTTACCGGGCATTTTCTTCACTAACTAACTTCCTTTGGGATGTTATAAAATATTTATGTTTGCTGTGACAGGTAAAAAAAGTAAAATGCGTGTATGCATTCCATTTTTTTTCTAGATAAGATCCCCGTTTTGCGGGCAATTGATTAATTTTCCACATCTATGTATATTTTTGCGTTTCTACTGACTAGGTGCTAGAAATTCAAGCAATGCGATAAATTGTAATTACTGATCGACGTCAATGGCCGATACCGGCACGTTTATCGATTTGTGTGTGTGTGTGAACGTGCGAATCATGAAAGAAACATTTTTCTCATGCCGTCTACATACAGTGACTGAAAAAATTGGCCAAAGGGTGATTTCTTTTTTAATATTCCCAAGGTTTTGCATAAGTTTTTCGCAATTTTTTTTCTTACTTTAGTAGCAAAAACTGAATTTCAAACCTTTTACAAAATATGTAAATACTGAAGAAATTTTCATAAAAATTTTACATTTTTATTTTTCGAATTTTTGATTAATTTTTTTTTTTTTTAATTTTTACTTAACTTCGTTTCGTTCGTAATATCGCAAAAATCATATAAATCTGGATTTCAAACTTTTTACCAAATTTATAAATATTGAAGAAATTTTCATAATTTTTTAATTCGGCCTTTTATTATTTTTTTTTTAACTTTAAATCGTAATAGGAACAAAAAAAATCATATAAATCTGAATTTCACACTTTTTTTTTTATTCGAATTTTTGAGAATTTTTTTGAATCTTTAGTTCATAATATAACAAATGGCGCATAAATCTGAATTTCAAACTTTTTATAAAATTTATAAATACTGAACAAATTTGCATCAAAATTTAAACATTTTTTGTTGGAGTTTTTGAAAAACATTTGGGTATACTTTTTTGAAGTTATTTGGAAAAGAGTGCTTAAAACCGAAATAAAAAAATGTTCAAAGTTGAATGAGCTATAAAACAAAATACTTAAAAGTTTTCCGAAAACTCTAAAATCCATTTTTTATCGCACCCAAGATCTGCTCTCTATAATTACGTTTAATTCGTAGATAGTAACACTACGCCCTAAAATCGCCCTCCATTTAATGCATTCCCGTTTAGTCGATTTCACCCCACTTACCCAAACGTTTGCCATATATCGAAGCACATTACATTCATCCATGCGAATGCGGCCATGAGACAAAAATATATGAAATATCCTGTAAAGATAGCAAAACAATTACCATTTCAATTTTTAGCAAACATAAAACATACTTTTTATTACACCTATTACTAAATACGAATGCTAGTATGAAAATACCACTAACCTGACAAAAAGCACATCTTGTCGTTGTTGGTCGGTATGAGTTGGCCCAATGCTATACCCAAATAAGCTGCAAATAAATTTGTCACTAAGCAGATTAAAATTTTTCCGGGCAAATTACGCAAACGCGAAATGGATAAATACACGCCCAGTGTTAGTGCATAGAACGAGCATGATATCAGCAATCCAATCGGATACATTTTGAAACGAATTTTCTCATTGCTAATCACATTCGAATCGAAACAAAGAAATGAATAGAGCTGGCATTGGGAATAGCAAAAGAAACGGGGAATATACGAATTGGTCGTAGTCTATAATTTTTGTGTATTTAAAAGCAAACTACGTACCTACCTTCTGTTCGCCAAACGTTGAGTTCCGTATCTTTTCCACGCAATACTGGTTGTTGGTGTAATTTTTCATATCTGCGGCAACGTAAAGCGCGCCGTCATTGGAGTTGATGGTGTGCGCATCGACGCTGTACACATCGGGATTTAGACGGAATTTCTTGCAATCCAAACCGCGTAAAATACCAAATACTTTAAGTTAAATTGAAAAGAAAAAGAAAAAATAAATGATTTTGTTATTGCTGTTCAGAACAAATTCTTACTTGAAGTCTGTAAAAGTTGTAATCTCAGTTGAACTTAAGGCTAATAAAAGAGTATAGTAAATATTCAAATTTTCTACTAAGAAAGATAGTAGAATAAATTTAATAATTTAATCTCAAAAATGCTTTGCACAAAAAATTTGTTTTTAAGGTTTCTAGGCGGCAAAAATCTTGTATAAAATCGTTATCCAAGAAATTCACTAAAAATCTTTTGAGACGACTGTCGTAAAATTCTTCAGAAAATAAAATAACGTTAATTTACCTAAAAATATGCAACAATATTTGCTTTTGCTTCATTTAATTGCAAGCTTTTCAAAAACAGACTCTAGCCAGCCATTTTTGAGTGGGGATTTGTTGATGCTTTCCACCTTCCATTTCCAAAAAAAATTCAATTACAGCAATCTGCCGCAATTACAGTGAAAATGTGGTGGTTGTTGACTTTAACGACTATATTTTATTATGGTTAGAATTGTTTGGTGAGCTCATTCAGTACACATACTATGAATATACATACATTTTAAGTTTTTTTGCTTAATTTATTTTTATCTACAATAATTTTATTTTTTAATTATAATTTTTTTTTTTCAAAAAACTGGTCTTAAGCTCAAAAATTATTGTTGATAAAAAATATTTTTGTTAAATTTTGATACATAAGTTCAAAATCGGTATTTGACTCAGAGAAGCATTTCAACATATTTTTTTCAACTCTTCTAAAAGCACTATTAAATAATTGTATTCTTTATTTGGCCTATTTCGGTTTAACTAAGTAAATACATGAGACAGACTAGAGACTACGGCCTGAATTAGAATCACTCCGTCGCCAGACAAATACTCGGGAAACTTTGCATTATTTTCTTTATTATCTAAATTTGATGAAAATTATTGCCACGAAGTTGGGTTCAACGAATTTGAGAATAGCAAAGAAAAAATTTTAGTCGATTTTATAACAAAATTTTGTCATAGTCATTGCTTTTTTCAGGTCTGCTCTCCTGCGAGAATTTTTATATAGCACGTGATATTTTGGTATAATGTGAATTTTAAAAAAGTGCGAAGCATTACATCACTTATATATAGCTGCAGGGTCGGATTTAGAATTTTGAAGTCCTGTGGTCAATACTTGGTGGGTTAAAAAAAAAATGTTAACCATTTTTTTTTAGTTTTTTCCATGGTTTTACTTATATGTCATAGCGCAAAAAGTTCTTCTTCAAAATTTAGAAAATAGAAAGGCGCCAAAACATGCGCCACCTACAAAATTTAGCGAGTGAGTACTAAAAGCGATAAATAATGCAAAACGGGATTTCCCCGATATTACAAACCTGAATTGCTTTATAAATTCCATTCATATTCTGCGCATTATTTATTTATTTATTTATTTTATTATAAATCATTTGTTTCCGCATTTTTCATGTATCACAAAATCGTTATTAATTGATCAATTACACTTATATCGGGTGTAAAATCTACTGAAACAGAATAATATTTCGCATTTTTATGTGGATTGATATTACAGATAAGAATTTCTCGCCCATAAGATCAATTAATACTTCTGAGATATTTTGTGTGCAATGAAAAAGAATATATCATTATGTGCTGTTTTCAATTAAGTTGCCCTACAGGCTGTTGGGTAAATCCGGCCCTGTGCATACATATGTACATATGTGAAGAAGACAACAAGCTTATATTTTATTTATGCTCGATTCTATATTCTTTTATTTTTTTTCTGTTTCAAGTTAGGACAATTTGTGACATGCCAGAGAAATTGTTTGCAATTAAAGAAATTAATATACTACATATGTTATGTAAATTCTTTCCTCGCTTATCTACATACACATACATATTTACATATATAATGCCATTATTGCATTCATTTTTCCCCAAGTGGAGGGCTCGCTCTATTTAGCATTAAAATATTGAAAGCAAACACACCTGGCTAAATAAATTCCGAATTCCTGCTAATTTAATGCAAATCCACACGTTCTTAATGATATGCACGAAAAATATATGTATTAGTACATACATATACATATATGTATATAGTTGCGTATATTCAAATAATATATTTATTTATTTGGTATGGAGGGTCAGTTATTTTTTTTATTTTGCAACGTAAATTTCTGTAGAAAATCGTTTGATAATTAGCGCCTACAACATTTTCCAAGTATTTAATCGAGCTTTTGCTACAAAATTTGGTAAGCGCTTTGATGTTGTATCATCACTGTACATAGATATCTGCAGCTTCGCGCTGTCTCCGAACGGCAGATTATAATTCTAATGGCAGAAATAATCTCTCGAAGGTTTACCATTGCCTTTCGAATGCTTACCAGAATCGAAACCTGCACCTCTAATTGGCTGCGGTCCAATGGAGCCTGCCAAAGACCCGGAGTTAGCTAATTCGTCAGCCAGTTGATTGCCTTGAACACCACTGTGCCCCAGCACCCATATGACCTCCAGCTTATTTAATTTTCCAACTGCGTTCAGCCTCAACTTGGTTTCTTGAACAATTTTTGAAAAGGTGCGAGCAGTCTCCGAGGCCGAGCTTGGCTGTCACTGCATACTCTGATTTGGTATCCAATCCACCTTGCATCAATTATCTAATTCGCTACCTTAAGTAAACCAAATATCTCCGATTGGTTAGGGGAAGTGGAAATATTTTTAAAACCCGTATCTAGAGTCCAATTTCGATCAAATTCAGATGTTTATGAAATGTATGCACAAAAAATGGGCACGCGGGGTGGTGGTGAAGTAAAAATACTTAAAATCCACGACAAATACTGGGAAACACTTTAACTAACTTTCTTTTTCTAAATTAGGCAATTAGTGGTAAATTCTTCTGTGGATTTTCGATGAAAGATCTCTGAGCAAATACGATTTATAGATGCTGATCTAAAATTAACAGAACCTGACTTATATTCCTACCTAAGTGAAATGTGTGACGTTTAGAAATTTATATAAATTTATTTGACTGAGTTTTCAAACACTCTCACTCCTTGAAAAATCAGGCGTTTGCTAGCTCTGATAGAACTAATCTGATCTGAACTAAGAGGCCTTTGGTATTGAACCTCCTGTGAAAAGCCATGTATATAAATATGATTTACTATTAATTAAATTTAATAAATTAGGTATTTCTTTTTATCAACAAATTTTATATTGATGGCCTGAAAATAAGACAACGAGTATGTGAAAACTTCCAACTGATTGACTCTAAATTATTCCATAAAAATAAAAAACGGCACAACTCAAAAATTCTAGTCAGAGTAATAACTAAATTGTGAATCATGTAAAAAAAAATATGTCGAAAAAATGTGCACGTGTCTTTTTTTTTATTTATTTATCGAAAAGAAAATGAAATAAAAAATTTCGAGCAACTTAATACTTTAATAAACGGCTTTGTTTTACATCTAATTCATCATTTTCAACTGTCAGTCAAAAACATGGAAATACAAGTACAATACGCACAAATATACGTACAAAAATAAAAATGTATGATTGTACAAAAAGAAACTGAAAAATGCGCACACATTAAAGTTTCCATTTAAATATGTAATTGATTACATATTAAGTGCACTTGTACTACATGTAGTGGGAAAAGTGCGCAATTATCACATTAATCACTTTTATTTCAACATAAATATTTGAGATGCCCATTTTGGATGTATGTATGTATGTATGTATGTACTTATTACGTCGTCTTTCTAAACAACCATATCAATTTTAAGTAACTTATTATTTTCTATGCATGTATGTATGTTTGCGAATGTTTCGGCACGCACATTAAAATTAGCATCGTTCATAAACAAAATATGATTTTAGGCGCCTCCGAAGCAGCCTTAAGACCAATTAAAACCACAACCGAGGCGCTGTCATGCGGTGAAGAATCGGCAAAGGCAAACATGCATGCATATGTGGGTGTGCGCATACCCTTTAGGAAATTAGAGAATTTTATTTTTACTATTATCTGGAACTTTTTATTACTACTATTAGCGGATTGCGAAAAATCTAAGAAAATATTCCACAAAGCTGCTACAAAATGAATAGGATCATGTCGCTTAGCAATAGGGAATATTTTTACTTCACTTCCTTCGTAAATTTCTAAACGTATTTTACATTTTCACGAGAAAAGGTAAAGAATATTTTAGCTTTACTTCCAAATCAGCAAAGCTTACTCATTTCCTGCAGGGTATGTACGCATTACATTTTCTAACCAAACAAGTTGTTGTTTTCACGCGCGAATTTCAAAATTTAGTAGGTATTTATTAGGAGCTGTTTTTCACTTCGCAGGAGATTTTTTTGGGAGCTGAAGCGTGTTGAAAGCAGACGACCTTCTTTTAAACTCGATTTAATTTAACGACTTATATTATATATGCAAAAATAATTTTCATGTTAAATATTTTTTTTCAAAATTTTTATAAAATTCTGTTTATAGCTACAACATTTTTTTACAGTTTTATTGCAATTTAATTTCAGTGCAGTGAAAAAAATAGCGAAACCTGCCAGCAAAAAAATTATTGCAAAATATTCCGACTTCAAGCTTGCATTAAAAAAAATTTTTTTTAATTTTTTTCTTATTTCAAATGTTGATCCAAATTTTTGATGTTTTATTTTAGCTTACATAAATTTCGCAAAAAGTGATTGAAATGATATTTGTTAAAGAAAAAACTATGATTTTCTAAAAATTTAAATAAAATTTGCCTTGCAAAAATTATGAATAAATATTTAAAAATAATTCAATTTATAATGAATTCTACGAGTCTTACAGTTGCAAGTGCATACACCCCTATTTATAAATAATAGCTTTGGGAAATCTTAGAGGAAAATATTGACAAAAAATTTCTATTTAAATATTATTTTCAATCTATTTAAGTTTCAAAGTATTTCTTAATGCAACAGGGAAGTAGTAATTAAAAATTGATGGAATAAAATTTTCACACACAGCGGTTTCGCGACAAAGGCGGCAAGAGCGTCTGCAGTTATTTTTATCATTATAATAATAAATTTGAAAATTCTCAAAAATCAATTCTCGCAATTAGCCAAACAATCCACAACAAGTGGAAGCACTCATTCACAAGTATCTATTTGGATACGAAGTATAAATATGTATGTATGTATGTACATATTTGTACAGCATACGGGGAGAATGCATGGGTAGACAGCGGTGGGCATATAATCAAGAATACTTCCGTGTCACTATTTTTAGAAACCAGAACTGACAATATTTTTATTGATCCTCACGTAAAATGCTCAAAATTGTCATCCTTCAAATATATCAATTTATCTCTATGAGATATTCTGAGAATTTATGCGAAGCAAGACGAGAGGAGGAAATAACAATGAATACTTCTTTCGAAGTCGATTTTGAATGGAGTAATTTTTTCCCTCTTAGTGCGTTTAGTGTTAAAGTACTAGCCTTCTGAATCCGAAAAAGGTGCTTGTTTTTCCTAATTTCTCACTGCTTCTTGTTTGATGCTGATCCATATTCTGATTCATAAATTTATTTGAAAATTTGCAGGTGTATTATAGATGTTACATTTATATGCAATTATTTCTATTAAAACTAAAGAAATTGTCGAGCCAGCCTAATCACCATTCATATTTGTGTAGTTATTATAATGAAAAAAAAACTGACCTAATGCCATTTATCTTCGCCAATTTTGTGGAATTTAATTTTATCTTATGCTAAACACAAGCTAATTAATTTTATTATAAAATTTTCATTAGCTTGGACTAGCTATCATTATCACTACATGTGCCATATAATTTCTGTTATCAGCAAAATAGGTGAATTTCCTTCCAAGAAAAGAAGCGAACGGTTTCCCTAAGCAAATGGCTATCACTGTATGTATTACATATATACAAATTTTATAAGTGAAAATGGATTTCTTCAGCACGTACAGTGACTCAAACTATTGGTCACATGGTGATTTTTTATTTCGCCATGTTTTTCATGATAAATTTTTTTGTTTGATTTTTTATAAAATATAGTAAGTGATATAACAAAAAGCATATAAATCAAGATTTGAAAATTTTTACAAGAGTAATGAAAACGCAACAAATTTTCATCAAAATTTCAAACTTTTTAATATAATTTTTTATAAAATTGTTGGGTATGCTTGGGTTAACATTTTTGGTGATTTTTGAAAATTTTTAGAAATTTTTGATCTCGAATACTTTTTAATATACATACATATGTAAATTGCACTGCACATCTTGTGTCATATGAAAATTAAAAAAGCTTCCAACATTAAAAACTTGAAAATTCAACTGAAATTTCTAGCGTCTTGAAATTCTTATATTATAATACTAAAATTGAATTAGCTACAAATTTTCCAAATTTTTGAAACATACTGATAAAAAAGTTTAAAAATTTAACGAAAATCGTTTGAATTTTTATAAATTTTGTACACAGATTTTCTTTCTTTTCTTTTTGTTATAGAACGAACTATGTTATTTTTATAAAAAATTAACGAAACAGACTTAGCGTGAAAACTATTGTGAATATTATTTTAAAAAATCAACATGTGGTTAATTGGAGGAGTAACTGTTTATTTTGCAAGTGAATTGGATTTATACAACAAAATCCATACATATCTAAATATTATGATCTGTGAATTTTCGCTATTGTGCTACCATGTGTGCGCTCCCGCCTACGTTTTGTCGATTAATTTCACAAACACAAAGAAGCGTGCACACATTTACTTTAACCAAAGGGCACTTAAAATTTGATTTTGAAAAATTCAAATACAAGGTTAAATAGTCAAATAAATTATTTTTTCACCATACCGAAATCGTTACGAGTTCTATCGAAAGAAATTGATATCTAAGCAATATTTTAAGATAAATTTCTGAATTCTAATTTTTTTTTTTGTTTTTTCTGAAAGAAAATTTATGTAGCGAGTTATATATGTTTTTTAACAAAAATAAATCTCGTTTTACGAGGGCATTTCAAAAAATATTTCCACTAAACCGTTATAAGAAAAGCTCTTTCGATCGGCCAAAAAAATAAAACTCAAAAGGAAAAAATATTTAAAAAAAAACTCATAAGGGGTCGTGCACATATTACGTAACGCGATTTTTGATAATTTTATTAGTCACATTCAACAAAAAAAAATTCTGGATTGAAGAGAAATAGGTATAAAAAAGAAGCTGAAAGAATTATTTACTACTTTTGGAGAAAACATATTATATTTCATCGGCAAAATTAATTTCTGGGGATCGGGCCAAACTAATTAATTTTAAGAGAATGGGGCATAAGTAAAAAAAAAGGTAATTTCTTCGTTTCTCGAAAAAAATTATTTTTAATTATTATATAGTATATAACTCCTTTTGTTCAAACTTGTTTAACAGTGACAAATGTGGGAATTTCGAAAAATTAAAAATCTTTTATTTTAAAAAATTGTGATTCTATGAAATCGCAATTCCAAGAAAAAGTTACGCCATCAAAATGAAGAACATTTTGCTTCGGTCCTTCGGTCCTTTGCTTTTTTGTTTTTTTTTTTTTTTTTTTTGAATGCATGGCGACCGTATGGAGTTCATCTATTTTCTTGTTCTTGTATATCTCAAATAGATGGGGTATTTTTCACATACACTTTTTCCAACTTAACACTTTTCTCTCTTTCTTTGTTTACAACAATTAAATTTTTTTTGCAAGATTGTGTGAAAATTCCGCAAAAGCCTGCAAGTACAATATGATTTTCGAAGTGGGTTTAAAATATTTACATATGGATATGGATGTGTGTGTGTGTGTATGTTTGTATATATGCGAGATTTTCAAGTAAACAATCAAGGCAATTTGAATAATAAACTATCTGAGTATTGCGGTTTCTTGGCTGTTGTTTTTGTTGTTTTTCATTTTAATATTTGTATCTATCTTTAAATTTGTTTATCTATGTACATATGTTTGTGTGTATGCACGTGTATTTACGAAACAAATAAAAGCTAGCTATTTTTTAATTAATCGCAACTTTAGTAGACGTTAAAATTAATAGCCTTGCTTTGTTTGCTTTAAAGCTGATCTATGTATTTATCGTAGATAATTGCCGTTAAATGGATAAAAGGTGTGTCATATCGATTGATTTTACGTGTTTTAAATAGCAATTATTCATTCTCGTATCAGAAGATTGGTATGAAGCACTTTTCCATGTAACTCTGAGTTATATGAGTCAAATTTCATATTTTTAAACTGTTCATTTAAAATTTAATTTTTAACGCCTTTATAAAGCAATGATTGAGTAATTAGAGAAGCCTATTTAGTACGTTGGCTGATGGTTCACGAAACTTACAGTTTGTTTTTTACGCTATCCTGTCTTACCACAGTGGTATTTTGAAAAGGCGAGTAGCCGGTAAAAGCAGGGACCGTAACGGTTACAATTTTTATCACAAAATATCTATCATATATGATTGAAAAAAAAATCACAAAATAACGATTACGTAATGATAAAAAACCAAAATTGAAATAAAAATAAAAATAAAAATAAGGTCAGATTTGCATAGCATATGGCATCAGGATCAAATTGATATATTCGAATTTTGTTTTTTTGTATTCGAAAAAAATCAAAATAACAATTATTTTGAGTCCCTGATTAAAAGTTCTTAGATTCTGCCTAATAAGATTTATGGAACACCCAGACAATTCGTAGATAGGGAGGCATACTCCTCAGCGATTTGGTTTTTCCTTTGGATTTAAGTCAGTGGGTAGCAAAATGAGGCTATTCTGATCTTAAAAGATCCGCAGTAAGCCTCTGAGCCATACAGACGTTATTTTTCCCCAAGTTTTATGTTGGTTTCTCACTCAACCTTAATATGTTTGATGCTTCCAAAAGAACTCAAGCAAATCCTTTGAGTCCATGTTTCCTAACTTTTTTTGGTCTCAAAAATGAGATTTGCTCAGAAAACTCACTCAAGGTGACCGAGTTGGCCGGTCAATTACGTGGTACTTTATTTGTAATCCAGGTAATGTCTCTATGTGGACATGAAATGATGCTTATGGATTATTTAGGACTTTTGGAGAAAACAGATTTCATTTTATGTACATATGTAGGTTTTTATTGATTTTGAGGAAGCCTTTATGCAATAGGGAGAACTATTGCCATTTGTGGAAAAAATTACTACGACACCATAATCAGGAAAATTTGTCTTAGCTTCTTTTTTCAGTGCATGTTACAATAAACCATTACGAAGAAAAAAAATTATAAAACGCTCGGGTATAAAATTATTCCCAGCGAACATTTTTAATTGACAATATCGTCGCCTTTGCGCTATTTTTTTTTTTACGCCGAAAAACTGCCATTGTTAGGAGCTTAGCAAATCGCGCAAAATTTCCAAAAAGTTGTTTAGACAATCCCTCATAAGTTTTAGCGAGTTCTCCTAGGAGATGTTATGAAAACTGAAATTCTCCGAAAAAATTTGCACATTTTTTGTTCTGATGAATGGGAAAAAGCTAAAAAATTTTATTTTCATCGCTTTGAGAATCGCACTTCCAACTATTTCCCAAATGCTAGCTGGATCACTACAAACAAATTAATTAACATTTGTACTTAAATGTGTACTTAGTGAGTCACTTCTTAGTTTATTACACCCCGTCATTCGATAACAATACAAACATTTAATTTTTCAACATACACTCATAAAAATATTAATTGTGCACATGGGAGCGCATCATATCTTTTAATATATTTACCCGATGGTTTTGTGAAGTTTCCACTTATCTGCAAGCTCTCGAAACTCTGAAAACCCACATCTGTCTCGTCACGTTTGCAGTAAGATGTCGCATTGCCTTTAGTAAAAATTTCACCATCCGCACAGCAACGTCGAATGCATGCCATCCCCCGACAGACGCGCCTCGGTTGACAAGTACGTACTAGAAAACGCTGATCGCTTACATCAGACACATGGCCCGCCACTTCGATTGCCTCCATGCAATACTCGCGCAATTTGAATTTTGTCCACTCATTACCTATAGCAACAGCCACTTTACCATCAATGAATTTTAACTCATTTACACTTAGATGATATTCCACAAGGACCATATCAAGCGCACATTCCACCGCATCATCCACGAAGATCGTCCACTGTTGCAACAAGCCCGCATAGCGTTGAAAGCTCTGCACGCCGTCAGAATGTTCTATGCACTTCTGATATCCTGCATCATAAACGTAACGTAGCGGACAGCATTTGTGTACAACACTCAGTGTTTGTAGCGCATCGCTGCTCGCCGGAGGACAGAAAATAGTCGCCAGTCGTTGATCGACACTGGTAAGACAGGCGGTGGGTGGCAAATCTACCTCTTTATCGCCGGTGAGAAAGAGAAATGTATGGCGGTTACATTGCGGCACTTGACCGGTGAAATTGCCGCCCTGATCTACCGTGGCGGCCTGTATGCGATAGCCATAGACGGGGGCGGTGTGTTCGAAAATCTCTACGGAATTTTCTGTATCCTTGCTGTTCTCCTCGCTGTCACCGCTATGAAATATGTTGCGGCATTCATAGTGTTCGGGGCGTGCAAAGCCCATATCGATTTTCACAAGTGACCAGCTCAAAGGGCAACATATTGGTGCGGAGGCCAAGCGGTGCATAGCTGTAAAGCGTACCACATCCCCGCCAAGTACGGGTGCGATGTAACTGCCAGCGATGCATACCAATAGCACCGCCGCCAAAGACATTAAACGGATGTACCAAGTGGGTTGTGTTATTTGGGTTTATAGCTCAGTACAAATAGGTAGCCAAAACGGATCTTTATTTGTTTTAACAGTAATTTATATTTCACACATGTTTTCGTTGAATGTGAATTTAGAAATTTTTAAACAAAACGAGGCGCACTTGAATTTTTGTTAGTGAATGAAATAATTGATATCTTGAGGATCAAAGATAGCATGCGCCATTACGCTGTCAACAATAACAATTTCTCAACACAACACAATCACGGTAAAGCAATGCTCGTGTCTACGATCGTTTATCTAATCAATATTTTTGAATTTCTCAATTGTAAACAAATACGAAATATGATTATTTTTCTTTCTTTGCACGTCTGTTTCATATGCCTCAAAGATAGTACACCACACGCAATATCAGTCACAACCGTACTCGCGACCACTTTAACCAGCCGGAAACACTTGGTGGCGTTTTTTGTGTCTTTTGTCTACTATCCTCTGCCGTTCTACCGTCACTGCACAGATACGGGCACATCCGTTCACAGCCGCGACTCTCAATTAACTGAGTGACTAGTTTCCAAAGCTGTTTGGATAGAATGAACTTTCTTGTGAGAATGACGCAATGGCCATATCGCCGGCGAAGAAGGTTGCTATGTAGGTAGGAGAGCGACTAGCGTTCCTTTATGGGCATGAGGGAGCAAAAAGTTTATTGCTCACTAGCTACTTGAGC
This sequence comes from Anomoia purmunda, assembly GCA_951828415.1. NCBI lineage: Eukaryota > Metazoa > Arthropoda > Insecta > Diptera > Tephritidae > Anomoia > Anomoia purmunda. Next base: position 8,063,987 of record OX639994.1, read on the forward strand.
AGTAAATGGCTATTTATGTGCTTCAGCAAGTACGCAGCGTGACCCCAACTAATAGCGCCATGTGGCAGTCGGCTATTTAGTAGAGCTGCACGAAATTTTGCGCCACAAAATTGTATTATGAATTATGTTTCCGATCTAATCTTCTTCCGATTTGTAGTAAAAGTCCAGTCTGTGGCCGATGGTTTTGGTGGTAGAAAAGCTCTTCTCAAATCAGAGGTAAAGGAAGTGTAAATTACAATATTTTTAAATTGATCATAACTCCAATGTACTATAAAATCAGAACCAAACTTTGGATTTGCTATTTTCATAGCTAAAAAATAGCATAAGATCAGGTGAAAAGCTGATACCATCGAACTTGGTTCTTCACTCCTTAACTTCTTCTAGCCTTCTGTATTCTTCTAGAGTGTGTATTCATCCAGTCTGATAACTTTAACGGGGCTTAGCATAGCAAACACGTGATTTCCGACTCCTACCCTATATTTCGCCACCACGTACATCCACTTCTAACTTTGCTTTTTCCTGCTTTTCCCAATCCAATACATTTTGCTCGTCGATTCTTCGTTAATCTAACGTTAGTCTAAATTGACACTAACGGCACTCAAACTTGAAGATTTTATCAACTCTCCGAATTTAAGAGTATACGAGTATCGCTTTGGATACCTAAGTGTCCTAGTGCCCATCGAACCTCGAATTTCCTCCAGTGTCGGCATAGTCGAAGCCAACCACCCCTCAACTTTTTCTAACCTTGAGGTCAATATATGTTTGTTTATTTTGATGCCTCTGTTCCCCTCTAATTTGTGTGACTTAGAAGTTCTTGTTTTTAGTTCCTAACGAAAATTGTTCATTTTTAATATTGTTCTCTTTCTGGTTCGACATATAAAGACTTGAGTTTTTCTCTTTTTTTATTTGATTTTTTTCTGTAAAAACTCTCAAGATTGTGGGGTCTCTTGTTTCACAGCCCACAGTAAAACGGTGAGCCTACCGCGATGTGGTTTATTTTGTTATGAAATTTATTTTATTTCGTTCTGTTTTATATTTATTTCGAAAAATTTAATTCATTATTGTTTTTTTATTCTATATCATTTTATTTAATTTCACGCTATTTCATTTTATTTTATGATTTTTTTACTTTATTTCTTTCATTTAACGTTTTTTAGTTTCTATTTTGTTTTTTATATGGTATTTTATTGTATTCTTGTTTATTTTGATTCATTTTATTTTGGCTTTATTTTGTAATATATTTAAACTATTTTGATTTTCTGTTGTTGCTTTTCTTGCTTTATTATAAAATATTATTTAATTTTTGTTTCATCTATCGTATTTCTAATATCGTGTTTTCTTTTGTTTTATTTAATCTCTCTTTTTTACTTTTTATTGCTTGTTTATTCCTTTCGCTTTTGTTTTATCTCGCTGCTTATTTCATTTATTTTGCAAAATTATATTATACAGTTTTTATATTTCATTTCAACTATTTAATATTATTTAATATTATTTTGTTCTATTTTACGTTTTTTAGCTTTTATTTTGCTTTTCTTTCTTTCATTTAATTTTATTTTGTTTTCCTATGTATTGGTATAGATGTTATTTTTGCTTGTTTTATTTAATTTTCCTGTACTACCTTTTTGTTGTGTTTTAATTCTTTTCACTTAATTCATTTTATATTATTTAAAATTGTATTATGATATTTTAGATTTTTTTTGTTTCATCTCTGTTTTTATTTCAGCTTATTTTATTCATTTATTTATTTCATTACACGATTATTTGTGATTTTGTTTTTCTTTTTTTCATTTTATTCCATTTTTTATTTGACTCTATTTTTGCACATTTTATATTATGTTGCCTTTTTTGACTTAACATTTTATAATTTTTTTGATATTGCGTTACATATTTTTTTATTCATTATATATAAATATTATTATTTTATTTTTTTTTGTACATATGTATATAAATTAAAATAACAAATAAAATTAAATTATGCATACATAAATAAATATGTTTTTGAATTTACATCTATTTGTACATATATCCCTTCAAACATCACAACTATTTATTTTTTAGCGACTTTTCTGTATTGTTTTGTTTGAGTTAATTTTTTTATGTTTTTATTTAATTTTATTTATGTAAACTAGTTCTGCTATGTTTCAAAGTTTTAAAACCCCCCATTTACTATTGGATATATTTGTATTATAAGTATTTGGCAACATTGCCAACTTGCTGAATACCAGAGAGCCCGCATGGGTTTGAAAGCTGTGCTGTCAAACAACTGTCACTTGCTGTCAACGTGCGCTAGCGTGAAGGGGAGTTTTATCGGTGTTATTTTTTTTTTTTTAAATAAATTTGCGATAAATACTTACAAATTGGATCGCGTAATGTGACCCCCCCATGTGTGGTTTTATTAAGAAATTTCTAATATCGCACTAAATAAAGTGCGACACACAGTGTCAAAGTTTTTCAATTCATAACCTCCAGACAAGGCCAATGTCGTTGGGTATGGAGTCCAAATATTTGTTGACAAGCAAAACTCCTATAAAATCGCCGCATGGGATGAGTGCAAAGAATAATGGCAGCATATCAAGTTTTCCAATTAAACGAAAATTACAAAGTCCAGTGAATGGTGACGAAAATGTTATAATAAAATCACCTAAATTGAATAACGGGAGTTCAACTTCTACCTCAAATGGAAAATCAACAGCCACCACTACACCTACTCTCAATGGCAATATAGCGCATCTTAATGGGAAAGGAGCGCAAACGAAACAACAATTAGAACAACAACGCCAAACGCTACCTGTATACAAAGTACGTCAAAGACTTATACAGGAAGCGAGACGTGCCGAAACATTGCTGCTAATGGGTGAGACCGGTTCGGGTAAAACAACACAAATACCACAGTTCCTGGCCGAAAATGGATTTGCCCAAAAGGGTGTAATTGGCATAACACAACCACGCCGTGTCGCAGCCATAACTGTAGCGCGTCGAGTGGCACAAGAATACGGCTGCCGTCTGGGTGAAACAGTTGGCTACACAGTGCGCTTCGAAGATTGCTCCTCACCACAAACCCGCATACGATTCCTCACAGATGGTTGCTTACTACGCGAAGCTATCGCCGATCGACTGCTGCGACACTATTCTGTGCTGATTCTGGATGAAGCGCACGAACGTACCATCAATACTGATGTGCTATTCGGGATTGTTAAAGAAGCGCAGAAACAGCGTAGGCAGCGAGGACTTACACCACTCAAAATCATTGTTCAATCTGCTACCATGGATATAGATCATTTTGGAAAGTACTTTGGTGTACGCGGCATGTACCTCGAGGGTAAAACGTACCCGGTAAAAGTTATGCATGCAAAGGAGACGCAGCCAGATTATATGCATGCTGCGCTAGTGACGCTTTTCCAACTACACCGCACGGATCCAATAAGGTAGAGAACTAAATGATTGAATTTCACGAGATGATTTCTTTTTGTTAATTTGTGAATGATTTGAAAACTTTTTAAGTCATGACGTGCTGATATTTTTAACTGGACAAGAAGAAATTGAAGCAATGGCCCACCAAATACGTCAAATTACTAAGGTTAGTCGAACACATATTTCTATAAACAAAACCCTAATAATGTTTATCAAATTACCTATATACAGGCACATGACTCTGAATTGAGTCCGGTGCGCGTGTATCCGCTCTATGCACAGTTACCACAAAACAAACAACTTGAGTGTTTCCTGCCCGCTCCTGCGAATGCACGCAAAATAGTTTTAGCCACTAACATCGCCGAGACCTCAGTTACCATACCGGGCGTACGTTGTGTAATAGACTGTGGCTTTGTTAAACGTCGTGTCTATAATCCTAGCAGCGGTTTGGATGCTCTACGTATTTTGCGCGTCTCACAAGCGCAAGCTTGGCAACGCTGTGGGCGTGCTGGCCGCGATGCGCCGGGTACCTGTTATCGCACTTATACCCAAGCAGAAATGGAATCGTTTGAAGCTATGCCAAAACCTGAAATATTACGCAGCAATATTTGCTCCACTGTACTGCAGTTGCTAGCATTGGGCATCGATTGTCGTACATTCGATTTTCTCGACCGCCCTACACCAGAGGCTGTGGACGATGCTTATCGTAAATTGGAAGCGCTGGGTGCTGTGAGAAACAGCAAAATCAAACCAGAACTTACTACGTTGGGTCAACAAATGTCACAGTTTCCTTTGGATCCACGTTACAGTAAATTGCTGCTAGCTGCATCTGGTTTCGGTTGCATGGAAGAAATGTTAAGCCTGGTAGCAGTGTTGTCCGGGGAGAATGTGTTTGTGTCTAGCAATGAAAAGCGTGAACTCGCCGCACTGGCGCATGCGAAATTCAATTCGAAACATGGTGATCATTTGACGCTACTCAATGTTTTCAGTGCATTCTTGAACACTGAGAAAGTAAAGGTAATGTGAATGTTAATACAAAGTTTAGCTGTTCTACCATTTTCCTGATTTTCTATTTTATTTCCACACTTAGCTCTGGTGCCACGATAACTTTTTAAATACAAGAAACCTCTCCTATGCACGTGAAGTGCGCAAACAGTTGCTAGAAATCGTCGAGCGGTTGGATTTGCCGCTAAATAGTTGCGGCACTAATCAAGATCAAGTACGAAAATGCCTCTTGATTGGACTTTTTGATAATATTGCTGAGCTACAACGTGACAATACCTACCTTACAATAGCTGGACGCCAGCGTGCTCGAATACACCCGTCCAGTGTCTTCCATTGCAAATATAGACCAGAATATGTCATATTTACAGAGATTGTGCTGACCGAACGTAATTTTCTGCGTCAAGTCACTGAAATCAATCCCGAATGGATCTCGGATGTGCTGCCAAATTACGCGCATTTAAATAGAATTAAAAGCGCATCAAAATAACATTGATTGCACAGCTGCCTAAAGATTATTTTACATTATTTTATACACTAATAGTAAGATATTTTCTCTTGAGTGTAAAAAAATTTAAAAAAAATAGAAATGGAAAGAAAAAAATGGATGTTGTAATTAGTAAAATGTAATATAATTATTTTAAAATTTATGGATTAGCTGCCCATTTACGTATAGAAAGAGCCACATACATAAATTGGCTCTAAAGCGAAGCAGTGATTTTTTTTTTTTAAATGTTCACAATGCTTTTCATGAAGTTTTTTTCATTATTTTTTTATAGAAATAAATTTTATTATGTTACATAAACCACATAAATAAAAGTTTCAAGCTTATACAAAATTAACAAAAATTTAGCAAATTAAAGAAAAATCGAATTTTCAAAAGTATTAACAAAATTTATTTTTTTATGGAAGAAAATGTACAAACCCATCAGCAAAAAAAACATCGAGAATCAAGTGTAATTTTTATAGCAAAAAAATTGATCAAAAATCAACGAAACAAGTTTCAGCCCTTGAAACTTGCACTTTACTAAACTAAAATTTAATTGGCTAAAAAACTGCTTAATCGAAAGGTTTCTAAAAAATACTGATTGAATTTTTTTAATGTGTTCAATTTTGTATAGAGTTTGAAACTTTGATTTATATGGTTTATGTTATATATCGTACTATAATTCTTGAAAAAACGAATGAAAAAGAAATTCATGAAAAATATCGTGAATATCTAAAAAAAAAATCAATGTACCAGTTTCGCTTGGAACCACTATAAGTGCAAATCTGTGGACATTTGGCAAAACTGCATAACACTTTTCTCTGCCAAGCTTAAAACTTCATTGTGCAAATTAAAAATTTACCGCACTTCGACAAATTTGCTCTAATATGTTTTCCTTTTATTTAATATCCGTTACATTTCAATTGAAATACGGTTCATTCTTTAAAAAAAAAAGACCCCAAATAAGACAAGCTGCAAACTTAATACAAATAAACAAATTTTAACTTAAAAAAATATTTTAATTGTTGAGTGTGCATGTTTGTTGCCCGTTAAATTTCTGTACATGTACAAGTCTCGCCAAAAATGCAGCGTTTTCAGCGAAACTATAAAATTTATTATTATTTTCCATACGTAATAAGTACATAAAAATTTAAAAAAGATCATCAACATTTCAACTAAAAAAAATATTCGAACATTCTTGGGTATGCAGTCTTATAGCACATTAACTTCCAGTACAAAAAAAAACTTTGAAGAGGCTACAAATTGTTGTTTATTTAAAAAAAAAATTTGCGTCCACATTGCAATAAAACTACATTTATTTTTATATGCAAGAAACCTGAAACGCTTTCGGCAAGAAAAACAAGAAAAGAAAAAAATAGAGAAACTTTGTCAAAATGTGCGAAACTTGTGAGTTGCAACGAAGAATAAAAGAAAACATGGTAGCGCCATATTTGTCAAAAGTCCCCAGTTATGTACGCCAGATTTTTATAAATTTTTTTTTTTTTTAATTATAACAAGTTCCAATTTTACCAAACGTTAGTACCCGAATGCATTTACATATTACATATTTAAATTGCATTTTTTTTTTATTAGACATTTTATTTTGACATATTGAATTACCATTTAAGCTAATAGCGAATATTCAATTAAATACATACATAATTTTGACAAAAAAAAACTGTGTGTCTGAAATTAATTTCTGCCGGAATAACTGCATGTTTTATTACCAGTTAATGTTACAAAACAAAAAAATTGTATTCCCCATAACGGTTGTCACTGCACGCAAATACCCCATAACCTCAAATTAAAAAGAGATTGTGAGTTGGTTAAAATTGCAGGTACATATTTGAGTGAAATAATATATGTATGTATATGAGAATAGACGAAAAAAGAAAACAACCATGTAAATATTTACATTTGTACATACATACATACGTAGTTTTATTTTATTATAATTTTACAGTAAATAAACGCAGTTGGTCTGCATCATTTTCGAAACATATGTACATAAATACATATTACTGATTCTAAATACATCCATACTTATTATTATTAAATGCATTTCTGGCACTACCTTTTATAGCATAAATAAATACATATGTATTATAGAGTTTTCATAGCATAAAATTGATTATTATTATATACATACCTACATACCTACATATGTACATACATACATACAAATGCTATTGAAATTTAATATAAGTAATGTTGATTAAAATTCAGTTATTTACTTGTCAAACTGTAAAAATTATATAAATACATACATATGTATTAATTTAATGAAAATATTATAATATTTTTTATTTTTTAAAATTGAATGTCTCATTGCCTATCAGTCTTCACGAACTCAAAAAATTGGATTGTGTTAATTTTTTTATTTTTCAATTCAACTACATTTCCACAAAAAAAAAATTGCCAAGAAAATAATCGAAAATAACTAAAGATCATCGAACTTAATCTATTATTATTTTTAATGATAAATAGTCATGATTGTTTAATTCTAATTGTACGCAATTAGTAATCGTAGAAAAGTACAAATAATGGTAATTAATAACAAAAATGAATTCTTAAATAAAGTCAAGAATGCAATCATTAATATTAATAATCATTACAGTGCTGATTATGTTATTTTAAGTAACTATTAATAACTTACTATTAATTTGTTTACTTAGCTACCCTTGAATGTTTGGGTTACGTTTATTGATTTTAATTTAACTAAATCGTCGATTATTTTTGTGCACTATAATAACTTCAATGTTCAAAATTAATAATCAAAAGTATTTCAAAGCAGTCACCGAAATGGTTTTTTTTCAAAGGACCCCCCAATATGTTTTCAGTCAAAAATAAATATTAAAATTTGACTTAGTTAAGAAAAAAATTTCATTCAAATAATTCAGTTTTTTTTTTGCCAAAAAAATAAAATGAAAGCTAAATTTTAACTTATACATTTGGCCTAAAAAATAAAACTATGATTTTAACTTTTTTTTACTGAAAAAGTAAAAGTCAAATTTTAACTCTTATTTGGTGGAAAAAAATAAAAGTCAGATTTTAACTTTTATATTTGACCGAAAAATTAAATGTGAAATATTAATTTTTTCCCCGAAAAAAAAATAAAAGTGAATTTTTATCTTTTAGATTTGACCGAAAACATAAATGTCATCAAATTCAATTTTTTTACCGAAAAAAATAAAAGTAAGATTTTAACTTTTTTGCCGAGAAAATAAAGGTCAAATTTTAACTTTTATTATTATTTTTATCAGAAGAATTAAAATAAAAGTTAAAATTTGATTGAAAAATAGCAGGCAAAAATAACAGTTAATTGATGACTTTTTCGAAAGTAAAAAAAAATCAATCAGTGATTCAAAATAATCAAATTTCTAAATACAAATATCGCACTATTTTGATTACTTCTAATAATTTGTGATTTAAATGAATAAACAGGATTATGGTAGGATTAAATGCATCCGAATTGATGCCTAAAAATATTAATCCTTTTAATAATCACTACAATTAATTAGTAATCATTATTCTGACCTTGAAAAAAATGTAAGCGACTTTTTTTTTCAAAATGTTATTTTTAATGCAGAAATGCATCTAAAGGCTCTTGAAGACTCTTGGAGCATTTCTGCATCAAAAATAAAATTTAAAAAAATGTCGCTTACGTTTTTGTCACTTTTAGGGACCGATATGTTTATCTAAGTATCTATTATATTAATTTTTTAACTCCAATTTGAATACCCTATTGCACATTTAATTTAGAAAATATGCTAAAATCAAAAATAGTAGACCGTTACGCAACGTCGCGAATTGCAGATGTTTAGCTTTGTGTGCACCGCTCACACTAAGCGGCCACGGCGAATCTGCGTCATTTGTGGTTGGTTTAGGCGCTGGTTCGTAAGCAAATGTTGCTGTTGTTTTGGTGGTTGTCGTTGTTGCTATTGTGGTAGTTGTTGTTGTTGTTTCAATAAATTCGACTTCTACAAAAAAGTAATTCGTACATGAAATTACTGTGTAATCAATTTTAACAGATTCAATTATTTACCTGGCTCATTTGATAAGACGGACATAATGGCGCTACTGCCACTTTCCTGATAAGGCGATGAGAATATTACGCCTTCTTGGTTTAAGGCTAACATTTCCTCAATTGCGACAATACCATAAATCCAATTCAAATGTGGCCCGACAGCGGTGAAAACAGCCTTCAACGGTTGCTGATTGTGACAGTTGTTGGTGTTTTCATTCGAGGAAGTGGCGATTGTTTGTGAAAATAATGCAATTACTTGGTTGCGAATTATAAGGCCGGTGCCATAATCTGAGTTGAATGTGTCAAAATCGGCGGGAAGCTAAAAAGTGTACGAAATTGTTTTATAATACATGCTAGGTAAATACATTTTTATCATTTGAAATATGTACATAAATACTACGCTGTTTATATTTTTTAAAGTGTGTCGAGTAAATATTTTTTTCCGAAATAATAATTATTTTACCTCACAGTCCGGCCCAACTGCATATGCATTTCGATATAGCGCACAAATGTCGCCTTCTCCGATGTTTGGCATTAGCGGATCGGTTTGTGTGCATTGCTCGTGGGGTAATATTTGTACTTGCTCCAACAGCATTATATTGGGGTCCACATTGAGTGACTGGAAAAATGTAAATATGTAACAAACAATGAGATTAAATTTGTAAACGAATAAAAACTGCAGCAAGTACTTAAATTTGAGAATATGACTTGTAAATCTCTGATTATATTTACAATCTTTCCACACAGACATGTTGACAATAAAGATAAGTTGGCACGTTTTGTGGAGAACTTTGCAAGGTTGGTTGGGGTTGTAAAATTTTCAGTCAGTTTTTAACAAATACGACACAAATCGCTGGTTTTTTTTTTTTTAAAGAACGTCATAAGTTGACTCAGTTTTGTTTTTGAACTACAGGCAGGTTTCATATAGGCAAACAAGTTGCGAGCGGTCTTTAATGTGGGGCAGGACGCCTGTGCAAGCTCGAAAGAACACGGGACTACTCGTCGTATGATTATGATGATTTATATCTATATCATATGTGTAAAAATATTGTTGTACGCATAAGCTTGTGGGGAATGTTGCTGAAGGACAGTCCTTGGCCGGATATAACTCCGGGTCGTCCCGGTATCGTAGAACTGGCTGCCGTGGCTTTCATGAAAAGTAGGGGTGTGGCTCAGACAGCTCGAAAGGGTTATTCATAGCAGTCGTTGTAGCTATTTTTATCGTCATAATTATCGATATTTTTATCCTCATGCTTTATCAATATATCTGAAAATATTAGTCGCAACTCATTATTATCGTTAAAGTTATCCTTTTCAATATTATTGCCAACTTTTGCCCAACTAAAGACAATATAATTTTTAAATTTTTTTGCTGATCGTTTTGCGGCAACGATAGGCAAAAGGCTCTTTCAGAAAAGTCGCAGAATAATCAAAGCCAATATACGAATTTGGATACTGGATTTATTTTATTAGGGGCTGGAACTTAGCAAATTTGTCATAGCACAACATACAATATGTATTTCCGCTTTTTACGATTGCTGCGACAATCTGGCATAATGCGCCATTTAGACTCTGCATAATTTAAGCATTAGTCATTTTGTGTTGTGATTGTTTTATAAATCAAAATGATTTATGAATATGTTTTTAGTTTAAACGCAAAACTCATATACTGTTGAATATTAACAGAGCTATGGCATTGCATTCCTCATAGACCGGGTCGGTGTCATACAAACTATTTTGATTATAAACTTCCGGGGAAGTTTTTTGTTTTAACATAGGAAATGGCTTGATAATCATCCACTAGAAGAGAAACTTGCTTCTCGCGTATTTTAGCGTAATAGAAATTAACGTCGTGGTTATGTGCTAAAATTAGCTTTAACTAAACTATAGCAAATTAACCAAACTTTTAATTAAGTATATTGAAACTTTTCGTGTTTTAGGTTAGTATCTAAAAGGTTTCGGGCATTCTTGAGGCGCGACTAAAGTGATAATTGAATTGCTATAAAGCCAGCTTTTATGTATATAGGTTTTCTAAGTCTCAATCTAGTTTAATTTACCCACATGCAGATACAGATGTATGTATGTGGACATGGAAGATTGTTGGAATTTCTAAGCAAATCTTATTCTTAATCTTATATAATTTTTACTGTTATATAGTAAGTATCGTTATCTATTGTACAATGGCTGCCTGAAAAAAGGGATTTGAATGACTGATAACGTTGGAATGCGGAAGTGGGCAATCTTGAGGAAAACCTAATGTAAATACACCGAGTTTAATAGGTCAACTCTTTTAAAGACTAATACTTTCTAATTCGACCAATAACAAAAGACTTAAGCAACAAACCGGAATATGTGCATTTATTATTGAATTATTTATTATTATTTACTATTACTCAATAGTAAGAATACTTAAATATTCCAGAAATTACGTTGACAAAACATTGAATCCCTTGCTTACCAAGCACGAGAAAAAGGCGAACGAAAAAAAGGTATTTTTGTGAAATAGTACCCTTTCGTATCAAATTATTGAATCAAAGTTTGTGAGAAACGATGGTTTTTTGTTAAATTTTCTTTATTTTATATTAAAGCTAGCTATCTATTCCCTTTAATAGTTTGATAAAATGTACCCTATGCAGTGCCCGAGGTTACTGCCTAATCATCAGTTAAACCTAATGAAAATTCGGTAGTTTCGAAGATTAGTGAGTTCAAACAGGCAAAGAGACATACAAAAATTCTAAAAATGGCCCAAATCTATCACTACATCCTTGACCTTCGGTAATTTTTTTACAACTTTTCTACAATTTTATTTTAAAATCATATAAAAATATATATATGTACATATTTCTGGGGTATCAAATCTACTACAACTTGCTGACTATCTTCCGCAACTCCTTCTATATAATCCACGGTCGACTTTTTTTTTATATGAAATAAAAATCAAAATCTTCAGCAAACAATTTTTTTTTATCAAGGGTAATTCGTGGTAACTTACACTTTATTATACTAAAACTGCATACCCAGTTGTTAATAATTAGTTTAATTTTTTTACACTTGGTTAAAATTTGAAACTTGCATTTGAACCGTATTAATAAGCCGAATAAATAAAGAAAAATAAGGCAAGGCATATCAAGATACAAAAGAACTGCTTGTTACTCATAAAATTTCACCGGTCTTCTATATATTTTTGGCGATAACCACATTGGTTATTAAACATATACTAAATCTGAATATAAGTATGTATGTTAAGTGCATATATATGTATTCTATATAATAAATTTTTTGTCAAATATGTCATCTTATTTGAACGCAAACTGTATGCAAATTTGATATCTAGCCGAAATCGACCGAAACAAAACATCTACATTAAGCACTGACTTTAATCTGAAATTCATTTGCGAATTTTTTTTTGTTCAAAAAGTCTCGTGTAAAATATTATCTTATCTACATAACTAAAAGTATTAACTAGCACGCGTTTTCATAAAAAAAATTCTTCTGTTGTCATACAAGATAACTTCAGCTTAATAGCCATCATTTTGAAGGTGTAAAAATTTGCTTGAAAAAGTGACATTACTTTGACACTTTTTCAAATAAGTTTTGCATCGAGTTCAGGTTATAATAATCGATAATTGTACTTAAAACGATAACTTGATCTTTAAATCTGCACGTGATCTCACTTTTAATGGATGATGATTGCTATCACGTTTCAATACGTTAAGATTTATTAGACAACATAGATAACAAGCACTTTTGGTTTTGAGTTTATATGCTGTATATTTATATTTTATTTTTAGTATAACGACTCATAAGGAAAGATGAGTGTAATTCACATATGAATGCAGAGGCACGCAATGTATCAACATTTTTAATTCGAGTTTTTAGAAAAAATGTTGGTATGCGGTTTTACTATATCCCATTCAATGTTAGCACAACAAAATAAAAGTTTCAAGTGGCTCCAAATAACCCTTGATTTTAGAAAATTTACTGACACTCTTCCGCAAATTTGCCCATATAACGCATAATGAAATTTTTTAGTATGGAAAAAATCCGCGTAACACCGTCAGTGCAAAAAATTATCAAAATCAACACTTCTCAGATTACAAATAGCCGTTCCGTGTTTTTATATTTGGAAACCTTTGAAAAAACAACAATAGCTGCTATTTCGGAGATCACCACAACTTTCCATCAGACTTTTTTCTAGACTTCGCCAGGTATCGATGATGCCCGGTCGTCTACCTGCAAGACAAGCTCGCAACTACCGTGCCAAGTTAGCGCGTGTACTGTTGTTGCTTTTTCACTTTCCCTATTTCCGAACAAAAAATATATGCAGTCCTATCCAAAATATTAAGACCATCCAGGCGAGGCCTTGAAAATATTAGATAGCTGTAAATTTAATTTAAAAAAGGACTACAGTTTCTGTTAGAGCAAAAGCTTGTAATTGATTTACAAAGCTTGTAATTTAAATTTAAACATCATTATAAACGCTTTCAAAATGTTCGGGATCGTAGGCAATGAATTTGTTTTAAATTGTAATAAAATAATAAGGTTAACTTTGAAAGTGGTTGCCATCTAGTATAGTTAATTCTAATATCATTTTCACATCTCACATTAATGTAGTTCTCTGACCTCTATATATCTACATAGTTACATTATAGTACTCACCGGAAATCCGGCCATATATATCCCCTTCTTCTCGTACTCATAATCATTCAATATAATCCATTTAACATCCTCACGTTGCCCCAACGGCAATGATGTATCCAAATGTAGTATTGCCAAATTATTCGCCAATGTTGTGCTATTGAAACCTTTCGCAACATTAATCTCTAACACATTGAAGGTATTCACAACATTATAACTATCCGCAGCACCCGGCACAACACTAATCTTATCCACGGGAATTTGCACTGCATGTGTACCATTCGCTTCGATCACCGACGACTGATAGTAAATGCAACTGGCGGTGGTTAGCACCAAACGGCTTTGTATAATCACACCGTTACAATAGTGGATTGGCGCTGCTCGAGGATGCAGTGATACATAAATTGATACCTGATATGGTGGCTGAGAGGAGCTGCATGTACCGCTGAAGGAGAGTAGGAGGATTACGGCGATTGTAATGAGGAGCGCTTTTGTTTTACTGCGTTGCGGCGACATTTTTCAGGTATGTAATTAAATTTTATGTATATTTTTCACAGCACTTAAAGGATAAAATTTTTAGGTAAATTTTTTCACTGTTAATCAGAATTATTTCTCGATTTTACTAATCCTCTATTAACTTTTTCCGCCTTTACTATTTTGCTCGCTGTTCTTGCCAAGGCAACGTTTGATAACTTATTAAGTTGCTCGCTGTGGCTTCACGTTATAATATACGCAAATGGCGGGGCAGGCAAGGCAATTAAATGGTAGAGATTTTGCTAGAATTGTTTGCTCATATGGCACCCACACGAGTATCGTTGCGAGCTATTTAGTTAGCTTAGCTGTTGTGTAGTGTGCCCCAGAAGTTCACTGTTTTCTAGGTTCTTTCTTATCTTATTTGAAATTGATATATTTTAAATATTTGCATACACATTGCTTGCCAACTTGGAGATACTACATTTTATATTCGCAGTAAAATTTCACTCTAGCTGGTCACTAAACAGTAAGCTTTCTGCGAATTTTCCAAACTACAATACACATGTAAATATGTCGTATTGTTTCCACTTCTGTAAAAGCAAATTTATCTTGTTTATTTGGCTAGCATTTTTTAGATAAAACAAATACCAACATGCTACTAACTGTTATTTACTTGAACAGACGTATTAGTATCTGTGACAAGAAGTAGAAAACTTTTTAACTACTCATTTGTGTTATCACAAAAATCGTATATTCAAATGGATTTAAAAATTTAAAATCCTTTTGTCACTACAAAATTTCTTCGCGCTTCCATATAAATAATTAAAGAAAAAACTTTCGCTGCGATTGCGTGCTCGTCTTACTATGAATAGAATCTGATTATATTGCCAAAATAAGTGCGTAAATTTAGCGCTTATGTGTAGCATATTTATTTCCTTTGAAAATAAAACAGGATTAAGGTACGTGCATGTATACAGGGCTGGGCATATGTTTAACACAAAAATTCAATATAATATTGTTTACCATTTACGTTTACTAATTTATTTTTTAATCAAGTTATGAAGTTTAAACTTTGTAAAAAATTTACAAATTTTGTAGTTTGTAGTTTTGTAGCGCATTCAATCTTATTACAATAAAATTCAAGTTTCAAGTGACTGTAATTTCGCGTTGATTTTTGATAATTGTTTTGCTAACGAGTTTACGCATTTTCTTCCATATAATCCATGAACAGAATTTATTTTTATATGGAACAAAATGCACAAGACTGTCGACGTAAAAGTTGATCAAAAATCAACACGAATTTCTAGCCACTTTAAATTTTCACTGAAAATGTTTAAAATTTGTTTTAATTTTGAAATTTCGTTGTAAATAATTATAAAAAATAAATTAATAAACATAAGTCGCAATCAAAAATATTGAATTTTGGTGCTAAAGATATGACCACCGCTGTATATGTAGTATCATATCAGTTCGTATCAAGGTAAATACTGTGCAATTTTTTTGCTATCTTTTTTCCAAAGGGGTTGTAGATAATGGGTTTGTTTTTTTGAAGGAACTTCGTTATCATCCTTTGACCAATTTGCTGTGGAGGGAAGCTAGTTTCGGCGTGGCAGCGAGGGCGTGAAGGCGGCATCTTTACTTTCCGCTGCGGCGCGGCATTGTTCATCGTGACAGTAATGAGTAGTAGCATGCTGAAACGTTTCCCGCTATCCAGAACGTAATTGCTCCGGTATCAAAAGTTTCTCTCGAGGCAACTCGAACTGAGAAAGTTCTTTCCAGAGCAGTGAATGCTGCTTGCCATCTTGATAACCCTTTTTTTTTGCATTTCGCACACGTTTTGTTTTGAAATTCCTCCCGTAACACTTGGTTTTTTCTTGTCCTACAGTTGCTCTGACTTATCGGCGAAAATCGCGTGTAAATTACGTTGGACAATAGTTATCAGGATTAGATTAGTCCAGAGCTCTGAATGCAATCTGGAACATCATAATTCTTGATGATCCGATCTTACGTACTCTAAAAAACACAGACTCTTCGCGTTTACTACAGTTTTTTCTGTAGAAAACGCTAAAAATTTATCTCATCTATTCCAATACTAGTAACTTCTCTCAATAGATAATAAGTAGATAAAGTCATTCTAAAAGGCCTTCCTGAGAGTCGAGATGCCTTCTTTTCTAACTGAAGGCCTGTACTTTCGCTACCCATAGAGGGGCTTCCAGAAAGGCGATGGTAGATCGTTCTCTATGTAGAAGGAATTTTTAAGGAGGTCTTCTAAAACTGCTTATTTATTTCTAAAAAATCATTCATATATAATTCATAATTTAAAAAAACCGCCTGGTAGAAGGTATGCGAGCAAAAACAAAAACTTTGTTCAACCCTTCTAGAAAGATGCTGTCAGAAGTCGCGGTTTTGTTTAGAATATCTCCCATAGCATGTATGTATGTATGTACATATGTATGTATTCTAAAATCGTTTTGAAAACAAAGCAAATTTCTTCGCTGAGACAGCTTAATATACATACATACATTCATACATACATACATATGTATGTAGGTACAGGATAGGATAACTAAATACTCTTAGTCAATTCAAGAGCATAAAAGGTTAGCACTTCTGTCAGCCATCGACAGGTACTTGTGGATTACCTAAAGGATATTTTAGAATGTTCATGAAATCCCTCAACAGGTATGCGTGTTGCAAAATATGGGCAACAGATTTTAGTATTATATTGCTAGTCATTGAAGACTATTCCGAATAAATTAACGATGTCGGCGTATACTTTTGCGTTTTTAATTTTGTTAACAACAATTTCCAAGTTTAATCCAATCTCAAGTGCGCCAACTGTGACTAGTCAAAACGGACAAAATACAAGTTTAAGGTATGTAAATACATATGTACATTGTATTTATGTATATGTAACAGTTTTGAATAATTTCTTTCATTTTCAAAAATCAGCAGCATTACAGAGGACTATAAGGCGCTCCGAACTGATGTGCAATGGTTTTTTCAACACGTTGAACTCTTTGCCGATTCGTTGGTGCAAATTTTGCCAGCAACAAATAAGGAAGGCAGATCTTTGCAAGCGACAGCTAATAATAGGTGGGTAGGCAAATTTGATGAAATACTTAACAATGTGAGAAAGTGTAGTAAAATTTAATCCAAATGCTAAAAAAAATATGTGTTTAGAAAACAAAAAAAAATTATATTAATCTAGTGCTTAGTTTTCGTGTTTTAAACAACGTATTAACTTTTAAAGTTTTCGTTGCCCTAACAATACCGAATAATTTAGAAATCTATTGAAAGAATGAAATCTGCGAAATATTTAATTTTTTCATCTAAAAGCAAAAAGCCAAATTAAAAGTTCAAGCTCAAAACTGTTATCGAAATATGTATTGTATGTATATCTCATTCAATATATAAAACAAAAAACCATATAAACCCAAAATTCAAACTTTCTACGAAATTCGCAAATATTCAACAAATATAAAAAAGGCATCAAATCTTCAATTTTTTTTAAAATCGAATTAAAAAAAATGGGGTATGCCGTTTTATAGCCCATTCAATTTCAGTATAATAAATTGCAAATTTTAGGTTACTACAAATTCTCGATGATTTTTTTAAATTTTTTTGTTTGCTTACGGTGTTGCTTAATTTTTTCCATATAACGCTAAATTTATTTGTATATGGAAAAAAATTAAAAATGTTCGAAAATCTATTAAAATCTATTAAAATCTTTAGAAACTTGAAATATGTACTTGAATTGAATGAAAATTCTGATTAAATAGTTTGAAATTTTGCTGCATTTTTAGGAATTTTGTGCAAAGTTTGAAATGAAATGCAAAATTTTTAGCATAAAAAAAGTGGCGAATTATATAAAAAATAGTTACTGTGCCAATGCTGTTTCCGGAACTATGCATATCTGTAAAAATTTGAAACAAAACAATTTATTTAACTTAAAAAAAAAACTACTAAATTCAAACAAGTTGATTTATGTAAAATTAATATGCAACTAAATAAATAAACCCCTTAGTAAATTAAATAGTTAATTGATATATAAACTTTCTGCAACAGCACCTTTGTGGAAAACACGCGTCTTACTTTGCTCTTGGGACTGCGTCATATGCTCGTAGGCATTAAGGAGATATCAGTCGCATTTCAACGACGCTTAGCCGGTGATCACGAACTGCAGATGCAACAAATGTAAGCTAATTGATTATTTTTATTGCCTAAATTTCTTTATGGGATATTTTTTTGTTTTCATACAGCAAAACATTCGTGCAGCTTCTCCAGGATATCATTCGTTTCGCTAAGCATTGGTTTTCGGTGCTCCGCAATAGTCTTTCCGATTTATTTCGCATCTACAATCACTATATACCCGAAGTGCTGCTCGGTAAATGCTTTGGAAAATACATTACCACAGCATATCCGGATCGAAGTTTCTACGAATATCCTTTTATTCTTGTGGGCGAAGTAGTGGATTTTGGCATCGCTTATATGCAAAGCTTGCAAATATATGAGGCAGTGAACGAGAGTCCTCAAACAAAATCTACATTAGAAGTTGAAGATATTTCGGATGAGCAAAACGAAATTTGGCGAAATGAAATAGATAATTATGCAAGGAGTCTTGAGTTGGCTGTGGATCATAAAGGAGTGCAAGAAAAACTGCACAGCAGTTCGCATCCGTGGCAAAAATGTTTGAAACTGTATGCTGCCGATAGTATTTCAAGACAGTTGAAATTATTTTTCATTGGCGATTAATTTAAACTTCATTATATAGTGCGTAGTGTATTGAATAATCTAATACAATTACCAAGTTGTACTAAACAGTAACAAAATAAAATACTTATTTAAAGAATATTTATTCTAATCACGTATTTTATTCGTTTTTTTTTCTTCCTAGTTAATATACATTTTTCTTGCACAATATTCCTTGTTTGAAATTGAAAGTGAAAATACTTTCAATGGCTTTTTCTTCTCAAACATCATGCTATTTCCATACAAGTATTCGTTTGAATTAAAAAAAAAAAAGTAATTAAATGGTAAATCTCATTATTACAAAACGTGTGAAAAAAACTTGACCCGGTTTGTGCCGCTACAGCTTAATTTGTTTGGGTGCTGGTGGAGAATAACGCCAAAGCACCACTGGCCAAGCCAATTGAGAAAATGTAATTTACCAAAGGTGATGCGTTTTTCAATAGGAAAAAACTAATAAAGATGATTATGGCCAAGAAAAGCGCATTATTGTAGAAGATCGAGAAGGTGGTAGCTTCATAGTCAGCCACTTCGTTTTTCTTCCACAAAATGCGTTCATCCTTTTCCTTGCGTGTCACCTTTTTGTCGTCACCAATTTGACGGCTGACTTCGCGTGTTACTGCATCTTCTCGACGGCTAGCGATTTTGTGTTTCAACTGGAATTTGATATTACGATAGGCCATTGCCATAAGATAAGTGCTAGCTCCAGTTAGTAGTACGAAGAAAAAGGCGCTCGACAGCATATCCATATTGTGTACACGCCAGAAAAGCCCTGAATATTAAAAGTAATTTAAATTGTAAGCAATTGTCTTAGCAAGCAATATAACAACCCGGCTACGTGTCACCATTCATACTCACAGATGGGTATCGCTGACACAATAAAAGCATTGCCATAGAATAGTGCGGATGATTTGGTGCTCACATTGCGGCTGAAATCTTGCAATAGCAGCTCCTCTTCCTTGGTGAAACCAGATGATTGTACTTTCTGTTGCTTTCCTGATCCCATTTTATTTTTGTTAGGGGTGCTATGTTCAGCTAAATTTTTCGTACACAAAAACTCTGAGGCAAATAGTAATCTTTCACAAATTGGAGAAGTGAAAGCAACGGAATGAACGAAGCGACGACGAACCAAGTTCGTGACGTGTAAGCTGTCAACGCAATTTGACAACTTGTCGTTGATGCGACCTCTATGTGTGAAGTTTAGTAGACAGTGCAGCAAAACGATTTTTATTTTTTTTATTAATTTCGAATGTGAGGTGCATACATGATTCAATTATTAGTGACATTAGAGTTTTGAGACTCCCTTACCAAAGGTGGCATTCATGTTACCTAATTGAAAACGCTCAGGAATTTCATCCAATATGCAATTTAAATTTATATTCAAAGATAACATAGTCATATTATTTCTTGAAATGTTGCTATTGTTGAATTTGAAGATTTAGTAACACGACGCCTTGTTAAGAGAGCCTATTTTGTAAAGAGTGAGCGAGAAAACTTTTTACTGTGCAAACCTTTAATAATTGAATAATGGTGTGCATACTCTAAGGTCTCATAGCAGGTTGTTAATACTTTGTTTTGTAACAACATATTTTTTAAACAAAGAAATATTATTTTGGATATGTGCCAATTGAATTGGGGAAAGTAAATTTTTATTTAAATATACGTTCTCTGATGTAAACATGGGATAATATAATATGAAATAAAGCTTCACCCTGTCATTTCAATTCAGGCATATTTTGCATTGTTGGCAAATTGTCAAACACCACTAAAATATAAAAATTTATTGAGGAAGAATTTAATTTCATAGCATTTCTTTTTAGATTTGCAATGTGTTTTATAAACTTTAAATTATCTGGAGGAGGAGAATATATTGTATTTTTTTTATTTGATAAAATAGAACGGCGAATGTTGTAGATAGCCTTAAATTGTTGGTGCGTTTAAAAACAACGTGCTCCTTATTACAAAACAAAGATATTGAAAGCCTATACCTTCAGGCCGACAAAGAACAATTATCTTTAAAAAACTGTATATCACATCGAATCTTGGTTTTTGTTTATTTGTATAGAGCAGAAAACACAACATGGCTATGCGTCGTCCACGTATAAAAGCCACAGCGCTTTTAACAGCGAAACGAAAATCACGGGACGTCAAATCGGAGCAAGGGTCGAAACTAACAAACGATTGTCTCGAAGTTAAAAATGATGAGCCAGCCAACCCACCCATGGAAAATATGGATAGTACGTCTACAGATCCAGTTGTTGCTAATATTGAGATCAATGGATCAGCTGGCAAAGAAACTCGTGTTCAAAATGGGCTTAATCTAGCCAGCGCTGATGAAGTGGATAAGCAGAAAAGTTTGGAAAGAAATTCTGAATGCGTATCAAATAATAAAAGTGTAAAAACATCGGATGTGGAGGGCGCAAGCACTGATAAAAAAATTAAAACTGATGAAATAAATGCTATATCGAATGGCAAAGAAAACAAACTGTTGGAAAAAGTAGATACATCATTTAAATGTCCAGCACGTATTGAATATGCCCGCAGTAATAGCCAAACTACGCCAAATATTGGCGCAGAGGAGGTGTTCCATACGTACATGGAGGAGAGTATATTGCAATTAGATATGCAAAAAGCTGTTCCCGATAAAGCATTGCCTTTAAAGCAACCAGCACGTCAACGAATACGACCCGTTCCTTTATTTCAGAGACGAAATAGTTTTGTCAGCTCAGCAAGTCCAGTTCAAGGATCATTGGAAGAGACTGCAGGTTTGTGGGCATGCATATGTACATTAATATGTATTTGTGTGAAACTTTTTTAATATTGAAAAAAGGAACTAGCAAATAGTCAGCATGATCGCTATGCCACAAAAGCATAGTACTTATTTTATATATTTTGCTTATCGTACTCGATCTGTTTTGGTCGTTAGTCGGCAGATTCTGATGACCGGACCTAAATATAGCGTAGTAAAACATTCCTCATAGAATGTAGCGGAGTAAAATTCCCTGGTCGCCTGTTTTCCCATCGCAGACTATGAACTAAAGCTGGCCAATATTGCAAATACGCCTATAAAATACTTTCTAATCACATCTCCGCCGTACTTCTCGAATATCATCAATTACGGCCTGAATAATTCGGTTCTAGCGCCATCGTAAAAGTATTTCACGGTGCGGGAACATTGTACATTTTTAATTTCCTCAAAATCTGATTATAGATATCCTGAACAACTTGCCCCTGGCGCCACCTAGCGCATCCATTCTAAAAAGGGTATTTTTTAATCGTAACAGCAGCGTACCATTTTAAAATCATTAAAATCAATCACTATTTTTTTTAAATATGCCCCACTTGACGCCTTAAATTATAGCCTATATCCGTGCCATGGGCCTAAGAAATACACTATTTACTGATTGGTTGAAGTTCGTTCATCGGTTTTTGAAGTCAAGTTATCACAAAAAAAAGGCTACATTTTTATATATACAGATATTATATAAATAAACTTTTCTTTCATTTTCATCGCCAACAGATATGCCATCGCAAGATCCGACATCGACTTCTGAAGGAGACGCAACCGAAGTTACAAATTTATCAAAAATTAATCCGCAAACACATCGGAGAGACCAACACCACTCAGCCGCAATGGTTCAATCACCGCTTACCACAAATTCTGCCATGGGACAACATCCCCACACACCGCATAAATTCACACCTGCAATGGGGCTCAGTCGCATACGTACCGAATCAAATTGTTCAGCCTTTTCAGACTCATATGTTACATCATCGAAACTTCGTAAAAATGATGAGCATACTAATCGTTCTAATTCTCGACGTGATTTCTCTTGGCGAATTGTAAATGGCAATCTCGATAAATCCTCGTTAAAAATGTTCGATTTAATCTATTATAATCCAGTCACCAATCCCATGGAGAAACGCACAACAATGTCCACTATTAAAAAAGAGTCTACAATAGATGAAAATGATGCAAAGCATGTCACAGTAGATTCCAAGACTGAATTAACTGAAGGAACAAATAATGTCATGCCAGTGCCACAATTAAAATTGAATGCAAATGGTGATCTAATACTCGATGAAAAAACTTTGGAAATTGAAACTACAGCAGAGCAAGAGGCGCGTAAAGTACTTGCTAATTCTTCACTAATATTTCTTGATGAAAACACTGGCATGAATGGTTTCTATAAACGGCAGAAACGTACAAAGGAATGGCCAGCTGAAGAGACAATAAAATTTTATCGCTGCTTACAAACAGTAGGCACTGACTTCTCATTGATGTGCCAACTCTTTCCGAAACGTACGCGGCGTGATTTAAAACTTAAATTTAAAAAGGAAGAACGCAGCAATTTGGCGTTAATCAACAAGGCATTGTTGTATCCAAAGCTTTTTAATATCGATGATTTAAAAAAACAGTTAGAAACCGAAGAACGCGAGAGGGAAGAAGAGCTACAACGTTGGAAGGAAATACACGCAAAAGAGGCGAAAGCAATTAAAAAGGTAAGGCGCAAAAAATGTTGACTAACTTTTTGAAAATAAATTTTTTTACGGGATCGACAAAAAAATTTTACATTTTTTTATTAGGATTGAACAAATAGCATTAATGCTTTATCCAAATATCACAATAAATATTGAACGACTTATGTTTTTTTAAAAAGAGTCAAAAATAATTTATTTGTTCACGATATGTTTTCTATCAAAAATAAAAGTTTAGATTTGACTTTTATTTTTACAGCCAGATATAAAAGTTAAAACGTGACTTTCATTTTTTCAGTCCAAGAAAAAAGTTAAAATATTACCTTTATTTTTTTGATCAGAAAAAAGGGTAGTGCAACCTATGATTTTGTTGCTAAATACATACGAATTATTGCTGTAAAGTGCTGAGCAACTTATAGCTAAAATTTAAGAAATGAAATACTTATCTATGAAATATAATTAGAGAAAATTTAAATATAAAAGAACTTAATTTTTTACATTGATATTTTTTCCATGTTTTCGACCGAAAAAATAAAAGCAAACCCGAAAAAATATAAATTAATATTTAACAGCTATTCTTGATTTAGAAAATATCAGTAAAAAAAAATAACGATAAATTGCTGCCTTTTTTTTTTTTTAGGTAGAAACAAAATTGAAATCATATAGGATCAACATTCCTTGGCTAACAAGTATAACATTGCTATATACAAACGTTAAAAAAAAAACCAATCCTTTCCGTCTGACTTTTTGAATTGAATTTTCAAAAATAACTAAATATTATTTTCGATTCCTGCTTTTGATTCGCAGGTGAAAATTAATGCCAGTACAGCAGCCCGTGCACTCAAAAATGGTGATGATGTCTATGAAAATGAAAATATTGTCAAGCATAAGCTGTGTCGTCGTTCTAACGGAAGCGAAAAGAAACGAATTGATAGCGCTAAAAAAACTAAAACTACTCTAACCCTGAATGCAGTTGTCGTTCTCGATGATGAAACAGCAGAACAACAAAACAAGCAAAATTTGCCACGAAAAGCGGCTGTGATACCTAACAATAACGTAGCAACCAACGTAACACAGTCAACAGCGCAACAACAACAATCGCATCAATCCGAATCACCAACAGCGACTGCACCAATTGTGCAAAAAGAAAGTATGTCTGTGAAGCTTGAAGAAGAAGTGCCTGCAATAAACTATCCATTTAAAGCGGAACAGTGTTCCAGTCAAGATAGCAACTACTCGCACAAACCCAATGAAAATGCTGTGGAAGGTTCAGAAGTAGAAAGTCGGCCAGACCAAATCGAAGAAGAATTCATTAATTTTATAAATCCTACAAGTACTGATGGTACAATAGATACCAGCAATGAAATTACAAAACCAAATAATAATGAAAATGATATAAATAATGCAGCTGCAGCTAATTTAGAAACTAAAACCATTGTGGATCTAGATGATGGTACAGTTAATATGTTGGAAGAGGCGGACGAAGATGTTACGTTACTGGATGTTATGCCTGCTACGCCATTGTCGGTTTCGCATCGCGATATAGATGAGTGCGATATACAACAGATCTTAGTCGATTTGGCAGATGGTTCTTTAGTGCTTGTCTCCACACTGGATCCCGATAATGCCGATCAAGTCATAAATGAGATTTATATGATGGATAAAATTACTGGGGAATTGTGTGACAAGCCACTTGATATACCAGAATCAATAGTACAGGGCGTTTTGTCTGTGATGAGCTAAATGAGGACTAAAATTGTGCATACGTTTATTTGATTCATCAAAGGCGGGTGCCAAATACAAGTAGACCACATACATACATATGTGTACTATATTGCATTGACTTGTTATAATTTCTATCTATTTATTGTGCATTTTTTAAATCTTAAGAAAATAATCAATACAATTGAGTAAATATTTTTATAATATTTTGTTTTCATTTAAGTAAATATTCTAACATAACCTTAAAATGTATGGCGGTAATTTTTTAATATACTATATATATTTTTTAATTGCTACAAGCGGTTTTATGCGATAGGTATTTGCATCTGTAGATGTCACTTGTTGTGTATGGAAAGAAAAATTTAAAAAATAGCCCAAAATGGGTGTGCCTAGTTAACGTTAAAGTTTAATCTCTGATCAACAATATTGGCAATAAATTGTAATTTTACTTATGTACTTTTACCGCAGTTCTATCGATTTGTTCCACGTCAATTTCAATTAAACATAAAAACGAAATGTCAGAGATTATAGTATAGTGCTATTTCCCAATAATAAAAACACCCCTATTGCGACTTGGAGAGGAATAACCTCAGTCGCTCATTGAACGAGAAATTGACAGTAGATAGTCGACTAATAGTCGTTTATCTACTGCCAGTCGACATTCGGAACAGGGGCTCAAAATTTAACAGAACAGAACCAATAATGATGGAAAACAAGATTGCTTCTTCCGGGGACTGTCAGCAAAGACAGCATGATATGAATGAAGCTATCTGATTCTCAGCTGAGAACCGAGAGAGGGCTGGCAAATTAATCCCTCAGCGAACAGCTGGCATGTAAAATGGTGAGATGCCAGGCATGTACCCGCGAAAAATAGCTGGCTAAATCAGGGCGTTATACATTTTTATGGTGGAGCTGCGGCATTAACAAAATTATAAAAATTTACGTACAATCGTCAATTTTTAACACATAGGGTTCAAAACTGAATTCATTTTTTCCATATTTTTTTTTCTATTCGAAGCATTTTGTGAGGAATTCAACCTCTGTTTTAATTTTATTTACTTAAAGCAATGTATAGTTCACTTTAAAAACTTGTAAAAAAAAACGTATTCAAATGCGTTTATTTCTTTGTTTTAAAAGTGAAATTATTTTTCGTTGTACTAAATTCATATGCTTTTAAGATATTTATCCATTAATTGGTAATATCATATATTTCACTGAAATTGTCTCTTTTACATTTTATATAGCAAATATCATTTTACATAAATGAAAAGTTCTAAAATTTTATGATTTATTTAGTTGAATACAAATTGTATATATCTCATCGATTGTGTGGAAAGTGAAAAATACCGAATAATAGTTTCAAAAATCCCCAGTGTTCATTTTATCCTAGCGGCACTAGCGGAAAATGTTTTAAAAAATGCACCTTTTGGAGATTTGGCAATATTCGCCCATTCGGTGATGATATAAAATTATTTTTCTTTTATTTTACACAAAAAATGCTAACAAAACTTTAAATCGTTCTGTTGTTTTCCAGCTTTTTTACGCTTCCTCTTTTTTTTAGTTTTTTCTTTTCATTATCCTCCAGCTTGTATTGCGACACTTTCAGTTGGTCTTACCAGAGGCGTAATCCAAGGCTAATTTATATAAGGTGATGATACTAGTTAATCAGCTGATTTGTTCTTGTTTCTTACACCATATGTGCTTTTGTTTTTGTTTTAAGTGGTTTAGTTGTCAAATTCGTAAAAACAAAATACGTTGTATTCTTCCTGCTATAACATGGTATGAATTCGGCTTGACGCAATCTTGTTTTCTATTATTCTTGGAACAGAATGAATGAATGAAAGCTTTGGTAGTATTGTTTGCGTAAAATAAAATTAAAATAATTTTGATGTTATTGTAACGATTTTCAGACATCTTTTGTCAAGTTTAGTTGGTGAACTAACCGGCTTCGGCATGGTTTCACCTTAATTGTCAGATTTACATACCAAACTAGTCAAGGGATGCCTAAAAATCGTTCCAATATACATACATCAACTTTTTACCTTGTTGGAAAAACAGACAGAAACAAAAATATATTTTATTTCATTAGCGAATAGGTGGATGACCTCAAATCGACAAATAGAGGGCTAGCGGTCCGGAGAAGGCGCAACCTTTATTATTTGCAAATTCTTCCGCTCATCGATAAACAACTACCGTTTGATGGGTCGTGAAAACGAAAGCTTGTTCAACGTCCATTGTAATTCTATAACTCTAAACATAAACGCTCGCAAAAAATTGTTCAATTAAGCACCACAATAAATGTAGAAACTGTATGTCGTTGTAATATTTAACTTAATTTATATATTCTACATATATACGACCTATCTGGTCCAATGAACTTAAAATACCATTCACTCATTTTTTTTACCTTGATTTTACAGTATATTATGTATGCGTAGTTTGCCCTCAAAACCAACCGTCAGCAATTCTGAAGCGCCTCGCCACACAGCGTCACGTACAAAATTTTGAGATTCATCATTTGTATAGATGGTGCTGAAATCGTTGGCATCAATTACTTTCACCATATTCGTATCGCCTATAACAGCTAATTTATTTCTGAAAATAAAAAAAAATATTACCCATTCAATTCTATGTTTTCACATTCAACCCATGCCCGGCTTACTCTTTTGGCACAATTTTATGAATAGGTCTGTTGAAACATTTTGTGGTCTGCACAAATTGGTTCGGTATACGGGTATCAGCTACGTGCACAAAACCAGACTCATCACCTAAATATATTAAGTGCTCATTGGCGGCAGTTTCGTTGGCGTGCGCCCATGCCAAATGTTTAAATCGAGATGGATGATTCTCATATAGTGCTAAGAGGGAAAATATGTTAAATTTTTTTTGTAAATAAATTATTGTATGTAGTATATATGCATTACCTATTGCCGGTCTTGTAAGTCTGTCATCCCACAGTAATGCACTATGGTCCAAAGAGCAGGTTGCAAATACTGCTCCGTCTTTGTTTGACGTTGCAATCCCAGTAATCACATCAGTATGTGCATATCGAAAAGTGTACACAGAGAAGAGATCAGCACAACCAATATCCCAGACCTCATGAAATAGTATTTAAAATCTATAGTGAAATTTTTATACATGCGTATCGGCAAAAGTCATATTTACTTTCAATGTACCATCCTTGCTGCCGGTAATGGCATGTTCCACATTCGTCTTCACATTCATACTTATAATTGGACGCATGTGCTCACATTTCTCACCTATCAAGAACATACAGTAGGGTGTGTGTGGATTGCGAACCTCAGATTTGGTAGACCACACTTGTACACGTCCCGAGCGCAATGCCAAAATAAACTATATGATAAAATAAATTATAGTATTGATTTAAGCAAATATTTGAGTATATAAACTTACAATATTATCGGCAACGAATTGCAAGCAGGAAATTAGTGTTTGACACTGCAATTTGTAACAGGCTCTCGATGACTTTAACATGGTAACATCGCCAACATCTTCAAATCCCCAAAGCGCTCCGGCCCATTCACGCCCCGTTAACTTATTAGTGGCTAATACCGCTTGTTGTTCTGCATTAAGTGCAATGCATTCCCAGGCTTGGTGCATGCGTATATGCCGATTGAGTGGTCTTTTGGCGTAATCGCGGGAGTTCAAATTGGGATACTCCGTGTCGTTTGCAAGACAGCTGTCATCCGGAGGCTGATGTTGCTCCGGCGTTCTATACGTGACACCGTGTTTTATGGGAAACATTTTACTTTTAAACTATTCTCAAAATTATTTAGAAACATTAAACTCTTTACGCGGATGGCAAAAATAATTTCACCAAACGAGTTGTTTGGACGTTTTTTGAGGTTATAATAATGAACGGGGTTTATATTTGCTCCAATCGAAGTAGATTTGCTCCCATTTTCGGTTGAATATCTAATCTACTCTAGTCGTACTCTCTTTTTTTTCTGACTTCACTAGATCATGGTATAAAATACTTATATTTTCGGTATATTTGTTTGATAATGAAAGTTTTCCATAACAATGAAGAAAAGTAAAATTATGAAACTTGATTTTTTGTTCGACTTTCTGGTCAAATATTCCGGACTTAAGTTTCAGAAGCCCAACACTGATAGGCGGCAAAATGGCAGAGTTGCCAAGCCTTAAGTGAACCGATAGCACCAAAGGAGCAAATGTAATAATCACCTGTTTTTTTGTTGTTGATTTTCCAACCTAAAATGTTAAATATTTATAAATTCATGTTCGTTTTGAGCCTGTGGCCTGTGGTTTGCATAAAAGCAACCGTAAAAATTTCCAGCATTTAAAATTTACAAATTGGCATAGCAGCATTTTAAATAAAATAGTTATATCAATTGGCACACTCCCTATGGTAAATTTCTTAAACCGAGTTTTAATTAACATTTAATTACTCTGTGCAACCCCGATTTGTGCATGATATTTACTTTTTCAGAAAAGAAAACTTAATTTATGGTTGATTTTTTCTTTCTTATAAAGCAAAAAACGTAATTTTGAATTGGTGTGCATTTAGTTTTGTTTTCCAAGCAAAAAATAGAACTCGAGAAATAACGATTAAAATTTTTGTAGAGAAATTGCAAACTCTTGTTATGCCATCCTCGGAAATTTCAATGTTTTGTTTTAATTCAAATTTTTTAAAATCGGGCGCGGCATTTGAGCACTCTAAACTTTTCCATAAAGATCGGAATCTTGACATTTATTAGTAAAACGTTGCACAATTTGTTAAAAGGCTAATTGACAATCAAAATAATGAATCTCTAATTTAATATTAATTTATCAAATCGCCTCTTTCCCCAGCTATAATATGTAAACTTGTTAAAAACGGGTTTATTTGTGTCTAAAACATTTATTTTTGTTTAATGTATGATTTAAAAAATTAGCAAATCTTCACAATAAATTATCTTGCAACTGACATTGCAACGCCTTTAACGAATTTCGCAGATGCTCAGTATCGGGTTTTTGATAACAGAAACTTAAACAAGTCGATACAATATCCTGTGCCTTCCCCAGTATGCGCCGTTTCGAACGATGCCACATGGAGCGCATATTCCCACACAACAATGTTACCACACGTATAGACGATTGCACCAGATGCCATTCATTACCTTCATTTGCCCAAACTCGTTCATTCATTGAAATCATTCGGAAATAGTACTCCATGAGAAGTTCAATATCGATATTCATTGCAACTAGTTTCTCAGGTACAATGCCTTCGGGAAAACGTAATTGACATGCCTTCAATTCAAGTTCACGTATAATAAATGCCAACGGAAAGCAATGACCTGATTCACGAAACTCCTTTACTAACGACTCGATCTTGGTGAACAAGCGTGTGCAACGTTCCTGTATGGTGCCAGTACCCTCGATAGCCTTATTTATAATTTGAGACCAAACTGTTTCGATTAACAACGGATCATTGTGATGTGAACAGTTTAGAATAGTTAATTTACATTCCCACAAATCGAATGGATCGGCAAATTGCTGATAGAGTTGTGTTATGTCATACAATGCGTAATTAAGCTTTTCCTTCGCTTGCAATACATTGTGTTCCGGTGCTGTATATGCTGAAAATGTATCCAAAATGCATTTTTGTACACGTGCTATTTCAAGTTTATCCTCAAGTTCCTTCAGCAATATACCATTGGCAATTGAAAAGCCTGAACTATCGTTACGCATACACATAACTGCACGTGCTAGATATTCAATACGTTGATCAAGTAGAATTGCTTCGCTTTCAGAGCTAGCTAAATTATCAAGAATATGTGCAGCTTCTGCATGACGCCCATTTTTCTCATAATATTTCCACAACAAATCGACTAAGTTTAGATTCCCTGGATTGTTAACTACATTTCGACGCAGAAATTCACCCAGACTTGGTTCTGGTAATGCCAACAATTCCGATATCATATCGTGTGCCATCAACCACTGATATATCGTGATGTGCAGAAGTGGATCTTTAATTTGTATGGCTAAATTTACAAGTTTACGTATTTGTACACTGAAACTATTTTCGTTGCTATCACATATTTCTCGTAGGAATTCAAAC
The DNA here is from genome assembly GCA_951828415.1 of Anomoia purmunda. Taxonomy (NCBI): domain Eukaryota; kingdom Metazoa; phylum Arthropoda; class Insecta; order Diptera; family Tephritidae; genus Anomoia; species Anomoia purmunda. Next base: position 8,095,058 of record OX639994.1, read on the forward strand.
TCCTGCTTTTCATTGGCGTTACAATAATTCTGATATATAGTATCTAACATCAAACGAATCTCTTTGTAGCATGTCATACGTGCGGAATATGCGGCATAACCTTCAGTGTCTTCTGTGGGCTCATCACTGGTATAATAACGCACGCCATTCTCTTCAGGATCCAATTTAGCTGCACAAGTTGCTGTTAACTCTATAACACCCTCGCCAAAGCCAGCCAATGAAAATTGTTGGCATATATTTTGTAGCGGTAAATTTGGTGCAGCATCTTTGCATAGCTGCAAAGCAGTACAAAGTTTTTCCTTCTTCCCCTCAGATGCTTCACAACTTTTTGCGGAAAGTAATATTTCCGTTGCCTTAAAAGTAACAGCATCTTCATGCCGATATAGATTGGGACAAACTTCTCTCAATTTCGCAGAAATGATACTAACACTCGCATTGTCTTTCAGATATGAATTAATTAGTGTAGCGATTAGTAAAGCACAAGAATCAGTGCGCGTAAGGGTTAGATCACGAAATGTACACGAACTCAATATTGTTTGTTCTTCTTTTGTTAATTGTGTTGCCAACACTTGAAACTGATGCTCACATAGGATTTTCCATAATGATATTATTTCGCAAATATGTTTAACTAATTGATATAGAGCGCTTAGGGATTGCTTCTCTTCCGATTGTGCTTGCTCTGTAGCATTGCGTTGATCGTGCGTTGTCTGTTGGCTGTGAGATGGAAGCATATGACTAAACCCATTTGAAATGCTCGTCAACGTCGAGTAAGTATTACGTGTCATACCAGAACAATCATTCACGATGTAAGCATCCATGAAGAGTTTAAGCGCAAATATATCTTCCAGTATCAATGTGCAATCAGACTGGGTTAGTGTGCTGCATAAATTCGTATCCACACAACGTTTCTTCCAAATTGGACGCAGTAAACGTGCAACATACAAATACAATCCATCATGTTTGGCTGAATGTATGACGGTGTTGTAGTCATTAACAATCAAACCGCCTTCGTGTCCAATATCATGACCTGCTGCTATTGGACTCAATGGATATTGTGATTGTTGCATTGTATGTGATAACTGTGGCGAGCGGGGCATTTGAATGCCGCCACCACCGGCGGCATGTGGCATAGGTGTTGAAACAAACATTTGTTGTGTGTTGCGTTCAATACCATAGTGTCCTAAATTCAATGATGGACTGAGAGGATTCATTTTTGTTGCGCCACCCTGCGTATTTGCAAGCATTTGATAATGATAATAAGGTTCACCACCATATAGAAGAAATGCCTGCGCGGCCCATAATGCCAAATCAGTATTACGAAATTGATCTGCACAAGCAATAAGCAGGGAAGTAGTGCAAGCTTCAGATTCAGTTTGTATTTGAAAAAATGCTTTGACAGCTTCATTATGTGGTCCACTGTATGCGGTAAGCAATTGTTGTAGAATATCTACTGGCTTTAGTAAAGCTATAATGTGAGCGCCTTGATTTGTCAGTAGCACTACCTTCTTGGGTTTTTTTGCCTTACGCAAAATCGAATTCAGTTTCGATTCGCATTTATCACGCACTTCAGCTAAACTCCAAACTATGCCATCTAAATTGAGCACTGTTGTTGCTTCTGCCAAATACGGACGGCTAAGGAACGGTGCTGAACTTATAGACCATAAGTTATCTTGATCTTGTTGCGATGTAGAAACTAATAGTAGTGTTCCTTCGCTATAATATGCAGAGTGTACCTGCTTTGGCTTATTAATTGTGGTGTTGGGTGTGTAGCCTGGCGGAAGGCGCACATGATATAAATAAAGTCCTTGTGGTTTATTAAAGTCTTGTGCCGTTTGTGAGGGAACCGAGCCAGGTGTAGTAGGTGGTGAAAACCCTGCTAAAGTCTGCCTTTGTAACGATGGAGAAAATTGTGTTGGCAGTTGTTGTTGTTGTTGTTGTTGATGATGCTGCTGCTGGTGAGGATTCTGTGTTGAGGTTAGTGGTCGAGTAGCAAAAAATAGACGGACACCGCTTTGTGTAATTGCAAGCAGATTTAAATTTAAGCTGTCATCCATGGCCAAAGGACAAATTGATTTGATTTTGGAGAAAATTGAGTTGTCAACGGTTTTTAATATACTGCTTGCACGTTGCATAACTTCGTTTTGCGATACCCGCGCAAATCGATGTGTACTGCTACAATCCGTACCTATATTCCATGCCTCTATGGATCCTTTCTCCGTTAATGTATACAGCATTTGTCTAATGTCATCTATTACGATATTAACTATTGGATCATTATCAGTAAATAGTTTGAGAAAATTAGGAACCATTGCAGATACAACGCTCTGTGAGTGATTCACTTTTTTACACCGCTTTCCGAACCAACTAGAATCTGCATGATAATCTATTTCATAAAGGCAACCATCTCGTCCGCCAAGAAAGATGCGTCCACTTTGACTACAGCGCACTACATTGATTGCAACATTATCAGAATTTAAAATAAAAATCGGTTTATTCATTAGTTGCATTTCTTCGAAAGTTGTGGTACTTTGCATATTTCGCATAGGAGATGAAATAATTTTTGTGGTATCAGCAAACGTTACACCCAAGACAATAATTTCAATTGGCGTAGTCAGAATTAATAAATACTTCACATCGTTAATAAAAACGCCGGGTTTCGGCTTCGCCAAGCCCACACTGACAATCAAATGATTTAATCCATCGTAGTACGCTACATCGCGGGCTTGCTCATAGGTCCATATATAAATTTCAGAGTCTATAGTTAACCACGCTCTGCCAATTTCGGGAAACAATCCCATCATACAATGGCATTTAATATGCTTGAAGTGCTCTAAAATTTCAGCTGGAATCGGTATCTTATTTACTGTATGCACTTGCATCGCAGATTTAGGGCCCAGCGGTAAACTGGATATATTTTGGTAATCATAATCATTCAGGCCGCTGGCAGTCGCGAAACCATGTTGCGCTACACCAGTGAGATTTATTTTGACATCTAGTAAACCCGGTGATGAACTGTCCCGAATGTCCATTCGCTCCAATATGTTGCCGGCCACATCCAAGTAATCGGTGGGACTGATTGACGGCATTTTAGCTTAAACTGATTTAAATTACAATTATAATTAAGAAATAAATCGAAAAATATGTTTCATTACCTATTCTAAATGCACGTACATATACTAAATGTTCAGATGCTTGAAATGTCTACCAAACTCCCGCGTGCTGTCGAAGTGGATTGCGAAGGTTGTGTAAGTTGTGCTCTTCAATGAGTGACTACTTTACAGAATGTTTACTTTGTAAGTAAATATTATTTTTTTAAATTAACTAATTTTAATTTATGTTTAAAGTCACTGTTTCCTATTTTTTACTATCCCAACCATTCACACACTCGATTTGCCGCGAATGGCAAATTTGTCTTCACCCGGCTAAAAATCCAACAAACGAGGCCAAAATATAAAACCAAGGTTGCTTTTTTTCTTGTCTATTGTGAATTCATCAACGCTATGGAGGTGAGCTATAGAAAATAGCAGTAGCAGTAGAACTTTTTTCTGGCAATTGATAGTAATCTATTTTAATAATTTATTAGCTATCCGACTGTTTTTTGTTTGTTTTAATTTTTGATTTTTCATTCTGTTCCTCAGGGAAAAAATATTTAAAACGAACGTGGTCAGAATTTTCGTAGAATTCAAATTTAAAAATATCTCTTTGTATCAGTGGACAGCTTTTGCGTCATATTGTTGGTGAATATTTTGAATCAAGGCGAATTCATATTAGGTGGTGTTATAAGTACAAAAACAAAAATGCATACTAACAAAATATACACACAATGAGAGAATGATTTACAACAAACACACCATTTTGACTTAACGGTCACCAAGCGAATCCAATCAACTGCTTGATCAACTTCACCTTACATAAATTCGCCTTATTTTGAATGCTATTTTCACAGCCGAAAACCAGTGCTGCCAGCATGAAATTTTTCAGCGAAAATTGATGGAATTAGGGAAAGAAAAATTTACGAATAAAAAGTACTCTCGAAAGTAAAGTTTTGACAACCGAGGGCTGATGGCTGAACAGGGCTAGGGCGAAATTTGACAGCAAGCATAGCCAAGATGAAGACGATAAACGATTCCGGTTCTTTGCGAAAACGTCTAATAAATGCACGGATTTCAGTTCCAGCATAATTGCAAAAGCAAATATTTTCTATACACATGTATAATACTTTATTTTATTGCTAGCTTAACTTGCTGGCCTTCGTTCAACGCACATTTGACATTTCTTTTATTTTCTACCATACAAAATTTAATTTTGTTCAGGCTTTATATGGGAAAAAGGGGCAATCGCGTAAAAAAATACCAAAAATCAACAGGATTGAATGGGCTACTACATATTCCAAAATTAAAAAAAAAAATAATAGCCACTTTTTTAATTTGTGAAATTCTTAAAAAAGAGTATTTGAAACTGCCATGTAATGGCTTTTATTATAGCATTAACTATATTTTTGTTATATATTATATATTTGTTATAATTAAACTGAAATAAGGAAAGATAAAAGTGTCACTATAATTTGTTACTATTTTCGTGAACACAGCTGTATATCGCAGGTCGACTCACGTATTTAAGAACAAAAAACGAGCCTTGGCGGAAAAATGCTAAGCCATACACATTTTTGAATAAGAGAAGCGAAAGATGTCTGCAGTAATCCTGCTACAACAAAATCCAGTAAAGAATTAGGGTATATTAATTGCAATGACAGCATGAATGTTTTACAGCACCCTTATAACTAGATGGCAAACAATAAAACACATTGATATCTACATATAATTATCTGAAACGGTTATTTATTCGAATTCTCTGCAATAGTTTATATATACATAACTCATTCATATCAATATTATCGATTTCATTTCTATGTGAATGTTTGTATGTATGTATGTAATTTATGTATTTTCATGATTTCGGGACATCCCAAAAAAAAAACTATTCAAAAGTCAAATATATGTGTTCTGTGTTGTTTTAAGCACTGGGGTCTTAATATGTTTACATATGTAATAGACAAAAAAATAGTTTGAAGCGACAAATTTATATCAAATTCCATCTACCTCATAATCTTTAAACAATTCATTGCGTATTTATCGTGAAATTGATGTTTCATTATACTGTCATTTCATTGGAATTTCATATATACACATATATTCTAGTATCATATGACTGCTGTATATTTTAAGAAAAGAAATAATTCAAACAAACTTAACTTAATCAAATTTTTAACATAAATTTGGTAATACATAACATTTTTTTAAATAAAATTTTCGAAGGGTTTTTCTTTTACATGTTTAATAAATCCACCTTGAATAGAAATAAATACATATCCATATTAATAATTAAATTTCATACTTTTTTTTCATATTTTGATGTCACGTTGATAACCAGACATACGTAAAGAAATTTTGTCTGTTCCGCTGGACATTAATTGTTAGCATTATCAAATAATTTAGCATTTCATTGTCTTGTTAAATGTCATATTATTACTTCTTTTCGTATGATGTATTCATTTCAATAATCCTTTTAATTTATATCTCAACTCGAGATCAGGCGCTGTAGCAAACAATTTATTTCTTTGTCATTATTTTCAAATATTCCAAAGCGTTTTGTGCAGCCTGCCTCTTAGCATCGGCTGCAGTTGGTCCAGAACCATGGCATACAGCTACTGGAAGAGAGGACAACTGTGCTAAGCATTGACATTGGTCACTAAAAGTCTTCTCTTCAATATCAACGTAAGTAACTTCAAATTGATTTTCATTAGCAATCTCCGACAACAACTTCATGTAATCAATTTTAGGTCCTTTTAGACAAGTTTTCTGAAAATTGAAAAAAAAATTATGTGTATGTTTAGAAATTCTATCCGAATATGCACTACATTATAGAAGAGTAATAATGTCGTTGTCAAGATCATGCCTTATTAATCACTTCATTGATTTGCCTTCTATTTCGATAAGTATATTCTATGGTTTTTTCTACCACGAAGAAAAGTTGCGAACAATATTAAGTCTTTTGCTATTTCAATGGTGTACCTCTTGCCTCCCTGCGTTTTAAATACAAAGGATCAAAGAAAAGTTACACAATTCTAAACCTAATCTAATTTGTTGCTTTCGATTTTGCTTAAATTGCCTTTAAAAAAATTAAACAATTCATAGGACACATATCGATGACTTTGAGTATTTACCTGCGACGATACTGAACACATGTTTTTTCGAAACTGCAATTTAACACTTTTATTTTTATTATTTTCATACAAGCTGCTGTTCAAGCTAGGTATGGACATTTCGGACCGGGTTTATTTTTTTTTGTTTTGGAGAAAAAGCAATAGGTTGTGTAGTTTTTGGCAATGCATGGGAAAAACGGTAGTTTTTTGTGGAATTTTGTACGACTTAGGCGACTAGGCGGCCGTTGTAGCTGAGTGTGTGGCGTGTATGCGCTAGCTCTTTCAGACCATGATGCATTGAATGAGCGGGTATTTTAAAAAGAGCATCAATTGTTCTGGTTATTGCCTATGTTTGTGTCTTGCATTGCTCCGCAATTCGGGTTACAGATTTTTCGGAATTATGGAAAAAATCCTTGTGCCATATACCAAGTTTGCCAAAATGAGCTGCAGCAGTAAGTGCTTGATATTTATTACAACTAAAATATTTTTTGTGAGAAACAGATGTACATATATTTACCAAAAAAAAAAAAAAAATACACAATTTTATTATTTCAAATTAGTGCGAAAAATGTATGATTTAGCCTTTATTTTGCCAGCAGATTCGGATGCCCCTGAGTTTAGAAGTGATTATGAAGAACAGGACCAAATTTGTGGCCCGTGGGAGGGAGTGTACTGATAGCAAAGACAAGGAATAAGTAAACAATGGGTAGTTTTGAAATGTAAACACTGGTGCAAGCAGAGTCCTAGTCGTTGACTAATTTGGAAACTAACCCTTTTTGTCAACCAGTTGTACATATGTACATATGTAGATGCATCGGTTACTGAGGAATATTTACAAGTTGGACAATTTTAATTTTTTTTGGAACGATATTCGGATACAATTTGATTTAACGGAACAATTCTGGGAATATATCGCCGCCTTTAGATTATTTCATATTTTGATAATACTTTTTCGAAAATGTCGCTGCTTGCACTAATGGCTTATCAAAAACAGCCCCTATAAGATTAAAAAATTCTTCGAAATGCATATAGCTATGGGAACCCGAATGTTAGTAGCAGAAACAATGGGTCACGACAGGGTTTTCAAACTAAATTAAAAAATTAACAATAAAATTGTATTCAAAATCAATTGAATTTAAGTCAGAATTTTCCAATTAATTAATTTGATAAAATATCCTTTGTTATTTGTGCCTGATTTGACTGTCTAATCAGTTACTAGTTAAAGCCACATTCAAAATCCATTCAGTAGTTTAAGAGATTACTTAGAATTTTCAATGTACAATCACGAAATTTCTACAGTTTTCTAAAACAAATATTCTCTCTAAGATTTCATGAAAATGCGGACTATAATGGACTCAATGTTAGCACTGATTATTTTAAGTTTCTTGTAGTAATTCGATAATTTTATAAGTATTTTTTAATTTACATACTTATATATGGATGCATTTTCCTTTAAAACTTTATTTTATCTACCAAGAATATGTTAAAAAACAACGTTCACAGAAGTAACTTAATCGAGTACCAACTAATATTATACCGATTCTGTTTGGAGGACGTCTTTGTTTACTTTTGTCTGGTTTCAGTTACATCTTAGCAACTAATAGACAATTGACAACACATTTTTATCAGCTAATTTTCATTAAGTTTTGAGCAAGCACTTAAACGGTCGATACCTATTTCTCAATATCTATTCAGGGGATTCATGCCATTTCCTTCAAACGACAGAGGGTCGCGTCACGCACCTGTCTACCGCTTTGATGTTTTTTTTGCAAACAATTGTTATGATAGCGAATAATACAAAATATGGACATAACATTAAGGTGTTTTTTAATTTTGAAAAGAAAGTTACTTTAAATCAAGTTTATCATATCGTTCGCATTGATAAAAAATTAACACGTGGTTAAAAACGTCCCTATATCGGCAATTGTTCCACAACGGCCCTATTTTTATATTATTCTTTTCTGATAAGCATCTCACCTGCAACTTGATCAATTTCTTTCCGGTAGCATTTTTAAGTGTCTTGTGGAATTGTGATACCTTACTACTATGCTGGCTGGTTATTGTCGGCACAGTGATATCTTTCAAATCACCATAATAATTTGCACAGTTACGACTCTGTAACGAGAAAACAAATTATGTTGAAACGCTTTCAAGCGAGTTAATTTAGTAAGGATTTTGTATTTTCCGATCTTCACAAATCTGATATGGTGACTTGAAATGTATCACATCTAATTATTTTAATTTAGTAAATATAACATGTCAAATAATTTATTACTTACATCACCATCGAGATCGGCACGCATTGATTCAGTTATTTGATTGTTGTCCAATGGATTTTCCTGCAAGCGTGTCCACATCTTGTGTGCAGCCAAACGCTTAGCAATCTTCTTACTTTTGCCCTTTCCTACTTCACGATAATTAAGAATTGAACAGGCTATGGTAAATAGCCGTTCATGAGGTAATCCAACCTCGGTTTCGGTCTCATAAGTTGGTGGTGGCCAGCGACGTGACATGCACATCTCCTGTAGCCACCCTATCGGATTTCCAACTATTTTGTCAGCGCCACTGCAAAGGAATTAATTATAAATAAGTTTTATTTCAATCATTTTACATTTTTTGGCAATGCTCAAACAATTACAAAATTATACATTATTTTATCATTTTATTAAAACTTACTCGCCGCTTCCAACTGCATTAGCGTTGCCGTCATTGCCAGCACTGGTAGCTGTACTGCCGCTAGAGGCTGCGCTAACACCTGCACCGGCGCCTGCCTGTGCTCCCTCGGGCAACTGTACACCAGTTAACTTATCAATTAGTGCACGTGCAGCTGAATGTTTAGCCTCTTTCTTTGAGCGTCCAGCGCCCATGGCCGTAAAGGGCACATCCTTGTCATTGAATGCGACACGATAACGAAATGTTGGCTCATGAATGGCGCCCTCAATTTGCACCAATTCATAATTGGGTGTTATTCCACGACGACTTAAGAGTTCTTGTAAAATCGAAACGGGAGTTTTCATAGCCAGCCCATTACTATCCGTCTGAAAATAAACATATTTCATATTAAGCGGGATTTCTTGTTTTCTAATATATAACAATTCAATTTGACGAAAAGCTTAAAACAGATTAAATATTTGTTTTAGAGATTAAGTGACAGTAAAATACTTATATTAATAACTCCTATGCTAAGATTGTTTGTAGCAACATTTAGCATAGGCTTGAAACAATATTTTCACTTTTTTTTTTACCAATTTCAATGATTCCTCAATAGCTAATTTGCTTGTTGCAGCTGTTAGGTCAGCAATTTTATCCTTTTTCGATTTAATGGGCCGAGGAGCACCTACGACTTTTGGAGCTTGGATATGACCGTTTGTTATGTTATCCAAACCGGTTAGTACTGACGGTCCAAGACCATCATACTGACGTCGAGGTGCAAAGCCGGCCTGCTGAAGCGGTTGATTTTCATTTCCTTGGATATTATCCATGTTTTTCGATTGTTTTATTTTCCTTGTTGCTTTATTATAGTTTAATTTTTATTTTGAATATACCTTGAAAATATGAAAAATGTATATTAACACACACCCACGTACATTCACTGAGTAAAGAAAAATCGATATTCTGAATATCGGCTAAAAAATAGGCGAATACGAAAAAAATTTTCCTTCTCAACTGGATCTAAAACTATACCAAAAACTATATCAGTTACCTATGCGTAGTGATTTGCACTGATTTTTATTTAAAAATAAATTATAATTTGCATTAAATTTATCTTCAAATAAAGAGCAGCAAAATCCTTCCCCACGAAACGTAGAGAAAAAGCGATTTGAAGCCAACTTTTACAAAAGAGTTCTGGTATTGTTGAAAATGAAACATTCTTGGCAAACGAAACAGAGCAGATTGTTTTCGGGGCAGAGCTGTGTTGCCATTTCGCAAAAAAAAAAAGATTCTACCAACTTTGATAGAATAATTTTCAAATTTCATTCAGATACATTTTGTTAGAAAATGTGTTAAACTTCTTGTAAACGCATTTTTGATATACTGGACTACAAAGAAGTTGCATCAGTGAAATTATCCACTGGTAAGAAATGTTAGCTTACTTCACCTCACCATAAACCAATTGGATCCAATGAGATTCTAATATCAATCAGCTAAGGTTAAATTTGTTGGGGTGTGGTGAAATAAGCTAAAATATTTTGTTGTCATATCCAGTTAAAGTATGCTACTTCTTTGTAATCTACATTCTTTGGTCTTGATATCGCTCCTGAATATCGCCAAATGTAGAAATTATGCTTTTTCTTGCACAACGATCGGATTCAAAACTAAAAGCAGGGCAAATTTATTTTGACCATTTTCACAAATTTGTTTATAAAAAGGAAACCATATTTTATTTTTTGTCCAATGGAGTTTTAATAGATATCATAATATCCAAATCCCGAGTACTGCTCCTAGTTAGCCGAGTCAGGATTGAATTTATCATTTAAAGTGGTTTCTATTTCCATCTATCACTGTGATAACAGTTTAAAATATCATAGTATAAGCCAATTAATGTTAATTAAAAATAACACTTTTCGACTAACATAAATGCTTGCTACAAGTATTTCCTTTATTGTTTATTATAGTAAATTTATACAGAATGTTTAAACATTTTTTACGCAGCATCAACAAACGCCATATTGCCACGAATGCGTATTGTGCATGACTTGTGTTGGTATGTATGTATGTATGTATATATGTAGGTCTGAAAATTCAGTTTTATAAACATTTTTAACAGAATCGCACACTATTACTGCTAGAATGGAGAATATTGCTCCGACGCAAAAAAAGAAACCTTAATAAACGATAAACAAATCGTGCATGTGAATAAATTTCTAAACGTAAATATAATATGCTTTTTTTGTGGTATGGTAAAAAGAGCATTGAGAGCGTCCGACTTAATCATCGCTCAAAAAGTCATCATCTAAATTAACATCTGTCGTATCAATATTATCATCCAACGTTACACCCTCAATTTCCAAATCCAACTCGTCGTCAATATCTTCGCCATCATTGCCCAAACCATCTGAGGATGTTTTATTTAATAGAATAGCTGAGGCAGCAGAGGTGGTGGCGATAGCTGCAGCAGGCGCATCGCCTTCAAAGTCATCATTTTTCTTATACGACTGCGCACCTGGCTTGCTACTATTACTCTCAAATACACCGCGTTCCTCTGCTGCCCTTAACTCCTCAGTAGGATTACGCTCAATGTTGAGTGGTAGTTTAACTGCAGCAGCGGCTGGCAATTTTTTATCCTGTGTTTTTTGCAAAAATTCTTCAACACGCAGCGCCTCACCAAGTCCAGGAAAGAGATTTTCATATTTGGCTGGATCGGCAAGAGATTGACCAGCTTTTTCGTTGAATTTTGTCAATTCTTCACGCCAAAGCTCCACAACGCGTGACATTTGACTCGGAATGTATGTGCGTGCGAAGAATGCCGCTTCGGGTAGACGATTCGTTTCAATTAGAATGTCTAGGCAACGTTGCACATCGGCGCGTACGAATGACGAAAGAAATGCTATATTGTGACGACCTTGTTTGGAACTGCTCTCCGCTACTTCCTCTAACATCTTTTCATCGCCTGCAGATGTCGCCAGCAGTAAGAGACCACTGAAATCATTTGCTTTCTGCATGCACTCTTTCACAAGTTGCATGTTGTTTTTGCGTGAAGCAACATCAGCTAATTGTGACCACTTTTGTGGATTTTCTGCTTCGCGCGCTAGTTTCACAGCTACATCCAATTCACCGATTTGCAATGCCAAGTCGAATTTATGATCGGGATCGGTGGAAACTTGTAATGCTTGTTGCTTAAATCCTTGCTTTTCCAAGAAGTGCGCCACACGTGTGCGATGCTCTTTAGGCACGGTGGGTAATACCAGATCGGCACGTTCAAAATCGCGACGCATAACCGCTGTTTGATATTCGAGTACCGATAACAGTAACGAAAATGAGATAACATTCAGCTCCTTGTCACCCAAGTAGAGACGATTGTCTTTTGGCACATAGCCAAGCAAATACATCGTGCGATCCAAATGTGATATGGTAACGATTTCGCCACCAACACAGTAATTAATACGATTTACAGAATTTGTGTAAATAAAGCAGTCCCCAACCCAAATTCCGGTCTTTACCACTTCATTGACTTCACCTGCGAAATGATAACATGGATAAAAAATTAGTTGTTGGACCAGCGGCATTATTTTCATTACATACCCAAAACATCAAATGCACTCTCGATACCGTCATCTTCGAGACCTTGCTTGCTCTCCAAAGCTGAGGCAACAGCAGCAGTATCTACCGAGAGTATAAAATAAGATTCATCGGTGGCAAGACATACCAATGTGCCGGCTTCGTTCCAGAAAACATGTCTTGGCTGCACTTCAATACGACGCACCAACTGTAAAGTTTCCCAGTCATACAAGGCCAAACCAGATGAGGTTTTTACACCAAACAAATAACCCCCGTATATATTTTCTGCGCCATATTCTGGCGTAAAACTTTTACGCTCTTTAAAATTACGGAAAACACGAACTGTTCCATTATTTTCACGTATGGCATATTCATTGCTCTCCAAGGCCCAAACAAATTCTTGTGCCGATCCAAATGCCTTGTTGCGCAAAGCCATAGATGTGTAAATTATGTATTCCCCATCACCACACACCACCACAAATCGGCCATTGGGATTGTGCGCTATGGTTTGTGGATAAATCTCACAGGCACCCATATCTTTAACGGCCACCGGCAAGCGTTCGCCATCTTTGATTTCCGTATCATCAGCCATAGCTTTTAAGTTTACCTGTAGAAGGTGAATAGTAAGTGGTTTTCGTATTAAGTAGTGTAATAAGCTTTACCTGTTGCATTTCAGAGTGTTTTGCCCAAATAATTTTTGAGCCTATTACATCCATTGACATAGCTGGCTCTTCTCGGCCGACTTTTATAATAATTGATCCTTCATCATAACCCAACGCAACATTATTGCTACCACGCATACATGAAATTGTCCAAACTCGTTCAAATCCATAATTGAGGCAAGTTTCTAAGCGATAAGTACCCGAATGCCATATTCGAACGGTGCCATCCTCCGAACCGGTTAAAACAATTGGTAATTCTGGATGGAAACAAACTGCAGATATATTTTGTGCATGACCTTCCAATGTTTGCACACACGTTTTGTTTTGATAGTCCCAAATCTTAACCAGCCTGTCATCTGCGCCGGAAATTAAATAGGGTTTATCGCCGCCATGATAGTAGTCGATACAATTGATTCCTTTTTCATGTCCTTCTAGTGTAAAGTTTGCGAAGGTTGAACCGAGTTGCCAAACTTTGACTGTGCGATCGAGTGAGGCCGATGCGAAAGTGTTATTATCTTTAGGATTGAAAACAATCTGCATAACATAATGTGTATGTCCCTCAAATACGCGTTGACATGCCCACATTTTTTCCCAGTTCCACAATTTTATCAGCATATCATCTAAATTGAAATAATTTCTTTATATCTGCGCTATCAAATGTTTACATTTCTAAATACTTACCACTGCTAGTCAGTATAAGTGGCTGTGTCGGGTGAACGGCAATGCATCGTAGATAATCCGAGTGTGCCTCGAACGAATGTAACTTTTCTAGAGTATTGTAATTGAATACACGTATTTGCATATCATCGGAACCTGTGATGAGCCAATTTTTTCGAGCAACAAAGCGCCCACAACGTACCGGCACATCACAAACCTCGAAATCTTTCACCAATTGTTGGTTCTCATAGTTCATAATGTGTACGTGGCCATTGTAAAGTGCACACAACATCCATGGCTCTGATGGATGTAAATCGACACATTTTACGCGATCCGAACGCGATGTTAAACGGCGTTTTATGTCCAATTTAAGTGGCATTTTGTTATAAATATATTTTATAGTTCACTGCTCTAAAACTATAGAAAATTGCATCAATTTATTAAACAAACACCACCACAATTAATTTATCGCCTCAATAGCTCATAAGAAAATTGGATGACGTTCCTTTCTGAAGGTAAATGTCAAATTAGAAAAAAGAAATCGGAATTGCCAGCATTTAATGTAACACATGATACAAGGTGTTCGAAATTAATAAGATTTCAATATTTAAAACTTTTCCCCGAAAATATATCAAAGTCATTCACAATTTGTTGTGTTACGATTCGTAAATTGGAATTTTCGTAATCTATAGGTTCGGAAGAAACTCACCTCGCAATTACACCAGACAACCCTGCCAATTACAGAGTCAATCCACTTTTAGGCAACAGTCGTAAATTTAATTATACCTTTAATTCTAATAAAAGCAAATTCATATTTCGTTTTCCGATTATCTTTTGCTACTTTTTCGCAAAATGCAATGAAATGTGTATTGCTCATGTATTTTGTTTATGTAAACAAAACAACCCAGCGAATTCGGCATTCAGCTAATGGGACACTATATATTTTTTGGGTGGAATTTCAAAAAAAAAAATCTGGTAACATATGTTAACAAAAACGGCTCAATTTTCTCCCTTCTACAACAAAAAGTGTCAACACTGCACTAAAATGATGGAAATAGCCGCGACAGATTAAAAAAAGAATAACTGAACTTTTGATTTATTTTCGTGCCTCGTAAACTTTAATAAAACTGATCGTTGTGTTATTATTATTATTCCTTGTTGCTTCGCTTGTTATTGTTCGATTAAATATCGGTATAGTTTTATGCAGCTCCTACAATGGCGCGACATGATAACATCGCCACACAAAGCCAGGCATCTAGCATCTGGGGACAGACTCAGAGTCAGCCGATTGAGAATATAATTTGGGGACGTCTATATGGGAAGAATATAAAAATTAAATCGATTGGTTAGTATATGGTTGTAGATATTATACATAAATAATTTCATTGACATGAATGTTGAATCAAAACATGCGTGGACGTGGATATGCACATCAACCCAGTAGTAATATGAACCATGTGCGTATATATTCCCAGTATCAAATGCGGGCAGCACTATAAATTTCCTTATGTGCATAAAATAAGTAATAATTTTTTTTGTTTTGTTGTTTTTATTTTATTTATTTTAGATCTAAATTCCGATGAATTCACTGCAGGGCGCGGCGAAGGCAGTAATTTAATGTTAACATTAGATTTTTTACCAGAAAAAATATTATACCGTATATCAAAAGTACATTTTACATTAAAACGTGCAAATTGTGATATTTCTAATCCGGTGTATATACAAGTAAGATTAATGAAAAGTATAAATATTTAATGAACACAACTAAAAATTATATCTTTAAGGACAACTCTCGCAATGGTACATTTGTGAATGGCGAACGGGTAGGAATGAATAAATCACGTATTTTACAAAACGACGATGTCATTTCATTGTGTCATCCCATGAATAAAGGTATAATAAACTACTTTGGGCGACATATTCTTCTTTTAATTATTAAAATAACCATTTTTTCCTATTTATAGCTTTTGTATTCAAGGACCTCTGTCCGAATGATGCATTAGGCTTACCAAAAGAAATTACAACAGCGTACTATGTAAGTAGAAAGTTAGGCTCGGGTGCATGTGGATTAGTCCGTCTAGTTTTTAACATACGAAACTGCGAACAATTTGCAATGAAAATAGTTAAAAAGAATCTACTAAGCGAGTGTAGTGCTATCAGCCGAAATAAGCCGACTAATTTGAATGACCCAGAAAAAGTGCTAAACGAGGCGAATATAATGAAGAGTCTCGCGCATGTAAGTAGCAAATAGTTAAAAAAATAAATATTTAATATTAATTAGAAAATTCTTACCTCAAACTTGTAGCCATGTGTCATAAAAATGCTTGATATTATTGATAAGCCTGATTCTGTTTATATGGTATTGGAGTTCATGAAAGGTGGTGATTTGCTCAATCGAATTGTGACATATAAAAGACTTACCGAACAAATATCTAAACTATTTTTCTTCCAAATGTGTCATGCCGTTAAATATTTACATGATAAAGGTATATTTCTATGCGATGCTGCCCTAAACTATGACGTTTTAAAGTTACTATGATTTGACAGGTATAAGCCATCGGGACTTAAAACCGGATAATGTATTACTAGAATCGTCGAACGAAGAAACTTTATTAAAAGTTTCCGATTTTGGACTTAGTAAACTTGTACAAAATGATTCAGTAATGAAAACACTATGTGGTACACCGCTGTATGTAGCACCAGAAGTATTGCAAACTGGTGGACGAGGAGCTTATACGAAGAAAGTTGACATTTGGAGTCTTGGTGTTGTGCTTTTCACTTGGTATTTTCTAATTTACATATTATTTTCTAGTCTCCATGTATTAATTTTCCACAAAACTCTTTTATTCAGCTTAAGCGGTACCTTACCATTCTCAGACGATTTTGGGTCGCCGGCCAGTGAACAAATAAAACACGGACGATTTCGTTTTAATCATCCATCTTGGAAAAAGGTCTCACAACGTGCAACTACGCTTATTAGAGAAATGTTGATTGTAGACCCCGAAAGACGGCCAAAAATTGATGATGTCTTGAGAAGTAGCTGGCTGAAAGATAAAGAAATGTTGCTAAAAGCTAAAGTTTTAATGCAGCTAGACGATATGAACTTTATGGAAGAGGAGGAGGAAAACTTTTTGCAGCCACCAAAAAAGCGAGCGAGGAGATAGGTTATGTATTTATGTTTTTTTTTTTTTTTTTGAATACTTACTCACTAGGACAGTATTGTTGAAAGTGTGTGTTAACTGTATTCGATGTTAGGTGAGTGTCGGTTTTGTATTGTTTAAATTATAATTATATCATCCCATCTATGAACTATATTTTCAAAAATAATTTGAAAAATTCACCTTTACATGATTCTGTAGGAAAATATTTTAAGTTTGCTTTAAGTTCCATGTGTACGTGTTGAAAGAATCCCAGGAATATGCATTTAAGTATTTTATATTTTTATAAACGCTTTACTACAATTTAGTTGAAATCTTTACTCGTATAATTTAAGAAAAATATTTAAAGATAACATACTAAAATTTTGTCATGCAAATTAAATTTGTTTTTGTTGTTGTTGAGCGCGAAACACCCTGCCGGAAAAATGTAATCGTAAATTGACATAACATATACAGCACATGCCCCAACTATAACACCACCACATATTGACAAGTTTTGACTATTCATTTTAATTTAATTTTTTTTTTTCTAATAAGGATATAGTACATTCCAAAACAAACACCGGTTAAATCAAAGTTTCAAACTTTTCAAATAAGGGACGAATTCAACAAACTTTAAGGGTTTTAAAATCTATGATTACAATATTTAGAAAAAATTTTGGTAAGCAGATTTATAGCCCAGCAAAAAAAAATATAAAAAATTAACGGTAATAGATTTAAAGCGTACACGATATTTTAGTTTATATTGTTTTATAAATTTAATTAAATATCGATCCATGTAGTGGTGCTATAGTCATGACATGCACCATATGTATGTATGTATGTAAATGATAAAATATATCGTAAGATGGCGCAACCGAATTTTTTTCGAAAAAAATCTATTTTTATTGAAAAATGATTCAATGTTAATGTACAGCTAATATATTTAAAATCGTGCGAATTTTACAATAATTTTCGAGGATTTTTAATCAAAAAACCATTTTGTTGGTTTTCAAATAAAATGTTCAGCCATTTTGTAAGATTTTCGGAACACGCCTAATTGATATAGGTTAATTTGTCAATGTTCTGAGGTTTGAATGTATATATATATAACTGTGTACCGACACGTTTGTCAACATTTTACACTCTTTGTTTCTTACATTTTTGTTTTTGCATTTATGAAGATATCATTATCAAACATTTCATTTATAATACAGATTTATTATTAATCAATATATGTGTAAAAGAATATGTATTATTAAATATATTATTGTTGAAACCTTTTTTAATGGGTAAATTACACAAAAATCGTCCTTCCAGTATATTTAAATGAATCGGACTGTTGACAACATCCAAGAAGTATAGTGGGACATCCTACTGGGTTTTACTTCGTTGGGTTTTGTTTCTTCATCAGAAAATTAGATATATTTTAATTTTCAAGCCTGAGCACAGGAATATAGTTTATTTTTCATAAAAATATCCAGACCTAAAATTTTGAGATGTTTAATTTAAAAATCAAAATATCGCTTTTTCGCGGTTAGAGCTGGACATTCAAATTATATTCTGATCAATTTATTGATGTTTTTGATTTCGAATCGTTTTGAAAAATAAAGGCTACCTACTACCAACCGATCCCGCGACAAAAATATCAAAAACGTATGTTCTTGGTTTAGTATATATTAAAAATCAAACAATTTAAAATCGTAGTTCAACTGCGATTATAACGATTTCCATCTCCACGACGTACAACATCCTTATATTCGTCCATGCGGCGCATACGATCTAAGTTTTCGGGATCATCATTCTCAATTTTCACCTCTTCAATAGCCTTTTCCTGATCTTCTTTCTCATTGGGATCTTGTGCAGCGGCAATTGCTTGTTCCCGATTCATTTTCGCAACCTTTTCCTCATCAGGAAAGACGCCGTCGCGCACACGCTGATCGTAGAATTCATCGACTGTCATTACCGGCAAACTGGGATAACCAGCACCAAATACTGCTTTTTGTGCGGCATTACGTGTGATAATAAACGGTTGCATTGGTTTACGCTTCGGTTGCTGAGCATTAATCGGGTGGTTGTGGTGGTGGTGGTGTGGGTGCTGGTGTGAATGACCTGCATGCTCCGAATCCGTTGCTCGTGTGGCTAAAGTGGCCGAAAAGTCATCTCTTGGCGCTTTTGCACCATCAGCAGGAGCTACATGCATTTTACGCATTTCAACCATTTGCTTCTCCAGTTTAATACTATCCAATTCTTCGTTTGCATCAATCACGCTCTTATTGAGAAGTTTTAAAAAAAATTCTCTACGCACTTCATCGTCCACACTTTTGCTACGTACCGCTAACTTCATTTTCTTTATAAATTCTTCCAATTCCTTCTTTTTTTGAAATTGTGCAATTTTGTTATTGCGTGCATGCGCTGCACGCATTAATTGTGCAAATTCATCTGTGTTGCTACCATCCATATTAGCTGAATTACTTTTGCGTTCCTCACCTAGCTCATACTCTTGACAGCGCTGCAAAAAGTCTCTACAATTAATTTGAAGTTTTAAATAATTATTGGAATATTTCAAAGATTTTTTCGGTTTCAACTTACTTTAAGTACACTTCAGCAATATGCAACACTTCCCCGCGGTCTTGCTGTTGCAACTTTAAAGCCACTTTACCCAAAAAGAAGGGTAGCAACAAATACTGCAAAGAATCCGTTGACACCTCATCAATGAGTTCGTTGGAACTGAATAGACCAATCCGGTTTACAAAAGTTGTAGCCGCTTCAAATTTCAACATTGTATCTTTAACTTTGTGCTGGGTTTGTAAAATGTTTTAAGTTTATGAAGCCGGTATATATTTAATATTTACATATGTACATATATGACAGTGATACTAACTTGGTACTCCGAGGAATTGAAGGGTAAAGAAGTTTCCTCTAACTCTTCGAGTGCTTGCCAGCCATTTGAGAAAATCGCCGACAAACTTTGATCATTGGTTTCTGAATCTGCATCTTCTATTTGCGACATTGTTGATTTTTTTTGTATATGGGAAATCTTTTTACACAAAGTTTGTATTATGAAAGTAATCGAGCTATAAACACAAAATTATATTAGTGGAATATGATAATTACAGGGTGTCGCAGCTTAGCAGAGTTACCAAGACTCAAAGTAATGATGTGTGTTATTTTCTTATTGGCAATTTTTCTTAACTTTCGAAAAACCATCTGAGTTTTGATGTATGAAGGAAATCTTCATTTTAAGCGATCCTTGTTCAAAG
This sequence comes from Anomoia purmunda, assembly GCA_951828415.1. Taxonomy (NCBI): domain Eukaryota; kingdom Metazoa; phylum Arthropoda; class Insecta; order Diptera; family Tephritidae; genus Anomoia; species Anomoia purmunda. The sequence goes on from OX639994.1 coordinate 8,115,198, forward strand.
ACATTATCTCAGAAAACTTTATAACGGGAAATGGAGAGGCATATTTTACTTTAACATAAGAGTTGTGTATAAAAAATTATGTAGAGATATGCTATATTTCATCGCTACAAACTTTTGTAAAAAAAATACAATTATTATCACTTTCTTTAGTAACAGTGAACGGAACTGTTATGTGAAAATAAAATTTTTTCCCTTTCCAACTTCGTAGAATTCGATTTGGCCAAATTTGTAAACTAAAAATTACCCATTTCTTAAAAAACTGGAAACGGCAACTCTGCACAGTGTGTTTTTTGTTGTTTTTAATATTCTACTTATTCTAGCTTACTAATTTCACTTCTAGTTTGTAAACAAAAACTAAAAAAGGGGATTAAATTCAATAACTATAGTTTTTTTTCGAATACCCCTTAACTTATTTACGGCAAGGGCACGGGTGCTTCAACTTCCATTAAGAAATGGGTGACTACGACTCTGACGACGAGCAATCACAAATAGAGAAGTTGCGCTATGCTAAAGTGCCGCAGGGCATGTTTGTTAGCGGCTGGGATGACGATGCCGATGAGTTGATTGAGGAGGACAAAAATCCACAAGGTAAGCCAGAGTTTTGAAAATTGTATAACTCCAAGCGTTACTAAAATTGTATCATTCTATTAAATTAGCCAGTATCGAACGCATGATTCTTTGGGCTGTAAATGAAAATAAAATAAACAAGGTACGAGACATATTGAAAATAGATGCCGCAGCTGTTTCTGCAGTGGACGATGATGGTTATACGCCGCTACATCGCGCTTGTTACAATAATTTTGTAGATATTGCCAAATTACTGTTGCAGTACAAAGCAGATCCAAATGCACGTACAAAGATGGGCTGGACGCCATTACATTCGGCGTGTAAGTGGAGTAATGCGGAATGCGCTGAATTGCTGCTACAACATGGTGCTGACGTGAATGCCAGATCGGAAGGTGATCAAACACCACTGCATGTAACAGCAACAGTATCCAACTGTCGCAATATGGCGACTGTGCTCTTTATGAATGAAGATATCAATCCGTTGGCGTTAAATAATTCTGAAGAAACGGCCGAAGTGATTGCGCGACGTACTGGGCTGTCATATCCCGTTTTTGAAATGGGTCATCCGGCGTACAAAGTTGAAACTGGTATAATTGATTAAAAAGTTTGAAATACTCAGGCGATCACATAGCCCGGAACACGTTTTGCAACTCTAAATATGATCAACTCTAATAACTATAAAAATAACTGCATACTTAGAAGACTTTAAAATTTGATTTTTTTTCATTTGTAAATAGATTCAGCAAACGGTTTTCGTACAACTGTGTTTTATTTAATTTTGAAAAAATATGAGAATTCTAGGAATATAAATATTTAGCTTACTTTAATACTTTTTAATTTATTGATAATTGAGATTTAGCCCGCTTGTGGATTGCGTAAAAAGTGTTCATAGTATGATTTCGTATAGTCGACCATTTGATCTTGCATTGCGGCCGGCACAAAATTCGGATTACCTTGGCCACCTTCTATCGTACCTTTGGCAGTGTAGCGCATATAGCTGGCAACTGTTGTCTCAGGAGGCAGTACTGCGCCATCCTCTATGATACAGCAATCCTTAAGCGCACAACGACGTCCCTGAATAAAAATAAGGGATTAAATCAAAAATATTATGCTAATAAAATTTTACATATAACCATATAATCTAATATTATTGTTATTGCAAGCCCCCCATTTGAAAATTTCTCTACTTTATACTCACTATAATTGCATTCTTCCCAATGTACACGAATGATCCAATGGAGCTCGCAGACACTACCGCCCCCTCGCCAATGTAGACATGATCTCCAATATGCATAGGAAAGAACGCTATACCTTTGCTAAATTGTTTGTAGGGTGGGCGGATGACGGCATTTTTGCTTATGACACAATAGCGACCGGTGCGGACATTTGCTAAATCGCCACGTATTATTGCGCCTGTTTGTACTACAACTTTTCCATTTAACACGATGTTTTGTGAGCCACAGAGAACAGTTTGCCTGCTGACTTTGTTTCCAGAAGCCTAAATTTCAGAAATTAGGAGAAAGCTTTGCATTTAAAATTTAATTTATATCGTACTTACAGTCTCTACGTATTCATCCTTGCTGTAATATGTATCTGCAATTTCCATGTTTGATTTTATTAAAGGCGTTTAAGGAATGTGAAAATTTCTACGCTCCAAATTTCCTGTTTTCAATTTTGTCCGTGTTGATGACAAACTCAGCAGCTGTTTTTTTCTTTTTGCACTCAGCTGCCATCTCCATTTGTAAATATTTACGAATGTCATAGAGAGGATAAATTCAAATAGATAAATTGTAAATCAATACTCCATACAAGAATTAAAATACAAGTATTAATAAAAATTAATGTAAGCATATGTATGTGTATTATTTAAATAAATATATATATTTCAGCTTAAATACATTAAATTATTATTTATAAAATACAAGCAGCTTACCTTTTGCATTTTCCTAACTTCTAAGTCACCCTGTGGCAGACCTAGTATCTAAGCGGTGGTCCACATAAGAATTTCGCGCAGCCGTTAGTTTGACAGGACAGTATAGCCCAGCAAGACTGGCGGATTAAACTAAGTTTAAACTAGGTTTAAAGTTGGGTTAAAATCGGAATAGCGAGTTTAAATTTAGTTTAAAAGTCATACAGAGTTAAACTCGTCCGGAAAACCGATGGACACAAATAAAATGCGAGATCGGAGTAGAGTGAAAAATATAATGATTTTTCGTAATAACGGTCGATCGCGGATGGCCAGGGCGTCGGGTCTAGGGTTCTGGAACGGATTTATATTCATCTAAGGACTGTTATTTCAGCAATATTTTCCAAATGTTAATTGCTACATTTTTTTACTGTTATAACAATAAAAGCTCTTGCAATACAATCACATTAAAGCGGTCTACTTCAAACTAGCCGGGCTGTCGACAAAATGGTCTTTACCATTAAGCTCATCTAGGGTGAGGCCAAGAAATACGCAGCTTCGACGGGGTCGGACCAAAGAGAAAGGAACGTTAGATGAGTTAGTTTAAGAGGGAGAGAAGAGTCTTCACATGCCGGACATGTACTGGGAATGGCTAGCACGATTGTGGATAAGTATAGAAACTCACGAGGAAACTTCAGTTCCTCCTCTGCTATTGGTGGTTGTTTGATCCCAGCGGCATTTACAAGGCGACAATTAACGAAGGTGGCGATACTCTATCGGTGAATGCCGAGATGACGTGGGTGCGCAAGTAGGTGTCCGTTATAATGATCTTGACGATAGTATCCAACGAGGAACTGCTTGATGAGCAACAGGTTATACTCCTTAAATGGGAGTACGCATTCTTCTTATTGTCGGTGGTGCTGTTTAGACGACATCAGAAGGTATTCCAGAGAGTTGATCTTGTTATTACGGCGATTTAAGATGTCATTTTCTGAATCAGAGGACCTAAATCCATCGAAAGCGCTTCTTTGGAAAAATAAATTAGTCTAAAAACACATTTTTTTTGTAATTTGGATTTAAAAAAATTATAAATATTAAGGAAGTAAAGAAAGAAAGACAAACATTTTTAAAATGTCACGGCCCTATTAATTTTTCCGGCACTTTATAATTAAATAAATAAACAAAGGAATAATCAAGCCAATTAGTAGTTAAAAATAAAATACAATGAATAAAAAAATAAAGAAATAAATTTAAAAATAAGTAAATAAATTTGAAAACAGAAAATAAATATATGATATAAATAAAGAAGTGTATATGTAAATAAATAACTGATCTCGCGTTAATATTTATAAGAATTTGAAATTTTCTTTGCCGTCAGCTGGGATAATAATCTAGGATCCGGGATATACATATGTTTTCTTAAACCAAATTCTTCTCTGTTCAACTCTATCCAGATTCACTATTTATATATCTAGTTACTTACCAAAAAACCCAAACCAAAATCCATACCATTACCAAATGGCAACTAGAAATTCTTAGACGTCATGATTATCTTGTCTAAAAAAATGTACAATACAAAAGAGTCAAGATTAAACAAGCTATGTATAAAACAAAACGTAACTTCCACTAACATAAACTTAAGTAATATTAGAACTTAGTTTTATTAGTAAGAATTTTACACCATATATTTATGCTGACCTTGTGCGTTCATAATTTCCTAAACTCAATGCCAATCAACGCCACCAAAACCTCAATGTGCAATGAGAAGCGTAGCTTTAAACAATTCGTTACAAGTATACGGCTATAAATGTGTAGTATGTATGTAAATATATAAATATGCGTTACTTTGTATTTATGTTTGTACATATATGAATTACACTTATATGTAAATATGTTTCTCCATATATTCGTACATACAAATACAATGTACATATATTCTTTACAAGTTAAAACATCGCACGAAGACGTTCGAACCGGCTTTACCAAACTAAAAAAAAAAAATTAGCTGTAATTTAATAACAAAATTAATATTAAGAATTGTGGCACGCATAGAAAAAATATAGATTGAAGTTGAGTGTTTAGTGCATGACTTGAAGTTCTCTTACTAAATGAGGAGCCTGCAGTTTTTATGGGAGTTTTTCTTTTATAGAACCCATAGTTATTACCGGCCGAAAAGCAAGAGATTTTCTTTCTTTTATACAAAATTCTCAACAATTTTGGAATGAACCTATAACTTTTGGATTAATAACCGATATATTTATGCATTTAGTATCATATATGAAAATAAACTAAAGTGGTGGACAAATGAAAGGGATGTGAATTTCATGAACGTACCCTTCCACATCACAGAAAGCGAAAATCAATTTTAACCCTTTAAAGACTTTTGGAATTTCAGGCCTTATTTCTATTTCATATAAGCAAAAATTGGTACTGTTTTTCCTTCGGAAATATAAAAAAAAACATATGGATTATGCACAAGGTGTCACAATATTGTCATAAATCATAAACTCAAATTATTTTAGATTTCTAAAGTTGTGTTCTTGGATTGCATTGAAACAAAAAATTCAAACTATGCAATTTTGGATTTTTTAAATTTTATGACTTATGACACTTTAGGTCATCTTGTGAATCACCCAATACGTATTATATATTAAGATTTCCACCAAAATATTTCGGAAAAATCCTAAGATTTACGTGAGCTGGATCGATTTGAAAACAGCATGCAATATGTGGTTGTTATGATTCCGATGAAAAATTTTCAAACTATTTTCATGCATACCTCTTTTATCACCTGGGGTAATTTTGTTTTTAAAGAAACTGCATTTTTAAAGGTACTTTCAAATCGGTCCCGCTGACGTTAATCTTAATATTTTTCCAAAATATATTGGCCGAAGTATATAATACATTTTATAACTTCGCTGGAAAAACCACAACTTTTTTTGAGCAAATCATTCCAACACCAACTTTTCGACCTGTCGGAAAAACAGAAGATAAAGAAGAAACGAAATCAAAGAACCTAGAGTAATTTGACTTTCGCTGATTGATATTCGAATCTGATTAAATTCAATTCAGTTTCATTGTGCGGGGAATCGGGCGAGAGGTCTTGCCACGGGAAACGAAACGTCATCCAACTTCTTTGTAATCTACATTTATTGCCAATATGTTAGAAATAATCTGCTTGGCCATGCCTGGTCTTGGAAGTTCGTTTACAGTTTCCCTGTATGTTGCTGTGTCTAGCGACGCAAATGCGGTGAGGAGATGGTTAAGAGATCAGTGACTGTCCACTATAATATTTGAATTGCATGTGAAGTAGCTCAGAATTTTTATCGCTGCCTGCTAGCACTAAAAATAAAGATATCCCTTCTTATAGTCTCCATAACAACTTCCCCTACCTTGAGAAGACTTCATTACGAAAATTGTCGGTTACCACTTATTTAATAAGCTAACTTGAATATTAAAGTATAAAAAAGGCTTAAGAAAGCTTAACTGCAGAAATAGTTTTGAAAAAATTGCCATTGAGAGTTAGTAATGTTAATTAACAATTACAGCATGGGCGGCAGACTGAAAATGTTTAAGAAAGTTGAATTTGACAAAAACTTTGAAGAGCGCTGCCACCTGTTTAAAAAGTTAAATATAAGTTAATTACTAAATTAAATGAAATATTCCAATACTATGTAGCGTGAAATGAAAGAAGTGTATAGAAATCCCTTATCTCTGTTTAAAAAGTTAATTCAATTATATAATAAATTAGGTTAAATGTTTTTATATTGGTGTCAAACAAAAGAGGTTTAATAAGGAAAATATTTTCAAAGAGGGCTGCCGTCTGTTTAAAAAAGTCAATTAAATTACCAATTAAATTATATATTACAGAATGTGTGTAAAAAAAGAGGTTTAAGAAAGCTTCATTACGAAACTATTTTTGAAGAGAGTTGCTATCTATTTGAAAAAGTTAAGTAAATTATGTTATGGAGTTTACACAAAAATAAGATGGAAGAGGGTTGCCATCTGTTCATAAGGATTAAATGAACTAAATTAGTAAGTTATCTTACAAGACTTTATAATGATGTTAAACGAAAGAGATTTAAGCAAGCTTAATTTCGAAAGTATTTTTGAAAAAAGTTTAATTTTTATTTTTAGCACCGTGTTTTTTTTTCAATTAACTTGTATGTATGTATTTCTTTCAACCTTTCAACCTTTAACTCAAACAGTTGATGGAAAACTCTTGAGTTTGTTAAGGAAACCCCTCTTATCACAATACATTGATCCGCCCCTGGTCTATGGTATACGTATGTAGGCAAGTGTGTGCGCATTGAATTTACTTACAAAATAAATGAGTAAAAACAGAAGCTTAATATAGAAATGCATAGTTCATCGTTTGCTAGCGATTAGAACAATAAAAACACAACATATGCAATCGAACTTGCTTTGAAAAGCTTTAATTGAAGGACAATAACTCAATTAAAGCAATTACTCTGGGCATAAATAGTATGTGAATGTAATGGATTACTAACCAAAAAACAAAAAAAAAACACCAACCTAAAAATATACGCACTTACATTTACCCAATCAATGAATATAAACGGAAGTGTGTTGGCTTCGCACCACATAATTTCCAATGCGAGAACTTTCAGCCACATTCTTGTCTCTTTTAATTATTCACAGCGCTCGCCTGGTTACTCATACGCCCGAGTGTGCCTGCCTGCTAATGCCAGTGAGTTCAATGTCACAATATCTACTCATATGAATATTTGTTTGCATGTATGTATGTATGCATGTATGTAGTGTAGTATGCTAACAAGCCTACGTAATTGTATGATTTCGTTTCACTCTGTTACTCCTACTGCTATTTTTTTTGGTTTTTTTTTTTTGATTTAGTTTACCAAGCACGTGTTGCCATTGTTTTTGTAAACATTAATGTCACATTAATGTCGTTGAACGGTTGGAGAAGGGTGGATTTTGCTGTTCACTTGTCAAAATGTCGGCTGTGCTTGATGTTTTTTTTTTATTTTTTATTTTTTTATTATTAGATTTGCAGTGAGTAGCAAATTTTTTGACATTGACGTGCGTGGATAATGCAGGTGTTTTCACAGTCAAACAGTAGCACGCAACGTGTTGACTTAATTGTTGTCACCTTTGATGCGGAAGTTGATAGTTGGAATGTGAGGCCATGGAGGCTAATGTGCGATTAAGGGCGATTAAAAAACCGGGTGCGAAGTGAAGAGTTATGACGAGGATGGCGGTAAAAATGTAAGTTTTTCAATAAAAAAAATAAATAAATGAAGCAAAACAAGAATGGAAGTGGCTAAGATCGTTGAAACTTCTTGGGTATTCGGAGACGATTGCGCTAAATAATTAAAGCACCAAAATGGTTCAGTGGATTCGGATGGTTCAGTGGATTGCATTGACGTATAGGATATTTTTTTTTTAATTAGCATTGCAACCTGTTTAAAAAGTTGAACTCATTTAAATTAATAAATTAAATCAAATCTTGTAATATTTTTGTCAAACAACATTGCTTTAAGAAAGCTTCATTTCGAAAAAATTTGAAAGAGGGTTGCCGTCTGTTTAAAAAGAAAAATTTAATTGAATTAATAAGTTTAAATAAATTCTACAGTTTGGTTGCCAAAAGAAAACGGTTTAAGAAAGTTCAGTTTCGAAAATCTTATTGAAGAGAGTTGCCACCTGCTTGAAAAGGTAAATTAAATTAATAACTTAAATGAAATATTATAGCAAAAGAAATGGGCCTAAAGAAGATTTCATTGCGAAAATATTTTTGAAAAGAGTTGCCAGGTTTTTAAAAAAGTTAATTCAAATCCATTCAACACATTAACTGAAATTTTATAAAATCGCAATAACACGAAAGAGATTTGTACAAAAATATTTTTCAGGTAGGTTGCCACCTGCTTAAAAAAGGTAATACAATTTAATTAATACGTTAACTGAAATGGTAATGGTGTAAAACGAAAGAGGTTTAACAACGCATAGTTTCCTAAATATTTTTGAACTAGGTTGCCAGTTGTTTCAGAAGTTACCTTAAATTAAATTAATAATATTAGGATATATTACATTATGGATGAAAAACGAAAAAGGTTTAGGAAAGCTTTATTTGAAAAATATTGTTTGAGAGAGTCACCAGCTATTTAAAAAGTTAAATAAAAATTAATAGAAAAATATAATAATAAAAAAAGTTCGTGGAAAGAAATCATAGCTTTGTATAATAGAAAATAAACCGGACCCCTGCTTTTAATCGCACCCAGTTTTATTTTTTCGAGATCGAGACCGTTCAGGACAAAATATTGCCGTGGAGGAAAGTTTTCCAAGTTTTCCTTTTAAAAGCCACTGCATTGCGAAGTATATTGCAGGAAAAGTAGTCTATCAAACAAGTCGGATACATTTCTGTGGAAAGATTAATGACCTGCGTGAGTTTTATTTATTTCCTCAACCCACATGTCTGGCCGAATTCTGTCCGATTTTGTTCCCACTTGTCTGATTATGTTTGTTTTTCTTTTCTTCCACAGGCCGAGCGGCGAAATGTTTTTGTTCAACTTCAACGTTTTACAGGGAGTTTGCCTCATGTTTAAGATCTAAGAATATTGTGACCTACCATTAGCCATTTTAATTCCGCAACTCGTGCAATTTACAGCCATCTAGCGGCTTGAATGAATTTTAGAAATACATATGTAAAAAGAGAGACGCCTACACTCTGAAATATTCTGCAGTTTACCGAGAGTCTCATCAGTGAAAGTGTTCGACTATCTGCCGGGTACCCGCAGCTGCGACAAAAAAGGAAGTTGGGATGGGTTCCTACCGGCCAGTGCCCTGTGAAGACTGCTGTGCGTTTGCAGGTATTTTCTTTGCTCATTCATAGCAGGGCCCTGGTTTTAGATGACTTCTAGAATTGCCGGGTAATCTTATACGATCCAGTATATTTCTACTTCTGTTTAGCTTTCATCACTGATTGAGATCTACCCGAGGTAAAAGGTAATGACTGAATAGCTGCTTGGCTATTTGAGAAGATATTCTCCTCCATCCCCGCAGCTGCATACTGTTTAATGCAACCAACGATTTGGGGTGAAAAATGCTTGCATAGTACGGTCTGTCTGCAGAGATGGTTAAGCTCTCCTTCCATAAGTCTAGTCCATGCGGCTTGGTGATTTCGTGAAGGGATTATAGGGAACCAAAGCCTTTGACAGGATATAGTCATGGGTCAGTGCCCTGTGAAGACTGCTGTGCGTTTGCAGGTATTTTCTTTGCTCATTCATAGCAGGGCCCTGGTTTTAGATGACTTCTAGAATTGCCGGGTAATCTTATACGATCCAGTATATTTCTACTTCTGTTTAGCTTTCATCACTGATTGAGATCTACCCGAGGTAAAAGGTAATGACTGAATAGCTGCTTGGCTATTTGAGAAGATATTCTCCTCCATCCCCGCAGCTGCATACTGTTTAATGCAACCAACGATTTGGGGTGAAAAATGCTTGCATAGTACGGTCTGTCTGCAGAGATGGTTAAGCTCTCCTTCCATAAGTCTAGTCCATGCGGCTTGGTGATTTCGTGAAGGGATTATAGGGAACCAAAGCCTTTGACAGGATATAGTCATGGGTTAGCGTTGCGTGTTTCAGATGGCCGGGCACTGAGCATGGAGCTGTGCTGGATTGCCTTCCAAAACTACAAGACTCGCAGATTGTTAGCATTGTTAGCAACTGAGTTTTCGATAAAGATATCTATCGGCAATTTATCGAGCGGAACGTTTAAATCATCAGTTAGACAAGATCTTATAGAGGCCGTCGCGCTAACAGCTGCTGACCTTTGAATTTTGAATAGCTTCATAACAATGAAATCATTAGTAAGGGATGGCCACCAGACCAGCGCCGCATGTGAGCGTTCCGGGCATACTATAGCTGTGTACATTCAGTGTAGAGATTCATCGAAGCTTTGATCGCACGAGAATTGCACCAAGGTATTCCACGGCAAATAATTTCCTGCAACGGTTCAGCCAGACTTCCGGTCAACCTGAACATATATTTCTCTGATCGATACCGGCCATACATCTTAAAGGTTTTAGACTTTTTTGTAAATTTTGCCAGCTGAGAACATAGCGAAGCCCTGTCGCAAAAATAGCGAGCTGACAGATCGTCTACAATCAGTCTCCGAAAACGAAATCGATATCCCGTGCGAGACAAGACCTATAGCTACATTCAAGCTCATTGGATCCAATCAAGGCACGTAATTTCGGGGACTTAAGTCGTAGATGTCGGTTGAGAAATTTTCATTACTCAGCCAATTTGGAGGCAATGCACAGCTATAACAACAATAAACACTTCAATTGAAAACAAAATTTAAATTTTTGCGTTCGTTTCAATTGGCAAATACTATCAGTTCTTCAGATCTGAAAAAAAATTTATTTTGGTAGCTAATTAATTTATCATTTTAAAGAGGTGCGGAAAAGGTTCAACGTCAATATTGGCGATAACATTGTTTGAGAGACGCCGTCGATGCTGGCTGACGAGGCAATTGAACAATAAAAAATATAATAAGAAAAATATAAAATTTAAGCAACACAAGAACACAAGAAAACATAAGTTGAGTTTTAAAGCTAGCGGCGCGTGCCGTACTCAACAAAATCAGAATGCTAACAAATTTGCTAACAACCACCTTTGCCACTTTGCCACTTTGCTATTCTGGGTGTGTGATTAAATGCTGTGGATAGCTGCGTATCTACGTATGTATGTGTATCTATATATATGCGGTAGGTATATATGTATTTACATAAGTACATTTGACTATGTACAATATTATTCTTTTTTTCTAGCTGTTATTTTGTTCAAAATCGCGTTACCAAATTACTTTTGCTGCGGCAGTAGTAAAAATGTAAATAATAGCCTTGCCAATGGCAATAGTGCAAATACGAGTTAATCTGTACATACATATATACATACAATATATTACCAATAACACGCAAGCGTACGCAATAAAACGCACAAATAAATCATAGCCAAAAGTGGAAATTAAATTTTTTTTAGCAATTTGGTACTGTATTTTGTTTTTCAATTTCTAACAATTGTGTGAAACAGCAAAAATCATGTTGAGTTAATTTGTATTTGCCGCGTCAGAGATTTTGGTAATTGTTTTTATTTTTTTTATATTTTAAATACAGTCAGCATTTTTTGATATATTCACAAGTAGGTATTTACATTTTCGTCACACTGTTAGTTCAATTTAGTAGTGAATTCGAATCTTTGCTGCATCGAGGTAGTGATCGGTCTTCGTAATGTACGTCTAATACACTGGAAGCATGCCTTCCGCGTATAGCGGATTTCAAGTTTTTCTATATGGCGACTGTCACGTAGCCTGGTGAAACTTTCTATGCTGAATCCTGATGCTATAGAACACCATTTTTCGGGCCGCAGCAAAGCCGAGCAGTCTCAGTCCGATAATGGAGGTTTCGCCTTGGAAACTGAATTCTCTGACAAGGTGACTATAGATACCTTCATTACCCGCACTGTCATTATCGTGGCGGGGCAACGCTCGTAAGTAGAAGTGACCTTTGAACACATCGTCTTCCCTTCCGCCGAGGAAAAAGATTGGAGAATCTAGCTTTGATGTGATTCGCGACGAGACGCTCTCCCATCACAAATCCAATACCCTACTTGCGCTTTTTTACATGACAGCTGTAGTAAATGTCGCAAGATCTCATGGTTTTCTTGCCTTGCCCGGCCCATTTTATTTGATGGATGGGGCGATATCAGATCGTACACTCGCGAGAACATCAACGAGTCGGGAGGTGCCCACCATTCCCATTAAGGGTTCGGACATTCCAGGTGCTTGCCCCCAAATCATAGTTCTCTATACGTTCCCTCATCAAAAAATAAATATATCATCCGCGTCTTGTTGGAATTTTTCATTGGTAGCAGCTCTTACGTGATGGGTCCCGGGCGCACCAGGCAATAAATTGTACTTTATATACAAAATATTGTTTGTCACACCAGTACACTAATTTATTTGGCTATCGGACCTCAGCACATTTGCAAAGAAGCTGGGCTTGAGTTGTATTTGTAAAAAACAAGTAATCAACATTTTTTTATAATTACATATCTATGTATGTATGAAATAGTACAAACACTTTTAACTTGACATGATGGATTTGATGCAAAGCCACCTATAAATCGCTAGCGGCAACTTAGTGTTAATATTTTAATTAGCGTTGCCCTCTAAGTAGATTTATGATCGTGTGAGAGAATTGTCTGTATGCTAAAATGTGCGGGTAAGTAAATTAGGCATGCACGCAAGTGTGAAGTGAAAAGGTTAACTTATAATCTTGGTAAAAATTAGTTGTGCTTAGGTAAAGGTCTTTCTAGGTTAGCTATAATTCTGGTTTTGAGGTCGCTTAGGTGAAGGCTGTAAGACGGAGCTTTTATTCAATTAATTTCTTGCACTCATTATAAGTGGATTAACGAATAAAATTGCAATATTAACTTCTGGTTAGATACAAAATGAAAGGTAAATTTTTCCAAAAAAATGCTTTGTGCAGCGTACTTTTATGATTTTAATTTTTTTAGAAGGAATGTTTGTATAAAAGCCCGCTTCCGCTAATTATTTTAAAATAGAGCTGATCGATATTTGGGCGCCACCAAAGTTTGAGAAATCTGTCTGTTCTCAAAATTGCGCTATGTTAGTTTAGCAAAAACTTAACAAGCATAGAAAACAGGGTTTGTATTGTGCTCTGCCTTCATAGAGTAAACATAAATTGGCTTGCCACAGGTGTCTCTGAAGTAATATGGTCATCGTAATCCCTTGACCTTAAAATTGACTTATATTACTGGACATGTTTCAGCGAAGCAAGATGATTTTTTGAAGTCTGCCTTGGGGCTTTCACTATCGACTCAGATTTTGTATCTATGCCCATCTTGTCAGCCAGTCCTTAAATGGGTCACAAGAAATACTTTGACAAACCCTAAAGCTACTTTGTCACCTAAAAATACAGTTTTTGACATAATTTTTAATGGAATATCTATCAAAAATAGCCGCCACTAAAGTAAAAGTATTACTCATCAGACCTCATGCAACTTTAATTCCATCGAAATTGGAGTTTTCATGGAGGTTTCATGAATATTACGACTCAAGTGCCATCAAGCGGATTAATTTTTCGTTAAAGTATTTATCTTTTGAGTTTTTCTGATAAAAAAATCATTGGGAAGAATTCGTTCAAAACAAACCACGAATATATCGATATGATCCTTAGGTTAGGTTAGGTTAGACGTCTGTTCATAGTGAGACACACTTAGTCTCATGGCCCATTATGGTTACGCATTGGGGCTGTTAAGTGACCCCTGTTCCCCTAAAACCACTCTGTGATCCTAAGGACGGTTCTTTAGCCAGGTCCCTAATATCGACTGACTTAATTCATTCAGCTATTCTAGCTTGCCGGACAGCGGCAGAATAGGTGATGTATGGTGTTCTCCTCCTCCACGTTACCGCAACTCCTACAGATGTACCGCCAGGGGGCCCCTATCTTGCTGTGGGTGCATCTATTGCCATGCCGGGTTAGGACTGCAGTCGTGATCTTAATGCCCTGTATCCCCAGGTTGAGGAGAGATTTCATTCGTAGATGACTCATCGATGGCCAGAGTGGCCTTGCTATTTGGCAGGTGGGGTCAGGGTGCCAGAAGTTGAAAGTTGTGACCAATTGTTCCGAAAAGACTGCTCCACCAACACTCCCGTCAAGCGCGGCCCCATCCGCTTGAACATGGATAGTTCCGCTTTTCCTAACCACTCTTATCTTTCGGCCAGCTGGGTCATGGATTTGTTTTCGGTCGAGCCGGTCGGAAGCACGTAGTCTGTTATCGTAGGCAGTTCTGTGAGTTCGGCCATATACTGTGGGCGATATAAGGATGTTCAAGTTTCATAAATGAATTTAGTCTAATGGCAATGTTGCATGCAACTTTCTTAGCAGATAGTAAGTCTACCGGGTGGAAATTAAGTAACACACTAAGCGCCTTAACGCATTTTCTTTTTTGGCTAAAGGATCCCACCAAACTACTGTACAATAAAAAAGGATTGCTCACACAACCGTCCCATAGATCCATGCAACAATCTTGTGGCCTAAGCCACAGCTCTTGCCTACTGAACTGGCTTTGCATCGATCGATATTTTGAGCTTCTTATTTTTCGATAAAAAAAATCATTATTCTTTCACTTAAAATTGTTCGATCATATTTGATCGATATTTTGTGATACTTATTTTTTTTGATCATAAAATATAATTCGTATTATTAGTGTTGTTGCTTTATTGTTATCAGCTACAAATTTGTTCGCGTTTATTATGTTCGAAAAATTTTAGATACAGGAAAATCGAATATTTTTTTATCAAAATAATGAAAATCATAACGATAAAATCTTGATTTTTTTATAAAAAATATAACCGTTACTGGCATTGCTTTAAACTTCACTACACTAGGAAAATACCTTCGAAATCGCGAAACACTATAACGGGAATCTTTTTCTGAGAGCTCAGTAGACCTCACACTATTGAGAGAGTATCGCGATAAAAACACTTGGTCTCAACGTCAGTATCAATTGCATCAAAAGCTTATTTCCATCGGTCTTCACAAAGGGATAACAACTAAGTAGAGTATTGAGTTAAATCTACATGTAGGATTCTAACCACTGTTGTTTTTAAAACTCCAATCATAACTGCTAATCCTTTAGTTTTTAGCCGTCTGTTTTCCAGCACTGTCTCCTCCATAAATTTGATGTATTCGCCCATAATTGCCTCATCATTATTATCAATTGCACAGCAACCAAACGTTGTTGTTGTTAAATTTCCGCCGGTGTCTACTAAAAATTTAATCACATCTAGAGATACTCAATTTCATAGTCGACAGTCTGCCTGAATTTATTACACAATATTATTGAAATAAAATGAAATCATTTATTATTTTTATGTTGTGAGTAGATAGCGAAAAGTAAATAAATAAACCATACTAAATTTGAAACTGCAAACCAAATAAAAAGTTTCCGAAACGTTAGTTTAAGACTAACGATATCCTTTATAATTCTTCTTTAGGAATTGCGACTTTTGAGATAATCTATTGACGACTCAACAAAAATTTGGACTATTTTCAAATACATGTATGAATGTACATTTTACAGTTATATACTTTTTTATAAATATACAGACATACTCCATGAATACGCATGCTGAGAATGACAATTATAAATTGTCAAAATGTCGTTCGAATTGCTGCACAGAATGTGACAACGGGGAGCTATGATTTCACAAATGCGAGAAAAATCTAGTAGTTTTGTATGCATACCTAGATATGTGAACACTAGGGTGTGCCAAAAAGTCATATTTTTTTATTGCACGCAGATATGACACCAAAGAACGCTTGTGATAGGCTGACTTTATTTAGAAGTGTAAATTAGAATTAAGCTTTAAATCTACATGATGAACTTAATACTAATATCATAAGTGCTAGGGTTGCCATATAAGTACATATTACGCAAATACCCCTATTTTATTAGTTTTATGTCAAAGCGTTTGCAAAAAGAATATCAGACAGTTTGGGCCTCTGCAGCCCATGTCGACTTGCAATTGAAGTTTACAATACTACGACTAGTTTACTTGAGTACCGGTTTAGCTGGAAGTAGTTGTAGCGCACGACCTCCAAGTGGCGCAATTAAAATATGCTTAGATTGTTGAAATCTTCGAACCCCGTGAAAGCATTACGTCAACGGTTTCCATATTCACAAGATGCCCCTTCAAACCGGTTCATAGGCTAATTACAATGCGCTGCCCTTGATTTTTCGCGGTTTGGTTTCTCGGAAATATTGGTGTAAATTTGTCATAGTTGTTGGCGCTATCCGTCTACTGTGTTATTATGTTAGCTATCGCTGGGAAAGCTGTTCCTATTTTTCTATGACCGATTTGGCATCTCTGGGCTTGGTTGGCACTTGGAAAAATATAAGCTGTTCGCTTTGTACCAGGGAACGAGAAGCAAGACTGCCATGCGGTTAAGCTCGGGATCCCCACAGTGATTTCTGTAGAAGTTGCAGAGATGAGAAGGAGCCGAAAACTTTAAAACATGTACTATGCGAGTGCTTCGCTTGGTGAAGAAGGAGGAGAAAATTCATTATTCGAGGATCTAAGGGACTTAGCTGTAGTCGAAGCGTGGCAATTGCTTAGATAAACGATCTTCGGTACGTGCGTATCCCAAGATCTGAAAAAGTTTGGAAGTGACAGAGGTGAGTGAGATATTGACTCTGTCAAATCACGTACTAAGATTATTAAAGGCCCATCCAGTCATCAGCTTTTAGTAAATATAACCTAGTCGTTGGTTTCAGTTGCCCTCATTTAAGTTTCACTTGGCCACTTCCTTCCGCTAAACGGCATCGAAAAAACGACAAAATGATAGAGCTTCTCTAACAGTCTGCGGGCCGAAAGCTTGATCCCGTCGCTCTGAGGGTGTAGGCGTGATTACTCGGCCTTTCCACCCTATGCCAGGAAATGGGTCGGAACCTCGGGCGTTTCGACCATTCCGTCAACCAGACGCCACACAGCAAACACAATCGTAGGCACATAGAATTCAAGAGTTCGAACTTACCCCCTCAAAAGGCATCTACTCGGAAGTTCGTACCTTCCGACTGCCTAAAACTCGACTTGGAACCTAGGACTTTTCAACCGCCTAGGCAGTGAGGGTCAGAGGCATGTCATTCTATCATCATACGTAGCCGAAAACACAATGACTGAGCGAATCGGAATCTCGTCCATTCAGACCGCCTCGGCATACTTCGAATAACTCGATTCACACCGTGCATATCCAGTCTAAAGAGCGGTGGACGCCTGACTCGTATAAATAGTGCGCTCCACGATCCTCTCCTGTCACTTGTCGTCGCTGCAGCAACTGCCATACCCTAATATTTGACATATCTATGACCATACGCAATGAAAATTCACAATTTTATTACTGAGCCTTCAATTTTTGTCTCCATCATTTGCCAGAAGGGGCGTCCAGCTGTGGGTGGCGGCTTGGATGCATGACATGCCTGTTGTTTGGACCCATGTAAACATGAAATGTTTAATTGTAAACATTCCAATGTTGTTTGCAGGCGTGTATAGAGCACAACACCAACAACAACAACACCAACAACAACAAATACAGCGGCGCATAAAGCTAAAGTCAATGCAAGTCAAATACAAACAATGACTACAAAAAGAGAGTCGTGGAAAAAAAATTCGGATACACAATGACAGCAGTAGTTTGAATTTGGCATAGGCAGTAGCGACAGGCAGCAGTAGCAACAAGAACAACAGCAATAACAATAACAAAAAAAAAAAAAAATTAACAACATAGCCACAGCAACGACAGCAGCAGTTGTGGTAATCGTTGGTGCTTATCATTTCATGTTCGAAGGTTGACCACTTCTCTTGATTTGACCGCACAATTCTGTGCAGTGACACCGCAGTAATCACAACAAAAACAGACACTAAAGATTTTAGCAGTGGCAGCAGTAATCAAATGCTGCTATGGATTTGTAAGAGGAATGAGGTATTTCGCTTTTTTTTAAATTTTAGCTTTGCATTCTTACTTATTTAGTTAACGAAGCGCCAGTAAACAATACAATAGTTAATTTGGTAGAACTATTTATTCAAGTGTTGGGCCAAGCACAAAGGGTTACGGAAACATCACACTGTTGGCCAACACAGTCAGCCAACCAAGTCGAACTCTTAGACGAATCAACAGCTTGAACTTGTTTGCAAACCGCAACTGGTAGTTACAAATTACCGAGGCTTAATGCATGCTGTGGTTGTTGTTGTTATTTTGTGCTACATTGGCTATTTCGGTGCTCATTTCAAATGCTGTTAACGCAAACCTTCCGGCGTTACGAGGAAATCATTTACTATTGGTGGATAGATTTTACGAGCACATATGTACCTGTACTACTACTGCTGTTGTTGGATGAATGTCTGATTGTGCACGTAAAATGCGGAAAAGTTAATGGGCTCATATGTATATAGTACAAAGTCATAGCCACATGTTCAGAAACACAGGCATATCTAAAACATTCAGAAGACACATGTACATATACGGTATATTCTGTACGAAAAGTATCAGGATTTTATCATATAAAAATCGCGTAAAGGTCGCTGAGGATAAGCTAGAACGAGTCGATCCCTACCCTACATAAAATAAACGCAATGTAACTGTCAGTGCTGCCATTTTGGTGATTTGTAGCTAGATTTAGCTCTTTACTTTTCCACTTAACTCTACAAATTTGGCTTTAGCTCCGAGCACTTTTATGGCTCCAGAAATTTTAACCGGTTTAAAAAAAAAAAGTATGTTCTTAATTCGCATTAAAGTGTTTTGGGGGAAAACGGGGCTCACTCTGGCTCACTTCAAAAATGATAAAATAAATTTGAATTGAATTCTCGGTACTTTTTTGACAGCATGTACATAAATTTGTATAACCAATGAGTTAGGTGAATAAAGCGAAAAAAGTAGTTTACTGTATCTAGTCACGCATTCTCACATTCGTATTTAGTACATTAAATAGTTTATAAAATTATTTAATGCTTTTATTTTTCACATTTTTTTGTTTTTATATTTATAAAAAACATTGAATCAATTTGAACTCTATTGCAAAAGGTTAAATAGATTTTAATGAAC
Source organism: Anomoia purmunda (assembly GCA_951828415.1). Lineage (NCBI taxonomy): Eukaryota > Metazoa > Arthropoda > Insecta > Diptera > Tephritidae > Anomoia > Anomoia purmunda. The sequence continues at coordinate 8,134,340 of OX639994.1, forward strand.
TTCCTATTTTGCTACGAATTACTCTTCCTTTACTTTTTCGGAGTATTTGTATTTTATTTTAAGAGTTTTCATTTGTTAAAATCGCCTCGTGATCCCTTCTGACTGTCGTTTATGTCGTTTATGCTTCGAGGAATTTGTTTTAATTAGATATCAGAATATGCACTTTCTTTGGCGGCGCGACTAATAATCTTGAAAGAGGATTATGTTAATATGTGTTCATAAAAAATCTGAATCACTGAATAGAAATTAAATAATTTGAAAATAACAGAAGTATGTAATAATGAAAAAATAGAATAGCATCTACCAATGATTATTTTTGGATAATTTTGGATTGCTGATTCAGAAGTTATTATTCACATTTTTAAATGTTTTTCTCATAGCGTTTTACTTCTTGTTTGTTTAAGTGCAATTTTTAATTAACTTTCAACTAATTTTTTGAAGTGAAACTTCTTTGCGCTCGTTGGGCTGTAATTCCAATATCGAATGAAACGAGAAAGCGACAGGAAAAGGAAGGGGATGGCGCGCGTGGTGGTGCAGTCGGTCGGGAGGAGACATGGGAGAGAAACGAAAACGCGACAGATTCGGAGTAGGAAAAAACGAGAGAGGGGTAGTATGCGTGGAGGGGCGGACAGAGTGTGGCAATTATTGTTCTCTACATCACTCCGAACCAGAGAATTAACGATATAATAAAATTCATACATAGAGCATCATTGGCATATACTCCCTCTAGTGTAGCAGAATTAGGAGAATATTTGCACACTATGCCAATGATTTTGAGCGGTGATTTTAATGTCAATTTTGCCTTGGAAGAAGCTCAACCACTTGTACAGTTTTTAGAAAGTAAATTTAATTCAAAAATGAATAATAATCCCAAAGACTCAACAACCAGATCAGGCACGACAATAGATGCAATTTTCTCAAGATATTTATATAATTTACAATCACGAGCTGTCATTTCATATTTTTCATACCACAAACCAATTGTATCTTTTCTTGAACATGAAAGCATGGTAGTGAATTAATAGATTTTTTATAAATGGAGGCGAAAACATCAACTATCTTTTTTCGTTAACCTTACACCCTTAAAAATTCCAGAATAATGAATAGTGGCTTCTGTTATCGGGGAAATATTTCTATCTCATAAAACTTGCTGGCTAGGGTGAGTATTTTCATTTCAAGTGCCTATCGAGATCCATGACAATTTTTTTTCCAGCTATTTTTTCACATAAGTAGTAAATGTGGATTTTCTGGAAATCTCGACTAGAGAGATCTACGGGATTTATTTTTGGTGTATTCTTGTAGTGGACTTCTCATCATACAAGCAGTATATATGTTTTAAATTTGATTTGTTTGAAAATTACGTATACGTATGGATCATACGTTGCTAATTTTACCAAAATCAGAAGGTAAGTAATAAGTTTATGAATATCTCGATTCTAGTGCCGCCTAGCGAACTCATTTTTCGTAGAACTATTTACTGACGCACCGCTGGTGTACGTTTCTAACAGATCATATTTACAGATTTTCTGAATATCTCGATCCCATCGCCCCCTGGCGGGTTAAAATAAAGTCTATGAAACGAGTCGACGGTGTATACTGTCCAAATTTGCTTGAAATCTGTTTACTAGTTTTTGATTCAAGTGTCAACAAAGGAAACGGCTACATTTTTCTGTATGCATATAGATTACCAATATAAAGAAAAAAAAGAGATTAGGTTAAGCAGGTTGCCACTTCACTTTTTTTTCCTTTCTTATGGTTTTAAAGTTAAACCATTGTGATTTTTTTCATAAAATGCTGAACACTCGGAACACCTATAGAGAAAAAGTCTGGAAAGTATTCAAACTAATATTTTGATAGAGTTCTACACTTTCCACTTGTTTTTTTATCTCTACAGCTACCACTAAAATCGATGGAGGGGATATTCATCTTTTTCCCGTGTAACATCTTCAGACAGTACCCAGACATAATGCCGTGTATTGAAATGATAGAGTAACGGCCGATATAGATTAGTTGTCTAGACCTTCTAAAGTCCATCCATGGTTTCGCAATCCGAGATCCGAGATTCTAGAGATTGCATAAAGTTGGACATAAGAATAAATTGCGTGGACCTGAATAGACAGGTTGAGCCAAGCTCGGGTTTGGTGAAAACTCATTGGGAATCAATCTTACTGCGTACTATGCCATTTAGTTCATGCCCGTCATCCCTGAGCCTAGATCTCCGATATCTCTTTCTGGGATACGAGCTGAGAACTTGTTGTAAAAATAAAATGGAGAAATGGCTGCCTGAAAAATTTATCCGCTAGGTGACTCTATTTCCCGACTTGAATATATTCTGGAAAGTTGGGTTCTTATACTCTTGTTCGAGCTTTACTACACTTTTCTCGCGACAATGACAAGATTCATCGCCAGCGCCTAAAACAATGCTGCAAAAATTGGTTTAAGCCCTTTAATGGTGACAACTGTCATTTAAGTCGTTATGTCCTACTTAGTACGTGACAATGACGTAAACTATGTGTATATTCTGTGTCACAGTTTTAGGCGCAGTAGCTGTGACAATTGTCGTGCGATGAGTTTTGTCATAAGCATCCGGAGAGGGCGGTTAGTTAGTAAAGAGTAAGGGCTCTGTTTCTAAGAAAATTATAAACAATTGCAAGCGAGTATTCTCCCACAGAAAGGTAGTTAGTTTAAAAAAAAAAAAAATAATAATAAACAAAGCAGTAATTAACTGGGTAGCAGCTAGCATTGTAAACTCTGTACATCAAACCACTTAAGTATTTAAAAGCAGAAGGTCACGGGTTCAAAAACTTCATTCGTTAGAAGATATCAAGATGCTCGCCACAAATTGGAATGATGAAAAATTAAATGGCAATAATTTACAAATAATAATCTTTTTTATACTACATACTTTAACTAAATCAACAGCGTCGATTCTCTGAAGAATCATTCGTGCATAGCAAAACTCAAAATAACAATTATAGTACAAGTACAATAATCGTGGCATATCTGGCAGTACGTATGTATGTATGCCTGTCTGTTAGTTAGTTAGCTAGTTAAGCTGGCAATGGTTATAGTTTTCACACGAACTCTTTCATTTGGTTTGTGATGCGGTTTAATTAAAATTTTTGTTAGCGAGAATTAAAGTTTTTTGATGTTTGTGTTTTTTTTTTGTATGGAGGTAATCATCATGAATGCGCTTTATTTATGTACACCTATATGTATGTATGTAAAGGGTTTATATATGTATATAGCTATGTATAGTTATTTAAATAAAGTTTGCATTTGCTCCATTCATCTCACCTGCAAGTCTCCGGCCGTGCAAATGCCATGAACCAACGGTGTGGAGCTCCAACAGAGACTACACTAACCTTAGATAATTTCCATGACCCCCAGTGCAGCGCACATATCTTACGTACCTACTATGTAGATACATACAAATGTACATATTATGTAAGTGCATAAACGGCGATCTGAACGATTTAGTAAAGCGAGCACCCGCCGCTTTGTTGCGGCTAAGCGGTTACGAATTTGCAACCAATCGGTTGTACACCAAGTTCATAGCTTAGAACTTTTGCATTAATTTATTTATTAGTAGAAATTAAATGAAAACTGCAGTTGTGCGAGAAATCGAATGAAGTAAGCGAAGGTAATGGAGAGGAAAAATGCACTAAGCCAAGTAACTTTGGTAAGCAGGCGATTCTATGGAAGCACGTACTGATTGTACTATAAAAGCTGAGAGTAAAAATATTGCACAAGACTGTCGCTTACGAGTAATGTGGATGAGTTTGCTAATTTATGACAATCTGGTGAGTATTTCTAATACTTTGTTTTCTAACTACAAGTCGCTTGTACTCCAATGCTGTAAAAATCTAAATGGCAATCGCTTCTCCGACCATTTTACCATTTTAGTTAAATACAAGTCTTCTTTGATACCCCAAGATCACTCTTCCTTCTAACCTATTGCAAGCCTTCGGAGGATTGACAGATCTGCGTGAGCTCACGAGCTAAGGTCTCAGAGAAGTATTTTGTACATAACAGATAGATACATCGATGATGTGTTTAATGTTTGAACTTCGACCTCTTTAAAGTACATCGTCTAACCTCAACAACCTTGGGAATTCTAAGATGATGTTTGGGGGCAGCGTGCCTACGAGTTATTTTTCTAGGCTGGGTGGGCATACGTGTCCATCGCTCATACTCTCGTTATACTGGAAAACAAGGTGCATTGGTGTCTCCGAAGCCGAGTTGCACAAGCGATACGATTCATTCGACCATATTTCAAGCCTGTACAGATGGCGCCGCAGACTGAAAAGATCTGTGAAAAACCTATCACCATCCTCAAGTTGTGCTTTGAAAGCTTGATAAACTGTTTTAAGTGTTTGCGATTGAATCCTCCAAATGGCACTAGGCATGATGCTGTCGTATAGTGCTAGTGTCTTTCCTTTAATGAATTTCCTTCGTTCCTAAGTTATTTTTGACATTTCCTCAGGGAGCAGCATATCTAGCTAGTCTATTCGCTTCCTAACTCCCTTTGATGCCTTTGACGTTTGTAATTCAGAGAAGTTGAATATGATTGCTGAGAGCTGAGCCTCTCTATACATCCAATCACTAATGAGAAGTTTACGAAGATAGAGCCTTAAGTGCTGCGAATGACTCGTGAAATTGCGATGCGCTCATTGTGGTAGTTTCTCTTTAGGATAATCTCTGCACATGGAAGGAACACGTATAGCTCCGTCAGAAAAATGCTTGGGGTCCTTTCTATTGGCACATATATATGTATTTTGGAACCAAAGCCCTCGGTCTTAAGCCTATCGGACTTTTGGAGCCGTCTGTGCACCAGTGCAGTTTGCTAGCATGAATGTGCCCTCAAATTTATTAACCTTGATGTTGCCGTCTTTGGGGAGCTGAGATGGTGAGAGCTGTGTACTTAGCGTCCCCATGTTTCGGGACGATATAACCTTCCCAATGACCTCACCGGACTCATACCCGTAGTTCTCGCTATGCATGTCTCAGCAGTGAGAGAGGGTTTCCTCGAGATCATCGCCATTTCCCCATAGGTTACTATCGGTTTAGCTATCATGGTGTACATCCTCCTATACAATATCCCCTTAAAAGTAAAATGATCAATGAAATATAGATCGCTACCGATAACGATATAAATGAATCTTTACTATAAGGGTAAAATTGACGATACTTTTAATGATGGTCATTACGATAATTATACCAGTAAAGAGAATAACAATATCATTATCTATAGCAAGAGGGATCAATTTAACGATAAGTGTAACAAACCAACTTGATTATCGGTAACTAAATTGAAACGACAATGTCAATGATTTTGATAATTATAACGATAACTATAATTAAAATTACCCGATTTGATGAAGCTTTGGCTACCAGGGACGCCCTACACACTTTACGCAAATAGTGTTCAAATCATGTAACTCTGAATTAATCTCGAATTTAAAACCGAAAACTGTAAAAAATTAAACTTGCACTAATCTCATGAAATACCTATCGGATTAGTAATATGTAGTATATAAAATATAACTTAAATGGTCATCTTATAAAAATTTGTATCAAAATATAATTTCACCGATAGAAGACATCGTTTATCGGTATAAAGATGCACGATGTATGCTAATACCTTTCGCACTGGAATTGCCCTGCCATACAAAAAAGAAAAGAATTTGAAAAAGATTCTCTACAAAACACAGAGCAAACAAAGTGTAAACGTGCGCTTGTGTTAATGAGCATTTTGTCCAGCAATTCAAGTGGCGGGTGGGACCGGTCTCAGCTAAATTCATAAATACTACTTTGGCTATGGAGCTTCGTAATCCACGGAGTGTGCGCACATGGGGTGTAACGTGTTTTTTGTCGTCTGTTTGCAAATAAGCAGATATATGTGTGTCTGTTTGTTGTCGGTGATTTTTCCGAGGACGGTCAATGGACTAGATGCAAAAAAAAAAAATAACAACGAAATCAAAACACAGAGCGACTAAATAGATAATTAAGTTTAGCAAAACACACAACAGCAAACAAACCCAAGTATAAATAAATATATAATATGTATATTTAGCCATAATACTCGGATTTGATGGTTAGAACAACAACAATGGCACTCTACTGGCAGTTAGAAAATTGTGGCCACCCTGCCTTTGGTTTCACTATTTTATTGTCTAATGAAGATAGGAACATATCGAATACATTTATACTTTATATACATATATTTGTATGTGCATATTAGGGTGGTCCTTAAATGTAGAAACAAAATTTTTACTTAGATATCTTAAACCCAACTTCTACGTCGATACAACTATAGTTGAAGATATCGCACAAGGGTCAAAGTTCAGATTACTCTATGAAGACTCCAATACTAAAACAACTCAATACTTCTGTGTGACACGTCTTGACCGTCTCCAATTGGGACCAAAATTTATATATGATATTTACCTTTGAGCGTGGTATTACCGATTGAGGAGGTGATGAGTCCTAAAAAAAATCGTTCTTTTGATTTTTAAGGACCAACCTAATGTACTTATATATAGCAAATCTAAAATTATTGTCATTGCTCAAATCCCATTGCCGTTGTTTCTAGCTATTATGTCGGTTTAAATATGCCAAGCACATCCACTCGCTACAACAACAACAATAACTAGATGAAATGAAATCAGTCGCAGTTTGAATCTTCTTCATGATTTTTTCGAACCATACAATTAGTCGCATGCACACCAAACACGCATTAATGTTAAAAAAAAAAAAGCAATTGGAATTGGCAAGTGTGTTTACTGTTGTTGTTGTTGTTGTTCTAATCGTTGACAATTATAATGGCAATTTCCTGTGCGTCATTTGAGCGATTCTTTCATTCAACACCCACATTCAATACATATTTACGTATTAAATCAAAATCTAGTAAAGTTAAGAAGCTAAGAAGCGTTTCTACAAAATATTTCTTTGAGATCTTATCTACTTTGGCTAATGCTATGCAACGTAATACTAATATATTACAGCGGAATGTATAGTTATGTATGGAAATGCAGTGAAATGAAATGTAATGTAAATTAATCTAATGAAATTTTAATCTATTTTAATCCAATCTAAGGCATTATAATATAGTCTTATGTATGTAGTCTAATTTCACCTTACAAAATAAAATCTAATCTAAATTATTTTAATCCAAACTAATCAAAAGTACTATAATCTAACCTAATCTAGTGTAATATAGTCTAGTCACATCTAATCTAACATAATTTAGTCGAACTTTATCTAATCTAATCAAATATAATCTTGACAAGTTAAATATAATCTAATCTAATTAAATTTCACATAATCCGTTATAATAATAATTTGATCTAATTCATTATAATATAATTTAATTTAATAACATATCATCTAGTCTAACCTAATCGACTCATAAATAATCATGAACTAATTTTAATCTAATCTTATATAATATATTCTACTCTAAGCTTATCTAAACGATGATAATATAATCTAATATAACTACATCCAATCTAATCTATTATCAACTAACATAATCTAATATGTTCCTAAAATCAAATCCAACTACATTTAATCCATTTTGATTAAATCGAATCTAAGATCTAATCTAATCTAAGGCAAGAGAATCTACATTAATCTCATCCAACACATTCTAGTACAAAACTAATGAAATCTAATTTAATTTAATATAATAAGGCCTAGCTCAATCAAATCTAGAAAAAATGATATAATATAATCTTATCTAATTTGATCTAATTTAATAAAATCGAATCCGTTTCATTCTAATGCAATGTATTCAAATCTATCATATTCTAATATAATCAACTTTCACCTAATAAAATCGAATGAAATCTAACTTAGTATATATTCTAAACCAAATTAATCTTTTCTAATCTATTCTAAAACTATGTTCTCATTACAGAGTAAATTACTTAATTTCATGCGAAATACTTCATATAAATCAAGTTGTTTCAGCTTGTTTCGAGAAATATTCGATACAAATTTTGGAAGATATCCTATGAATTAATTGGATAGAGAAAAATGCGTGAATTACGTTTGATTCACGAAAGATTTTGTCGTCAGAACTTGCTATTACAGTGAATAAGTTTCTTACAGGCCTTGCTAAGGAACTCAACTTTTCTATTTGAATAGAACTTTTGAGGTCAGTTTACTTTTATCGACACTAAGTTATTTTTAGGCTCAGAGTATAAATAAAATTCGTTTTAAGTTATGTACTTTGCCCACTAAATTGTTGTTAGTTTACGTTTTTTGTAAGTACTCAGAGATTAAGTAACCTCGCCCATATCAGATTCGAACTCTAACTGAATTGTTGTACTTTTGTAAAACTAAAAAAAAAAACGTGCATGTACAACTTACATATATAGTTAGCAATATGTTTGTATTTTGCCGCAAGGAAAACAATGGAAAATAAATTAATCTGCAATACTATACGAATTTTAATGAAATATATGAAAAGAAAATCCTTATAGCAAAGTATAAATTAAAACAATGTAGTCTATTTCTGCAGGCTTATAGCTCAAGGCAAGACACAGTTTTGTTTTTCCTAAATAAAGCTATGCCAAAAATACTAAGTTAAGTTATATGAATATGTAAATGCTTCAGAATTTTACTGAATTAAAAATTCAAACAATTTAGTGTTAAGCATAGCAATCCAAAAAGTACACATATGTGCAACTCATATATATTATACTAATACATACATTTAGTTGTATGTAGATATAAAAAGATATACTACATATTTAACCAAAAAAAAAAAAATATTCCTAAATTCATCATTTTCAACGTTTATCAAAAAATTTTGTATGTTTTTTTACATTAATTTTTAGTCGTAATTAACTTGTTTAGCACTTAAATTAAGTGAAATAATAGAAATTTACTTGTTATTAAAAATAATTGCGATTCAAATTAAATTTTTAACAAGAGTACTCATTAATGCAATGTGGTTTTCAAAAATATGTACTCGCTTTTGCTATACGATTTAAGTAATTACGACATTTAAAATATACCACGAAAAAATTATCCGGGTTGAATGCACTCAAATGTATGATAATTAGTGATAATTCGCAGACGAATAAATCACAAATTGAGCAAATAATTATATACATATATGTATGTATATACAAACTCAACATTATAAAAATTTATTAATTACCATATATTGTGCTAAGATTTCGATGATTATTTTCGAGTGCGTTAAAAGTCACAGCTGAAGAAGATGCTAGAAAATCAGAGGTTTTACTTAGCTTTTTTTTAGTAACTACAAGACCGCTGTTTACAATGGAAGTACTAAACCAATAAAGGATATCCCCAAGCTCAACATTTTTTATGTCAAACTAGGTTTTAAGGGGTATTTCTGAAAACAAAATGAGAAAAACCCATAAAAAGTAATATCTGAGCGAAATATATGGTTTAGACTTATATCGAAAAATTCCACAATTCTTTTTAACCCATCAATGACCTTATTTGAGAAAAGTTAATCAAATCTTTTTTGGGTAATCGCTAGAGGTTTAAAATAGAATGCCAAGTAAGACACCCTTACCAAAGAATATGTAACATTTATTCATTTTATCACTATATTTATCATTACTATTATCATTATCATTATAATTATAATTATCATTATCATTTCATTATCATAATCATTATCATTATCATTATCATTATCATTATCATTATCATTATCATTATCATTATCATTATCATTATCATTATCATTATCATTATCATTATCATTATCATTATCATTATCATTATCATTATCATTATCATTATCATTATCATTATCATTATCATTATCATTATCATTATCATTAACATTATCATTATCATTATCATTATCATTATCATTATCATTATTATTATCATTATCATTATCATTATCATTATCATTATCGTTATCATTATCATTCTTTGTCACCATCACTTTCGTCATTATTATATAATTTATAGTTCTTTAAAAAATTATTTTCATTTTTTTTATACTAAAACTATTGTACTTGATGAAAACCAAAATGAATCATCCAAATCGTTTCACAAAGAAGAAAGATATACCTGAATATTTACAGAAAAATATATGTATTTAAAACGAATTGAAAACTTCAACCTTTTTGAAGTTGGTTAAAGTGCATGCCGGAATTTTGTTTTTAATTTTTCCACAAAGCTGTTTAGCTACTGCAAAATAGCTAGCATATTCAATATACTCCACTAATTTCAAACTTTAGTTATAAATTAAGAATTAACTTCACAAAAAAGCAGCACCGAACACAAATTTCAGTTACATCAAATTGTGCAAAAAAATTCTCTTATTGCTATGCATTAGTGTATTGTAGCAATTTTCAATTCATTCGCTAGTATTTTCCGCAACAAAAATGTTATTAGAATTCAACGAGCAATCATCAATCCCATTGAGCTGTGCCAATAACAGTACATTTATACTCGATAAGCACTCGAGTAGACATTTGAATGAAATAATAAAAAATAAAAATGAGACAAAAAAGAACTTTTGTGATAAAGGCAAAATCGAATTAGAAGTTACGAAGCTGCAGATTATTTTTTACTTTTTTTAAATTTCATAGTAAATTTTGTGATCATTAACAAAGCATCAGCAGCGGCATTAATGTGAGGAAATATTGCAATGAGTATCAACATGAATTGATTTATATGTACATATACATATATGTGTGTATGTGGTATATGTACCGATCTAAGTACTAACCCTGCGGTAAGCCGAACTAGTACAGAGCTAACTAAAGAAAAGGTCATTAGGTACCGGTTCTCGATATAATTAAACGCAAATCTTTGGAATGCATTCTGTACAAGTTTTTTTTTTTTGGAAAGTTCAGTCAACCTTCATAATTTGAGAGATAACTTTTGCAACTTTACTTTTTAGCCTTCGCAACCACATCAGCGGGACCTGATGGGATTATAGCGGAGCTTTGGTATGGCCTCAAGGAACTTTAGGTTAATCTAGGTATCTTCCTTTCATAATAACTTCACTTAACTTTGAAGTGGCTGATTTATGTCTATCTACTAATAGTGGTTTCTTCCTTTATATTCGGGGTATTTTTAATAGAGAGTTGCTTCAGACAATTGTCGGATCCTTGGATAATATGAAGTTGAAATTGAGCTTCAAGGTATTTGAATGCATTTCATTTCTTCGATGGTAAATCCCTGATAAATACCTGAGGACTTTTACAGGGTCTCCCAATTAGTCGCGAAACTACCGTCTACATTTTCGTACGCCTCGGGAAATGTTTTGATGGAAAGAGGCTATGATGGCGTAGCTGACGAACTGAATAAGCTCTGAAGGTGGCTTCTTCGAGGAAGGAGAGTATTGGAATTTCTTTGCGTAGTCGTGGGTCACTCTTGATCACCCTAGCAAGCGTTGGACGAAAACCAGTACAAGATAATGCGACTTCCTCGGAGGAGTGTAGATGTATTGGTATCAAGGATTAGGTTTATTGTTATATATCCGGAGACAACCACCTTGCTTGATGAATATTTGTATGCTAGAACTTTGCAATATAGACCAGGAACTTTCGGTATCCACCGAAGTAGATCAGCCCCAGTTTATTAGCGGATGTAGCATCTTTGCGCTTAAACTTTTCTACTATGTGTTCAAAAGTTCTTTCTCAAAGTCGAAGTCTTTGGTCGTCACGTCCTGCTCTTCAATCGCTACTTCGACGGTGAGTAGAGATTTAATTGTAGTTAGACGCTCGTGAATAAAAATAAATAACACTACCAACTTGGCAACGAAGCCATCCAACCCTAGCTGATGTAGAGACATCAACTCTCCCGCAGGGTCTATAACGGTGGATCGCTAATTGACTGTGTGATTAACAATCGTCGGTATACTTCAGAGAAGCAAAAGGTAAGACGGAGAATACTCAAACAAGGCATACCAGAGGTTTGCGTCCTCTCCCCAGTTTTGTTTAACCACAACATCTCGAAGCTCTCTCTCCTGGAGAAAGTTTCCATCATCTCGTGTTTTACAGAACAGTCGAAATTCAGTACTCCGAACGGTGATAGTATGCCTTCTAATGTCGCTTAAACACCACCTGCTTCAATAGGCATGTTGTCTTCCAGTTAAGAAGTACAACTTCATGCTCAGCAAGCAGCTCCTACCATATGTCGGCGGCAAGGACACTCCAATAGACATTTGCTAGCCGATGAACCGCCTCCCAGGCATGTCAGAAGTTCAGATGCACTTAGCACGTTCACTGGATCCAACTATATGCAGACTGGCTATAAGCGATATTCACCGAGATACAGTCACCAGCTTCTTTAAATCTCTACCACTACATATAATGAGTTTCAGCTTTCTTGTGAGTCTTGCGTTACTCTGTTCCAACTAGCCTCTTTTTTCGCATCTTACACAAAACTGAGCATTTACTATATACCTCGCTCTGCATCAGTTTAGCGATAGTTAGGGGACAGTAACAAAGTGTTTTGTTTGGAACTACTTCTTCAGCGGATAGTTCCACTTTTTCTGCGACATGGTGTCCACCTATAAATAAGTATAGAGCTAAAAAATATTTCGACGTGTGTGATTGTATGTTCGATTTGAAATTGATTTCGTTAATTAAGCGTTAAGTGCGTTCGAAATTGAAATTGTATTTTACATTGAACAAAACAAAATTACGAAGTTACTGAAATTGTGGCATTAAAAAATGAGCAAAAATAATAGAAATAAAATGAAAAAGGAAGTGAACTAAAATACAGCAAATAGTACAAAGCTAACGAACACAAAAATCATTTTCATTGTTTGGTGGTTCTCCGTATAAACATACAGATATGCATACATATTTACAAATTAACGCATACACTGTATTTTTTTTTATATAAGCGCTGATTTTATGATTTGTCATTGCAATGCATAGTAACTTAATCTCCATCATAAGCTTCTAAATCTGCAACTATTTTCTATATTCAATTTTAATGAGTATTAAAGAAATGTGGTTAAAAATGTGCGTATTGCTGTTGTTGTGCACACCTGACATACGCTAGCAAAACGTGCCTTTCGCTGACACTTAAAATACCTTAATATTAATATAACTGAAAGTCATTAGAAAGTTGTTTTTTTTTTTTACTTTCAAGCTAAAGTTAAATCATAAAAAATTATATATGTAAAAGTTAATTAATAAAAAATTATAAGTGTTGAAAATCAACAGCGTTGTTATTAATGGCCCTGGTGGTGACAAGGAAGGAAACAGCTCTTAGTGTTTCAGAAATTTAGGTAAAGTTTTCTAACGATACAGTTCAGTGGTAAATAGTAGGGTTAGATGTATGTTTTGGAAAAACTCAAGTGACTTGACAAACTTTTGCTAGATTCAAAAATTTTATAAAATTAAATAATAAATCGCTGAACAATTAGTTTATAACGATAATTTGATAATGATATTTAAAATAATGATAATGATAATGATAATGATAATGATAATGATAGTGGTAATGATAATGATAATGATAATGATAATGATAATGATAATGATAATGATAATGATAATGATAATGATAATGATAATGATAATGATAATTATACTTATAATGACATTGATTTTCCCTAAAAGTTTTTGAATCATTTAAGAGTAAAAAGTGAAGGTTGAATATTTCGCCCTTTATAAAAAAATACAATTATATAATATAAAATAATAATAGAAAAAATGTTCACAGATGCATACAAAATAATTTTAATATGAAAAGTATGGTTAACGTGTTACCTAATTTCCTAAAAAGGCAGTTAAGAAAAACGACAATAGAATAGAACAGTATTTTCTTTCAAAAACTAATTAAGTTTACTTCTATTGCGAATTTGGAATTATTTAAAAAGAAACTACATTTTTTTTTATATAAAAGTATGAAAATATTAAACTTACTCAAATTGTACCGTTACGACATTTCTATTGTAATTTTGTTGAAAACCTGATATTGTATAGATATTCCTATTCTGAAACGCGATGGTTGGTTAGTCATCATATATAAAATTAACCCGGATCTAATAAAATTGCGAATTTACAAACGATCGAGGTTTTTCCTTGTTCTGTATAAAAATACAAGTTTATCAAAGGCAATAAGGAAATTTATAATGTAAAAAATATTTAATATTTATTTCGTATGAAAACCTAAATTATAGTGGTGTAGGTAATGAATGCTTTGTCTTCACAATCAAGTTCATTCGCGGGTCTAATTATGTATTTAGCTATAGGTATGTACATACTTACATGTTTGAATACATACATACGAGTAGTTACATGCATAGCCATGGTACACAAAAATAGCTGCATACAAACATAAATAAAGGTATTACATATTCACATACATATGTAGATAGATATTATTTAATTCCGCTTTCCTTAATCAATAGCAGTTCAAGTTCAAGTTTTCGATAAATTGTTACGCACGTTAGTCAGACGCATTCACACAAACAAATAAACATTCGTAGTATATATGTATGTATGTACATATGCACAAATTTATGTGGTTTTATGTTCGTATTCAGTTTTTCAATGATGAGCTGGTTTTTTATGATACGAAAAAATTTAAATCAAAATTATGACCTGAAACTGAATGAACAACTAATGCATTTTGATCGCTATTTTTTCCACTCGATGTGTTTACATGATGAATTGCGCGTATGATTGAATGTACATATATATGTATGTGTTTGTAAATATGTAACCATGTATGCATGTATGTATGACGGTATTCACGTAGGTGGTTTGATTATTGAATCGCTTTGTTACTTTTTGTAATCACTACAGATGTTAAATTGGTAGGCGTCGATTTCCAATTTGTACTTGGTCTTAGCTGATTGGACTTCGGTGATTATCGATCAACGACCTAGAAGTTTATGGTGAATATTAAATAGTCGCAGTACGCAAAGGTAAAGAAACGGAGTGTGAAGTCTGTTGTTTGACGCGTTGTAAAAAGTGAAAAAGTGAGAAAAATGGTTAAAATATTTGAAATAAAAGATTAAGATAAATACATCAAAATTTAATGGGAAATATTTTCGTAGAATATTTTAAAACATTAGCCTCCAACTTACTTTATGAAATCCCTTAAAACCCGAATTTCGATAGTAACTAGAAGGTTAAAATGTTCTGGTGAATTATTCTTTGAAACATTTTTTGTAGGGGTCTTCTCAGGCGAAATTTTTATACAAAGCAAGGTGTTATCTAAATTTTATGTGAAACTATTTTTTTAATTTTATTTTATATAGCACACTTATTTTGTCTGAAAAGACCCGTACTGAAATTTTTACAGCGAATAATTCTCTGTAATATTTTATCCCTCTAAAAACCTTCCAAATTTATTTTAAGTAAGTAAGGTTCAAAACGACTCTTTTAGTTGGCAGCTGAAGGGTTAAAATGTTCTACGAAAGTACTGCATATGCCTAGCCTTAATCTTTCATTTCCACCACTTTTCCTCATTTTGTTGACATTTTTAATTTGAAACCAGACGAAAGCCAACGGACTGATTGCCCTTATCAGTGTGGCTTTAGCCCTAAAGGGGTAAAAAGCTAAAAATTAGCAGTTATGGCTGCAGAAATAACAGTGGTTAGAATTTTATATGAACATTTGGGTGTAATAAGGTTACTGCAAGGTGGGACTAAAAATTCATTTCCGTTGTTCAAAAAAAAAAAAAAAACGAGTGAAATGTTGTACAAAGTTTTTATTTTTTGTGAAGGCCAATAGGGAGATCCATGGTTCTTTATTAGGATCCGCTGTCACAAAAATATATGATGGCTAAAATATTATGCCTAGAATCTTTTGCGATTTCGGGATTCTACTTTAGGTGCGGATTCCCTGATCTCGACCATCCCCGATATAATTCCGACTAGACCCAAATCGACTATTATTTATTCTCTAAATTGAAATCCGATTTGGGGCGGGAAAAAATTTTGCACTGACGATGAAGTGAAGGTAGCTCTTTTGGGCAGAGCTAAAATAATAAAAGTTGATCAATAATGATAGAAATTTGTTTAGTCATCGATAACTGTTATCTTGACATTTATGAAATTTTAAAAGTCTTACCATAATAATTATGGGTGACACATATTTTTTTAAGTCTTCGAAAGACCTTTTCCATCAAACTTCCATTACACAAATCTCTCCATAATAAAGCAAAAAAAAAATTTAATTAATTATTTAATTTGAAATACGGTATTACGGTATTCTTTGCGACTATTTCTGGAAAAGTTCGGGATGGATCATACTCGATATAACTACTTCGATATAATTTGGAAACTAGTGCCGGAACCCTCCTGAACTTCAAATACGGACCTATTTCGGGACCGTTTGGGGGTTAGTTCGGGACTTTTTCGGACCATTTCGTGACTATTTCGGGAAGATTCTCGCAACCGTTCGGTATCAACCGTTTCGGTATCAGAAATGGTGCCGAAATGGTTTGGTATTTTTAAGACTTACAAAAATGTTTCAAAATTATTATTACGGAAAGAATAATAATATATAAGTAAGTCTCAAGATAACAGTAACTGTTGACTAAAAATTTGTATCCCACTCTTAATTATTACCTAAAGATTTTTATAATTTCAAAATATCGTAATTGGTGACTTAAAAAATGTTTCGCACTCATAATTATTATTAAAAAACTTTTGTAATTTGAGTTTCAAAATAATAGTTATCGATAACCGATAAAATTGCATGCTATAATAACCCCGTTTCATTGTAAACGACTTGCAAAAAAACACCAGGTAGGATCTCAAATTACATGTAAAGCAACAAGACAAACTTGGAAAGATATGCGAGTTGAACCAACTCGGTAAAATGATATCCGACCTGAGATGTAGTGGTCGGAAGTGAAAAAATTGCGCTATTGTGAATCTGCCTGAAGAAAATACATCAACAAAATATTTGCATTTCAACTATTTACCGTTCTTAAATGGCACAATCAAATTGCATGGTTTATAAAAGATATTAACAGCGTTGCTTTTGCAACTAAACGAAATTTTATACAAGTTGGAACGTTCTTTTATAAGTCGGGTAAAAAAAGGGGCTAATATTTATTAAAAGAATTTTAGAATTCTTAAGAAAATTTTGATGTTTTTTTAAACTCAATTATAAAATAATTTTTATTCTAGATCTTTAAGTTTTTAGGTTTCAAAAATTCAGACTATTTTATTTTAAAGGTATAGAACTGTTTCTAGAGTGCTGTGAAAAGTGAATTGAATAAAAGTAGCGGTTTAAGCTCTTCCCTTCATTTTATAGTTCAGACCAGAAACTTTTAGACCTTACTACGTAGGTGTGCATATATTTTTGTTTTAAGGCAAATTTTATTGGACTCTTCAGAATACTCTTTACTAAATTCTTTAAAGTGCGGATCGCTAATCACATAGTGGCCGAAGGGTTTGACAGTATAACCATCGCATAAACATAAATATGTGGATATAGATATCTGCATAATTTTAGCAACAACAATGTGGACGACAGGCCACAAGTAAATGAGTACCTCATTTAAAATACCAACAACAACGGCAGACGAATCAACATCAATAATAGCGAACAGGTATTTAGTTTAAAGCATATAATTTTTTTGTCGTATTTTTTAATTTTTTTTTATTGCTTCTTTGTTTTAACTTTTTTGCGCGCGCGCTTGCTTGCTAGCCAAGTCAAAGCTGTGCCCAGACCGGCCAAAAGCCACAGGCTACAGCCACAAAGCCACTGCAAAGTCAAGCTGTGGTTGAAGTCACAACATTCCGCTCAGTGCGACTCACAAGCAGCTCATTTCCATTCAGTTCCGCTCAGCTGTGTTGCGATTGGAGCTTTTGACGTTCGGCGCGCGCATTTTTCGTTTGTTTTTTTTTTTTTGTTTTTGTTTAAGTATTGTTTATTTGTTTTTTTTTTTGTTTTCTTTTATGTTTATGCTTTTTTCGTTTTCTTATTCTCACTTTTGTTGTGGGGGTTTTTCGAAAAAACTTTTGAGCGCTTAACTCACATAGCTTAGTTCCGAGCTTAAAGTAATTTTTCAGTTAACTTCAAGCAGGCGAATTAAATGGACGTGTCGATTAAACGGTGCGCATAGAAAGGATTTTCGAAAGAAATTTTTAAACTTGACGGGGGGCTTAAGAATCTGTGTTGTATATGTTTTTTTTTTTGTTTAAGAAATATTTTTTCAAGAGTAACGACGAAAGCGTGAAACGCGTATGCAGAACGCGAGCGAGTGACGACAGTAACGAGAGTAACAACTACAAAAAGTAGGATAAAAAACAACACAATTACATATATGTAAAATTAAAAAAAAAAAAAAAAAAAAAACGAAACAACGGTGTCATCGCCGAGGCTTTCCACTAAATAAGGCAAGTGTTCAATGTAGCCAGCAGGTAGCGTCGGCTATCTCATTGTGTCTACACATACCACATACATACAATACATTTCTACATAATTTAATATATTATATGTTTGAAAATTCAAAGTGCAAGCTGATGATGAATATCTTAACTGTGTGAATAGATTCGGTGGAAAATTCATTGTTTTTGTGTTTTGTGTTTCTTTTTGGATAAAAAAGTGAAAAAATGAGACTAAAACAGAATTCAATTGCCACTAGTCACACGCGAAATATGGAAATTCCTATGTCAAGAAAAATGTGAAAAATGAGTTAATGAAATAACAGAAAATGCATAGCTGAAGAAATACAATAAATAAATTAAAAAGTGTTATGGAATGTTTTTTTTTTTCCAAATTGCGCTAACTTATTGTTATTCATTGCCAAATCAAAGGCTAAAAAAAAGTTGAAATAAACGAATGTCAGTGCTTGAAATTCATTAGCATTTAAGTTGTGAGAATTTCAAAGTTTTTTGGCCACCACGCTGTGCGATAAGAAGATGCGCACGCGTGTTGCGCTTGTAAAGTGATTTATAGAGCGTGTGTAATAAATTTTTTGATTGGTAAAAATGTTTAAAGTGCTGATAAAAAATGTTTAAAAAAAACTGGTATTAAACCGAAGTGTCAAAATAGTGGCTTATAATATTTATTTTCATTAATTTTATATAAAAACAAAATTCATATCAAACTCTATAAAAATTCATTCAACATATGTTTTTTTCTTCAAAATTTCAAAATGTTTCATCAGGTTTTTTGGCAGGTTTCTGGGTATGCAATTTTAAGTGACAAAATAGTGTTTTATTTGAAAAGTTTTTTATAATAAATTTTTTCATTAATATATAAAAAATATAGTTCATATCAAAAAAAGTATATATTTTAAAGCGATATAAACTTTTAACCAATGTGTTTTTAAATTCCAAAGTTTTTCAAAATTTTTGGAAATTTTCGGGTATGCAATTAAAACACATTAAAAAACTTGTATTACACTTGTGCCTGGGAAAAGTGTAGAAATAGTGATTAACTCGTTAAGTTTTTTATAATAACTTTTTAAACAATTTTATATAAAAATATAGTTTATATCATAAAAAAAAATGTACAACGAAATTCGAAACTTTATAAATATTAAAATTTTTTTTCAAAACTTAAAATTTTTCAATCAGAATTTTTCGGAAATTTTGGGTATGCAATTTTATAGCGGTTGTGGCTAAAAGTTCTCGTTGAGGTTTGAAAATTTGTTAAATTTTTGTCTTTAAAAAATTTCCAAAAATTTTCAAAAATAACGAAAATGTCTTGAAACTTCAGACTCGCACATTCCTCACAATTTCGTTTAAAAAGTTTGACATTTTGATGAAAATTTGTTGAATTTTTAGAAATTTTGTAAACGGTTTGACATTTTGATTTATATTTTCTTAGTTATAGTTCGAACTGAAAAATTTACGAAAAAAAGCAGTGCCCGAAAATAATCGGGGTAAAAAATGATTGAAAAGAATTCGTCAAAACAAAAGTAGATCCATTTTTTGTGATTTTTTTCGATCGTATTTATTATTATCATATCCGATATATTTTTTTTGCCACCCGTTTGATAAGTCTGCTTTAATTAAATTATCTATATAAAATATTAATTAGATAAATACCATCCGTTTGATAAATCGATTTTAATTAAATTATACGAAATATTGAAATATATGTATGTGTTAAACGGTTCGTCTCGGTGAGAAGAAACTTTATAGCTATATTTTGAAGACGGTTGCCACCTGTTTGAGAATTTGAACTAAATTAAATTAGGCACAAGTTAAATAATATATTAAAATATTGGTACCAACCGGTTTGTCGCAGCGAGGAGAATGTTCATAGCTACATATATTTTGAGTAGTGTTGCCACCCGTTGCAGATGTCGAATTTAACGAAATTATACAGAAGTTATGTGTGAAAAAATGTGGGTGTTATAGTGTTATATTAGTTGAAGATAAGGCTTATAGCTATATTTTGAATTAAATTATATTATATTATATGTGAGAAAAAATGAAATCTGGTTACATACGCAGAGGGAATTAATAAATAAATATATACGCGCCTGGTGTTTCTAGTTTTTTTTTTTTATAAAAATGTAGTTCTTATTAAAAAAAACCCAAATTAAAGATTAAATCTTTTTAAAAAACGTAAAAATGCGAATTTTTCAAACACAATTTTCAGAAACTTTTTAAATGTGCAGTTTTGGAGCCTATTCTATTTGGGTATAATAAGATGCAAGTTTGGAGGGACTAAAAATGACTGTTGCTTATCTCAGTAGAGATAAAAATGAGCTTTCACCGCTATTTTGACATTTTCTTAAGCAAATAATTCCTTCATCAAATTCATACATCCATACATACTAGGTATCTTTAAACCAAAAAAAAAAAACAACACTAAATTTAGCGTACTCAGTTAGGAGTTGCTAGTTGGTTTTATTATAACACACAAAATTCCTTTCTAAATTTATATTGCACTTTGTATGCTATGAAAAGGCTACTGTTTATAAATAATAAGTGCAAGTCTTGTAATAGGCAAATTTCCTGCTATTTATGATATAAAAACTTTGTGAAAAATAGCACTATTAAGTTACGATCAGCATGCTATTAACAGATTTTTAATTATAAACCCAATTTGTGTGGAAAAATTGTGGAGTTTTTTGTTTTGTTTTTTTGTTTGTTTTTGTTTGTGGTGTGGCCGTGTAGTACTTAATTGCAATGGGTACGCTGTAAAAACTAATAAACATCAAAAAAAAAACTGACAATTAATTATAATATAATGCTAAAAGGTTAAAAAGTGTACGTACATACATACTATATGCCCAATTTCATTACATACAACACACATACATATGTACATATGTATGTGAAAATATATACACTCACAATTGCGTAGTTAAAATAATGAAATTTATGTAATACATTTTTTTTAATAATATGTTTTTTTTGTGCGTTGCAAATTGTCGTGCGCTGAGTGTTGTGCTGTTGTTGTTGTTGGTACTTGATTCATCAGCCAACATATTATACACATGCTTTTTAAATACGCATTTTATTTGTTTTTTTTTTTTGAACAGTTTAAGCTTGTCTTTTGTCGCTTGACAGCCTCTGTATACACACGTACATTAGGGTGACTCATAAAACAAACAAAAAGTGGGTGTTTTTCCAACGGGAAAAATATATTTCAGAAAAATATTGAGATTTACTTTGGCTGAACCGATTTGAGAATACCTTCAAATATTGAGTATTTTATAAATAAAATTTTTTTTTTAAATATTAACAAAAAAACAGCTTAAGCTTGAAAAGTCTGCATAAAAAAAAAGTTCAAATCTATTTATTTAATTAATGTGTCAAAAAAGCCAAAGTGAAAAATTTGTAATAATTATTATATTACCCCAATATATTGCTTAACTTGTGCATAATTTAATTAAATACGACTTTTCAAACAGATGACAACCTTATTCAAAAATTAAGTATTTTATACCTAAATAAAAAGTTTACAATATTAACAAAAAATCAACTCACAGTTTAAGCGTGAAAAGTCTGCATAAAAAAAAGTTCAAATCTATTTATTTAATTAATGTGTCAAAAAAGCCAAAGCACAATACTGAATTTTGTAATAATTATTATATTACCCCAATATTATGTTTAACTTGTGTTAGATGGCAACCCTATTCAAAACTAGCTTTAAACATTATCCCCGTCCGCTCGAACACTTAGTAAGCGTCTCGTCGTCTTTAGAGTTCTAACAAAGGGTACAGAGTATAATGCAAAAATACCATAACTTTTTAAAATAGTTGGCAACTCGATTGTAAAAACATATTTGGCTTCAAGCTCTTTTAAATACCTTCCGTTTCATACCCATATTTAAAAACTTGAAGAGAATTACATTATTGGCTAATTTTGATTTTTAAAAAAGGTGGCAACCCTTGTTGAAATACTTTTTGATAAAAAAATTTTCTTAAATATCTTTCCTTTTCAATTTATACCGCTATACTTTACTTACATATTTCGAACAATTGTATTTTTCATACAGGTGGCAACTGTTTAAAAAATAGCCAAATTCCACAGGCACACTCCTGGTTTCGATAAAGCTATCGTAAAAAAAGTCGGAGTCTTTTCAAGATTTTTCTAAGCAAAACTTCCAAAAAAGATCAAAAAACAGCATCAAATTATTATGATTCCGTATGATTCCGTTGAATAAATTTTTAAATATTTTTATGCAAACATTTTACGCTTAATCATTTGAGTGGTTCTTTTGAAAAAAAAATTATAAAAAAAAACTATTTTTATGTGTAAAAGTTCCACTTTTGAAGGAATTTTCAGATAGGTTTTGCTCACGTAAATTTAAAATAATTTTTCGAAATATTTTGGTTTATGTCTTAGGATACAATGAGTTTTATAATTGCGAAAAGAAAACAATTCCAATGCTTTTTTTTTGTACGAGAAGTCATACACCCTAATGTACATATGTATGTACTTGTTGTCGTTGTGCCACTGCTTGTCTTGTCGCTCATCACTGCGGCTTGTCCATTTTCATTGCACTTTCATTTGCTTACACACCTTTTTTCGCCAACACACATTGCGCTGTCATTACAGCCACTTTTATGGCTCGTTGTTGCTATGTATTTCGCAAAATACATACCGACATGCCGACACATCGACACATCGACACATACATACAAACTTGTATCATACGATTCCGCATTCTCTCTATCGATAGCTTTGTGATTTTTGCCATTTCTCGCTTCGCTTTTGTAGTTTTGGTGCTCTCACCCTGCGCCATCCCACATACATACATACACACTTATTCAGGGGAGTAAGTAAATATTAAGTAATTACAACAACAGGGCATGCATAAAATGTACAACTCGTTTACTTGCACTTACCTATTGGATTGTTGTTGGTGTTTTTGTTATTACGTAGCACTACTTTTCTGTTATTGTTAATATTTTTTTTCCGCTTTTTGTGTGTGTATGTGTGCTGGTTTTTTTGCTTCGGTTTTACTTTATGTGGTTGACCGCGCTTTTAACATTGGTGTTGTCTCTTAACGGTTTTTAATTTTCATCAAATTACCTGACGATGTTAACATACTTTTTCACGTACATACATACATACATCCATTATAGATACATACATACAAACGTATGTATATAGTGGAGCCCATTTCTTCTCTACCCGAAAATAACATAAAAAATGCACTTAGGCGAGGAACATTTGCTTTTTACGAGGAGGGAGCATCAAAGCCAAATACACCAAAAATCGTTAGAGTAACACTTGAATCCGTGCTACACTGCCTACCGTCTAAATACCAATTCATCCGCTACTACCATCAACTATTTTGTCTTCTACTTCCGTTACAGTCTCGATGCTGCCCATAGAAAGGCTCCAGTTTTGCATATTTTTTGCGATCTTCTTGTGGAGAAGTTCATCCTTTTTTATGGGTAAGTTCTAGGTTTTAATCATCACCTTTTCATTTTCCTTATTACAGGAATTTGTTCCGGGTTTAGCCACTTCTGAAATTCTGCACGTTCTAGTAAAAATTACTGGCTTTTCTTCTGTCTGCTAGCAGATCAGACTCTTTACATTTATACATTTGAGGCTCTCGCTTCTTGTTTTCAAAAAATATGCATCGATTTCTTCTTCCACTCTCGATAGGTGCCGCAAATTGTGGTAATGCTAACCTTCTCTTGGAAATTTTGACAGAATCGCAATCAGGTGTGTTCTTTCCAACGTGTTAAACAATTTTAGTGTCAATTCTTTCTAACATTCAAAGCAACGTGTTTCCTCACATTTCACTCCACCGGTAAATCCTGTGTGACGTCACAGCCAACTTACTCTCCGAATTTCAGATCAATCATCATTCTTGCCGTGACCCTGTAGTTAGTACGTTTTCTTTTCTCATAGTATCAGTGGTTCTTTCGAGCTCGCTGAAAACGAAGCGACTTGTTGAATGAAAAGTAGGCTACCATTCATTTTATTTTTATTTTAGCTAGACATGAGTTTGGTACAAAATAAATTAGAAATACATTAAATAAAGTTTTTAAACAATTAAAACACTTAACAGAATATATTATATACATATATTAGTTTTTCGTCATATTTATTTGTATCAAATAATAATTTTTATGAGCCCAAGGCCATTTTTATAAAAAAAAGTTATAGAAAAACAACAATGGTAGACGTTATAGCTATTTCGGAGATCATCACATTTCCTCTTCAGACTTTTTCCGGGGATCGAACGTATATATTTAGTGTCACATATTTTATGGATGACAGCGAAAAAAAAACGTTATCGGGAGTAAGAAAGCGGACATGTGCGTTAATTATCTTCGGTCTCCAAAAAAAAAAGGCCACAGATTTTGTTTTAAGATTGAATTGTTGTTTTACTGGGTGCATTTGCCCAGTGCGTCAATTCAAGGGTAAATCCGGGCCTGCCTTTGGTGTTTTCTTTTTCATCAAACCAATTATTGAAACTGAATATGTTTAGTTCTTTGAGCTGTAGGAACGATTTTGAGTGTGTAGGAAATTGAAAGAAAACTTGATCGTGGAAATTGCAAGTAAGTTATTGATATAAACTTTTTCTTTGAACGATTTTTGAAATAGTCATTTTGGCAATTGAAATCCTCCAATCGTCCATCGGGCTACAATGACCCCATTGTCCGTAAATATCGTTTTGCAGAACGCTGTCTTCGGGGAGCAGTAATGCGACTCGAGAGGCGAAGTGATTGACACTCTATTGCGATTTCAGTTCTTCGATATCCTTGTGCAAAGGCCGCGCAGTTTATTTCCACGGAAAATCGAAAAATGGAAAATTTGAGGTAGGGTTAGCCAGGAATAATTATCATGAATTTAAGCGACTCGAACGATCTGGAATACAGTTAAACAATGCGCATTTAATTTTACCTTTTATGAAATACAATCATTTAAAAAGCAGGTGTAAAAATTGAAAGTATTTAATAAAGAAGACATTTTATTTAAAGCGAGTTGCCATCTGCTAAAAAAGTTAAATTTAATAAGTTAAATCAAATATCACAGTATTTTTAAGGGAGTTAGCACAATTAATTATAAATTGCCATCGGATTGAACGGGCTACTAAAAATTTACAAATAAGTTAAATTAAATATTAAAATACCAGCATGAAACGAAAGAGGCTTAGAAAAAGCTTAGTTTCCGAAATATTTTTTGAAAAGGTTGCCAGCTGTTTAAAAGAGTTGCCTAAATCAAATTAATAAACCAACTAAACTCCTATGATGGTGTCGAATGAAAGAGGTTTGGGAAGTTTGCTTTGAAGAGTGGTGCCACCTGTTTGAAAGTTAAATTAAATTAAATCAGTTATGTTACTGAAATTCCGATATGAGGGACTAAAAATTTTTAGGTGACCTTGTGATGGAAATATTTTTGAAGATAGTTGCCACATATTTAAAATAATAAATATAGAATAATTAATAAGTTAAATGAAATATTGCAATTCTGATAAGAAACGAAGGAGGGATAGGAAAGCTTAGTTGGGAAAATATTTTGGGGAGTGTTGCCACCTGTTTAGAATTAAATGAGTAATATTACTAAAATACTACAATATTTTTGCCAGAGGAAAAACTCTTGGGGAAGCTTTATATGTTGCCACTTGTTAAGAAGTTAAATTAAATTAGTAATATTACTAAAATACTACAATATTTTTGCCAGAGGAAAAACTCTTGGGGAAGCTTTATATGAAAATATTTTTGGAGAGGCTGCCACATACATATTTAAAATGTTAAAACCAAATTAATTAAAAAGTTAAATCAAAGGTCTGAAACAAAACAGGTTTACCAAAGCTTAGTTGCGAAAATATTTTTGAGAACAGTTGTCAGATGTTTAAAAGTTGAATTAAATTAAACTAATATTACTGAAATACAATAATGTCGGTGCCAGAAAAAAAGTTGTCGGAAATCTTTATATGAAAATAGTTTTAGAGGGCTGCCACCTATTTTAATATTAGAATACTGGTGTGGAAAGGTAGGTTTAGGATGGCATAGTTCCGAAAATATTTTCGATACGGGTTGCCACCTGTTTGAATTATAAATTAATTAAGAAATTCCAGAACTCCTTTGGTGTCGAGGGTTCCGTCACATAAGTTTTTTTTAAACCGAAATGCTAATCATGCTTATTGGTTATATAGATACACCAAGGCACCTACTTATGCCTTACGAAGCTGAGAAGACACATTTTAGAGTCGTCATTGATTTCACGAATTCCTATAGTCCCCGCCAACTTATTTTTTCAAAACAACCGTCTGCAGTTCGCGATAAAAATCTCCATCTCAATCACGATAAATATCATCAAATAGAAAATATCAAAGGCAAGTTCTAGAAATTGAAATATTCACTTCTTCCGCGCGTAGAGACTTTACGCAGTAGGGAAATTTTGTTTTTAGATATTTTAATCCTTAAATTGCAAATAAACACAATAGATACAAGCTCTCCGTAATTTTGTTCAGTTAGAACTCGTTTTCTTTTCTTTACCTCTTACATACAATATTGCGTTTGCATCTTGAGATTCGAGGAATTCTTGCACTCCGAATTTTCATGCGCTGAAGAACTCTACGCAATTTAATTAATTTCAATTGTACGAACATAATGAAGCTGAGCACCTACTTCAGCGGTTCAATTTGGCAAAAGCATAATTTGGTTCAGCTACAGAAATTTTCTTTTCCTTTTTTGCATACTTTATTTTTATGGAGAACCCATTCGCTCACTTAAATATTTCCTTCTACGTACGTACAACTTTACATAGTTTACGTTTCACGTTGTCTTACTTGTTTTGTTTGGTTTTATTTTGTTTGGGTTTTGTTGTGAGGAATTGAAATTAACGTAATTATGTTGGTGTTGCATTCGCAGCATGGCGCCACATTATTTTTACCACCAATGAACCGATGTTTATGAGTTGTAAAAAAGCCGTAAAAGACTGGAAAGCGCACGCTAAGTACTCACTGGGCCGCTGGGTATCCGACCCAAGTCGTGTATTTTGGCCTCTGTCTGTTTGGCAAATATTAAAACCAAAATAAAGGAAAGCGCAGAGATGGTGAGAGAGCAAAACAAATATCATTGATAAAGGCGGAATTACAAAGAAACCAAAGTATTACGATAACGTAAAAAATTAACTTTAGATCAGTGTGTGTGTGAAATAAAAGAAGGATGCCCTGCTCTTCCGGCAGTCATTGTGCAAAACAACAACAAAAAATGAAAAAAACAAAACATGCAAACCCAGAAATTGAAGCAAGAAAAATGGCACATAAAGAAATATAAATTCCACAAGCAATACTCATCAACAACAACGGGCCGCAGTCTCGTACGAGTATTCCAATGCTGCAACTCTGACTGACTGAGTGGCCGCCATAAAAGCCGGGTGCGCCGCCATTAAGCTGCTGCTGCGCGTAGCAATGAGCTACAACAATAGGCACAACAACAACAATAACAATCAGCATAGCAGCTGTAATAGCCGCAAATTTTTTTTTTCTTAACTGACATGCGGATGCCGCCACAACAGGCGCGTACCCGTACTACTACACACCTGTATATCGGCCAGTTGTTGCGGCTATGCCATAACCACCACTCCACACTTGTACCTATTTCTGACGTTTATTTGTTTCTTCCTCTTCTTTGTGCGCCAAAGTCGGCTCAATGGTTTTTATGTTGTTTGTTGCTGTTCGCTGCTGGTAAAGCAAGTAATCAATGCGCTGATGGTGGTGTTGTTGTTGTTGTTGTTGTTACCCAACAAACATTTATTATTGAGATGAACTGAACGTTAAGTTGGGGATCCGAGTTTTGATTGAAACTTTAGCTTTCTTTTAACAGTTGGTTCAAACTTTTTGTGGAGCTCTATCGGTGCCTCTGCTTACCATGATCAGATGATAGTGTCCGGGCTCGAATTCAGTTAAGAAGAGAAATCATTTGCCCATGCTTTGACCTTACTGAATGTTCAGTGAGAGTCTTCATGGTCTGTATTGTATCACATCTAAAACTCAGACGTTTTATTTCTGACGACCTCCTCAAATTATTAGAAAAGTAAATTAAAATAACTTTTTATTTGAGCATTAAACTCAACCTAACCTCAAAAACTTGATTTAACTTCAAACTCCCAAACTCAATTAAATCAACTATAATTACATCCAATTAATAACTTTTTATTTATCAACTTTAGATTCAAAACTACAATATTAATTTCGAAATATTTGCAGCACATTTTAAGCTCTGCGTGAACAGGCGCGATATGGTACCGCGTAGTCCAATACCGCACAATATGCGGTACTTTTTTTTGTCGTTTTTACTGCATCTATCTGAGTCCCCTCATATGATACAACATGATGAGAGTTTGTTGGCTTAGCCCACTACTTCTTGTATGAATCGGTTCGGTGGGAAATCTCGACTGTCGTGTGCCTTATAAGAGAACACCAGACACCCGTCACTGTACCGAGATAATAGAAAATAATAAAGATTTTTTAAAATTATAAAACAGGCTCTGACCTCTGCACTATTGTTGGATTCCTGCGGAAAGTCTTCCTCCAGTGCTTCCGGTTTCTCCAGAGCAGCAAAGATAGTGCAGTCGCGGACTCTGTTGCGGTATAGGATATATCCGCCGGGTACACTTCATCTAGGTCGACTGGTATGCTCAAGGCACTGCTAGGGTTATAGGGATCTGGTCCCAGGCCACGGCTGGCTCACTGAAGTTATACTCTCCTTGTACAACGTATTCGTCAGCGCAGGTGACAAGCTTCACACTACTTTGATGCCATCTGGTATTGTGAATGATTGGAGAAATTTAGCAGCTCGGACTCTCTTCTCTAGTACTGCCAGCGGGAAATGCTTTTTGGTCACCTCGTTGATGAACCGGAAAGGCAGGAGAACAGGCTGCGTGTGAGGGTTAGTTGAAGTCCTGCCCCTTTGGATCCACTTGTGGTGTTGTCCACGAATCATTTTTTGAGTCCAGAACTCCTGGTCTAGAGATGATGATGTTGGCGCTGAGGTTGAGACATTAGTAGAATAAATTTTATGAAAACGGTTGGAATCGACAGGCAAACGTTGTCGCTAGTTATATAAACTAAAAAGCGAAGAAAATTTTATTTGGTGGGTTGAGAAAAAGTCACCTAAACTATTACCCACTGAATTAGAAGATTTGAAATTTCTGATGTTAAAAAAATTTGCTATTAATGCTTGCTGTGTTATGTTTGTTACATCACAAGTTGATGTGTACTTGTACACGCTTGCATTCGTACATACACCGGCCTGAATATGCGTTTGCACTTCCTTTCGCGCGGCATAACAGTTTCACTTTCAGCTGTAAAATGTGGTAAATGGCGAAGAAACGTGAAATATTGAAAGCGAAATCAACGAAAGCAAAAGTGCGAATGGAAAAAAATGATAATAATAATAAAAACAAATAGTATTCGTACTCGAAGTAGTTGAGCGGGAAAATATTCATAAATAAGTTTTGCTTGAGTTCGAGCCAGTTACAGGGTATACCGGTGGAGGGGAGGCGTCCATTAGGCGGCATAACAGATCTGGCATAGAGTTAAAACCAAAACCGTTTGAAGCCTGATACGAACGAAAAATGTAGTTTTTTCTTCGGGGTTTAATTTTTACTTAACTTGTTTTCATTTTTTTAGCAAGTTTTATAGTTCTCCCATGAGCCAGGGCTGCATTTTGTACTAACAAAAATAGTGATTATACAATATAAAAAAATAAGCAAATAAAATATAGCACGATATTGAGATTAGTATCATTGCATATCATCAATGGATGTATTCTTATTTCGATTTTCAAATAAATTAATACATTAGTAGCGAGTATTCCTTAGGATCGACCTGCCCTGCCACAAAAATCAGAAAAGCATGCATCTCACGTGGAGGAGATATTGGATATGGTTAGAAAAATATTTATATGTATATGATTCAAATAATGTACGGATAAGTTTAATTTCAATTTGAGTGTGGAAGCTGGTATTTATTCAAAATTGTTAAGTGCAACTTTCTGATCGCCAGCCTGCTCGCAGAATTTTATCGAACCAGTTCACTATATCTAAGTCTACTTTACTGGTACGGTGTGTTACAATTCCGTGCCATGATATCAATATTTTCAATGACAAGATGGCTAGTCTTTCCAATTACTGAAAATGGCTCATGAG
The DNA here is from genome assembly GCA_951828415.1 of Anomoia purmunda. Taxonomy (NCBI): domain Eukaryota; kingdom Metazoa; phylum Arthropoda; class Insecta; order Diptera; family Tephritidae; genus Anomoia; species Anomoia purmunda. The sequence goes on from OX639994.1 coordinate 8,164,866, forward strand.
CTTTCAATGAGAGTTGAAAAAAGAATCTGAATAGGCAGGGTACTGAGTTAATGGCGTACATATACACGATCCGATCAGACTTTGAATTTCATGGCATGACTGCTGGAAGAGGATGATTGCGATATGGCATAATGGATAGATATTTTTTGGAAGAGGCCTCAAAGACCTTTAATCCTTAAAGGTAAGAAACCCCAAGTTAGTTCCATCAGAAACTACCTAATAATCTTACTTGGCGAAACCCTCTGTCGAATGTCTTTGGTAGATGATTTTCGAAAGTTCTTTTTGCGACAAAATTGCTTTTGAATGTTTGCTCTAGTAAGCCTAAAGAGTTCTCTCTCTTATGGCAGAGATCATTCGAATGCAAATCTGGTTTTCTCGAAATAATGACTAACAACGACAGTTGCAACTGCGCGCCTTATCTCGGTAGCAAGAGCCATTGGCCTTACAGCAGCCAAACTACTTGCTGCTTGGATGTCAAGCAATAGGTAGCCGCTCACAAAGACCATCGACGTGCCCCCAACAGAAATGTTAGAACACTCTTTATCAATAGCGTCCATAGTTCAGTCCGACCTTACTTAAAACCAAGGAAGGGGATGAGCTTTTGGATCGCCATAGAACACTGCTGTACAACGCAAAACCTTATAACAGTATAATTGTCTCGAGCAGACTTCGGTGATGGGTACAGTCCAGTCAGCATGGAAAAAGTGAGGGACGGGTAGGCAAAACTCTTTAATTAAAGATAACTAAATAACCGAATATCAATGCGCAGATGACACATATACTGACTATGAACAGTTGATAGAGTTCGAAGCCCCTTCGCTGGAGTTAATCGAGAATGATTGCTTGTCAAGCTAATACCGAATTATGATCGTCTAATTAAATGCAACCTTGGAATGCTCGTATTAAGGCCTAAAAAACAAAAAATCCTTAAAAAAATCTTTCAAATTGACGCTATTAGATCGAGGCGAGATTCTTTTATTGAAGTCAGCTCAGTTTGGAAAAGGTTATAGTGACCCCTTGGCTAAAACTGTATTTGTAATCAGAGGAAATTAGCGAAGAGCTAGAGTACCAACATAGTACTGAATTCATGTTGCAGCAACCGAAGCTTTTGGGGGAATGTTGCGAAAGTTACAGTCTTTGGCCTGATATAAAGCCGGGTCGTGGGAACCAAATCCTCTACCCATTCGGTTCTTTGAAAAAAGTTATAAAGGTGACTTCATTTTCAAAAGCGAACGTAAGTAGGAGTTCAATATTCACGAGACATATAAAATGCGTGCCATTTGTCTGCAATATGTTTCAAAAAAGTGTTGGTTATGGCATTGCCCCTGTTATTCCTACCATTTGATCTATTACTAGTTATATGTTGGATGTTCTGTAAAATTTGAGACTATTATGGAAAACTTCGAAAGTCGTAAAAAATCATCGCACGGAAGTGTTCGCCTGTTCCGGCGGCACACCATGTTCAGATCACTGAAAATATTACAATTAGACTGGTTCAGGATATCTTTTTTGTGTAAAATTATTTTTTGATTGATTTGAAGGACAAGAATGTGTGAAAACAATAAGAAAACCAGGATTTATTTACCCTGGCATTGACTCTGGCTTTTTGAAGCTCAGAAAAATCGTCGCATTCTGCCCGAATGTGGGGTTTTAGTCCATACGCGTTGATCTATTCTTTCATAGCAACCTCACCTTACTCATCTCACCTGATATCAGAATAAATTTGATACAATTGCAAGATTAACAAATATGACCTCTGTAAGGTTGGTAACAACTTAATTTTCCGAACCCTTGATACACTACTGAAGTTTTGGTCCCATACAAGACTTATTCAAATAAGGTGGTGCCATTATAGCGGCTAATTTGATTGTTTGGTCTGAATGTGATAGCAAAATTATAAGTGGGAATCCGTTGTGTGGTTTGTTTGTGTAGTTTTGCGAGTGAAATGTCAAAATCTGAATTCGATCGGCATTGCTGATGTTTTTTGTTTGTGTACATAAAAACTCCACCGAATTGGGATAGAAGAACAAGCATTCGCTCCATGGGATGCTATCACTTTATATGAGGTCGTCTTGGTCTCATATTTGCTGTCTCTGTCAAAAAGTTTAGTTTGTTATTGTTTTGAAAATATTATTCAGCAGTTTGTGTCCCTTGCCTTGCGTTAAATTCTGAAATTCTTTATCGGTGACCAAAATCCGATCCCGAATTTGATAAAAACTTCTTATTGCTTTTATTCTCTGAAGATGCTCTCTAAAAGTTCAAGCGTTTTATCTTGGTTTACTTGGAAATTCATTGCGTGCGATTTATTACAATTTATTTGATGTTTATTCATAGCATGGTCTATGCCAGTTATCACAGAGAAAGTTATTACATCGGCGCATTTCATCGCATAAGATTTTATGTCAAAAAAGTTATCGAACGTAGCACTCTTTGCTTTCTGTTGTAAAAAATAAAACTTCGAACAAGGAAAACTTTAAAGAAGATATCAATTTCTCCTAGCATTGATATTGCCCCGAAAAGCTTTCATTTAAATGAAAATATATAGCTGTCAAAGCAGAAAAGTGACAGTGCATTACCAGCAATAGTTCTCATGCGATGAGCTCTGACATTTATTGCATGATATCTGTGATATGCGGTATAAATTTGCAATATATCATAAGATATGGATCGGATGAGATCGGTGTTCCCATTTCGAGACACGTCCTCAGCCACGGCAACTGCTTATACTATACTTTTCTTCCATAGGTTTACTGAACAAGTTCATAGAAATTCTAGCAAAAAAACGGACTCCATGTTTTTATCGATCTTTTGGTGTCTCAAGCAAGCGTTTGAATATTAGAAACTATTCAGTAACACCATTTTTAAACTATAATTATAATTAGTGTGCTATTCAATTAAAACAACAAAATTACTCGCTTCTCTTCGCTTGTTCGCCCACAATTGTAGGGTGTCACATTAAAGGCAGTTTGGTTGCAGCGTCAAAAAAACAAAAAAAATAAACTTGATACACGCCACCGCCATAGTTAAAAGCGTCGTTCAATACCAGTTTTCTGCACTGCTGCTGACTAACTTTGCGCTTGGCTGCACACAATACCCGCAAAGTCGATTTGGCGGGCTTGCTGAATCTTTGTCTGTCTGTCTACGCCGTTCGTCAGCTCGTCAGCTGGTCAACAAGCGGAGCGGAAGTATTGTTCACTTGATTTTCATGACGTGAATGTGGCTGGCGTCGCCGTCACCGTTTCTGGTGCTTTTGGTGCTTTTGGTGCTTCTGCCGCTGATGTTGATGCCTTTGCCTTTGCGGTTGTTGATGGTGATGCGTTTGCCTTGTTACAAATAGAATCTCAGCGCTTTGTGTCATCGCTCGCCGTCGCTGCCGCCGTACATTGGCGACGTTTTCATTTTGGCGTACTTTGAAAATTTCAAGTTTTTTGTTTGCACGATTTTTCGCATCGCTTTTTTTGTACGTTTCCTTTTTTTTTGCTTTTCATGTTACAAAGCTGCTACACGTCCGTCGTTCTCCGCCCACTCTATTACTTCTTCCCATGGTTGTGCGTTGTGTGTGTGTGTTGTTTTTTTTTTGGCGCACATTGTATTTGATGCGGTTGTTGTGTTGACGAGCCCAGCCGTCATTTGTGGCGTCTGCGATTGCGCATTTTCCACTTTTATGCACCTCTGTTGCGAAGCGAAATAATCGAGGTGTAGTTGGTACGAGCATTTTGTTGGTGTTGGCCTGTTTTCGCTTTTCGCTGCTGCTGCTGAGTTGAGTGTTTGTTTGCTATTGTTCGAGTCGTCTTTTCCGCACGTTTTTGCTTTTTTTCGATAGCTTCACATCTGATGCGCCGCACGAAAGCTTCCATTGTGTTTGAAGACCAAGTCCAATGGCCAATGTAACTATATGTCTCGTATTACGTCAGTATGTGGTAGTTTTTGATATTTTTTATATAGTAGATTTATTTTTGTTTGCTTGTATATTTGCGTTACAGTTTCAAATCCGTCTTTATCGGCTCTTCCTTTGTTAGCTGGGGCTGCTGTGAATTGTTGGTCAGATTTTGTCGATAAGCTCTGTGTGCTTTTGCTCGTTTGGCATTTCGATTGGCGGAGTTATTGTTCTTTTTTTTTTTAAATATTTACCTGTTATAAATTACAAAGCAGTCAATACTTCGCATGCCTGACCTAGTCAGCTAAATTTCGAAAGCGGTTGAGTATCTTTTGTAAGAGTTCTGAATTGCTCCTAGCGTTTTCTTCTCTCCAAGACCCCAACTTAAAGACCCCAACAAGGGCCAACTATTGAGGAGTTAGAGGGTTAAAAGGGTTAAATAGAATTGCTGAACACCTGATAAATCTAAAGTGTAAGGATCATCTGATTTTTATGACGATGAACCATAAAAATGTGGAAAAAAGTGGCAAACTTTCACATCCGCTAAAAGAAAACTCAAACGTAAGCTTTCAAATCACCGATACATCTGCATTTTTTTTGGCACCCTTTACCAAAATCCATTGTCGGAACCTTGTTTTTATTAGTTAGTTGTCAACTTTATCATATTTGAATACAAGCATTGTTCCAGTAGGTCCTCATATTATACTTTTATATTTCACCTAGACTCAAAAAAAAATTTTTTAAATAACCATTTTATTGGTAGTAATGTTATTAAAATAAATTTAAATTGTAGCGGCTTTTAATATCTTCCGATAAATATCTCTATTTCAGTAATATGCTAATTTTATTATATCTAGCTTTACATTTTTTTTAAATATTTTATATATTTTTTGGTATATAATTTATCAAAGTTAGTTAAAATAATAAAAAGGAAATGGTACATAAATTATTTATCAAAATTAATATGAAAAAACTCGTACTTTAATCTGACCTTTTATGGTTTATAATAAACATTTCAAAGAAAACTAATAATCATTAGTTATGAACAACCGATTTTTTATGGCAACATAATGGAAAACACTATTGAACGATTTATGCTATACTAATAAAAACGAGATATTGATATATATATTAATTAATTTTTATTATACATATATTTCAATTTACAGCAATCGCTTAAAAACTTGTGCGACTTACCATTGATATGTGCTGCATTAGTTGACAACAAAAAGCAAAACCTTCGCTGCATAAGTTAAGAAATACTACAAGTCATAATTTATTTTCGTCGTTGAAAGTAAATTGAAATACAACGTCGGATTAGCTGCAAGAAATCTAAACATATTTACGAACATAATACATACATATCTACATTCATACATATAAAAGACAATCGGCAATTGTTCACCAACCGAATTATAATTGAATGCAGATTCTAGACAAGTTTGGTAAGTGAAAAAAAATGTAAAGGGTGTTTCAAGTGGGTGTTATATAAGGTGACTCAGACCACTGGCGATATGGCGATTTTTTATTATAATATTCGCAATGTTTTTTATGGTAAATTTTGTTCATTAATTTTTTTATAAACATATAGTTGATTCTATAACAAAAATTTTAGAAATAAAATTAAAAAAAATATGAAATTATCATGGTGTTTTTTTTAATAATATTCGCTATGTTTTTCATGACAATTATATTTATAAAAATATAGTTGGTTCTATAACAAATATCATAAGATGTAAATTAAAAAAAAATAATAAATTAAATAAAATCAAAATTAAATAGCAAATGTACTCAAACAATGGACCACATGGTTTTTTTTTTAAACAATATTTGCAATGTTTTTCATTATAGTTTTGTCTGTTATTTTTTTTTAAATTATATACATAATTTGTTCTATAAAGAAAAAATATAAATTAAATTAAAAAAAATTCAATTGAAATATTAAATACAGTTACTCAAACAACTGACCACATGGTGTGTTTTTTATAATATTCACAATGTTTTTCATTATAAATTTTTTTCGCTAATTTTCATAAAAATGTAGTTGGTTCCATAACAAAAATCATGTGTATTAAATAAAAAAAATCAAAAACTCAGGCAATTGACCACAGGATGATTTTTTTTAAATAATATTCGCAATGTTTCTCATAATAAATTTTTTCGTTAATTTTTTACAAAACTACAGTTAGTTCTATAAAAAAAAAATCATATTAATTAAAAGAAGAAATTTAAATTAAATAGTACCTAAATACAGTCAGTCAAACAATTGGCCAAATGGGTTTTTGGGTTTTAAATATTCGCAATGTTATGCATAATAAAATTTTTTTTAATATAAAAAAAATAAATATTTTAATTTTTGATAAAAATATAGTTTTTTCTATAAAAAAAAGCTAAAAAATTAAAATTTCAAAATTTTTTCCAAAATGTAAAAAAATTCAACCGATTTCCATTGAATTTTCAAACTTGTATTTTTAAAGAACTCCTGAGTCCATTTGATTTTAGTGCAACAATGTGCAAGTCTGAAGTGCATGAAAATTCCGGTTATTTTTGTTTTTACAATTTTTAGAAATTTTGGATGAATTTTAAATAAATTTCCGTTAATTTTTATTAGTTGTTTGTGCTGGTGATCTTGACAATGTTTTGCTATATAAACTGCACACGCTAAATGAAAAAACAAAATTTCCAAGATCAAAATTTCAAAAAAATTGCCAAAAATCAACGGAAGTTCTATCCTGTTAAGACTTACACATATTTAAAAAAATTAAATGAGCTACAAAACTGTATACAGTTTTCTAAAAATTCTGATTGAAAATTTGATAAAAATTTGCTGAATTTTTATAAATTTTGTGCAAGTTTGAAATTTTAAATTATATGGTATTTAGTTATATTTATCATGAAAACCATTTTGAATTTTTAAAATAATTATTTTTCGAGGTCCCTCTGAAATTCATGCTCCGTAGCATAAATATTGATTTCATCCCCTAATGATATGTAGAAGTGTTCGAAAATTTAATAAATTTCTGCTATGCTGACATTCGATTTTTTTACATCCAAATTTAGTTTCAACAACATACTCGTATCTTCAATTGTACATAATTTTACTAGAAGCTAGAATATTAGTCATTGTAGTAATGACATAGCAATTTATTTTAATTAAAAAAGTCATAGCTCGAAAAAGAAGCATCCGCTTATGTTTGTGGTTAGCCAAAAATACCCACATGTCACGTGCAAATATTTATTTTTAGCTACATTCACTTCTTTGCTTTATTTTCCATGCAATCTTCACTTTAATTCGCCTACAGCGATTAGTTCCTTTACTTTGCGCCGCTATTCGCATCAATCAACGAAACATATCATTTGGCTTTATGAAAAAATAAAGCTACAGTTATTTTCAGAATTTATTTAAAATTTCTCAAAATATTCTTATAAATTACGTGCTACTGCAGGTATTTATCTTGAAGAATTAAAAACAAGAAACATTAAAAAAAAGTAGACACAGCGAATGCCGTTAGCTATGTGAGCCGCTGGCAAAGTGCCTTTCACAAAATTCAATATTGAGTTCAAACTGCCAAAAGATTTTGTGTCGATGACAACATTTTTGATAAACCAGATATAATTTAGTTTTATTTTTCCATTGTTCCATTGCAAACGAATTAGAAATTGTGTAGCGAAATTGTGGAAATTCCCATCAATTTCGCCACACAATTTACAATTCAGCCGCAGTATATGAAAAGAGTGGAGTGAATTTAATTGGACAAAATTGAGCTATTCGTAGTGGAAAATTATTATTAGCTGGAGAAGCGATGCCTGCAGTTTCTTAACAGACAGAAAATGTTCACCTTAGAATGCGTCTTCCAAGTGCTCAAAAAGTGAGAGTCGACACTTTTAAATCTTAGCCTCGTAATTGGTGGAGATTGATTTTACCTAATCGATTCCCATTAGTGTGGCTCTGATATTGAGCCTTAGTCCGAAATCTCACCCTTTCAAAGGCGCTATTCATGGGCCGTTCGCCAACTAAGCAGGTTTCTGAAAATTAACTGTGAACAGGTACTCATATCAGTTCGATAAAGAAGTATTACGAGGGAGCTTAAAATGAAGTCGTGGATTTACTGACAAATTTTTAAACTCACCCTAGAAGCGTTGCCAAACGAAATATTTAATCAGCTTTTAATGCGGATTAAGTGGGCATCAGGCAATTACTTTGTCAGATTATTCGGGCGCACTAATCTGCATTAATTTTGTGAACGCATTATGTTATATAATCTGGATTAGCTGTAGTCTATGTACGAGCTGATTCAAATTTGCTCGTCCATCCGATTTAATCGCTTGGTTTGTTAACAATTTAAGGTATTAATTTCAGCCTTGGTTGCCAGAATAGACGCTGCCTTCTTCAAACCTCTTAAGACTGGTAAGCAGCCAGTCAACATCATCTTTTTTTAGCGGCCTTATTTTCTTGAAATAAATTACACTGGCAGCCTGAGTTTGAGGTTGGTGAAGAGGTCGTTGGAAAAAACTCATCCTACTATTTTCAAAAAAATCATGTGCCGTCCGAAGTCGCCGTAAAACTATAGGCTTCTAAATTTGTGGTACAGCACAACCGGGTACACTCAATTCAAGATATGTACTGAGACAATCGATGGACTTAGGCTGGCAAAGCACTGCGGCTACTACTTTAGACTGGGATATGTCTTATTACAGAATACCATCGGTCTCATAAATTGCTGCACGAGGGAAATTGGAATTAAGGTCAACCCCACCAAGACCAAAGCTACTCTATTTATGAGAAAATACCAGATACCGACTTTCCAGCCTCCCTCTCTTAATGTAGTAAGTCGCTTACTCTCTCCAACTAGGTTAAATACCTCGCCGTAATTCTTGACAGAAAGCTGAACTGGAGAGGGGACTCTACTATATCTTCTTTCTACCGATCTTTACGTCAGTTGCAACGCAATGAGATTGAATGCAACTATAACATAAAGAGACATCTGGTTTGGTCACGCGATATTTCAAAACACCGTTCCAGCAATTTTAAGGGAACTGGACTAGACCTGCCCAATGTTCTACTAGGAGAACAAATTTTCAACAAAAAAAAAACCAAAAAAAAAATCAGACAGACGTGAATGGATAGACCGCTCATATTTAGATCCAGGGTCGAACGCTATTTTTACGGTTGGATCAAAGCACCAGGCCAAGGTTGGTTGAGGTATCCACTCCAAAGATCTCTCAATAAACACCAACCTGGGGTTCTCGAGTCGTACGGCTATCACTGACAGCTAAGCTGTGATCAGATCAGTACTCCTCGAAGGGAGCGGCCGAGTGTAGAAAGATTCTAAATAAGCTAGCCGCGGGAGTAACTATTAACGTGGTTTGGCAAAACGACATTCCTGGAAATTCACTAATGTTTTCTGTCGGAGCAGAATGCGAATTTTATGGGGTACAAAACTGAAGACACGAAAATTTTCCAAAAATTAAAAAGTTTGACATTTTTAAATTTGCTGATTTTTTATAAATTTTCCAAAAAGTTTGCAACTTTGACTTCATTTTTTTTTATAGAATTATTTATGTTTTTATAAAAAAAATTTAAAATTAAATAAGTAAAGACGAAATTGTCAAAACTCGACAATATATTTTGGTATTATTTTTATGAACACAACTTTATCTATACTCGTAGGCAACAATACTGAATTTAACGCAATTCTGCGGTTCGTTCTAAACAACAGTCAACAATGAAAAATAAAACAAAGCAAAATGTATCTAAATACCTACATACCCGTCCATATAATTTGAAATAATAAGACATTAAACAAATCAAAAAAAAAAAAACAAGAAGCAGCAGATAACCGGTTGCTACTTCAGCTTCAGCTATGTTCCATCTTCTAATTTTTTTCTTCAATCTAACTCTTTTGTTCTTTCCATTATACACGTATTGAACGTCAGACGTCACTTCCATCGCAACTAAAGTAACAATCAACTTGTATGGCACTTAAACTTAGCGTATACTTAAGTTTGTGGCATTTAACCCGCAAGCGATCGAATGCGCGCTTCGCCATAAGTACAATAAGTATTTATTATTGTATTCACACAAACTTCCAAGTATATATTATGTATAAGTATATATGTATGTATGTATGCGTGTTGATATTGTATATAGGTAAATTCCTTCTGACCATTACAAATTGCTTTTAATTTTTCATACTCCCATTCTTTGTTTGGCACTCCTAATGTCTTTCTAGCTTTTGGGCAAAATATTTCTTTTGATTCTGCTAAACACGGATACAAATAAACCGAAACTAGTAAAAATGACGTATGTATAGTACATAGATGAATTATAGAAAAAACAAACAAAGAATACTCATCGTAGCCATACAGGTAGAAATTTGAAAGAAACGAAATATTCCATATTACAAATAAAAAAATATCCAATGGTGGTTGAAGAAAAAATTTATTTTAAGCACAAAAGTTATAAGTCCTTTTGTTATTTTTGTTTTTAGTTACTTAACATCATTTTGTGTTGCATCACATTTAGTTTTAGCAAATTGTTTATTGATAGGCGGAACAATTCAATCAGTCAAACTCAATTGCCTAGCTTCTCGTCATTACTTTTTATGAAGGGTGGCGCAAGAGGCATTATCCTATCTTAAGATATAACAATTTTTCAAAATGGCAATTGCTAGTTCATTTTTGAAATTTGTAAGCTAAAAATAATTAGAACTTGTGTATAGCAACCATGAAACCTACACTCTTTCAGGCCGTTTGCTAAAAATTTTTGGCGATATTCCCTGGTCGGTAAGACCACCAGATTTAATCGTCCCAAACTTCTTTACCTGAGTTTTTAGGAAGTCGCACATTTATGTGAATTAGCTTCAGTCTCTGAAAGCCATTTAAGGAGAACATTGCATACAGATTTTGTTTGATAATACCCCGAATGAAATTTCCCTACAAATAATTATCTACAACATTTCAATCTTCTAGCGGCTGCTATGGGTCAAAAATACAGCTATGGGTGAGAGCTAACGGGTTAAAATGTTCTACGAAAATATTTTCCGTCGGCATTAAAACTTTAATAAATCGCTCAAATAAATCGAGCAAACTTTTGTAAATTCTTCGAATGCTGTATAACTTTCAGAATATATTTTATTTATTTATTTATAGAATATATTTATTTATATTTATTCGAACTGGCCTTCTTTTGCCTTGCTGCAGTGGCGAAATTGACCACTCACCGAATGTATTACGGACCTCAAGGGCCCGTGTCAAAGCTTGGATGTCGCGTAGTTTAAGCCAAAGTAAATTGAAATTGGGCTTAGTATCAGCTATGATATGACTTTGCAATTTTTGTGTAATATAAAGAGTAGCAGGAACCAGTAGTGGGCAAGCACTCTTAGATGATAAGTGCATTCCTTCACTATGCACTGGGTATTGTGGGAACCTGGTCGAAAGCATGCGGGCTGAATGCAAACCCAGCTAAGACTACGACGATTCTCTTCACATAAACTTCTGGCTGATAGCATGGGTCCCTGGCCCATAGCGATATACTGATGTCCTCTTGTAGACTCTGGTTGAAGGCCAATCTCCTTGAGCTGGTAAACGTAGGATAGCCCTAAGAATCCACTTTTGCGATAGCCCGTCAGCTCTGGCCTAGATTAGACAAAGATAGATCTGTTAGTCTAATCAAAATGAAAATGCTCTCGCTACGGCTGGTGACAGGTATTGTAACTGGTCATTGAATTAAGGAAGCGCATGCTAGTAGGATGGGCTGGGGAACAGATAGCACATATTGCCCAACTGGTATCACAACGGCGCCAAATGAACTTAAGTGAGGGTTCTCACTGGCAATAGTTTTCGAACGTGCTATGATAACCAAAGTATCAATAAATTATCCAGATTAGAAACATTTGAAAATAACCAAAGTATCTCGAAGTTTCTCTAGAATAATTTCATGCAGTCTCCTTCAGAATAGATTCCAGTTTCAAGTAGTTGAAATAAATCTTTTTGGTAGAAAGAGGTTATAAGCTAGTTATTTCGGGCTTGTCGGAGTACAAGGAATGTATTTAGAAACTACATGATGTACATAAGAGCGTCCGTTGAAAAATTTATTTTTTATAATATGCCGTAGCAATAAAAAATTGTTACTTTATCGAAAATGTGCGTAGATTTAAATTATTTTTAGAACTTTTAAATATTTTCACGTTTTGTTTACATCTTCTTTTTTTTTTTAGAACACAAAAGTTCCAAAACAGCATGAAGGGTTGGTTTGACGCATTTCGTGACGACGGTGGACCCACACTATATTCATTTCCAAATCGAACACCGGTGACAGGAGATGTATCCATTGTTGCCGTTTCAGTTTTATTTGGAACATTTTACGTTGCTTTTCTAGTGATATTTCCGGGTGTGAGGAAACAGGTAAATATTTATATATTTTTAAATTGATAATTAATTTAATTTTCCTTTCCCCGAATCCATCGTAGTTCGAACGTAGCATATACTTTGAATGTATCTATTTGTTCGTACGAAATTCGAACTCAACGATGCCACTTTCGTAATATATCCGAAAATCGAGTTATGCTGCATTTAGCGATAAGACTGACTATGCAAATACAATATATATTTTATTTGGAGTATACGATGGGTTGGTTTAGCTTAAATGTACTGCTCTTAGAAAATCTACTCTGAGGCGACAGGAGATCAATAGCTTGTCAAAATCTAATATAAAAATTGTTGTTTCTTGTACGTGACGTAGAATTTCTGTTATGCAAATGCTCGAAATTGTTTTTCTCATAGGACTTTTAGATTTCGAGTGATATCGCTAATAATCAAAACAGGAAACTTCGGATGCCGGTATAATTCATCGTCTGCCTATTCGAAGTGACCTAATTACTTGCGCAGAACAGCGGAGATCCTGTCGAAATCGATAGCTATTTTCATTGTGAATATTGATATTTTTGGCCGATATATCGATATTTTTAATATATTGATGCATTATTAGCATCTTTAATGGGGACATGATATCGAAGCGTGGGTATCGATATGGTTGCAATTCAAAGTATCGTTTTAAATGAATCGGGTAGCCAAAGCTATCGAATCAAAAATAGTCGATACTCAAAATATCGATACTATATTTAAAATGAAGTTCAGTCACAATTTTTTATAAATAATTATCTGTTTGCTATTTTGAAAGCATAGTTTAGATAGTTGGCTCAACAAACTGGATCTAAAGCTTAAAGTTTTAGAAATTTAGATACTAATGGTTTTATATTTTTATTGCTTACTTTTTTTTGTTACATTTTTGTTCCTAATACTTTAGCCTATTTGATAGCACAGAACTCACCGTACCTAAAATTAGGAAGGGACGAGTCTTTAGTGTAGCCTTGAAGCGGATCTTGAGTACAAAATTTCTGTACCATATAAAAGAACAATCGATATGGTATCGTATTTTATAGAAATTCGCGTCTTTAACGCTTTTATTTTTATATTTATTGTTATAGTAATTTTTATCAAAGTTACTATCGTTATCAACCACGCTTTTATCGGTATAGATATTCTAATTCTGACTGACATTGTTATCGATAATTACATTCTTATCGACAAAGTCATCGATATTTTTCACTTTTACTATATAAATATTAATTGTTGACCGTTAAGATTTAACGATGTCGATAATATTTTTATCGACAATTACAGTGTTATCGACATAGTCATCGCCATTTTTTCGCTTTAACTATTTAAATCTAACGGTTTCATTATATTCATCGTTAACCATATCGATTTTTAACCGTTAAGATCTAACGGTTTGCTCAAGGTTAATATCATAGCAAAATTTTACCTTACCTGAGTCATAAAAGGAATTTCTTTAAATAAGCGCAATAATGACCATAAAATTGGCACACCTTGAGTGTTTGAGTACGCTTTTTTTTGAAAAAAATTTCAGTATTCGAATTTCCATAGTCGCTAAAATTAAGGCAAATACTTTAATTAATTTTAATACATTGCAATGTAACATTCTAAATCACAACCAATTAACCGAAATCAAAGTTGAAATGTTACAACAGCATTGAGTTGCGAGATAATAGGTTTCCGCGTCAAAGAACATGTGTATTTAATGTATGGGTATATAACGTGCGTTTGATGGAAGAGTGACATATAACAAAATTATGAAAATAAGTATGCGAGAAATTTTTTTTTTTCAATATTTTCAAACTGTTTTTCAATGTTGAAATGTAAGGTAAATATGCTGCTAATGAGCCACAGTTAAAGAAATCAGCTATGTAATTTTTTACATTAGATAAGAGCGGAGATGGTTGTTATTTGTGTATAGTTTATTTAGAAAATTTATTTTTGACATATGCCACTCTTGCAGCAAATGAGCGATTTGTGCATTTTAACAAATACTACAGTGCATACCACAACCATATCACCACCATATATTGACAAGTTTCCACAATTTAATTTTCCTTTCACAAGAGTTTAACATTTTTAATTAGAATTTTTAGAAAAAATTTGGCTATGCAGTTTTATGAACCATTAAATTCTGGTTATAAATTGCTAGTTTGAGATAGCTACAAATTGACGTTGGTTTTTGATATGTTTTTTTTTTGCTGACACTTTTCCGCAAATTCGTTCATATAACGCATGCTCGGTTTATTTTATATAAAAAAAATACCAAAAGCAAAAAATTGCCCAAATTCAAGCGTCGTTTGCAGCCACTTGAAACTTGCACTTTATTATTTTGAAACTAAATCAACAATATTTATATTTGAGCTTTTTTGTTTGTGTTTTGAACTTTTTCGTTATTTGAACTAAATTTGAAACTTTGATTTAACCGAGGTTTGCTGTAGAACGAATTATATTTTTATAAAAAAAATTAATTAAATAAAATAAAGCAAAAATAAATAATCAAAATTTTTGAATATGTAGTAGTGCTATAGTTATGATATGCACCATATAGCAATAAGAAAAACTATAAAAATGTAGTTCTTAATTAATTTGTGTTTGCAATTTTTCGCACAAACATAAAAAAAAATTATTTTATTTTCAATAAATTTTTTTTTATACTTTTACGAAATCGTTTCTTATAAATAAATAAATACATATGTATGTGATTAATATTGATTTATTTTATTGCTTTGTTCTTTTGCAGAAATTCACCACATTTTCGACAGTTACACTCAGCCTGTTCGTGGGCTTAGTCATTTTAAGTGAGTAGCTACAAAAGCAATCAGTTTTCTTTATATACATACACACCTCTATATATATATATACATACATATATATGTATATATATAAACATATATATATATACAACTATTGATACAAAAAAATAATGCATGTTGATATTCATTCACAGCTGGCTAATTCAGGCGCCTGCGCAAAGGCGCGACCCAGCCGCGAGTGATTTATGCTTTGCTAACACCTCAATTTATTTGTTTTGTGCTGTTCTGTTTATTGTTTTGCTTTTTGATTTTGATTAAAATTTGTTTTTGTTCGTTTTTTTTTTTATTTCTGCCTACAAATGACCAACTATTAAATCATTAATTTGTATGTTATATTTGGATTAGTTTTCATGATTTTATTTTACTCTTTTTTTTATTATTTTTTGCTCTTTAATTTACACAGTTACGCGACTGGGCTCCGCTTGGCATGTGGCACACACAACCATCATTGCGCCGTATAAGGCGTTCTCGCGTGAGAAGATGCCGTCGCGGATAGGCACGCATATCGGTCTCATGCACGTCAATGTGACGTTGACAGGTAAGCGGTGGTGAGAGTGGGCGCAATGAGGGGGGGCCGGCCGGGGGTCCGCAAAAAGTTAAACAGTTCGATTTTTTGGCATGCGAAAAACTTACATACATACATACACGGTATAAGTATGTGTGTGGGAAGTTGAGTTTTGAAATATGCATATTTTTGGCTATGAAATTTGTGTTGTGCGCGTTGCGAAAACCTACCGTTCATTGCGTGCTAAAAATTGTGTATTGTAAGTGTGCAATCTTCGCTAGGCACTGGCACACATTTATACAGTATTATTAAATATTTATGCCATTAAATTATTGATTCACTACGGAACTATTTATTTCGTTTAGCGCGTGCAGTCTTTGGATATTGTATTAAATGCCTTTCGAAATAATTACGAAATTTTAACCTACTACATATTTATTTTAGCTGTGTCTTCCTACTGAAATTGCAAGCTAAATTATTTTTTTAGGTTGCAGCGGTACTCAAACAGATTTCTCTACACAAGTTTTTTTTAAATACACTGCAATTGATGACATATGTCAGTTAACGGTGTAATTATCGCTATTGCTGTTAATATCGTTACCAACGCCATTATCAGAATTGTTACACTTATTGTTATCGACACTGTTATCGCAATCGAAATCGATAATTATTATCGATATTGTTATTAATATCGTCATCGATATCACTAACAGCAATGTTATCTGCATTGTTAGGTAATTTTTATCAACACTGTTATCGTTGTCGATACTGCCTTAGTTATCGATATGATTGTCGGTATTGGTATCGTTATCCACATAATTATCGTAATTGTTTTCATCACATTTATTTACACTGTTACCGCACTCTCGTATTTCTTAGCTAAAGTTATCGGTGTCTATTTAATAAACTCTTAATGATCGTAGCTATAAATTAATATTAGCGACACTTATGCTGGTGTTATTAAAATTGTCGCATACGTCACTAACAGCAATGTTATCTTTATTGTTGAGTGATTTTTATTAACACTATTATCGTTATCGATTCTCTCATAGCTATCGATATAATTATCGGTATTGATATATCATTATCGTCATTGTTTTCATCACTCCTCTTAACACTGTTACCGTTACTTGCCATTTCTTAGATCAAGTTATCAGTGTCGATTTAATAAACTTTTATTGATCTTAGCAGTGAATTAATCATTATTATCGATATAAGTATTGCTAATGTTGTTAAAATTGTCATCACTGTTTTCTATATTTTAATGTAATTTTTATCAACACTGTTATCGATCGATTAATTATCGGTATCGATATCATAATCTGTATTGCTACTGTTAGCGTTAAAATCATAATTATTAGCATTGGCAGCGAAAAAGTCATTGCTATCGACATAATTATCGACATTTTATTGCTTTGACAATTTAAATCTATCAATCGTTGACTATATCGATGAATTACCGTTGTCGTTTTCATAAATCGTAAACGTAATTAATTTTGTATGGAAAACCGGTTACGTATTTTGGACGCATTTAGTTATTTATTGAATACTCATAATGTTTCTATGCAATTTAAAAATAAGTCTGAATAACATTGTTTTCAAACGCATTTCGTTAATATTGCATTTACATTTTTTATAAATTTTTAATTTTTTGTTAGGTGGCAACAATGTGTGGAAATAATTTTGTGTTAATGTCTTCGCAATTGCAAATAATTTAATTCAATATTGTAATATTTTACTTAATATGAATCACAAATTGGCCTAGGTAAAGTTTGAATTCAATACCTTTTAAACGTCTTTTGCGTGACCCCAACATCGTAAAACATTTTAACGTTTATCTATAATTTAATTTAATGTAAAAATCTTAATTCTAGCCGCTTTCTTTTCACATCAGCTTCAAAAAATTTCGATTAAATATTTATTTTCGCGATAAGTATAGGTTTTAGGTCAACTGCCGACATATTTCGGTAAATGTTTGTGGAACATAACGAGATAAAAAAAGGTAGTATTGGCGTCAATAAATGGTGTGGTGTCGGGTGCGGAATTCCACGCCAGTATGGAAAGTCTCTGATCGCCATTCATCTGGAAGTGACCAAAACGATTCTCTGCGTTCAAGCAACTCACGTCTTCTGGGGGATTTTATCCAAGTATTCCTTGAGTAGTTCCCGAACATCCATTTGGGAATGAGCTAAAAAGAAACGTTGAACTTGATGGGATCGCTCCGTATTAGTTTTGAAGACGGACAAGGGTTTGGCAGAGTCTGGTCACCAAGGAGTGTCTCGTTACCTTTGAAACTTTCACAGTAAACCGAAATCTTTAAATTTTGGTAAAGACCAAAACAGGTGCTGTGGTATCGGCACTGTCAAAAGTCCCAGCCAAGAAGGTCACCATAACTCGCAAGTTGTAGAAATAAAGTTGAATATGCGAGTGCCCCGTACTGTGGAGAGAAATAAGGCAACCAATTTTTTCGCGGAATTGTATTACAGAACTTAATTGAAGATAAGAAATTGCTAATTGCTGATATCTACCTGATATCACAATAGGCTCACTTAAGCGACTAAGTACTTGCACCATATCTCTGCGGTGCACCAGAGCTTGGCCACTTAATCTCCGCTTGTTTCTTTTCCAACCAAAAAAAAAACTGATTTCAATTTAAGTGCCAGTATATAATTTTTTTTCTTTACTATTATCAAATATTAAACACTTTGCGCATTTTCCAAAAAAAAAAAACCCTACACAAATCATCGTTTAACACCCATCAATTGAGCAATATGTATCAATTTTGAAATCAATTCATAAACTCTACATTAAACAAATTTACCAACCGCTTTCCTTTGTAGTTTTATTCACTCTTTCCGCTCATGTCTGATAATTGCTTTATAAATTAGCATGTCAATGCGAACACGTTGATGAAATTAACACAACAACAACAACAAAAGAGTATTGTTGTAATCAAACAAAATGATGTAAATCAGTGAATGAAAATTTCACAGAAATTTATGTTAAACTTTATCTATGGCGAAAAAAAATCATTGACTAAACAATGTTGCGATTTCGGTAAAGAAAAAGCAAAGATTATAAAAAAAAACATAAACTACTACTATAAATTAACAAACCACATTATGACGGGTGTGCAAATATTTGCATTGACAAAATGACAAACAAAATTTTGTAGTTTTAGAGAAGTGGGGAAAAGGGAGCGGGTTGCAGTGTGGCGAATATGGAGAAGACGTGCACGGTGTGAGAAAAAGATTATACAGATGATGAGACGATTATTACCAAGGTGTGACTAATTTGGGACAATGTTTGAAGAGTGTCTACCTGGTACCGGCAGTTAGTGATTAATATTACTAGTTTGGCTACTTTATTACAGCGGCAATTTATTTTTGTAAGTTTTCCAAATTCGCAAATGTTAAAAATAATAAAAATAAATAAGTAGCGAAATTTGTAATTAAAGATGAAGTCTCCAAAAACGGAAAGCCAAAAAAGCAGATAGTCAAATTTTAAGTTTTTTGAATTGTTTGGTGGCTAACGCGACATTGCCTCTTTTAGCCAGCTCGTCGGCTGTGAAGTTAATTAGAAACCTACTGAGGCCTTAACCACAAACCAGTTTGTACTTTGAGCTCACCGTTGTAAAGCCCAAGGTTCTGAATGCTGCGTGGCTATTCGAGTTGATGTGACTCTACTTTTCGTTGTGGGCCAAGTTGAAAGATCTTTTAATAAGAACACCATCTTTCATACGCTAATAGTGTCCCAGCTTCAAAACATCCCTCGAAAGCCACCAACGCATTACCATGTTTGTACGAGTCGGTCCACATTTCTGCGCCTTATAAAATGGCGAGTACGATGAGTGATTATATAAATTATTTACCATTATTACTATTAAATATAAATATAATTATTTAAATATAAATTATTTACCAAGTTAAATGAAATAATAAAATACTGGTGTGAAACGAGAAGAGGTTTAGGAAAGCTTAGTTTGCAAATGTTTTTGAAGATGATTGCCAGCTGCTAGGAAAATAAAAACCATTAAAATGTAAATTATTATTTTATATACTAATTCATTAAATTAAAAGAAAAAGACGCAAAAATAGTTTATTTCAAAAATAGTTTTGTATAGTGCTGCCACCTGTTCAAAAAGTAAAGTGTTAAAGGAAAAGAAGTGTAGGAAAGCTAAGTTTCCAAAATAGTTTTGAAGATGGTTGCCAGCTATTTGAAAATTCAATCAAAAATTAATTATGGAGTTTCTAAACTCCTTACCATTTCAATTGATATATCGAGGTTACATCTAAAAATTAGAAAAACATTAGGGACCATCACTCCACAAACAAAAAAATCGGTACTATTGTTTCATTGGAATTATAAAATCTATTATATAATAACACCATGTTCACACGGCAATGAATACAAGTCCTTGTCAGGAGATGTTTTCTATATTAAACATGACCGTCGAGACAGCATTTCTTTTTATTGATTTCATTTGATTTCATTTGATGACATTTCTCTGTTTATTTACCTTTTTTATGTGAGTTTCTCTACACCCCGATTTTTTCTTATTATCGTTCCTATTCCTTTTTCTATACTAATGACAGCAATGCATCGATTTTTTGTTTTGTAAAAAGTTATCGAACACAGGCAGTTTTTGAAAACAAAAATGTACTTTGAACATGTTTTCACAGAATATCAGGAATGAGTCATAACTAACTGGTTCTTGTTGTCGTCTACTACGTTGTCGTGTGGACTTGGTATAAGACTTCCCACCAAAATTTTTATGAAGACTTAGGTTAGCTGGACTGAAAATACTTCGGAAAATGGACCCTTTTTAGAAATAAAAATTGGTTTTTAAAAATATTAGGAAAATCCGCATATTTAAATACTTTTTTTAATGTTTTTATTATGATGTGCTGATATTTGCGAAAAAATTGGGTCGCGAATGGGCTTATTTTCCAACAAGTCTAAATCGGCCAAGTTTTGGCGGAGCTTTTCTAAAGGCAATCTTCTAAAAAGAGGTCGAAAAGGGAATAAAAAATCTCATTAAATCTCATATAAAATTTTTGTAAACTATTTTTATGGAGACCCAAATTGGGATAAGCTTAAATTGTTTTATGCTCGAGGCGCCGCCGTAGCTGAGCGTATAATTTGTGCAAGCTTCATTCGGGGTGTCCAGGGTTCTTAACAAGGAAGGTAACACTAAAAAATTATAGAAACGATTTTTCTAATAGCTTACGTCCTTCGGCAGGTAATGGCAACCCCCCAAGTGTAATTCTGGCATGAAAAAAACTTGCCACAAAAATCATTTGCCGTTCCGAGTCACCGTGAAACTATAGGCTCCTCAATTTGTGTTACAACATCAAGACGCGTCAGATTACTATCTTTATTATTGGTTTATGCTCTGATGTAATTTTTTTGAAAAAATAAAACTCCATTTTTGGAGTTACTTTTAGATCTGTCCAGTTCGCGCAATTCGCAATATTTTTCTGAAATATTTTGGTGGCGGTCTCAAAACAAAATAAATCTTACAATCTCGCTTGGAAAAGCCGCAACTTTTTTTTTGGTGAGACAACGCAATATACATACTCCATGTCAATTCAAAACAAATGCGTCATTTTCACTCCCTTTCGGAAAAAAAACTACCGCTAACTAAAAATTAATTAGTTAGACACAAAATGCATAGTTGTACAACGAGTTAATTGACTTTGATAGATTTGATATGCCAGATGCAATATAAATAATTAGTTTTGTCTTTAACAAACATTGCGTTCTCACGTCATTCACTGATAAATACGGAAAAATAGCGTTCACACTCAGTCAATTACATAACTAAACTAGTTGGCATGTCACTAGCAGCAAAGCGATTTTTGTTTTTTCAGCTTAACCAGCTATACATTTGTGAAAACTATTTGTAGATAGGTTGGTATTTTGGTGATTTCATTTAGAATAAGATAAATGCAAAAAAGAAAGAATGATATAATGAAAAAAAATGGAACTCATTCATCAACTTTCCGGCCACTACCGATCACCTACTACAAAAGCGTGCATGTCTTTTAACCAAACGCCTGTTTTTTTTTTGGCAATTCATTTAACTTCCGCGTTAATTTGGCTGCCAAATGGCAAACGTCCACCCATTCAAACAGTGGTGAGCGAGACGTTGATTGCCCACGCGTGTACTATGAGTATGTCCAAAATGACTACCGGTATTAGATACTCTAGCAACGGGAGGCATTTCAACATTGGTACAAAGTATTTATCTGACGTACGCAAATTGCATGACGGCAGCAAAAAAAATATAAAAAAAAATGAGTGCAAAGAAATAAGAAATTATTCATTTAATGTTTTCCTGCATTAAACTTTAATCCTCGTCATGATTTTGAGTGATGATTAAGCAAAAATTGATGGCAGCTAAAAGCACAGACAGCACTTGCTGTGATTGCCATTGCTTGGCTAATTGCATCTACTGTTGACTGCCTGCTGGCTGGTTTGGCTGTGTGCCTGATTGCCTGCACTCGTGTGAAGTGAGTGTATTAAGTATAATTTTCATTTGCTTTTATTTTATTTTTGCTTATGAGTATTTTGCATTTAAATTTTCGGTATTTAATTTGCTAAATAGTTGTGTTAAAGCAAATTTTGTATTATAAAACTCAAGAAATAAATATAGATGTTTTTTAGAGGGGCAGAGCACTTAAACAACGTGTGAACAAAATTGACAGCACTCTAAATTTGACAACCACTCGCGGCTGTCTAATGCCAAAAAAAAATTCTGAACTTTGTGACATCTTCTGACTGCAACTTTTAACGTCTTTGTTATTTTACTCTAAACTCAAAAGACAAGATAAAAGTGATTGACAACTTTGGGATATTGAATATACTTTACTTTGCTAACAACAATAATGTAAAAATAATAGATTAAATGTTCGCAAACTTTCGATATTTCTTAATTATAACGCTACCACATATTTACAAGTTTTGTTCACTTATTTTTCTTTATTTAATTTTAACTATACTTGTATAAAAAAGCGAGAGACAAAGAGAGAGAGACTTTTTTGAAAGGTTCGTACGTTCTACTAATATTATCCTAAGTGAGGAAGGTTCAAGTCGAAACAATAGAACGGATTTGGATAAAGTTTGGCACATTAATAGTTTTCAATTGGGATTATAAATATAGAATTTCTTTTTCTAAAAGAGTTACCTCATATTTAACATGTACAATTAATTTGAATGAATGTGCTAAAGAAAAATATTAAGTGTCAAAAGAAAAGGGTTGTAGAAAGCTACACTTCGAATATATTTCCAAGCAGGGTTGCCATTTGTGTAAAACGGTAAATTAAAATAAATTAATAAGTTAAGTGAACTATGTATTACAGAGCAGGGGTATCAACCGGAAGGCGGTTTCATGCAAATCTTTTTGTAAAAAAGGGTTGCCACTTGTTAGAAAAAATAAATTAAACTAATTTCTTTTTGCAATATGGGCACCAAACGAAAGCGCTTAAAGAAAGCATCATATTGAAAATATTTTTGAAGATAGTTGCCGCCTGTGTTTGAAGTTAAATACAAAATAATAAATTCGTTATATTTATTATTTTAATACTGGTTTGAAGCGAATGAGGTATAAGCAAATATTTTTGAAAATGTTTGCCAATTGTTTAGAAAGTCTGAATTCCATTTAGTAATAAAGTTAATCGAAATGCCACTAAGTTAGACTCTAATGAAAGAGGTTCAAAATAACTAGATTTCCAAAATATGTTTAAAAAGGATTGCCAGCTATTTAGAAGAGGCGAGTGCAAATTAATTAATAAGTTAAATGAAATATTTATTATAGTGCTGGTGTGAAATAAAAATGAGTATTCGGAGAGGTTAGCTATGAAAAAATTTTCCAAAAGGGTTGCCAGCTGTTTTAAAAATTAATTTAAAAAAATCTAGAATATCATAATATGGATGTCAAACTAAATAGCTCAAAAGAAGCTTAATTTCGAAGATTTTCTGAGAATATTTAAACGAAAATATTTTTGAAGCTGATTGCTAGCTGTTTAAAAAAGGGGTTAGTTCAATTCAATAATAATTGAGTGAAACGCTACAATTTTGCTAAACTTTATTAAAAGTTGGACAAAGTATGAAGATTGAGTTTACGTAATTTTATTTTTATATACATATATAATTAATATAAAAAAAATAGCAAGTAACAAATAGGTCGAAAGTTGTAAAAAAAAACTCACTGCAGTCGCATAGTTATGAAAATAAACTTTTTAAACCTCTTTTATTTGAGTAGCATTTCGATTAATTTAGCTATTGAATTGAAGTAAACCTTTTGCATCAATCGCTCTGTTTCACACAAGTTTTCCATTTTTTTTTAACCCATTAATTAATTTTTATTAAACTTTTACCATAGCTGACAACCATGCCCAAAAATATTTTCAAAACGAAGTTTTATACAAACTTTTTCTTTTCACACCCATTTTGTAATTTATTTTTAATTGAATTTTCCAAACAGGTGGCAACTCTCTTTTCAAACACATTTTTGTCAAATTCTTTTTTGGTAGACTCTTCTGCTGTAATACTCCATTTAATTTAGTAACTTAAATTATTTTACCGTTATAAACAGGTGGCAACCTTGTCTGCATTGTACTGCACTAAAATTGTATGCTCTGAAAAGACATGGGTGAAAGAAGATTAAGAAGCTTAGTTTCCAAACTATGTTTGAATAGGGCTGCCACCTGTTTAGAAAGTGAAATACAAATTACAGAATGAGTTTAATGAAATAGTTACTATAACACTGGTGTGAAAGGGAAGCGCTTTAGGAAAGGTAAGTTTCAAAAACAGTTTTGAAGAGGGTTGCCAGCTGTTTGAATTGTGGCCGATTTGACCCGAAAAAGTTTACTCATAATATGGGACGATAGTCAAGTTGAATACCTACATGTCGATACAAAAATTAGCTTTACATTCGATCTCACACAACTTCAGTGTTTTGAGATCAACTAATTTTTTCAAGTAATATTTCCGGAGCGCACGTACGCTGTCGTCTCGGCAGTGCCCTGCTGTGGTTAGTGGGAGTGTTATATAGTTCCTTCCGCCCCTTTTTCAAACAGCCAGCAATAATAATTTAATTGCAAAGTCAACGCCAATTCAACCAGCAGCCCACAATAAAACAGCTTCACAGCTGCATAATTATAACAAAAACCAAATTGAACACGGATATTGTTTCAATTATGGCAATTAATGTGCGAGTACTGCGAGTGTGTTTTGCAACAGTAAATAGACAACAATGAAGCGTACATAGTAAATATGAGTGGCAAAAATGCATAATTGAATGCTTCAACACGTTCAAAATAGAGCCGTACCCCTTTTTCGTGGGCAACTATTTATGCAACCTACCTAGTAGGTTTGAAAGCAGCAAATAGAAAATCAAAATGAAAATGTTAGGTCGAGACTTTAGCGCGTCGATTGCTTGCTGGTAGTTGTCTCACTGTGCTCGTTTGTGTATGGTGTGTTTGTGAGTATTGCTCTTTTGCCTGCAATGAATTTATTACACTAACAATGCATAACACTCATTAATTCAAATGAAATAACGCGTGCACATATTTATGCAAAATTATGCAAAAAAAAAGAACAGCGCTAACTTTAACTACGCTAGCAACATGTGTTAACAGATATGTACATATTTAGGTATAGTGCTTATCATAACTATATGGCGGGTACTAATTGATAAGTTTAATTTATTTCTAATTATTTTTTAGTTAATTTTTTAAGGAAATACAGTTCATCCTACAAGAAAAACTGTATAAAACCAAGTTTTAAACTTTGTGTAAATTTTAATAAAATTCAAAAGATTTTCATGAAAACTTCGAACTTTTTTTTTTGAAGAAACTCAAAAATTTCTTTGATTTTTAATAATTCATATAGTGTATGCACAATTTTTTTTTATATGAACGAAAATGACAAACAAAAAAAAATATCAACAATCAACGAACATTTGTTTTTGCAAATAGATACCTGTGTTACGCCTACTAAAATTTAATGCGCTATAAAATTGCATAGCCAAAAATTGTTTAAAAAATCAGAATAAAAAAAAAATTCGATGAAAATTTTTTGAATACTTTCGATTGAAATTTGCACAAAGTTTTTGTTGTAGAATGATCTTTATTTTTATAAAAAATGTTTAAAAATGTTTGAGACTTTTCAAAAATTTCTGCCAGTCATATGTGAAATTCAGTTACTCCCTTTCATTTGTATCCAAAATAGTAGCATTTTGGTTAACTTAATTATGAAATTTAATTAACCTTTTTTAAACAGGTGGCAGCCCTCATTAAAAATATTTTCGTATATGCCACTTTGTTTCACAGCAGTAATCATATATTTCATTGAACTTAAAAATTTGTTTTTATTCAACATTTAGCACCAAAAATATTTTCAAAATTATGCTTTATTTCAACTCTTTAGTTTTACATCTATATGGTAATATATTTTTAATTAAATTAATTTTTCGAGTAGGTGGCAACTCTCTATGCAAAAAGTTTTCATCAAGCAGTCTTCTTTCGGTTCGCGGTGTAATATTTTATTTAGCTTATTTATTTTGGATGAAAATTTTTTGAATTTTATTTTGAAATTTGCACGAAGTTTGCATACTGAATTTATATAATTTATCTTTAGATAATTAATAAAAAAATAGCAGGCAACAAATAGAGTCGACATTTCTCAAAAAGCCCCTCTAATCGTAAAGTTATGAAATTAAGATTTTTAAACCTCTTTTCTTTGAGTCCATATAGTATAGTAGCATTTCGATCAATTTAATTATATAATTGAAGTAAACCTATCGCATAAACTGCTTTATTTCACATCAGCATTGAAATATTTAATTTAACTTATTAATTAATTTTTAGTCAACTTTTAACATAGGTGGCAATCACGTCCGAAAATATTTTCAAAATAAAGCTTTATTCAAACTATTTCGTTTGAATCTTATATTGTAAAATATTTTTTTATTAATTTTTGAAACAGGTGGCAACCCTATTTTTAAAGTAATGTTTCCCTCTAATATTCCTTAGGTTGAATGGCTGTCAATAGTAGTAATATAATACTCTAATTTATTTACTAACTAAATTTATTTTTCAAACAGGTGGCAACCCTCTTTTCAAAACAAAGCTTTCCTCTAATCTTCCTTGGGTTGAATGAGTATCAATACTAATAGTCTAATACTCTAATTTATTTAGAAACTTAATGTATTTTACCGTTGTAAACAGGTGGTAACTCTAACTGCATTTAATTGTACATGTAAATGCTGATTAAAAGATATCAAATTTTTATGAAAATTTTGTTGAATTTTATTGAAATTTGCACAAAGTTTCAAGCTAGAATTTATACTGCTTTTGTTATAGAATTAACTGTATTTTTATAAAAAAAAATTACAAAAAACAATAGTAAGTAACAAATAAAGTTTCGAAACTGGACAAAAAGTCACTGTCTTATAGTTATGATAAGCACTATGCGTATATGTGGCTCTAGGTCTCCATGCAAGTGGCAGTCGATAGTTAGTGAAGTATTTTCAGTGGCTTTAAGTGCAACTCGGTTTGGTTTGGCTTTATTTTTTTTCTGTTTGCAAAACACAACAGTGGCGTTGCGTTTGTGGTTTCAAGTGCGCGCTATTGGAGCAAAGTGCCAATTTTTTTTTTGTTGCCTTTGTAGACTGCCGGCAACAGAGGCGCGTTACATTAATTTTTTTTTTGCGTACTACATGGCGTATGCGTAATTATTGGAGGTCGTTGGCTTGTAGTTTACAAAAATTGTTGAATAACAACAATCGCAACAACAATGCTATGCTATTTTGATGACAACAACTACGCACGGATTTGCATGACACAAATGAATGACTACCGCAAATTCCGCCATGCCGCTCGTGGCAGCTGCCGGCAGTTGGCAATCGCTGGCGCACAAGATCGTTGCAGTTCCGCATGCGTACGACTGAGGTCTACCAGCAGTTGTCAATGAGTATTTCCCATTTTTTATTGTACGCAATTTTTTTTTTGCATTTTTTTCGGAATTATTTATGTATTCAAGTTGTTATTTTTATTGGTTTGCATTTGTTTTTTTGTTTGGTTTCAATTCAGTTTAATTTGACGCGGTACTGTATAGAAAATGCGTAAATATCTGAAATTGAAATTTATGCTATGCTTGAGCTCTTAAAGCGCTTATGATTTGCTGCTGTTACATTCAGCTGATATCCGTTAAATATTTGTGTCTCTTATGTGCAGTAAGTATGTATGTAGTTATTTCAATGGCAATCTTTTTAGCACATTTGCAGTATTTATGGTAGTATTTTTTGTCTTTTTTTTTGTATTCGCTTTGCTTCTGTTACCACCGCTTGCCTGTTTTTGGTATTTTTTTTTCGCATTTTTGGCTTGCTTGTTATATTTGCATCGTTTTTTTTTGTTACTACGACTACTTTGGCCGGTTGTCATTGACACTGGCTCAATCGATTTATGTTGCATTTCCTGTACGTAAACTAGTCGTGATCGTGGCGAAATTATAAAACAAGTAAACAAAAGAAAAAACACAAAATAAGTCAACACTTGATTGGCGTGCGTTTCAATTTTACAGTAACAGCTAGTGAGGAGTTTAAAAGAAGCAGGTTATTTCATTGGCACCAAAGTATTTACGATATTTTTTATAAGTTGCTGAGGAAAAAAACTAGGCGCGTGGAGTCCCTACACCCGGAAGCAGTGAAACTTCCTAGCAAAATTTGAGGAAAAGAAGATGGTTGCAATGCATTTTCGAATGTAGGAGAGCTTAATTTTGAAAATACATATGTTCGAAAAGGGTTGCCAACTGTTTACAAAATCATAAGCAAAAAATATTATTATTTATGTATATATTGTAATATTATTATTTGTATGAAAATATTTCGGAAGAGGGCTGCCAATTGTTTGAATAATTAAATGCAAACAAATTTTATTTTTGCTAATATTATTATTTATTATTATTATTTATTTGCATTTAATTTTTCAAACAATTTGTCAAAATATTTTCAAAATTACGCTCTCCTAAATATCTTTCGTTTCACATCAATATTGTTATATTTTATTTAAATTAATTAATTTGTATTTAATTTCTTAAATAGCTGGCAACTCTCTCCGAAAATACTTTGCAAACAAAGCTCTCTTAAATATTTTCGTTCGACACCCAAACCGTACTATGCCATTATTTATTTTATATTGTATTAATTTAATTGAAGTTAATTTTTCATACAGCTGGCAACCCGCTCTAAAACTATTGTCAAAATTAAGCTGTCATAAACCACCTTCATTTCACACCAGTATTGTATACATATACCATTTAACTTAATGCTTAATTCGTATTTCACTTTTTAAACAGATGGCAACCCGGAAATTTTCTTCAAATATTTTAATTCTTTTTCGTTTAGCTCTTATATATTGATATTTTATTAGAAATAGTTTATTTGCAATTCACGGTTCAAAAAGGTGGCAACCCTCCTTAAGAATATTTTCGAAATTAAAATTTCTTGATTCTCTTTTGCTTGCCTCCCCTATTTCTAGATTCGACTTAACTTGTTATTTTAATTTAATTTAGTTTTTTAAACAGCTAGAAATACTCACTAAAAATTTTTTTTAAAACAAAGATTTTTTAAAACTCTCTCTTTGACACACATGTTGTAATATTCAATTAATACCATCAATTTAATTGAATTGAATTTTTGAAAAAGATGGCAAAAAAAATTTCTTATCGCTATTTGGCAAATCAAGTATAACTAACTCTTTGAATCTCAAAACGTAAGAATCCAAATCATTTTCACTGTCACAAATAAAGAGGTAAAAAGCGGAATGGGAAGTGATGTAGAAGTTTATTTACTTGCGCAATTGGATCATAGTGGCAACAAAAACTGCAGATTGAACAACGGGTGACGTAATTTTAATATATAAAAAAAAGGGTGGACGAAGGAAGGGCTCTTATTTGCCAACAGGAGTCGTTTTCGATGCGTCATTTCTGCAGGACGGCGTACCACTTCTATGGTTGACAAGGTTTCTCATCCGATGCTATCAATAAGAGGTCTCCAATGGACTCCAGCTCCTGTCATTCAGGTAGAAGTGTTCAGCTGATCTGTGTCTGGTCAAAAGGCGACAAATGAGAGGAGAGGCTTGGATACTGATGTCCAGAGCACACTAAAATGTGGAAATATTTTTCCATTCTAAAGGGTGACAGCGAAAGTGTCGCTGGAAAAGGTAAGATTCCGCACCCCAAATCGCTGACGACGATATTCACATCCAATATCGGAGTTTTTGCTAGCAACGTATGTAGTAAAACTTGGGAGATTGAAACACGAGCGATTGTACTTGAAAGCTTCACATTTTAAGAGGCATTAGTTATCAGCGCTGTTGCGAGTAGAGCTTCGACCTCCGGCAGAGGCAAAAGGTTGTATACTCTGTATTGACATAAGGAGTTCGTTGCAGGGGAAAGAGTTTTGGTTCACTAGTCCTCTGTGACGATGACATCAGTGAAGGTATCAGGAAGTTGTAAAAATCCGCTACAACTGATGTTGACGGCCTTTCAATCATTATTTTCGAAAACTGTGAATCTCTTATAACACCAGTTAAAATTATCTATAGGAATCTTTATTGATGAGTGGAAGAGAACATCAATCACTTCAATATTTAAGAGTGGTAATAAGTGTGTGTTTCCCAATTATCAGCGTTATCTAAACTTTTCGAATGTATCGTTAAGAACAAGCTTTTTTTTTTAATATGAGGCATTTGAGTTGTACCAACCAACATGGATTTTTTTTCGGGTAGGTCTAACCTCATAGTTTTCCTCGAGGATTGCCATTTGGCATTTAGTCGTGGTCTTTGAATAGACGTAATTTATACCTACTTTCTCAAAGTATTTGACAAAATTTCGCATAAAAGAAATTATTCTGTTATGGGCTCCATTCCACGTTAGAACAATGGATTATATCGTATTTAAGCCAAAGGCGTAGCACTGTTGTTATAGATGGAGTTTGCTCAGACCCGTTTTGCGCTAGCTCTACTGTCCCGCTGGGTAGCATCTTAGGACTTTTGTTTTTCTTTTCCACGATATTAGCTCCTGTTTTCCTAATGCTAATTTTCTTCGAATAACTTAAAAATTTGTTCTGAGACCAGCAGTTAAATTACATAACTGGTATGTTACGAATCGACTTTTTTGTAACCTAGAAAAGTGCCATAAAGTAGCTTATGGGAAGCTATATGATTCCATTAGTACATCTTATCATATAAACAATACTTAGCTTACAGAGATTAGTGAAGTTAAAGATCTTGGATTATATTACGATACCAAGTTTAGTTTTGAAACTCAATATGAATTACGGAATTTGTAAGTCGCGCATTATGCTTGCATTTGTAAGGCGCCATTCGGCTTTTGTGCTGCCCCAATTTGAGTTTGCTGCTTACAGGCCTTTAGAACGTTTTCCATATGCACAAAATATTGAACATTTTAATTGCTACTAATTTTCACTTTCAACTTTTTCCACATTTACGGTACCTATTTAATTGCAATTGCATACTCAATTTAAAAGCCGTCGCCTCAACTATTAAAATTCGAATATCATTTTCGTGTTTTAATATAATTGTTTCAAATGTAGTATTTAAATGTACTTTGTATGCAAAACTAAACCTAGACCTAAATAAAATTGGCGCAAAATAGGAGGAAATATTCATACAAAAATATTCATGCAAACAAATTCACTTTCAGTTGCTATTTACGAAAACGAAACAATATGCTGGTGGAATGCTAATAGAAAAAATTTGCGAAATGTTTATTTTTTTTTTGCCAGCATTTGCATTCATTTCATACTTGCACTGATAATTGAAATAAGTATCTACAGTTCCACTAGTTTTGCGTGAAATAAGTGGGAAAGTAGAGGAGAAGTTAGCCGAAGCAAAAGGTGGAAAGAGAGCGAATGGCGCGGCAACTCTTGGCGGCGGTAGTGAATAGTTAAGAATGCGACCGACTGCCTAGATAAATTTGAAATTACCTTGTAACTTGTAATAGTTATGAGTAGCACATTAAGCGCGTTTTCTTTCTTTACAATTTTTCATGCAGTTTTGTTTTTTTTAGTAGTTTTGCATTTATTTCTGCATTGTTGCCAAGTGAGTAAGCGTTAAATATTGTATATACAATAAATAGACTAAAACACAAACAAACAAAAAAACAAAAAATGAGGTAAAAAAAAGCGGATTAATAAATGTTTACAAAAATGCATAAAAAACGGAATAAAAGCATAAAAATACCGGTTAAACTTGCGCTCAATACGAATGCAAACGAAACCGCACCGCACCAACGCCGTTTAAAAAAATATTGAAGTGCAGCGCGCTGACCGGGACCAAAGCGAGTAGCCAATAGCAGCAGCGCCTGCAATGCAATTGAAGTGTGCGATAAAGTTTGAGGGTGAAGTGAACCGAAACAAAGTGAAACGAGCAACTTGGCAACTTAGCAAGCAACTTACATATTGTATGTATTTAATGCGTCGTTGGAGAGGGGAGAGCGGTGTGTGTGTGTGTGTGTGAAGCAGTTTAGGTGCTATAGCTAATAAAAGCTGGTTCACAGAGGTGCTAAGCGGTGAGTAAGAATTGGCAGCAGTTAAGCGGCCGTACAGCAACACAGCTGCTAAATACCAGGGAGCACGAATG
Organism: Anomoia purmunda; assembly: GCA_951828415.1. Lineage (NCBI taxonomy): Eukaryota > Metazoa > Arthropoda > Insecta > Diptera > Tephritidae > Anomoia > Anomoia purmunda. The sequence continues at coordinate 8,197,131 of OX639994.1, forward strand.
CACACACACATGCACATATAAAAACCAGTGATTATACAATGTGCACTATGTGTATTAGGGTGGTCCATAAAAAAAATGGTTTCCAACCACCTACCAGATTGGTAGAAAATAAAAAAATAGATAGCTCTAGTTTTTCTACTAGACTTTACTCTAACTATACTAGCTTTGTTCGCCTAACGGTTGTTTGTATACAACAAAATGTTCTGAATAAAAATAGAAATCGATTAAGCCATGCCTGTTCGTACGTCCGTCCATCCATCCATCATCCGTGAAAAAATTATAGAAATCGGGCAAAAGCCACACCCACCTCTCATAAAACTAAAATTTACAAAAAACTCGAAACCAGTCTTTTAATAAACAATGTAGAAAGTTCGCAAACATTTTGCTAGAAGAATTTAAGCAGAGAGAGAGGGAGAGATTGCCCATTTCTGGGCAATAAGATATAGCTCTGAAAGTTTGTTTTTAAACTCTACCAATGTTGGTGCACACTTTGCGTCTCAACTCAGTAATCGAAATTTCGAAAATTATAGAAATCTCATATAACGGTAGTTTACAAAAATAAAAAATACGTTATTTCGGTAACTACAAAAGGTAATTCGTTAAAATTTTATATACAGTATTGGGTTGGAGTATGGGCGTGGTTCCGCCCTCTTTAGAACATAAGGTATATGTATCTCCGAAAGTACTTTATCAAATTTAATCAAATTGCATTTCAAGTTAGCAAAATTTGGAAAATTAAAAAAATTGGGTATTTACAAAATAAAAAAATCGATATTTTAAAAAATACTGTAGCAACTTCTCTGAAATCTTATACGAAGAATTTAATTACAGGAAGAAATACATAAAAATCAAAATTTTGGAAAACTTTGTTACTCTCTTTGGATTTAAAGTCAATGAGCATAATTGCGAAAAACATAAAAATCAGACAAAAACACGATCATCTCTCATATAACGGTTATTTACAAAAAATCAAAATAGTTGATATTGTACTAAATCATGTAGCGAATTCTTTAAAATTTGATACGAAGGATTTAATTAGCGAAATATGCAAAAATCTAAGTTTTGAAAAATGGGCGTGGCACTGCAATATACATATATCTCCCAAACTAATCAATTAATCAATCTCTACCAAATTTGGTACACACTATTGATTTTAACTAAATAAGCAGAATTCCGAAAATTATAGAAATCTGACAATAACCACGCCCATCTCTCATATAAAGGTAATTTACAAAAAATCAAGCTATTTGATATTTTACTAAATCATGTAGCAAATTCTTTAAAATTTGCTACGAAACAAAAATTTTTGAAAATGGGCATGGCTACTGAATTTGGTGGACACTTTGTATTTGAAATAAGTAAAAAAGTAGGAGTAATTAGTATCAGCATTAGGCAAAAAAAATTGTTGAAATTGGTAAAAAATAGTAGTAGTAATTAGTAAAAATAGTATTAGTAATTAGTAACAGCGTTAGTAAAAAAAAAGTAGTAGAAGTTAGGTACAAAATAGTAGTATAAATTAGTAAAAGTCGTAGTAGTAATAAGTAGTAGCAGTAATAAAAACTGTAATAGCAATTTGTAGTAGCGTTAGTGAAAATAGTAGTAGCATTAGGAAAAATAGTAGTAGTAACTAGTTGTAGCATTAATAAAAATAATAATGGAATTAATAAAAAATACTAGTAGAAATTTGTAAAAATGGTAGTAATAATTTGGAGTAACATTAATAAAAATGGTAGTAGTATTAGTAAACAATAGTAGTAGCATTAATAAAATTGGTAGTAACAATTAGTAGCAGCGTTAGTAAAAACAGTAGTAGTAATTAGTATAGCTGTATTAAAAATAGTAGTTAGTAGCATTATTAAAAATTGTAGTAGTAATTAGTAGTAGCAGTAATAAAAATAGTAGTAGAATTAGTAACAAATAGTAGTAGAAATTTGTAAAAATGGTAGAAACAATTTGGAGTAGCATTAGTAAAAAATAGTAATAGTAATTAATAGTAGCAGCAGTAGTAGTAGATAATAGTAATAGTGGTAGTAGAAGTTGTAGTTGTAGTACGAACACCGATTTTTAAGGCCGAGCCGAAATTCGGCCAACCTCTAAAATTCTAAAATTATGAAAAGTCAATGAATTAGTTTAAATAACATCAATTTCACTTCATCACATAAACCAATCGACATGCAAACTTATTTTTGCAAAAAGAACAATAAATAACTTATGGCATAGGAGCATAAAAATTCCAAATAAATAATTTCCCAAAGTATTTTGGGCCCACCCTAATGTCGATTTATGCAATTTATGCCAGTGCTTCTGAATGTATTTAATCTTACAAGTCGTCGCAAATCACAGTTTAATGACTTTTGATACTAAAATACCGATTTAGCGTCGATTGATTGCCATTCCGTTGTTGTCGGCTGTCGCCCGTCGCCTTCGTGCCACTGTAACTTTAACCTTCAGCTGCATTTTTGGACGCGCTCTAGTGTTCACGGTTCGTTGCACGCGGTAACTGTAACATTTAGAGGCCTACATATGCGACATTTTTGTATGAAAAATATACGCGCATAAACGCACACATACACACACAGACATACAATTTATACAATGCAGCAAGTTAGTGTGACAAGTTGAGAGCAAGTGCGCAGGCGCGCGCATTTTTCTCTTTCTCTATTTTTAATTTTTTTGCACTTAAATTTTTTTTGTTTTATTTTGATTTTTCTTAAATTTGTTTGATTTTTTTAGCAGCACTACGCATGCGCGTACAGTATTCTTACCGGTTGACCGCAAATCTTTTGATGCCTTGACGCGCTGCTGGCTGTGCGTTTTGTTTTTTTTTTCTTGTACGCTTGCTCTTGGTCTTGCTGTTTTGCTGGTATCTGTTACCGTTTTTTGTATTTTGTTTTAAATTTTCAGCCATCAGCTTGACGCTCTTTTTGTTTACTCCATTTTTTTTTCTTTTCTTTTTTTGAATTATAAATATGTTGCAGTGTTTGTGTTTTTTGCTTTTTTTTTGTTTTTTATCGTAACCTTGTATTTCATTGAAGGCCATGCGAACGCGATTAGCGCGCCAGCGCCTGTTTTGGTGGCGTCATGTGGAATTGGTAATACGAGTTCAGGCCTACTTCTAGTTACATAAAATGACAGACATATGCGTATACTATTTCCACTTGTTTGTTTGTATGAGTGTGCGCGTGTGGAGGTGTGTATGTTTGTACAGGTTACGCAAAAAATGCCACGCATTCCAGCGGTGACGCGTCGTCGAGAACTTGACTTACATTTCCACGCCGTTGCACAATTAAAAATAGACATACAAAACTAAATATTACAATTTTTTTAGTTATTTGATACACTTGCTTGTTCTTCGTTTTTGTTGGAATATTTTAGTTATTTTTTAACAACTTCGAGCGATACAAAATCCTCTCTGAACTATCCACATTAGATTAAATCACTTTCACTTTCATTGCCAGTTAAATATTCATTAAGGATCAATAATAACAAGTGTAATTTATTCCTAGCTTAGTATTGTAGAGTTGATTCCGGCGGCGATATTGCCGTTGGCCAGATGGAATAAAAAAATCAATTTTTCTTCCGGAATAGCTTAGGTTAGTTTAATTGAGTTGGCTGCCACTTGAAATTTGTACCAAAGAGACTTTGCCATGCCACAGTAGGTGGAGGGAGCGTTTACTATGCTTTTTGTTTGGGTCGGGTACGATATGCCGAAATTTAAAATGTTGGGACTAGAAATAGTGACAAAAATGTCTCAGAAAATATTTAGAAAAACAAAGAACATCGAGAAAAAATATCGATATCGCGCATATTTTCCACGTCATAAATTACATTATTGCGATAGGTTAATTAAATAAAATTATTATAGCTTTTGTTCTGAATTATTTTTCTTAAAACGTGCCAATATTTAGATGGATAAAATATATTTAATTCTAGGGGTCTAACAAAAGTTCTGTTAATTGGTAACTCTTAAATTTTAAATAAAAATAAAAATAAAAATATCCAATCCTTTGCAATTGTTTCACGTGACTTCTTTTTCCGAACGATCGTTTTAAACGGAGACGAGAAAACCCAAAATAACTGTGGATGGATCAAATGAAATTCCAACACCCACTCAATTATAAATCCGCTTCGTGTGTCTCGTCGGGGTTCGGCGTAAACTAAAGCCACTACAAATATTCAATGAATGCCACCTTTCCAAATGGAACGATCGCATTGTCTCTACATACTATTTCCCTAGATTCCAGATGGCACATTTTTCTGTAAAGGACGAGCCTCGAGAAGGTCGAGCAAAATCTTTCACTCTGGCTCTGGTGAAATCAAAAAATTGACGAAGATCCATAATTGAGACAAGAAAGTTGGGTTTAAATGCCGTGGCTGTATCGCGAAAGTTAGCTAATCTTCTGGGATACACAAATCAACCTGCTTGATGGGTTCCACGAATTTGAATGCCCAAAAATAGGCTCAAGTGCATTTGTGGTAAATGAGCGGGCTAGCATTTTTAGTAAAGTTGACAACAAATCTTGGTTCTATAAATACGATCCGGAAGCCATACAGTAGTAGTCCATGGTATGGAGCACACCAGGCGTGAACCCAGCCGAAAGAGCCTTGCAACAAAAATTATTATTAAACTAACAGAAATATTTGTAGAAATATCTTTAACACCAACGTGGAGATAATTGATGCGGTTAATGCTGAATTAAATTTTTTTTCTCACCATCCCAAATTGCACATGAAATCAACGGGCGCCATAGTGAAAACCAGGCTTTGTTACATTTCTCTAAAGATTTTTTTCATACGTGCTTATAAGAATGTCCAAAATTTCTTTCATAAGTTCTTCATAAATTAGTTTGTACACTTATGCATTCGACTTTTAAAATTGCGATAGCTAATAAAGAAATTTTAAAATGCTTTCAAAAAATTACACTAACTTCCCAAGTTTTTTTTCTTCACTCTTGTGGGCATTATATTTTTTTTAAATTTTTTGTGAATCTTTTTCACTACGACATTTTTATTTTCGACCTAGAGTACAGATCCCCTTCTTTCTTACCTTAACCTAAAACAAAGAACAATGTATAATCATTATAAGCCACAGACAATTGGGGACGCTTGCTTTCCAAAGAATCGATGACGGATTTTTGAAAGAGCGGAATAGTAGCAGGGATAATGTTACACACTTTCTACTTGGATGAGAAAGAAACCCATCCTGGTACCAAGTAACTGATCAGAGGAGTTATAATTCCGACCGTTTCCGAAATTTTTACTTATAAATTAATTTAAGTCGGTTGGTTTTTTATTATTAACTTTTATTTCCTTTGCCGGAGCAAAGGCAGCCAAATTTGACAAAGTCAGTTTCTACGACTAACTGTTGTGGTGAATACCTAACTTTCCTGACCTACAGTTATTGCATGCGGACAGCCGCGTGAATTGATGTGCTGAATCAGCGTCTGCCGTATGTTGGCGATATCGGGTTGAGTCTGCTTGCTTGAACGGGAGAAATTAACGTGATTTGAAAAAAACAAAATTATAACATCAAAGTAAAGAAAATTGCTTATCGATAATTTTGTTGAGTGAATATTTTATTAAAATAAGAAAAAATTATGTTATGAAAATATAGGCAATTTTTCTTCGATCCTGTTTTTTTTTTGCATGAAAATTTTATAAAAAAAAGAGTATATACAGTGTCGGAAAAAGGTATTAGCACAATAATTTTTTATCATATTCCCAATGCTATTTTTATAAAAAAAAACGACGTAAGAAAAAATTTCAAACTTAGAACAATATTCAAAAACTTCAGCAAAATTTCAAGGCAAATTTATAGAAGGTGATGGCATAAGAGCAGCTGATTTAATTTTTTTTATTCACCCACATGTATTTTGTTTTTGCTTTTGCATATGAGCTTTCAAAAGCCGTAAAAGCAAAAACAAAATGTATTTAAATTTTGACAACTCTTACGCAGATACAAAAACAAAATACATAGAAATTTTGTAGTTGTATTTATAACAGCACCTTGTATGGATTCGCCTTGGCAAAATTTAAAACAAATAAAAAATTTTTGAATCAGAATTTTTAGAAACTCTTAAAAATTCTTATTCACAATTCTTGTGCACATTTTTTGGGAACTGTGCAATTTTCATGTTATCGAAACAAAAAACAAATTAGTTTTTTGACAATTTTGTTTTGATATGATAATTCTGGTTCAAAATAAGTTTGAGTAATAGAAATACTGCTTCGAAGCCTTGTTCTGTATCTTAAATTTTTTTTTCAGTGTAAATTTGGTTATGAACGTTTTTTCTACTCTCAAAAAACAAAAGCTTATCGCTGGATGTTAGGAAAACTATTTTTAATTTTTAACTGCATAAAATAACGTAATTGTTTACTTCAAATCCAGATTGTGTAAAGTTTTCTTCAAAATGAATAAAAACTTATATATAAAATAAAATATGGTTTCTCCAAAAGTAGTAAATATTTCTTTAGCGCCAATCCATTACTACTTTTAGTTGTTATACTTCAATCTATATCTAATCAATATTTTGTTTAAATATAATTTTTAAAATATGTACTTGTTTTTTTGCACGAATGTCTACATTTGTTTGTATGCACACATTCCGCTTGTTTTAATAGTTTTTCACTTTCTTCTTCTATCTCCATTTCCATTTCCACTTTTAATCTTTTTAAATTTCACGTCATCACGTTTCTAATCAAAAACTATTATTTTTCTCTCTTATCTTTTTCGCGATGCTACACTGCTGCTCTGCTATTTCTACACAATTCGCCGCACAGCCATACCGGTTGGCAATTGGACAGCACCGGATGTGGACTACAACGAACGCTTCGGTTGGGAGGGTGCTAACGATATGAGTGCCAATTATCGCGATGCGTTGAAACGTGGCCTCCCATTTCCAATATTAACAGTAGCTGAATATTTCAGTCAGGGTCGCGAAGGTTTTTGTTGGGGTGGCCAATATCGAGCTGCTGGCTATTTTGCCAGCATAATGCTCTGGGCATCGCTAGCTTCGTGGCTACTCATGAATCTACTGCTTATCGCTGTGCCACGCTATGGTGCTTACATGAAGGCGCTGACGGGGGCACTGCTCATTGGCACGAATATTGGTTATTATTGCATGCTGCCAAAACGTCCGCTGATCATCTACTTGGAAGGTGGCCGTTTGGAGTTTAAGTTGGGTTGGTGCTATTGGCTGCTGTTGGTTGCAGGTAAGCGCCATAACGTCAAAATGACTAACGATGAGCGCAATTAGGTCGAATGAATTGAATGAGTTAATCGATAGTGTTACGTTTTTAACCAATTATCTTTTAAATAGGTATCCTTTGCTTCATTTGTGGTGTTTTAATATCCATAATTGACTTAGTGTGGCCGCATACTTTCTCCACTGTGCTGGAAGTGTACTATGGTACGCCCTACGATAGGCATGTCATATTGGAAGAGTCGAGTGATGTGCGTTATCGCAAGCGTAATGTTGCTACCGCTGGCGGACCAGAAGATCCACCCGGACTGGGTTCACGTATTTTACGTCGTCTATCATCGAAGGCACGAGATCATGGCAATGCGGCTGCTTACTATGGTGGTAATGCCGGTAATGTTGGTTTGTCTGGTGCAGCGGGTGCGAGTGGCGGCTCGCATAGAACGTTTGCTGCTGGTGCCATTGAAAATAAGAGTTTCCAGCCTGATGTGCCGAAAAGTCCATGGCGTTATCCGTTTCGGCGTGCACAGCAACTACAGGCAGCGCCACCGAATTCGCGTTTACAGCGCACCATCTCGCAGGACTCGGGATCCAGCGTAGCATCAGCGGCCATACATATTTCGCCATTACATAAGCACGCGCTGGCGCGTATGCTGCCGTAAGTATGGGTCATTTTTTTATTTTTGAAAACTAATTGGAAGAATCAAAACAGAGACTATATGAGGCTTGGGATATAGAAAATTTAGATTATCGACATTTTTTAAGGGAGTTGCAGCAGGTCGGGCTTCATCTTTGGCAGGGCTAAAATGCGGTGGTAGAGTTCTTTTAATCTTTCAGAGCATAAATACAACCGGGAACTTGATGAGCTACCTTCTGAGGGCCTGACACACTTGTTAACATGATGAAGCTGGATAAAGCCCTCGGCCATGCTCTTCTTCTTCGACCAAGCTTGTCCCAAAAATAAACCAAAAGGCATGAAGAAACTGACGTTGGGAACCCTGAAAATGAAAGTACAAGGAAGGTTTGTAGACGGGCTTTCAATATATCCACGACCTCGGTAGATGAGCTAGAGTAGAATTCCTGTAAACAGCACCATAGGTTCTATAAAAAATCCTGAGAACCACAAAGAGAACCTCACGGAGACGTTTCTGCAGTGGGCTGTAGTTAGTGTTGGAGAAGACAAGGCTCAGAAAAGAACTGTTCATTTCATTCCTAAAAGTCCAGGGTGAACCCGCAAAAGTACTCGAAAGAACCACCCTATTGCAACTAAGCATACTGCAAAAGTTGACTTGTCTTCCAATGGTACTTGCCCCCCCGCGCTGGAAGCTTTTATAAGCTGGACTCTTATCCTCTAGAGATCGGCAATTGCGTACACCTGAAGGGGATTTTCTTCATAACAACTCTGCATCAGATGTACTGGTATATATAAACAAAGGTTGGAAATATGTAGAATGTTTGACTCCCAGCCCAGGGAACTCTGCTTCGGCAGGAAGTTCTGAGTAAAAATTGTTGACTAAGACTTTTGGGTTCCCATAACTTGTCTCCAGATCTATACACTGGTACGCCTGATCAGGAATCAGGAACAGGCTTAATGGGACCTGTGCTACTTTGCGGTCCCAATAGCGGTTGGCTATTCTCGAAAAGATTAATTAACGAGTTGGTAGATTTCTAAGTACCATGGAACTGTTGGGTGTCTTTGAAGGGCTTTTCGCTAATCGCTTTAGTAGAATAAATGATCCGACAATCGCAATTTTTCTCGACAACATTTGTCGTTTACAGTAACGATTGTACGATTCACTAACGTATTCTTATTCCTAGATAAGCGTTTGCCTTTACCATTATACTATTTGCGGTAGCGATGGGGGTTGTCATAAGTCAACATGATTGAAATATGAGACGACCAATAGTCCCAATGGGAATGCTGAAGCTCCACTTGGCTCATGGGGAACTTACGGCTTTTAAACAAAACATTAACCTGATGTACTCTACAATGGTTCGCCCACGAGTCGCTGATTGCAATCAGCATCTCAAAGCAACCATAAACTAGCAATATGAAATTAGAATTTATTATTGCATACAAGATTACATGAGCTATCTACCTACATCCCGGAGCAAACATCAATCCTCTGTTGTATGGGCTTACTTCTGTTAAATTTTCTTTTAATAAAATCACGAATTTTTCATTTATTGATAGAGTTATTAGCTTAATATTTTTGTTGTCGTTCAGTTTTCGATAATCGACTAGCTAACGACAGCAGCTGATTCGGCAATAGCAAAATCGTTAAAACTTTCGTTAAGAATATCGAATATCGTTAAATTAAGTTAGTGAATCACACTACGGCGCTGGTCTAAATCCACAAAAATTTCGTGCATTTACGGTAAGCTAATGCAGATTATTTTGGGCATAATTCATGAATTAATGCAAAGCAAAGCTTTCAATGCAAATTAGGCTCTCATCGGTCTTGCCTTTGTGGCGTTATGAGGATAAAAATATATACAGAACATTATTAATTATTATAATATTATTAATGATAATGATAGAAGCTATTATTAACTTTTGTTTCCTTTCAGAAATCCACCCATGAATCGCATCCGTGATGTGGAACACTGGTGATAAGCTCTACCTTTGAAAAAAACTCTACGTTTGAAAAAAAAAATGTTTGCTAAGCAAAGGCGATTCTTTATAATGAAAGAATCTGTATAAATCTATATATATGTATAACGAAACAATTAATGTGATACAATAACGAAAAATAAGAAACTATTTAGAAAAAACCTGACAAGTGCATATACTTTATATGCATATTATATGCATAATATGAGTGCATGTATAATTGATGAAAGCTAAACAAGAATGTGAAAACGAAGAAATTTGAAATAAGCTAAATAAATAAACAACTTCTTTGTGATAATGCCATACGCCAGAAATACCAGATTAAGTAAAAGTAATATTTTGAACTGGCAAACAAATTTAATGAAATCACATTTAGCGAGCACAGATATACGAGATATAATTTTATTAGTGATTTAAAAAAATTTAAGTCATAAGTTATTTTGTTAAACAAAATTATTTATTGAGTATTAAAAACAAAAATAAAAATTATTAACATGTAATGAACGGCCACAAATCGGACAATATATAAAATCGTAGCATATAAATTAATTTATTGTGTCAAAACATATTTAAAAACTATAAATGTTAAATGTATGTAAATAATTTTATAAATTATAGGAAATTGGCAAAACACTGATTGTATTAAAAATGTCAACTAATGTATTAATCTATTAACGTACACTCTACTAGGTGTTAAGGTAAAAAGTAAATATTATTGCATAGACATTTTAGCGCAGCAGTCATTTCGAATGTGAAAATTTAAATTAAAAAAAAAAACAATGTAATAAAATAAAAATAAAATGTTTATATGACAAATGCTCTTAAAAATTGTCTACCCACTTATTTGGTAGCCGATTCGTTAATAATTAAAAAAAAAAACTGGCCAATATAGGCAAAATAAAAAAAAAATTATCTTATACTCGCAAATAAAAGTCATTAGACACATGTGTGTTATATCATAATTTGAGAAACGTTTGACCGATTTGACACCCATCTACCACCCAACCTCAGTACAAGGTTTGTATGTAAGAAATTACACGTCAGATGGCGCTGGAGTCGAGTTATTTGAAAAAATTGCATTTATTACCAGATTTGGGTTATATTCGAAATTCATATTGGTAATTGAAAGAGAAATACTTTCAACAAATTTACCCACCAGATGGCACTGGAGTCGAATGATTAATAAATAGCGTATTTATCGTCCGACCGGGCTCCAATTTGTAGTGTATATTGGCTAGATTAAAACAAAAAGTCGTTCAGAAAATTTAACCAACAGGTGGCGCTGGAGTCGAGTGGTAGCCAACAATTCATAAATACAATTGTATGGCGATCGCTCTGATTTGGCTCATACTCCAAATACATATGGGGCACTCCGCGTCTAACCGGGCACCATTTGGTATGGCTTCTCCGATATTTGTTTTCATAATTTTTTATGTTATAGTTGCGTTCTTTTGTAAAAAAAAAACTTTGTCTAATTGCAGTTGAGAATTGTCAAAGTCGGCAAAACCAAATTAGCGGCACTTCTGAAAGCGTCACCTTCTGCAGCATGCAGTACACCGTGACCTAGAAGGTAATCAAGTTACATAGCCCTCACTGTTAAGCTAACAGAAAATGTTAGCTTAATTCACCGCACGTCTAATATAACAAACTTGACGTTCGCTGTTTGATATTAAAAACAATTGTCTACTATTGGTTTTTAGTTGTGGTGTGAAATAAACCAACATTTTTTTTTTGCCAAAGTAAATGGAATGCAGTTCTTTACTTTCCATGTTTCTTTGAGCGCACTCTTAAATTGTTTGTTCCTCATACTTGTGTGTGGGTGTGTGGGTGTTAAGATAAATGTGTGTATGTTTGTTTGTAAAGTTTTTGCTTGCATGCTTGCTTTTTATGACTTTTTATTACGTTTTGTACAAACCAAGATTTTAGTGCATACTTTCAGGCAGAATTTCTTCGATAGTATTGGAGTTCATGCATAGCTCATATTTTTTCTACATTTTATACAAAGCAAGCAAAAATGTCGCAAGAACGATGTATCTAAATCAATAGAAATAGAAAGATAAATAGAAATACAATAGAATGGTTTTCCGTTTTGTTACAGACATACTACATACATAAATAAGTATGTATGTATGTACATAAGGCTGGTTAGTTTTTATAAATAAATTTTTAATATGAAATTTTTTTAAAATATGTATATTTAAAACCATTTTTGCAATTTAAAACTTTATATTCCTTGTAAACGAAATTTAAGTTACTCATTCGACCTAGCGCACATCCAATATGTTAAATTAGGTCAAATCTTTTCCATCCCAGTGGCAAAATAGCACTAGTTAGATTCGCGAATTGCATGCAAACCACTAATGATTGGTAACCGGGAGCTAAAAAAGCCCAATTTTCAAGCTACCATCATCGTTGGTGGAAACAAAGGAGAATCAGTATTGATTTTCTTATATAGCTTAATTGAATTTGTCTTTTAAAGCAGGTGGCAACCCACCTAAAAATTTTGCTAGCTATAAACCTTCTTGTAAGTTAAACGAACTCGTTTGAAATTCATCTTTTAATATTATATATACTTTTGTATAATTTACTAAAATTTGACGTTCCCAACAGGTGGTATCTCTTTTTAAAATATATGCGTCAATCTTCTTTTCGCCGTGACGAACCATTTGATGCCCATATTTTAAAACTTCATATAACTTATCTTTATTTTAATTTAATTCGACTTTTCAAACAGGTGGCAACCCTCACAAAAGTTTGTTATGATTCTCCTTTTTTAGACGAACCGCTTGACCAACATATTTTTATAATTTATTTAACTTGTGTTTGTTCTAATTGAATTCTTCTTTTCAAATAGGTGGCAACCCCCACAAAGTTAGCTATGAAACTTCTTCCCTAGACGAATCCCTTGAGCGCCATATTTTAATATATTAGTACTTGTGTAAAATTTGATTAAATTTGACTTTTCAAACGGGTGGCAACCCTCTTCCAAACATAAAATTTACTTTACGATTTATTCTCACACTTACCAAATATACTTGCACATGCACCACAAACACCGTTACACAAGATTTTTATAAGAAAATTAAAAAACGTTTTTACAAAATAAAAATAAAATATACGAAAAAAGTCTATTAATTTTTTTTTAACTTGCACTTTTTTGAAGTAAAACTTCTTTAGCGGTAGTGATTTTTTACATCGCGTACCGAAAGTCATGTCAGAATATCGTATAACGCATTACTTCTACCACTATTTTTACTAATTTCTACCACTATTTTCACTACTTTTTAACATTAGTTTTTATTAATTTCCTCCATTACTTTTCCTAGTTTCTACCACTAGTTTTTACCACTATTTTTTCTACTTTCTACCACAATTTTTACTAATTTCTACCACTATTTTCACTACTTTTTAACATTAGTTTTTATTAATTTCTACCACTATTTTGACTAATTTCTACCTCAATTTTTACAAATTTCTTGCATTATTTTCCAACTTTCTACCACTATTTTTACTAATTGCTCCCACGACTTTTACTAAAGCTACTCTAAGTACTACCACTATTTATACTCATTTCTACCACTATTTTCACTAATTTCTACCACTATTTTTATTAATACTACCACTAGTTTTACCACTATTTTTTACTAATTTCTACCACTAATTTCCACCATTCTTTTCACTACTTTCTACCACTATTTTTACTAATTGCTTCCACTATTTTTACAAAATCTACTCTAAGTACTACCACTATTTTTACTAATTTCTACCACTATTTCCATTAATTTCTACCACTATTTTCATAACTTTCTACCACTATTTTTACAAATTTCTTAAATTATTTTCACTACTTTCTACCACTATTTTAACTAATTGCTTCCACTATTTTTCCAAAAGCTACTCTAAGTACTACCAGTATTTTTACTAATTTCTACCACTATTTCTACTAATTTCTACTACTAATTCTTACGACTACTTTTATTAATTTCTACTAAAATTTAATGGGTTCCAAAGCTGTGCATTAATAGCGTTTTGATTAGACTTCTAATTTTTATTAGAAATTCATGAAAAATGTTTGCTATCAAGAACAATGCAAATATTGCAAAAAAATTAGAATGTAAATAATAATTTTAAATGCATGCCGTTTTTTGTGTACACTCAAATATTGAATACAACAAATCATTAACATTTCAAAATCAGTAATTTAAATTTATAGTCCGTTTGTCTGGCATTGTCTTTAAAAATTTTATTCTTTGTTATGCTTAGCAAAACTACGTGAATAAATCAACTCAATGATATATTGCCACTAAAAGTAGGCTAATGATCACAGAGTTGTGCAAAATTTTCGACATAAGTCATGCTACGCTGCTGCCTAGCCTGGTGTGTGGTGAGAGGCAAGTTTTGTAAAGAGTTGCCAACGCTTTTGGTTGAAGACAAACATGTGAGCGCGCAGTTGACATGCGAGGCAATAAAAATGAGAAGGCATTCACCCACACACACACACGCGATCGCTAAAACAAATAGATGCTTGCATTTGCCACTAGAAAAATATCAAAATTTATAGCATTTTTATTTGGTACAACGGCAACATATTTCATATGACAAATATGCAGGCTTACACGCACACACACACACATATGCGAGCATATGTGAAAATGCAAGAATACATACAAAAAAAAAAGTAAACACAGGCTGGAGCTTGTATTACATACTGCAAGAGCAACACTTATTCTTTTGTATGTGTGTGTGTGCGTATTGAAATGCAAATATGCGTACAGGACTTACCAGTGTTTTTTTCTTTTTTGTATTTCATAGCAATGCTACACACACACACACACGTAGGAGTGCAGTCAGCCATATGGCTAGAGTCATAGCCCAAGCGTTAGATACATTGCAATCGACGCGTAAAACAGCAAGAGAGCAGCAGACAGAGGCAATTGGCAATTGTAACTATCAATGGCGTACAGCCGCGATGCCAAATAATGCAAATTTTTAATATAAACAAATTGTAGAGCATTTGCGCCATTTTCATAGTAGACACGACAGCTGTGTTGCAAAGTGTATCAAACAGAACAAAAAATAAAACAATAAAAAATCTCAAATACAGTTATAGAAAAAATATATGTAGTAAAAATAAAATGACACACACATACATACCTGGCTACGTTGTATGCACGAGCTAAGAGTTAGCGACAGTTAGCGACAAAAATTTAAGTACACTCTACACCTAGGCAGTTACAAAAATCAGTTGACAGGTTGTGTGAAATTCACATTTTTAGTGCCCGTTTATTTATAGCTACCGTTTAGCAATGACTCCGTGGGCACGGTAGAAAAGGAAATAAATAACTTCGGTGTTTAGAAAGTCGCAAAAATTATATTCCTGGACACTGACATATTCCTGCTTGTGCCTGTAGTTGGTAGTTTTTTATACTTATGTAGATTTTTAAATTAGCTGGCAAGTCCAACCAAAAATGTGTCCTGAATACAATCACTTACTAAACCTTTTTTTTCATATCATGCTTTCTTAATGAAAGCAGGTACTAAAAGATTTGTTTATACCAATATAATATTGCTATATTTAATTTAATTTAGACAAAACAAATTTTTTCAATATTAGGCAGTATGAAACTTTTTTATAAATTTGTTTCAAAATAATTGGTGGTAAATAAGTAGATAGTGTGACATCATTGAACATTTTATTAATTTGTTTTTAATTTTTCAAACAGTTGGCAACGCTCAAAATTTTACAATATTTTCTGCTTTCTATCGCTTCCTTTGCTTAATATGAAAATTGTTATATTTTATTTAACATTCTTATTAATTTTAAACTAAACAGGCGGCAACCCCTCAAAAAAAAAATTTTAGAAATTAAATTTTCTTAAACATATTTTATTGGATACGAATATAATAGCAATTAATTTAACGTATTAATTAAATTGAACTAACACTTTTAAATAGGTGGCAACCAAAATCAATTTAATATTTAACTCAATCGCAATAAATCGCTTTAATTTTGATAAGAAAGAACTCTTTTATGTACTGTGTTCAAAATAGTTTGCTGTAGACATATAAGGTACTTCGTTTTCACTAAACTTATCAAGTAATTTTTATTTAATATTTTAAAAAGTTGGCAACCATGTTCGAAAATATTTTCGAAATATTAATAAATAAGCTTTCCCAAACCTCCTTCATTTTATATAAATGTTGCCATATTCATGTAAGTTTTTAATTAATTTGAACTTAAACAGGTGGCAACCCCCTAAATTTTGTTTTAAGTGAAGCTTTTTCAAACAGTTTTTATTGGATACCAATATAATAGTATTTTATTTGACTTTATAATTAAATTACACTAACTGTTTTAAATAGGTGGCAACCAATATCAATTTAATATTTAACTTAATCACAACAAATCGCTTTAATTTTCAGAAGAAGGAACTCTTTTAATAACGTATTTCAAAATAATTTGCTGTAAATTCGTAAGAAACTTCGATTTCACTAAACCTGATTATTAGTTTGAAAGTTTTAATTAAATGGGTGCGATCGTAGAGAACTCAACCGAGCCACTTTTACCAAACTCTTGAATCTCTATCAAGCAGAAAATTCGGGTGCTCTACTAAAGTCACCTTATATTAATTGAAACTAACCAACGAATCATGGATGACAGCAAATTGTTAGGCTTCTTTTTAATTAACAATAATAATAACAATAAATACATTGACGTTTCTAAGATGGAGCAAGATGTTGGGGCAAGGGTATTTTCATTTCAGATTTCTCAGCATGGTGAGGTGGACTTCCAACGCTGTCAATTTCTCAGTCGGCATAGCTGCTTTAAGGCATACCTGTTCAAATATAAGCACAACGACCATCCGTTTTGTGATAATTGCGAAAGTCGCGTTGTGAAAGTCTTACGATTGGGCGGCTCGGAATCCCGTCTATGCCGACTGCCACAGTAAGGCTTTTAAAATCAATGAAGGGCTATATTTTTTGCTCGAAATGCAAAAGTGGTACAATGGACGACGTAAAAGTCAAGAAATTGTCAATATGAACAACAGATGATGATGCTACTTCTTACGGACTACATCAGGACTGTAACGAACGCAGAGCTTGGTGCTCAAACCACCTCTTGACGAAATACTTGACGGTAGTACCAAGAGCGATTGGTACTTTGACGGTAGTTTAGTTCAGGTTCAAGTCTCACACTGATGGTTTTTGGGACGTCTGGCTTCCGATGCTTCCTGCTGGTAAAAAAAAAAACGTGAAAAAAACAACGCGAAAGTCGTGAGCAGTTTGAACCGCATGCAAAAGAATCGTTCTGGCCACTGCCAGGTGAATGACAATCAAAGACTTTCTCCACTTGCGTGGATTTCTTCACCCCGAAACAGCCTTCGAGCTCGTACGGTTCTCTCAATAAAGCTTTGTCTATTTCGTTCGCTTTTACCGTTTGCTTCAACAGATCTTGTGTCACATTACAGTGGTTAGAAATTTGCTGGAACACGAACTTTTTCAGCGGCTCTTTAAAGCGAACTACATATGTGCTTCTTTTGATGGATATATTCCAACTTTTGTTTCTAACTGTAGGCACACTGCACATACATACATATGATTCTCAGTTTCATATATAATTTACTTCAAACACCAACGCATGACGCTCAATGCCCGCGGCTTACTGCTCTCGAATCAGGCACCAACCAGCCAACCAACCAACCAACCAGTCAGCCGGTGCGCCTGCGAGCCATTTGCCGCTTGTTGTATGCTTAGTATATTCCATATTTTCCTCAGTGATTTTTCCAACACAAACATACGCACAAAAACACACACACACACACCCACAGACGTGCCTCTGGCGTGAAGAAATATTTGCATTGCCTGACTACCGGCCTGCCTGCCTGCCTGCCTGGCTGCTTGTCGCAGCGTATGGAGTACATTTAGTATGGGCTTGCGCAAATAGAACACAAGCTTTCGGCGCACGTTTGTTAAGCCATCACATATGTAGGTATGTGTGTGTGTGTGTATGTATGTGTAAATGTGTGCGCTTTGCAAATATGGCAGTAAATAAAAACGATATGCGTTTGTTATTTGCGATTTGTTTCGCTTTATAATTTGTGACAAGCAGCAAAAGGAAATGTAGAGTAGTTGGGAAACTAAAACAAAAAAAAAATTCAAAAAATAAAAACATACCGAACAAATAAGAGAAAACAATAAATAAAAAAAAATAAAAATAAAAAATAAAAGAAAACAGAGCACGCTCTCAGGAATGCATGTTTTATTGCACAATAAGATAAAGGCAAGCAAAGAAAAGTGGGCGATGTTATAAAGTAGAAATGAATGCTTTTGTATGCGAATAACAGCAAAATACACATACACGCACACTCACACTCGTTTATATAGTATATGTGCAAATAGTTATGAGACTGCCTGCACGTGCGTGTGATTATTTTTCTTATTTTACTTACTGCATCCGTCTCTCGCTATTGTTGCGTGTGTGTGTGCGTGTGTGTGTGTTTATCTTTTGTTGTCTCTTCTGCTATTTGAATATTTCCATGATTTTTGTGTTTAAGTCTTTTATTTATTTCTAAAAAGTAGGTATCTCGTACAACTGCAGATGACAGATGAGTGCAAATGGGATCACATCCTGTGGTTTTCCTGCAATAAAAGTCACTTAACTGTTGGCGTAGCAATTTAGTGCAAAGTTATTAATAATAAGCATGAAATATAAGTTTTGGTAAACGCGAATTTTTAAGAAATACATAGCTGCGTAGAGACATGATTTGGGAATTTATATTTTTCGAGCTCATGCAACGGACAGAATTGCCGGAGCGCTTATAATATGGCAAAATGAAATTGTGAAACAATTGCAGATCCTGTTGCGTTTTTTTCTATGATGCATCCTTAGGTTAGGTTAGGTTAGAGTGGCAGCCGCCTGCAGCGGCTCACTTAGGCCAGTATTAGGAGGCCCATTGTGTTACCACAAAGAAAAATTATTGTACCATCCCAGAAGAAGAACTACCCTTCACCAAACCATTTTGCCTCACTGATGAACCTCAACAGGCAATTTACCTCGGTACTTGGAAACCTCACTAAGGTCATCCAAGAACGGTGATCCCAGATATCACATACAACGTCTTTCCACTAAGCAAAAATTTCTAACTAACTTTTTAAAGGTTCAGAAATCCAGAATGTGTGTTTGTAATTTTATTGAGCTCGAGGCCAGAAAGCAACGATATTTCAAAGTGGTAGATGTGATAGCTGCTATTTTGGAGATCACCATATTTCCTCATCAGACTTTTTTTCTTTCTAGATTTTACCAGATATTTTACCAGAGATTTTACCAGAGATCGAACCACGGAGTACACGGAGTTGCTAGGCCAGCATTCAAACACTGATCCACGCTAACCGTGTGAAAATCGTTTGATTTCTCACTATCCCTATCTCTAACAACAATGAGTCACTTTTATATATAAGGGCGGATTTTTCAGATAAGTTAAAATTAAATTAAATAAGTATCTGGCAACTTGAAATAATTTTTTTCTTCTACTGAAAACTTTTATTTTTGTCGCTTACAATGTTTTTTGAGGCGATCATTCAAATATCGACAGGTTGCTCATACGCCCCGCCAAACGACTGTCTTAAAAATATCGTAAAAAACGGATACAAATTTTTTGGATTCCTGCCATGTTTACCTATTCCTGATGGAAATTCGTGGCGACGTTGTTTAAAACTTGGAGGACACTCTCCTTTAATTTTACCTTATACTTTTGTAAAAAGGGTACCTCCACGTGGAGGAAGAAGACAGGCAACGGAAGAAGCGAAGTTCCTTGGTTAAAAAATGCGGGATATTTTCCTAACTTTTACGTATGCAACGTACCCTATTTTCTTCAAATAAATGAAGAATTAGTAATTTGCTAACATATTAGCGTCCCATCTACCATAGCATCACCTTTCCATTTCCCTTAAATCTTGGGGAAATCGTTCGTCTTGCCCTTCGCTATATTCTGTTAAGTTTTTAGGAAAATAGTCAAGATGTGAATATAGAAAATGATGAAGCTTTAAGTTCATAAGACAACCTAAATTTTCGAAATATTTCACCATCTCTTCTTCAATATTTTCGTAATTAGGGCTCTTATTACTTACACTTGTTGTAAATAATTTTTGCGAAACATCACGAAAACCAAACATTTTCTTTTTAATTTTCGTCATCTTTGATGTAAAATTGCCATCCTGGAATATCTTTCGAAATTCAGGTCCATCAAAAATATCTTATTTTAATTTTGCTTAATTTCTATTAGGAAATTCTGTTGTTAAACATATAAAACTCCGACACTCCTTATTTAAACTTCATTAATCCGAGTTTTATGTGCAATGATGGAAGCAGTACTTTTACTGGATCGACCAAGAGTTTTCTGATGATGTTAAATTTGCCTAGATCTAGAGATTACCTTTCTTTCCATTTTTTTTGTAGTTATTCTCACGATCTCTGCTATTCCATATACATAAAAGGCATGAATGTTTCGTAAATCCTGACCTCTACCCTAGTAACACAATAATAGTTTTCAGATCACCGCTTATTTGCGATCTATGTTCCTTTTAGTTTATCATATCCGAAAAGTATTTTAATGTATCGTATTCCTTGCTGTTGTTGTTGCTGTAATGGTTACTCAGTTCCTGCAAAATCAGTTCAACCATGGTCGTTATTATCGAACTCATCTAGTGAGAGATCGAAGAAACGCGCAGTTTCATCACGGTTGGACCAAAGGCAAAAGGGGTGTTAGATGAGTCGGTTTTAAAGGGCATGTGAAAAGGTGGGCGGTATCGTCCGGAGAATTATCAAATGTCGCACATACATTATGTAGTTCTGGGTTGATTCTGGATAGGTAAGAGCTTAACCAGCTACAATATTCAGATCGCAGTTGCGCCAGAGTGAAGCGGGATTCACGAGGCAGCTGGGGCTCCTCCTCTGCTATGGGTGGTCGTTTGACCCCGAGAACGGCATTCACAGGGCGAGAGTTGACGAAGGTGGTAAGTGCCGCTCGGTGAATGTCGTTAAAGACCACTCGGTAGGCAGCAGGGTCCAGTCTGTTGGTGATGAGTGACTGGATCTCGTCAGACATATCAAGAAGATGCCTTCTCACGTGTCTCGGAGGCGGATCTTCAACGAGCAGGTGCCCGTTTGGGTAGCCACTACGGTGGAAACCAACGAGAAATTGCTTGGTGAGCATAAAATTGTGCTCCCTAACTGGGAGCATTGAAGCCTCATGGTGTAGGTGTTCAACCGGTGACATCAGAAGGCACCCTGTTCAGATCGGCGCACACCATAAGTCGTTTCGTATTACTCTTTTGACTTGGTGGAATGAGCCAATAAATTTGCATATACCATTACCATTATGCAGTAGGACTGCTTTTAAACTTTATACAGATCAGTCTATAAACAACCTTCAATCGTTAGGAATATAGATATTTGGTTTTAATTCACACAACAGGCCTTGAACATCGGTACAGTATACCAATGATTTATTCCCACTTAGAGTATACAATTTTCTGAACTCCTTCTCAGTATTTCTGTAAAAAGATGATTTCGTATCTATTTTAAGCAATTTACGTTGCTTAAAATATGCAACAATATACTCTGCCATGTTTTTTGCAATCCCCATTCGTCTAATAAAATCATTTAACAATTTTTTATCATAAAGCTGAGGAGAATTGTCTTTATGACTGTCGTTGTACTCTGAATCACTACAATCAGATTCAAAATATTTTTTAAATCTCTTTTCTTCATTTGTATCAACTGCCATAGGATTTCTTTACTCACTATCAATCTCCATTTTGCCATCATTATGTGTAGAAGAGTTTTCTGTGGCATATAATTCTGAGGTTATATGATTCGATTATAAAGCAACTATAAATCCTGTTACTGAAGAAATATCCGGTTATTTTATTTTAGATTTATTTTTAGCATTAAAGCCACATCAGTTTTATAACAAAGTAACAATCTGGGTTTGATTTAGGTCTTCGCCAAATTATAGGTACTGTAAACTTAAGACCCTTCACACTTTTACTTTTTTGCACACAAGCCGAAACAAATGATTTTAGGCACCCGACATATTAAAGAATTCAAAAAAGAAAAACGGTCTTTATTGGCTACATATATTTTTTTACGATATTTTAATATTTCAAAATTACCAAAGATATAACAACACACATCTGTGCTCTTAGAACAAAACAAATATGCATTTTTCTTATAGCCCTTAACTCTCCTGAAGCCAAGTTACCTATCAATGAAGAGCTCTTTGAGGTCTCCTGGTAATAAAGCTAAGTATTGATGAGTAAACTTAGACCTCAGATTCGAGTTTGGCACAACGAAAAATGTATACCAAAGTTCTGCGCCATTTAGAAACAGAGCTAGCTGTTTTTTTGTGTGCCTGTATAATTTTCTACAAAAAAAAAACTTAGTCTAAAGACTGCTTTAAATTTTTGAACGTAAAAGCTTTTAACGTTTGAATGTAGCATTTAAGTTGCCTTTAAATGTTACCCGCAAAATGCTGCTGATTGAATCAGCTGACTTCATGATAAATAATTAACTTTTCATTTACCAATACGAATGGCTTTGTTTGTTTTATCAGTATTCCCACATAATTTTTATTTTATTATCGAACATTCGCCGTCTCGTCATCATTGCTGTCTGTTTTTTTTATCAGCAGCGCTGGTCCTTTGTGTATTCGTCAAGTGAAAAAAAACACAATGATTGTCTAACCGTCGTCTAACCGATGCAGACCGTCTGAATGATGGCAGTTGAAAGTAAAAAAAAACAAACAAAAAAGAGTAGCAAATAAACAATAAAACGCATTAATATCTATGCTAGTAAAGTGAAAACAAATTTCTGTGACCAAATTGAGCTCACTTAATAAAAATTTGTAATAAATTTATATATAAAACAAAAAAATGGGAAACAAATAACATGAAATAAAAAATTCGCTTGTAGTCAGAATAAATATTTGCATCATTTCAAACAATGAAAAAAAGGCAAAAAAAAAACAGTTGCAGCTTGACAGCAAATGTAAAATATGTGCAGTAAACTTGAAAAACGTTAGTTTTGGACCCAAGCAGCTGGTAGCAGAAACAAATAATAGAAAGTAAGCGTATGCGTTGGCGGCTGTACAGCCCGCGTCGGAAGGTGGTCGCCGACAACCAAAGAAGTCTACAGATTGAAACGAGGCTATGCTTCTAAGTAATAAACAAATAAAATAAGAAAGCAAAGAATGTAACAACAACAGCCGGCAGAAGAATTTGCCAAGTGGCGGCAGCGCAGTGTAAGTTGAATGCAATAAAAAAAGGGCAGTTGCAATGAAAGCGCAACCAAAAGAGTCCTAAGCAAACGAAAAAAAAACAAAACAAAATGGCAAAATAAGGCAGCGGAACTATGGCATAAGAAATGCCCTTTTCAATATAAACTAAGCAAATGCCAGATGCCAAATATCAGGTATTTTGTGATTTGTTGTGGAGAAAGCGAAGAAAAAACTTACAAAAAAAGGGAAGGAGGAGAAAAACGACGGAAATTGAAATCTATTGTGTAGTAAAAGAATTTATAAAAAAGTTTGCAGAGGTCATATATTTTGGAAACATGAAGAATATATTTATTTCAAGTTAGAATTTTCGGTGCTAGGCACGTTTTTTAAGTATTTGAAAATGTTCGCACATTTCTTAAAAAAAGGCATAGCTTATAAGCAAAAACAAAAACTGGACAGTGCAAATATGGAAGCAAGAATACGGATGGTAATAAAAATCTGGGTGTGTGGAGTGCCTGCGTGCGGAAGAAGTGAACTTTAAAACAACCCAAAAAGGGGGAGAAAACACGTAGGTTGTCCTTGACTCTTATCTGTAGTGATCGCGAAGGCTATGCAAATAATTTTCAATGAATACTACCAACGTTTGAATTGAAATGGCAACTTGTTGGAAATTATAGGAGTTCGTGGAATCAAATCGATCAAATCTTTCGGCCCTTCCTGTTTTGACCGCGTCTTTCGAAATGTAATATTTCACTCCGTTAAGCTTAATCTCCATCCAGGTTATATATCAGCATGCCTTGCACCTTCATTTTGGGTGCGAAGTTTTGTGATGAAACTCGGATCCTTTAGTTAATTTTGCAAACAGCTTGTAAGCCTCTGAAAAATTATTTTTGAAGCTAACTTTTCTCTCCTGCTGCCATACTGCTGCTATTATTAAATTACTATTACCGATACTACTCAACTTGATGTG
The DNA here is from genome assembly GCA_951828415.1 of Anomoia purmunda. NCBI lineage: Eukaryota > Metazoa > Arthropoda > Insecta > Diptera > Tephritidae > Anomoia > Anomoia purmunda. The sequence goes on from OX639994.1 coordinate 8,221,191, forward strand.
GTTATCACGAAGCAATCGAAGCATAAGGATGAATGCTTAAATCAAAAGAAACCATTTCCAATCATTCGGTCAATAGCTGGCTCTAGAAGCGCCTACGTTATTTTAGTCGATTTCAACACAGCGCGCCCCTGCTTCGCTAACTAGTGCCAAGTAGAAACACCAAGTGTAGCCATTTCCTTCTCCACCTGGTCTTTCCAATAGAGAGAAGGTTTTCCTTTTCCTCTGCTACCACCAGAAGGTTCCACGTTGATTACCCACAAAGCTGGATCATTTTCTTCAAAATGTTCAACCTAGCCAACGTAGCCGCTGAACTTTGTCAATGCTTCCATAAAGCTCATACATAGTCTGCGATATTTGCCGTCGAAAAGTCGTAAAGGCTTAAAATCTTTCAGAGAATCTTTCTCCCGAATATTCCAAAGGCCATCTCATCTGATGTTGACAGTGTCCAGGCCCCTGCGCCATACGGTAGCACGGGCATTATGAGGGACTTATAGAGCGTGGCTTCCTTTCGTCGAGGGGAGGCTTTACTGCTCATTTACCTACTCAGCCCAAAGTAGCACTTCTTGGTAAGCGAAATTCTTCTGTGTACTTCACGGATGACATTAATGTTGGTGTTAATGCTGGGTCCAAGATAAAAAGTCGTTTACTTCGTCAAAATTTTAACAGTGAACAGCGACACGGGAGCCAAATCGAGAATGCTCTGAATGTTTATTTGATAACAGGAGACTTCGTTTTGCTCTCGTTCACCTCCATACCCATTCGCTTGGCTTCTTTGTACAGTTCCGAAAAGGCAGAACTAACTAGCTACGCCAGCAGTTGCAAACTCCTACAAAATATGGCGCTTGTCTGATTAAATCTTCATTTGGTGTCAAACGACGGGGAGAGGTCCTTTCCAATTCTAATTGAGCATGTGGTGTTATTTTACATAGTTGTATTAGTTGTGTAGGGATACCGCGCAATATAAGCAAATTCACTCGACCATATCCCGTCTACACAAATGTTTTCGCAGGCTACAGTGAGCTGTGAGAAAGCCTGGCAGTATTCTGTTCTTTGAGAGGTTCATAAATTGCCTAAAGAGTTTACGATTATATCCTTTCAATAGCGACTTTGCCTTCATATCTAAGGTTAGATTAGGCTAGGTTAGAGTTGCTGCAACCATGCAACCGCTGGAGGGGGCCATTACGTTTTCTTCTTCCTTCCCTTAGAAGGTGAACCACAGAGTGCACCTTACGTAGCACAGAAGATCAGCCAAACAGTTTAGAAAGTACCCATTTAGGAATTGGTTTAAAATCTTCGACAGGGCGGAACAGTGTCAGAGATAGTGTTCGATGCTCTCCGCTTCCTCTTCGTCCCTGCAGCTTCGGCAGAAATCGTTAGTTATGCATCCCAATCTCTTGCCGTGTATGCCCATAAGGCAGTGTTAGGTTATTACCCCAACCATTAGTCTGAGAGGGTGAATCAGCGCTTTGAATCGCTTTACGTCAACCTTTGATTTACACTCGAGCTAGTGCGAGTCGCGTGCCTAGCGTCTCCATGAGAAGAACACATGGAAACCACTCAGAATTTTTTGTGCAAATGAAGTCCATTCAAATATAGAGCTTCACATTTGTATGTATTTGGAGACTTCTTGTTCATGCTCCATGGGTGTCTATGTACATATGTACATCGTACGAGCACACCGTTGGATAGGCTGCGCTAATTCGCAATAGTTCTGAATAGCCTCATGACTGATTAGGCTGGGGTTTGGAGCATATTTTAAAAAGCGACAGAGTCTATTGTGTAGCCTTCGTGCAAAGTGAATGTCGGGTGTCTAATCTGAGTTAATTTAAATAAAAAAATTACTATACATGGTCACTGGATTGCTGTTGTTGTACCAGCATAAAACATTCCCCATAAAATTTTGGGGATTGCCGCTGAAGTGACAGTCCTTGGCCGGAAATAAATCCGGGTCGTTCCGGTATCGTAGAACCAACTGCCGTGGGAACGATGGTCACTGGATCTTTGGGCTCGGTTGTGAAGTGGCGGGTCGTTCAAAAATATTTAATATTAAAAAAACAAACACTTTAAAAAATAATTCAATGGATTCAGTGCGAGCCCTTAGCAAGTCAAAGCTACACTATTTTTATTTATTTTTTTTTCTTTCCATCAAGATTAAATGTCTCATAGTTTATTGCATTCGGAGCGCTACAAATAGTTGGCAGCATTTGAAACAATGAAGAAAAATTGTATTTCATTTGCTGTCTCGCGTTCGCGCGGATTTCAACGATTTACGTTCACTTTTTGCATCATTGTTTTATATTTTTCATTCCTTTCTATAGCAATATTTATTTAGTTGTTTGGCGGCTAAAATTTATTTTCATTCAGTTCTAGATGCTTGTCGAAAACTATCTACCACTACTTTGCGTTTCAATAAAATATTACTGTATATATGTGTGTGTGTGTGGGTGTGTATGTGTGTATGTAGTTGTATGCATTGCCGCCATCAATATGCATCGATCAACATCAACAGCATCATAGCCGTCAAATCGAATACTTCACTTGACAAACTAAACGAAAATGGATGAGATTTTGAATTGTATAAGTTGCATTTAAGCAATAGATGCGCTAACTGGTGTGAGAACTCAACGGATGTAATGATAGGATTGTGGGGATACATTTGTGCGAAATGTTCAAAAATAAGTAATAATATGCAGGCCTTGTGTTTGTAAAGGGTTTTGCAATAGAGCCGCTACAAAAGTAGACCGATAGTGACAGCAAACGACGCCATATTTTTTCCCGCTCTTTTGACATTTCTCTTCAGTAAGGTTTGCCATTTCATCATGGAAAGATATACGATCCAACAACGAGTCCAAATTATTAAAATTTACTACCGAAATTCGGAGTCAATGGCCTCAACTTTAAGAGCGCTACGTCCAATTTATGGTCGTCGTCATTTCTGACTGAATGGCTTCGTCGATAAGCAAAATATGCGTTATTGGACAGGCAGCAATTCACACGTACTCCATGAGTCAACATTGCATCCCGAAAAAATTACGGTTTGGTGCGGTTTATGGGCCGGCGGCGTCATTGGGCCGTACTTCTTCCGTGATGATCAAGACGGGCACGTTACTGTGAATGGGAATCGCTACCGCTCAATGATAACCGAATATTTTTACCCCGAATTGGGTGATATGGACTTGGACAATATGTGGTTCCAACAGGATGGCACCACAAGCTACACAGCGAATGTCACAATTGATTTATTGAAAACCAAGTTGGGTGAACGTGTTATCTCACGAAATGGCCCAGTCAATTGGCCGCCTCGGTCGTGCGATTCGACGCCGTTAGACTATTGTGGGGCTACGCCAAGTCTATGGTCTATGCCAACAAGCCAGCGACGATTGATACACTTCGTACGAATATCGAACGTGAAATTGCAGCAGTATCGGCCCATTTATGCTTGAAAACCGTCGAAAATTGGGTTGAGCGTCTGGAGTTCCATCCATAATGGCATCGAATGCACTTTCACAGGAATAAAAAATTTAATTCATATCCCAAACCGTTTTTGTTTTATTTAAAAAAACTTTTGTAGCATTCCTATTGCAAGACCCGATATATATAAAGTCCCCTGTGGTCTGTTACTTAATCTAATCTAAATTCTTTTCTTCTTTTGTTAGAATAAAACTCCTTATTCTGCTGCCATCTGGCATATAAGAAATGGGATTCCTCGTGAGTGAATATCGCGTGCTTAACATGCATATTCGAAGCGCAGGTCGGTGTAAACAGCCCTGCAAACGTCATAGAGGAGTCTAGTGAACACAGCTACTTTGCAGTTGGTGCCTTCCTGGATATAGAGGCGGCTTTAAGCCTGAGCTATTAGTCAGATTGGGTGAGCTTGAAGTCGATTCCGACCTAATGGGCCCATCTACCGCCTCCTCTGTGATAGAGTGGAGCAGTGCCTCCATTCAAAAAAGAGTTGCTATCAACGACACCCTGAGGGAGTTGAAAAGGAGAGATAGGGTTAATGCCTATCCGGACGATGTGCCACTTATTGCCAGGCGGAGTTCCTAGACACCTTGTTTGACGTTATGTACCTGATCATGAAATGGTCCACGGAGTGTGGGCTCGCTATTAATTCTAGCAATAAGGAGCTCGTTTTGTTCACTGGAAAGTACAGAGTGTTTGATACACAACCTCCCTCAATAGGCGGTGTCCCACTTGTGCTTTCTGACCGGCTTAGTTACTTGGGCTTGATTTTGGACAGAAAGCTCTCCTGAAATGCATCGGTTGCTGTATACTGTTGCCGCGGTGCTATTGGTAAGAGATGGCGCCTCTCCTAAGGTAAATTACTGTCTTTACAAAACAATAATTAGACCATTATTGTTTTTTGGGGTGATTGTCTGATCGAATGCAACACGACTAAAGAGCAATGGCTACAGCTTCAACTCGGTCTGCGGACACTCTAAAACTCTTGCATTTCTGATTCCAAATGGATCCTTCTTCGCTTACATCACGTCAAAGGAGGAATGGGAGAGGGTGGTGTTAAAATGAGGTGCCGGTGAACTTTTTCAAGGACGGCTCGAAGCTGGACGGAAAGGTTTGAAGGGGTGTCTTCTGCAAGGAGCTCCCCTCAGATAGAAATTTAGACTTCCAAACTACTGTATGGTACTTCAGACAGAGGTGGCCGCAATTAAGGAGGCAATCGATTGGTGACTCATCAATGCAATGCCCTTCAGATGGGAAAACAACTATTCCGATAGGCAGGCAGCAATCAAGGCCTAATGGTCTTTAGTGGTTAGGTCGAAACAAGCCAGAGAGTGCCAGACTTCTCTCTCAGTCGGCTTTTAATACTTTCATATCGGACTGATTTAGGTGCTGGGTCGTAGCAATTAACAAAGAAGGAAATACAAGATAGTAGACTATAGGATTAACGATACGCACTTTTTCAATTGACTTTTGCAGTTTTGTCTGCTTTAAAAATATTTCTTCAGTCACAGATATATCGACTTCATTTGTTTTCTTTTCTTAACAATTGATTTTAGTAAAGAATTTTTATCGTATCGCAATTAAGTATTGACCTTTTTACTTCAAGAAATCTGTGACAATTCCTACAGCGCGTTGGAGACTTAGCATGCGGTCTACTTTTCTAAACATAAAAGTCATGCTCTTTTATAAGTCAAAATAAGAGTATATTTAAAGTGCTAGGTAAAGTTTGTCGTATGTATAAGAGTAGAAGATTCTATTGTGAGCTACTATGGTAAGCAGTAACGAGAGAGCGGAGTGGCAAGTAGAGAGTTTTGGGGTTCGTTGAAGTAATCTACAAATCGTGCATGATGGTAGCGTAATTTTGCTGGAAGTGTTAGCAAAAAAATAAATAATTATAAATATGAAAAAGAAATTTGTACTTTCCACTCTTTTCAAAACTTTTGCAGGGGGGGAAAAAGGCGAAAAATGTTGGCTAATTTTCGAGCATATTAAATTCCACTTGTTCAATTGGTTTATCCGTAACATTAGATTAATACTTTTATCATTGAAAACTACTTTGCATGCTCAGAAATTTTTACATTTATTCAATCAGAAAAATTAAAAAAAAAAATATCATAAATACTGGCTAGTAGCAAATAAAAATCTCTGTAGCAATGCGCCAATATTGGGGGTTTGGTAATAAATACGCTGATTAAATTTCACAAATGTTTTTATTTTCACAGTTTGTTTGTATTTTTCTATAGACCCCTACAAGCGAGTGAGTTATGTGTGTTACTATGATTTGGAGGATCTTAGATTCGAGCTCTAGATAAAAAAGATCTCATGATACAGTAAGCTTTGTTTGTCAAAAATTAAAAGATAAAAAAACAATTTTTTCCTTTGGTTTATTTTTTTTATAAATTACCTCTATATGTTTTTAAACGAGTATAAATTTCCAAGGTGGTCCTTTTTGTAATCTCAATTTTAGAATTATAGAAAAAATATTTTTTTCTGCTTTAACAACCTCTTAATATAATAGTTTAAAAGGAAACACGTTACTACAATTCAAAAAAAAAAAAAAAAAAAAAATTCAGTTTTTATTTGCTAAAACTTCATGTTCTAACTCAGTATATATCATTTTTTAGTTGTTACTTTTCCTTATGTAACAGTCTCATTTATTTTCTTAATATTCAGCGTTTCTGGAAAATAAAATTTCCAATATTTCGAAAATAGTTCATTTTTCTGATGGTGCAAGAATTAATTCCAGATTTGGTATAATATAAAAAATTTGCTATGACACGTAGAGGCTCAAACCCAATCCTCAATAGTCATATTTAAAATGAATCCAAAATGTTTTTTGTATTAAAAAAATACACTCGAAAAATTGGTAGAAATCAAAATTTTGAATTTCGCATAAGTTTTGGACACAATTTTTTTAAATTTTTTTCCCCGTTCCTAGAACTTTATGACAGGATGAAAGAAAATTTCTGAACAAATTTAATCCAAATCGGCATGGGTCACTTCCAACCACTGGCTTGGAATCGCCCATGTATAGAACAACATAAAGACAGACCAGATACTTTAAAAACCGAGCTTGACACAAAACCTATCACAGAATGCGCGAATATAAATATATATTAATATATCACCTATTTTTTTTTCATTTACTATTTGATATCAGTTTTCGTAGCAAACAGAATGCATTGCCGCTACCTTTTATCCCCTTTTTATTTCAATCACACATTCTTGAATCCGAACAATTTCGGCTGAGTTGCCATTTGAACAGTGCGCTCTTATACAACTTGTAGCTTTTCAGAGTTGCAATTCCGACAATTCTACACTCACTCGGTGCACACCTATCGAAATTATTTCATCAAACGCACCCACGAGACTTCAGTGCAGTGAGTTTACACTTTACCGCGCTCTCGATTGATTCACCTCTCTTTTGCGGCTCCTTGACCGCGCACACCACCCACCACTTCGTAGCCTACCACCCACTATGGTAGGTGAGCGGCTAGCACGCACTGCCAATTTACTCTCAGTTAACCGTTAGCTACTACCGTAAACTTTTACTTGCGCTCTCTCAGTTACCTGCACGCCAGTTGCTGGTATTTTTATTGTTTGAAATTCGCTTCGTATACGTTTCGTGTATTCAGCGCAACTCTCAAGTCTTGTTCGCAAATACCGTTACACTAACATTCGCAAAATGTACCGATAAACAAACACCTTCGCCGAATGCCATCGCTGCTGCTTCTTTTGACATCGTTTGCCATTAAACAGCACGATGTCCTTAAGTATCAGTTGTTTGATTGTTTTTTTCAAATCAAAATTCAGTTTGTGCTCATCCGTCGGAGTGTTTTGATGTTCGGTGATGACGCGACCGCATTGCATATCGCGTTTCTTCGATAAAACTCTGCTCTAACACTAAGCGCGACAGTCGGTGCGTGAGGAAAGGAAAAAAAGTTGAAACGTTGAAAGTTAAACTTTTTTTTAAGACAAAAGTGACGATGACGATAAAGTGTGATTGAGAAATTGCTCAGGAGCACTAACATCAGTCAGTTAGTGAAAGTTTACTTACAAACGAAAAACCTTACACAATAACAATGAATATATGTATATGTGTATAAGTAAATCGGTTAAAAAAAATTATTCAGTGCGAAAGTGTCAATTAAGAGTTTAAGTGAAAGCGTACGAGATATCTATATATGAAAACAGCGTGTAAAAAGAAAATCTACCGCACTTCACTGACAAACGAAATAAAACATGAAAGCAAAACGTCAAAAGGGAGCAGAAGAAGTTAACGCGTTCAGGCTGTCAAAGTGTTGTTAGAGATATCAAACAAATTAAGTGAAGTTACTTTAAAATAACAGAAAACAAAAATAACACAAAGCAAAAACAAAAAAAAAACAAAAACATAACTGCGCCAGGCAGATAGAGTTTAGCAGATAGCTAATACAAAGTTGCACGTGCGGTGATTATTCGTAAACTTTTATTGTGGCTGTTATGTAAAGCGTGCGATAAATACTAGTAGTGGCGTGAGAGTGCCCAGCATTTTTGAAAAGTAAAAATAAATAAAAGTATTTAGCCTCATTGGCAGTGTGCTTGTTGTGCTATTGTCCAACGAGGATGTAAGCTGTGGCGTGTGGGACGTCGAGTGATAAGAGCTGTAAGTAGTAAATACAAAAACATCGAACAACTAACGTTTGTTTTTTTTTTTGGTTTTGTATACAACGGTGTGACATTCGTGTTTGCTCGTTCGCTGCTAAAAATTTCACACACAAATTCACAATATTAAATTAGGAATAAAATCCCAGAAAGAAAGCTTTTAGTTTATCTCCATGGGCCGGTCTATGTACGTTGAGTTGGTCATGTGGAGCCCGAGAGTACACCTTCCCTCCCATATCCTTTGAGGAAAAGATTTAGTGCGGAACTCAGGATGAACGACCTAGATCCATATAATAAATTCTTCCATCTATTTTGCATGCTCAGGTGAAACTTTTTTTATGGCCATATGAAGTATGAAAATATTTTTGCTTTTAGAACAAGTGGAAGGGAAGGGTTAAAATTCATAAAATAAATTTAACAAGGACTAATTTTGCAGAACATTTTAACCCATTAGCTCTCTCTTGAAAGGATCATCTTGACCGCTTCTTATTGAAAGCCGGAATAAAATTAATTTGAGAGGTCACTAGAGAGTTAAAATATTCTAGGGAATTATTCGTCGAAAAATTTCACTGGAGGTTTTTCAAATAAAATTTCGATGCAAAGAACGTAGCCACAGTAAAAAAACGGAGATACCCCTTCAAATAGGCAACGAAGTTTTTATGGTTTCGTTTATTCAGAGACAAAAAATAACTGTTATCTCGAATTTAAAAATTTGCAAAGGTTACCTGTATTCTAAGAATTAAAGAGAAAGTAATTTCATGACAGTTATTAGTTGAGAAATATTTTTTATACAGCAATCAGAGTTATATACAAATGTTTATTTTTTACTTTGCCTGATAACTGTTATGCAGGTGAAATATTTTTCCTTTTGGCAATAAAAGTTCTTTCCAACGTTTATTATGAAACTTAACAGCTGTTATATGACAAAAATATTTTATCAATAAATACTAACTCCCAACGTTTATTTTTTATGTCGGCCGATAACTGTTATGCAGGTGAAATCTTTTTTTCTCTTGTTAACACGAGTCATTTCCAAGATTTATTTTTTCCATCACTCCTAAGAGTTAGTTCTCAACGTTTATTTTTTTCTTTGCTTGGTAACAGAGTTCCTTTTAAATTTTTGGTACTTTATCTGCTCAAGGGCCCTGCTGAAATTGTACGACAATTAATTTTGTTAAACTCCTTAACGCAAAAAAAATTAATATTTCAGGGTAAATTTAGCCCACGTTTGTCAAAAGTGTCTTAGAACTTCCAGTTGCAAGGAGTGCCAAATAAATCTACAAAAATGTAACAAAAAATATGGCTAAAAGTCGCCAAACAAAATAAAACTGCACGCCTTAAGCGAGGAGTTCAAAATACTTACTATAGGAAGAATATCCAACCATTTTGGCAGTTATATTGCTTACAACTCGATAGTAAAAATTTGTCGTCTATATCATCGTTGTTTGGTCAAACTTCTCCTACATTTTGTGGACCCGTGATAATGTTGTACTACAAATGGAGGAACCTACTGTTTTACACCCAATCTGAACGTCAGATGATCAGGGCCGAATTTAAATTGTACTTCCGAAGACGGACTGTATTTTAGTTTCCTGATTTCTCTAGTTTTAGTGTCTCTTAATATTCATTTGTTAGACCACATTTAGAATAAGCTGTTTTAATTTAGATACCATTTAGTCAGCAAGTTATCAATACTTATAATAATGACATGAAAAAGCTTAAATCTAGTTTTTGCTCTATAGTTTTAGGAGCAGTAGCTACCATAACAGTGATGTGATGACAAATTCCAATAGCGCCATCTAGTAGTAAGAATTTGAAATAGTTTGATTAACAAATAATTAACACAGTGCCAACTACCAGTTTTATTCATTAGGTGCAAATTTCAAACTTAAACTCGACTCTTGTAAATATTTTTCAAAACTCGATGAAATCTGAAACAATTTGTTTAATATGGTAACACCTTCGGGTTCAAAAGTCATTTTGATTATTTGAATCAGATTCGAATGAGGATCTCAACGATTCATACTCTATAAAATGTTATCAGAGAAAGATGCTAGATATTTACATATGTCTGCCTATGAGTAGCGGCCGTCATAGCTGAGTGGGTAGCATTCCCGGGTTCGAATCCTGCCCGGGGCAAGTAGCATTAAAAATTATATAAAAGTTCCGAGTGCATTTCTGCCATGAAACCAGAAAACTTCTCGCAAAAAATCATTTGGCGTTCGGAGTCGGCGTAAAACTGTAGGTCGTCCACAAATTGTAGGAGAATTTCAGCCAAACATCAAGCTATGGTGTAAGCGCATAATTTTTTTATTTTTACTATTATTATGAATAGAATACATTGAGGTGTGGATGCAGAATCAATAAGTTTGTTCCGAGCTTAAATTACTTTTACTTATTTGACACTAATGTGCTAACGTAAAAATGACTTATGATTACGAATGCTTTAAAATGCAAATTTAGACTTGGCTTTTATCAACAAAATATTTTGGTCATCTGGCTTTCAAGAAATGCCATGCATTATTGATTCAAACTAACTCAAAAGCTAGCGTGAAGTGAAAAAAAAACAAAAAATAAAAATAAATAAGTTAAATACCTACGAGCTAATTTTGAAACTCATTAAATATGTACGTAAAGTGCTGTCCATGCTAAGTATAACTTTTTTCATTGTATAAGTAGACACTTTTACATTTTCAAACCTCAATCCGTTAACTAGACACCCCTTTTTAAGTAATATACGCGTGTAAGTATTGTAATTTTTTGTTGCACGCCATTTCGGCTGCTTCGCTTTACTTATTTCTACTTTTCACATTGCCTTGCTTTCACTCCACCTGTAATGCTCGCTATGCAATACTTTAAAATGCTTAACGTAACGGTATACTATAGCAGATCCTTTGGAAGTATTAGAATGTCAACTTGACACTGATCGCTTTAATGTAAAATAAAGTAAAAAGTGCTTGGGAGTATGAGTAGTGTAATTTCCACAAAGCAGCAGAGAATTGTAGTAAAACTCAGAGACAAGAAACTAAAAAGAATAAAGAAAAAATTGTCATGCCGTTCATTAGAAGCACTAAAATACTGCAAATAGCCATCGCTGTTGAAACTTTCAAAAACTTTCAGAAGCATTTTACAAATCTACGTATGGCTGTGGTTGTGTAGTAATTTGGTATGCATCGCTTAACAGTTGACCTATTGACCCATGAAAATCGATATTACAAGAAAATAAATATAAATTCACACACACACAACTATTTATAAATATTATTTTGTTTCCATTAATTACTATAATATTTATGAACTGTGAACTTGAATGAAAAGTTTCAACGGTAATAAATAAATATGGAAACACTCAGTTGGAAACTGTCATTTTATAATCGGTTTTTGTCAGGTTTTTGGTAAAGAAATTGGACACGAAGTGTCAACATGTTGACATTTTATGGTTTTATAGTTTTGCATTAGCGTCACATCGAATAGAGCCGCATGTTTTGCTGTTTTCATTTTAATGCTACTATTTGTCATGAAAATTGTCCTAAGGAAAATCAAGTTCTAATACTAATATTATTAGCGACATATCTAACTATAAGAGAAAAGAAAAACAGTCGTTTTTCTATCATTCACTCTCTTGGGAATCTGCTGCAATTTGTACTATAGAACGTAGATTACAAAGAAGTTGGATCACTCCCACTGTGTTTCTTAGATCAAGCCTCCCCCGAGTTCACCATACCACAAATACTTTGACTTTTGTTGATTCAAACAAAGAAGTTGCATCACTCCCACCTTTACTCTAACAGAAAGTTTCGTCCGATTTCACCATATCAGAACTAATTTGACATATGTTGATTGATATTAGAATCTGATTAGACTCAATTGGTTTCTGGTGTGGTGAAATTGGACGAGAGTTTTTGCTACAGGGAACGAAACGCCATGCAACTTCTCTGATTTGCACAGAAGCTGTTGCTGACAGTGAAGTAAATAAAAGCACAACTTGCAAATATGAAAACGGATTGGGTTGTTATTACCAAGTAGAAGTGATAGGGATGACACGATACTTTCGTTCGATATTAAGTAATTTTGGTGTCGAGTAAGTATCGAAGCCCGATATCAACCAGTGCAACTGTTGTAATGTTTCGTTATTTTGTGATTTTTATTTTGCTGATCGAAAATAACCGTTATTATTTAAATTTTTTTTCGATCAAAACCGATCGCTATTTTTTAATTTGTATTTTCTTTAATCAGAAATAATCGGTTACTTTTTGCTTTTTATTTTTCCGAGCATATTTGATCGTTATTTTATTATTTTTTATCTTTTGTATCAAAAATAATCGTTATTCTCGGAATTTGACGATAGTATTGCAGTTGATCGATATTTTTATTATTTTTATTTTTTCGATCAAAAATAATCGTTGCTCTTGGATCTTAATTGGCCGATAATACTATATTTGATTGGTATTTTTTTATCATAAAAACATATTATTGCCATCGCGTATAAATTTGAGAATAACGAATATTTTTAATCGAAAATGTAAAAATCAAAAAAAAAGTACATCGATTAGATATTATCGGAAAAATTTAAATCCAAGGACAATTATTATTTTGCATCGAAAAATAAAGTTTAGAAAATAACGATCAAACTAGATCGCAAAAGTAAGAAGTAAAAAAAATTTGATCGTAAAAATAAAAATCGAATGATATGAAACAAAAAATCTTCTAAAGAAACATAGGCTCCGATTTCTAAAGTACATAGGAATTAAATCGATATATTTGAGTTTTGTTTGGAGCGAATTCTTGCCAATGATTTTTTGATCCGAATAAATCAAAATAACAATTATTTTCGGTACCTGGTATCAATGCAAATTTATCCTTAAAAAAACTGAAATTTAAACGCCGTGTTCGGAACTGGAGGGAAGGAAAGGACGAATAGGGAAATTATTCTATTATATTCTTGATATATTCTAGTTGGCGGTATCTAGCTACAAGAAAACCTCTCGTACTTAAATTTTTTTTGTAAGTAGCATTTCATCCATAGAATTTCGTTTCTATACTCTACACACTTCCAATTGTAAGTGAAGTAAAAAGGAAATATTTTTGAAACAACCGAATTAAATCTTTATAAGAAAAGCCGACAGCGGAAAAAAATGCGAAATTGGTATCTTATAACATGACCTTCATAATTTTGTATGTCTCATCGAAAAAAAAATCAATATATTTCCTTTTGATAAGAATATGAATCCTTATCGATTGTTCAACGAGAGCCATATCCAAATGACATAGTCATATTTGATGAAAAAATTATCGATAGTTGAATGTTTTTTTTCTAATCACACAGAAACAAAAACAAAATACATAGGAATTTTGTAGTTGTATTTATAACACCACCTTGTATGGATTCGCCTTGATTTCGATTTTCAAATTAAAAAGTCCAAAATTTTCAGAAATTATTTTTTTTTTTCAATTTGAAATTTTTATTTAAAAACTTTTTCTTATATTACCGCCGAGCCAAGTTATTGCTAACAGCGATGACCGCTCGGCAGGCAACGACAAACCTCCGAGAGTCTTTCGGAGACGAAAAAATTATCACAAAAATAATCTATCGTTCGTAGTTGGCATAAAAGTGTAAAAACAAAAAAAAAAAATACAAAAAAAAATTGCTCCTAAGCTGTCATCTCCGAAAGAGAGCTGGAATTTCTTCCGGGTTGACTGTTGTTGCACTTTTCCAATACTTTCTAAATAAAAAACAGGGCTTGCGCTCAAAAAATATTTAAAAAAAGACATATGACCATGAGGTCAATTGTCTGAGTCACTGTATGCACACAACTTGCTTTCACGTTTTTAGGTTTATTGAAGTTTTTGCAATTTGATTATATTTTCCATTTGATGCAACTTCACTCTACCTACGAAATAAACTGTTGCGAATTTAATAAAAACCTAATAAATACCTAACTTTGTAAGCAATTTTTACTTAGCACATTGAAAGCTCTACAAAGAAAACATTTAATAAGAAAAATTTAATAAAAAAAAAAAATATTTCATATTAAAATTTCACTTTGAAAACATTTGTCATAAACTAAGATATTGTACTTATCGAGGGGCGAGATTGGCAAGAAGAAAATAAAAATTGAAAACAATTTTTTTTCTAAGCAGCAAACATGTCAACTCACGGTGGCACAAAATAAGCGCATTAGTGATCACAAAAAAAAAAAACAAACAAAAAAAATATTTCATTTCTTATCATTATCGCTTGTGCAGCTCGAAAATCAAAAGTCAGCGGCTAAAAAGCGTACGGCAAAATAAAAAAAAATAAGCTACTTCATTCTTAAAATTTCTGGCTGCTAGCTGAAAATCATTATGTGTTGGAAATGAAGGAGCATGAAAATAGAAGTACGAGTATGTGTGCCTGTGTGTGGGTAAAAGTGTGAAAGTATGAAAAGACAAGATAGGCAAAAGTTTTGCGTATTTTCCCCCATCAACAACAGAAGTTATATGCTCGCTGCCTGCCTGCCTGCCTGCCTGTCTATGCACAATAAGCAAAACACCAACAACAAGAAGAAGAACAATAACAAGAACAATAACAACAACAACACCACCACCACCAACAACATCTGCTAAAAGTGTAATAATAATAAGAAACGAAACTGTGAAAGCCCAAGAAAAATAAATTTCAATTTAACCTTCTTCAACCAAACTTATTTATATTTATAAATTCAGGAAAAAATAAAATAAAATGAAATACTATACAATACTACCCATCTATCTACTCGTTGAGCAGCAAACGAATGAGTCCAAAGTGGCGCGGCGCTATGCCTCAAAAGCTGACAGGCGTTCCCAGTTAGACGACGTTATTTTCGGGCATTTGCACTTTTAGCTGTTGTTGTTATTTTTGTTGATCTGGGTGCCCATCACACCCGCCTACTTGGCCCACCACTTGGCTGTCACTGGCGCGGGTGGCAATAAAAAAATGCGCTAAGCAAACAAGGAACCTGAGATAAACGAAATCTGCTAACAAAGAGAAATGAAATGAATGGCAAAGGAATAAACACAAAAAATACATACAAAGTACCAAATTGCATAAATTGCGAAATAAATAAATACAAAAAAAAAAAAAATCAACAACAACAAAATTCCATTGGCCTTAACCCCAACAAGGCGCTTAAATGGGGAAAAAGCGAAAATGAGAATAAATAAATGAGCCAACACCAAAGGATAAGAATCCATCAAACCTGGCCCAGATAAGCGAAATAATAAAGTGGTGAACGGCCAAATGAATGCGAAACGTTGCTGCGTCATTCAACTTCAACGTCAACAACATTTACTATAAGTATATTTAGTGAGTGAGTGTACAGAGCGGGCGGATGTGCGTGCGCCGGAAGATGAGAGCGTGCGTGCAAGTCGTAGAGGAAAGCTGTGCGAGTGGGCAGCTACATAGCTGCTTTTTGGTTGATGACTGGGCAAAATCATTTTGAGATAAAATGTGTTTCAAGAAAACTTTGTTGAAATTAAAGTGCGAACGTTTTGGGGGGGGGGAAGTGTAGTGTAAAAAGATGCTTAAATATTAAGGTAATATACCAATCCATAAAATGCTTCTTATTTTTCCAAGCGCATCATAAACCTTTGTTGCTGCTGTTGTATCGTCTAACTACACTCTGCTAGATCAGCCCACCCACGGTCGTTAACTTCAAATTCATCTAAGTGGAGGCCCAGGTAATGAGCTGTTTCAATGGAGTCGGAGCATAGCGAAAGTGTTGCTAGATGATTGGGTTTACGAGGCATGTGAACAGGTGATTGGAGTCTCAACTCAAATTACTCGAAAGGAGCTCAGGCTGGAACTCAACATTAATGTTAATGGATCTCCAATCACAACGGTTAACTAACCGAGGATTCTGGGAGTTACCTTCGACAGCCTGCTCTCCTTTTTAGCCACACACAACCGTAGTCGTCAAGAAAGTAGCGAGCCGCAAAAGGGTCCTCATGTCGCTCGCCGGTAGCACTTAACTTCGCAGCTTCAGACCTGTCAAAACGTCGCACTCCGGACTGTAACGAGATGTCTTCTGATGTCGCCTGAGGCACACCTCCACCAGGATACGTGGATGCTCCCTGTTAAGGAGAATAATATCTAGCTTAGTAAGCAGTTCCTGAATACCACCGAACGGGTCACCCAAACCGGAACCTACAAATAGGCGTGCCGCCACCAAGTTACGTCAGCGGGCATCTCCGTGAATGCAAGGACGAGCTCCAGTCATCCACCAGGCAACCGTTGGATCCGATGGCGTATATACAGGCTTTGAAGAGCATGCACCGTGAGCCAATCACTATCTTCATGAACTATCGCCCTGTGAATGATGCTAATGGAGTAAAACCACCACCCATAGCAGATGAAGAGCTTCAGCCGCCTCGAGTGTTCCGCATCACTCTGGCCGAATTAAGGTCTGGCTATTTTAGTAGACTCAACTGCTACTAATCTAGATTCGACCCCGACATCGCAAATAACGGTTCGGCGTGTGGTGAATCCCCGCACGATACCCACCCCCTACAACAAACTTACTAATCTAATATCCCTCTCACTATGGTCCTACTCTGTCGGAATAGCACGTTTCCTGGGCCTCCCCTTTGATGAGTTTGAAGATAATGGCCATGGGTAAGCAGATCTAGCAGGATGTAGATTGCCCTACAATAACAACTCAAATTACATTGTGGCTCTGCTTGTGCTCCTTAAGGGGCATCAAGCCTCTTGGTGTAGATAGGGCTCTGGGACATCATATGTCCTATGGGTTCTAGGGGTCTCCTCCACCCAAATTGGTGCAGCATATTTTAAAACCGCAGGAAAATCGTTTTGCATGTTAGCAACAACGTTTCTTTAACTTTGCCTGTTACGGCTCTGTACTTCTGTACTTCTGTACTTTGCTGGGGGTACTGGTTGTGCGTCGCTGGCTGTCAAAGGTGACCCACATAATCCTCAGGCGATAACCGTTGGAATGAGGGTTCCGTCCACAAGCATGTTAAGCCCTAACCTGTCCTCCTTCGCCCTTGTTGTTAAGAAGTTCGCCGAGGACTTGGTAGGTGGAACGCAAATATTACTCTGCCTGAGAAGAAACGAGCAAGGTGGGATAACCGATAAGATAAATGTTTATTTTCAAGCACAGGTAATCAATTACCTTCTCTCAAAATATATGTAGGTGTGCATCTTGTCCTCGCGGAGACGAACAGCTTGCCAATCATATTTAAATACTTTATGCACAATTTAATTAAATTTGTTTTTTTTAAAAAGGTGGCAACCCGCTCCAAAATATACCTGCGAGTTTTTTCTTAGCCTAACGAACGGTTTGGAAACCATTTTTTTACAATTTCATATTTCTTGTGTACCTATAATTGAATTAAATTCGACTTTTAAAATAAGTAGCAACTTTCTCCGAACCCTATTAAAAATTCAGCTGCTATACACCTCATTTGGGTTCTACACCATTTCTAGTTGGATTTTAGAAGCCGTTAGTTGGATTTGAAAATAGTCAATAGAATTTTAGAAAATGTCAATTGGAATATAGAAAACATAAATTGGATTTTAGAAAATGCCAATTAGACATTTCATAGACTACACATCGGCTATACGCTGATTAATTTCAAATATTACTGAAAGATCACTTTATAACTACCTTATTTTAGGTTTAGGAATGCCCGTTCTGTATACGAAATATGTAAGTAGGAACTTCTATAATTCACCTAACGACTTCTGGAATCCATTTGACTATTCTAAAATGTAATTTACGTTTGCTACAATCAAATTAATGTTTTCTGAAATAGATACTATTGATTATTCTAAAATCCAATAAACGCTTTCTGAAATCTGATTGACTATTTTGAATTCCAATTGACTATTCTGAAATCTAATTGACGCTTTCTAAAATCCAATTGACTATTCTGAAATATAAATGAGGCTTTATAAAATCAAACTGGAAATGGTGTAGTCGACTTTT
Organism: Anomoia purmunda; assembly: GCA_951828415.1. NCBI lineage: Eukaryota > Metazoa > Arthropoda > Insecta > Diptera > Tephritidae > Anomoia > Anomoia purmunda. The sequence continues at coordinate 8,239,265 of OX639994.1, forward strand.
CATAAAACAAAATTAAATTATTTTATTTATTCTTATTTTGTAATATATATTTATTAAATTATAGAATAATATAATTTGAAATGATTTCATGGTGTACGAAAAGCACGATTTGGATATCAAAATGACGATTTTTCCAATGGATTTGGAATATTTAACAATCTGTTTTCTGGCAACACTGACTTGTAGGTCAAAAATTACTCTCACATACTCGTTTGCCCTCAAAAATACCATTTGAAATATTTTCTGCAAAAAAAATATAGGACAAAGGAAACTATTTATATGAACATATTTCGCGATTCCACTGCAGTATATTACGACATATAAAACACACGCACACAAAAAGAAGTAAATTATGCAACTAAATATATTTTATTTTATTTGTATAATAAAAAGAAATTACCAAAAAATTCAGTCAATGAAATGCGCATACAAATAGCCAGAGTTCATCATCACAGCAGCAGAGATAGGCAGCATATGCACATTTGCACAAATGGCTGTATGTATGTACATATGTGTATATAATGTACAATATATATTTATAAATATAACCATATATTCACTCGAAATTGCCAATCCCCAGGCAAAAATTCATAAAGGCTAATAAAGCCTTCACTAATGAAAATGCATTTTTTATTTGAAGCTTTTCGAGAGTCGGCGGTCGTAAGAGTGCTGAAATATTCTATTACACTTATTTATACGAGTAACTATGTATGTTATATATATATATATATACATATATACATAAAAAAGTGTGTGTGAGTAAAATTGTGCAGAGAATGGAAGTGGTTGCAAACCGCAAATTGACCTCAGTCGTTTGGAAATTTTTCCAAACCAGATAAAAGAAAAAAAAAACAACGCACAATTGAATATAGGTGTGCGGGGGCTAAGAAGTGAATATAATATGTACTTCATTTGAGTATAAACAGCACATACTATGCTCTTGGGAATGTACATATATGTACGCAATTAGAGATACGGGGAATATTAGACAGCAAAAATCTCAGGTTATGAAATAAAAAAGATATATTTACACAAATTAGGAAAGCCATTCTAAAGGTTATTAAATTTTTATCAAATTTATGACCGAATTTTTTGTGCTTCCTTGCCATCATATCAGAATATATTTATGTTCGTTTATTTACAGCGTTTCTTCCCTTTCCAATGGACCAAATTCTATTACAGTTGCGCTCAAAAATATAAGTATTCTAAAAGCAATTCAATAATGGGTTTCATTTGAATTTTCGGCCTGTTTTTTTTAATTGTCAACACTGTGGAAACTGACAAAAAAATATCATTTGAGAAGTAATTCCGCCCTGCACATTAGCTGGCTCCTTTGTTGCACCTTTGTGACATCTTTGTTGCATACAAGTAGGCTAGTTTTTGGAAGGTAGTTGAAAAGTAACTCTCTCCCACTGAACGTGGTGAGCATTCGTGTCGCTGTCGAACAGAATATTACTGTTCTCATACTTGGTCACCAAGTTCCGTACCGTTTAATGAGGAGGGTGCTCAGCGTCATAGGGCATGTGTGCTCCACAAGGATTGCCGTGACGTCGCCATCACTGTAATTAGGTAAAAAGAAAAATATAGCTGCAGACTCATGGGTCCAGTATGAGTGCCAACGCAACGTCGCCTTTGATGACGCGATCTAGAAGATCAACCGAGGCTGCTTTAGATTTGTGGAGGTCTATTTGCAGTATTTTCATCTGAGAAGACCGCCATCTCTCCACGGCTACGACAGAGGCGTCTCGCACTCCTCGTCGCTGTGAAGTAGTTCCTCCTCCGCAAACATCCTTTGTATTGTTGGTGCGTGATTTGTCTGGGAGGAGACGCTGCTTGCACCGTCGAAGAGCCCTGGGTCCGAAATCGGAGCGGATGCCTTAATGTCCACGTCCATTCCTACACCCGCACTAGAGACGCGTAAGAAATTCGGTCTTTTCTTTTCTCCAGGAGTTCGATGAACTCCTTATTAAGAGACAATATCACTTGTCTTGGAGGGCCATCCGTGTCCTCGTCGCGGACAACCATCCAATTGTTAGTCGGGAGGGCCGGGTTCACGCCCCCTTCCAGTCTTCTATCTCCAGCTAAGCCTCAGGGTACACAGATCCTACCCTTGCTACGGTAGCACTGTAAAACCAGCGTCCTTGCAAACCGAACGCCAGAGCCGCATTCTCCCATTTCCAGTGGTCCTTTGGTATGGACCCGAGCTCGTTGTCTATGTCCAAAACCCCCCTATAAGCATCCTGTCCTTCACAACCTCGGAAAACTAGACCTGCCCATCAAGAAATGTGGCCGGATTATTTATGGTGCAAGATTTTGTTCCACTACTGATTTCTAGCATTTTGACAAAGGTACCCGGTTTTCCGCCGAATCCCCAGTGACCCGGAAACTTGGAAGTATAATCTCATAATCTCATCAGCTGTACTGGTGCTAATAATACTAGTCATGGCCCGGCGTGCTTCCCTCACTTCCACTTCGGAAGAGCCCCGCAAGTAAGTGGAGAATCAGATGGTACACCACGACAGCGCCCATTGATGCGGTAAGGCCAGCTTACTCTCTGAGACGGCTCGGTATCAGGAAGGCGCCGTTAAAAAACAGCTGGATTGTAAACCCCCTGGCTACAAACTATCTAATGGGCACGGTATCGCGTAACACCCTGAAGGGAAAACATAAGGAACGATACAAGGAAGAGAGGAGTGTGGTAATATTCACATGGGAAGCCGTGTAAAATTGATGACAACACAGATTTCTATGCGCAGCCTCCCTCTTAGTTCGTGGTGATAAGGAATTCCCCGAACGGAATAACCATGCCATCACTTAAGCCTCATCCCCGCGTCAATGATACCAACATGATGAGGAACTAGTAAAGTAAGAGCGGCTCCTATGAGATCGCACAGGGTTCTTGTACGATTACCGTACCATCATCCGTCTATTGCAACAACAATTCATTCGTTCTTTTTTATGCGCCGCAACAGGTTCATCATCACTACCCATAGGAGTTGATGGTACCAAAACAATTTAGCTAGAGTTTTTCTACATTCGACCGCTACCTTCGACGAGGTGCTGTCGCACTGTAGTGGTCTGATCGCTGCTTGGCTCTCAGGGATAGAAACTACTAAAGTAGTCGGCAAGCTGCTGACGTTTATTGAGATATCTTTGGAGTGTATTCCGCTAGCAACCTTGTTGTGCAGTGTTGAGTCATCCATAAAAATAGCGGTAGAGAATGGAGCTAAGTGCGACCCGTATATCTGTCTGGAATTTTCGTTGAAAATTTGTTGTCGAAGCAAAACCTTGGGCTGGTTTAGGGCAGTTTCAGTAAAATTAAAGGAACAGCGTTTAAGATTTTCTAGTAATGAAACCTATGGCCTCTTCAAGTGGTAGCAAATGGCGATACCGCTACCGTACAGATCGGTAGAAAAAATATATGTATACTTATAGTAGAGTTGCTAGGGCCTTACTGGTGTATCGAAGTGTTGTTGTTTATAATATATTGTATTAGTTTATTAAATAAAAAAATAAATAAGTTTATGTTATATTTCCACACTTGGTGTCTAAAATATCTAATAAATGGAGCTCATCATAATTTAAGTTTTCCGACACAATGTAACCTTTGAAAAGGCCAATCAATATTTGCCATAATTTTAAATTTTCCCATAACAGCTGTGCTCAGCACTTAATAACTATATGTATGTACATAAAATTTATATTTAAACAGCACATGCATTTGCTATACAACATCAACCTTTTGTTACCACTTTTATTGTATTTGGCCTTCGTCATTTATTATTCCGTATTTATTTTTCCGTTCTTCATTTTTGTTTTTGGTTCGCATCTCGCAGAAAACTCATGAAATTCAATTGTTTGCCGCAAAACGCATTTTCTTTGCTTGTTTTCGTCGACAAACTCAATTATGGAAAGACACACACACACACACACACGCGCATGCATGCAATCAAATTGGTTTGAACATAAATACTTCGTACCTTTGTGCATTAGGGTGGTTCTCTGAAAAGTTAAAGTAAATCAAAATGAAATTTTTGAAAAAAATTGGAGCGTTATTTGCGCTGATATAAAAAGGGAGAGAAAATATCTGTCCTGTTACACCTAACAGATATAATGTCTAAGTTAATAAAATTTTTCTTAAACCACTCTTCCAAGGTCAAACGGTCAAAAACAGGACCAAAAATCTCATTATTATTTGAGAAAAAATTGCAGACATTTTAAGCTTGAAAAGCTTTATAATTTGTGGAACTTTTTTGAAAAAATTATTAAACAAATAAGTTTTACTTTTAAAATTGGAGTTGCCACCTTTTCAAAAATTAAATTCAATTAATGTAATCAGTGAATTGATATGATATTGGAATAGGAGTATCAAATGAAAAAGGTTTAACAAAGCTTCATTTTCAGATTGTTTTGAAAGAAGGTTGCCACATGTTTAAAGGTGAACTAATTTTAATCAATAAATTTAGTGTTATTTTACAATTTGAGTGCCAGGCTTGTTTTCAAAAATATTTTTGCAGGAGGTTGCCATCTGTTTAAAAAATTAAATAAAATTATAATAAGTTAAATCAAATATTGCGATATGGATATCAAACGAAAAAGGTGTAAAGATCTGTTTTTTCAAAAAAATTTTCGAAACCTGTTTCAAAAAGTAGGTTAAATTAAATTATTAAATTAATAGAAATTTGTGTTAAGAGATTTCAAGGAAGTCGACTTAATTAAACTTAATCATGAAAATGTGTTTAAATAACGTTGCCACCTGTTTGAAATATTAAAGGAAAAAAAAACTTTTCAATCATTCTGTCATTTGTCCGCTTCTTCTGCGCTTATTCCTCTTCTTTTTGGAATCTTTTCCTTTGCTCTCTCCTTCTCTGTCTATCTAGTATTACGTCACTATCAGTTGCCCTCAGTGTGGAAGACGCAATCTTGTTTTCTATCTTTCTTGGGTATAGATCCGTAATTATTACCTTTATGAAGCCAAGCTCGCTTTGAAAAATACCGCCAACATTTTTACAATAAACTAAATTTTTCACTTGAAAAAATACGGTAACAGAACTTTTTTTTGCGGGTATGATAAAATGTAATGTTGGTTTCCAGAGTGAGCAAGTTTTTTTTTTTTTTAAAGTGATGCTAAAATTTCAAAAGATTCTTTCGGTAAGTTCAGATCTCTTTTACTAAGCCATTTAGTACTTTCTGATTTAATGGTTGAGGTTATTGGCTTAATTTGTAGTCTGAATCATAGTTTTTACTTAATGTATTTCAAAAAGAAAAGAAGGATTACAAACAATTACCTTAGAATATGTTTCTTTTTAAAATAAATTCACGAACTCTACTTACCGCCTCAATCGGCTGTGGGGTCGCAAGAAGAGAGAATAGAACAAAGCAACGGCTTCCTTAAACTTCGGAGAGGCCGAAGTATTTAGCAGAGCTTTTTGATTAAAGCGGTAAGTTAAGGTTGCCATTTTGGCGAACGGAGTGAACAATGAAGAATCCATGGCTTGTCTTGATTACACAAGTTTATTTTAAAATTTTGATGATACGCAATTTTTACGAAGTCCGCTATAGATTTTCGATATTTTGCAAATACATATTCACTACAAACATAGTAAAAAGCAATCGGGATTAAGCACACTACATCTTCTTGACGAAGCCATATCGCGAACAACAACAAAATATATTTGAGTTAATTTGAGATAGGAACAACAAAAAAATCACAGGAAACAAACAATCTTTTTTTGTTTTGTTGACCAGTGTAAGGAACCATATTTTTGCTATTAGCAATAAAAAATCTAAAAAAAATGGATTTTAATCACACCCTATTGTGTATGCATGTTTTTATTAGTAGTAAACGCAAAAAGCAAAAGCTGTTAGAGAAAAATGGTATTTAAAATATACCCGTCAATTTATGATAGAAACAACAACAAAAACCCATAGAAAACAAAAAACTTTTTTATTTGTTGACCAGTGTAAGAAACCATATTTTTGCTACTAGCAGTAAAATTTCTAAAAAAATGGATTTTAAGCACACCCTATTGTGTATGTACGTTTTCATAAGTAGTACACTCAAAAAAGAAAAGAAAAAATCTGTTGACGGAAAACTTGTTGTCGTATTTTAAATGTACCCGTCAATTTCAGATAGAAACAACAAAAAAATCACAGGAAGCACACGTGATTTTTTTTGTTGACCAGTGTAAGGAATTATGTTTTTGCGAATAGTAATAAAAATCTAAAAAGAATGGATTTTAAGCATTCCATATTGTGTATGCATTTTTTCATAGTAGTAAACTCAAAAACAAAAGCTGTTAGAGAAGAATTGTTATCGTTTTTAAAATATACCCGTCCATTTGAGATAGAGGCAACAAAAAAATCACAGGAACCATATGTTTGCTATTAGCAACAAAAATTCTGAAAAAGATGGATTTTAAGCACACCCCACCGTGTAAAAGAGCAAATTTTTTTTTTGTGTAAAAAGTGGTGCACCCTTATGCACTTACTTGAATAGCTTTGTGAACGAACCCACGCACATACACTTGGACAATATTTATATGTATGTATGTATGTAAATAATTGAATGTGTGCACAAATGTAAATGTATGTATATTATATAACATATACATATGTATGTATGTATGTGTAAATCTACTTAAATATGCACGTATGTATAACTGTATAAACTTTCACTTTTCCTATGGAAAGTGCGCTCTCACTTAAGTTTTATTTTGACTCACTTAAGTGTACGCCTGTGGCATAACAAGTCACGTAGCGGCATCACATGCTTTAACCGCCAAGTGTTGTGACACCATTTAGTGACATACATACACACACACAAGCCTAAACACACATGCAAAATAAAATCAGCATCTCACCAATTCATCCCACTCGACTCTTTACGTCTCCTCGATTAGAGAGCGCACGAGTGTGACAAATCTTTTTTTGTTTTTTTTTTTGTTTTTTTTTTGTTTTTTTTTTGTTTTTACCACCCATCCATTCCCATACTTGCTGTCCTGCTGCGATTGCCCTGACTTTGGTTGGTATTGTTATGATGGATGAGTTTATTTATTGTGTCACTTTGTTGCGCTGCAAAATTCTATCTCTCTATTATTTCGCGTCTTTTTCTAGTTTTTCGTCAATTGTAATGCTGTTATTTCGAGAGAGAATTTGGGGGTAAACTTTTTTCACACATAGTTTTTCGTTCCTTTCCCGCGTTATGTGTTTGCTTGCGTTTGTATGATGTGCAATATTGGGGATTTGCACTCCTCCATTTTCGCATATTTATTGTATACTATTTTTGTTTGAAATTTTCTTTGCAACTTTCACCATTACCCGAAAGTCAGTCAGCTGATCCCTTTTTTTACTCGTGCACCTACATATACGTAAATCGATTGCCATTAATGTCACCTTAAATTCGTTATCGTATTATCTAAATGCCCGTTTATGACTTCGCTTCATGCAATATCCGCATGAAGTTTTGTATTTGTATTGAGATATTAAATAAGCATTAGTTTTACCATTCACAAGCACATTTACAACAATTCCAATGTGTGGGATTGGATATACAATTCTGCTCTGTTATTATTATAATTGTATTTGCTCGCTGGGGTACACTGTATATAAATATTTGAGCTTTAGACCCTTGGCACGTTGGGTTAATTGCTTTGCATTTATTCTATCTTTGCTAAAGTTTTTGAGGATTGGATATATTCCCAATCAGAATGGGTATGGGTTAGTTTAGATTGACATGGCTGTCGGAATATGTAAACGGCACACCTATACTCCATATAGGGTCTGTTGTGATACTACGCCCATCCAAGGCCACTGCTAATTAGCCAAACTATAGTACGGATTCTGCATATTTAAAGAATAAATACATCTTCTGTCCAGCTATACCGCTACGATCATGTACACAGCCCGTGAATGAAAGCCAACTCTTAAAACGAAGTACGGACTCTGAGACTTCGAGGAATTGACATATCTTCTGTTAAACTATGTCAATTAAAAATGCCATGGACCTCCCTCTACTAAGTCAATCCAAATTCTAGAATCTGTCAGCCAAAATTCAACGGATCTAAACCCACCCTAAAAAACGTATAGAACTTGCGAATCTGAGAAGCTGCCATATTTTCCGCTTAGATATGCCACTCACAAATTCTATTCGTTAGCTTGGATTGAAATGGTTGCCACAATATGAAACCATCCTACCTACACCGCCCTTCGGACCTGTTAAGTTACTACTTGGATATAAGGCCATTCTTAAATTAAAGTAAGAAAACTGCGAACTGCAGTAATTCACATAGCCTAGATACGGAACCCAGATCCTCGCAAAATTCGTACCTAATCTCATGAATTTGTGCTCCATTCTCGCCAGCCTTTTATAAATATACAATATATGCCTTAACGCATCTCATCGATAAGGATATTCGCTTTAAATGCCAACTCAGTTGATTCAAATTTGTGAGGCAACATGTTGCTTGGTTTGTTGTAGTGTTGCCTCAGCCAACGCCTAGAACCCATTTAGCGCATGGTGCGCCAGTATGCTTTGCTACTCTTTGCATCCTCAGATATATAAAAATAAAATAATTTTACAAACGTATGAAACAAACAAATACGTTCAAATAAAAAATAAATTAAAGTTTAGCTAAAATAAACTAACTAAAATATAACTGTGAGGAAACCTCACGGAAAAAATTTAAATTAAATTTAATAAAATTGAAATACAAAAAAAATAAATAAAATATGTATGTTCAATTAAAATATAACGTATGAAACAAAAAATTAGTTAAAATGAAAAATTAATTATAATTAAGCTCAAATAAAATATAATATAATTGTGAGGAAGGTTCTACGGAAAAAACTCCCATACGGCTGCTACAAGTCAGCTGCTCGTTTGTTTTGAATTTAAAAAGTCTACCAACGTTTACATTAAACACCTTGCGACTATAGCCTGAATTACTTATTTAAGCCAGTAGATTTTATTTTCTTTTTATTTTATTATACTGCTGATTTATCAGCTTTTCTATAAAAGGGATTTAATGCGTGGCCGAACGTAATCCACAGATTTTTTAATTTGTTTACAAAATGACTAAAAAGCTTTTGTAGATTATCTGAATTTATATTTTTTCAGTTATCAAATATTATTAGAAAATGTAAGTGTTTATTATAAAATACAATAACAAAACACAAAGGCAAAAAACTGCTACACGTAAAAGAGCGGCAACTAAATCCAATTTCCTACTAATGTACACAATAAATTTGTATCATTAAATTAAATCGATAGCAGCGGATATTGAAATCCTATTATGTAAAGACTTAGGAAGACAAATCGTTTTACGGGTAGCGCATCACAAACAACGCCAGAATTTAAGATACACAAATCATGGTGGTACATTTTTGTTTTTTTTTTTAATTTTTTCTCCTTTTTTTCTACGTAAATCTATAAAGCAACAAAGCAGTACAAAAGAAAACGTACGAAATCTGAAAATATTAGAAGCCGGAAAAGCATCCATGGGTGAAAAAAACGAGCCACCGTGAAACAAAAGCCGTGATTGACTGACACTGCCTTTAATGGGCAAAGCAGAGCGGAAAAAACAAAAAAAAAAACCAAAAACGAAATGAACAAAAAATTTAAGAAAAAATGAATTGTGGGTAATACGGCTAGGACAAAAATTTGTAAAAAAAGAAGAAAATACATGAAGCATAATTTGCGCAACAAAAGTGCGTAAAAAATATTTTGGTACACAGTAAATTTGCCATACAGCAAAAAATAAAAAGGAAACAAAACAGAGACCGTATTTTATGAAGAAAAACCAAAAACAATAAATACCAAAAATGGCTCGTAAAACAACTAAAATATATATAGTACTTTTGTCCGCCAAAATCCTAGGAGTATACAAAACAATCCACAATACTATAACTACATACAATCGGGCGATATAATTCAGTATCGTGCGTGTGCTAAATGATCGCTTCAATGACCACAACAGCCATTAGAAACACTGGAGCACCACCAGCCGCCAGCCGTTCGAGGACGTCAGCGCGCACGACGTTAGCCATCAAGACAGCTAGGCGTGCAATTTCAAGTAGAGTACAGTGGAATGTGGATGTGGATGTGGAAGTGGATGTGGAAGTGGATAGCAGTGAAGCAAAAAGTGCAAACAACTCGAACGGAAGGGAATGGGAGCAAAGAAGCTAAGGGAAAAAGTACTTTTCAAATAGACGAAGCAATAGATTGCGCCGCAAGGAAGGCAGCAGGGAAGTACACACACCATATATTGATGTGAAATGTGAAAATCATCTGCTTCTTCCACGGCATTTTACTCGCGCAGTAGTAAGTACATCGAATACGCCGCCAGCCGCTATAAAGTGTGCTCATAATAGAAATGGGAATAGTCGCCGCAATACAATGTAAACCAAACGACTGGTAGGAGCTGCAAAAAAAAAACAAACAAAAAAAAAACAAGGAGCAGATACTTACGATTGTGTAGTGGTGGATTAAAATAGTACATATTGCAAGCAACGCAACACTGGCGGTGGTGAAGTTGAACGCGTTTGCCACCACCACCACCCACCACCATCCGCACCAGCACCGCCACCATCATCCGTGTGGTCGTTCTCACACTTGGGTGATAAAAATACCAGTTTGCTTTGATGAAGACGCTGGTGTGGGTCTGCTGGTGGCGAAAAAAAAAAATATGTTTTTGTTAGATTAGATTGGAAGCGGAGTTGAGGGAAGACACATACAACTTGGGCAGCAAAGCAAGTCAATATTTATTTTGCGCGAGAATAGGTCAAGCTAGATAGGTAGGTAGGTGGGTAGGTAGGTAGGTAGTTACGCTGATATAGTGGAATGCAATGGTCATTATTATTATTAAAAAATCTTACCTACTCGTGTAAACAGAAGTGCAAGAAGAAAAATATTTAATTTATATTTGATTGAAGAGAAAAAAGTACAAGAACATCAAACAAAAAAAAAAAAAAATATATATATATATAAAATGCGATTAAATAAATAAAAGTGAGGAAATAATGTATAATACAATTTAAAAAAACATTCATATGTAAGATAAAGAAAAACACAAAATAAGAAAAAATAAATTAACTGAAAAGTAAGTAAACTAAAATAACAAACAATATAAAATATAAAACAGAAACAGAGGGAACTGAAATAAAATACTGTGTATATGAAAATTAAATACAATAAATAAATTAAAATCAAAAAAAACCCTTAATAACAGAAAAAAATTAAGTAATGGAAAATAGAAAATACAATAAAAGCGAGAACGAAAAATGACACTGAAGATGTCATAACGCCGAAACCGGTTTATGTCCAAACCAAACTTGGCAAAGGATGACGGAAAATCGTTCCAATACACATCAACAATAAAAAAAACAATAAAATTAAACTAAATCAAATAAAAAAATATAAAATATAACAAATGAAGAGCAAATTGAGTAAACTAAAGAATAAGTAAAGTAAAATAAAACGATAAACAACAAAATAAAGGAGTAAAAAAACTGTAAAAATAAAATTATATAAATAAAATAACATTAAATAATTAAGTGAAAATAAAATAAAATAAAAAATAAAAATACAGTGAATAAAAAAATAATAAATTAAAATAACAAAAAAACCAAAGTATTTTTTTTTTTCAAAAATTAGCTCCAAAAAAATTAAACCAAATCAGAGAATCAAGGAAAATTCCAATTAAATGAGAAAATAATAGCATAAAATACAAAAAATATAAAATAAGCTGAAACAATAATTGCAGCAATGCAATTAAAAAATATAACAAATAAAATAAAAATTAATTAAAGTACAACAAAATAAAATAATTTAAAACAAAATTAAGTGAAATAACAAAAAAATATAAAAGACGAGTTAAAACTACAAAAAAGGAACAAAACATTGAAAACAAAATAGAAATATATTAAGAAAATAAATTAAATTAAATAAAAAATAAACTAAAAAAATGTATGTCTGAAATGAGATGAAATGGAAATTAGAATGCGTTTTAGAAATATAACAAATAAAATAAAAATTAATTAGAGCAGAAAAAAATAAAATAATTTAAAATAATATTAAAGGAAATAATACGGAAGATAATTTAAAAACTAAAAATTAATTAAATACGAAATAAATAAAATTTAAATGAAAAAACTAAAAAAAAATTAAGCATGAAAACCAATAAATAAATTATAAAACTAAAAACATTAACAAAAAACATATTTAAAACAAAAAATATATAATAAAAAGCGAAATAAATGAATTGTAATAAGAAAAAATTAATATAAATTTACAAGAAAATAAAATACCATGAAATGATGCAATAAATTACGAAAATAAAATAGAATTGAAAATAAAATAAAAATTATATTAAGAAAATAAATGAAGGTAAAAAATTAAAATTAAAACAAACTAAAAAATTTAAGATATAAGAAATAAAATAAAATTTAAATGAAAGGCAATATATTCAGAATTATATGAAGCAAAAAAAGCAGAAATGAAATATAAAGAAAATAAACAAAATAACAGATGAAATAAATATATAACGAAAAGAAAAGATCATTTAAAATGAAATAAAATATAAAAGAAAATAAAAAAGGAATCGAAATAAACTAAAATAAATGTGGTAAATAAAAAAACACACAAAATGTAATAATACACTAAAAAATGAGATAATATAAAAGAAACTAAAATTAACCAAAATAAAATAAAAGAAAAGTTGAAATTAAATACAATAAATTACATTTAAAAGTTGAAAATGTAAAATTATGACATAAACTCAATTGAAATGAAAGATAGAAAATAAAATAAAGGAAAAAAACAATTAAAATAATACGCCAAAAAATCAACAAAATAAAATAAGTTAAAAAAGAATATAGTAAAAAATTCAAAAAAAAAAACAAAGAATACAAAAAATAAAATAACTTAAAGTAAAATAAAATAAAACAAAACGAAATAAGATTAATAATGTAAAATAAACTAAAATAAAACAAATGACAATAAAATAAAATGAAATGAGAAAAAATCAAGCAAAATAAAATATATAAAAAATATTATGAATAAAGTAACACTCAATAAATGAGAAAAAATGAAATTTCGTCTTAATAGAATAGTGACAAACTAAAATAAAAGTAGAAAAATCAAACAATAAAATAAATTTGAAATAAAATAAAGTAAAGGGAAGTAAAACAAAACCACAGAAATTAAATTTAAAAAACTTAAATAAAAGCAATAAAATTAAATACAATAAGATAAACTAAAAGTACAATAAAATGAAACTAAGAAACATCAAATAGAAAGTAGAAAAATTATATAAATCATACATTGAAATAAAAGACAACAAGTGAAATAAAACAAACAAAATAATTTAGTTTAATTTTTTTTATGTTTTGCTTTCGAGAACTTTGTTCCAAGTCATCATAATTAACTTTACAGTGGGATAAGTTTTAAATCTTTGTGAGCAAAAGCGCAAATGATTTTTTTTTTTTAAACTATAAGAATATAAAACGATTTCAAAAATTATTTCCGTCTTCAAATACTTACGAAAATACGAAAAGATGCGCTGTGAACTTTTTTAGCATTTTAACCCCTCAACTACCATTTTAATTGGTATTGGATACTGGCTGATTGGTGAGAGGACGGGGCCCATAAACACTCAATGTCGGAGCTGCAATCTCGAGGACAGTTGAGAAATAGTTCTTCCGTACGCCCCTGGTTCGAAATATACAGAACACACTAGAATTCTCCCTGAGCTTCCTGCATAGAATCGAGTCTGTAGCAACATAACGAGCAACATCAGTAGATTCATCCACAATTGAAAATGGTTTTGAAAATTGGGAATCACAACAGCATGAAAAACAGGTTTCAAGAGAATCAGCTTATCAAACTGGCGCCCTAAGCCCTAATTGAGTCCTAGATTGTAACCAACACGCCACCCAAGCGCCAAATTATTATTATTATTAGAAATATATATTACTCGAATTTAATCTTCATTTTGAGGCTTTTTAAATGGATTTTTCAGATTTTCTGCTTAAAACTAAAATATACACCTGATTTTATTGAAACCGGATGACATTTAACATTTTCGCCCTCTTTGATAATAGGCGTGACAGTTCACCAATCTACGCAAATTTTTATATTTACTGATTTCATATGCCTGCAAAATCGGAACACGTTTATTAATTTCTGCTACGCTTTATACTTAGTTCCGCCCACTGTGCGACGGTGTTTTCTATCTCCCAGTAAATATATGAAATTTTCGACAGTACATAATATACGTCGGCATTTCTTTTAGCAGCTTGCAAAATAAAAAAATAACTAGAATGTGTTCGTACCCATCTCAAATCAAGCTAATTTTAAGATCAGATGTTCAATTCATATGGAGTGAAGCTAAGTTACATATTTTGATTTTAATGACGCTAAAGATTCTGGGAATACTCAGAAATATCTCCAGCAGCAGCACTTTTTCTCACATCCGCTCTACTTGTCTAGTTTTTGTGAAAATGCAATGTGAGTAAAATTAATGCTTCGCTGAGTGAATGAATAACAGAACCAGCGAATGTCTGGCACATGCCCTGACTGACTGACTGACAGGACATGAAGCTGTATGTGTATATACAATATGTTCTATATCGCATTTGTACAAAAGCTCCACAACTCACTGCTTGCTCCGTTCGGGATAGATAACTGCCCGTGAAGGATGCTGCCGGCCTCCACACATCAGTTGGACGGATGGATGGCCATTGGACAGCTGCTGTATACATTTCTAGCTGAGTGACCACTAGTTTGAAGCGCAGAAGTCGGTCGTTATTGCTTTTCTGCTATGCTTTTCTCTATAAAAGTTACTTTGATACTCATTTTTATGCTCTACATATGAATATTTGTCTTGACTTCTTGTTTTAATGAAGAAAAAATGCTCTATATTTATATTGTTCTACTTTTTCGATTACTTCTTTACTTTACACTTTAGTTCTGCTATTTTGCTTACTTTTATGCATCAACATTTTTTTTTTATTTTTCTGTAATTTGCAATGAAATGTGAATACGCTGTGTAAATGGTTGGTTGGATGAGGTTAGTTTGAGCTGGCTGATCTCGGGACGTCTCCATAGACCGAATATGTCCGAGTAATGCTGAAAAACATGTTATTATGGGTCCTTTTCGTTGGCCGACATAAACCCTCCTCACATTAACACCTCTACTAAACGCCAGGCATCCTCTTTGTGAAACTATATTAAAAAGCTATTGAAGATAGGTTAGGTTAGGTTTGGATGATGTGGTAGTCCCCGCAGAACGGTAACATACACCTCAACCAAAAGATGGTTAACTGGAGAAACGCTGCGTACCCAGAATTAAGTCCCGCATATTACTAATTGAATTGTAAGTAAAAAGATGATTGCACCTCGTCATTCTACATACAGCTGCGGAAGAAAGGGTCAGCCACTATATTCAGCCTAACCGCATGAATACCCATCGGACAACGTCCAGTCAGAACTTCTACGGCGATTGAGAGTTGCCGCTTTGTTAGCGACCTCAGCTCCTTCGAATGCCCATTGTACACCATCGGCTAGTGGGTACTTGTAATTCTGCTTGTCGTAGTAGTTGCCCAACGCTCGCTGAGTCGACAGAGAGCCCATCTATCCAACAGAAGTCCGTAGGCAGCCAAAAGAGCCCCCACCCTCTCCCTGCGTGGAGTAATGATTTCGATGGCACCACGCCAAGTGAGCTCATCAGCCATGCATTTTCCTGCAATGTCGCTATGGCCCGGCATCCAATCAGTCCAATGTCAAGGTATTCAGAGGCGGCTGAGAGAGAAGTCCAGCACTTCCCGACAAGTTTTGACCTGACCATTAAATCTCCTAAGGCCTTAATAGTGCCCTGACAATCGGATTAAATGTTTGTCCATTGCATTAAATTGGTACTCACCAAGCCACGTCCATCTGAAATACACCACTGTAGTCCGGAAGCCTAAATTTGCAGTTGAGGGAAAGCTCCTCGTAGAAGACACCCCCCAACCTTTCCGTCCAGCTTCGAATCATCCGTCAAGAAGTTCGACGGTCCCCGCTCCAAATATCACTCTCCTCCCACTCCTGCCTTAGCGGAATGTGAGTGGAGAAGGAACCACCGGCCGACAGAAATCCGTTTCTAAAGGGACACAGTCGAAGCTGGCAAGAATTTGAGAATGCCCACAGGACGAATTGAAGCTGCATCCATTGTTCTTTAGTCGGGTTACAGTACGGAAAATTCTCAGATACGTATTCCACCAAGTTGAGCCTTGGCTCTGACTCTTATCGAGTGGTTCTGGTTCTGCGCTACTTTTGAACTATTTCGATTTATCACGTCTTTCGTCGATATATTATAATTCTTTAAATAATCCTACTTCTTTCCGGCCTATGGATCTGTTCCCAATATTTCCTTTAAACCTGTATACCTTCGGAGCTCGTGAAGATATTGGAAAAGCCAACCACAAAGATGCTCACAGTAAGGAGCACAACCACAACGTTTATCTGTAAGCTGGTATATCAGGGTGAGGCGACCGATACAATAACAAAAACTTCATGCGATGTTATCACAAGACTTAGTGTCTTTACGTCAGAGGCGATGGAATTTTTTGGGATTTCGGAGGCTGTCTAGTATATTTAGTAACTTTTCACACCGAAACTGCTAGACGGATTTGGATAAGACTTGACACATAAATAGCTTATTAAGATATTGGATATTTTTAACGAGGGCTGCCACCTTATTAAAAATTAGCATTCAATTCAATTCAATGAACTATAACAGAAGCGTCGTTAAGGCAAAGTGGGTTAAGAGAACTTAACTTCGAAAATATTTTTGAAAAGAGCTGTCATATGTTTAAAAAGGCAACAAAAAATAAATGAAATGAAATTATACAGCACGAATATTAAATGAGGGAAGTCTTATACCTTAATTTCGAGAATGTTGTTGAAGGGGGTTGCCACTGTTTGAAAAATTAATTTGGAACATTTCAAAATATGCATGAAAGAGGTTTAATAAAGATTAAGTTCGAAAATATTTTTGAAGAAGGTTCCACTTTTTTAAAAACCTAACTGAAATATTACAGTGTTGGTGTAAGAAATATCAGTTGCTTAAGAAAACTTAGTTCCAAAAATATTTTTGAAAAGGGTTGCCACCTGTATATGAGAGTGAATTCAATTTAATTAAAACGTTAACGAAATGAATTTTATAGAAGTTTAAGGAGGTTTAATTATGAAAATATTTTTGAACAAGGTGGCAACCAGATTGACAAATTAAATCTAATTATATTAACAACATTGATGTAATATTCCCATATGGATGGCGAACCAAACACTCATTGGAAAAATGTGATGGTTAAGGTTGCCAAATGCTCGAAAAGTTCAATACGAATTAATACATTCCTAAACTCCTTAGGGTTGAAAATCCACTTTGAGAGAGCCATTCTTTGAGGGGCCAAAGGGGAATCGGGGGTGATCAACTTAACCATTATTTTCAAATAAGAGCCAAGGGCAAACTATTGCAGGTGCACATCTGGGCACTCCATCCTTCCTATGAAGTTTAACTTCTTCCGCGATTTTGATAATGATTTCTCCCTTAGCCTACATTTTAACCATGGTTTAATCCTTCGAAGATTGATTATGCCTCTAAGCCAGTTGGGTTTGTAGCCTAAGAAAAAAGAAATTATCTTTGGCTCTGCGTCACTTTGTGAAACTTGAACTGGGCAGCCTGTCTGCTTTCTTCTTCTCCTCAATCTGATTTTGGTCAGAGATCCTTAGTGAACAAAATTTTCTACTATTCATATGGATTTTTCAAATTAACTTTTCTTTGCTATCGCAGTGAGTAGCCTCTTTTTTTCTATAGAGTCCGACAGGTTAACTAAACCATTGATGTCACTGAAATATCGAATAGAAAAATTTAAAGTAGATGTTAAGCCAAGCTAAAAATAAGAGTGCAGTTGTAGTTTTTAAAATACATACTCCTACATTGTGTTATTTTCGTTAAGTCTTCACATTTTTCTGCTACTTTAATTTCCCAAACTATTCACTACGAACTCTGCTGTTGCTTCTCACTTTCTCAACTTTTTATGTTTTATTTTTGTTGGTCATCATGTAAGATATGTTTTTGCCGTTTTTTCTTAAACTTTTGCAACTTTTTTTCTTACCTTCTTTTGAGCGCTTATCAGCTCAGCAAGACTTTGCTTTGGATTTCGCTTTCCTTAGTGCGGGTGTATGCGCTTTTCAAACTATATATTTTTTGTGCGTTGCTTTTCAGATTTAGTACATATGTATTAGTTATGTTATGGCTATTCCCGCCACAATTATGGCATCATCATTAAGGTTTGACGGTTGGGAAAATGTACCAAAAAAAAGGAACTATGAATTGCGCTTAACAAAAACGCCTTGCTTTTTTTTTGGGCGCCACCGCCATTCTTTGGCAACAGCAGCAATCGAATCTCTAGCGGATTTTATAAAATTGATTTTTTCCTGTACTTATGTACTTTCATATATAAAGCTTTACAAGTCAACCTTTGAATTGCTGCCACATAATTTCGGAATTTTTTTTTCGCTACTGCTGCTCGTATTTTCGTGATATTTTCTGGGTCATCCTTTTGATGCTGATTTTTTGGTTCGGCTATTGAGTGTTTGCTTTGTAGATAGCCCAAGTATAGGATGAAAAAGCTTTGTGGACGATGGTGCTTTTTTTTATTATTATTATATTCTATGTTTGAACACTGATCAATAAAAAAAGTTGTAGCATGTAAAATTGAAATTACGAGTATAAATAGATATTTTTTTATTTTTTTATTTGTTATATTTATAGCTCTGCAAAGCGCTCTGATGATATATGTACATAGTTGAAAAAATATGAATTTTTTATTACTTGTTTGACTTATTGAAAAAGTTACTATCTTTTTATGAGTAGTGCTTGTGAATAGAAAAGGTTCGTTTGATATAACAAAATTTGCTTGGACTTTTATAACATTGTAGTGTGCTAATTTTATTCTCACAAGCGATTTCTTATTTTTTATTAGAGTACTCTAGCTGGGATCAATTTTATCGGAGCTGTCGTTATTTTTTTCAAGAAAAAAGCTAGTGCCCATCAAAAACGTCAAGTGATTCCAAAGTCTTTCTTTAAATAATTAGTTTAGAATTAATACTCTTGATAGCTGCTGCTTAAAATGATCGTACTATTAATGTATTAAGGATTAATAGAGTTCCCGGAGCTGCACAACTTTATTTAGCTTCTGGTTCTATTGCTTACTATAAGCGGCATAGAAATTGTGGGAAGGCTCAGAACTCTTCCGCCGAAATCAATTAAAAACAGATTATAGTTTTTTTTTGCCAATAATGACCTTACTTTCCAAGAGACTTGTAGGCCCAAATCGGTTTGGCATATCTTTCTTGTTCATTTCAATGTTGACTAAAGATCGTTTGCCTTATAAAGAGCTCGACACACAGCTACAGCTCTTTTAGTACTGAAATTCTGCCATCTGCCTAGTGAAATCTCACTCTTGATAACACGCAGGAATTATTCCAAAACTAATTAGACACCAATTTTCAGAAGATTCTGATAACATCGATTTGTCTGGTTAGATAATTCTATTTAAAAATTCAGTTCGAGTTCAGGTTTACAATAAAATCGTACTTCCATATGGAACTTCTGCAAATCGGGATGTATAAAATTGCATTGAATTAACGCTACTGAATTGTGAAGAAGTGCTGGAGGAGGTGTCCGCTTCTTTCTTCTGACTAAGTGGAGTTAAAATTTGTGAGAACTGCGAATATTCCTGTTCATTTTTGAAATATGCATACTGGGTTTTGCAGTAAGGTGGTCGAAGACTTAACCAACCCTGAGAAATCCGGCTCTTAAAGAACCACAGCAAAGCCTTTGAAAAATGAAGATCGGCAGGCATTCTACTAAAATTCGGACTATTATGATTTCGATGATAGGGCTGATTATAAAATTTAAACGGTGCTTTACACGAAAATCAGAACAAGGTTCAATGTAACAACGTTTCATTGCTATCCTGCTGTTGGCAACAATTTAAGAGGATCACATACGTGTTTATTAAAATCCTGCCGTATCGTAAGACAGTCTATAAAAAATTATTTGTGCTTAGCCAGTTCTGCGAGATATTACTGTTGCTTAATTTCATAGCAACCGCAAACTGTTCAGTTTTTAACTATCAAGATCAACCCATTCCGAGTCGGCTCAATGGTATTTGGTTCTCTTACGTTTTGTCGAAACGACTGTCCAGAACTTCATAACACAACGTTGTGGACAAGAAGAAGAAAGGGACTGTCGGTAGAAGTATAATTATTGTCTCAGTGGTGAATATGTAGTACATCAACCCATAGCTTTCCGGAAATAGAGCATTCAATTCCAAGGATAAAATTTATTTCTATTACTTCGAAGTAACATCCTCGAATCTTGGCTCTATTTTCAGCAACCTAAACTTAGCCTATTTTTCGTGTATGATCTCATGTGGGCACAATTCCGCAGAGTGCCCTTGAGATGCACGTTCTGCTTGGTACAAAAAGACAATATATTGTATTAACTTTTCTACCAATATGTCTGCCAAATGGCTTTCCGTAGGTTTGCAGGACTAATAGGTCTGAATTCTATTGAAAACACATACCTCCCTTGACTTAGGTATGAAAACGACTTTCATGTTCTTCCAGTTGGATAAAATATGCCACGTTTTGAAGATACTATGCCAACTATGGAATAAGCATCATGTGAAATGTCTGGAGTATTGCCGCGAAGATCTTATCAGAAGCCTTGGTTTGTTACTCGCTTCAATGCCCCAGATCAGCTAAGGAAGTAAACGTAGGAAAAAAGTCTACAGTGTTTTCTTCACAAAAGGCGGACAGCTATCTACTTAATATTTACGAGGTCGGTTCTACAGAAAATCTGAATAAAAAATTAGCGTAAGAATCGGTTAGATATCTATATCATAATGATAATTAAATAAATGGAATATGACTAAGAAACAATACAAAAAGTTGGTACATTGTGTAAAGAAATAAAAAAAATTAGAAATACAAGTAATATATATTTTTTATACTTTATCAATAGCACCATAGTTATGTTTATAAAGTTATCGATAACTGTAGCGAATTCTTAATTAGACACAAATAATACATTTTTGCAAATTATAAAATTAAAAATATCGATATTTATTTTCAATAGCAACACAGTATTGTAGATAAAATTATTGATAACTGTGGCAAATTCTAAATTAGAAAAGCGATAGGAATAGCGGCAATGGTAATGATAACCAAAATAAAATTTTATACAAATAATATATATCATTGATAAAGTTATCGGTAGGCCAACGTTGAAATTGATAATAATATCACTAACTATAATAATATAGAAAGTAAATAAAAGTATTAATATCGATAATTATAACGATAAATGAGAGTTAGTTGCTTCAAATGACAACGGCAAAATAGTTATCGATACGTAAGCACTATAATCGATAAAAAATATCGATAACGATAATAAAAATCAAATAAATGGAAGTATTAATCTTAATAAGAGATGCTTTGAAAAATTAAAAATGCAAAAAATGGAGTAATTTCTCACCATTCTTAACTTTTGTTACAGCAATTGTATACAACAACATATGAAAAAATAAAAAAAACCAATATTGCCACAACAAATTTAATTAAATCATGGGTATCCCAAAAGGTTAATCGAATGGTTTGTTTTGGGTTTTGCGTAGAATAGTTTTTTGAAATAGTTATTCTAGTTAAAAATTTAAATGAAATTTTATTGCACAGCTTATTTCTATTTCATTTTTTCAATAGCACCATAATTGAATCAAATCTACGAAAATCCTCATTTATTTTTAATTATGCTCTTTAAATTTTTCTCTTTCTTTTTCTTTTCAGAAAAATTTAATATCAACTTGGTAGCAGCGATGCAAATTCTTTCTTTTTTCTCATAAATTTCGCAACAAAATTAATCAACGCAATAAAAATACAATTATTTCGCCAACCTATAGCTCAACTAAAAACTACGTGCACTCTCTTCGACAAAATTAAGAAGTGCTGCCTTTTGCTGGCAAAAACTGCAATATTTCTATCATTCACCTTCGCTCTCGTTCGCTTTGGTTGCCTGCCGTTGGGCGGAAAAGCGCCAGCATTGTTATTATTTTTGTTGTTGCTGTTGCGGTCACTGCAAAAGAAACTGCCATCAAAGTGTAATGATAATGTTAACAATGTGGAAAATTTTTATTGCATTTACGTTGGTGACACTACCCGCCGCGTCATTTGTGGCAGCGCGTCTACATTCGTCCAACAGTCTTCTAGCATTGCATGGCATGGGCGGCGTTGGTGGTGGTGGTGGTGGTGGGGGTGTTGGTGGAGGTAGCGGTAGCATTGGCGGCCTAGTTGGCGGCGGCGGTTCGTTATCAAACAAAGAAGCGCATGGTGAGTTAAAAACAATTTTCCTATTCAATTTAATACGTACTTTTTTTTCTGGCAATGCGTGGTCGCGCTCGCAAATCGAGTACATGGAATAAAAAAGTAGGAATGTAGATACAAACCTCCGTCCGAGTTGTACTATGTACATACATATGTAGAGTTGCCAAATGTATTTAATCTGACGCTAAAAATATTATTTTTTCACTCCTTTCATTCCTTTTTATGGCACTCGTTGTCGGTAATTTTTAATGCTTCGAAAACTTTTTTTAAATTTATTTTTGCACTTCAAAAGTTAGCCCAGTGTTTGCGGCGCACAACGTCCATTAGCATTAGCAGTTAGTCGTCGATGGTGCGTGACAGTTGGTCGGTCGGTTGGTCGGTTGGTTGGCAGGTGGTAAAGCTGCGCTGATGAAGACTACGCAGCCGGCCGTAAGTATGAATGGCCATTAACGGAGGCTACCTGAATTCCGGCTGACTGCCAATTCTGAATGCATAGCCACGAAAGTCCGCGTTCATATTCGTAAGCACTTGAGGATTAAGTGAAACGGCAGATTGCGTGCGCTGCTCCTGCTGGTTGATCTCGACTTTAAGCCAATAACCGTGTGACGGTGTCATGACTGGGCTAAGGTGTTGTAGCACCACTAAGTGCAAATATTCGTGCTGATATTAAATTTAAGTGTTACTGTGGCGGCGATTTCCACACAAAGTTAATATAGTAAGTACATAGTAAGTGAATGGGTGAAGTTTCGTGGCGTATTTAATTCGAAATTCAAGCAATAGTTTTGAATTGCAAACAGTTGTCGTGGGCTTAGAAGGTTGTGTCATTTATAAACAATTTGTCTGAATAATCATCAGTAGCTATAAAAGGTAATACTTTCAATAGATGCCAACTGATTTTTAAGAATGTTGCAATAAACTTGAAATAAGTTTCTTATACTGCGCGGATTTCTTGGAGAGAGTTATCTTAGAGGTCACAGTAGCCCACAATCGTCCTGCGAGAATAAGCTCCAGCGTTGCTTTACCTTGAAGATCGGTAAGGACTGTAGATGCCATGCTTTACATCTTCTTATTTTGCTAGTGGCATAACCACCTCATGCTTGTCACAACGGCTGTTACAAAGGTATTATTTTAAGGTATTTACTTGGAGATCACCCACAATTGGTCTGAAAAAATGAACCTTCCAGTCCCTCGTATCACTTCTTTTAAAGAGCTAACTTGAAGGTCGCAAAAGTCCGCAATCAGTTTGGAAACATGAGCCACAGGCTCGCTTAACGTTGGCGGTTTGTAAGGACTAAATGCCACGATTTACCACATCTTCCCATATTGCCAGTAGTATAACTACTTCAAGCAACAATCAGCCTTCTTTCTTGCGACGAGGCTTCGAAATCCATTCCCACAAAGGACTTATTTTAAAGTAATAACTTGGAGGTCGCAGAAGCCCTTAATCGATCCGGTAGGATAAGTCACAGAGTGATTTAACGTTGGCAGTTGGTAGTGCCTAGAAGCCACGCCTTATAACATCTTCTCCTATTGATAGGGAAATTCCTACTGCAATCAGTCCCCATGCTTGGCACGAAGTCCTTACCTTCACGTCCCACATAGGCTTAGCATTTCCTACTTTCGGCTTTCACTCCCACAAATTCCCTTCAACTCTTATTTTCCATTCCACTCCCACAAATCTTTCGCAGTCCTACTTAACTTTGTTACAGTAAATTCCCATGGTAAACTCGAAGCAACCATCAAAGCAACCAGGTTTGGAGAGAACGTTTATTTGGTCACAAATTAAAATACTAAATACAGTTGTTACGGAATGACTACGACTGCTTGTCTGCATGACTGCAAGTCCTCCACACGTATACGAAAGTGAAAGTAATGGAAAGATACCAAGGGCCTAAATTCTGGCCCATTTCCACTTTTATGGATGGTTGTGGAATACTAATCCAGAGATGCCTCGGTGTTATAGCTAGGAATATAAATCGAGTAATTGAAAACAAGGTATCCGTTATTTGCATTCCTAAATTCTGCAATACGCATCTTATCTTGTCGAGATATTTATTTATCTATACCTCAGCGACGAATCTAGTTTCACCACTTCCTCGCATCCCAAGTTAATGGATGCAGTATTACAGAACATGGCTAGTAAGATTGAAAGGACCTACGGTTCTAGGGAGAATGCTTTGTGCGCCTTCTTGGAGGTCGAAGGGGCTTTTGATAATGTTAAGGGGATATTTTTTATTAACGTTGAGGAATTGAGTCTTGTTTTACTTCCCTTGAGGAAATGGAAATTTTCTCACTTTTAAAAAATCCTATATAAGGAGTTTTTTTCGAAAAAGAAATGAAGCAATTGAGTTTTTATTTTATTTATTTATTTGGCCGATTTGTATTTAAATTTCATTATGAACAGGAATATATCTTATATATTTTATGTTACAAAGTTTCAATTCTAAAATTTGATATTTCTATTTGTATGAGTATGTCAACTGAACGCTTGTTTTGGTTTCAAAGCACTGACAAAATTCAAAATTTTACTAATATTAAGTCAATTTACTTTCTCAAATTAATGTCACAATGTTGCCAGCATGAACCTGAATTAAGAGAAAGCTTCTCACACTAAGGTAATTTTTCCTATTATTAAGAAAAAAAAACACTAACTCAAGAATAAGGAAATTGATTTCTTGTTTTAAGGAACAACATTTTTAGTACAAATAATATTATTTCGTCAAAAATATTTTGAGGCTTAGCAACAACGCTAAATAGTTGCAAAGTTAGTAAACACACGTTGAATTTTGGTAGATGTTATTTGAAATTAAATTGAACTGGATTGAAAATGAAGCACTCAGACCAATTCCTCATAGAAAGAAAATATATATCAAGAACTAACGAGGGACCTTTCTCTTATTGTAGATCTCTAACACTAATTGCATTTATTTTTAATTGACGTTTAATTTTTTTTTTGTGTTGTAAGGGTTAAGTAGACGTGTGCTTGTAGTTACGTTTTAGTTTTAAGAAATAGTTTAAGTAAATATCTCATAGTTCTAGCAAATAAGAGTAGTTGGCAATTCTAGCTCGTAATACTAGTTGGTAACCCTAGCGAATAAGACTCGATTGTAACTAGCGATTAAGACAACTCGTTGTAAAAGTAAAACGGCATTTTTAGAATAAAGAAAAGTTATTCGATTTTTGATAGCGAGAATGCCGGACGTGTAAAATCCACTCTGCCTTCTGAATATTTCAGTGTGAAAGTGTTAAGAATTTGCATATATAGATTTTTTTAAATAAATAAATTATAACCAAACTAAATCGTAAAATATTTCGTCAACTTTAGATCCTTCCAAATTTGTCAACTTCGATGAACTTTCACTCCAATTTAAGGCATCATTTGCAGCAGCTTAACTGACTTACACCACTTTTACCCCTCTCCCTTCTCAGCAGCATTCAGCAATCAGCAGTCAGCATATTGCTTACTTACTATTGCACGATTTTTATGTGGCAGTAAATATCTTGTCTGAATTTATTTCCAACACACACACAAGACACGAATGTACGAATGTGTTGCTAGTAGTTGTACAGAATTGTTCACATTAATCAAAGCAGATGCGCATGCTAGCCATTATTTGCCATGTCCGTTGCCATTTGCAACTTGCTACTTGTAACTCGCTACTTGCTACTTGCCACTTGTGATGATGCCATGAAAATATTGCGTCGGTGCAAGAATATTCACATAAGTAACTAAGTGTGTTCGCTTGTCATGTTCGTTGCCATGTTATGAGATGATTCTTGAAAATTCCAAGTGTTGAAATATTCATTACTTATAAGTACAAGCATTTATGTGTACGTGTGTGTATGTGCGTGCAGTCGTACAGGTAAGCGCGCAGGCGGACAGATTTTACAGCTGCTAGAATTGAAATCGCTTTAAAGCGGGAGGAAAAAGCAGTGGCGTGTAAATGTAGGAATGCCGTTTAAATGTAAATACATATCGACTCACACACATACATATATACACAGCTCTACACCCCAGTACTCAAAAATATAAAGTAGGCAAAGCGAAGCAGCACATAAATCCAATGCGCCACTTGAGTGCCCACAGATCTTCAAACCAAAAAGTTGTGTGCATATTTGAATGCGATATGCGACCGGCATTATAATATACATAGAAATGCATACATATGTACATGCATACATATGCATGCCCGTGTGTGGGTGTGTCAACGTGAGTGTAAGTGCATTTGACTGTAGGCTGTCTGGCGTTTAACAAAAGCTCATTCTTGACATTTTCACTTAGTTACGTAAATAAATGCGAATGAAATCTCCGCATAAAACTTATATATTTATGTAATGATTATATATTAAAGCAGCCCATGTCTGTAAAGTGGGAATTTTCAAAATGGCTTTTTCTTTACTCGCACACTTTGTACACTCATATTGCAGGTATTATATTAAACACAGAAAATATAAAAGCTTGCCATAACTTACAAGTTAAAAGTTAAAGCGGTTATAAAAATGAAACTATAATTCATTTTTTAATAAAGTTAGTTTTATTTGATAATTCATATATTATATCGACCAAATATTCATGATACGCCAAATCTTGGAAAATACCCGAGAAAGAAGAACTGACACACACCATCTTTTTGTCGACTTCAAATCCGCTTTCGATAGCACGAGGGGAAACTGCCTACTTGCCGCAATGTCTGAATTTGGTATCCCAACGAAACGAATACCTCTCCGAGCCGTTTTTAACCAAACGAGGCTTCAGACAGGATGACTCTCTATCGTGCGACTTCTTTAACCTGATGTTAGAAAAGATAATTCGAGCTGCAGAGTTGAACCATTCAGGCTTTACTTTTTATAAGAGCGTGCAACTTCTGGCGTATGCCGATGATATCGATATCATCGGCCCAACAACCGCGTCGTTACTTCTACCTTTTTCAAACAGGATAAAAATGCGAAACGTATGGGTCTGAAGGTGAACGAGGGCAAAACTAAGTACCTCTTGTCATCAAGTAAACAATCAGCGCACTCGCGTCTCGGCTCCCGCATCACTGTTGACAATTATAATTTCGAAAAAGGGAAGGATTTTGTTTATCTGGGAACCAGCATTAACACTTGCACAGCCTGGAAATCCAACGTTGAATCTCTTTTGCCAACAAGTGATACTTTGGGCTGAGTAGAATAGTAAAGCTCTCTCTCTCGACGAACCAAAACCACACTCTACAAGTCTCTCATCATGCCCGTGCTATTGTATGGCACTGAAGCATGGGCACTGTCAGCATCGAGTGTTCGAGAGAAAGATTTATGGACCTTTACGTCTTTGCGACGGCGAGTACCGCAGACGATGGAACGATGGCCGTATGAGCTTTACCGTGACATGGCTATAGTCCAGCGAATTAAAATGCAGCGGCTTCGTTGGCTGGGACATTTCGTGCGAATGGACGAAAATGCTCCAGGGCGGAAAGTATTCAACGCAGGTGGTAGTAGGGGCAGATTACTGCCTCCTCTGCGTTGGAAAGACCAAGTGGAAAAGGACTTGACGTCACTCGGTATTTCTAATTGGCGCCAGTTAGCAGAAAGAAGGAGTGACTAGCACAATTTGTTGAACTCGGCGATAATTTCTTAAGAGGTTATATCGCCAATTAAGCAAGAAAGAAAGTAAGCATATATTAGCAATGTACAAAATTTTATTCGAAATGGTTGCCGTTTTGCTTTCACGCAAGCCCTCAAACGATTCGGCCATTGATCAATAGCGGTACGCACAGATTCTATTGGTATTGACGACGCTGCCGGAATCAAAGATTTTTTGAGACTCTCCAAGCTTCTATGCGGTATTCAACAGGTCCCGTCCTCCAACTCTGATCACAAACTGCAGTCCAATGGATTCAAATCTGGACGTCCAGACGCCCAATCATCTGCAGCTATGAAAACAGGAATATTGCTTTCAAGCCACTGCCGGGTGTTTTTACGTTGTGTGCTGGATCAGAATCTTGCTGGAAGCTCCAATGCTATCCATCGAAGAGAGTAATGCTCAACTGCTTTGACACGTCTTCTAAAACATCCTGCTGGTACACTTTCGCCTCGTTTTTTCACAAAAATGCAGAGGTGTAACGCTTTTACAGAAGACTCCCACCAAACCAACCATTGGTATACATTTTTTTGCGTCCTAAGAAATTTTTTCGTAGATCTGCTTGACGTTTTACTTATTCAAAATTTGTTTAACAGTGAAAATTTTCTCATCTGTCAAAAAGGATACTTTCATAGCCGCCGACTCGCGCCACTGAAGAATCGTACCTTGCATCTGTTGAGCTTAATTTGCTTCAAGCGCGTTGCGAGAAGATGACCAGTTGACAGATGGTAGGCTCTCATGTGAAGATCAACTCGAATAAGTTTCGAATTGATTTAGTCAATATCTTTATTTCGCTTGGCATATTTTATTTTTTTTTTGGTTTCTAACGTGATTTCTGCGAATGCGTTCGTGAACAGTTTTTATGGCACGCGAGGACTACCGCTTCTCTTTCAGTCATCAACTGCAGACGTTTGTGAAAAACGATCAATAGTGCGATAAAGAAAAAATCTGGAAAAACTAAGTTTTTTTTAGAAGCTTCTAACTCTCACATAGATGAACCCAAACTTAATAGACCTGAAATTCGCAGTTAGCGGCGACATACTGTAAGTATATTAATAAATAACAAATAAACATGAAATAAATAATATTTTCAAAGACAATAGCTTATTATATGGCTAGGTGGCGAGCTGGATCATCATTTGAATATGGGACTAGTAGTGGAAGTAGCCGTTAGTGGTAAGTAGTTGCAGTAATTAGTAGGACCATTAGTAAAATTAATAGTAGGAATTAGTAGCAGTAAAATTACTGAAAGCTCCTGAAATTGTTCGGAAATATCTAGTCCTACTGCAAGTTGAGTTGTGAGTTCTAGTAAGTTAGTAATAGTAGATTTGTCTTTCTAGAACCCGTGTTAAGAATTTGAAGCGACCAAATATATCAACTACAATTGCTTTGAATAATTTTAGAAATGTAGAAAATTTTCCAATTCCTCGGTAGTTTTCAATCGAAGACCCACTCTCACCTTTATGGAGAGGGATTTTAAAGGACTGCTTCCAAGCTGTAGGAAATTTTTATAGAAAAATTGACGATATTAAATTAGGTTCATACCTCACTGATGCATTTGGAGATTTTAGGTAAAATAAGACATCTACAGAAGAAATTACTGAAATATTAATTGAATTATTGGGCTAAAATTTATATGGATATTTGGAAAGCGGTACATTGACTTTAGTTGAATTATCTTCAATCTTATTAGATACAATACTTTGATAATCCATATTTGAAGGTAAACCATTTACCCTATGCTTCGAGATTACGAATCGTAAAATAATGTTGGGTTACAAGTAATAATATTTTTATTTCTTTCACTACGCTTCACTACTTATTTATTTTAAGTAATCGGTGGGTAAAATTGTTTTTTTTTAAACATAATTTCAAGATCGCGACTTTTTATTTTTCACCATTTTAAATTTTAATTTTATCAAACATCACCCAAATACAATCATTAAGTTCAGAAGGTTTAACGTTTCAAGGTAGACGTTTCGATGTTTTTTTTGCATTTCGTAATAGAGGTTTATACAACAGAGTGACACACCAACAAAAAAAAATAGCAGCTTTTCCAAAACGAAGTTTTTTTTTATTAAAAAAATAGTTTTTAAAATAGTAAAAAAATACCGAGATGGTAGGCTTCAAATATTTAAAAATATTACAAAAAAAAAAAAACAAAACCATCGGAGTTAAATTAATGGGATTTGCGAAAAAATTGAATGTGAAGAAATAAAAAGGGCGGGAAAAACTATTATTATAACCGTTAACTTTCCTAAGCTAAACAAAAAGCTTCGACTTCCTCCAGTCGCTGAATTTTACTGATAGATATGACATGTACGAAGGCGCTGTGTGGTGATTCTTTCGGCCGATGATAACCGATGTACTGGCCAAGTCGGAGCGCCAGTTGCTTGGGTAGTGGGCGCGTTTAGTATGCCAATCTTCACCATACTCCTGGTGGGTAAATGAAAATCTGAAAACCAAATTCCATCAAAATCGGATCATATTTAACATTCCCGTCCACAAAGAAAAATTACCTGAGGTGAAGAGATACAGACATCAAAATAACGAAACGGAAAATAAATACTTACTATTTTTGAAGGTTTTTATTCAGTTGAAGAAACTCGCGAAAATACCGCAAGTTGAAAAAATTTAGACATCATGCATCTCTGTGCAGCGGTATGTGAAGAGTGAGAACGTAGTTACATTACTTACACTTATTGTGACATCAATAGACGTGCAAGAGATGACAGCTGTCCAACTTTCAGAGTGGCTCAAGCGGAAATTTTGCCTGTAATACGGAAGCATTCCGCAAAAATAACAACATGGCCCACCAGATATCGCGTTTAGTATATGTCGAAAACTATGTATAACTTTGTATGTGCATCTGTGTGTATCTTTTTATGCTGGAGCCTGATACTAAAGAGTATCATATTTCGAGCTACGGTGGGTCGACGATTTTCAGTCTCTTAGTTTATGTTATTTGGAGGAGAATTGATTTTAAAATGACTAGTACAATCTTTTTTTTATCATGAGGGGCTAATATTGGATAATCGAGTCCCGCTCCTACATTCTCATCTATGCCTATTTATAATAAAGACTCATTTATATAATATCAGAGAGCCACTCACTCCAAGAAAGAATTCAACTCATAGTCGCACATACTGATGAATAGATGATATCGACCCAGGGGAGGCCTTAAACCGAATACAACGGAGTTTCTCCACGAAGGTTCGTCTTCTCACTCTCGAAATGGCTGTTTTTTTATTACTCAGAACAAGCTTGATAAAATTGCCAGAAAGTCCTGGGTTATTTGAAATATATGCAGAGGAATTATGTATGTCTTCCCACTACCAGGTGAATGGGGATAAGAATACTTTTTAAAAAGTTATTTGCAAAGGTACTTTTAATTGAGAATTCGTTAAAGTTTTCCGTAAAGCAAATTTTTAAGCCTTTTTTGTTAAGTTGCAAATTGGCTACAGTTGAACATAAGATGTTACATCCACCTATTGTTGTCATATAGTTCTTAGAATCCTCGGACCAATAGGGCAACAGTAAAAAATCGTTATTTTATTTTATTTAAATCGATTAGTTGCTATAGAAAACATAATTTGCAAAATTGGTAATGACAAATGATAAAAAATTGTAAGTAAACCCGGGATCTACCTGCTTAAGTTTGTGTATTTTCAATTCATGACCTGAAAGGAAGACACCAATAATACATAAAGAATAGCTTTGCATAAATTATATGTAGTCTAGTGCCCACGTTGCAACGTTTTGTAAAATAATATAAACGGGCCTTTTTGTAAAAGAATATAAAAGCGCCTTTGCAGTAGCAAAATAAGCACCGCCGATAAGCAAACAAAATGTAGTAATAAAGAAAATTTGAACAACAATGAAGATGCAGAGAATAGTGAAAATAATAATAGTGTGCAACAAATGTTCACTTTACTCAGATATATTTAAAAGGTACAACAACAAGCTGCGTGTATTTTGGTTTTTTTTTTTCTGGAACGCCAACTTTATGAATTGTTAAAAACGTATATCGAATGTAAGTAAGTTTTGACAGTTTGAAAGAAAATAAAGAGAAAAAATTAATCAGCTGCTCCACTGCTGTGACCTCTTAAATTGGGGGATTCACAAGATGTTATAAAATCATAAAAAAATCAACTAGATAAAAATTTAGGTTAGTCGTTATTGTTGGTTTGCACAAAAAATAACATAACCTTGAAATTTTATGATTTTATGAAATTGCGATATGCTGCGGCATTTAGTGAATTACCTAAATGAGCCATGGATTGTATCATTTTTTTTTTTGGCAGACAATTTTCAAAATATTTATATGTTATATTCTCTATAACTATTCCCATGATTATTGTAAATCTCTTGCGATTTTGCTCGACCATCGATATTTAACTGAAATGTAGAATTTCTACGCCGGCCGCTACAAGATGAACCAAATGTTTCGGCCAAATATTTTCTGCGCCCTTCTGGGTGTCAGAAGTGCTTTTAATCTGCTGAATTTCAAGAATGTTGTGAATTAGAAGTCTCTGCTCATTTGAATAGTTTAAACTTAAAAATTTAATTAGCAAGTAAGGCACTTAACGTCTTCTAATAGCAAGCTGCCAGTATCGAACTTACCGCATCACTATTGTCATACCTACTGCGCCTAAAACTATGGTGCAGAATATAAAAATTGTCTTTGTCGTTGTCACGCACTCAGATGCTTAGACGACCTGCAATGACAGTTTTTATCACAAGAGTTCTCATACCATTTTTACTGCATAGTTTTAGGCGCGGTAGTTAAAGTAATTGTCACGCGATGAGTTTTGTTATAGACGCCGGAATAGGGCGGTTTTACAAAACTCTACGATACCTGAAACAAACTATTGGATATTATATCGCCCCTAGATTTTGAGCTATATTTAAAGTTTGAAGTAAATCGATTGCCAAGTGTGTAGAAAATTACTGGAGAATAAACGAGAAAGAGAGTTCCACAATAATTCACTAATGTTTGAAAAATATCACTAGTGTGGGAGGATCTGAGATTTATTGTTCTATTCCGATACCAATGACAAGTTGCATCGCATACCGATACAATTAAATTCAACACTGCACTTTAGTTCTTGAACTATTTTTTTACTAAGATTTATTATATTAGAAAAAGGCAACTCTCGAAGCATTTTTTGCAATCCAGCTTTTAAAAATACCGATCTTTAAATCGTAAACTATTTGATTGCGTATTTCAGTGAAATTGATTACTTTTGGCAAAAATGTGGCAACCCTAAAATTATTTTTCAAATGAAGTTTTTAAAATTTCGCACTTTAAATCTTGAACTATTTAATCGGAATATTTTAGTAAATTCAATATTTATATTAAAAAAAGGTGGGAACCCTTGAATTACTTTTTCAACTGAATTTTTTTAAATACCCTGCTTTAAACCTTACACTAGTTGAATGCACAGTTTAGGTAAATTGATTACATTAAAAAAAAATTTGTTATTACAATTATTATAGTCAAAAAAATGGCAACTCTTGAAGTAGTTTTGCAGTGCAAGTTTTGAAAATTTATGTGTTATATGACACATATTATGTTGTGTACCGGTTCAGAACCAGTATACCAAATTTTCACGTACATATATCTCCAATATTTTTTGAGATATTAAAACAAAACATAACTTATGATAATTGGGATTATTGTAGCTTTGTACGAGTGAAGTAGCTAGTTTGCAGAATCGGTTCAGTAGTTCCAGAAATTACCTGGAATATAGAAATAAAGAAATCTTCTTTTTTCTAAAAATTGCAAAGCTAAAGAAGGTAACTATTATTCTCTTTTAACTGAAGTATAATTTTTTTAAGTTGCTCATGCAGCTCGTTATGCGTAGCTCCAAAGTTTGCTGCCGTAGATTAAGTGTCAAAATAATTACTATTCCCACAAGGAGTCATACATTTGATGCTTCGAGTTCTCCGTTGAGAGTAGCCAATTTTTAAAATAACAAGGGTAAATATTTTGTAGCAAAGTGTAAATATAAAACTCCCCATGAATATAGTAGACGTCGCCGACAACAATAATAATAAGCAGTAGCAAAGAAAATAAAGAGGACCCACGGCTGCTGCGTTAAAACAGAAAAGTAAGCATACAAAGGACATGTATATGTGTGTGTGAGTGTATGTGTGTGAGAGTATATGTGTCAGTGGATGTGTGTATAGGCACGCAAGTAAGCACACGAAAGCATCTTTCAAGAAAGAGTTGAGTACAAGTAAAGAAAAAAAAAATAAGTAGACGATGAAGAGTTAAACGACAACTATTGTTGCTGTGAAGATGAAAGTGCTTTGTAGAACGAGAAAATAGCGCCGCTACAAGCTTTATAGTAAAAATTTATAATGAAAACAAAAAAAAAAACTGATAAAATAGTTTTAAAACTCGGCAACAAAGTTAAAACTGGAATAAAAAGTGAAGATGTTACGATTACGTAAGACAACAGCAAACGAAATACTTATGGTATATAAGAAGACGTGTCTACAATATTGAGAGAATAAAGGGTAGGCATATAAAATGGTTTGCCGGAGAGAAGTCATCATAATTTGGAAAAAAAAAAATTATATAAATATTATTAAAGAAAAATAAGGCTCACAAAGATAGTAGAATTGAAAAATATGGATTATTTGAATTGAAATTAAAATATTATTATAACAGCGAGTTCGAGCTTTTGCCCATCATTTTTCTTTCTCCTTCAACGAAGCCTAAATTCTTGCGAAGCATTCGGGGGTTCTCTAAGTCTTGCAAAATTCCACGAAATCCAAAAAACGCTTATACCAAAATATGCCAGGCGCGCGCACCTTCTTTAGTAATTTTATCTAAAAAGTCGACACTAAAGTTAGTAGTAATTTTTCTACGTAACTCTCAGTGGGATATAGTCCAAAATAGCTGCAACTTTATCTCGACTATTACTGAAGACAATTGGTTTTAACAAAGCTTATTTGATTTGAACTAAGTCCAATCATTAATATGGAGTTTCGGGAGTCCCTGGAGTTTCTACTATAGAGCCATCCACTGCATTTTTTATACATATACATTTGTATTTTACGTATTTTCTATTCCAGCGCCATCTAGCGGATTCATTTTTAATATAATAAATACTTCTCGTCAATTTTATTAAAATCGAATCATACCTCTCTAAATATATTTTGGATCATAAATATGGATTTTCTGGTTAACTCGATTCTAGCGCCACCTAGCGGATTGAAATCTGGCAATAATTAAGTTGAAACGAGGTGCATAGGATTTTGAAATATTAGCATTTCACTCAGCTGCACTTTGATTTTCACTGCCTCTAGGAGCTTTATTTTATGATCGTAAATTTAAAATAGATATCAAAACATTAAAATTTAAATACTCATTGATCAAAGAACTAAGCAACCCTGTAGCTACAGAGCTGTCAAGATAAATTGGGAATGGCTAGTGTAAATGTATTTAACGGGCGTTGAGCTTTATATTTAGCATCACGTATGTAGTCTATAATCATGGTTACCATATCAGACATTTTATAAACCGAGTTGCCACACGCTTAAATTCATTTAAATTAATTCATTCAAATCAAGTATTGTAAAATGGGTGTGTGTCAAGAAACTTTAATTTAAAAAATATTTTCAATGAGGGTGGCCACCCATTTAAAAAGTCAAATAAATTTAATTAGCAATCCTGTTGGAAATATTAAAATTTTGAATTGAAATGAAAGATGCTTATACGAAAATATTTTTTGAACAGGGTTACCATCCGTTTTAAAAGGTAAATTAAAAGAAATAAACAAAATAACTAAAATGTCGAAATGTTGCCAACTGAAAAATAAAAAAAGGATGATGTTAGGAAAATTGTTCTAAAAACTTTTTATAAAAGGGTTGCCACCTTTTCACAAAAGTTTTTTTCTTTTTCGCTTAAAATCAATACAGTATTATAATGTTATGTTTATATGAAAAAAATTTCAGTCCATGATTTTAATAAGAAGCAATTTGAATGGAGTTGTCATCTATTCAAATAATTTGTAAAATCAATAAATGCTAATGGCTTTTCCAGCTGGTAAATCGAGCTGCCTCTTCATACTGGCAAAAACATTGCCCATATGCTGGAACAAAGTTTGAAACTTCCTTAGCACGAAGAGATTGGTTGTATTTATTAAATAACCACTTGAGAAAGCGGAGCAAGATAATCCAGCAGATTGAGGTTCAGCTTTTTAACGCTAGATTAAACTTTCTAAATAGCGTTATCGCTCTTAAAGCTGTTTGTAATCCGCCGTTTTCCTGTCAGCTAGCATCTCATACCCTTCGCGCTCACCTACTTCGGTTGCTCTTTGCTTTCTGTGAATAATACGTCTCCGTTTTTTTTCAGCCATCGGGAGCGTTCCCATACAGCACGCATGGCTTTGTAGGTAGCATCTTTACTTTCCGTAGCGGTGCGGCATTTCTCATGGTACCATCAGTTATTTCGGGGTAGCTGAAAGCCAAAACCTTCTTCAGCGGCGGTACATAGTGAGAGAGAAATGTGCTGCCAATGCTCACGAATTCCGGTTTGATGTAATGTGCTCTTAGTGAACAGGTGTGAGGATTTAGTAGCGAAGTTAGTAGCTTTCAAAAGTCCAGATTTTCTTCAGTGGAGTATGCGCATCTTGGCTGCGACGAGGTAATGATCCGAGTCGATGTTCGGTCCAAGGAGTGTACTTCTAATACAATGGAAATTTGCCGTCCATCTATCGGAATAATATCGGTTTTATTTCGCGTTTTTTTTGATCTGGAGACAGTTATGTAGCCTGGTGAATTTTGCAATGCTGGAACCTGGTGTTACAGATTACCACTGGGCAACGCCCTTGAGTTCGATCTTTGATCACGTCATCCTTCTCTTCCGTCGGCGCATGTGCACAAATCAGCGCCCACCCAGATCCTGGGGCGTTTTTTGTAAAGACACACACAAGCAAGATGCGCGTCTAAAACCGCACCTACTGGTGAACGGACGCTGCAAACTCAGAAGGGCTCATAAAGGGAAACCGTCAGTGTGACTTCCTCTAGGTTCGCCTACTCATTTCAGCTCGCTCCCAAGCGGTTGTTCGGGAGCTACCCAGAAGACACTTGGTTGAAATAACTTGAAAATCGTAAGCTGCTTGAACCGTAGAAGTATCGTTCTTGCCAATCCCAGGTGAATGGATATCAGAGACTTTCCAAACCTAATACTAAGGCTACTTTCCCTGTAAATATTGTGGTATAAGTATAGAGCCATAAAGCTTAAGACAGAGTACCATGCCCAGCCAAACTAAGCTGTGTTTTAGTTGGTTTATCTTGCATGGTATTCCAACTCCTACTCGGTCGTTAATTTACTTCCAGCTATGAAAATGCAACTAAACTTTGACTATTACTTCATCTTATCATCCAATAGCTGCTTCTTTGACACTTGTTTTTTTTTTATAAAAATTAAACAGAAAGTTATTGTGTATACCATTTTATTGGATTTGTGAGTGTAATCTAATGCAGCTACTTTCTCTTCTGACACAAATAAGTGCAACAAAAGAGCGCATACTGTCACATCATTCTCACAACGAGCGGCTGGGCTCCGACACTCACATAGGTACATTCGAATGTGCTTGAGTGTATATACAGTCATGTGAAAAAACTTTGTAGAAAATATGGGAAAGTTCTAAATAAAAAGTTACTTCTTGTAAAAAAAAGTGAACGAATTTTTTAAATGCGAACTTATATGGTGTTTGTCAAATTTGTGATATACGTATACATCCTTAAAACAATTTAAAATATTTTCTAAAGAAACAAAATTAAAATTTATCAAAAAGCGATGAAAGTCGAAGCTTCAAAGTTTCTAGAAAATTTATATAAATTAAAAAAGTGAAGATCAATTCAGATACCGCGATGCACACCCCTTTGAAGTCCATAAAGGAATCTCCTACGTGTATGGACTTTGCGATAGGTGTATTCTATGACATCGAGGCAGGGAGCCGAAATTGACCTCATAAGTCTCATCTTCCGCCCGCTCATCGGAACAACTGCTATTGCGCAGTGGGGGAGTGCCTTATTGAAGAGAAGGGTTAATAGAGGCCCTTCCCAAGGGGTTCTCTCTCAGCTACTTTGGGTTATTGTAGTCATTGACATGCTGTTGACATTGAGTGCGATCTCAAGCAAGAATATCTAGGAATGGTAAACAGTTGGTCTCGGAAGTCGGAAAGAACGGGTCTTAATTAAATCAGTGGATACCCTCGGACGATGCCAACACTAGCGCTAAACGTCATATTAAATACAACTCAAATAGATACTACGGCCGCCGTGAGCTCGCGGCAATTAGAGCTTTGGACTCAATATCAGAGAGAATTGGGTGGTTAAGGATTGCCTGACTTCTCTTTGGAGAGCTTTGGAGTATATCTCCGTACAATTAATCTGGCTACCTGGGTACGGGGATATTCCGGGATTATCGGTGTTCCCCGGGCATCTAGCAGCAATTTCTGGACTAGTGAGCTTGCGATCAGTTTGGTAAGCGCTACTACTAGAACATTAGGATTCTTTGCTTGGTCTTTGTGGTCAAAAGTGGACTGGAGGATATCGCTGGAGCTTCTATGGTTATTCAAGACACATCTCTCATTAATTATGTGAATGCTGGCAGGACATTGCCAAGTACTTTTCACTCAGTTGTCCTACCTTTGCGAGACCTAAGCGATTCTCAGATGGGAATTCGATCCATCGAGCTTTTGTATCCATCCTTATCCATCTTTGATATCAAAATTACCAGAATGAAGACCATAAACACTAATCACATTTTCAGCGGCCTAGCTTGCGTTTTCGCCTTTATTGAAGAAACCCTATAAAATACAACATATTTTCTCATTACTGGTGCACATTCTAGACGCGGGCTCAAAAAATACTGCGTAAAGGAACCACAAAACTGTCTGACAAGTTTTTGAAGTAAAACTTCTTTAGCGGCAGTGGTTTTTTACATCGCGTATCGAAAATCGCATCAGAATCGCTTTGCTAATTCCTACCACTATATTTACTAATTTCAGCCATTATTTTTACTAATCCTACTACTATTCCTACTTTCTACTACTATTTTTATTAATACTAATTTCTTTCACTAGTTTACTAATTTCCACCACTATTTTTAACAATGGTACTAATAATTTGACTTACTTCTACCACTGTTTTTATTTATTTTTTATACTATTTTTATTAATGCTACTACTAACTTCTACCACTATTTTCACTAATTTCTCTCACTATTTTTATTAATGCCACTACTAATTTTACTAATTTCTACCACTATTTTTATTAATGCCATTACTAATTTTACTAATTTCTACCACTATTTTTATTAATGCAACTACTAATTTCTACCACTGTTTTCACTAATTTCTTCCACTATTTTTACTAATTTCTTCCACTGCTTTTACTAATTTCTACCACTATATTCACTACCTTCTACCACTTTTTTAATAATTTCTACAACTACTTATTACTAATTTCTAACACTAGTTTTACTTATTTCTACCAATATTTTTATTAACGCTACTACTAATTACTACGACTACTTTTATTAATTTCTACTACCAGTTAGTTTAGCATACGTGTGTGTGGTTTTAGTATGAAATCTATCTTTTCTTTTTAACAACGCGAGATGCAGATCTCTACAGCCAGTTATTGGAAAAATTATGGATTTCTTTTAATAAAAT
Source organism: Anomoia purmunda (assembly GCA_951828415.1). Lineage (NCBI taxonomy): Eukaryota > Metazoa > Arthropoda > Insecta > Diptera > Tephritidae > Anomoia > Anomoia purmunda. The sequence continues at coordinate 8,279,013 of OX639994.1, forward strand.
TAGCTAGAATTTTACAACAACAAAAACACAAAAAATGTAAAAACAAAAAAAAAGAATCGTACCCAAATCTGAGACAAATGTCGTGGCGCTATCTTTTTTCACATGACTGTATATACATATATATCCAAATATAAGCACTCTATGTACTTCGAAAACTACAGTTGCACGCCCACACTTTGTTAGCTTTCGCATTTGCACGGCACGCACGCACATACCTTGTACTTACATACAAATACCTGCACGTCCATAGACTGCACATATATGTGTGCGGTGAGTAAGTATCGTCCTACCATATCCAGCATTTTCGTGCTCGACACTTTGTCTCATGTTGTTGGTTAGTTGCGGCTCTTCGTTGGCTGCCACATTGACAGCACATTGTCCTCGTACACGTTGCCACGTTTGCACATTGCCACGGCACGTTGCCATGCAACTTGCGTGCAGCTCCTTCATTCGTTGCAATACGCCATACCCTCGTTATGCTACACTTCCTTCGCCTTGATCCTAGCTACTCTTATTGCAACAATTGCAACTACTATTACTATGTTATTTGTGTTTTTTTGCTGTTTGCTTTTTGTTTTTGTTACGACGCTGCTGCTGCCGGCGGATATGCTCGGCTATCGCAGCGACAATTGCATTAACACACATTTTCTGCTGCTTCTGCTTCTTCCACTTCTACTTTTACTACTACTTGAACCTCGACGCTGGCACTTCGCCGCTCCGCTTCCTACTGCTGGTAGTTTTGAAATAAATATCAAAAAAAAAAAAACTTTAGTTGGTAGTTAGCACGATAACTGGAAAATTTTCTTGAATAGTCTAAAAAAAATAACGAAAGGACAAATAAGTAGAGGATATCAAAAACGAGAAAGAGAGAGAGAGAGAGAGAGAGAGAGAGGGAAAGAATAAAAAAAAAGAAGCATATATCTCAAGCGAAGCCAGCTCACGGCTTGTGGAAATAAAGTCAAGTCAAACCAAGCCGAGTACTCGTATCCTTGAATCCTTGGAAACGTACACTCGGAAGTTTGTGCATGTAATTAGTGCCTTAATTGTGACAGGCATTTTGAACAAAGGCAAAAAAATTGAGAATGTATAAGGAAACTTGAAACAAAAATGAATGTTGAAGCTTTATTTCGACGTTGCTAGAATTTAATTGTGCAATAATTGTACAAAGCAGTAGATTTTTCGGTTGCATCTTCGTTAGCTGTTGTAGAATGCCATAAAACTAATTTAAGTAGATTTTTTTTTATGGTTCATATGGTACGTGCTTGCCTTGTTTGAATTTAGTAGAATTTAAGGCTCAGAATATTCGAGCGAATTTATGTTGGCGTCATTAAATTGTGACGTGACACATTAAAGAGGTTGGGAAATTAATTTTCTACCGTTGAAATGATACCAATGTAATTTTCTTGCGGCATTTTCGCGATTTAGTGGTAATTATATAATTGAAAAGTTAATTTATTTATAGTATGTTGAAAAATGTAATTTCAAAGAGCTCAGTATGATTACGATTGTAGTGTCAGAACCAGGGTTGCAATTTAACCCTCTTTTCGACTCAAATTCAGTGAGAGCAGTAAAAGTGCTAAACTCATGTATTTGAATTGACGTAATTTATATATTGTCTTTAAATTGGCTTTTCATTTCTAATCAAAAGTTTTTTTGGTTTTTATAAAAATCACAGTTTTTGATAGTCATTAGATTCTAGCGGCCGCCACAGCCGAGTGTCTAGCGTGAGAGTATTATCAGCCACTGTGCCCGCGCTTCGAAACTCGGCCGTAGCAATTAGTATCAAAAAATTATAGCAAAATGCTCGCAATAGATTCTCATAAAAATTACCTATCATTCGGAGTCGACATAAAATTGTAGGCTCCTCAATTTCTGGCAGTGGAACAATATGAAGCTCGCCGTAAATAGTAGGAGAAGCTCAGCCAAATATCGAACTATTTATATGATGTAAGCGCCAACTATTATTAATAAATTCTACATAAATTACCCGCTTTAAATTTATTTTTCTGGTACGGTGGCGAAATAAACTTCAAATCAAATCAAAGGTTCCATAGGAAAAAGAGCCACAGGAGACCAGTTTCCATCTTTGATAAGTTGAGACACGCAGTCGAGTCACTTGCAGCTTTTAAAGCGGCTGGTGGAAATGACATCATCTCAGGATTGTTTCAAAGACTTATCTTTTTAGGACTAAGTACAGCTTGAAATACATATCATCAACATGGAAAATTGTGTCTGTAGATTTTGTATAATATAGACCGATTAGTCAAACTTGTTTATGGATAAGTTGGAGTGAAGCCTGCTAAAGTATGTATACCGTAGTTGAATCAGAGTGCTGCGAGACTGCAGTTCATCCTCTCGAATTAGTGGTGGTTTGAACCTAATGAGGATGCCCTTCCACGGCGAGAGTTAAGGGAGGTGGTGACTGCTTCTCGGTGGATGTCCGCCAGTTCGAGGGTATGTCTTCTGACGTACCTGAGAGGCGGTTCTTTAGAAGGCACGAACAACTTGAAGGTACCACAGATAATTTCCTCTCTTTCCTTGCCAACTTGCCTGCCACGTAGCTTTTGGGAATGTCTTTGTGCCCAGGATCTAGGCAACAGTCATGGAACATTTAGACGCGAGCAGACTAAAAGAACTTCGCCCGTTAATTGACGGTGATATGAACCTAGGAATTTTATATTTCCCTCTCGGTAGTTGTGGGGTTAACGCGAAGTCCACTTTCTTTCAACCAGATGTGTACTAGACTGAAGACGTACTGCTCACTGAGACCTTCAGATTTTTCTCGGTTGTCACGGTTGCTATGTCGTCGGCATACGTTGCGACTTAGTAACCGGTATTCTCCACTCTGAGGAGGGATTTGACAACAGATTCAGGGAGAACATTATTGAAGGCTCCCTCTGTATCGAAAAAAACTCCCAGCGTGTACTCCTTGATGGCAAATCCTTTTTCAATCGTTAATCGTTGTATAATAAAGTGTAAATTTTAATTTGCTAAACATTTCCATTGATTTTTGTTAATTTTTTGTTTGTTTTGCTGACGGTGTTGGTAATTTTTTCCAATTAAAAAAAAACTGAGCTTTTGTTATATATAGAAAATGTGCAAACAAATTTGTCACAAATCAATGAAAATTTTTGCCAAATTAAAACATACACTCATTTTAGGAGTTGTCATATTGGAACGATTTCCCGACATTCCTTGTCAAGTTTGCCTTCTAGACAAACCGAGTTCGGCATTGTGCCATCTTCAGTGTCATTTTTCATTCTCTTGAGACGAAAGCTGAATTACTTAGATATTTCAAAAGAAGGTTGCCACCTGTCCAAGTGCAAATTAAGTTGAATTTAAAAATCGTTGCAATTCTACAATATGAGTGTCCAATTAAAAGTTTTAGGGAAGCTTAATTTCAATAATATGCTTGGAGAGGGTTGCCACCTGTTTGAAAAGTTTATTAAAAGGAGAGTTTTGAAAACTTTACATTGAAAAAACCTTCGGAGGGGGTTGCCAGTTATTTAAAAGGGTTAATTAAGTGATTTCTTTAAGTTAGAGGAAGGTAGAGGAGGTATTGGGGCATGGGATTCAAAACAAGTAGGCATAAACAAACTTAATCATGAAAATTTATTTAAAGAGTGTTGCCACCTGTTTAAAAATATAAATGCAATTCAATTTGTGAGCCTACTGAGATATATCAGCTTTGTTGTGAAATGAATGTGTTCATGAGACAACATTTGTAAAGAGGGTTGCCACCTGCTATATAATGTTAATTCAATTTAATTAGTAAGATAAGTGAATTTCTACTATACTGGGATTAAACGAAAAAGGTTTAACGAGTGCACAGTCAAGAAATATATTTGCAGAGGGTTGCCACCTGTTTAAATTGTTATAATTCAATTAAATTTATGAAGTAAATGAAACATTATTATTATACTGGTTTGAACCGAAACAGGTTTAGCAAAATTTAGTATCGAAAAAATGTTGAGAGTTTGCCAGCTGTTCGGAAATTATATAAAAGTTTGTTATTAACGAAGATGAAATCAGATAATAAAATTGAATTTAAAAAATTAAAAAGTTAAATTAAATTAAAAATTAAATTACTAAAAAATATAAATAAATTTAAAGTTAATACCTTTGGTGAAATTATTTAATTTACTTTTCGGTTTCACTCGAAATCATAACTTGAACCCGCGGGTAATAGCTAGTTATATATGTATATTGTTTTTTCTATTTAAAATTATTTTTAGTTACGCCATATTGCGAAGGTTTTCCTTTAACTGTCTGCTGTTAAATAACAAGGACATTCAAGCAACATAACCAAGTGTGAAATTCCTATTGTTTTCACAATGGTCTTACCTACGCGACAATGGTTAGTACTGCGTTAGCAAATATTTTGCGCTTTTTATTACTTGCTGCAGTGGACAGCATGCCATGTGCCGGGAAATCTATTTATGTCTACATAGCTATTTATGTACATACATAGCTTTGTAAGCGCACATGTATTAGTTAGCCGGCAGTATTTCTTTTGTAATTTCAACAATAGGCAGAGATCTACTGATAAAGCAACCCATATTTTGCACAGATTCCAACATTCCATTCTATGGATTGTCCTACTAAATGACCTCAATTCCTTAGCATACAGTATAGATCCTTACAAAACAGACAAGTAGTATATCCTCTATGTAGACTTACATGACGGCGACCTCTATGACAACAAAGGAATTGGTTGCTCCTTTAATTGTGTCACACATGCATTTGGATTTTGTATGTGTGGGTGTGTGTATCGGTTTTCATGTAGTTGAAGATGCAGCTGCATTCGCTTGAATTTGATGCAGTTATGCTGGTGAATATTTGCTATATTAGTTCTGCTTGGTTTTTGCTTTGCTTTTACTTTGCTTTCTCATATCAAATAACCCACCATGCATTCACTTGTTTGGCTGCTTGTAGAAAACTATGTATGCTTGTGTGAGTGTGCATGTGTGGTTATGTCAACTGATGGCTTCTGCTGTCCATTCCAATGCAATTCCAACAATTGCATTTACCAATTGAAGCAAACATCTATCCATTGGCTAGTAGCTGTCCATTGTATGAAAGTAAGTAGCAAATCTAGAAATGCACTTAGCTTCAAGCAAAATTCACAATCAACAAAAGCGAATAAATAAAAAAAAAACAACATGGAAATAAAGAAGAGGTGGAACAGCTGGTTGGCTGTGCAATACAAAAATAGTAGCAAACAACGAAGCAAACCACACTTGTCTAATGCAATTGAGGAACACTACTGTCGCATGAAATGGCAAAGGGCATGTGAATGTCCTTGATATCGCTGGACAAGTGCACGTATGCGGATGCCACAGAAACGCATGCGGTTCGACAGAAACACTGAGAGAGCTGCAAGTATGAATGCATTTGTGTATATTGTTTTTTGTTTTTTTTTTTAAATTAAACTTAGACTCAGTGTACGCTTATGGAGCTACATTTGAGTGCCGGGCATTCTCTGCAGGTATTTGTGTTTCCATTTCCCCAGTAGGCTTTTGGTACTTGGCATTTAAAAAAAAATGTAGTGGATTTCTACAATTTTAAAACGCACACAAAAAATACTAAAAAACACAAATAAAATTTTTGATTGAACATTTTAATTCTTTGTTGGAAAAAATGTCTTAAAGATTGAATCTAGCCTCAGCAAGGTGTACAGTTTCAGCGGTTCTACTCACTCTAAAAAAATGATGCAATAATCCTAAAATGAAGTAAATTCTTTACTTTAATTTGACTCTGAATGGATAAAAATATTGATTGAAAATAATAAAAGAAGCCAAATATAATTACTCGTTTTTATTGCTTTAAAAACAGACAAGTATTAAATTCATATTTCCACCAAAACTAAAAAAGTTTAATTTAATTTTTATTTACAAATTAAGTTAAATTTTCATTCCTGTCTTCATTTTTTCACTTTTCGAATTATCAAATCTGCCGCATTTTTAGCCACTTGAGACATTCACATTTTTATGAAAAAATTAAAAGAGCTACAAAACTGCGTACCCAAAAAAACAAATTCGAATTAATCATTTTAACACTATTTTGAAGAAAAAATTGTATATCTTAAACAAAAAGTTTTCGCTAGTAGCCGCATGACCGAAATACATTTTAAAGTGTCTTCTTTCTGATATGAAGAAAACAATACACTTCTCAAAAAATTTAATTTAAATAAGAGTGCCTTTTTTATTTTTCCGAAAAAAATTTTTAAGACACGAGTTTGCATTTTTCTTTCTTCGCATTTTCATGTTTTACCAAAATCGGTCAGTTTTTAGTGAATTTCTGTGCATAAGAACAACATTTTAAAGACGACCAAATACGATTTTCATATCAAAATTAAATTCGACGATAAATATCGTGAAAATTTTTATCGCTCAAAAAAAAATTTTGTATTTAAAATTTGAAGCAGTTCGCAACTCTGTCCAAAAATATTTTTGAATCTAAGCTTGCTTAAATGCTTTCTTCTTTTCACAACAGTATTGCCATATATGTATGAACTTAATAATTAATTTGAAGTAAAATTTTTAAACAGGTGGCAACCGTCTACAATATTTTTTTGAAAATAAGCTGCTTTGCGTTTTTCGTTTGGCACCCATATTATAATAGTTGATTTGTCTGATGAATATACTACATACACGTGCATGTAAGTAAACAATTTTTTAAAACAGGTGGCAACCTTCTTCGAAAGTATGTACATATATAAAAACAAATAAGCTTCCCTAAACCTATGTCGGATTCACATCCATAATGTAACAGTTCTTTTATTTTAAAGAAGGACTTTTTTTTCAAACAAGTGGCAACTCTCTTACACATTTCTTCAAATACACATGCATTCTAATTTTTTTAAAAATAGGTTTTAACACTCTTCCTAAATATTAATGTAATTAAGCCTTTTTAACACTTTTTTGACATTGTACTGCCATATTTAATTTAATAATTTAGTTTAATGCATCTGTTTTTTAAACACTTGGCAACTCTCTGCAAAAGTATACTAAAACATCCAAGCTTTTCTAAGCGTTATAGGGTTCACACCACTATTGTAGTATTTCATTTATTTTAAATAGGTTAATTTTTTTCAGAAAGGTGGCAACCCTCTTCAAATTATATTTGAAATAAAGATTTAATAAGCCTTTATCGTTCCATACCCTTATCGCAATATTTTATTTATCTTATGGATTTAAGTGAATTAATTTACCAAACAGGTGGCAACCATTGCAAAAACAGTTTTTGAAAAGAAGCTTTCTGAACCGTCTTTCATTTGACACCTATACAAAAATTTATTGGAATATTTTATTTATCATATTAATTTAAGGGCATTAAATTTGGCAACCCTATGAACAAATATTGTTAAAATTAAGGTTCCTTTTAGTTTTTCCGTATGAAACCCATGTTGTGATAGCTTTTTTTTTACTTATTTATTTAATTTTCTATATAAACATATGGCAACCCTCTGCAAAAAATATTTGGGCAACTAAGTTGTCCAAAACCTTTTTTGTTTTTAAACAATATTATAATATTTTATTTATTAAAAAACGGCTGGGAATCCTGGTAAAAATATATCAAATTCACCAAACAGGTGGCAACCATTGCAAACACAATTTTTGAAAAGAAGCTCTCTGAAACATTTTTCATTTGACACCTATACCGCAATATTTCATTTAACTGATTAATTTATGAGAGTTATGTTTGCAAAAGGCTGGCAACCTTTATTATTTCAACAGATGGCAACCCTCTGCAAAAAATATTTTGGTAACTAAGCTTTCCAAAATCTCTTTCATTTTACAACAATATTGTAATTTTTTATTTATTAAACAACGTGTGGCAACCCTGGTAAACATATTGCCACAAATACTGATATATTTTATCTGACTTATTAATTTAATGGAATTTAATTGTTTAAGCAAATGCCAGTTCTTTTTTAAAAATACGCCGATTAAGTTAATATAGAGTACAAAGTATTTATGTGCAAAAATTTATGCAAATCTCTTCATTTATAATATTTGTATGATTCCATAATGTAGATCTTCAGTTTTCACAAATATTTTTGAGCTACATAAAAATAGCTAGCCATTTAAGCTTACAACAAAAACTTACTTTTGAATTCCCACCAATTTCGGCTGCCTTGAATTACTGGGTTAACATTTCACATAATAACTGAGTGTGCGTGTATGTATGGAAGTGTGTGCGTGCTTGGCTGTACTTGTCAAGCACATTTTTAGCACACTTTGCCCAAAGCATTCCTTTTACTTGGCATATTATTGCAGGAACAATACTGTCTGAAATGCATTCCTTTGCTGTTCAACACAAAGTACGTTATGCGCAACAGCGATGACAAAAATGCTTTTGTACACGCACACATACACACACCATCGCACGCATACATACTCCAGATGTAGAAAGTGTACTCAGCTTGAGTGCATGTGCCATTTTATACAAAGAGTTTGTAGTGGAGTAGTCAAGGCAGGCGTAAAGCAAAAAAAATACAAAAAAAAATTATCGAGCAAAAACAAATCAAATCAAAGTACACAGGCAGTGTGTGTTGCCGCAGCGCCTTAAAATCTACCTCGCACTCACACACACACACACACACACAGATGTGCACACTCTTAACAGGAACAAAGGAATGAGAAAAAAATAATAAACTATTCCGAGCAACAACTTCTCTCACACTTCATTCGCTTTCATCTTGCCATAACATTTTGTAGAGCATCAAAAGAAAAATATTATTACAGTATAGGAAAAGCTTAAGTAAATGTTGCGTATACGCCATGGATGTTAGCGCATAGCAGACGCGCCAAGTTAACTTACATATATGGTGGTAGGAAGATGATAATTGAAATGAACGAAACGAGTGAAAATCGTAAAGAATTTCGCGGTAAAGAGACTCAATCAAAATATGAGAAGGCAACTTTCATCAACTCTCTCAACACACACACACACGCCCACTTGCCAACAATGCAATTAGTTATAAATGTGCGCTTTTCTACAGCTCAAACTGCTTTACGCTCGCATGCTTGGCACAAACTATGTACAGTTCATAAGCGATGTAAGTGTGTAAATTGTAAATTCCATGAAGAGTTTAATTCGCCTAACTTTAAATGCATATTGACTAAAGAAGTTTGAAAAGTGAATATGGTTGGCTTCAGTGCAAAATTTGTGTACACACTCACACACACTATATAGACATGTATGTATAAGAGCATCAGTGAGTGTGGTATTTGTGCGAAATTTATTAAAAGTATTTTCATCAAAGTTGGTGGTTGAAATATTTGCAAAATTTTGTGAGCTAGATATACAGTAGCGGGCAAAAACCAAAAACGGAACGCAATAGAAATTAGCGAAAATTTGGCTTTATTTAAAATGAGAAATTATTTATAAAACATTGTTATGTAAAATATTTCTTATAAGTATGTCTAACATAAATAAATATGTCAGTTTCTATTTATAGTAAGGTGAAATGTTTTTAAAACTAAAAGGATGTTTTTTTTGGCATCGGCGTTTCAAGAAGAAATAAAACACAGATAATTTAATGTTTTGGCCAAAAATTTAGCTTTATTACAAAGATAAGAGTTTGCCATTATATTTTAAGAATAATTTCGGGCAACTGACCGCCGTGGCTGTCTCGAATAAATTCCAGCCGAGAGGCCCAATTTTCAAATAGTCGGCCGCCGTAGCCGAGTGTGTAGCGTGTGGTGCGCGCTTCTTTCGGTGGGACCTTGGTTCAAATTCTGGCCGGGGCAAGTAATATTAAAATTTATAGAAACAGTTTTTTCTAATACCAGTCGCCCCTTTGGCAGGCAATGGCAAGCCTCCGATAGTATTTCTGCCATGAAAAAAACTTCTGACAAAAAACATTTCGCCATTCGGAGTCGACGTAAATCAGTAAGTCTCTCAGTTTGTAAAAAGGCCCAATTTTTAAATACATTTTGCGCCAATTGGGGCCGAATATTCTCTTCCAAGGCATCAATCGTTAAAACCCCATAAAAAATAGTCCAGAGGTCATCTTGGAGGCCTCGCCGCAGGCCCATGGTGCGAGTAAATGTGCTCTCGAAAAGTTTCCTTCAATAAATTTATCGCTTCGTTGGCTGCATGGCATGTAGCGCCATCTTATGGTAACCAAAGGCCATCCACATCAATAGCCTCCGAGTCAGGCACGAAGAGGTCATTAGTCATGGCTCCATATCATTCCCCATTGACTGTAACATTTGTGATAGCTTGATTTTTGTAGAAATATGTACCAATGATTCCTTCTGCTTATAGAGCACACCAAACAGTGACCTTTTGAGGATAGCACTCCAAATGTGGCAATTTTGTTTATTAACGTACCCATTCAACCAAAAGTGACCTTCATCGCTTCATCTTCTCGTTTCGGTCGTCTCAGTCGGCTTCAATTCTTGCACAAGTTAGATTTTCGGATCTTCTTCTGAGGATGCAAATTATCCACTTCAGTAAACGTGGTGCATTACCGATCCATGGTTGCTCGAATTATCGACTCTGCTTTGCGATTATGATGACCGAATATTAGACGCAGTGCACGAAAGGTCGCGCGAACCGAACCATAGGTATATTCATTATAAAATGACAAACCAAACTGAGTTAGAAATCAAGGCGCAGCTGTCATAAAGGCCAACTCCGAATAAAGTATTGCCTCCTTGTAAACCACACGTCCAAATAAAATACCCATTAGAAAACTCACATTTCTTTAACTTATTTGTTTTATTTATAGGGCCAGCAAGATGCTTTCATTCAATATTTCGCAGTACATGTTTTGTTTTTTATAATGGTTTTTATCCTTTTAGGCATGGAGTCAATTAAATATTCTATAAGTTGTACCGGGATACAGTTATAAGAAAAGTTTTACATTATTTTATCAAGATCTGATAACTGGTTTTTCACTGCACTGGTTTTTCGCAAGGAGCTCTCGATATTTAATTACATTCACATTTCCATCCACCAAAACCAACTTTCCAATACGATGGTAGGACAAAACACGAGCCAGATCATCTGGCTCCTTTCCTGCCTCCCGTCTGACACACTCGTTATTGAAATCTTCGCCAGCACTTCTGCGCACGTGTGCCATTTCCGGGGGAACCAAAAAGTTTAGTTTTTGTTTCGTGCGAAAATATTATTCTACTCCAATTCATCTTGGTCCAGGTTTTGTGCATCTTAGCTCATTAGAGGGGGTTTCGTCACATGCTTTCCGTCAAGAGCCTTTTTTTTTTGCCAGCCGACGGGCAGCCAGTCCGGTTTCTTGGAGGCGCCGTCGTCCAGTTCTCGTACTGATTTCCACTCCATTCAGTTCCTCAACTTCTCTCCTAATCAGTTCAGCTATTTTGGATCGATTACGAACGCTAATTCGCTTAATATGGTGGTCCTCCAAATGCGTAGTTTTTTCGGATGTCCTGAACCAGCTTTGCATTTTATAGACCCAGTTTTTGCATACTTTCGAAGAAAATCATCCGTAGTAGTTTTGCGGGATCTTACTTTTCCACTAATTTTTGAGAACGCAAAGTCAAAATTATGACTTTATCCGCTTCAGACAATTGTGTGCTTTTTCCGGGTTTCAATTTGATTTTTAACTGTGTTTAGTCCAAAGAAAACAAAACTTAACTTTCAATTGCAGCTAAATAATGGAATGTACATATATAATAAATACTTACTTCGATCAAATAATTTGTTTCATGAATACTACTTCGATTTTAAATCACTTCGACTAAGTGCCACGTTTTTTTTGTCCGCTACTGTATCTTACACAAATTCATACATTCATATTTTGCGGCTAGGTATGCTGTAACGTGAAAGAACAATAATTAGTTTTCCGAGTTATTTCGCAGAATATTTGAATGGAAATAATTAATGGAGATACTTTTTTTAAAGTTCCGTTACTACATTGTTGGGAATAAAAGCTTGTTAGTCAAAAGTTGTAGCGACCCATGGTGATCTTCATGCGAAATTTTCTAAAACGCATGTAGGTTGGTCGTAAATAGAACCAACTTGTTTAAAACTTCACTAACGAGTTTATTAAAAACTGCATAAAGTTTGACGACTAATCAGGTTGGCGGTTTTAGAAGGAATGCCTCTCGCTGTTCGCTCGTTGTTTGCTGTCCTACTTTCCAGGCGCTCAAGCCAGTCAGGGTCGGACCTATAAACATTGGGGGGGCATAAAATAAGTTCTACTTGTTCTCTGGTACTATAGAGAATCAAATGCAGAAATTCGGTCTAAAATCAGTAGTAAAAGTTTAAAGGCAGACTTCAGCGACTTGTGTGAACAATGGTCTAACTAATTTTGAAAAAAAGAGATTTAGGCAGGCACATTTCGATTCTTAATTTGAACTTCCTAAAATTTAAACTTTCATGAAATTTGGGAGGGTTGAACAACTTTATCATAGCAATATCGAAGTTCAACTCTCGCCTGTTACAGGGCAAACGCTCGAAATGCTGACCCGAGACAACCACGTGACGCTGGCCCAATTACTTTCCGCATATTGTAGAAGTTTAATCTCTTACCTATTCGGAATGGACTCTGAGATATCAGACAAATATCTAGTGCACTAGTAATAGCTATATAATAGCAGGTTTGGGAGTTACCATGTCTGAAATGGAGCACTCTCCCAATTCTCACGCAGCTGGTGGTCTGGCTCAGGGTCATTTTACCTTGCCGTATTAGTTTTGCAGGGATAACAAATTCAGACATCGCGGCATAAAGGCAACTTCTTTTCATGCTGGCAAAAGCTGATTTTTAGTCGATAAATAGATGTAGTGTTCTCTCTATCTTTTCCAAGGTTTGGTACAGCGTAAATATCTGGTCGACGATGAACTTACCAGGTCTAAATTCACGCTGATAGTGTCCACTCAGTTCGTTGGCAGTTGACCTCAGTCTTCACCACATCACGCACGATAAAACTTTATTTAGAATAGTCAGTATTGGCGATCTTGTTGGTTTCTAGCAGCGCTTTTGCCATTCGAGTTTCGCTCAAGTCGGGTAACGGGACTCCAGCTCCATCTTTATTGATTGGAGGAACGTGTTGGTCAGCTCTTGCAGCTCCCTCCATAGTTTAAGTATATTCTGGATGCCAGTCATCAGACCGTCGTTTTTAGTCTTACAGAACATCGCCCCAGTGTTGAATCCTTCTTTAAGCCGCAGCTTTTTCTGAAAGAATTCCCGGCCGTTTTTCCTGTGAGATAGCATCTCAAGCACCTTACATTTAGGCCTCGTACCAGTGATTCTTTCGGGTCCGCTGGAAATTAATAACTTCTTTAGCGGCGGTACTTAACGAGCGAGGAATTTGGTTGCATTGCCCGCAATAGTGCAAATCGTGTGGCGAAGTGGGGGTTGGCTATCTGCTATGATTGTACCTACTTGAGGGCGAGGAGAGCTTGTATAAATGGAATCGCTTTTTATGCTGTCCAGAGGCGTGAGCGAATCATGGCATCGACAAGATGGTGGCCCGAGTCGATATTAGTTCCTAGATTAGTGCGCACATCCAAGTATGCCTTGAGTCGACCACACTCGGAAATAGCCCTGCAAATTCGATAAGTCTAAGTCCGCTAGCGAAAGTTTCATAGTCGATGCTATGGGATTGAATTCATCAACCACGCTTTCGATATTGTGTCGCGGGTAGCGCTCGTAAATTCTTTCTCGGTGCTCATAAAAAAAGCATTGACCACGTCGTCCTTTACTTCCATCGAGATGTGGCCACAAAGAGTAAACGAAATTACTTGGCATAGAAGTGTTTCCCACAACACAAACCCAATACGGCTTTACGTGATAACTTTAATATACCTAGCTGGGTCTTGTGGGTTTCTTACTATGCCCATCTGTTTCATTTCCTGAATGGCCTTGAATTTTACGTGAATATCCATTAGGCGGAACAGCGGCACCCTCTCCATTAGTGGCTCGGATTAGAACATTTTACGTAAATGCCGTCAAACCATAGTCCTTAATACGTTGACTGTGAGTGTCATCGAAGAAAAGGAAAAGGCCATCCGGGATTTGTTGAAGGTTTTCATTGGTGGTATTTTGTTTTACTTGGAAGCCATTTATCGTAAGGAAATGCTTGTATTGCGACCCACATTCTACAATTCGGACCCCCGCTTGCAGCCCAACTTGCAGGTAAAAAAACGTTGCAAACTCTGTTGTTACACCTAAAAGGTCGGACGAACCCCACCAGGTTTGCTAAATTAGCTCATTTCCAAACGCCTGTGCAGGAGCTACCCAGAGAACGCTTGGCTGAAATTAACCGGAAGTCGTAAGCTGCTTGAACCGCATGCAGAAAAATCGTTGCGCCCATTCGCACTTGCATAACAATCAGAGACTTTCCCCAGGAAACCATCCTAGTTAAATTAGTCATCGAAAATTCGAGCATAACATCCTGCCATAAAATTCACTTTAGATTCGTTTATTACATTCATATTTCAATTTGACATTTTTAATTTCAACATAAATTCGCTCTTCCACAATATTTCCATTTGCAAGTACACACCGATATTATTTTTGTTTGTGTTTTTTTTTGTGCATTCTTAATTACCTTTTTAATTAAAAATTGTGTCTGCTTTGCGCATTTTTTACAATGTGAGAATTTGTAAATACTCCCTCTATGACAGTGTGAACACAACACAAACACAGCACGCGCCATTTTATTACTTTTTTCACTTCCCCTTTTTTAATTTTCGCTATTCGTTTTTTCCCGATTTAATGCCATAAATATTTGGCACGCAAACTAATTTATATTCAAATGATACGCCATTAAATTATTTCACTCTTAATATTCACCCTGCACACCTGAATGCTTTTTTTCTATCCGCATCCACTTTCTTGTTTAACTTTTTTTTTATTTATTTTTTGTCAAGCATCCACTCACTCATTTTCTATTATGACAAAGTGTATGTAAACTTTGTAGTGAAATAATTGGTTTATTTTTAGAAATTAAGCAAATGTTTGCTTCACACCAACACTCACTATTTTAGCGCACATCACAATCAGTTGCACGCCCAGTGTTTATTTGTTGTAAAATTTACGATCGCGCATGGCAAAATAGTTGTCGTGATTTTTTCACATCCACGTAACTACAAAAATTAGTGGAAGAAAAAAAAAGAAATCAGCAGAAAAAACCTGCTAATACCGCTTAACAAATTCATGATTACAAGCAGTTAATTACACTGTAATGGCCTACAGACACGTAATTCCCAGTTTGCTTACGCGGTGTATATGTGTGTGTGCAGTAGTATGGTTCTCACACAGTGGAAAATCTAGCTAGTCAGCAGGCATGCTGGTTTGAGAACTGGTATTTAGTGGAAACCGTCAAAGCAGTTCATCTCTGGTTGTCTTTCAGCGCCATCTGCCTTCGATTAAACGAAAATGCAAAGCTCGAAACAAAACGGAATTTCGAGTACTTCTCGCGCATTATGATTGTGGTCTCGTATTACATTTACATCACATAGAGTGTTTGTTCGATTCGCGGATGAGCTGAGGTAGGGTCCACTTAGTAGCCACAGAACTCACTGTGATGCCAAGAAGTTGATTTCCTTCCAGTCTATCCTTACTCATTCTTGTACCATCCCCAACTTTCGGCGAAGCCTAACAGTCACTCCAACGAGACAATGTCTAAATTGTCCAAGCCTTGGAAGAACTGGCCCCCAGAAATCTGAAGTGCATTTCCCCTAGTGCACAACACTCGCACAGGAAGCGCTTAATGAACTCTTGCTCCCCCGATCCTAGACCTCTTACAGAAGTCATGAAGCGGTGTCCGAAACCAGGCGACAATATTACCCATGGGCAGGTGTCTGGTTAGTTTTCCGTGAGAAGCTTGGAAAATCTAAGCCGACTCAATGTTCTTCGCTCATGGAATGATGTCCAAGTGAGCGTTTCAGGTGCTATTAGACACTGTTCTGTCCCTTCCCTTAAGAGATCTGAAAACTCAAGGTGACCAGTATGCTCGATCCGGGTTGCCCCAGTCTTGTCTCAGCTTCTCTTCTCGCATTCTCGTCCGCTTTGCCATTTTTCAAGATGCCAATTTGTCCTGGGACCCTGTATAGGTTCAGAGAGTTAGTCATTGTCGACTGTAGAGCCTTGAAAGATAACCTTTAAATGAGCATGGACCATCATGATTACCAATTTTGCGGCTATGTCAATTGTAAAGATCTCTGCTTCTGGTCAGGTTTTCGTTAATAATAGTTGCTTCGAGAAAACTCCAGATCCTGCCCCAATGTTTAGTTTTGAGCTATTCGTGAACAACGACATCTCGATGCATTTTAAAACTGTGCTGGATTCCCAGTCGCTTCTTCGAGGGCAGTGAACTATGACTAAATTGAAGCTAAAGTCGATTGTCATATCTTTGGTGCTCCAGCCCTACTCGTTTTGAAATGGAAGCGTGATTATTATCCGTCGTCCGCAGCCTGCTGGTTTCCAAAAGTCTTACAGCACACTCTTATCTGTAGTGTATCTGAAACAACGTCGTTTAGTGCCCGTGCTCTAAAATGAGGCGCTGCTCCGGCGGCTAGCGGTAACTAAGGATTAAGTTGTAAAGTAATTATGTGGAATTGAAGGTCCGGCAGCGGTTGGTGCAACGGGAGCAATGAGATCCTGCCCAGCGGATAGATACCTTTATTGTAAACTGAGCTGCTAACAGCGCTATCACACTGCGTGCATTGGGATTCTAGAAGCGACGGTCATTCGGACATAACGCAATCGTAAATGCACTACCTCCTGAGATCAAAGCGGAGGCGAAGACTTGGGCGAACCACAAACCTCGTATGAAATTCCTAAGTCGCATGGACTGGACTCAAAGCAAGGACCAATTATTGGGGAGCTTAACTCTCTTCACCCATGGGCCAAAGAGGAAATGCAGACTTGGCGCAGAGATTTTCACTGAGCAGTACAACATAAAGTTATCGTTGCGTTAGTCAGAGATCTTTGGGATGCTTGCAGAAATGTTCTGGCGTCGGAGAGACCTCGGTTTAGCATCGCTATTATTTCAGATAGCCAGGAAGACATTCGGGCTCTCGGCTCCAAAATGTTGACATCGAACCTGGTAAAGTGGTGTAGGGAATGGTGCTGGGAACTAGTTCGTCGGCACAGCGTACCTTGATTAAGGTAACGTAAAGATCAATAAGCAGGCTCGGTACGGCTCTTAAATTTAAATTTTAGTTTTTCATTTACCACTGCAATCAACTAAGCGCTTTTTTCGCTTTCTTTCTGAAATAAATTTACGAATTTCGAACCAGTTCATCGATGAAGCTGATGCAGAGGGTAACTAGTTTCTCAACTGGTATGTTTGCTACAAAAATACCAGTTGCGTGCATAGAAAAAAATATACAAATCAAAGTACTTAGTTGAGCTGCCCAGACAAGTGGTATTAAGCTAATTTAGAACTGGCACATTTCACTGCAGGGCATTACAAAAGTTGCGTGCTTTTACATTCTTGTACTTTTCGCTGCGTACAGGAAATAAGTAGCGAAAATAAAATAGTGAAATGTACAAAATATTTTCATATATATATATAAAAAACTTTTAAAGCATTTAAGTGCTTTTGCGAGTGGATGGATACGTGTGAGAAATCAGGCAAATGTGGCGTAAATGAGCAACAGTTTGAAATTCATAATCTCACAAAATAGGTAACATATTTAGTAATAAATATTTGAACATACATAAATATTTAGTAGTATTTACGCAGGGAACCCCAATTCGGGTTTTATTTCACTTACATATTTACACTACTTATATATGTATGTATTGTATATTTAACTAATGGTTGAAATGTGATAATTAAATGATACCGTGCGTTGGTGTTAAGTGGTCATTGGTTATACAAATTGTGTACAATTAGGTAATTAGTTGATATACGAGTGTTAAATTAAGAGGCATTTTTCTGTCATTTGTACATCGTTGGCGGAACATAACTACTAAATAGATGTAGGTATGTATGTGGTGTGTAAAAGAAATTAGTGTGGTGGAATAAATCGGAAATACGTGGCAATAATTAAGCAAATTAAACATGAAAAATAAAAATCTTCATTTTTCACACTAATTATTAGTTTGTGAGTGCGTGCTGGCACGGATTTTATGACTGTCACATGAAGCTTTAAATAAATCCATGAAAATAAAAACACTTTTCTTATAAAGATTGCGCATTGGCTGGCAATTAATAATGCCTCCACCTATGTATATCTTCTACGGAAAAGCTGTCCATAAAAACAACTGCACTTCTGGACTCTGGGTCTCCTCATTTGCCATACAATATTATGACGTCATTAGTGTTTCTCATATTGTCATTCAAGCAAGTTAATTCCCATTAAAACTTCTCTGAGTATCATTTGTGGAACATCTGATTAAGTTTTTTTCTTGAGTCAAACTCATTTAGAGGATTTGTCAAGTAAATTAATCAAATACATTTCCTCTTATTTGAATTTGGATTGTCGGGATTCTAAGCTTATTTTACGACCGTACACCAAAGAACATTAAACAGGCTGATAAATTTTTTTCAAACTTTGTTTAAATTTTTTAAAACCCATTCATGTAATACTTTGCCTGCATCTTAACATAATAATTTGGTTGATTAAAAAGGGCGTTTAATTTCTTCGAAAAAAAGCCACCAAAATATCTCCAACAGGACACGAAAATTTCTTTTAAATAATATTTCAAACATGAGCTCTGTCCCGAAGCCTAACAGTGGCTTGGCATCAACATGTGCTGTAATGTTGGAAATACTTCTGAACATTCATTTCGCGTGGTTCTCTGATGACATCCCAAGCCCTTTGCCCGGTCCTAAGACTTACTCTCCCCTAGGCAACTCTGTAGGGGACATCGTAAATTATGACAAGCAGCTAAGGATATACTGTGCCATCTGCTCTCTCAAATCTCTCGACAGCCTTCCTAACCCTAACCCATATGACACACACGAGTGGACAAAGAACAGAGCAGCTTTTCTATCCAGTGGTAAACACTCGAGTGCTTTTCATAGAGTCGTTACAACAACTGAAAAGGGATTGGACTTAAGGAATACACGGTGGGGTTTTGCACGATATCTGAAGCCTTCATAATATACACTCTAACTTTGTTGCAGCGGGAGTGATGTATCTTTTTGGGCTCCTTCTCAACAAGAGAACTATTCCTTAAGCACAAGGATGGGGATCCATAATTTAGCATGTGACCAGTGGCACCAACGTTCGGGGCGTGCTTTCTCCCCTACTGTGGAAACCACTTCTGTATCTAAATGACACTGGTTGTATGTACGTACTTAGCTGTGGTAAGACCTATTCTCTTCTACAGGGTCACGCTATGCAAAAATTTGTCCAGAGCCTAGATAAAACGGATCGAGTGCCCGGCTTCCGTGCTTGTCGCAGGAGCACTACCCTCTGCAAACCCATCAAGCATCTGGAATTAATGTTAAACCTTCCACAGGTGAATCTCTATGGCCAGGCTAAATGCGATCCAGCTATGGAATGACTTCTCCACTCTGCCTGGACCACAAGTTATTTGTAAGAATCGCCGCTTTGATTCCATCACACTTTTAAACATTAGTTGCATTAGAATTTACTTGCATTATATATACATATGTGAATGCTAGAAAAATCCGGCAGCAATGGGAATTTGGGAGACCGGAAAAAGGACATTGATCCAAAATTGCTCACCATGAGTCACGAAACTCACCGGGCATTTGCTAGTCTATGTACTTATCTACAAAAAATGTAGCCCCTTTCTTTGTTACACCTTAGCTCAAAAACCGATGAACTGATTTAAACTTAATTTCGATAGTATATTCCTTAGCCCCATTTAATCCGCTAGGTGGCGCATGAGGTGAGACAATTAGAAAATCCGTATTTATGGTCTGATATTGATGATATTTGAAAGGTATAGTGTTTGTTTTCTTTAAATAAAAATATAGTTCATTATGTAGTATAAACCGTAAGAATTCGAATTTTATGCTTCGTGCAAAAATCATAAAAATTCTACAAGTTTAAAAAAAATTAGATCCGGTTTTAAAATTTTTTAATCATAATTTTGAAAACCTGTTGCTTTTCCAGCCAATTCAATTTCCGTCTAAATGTTTTTGTCCCGCAAAAATTTTCTG
This sequence comes from Anomoia purmunda, assembly GCA_951828415.1. Lineage (NCBI taxonomy): Eukaryota > Metazoa > Arthropoda > Insecta > Diptera > Tephritidae > Anomoia > Anomoia purmunda. Next base: position 8,299,100 of record OX639994.1, read on the forward strand.
ACTTTATAACAAACCAATCATGGTAATCTCGAAAACATCTAAATTTTCATTGCAACTCTCTATTCGATAATTTTTTGCTAAACAAAAAATCGATGCATTGCTGTCATTAGTATAGCAAAAGGAATAGGAACGATAATAAGAAAAAATCAGGGTGTAGAGAAACTAACATATTTATTAAACTCAGCATTGCTTGGTATCCACAGAGCAAAGCTTTTATTTTGAAGCTCTGGGGGCATTTCGGTTAACGTATTGCCTTATAGTAAAGAAGGTAAATAAAAAGAGAAATGTCATCGAGAACCAGTGCATAATGTTGAAAATATCTCCGTGTGGACATGGTATTAACTTTTTTTTGTAGAGAATGTTAATGATACTCTACGGCGAGAGCAAGTTTGTTAATGAGTACCCGACTTCATATAAAATTCGAGTTTTGTTAGTAGGCCTTGGTGATTGTCTGCTATTTCCTTATATAATCTTCTACTTTTGCAAAATTTATACCTTGACTTAAGCACTTATTTGTGTGTGTGTGTGTATGAATCTGTGTCTGTGTGTACGTGTGACCACAACTATTTATGTAATTTGCTCATTCAAGCGCCAAAACTTTTAATATCTTCAAGTTTGTTGACGTAACGCCGCTTCATGTTACTTGCACTCGACTTCGACTCGAGCGCTGCTAAGCTAAGCCCACCCACAGCTCACAGCTCGCAGCCGACAGAGCATAGAGTTTGCCACAAATGCTGCTGTCAGTTGAAAACTACGTACCTGTTTTTTTTTGTTTTTGTTTTTGTTTTTGCAACTGAGTGAAGTGAAGGCGTTTTGGCAATTTAAAGCTGGTGAAAATATTTGAATTTTATGTTGACTTTTATTGCATTATAATAGTTGATGATGGTAATGATGATGCTAGTAGCAAGCAAACAGCTAAAGTTGTTGAATAGTAGATTAAAATGAAGTGACGTTAGGGTGAGCGAGTGAGAGTGAATGTGTAAGGCCAAAGTTCCCGAAGGAAAGAAGTTATGTACGTAGATCAAGGTGTTGAGGCAGCTGTTAATGAAGCGCCAAATGTGTTACTGTGTTACTGTTGTTGTTGATAGCTGGGTGTTACTGGTTGGTTGCTATTGGCAGTAAAGCTAGCTGACACTGCTACGTACATACATACATAGGTACATGACTTTTTAAGTAGTTAGCAAAATGTTTGAAGCGTTTTTAATAAACTACTAAACTTGAAGTGAACTTTTAGGCGCAATTGCAACTAGGCGAACTGGAAATTCACAATTATTTTTTGCTTTATGTAAACTGAAAAGTAGTAGAATTATAAGAGTGTGTATAGGTAATTGCATAGGTGTGTGTATGTGTGTTTTGGCTGTATTTGAAAGTATTCAGCTTGCTTGTTCAGCATAGAAATTTATGTGTGTCGGTGCTCCGTAAATTAACCACGGCAAATTGCCTCTGTCTAACTTATGTAAGTCAAAAATTAAGTGTAAACCAGTAGTTAGGTTATGGTAGCACAAATTTATATATGACAGACTGCTAGTGGCTAGTAATTTCTATATTTTATGGCACACTTTCGCCTACGTCGAACGCGGTTATGGTTGGGTTACAGTATACAGTGCTTGTGTTTGTTGAAAGAGGGGGACAAAATGGAATTTCTCAGAAGCGGGTGAAATTATTGAAATCAAATTTTTAATATAGCATCCCACTGTAAGACTCACCTTTGAGGTAAATTAGAAGCTAATTTGTTGTAAGACTCCTTGCTCTATCCAAAGAATTAACTTTTTTGTTTAAGAAAACCTAATTTCGAAAATGTTTTAAAAGAGAGGTTGCCACCTGTTTCAAAGAAAAAATTTAATTTATTTAATTAGTTAACTGAACTGATCTATACACATTGACGTCAATCGAAAGAGGGTTAAGAAAGCATAATTTCGAAAATATTTTTGAAAAGTGTTGCCAGCTGTTTACTAAGTTAACTAAAATAATGAATTTGACTGCAAATTGAAAAAAAGTGCGAAAAGAAGGAGGTTTAAACGATTTTAGTTTCGAAAATTTCTTTAAAGAGGGTTGTCACCTGTTTACTAAGTTAACTAAAATAATGCAGTAAGATTGCAAATTGAAAAAGGTGCGATAAGAACTAGGCTTAAAAGAAAAGGAAGAGGGTCGAAAACAATTTTTGAAAAGGGTTGCCACTCGTTTTACACGAAAAATTTCATTTATTTAATAAGTTAACTGAAATAATTTTATGTAGATTAAGGTTTAAGGAAACAGACTTAAGAAATCTCGATTTCGAAATTTTTTTTGAAAAATGTTGCCACCTGCTTGAAAAACTAAATTCAATTTAATAAAATATTTATCTAAATATTATAATTTATAGAAAGTGTGCCAAACAAAAAAGGTTGAAGAGAAATTTATTTCGAAAATATTTAAATATCATAATTATACCGGTTTGAAACGAAAGAAAGCAATAAATTAATTACGAAATGGTTTTTTGTTCCATCAAGACATTTTAGATGATCCACCAAACAAAATCAATTGCGCTTGGCCGGGCAGCTTTAAAGTACCCACCATATGTGTACATAGCTCCGACTTCACGCTGACCGAATCTCATATATTTCGATCTCTGCAATATCCTCTTGATAGGGAACAGCTAGCGTAGAAAAGTGTCGCGGAAAATTAATAGACCAAATTTTTAGAATTAAGTGCGAAGCTCGGGCGATATTTGTTTATTCTACTAGAGTTATTTGCGCGGAATATAGAAATTCGTATTCCTTAAAATATTAAGATTCATTAGAGACGAAAAACTTAGTTTTACATTTAGTTGCAGTAAGAGTTTTATTAGATCCGCCAACGTCGCCATACTACTGTACTTTCACTTCCGTTTTTTTTTGTTTTGTTTATAAGTCAAAAGTGAAAAGTCTGCTCCTAATTGCATTTGTAATTAAATGGATATTAAAATGAACATCTCAAAAAAAAAAAAAAAAAAAAAAATTGTCACAAATGCAAATTAAATACGTTGCGGCTTTGTTAACTTTACTTCAACTTTACTTCAGCACACGCTGCAAAACAAAAGTGACGTAAACATTAAACAATTTCACACTTTAGCCATACAACTCTGGCAAATAGTAGTAATTGGTCAGCCGTAGCAACCAACCAGCATACCAACAACAACAAACCATCTGCTCAACTCAGTAACTAGCAAACTAACTATGCGAGCAAACTTACTAGGGAACTATTTTAATAACCGGTGAGCTGCTGACCAAACCGAATCAACGATCAGTGATTACTCACACAACTCAACTTCTCTACTTCAAGCACATCTGCAACGATTCACCAGATGTATCTATCTATATATGTATGTAGTTATTGTGCTGTCTGTCTGCCTATATGAAGTTTTTCTTTTTGTTTTCTGTTTTTTTTTTGCTTTTTTATTATCGTGCCCACTAGAATAGAGCATAGCGTTAATATTAAAAAACTTTCATGCGAAAAAGTTTCATACGAAAAGTGTCCTCACTTATATTGCTATACACACACACACACACACACACATGCAAACAAAACTGTTCTTATGGTCAACAGTTAACAATTGGCTGAGTTGTTGGCCTCAGCCTTACCACAACTGAGTTGGTAGTATAAGAGTTGAATTGCATTTTTGTTGTTTTCCATTGCCCTTAGTTGGCTAGATTGCAATTTTTGTTATTGTAGTCGAACTCATCAACTGTGCTGGTCAAGTGGTCTGGTCGTTTTTGTTGTTGATGTTGTTGTTGTTGTTGTTGAAAAATTTTCTCTGTGCGCTCGTTGACAGGCATACTATTTCGACTTATTTTTATTAAACTTTGGAAATGGTTGGCAAACGAGTGTGCGCGAAGGACGAAATTGAGTGTATGAGTAGTTTGAGATGATGGAAAATTTTAAAATTTATTATTGAGTTCAGGGTAGAAAATAAAAACAAAATAAATATAGAGTGTTAATAATGGCGAGTAATTGATTGATTTACCAATTATGGCCGATCCATACGATAGGGCCCATCACGGGTCGCTCCCAGTCCGCTCTCGCTTCGGTAAATTATTATCATATCAAGTCTCTAACAGTCAAGTTTCGGTCCGTTCTCATTCCAGTTACAGTCGATCTCAAAATGATTTCTTTTAGCGAGAGTGAACCTGGAACAGCATGTACCGAATGCTTTGCATCAAATGTGATTAATGTAAATTTGCAAAAACTAATGTGGACTCTTAAAAAACGTAAATGTATATAAATTTTTAGGGCTGGTGGTAGAAATAACCAATGCTCGTAACTGAATTTTAGAGATATGAATATGTGAATGTAATTTTAATAAATTATTGCAATTTTTTAAAGGAAAATATTGTTAGTTTTTCTTTCAAATAAATTGCTGATGGAGTTGATTAAAAGCAGGGACATAAAATTATAATTAGTTTTTAAGTTGCAATGAAAAAAACTGAAAGACTACATATTCGAATTCGAAGATATTTGTTAGAATTGACATTTATTTTTAAGCAAAAAAGTGAATATTTTCGTTAAAAAAATAAAATTTTAAAATTATTATTTTTTGTGACCAAAAAACGCAACTACTAAACTGATTATGATTATTTTTGAGCAAAAAATGGGAATGTGAAAATGTTCATTATTTTAGAGCGAAAAAAAACACACCAATGTGATTTTTTTTGTGATAAAAAAAATTTTTAAGTCGACACGTGATTATTTTTTTTGAACATCAAAATAAAACTCAGAACTTTTTGATTAATATTGAGGGAAAATTTTGAAATCAAAAGCTTTTTCTAAATTTAATTGGCATGTTGAATAAATTTCTAAAAAATCAATTTGAAAATTTTTTAAATTAGAAGACATTGGCTTTTTTTTTTAATTTGTTGCTGCTTATTAGAAAAGTGGTGACGTTTTGAGCTTTTCGTTCTGCAAAAAAAAGAGAAACTTAAAAGAGAATTTTTATTTATGAAAGTTAAAACAGAATTGTGTTTTAATAATATAACTCAAAACATATAGAATATTTCGATAAAAAACAATAAAACTTAAAAAATAAAAAATTATTATTTTTTGTGACCAAAAAATCCAACTACTAAAATTATGACTATATTTGAGCAAGAAATAGGAATGTAAAAAAAAATCAATATTTTAGAGCGAAAAATAACACACCAAAAAGATGTGATAAAAAAAATTTTTAAGTCGACACGTGATTATTTTTTCTGAACGTCAAAGTAAAACTCAGAACTTTTTATTTAATATTACGGGAAAATTGTGAAATCAAAAGAATTTTTTTTTACATTAAATTGACAACAAAACTGCATATTCAATAAATTTCTAAAAAATCTCATTGAATCTTTTCAAAATTCTAAGACATTTTTTTCGTTAATTTTTAGTTACTTATTAGAAAGATGATGTGGCTTTTTGACCTTTTCGTTCTGCAAATAAAAAAAGAAGAACAATTCAAAAGATAATTTTTCTTTATGAGAGTTAAAACAGCGCTCAAGAATTGAGTTTTAATGATACAACTCGAAACATAATACAAATTTTTGATTAAAAAAAAATTTAAATTATTATTTTTTATAACAAAAAAATTAAACTACTAAATTGATTATGATTATTTTATAGCGAAAAAGTAACAGACCAAAATGAGTTTTATTTGTGATAAAAAAAAATGTTATTTTTTTCTGAACATAAAAGTAAATCTCAAAACTTTTTGAAAATACATTCACTTTTAATATACATTAATTCCATATAGTTTTCACTAAGTAATGTAATTTGTGTCCTTTATTTATCGATGTATGCCATGTGAAAATGATGAATATGATGTGATGAAAATGAAATCGTAAATCGTAATTACTGTTACCATAAATTTTTTTTTGTGTTTTGAAAAAGTGATCTATGTCAGTTTTAAAATAAATGACTCATTTATTGCGCCTTTATAACTTTTCTCTAAAACAAAACTGAATTTTTTTTTTAATTTTTGCTTAGACACCAAATATTATTATTGCTTTGTCAGAAAAGAAAATTATCCAAGGCGAAGTTATATAAGTTGTATAGTTGATCGAACAGCTGATTGAATTCGCTTGGTAAACGCTATGTCAGAATGATGTGTTTGTTGTAAATCATAAAGATATTGTGTGCATAATATGTTAGTGTAAATTTTTGTTTTTGCCCGTATAACATCACCTGATGTGAATTCGCCTTGAAATTATCTTTTCAATATGTTTGTACTTAAGGCGAATTCATATAGGGTCATAGCCTATTCTTATTTCCCACAACGTTGGGTTGCTTTGTTTACAACTACAGAATATATGATAAATACTAGCGGATTCAGAGTTTGACATTTCACTAGCAAAATTACATGAATAAAACACAAAACGAATTCGCCTTGTTTATCTTGCGCTATTGCCTCTTACGAAGCCACCTTGTTTGTACCCTAACTTCTTGCCTGAAAACTCGCTTTATATGGTATCTGATATAATTCTAATGAGCACTAAGCAATTTAAAAGCGACTTTATCTTGACTGTATTTGTTTAAAAAACTATTAAAAAAATTATATCTTCTGTTATTTGCAAAATATTACTTAATTAGTTGAAATATATATTTTTCGTTTTTCGTCGATTATACCTAATAATTATGATTGGTAAATATAATGTAAGTTTAATTTGGCAAAAAAGAAAACTTTAATATCACTTCATCACCATTTTCATCAAAACAAAAAATTCCAACTTCAAAAACTCACAAGAAACTTTTATAATTTGTCTTTATATTTGCATTAGTATTTGTGCACCTTTAAATTCACACGCCATACAGCAAAAAAAAAAAACAATTTACAACCACGAAAATTACATACTCACTCACATTTGCCCCACAAATGAAAAACTTTCCCAAAGCGAAGATATTTTCTATATGCACAAACGTGTTTGTATGTGTGTGGGTTATTATGCGCAAACAAAGTGCGAACTCTGTACTCCTTGAAGAGGTCTCCTCCCTCCACTCCACTCCACTCCTCACCTAACTTGTTGTTTATTTATTTGTTTTGAAAGGTGTTTGGTTTCAAACTGACAGGCAGTTCGACGTTATGCGCTCACAGCATAGGCGTAGCATAGTAATAGGCGCTTTTCCATTGTCTGCCATTTCAGTTGTCGACGGGTGAAAATAAATGAGCAAAAACAAGTAATTCATTAGCACACGCAAAAGCAGCTGGCAATATAGTTATACATATTTGTATATATTTGCCTTTGGTTATATTTATTTTGTGTACTTCTGTATGTATGTATGTGCATATTACTGTTATAATAAAGTAGGCATTCGAAGGCGCCCTCATCAACCAAATTTTCACCAGGAGTTGTTGCGGTGTTGGTGGTGGCGGCGCACACAGCCATATAGCCACACGACCACAGAACCATTCAAGAGTCTGGCACCTTCTCATCAACGTTTCACCGAATTTTGCCTTTCCATATATACAGCGCATGTCATAACTATGGCACAAGCGCTTATTCATTACTTTGTCTTTATTTAATTGCAATTGTTTTTTGTTTTTTAATAAAACGAACTATATCGTTAAATCCAAATACTAAGCTTACCCCCCCTAGGCCGGTGACCTGAAAAAATTCAGCAACCTGACAGTTGTCACGTATGCTGAGCCTAAAACTATGCGGCGAAATTGGATTCCAGCTTTCTTATGATGACAATAGTCATTGTAGTTGTTATGCCCTACGACGTTATATTCTGCGACATAGTTTTAGGCGCAGTAAACTTGACAAACTTTACACAAGATTTTCAATATTTTTATTTGAATTTGGTAATGCAGTTTTATGGTTCATTAAATTTCTATATAATAAAATGCAAGTTTCAAGTAGCTACAAAGTACAATTGATTTTTAATAATTTTTGTCACTACTGTTTTCAAACCAAATTCTAGCTTGCGTTGCGTGCACGTGATAGAGATGAAACTTTTTCTTTCTTCTAATAAGACAAAAAAAAACAGGGATCGTAACTGTTATGAGCACAGTATAACCAGTAGACAAACTGAGGTGAAAACCTTGTGTGGGGTTGAGCCTTTCAGGGATGAAATTAAACGCATAAAACCGTTCTTCCCATAAATGGTTGCTCTTGGAAAAAAAAACAAAATTAGCAAAATAAAAACTTATAATAAAAGGCGCATCGTTTTAGGTAGGAGCACGTATAATACTTAATATAAAGCAATCAGCATAAATATTCATCGAAAAAGTTCATTTCACTAAGAAAAAAGTTTACGTACAAATGCAGCCCTGCTAGCCTTTGTTGCCAAAGTTTGGTAGAGGTGAATTCGCACTACTTGCTAATTCCCGTATAACAAGTGGCAATGAGAGAGCCTTTAGTTATATTCCTATATCATTTCAAATATATCATGCACATTTCTTTATTTAAAAAAAAAAACATTTTAAACATTTGCGTTAATTTTGTTTCACTTTTTTAGCTTAGCATTATCATAGCCCAGAGTTGTATTTAAACCAATTGCTCGATGGAGTGTTTAAAATTTAAATCGGATCACATCGCCTCTATCATTTCAATAAAACACTAATTTATTAAATATTTATTGTTCTAGTTGAATACGAAAAATGCATAAACATTTTAAAATCGATTACACTGTACTACAAAAAAAAAAATTAAATACACTTTTGAAGTGACATAGTCCAGGTCGTTGCTCTGGTCGAGTGCATCACAAACCGGTATTTGGAAAACTTCCTACACCCAAAATTTTTTGATATATTGTTAAAAAAACTGAGTTTTTGTGTTTTCGAGCATTTCGAAACTTCATATTTGACGTCTATTTAACCGATTTATAATTTTCAAACGGCTTTGGAAAAGTCAATGATTGCGCTTTTATAATATTAAAATTGTTATACACGTGCACCAAAAATTTAAGATGATTTTTCGACCATAATCAAAAATGTTTGCTAATTTTTTTCTTCACTTTTTCAAATTCAATGCAATTTCTTGGCCACTATCCACAAAAAATATAAATCCTAAAGAATTAACATTTTTAAAGTCCAGTTGATTGCGAAGAGAAGGAGTGTTCATTCATCTAAATCTGTTGGAATTGATGAAGTTAGCAATTTTTTCTGAAAGAGAAAATAAAAAAAAAAAATAACATCACTTAAGTGCCAATTTAATTTTTAATAAGGCTATCTAAGAAAATAAGCCGCAGCTAACTTTAAAGTCGGCTTTTAAAATCGTCGTCGTTGTTATTATTGTCATCGCCGATAAATTTTTTTGCGTTTATTATGATCGAAAAATGAAACGATTATTTTTTATTGAAGAAAAAAAAAATCGCACAATAGCTATTAAATCATTATTTTTTTTTTATACAAATTATAACCGATACCCGAAACGGTCACTTATTAAAACTTTAAAATCTTGTGTAACATTTGTTGAATTTTTTCCCCCATTTCAAAAAAATGTTGCAACTTGGATTTAACCGGTGTGTGTTGTATAAAGAACCCAGTTTTCATTACAAAAAATAATAATTTAAATAAAGCAAATATAGTCAAAGCTTACCAATATGTGGCTGTGCTATAGTTATGACACGCACTGTACCCACCATCGCATGATTTCTTCAAGTTCATCGGTAAATTTAACTCGAACGCAGCTGATAGATGAATTCTTGTCGTACTCTACGACTACATTCTTTGTTGCATTGTTGTTGTTGTTGTTTTTGTTGCTCACGCACGCATAGCTATCACTCGTATAAATACTTTTAGCTTGGTGTTTTATGGTTTTGCTACTTCGTTACTTTGGCTCATTTATTTAGCCTTAGCGCTTGAGTATTTGTTTGTTATTGTTCTTAAAGCAATGCGTTTTTTTCCTTCTTTTTTTTTTGATGTTCAAGCAAATTCGTAGAATATTTGCACAAAGTTTTGATTTAAGGTGCGTCTTCTAAAAACCATAATACTATTTACGCTATGCATTCCTTACATTTTGTACACTCCTTCTATTCAATGCCGAATACAAACGACGTTCATTAGTCAGTAATAGTAGGCTTGAATTAACAGACCGTGGTATGTTTGTGAATTTGTAATAATATAACCTAGTAGGTACGTATTGAAATTCGCCGCACTTGTCTTGAAAAATGTTTACACCTACCCTGTTTTGATGTTAATGAGGCAATACTTGTATTCACCTTCTACATATTTACTTAGCTAATTTGTTTGATCTATTATACTCGACTCTGAGTTATTTTATTTGCAAAAGTAATGATTTTTGCTTTGACAAATAGCAACAGCTAATAAATGGGAAATAGAAGTTTTTTTGTAAGGCATTTATTTCAGAAATAAGATTTGTTCTTTTTTAATTAAAAAAGGTCTCAGCTGAAACTTTCACAGGCGTAGAACTTGATATCGGCCTACAGCAACGAATGTTGTTTTGTGTCCTCGGAAAAAATGCTCCTCTCTTGTCAGGTTGTTAACCCCTTGTATCCTTTTTTACTTCGTAGACAAATATGACGACTGCGCTGAAGCCCGGCTCCGCAGAGTAAATACTAATTGTGTCGGCTATCAACAACAAGCGATCAGATTTTGAATCAGATTTAGAATTTGTTACTAGTTAGAGCACTGAAGTAACACTGGATCTGCATTCTTGTGCACGGATATTTCGTCTGAGCTTAGTTCTAAGCAGCCAAAAGCCTGCCCGGATTGATCTTCTCCGTGCAGTTCCCCGCCATTTTGTTATTGGTTTCGAGCGTGGTGAGTTTTGCGCCTCATTTGTCTCACTGTAGTTTTTTTCATTCTGATTGGAATTCGTCTCACGAATGTACAGATGCCGACTGCCTACCATGGTAACCCCGCTCACGATAAGACGTCTGTTGAAATAGGGATGGAGTATTCAGAGTATAGATAGATCGAGCTGGCAGTTTGCTACGATCGTAAGAAATTTGCTTCAACTTAATTTGTTTAATTTGCTGCCCCCAGCTTCATTTTTTACTACGCTCGTTTTATTTCATTAAACTTTTAAGCAGCAACGATTTCCAAATCGCCACATGCAAAATAAAATAAATTAATAGCATAAGCTAAAACGAGTAGGCTATATTGAATGCTAAAATCAACACCTGCTCTCTGCGATTTTCCATCTCTCCGTCTGATTTTTTCTTTGTCTCATTTATTTATCCCAAAGCGGCGCCATTATTTTGAAGTACTTTCCAACGCCCATGTGGTGACTGAGCTCTTGAGGTCTACAACCTTAGATGTAGCACAAAATAATAAAGCAGCATTTGTGACGGGGGGATTTCGGAAGCCCGAAAGTTGAATAATAATGAGTTTTTTTTGTTGAAGTTTTACTTTTGATTTTATTGCAATCAACTAAAATGATAATGCGGGATGTGAAAATATTTTTCAATGATCGACCTTAATATTTCATTAAAAGAAATTTCAAAGAAGTTTCATTGTACGATTCTTCCATTACCTTTTGCACCCAGAAAACTAGGTACCTCTAGAACATAGCACTGGTTTTTTGTTAGAAGTCACTGGTAACACAATAAAAATACTATGTACGAGTATCTCTGCTGAATTTCATTAATCACAGTTTTTTTTCTTGATTAGTCAAACGAAAAATATTTAGTTTTAACATAACTTGTCATGAAATGATGAAGTTATTATACAAATAATTATACCTATGTATTTAACGACCACATATTTCTCGTACATGTAAATGTTCGTTAAAAGCAACATATTATAACTTTGCGTAAATAACAATAGAATACATTCTAATTAATATGACAGTTAACATATTTGTTATAAAATAGGAAAGCTGTCTATTTACTATGCCTGTTAATTATCTGAAGTGCATAATCATTACAGTGGCGTAGCCAGGAGGGGTGAGAAGTATTTATATGCTTCGTTAGTGAATTGCTATTGTTTTTTTTGTTATATTTTACATATCTATTAAGTTATGTTTTTTTAAAATTAAATATACAGAACAGAGTATTCCGCACGCTAGAGAATAAGAGAATATTAAAAATTATTTTTCGCAGTTCAAATTTTAGCAGTTGGTATATCCAATTAAGTAATTAAATTTGGAATCTTCTGTTTCGCAAACATTTTTCTGCTTATTGAATTATTTTTCCGCTATGACGGGTAAGGAAGTCAACAAAATAAAGTAACATTGTTCTGCTTGCAAAATGAAGTAAGTATGTAAGATTGATAGAAAACAACATTGCGCCTTCTACGCTGAGAGCAACTGATAGTGACGTAATAATAGTTAGAGAAGGAGAGAGCAAAGAAGAAATTATAAAAATACTAACCAAAAATTTCTCCGACACTGCTGGCCGCTCACCGCTGTCAAGAGCCGTTGACTCCATTCGCTCCCGACTACGGCGCTAATATATTCGATATCTCTCGGTTCTCTGCTATCTCTCTATCTCCCTCTCTCTCTATATCTCACTCTACTTAGAAGATCTTTTCTTTTGCTGGCCGCTCACCGCTGTCAAGAGCCGTTGACTCCATTCGCTCCCGACTACGGCGCTAATATATTCGATATCTCTCGGTTCTCTGCTATCTCTCTATCTCCCTCTCTCTCTATATCTCACTCTACTTAGAACATCTTTTCTTCTGCCGCGTGTGTGCTCGTCTTTAATACATCGAAGTATAGAGTTTGTATTTAGTAGAGGAAGAGGGAGCTTCTTCACTCGACCTTAGCTAAACAGAGTATTGCATTAATCTTTGACAAAACCCACCTCACGGGCTGGTGAAGTATTGCATTCACTGAGCCCTCACCATCACCTTCCATAGCGCTGAAATTCGAAGCTATATAGCTTAGTAATGTCGTCGTCTGTGGGAAAGCTTCATTAACTACCTCAATGTAATACTGAGGAGTAGCTTTCATTATGTTTGTTTTCATCATGTCATTGTGTACTAACGTCAATATCCCAAGCTTTGGAAATATGATGGATGCAATTAATAATAAATAGTAATATTCTGTTTTTGTTTCCCTCAATTCGCCTTAGAGCTTCTTTCACAACATTGCTACGATAATATCCTTTTAAATTTTTTATTTAATCGATTGGTTACAATTTGATTGTCATATTCGGTGGAAAGGATGAACACAAATTCAGTTGATTTCAGTTAATTTTGTGCGGATCTTAGGTGTGCCGGGGAATTATCGACAAACATTACCTCCTTTCGCTTTGCGTGTTGCAAAAGTTTATCCAGTTTTGAAATCCATTCTTCAAAAACCTACCCAGACATCTCGCTTTATAATCGACGGGTAACCACTTAATACCAGGAAATCGTTGAGGGTTGTTACTTCTTCTAATCAAAGAATTTTAAGCTTTTCTGAACGATCCATTTTTGCCTCCACCGCCTGCTTCTATTTTTTCCACCATTACATTTTTCGTTCTTGAAAGCTAAAATTAATGTTTTGTTTGTCAAACATTTAAATAATAAATTTTTCATCTGTGTTAAAACATCTTCAAATATATTATATATTTCCATTTCTCGCAGTCCTCTTTGTTGTGTTCAGATGTAGCATCAGATTCGAACGAAATTAGTATTGATTCTGTTTTTTTTTAAATGCCATATTTTTCACCCACTTCCTTATTCTTTTTTCCACTTCCAATTCCTTTGATTAGCCCAAATTTTTCTTCAAAAAACCAAAACCTTGAAACACATATAATAATATAATAGCATCCACTCTAGAAAGATGCTATTCAAATTGGTTAACAAACTTTACACAGAGAAATGCCAAAAATTAAATTAAATCAATGTTCGGAAAAAGGTGGCAATCCTCCTCAAAAATGGGTCCTCGTATAAACGGGCTCCTTTCATACCATTACTGTTATATTTAATTAAGCTTATGGTTTCATTTAAATAATTATTTTAAGCCTATTTAAATCCTACCTATCGCAGTATTTGATTTAGCTTGTTATGATTTTAATTAAGTTTTTAACACAGATGCTTGTAAAATTATACTTTCTTAAACTTTTTATTTTGACACCCATATGTAAGATTTCATTTAACTTAATTTAAACTGGTGGGGACCCTCTTCCAAAATATTAAAAAAATTTAGCTTTCATTTGATACCCATATTGCAATATTTGATTTCACGGATAGCTTTAATTGATTTTAAGTTTTTAAAAAGTTGGCGATTTCTGTTGAGAGCTTATTTGGGAACCTCTACGACCGTCATTTAGCAATCAATAATTTAACGACACGTGTTGAACTGTAAATGAATTGAACTGAAAAATGAAATGTGCGCCTACGGCGCCACCTGTTGAAAATTGTTCGGCTTTTTGTGCTTGCTATATCTACGCGTAGCAGTTACGAATAAAACTCTCAGAAGGGAGTATCCAATTTGAACCAGTCCTTTTCAAGTCAACATATATATTTTTTGTCATTCCCTCTTTCAGAACTCCTGGCTCTGCCACTGAAGCAAATGTCATATTCTTCTTCATAATTATTTTGTTCAAATGCTCGAATGGATATTCTTATCTGATATAATGTATCAGTGCTTATTGTTCAATTCCGGCTGAATTTTGTTTTGTGTCTTTAATAACCGACATTAATTCTGTAGCACTTTTTGTACTTAAGTAAATAGACAAATTTATTTAATATATTATTATAAATGTACTTGTATTGTGTATATGTGTGTGTGTTGCGTACTTTCCAGCATATACTTAGTATAGCATAATAAATTCACCCATTGAATTATTGGACAGTTTGTAGGCGGGCGTGAAATCCAAAGAAATTATCAATTAGCTTAACTCTGACATTCGCAATTGACATTTCTTTGTGGCAACCCTACTGTAATCTATGTAATCTGTATGTATAAAAATTTAGACGTTTTCGTTGTCACAACTTGTCTTTAAAACGGATGAACAGATTTCTACCATTTTAATACGTTAGGTGGCGCATGAGTCGACTTATTCAGAAAATCCGTATTTATGGTCCGATATTGATGGTATTAAAAAAGTATAGTGCTGGTGCAATAATAAATACTTTTATGAAAAAACGGTTGCGCTAGATAGCGCTAGAGGCGAGTTATTCAGAAAATCTCTATTTTTTAAATGATTTTAGTGAAATCAGAAACGTACAGATTGCAAAAAGAAATATGTGCTGTTACTCCCATAATTATTTTGATTTTCATTTTTTGCCCATTCAAAATGCTTTCTATTCTACACAATTTTAAATTTTGCTTTTTTCGTTTCTAATATAGTTCGTTTTTTAATAAAAACCAAGCAAAATCGATGCTTCATATTTGGTACAAAATTTATAAAATTCAACAAAATTTCACCTGAGCTTCAATTTCTTTTATATGGAAGAAAATTACACAATTGCCGGCAAAAAAAAATTATCAAAAATCAACTAGACTTTTTAGTGACTAAACACTCACACTTTTTTGGATTAAAAATGACTGGGCTATAAAACTGCTTACTTGAAAATTTCAGATTAAAAGTAGGAAATTTAAATTGGCTCGATCTGTAGTCGATTTTTCGACTTAGTTCTGATCTACTAACCTTTGTGCAATTAAAGATAATGCTGCTTATTCAAAGTCGAGATTCAGTTGAGCTCTAATTATTTTTTTTTTGTAAAAGTATGGCTCATTATAAAACTGCACCGTATAAATTAAAATTGTGATACATTTTTCACTTATAATTTTTAAAAACTTTTCTGGTATGCAGTTTTATGGCTAATTAAATTTTATTACAATAATACAAAAAAATTCAAATATCAGCGGTGATTTCTAGCTACTTTAAATTTCCACTTGAAAATTTTGATCAAAGAGTTTGAAAATTTTTCAAAAAATGTTTGAAAAAAATTTAAAATTTTTGCAAATTTTTTACGAAAGTTTAAGCCTTTATTAAAAAAATTATCTAAACCCAAGTGGGAAGACACTTGAATATATTTTTTATTGGTCAAAATGATTAGAGACGAATTTTTTCTTTCGAAAATAATTTTTTTCTATATATTTTCGGCGACTTCAATTTTGCTGTGAAAGTTGTAAATTTTTCGCCTTTAAATACAATTTTTTTGAAATGCACATATGTAACTTTCCTAAGAACTGACCGGTTTTAATAATTCAACTTGGAAAATGTTCAGAATTAGTTGAGCATTAAAATGCTATTTTAAGGAAAAAATTGTACTGTAAAAATTCCTCATAAACAAAAAGTTTTGGCTAAAAAAATCCTTTCTGATGTGAAAAAAATAAAAAGTGCACTTTTGGAGAAAGTAAATTTTGAAAAAATGCTTTTTTTTTAATTTTTCCGAAAAAATTTTTTGGACATGAGTTGGCAATTTTTTTTTATGATCAACTAATTATGCACATTTTGTAAATTAATTTATGAAAAAGGTCAGTCTTTAGCGAAGTTATGAGCATTTAAATTTCTATAAGTTTTTTCTTAAGAAAATATACTTTATAAAAAGCAATTACATTTTAATTACTAGAGAAACTTCTCCTTTTTATAGTTGCCAATTTTTTATTTGTCTCCGCTCGCGATAATAATAATAATTTTAATACAAAGTCCCGCATTTTAATGCTCATTAAATGGGTTTCTACATAAAGCCACTTTACCATCAAATGCAGACATTTATTGCTAGTGATTTTTTAGTAATCTTTCGAAAATTATATATAACCTCATAAATTTGCGTTTTGACGACTTTATTAAACTGAATATTGCCACATTGCGAAAAAAAAATAAATGAGAATAGAATAGCGCCCGCAACATTAACTATAATCTGTTATTACCCAAACTGTCACAAGATTAAGTTGAACAGTTTTATTAACCCCTTAGTTTGGCTAGCTAACTAACGTTAATGTTTCATAATATTCATGGTGACATAAATAATTACTCATACATACATACGAACTGGTTTCGTTTTTTTTTTGTTTTTGTTGTATGTGTAAGCAATGCAGAAGCTTATGGTGGATATAAAAAATATATACCACATAATTAAACCGATGCGCTGCAATGCCAATGCCATTGCCGGCTAGGACGAACTATGTTAATATCCATGCATACATATGTAAATATAATAGTTCATATATGTATATGTATGTGCGTGTATTGATATATTATTTTCGAAAAATACCCTGCAGAGCAATTGATTCGTTCGAATAACTATCACTCCTTAGCACGATATCAATATGCAGTGATATCGTTTGTCGTTATCGTTATCGATATCGTTACGGTCATCGTCATCCCTATTGTTATTATTATATTTAGGGTTATTGCTATCATAATTTTTTTATTGTTATTAATAAGGTTTTTGCTATTTTTATCGATATCATTATTATATCGAAATAATAATCATTATCGTATCGATACCAATATCTTTATCGGACCAAATTCGGCTAATGGTATGGTTGATTCTATCGTTGCAGTTATCGATTTAAATATTGTTGTCGCTTTATTTGCGTTGTCTTTCGTAATAAATATTCATATCGATATCGTTGCATCGTTATCGAGATCAATAAGGTTATCGACATCATTATCGTAAATATTGCAGTTGCTATTATCGATTTAATTTTTTCTGGACATTATCCTTGTTATTAAATCGTTATCATTATTGTTACCGTTAATGTTATTGTAATCGTTTGGTTTTGATGCCTTCGACGGAAGAAATATTGATATCGATATCGTTATCGTTATCGTTATCGTTATCGTTAACGTTAACTTAATTGTTTTCGATGTGAATATCGTTATCGCCAAATCGCCAAACGTACCGCTAGAAGTATTGCTGATGTTATCGTTGTAGTTATCAGTTGAAATATTTAGTCGTTCAATTTGCGATATAGTTATCGGCACCGTTATCATAAATACTGCAGTTGCTGCTATTTTTTCTTTGCATTACTCTTGCCATTAAATTTATCGATATTTTGTTATCGGTATCGTTATCATTATTGTTATTGTAATCGCTTGTTTTTGCGATATCGGTATGCGGTATCGTTCTAGTTTACCCAATTATTATCAATATCAATATCGTTATCGGCATAGCTTTCGCAAATGATATTGTTCATGTTATCGTTGTAGTTATCGTTTGAAATATTCATATCGATAAAGTTTGTGTTATCGTTATGGTTATAATTATCCCTAGCTTTACCTGTATTGTTATCGTAATCATTATAACTATCGTTTCATTTATCCTTTATCGCCATCACCTTCATAACCTTCTTAACTACTAAATTAGTATTCAATATAAATATTTGCGTGCTGGGTATGTGCTCTTAACTATTTTGCTTCGACTTACGACACACCAGTCACATCATCATCATCAGTTTAAGGTAACGAAGGGGGCTTACTTACTTGTCGTATGCTTATTATTCATTTTGTACTCATTAGTGTCATAAACAACCAGCGTCAGCGAGAAAATGTGGCAAGGTTGGTTGGGAAGTGCGATGGCCCAGTGACAAAATAGGCAACCAGAAAACTGCAGCCTTGTAACAAATACGATAGTAAATAAGTAGGTGTGCTGCTTGTGCATCGTGTGCGTATGTGTGTGTGTGTGTGTATGTGTGCAGCCTGAGCTTAAACAGAAGAAAGTTAATGAGGCATGCGTCATTAAGTCTGCGCGACAAGCAGTTTTTCTTACATACTTACTTGCATGGAAATGTACGATATGTACATAGGTACGTACATACAAACTATGTGCCTGTATACATTCTCACATGGTGCGCTCCCTGTAGTGAAAAGCTCCCTGTAATGAACATTTAATCTAGCTATAAAGTGGTCTAGTTTTTGAACTAATACATCCTCGCGATTAGTGTGCTGGCTTGTTTCGCTCAGAAAAAGTTCGCATATCGAACTGGCTTATCGATCGGTTTGTGGCTGATGAAAGGGCTGACTAGCTCAATAATTGGTGTAGTACGGAAGCGGACTAGTGTCAAAACTGGTATAAAGTTGTTGTATACCAGTCTAGAGACTGGCTATTGCCATTTCATTGGAAATCGCTATGTTAATAGTACCAGTTGCTTATGTGGAGAAAATATAAAAAATAAACTTGTAAAATTGCTAAAAAAGCGGGCTGTGAACTAGTTTAGAGTAAGTTAATTTAACTACTGGGTCTATATTCATTTCGACATATATATTTCCCTACGAAATTGAGACCAAAGAGCGGTTTGTTTATGTGACTTAATGAGTCTTCCATTTTCTATTTGGCTATTGTTATTGTGAAATAAACGTTTGTTGCAAAATTTTGTGTGCACTCTCGCAGTTGGAAAATGGGGAAATCTGCACATTTTAGCACAATTGCGAATACAATTTTCTTAGTGATTAGCTATAAGTTTCCATAGACGGAATTAAAAAAAAAATCTATGTAAGCTTCTAGTTTTGCTAAAATTTTAAATTATTGTAAAAAGCATACACAGAGCAAAAATACCACTTAAAATGCTCTATAAATTAGAACAAATTAGAACCCTCCGTATAACGTACTCATTCATTATTCATTATTCATTATTCATTATTCATTGTTCACTATTCATTATTCATTATTCATTATTCATTATTCATTATTCATTATTCATTATTCATTATTCATTATTCATTATTCATTATTCATTATTCATTATTCATTATTCATTATTCATTATTCTATATTCATTATTCATTATTCATTATTCATTATTCGTTATTCATTATTCATTATTCATTATTCACTATTCATTATTCATTATTCATTATTCAATAAAATCAAGAAGATAATCTGTAGATAAAAATGAAAACTTTTCAATGTAATGAAGAAGGGAATCGTGGCTGTCATTTGAATCTCCAATTATCTATCAATTTAAAATTATAGCCACCTAAATTTTTTGAAGTACTTTATGCAAGTGAAAATCAGAGTATTTCCTTATTAATTTACTGTATATGATTTTTAAATTGTGTATGTATCTCCTTATTTTCTGCCGTTTTACTTTTCAATAGATTTAAAAAAAATTCAAAATAAAATTTAGGAAGATGTGCTAGCAAAATTTTTTTCAATATTGCCCCCTCTCGCTCTCCTTAGCCTCAAAGCTTTTTTAGACGTCGAACTCTTTAATTATAGGTGAACTTTTTCGCTCCGTGTAAGATATAAAAATAAAATACCAGTGACCGAAAATAATCATTATTTTGATTTTTTCGAATA
Source organism: Anomoia purmunda (assembly GCA_951828415.1). Taxonomy (NCBI): domain Eukaryota; kingdom Metazoa; phylum Arthropoda; class Insecta; order Diptera; family Tephritidae; genus Anomoia; species Anomoia purmunda. The sequence goes on from OX639994.1 coordinate 8,319,177, forward strand.
AAAAAAGCATTGAGTAAAATATTTTGTGAAATTTTTTTTTTCGACCATAGAGCATTTAGTATGATCGACAAGTTTTGAATCCAAGAATAGCGATTATTTTTATCGATAAAGTAAATATCACAAAATACCAATTAAATTTGATGAAAAAAAATTGCCTTTTTAATAAAAATTATAACTGTTACGGTCCCAGTAAAATGCTACATGCTAAAAACATTTTGCTACAGATTTAACAATTTACTGGCTACATTTAAATTTTGCTTGGGTGCAGTGAATAGTCGCTGATTTTCATTAGGCCAGTTTTCGTGTCAAATCGCGCCAATATAACGAAAACTGAAAAAAATTGTTACCATTTCGTCTCATATTTTTTTTTTTTTTTAAATTCGACGTAATGAAAACAGCGCAGCAGTGCAAGTCCTTTCGAAACGGCATATCAAACTACAGCGCGCACTAGGTATTGGAATATGTAACAAAAATAAAGCGTAACAACCTGCGCACACCTTTTCTTTAAAATTGTGCAGGTGAATCCGTTTTGGGAAACACACTGTACTTATTTTTCGACAATGGGATTAAGTTCGGGCTCCAAGTCTATCAGACAATATGAAACCTGGGTGACAAGTTCTCATAGACTAACGCAAGTTGTCCTTTACACTTTTGTTAACTAAAGCTAGCGTAAGTAAAGTTTTACGCATTGCATAATTATTTTTATCTCCAGCATTGTTTTCAAAAAATTGAAACTAAGAAAAATCGAGATAAATCCATTCTTCTTTTATAATCGACTGGTAGTTAAAGCCAATCGCACGGCGGGAGCCAACAATAGTTCTTATCTGCGAAAATAACGCATTACAAAGATATCAAAACTGTTATCATTTTGATATGCATACTTTCAGGCTGAATACATAGATATCAAAACTTTTATCTTTTTTATATGCACACCTTCTGGCTGAATGCAATGAAATGAACAGTTTGAGCGATATGTGATGAGTGACAGACAGGACGTTTGACCTTAATATATTAGATCTACAATGAACACAAAAGGACTCCGTTTTTTGATTCATTAACTGGGTATCTCTGTAGACTATATTGCAGTCTATACAATGCTCTTCGATATTTTTATTTGTATTATAGTAGCGTATTATCAACTTGAAACGTTTTGAGTAAGACGACATTAAAAAGCTTAAGCCAAATATTTTCTTCGTCAACCTAATTTTCATTCTTTCCAAGCTAGGCGTTCACTCTTTGTAAATTAATTGCACTTAATAGGAAAATGTGGCTTGAAAATTGAACAATGTTTAATAATATCAGTCAATTATTGACCATTGTGTTTGCCTTCCTAAGAAATCTTATTATATTTCAGCGTCATTTTGTGGAAATTTCCGCTTTATGCCGCTGTCAATTTGGCTTAATCAAAGTTAAACTCTATGATAATTATCTAACATTTTTTTATTTATATTTTTACACAAATAGTTATAACTTAACACAGCTATTTAACTTGCTTTGTCTTTGCCTCTTCTTCCCTACTCTCTTTTCATGAACGTCAACAAAATGGACCTTTGAAAATTGCTTTTGGAATCTAAATGTACGACAACAACAACAACAACCATAAAACACCATTGTTCGCTTTGGCTGCTGCTATTTATATCTACATACGCTGTCATTGGCGTCTTGTATATTGCCACTGCATATAATTTATATTTACATGTTGTAATCTCTGTTCAATGGACTGGCGTACGCCATGTCGTATACGTAATCTGCCTTCAATGGTTTGGCACACGCCCACCTCCATCTTCCATTTGTGCTTTTGTCTGCATTTGATTGACATTTCATGGCAATCACTACAATTGCTTTGTAAACGTAAATACGTAAATATGAATAATGTGCACAACAACTACGATAACGATAACGACGACGACGTCGACGACTGCAGTGAAAACAAAAGACATCGATGCCGTTGAAGGCAAATCCGTCTCACTGCCCTGTCCGATCAGTGCGCCGTTGAGTGACGTTTATATGGTCTTATGGTTTCGCGATAATGCCGGTATACCGTTGTACAGGTGAGTGTCTAATGCAAAAAAAAAAAAAATGAGAAAAGCAAAGAAAACAACAATAACAATATGCTTTGTTTTTAAGACAATAATCCCCCCTAGTTTATTACTTTTGTACAATCTGCCACTACACCAATTCATATTATTTCATTTCTGGCTTCACTCAAAAGGCGTGAAAGAGCTATCACCTACATCGCACGAACACGAATGGCGTCTAATAAGGATTTTAATTTTTTTTTCTCTATGAACAACTAAAGTTAGCGGCGGCGAAAGTGCGAAGCGCACGCAAAGCTTATGGCAGACCAAATGTTGCTAGCTGTATTTTTTTTTTGTGATTATTATAGTACTTTTTGTTTTACGGTATTTTGTTGTTCTAATTGTGCGGCAGCGTGTTGTTGGCATTAATTTTATTTATTATAATATGTCGTTGCCCGCCAACATGATTTATTGCTTGACTTCTGTGTACGGCCAACCAAAAGTTCCTTTTTCCATAAGTCAAAATCCGCAACTCACATGTACATGCTACGCACTCACACACATACGCTTAGTGTGGCTCATGTAAATACTTTTGTAAATTTATGCACATACTTACATATATCCTTCCATACCAACCAACATGTGTTTTTCATACACGCAAAATATATGTAGGCTCTAGATGTTTTGTTGCTGTTGCGGCGCACAAAACTCTGCATGTGGCATGCCACAAATTTTATCGTATTTTTTTATATGCATCAACTAAGTTGAAATCAAGAAAATATTTATTATATCGCCACATTGCCGCGGAAGATGCAAAGGAAATTGCACTTCGCCAGTTGGATATGGGTGCAGTGCATGCGGTGGTAGAGGGGGGAAGTGAATGGTGAGGAAAAGTGTACAACGAGTTAAGCGTTGCAAGATTTGAAGTGCAGCGGCACACTTAGCCACGTCTACATGCATGAAGTGGACGGCGAAATACATGACGCGAAATATTTAACTCACGTAAACTAGGCAGCGAAATATTTTGATATGAATAGGATGTACAATAATAAATATAATAATAGTATAAAACCAGCCAGACGGGATAATGATATACATATACGTAATTTAAAATATGCATATGCAAATGTTATATAATCGCCTTAATTTTGATTATAACTTCGGGAGTGCTACCCTCTACACCCACTAAATTTCTGGAAGTTATTTTGAATCTTTCATTGGTGGATCTATATGGTAAATTTGTGGCCAGCTGTAGGGCCGCCAGGCTTAACGCCAGCGGGATTTTTCAGCCTACGTGTGCATTCGAGGACTTACATGGTTGCAGCCGCTCTAAAATAACCAAACCTTCTACCAGATTATATTAAAATTAATAGAAATAGTTTTTGGTCTCCAAAAAGTAATGAACAATACAAAAATTTATTAAGTTTTCAGAAATCTTCGAACTTTTCGATACAGCGTTGAAAGCAGAATTGTGTTCGATAGAAAATACGATGCGCAACGAAAATTCCTATGGGGGTGCAAAGCTCATAATATGAATTTGACACTCGATTTTCGATGCGCAATAATCAGCGGCGTGGTCGGTTTCATTTTCGTTGTCGGCCTCCTCCGCCACAACTTCAGCATCAAAATTTCAAGCTGCATTAGCATCATTATGCTAGTTAGTCGTTAATTTCTACTGAGTCGAAGACGTGCCTTATCACGCCCTTGAGCTTATTCAGTGCCACAATGTCCATCTTATTTAAGAGCAGAACCATCTGCATGGTGGCCCTTTCGCTGATCTTACGTGGGTGTGGAAGGCGTCTATCCGAGGCCTGCACGCACCAGCATCGAGCTTCCCCGTGGCTATCAGTTTGAATGCCACAGGTGTTAGAAGTTTGAAGTATTCCGGAATCATCTCCTAGGTATCACCTCGCTGCCAGTTTTTACATATCTTTCGTGTGTTCCCAGACTCGATTCAAGAACTACCTATAACTCTCAATGAGTGTAAGGTTTACTTTCTTTCTATTAGAATATGGAGTTATCCCCACCGTTGAAGTGATCACATCTGTGGTATAGATCATCCCTGCTCCTTCTATACCAATGCAATTTACTTAGCCTAACCACAGTTACTCGTATGAAAATTTTCTTATAAAATCCACAGAACTATATACCTATATATATTCTGAGATCTTATGTTAGTCTAACTTTTGACTGAGACGACGTGATAGTTAGTTGTTATAGCGTCATCCTCAAGCTCATCGAAGGGCGGCCCAGAGACGAGTCGTCTACTATAGTATTGACATCGCAATTGGGCCAGAGTCACTGGGTCACGAGGCATATGGAGCTCCTCGTTTGCAATAGACGGGGTTTTACTACAATAACAGCATCAACGGGGTGAGAGTTGATGAAGATAGTGATTGTCTCTCGGCGACTGCTGTTTAAAGCTTGTATTTAGATCCGGATCTAGTCCCCAACTTCAAAGACATGCCTGCTGATTTGGCCGAGAGGCGGTTTGTTTGAGAGTTTGGTTTCGATACAAACCGGCGATGTGACATTGTCAGTGCCATTTGTTGTTCTCTGACCTGACCTCGGCGTCATTTTTCTGTCAGTCAAGAAGCGAGCAAGGTCGGAGGTATACCTGTTTATTTTCGAGCACAGATAGTTAATTACAATGCCGGTAGCAGTTATCGATCAGTCATCGGAGTATGAGAGAATAGTCGCTTCCTCTATCGGTTGAGGAGGCTTGGATATATAGCGAACAATAAACGGGATAGCAGACAACCCTGTGGGACTCCTTGTGTAACTGTTATCAGTTTCGAAGTTGCGTCTGTAAAGCATACGACGGCTGTCGGGGACAGGTTATTAGCGGACCGTTGTTTCAGCCCCAGGAGAGTTGTCCTCTGCATGACGGCTAGTGACGTTGCATGGCTTACGATGATGAAAACCTCTGACAAATCTAACGTTACTAGGACAGTTCTCTCTCAGTAATGGTTGTGGTTTGGGCCGCGGTTCACATGCGTGTTTATAGCATTAAGTGCTGTTGTTGTGCTGAGCGCTTTACGGAAGCCATATTGATGCTTAGCCGAACATTTCCAAGAGAGCCGGTTCTATGCTGTTATTTATGCGACTAAACTCTGTTTTTAGGTCAGTCAATCCCATAAGTCGCTTGATCGGACACTCTCATTGTAAGCAGCTTCATCAAATCACTGCACTACATGCACTCCAATTTAGCTTTACTTCAGCTAATCCACTGCACAATCGCAGTCGCCCACTTCATTGGCTTACCCCTTCTAAGTCGATTGGAATTGAATTTGCTAACATATTCTAAACAAATTTCAACATTTTCATATTTTCTCCGTGTACGAGCCTAAACCGTTTTCGTACGGCTCACTCAAAACTCTTACACGGCTCTCTGACTACTGTGCCGCTTCACTGCCTGCTTAAGCGCCATAAACTATAACAGCTGGCTAGCTGACTGACTTGATGGTTGACTGCCTTGGCGCTCAAATTGCAATAGCGATGAAAGTATGCAAATGCATGAATATGGCGGCGAACATTTAGACGGCCGAAAAACGAATAGCTCAAGGCGTCGCCGAGCCTGTCCAGTTGGCAAGGAGGAATAGTGCGGAATTTCGGTGTTATGTCAAGGCAGGCAAGCATGTAGCCATTGAAGCAGCTACGTGAATGCATAAAGTCGACCAAGCGAATGGCGAATTGCCGGGGAAAAAATACGAGAATGTAGTAAATGTGTATGAGTATTTTGTACGCTTCGTTCGCTTCGCTTGCAACGCGCTGTCGGCTGGCTGGCAATAAACGGTTGGTTGCATGTGCCTGTGTGTGTGTGTGTGTGTATGGGTATGTGTGTTTGCGAGCATAACGCCTACGGTGGTGCAGCTTTACTACTACTTGGCTTTATAGTTGTTGCTTTTGTTCGGTTTAGCTGTTGCTATTCTACTATTTCTACTGCAGTGGTTATTTGATTGTGTTGTTTGTTTGTTATTGTTGTCATGACTGTTGCAGCCGTTGCTGTTGCTGTTGCTGTTGCTGTTGGCTTTGCTGTTGAGTTTTGCGCTGAGTGTGTAACAACTTAATTGCATGTAAATCCTAAGTTGTTAACCCAATTCCACCCCGGCATATGAATGCCATGCAAGTTGCAACAATAGCAATAATAATAACTAAACAAAGAGCCAAACTGAATGGAACGGAACAACAACAATAATGGTATGCATGCAACAGCAATTATAGTCGCAAATAGAAGAAGTAGAAGAAGAAGAAGAAGAAGAAGAAAAAGAAGAAGAAAAAACCACCAGCAATGGCAACAACAAACAATAAGCGTGTTACATTAACTTAATAATAGTTCTTAGAAGGCAAAGTTGTTCGCCTACTGGCGTCCTAAAGTTCACAATGCTAAATATATGTATGCACATATGTGCGCATGTATATGCATATTGTATGTCTGTATATTTGTACATTTTGGTTTATTTTTTATTTCGTCGCATTTATGCCAAGAAATTTTCCGATGAGCAGTTTGACACTAACGTACTGCGTAGCAGATACCGATCAACACAAAAATAACAAAATGTCTACTACATGTGTGTGTGTGTGTGTGGGAATTAAAGCAAATCAAAAATTAATTGACGACAAAGCGATAATGCTATGGAATTTTTGGTAAATATTTTGGTAAAACAAATTACTGGGTTCATTGTGTAATCTTTATTGTCCAAAGACAAACAACGAAATAAAAAAAAATAAAAACACGCGTGCACGTAAGTGCACGAGCCAGACATAGAACTGCTGTGGCGACTCTACAAAGAGATATAGAATTGAATATGGAGGAGAGTTTTATAAAGGGGCTTTCAATAGGAACGCTACAAAAGTTTTTTTTTAAATAAAACAAAAACGGTTTGGGATATAATTTAAATTCTTTATTCCTATGAAAGTACATTCGATGCCATTATGGATGGAACTCCAGACGCTCAACCCAATTTTCGACGGTTTTCAAGCATAAATCGGCCGATACTGCTGCAATTTCACGTTCGATATTCGAACGAAGTTCATCAATCGTCGCTGGCTTGTTGGCATAGACCATAGGAAATAGTCTAACGGCGTCAAATCGCACGACCGAGGTGGCCAATTGACTGGGCCATTTCGTGAGATAACACGTTCACCAAACATGGTTTTCAATAAATCGATTGTGATATTCGCTGTGTGGCTTGTGGCGCTGTCCTGTTGGAAACACATATTGTCCAAGTGCATATAATCCAATTCAGGGCAAAAATATTTCCATAACAATAACGTACCGGTCTTGATCATCACGGAAGAAGTACGACCCAATGACGCCGCCACCCCATAAGCCGCACCAACCCGTAATTTTTTCGGAATGCAATGTTGACTCATGGAGTACGTGTGGATTGCTGTCTGCCCAATAACGCATATTTTCCTTATTGACGAAGCCATTCAGCCAGAAATGACGACGACCATAAATTGGACGTAGCGCTCTTAAAGTTGAGGCCACTGACTCCGAATTTCGGTAGTAAATTTTAATAATTTCGACTCGTTGTTGGATCGTATAACTTTCCATGATGAAATGGCAAACCTTACTGAAGAGAAATATCAAAAGAGCGGGGAAAAAATATGGCGTCGTTTGCTGTCACTTTCGGTCTACTTTTGTGCGTCCCCATTGCAAGACCCTATATGCCATCGTTTTTAGTTGTTTTAGTTGTAGCATGAGTGCAAATAGTAGTAGCATTGATTAAAATAGTAGTCGCAATTAGTAGTAGCATTGGTAAAAGTAATAGTAGAAAATAGTTAAATTGTGATAGTAATTGGTAGAAGCATTAGTGAAAATTGTGAACGAAATTAGTAGAAATAGTAGTAGTAATTTCGTAGTAAGATTAAAAAAAATAGTAGTAGCTTTAACTTAAATAGTAGTAGCGGGAGATTTAGTAGTAACATAAGTAAATATATTATGAGAAATTATTAAAAATAGTAGTCGAAATAAGTCAAAATAGTAGTAGAAATTGGTAGTTACATTAGTACTAATTGCAGTCAAATTCGAAAAAATAGTAGTAGGAATTAGTACTAGTTCTGTAAAAATGGTAGTAGAAATTAGAAAAGTTATAGTAGAACATAGTAAAAATAGTAGTAGTAATAAGTAGTACCGTTAGTAAAAATAGTAGTAGAAATTATTGGAAAGAGTAGCAGTAGTTAGTAGTAGCATCAGTAAAAATAGTAGTAGAAATTAGTAAGTAGAAATTGTTAAAAAGGGTAGCAGTAGCTCGTAGTAGCATAATTTAAAATAGTAGTAGCAATAGTAGAATTAGTAAAAAATACTAGCAGTATAAGTTGTTGTGATAGTAGTAGTAATTAGGACTTATATTGGTAGTAACTAGTAGTGGTGGTAATTAGTAGTAGAAGTAGTAGTTGTAGTGGTGAACCAGTCCCGAACTACTAAAAGAACCACTAAAAGGCCGAAACGGTCAAGAACTTGTCCTCAAATGGTCCTGAACTATGCAGAAATGGACCAAGCTATACATATATGTATATACACATATGTGTACATACAAATACATAGATCCATGTACCTACAAACATACGCATTGATATGTCGCTACCTTCTAAAATTCGACAACCTAGTACTCATATAATGTTAGTTTAGGCCCATAATTGGGCCCGTTGTGATACCACTTGGGTCCAGACTTTTACCCCTAAGGCTCCCTAAATCAATTTGTCAAGTCGACGAACTTATTCCTTATGGTTTCTGGCTCTACCTCGTCATAACAGCTGCTACAGAAATCATTGTGGGGGACTGCAATTCGGTCGGCGTGTTCCCCTATAGGAATATGCCCTGTGAGTATTCTCAAGGCTAAGGATAATTTTCTTCTGCTTAGTGAGAGGAGGTCTTGGGATTTTCGTATGTCCCATTTAGGCCTTAGATCATTCATACACGATATTCTTTGTTGAAACTTAGCCTTGGAACACAGTAGTTCATTATACTCGACAGTTGGTAGGTTTTAAGGATAGTCATATGACTATTACTATTTGCTTTCCAGATTTTAAGATGTTGCAGCCTTAGAGCGGCGTTAGCAGCGACCTTGCTTCCCATCATGTCTATGGCCGTCGTTCACAAAGCCGTGCATTTAAGAGCCGATCTCAGTGCCTCTTTCTAGTATAAGGATTGCTGATTTATTTTCTGGGATGGGCCACCATACCACCACTCCATAGAGGAGTATAGGTCTGACCACAGTCGGGTACAACAAGTGTACCAAATTAAGGGGCATGCCCCACTTATGGCCTATTGGTTTCCTGGAGTTCTATAGAACAACCGTAGCTTATCTCACTCTTTCCTGCGCGTTTTGTTTTCAATCCATTCTTTTGTCTAAGATTATTCCATGATATTTCGCTGATTCACAAAGCTTGAGTATCGCTATAGCTATTTTTTGTTTGTTTTTATTTAAATAATTAAAAGACGTTTAGGTTTTCGAAATGAAGAAAATTACAGATGTATATTAACTGGTTTTATTGTATAAAATAAGTACTATTTATTTTATTTATTGGAAATCAAAACTTGCACCGTTTCGCTATATACATATTTTTTCTATAACTTTATCATCCACAACCATTCAACATGACCTTAGTCTGCTTTTTTTCTGTTCACAAACCTATTCAAAATGTAACGAATGCACAACCGTTGCTACTATCACCTTGGTCAGTCGTTTGGATGTTAATCAAATCATTTCAAATTGAATTTACGTCAACGGTGTGAAATTCTAATAAATATTTTATTTATGATTTTCAAAATGCACAAACGGTAACGATTTTCATTGCCAATCAATGCACCACAAAATGTGTTATTTTGAATATTACATAGAATATTTCACGGGATATTAATACCAAGTCATTCATAAATCTATATATACGTGCTAACTGTGTAGGTATGTATGTATTTTGAAATTTACTTTTTACTATACGACATACATAGATATGCATAAAAAATGGATTTGTAGCACAAAGTGGGTATTTGTGGACATAAACAGGCCCGTGCGAACGGAAGTTTTAAATTAAAGTTTACATTGTAACTAAAATAGCAGTATGTTACAGAACATGAATAAAGTTCTCAATTTGGCTTTTCGTAAACCGGTGTAGAGTGTCAAGTTTTTGAAAAGTCAAATCGAGAGCTTGAACTTTAAAAAAGAAGCGTGTTTGTTGTGTTATAAGTGGAGAACGATCGAAGGAACTTAGGAAAGTCAAGTAGGCCTTTCGGATCTACATGATAGCGATATGATTTATAGTAATAATACTGAAAGAAATCATTCATTACATAACGAATTGGACATTTTTCTCAATGAACATTTACTGTCAAAGAATTTTGACATTTTTTTTTAAACTTTTTGAAGCACATAACTACTGTTGGAAAAAATTGCTCTAAAAAATATGTCTGCTCTTCCATCTTGTGCATCTAGTGAAAATTATTCAGAACTGCAAGTCAGCTTTGTACCGATATATGGAATTAGTAGCAAGATGGAATGGTGGAATAATAAAAATCTAGAATTTTTAAAAGTTCTTTTCAAACATACATTCAGGCAAAATACAAACATACTATTCAAAATCATCTGCTGCAGCGTTTCAACTTCTAACAGCGATTAAAACCTTAGATTTTTATATTTTCTTGCAAGAACTCGTATCGAATTCCTCTCTGGATTTATCATTGAATCGTTCTGCAAACCGAAAATCAAGACCTCGATGATGCTAAAAAGTTAGCAGATGTAGCAAATAAGGAGAAATATTTTCCTGAAAGTCGTCTCAGAATAACTTCTCGTCAGAATCATTGGTGCAATGTGGAGACTAGCGAAATTGAAGATTATTATTGGATAACACAAAAATGGAGTTCTTTTTTATAAATAAAAATAGGGGGTTCAAATCTTAAAAGAAAAAAAATGACCTCAGACGGTAAATCACTTTAAACCGAATAGGTCTGCATAAAAATTTGTTCAACGGAAAAATAATAATGAGATTTCGAATTTTCAGATCGGTTTAGATAAGATAAATCTCAATATTTTTTTTTTCGAAACGATTTGGCAGATGTCTTGAAATATAATAATGTAAAAATTTTTATATTGAGAGCGATATATATATATATATATACAGAACCGATTTTTTTATAGTGAGAGCGATATATATATTATATATATATATACATAAATATATGGGTTTGCATCTCCGATTTTTTGTGTAAAGTTTTATGTTGTAATACCAATTGAGAAAGGGCTCACAAATTTTTTTTTTTAATTTTTTTAACCTCCGTTTTCGGGATATTGATTTTTGAAAAATAACGTTCGGAAATCGACTAGCACGTATTCTTTTGAAATACACATTTCTTTAAATATGTTTTAAAGAAATACAAATTTAAATTTTTTTCAAATTGATATTCCTAAAATGTTTGGAAAAACTGGATTCAAAAGAATTTTTTATGCATAGTTATGGGTAGTTAAAAAAACGAACTTTTTATTTCTTAAATTGATATCTTGAAAACGGCGGCATAAAAAAATAAAATCTGCAAAAATGGACCTATTTTGAAATTTTTCTTTTTAAATTCTTGTTTTCTAAACACGTTTTTTAGTATTAAATTGAAAAAAAATTTTGAACCCATATTTCAAAAAAATTTCAAATAACGCAAACATGAAATTTAAAAGAAAAACAGTGGGATCTGTCATTGTTATGCCATTATCGAACTAGACTCATAAGTTGCGGAATTCATAATAGTCTTTTACCAAAAATGCTCAAGAAAATCGAATAGAACGTGTTCTTTTGTAAAATACATTTTTAAAATTTTTTTTTATAGAAATACGAATTTAAATTTTTTTTATATTATATTTTTTATTTTTTTCAAACTGATATTGTAAAAATCTTTGAAAACACAAGAATTAAAAAAAAAATGTCGAAACTGGTAATTTTTGTGCAAAGTTATGGGTAGTTAAATAAACAAACTTTTTGTTTTAAATCGATATAGTGAAACCGGCAACACCAAAATAAAAAAAAAACAAAAAATACTACCAAATATTCACTGATTTTGAAAACTATTGTTTTTCATAAAATGGCCAACTTTTCTATAAAATATCAAATAACTCAAACATGAAATAAAAAAAAAAAAATTATCTTTCAAAGCTATGCTCAACGGTCGCGGCATTAATGATAGTTTTTTCCAAAAAATTTCCAAGAAAATCTGTTAGTATACAAATACAATTTTTCTTAAAAATTGGTTTTTATAAAAATATCGACTTGAAAATTTTTTCAAATTAATATACCAAAACTGGTTTAAAAAACAAGAATTAAAAATAAAAGTTGTTCAAACCGGTAAATGAAATGAAAAGAAACCGGAGATGCGAAAGCCAAACATATATATAATACCAATATATGAATTTACAGATGTACTTAGATGTATTCTTTTTTTAATCTCCTTGTGCTTGGTGCAAGCTCTCTTACGCCACCTCCTTTCTGCCTTGACTTTTCCCACATACCCCATACTCGATTTTTACTGTTTTTTTTTATATATATTTCATTCGCTTCGTTTTTAATTCTCTTTTTCTTGTTGTTGTTCTTTTTTTCGACTTTATTTGCAGCTTTGATGTGCGCGATAAAGTGAATAACGACCAACCGCGGCATTGGTCAGCGCCGGAGGTGTTCGGTTCTCGTGCCAAATTTCACATCGACTCACAGCCGGCAACGCTGGAAATTAAGGTAGGTGGAATGATTCGTTGGTAGGTCGGGTGAGTAGGCTGATGAGATGCGCGGTAGTGGCTTGTCACTTTTTAAATAAATGAGTGATAATAAATATTTTGCCAAGCCAAATGCCGAATGCGCGAAAACACATTGCCGACATACATACATACATACATACTAAACGAAATTGCTGACAGAGCGTGAAGGAGGTGTGGAGAGAGCGCAATGCGTACTGCTGCAGCCGCGGCCGCGGATGAGTTACTGGAATGATGTTGGGACGCGATTTTATGCACGAAGAGAAAGGGGGATGGTTTACATTGCCACTCTTCACCTTGGCGCGGCCATGGGTGTTTTGGTGTGGTAGTGAAAGTGAAATATGTTCGGTCATTTTGTTGTTTACGCGGTTAATTTTGGAAATCGAAATAAAACGCCCCCCAAACGGGAATTTAGCAGTAGCTCCTTAGCATATACAATTTGCAACGGTTTGTATGAATTTTGCGACTCGCTCGCTCCCTCCTTAGGGGTTGGCGATTAAAATAGCGCTCGTTCTAAAGTTGCTTACAAACTACAACTGACTGACTGCGCGGGGGAGGGGGCGGGGAGAGTGATTTCAAGTGGCGCCGCGGCGCTCAATGATAAATGCGCGACATGCAGAAATAATTGCCTTTAATCTTGATTATTTATTAAGCGTCCAAAATCTGGCTGCCTGCGAACGGATATATAGATGGTATTAAAAATTTCTGCTATGGCTACCGTTGCTTCTGAAATGGCGTGAAATTGAAGGCGAATATTTTAAAGGCCATGATCTACTAAATGCAAAACTTGTGCCGCTTTAATTTTAAAGGCGTAGAATTATAGTAATAATTTATTTGACTAGCACGAAATCGCCGTAATAACTACAAAGATAAATGTGTATGATAATATTACCGATTTTATCATTAAATTTGCGCTGACAAGGAATAATAATTAAAATTGAATTATGATTAGAAAATCATTGCCAAGCAAACATATTTTTTTTGTCCTTTAAGGATATCGATAACTAATTTTTAAACGATTTATATAAGTCATTTATCGAAGCCATTCTAATATCTTGACCCGGGAGTGCCGATCCGCGTCAAAATTTAGGCGCTGTTTCTATTTCTTGACATAACTTCACATGGCTTTTGATTTCGAAGTAAAATTTTACAGAAAAAACGTGTACTACTTTTTTAAACTATACACGGTTTTTATATTTGATACCAAGGCGAATTCATATAAGGTGATGACATTTCATGAGGCGAATGCTTGTTCTTCTTCCCCAATTCGCTGTCAAGGTTTGTTTACATAAACAAAATAAAGGAGTAATACTGGGCGAATTCAGATTTTGACGTTTCACTCGCAAAATTACACAAAGAAAAACCACAATGGATTCGCCTTGGTTAGCTTGCCATCACCTTCTATGGATCCATCTTGTTTTATACTAACAAAAACCCGGCGTACTTTGCTTTTCGCCTCAAAAAGTACAAAGCAAAACGAATTTATATATATCAGGTGATGTCGAATGCCCAACAACAACATCATTTTGTTCCTAGGGCTTGAGTTGTCAAAGTTTATATGACGTTTGGTTTTTGGGTTCTTGGCTTCTTCTCTCAGAACCGTAAAAGCTAAAACAAAAAAACGTACTTTGAGATTTCTAACTGTTGGTTCATTTCCAATGAACTCGCCTTGGTGTAAATCACTAAAAATTATGCATTTGTGTACTGAAACATATTTTTTTAACCTTAAGCGCCATTCATAAAAAAAAGCATATGTGCCTTAGGGTGCCTCATTAAAAACAAAAGGTGCGGCTTTTCCATTGGAGTTATAAAATTTATTAGGTTTTAAGATTGCCGGCAAAATATTACAAACAGTTTTTTTTTAATTGTGTGAATTGGAGCTATTGGAAAATTTCTTCAAAAACCGCGTCTTTTATTAATAAAAATTGCATGTTTTTTATTTTTAAATATTTGAAGCAAAACCACTTGAGGTGATAAAACAGTATAAGCTTAAAATGTGTTTGAGAAACAAATGTTGGTTTTATTGCAAAGATAAAAATCTGTCAAGAAAGATCGAAAATATCGTAGAAAGTCTCATTATTATGATTCCGCTCCAATTTGACTTTTTGGTATTTTTTCTGATAAAACATTTTTTAAAACAATTTTTTAATTTATCAAAAATCCCAAAAAAGAAGTACATAATTCGAAATCGCTCCAGTTCACTTAAATCTTAATTTTCGAAATATTTTGGTTAATGGCTTGAAATATAACAAATTCCAATGGAAACCATACCAATTTTTTTTTATGGAGGAAAAAAATAAAAATTAATATGCCACTCTATTGTTTTCCGCAAATGATTCATTAAAAACATATTATTTTTGTATTGATTTTTTATAAAAATATTGTTGATCACAACATAAAAAAAATCATTAAAATCCTAATATTATTATTTTTTTTTAAATTGAAAAAAATTCAACAAAGTTTCAGTTTCCGCCAATGCAATATTTTAAAATTTTGCCATACAAATTTTTTTATGAAGTTTTTATAAAAATATTGTTGGTACCAAATAAAAAAAAATTATTAAAATTTTAATATTATTATTTTTTTTTTTAAATTGAAAAAAGTTCAACAAATTTTCAGTTTCAGCCTGTGCAATATTTTCAAATTTTGCCATGCCAACTTTTTTAAATGGATTTTTTATAAAAAATATTATTGATTACAAAATAAATAAAAAAATAAATTAGAAACTTAATATTAATTATTTTTCACGGATTTTTTATAAAAATATTGTTGGTACCAAAGTAGTTAGTTAAAATCTTAATATAATGTTTTTTTTTATTTGAAAAAAATTCAACAAAGTTTCATTTTCAGCCGATGCAATATTTTCAAATTTTGTCATACCAATTTTTGTAAAGATTTAAAAAAAAAATATTATTGGTAACAAAATAAAAAAAAATTTATTAAAATCTTAATATTATTAAGTCTTTTTTTAATTTGCAAAAAATTCAACAAATTTTCAGTTTCAGCCTGTGCAATATTTACAAGTTTTGCCATAACAACAATTTTTAAATGAATTTAAAAATAAAATATTATTGGTTGCAAAATAAATAAAAAAATTAATCAAAATCTTAATATTATTAGTTTCAGCCAGTGCAATATTTTCAAATTTTGCCATACCAACTTTTTTTAAATTAATAAAAAAAAAAACAATATTATTGGTTACAAAATACATTGCTTTATTAAAATCTTAATATTAATTTTTTTTTGATTTGAAAATATTCAACAAAGTTTCAGTTTCAGCCAGTGCAATATTTTCAAATTTCGCCATACCTTTTTTTAAGGATTCTTTATAAAATATATTGTTAGTTACAAAATAAATAAAAAAAAAATTTAAATCTTAATATTAATTTTTTGTTTTTAATTTGAACAAAAACTCAAAAAGTCTCATCAAAATTTCTAACTTTTTAATCAGAATTTCTAGGAAGAAAAGAATTTAAAGAACTAATTTCATTTACATAAATTTGCTACATACATATAGTATAAGGAAACAAAATTAATTAAATTCATAAAAAAAAAATTCTTTAAATAAATAACTTAGAGCTAGCGTCTTCCAAACGCCCAAGCCTTGTAACAGACATTTCCAAATTAAATTAACTAATTCCATGTTTCCTTTAACATTAAAGCAACTATTCTCAAAATTCAAAGCATTTCTTTCAATTTAAGCGCCTGCCAAAATATTCCGAAACCACTGCCAAATTACGTATTTTTCGCTACTGTAATTCCTTGCTGAGTGCCAATATTTGGTATATGCCGCTGTGGTTAGAATGTGGCTACCAGATTTCCAGTAGACATGCTTCCTCCCGAGAACCTTGCTAATTCGTTAATATGTGTGTGTGTGTACGCCAATGTTCACATCCGAATAAACAAATAGAAACAACAATAATACATTTTTGGAAATAAACTTGTTAAATTGTTTAACGCACGCGAAAACTATATTAGTAGCACTTAAGGAGAATTGAGGAATGGAAAAGTTGAGACAACTTGGCGCAATGCTGCCGCGGCTTGGCCTACGATAAGAACAAAACATGTACAAATGTAGATACGTTAAAAAAATACAGTTGACTGTGTTTAAGAGTAAGCCATCTATACATATTATTAAACAAAGTCTACAATTTTGGAAAGAGCTAATCTCGGGCACTACAGAACGGATTGGGATGCAACTTTTTTTTAATTAATGCTTGCAGTTAGCACTACAATGATAACTACTTAAATTAAAAATTAGCCTATTCATTTCTGAAATATTTAAGTGTAAAGTTTTAAAAAATTTTACACTAAGTACAGCATTGCTACAACCGAATGTAAAATCAGCGTCGTAGCGGGAAGATGTGTAGTTGTGTGAGTAGTAAATGAACTGCTCTTCGTTACTACTCCGTTCGGTTATGCGCAGAGGGCTGTGCTATTGACTTCGTTGATAAACCGATGCAAGGCGAAATGATAACTTTGATCCACACTGTTAGATATGTTTGTTTTTCAGATGCTTTGTGATCATACAAGAAACTAGAAACTACAGCTGAATTTTTAATAGTTTTTTAGTGTTTTGCTTACGGTGTTGCGCATTTTCTTCCATACAAAAATTAGTTTTGTTTATGTGTTTACTAGCTGGCAACGGTTGTGTATAAAATAAATATACAAACTCATAAAAATAACAGTTTTATGTTGCATATAATTGCAATTAAAACTTTTTATTGGACAAACATCAAACAATTTCTTTGTATACAATGCAAGGACGGAAAGATATTTTTCCTTGATGCTCCTGGCGGCACGAGAAAAACACTTTTAATAAATTTACTTCCTTCCCTTGCGTCTTCTGGGATCGCCGCTACCCTTTTAGAAGGTGGAAGAACGGCGCATACTACATTTAAACTTCCTCTAAATATTTCTGACGATTGTGCCAGCGTATGCAACATTTCTAAGCAAAGTAATACTTCTAAGCTTATCCAGATGTGCTCACTGATAGTTTGGGATGAAGCCACAATGTCACATAAAGCGTCAGTTGAAACCATAGGGTTATTACCATGCGCGATTTAAGAAGTATGAACCCACCTATGGGTGGTTGTACGGTATTATTTTCAGGAGATTTCCGTCAAATTTTGCCAGTTATATCTAGAGAAACCAGGGCTGATGAGGTGAATGCGTCATTAAAACGATCATACCTTTGGTCCCATGTAATAAAATTAGCACTCAAGATTAACATGAGAGTGCTTAAAGCCTCAGAAGATAACAGGATGTTTGCTGACATGTTACTGAAAGTTGGTAACGGTGAGCTTCCAACAGTTTGTGGGAAAATCTCCTTCAATAATGATATATGCGTTTCAGCTACCGACCATCAACAACTGATTGACAAAATATATATCCCACAATAGACCAACTTGCTTATAAACCTGTATCCTGGTTAAAGAAACGAGCAATATTAATACCTACTAATGAACAAGTCGAAAAAATTAACGAATTGGTATTGGTAAAACTCCACGCACAAACGAGAGAATATTGCTCGGTGGATACAGTAGTCGACGGTGAAAAAGCTGTGGATTACCCAACGGAATTTCTTAATTCTATGAACCCTTCCGGTATGCCTCCCCACAAACTTACTTTAAAAGTTGGAGCTCCAATAATTTTATTGCGAAATTTAAGTCCCCCACTGTTATGCAATGGAACTCGCCTGCAGGTAAAAAGGTTACATTTTTATTTGGTTGAATGTACTATTTTAACTGGTTGTGGTACTGGAAAGTCTACTTTAATACCTAGAATTCCGATGATACCTACAGATTTGCCATTTAGATTTAAAAGACTTCAGTTTCCGATAAAGGTTTGGGCAAACATTTAATGTAACCGGAGTGGATTTGAGTAAGCCATGTTTTTTACACGGACAACTGTACGTAGCCCTATCACGTGTTACATCGAAAAGAAACCTTTTTGTCCTTGCAGAGGGAGGTACGCATAATATTGTATACAAAGAAATTTTTTGATGTTTGTCCAATAAAAAGTTTTGATTGCAATTGTATGCAACATAAAATTGTTATTTTTATGAGTTTGTATATTTAGGAATTAAAGTAAATGCAAAATAAAACTACTTCAGAACCAACGTAACTAATAGTAAATAGTTTCTTATACATATCCATAAACAGAAAGTGCGTGGCGAAGCCTCGCGCAACCGTTGCCAGCTAGTAATTAATATAAATAAAATATTAGAACTATATTTTTATTGAACTATAATTGAAAATTAGACCAAAGCGAGTGTAAAGGTAGTCAACATCAACACAGCGACAAAACGTGATTAGCAAACGCTCCTATACGGTGCTCTTCAAGACTCAATTTTTATTCCATATTCGGAGTGCTCCTTCGAGGTGTTGCTGTGGGAGTTCCTGCTTCGGAGCGGCAGAATTGGAAAAAATGTTAATGCTTCGGCGGAATACAGCCGTACCAGAACTTCCAAATACGTCCGCTAGATGGAGACTGGCGTTGGTTTAACATTTTTTAAGGTTTAAGCGCTAAAAAAGAAATGCTTCAGGCAAATGGAGTATTCCGATCTTAATTCCATTTCAGTTAACCCGCTACTTAGCAATTAAGAAGAGTATACTGCAGCTAAATTTATGCGCCACTATTTGTTGCTTACTTTTCGGCGTACACCATTTTGTTTTCCTCAGAGCGCTGGTGCGCTGTTGCCTTCGAATAAGGAATTTTTGTGCCGCTTGGCTTGCATGTTTTGCAATCACTTGTACAACATGCCACGCAATCCTTGGCACAACGCGGCAGTATAGCGTTAAGCAACCGAAAGAGAATTTTTGGTTTTGGCTGGCTTCCGACATGCGCCAACGAGCTGGACTTAGGTGACTTGTGACAGCTTGGTGTGGCCAGATTTATTGGGTGGAACGTAAAGTTTGCGAAGGGGTTGAGAATTCGATGAGCGAATCGATAAGCTAGCTAGCTACAAAAGCTGAACAGCTGAACTCGTTCGGCGGTGAGAACAAAAAGAAAAACAAAAAACAAAAAGCAAAAGAAAACAAAATCAAAACCAAACAAAATGCCAAAACGCCAAAAATGTGAAACAAGTTAAAGAACTAATTTCGTGTCTGAGGCGCGTATTTGTGGCGGAAATTTTTGGGAATGATTACTCGTTGAGGGTGGAAGGAAGAAGGATGAGTGAAATAAATAGATTTTCCGTAGGCATGCTACGTATTGTTGAAAAATGTATGCCTCCCCTCCCGCCATCCACCGACAGCCAACCCATTTTGTGCGCTCGCCTCCATGGGCTGTGCGTGCTTAGGTCCTCCGTCTATTTATGTTCATGAATTTATCTATAAACGATTGTTGTAAATATTTTTGTATATGCGGGTTTGATTCTACACCCTCGCATGCAAGCCAGACATCTCTTAGATTTGTACAAGATAATAATAACAATTGTGACGGTCATTAGTTAACTTAATTGCCGCATGCGTTCTACGTGTTCACCAAATTCACTCGCACTTAGATAGTTAGCACCAGTATCAAAGTTGCGCCAACATGCCATGCCATGCCATGCCATGCCATACCATGCCATCAATAGTTGGTTGCCACATTAAGCCTAATATTTCGTGCCTTCACACATCACCCACCCACATTCGTCCCATTCCACTGACTGAACTCGAATTTGTAGTATTTAATTGCTTTACCACAATAAAAGATTAATTACGTGCATAAATAATATCGAGTGTATTTAAGTGAATGAATTAGACAAGTTGAAGCTGTAATCTATTACTTAGCAACTTACGTGCTTACTTATCGGAATTTAACTTACCTTTAGGCATGTAACTTTATATTGTGTTTACGTAAATAGCTAGTTTTACGAAATCGAAATGTTATCCTCAAGCCTTCGCTCAACAAAGTGATGGAGGTGATGAACCGGCACTTGTTGAAAGAATCGTTCAGGTTTGTCGAAGGTGGTCAATTGGTATGTGCAAATGTATGTAGATTGAAGACTAATCAATCAGTCGGTTGACCCAAGTAAATATCGAGCTAAGAAGAAAAAATTCGGTCCGCAGCATTAACAGCCTCACTGTTGGTTGACAGAACGATTGCAGTTTAAGATGAGAGTAATATACTTATATTTTTACGTGATAAGTTCCAAAAGATAGTGGCTTGAACTATAAAATTTATTGATATTCCTATACAATCCTATTCAATACACTTTTACTAGCCATTAAATCATTTTGAGTGCGATAAAAAAATGATATTAAAAATAAAAAAAAATTGTGCATCATTTTTTTTTTGTTCAGAAATAAAAATTAAGTATCAGGTAATATTTTTTTATGAGGAGTACAAGTATGGCTTAGCCGCGGAGGTCGTGGGTTCGTTCCCCGATAGAAGAAGTCTCAGAAGAAGTCCGTAATAGCTATAATTTCTACTATTGTTGTTTTTTCTATAGATTTCAAATAATTTTTTTAAATTAATAAAAAAAGCCTTGAGCACATAAAAAATTATTGGTTTTATTTAATATGCATTATGTTTTAAGTTATGATTTTTTAAACTATAATAAAGCTAGTTTTGGTGTGTTATTTTTCTTTCTAAAATATTGATTTTTTTTTGTAAATTGTTATTTCTTGATACATTTTTTTTATCGAAAGTATTTTGTGTTTTTTTTGGCAGATCGAAAAACTTAAAATTAAACGCAAAAAATAACTATTACTTTTAGTAAAAAAACTAAAACTAATAAAACCATGATTATTTCTGATGAAAAAATCAATTTCATAAAATAATTATTAGTTTTAATCAAAAAATATTATTTACAAAAAAAAAAAAAAAATATTTCAGAACGAAAAATAACACATGAAGAAGTGGTGTATTTTTGATCAAAAAGTTTTAATTCGATAAATGATTTTTTTCTAAGCTATTAATTAAAATCTAAAAAAGGGTTAGAGTAAAATTTTGCTTCTTTTATATTTTTTTCTTTTTTTTTATATATTTTTTTCATTGAAAATCTAAAAAAACACTGTACAGCAGCTACGTTCCAATAGAGTTGCCATGGTATTTTTCTGAAAGCGGACAATGTACAGATCCTTTTTTCTGACCAAGCCTATAGTGCAGACATGCTGTCTGAGTTGTTTTTTAATATTTAGTTATAGGTTAAGAGGGTCATAAGGGGCTTTTGTATCCAAAGTACAAAAATTTGAAAAGTTAAAAATTTGATGCCTAAGGATATTTTGTTCCTTATAAAAAGTGAAACATTTAAAATCTACACATTGACTCGTCATTAAGACTCCTTCTGCCACTTTTCTGTTGCAAACGAAATATCTAAATTTGTTGTACTCTTTCTTGTGGGTCGGACGACTCCACTCTGATCGATTCTCCTTTTGACAGACCCAAAACCTCT
The DNA here is from genome assembly GCA_951828415.1 of Anomoia purmunda. Classification (NCBI taxonomy): domain Eukaryota; kingdom Metazoa; phylum Arthropoda; class Insecta; order Diptera; family Tephritidae; genus Anomoia; species Anomoia purmunda. The sequence continues at coordinate 8,341,313 of OX639994.1, forward strand.
TTATGAAGGCCCTCACAAAGCGATAATAGCTGATTATAGCAATTCAATGGTTCTTGTTTTTGAAACAAGTTTTTAGACTCACCTTAAGCTGATCTCATTTATGCCCAAATGTTAATGTAACTCTAAGCACAACTAGTTTTGGAAATCCTATCATAACTATCTATTCTCCAGTAGTGCCCTCTATACAATCTTGAAATTTTCATTCATGTTGACCCCGCTTCGTCGCCCTAAGCATGGTTCATTATATATCGATTCTCTTTCCAAACAAAATCGTTTCGGCCATTCCTATAACATGAAATACAAACGGGAAGATTACCTCTACACAGCATCCAAACTTTTCATTTCCGGCGGTGTTTACCCTCGTTCGTGAAAAACTTACTACAGCTCGACACTCACATTTTTAGTCGACCGTCTGAATTTATGACACTATGTATACTATCTTTTTAACAAATTGAGAAAATGTAATATATTTTGTTACGGGTATTTAACGAGAAGTTCGAAAAATTAATGATATTAACGTCTCGTATCTCCGTATCAGTGTATTTGCACTATTATATATAATTTGAAGATATGCCATTGGAATTCAGTAGGCATGCAGTCTCAGCGTTCTCCCAAATATTCATAAAATAATCAGAATTCAATTTTTTAACAGAAGAGAGAATTTCGCTAAAGAAATCTAATGTCAGCTAGCGCAAAAAAATTTATGGAAAATAGATATTAAATATTAGAGGATCTGCACACCACCGTAACATTTCTACTAGAACGAAAAATTTTACATCAAAGAAAGGCCAGAGCTTGTAATAATTACCCCAATGAGGTGTAAAAGTGAACACATTTAGTTACATTATTGGTCCAACGAGGACAGGGTTTCTTTTCATATTTGAGCGGTTAATAAAACGAGCAATACTTACTTTTTTAGACCGTTTATTAATAATAATTGTAAAAGTGTATAAAATAGATTTTCACATAGACAGTCGTAGTTGCCACCTTTAAGGATTTATCACATTATTTATATTGAATTATAAAAGAACTGACTTTCATCCCTATCTCTTTGCAGGATATCAAACGGCATGATCAAGGTGTCTATCGCTGTCGCATAGATTTCCGTACAAGCCAAACACAAAGCTTCCGTTTCAACCTCACTGTCATAAGTAAGTTTGAATACTTGAAGAGTTAACTATTTATACAAATAATTATTAAGATAATTTTATACAAACAAAAAAAAAACACTAACCTACTAGCAGTTAATTTGAATTTTTTCAAAGAATGCCACTATTCAATCACTATGTTGAATCAGTTGCTGAACTCGAAAATCAATTTTTAGTTTTTTATAGTATTTTTTCGCTTTTTGATGTAGTTTTTGCAATCCATATCGCCAAATAACTAGGAAACTTGTTTACCATGAAACGAGGCGATATAATTAGCAGGAGGTTATTAAATTTTCAAAATTACTGGCATAAACTCCGTTTAAAAAATTCATAGAATTTGGGATATGTATCGAGATTTTCTAAAATCATTTCTTTATGTATAAATATTGAAAAAAAAAATCAAAGTAATTTAGGAAACAAATTCATAAAACCTATTTGGAAGATTTTTCTTTTTCTAATTCAAAGAAATCAATATAAATAAAAAAGTTATCAGCAATACATTTACAAATAAACGTAAATTTATTTATATTCGAATTAATATGCTCAGTGTTTTCAGTTCATTTTAGGATAGGAAGTCCCTGAAGAAACCAATTTTTTATTTGTTTTTTTTTTTGTGAATTTTCTTGTGAATTTTTTTGAAGAAAAAAAATTATTGAGATTAATTTAGAATACGAAGTTTTTTACCAACATTTAAAATGGCATTTTAAATTTTTATCAATTAACTCTCAACGAAAACTTCAAAGTTAACCTGGGCATACACTGAGAAAAGTGCGAGTATTTAATTTTCAGAAAATAAATTGAAAGTTTTTTTTGTGATTTTTTTTTTTTTTTTAATTATGGCCCAAACCCTTTGTCGCTTCAGTTACTTTTATACTTATTTTTCAAATACTCTTTTTACCGTTAATTTGCCCAAAAATAAAAGTATACAAAAACTGGCGCTTACAACGCTATTTGAATTCCCATTTGAAATCATAGAATGTATTGGCTTGGTTTTTTTGCTGCAAGAAAATGTCTGGATTATGAAATTAAAAATGTAACTCTGAGCTACTTATCTTCTTATTTATAAATTTGACTCTGGCTGTTCTGCAAGTGGGCCATAAATTATTGAACAATTTTCTCAACTCAAAACTCTAGTCGATTGAGATGAAAACGATTCGATTACACTACTTTACAAATATTTGATAAATGCGTGGGATCTCGTGGGAAAAGTGTCTTTTCATTTTTTTTTGCCAAAGAAGCGTTTTCGAGAAATAGGCAAAACCCCTGCTTTTCAGGTCCTTTTGCAGTTATTGCCAAAAAGAACTCCTCTTTGCACTGATATATCTTTAGTGTAAATCGGAATAGTACTTTCGATCTACATGAAAAAATAAGAACGTTTTGAGCTTTTTCGAAAATTGTTCATTTGTGTTCACTCTTTTTATAGAATAAACTTTAAATAAAAAATGATTAAAAATATTTTGGTGAAAGCGAATTTCATTACAAAAAAGTGAAGCATAAAAGCACTTGAATCGAACAGAAACAAAATGTAAAAGCTATTACAAATTAAATAAAAGCGCCCATCACGTCTAGATAACGGGTGTTGAAGTTTTTGTATTGGTTGGCATTTTCTCAATGTTTTCTAATACCAGCATAAAATTATACAAATTTTGGTATCCAAAACGTTTACATTCTTATCGATTTTCAAACTATTAGGGTCAGTTTTATGCTAAATTTTTTTAAAAATTTCATAAATTTTCGAGTTATTGTGAGCTATAATTTCTGATTTCAAATCTCAATTTTGAACCTCTTGGCACGCCAAGCGGCGTTGTTTCCCAACGCAAATTTCTTATTTCGCTTGATAAAAGTTATTAGCCCAATTTTTTGTACACGTTGTCTGATGAGAGTTATTCCATCTTCACCCGTATCTGTGTGTTTATCTTTTACTGTCTCTTTTTATTTATCTTCATTTTCATATTTATCATCGCTTCCACCTTCACTTCCATGTGCATCTTCTTTAAGTTCTTCTCCATCTTCATCTACATCTTCATCTCCATCGATATCTTTTTCTGACGACGTTTATGAGACAACGTAAAAAATAAACGTAGTCCAAGAACTGTTGACAAGTAATGCAAAAAATTTATGTTGGGAAACTACTCTAATATATAAAAATATTTCTCTTACATAAGAGTTATCGGTAAACTTAAAAAGCGAACGTTAAGGTATAAATCTTTTCAGCGAAACCAAAACTAATTTCTCAGCTATTAACTGTTGGCTGGCAACGGTTTTGCGATAAAACTTTTTACTGTTATGTCGCTGGTGAAAATATTCTAACAATATTTTTTTTTCATAAGTTTTTTTAAATTTGTTTTGCAAAACACTTATTTTTTCAAAATTTTTAAATGATTATTTAGTTTAGTTTGTAAATATTTATGCGACTCATAATCTAATATAAAATTTATTTTTAAATATATTGAAATAAAAAACATATGCTTTCTGAAAATGGCAATTATTTTCCAATTCAATTAAAAAACTCCATTCCCACTTTGCAGTACTTCCTGAACTACCCATCATATTGGATCGTTGGGGACGACAACTGAATGGCTCGGTGCTTGGACCCAAGCAAGAAGGCGATGATATCGTCATTACCTGTCGTGTGGTGGGAGGTAAGCGAAAATTAACAAAAAAAAAGAAGAAAAATTAAGTACTCTCAATTTGTATACGCGCTTGAATAGCAAGTGCAACAAATGTGGCTAAAATAAAAGCTTTCACTTAGATTATATTGATTACATTTTTTTTTATTGAAGCTACGAACAACTTCATTTCTGAAACCAATTTCCTGGCCAATTTTTTAGCAGGAAAATGGATTAAGTACGGTTTTTCGCTAGCACAAGCTAATTTATTTCCAACCACACTTTGTATTAAACTTATTGCGCCATTTACATACTTATGCGAAACTTTACTAAATATATTCATATGTGTGTGTATTTGTTTAACTTTTCTTTATCTTTTTCTTTTTTCTCTACACACACCTGCCGCCTTGCCGCCATTTCAATTGGCTACCTACAACCGCAATGCGCAACAATGATTTACAAAAAAAAAAAAAAACCAATACTAAACAACAACAACAACAACAACGACAACAACAATATCCTTGTTTGCCTACTCATCGATTCCGTCGAGTATAGGCCGCCCACAACCACAAGTACGCTGGCTCGTAAATGGTCTACTTGTCGACAATCAATACGAACACAATTCCGGCGATGTTATCGAGAATAGGCTGCTTTGGCCGTCGGTTCAACGGACTGATTTAAATTCCGTTTTTACTTGTCAAGCATTGAATACACAATTAGATAAGCCTAAGGAGAAAAGCTTTTTACTTGATATGCATTGTAAGTCTGTCTGTCTCTACGTTTGGTTGTATGTTTGTGTTTTTTTTTGTGTGCTTTATTTTTGTATTTTCGTTTTCGTTTTGCCTTGGAGTAAGGATTAAAAGAACGCAGGAGTGTTGTAGTAAACTAAAATAGCTCGTGACTGCACCAAACTGGGGTCCCAGAGGTCGGAGCACAAACAACAAACATATGGCAGTTCGTACGTACAATAAGTTCCGTAGAAACAACAACAGCAAAAAACCAAAGAAACACAAATGGAAATTGGAAGTTTGTGGCAAGAGGAATGCAATTGGTGGAGGTGGAATGGTCGCCTCGTGGCACACGTGTGCCAAACTATTAAGCCTGTCTAACAAATGAAAATAAACAAAAGTTCACGCACACACACACACACACACACACACACACACATAAGGTGCTACCAATACCAGCATGTCCCACACAACTCGAAGTATGCTAACATATTTTGATGTTCTAATTAGGCAAAGGTACTCACTCGCTTGTTTGCGTCGTGCAAATGCGAGAGTATGTGCATGTGTGTGTGTGTGTGTGCACAGTGGTATTATGTTGATAAAAAATAAATTTTTAAACCACCGAATTTCAAAAATCTAATGTTGCAATTTAAAAGCGAAATGTCTGGACTAAGTAAAGTTCAATATCTTGTTTTAGAAAAAATGGAGGAAAACAATCAAAAAAATTAGAAAAAATGGAAATTTTGCATGCATATAAAAGAGATTTTACTAATTTTTTTTTATGATGCTGAAATATTTTGAAAACGGAAAAAAAATTTGGGAAAAATGTCACTTTTTCTGCTACATATTTTTTCTATTATATTGACGATATTTTTAAATTTTTTTTGGCACCATGAATCACTCGCTCTATATTTTGCCAAAAAACGTATGAACCCGTGCCAACATTGCGGCATTTAGTAAAGGGGTTTAAAGCCCCCTCATACCGCCACGCTGGTGTCTCCCTTTCATCGCCGCGCTCGTTAGCCATACGCGTAGTTGGCTGTTTGTTTAGCGTTTGCAGTTCTTACCAATTTTTTGTTTGTTTGTTGTTGTTCCTGCAACCGGAGCCGCGCTACGCAAAATATATAGTTCCGCCGTTCGTCTAACTTTTTTGTACACTACTTTTCTCGCTAATCAATTTTTTTTTCCCCAGTTACTATTGTTATTGCTGCAAAGATGTCTTTGTTTTTGTTTTGACAATTTTTTTTTTTCCAATTCTGTTATTTGTTTTTGTAGTGAAACCGCTGACGGTGAAAATAATTGAGCCACCCAATTCGATGGTAGCGGATCGTCGCTACGAAGTCATTTGCGAATCAACCGGTTCACGTCCGAATTCCATCATCACCTGGTACAAGGGAAAACGGCAGTTGCGGCGCACAAAGGTTAGTGTTTGCGTAGAATGTTGGCACAAAAAATGCAAATACATACATACATACACACATATCCAATTTGGTTAGTCGTCCATTTTACGAGTGCGGAAAGTACGCGGAAACTAAACATTTTTTACAATTATCTAGGTTATACTAATACTGTGACCAGTTGACTGTTGGGTGAAATGCCATAAATAATGAAAAGGGTGCAACTTTCTGATTAGAATGCGTGTGGTGTACGCAGTAATCGTGTGTGTGTGTGTGTGGAAATGCATGCGTCCACTACTCTTAATTATAATGTAAAATGTATATTGAGGACAAAGTTTAAGTTAGTCATATGAAAACTACGCCCCCTACAATATTGCGCTGGTTACCCGGGAGCGAACCACTTCGTTGACGTAGTGATCTTTGAATCTGCTCTTAAGTTGATTGTGGCTATTTCCGAGCATGCTGGGCAGTGACAGATGAGGTGCTCTACCCTCTCCTCTTCAGCAGTAGTCCGACCTGCTCATTCTCAGTCTCAGAGCATGTAAGAATGGAAACCTCGTTTCAATTTAACCATGAACTCTGCGTTGTTTTTCTAATAACTAAAGGTAGGTTTAAAATGCGCCAAGGATGAAGCTCTGACATCTTGCTTAGCAGTGCTGAAGGCTTTCTTATATTCTATACGAAGCTTATCCAAGGACCACCAGACAGCCTGTAGGGTTCTTTTATTTCCTTCTTGGGACATGCTTTGATCAGCGCTGCTTGACAGTTCTTACCAAAAACCTAACCAAATAGTCGAGTTCCTCCCGCGTTACTGGTATGTTAGATTATTCAGAAGGCAGATTTTTAAATAAAAGTTTTCCGTAACACCCCCAGTTAGTCTTTCCAATATTTTGTATTTCTTTAGATACGAGGGAGCAACTCTTCTATACTAAATTCTATGAACCTATGGTCGAAGAAAGAATGCTCTTTCAGGACTTTCCAGACCAAAATCTGATCACTAAAAGTATCGTTTGCAAGAGAAATGTCAAGAGCTTCCCTACGGTTAGTTCAAAATAGAAAGGTTCGTATTGAGTCTATAATTAAAGAGTAGTTCACCTAGTTTATTAAAGTTGGTGCTGCTCCATTGAGTGTGGCTCACCACACATCGCATCGCATCTCCTCCAAGAATTACCATAGTATCCCGTGGGTTGGTTTCCCTCACTCGCTACGCTAGTTTTGTGAACGGAAATAACCTGGGTGGTTTAGAGCCAGGTAGAAGAATGCGAACCTGTACCTGTTGGGCTCTACTAACTGGCTGATCGTGGTGATTTCTCCAGCGCTAAATTGTGGTAAGATAAAACAATTTATGTGTCTTAGAAGAAACGGTCCCTCATAAATCGGTCACGCATTTTTTATATGACTGCGTATGCATAGAAGCGAATGGACATTTCAAATATGTATTGAGTTCTTCTGCTCCACATTTTGCAACCATTGGCAATCTTATATCCACGCAAATTATATTCCTCAAATATCTGCATGCACTTTTAAATTAGTATGTACTCATGGGTCTGTCGGCAATTTCAACATTGCGGCGTGGTCTTCTTTACCGTTTTCACTATGCCATTAATACTTAGCATGCAATGTGTATTTTCCATTGTTTATACGGCCATGTTTTCAGTGAACTCCCGCCTTTGAATGGCAACGCCGTCATGCTGCATTAACTCGCCCTCAACACACGCGTGTGTGTATTTGTGTTTGGAGCTCTGTATTTGTTTGTATTTACTACCAGCCATAGTGTGGTGGGGGTGAATGAAATGAGTGGGTTCGCTAGCGTAAATGTATTGCTTGTTACTTGTGTGATAATATTAGCGTACTTGCTATGTAATTTGCAATAAGCAATTTAAAAGCGGAAATGAAAATTTCACTACAAAATGCATTGTGCCTGCTGTGTAGTTGGTGGGGTGGTGCAAGTGCGAATGTATCGAGAATAAGTGGTGTAGAAATACCCTGTCGGAAATATAAGCAATTTAAAAAGTATTTTTTTACCAACTAAAAGTGGTTGAAATTCTTTCTTTTCTTGTAAGCAACTACATAACTTTATTAACATGGCGATGTCCTACGAATTAGTAAAAACAGTGATAGAAAGTAGTTCAAATAGTGGTAGTAATTAGTAGTAGAATTAGTTAAAACAGTGGTCGAAATAAGAAAAAAAAAAGTTGTAGAAAGTAGTAAAAATAGTGGTAGAACTTAGTGAAAATAGTGAACAAATTTTTTTAAAATAGTGGTAGAAATTAGTAAAAAAGTAGTAGAATGTAATTAAAATAGTGGTAGAAATTCGTAAAAGCAGTGAAAGAAATTAGGAAAAATAGTGGTTGAAATTAGTAAGAAAAAGTGATAGAAAGTAGTAGTAACATTAACAAAAATAATTGTAGAAATAGTAGTAGTAGGTACAAATAGTAGTAGAAAGTAGTGAAAATAGCGGTAGAAATGAGTGTAGAATTAATAAAAATAGTAGTAGAAATGAGTAGAAATACTGGTAGAATTTAGTAGTAGCATTAATAAAAATAGTTGTAGAGATGAGTAAAAACAGTTGTAGAAAGTAGTGAAAATAGTGGTAGCAATAAGTGTAGCATTAATTAAAATAGTAGTAAAAATGAGTAGAAACAGTAGTAGAAATTGGTAGTAGCATTAATAAAAATAGTTGCAGAAATAGTAAAAGTAGTGGTAGAAATAAGTAAGGATAGTGGTAGAAATTAATGTAGCATTAATAAAAATAGTTGTAGACATGAGTAGAAATAGTAGTAGAAATTAGTAGTAGCATTAATAAAAATAGTAGTAGAAATCAGTAGAAATTAGTAGAAATATTAGTAGAAATTAGTAGTAGCATTAATAAAAATAGTGGTAGAAGTTGGTACAAATAGTGGTAGAAAGTAGTGAAAATAAAGTAGAAATGAAATGAGTAAGTATAGTCCAAGAAAGCCGTTTTGACGCCACTTTCGTTACGCGATGTAAAAAATCACTGCCGCTAAAGAAGTTTTACTTGAAAAAAAAACAACACTTTCATTTCGACCAGCTATAACTCGTTTTGAGACTGTCTGCTTTTTTCCGACAGGGTATCTAGATATAACGCATATTTATGTATGCATGTTTGTATGTATGCATTTGTTTGATAATGTATGCGCTAAGCAATAAATATATTTCTGACGGCTCTTGCAAATCTAGTGGGCGTAGAACTAGCTTTCACTATTGTTGGACATAAATTTGCTGCCTAAGTGTTGAAATATATAAATCAAATGGCGTTAAATAACATGTCTAACCCAGTTGGTTACAAAAAAAAAAAACAAAAACACCAAAAAAGAACGCAAAAGCCGACAGCACATAAATTTTTATCGAGGTTTTTCGATTTGCATTTCATTCTTTACACTCTCTGTTTTTTTTTTTTTGTAATTTTTTACAGGACGATATCTCGAAGAATGTTACGCGCTCAGAATTGAGTTTTGTGCCCACCACAGATGATGATGGCAAATCCATAACTTGTCGCGCTGAGAATCCCAACGTTAATGGGCTATACTTGGAGACAATGTGGAAGTTGAATGTCGTATGTAAGTAAAATTTGTAATGAAAGTAAACACAATTTTTTTAAATTGATCGGCTTTAAAACCGCTCTGTTTGCAATTATTTTTTGGATAAGAACTTAGAGAAAATCTGGAATCTTAAAAAAATTAAAGCTAGCTTCTCAAGAGCTCAGGCGCAGACTCATACTGAGTTCCCATTAAATAACATCATGTTTGTCTGAGATATCCATGCAATTTTTGGTATTGGTATACGAACGTTGGGATAATACACTAGTCATCAAGTGACCCATATGAAACTCCAGTGAAACCGCCTCCCCGGGAGTACTCTCGCATTTCGTCAGGGAGAACCCGTGGCATAAAATTTGTCTCCATAATACCGTTTCCATATTCCCCCATCCACATCCAGGATTAGGAGTTCAAGGGCATTTGCCAATGGGAGCTCTGGGCGAGATTTTCCTCTGGAATAAAAACAATAGTAAATTAATAAGTGGTGGAGTTGCTCTAAGCTCTACCATTATTTCCCACTAAGCATTTCGTTCGCTGCCAATGCTTTACCAAGCGCGCGTCATCAATTCTCATCCATTTTATGACGTTTCGGATCTAAGAACGTGTCGCAGAATGATGCCTAAGTCTTTTAATCATATTCGAGCCCTTCGATTGATCTATAGAAAGAAGTCGATGTCTTTTAGACACATTTGATCCCTATGCTTTGCTCTGCCTACACTTTCGTTATGATCACCTCCGCTTTTTATTCCAACCCCAACTGATATAGTGTGGGCTTCCACCGGTCCCTCCGTGTTAGCAGTAGCTCCGACTTTGTTGAGATTCACCTGCTGTACTGTCGGTGCACAAACCGCAAATCTGTAGTAGCGGAGGAGTCACCAGCCGTGTTGTCAGTGCACATGCGATTGGTCGCTAGTCATACCGATATTGATAGAGTCGGTGGCAGTGTCACCAGCCGCTCACAGCTATCAAAAAATGCTGACTCCGTTCGATTGCGACTTTTTCAACTGATCTCCTAAAATTGAGAGTCGCCGACAATATCTTCGTTTATCTGCTCTCTCCCTACCCAGGAGTTTTTCTCCTTCGGCATGAAAATCTGCTAGCCTACGGGTACACCAAATCATTTGCCGATGACTGTTCACTAATGGCTACTGGCAAGTAATTGAAATCACAAACCTGGCGCTCTTCTTTACTAACATAAACATTGCCCTCTCATCTACCTGGTCCTCGGCGATCTTTATTAGAACATGAACGAAAAGAGTCAGGCTGAGGCCTAACATCCCTGTCGACGGAACGCTCAAGTCGCTCGCCGTCAGCACCTACGGTAAAGATAAAGAAACGTTGTTGGCTACATACAAGAGGATTGATCGGCCAGTTTTAAACTATGCTGCACCAATTTTCACGCGCGGAAGCAGTAAGATTCCATGAGGAAGCTACATACCAGCCCAGACGCCGCACTTCGAACTGTGAACAGTTAGGGAGCCCAAGTAGACAGTGTGATATTGAAATAGTCAAAATTGGGAGAAGGAAGGTGGTTAGATAACAGTTGGAGAAATTATTACGGACTAGAAAATTGAGTTTAGGACGGAATCCATTTAGTTTCCTTCATAATTAGAAATCAATGCCCAGACTCTGTAAGACAAAAAAACGGTGGAGCTCTATTAAAACGAGCAATCCATCTAGACTTTTCTTTAATTTCAAATAAAACACTTAAAGCGGACTGGATATGGAAATCTTCATTGGTTCCAGATATAAAAATCTCTGACATTTACCTAAAAAAAGTTGTTCAAATATTGGTGGCTGGTTTATCGACGAAGACTTTTGACTTCACATACCTTCAAAGACGATCCATGAGGCCAGTTGATAGGTCCGAAACGCGAAAGAGCTGCTAATGAAAGTTTTCTCTCAATAAACAGCTGAAAAATTTGGAGACGTTGTCGGGGTGTGCGCGTTTGCATGATGAATTGTCAAATAGTACTGAATGAAAATAATATGACAGTATGACACTATCCCGTGTAATTTCAAATTCAGAAAGCCCCAATTCAAATTCTGGAAGTTACAAATCAAATTCAGTATTTCCATTTCAAATTAAGAATTTTCATTGCACATTTAGAAAATTACAATTCAAATTCAGAATTTTCATTTTAAATTTAGAAAATCAATTTCAAATTTAGAAAACCCTAGCTCGAGTTCAGAAAGTGGCAATTCAAGTTCAGAATTTCCATTTCAAATTCAGAAAATACAATTCAAATCCGAAATTTCCATTTCAAATTCAGAAAGTTGTAGTTCAAATTCAGAATTTCTCTTTTAAATTCAGAAAACTACGATTCAAATTTGTAAAGTTATCACTTAAATTCAGAACTTCCATTTCAAATTCAGAAAGTTACAATTCAAATTCAGAAAGTGCTAACTTAAGTTTAGAAAAACTCAAATTCACTGGAGATTTTATGTTGAATAGAAGCAGTTGTGTCAGAAAATTTAAATTTTTTTTTCATTTTACACAGTATACATGCATACATACATATTGTATTATTTTACACATATACAAAATAATTTCTGTTTCTGGCTTGTGTTATTATTGTTACTGAAATAAATGTTATATGAAAATAAATACAATATATAGAGCTGTAGACTAAATTTTAAACTTATTAAATTTATTAATAAATAACTATAATATATGTATGTGTATATATAACTCCTTAAATTGAATGCAAGGTATAAACAGCTTTCAGAAATACTGAAATATAATTCCAACTTTCTGATATTAAAATAGAAATGCTGAGCCTGAATTGTAATTTTCTGAATTTAAAGTAGAAATTTTAAATTTATATTGTACTTGTCTGAACATGAACTGTAATTTTTTGAATTTGAAATGGAAATTCTGAATATGGATCGCAACTGAAAAAGGTGCAACTCAATCAACCTATAGTAAGGTTTTAACCTAACAGCCTCAGCATTTGCAAGTCGTAACAACTGCGGAAAAGCTCCCATATGTTAAATTTGTAGGAATAAAATCCAAATCTTAATATTAAACCGCTGTATTTATTAATAGGTTTATAAAGTATATGCAAAAATAAATTTTATGCTACATTTTCCCTATTTTCAATCTCTTTGTTTTATACAGATCCGCCTTTGGTTACGCTGCGTTTGGGTTCCACGCTCACTCCCGATGATATTAAAGAAGGTGATGATGTATATTTTGAGTGTCACGTACAATCGAATCCTCAATGGCGGAAGCTCTTGTGGTTACATAATGTAAGTAATTTGTTATATTTATGTAAAAGTGCGCTCGATACATGTACAGATATGTATTTTGTATTGGTGGTTTACTGTTAGCGAACAAATTAAATGTCTGCAGGTGTATGTTGTCGTGCGTGTGTTCGTGTGTGTGAGTGTGTGTGTGTCGTTCCGGAAATGGAACAGGAGCTGGAAGATAGTCGGTACATTTAATGCTCTGAGCAGATCTCAGCGAAAGTATATATTTTAGTTGCTGATAGAATTGATGACGAAGTAGAGACAGTTGCGTTCATCAAAATATAAACGTAAAACGATAAGAATAATTTTAATGGACGGTTTAGCGAATGTCTTTAGCCTGATCTTCGGCAAGTGTAAATCCATTCTTTCGGCATGCTCTCCTAATACCCATTGCCTGGTTTCTTTGTTCATTCCTAAAAGATACCTGTTTTAGGCTGTTCATAGGATACCCAAAATAGCCGCACAATCTTATATGATCCTGCATGGTCCAATCTCTGTTTAGCTTTTGAGTAGTAAAATACGGTAATTATGCTTTTGAACTCTACAAGCGTGGCACCCATGCCCACGCCATGTGACACGGTCAATGTAAGTAGATCCACAACCCGCCGGTTCATCCGCTGTTTCATTACCGTAAATTTTGCTATACATCGGGATCCATATTAGGGTAAACTCGAACTTGTCAGAAATTGAGGCCAGCTCTCTTCTACACTCATCTACTAGTTGGTATCGGGTGCATTTTGCTTTATGCATCTTACTCTCGTTTATTACAAGCATTTCGTTTGATTATATTTCGTATTGAAAATCGCTGTGCCAACCCTGCATTTCATCTTTGACCCGCCTCCAATGGTTAGCTCCTCCCTTGAGGAGATATCGAAAATGATAATACGCTAATGCAATGGTTTGGTCCCGGGTGAGCGAAGCAACATCGTAGGGGAACGCAGTCTATATATGACATCAAATTGGGCTACTATGAGTAGGAGGTGTCTCTCTTATTCTTTCTTGTTCTCCATTCTTTAAAGCCATTAAAATATATATTTGGAGGCAAATCTATTTCCTTCGTGCGAGTTCTTTAGGTTTCGGAGTTGTTCGCCGAACTCAGGTCGGGAGACTAAATAAATCGGCGATGCCGTTCTTTTGTTTAATTTTAACAATTGGCGGCACATAATATACAACAATTAAAAAAACACTAAAACTAGAATCTGCTTAAATCCGGAGAATATGTTCGATAAGATAGAGACGGTGGATTTTTTTGGTAAAAAAGTTCTCCAAAAACTTATCGGCCGCTAGAATTGCAGACAGTAAATACATAAATCTCTTCGGTTTAACACAGACAATTCAGATATAGAGAGCAGCGTGGCAATCGGGAGAAGTCTTCAAGTATAGGCCATGGGGCTGTTCACCGGTCATCTCGTTATCTGTCATGCAATGATTTGAGTGGAAGTGAAGGCGAGTCGAAGATATTAAGGCAAATATTCTGGGAGTTTCTAGCGCTGTGGAAAAGGCTACACATTTTTTTCATGGACACAGAATTTTTTGAGCAACTATAAGATAATAGCTGCCACATGTTGATGGGAATAGGAAGGGAACATGAAACCACTAGCGATTACAATGGCTTTATTTACGAGCCCAACTTAGGGTAGCATTTTGGGTCGGTATTAGTATTGAAACATCTCTTAAGTTTCTGTAATATAATTGTATGATACAAAAGAAAATTTTTTAGAATGCCCAGTGAGGGTAAGAAAATGCTTTCTATAACAAAAACAAACTTGAGAGTGACACTTATTTCAATTACGATGTTTATAATGATAGATTTCTATGACATTAAAAAAATCACGGAACTATTTTCAATAAAAAAACCCCTAACGCATTAAGACCACAGTACACACTCCGATAAAATTGAATTGAAGCGTCGTGAATTAGGACCGCATGACATTTTATTCGGTGGTGGTCTCCATGGATTCTGCAAAATGAAATTAGCCCGTAGTCTCCTAGGAAATAAGACCAAGTAAAGTCGAATTCCATTTGGAAACTGCGGGCTAATTTACTTTTTGCATTGCGGGAAGACGGGCTCCGTGAATCAAGGTACAACTCCTTTCGGAAAATGCGGGCTTCGTTCGCGCTTAAACAAATCCTGGTCTGTCCAATACCAGTTACGCTAACCACAGAATGTTTGCCTAGAATTCCTTTCTGCGTAGGCGACCTTCGGGCCTATACATTTGGAGAATGCGGGCTAATTTAACTATTGGATTGTGGCATTATTTTATGGGATCTTAATTTCATTCCCAAGACGGCTTACGTGAATTAAGGCACAACTCCTTCTTAAGCCGGCGACCTTCGTTCGCGTTAAAAAAAATAACACTGGTCGATTCCACACCGGCTACGCTAATCAAAATATTTTTGCGTATAACTTCTTTCTGCGTGGGCGGCCTTCGGATGCACTTCAAAAAAAAAAAAAACAAAATAACCCTAGTTGCTTCAAGACCGGCTACGCTATTCAAAACATTTTTGCGCAGTTTTTCGGTTGTGGCCGTATTTCATTTTCAAAAATGAGTTTAGAGCTCGCGGTCTTATTCAGTTTCCCGGTATTGGTATATGTACGTGAATAACGATAAAAATAACGATAAAGATGTTGAAAATTATCGAAACCGATAATAAAAAAATGGCTACGCCGTTCTTGGTTATGACTTCTAAAATTATGCCCACAAGAATAGCGAAAAATCTAGGTTATGTAAAACAAAATCGATAAACATGTTAGTATATATATCGATAACGATAAAAAATGATGATTAAGGTGCGTCGCTAACAGCGTAAATATATGTATAAAATGTGTAAATGTGTATAGCAATAACGAGAGCGATATGATTAAACATGAATTTATCGATAACAAAACGGAGTACGAATAAGACTTAGAATTCCTATACTAAAAATAATTTTAAAGAATTAATGAATTACATTTATTTTTTAAAAAACTAACTCAGTATATTTTTTGTGAACAATGTTAATTTGTAAACTCTTTTTGATGCTTCAAAATAAAATTTAAAGTTTCTTAAACTCATTGTGAACAAATTGCATAAATGACTTCATGACTTGATTTGGAGTTATAAGAAATAGTAGCCACCAAAAAAAAGAACCATTTTCATGAACGCAGCTGTTAATAAATATCTACATATACATATATCTATGTACGTCTATCTACATCTATGCATCTCTTTTAAATACCGCAAAGCTAAAGTAGTGAGTAGTATGGCATTGCATTCACTAAGACTACGCCTTGGGAATGGCTGCAACTTGCCAAGTGTGTTGATTTCGAATAAGATTTCCATACGTATTTAAAATGTACAACTGCAGTTTGGTGTGCATGTGTGCGTGCGTGCGTCGCCATATTTTAGTTTGCAGCAATCGGGAATACTCGCAAACCACAGAGAATTTCCGTAAATATTTCGCCACAGAAAGCACTTTTAGTAAATGAAAATTTCCCGCTGGCGAAGAGATATATGTAACTGACGCAGTTTGTATGTATGTTTGAATGAATGAAGGTGTTGTTGATATACCAATTTGTGTATGTACATATGTATGTATGTGTGTGATTCGGAAGTGATCTATATATCTTTGCTTACTTTCGCACTTAAGTATTAAAGCTTAAATTTATATGCAAACCTACACCTTTGGCTGAAATAGTTGAAACACTGTGTATTGGGAAGTTGTGAGAATGTTTATTATTATTATTATTATTAGTATACAGAAAGGAGGTGATTTTTCTTCTCAAAAATTATTAAAATTAATTTTCTAACAATCGCCATTTAATTCAAGTTTGAAAATTTTGTTCAATATTCAACAATATTTTTTCATGTTCAAAAAAGAACGGGCAAAGCCCAATGAATTTTCAATGCTGCCATGTGATAAAACAAAAAGTATTATTTTTTAATTTAATTTTTTTTTTAATTTAATTTTGTTTGAGTTTCAAAATTTAGATTTGTGTATTTTTTTTGTTTCAACTGGAACTAAATAAATTTAAAAAAATAAGCAAAGAAAAAATATAGTCTAAACTCACATAAATGAAATATTATTCAAACTTGAGTTTTAAAGTTGTTACCAAAATTTTGTAAATTTTTTTTAAATTTTATAGGAAATTAAATTCTCGTATTTATAGAGTTTTTGGTATAGAATTAGTGTTTATTAAAGTAATAAAAAAAATTACAAAAAAAAAAAATAATGTCAAAACTCCGGCAAAACGAATTATCGTTAACTATATAAATAAAAAAATTAAAGAGAATATGGTACGGAATTTAATTCAAGTTTGAAACTATGAACACAAATTTATTAAAAATAATATAAAAAAATTACAAAAAAAAATAATGTCAAAACTCCGGCAAAACGAATTATCGTTAACACTTCTATATAAATAAAAAAAATTAAAGAGAATATGGAACGGTATAAATAAACTTGTCGAAACTCACAAAAATGAAAAATTATTCAAACTTGAATTTTAAAGTTTTTACCAAAATATTGTAAATTTTTTTTTAAATTTTATATGAGGGTAAAATCTTGTATTTATAGAGTTTTTGCTATAGAATGAATGTTTATTAAAATAAAAAAATAAAATTACAAAAAAAAAACATTGTCAAAACGAAATATTATTAACACTTCCCTGTTATTTAATGAAATAAAAGATAATATAAAACGATTTTTAAAATGCTGCTTAAAAATTTTGAAATTTTAACGATTTATTTTTTTTAAATTTTTCTTGAACTAAGTTGGTTTTGTCGTATAAACAACTGTATTACAAACATAAAATTGTTGTGAAAACTGTGGGCAAAAAAAAAAATTATACAAACTTGATTATTATCTGAAACTGCTTATTGAAAAATTTCTAAAAATTCAGATTTGTTTTTTTTTTTATTTTGCCTAAGTTTACTATTATAATTTAAAAATTTAGCACCGAAAAAAAAAATGGTCGAAATCATTTGCGAAAGTAGGATTATGAAACTGCACACCCGAAAAATTTCTAAAAATTTTGATAACAAATTTGAAATTTTTTTGAACTTTTTGGTTTATTTTTATATATTAAAAAAATTTTAGGAAAAAATAAATAAAAATAAACGTGAGTATTTTTTTGCCAAATTAAAGATGCTATTAAATTGCATAGCAGACATGTTTTTATAAATTCTGATTGGCAGCTTCAATAATTTGTTAAAAATTTTATTTTTTTTTTATATATTACACGAGGTTTGAAATTTGTATTTTGGTTTAGCAAGCACTATATAAAAAAAAACTAAACGAAGAAAAACTAAATTTGCAAAAGTGAAGAAAAAATAATTATTTTTCCAAATTTGAAATTTAACCGATTTTTTTTGTTTGCTTTTAATTTTGAAACAGGTTTGAAACTTGGATTAATATGGTTTCTGTTCTAGAATAATCTTTTATTAACTGTATACACAAAAAAATTAACAAAGAAGAAAAAATTTGCATTGTTTATTTTTTATTTCTATTATTTTGGTCATAGTTGTAAGTTAAAAGTCTTTAGAATTTAACATAATTGTTACATATACATAATGTTGCAAAATATTTGTTCTAAAATATAAATGTTTGTTATTTCTTCCAAAGAATATTCACCTCGAACACAATACCTCCGCCCGCGTCATCCGCTCCAATCAAAGTTTGGTGCTGCAGAAAATCACCAAACACTATGCAGGAAATTACGCTTGCAGCGCCATCAACGATGAGGGTGAAACTGTCAGCAACCAACTACCGTTGCGTGTAAAATGTAAGTATTTGTAGAATGAAAATGCCGCAGGCCATAAAGCGGTCTTACCATAATTTTCCAACCAAAAACAAGTGTTTCTAAAGATTTTGCCTTCTCTTTGTATCCAAAACATTTCGCTTAGATTCAACTCCCCTTTCATTCAACTGTTATAACTTTTTCTCACCCTTCAATCATTCGGTTTTCTGTTTTTGTTTTTTTTTTTGTGCTTGAAAATTCTATTAATGTTAGCTGTTGGCCGCTTGCTGTGCATTAGGTATTCTTAATCAGTATCTGTCCGAAACTTTGTTACGTAGATTGGAAACATCGCAAACAGAGCTAGCAGTTTTCCTTTACCTTCACCTTTTTCGTCGCTTCTAACTAAAATGCCCCTTCAGCTATGTTTGCAACGTTGATGGTTTTGTGTAAAATCAATTATTTACATATTGGCTGGAAGTACTTGGTGTACGTGCTATTTTGAGGAAAAGTGAATTCCTTTTAAGCCCCACAGTAATGCAGGTTAGTTTGGAAATAACACAAAAGATGCTCAATTAGAAATGGCACCAGTATTCTATAATTTCGGTTACGAAGTGAAAATTCTTAGCTCAGCAGAATTTCGCAATGCCTCTCAAATAATCGGGCTTGTTGTTGAGGAAATGATTTAACTAGGGTGACTCATTCGCGAAATCGTGTTTAACTTTACAATCCAACTCCAGAGCTCGCTCGGAGGAAAAAGGAGCTTTCTTTTACACCGACGGGTGCAAAATGAACTGTGAGGTGATTGGGGACATGCTTTCAGAGAAATTGAACGTCTCTACCTCCTTCCGACAACTGTACTTTGCGAGTATATTCCAAGCGGTCAAAGGACAAAATCCTTCACCCCACTTACCACTTTCTTGATCAAAGAGATCAACACGGCACTAGAGGAATGGAAAATTCCACAGTGAGGGTATTATTGGGGTTCCGAACTCTCATATTACCTGGCAGCCCTCGGTCAGACCACGCGAGTCTGCCAAAAGCAAAACTGGCAGCAGCCCGAACACGGAACTTACTGGGAATTCACCATCTCAAAAGCACGGCCTCGTGTCCGAACCATTCTCATCATTCTTTTAACATCTTCCTGTTTCAACGATTTTAACGTCTTTCCTGACGGCGGGTGCGCAAACCCTTCGACTGAGCATTGTTAGCGACAGAAGGGATCACCAAGCTCATTACGGGCAGTGGGTGTGGTTGGCTTGAGAATTAGAGATTGTAGATTCACATCACTTCCCTTAATCTCCGCCCATTGGTAGAGTATTATCAAGCTTAGTGAAGGAGGCAAAATTATCTCCTGGCAACATAGAAATATTCCTCCCTTAACGGGAGACATCTCATTGTAGTAGTGAAGGATTTTGTATAGTAAGGACACAGCCTAAACATCACCAATAACGCCTGCTTGCGAAAAATAACTCTTGGTAATTGATGCTACTTTGGTAAGCAGTAGAAGAGGTCTCTCTCGATGACCAAAAATCGCAATTGCGCTCTACAAATGTCTTCTCATTCCTGTACGTTTATATGGCGGAGAAATATGGCTCATGGCAGGAGAAAATGAGAAGGCTTTGCACCCATTGATTGGCAAGGAAAGGGCGCCAAATGCAGCCTTTACTTTCGACTTTCACATCTTCAATATGCGCGGCACAGTTACCCATGCACCAATCACGAAAGCATCTTCATGGGCTTCTGTTTTTCACTAGTTCTTTTATAGTCGTAATGTGTAAGGAACTGAACTAGATTTCCAGGAGATTGCTTACATTCCGTTTGTGCGTTTATAAAATCCGTTTTTATGAGTATCGATACAAAATACGTATGTACATACATACATAAGTATGTGTAATATTGATGGTGTCGGAAAGCTTTTGTTCATTACATGAAGAGTTTCAAAACTTTTTGGTTGATTTTGTTAATAATTTAGTAAATACAATTGTAACACAACTCGTTGAGCGAGTTTATTGAAATGTGCAGCTGAAGTTGGAAGCATAGTAAGAGGGAGAGCATAGTTTACAAATGTTTGCACATAAATACATAATAAATACCTACACATACTTTTGATTGGCCATATCTTAAAGAGGAAATAAATTTAAAGATTATTTAAAACTTTGTTGGGGTATAATAAGGAAAATAACTTTATTTTGCGAAACTTCAATTAGGTATTATCGATTAGTAAGGGAAACTACTAATGTAAACGCTAAAAAAATGAATGGCGAGAATTTATTGAACAGATATCGAATTGGAAGATTTCAAATTTAGACGATATACGGACGAGATAGTTGAACCAAAAAATTTAGATTTCAAAGACGTAGCATGGCGAAATATCGGAAGCAGATTGTGGGAAATACACGTCATAAAATGGAAATTGCTACCGAATTGTAGGTAGAATACAAACGCTCCCCTTACCATCATCTGTGGCGATGTGAAGGAGGCTATCGGGAAGGCGAAATCGTCCACGGCCATTGGCTAAAGTGTCGGCATCAATACTCCCGTATGGACTGAAACAATGGACTGTGAATTATCTGTGTGGTCGGTAAACATCGGTAATATTTATAGGCTCAACAAGTAAATTGATGAGAATTAAACAAGGGGGGTACCGCAAGGTGGTGTCCTCACGCCACTCTTGTTTAACCACTATATCTCCAAACTCCATCAGCCGCCACAGGGAGTCACCATAGTCTCATATGCCGATGATTGCTCTAATTTTATAACGACCACCGGCAATATAACTGATGACCTATGTTCAAAACTCTCCGACCTTGCCTGTTTCTTTACGGACAGAAACTTGGTATTGCCCCCTATAAAGTCCTCGGCAACCCTCTTTGCCACCTGGACGAAGGAGGTCCGGCTGGATCTAAACAGCCACGCCCATAGCACCTCCATTCTGATGGTTAATTACCCTAGGATTTTGGGGGTTACAATTGATAGTCTACTCTCCTTCCTTGCGTACACTACCGCAACCGCCAAAATAAAAGATACGTTATTGACTGCATATAAGGCGATTGGACGGCCAGTGTGGTCGCCGGGAATCATTAGGAAACAGTGGGGGTAGCTGGAGACCCCCAGAATGCAGCACTCCGTACGGTGACGGGATGTCTTCTGATGTCGCCGGAGGAGCACCTACAACAAGAGGTAAATATACTCGGGTTAAGGAGCACAACCTCCTGCTCAGCAAGCAGTTTGGGGCACCAAAATAGGCATCTGCTTGCCGACGCTGGTTTCCTGGGTCATCCCCTAGATGAGTTTCACGACAACGGGCGCAGTAGACGATGTGCTGTGCTGAAAAAAACACTTCGAGTAAAATTTATCTCAGGCATGCCTATTGAAGGTAGCCTTGGAAACGAATCCATACGTGGTGCAGGTAGGGTGCCGATTCCGTACACCTTTTAACTTCTCGTGGTAGGTGCACACCACCAGAAGTTGTCTCTTTCTTGGTAAAAGAGTACAAATACCGTTGATGTGTACTCAGTCCCTTGTTTTGAATACAGTGGTCACGGTATTCAAGCTGGCGCTTTTACAATCCTGCGGTCGCTTACGTTTTTGTATTTTACACAGACAGAAATATTCGCTACCATTTTAGCCAGAGCAGTGTATCTCGTCGTTTGTCTTTCGATTCACCAACAGACTAAAACTAAAGTGAACACTTTAAAATTTGGACGAGCATTTTTTGTATTCTGTATTCTGTTGATTACGAATATTGAATGCGCTGTATTATTATAAAAAAAAATTGTTACGTAAGAGATAAAGGGTCGAAACTTATCAAATTTTATCTGTCATAAAATTTTGATAAGCAGCACTTTTGCAATGATTATATGTACAATGTTTAACTTAAGAACGGGCCAACTTTTAATTTGCTTAACAAATATCCTTTGAATCTTAAAGAACCCCCATAAACACACATGTACACACACCCACTGCCATTAACTGAGTTCAACTTTTATCTTTTCCTACTAATTTCTTTATGTACGCAGATACTCCTGTTTGCAAGCATATGGATCGTGTCATACTAATTGGTGCCTCAAAGGATGAAACTGTCGAGGTCACATGTGAAATACAGGCAGATCCACCTCCCAGGTAAGTGCGTACACCAACTATAATCAAGCATACTCGTACCGAGTAGATATATGTAGTGTAACCCGTTCATCAATGTCAGCTTTGAGCAAGAGAAGATGGACGAGTGTAGTAACTAAGTAACTAGGTAAACACATCCATCCATAGTGAAGGCAAGAGGACCTCAAAATAGGCGCAACAATCATAGAAATTAGTAAAAATGTTGGTGTGCAGCAACAAGAGAGAGAGAGAGTTTTGGCATTTGATACATTTATGTACAGTAGGGTTAGTAATGAACGCAGGGGAGCGTACAAGGCAACGAGGTGACAACGGAAACGCAGCTGCTAACGCAACTGAGTGGGTGTTGAGTGTGAAACTTTTACTTCCTGCTCGTTACGATGACAGCAAAACAGCAAAACTTTGTCTAATTAAGGTTTACATCGTATGTATGCCCGTACTTTGCGCCACTACTACCATGTGGGAAAAAGTAGAGAGTCTAAAAAATTTAGCTATTTAAAAAGTAGTTGGAAGTCCCATGCTTTGAAATAAATGCATACCAAATTAATTATGTTTATCTAACTTGCACCAAGTATAAACATGCACAGTTTTAGTTGGTCGAAATGAAACGTTTTTTTTTTTAATTTTGATTTTAAAAGTGTTTTTTTTGTTGGAATTTTTGCCATTTTTATTTTAGATGTTTTAGTTATTTTTTAACACATAGCTAACCTTCATCCGGACCTCATGGGTCAAATTGATCCACCTTATTTTTGTGACTTTTTATAAGGTTTTTTAGGTTTACTAATTTTAGCATGAGTAAAAATAGTAGTAGAAAATACAAACAGTAGTAGCATTAGTAAAAATAGTTGCAGCAACTAGTAGTGACATTGGTCAAAAATAGTGGTTTGTAAAAAGAGTAGTAGACATTATTAAAAAAATAGTAGTAATTAGTAGTAGTATTAACAAAAATAGTAGCAGAAAATAGTAAAAGTAGTAATAGTAGTGAGTAAAATAGTAGTAGTAGTTAGTAGAATCATAAGTAAAACTAGTAGTAAAATTAGTGGTAATAGTAGTAGTAATAAACACTAGCATAAGGAAAAATAGTAGTATAACATAGTCAAGATAGTAGTAGAAAATAGTAAAAATTGTAGTAGTGTTAGCAAAAATAGTTGCAAAATTAGTAAAGGTAGTGGTAGGAATTATTAAAAAGAGTTGTAGTTACTATAGCAGCACAAGTTAAAACAGTAGTAGAAATAAGTAAAGATACTAGTGAAAAACAGTAAAAACAGTAGTAGTAACTAGTTGTGTAGTTAGTCAAAATAGTACTAAAATTAGTTCAAAATAGTTGTAGTAATAAGTAGTAGCACAAGCAAAAATAGTGGTGGAACATTGTCAAAGTAGTAGTAGGAAATAGTAAAAATAGTAGTACATAGGAAATTAATAAAAATAGTAGTCGAAATTAGTAAAAGTAGTAGTAGAAATTATTAAAAAGAGTAGTAGTAACTATAGCAGCATAATGTAAAATAGTAGCAGAAATTAGTAGTAGCATTAGCAGTAAAAAAAGTAGCAGTGGTACTCGTAGTGTAAATACATATTACACATAGAGTATGTATGTTTGTTTTCTCATACAAGCTTCATGTTCTTACTTCCTGATGCGTCTGTGACGTGACTTTCGTGACGCGATTTAAAAAAATTAAAAAGAAAATTATGAAAACCCGCATTGTTATTCAATGTTTTTACCGCAAATTACACACAAATGATAACTGTGGTTAGAACGGATATAATTCACAAATTCAACACAGCGACCTCGTTTTTTTGGTTTTGTACAAAGAAATCAAAACTATCCACGCATTAACCGCATGGAAAAATACACTGGGTCAATATGACCCACATGTATGAATTAAGTACTCTTTTTTAATACAGCGTTAGGGACAAACATTTTGGCGACATACACGATGGCCCGTTGAGCAAAACTCCAGGTGAATTGCATAAAATTTTGGCCGAATTTGAGTCAAATTGACCCACAGACCAGATAAAGGTTAAAAAATTTAAGGAAAATCGCAAAAATTCCTGAAAAAAAACCTTGAAATCGAAATTAAAAAGAGATTTCATTTCGACCAGCTATAACTCGGTGTGTTTTTAACTAAACCCTGTAAGTTTTACAATACTTTCGAAAATTGATGCTCGAGATAGTGGTGTAATTATTATTGTTTTGTATACTGAAGTTAAATTAAAATATATTTTTGAAAAAATTTCATATTTAACCCTTCCCCACAAAATGCTCTTGGAATACAGGGTAACTTTTGGAGTACCTTGTCTTGACCAAAAGAGGAGCAATTTAAGGTTGAAAATGAAAAAAGTCCTCAGGGACCTTCTCTCTCATGGAAGGGTTAATATAAAGTAGACTATACTTATTTTAAAATAATTAGAAACACACAGGTTTTAAACCAGTTTGAAAAACAGGGAATTTTAAATGGTTTGAAGAAAAAACATTTTCTTGCAGCTGGAAAAACCTAAATCTCCAAAATATATTTAAAAGTAGTTGAAATCAAAAGCAGAGTCGGATAAATGACTTGCTCCGTAGACATCGCCAAGCAAATAAAATTAAAACAAATTTCAATCATTTCTAGTTGGTAAGAAAGTGCTATTTAAAATTTACTTTCATTTCCGCCTGGGTAGGTGATATGCGTACCCCTAGCAGCATGCCATTTGCTTTCACACCAACAGCGTACATGTAAAGGTAATAGTCGGAAACAAATAGTAATTAATTTTCGCTGTCCAATTGCCTTGCCGCACGCACTAATAAAAGTTGTAACCAGGTGAATGCCTCAGTCAAATCCTACCACCAGTTTGGTTCAATTGTTAGATATTTGAGTTGTAATGCTCTACGTTTAGTACAAGTGAACAGGATACGGATGTCGTATAGCTAATTCATCATTTGTAATTGGGTGTAGACATTTTGTGTGTGTGTGGTATGGTGTCAAAATGAAGTATAACTGGGTAATATGTCAAAAAATTTTGTGTAAGCAGATGTAGCAATGCATAGTTGTAGATAATGAGAGATGCAAAATATCGCAGATACGGAATAGGAAAGGTTTGAGGCATTCACAACTCTAAAGGTATTATAACTAGGTAAATCAGAAGGACAAATGCGCCCACTAAATTATAACATAGAACTTATTACACATATAGTACATATATGCGCACAATTATACATATTTATACTACATATATGCGAGTGAATCCAATGACTTTTTGTGATTTATAAATTGAAGACAACTGTAATTACTTGCTTAGCTTATATGGCAAAAATTAATTAGCTGAGCTGCAACTTTGTTAGCTAATAGTCGTTATAGAGTTTTATTAGCGCCTATGGAAAATACGTTCGTAATTTGTTTGAGTTATTAAAATAAATTATTTTTAGTACAAAAATTGCTAGTAGCCTCGCTAATTTTTTGATTTATAAAATAAGTTATTATATTTGATTTTATTTTATTAAACTTCTTACAGAACATTTCGTTGGAAATTCAATAATTCCGGTGAGACTTTGGATGTTGGCAGTGAACGTTTTAGTGTAAACGATAGCAGAAGTATTTTGAAATACACACCCGTTTCCGATCAGGTAATAAAAATGTAATATTCTTTTTTTCATTAGCACTCGAATTGCTTCATACACAAATTTGGTTTTATGCATAAAATCAGAACGATAAGTTTTTTTTTTTAAATATGCAATTATTGAAAGTGATTTAAATATAAAATTATTTGAAATAGATTTGTATTCCGATAATAACGCCAGACTGTCGTACTAAAATTGTGTGTTGTAAATAAGAAGATGGAAAAGCAACAACACTTTACAACAGCATAGCTTAGTAGCGCGCTTGCTTAACGTGGCGAAAATGTCGTGGGTTCGCGTCATGCGAAAGTCTAGAAATAATACTTACCATTTATTTTGTCCTATTAAGAAGGAATGAATTCTCCTTTAATAAAAATTAATTTTATATTTTAATTTAATTCAAATATGAATGCAAGCTGCTCAAATGAGTGTTTGAAGTCATTACTTTTTGCGGTACACATATGCAGTGTTTCTCATAATTATTACGCCACACAAATATTAAATTCTTTTGACTATTTTTTTTTTATTTAATGAAAATATATTTTTAATAAAAATATAGTTCATTCTAGAAACAAAACCGCATAAATCCAAGCTTAAAATTTTGTGTAAAATTTACGAAAATCAAAAAATTTTCACTAAAATTAAAAAAAAATTTTTTATAAAAATTAAAAAAAATTTCTGTGTACCATTCCATTTACTATATTTATTGTATGCTTTTTAATGAAAAAATCACGCAACAGTCTGTGCAAAATAAAATTCACACAAAATAACGGTAACTCTTGAAACTTACTTTCTATTATTCTCTTCATTTTCAAAAAACACTTTAAAGCAATTAAGATTTTACAGTTTTTAATTTTATTTTTAAATTTCCACTACTTTTCAAACTTCAATTTAAACGGTTTTTGTTATAGAATTTACTTTATATTTTATACTAATTAAAATTAAATTTAAAAAAACTATAAAAAATTAAAAAAAAAAATGCGAAAGTTCTTTTTCAATTTTTTAAATTCACACTAAGTGTTAAACTTAAATTTATACGGTTTTAATTATAAAATGAACTATATATTTTATTAAGGTAACAACTCAAGTTCAATAAAGAACAATATATAGTACAAACTTTGCAATAAATAGGGGCTTTAAGATTATAATATTAAGATAATAAATAACTAATGAGGCTCCAATACCACAATTTACTCGATTAAAATTATGCAACTACTCGTGAAACCTGCGAAATTTTTTTTAATAAACCCAGAATGTACCTCGATAATTCTATGACAAATCTACTAATGGTTGAAAGAGAGCTATTTCGATTTGGATGAATTTCAGTCCCAAGCTTTCTAACAACTCGAAAAGTTATACCTATGGAAAACATTAAAAAATGTGTTACAAAAATTTTAAATTCAAAATTTTATTTTTTTCCTCTTCTAAGATTACTTTCTATAACTCGGAAATTATTGTTTCGTTTTAAAGGGAATACGAATTAAAAAATAAATATATTAATAAAAAATTAAAAAATAAAATAATTTAAAAAAAAAACAAATACTGGAACATTTTGAGGTTTTTACAATTGAATAAATCAAAAAGTAATATTTTTTTGGGCAAATTTTTTTATGTTCAACGAGATTTGTTTTTTATTTTTTGTAAGCCAAGAAGTTCCGTCAATCTTAAACTCAATTCAGATTCCATTAAATAGTTTGCAGACTCCAATTTTCCAAGGCACTTACGCCCTAAAGCGCGACAGCCTTCAGCGAGCAAAAACTCCCGCCTGAAAAACACTAACAAACTGCGGCCGGTGGTGAGATCTTCTTCTCTGAGCACTGCTCAGAAAAAAACGTCTCCTGGCAGGAGCGGAGTAGAGCGTCCTCATTTAAAAGATGGTTGGGAGAGCATACCTCCTCCCCCGGGAGATTCAAGACAAGTTTGGTATTGGAGTTTTTTAAATTTTATGAACGCCTGATTTACTCTTAAAGGAGAGTGCGGTGGACCCGAGGTAAGGTGGGGCAAAAAAAAAACGATCGTCGACCAGAGCGGCGCCACTCTCTCTACCAGAGTGGCAAGGCCACTACTACCCGATTCGGCTCGGTCGGGTAAGATCCGTAAAAATACAGGTAACAAAATTTGAATTATATTTGTTGAATACATCCGTTGGAATGGCCGTTATGTGTTTGCCTTGCATGGGTGAAGGCCTGGCAAAGCCTAGAAAGAGGTCTGGGGAGGAGGTGTGCTTGTTGCTTGTGGTTGCTTTTTCCAATACCTTTCAAACAAAAACTCGCCTTAAACCTAAATATTATTGTTGATAAAAATTATATATTTTATTATTTTTTTGTTGTAAAGTTCAGTGATTTATAGACGTAAAATTTGTGTTTCTTCGAAAAATCTAATTATCGCTTGCATTGATTTCTTTTCTTACTGTGTTCCTTATTCTACATTATTTTCAGGATTATGGCACTTTGTCTTGCTGGGCAGCGAATGAAGTGGGTACACAAAGTCAGCCTTGCCTATTTCAGGTTGTGTTAGCTGGTAAGTAAAGTCTCTATAGAGATATGAATTTGTATCTTTGTAGTTAAATATATTCGGGGAATTTAATAGAGTGGTTAATTTTATTTTAAAGTTTTTCGCGTAAAATCTTTGAACCCTAAATATTCATAGAGAATGTAGATATTTTAACTCAAGTGAGAAAAGCAAATTTAGAGCTTATCAGGAATAGTGGATGCATATATACTCTACATACCTAAAGTATACATTCACAAATCTGTGAATAATGCAGAAAAACTTTATAGCGTAGAGCTCAGCGTGTACCATAGCTTTGTAAAAAATTGTCGGATATGCCGATTTTTCATGTAAAGTACTTAAATGATGTATGAAAAAGAAACATGATGATTCTGATGATAACAAACCATCGTATAGTGGGAAAAATCTTAAAAAGTCGCCAAAATTCCAAAAAAATGCGTTTTAAAAATTAGGTTTTATCGTCTTAGAGTGAATTCTGTTGAAAAATTGGAGAACTGCCCAAATATTTGTTTTGATGAAATTTTATGCAACAAAACTTTGGAAGTAATTTATATTAAAATAAACCGAAGCTTTATAAAATAGATAGGAAACAAATGGAATAAAACAACCGCTTAAAAATAAGAGAATGAGCCCAGCGAGATAAATTCCAAACGTGTCACAAACGGTAGTGAAACTAGAAGAGAATTTTTAAGTACGTAATCACATTTTTTATAGTGGGTAAAAGCTTTAAATTTTTGGTCAAAAAGGCAGGAGTTCTTTTGTTTAAATATAATGTATAAATTGTTAAAAAAAATATTACAGCCGGCTTTATACACTTATTGTGAAATTTTAAGTAAGAAATATTATGCAACATTTTAACCCTTTAATTACAACTTAATATATTTTTTTGTATTTCCTTTAAGCGAAGTTTCCAGAAAGTTCATACAAACAAAGAACATAAAATTCCACAGAAAAAACAACAAATATGTGGAATATATTTCAGTAATTTGTGTAAATTAAGAGCGACTTATGTGGTTTTTGTACCAAGCTACTATTGCTATTTTATTTTATGCAGATTATGACTTTAATCTTTGGTCTGAGAAGACCTCTTGTGAAATTGTTCGGTAAATAGTTTTCTCTAACGGCCGCTCAAAAATCTTATTAATCAGACTTTCAATTTTTCAAATTTTAACCATTTTTTCACCTGCTCTAACAACCTCCCGCAAAATATGGCCATACAAAAAATTGAGCTGAGAACGAAAAAATATTTGGAGGGCCTTACCATATGGATCTCGGCCTTTCATTTCCAATTTTAAGCTATCTCGTATTAATGCAATGACTCTGGAATTTTTTATCGGTGTTCTTTATTCCAACAGTAATGGAAAAAAGTCTGAGTGAAAAAGAACAAGAAACATTTTTTGTGCATTTTATATATAAATCTTACTTCCAATGAAAAATAAAATTTATCCATATCAGATTCATCATTTCTTTCTGAGATCTGTTTCGTATTTAAGCAAAAGAAGGAAACTTATACATTTTTGAAAATTTCGTTTTTCGTTTTCAAAAAAAAAATTATAATAAAAAAAGTACATAAATGTTGAATTCTAATTGTGGTTGCGTTTTTAAAAAATAATGCATCCTAATTCGAAATTATAAACTTCGGAGTAATTCATATTCAATTAATTTTTCGACTTTTGGTCCATACATTCGGAGAACTGGACCACTGTGCGCCCTCAAATTTCACAAAGTGTATCCACCAAACGTTCTCATCGAAGTGGTTTGTGTTGAGATAGTATTTTGAAATAGTAAATTAAAATTTCAAAGTGTACTTGCCATTATTTCTTCCTTTATTTAAAAAAAAAAATCATGAAGAGACAAGTATTGTACTTTTGTTCCTTAAACCCAAATATTTTATGTACCATTTGACCCTCATTTGCTATTTCCATACACTTTTCAGCTCTTCCCAATTCCGTTACAAATTGCTCTATGGTAAATCGCACTGACGTGAGCGTCGATATTCAATGCATTCCTGGCTATGATGGCGGACTGCCACAGATTTTCGTACTCGAAATGTTCTCCGCACGCACTGGACTGACAAGGTAAGTAAAATAATCATAAAATAGGGCGTATTTTTGTACTCACTGTTTATATTTAAATATTTTTGTAAAAAAATATAATTCTTTCTGCATACAAAATCGTTTAAATCCACGTTCCGCGTTATCTTCCACCGTGGTCGAAATTTTTTTTATAAATGTGAAAAAAGACCTCGCTGCTTTGCAAAATAAATCATACAATTTGATTGCGATCTCAACAAAGTATTTTGACTTAACACTCCACAGTGGTCGGTGAGTGTACGAAAAGGGCGGCCAAACATAATTTCAGTGAAAATATAGACTTGAAAAGTATGGAATGGTTTAAAATAAATATATAATTAGTATATATATAAAATGATGACAGTTTAAAAGATTTAAATATCGCCCCCACCCCATTACACAATGCAAGAGAACCAAGTCTAAAAAACTAACTTTTTATTAAATAAAAATAAGAAAAATTAAAGGCAAAAATGACACGATAAAAATAATTCAGATATTACAAACGATAAAAATATATAAAACATTATTCCAATATATTGGAATACGTGCTCTTCTCTGATATAAATCGATCGGAACTTAACTTAAATCTATCAAGCAAATCCGAACTAGTTAAAATGCGGGAAGCTTTAAATGACTTTGTTTCTAGACTCGAGAGCTTCTTCCGAGAGCTGACCTCTTGCAACTTAAGTTTTTTCCAAATTGTCAGAAGTTTGAGTTAATATTTTGTGTATGGTAGCAGGGAGCTAACGGCACGAATATTTTTCAATCAGTTCTTCGGCAGCATCAGGGTTAACGCGATAGCCAGAAATTAAGGCTTGTAACAATGTTGCGCGATCTATTAAATTTCTATCCAGCAATGCCATTTCAGCACAGAGTCTAGTATTTCCTCTGTTTTTGCTTTCTTCACAATTAGTCCTATGCTTTTACAAACCTCTTGCAAAATCAAAAGAAACGAATTAAATAAAATTTAAAAAAATAAATAATAACTGAAGAATAAATAGAAAAATAAATACTATTAAAAAAGAAGCAACAAACATTTCCTTTTGATTTATTTACTATTGCGTTAACTGGATAATAATAAAGAAAAATATAACACAAATAGGATGAAGAACTTTCACAAGGCACATACAAAAAACACTCACGAAATCAACAAGGTAGAGTTGCTCTTTTCTCCAATTCCACAATAAGGAGCGAAAGCATGTAATTGATTTAAATAACAAAGTATCTTAAAACATTAACTTATATAAAAAAAAACACACGTGTACCTAAGGCGCGAGTTAGAAGTAAAACTTTTACGATTCTACAAAGAGATATATTCGTAGGGTTAAATATGGAAGAGAGTTTTATAAAAAAAAATCATATTTGTGTGTTTTTGTTTATTTTTAGCATGGATGAAAATTAAATAAAATATTAATAGCGTTAGTAAAAACAGTAGTAGAAATTAGTAAAAATAGTATTAGTACTAAGAAGTAGCATTAGTAGTAGATATTAGTAAAAATAGTGGCAGTACAAAGTAGAAGCATTAGTCAAAATAGTGATAGAAATTTGTTAAAATAGTAGTAGCAATTAGTAATAATAGCAGTAATAATTAGTACAAATATTAGTGGAGTTTAGTAAAAATAGTAGTAATAATTAGTAGTAGCATTGATAAAACTAGGAGTAGAAATTCGCAAAAATAGTAGTAATAATAAGTAGTAGTATTACTCAAAACAATGGTAGCACTTTGTTAAAATTGTAGTAGTAATAAGTAATAGCATTATTTGAAATAGTAGAAGAAATGAGTAAAAATAGCAGTAGTAACTAGTAAAAATATTAGTAATAATTAGTGGTAGCATTAGTCAAATTAGTGGTAGAAATTTGTTAAAACAGTAGCAGTAATTAGTAGCAGCATTAGTAAAAGTAGTAGTAGGAATTAGGAAAAATAGTAGTTGTAATTAGTAGTAGCATTAACAAAATTAATAGTAGTTATTAGTTGTAGTAATAAATTGTAGTATTAGTAAAAACAGTAGTAGTAATTAGTAGTTGCATTAGATGAATAGCGGTAGAAATTTGTTTAAATACTAGTAGTAATTGGTAGTAGAATTAGTTAAAATTATAGTAGAAGTTAGTAGAAACAGTAGTAGTACTAAGTAGTAGCATTAGTCAAAATAGTTGTAGAAATTTGTTAAAATAGTAGCAGTAATTATTAGTATCATTAGTAAAAATAGTAGTAGAAATTAGCAAAAATATTAGTAGTAATTAAGGGCAGCACAAATAGTTGTAGTAATAAGTAGTTGTATTAGTAAAAATATTAGTAGTAATTAGTAGTAGCATTAGTCAAAATAGTAGTAGCAATTATAGCAGCAAAAATTAGTAATCATTGTAGTAGTATTAAGTACTAGTATTAGTTAAAATAGTGGTAAAAATTTGTTCAAATAGTAGTAGTAGCGGAAATAAAAGTAGTAGCAGTTATTAGTAGTGGTATTAGTACGAGTAGTAGAAATAGTAAATGGTAGTAGTAATAGTAGTTAGTAGTGATAGTTAGCATTAGTAGTAGTAGAAGTTGTAGTACTACTAATTAGGAGTTGTTAACTGAAAATAATTGTAAGAATTATTGAACACTGACAGTGGTAGTAAGAGAACATTGATATTTTTACACACACAAAGCCGGCAAATTAAATATTAATTAAAATAAAGTTGAGACCTTCAACTAAAAAATTAGTTTTGATCTTGAGCTATAGAACCTTTTTTGCTTTCGTTTAGATTTTGTAATTTAAATTTCGCAATTATTATGCTTACACAGATGAAGGTTGAAAACCAGTTGTCTGCCTTTTGTTTTCAAGGTTTCCTTGAAGAATAGGCGGGCGCAAAATGAAACCAATAATCGCTTTGAAAACGTTGTTGTCGAAAGAAATAGAAATGACAAAAGTGGAGACGAAATTTGGATTTTATTGTTTTAATTTTTGGCCTATGGTAACGACCACTTTGCACACGTGGCCTAGGCTATGTTGAAAATATATTTTTTGTTTGCTTTGATTTTTCCCCAACTCTTTTCTCATATTTGTGCAATCAAATAAGGTATGCATTGCAAACTCTACGAAATGCCTTAATTCAACAATTCAACATAATTTTGTTTGCGTTTCGACCATACAGCTTGATACAGCGTATATGTGTGCACATATGTATGTATCATATTTCTATCGACAAAATGTTAAAATTTTATTTTATATTCCATTTAAACTTCATCCAAACCAAATCAGCAAACCTTAACTTAATACAATCTTGCAAATTTTTGTTCGGGTTTACAAAAGTTGTGGCGTTTGGTTGCAGTTGTTTTTAGAAATGCTTAATACTTTCACATCTTCATTTACATAGTATATGCCATGACTGTACATATATGTAGTCGTAAAAATGCCCAAAACCAAAAGGATATGAAGAGAATAATGTTATAAAAATTTACGAGTTTTATAAACGAATATCTAAATGTATACATAAAACATATGTGTGTATGTGTATTTAATATGTATGTGTGCACAATGTGTCTACAGTTTAAAATTTCGGAATTATTTGCTAAGCTGAAAGGGTGAAGTCTAGTACACTAAAAAAAAAAAAAAAAGCGAAAGCTCATCTCCATAACTAAGAAAACTTTGCTATATTTGGAACTGCATAAAATGAGATAATTTTTTGCTCTAACTGCGATATTTTCTTTCGAGTGCCTTTAAATTTAATAGAAATCTTCATCAAATTAAATCTGTTTTCTCCAAAAGCAGTAAATATTTCCTTAGCGCCAGTTCATTCATTTAAACTTTTCCCTCTATTTTTGGCTGTTTTTCTGCAAATCAGAAAACTTTTTCTTAGTGTAGCTAGTTAGTGCTTACTTTGTGGGATTTTATATGTTGGGATTTCGGTGCTTACGCAAATATTTTCATCCGGTTTGATTAGGTTAGGTTGGAGTGGCAGCCGCCTTCAGCGGCTCACTTAGGCCAATATTTGGCCCATTGTGTTACCACAAGAAAAGTTTTGTACCATCCCAAAAAGAAGAATTACCCCTTACTAAACCAGTTTGCCTCATTGATAAACTTCAACAGACAATTTACCTCGGTGCTAGAAACCTTACTAAGGTCATCCAGAAACGGTGATCCCAGATGTCGCATCCTGCTTTTACACAGTGCAGGGCACTTACACAGTAGATGCAAGATCGTTTCCTCCTCCTCGTCATTCTTGCAGCTCCTACAGCATCTTCGGAAGGGCACTCCCAACCTTTCAGCATGTATACCTATCAGACAGTGCCCTGTTAGAGCCCCGATCACATTCGAAATGTTTTCCCTTCTTAGAGAGAGAACGCTGCGCGACCGTTTCCGATCCCATTTAGGCCACGTCTGCCTTGAGGTTCGACAGGCCGTATTTTGCCTCCATCTATTGTCAGCTTGTTTATATGTAAAATCTCTGAGTAGCATTTTGCAAGTGGCAAACGGCATACCAATGCGTTCTTTATCCTGAAGAATCTGCTTGGTCGTACCTTGTCTTGCAAGTTCATCTGCCATGCAGTTTCCCTCTATGTCCCGGTGACCAGGGACCCAAATGAGGTACAGTCTGTTCTGCTTAGCCATCTCCTGTAGAGATCGGCGGCAGTCCAGCGCGATATTCGAGTTAAACGTGAGAGAGCTCAGAGCTTTGATTGCAGCCTGGCTGTCACTAAAAATGAAGATGTCTCTTCCTGTAATCCCGGTCCCTATACTCTTCACCGCTTCCATGATAGCTGAGACCTCAGCCTGGAAGACGCTGCAGTGATCTGGTAACCTAAAGGAAATTTGCAGGAGAGGGTTTCGTGAGAAAACGCCCCCTCCTACCTGATTATCGAGTTTCGAGCCATCTGTATAGATGACAATGCTCTCAGGTGGAGTGTGAAACTCAGGTTTCCACTCCTCTCTGCTTGGAATTCGTGTAGTAAAGTTACTTTCATTTACCGATGTCCAAGCACACCGGTCCGTGCTGCTCGGAATAGAGCAGAACTTGTTCAAAATACTAGAGTGCCCTTGGCATTCAGGGTGCCACTGGGATGTCTCTCTTAGTCTCAAAGCAGTCATCGCTGCCGTCTGTTGTCCGACCAAATCTAAAGGAAGGAGGTCTAAAATGGCGTTCAAAGCCTCATTTGGCGTGGTTCTGAGCGCCCCGCTTATGCAGATCATACTAGATCTCTGCACCTTGGTGAGTAATCTGAGGTTAACCTCTTTGTCTAAAGCGGGCCACCATACGATCACCCCATATAGGAGAATTGGTCTGACGACCGCTGTGAAAATCCACCGACAGATCTGGGGGTTAAGACCCCATTTCCTGCCTATGGCTCTCTTACAAGTATAGAGGGCTATGGAAGCCTTTTCATGACGTTGAACCAGGTTCTCTTTCCAGTTCAGCTTCCTATCTAAAACAACGCCTAAAAATTTGGCACTTGTAGAAATACTTAACCGGGTACCATTTAGTACCGGTGGGGTCACCGAAGGCACTTTATACCTTCTCGTGAAGAGTACGAGTTCCACTTTACTTGAGCTGACCCTGAGCCCGCATTGGGTGGACCACTTGGATACCTCCCGAAGCGCTCGTTGCATCAGCTCGCATAGTGTCTGCGGAAACTTTCCCCTGAGTGCGATCGCGACGTCATCAGCGTACGCGACAACTTTTGCGCCACCCCATACCGTATCTCGCAGTAACGTATTAACGGTGAGGTTCCACAGAAGTGGGGATAGGACACCTCCTTGTGGCGTCCCCCTCGACACGTGCCGCGACAATTCGCTCGCACCCAGCTTAGACTTTACTACTCTGCAACTGAGTAGCTGGCCTATAAACTCAACCAGTGAGCATTCGGCTCCTAGATCCCTAACGGCGCCAGTTATGGCTTCTGGAAGCACATTATTGAAGGCGCCTTCAATGTCCAGGAAGGCTACAAGACAGAATTCCTTGGCACTGAGAGACTTCTCAATATAGCCGACCAAGCTATGGAGTGCAGTCTCAGTAGATTTGCCTTTGCGGTAGGCATGCTGGTCATTAGACAGTAGTCGACTGTCTATGGTATCGGACAGGTGGCAACTAACAATCCTTTCAAGTGCCTTAAGAGCAAATGATGATAGACTGATAGGCCTAAGATCCTTTGGATTAGTATATGAGGCCTTACCAGCTTTAGGAATAAAAACAGCCGTGACATTTCTCCATGCCAACGGTATATGATTAAGTTTGAAACAGGCTCTGAAAATAGTAGAGAGCCATTTTGCAGACACCTCCAGTGTCTTAATTAGCTGAGCAGGTATTATCCCATCCGGCCCTGCAGATTTGTATGGCTTAAAGCTTTGAATAGCCCATCTAACCTTTTCTTCCGAAACCGGTATGCTGACGGGGTTGGAAGAAATAAACGGAGGAGTTCTTTCCTCCGCAGTTGTGTTCCCAGGGAAGTGAGTATCCAGTAGCAGTTCAAGGGTTTCTTTTCCCGTGGAGGTCCAGGAACCGTCTTGCCTCTGCAAGAAACCTATCGGGTTAGAGGATCCTGAGAGAATCTTCCTTAGCCTGGCTGTCTCGGAAACACCCTCGATGCCGCCACAGAAGTTTCTCCACGAAGATCTCTTTGCCGCCCTTAAAGCTTTTTTATAGGTCTGGAGAGACTTTTTGTACTCCTGCCATACTAGTTCGAGATTAAGTCTTTTGGCTTTGTTGAAATTTTTCCTACAAGATTTGCGTAGCGAATCCAACTCACGTGACCACCAATGGGGTTTACGTTTGCCCCATTGTTTAGATTCAGGGCAAGCCTGCTCTAGGGCATTTGAGCAGGTCATCGTAAAAACGTTCACCATGTTCTCTAGATCCCCGATGCAGTTAGGTTCAATAAGAGGTTCGCTGGTCAGCCTATCCTCAAATAACCTTTTATAAGAGCGCCAATCCGTGTTTTTTAGGTTTTTGCGCACTTTTGGGCTGGTAAAAGAAAAGTTCAATACGATTTCAATATAACGATGATCAGAGAAGGAGTGTTCGTCTAGAACCTGCCAACTCTCGATCAGTTCAGATAGATTAACACTACATAGAGTTATATCCAAAACTTCTTTACGATTCCTAGTAATGAAGGTGGGATCCCTACCTTTGTTGCATATAAGTAGGTTAGTAGTTAGAAGGTAGTTAAAAAGTAACTCACCTCGATCATTAATGTCCGTGCTCCCCCAGTTGACATGGTGAGCATTAGCGTCGCTGCCGACCAACATGTGTCCGCTCTCATACCTGGATATCAAGTTCCGAACCATAGAGGGAGGAGGGTTTTCGGCTTCGTACGCCATGTAGGCCGATGCAAGCACAATCGACATACCCCCTAACTCCGCGAGAATTGCCGTGACGTCGCCATCACTGTAATTAGGTAGAAGAAAGATATTTAAATCTGCTTTAGCCAGAATACAGGCTCTAATTTTACCTTTACCACGCTCCACGAAGAGCTTAAAACCGGTGGCACTCAACCCACATACCCTTGAGTTGCAAACCCAAGGTTCCTGAATGAGTACCACCGTAATGTCGCCTTTGCTTAGGCGACCCAGGAGAGCAGCTGAAGCTGCTTTAGAATGATGGAGGTTTATTTGCAGCACCCTCATGCGAGACAGCCGCATCCTCCCCTCCAGCTACAACGGTGACGTCAGCTTCACCCTCCCCGTCACTGAGAAGCAACTCCTCCTCCGCAAACAACCTATGCATTGTTGGTGCAAGGTTCGTCTGGGAGGAGACGCTGCCTTCAGCGTCGGAGAGTTCCGGTTCCGGCTCCGGTTCGGGTGCCTCAATGTCAACGTCCATTGCTTCACCCGACCCGGAGGCACGCTGAGCGTCACCTCGGTACACTTTGATAATGACCTCATCGAGGCCATACGAAACGCGGCCTTGCCTCTTCTCCAGAAGCCCAATAGACTCCTTATTAAGGGACAATACCACTTGTCTGGAAGGGCCTTCCGCGTCCTCGACACGGACGACCCTCCAATCACTTGTCGGGAGGGATGGGTTCATCACCTGGAGCATCTTAAGGATGCTTTCCGGTGCCGATGGTGTCACCGGAACCCATACCCTCGCCCGTGGTCTGACTGGAATGTCCTTCCAGTCCACCACCTCCAACTTCGCCCCTGGGTAGACAGGGCCCACCTTTGCAACGGCGGCCTTATACAGCGCCACCGATCTCTGGTCCTCACAGGCTACCACTTTAATATGGCCCTGGTACCAGCCAGCGTCCTTACAGGCCGGGGGGGTTCCGGGGTTTTCCAGCAGAACGTCAAAAATGACGTTCGCCAGAGCTGCCTTCACCCACCTCCACTGGTCTTTTGGTAAGGACCCGAGCTCGTTGCCTCGGTCCAGGACCCCAATAAGGATCCTGTCCTTCGCAACCTCGGCAAAACTAGGCCTGCCCACCCAGGAGTGCGGCCGGATTCTTTTCGTCGCCGGAGTTTGGTCCTCCGCCGATCTTTGTCGTTTAGACGAAGGCACCCGGTTTTCCACTGAAGCCCCAGTGACCCGGAAATTAGGCAGCAGGGCTTTCGCCCTTTCCACCGCTTCCTTCGCGCTCTGGGGCAGCGTTTCCAACGGGACCCCGTCGTATCTCCTTAGCGTCTTCGCGGCCTTTCGCTTGTCAGCGAATTTGAGCCGCTCCGACTCAACCTTCAGAGGGGCGTGGCTCGTAGTTTCCATCGCTGCCACCCCCTCCATAATTTCATGTGTAGCTGCTTGCCGCCTTAATCCGCTCGGGCCAGGCCGTGAGACCTCTGCCTTCGCAAGATTAGGCTTCGCAGCCACGCCGGTGTTTGGCGGGCCCCTAGTGCCTACCGCCACGGAACGATCTGCCGTCTCCAGCATAATCCCCGCAGCTTTGCTGGTGCTAGGCCCCGCCATAACACCCATAATCACGGGCCGGCGTGCAACCTCCAGCCCGGAAGAGCCCCTGTCGGAGCGAAGCGGCGCTTTAGGCGCTTGCGCCTGCGCATTCTTACCCCGAGATGGGGAAGAAGAAATTTTTATGCTAGGCGCTCGCGCCTGCATAGTCTTACCCCGAGATGGGGAAGACAAGTTTTTTTGCTGAATTTTTGGTTTGTTTGTGCTCATCTTGTTCGTACGACCACCTGCTCGACGAGGCAAGCGTAGTGGTCTGAGAAATATAAGGGGGAAAAGGGGGGTACACCACGACAGCGCCCCTTGCCGCGGTAAGGCCAAACATACTCCCTGAGGTGGCCCGGTGTCAGGGAGGCGCCGTTAGAATACAGCCGGAGTTTAGACCCCCTGGCTGCAAACCGACCAATGGGCACGGTGACGCTTAACACCCTGGCTTAGGGGGAGGATTGACTAGGAAGGAAGGAGAACTGGGAGATATTAGGAGGGATGCAGGGTATGCGGAAATTGAGAGATGTTGGTGCGGTACTCTCCACATAAGAAGCAGTGCAAGTTCGAGTCCTACATTGATTCATATACGGAGCTTCCCTCTTAGTTCGTGGTGTCATGGAAATCCGCGAGGAGTAACCATGACAACACTTAAGCCTCATCCCCACGTCAAGGAGACCAACGATGATGAGGATCCGGTTTGATTACTCTACAAACCCTGTGGAGAAAGCAAGAAGTTGTGAAAGAAAATTTGTGTTTTTTTGTGCTACTGTTGTTTATTTCGACTGTGAAATTCCAAGTTGATTAGAACTTCCAGCGCAGAAAGTTTGATTGAGTTTAGTTCACGTATTACTATAACAAAAAATATGGAATACTAAATTGTTTATTTAAAATTTCAATTTTTAAAGCTAATGTTATGGAGATAAGTTTTGTCATAAATCTATCAATTTTTTGCTTTTCGAATTATAGTATTTTTTTTTAATATGGAAATAAAGTTGAGTGATGAGCGCTTTTATTGTTTTTTAAAAATTTTATCTGGACTAGAGGGAAGTGGATGAATTTTAAGCATAATAAACTTTTCTATTTACAATGTTTTCCAACGTACCAAAAACCACATATCCGGGGGTGCTTCTCAATTCCGACGGAACTATTTTTCCAACTACAATTGTAGCACTTGTTAATTAAAACCAGCAATGTTTGCATACCGTAGAAACTTCTAATAGAGATATCGGAAGTAAACTATTCATGGAAAAAATATATTTTCGATAAAATGCCCAAATCTTTCCAAAAGAATATTTCTTTGTGTATAATCTACATCCTACCATTTATTTTGACAATGCGTACTTACTTTCTTACCAGTGTTTGAGAAATGTGGATTACATTTTGTTCCATTTCTACTTCCTTCACAAACGCAAACTTACCTAACTTTTAAACTTCTGTTTTGATTCTACAAATAAATGGAGAGTTAAGTATGGGATTTAGTTGTAAATAGGAGTAGTAGTAATAAGTAGTACCGTTAGTAAAAATAGTAGTAATTGCTAGTTGCATTAGTAAAAAAGAATAGAAATTAGTAAACAAATAGTAGTAGAAATGAGTGAAATTAGTTAGTAGTTGTAATTGGTAAATATAGTAGAGTAATTAGTAGTAGCATTATTTAAAAAGTAGTAGAAATTAGTAGCAGCATTCGCAAAAATAGTAGTGACAATTAATAGTAGCATTAGTAGCAACAGTAGTAGTAATTAGTAGAAGTAGCAATAATAGTCCTAGTGGTAGTAGTAGTGGTGGTAGTATTAGTAGTAGCAGTAGTAGTATATATGTTTGTTTTTTCTCATATAAGTAACATGTGGTGACTTCGTTACGCGATTTCAACACGCAATTGTCATGCGATGTAAAAATTCCCTCTCATGACGCTGAGAAAGTTTTACTTTAAAGCAATAAAAAAGTACCAGGTACTCCGGGTGCTAGAAAAAGTTAGAAAATTTGTCAATCAACACAATGGTTAAAGGATATTTAATAGGAATGGAATCAGAGCTCATTCGCATTGCAACGCAATGAACTTAAACTACATATGTATATGAGTTGTGCGAACCAGTTTAAGTAATATGCATATATTAAAAAAAAAGCGAGTACCAACATCAAAGCAGAAAAGAAAGGAAAACCCCTTTGTAAAATCTAAAACTTCTTCCCTGAAGAAAAAAAAAATGCCCTACTTCATATAACATAACATACATAAAAATATTCATTTTTCCATTTGCATGAGTTGGTTAGATGAATAGGCAACTTTTACTTTAACTTGAGGTAGCATTTGATATGTATGCTTTTCAAAACAGAAAAAAAAGGAAAAGTATTTGAACCGTTATGTTGATTTTGCTGTTCTTTTTATCTAAACGCCATCTCCCCACATCTTTTGCTTTTGTTGATCCTTTCAATGCTATGCTCGCTCTGTATGCGTTTTATTGGTGCTGTGTAAAGCCAAAATACAATAATCAAATTCGAATTAAGGTCATGATTGAAAAGGCATTAAGAGAAGCTGAGTTGACGGGTCGACTCGCATAATGGTGGGTTGGCGGCGACATTGCTTTTGTTTGATTGGTTGTTCATTGAGTTGAGTTGATTGTATGTATGTGCTTACATTTGCGGATCCTGCTGGTTTATAGATATAGTCTAAATGCTGCAAATGTATGTGGATATGCATTGTATGTGAACATATCTGCTTACCATATCTACTTATTCAGAAATTTCAAATTTTTTCTTTTCATAAATGTGTAACCCTGATTCGTTTATTTCCTCATTTGAGTGTTCTTCGTTTGCCCGTTTTCACGCAAATGGATAACCTTTGTGCACTTACATACATGCTCGCAAATTTGTTTCAATTAAAAAAGTGAAATCGATTTTTGTGCTTACTAATCAGAAATCCTTACAAACATATGCATGTGTGTCCCTTGTGGGAATTTGCCAACCCTTGCTTATTCTGATTATAAATATATTAGAGTGGCGTGAGCAGCTCGATGGGATCTATATTGTAAAGCTGCATTTAAAGCCTAGTTCCTACTGCGGCAAATGTTT
This sequence comes from Anomoia purmunda, assembly GCA_951828415.1. Taxonomy (NCBI): domain Eukaryota; kingdom Metazoa; phylum Arthropoda; class Insecta; order Diptera; family Tephritidae; genus Anomoia; species Anomoia purmunda. The sequence continues at coordinate 8,383,939 of OX639994.1, forward strand.
TACGCTAAGCTAAGAATTTTCTACCTATTTCACAAACACGAAGAGCTAACGTGTAGCGATCCTCTATGCTTCCGGAAATTTTATAAACATCTACCTCCCTTTTTTACTTATCTTTCTCTATATGAAACATTGATTTGGTTCACTGAGTATAGAAATAGTTCAGAAATTTTAATTATCTAACTGAATTCATTTTTTCAAAAAGGTGGCAACCCTATCCACATTTTTTTCTTTTCGAACAAAACCTTTTAAAGCTTTTTCTTTTTATATACATATTTTAGTATTAGGTACATTATTATTATTAATTTAATTTAACTTAATTTTCCAAACAACTGGTAACCTTGTGCAAAAATATTTTCCAAACTAGGCTTTTTGAAACCTATTTTGTTTAGTAACAATATAGTACCGTTGCCGGCAATTTAAATTGGATTGAATTTAGCATTTGCAACAGGTGGCAACCTTTTCAAAGAACACTCTTTCCAAGTCCCCTTTGTTGTTAACTTTTAAAATGGTTGGCAACCCGCTTCAAATAAATTTTTAAGATACATTTTTTTGAAAACTTTTTCATTTGGCACCAACATATGTGGTAACGTTTCAGTTATTTGAATTTATGATTAATCCAATTGAGTTACATTTTTCAAACAGCTGGCAACCTTGTTCAAAAATATTTACAACATTTTTTTTAACCAATTTCGTTTGGAACCAATATAGTCTCAGGTAAATTAAATTTAATTAAATTTAGCATTCGCTACAGGTGGCAACCTACTTCAAAATATTTTTTAACAATCTCCCTTCGATGCATATATGTATTGTTATATTTAATTTATTTTATCAATTAATTTGTTGGCAAGTTTTAAAACAGTGGCAACCCTCTTCAAAAAAATACTCTTAAGCTAAAGCTTTATGAAAATTTGTTTGTTTGGCAGCTATGTATATAGTACTGTTTCTATTAATTGAATTTAAAAGTCGAAACAGGTGGCAACCATCTTCAAAACTATTTTCTTATAATCGCATTTACTTTCAAGTATGTATTGTAATATTAATTTGTTTTTGGGAAAGTTTTAAAACAGTGGCAACGCTCCTCAAAAATATTTCGTTTGACACCAATATAGCAGCTTTTCAGTTAGCAAATAAAATAAATTGAATTTATGCTTCTAAACAGCAGGCAACTCACTTCAAAAATATTTTTCTTTATTTAATTAACTAATTTATTTTTAATTCTTGAAACAGGAGGCATTTCTCAACACAATTTTGCCAATTACTCAAAATGTAATTGTTCGTTAACATCGTTGATTAATTGAATTTTATTTTCTAAACAGAGGACAACCCTTTTCAAAAATATTAGCGTAAATTAAGCAGTATTAGTTCTTGATAAATTGAATTAACTATTTTAAACAGGTGGCAAACCTCTGCCTATATACTCCCTTTGTTTCCCAAAGGAATTGAAATATGAGACTAATTTAATTATTTAATTTATATTTAATTTTTAACCCTCTTAAAAAATATCTTTTAGATACAGCTTCTTTTTTTAAAACGTCTCCCAATGATACCCATATCGTAATTGGCCATTGTTAATATTAATTTATTAATTAACCCTTTTAAATAAATTGCATCACATGTGTAAAATTCAAGCCAAGTGCCAATCCAACCGGTTCGTTGAGAAAAAGTGATAAAGCATAGCGTTAAACATTGAGCGCAGTCACTGCCCAAATTCTATAAGAATTTCATTGCAAAAATTTAACAAAAATTTTTATTAAGATAGAAGGGAATAGAGCCTTTTTTTTATAAAACCGAAAACGACAGAAAAGTCAGAATACTTTGGAAATATTTAGTTGTTTCAAAAGCCAGCGCAGTTTTTTTATTTGACAGTTTACGCCCAATTATTTTATATAGCAAATCAATAGATAATTACCATTATCAATCAACGTTCGGCATTCTGTTTGCTCACCTTCTCTCATCTATGTGATAGCTTTATTATTCCACTACTATTACTCCTACAACTAGTAGACTACTAACTACAACTACTACTAATTAATACTACTATCAGTACGACTACTACTGCTCCTACTACTAATTGCTACTATTTTTGCTAATGCTACTATTTTTATTTTTTTTTCTACTATTATTTGTACTAATGCTATTACTACTAACTTTTACTATTACTATTACTACCACAACTATTACTACTACTACTTACTACTAACGACACTACCACTACTATTTCCATATTTAACTCACTATCTATTTGAAGAATCGACACAATAGATTTACTTCTGGCTCGCGCACTCATCAAAGCGCTCCATTTTTAAAATACTCTTAAAACACAACTTCCAAAAAATAAAAGACAAACTGAATTAAGTAATTTGTTCGTATAATAAATAAACAACTGAGCTTTAAGTACGTACGCAAACGCACTGCATTTTTGAACAACCCAAAATATATCAATTTCTCTTACTTTAATATTTACACCATAATTTCTTTGTGCATACGTGAAAGTTGTATATTATGCTTTAGCTATATGCAATGTATATTCCCATAATTAATTCATGGAAAAGTCCACCACCTGAGCCTTCTGTACCAGCATAGTAAAATAAGTTTGCAATTTTTCAGTGAAAATAATATTTTCCTACTGAGATTATTTTACTAAAAGTTTAAAAATACAATCCGAGAGAATTTAATTGGAAGCCAATATTTATTTGGCCAACCGAATTTTCTTGAATTAAAAGAATTAACAGAAAACGTATTTGATATCTTTAAAATCCGAAAATAGATATCGACTAGCAAGACAAGGCAGTGCGTATACGCAACTTTTTTTTTTATGAGCGCCCACATATGCTATGCACTAGATACATACTTTTGACTTTGCTAGCATTGGCACATTTTTATTACTTACCTTTTTCCTTATTTCGAAAGAGAATTCTATGTATGTAGTACTTGCTATTGGAATCATTTGATATTCCATTTATAGAGTGAGTCGGATAGAGCAAGCACCTTTCAATGCGGTTTGGAATTAAGGTCGAGTAAATATGTATGTATATATGGATGTATATACATACATTTGAATGTTTGCATATAAGTAGAAAATATTTGATAGTAGCACAAAAACGGAAATATGAAAAAAAGAGAATAGCATAGATATTATGAAAATTAAATTGGTAAGCAGAATGCAAAAAAAAAAAAAAAATAAACAAAAAAAAAACCCAGAAAAATAAGGAAATTTGTGGTGCGAAATGTCAATCCGAAAACAAAACTGTAAAATGTGCCATGAATGTGGGTCGTCGCTTTTAATACAGCTGCACGAAAAAAGGATTAGGCATAAGTGTAGAAGAAGAGACATTTCTACGCAAATCTGCGGATTAAATTTTCGGTGTGCGTTCTATTTTTGTAAGCTTTTATTTGTATTTGCATTTGTGCGGAAGTGTCAGTGAAAATAGGTTTATGCGCTTTGTTCAATCGTTTTTCGCAATTTAGGTGACATTTAATCGAATGACTTTCTAACATTTCAAAAATATGCCATAATAAAAGCGCAAAATAATCGAAATACGTATGAAAAGAATTGAATGGGTAAATAAAAGCAATTGGCTGTAGGCTATGTGCGTTGAATGAACTGGAATGTTGGTTGGTTGGTTGGCCTGTAGATTTCGTGATTGTTTGTAGAGTTTCGAAATGTGCGATGCGAGTAAACAACACCGATTAGTGTGTCAAATCAATTGTAAATGATTTCTTTGTGGCACAAAAAAAAACAAGATAATACTATTTGCCACATAGGTTTGGTAATTTAATTTTAATAATTTTTTATAATCATATTATTTGGTTATGTAACATAAACTATATAAATCTAAGTTAAAAACTTCGTACAAAAATTCAAACGGTTCAGGATTTGTCTTCAAATGGTCGTGAACTAGGGCCGAAATGGTCCCAAGCTACATATGTGGTGACGTCGTTACGCAACATCAACGCGACCTTCTTTACGCGCTGGAAAATATCACTCTCATGCCGCTAAGAAATTTCACTTCAAAAGGAAAACTTTCCGTATTTTTGTGCTATAAATAATAGCTGCAACAAATTTCTAGATTTCTCGTGAAAGGATATTTTTATTATATTTGGAAGTTTGTTTCCTGGAAATGTTTTTGTATGTAGATTACGACTTATGCATTTATGTTAAACACAGTCCTTTCAACTTCATTTTCTCTATACCACTTTTCGTATTAACGCCTCCATTTTGTATGTATGTAAATGCGTGGGCAGTATTGTACTAAACTTAGAATAATTTTCCTTTTCTATTTTCTATTTTCTATTTTTTTTTTTCAGATTCAATTTGACCAATGTTGAGGAGCCTCTATTTTCGCTAGAAAATCTTGACACATTGACATCTATGATGACACAGGAAAACAACTCATTGAAATTGCGCATTTACGCTTACAATCAGAAAGGCCGTGGCCCTTTGCATCTATTACCAGATTTTATTATTGGCTCGTCAGCATATAAAACAGGTGAGTGGTGTGCATATTTTGCATACATTTCTAATAAGCAGATGTCACAGTATAATGTCGCATTACAAATACAAATACAAATACAATGACAAACACATATACAAAGACAAATACCTATACTTACATATGTAAACAAAGCCATTGCGTAATAAGCAGTTTGTGTTAATATTTCTTTCTTCATATGCTGCTATTATTATTATCCGCCTTGTTTTTCTTACTGCTTGTGATGACTTTCTAAAAGTTGTAATTGAATACTGTTTAGGCGAAAACACATTTCCATGCGTCCGAATATTAATATTATATGTTAGATATAATAATATATGCCATAATATAAATAGGATACGGCCTAGCATTGGAGATTAGTTGACGTTAGAATTCATAAGGGAATATTTTGGTAAACATGAAATTGTTCCAGACAAAACTTTGTGCATTTATAATGGGTGCTTCGTTTAGAAGTGTTTTGTTACAAAGTAAAATGAAAACATTATCTATATACATATAATATATAGAATTGTCAATCAAATTTGGGCAGTGAATTTCATAGATCCGTGGCACTGGCATAGGCGATATTTTAAGTGGCGGTCGAGAAATTCAGAAAAACCTTATTTATAGCCCGGTATTGATGGTATTAAAAAAGTATATATAAATGAAATATATTTTTATGAAATGCGCTAGGTGGCTCTAGAATGTATTGAATAACTTGTTTCTGCTTATACATTTCTAGAATTCAATGCGTCACTCAAATTTAATTGAATTTTTTTTTCTGAAAATATTGTTGAAAACCGCTACAATGGGGAATGATTAGCAGTAATACTTGCCGATTTCTCTTGGTCGATTTATCGAGAATCTCCAATCAAAGCAATCAAAATTTAATAACTTGGATTTTATCATCATAATGAAATTATGCTTATTGTTGTTGGGGAGAGTGCACTGCTATCGTGTCCTTTTCATGGATTAAAGGACTTCATTTAGTACAGCATCCGAGATAAACTTTAGTATAGAACCTAAATCTGTGAAATTCATACTACAATCCGTTTTTAGATATTCACCTAGATACATTTTGCGTTTGTGCATTAGTACAAGGCACTGCTCCGGTATATGTCCACCAATTTTTTTTGAGTTGAAGCTCCCTTTCTCAATTTGACAATGATCCGGTTCCGGTAGTTGCGGATGGCATTGAAAAACCCACATCTTCCAATAGCATAGATTTCTGCCTGTTAGATAGTCATCCGCTTACCCGCATCTCTCTCGCCCCAGACCATATACAACTGCCCCGTTACCTTCCTCAGTTAATGAACCATTCGTGTATCAGGTTATCCAACTCTGGGCCATTTTATATGTTTCAGATATATTCATCCACTCCTTTTTGTTATCGAGTCCGGTCTTAAATCTTTTTACAAAGTTGAACTCGCATAGCATCTCTCGGTATTGCATATTCAGGCTACTGCTTCACAAGAGTGCTCATCACTTCCCGACTCAGATACCTCTCTGCACCGATATTGTTACCAGTCATTCTGCAGAGGGTCCTCTTCCCTTGTGTCTCAATATGAATGTGAAGAGTTGTTGAATCCAACAAAACTTCCATGAATGCTATCGGACAGGTTCTCATGACCCTTTTATGCCAACACAGGCCAGTCTTTGTAGCTTGCTGAGTGTTGCGATGGTTCCCTGTTGTTTAGTTCTGCCTACTCAGACGTTGGACGGGTAGGTAATCATGGGTCGTACAATAGCTGTATAGATCCATCTCATGCATTATTTTCGGGGAGCAGCCTCAAATTTTTCCTGTCATGGATCTGTAAATCATGAATGCTCTTCTAGCTTTCTTCCCCACTTCCTCTAAGTGTGATTTCCAGGGTAGCGTTTGGTCTAGCATCTCATCAAGAAACTTAGCCTCTCTCTGGCAACCATTCTAATGGGACTTAGACATTCAGTCATATATTTGCTTGTAAATGGTACGACAATGACTGCACAAATTAAGTTACATGCACATTTAATTAAAAATCTATGCGCCGTATTTATTTCCATGGTAAATTTTACGTTTAGAAAACGAAAAATAACGAGGAAACAAAATTTTTTTTTAAAGATGAGTGAACTAGTGCAGTGCGTTTGTTAGAATCATAGAAAGCGATTGGCTATTACAAACAAAATTAGATTTAAAAGAAACTCTGCAAATGAGGTGGGAACGTCTTGCCGTGAGCTTACGGTCATAGTTTACCAGAGTCTTTATATGGAAAATTTCAAGTTTTCTTTTTTCTTGTATACAAAATATTTACGCAAAAAATTAGCTTTTTGATTCTTAATTTTTTTTTCGAAAATATCGTCAACACTGCGCGCATGTTATGAATGCCTTAATAATACTTTTTGGCCTTTTTCAAATTCTATTGAAAAATAATAATACTAATTTCGATCCAGCCCAATATATTCATTCATCTGTACTTGAAAATACTTGCATATATATTTGATATGTGTGTATTTGAAAATGTTTAACAACCATTTAAAACAATAACACAATTTTAATATTCATATTCTTCTTTATCTTTCTCTTTTGCTTTTTTTTTTTACTTGCATATTATTCTTCACTCTGTGTGCGCCTTATATTATTGAAATCAACAACGTATTATAAAACAATAATAACATCGACGGGATTTGCGTGAATTCCTGTGCAACGAACGTGCTTGGCACTTTAATGACGACGGGCACATGACGGGCGCACTTTATATAAATTATTGCATGTTTACACAAAAAAAAAAAATAAAATAAAAAACAATAAACAAAAAATGGAAATGGAAAAAATATAAATTGAAAACTGAAAAACCAAAATGAAATAAAACACACGCGAAATATGAACTATAAATGCTACGAAATATTTAAAACAATATTTACTTCAAAAAAAAAAACACGCAAACAAAAAATATTTCAACTATGAAAATCAATATAAAACAATAAAAACAAAATAATAATGAAACCATAATGCACAACAAAAAAAAAATGCTTAATTTAAAATCGACCGACGACTACTTGGAATTCAATACTGCACCTTCGCTGCTTGGATAAAACAACAATACAAATACAAATTTGAATGTTAAAAAAAAACAAATATAAATCCAACAATAAATGAAAACCGAATGCTGTCACAAATGAAATCAAAAACAAACAACAACAACCACGACAAACATGCTTTGCCTACGTTCGCCGTCCAAATGTTAAATGTTAAATGTGAAATGCGAATTACGGATTCGCCAACTGTCAACAATAACAACAACAACGCACCGTCCGCCCGTCCGCACGTCCATCGTTTGTGCTGCCATATAGAAGATGAAGTATCCATTACGCTTTCGCCGGTATTGGTTGGCAGCGGTTTGACCGTTGTCATCATTAGTTTGGCCATTATTGTGCGCATATTCATCGTAACATTTTTGCATAATTTGCGACGCAATCAGCAACATGGCAGCAAACCGATAGCGACCGGTGTGGTAGCGCAATCTGGCGATGTGCTGAAGGTGAGTGAGAGTGGTAGTGGAGATAATTTGTTGTTGTTTTTTTGTTTGTTTTTTTTTTGCTTTCTTTGGTGAATTTTGTATCGCAGTAATATAAGTACAGTTGCCGATGTGGCAGTCACTAACGAAATTCAATTCACTTTCACGTTTTTTCACTTTTTTTTTATTATTTATTTCAATTTAAAAAAATAAAAATATAAAAAAATTTCCAACTAGAAGTGCGGTGGCATGGAAAAACCGCGCTGGCAGCATACGGACATTAAAACTAAATCATCCGAAGATCTGGTTGAAGATGAACGAGATCCGGATGTCATACCATCGCAATATGGTGAGTGGAAATGAAAGTGGAAAATGAAAAAAAGCAACAAAAAAAATGTAAATTCTATAGCTGGAACTTATGGTGGGAGAATTTAAATATGAAAATATCTGAAAATGTATAGGTACCCGAAGAATAGGTAAAAATGCTAAGTACTAGATGTAATAATTCAAAGTTAAATAATAGCGTCTAGCATTCACGAGGTTTTGATGTAAAATAAATTCTACTTCGTTTGTTTTGTTCTTTAAAATATTGCACTAAAGTTATTTAATAATCTGAATTTTTGCGGAATGATTTTTCGTAAACAAAACTTAACTATAACCATCTAAGACTTTTGCACGAACCAAGCTCGGCCGATTTTATTTTTAGTTGTACGTACGTTTTTTTTTTAATTTTTAAATTTGCGCATTGAAGTTATATAATAATTTTAATTTTTTTTTTAGAAAAGTCTATTCGAGAGTATTGTCGACAACAAAATTTAACTATTTATGTCGCTCTAAAGGCTAGTATATACTAACTTCGCAGTCGTGAATTTTCGCAAGCAACATGCATTTGGATTGTCGTGAAATGTTGCTAGCTATCAAAATTATCGAAGCGCCTAACTGATGAAGCATATAAGTAAATGTAAATAAATAATACAAAGACTATTCCTTAAATGAAATGCTAACTGTCTTTTTTCAAGCAATTTTACATTGCAAATACATTTTGGAAGCTGTGAAGAAATGTTGCTAGCATCATGTTGCCAAAATGTTGTGAGTCTTTTCACCCCGTGAGCAGAGTGCAACATTGTTGTTGTTGTTGTTGTGGAAATAATTTTATATGGATTTTAATAGCTCTTTTCACGTAAAACGCAACCAGCGTACCATGCTCAATACGCCCGATAATTGCTACTTTAGAAATTTTTTTTTTTAAATATATTTGAGCGATTTTTCAGCCTGCAATTTTTTTTTTGAATTTTGCCATATTTTTTAAGGCTTTCCGCAAATCAAATGATTTTTTTATCGTTAATTGTAAGGGTTTTGTTTGAAAATCCTTACATAAAAAACAAATCATTTAATAATGATATCAAAAATACAACCTAACTGTGACGATCGAAATTACATCGAAGTAATTTTAATTTCTTAGAAAAATCATTTTCAAACTGTGATCTAAAAAACCACAATGATCCATGACTTTCGTTGTATGAATCAAGTGCGTCCGATTCTAGTCTTATGTGTGACATCTTTCTCGCTTTAAAATCAATGTATGATTCTTATTTTAAAATTTGTGTTTACTCTATATTTATTCTATGTTTGAACGATATGGTGTGTCTTTAATTTTTCTGATTATTTTTAATCGATTTTAGCTAAAAAATTCTGTTTGATCGATACTTTGTCATTTATAGTTCTTATCGAATTTATATAAATTTTGTTATTTCGATATTTTCGATTAAGCACTTTCGATTAAACTTGATCGATACTTTGCGATTTTAATTTTTCTATTATACTTTATCGATACTTGTTATAAAGTCTTATCGAATTTGTCGGTATTTTCGATTCAATAAAATTTCAATTATATATGACCGATTCTTTGAATATCTATTTTTCCGATTAAATTCTTCGCCATTGAGAAAATAAAGCTTTTGGTATATATTTTTCTTAATTTTGAACTGCTTAAAATTACGTACTTTTTTTAGCCAACAACAAAACCCGCATATAATTGATTTTTGTTTGTACCAAAATTAGTAAATATTTCCTTAGCGCTAAGTCATTTTAAATTTTTCTTCTTTTAATAGTCGTTTTTCTTCAATACTTAGAACAATTTTATTTAGGTGATACCGTTATTCGTATCTAAATCAGTACTGTTCCGAATCCCTAATTTGTTTGTATACCAATAATTTTTCTAGTTTTTGCACTTACCATAGTAGCAAATTTACTCTACCGAAGTAAAGAATGTTTCACGTCAAAGATCTCGAAAAATTTTAATATTTAATACTTTTATCTTTTAACTAAGTTTTTTATGAAATGCAAAATAAAAACATTTGATATTAAAAAATCAAAATTGAATTTCGCAATTCCACGGAGTGCCCATCATTAGAATATTTCCAAAGGATATGAATTTCATATAAATTCTCCCTCAATTTCCATTTTCATTAACGAATCATTTATTTTTATATTTTCATTATTTCTTTCTTGCTCTCTTTCATTTCATCAACGCCTAATAAATTGCATTGACAAACAACCAACAAACAAAAACAAAAACAAAACAAAATTAACAAATAAATTGCAATACTCAACATTCGACCAACTGTTTGGAATGACAAACAATCCGCAAACCAACTGGCGAACTCTTCAAACCAACAACAACAACCCACCACCACCACCGGCCGTCTAACTACCAACTAACCAACTGACCATCGTTCGAATAACAAAAACCCAACAAATAAATGAACAAATGCCAATAAATTTGCCGTCAAACAGTCACTGCTGGCAATAGCAATGGCGTTGGCGGTGGTGGCAGTAACGGAGGAAGTGGCAACGGCAACGGCAGTGGCAGTGGCGGTGGGAACGGAAGTGGCAACGTTGGCAGCTCAGAGCTTCACTTCACACCAATAGCAGCCACAAAGTGGTCACCAAATTCCAAAGTGAGTAAGAAATTAAAAAAAAGCTGAAAAAAAACAAATTAAATACAAAATAAAGTTATGTAGATTTTTACACACACACACACACACACAAGCGTAAACTTTCAAATATTGAGAGACCCTGCAGGAAAAAGTGTGCCAGTGACTCAGAAGAAAATGGCACAACGGCGAAACCGGTTTGTCTCCAAACCAAACGTGACAAGATATGACGGAAAACCAACATCAACTTTTCACGCTGTCGGAAAAACTGTAGATCAAAAAGAGACAGATATCAGTTTAGTGATCTGAGTGCGACTAGATTTCCATCAGTTAGGAACAAAGGAGCTCACTCGGATACCCTCGAGAAATTTCCTGTATCCAAGTTCTATGTGTAGTGAAATTGTGCTAATGTTCCTGATGAAATTCATTCAGTGTCTCAAAAGTGCTTCGATTAACTAAATGATCGGCACACCATTGATCGAGCAAGTACAGAACGAATTGTACATCTTTTTCATCCCTTCAAATTCTGCAGAAACCTTAGCAGTGCGAAATTGGAACCTACCACTCACATGCAAAATAGTCGAATACCTTGTCTATATTACATAGAATATTCGGAAAATTCTAGTTCAAGTCACAATAGACTTCAGGTATCGTCCAATTCCACACTCTATTCTAGCTTTTGCCATCAACTTATGAATATCAGAACTATATAAGTAGTTACTTCGATATTAATATTATTTCTTTTAATACTGTTCTGTCTCAGACCCCCTTCTTTGATAATAGTCACTTATTTATTTACCTGATCACAAGGCCGATCACAGAACAAAAAGATGTGGCTTCGGTGGCATCAAATTTGCAAATTACGCTAAAATTATGTTACGCGCGCATTTCCCAAGGTGTGGTCAATTTGCGTGAATTTCTATCCTCGAAAATGAAAAAAAAAATCAAGTAATAAATATCTAGCAGAGATTACTCTGCTTGTGTCTCTTTATTAATTATTTTCCCAGTATTACAAACTTTAATGTCAAAAAGGTGGCAACTCTGTTCTAAAAATTAACTGCAATGAGTTCTTCAATCCTCTACGTGGGAAGCTCATATTGGAATGTTTAACTGTAAACACTGATTTAATTTCTCATATTGAACTCACTTGGCAACCCAGTTGAAATAAAATAAGAATATCATTTTAAATTGTAACCAAATTTTATACCGCGCTTAAGTCGTGAACTATCTGATGTTGTATTTTAGTTAAATTTATAGAATTAAAAAAACATGGGAACCCTAAAAATATTTTTACAATGAAGTTTTCAATATACCGCACTTTAGGTCTTGATATGTTTGATATTATATTCCAGTGAAATTGATTTCATCAAAAAAGTGGTAACCCTATTTTTTCTATGAGACATTTAAAATACACTCCCTTCTGTCTTAGAACTTTCTTTCAAGTATATTATTTTTTTGAGATAATAAAACAAAACATTAGAATCTAAAAACATCTACGAAAGTTGACTAGAAACTTTTACTACTTGCGCTGGTTCACAGCCTTTCAGAAGAGGACTTGCTTAGCTTTGGTGAACTTTCCTACAGTATACTCCTACGTGTGCCCATATTATATGTATATGTATGTATGTGTACTATATTTTATATATTTGCATATTCACTAACAAAAAGCAGATGAAATTCAATGGATTGACAAGAAAATGCCACAAAGCTAAAGTAAAGGCGCACAAAAATAAAAATAGAGTGAAAATGCAAAATCAAAAAGAAAACTAAAAAAAAAAAAAAATCGTGATGACATTTTAATCTGCTAAAGTCGGACAGGGAAGCATGTAGCTTAGCGTACAGGTATTACGAACGTAAAATAATTTCAAAGCCACAATTTCAAGTGTTACAATAAGATATACACTGGGTAGAATTATACAAATTTTTTATTGGATAAATTGCGTGAAGGAAATCTATTTTGGTTAGAGAATGTTTAAGTATACAATTGTTTACAAAAACTCACTTAGTATGTAAATTAAAATATCCAAATTTATATATGTATATAAAAACAACCGAAAATTTGTTCAATTGGAATACCTGATATTTTTATTAAACTTTCAAATAAAAATTAGCCAAGAATCCCCTTTCCAGTCACTCTCTAAACCTGACGTCGTCGAATTTTACTATTAGCCGAGATTAAGGGTTGATAATTTTAGACACGAAGCTCAAGTGTGATCGGGAACCTAAGGGTTGTTCAAGAACAGTTAGACTTACGACAGCTTGGCTACCATATTTTTCTCTTTTGCTTCGTCAGGAAAAAATTCTTTTCTTGATTCTAGGCGTCGAAACTATAAGTTCGCAATGGCCCGTTCATTTCGCGGTTAGTAAAAACAAAGCAATAATTTATCATTGTAGATGACTATGTAAAGTTTTGTTTCCACAATTTAGGTCTGCTTTGGACATCAGTCACTAGTTTGCCATACGTATCCCTATAGAAATTTACCCCATTCTTGAAACATTCCGTAAGTCGCCGCACACACTGTTAAAATATTTGGGGATATTTTTTTATCGGCTATCATCTGAAGCACTTCGTACTCAAGAAAGATAGAATACAAGATTGCGCTAATTGATCTGAATTTCGGAGAGTAACTTAGTTGTGACGTCCAACCAGATTTACCATAGGAGAGGACTATTCGTTCTTTCCGATTCACAGAAAGCCAATGAATTTGTCAAACGATAGCCGAGAGTTTGGGCAATACATACGAATATTATTAAGTCAAACTGAAGTCTTAGCACGTCTTCTGAATTTTTGATCACCGAGAATATCAAATTGACAGCGTAAACAAAAAATTTGGTATATGAAAAAATATACAAATACGAAGAGACTTAAGATATGCTCAGAGACTGCCCAATTGGTCCCACTCGCCTGGGCTCCCATGTTTTTTGGGCAAATATGCATATTGACCCAGAATCGCGGCTCTGCTTAGATCAGTATGTCGATATCGGTGCTGTGACAGTAAGCGGGCGGGAATTGAAACTAAATTGAAATACTTCAACTCTGCTTCAGTAAGGGTGTTAAAATTCTATCCATTAAAGGCCTTTTTGGTGTTCATTAGACAGACTGAAATTACATGTATTGTGAAATTTGAGTAAAAAGTCTCATTACGAAGCTACGATTACAACCTGTCAATTTAAATACACAGAGAATAGAACAGCAGGCAAATCTTCACTACAAGTGTTTTCGATTAGGAAGATGTGCTCTTAAAGAACGTAAAATGAAATCTAAGCAAGTAGGCAATAAATTTCTTTATACACAACACGAACGACAAGTAGCAGCATCAATGTTGGCTGATTGTTGCCTACTTGCGCTGTGCTGTTACAGACAAAACAATTAGCTACATTCCATTGTTGATTTGATTGAATTTAAGTGGCTCTATTCCACTTTGCTTACTAAACCATTTTTCTTCACTTCCTTTTCTCTTTCTCTTTTTTTTCTCTTTTGCTTCTTATTGCCTTTGCATTGCTAAATAACTGAATGCTATCCGGATGACTGAACGACTACCATGCGCTTGCTGGGAAACCTGCCTACGCTACGAATTGCATTGTTGGACAACAAAATTACACAACTACTGATGGATACCCTTCGCCGCTATCGTATAAATAACGTGCTCATCTACAAATGGACCTACCTACATCGATGCAATTTCCTCTACATATCCACTAACTTATTCGCACATCTAACGCTTTACGTTTCGACGAACATCCCATCTGTGCATCTATGGCGCTACTGACTACCGGCTACCGGCTACCTGCCTTACATCGTGTGCCGCGTTTGACCTGGTGTCCTTGCCATCTCCATATTAAACGCTTGGTTTTTGTACGTTGGCTCATTGCTTGTTGCCTGTCAACAGCATCTTCCCTCAGCCGCGTATGACAATGTCACACAGCTCGTCGCTGCTAATCAAATCAGCGCACGTACCCATCTACTATCGGGTACGACGACAGACTCCAATGGCAGTAGCAGTAGCGGCATAGTTGGTGCAGTGGACACTGGTATACTGCATCACCATCAAAACAACAACGCTGGCAACTCAAAGGGCACAGCAATCGGTGGTGCTTCAACGGCTGTCACGACAACAGCTACAGCGAATGGCTTAAGTGAGGCGTTAATCGGTTCGCCCACCTCCTTGTACAATGCAACAGGCGGTGGTGGCGGCACACTGCCACCCGGTTTGGGTAGTGGCAGTGGTTATATACTCAACAGTCTTATCAACAACAGTAAAGAGAGTTGCAACACCAACGGCAGCAATAGTGGATTGCATCAAAATGTCAGTCGAGCTACAATGTTGCAACTGCAACAACAACAACAACCACAACAACATCAGCAACAACAACAACAGCTGCAACATCATCATCATCATCATCATCCGCTTCCCCTGCCACATCCACTCGCCTACAATACACTCGCTAGCACAACGGGTGTGAGCGCCGGTGGACGGCACAATCACAGCGCCTTGCCAACGATGTTACTCACCTCGCAAACTTCGGCGTCTTTGAGTGGAATCGGACTGCTGCTGAATGCCAGCAATAATAATAGCAGTAGTGGTGGCGCCAGTGGTTTGGGTCTGAGCATGACCGGTGCGGCAACGGCATCTGCGGCCTCAACAGCAACGACGTCATGCAATTCGTCGACTGACTTGGATGATAACATAAATATCAATGCCATCAAGGATTGCTTAATGACACAGCGTGTGCCCGAAAGTTGCGTCTGAGCTGGCAATTTATGCAGTGCAGAGACAAAGTGCTATGGAGTGCAGATACGAGTAGAAATGGTAGTTGAGTTGAGTGCAGTAAAGTGGTGTGTGTAAGGGAGTGCCGCATAATGTGGAATATAGTGCGGCGAATAACGCAAAAAGGGAGTGAAGCAAATTGAAAAATAAAGGAGTACTGCTGGTACATGCATGCTGCAATAAATTTTTAAATGAGCTACTAATATATACTCGAAATTACACATGTACATACGACAGTAATTATTAACTGAGTGAAACTATAAAGCTATATTGGCCTGAGTGAGTGAGAGTCGTGTGTCTCATGACTGGTACATGCTCAGTACATCCTTAACAAATTGTATTAGCATTAAGCGCAGTTAGATTGATGAGCGCAAAATTTTTCGGGTAATTAGCCTGAACGCTCAGTCACGCGAATACAGCTCTAGAACTGTATAGAGTACTGCTATCTAAGGTAAGCGAAATATGCAGCTCAATTTGATAAGTTTAAATAGATCGTTTTACAACATTACAAAGGAGTTTTCTAGTTGGATCATTTAGAATTTTCGAAACGCATACTATGTGTGCATATGTATATCACATGTTGAATTTTTCAAGATTATACATTTAATTCTATTTTATAATTTACAATTACATTTCCACTCACATTAAAAAAAAATCAAAGCGGAACGGTTGGAATTTTCGAAACACCTAATTTTTATTACAATTGTAGTCTCCTAAGTTAAAGTTATGTCTTTATGATATCATGTTTACCTGGAATGAATGAAATTTTCGAAACATTTCTATAGTGACTCGCGGAATTCTGTGCAATTAAGCAGGGTCTTATCTTAATTTATACTTTAATTTTCTTGCACTTCGTCTATGCAAATAATTTATTAAATCTGCAAATTAGTTCCTGTAATTGATAACTTCAACAAGTATAGTATCTCGGCATAAGCTGGTTATCGCCAGTCCATTGCAATTTTTTCAATTTAATAACTTATACTTACTGTTCTCTCATTTTGACGAATTTCCAATTTAACTGGAACGTTTGGAATTTCCTAGTTGGAACGTTTGGAATTTCCGAAACACCTAATTTCTTACTACTCCCATCATATGAGGAGTACTTTCATAGTCAGGTCATAAGCTAGTATAAAGCTTACCCGGAGCTAATGGAATTTTCGAAACATTTTCACAAGTGGCGGGATATAGAAAAATAAAACATTTTTTTAAATTCAAGTTTCGAGTGCTCAAAAATAATGTTATTAATTTTGTGTTGATTAAGTTTGCTTGAAACGAAGTGAATTTTCGAAGCATATCTATTTATATAGTTTCCTTTATTTGCTTTAATTTTGCGGCTTTTCGGGGTAGGCGCATAATTTATTTGACATGCAAATTACATGCAATTGATGACTCAAATAAGTTAAGGCTGTTTTTAGAGAGTGTAATTTATTATTTGTTCAATTAAGTAACCTATATTTACATTTCGACTCTCATTTCAATGACTGGGGCTAAGTGGAACGCTTGGAATTATCGAAACACTTAAATTTTTGTTACTGCCATTAACTGTGGAATTTTTCAAGATGCAAGTTATAATTTTTTAGGATTAAGTTTGCGAGGAACGGATGAAATTTTCGAAACATTTCTACAGTGGGCTCGTTTAAACTTGAAATTGAGCCTTAAGAGTAAATTGTATGTTGTACGTATTTTCGTTAGCCCTTGTAAATATGTAAGTACGATAATTGAGAACATGCCAGAACATGTAAAATTAACTAATAGAAAATATTGTGCCACAAAATAAGAAGTGAAAAAGTAATAGTTTTATTAAGAAGAAACATTTACATATTTCAGTAAGCCACCCTAACCTTACTTATATATGTATATAAATTTCATTATGTAAAAAGACGCTTATTTATGTAAATACATTAAACTCCAAATCGAACATTTTAAAGGCGTACAAAAATGGTATATGCATGTCACATATCACACATCTGTTAAAGTTTACAAAAAGCTGTATGATTTCCGAAAAAACGGGGAAATTTCTCAAATATTTGTTCTATATTTAGTTTTCATGCACAATCGAAGCTTACGTGGGGAGTAACTTCAAGTAAATAAAAAAAACGGACCACTCTAACAAACAACAAAATAAACTTTTTTATCATAAATTTAATTTTTAATGCCCAATATTTTTTGTGAGAGTTCGACAAGTGCTAAATTTTCATTTCAAATGTTATTTATTTCCAAAATTTAATAATTTTTTGAGGGCTTATATTTTTGAGAAAAGGGAATGTAATGTACACTATATAAAAATAAGACAACAAATCCTATTCCATATCTGGAATATATATATCTCCTAATATGAGCAGAACGTTGAGCTGTTAAGTTTGAAGTTTAGTTAAGTATAAACACAAAGGCGTCGATATTTTCAGCATACAGCATATAGTAAAAAAGTATACAAATATTTTTTCTTTATTTTGACATTTTGGAAATAACCATTAAATAATTATAGGTTCTTTAATTAGTTATAGCCAAATATTGATTTATTTTGGCGTAGAATACGTCTTACCTTACGGTATGGGCACCAATGTCAGGTTTTTATTGTTGTAATCTCTATTTCTTTAATTATAAGGAAACGGCTCGATTAATTTTTTTTTTTTTTTTTTTGTAGTCAAATGAAGATGTTAGCTTTCGTTTGACATACATTTCATGTTGGTTGATATCTTCCTAATATTTAAATTTCTCAAATGAAAATTGTATAAACACATGCACACAAATATGTGTGTGGTGTTTGGTTGAGTGTTTGCTGTTGGGCGATTTAAATGTACTCGTGCAGCCCTTTCTTTGTATTGCATAATTTTAGGCGGGCAAGTTAAAGTAGAGTAAAAGAAGAGAAAATGCTGCCAAGCACTGCAAAAAAAATAATAAAATTGATTCGCGTATGTTATTTATCATTTATCTTTACTATTGATAACAGCCATTGACTTCGTTTTTGCGAGAAATTTAATTGATAATTTAAAAACATTTTTATCCTATTTTTCCTATCATAAGCTTATGTATATCATCCAAAGTAACTATCAAATAAAGAAATTCATTTGCTTGTATTATTTATCATTTATTGTTACATATGTTTTCTGTCTTATCGGATGGCGTATTCTACGTTAAACTTAATGGCCGTGTCTCTGACACAGCCTGCTTCTTTTTAGTAGACCCAACACATACATATTTTTTTACTTTTGCAATTATTTTAATTTAATTGTTAGATTTTGTTTTGATTTTTCAGTAAAATAAGTAGACAATTTTCTACCAGCAATAAAAATTACAAACAGCAAACCAAAGCGTGGATTGTGCGAGAGACCTTGAGTGTAATTTCTACTTTCAACTCTACTGCCAAATTTAGAGCTGACGGTGTTAAATACTGTGATGTTGGTGCAACACCCGCTAGCTGCGTATTCTTCACAGTCACTCCTCGGAAGAATTCGTTTGGTGAAATGGCTTGTCTGCGCGATAACTGGAGTGCCGTGTGTGGTGGTGGAATGCCAAATGTCGGTTGAAAACGTAATAAATGCAGTTCATGTGACAATGAAGACAGTGGGAAAGTAAACAAGATATTTCTATTTGACATTCTAAACGCTGAGGTGAAAAAACAAAAAAAAAAAAGAAATCAAATCAGCTGTTCTAATAACACCACCACCTTGTATGTATGAATGTGGTTTGATATTTTTAAAATTCCAAACGTATTTCACTTGCTATACTCAAGTAGATTAAGCGAATTTGTTACTATTGTTGTAAATACCAAATTCCTTATTGCTGTAAGTTATATGAAGTTCAACACGTTGTGGAGTTTTTTTTTAATTAATAAAAGAATATTTTCTAACTTTAATACATTCCCAAATTTTATTCATCTATTTTCGTCTCTTTCATGCAAAAAAAAAAATTGTTCTAAGCAAAGCGGCTGCTTGAAACGTTTCGTTAGTTTTCCCATTAAGCCCAAAAATTTAACTCCTGTTCGTTTAAAGCTTGAACTATAAGTAGTTATATTCAACTCCACTAGGCTGATTATTTTGACACTCGTCAAACTAAGTTGGGCTTATTGCTATTTTATAATTTTTATTCTTTGGCTAATTTCGATGATATTTTCTTAAAATATTTCACAATTTTTATAATTTTTATTGTTATGTAATTTTCAATAACAATTTAAAAAAAATATTTGCTTTAAAAAATCCCGATAGTATTTAAAAAAAATTTTTTTTTTTAGATTTCAAGTTTTTAACAAATACTGCACACATATCCACTTACTACCTTAAAACATAAATTGATATATATTCAAGTATTTTACTGCTTTAACACCCAATTCAGTTTATAATTTTTTATAAAAAAGGAGTTAATTGTATAATAAAAATCGGGCTTTATAATCTTTAAAAATTTTAATTGAACTCCAACCGTCAACATTTCAAACTTTTTAATTAGAACTTTTATAAATTTGTTGAGTCCCACAAAGTGCCAGTTCAAATACATATGATATTGGGTAATTTTTGTTTTGCTGATGTCGTTGTGCTCATTTTCTTCCAAATGAAAAAAAAATATTGGGCAAAACCATGGCAAAAAAAAATATTAAAAATCAACGAAAATATTTTGCAAATTCATACTTGCACTTTCTAGAATAAAATCTGCTGTAAAACTGCATGCCTAAAATTTTTGTAAAAATTTTAACTAAACCGTTTGAGATTTTGATGAAAATTTATTTCATTATTTTATGTTGTAGAATGAACTCCGTTTTTTATGCAAAATGAGTTTTTTTTTGATATTTCATTACATCAACTCATAAAGAGTTTTTATAAAAATAATTTAAAATGCATGGTATAAAAGTTCTTCTAATTATTAATTGGTTGAACTTGTCTGGCGGCTGCTATTTTCATTTCTTCATGATAAGTAAAACAAAACTGGCAATATCCTCAAGACTAGTCAAATAATCTGCTATTTGTAAAGTGCATTTTTCTTAGAATAGAGAAATCCAGTTCTCTTAAATTGGATAGAATTGTTTACTTATTATTAAATATATCTTTAGAGCTAAGAATTTGAAGGAATTTTTCCTTAGAAAATACTATTTTTTCCTAGTGCAAAATAATATTTTTTCTGAGTGCATGATAAGTCCTTCTTTAGTTGAAATCGCTTTATTTTAGTTCAGACCAAAAAAAAAATGTATTTAATTATTATTTGCATATAAAAACTTTCACTTAAATAGCACCTCTTCAAAGACTTGAATATAAAGTAGGCTAAAATATATGTATCATAAATTAATCTAATGTAAATATTTAGTAGTATAACTATTGCATTTTAAAATGCCAATAATAAAGATTAAATAAGTTTTTTATAAAATTAAAAAAAAAAATCGAAACAAAAATTACTACAACTACATATAACGTGATAAAAACACGTCACTAATGTAAAACCAGCAAAATTTGTGCGTGTAAAATATTGTGAATATTTGGTAAGCATTTTGTTATTTTACAAAGCGTGACAAAAAATGTAGCCGACACGTCTGCATTCAAATTATGCAGCAGAATTTCGAGGACAAAACAAAAAGTAGATATTTTGTAGTAAAACGAAAATAAAAATCTATGAAAATAGCATAACTTTTTAACTAAGCTTAAAAATTGAAAAAAAAACGTAAAATAGCTACGTTATAAAAATGTGAGTATCAACAAAAAAAAAAAACTATTTAATTTTAAATATTCACATAGTACAGATTATGTGTAAAAAATAGCAGTAAAAAATTAGAGCCTAATACAAATAACCAAAACTGTGTTGTAATTAAGAGCAGACAACAGATGACGCACATGAACATAAATAGTTATATATATTTAGTAGATATGCTAGTAAGTACATAATAAAATTGCATATAGTTATAATTAAAACAAACAAGCAAAAAAAAAAAAATTAAAAAAAAAATAACACAAAATTTACCAAAACAAAAAATAACAAATTACGAAAAACTCATAATAGTGTTAAACAAAACAAAAAAATAATAGAAACAAAAAAATCCATAACTCCGATGTGCATAAAAATGCCAGCTTTCAGAATAGTATAGTTTTAAATACTCAAACATAGACACTAATTACTAGATAAATATATTAACAATTAAAGTTTTGATTTAGTAATAACAAATGTAAATTAAACAAATTTCTGTTTTTTAGTAACTGATATTTTGTAAATAAAATTATATTGTAAAATACAAATAAAAAAAAAAACAAAGAGTAAGAAAAGTTTACGGTGCAACTCTGATAAATAATGAAATTGTCAAATGATATGAAAACTGTTAGTGTATTAAAGCGGTTACAATAAACAAAATGAATAAATATAAATAAGAAAATGAAAATATAGAAACTAAATGCAGTGGTTGCGTTTTTTTTTTACTACTTTGATGATTTTTGGTAAGTATACTGCTGATATTTGCTTTTTAAGAAAACGTTCATTATAAATTAAAAGAGAGTGCAAATATCCGCTAAACTCAAGAATGATAGAATACAAAGTTGCGTCATCTGCAAACCGCTAGTCCACTCTTTGCCGCTGACGTAATAAAAGCATTTTTTTTTTAATTCTTTCATTTATTGATTAACACGTTAGTACAGTAAGATCAAAGATAAGAAAGCTTTTCAATCATTCAGCCGTTTGTCCGCTTCCCCTGCGCTTTTTCCTCTTCTGGCTTAGAATTTTCTCTTTGCTCTCTCCTTCTCTAGCTATTTTTACGTCACAATCAGTTGCTCTCAGCGTGGAAGGCGCAATCTGGATTCTGTCATTCTTGCGTTCAACCCTCTCCGAATTCTGACGGAGGTGGTGATTTTGCTCACCGCCATTTTACTAAGCCGCATTAGAAATGTAGACATATTATTTGCAATTATTTGTTAACTCAAGATTGCTCTCAGATATTACGTGCAGAGTCGAGTGAATTCGAATGTGAATTCCTAAACTCGGCTCGGATTCCCATAATCGATGACAGCTTTTGAAATATCTGCAGATTATACGAAACATTTTTCTGCTTTACAAGACAACGCCCCCGTTTACATCGCTCGGTTTGTAAGCGATATCTTAAAAGCTGCTGGATTGTTGTAAATTGAGGAAACACCCTGCAGACTCGTGTGACGTTTTTTTTTCACAAATTTAACAAAGGAGTTACGGGGACGAAGATTTTCGGCTGACATTGAAATGAATGCAGTCGTTACAGCTATTTTTATATAATAATTTTCCCCGGACATATAAAAGCATTATATTCACGACTTGAGAAGCGTATTTCATGTAAGGGAATCGAAAAATCAAACTCATCAAGGGGGAAGCCCAGGAAATGTGCAGTTTCGACGGAGTCGGACCAGAGGGAGCGGGGTGCTAGATGAGTTCGTTTGAAAGGATCTGTGAATAGATGTTTGGTATCGTGCAGAGAATCTCCACATGCGGGACGGGTGTTTGATATGTCGAGGTTGATTCTGGATATGTTAAAGTTAAATCTACTATAATATCCAGATCTTAATTGAACCAGAGTAGCGCGGGGCTCGCGAGGTAGCTGCGACTCCTCACCTGCAATTGGTGGCGGTTGGGCTTGGTATTACGACATTAACAAGGCGAGAGGCGATGGTGGCAGTGTCTGTCTCTTTGTGGATGTTGCTTAGGACCTGCCGGTGAGCTATCAGATCCAGCGGTTGAGTTGTGCGCTGCTGGATCTCGGCCTTTCGTTCACGGAGATACCTTCTGATGCGCCTCGGAGGTGGTTCGTCGGCAAGCAGATGCCTATTTGGGTGCCCCAAACGATGACACCCAGCCAGTAACTGCTTGCTGGACATGAGGTTGTGCTCCTTAACACGGAGCACATTTACCTCTTCATCAACAGCTTCAAATCATTTTATTGTTCAATTCACTTAGATCAGCCTTTCTCAAAATAATAGCGAAAACTGAACGAAGTTTCAAAGAAAAAAACAACAAATAAAAAAAAAAATAAAAAAAAAAAAATTCCTAGTTTCAATTTCAATGAGGTAGGCTAAGGCGACCTAGTGCTCAAATACTTTTGGTCTATGTGAAAAAATATAATTTCACTCCTAAAATCGACATTTGAAACAGACTTCGAACCCATTGGAAGGCACTACTGGTGCCAAAAATGCGGGCGAAGTTATTCCACCAAACGATAACCACCTAGGAATATCTGCCGTTCTCCCATTTACACATTCACAAATTTCCCCGTAAATTCGGTTTGGAATCATATACATATCTAATGCACGCATTTTCATATTCACACACATTTTTGAGATTTAAATCTGATGCCCTTGTTATCAATGAAGTGGAAAGTAAATGAGAATATACGCTTAAATGTGTAATTATTTGTGTAAAAATATTCTTTGATATGTTTAGCTGGCTTTCATGCTATTTTTGAATCAGTTCTTTATTTCAATATACATAAGTACTTTTTTAAATTATTTGTTGATAATACCCCAAAAAAAAAATTTGCAATACCCAAACCGAAAGGTGAATTTCAAGAACAGCAATTAGTGAATTGCTACAACGATAACCGATATGGGAAATTTGTAAATTTTGAAGTATATTTTATGGTTTTTTGAAGTACTAATTGATATTGTAAAGCATATTTAAAGGTGTCTCAAATGAAATTGACTTTTCTGAAGTATGTACATTGTGAGCTTACAGAAGAAGTACCATAGAAAAGGTAAAGAGGCCAGAATTGAGATGAAAATGTCTCATATCAAATTTACAATGACATACATTATATCATAGAAATTATTTATTGATGAAATGTGGAATGGAATAGAGAGAAAAGTTATATGTAGTAGTTTTAATTGATAGGCAAATGCATTTTGTGTATCATCAATCAATTTCCATTACTCATACGCCACGGCGCACGAGAAGTGTATATTGGTAGTCTCAAAAGCATCTTA
Source organism: Anomoia purmunda (assembly GCA_951828415.1). Taxonomy (NCBI): domain Eukaryota; kingdom Metazoa; phylum Arthropoda; class Insecta; order Diptera; family Tephritidae; genus Anomoia; species Anomoia purmunda. The sequence continues at coordinate 8,408,519 of OX639994.1, forward strand.
GTGGTTATGCTATGTTTACTTATTTGTGTTTGTATATGTGTGTACATATGTATGCTTATATATATATATATATATATATATCTATATATGATAACATACTTATAATTACGCACATGTGCGTGTCAAGCCATTTGTAGACGTACATTAAGTGCGTTGCGAAACAGATTTGTGCATACCAGCGTACGTGTGTGTGTGTGTGTGTGTTTGTAACAAGAAAGCAAACAAACAAACAAATATAAACAATGCTATCCTAGCAAGCGCATGTTTGTCTCTCAACTGTCCAACAGTCTGAAGCGTCGCTCGCTGTTGTTTTGCTTCGACGCGATATAGTAATAGCACAAATGTGCTTATGAATTTATTATATGTTGAACTGTAAGCGGCAAATGCTAAATGTTTCTGGACAGACAAACGCACGCACACACGCACATAAACAACCCAATAAACAAACAAACAAACAAGCGCACACAGTGCCTACGCAAATGCATAAATAATACTCGAGGCAGATAGCAGTGCTGTTCTAATTGCGCTACTTGCTTTGGGTATGCAAACACACACACACACTTATAATGAAATAGACAAATGTGCGTGTAGCTGTGGCCACACTAATGCCTTTGGTGATCTCCAGTGGCCAATAAGAGAATTTTAGCTTGGATAATTTTTACTGCACGTGTTTTAGTGCCCATAGAGATTTTCCCCTCTGTGTGTGTGTGTGTGTCAGTGTATAGAAGGCGACCTTCAAAGGTAAAGCGTTGAATTGGAAAATGATTGCATTTGAGCTAGTGGAGCTAAGGTCCAAGCATTGCGGATTGGCTTGATATGGACATGAACAATATTTGTGTAGGTCCAAGCATTGCGGATTGGCTTGATATGGACATGAACAATATTTGTGTAGGCGCGTAGTTAAAAGTAGATCCACAATACATATATGTATATGTAAATGCGCATGTGTGGTGTGTGTGTGTGTGTAAACATTTTGGTGCTGCTGCTGCCTGCCGATGGCCATTTAATTTGGCATCGATTGGAAAATTTATGAGGCACTTTCGCAAAGCGGAAAGCGTAAAACAAATATAGAGTGAAACTTAGGGCTCATAGCTATGTTTAGAAAAGCATATGTGTATTAGGGGGGGGGGGGGGGCGGTGGGGGTGAAATATGAGTTTTTTTTAAATAACAAAAAGAAAAACGGTGATTCAAACAACTGATCAAAATATTTATGATTTTTTAACGATAAGTTGTTTTTTAAACTTTTTGTGAAACTTTAGTTCGCTCTATAAGAAAATAGCATACTATATGTAAATTAAAATTTCAAATTTTGTATCAAATTTACAAAAATAAAAAAAAATTCAAATTTTTAACTCTATTTTTAGGAAAATCTTGGAGTTGTAGTTTTGTTTACTATTTATATTAAGCAAGGGCTGAAAATGTTTGTTCATTTTTGAAAAAAAAAATTTTAGCCTCTGGTTTTGCGAATAATTTTGCATATCACGGATGGATTTTATGTAAATTTCCATTAGTTTTTTTTATTTTTTGTATTGGCGGTCTTGCATATATTCTGCCATATAAATGGAAAAAACTTCAAAAATCAAAATTTCAAAAATTTCAACAGGAATTTTAAGCCACTTCAGAATTGTACATTATTTCGGTAAAATCAAATAAGCCACAGAATTGCTTACCCGAAAGTTTTCTAAAAAATCTATTTGGAAAACTTGAAAATTTTGTTGAATTATTAATAATTTTGTGCAAAGTTTGAAATTTTAATTTGTATTATTATTTTTGTAATTAAATGAACTGAAGTGTTTTAAAAAATTAACGAAAACAATTTAAATTTTTGTAAATTTTGTACAAAGTTTGAATTTTTAATTCATGTTATTATTTTTGTAATAGAATAAATTAAGGTTTTATAAATAATTAACGAAAACCATTTAGAGCTTAAACTTTTCTAAATATCGCTAACGCTAAGTCGTTTTCGAAATTTTTTACGAAACTTTAGTTTGCTCTATAAAAAAGCAAATAAATTAAAACTTCAAAATTTGCACAAAATTTATAAAAATTAAAATAAAAAAAATCATTCGATTTTTAGGAAACCTTTGCATTTTGAATTTGAAAAAAAATTCAAAAACCAAAATTTCAAAAATTTCAACAGGAATTTTAAGCCACTTCAGAATTGAACATTATTACGGTAAAATCAAATAAGCCACAAAATTGTATACCGGAAAGTTTTCTAAAAATTCTGTTTGGAAAACTTGAAAATTTTGTTGAACTTGAAAATTTGAAATTTTAATTTAGACTATTATTTTTGTAATAGAATGAACCGAAGTGTTTTAAAAAATTTACGAAAACAATTTAGTGTTAAAACTTTTGTAAATACTGTAAAAAATAACCACGTAGGAAATAAATAATATAGCAGAAAGGTAATAATTTTTAATTCATGTTTATTTTTATTTTCACCCTACCAATTTAATTTTATTATATTGTTGTTTGTTTAACTTAAACAATTTGTTTTTAATTTTATTAGGGGATATTATCACTTCTACCGCTTTGAACCAATTTGGCTCTGTCATAATATTCTCTAAAAAACAGGCCTCTAACTCAATAAAATTCGAAAATTTCTAATTATGGCACCGAAAAATAATACATAATTTTTTAATTTTGAAAAAGTAGCAACTCTTTTATGAACTGCTTTCAAACAACTTTATTCAACACTACAGTTGAATTCTGGTTACCTTAAAATTAAATTGATTCAACTTTCCTTACAAATGCAAATTTCCTTTATTTTCGTATAAACGTTTCGGTTTCACACCAATACAGTTATATTTCGGTAAACTTTGACATCTAATTAAATGAATATTTTAAAATATGTGGCAACACCCTTTAAACACATTTTCATGACTAATGTTTCTTATGCCTATTTCCTTTGAATCCCATCCCATGCTTTGAATCACATGCCATAAAAATCGTGGGTTCGAGTCCTGCGGAAGTCTACGTCTTCCTAGAAGTCTGATGATCTCGGAAATAGCAGTTAGAACTTCCACCGCTGAAACTTTCAAATGGCCATGAGTTAAAAAAAGGGTTGCCGAAACTAAATAGGTCAAAAAATATATATATTAATTATTTTATTTTATTTACTTTTTTTTGAAACAGGTGGCTACGCTCTCCAAAAGTATTTTCAAAATACATATTTTTTAAAGCTGCTTCATGTGAAATCTATATTTCAAGATATTATTTAACTTATCATAATTTTAATTTAATTTTTAAACGGGTGGCAACTCTCTACAAAAATATTTTCCAAATTAAGCTTACCTAAAACTTTTAAAATGACACTCATGCTACAAAATTTAATTTTTTTTCAATAAAGTCAGACTAATTTAAAAAGGTGGCAGCCTTCCAAATATTTTGGTGAAAATGGAGCCTTATTACCCTCTTTCGTTTGACGCCCATATATGTCTAAAGTATACACTATATGTTCGATCAAGTTATAAGCTATGTATCTTTTAAAACTTGCATACATCTAATCAGCCGTTTGGCTTTGAAAAGGTAACAATACACATACACACACATCACATTTATAATATTAGTATGAATATGCTTCACAAAAAATTTGTGCGAAAGCTGAAAATTTTCGGCCAATATTTCAGGCTCGCCCCAGTAAATCAAAGTTTAGATGTACAGTAACTTTTTCCCTCAGTTTATTTCTATCCCACTTTTAATTCTTTACAAAAAATATGCTAATACCAAATTATGTAGGACTCATAGTTTTCGAAATAGAAAAGATTTGAGTGAGCCCAAAATTTATAAGTAGACTAAAAGTCTTAATCTTTAGCAAAGATTTTTTTATGCCATATTTTTGCTATTCGCAATAAAAATCCCAACAAATCGCTCTTCCAGCACTCCCTAATGCCGATACATAGCTTACTAAAAATCTCGAATGTAAGCGTTTTTAAAGCTCACCAACTTTGTTTTTATTTTTTTTTTCCTATCCTTCTTAAAGCACTTTCGTTGTTAAGGGGTTTCCTTTGCTTGCTTTCCTTTGTATTGCATTGCAATTAAATTTTGTGATCTAACGCGATTTCCTTTTTTATTTTATAAAATTAGGTTGTTTTGTTTTTTTATTTTTTCTTATTTTAAATTTCGCCTTCTCCTTTCTTTTGTTTTACTTAAGTCTATGCGTAGAAAATAATTGGATTTACACACCGTCAGGTGGCTGGCAGTCAAGTGAATGTAAAATTGTGACTTGTATGAGTCGACAGACATGGCAAATAGCTGTACTCGTCGTCGTTGCGAGTTTGAAGTGATTCCCATTGCAGTCATCAAAGTTGCCATCTACGACTTTACTTTGCGTACGCAACAACTCCCAATTGTAATTATATTTTAATTATATTGCACAAATTACATCATTATTTTTATGTTTATCTTATTTTATTTAAGACATCGATAAAAGCGCAGAGTAACTGAAAGGAGAAGTCACTGGTAAAGTTGATATAATGAGAATAGAAAAAGTAAAAGTTATAAATTCTAAATTATCCGTTTCGTGAAGTAGGTCAGTGGTTAAAAAAATTGAGATTAAATTTTGCTAAATAAATTTAAATGAGCTTAGCAACAACCACAAGACTGCAATGTGTAAAAAATGATTTCTTTCGTTTTTTTCTAATATTAGAATTGAATGGGCTGTAAACACGATTGACGAAGTCCTGAGAAAAAACTATAAAATTTAAATGGTGATTTTCATAAAATTTTTCAAAGTTTAAAATTTTGATTTTTATGGTATTAGCTATGTAATGAATTATATTCTTTAAAAAATATTAATGGAAAAAGTTAACATGGAAATTTTTGTTAATATTGCGCAAAAATTGAACTGGATTGTTTGCACAGTGAGTCACTGCATACTCTACTGAGAATACGAGTACCATTTTTAAAATATTCCTGCTAATATTTTTTCCAACGGAATTTCTTCGGGCACGGTTGCATGGATTAGGATATAATTTGTTTATTGCATGGACGGATTTGAATCAGGTTTTTCATATAAAGAATCTATAACTTGGACAGTTTCTTTTCTTAAGTGAGTTGCCACTTGTTTCAAATTTTAATATCAAATAAATTTATAAAGTAAATATATATTTCAAATGAAAGAGTTTATGAAAGTTTGGTGAGGCTCGCCACCTGTTGAAAAAGTCAAATATTAATTAGTTAATAAAATAAATGAAATATTATAGTACTAAAGTAACTAAAGTAAAGCGAGTAAGGTTTTTACGAAAACATTTTTTAAGAGGGTTACCACCAATTAAAAAAATTTAATTCAATTACACTGGCAATATTAATAAAAATTGCAGCAAAGTGTCAAACGCTAAAGGATTCCGGAACATTTTTTGTTAGAAGTCGGGCAGGTTGGTATACAAATGAATAATATCTGTTTCGATGTAAAATGATATAGATTTGTATAAAAAATAAGGTTAACGAGCGTTGCCAGCTGCTTAAAAAGATTAGTTCTATTTGACTAACAAGCTTACTGAAATGCTATTATATTGGTGGTATAGTCCGAAAATGTTGCCGACACGGTCCAGAACTTGTCGTGGCTTTCTGACGTGACTTCGTATTGCGTTTTAGATGCGATCTTCTGATGCGACTTTCATTACGCGAGGTAAAAATCACTTTCACGCTGATAAATAAATTTTACTTCAAAAATAAATTAAATTACGCCGATTTAGCTGTCTTGCTTTCAGATAACAATGAAGAAATTTAAAATGCCGAAAATCCTGGGCATTCAGTTTGAATGTCGAAAATCTTTTTGCTTTGTAGTAACAGAAAAATATTTGATTGTTTATTTGATATCGTGTATCCGATTGTAAAAATGCTTCACGAAACAATTTGAATAGTCAAATTCGTTCAAACTCCGTTTTTGTACTATAATAAATTCAGTTCCGTTTCATAGGAAATAAATAATTTAATTTAAATGAAGGCGGCGACGAACGGTGAATATGCAAAATGAAATGCTTCTAATATTTTAGTAATATATTTTAATAATACATATGTACATCAAATATAAGTATTTTCATTGATAAGTTTTCATCTCTGTTTGATTTTATGGGAAAGTTGGTAGAATAGTAGGTAGTAAATTTTTGAAATTTTTATTGATGATTCCCAAAACTGGTAAAGTTTGATGGAGTGAAATACATTTTTTTTTAAGTATACCTAAATTTTTTAAGCGTTATAGGTAAATTTTGCAAAGTTTTTATTGAATATGTGAAGTTCAAAATTATATGAAATTTTAAGCAATATTTCATAGGTTTCAGAGTTATGTTAGTTATATAGAGCTAAGTTTGTGGGTTGACCAAAATTTAGACAAAATTAAGATTTAAAATTTTGTGTTATTATAAATGAGTAATAAAAAACAAACAAAAAGCGCAATGTTTTTCCCTTATTTTTCAAAATTACATATGTTTATGAAATTTCTATATTTACAAATAAAATTTTTTTGTCACATACACAAATTAAGTTGTTTACTTACATAAACGATTTTGACCGAGTTGAACAGATTGCGCCAGTTCTACTATCTGGCGTCAATTGGAAATACCAAGTGAAGTCCTTTTCCACTTGGTCATTCCAACGCAAAGGAGGCCGTCCTCTTCCTTTCCCACCACCAGCTGGTATCGCGTTGAATACTTTCAGGGCTGGAGAATTTTCGTCCATTCGCTCGAAATGTCCCAGCCAACGTAGCCGCTGTAATTTAATTCGCTGGACTATGCCCATGTCGCGGGAAAGCTCATACAGCTCATCGTTCCATCGTCTGCGGTATTCGCCGTCGCAAGGACGTAGAGTTCCATAAGTCTTCCGGAGAATCTTCCTCGCGAACACTTCAAGGGCCTTTTCATTTGATGTGGACAGCGTCCATGCTTCAGCGCCACAAAATAGCACGGGCATGATGAGAGACTTATAAAGAGTGGGTTTCGTTCGTCGATAGAGGACTTTACTGGGCAAAATAGATTGTGCGCCGATCCTCTTCTCATATTTTGAAAATGAGCACTCATTTTTACTGGAAACAGCCACTGTCTTGAAACCTTCTGTGGATTACCACTCGGGTGAACAACAGTAACTGGCGGCACAATCTCTTTCCCAGCACAAATCTGATCCCGCGTGTGCGCAGCTGTCAGAAACGTTGCAAGGTCCGATCCTCTACCGAACATTCCAGGTGCATGCCCTTAAATTATAGTCCTCTAAACATTTGCCATGGTTGTTATTAGATTATGGAGGTCACATCCGAGGCTTTTTGTTGCAATTTTTCATAAGAAGCTGTTTTTACGTGGCGGGTACCAAGCCCAGCGCACACCCAGATTCAGGGGCATTCCTAATTTCGGACGCATTTATATAGCGATCCGCTTGTTCCAAGTCAGACGCCAGCTCGCAGCCACACCTACTGATGAACAGACGGTGCAAGCCCCTGGTGAGTCCTTAAAGCAAAAACGTCGCCGTGGCCCCACTGGGTTCGCCTTCTAACTATAGCTCAACCCCAAACTGTTGTTCGGGAGCTACCCAGGGGACACTTGGGTGAGTGTACCCGGAAGTCGTGAGTTGCTTGAACCGCATGCAGAATAATCGTTCTGGCCAATCCCAGATTAATGGCAACCCGAGACTTTCCCCACTTGCTTGGACTTCTACTCTCGGCCCCATCCTCCACAGATGGAGCTAGTTGCAGCAATTTTCCACAGAGATCGCTTTGAAAAGTGTGACGAATGGTGTTTAATAAGTTTACAGCCCACTTCATCTTAACTCTAACTATGGGACATTGTTTTTAAATTCATCAAAGTTGCCTTTGGAGCTTCCAAAATCCGCTACAAGTATATGTACACTAAGTTAAGCTGACGAAGAAGCGGGTATCGATTTTTTTAAATACGAAGCGAAGGAATTAAGAAATTTTAAAATTACTTAAAAGGCTATCTTGGTTTTTTTTTGTGTTATAGCAGAAACATAAAGTTGCTGCTAGTGTCGCTCTTATTGGTAATAAAGATATTTAAACTGAGTGTTCTTTTTATCAGCGCAATACTTGATGCCACTTTAAAAGCAATAAATATCATTACTCCAAGGGCTGAATTTACTTCAACACTGCTCAAACGCCTGCGTCTCCCGCAACTATGGATATTCATGGGTTTAATATGATTTTGAAAAGCAATAAAAATTTTCTCATGCATAAAATTGGTTTAGGGCGATGCGTTGGCTTTGAGTTGGAAATAAGCGAAATGAGTACCGCGGAAACGACAGCAACGGGCGTCAATATATAATACATATAATATAAGAGTTATTTGACGAAGTAAAATGCTATTTATCTAAATAACAAAAAATACGCCACAGAAATAGAAATGTAAAAATAATTTGATTTTGGTATGCTACTTATGTATGTAAAGAATGAGGTTTTTATACTTGTTTTTAAAATTATTTTTTATAATTTTATTTTATGTTTATTTGCAGCACTCTCGCGCTGATGCAGCATTAATGCAAAATCACATTTTCTGTCAGCACTTTTGGTTTTTGGAGGCATTCTGGTCGGTCAGCAACAAAAATTAAATTTCCACTCACCACCTTTTCCTCCGCTTGAAGCTTTTATAAATAAATCATTTCTGCTGTAAGCCACAAAAACCCAATTCAAATCAGCTGCCGCGACACTTAATGTGCATTTATGCAAAATGCACTCAATTCCAACACGTCATGATACACACACACACACACACACACACACACCCATACACTCAACTAGTTATATAGCCATGTAAATCAAATCAAAACCACCAAAAAAAAAGAGAAGGAATGTTGAAAAACAGTTTAATTACCGCAAATTCGAAATTAAAATTCAATGTGTATTTTATAGGTTTCGAATGGCATTTCGAGCAGCTGCCGTTTGGCGAATACTCGGCTACAACTAATCGCAAAGGGAGTTTGGTAGTTAATTGAGTTGTCACTGGTTGACGTAGCCAGCGTATGCAACAATCCCTCCCCCCCCCTTGCACGTGCTCGCTCAAACTTCTATGTACGTTGCCTTTTGAAAATTGCAACAAACTTTTTACGCAATCGACACTCGCAACAAGAACTCACTTCAAAAACATGTATGTGAAATTAAAATCATTTGGTTTTCTGTTGCGCACCGCAGTACCCTTGCAATGTCAGTTTACACTAACAACTATACTAAATAATTTGCAATAAATTATATTAAAATGCTGATACAGCAAGTGATATTTATGTTTATGTTAATTTTGTGATGCGCTGAGGTAATGTGGCGGAGTGTAAACGCCGTGTATTGGCACACAGTGGTGTATTGTAGTGCAAAAGGTGTAATATTTTTATTTATTTGACTGCTTTAAATAACCAGCTTTGGTGAGTAAAACCGGACTCTTAGCCTTCCCGAAGCACTTACCGCGGTAGTGCGAGTGTAGCCTGCGCTATGCTTCCGATAATGAAGGACCATGTATCTCGCGAGAGCGGCGAGGCAGTCGTTAGTAGCCTGCCGAAGCAGCAGATGAGAGAGATAGACGATTCGTGATCCCACTACTGCGTTGAGAGCGGACGAGGACAACATGCAGGATTGCTGGAGGATTGTTGGGTTATCGAGTCTAGAGGTTATTGGCGAAGGGGTCCTCTACAGGTTAACGGCTTAAGTCCCTACCCCGATTAGGGATATGAGCAGGGTGCTAGAAATCTTAAGATGGTTGTCGCAATAACAGTATAAGTAGGTTCTTTTGACAGGCGCAACAAAAAAGAGAAAACAACAATTTTTCAATTCTCACACGGTTAGCGTGGCTGAGTGGTTGCGGGCTCGCCTAGCAACTCCGTGTACCATGGTTCAAAGCCAGGTAAAGTCTAGAACGAAAAGAAGTCTGATGAGGAGATGTGGTGATCTCCGAAATAGCAGCTATCACTTCTACCACTTTACAAAATTGCTGTTTTCTCATATTATTCCCTAATACAAACCTGGCCACAGGCTCTATAAATTATACAGACGATTCATAAAAAATATTATCAAATACATTTTGTTGCTATCTACAGAATCTATTGAGTGGGGACATAGACAATATAGATTTGACAACTTGCCAACAGGTGCGACGGTCTTTCTCTTCTCCGGTAAATACCCTAGTGCAAGCCTAAAAACGGTTGTTAGAGTCCTGTTAATTCCCGCAGCCAACAAAATTTGTATATCTTTTTAATTAATTAAAATTTTGCCTTTAATTCCCATAAATTCCCTTGGAACTCCTACACAACTGTCAGACAGAAAAGCAACAATGCAACTAGATTGATTGAATTTTATCACTGGAGATATCGTAGATTTGGTCAATCGTTAATTTCGGGCGCAGTCCCAGAGAAACTTCCGTATAAACTGAAAGACATTTGACACCGTAGAGCTTGTCGTGTTAATTTGAATAAATCCAATGCTGCATAATAAAATAGAGTTTGTCGTTTTCGATGCAGTCAAAAAGCTTAGTAACAAAGGATAAACTGGAAATTAGACTGTAATTTGATATATCGGTTTTGAAAAGTGTGGTGATTAATTTACGTTCCTACTGATTAATGAAAACTGCAAAATAAAGGTAATTTGAAATCGGTACGGCGCAGGTTCATTTTGATATTATTGCGAAATATTTTGGTTGATTGCTTAGAATATAATAAATTGTATAATGCCGATGGAAAATTAATACAGATTTTTTTTTTTGGTGGAAAGTGATTCACCCTAACATACATTTGCTTTAAAAATTAAAATAATAGGTAAGCCACTTTACTGTTTTTCGCAAATGTTTTATTAAAAACAAATAAAATATGAAAATATAAACATCGGTTCAGTAGTTTGAGAGGCAAATCGTTGCCCACATTCCCCATATAATCCATTTAATAAAATAATCTTGGTTTCGTTCAGAGAATTTTTTTAAATTTTATTTTTCACAATCTCATTTAACTAAATCACCTTCTGTCTTTAAAATGCGCTGCTGGCGTTCCGTTTGCAGTCACTGCAATGTTGCGGTGAACCGCCCGCACTCATAAAGCACACACGCACATACAGCCACACACTAACGCAGCAGCACCAAACACACATAAACAATGCGGTAACACTGTGTGTGTGTGTGTGAGTGCGCATTGTCTGAAAATGGGTTTCATTAAAATTTATTGCACAAATCAGCAATGCTATCGCCACCATCAGACCAACGAACATCGCTCACTTCCAATGACAAGCGGATGGGGGAGTTGTTGTGGAATGTTTTTGCTTTTTTTGTTTTTTTTTTTGTTTTTTTTTGTTTTGTCTACACTATGGGCAAATTCGAACGCCAACGTTGACCACGTGCCAAAGCGTTCAATCAAAAATATTGAATTGCTATTTCGAAAATATTAAGAAAAACAACAAGCACAAAAAACACACACACACACAAAATGTTGAATCAAAAACTTAAATTGGAAACAAACGAAATCGATCGGAGCGACTGAATGGGTGGATAGGTGGTGGTGGTGGTGGGGGGTTTCATGAAGTGAGAAAAGCCGTCACTTTATCGCACCTCCGCTGCACGCACAACACGACGGCAGCACGGCAGCACTGCAGCACTTTGAGCTGTCATGCATTTTGCGGTTGCCGGCCGATACAACACCTTGGTCGTGTGATTGCAAAATGTTTTTATTTTAATTTTCATGCCGTTTTGGTTTTTGGGTTTGGCGAATTGCAAATTACAAATTCAAATTGGCGATTCTACAATTGGGAATGTGGTGTTGTGCGGGGCGTATGAGTAACCTAACGCAGTTGTTGTTGTTGTTGCTGCTACTAAAATTTCGTATCATTAACTTTTTAATTGTCATGTTGCCATGTGTGTGTGTGTGTGAAATTATGTATGAAATTTTGGCAACATTTCATGTTCTTAGTGCCTGCTTTGTTTTTTTTTTTTGCAAAACTACGTAAAATAACTTCCCTAAAAATTATTTTCGTACTCATATCTTTGCCGCAGTGAAAACGAATGGGAAAAAGTCATAAATGTTTAAAGTGAGACTGCGGCAGCATAAACGCAACAAAGACAGTTATAACCGCAGCGGGCACATTGTTATGATTGTGAGTATTGCGTGCGTTGCGGTAAGGGTCGGATGTGTGTGTGTGTGTGTGTAGTCTCATGCCGTGCTTTCTATGCACCTATAAACATACATGAGAATTTATTTCGCTTTATTTTCAGAACACGTATGACTGTCATAAAACACAACTCGTATCTTGCGCTCAATGCGTGGCTGACTGCAAATAAGCGTAAGTAGATATTTACCCAGTTAAGGAAAATTAGCAGACCATTTCTGATATGAGACAAGTTAAAAAATTGTCTGCGTAAAATTTTAGCTACAATATTTAGATAAATCCTACAGATTTCGTACTGATTTGTGGCCAAACTATCTAGAGCATTTTATTAGTCGACTCATCGGACATTTTTTTTTTAACTATTTCGTACAGATATGTCTGATGTTTGTGTAGTTTTATTTTCGTCCATTAGCCGGCTGCTAAAATGGAGTTTTCTAAGACACAATAAAAATAAAGCACTGACAACTTAATCAACATTTTTTCCAATATTCCCGAACATAAGATCAGTACGCCGAAAAGGGGAGACGAAACAATTCAAAAATCCGCAAATATCTCAGGACTATCATGAGAAATTTTCGACAAATTTTTGTTTTAAAATTAGCTGGAACTAAATATTTTTTATTAAATAATAAATGACCTTGGAATAATTCATAATTTCCTAAGTCACGCAATTATTATTTGTTTTATTAATTTAGTTCAAAACAAGCTGGAAAAGCAAATTTTTTCTTGATCGGAAGGGAATAGTTCAAACTGAGAAAACAAATATTTTAATCGGATTATGGCGAAACATCGAATTTAAAAAAAAAAACATCATTAAAAAAATATTTATATTAAGAAAAACTTAGGCGCTATAACAAAGTCCTTCTCCACCTAGCCTTTCTAATGTAGGTAGGCGTCCTCCCTCTACCTCTTCAACCACCAGCGGGTCCAAAAATCTTTCGGACAATTTTTCTCTAAATCGCTCCAAGGACATTTCATCGGAGGCTAACAGCATCCACCTTCAGCGCAACGCAATAGCACGAGTGAGGGTTTTACTGCTCATTTGTCAACTCAGCCCAAAGTAGCAAGAGAGAAGAAGAATTAAGAGGCTGGCGTTGTTGTTGGTGTAAATGCTGCTTCCAAGATATATCTCTAAGTTCTCTGCTTTAACAAAATTGACTGTTTATTTGGCCCTCGTGCATCTCCAGACCATTCCACTTCTTTGCCCCGCTTGTAAGAGGCAAAACTAACGGCGCAGTTGTTTAATTCTGCAGCTCAAATTATCTTTTCCAACATAATGCTCCATAAGTCATACGATAGAGAGTCAACTGAAGGAGATTTCGTCGTGGCGACTGATTTTGCCCACAGTGTGACCAAAGATTCTTTCCGTAACCACCCTGACATTGAAGTCACCAAGCACGATTTTGATATCGTGACGGGGGCAGCGCTCGTAAGTGCATTTTTGGGTTTCGTTTTTAAGGTCGGTAAATAGAATTCTAATGATGGAATTGTGAAGTTCATATTAAGTGATGTGACTATAGCAGTTGATTTGATTTTTTATTCACATTACATGTATTTTGTTTTTGCTTTTGCTTACGAGCTTTCAAAAACCAAAAACAAAATGTATGTAAATTTTGACAACTCTTGCGCAAAGCAATATTTGGATACAAAAAATGCATTCTAATTTTTGCAATTCTTTACTAAATTGATGACTTTCTACAAATTTAAACTGACAGAAGTCAGAAGAATTTTGTTCAACTAGATCTGATTGCATTTCTTGTTCAGTGGACCAGTGTGATTTCTGCTATATTTTATTTTGATTAAATAGAGAAAAAAACATTGAAATCGATCAAGTATTTTGTTAAATATAATCAATCAAAAGTGATTCTTTATATAAATGCTAACTTTTGATAATTTCGACGGACACAATTTTCGTTCCCCCGGTCTTCCATCGTTGTCCAGGTAGAAAAAGTTAAACATCGGAATATTTTCTTTATTTTTTTTATATACTTCTAATTCTAAAGCCGATAAAAGTGAGCATATGTTTAGGATCACTCTCCCAATGAAAACATAGTATTGCGCTCAAAAATTATTGTTGATATAAATTATTAAATATAATGAAAATTGTATTTTATTTTATGCACGTCGCCTAAAAATTTAATTTTCGTTTTTTAACTTTGAGTAGTGAGGAGTTTTACCACATTTTTAGGTTAGGTTTGTATGGGGGTAGGGTTTGCAATAAAGCGGTAATGCTCATTTTTCTATTTTTTTGCTTTTTTTATTTATGTGTATAAAAATTACATACAAAAATCAAAGCTTTGGACCAATGCAAATTTTCCAAAATTTTTTTTTAGGTGTTTATCACTGTGTGACGTATCATTCAAATTGCCTTCACCATTCCATATATTCTCTTGGCCGATATCTGCCATAACTTTTAAAAATTTCAGACTTTTTTGTCAACGTGTCATATCTGCCATATCTGTCAATATCTGCCAATTTTGTTAACTGGGTTCGTTTACATTCATACACACATACATTTGCGTGTGTTTGCATATGTGACTGTGAGTCTAGGATGTTTCTCAGCACAAGTACGTGTGAACGTACGAATTTTGGTGCATTTCACAGAAAGAAGAGCTGGTTTATATTTTTTTTTTTAAATAATTAGGAGTAGAAAATCTACAGAGCAGGAGAACTCAAAAAATGCCTTATTCATTTCAGAATATCAGGTATTAGAGTAAAGACTAAAACTAGAACAGCTCTAAAGTTCTCACGATAGTCGCTACTACGTAACGAAACGATATTGGTTTTACCCGGCCAAGGACAGCGATCTTACCTTGTTTAGAAACTTCACATGGCACTCCAGACCTCCGCTAACAAATCCACCGTGGACAGCGAGAGTCGTACAGTTGAAATGTAGCTGACTCCAACGCAAGATATCAGTGACTGATTGACTTCATGAATCGGCATAGGATAAAAAAAAGCTGCGGTCCAAGTGTCCCATATAAAGAGCAATTCATATCTTCTGAGTTGCGGGGTATTCAACGTTATACGCAAGGAGGGTGAAAGAAATAACGGTGAAGATTTATCATTTTAGGTGAATATAATGCGCGCCACGATCTTTCGCATGCAAGCCTACCAAATAATCTTTGGGGAAGAGTAGATAGACGTTTCGACATTTTGCACCATGAATGACGACACCCCACCCGATAATTGTAGAATTTTGCCAGACAACTACGCCGTTAGAGTTGGCCTGATTAACAATATAACCTGGTGACATGTGCTAACCCTGGCATCAGATCATCTACCTATTGTTATCTCGATCGACAAACCTGCCGATTTTGTCTCATACGGGGTTCACCGAAAAAAACTTCCCCGCTCTTCCCATACCTATGGCTGTGCGAGTTGGCGAACTTCAACTTCGTAGGATTACCACAGGTGCTGCAGCTCATTTTATAACCGCCATACGCATTGTGGAAATTCGTCCAAATTTCTGGCCGAAGCAGCTGTTTTAGCAAATGAGCGAGCCAACCTACGCCAGGTTGATCTCGGAGATCTTGCTTTGAAGGATTTCAACGTGAAAATTCGGGAACTGATAAATCATTATTAACGAACCAAATGAGAGGAGGACCTGAAGACCTGTAACTTCGCTATGGGCGTGAACAAGCTCTGTTAGACTCTGAGGTCTTTGTCCATTAACATGCAGATATCGCACCTCGTCGGATCCTTCGGTAGATAAGGCCAAACGAAATTTTACAACACGGTTGACACAAAACACCATCGCGCCACTTGTTTTCGGCCCCAACGAGGCTCAGGTGACCAACAGGAAGGCGAAAGTTTCCAAAGCCATTGGCACTAAAGGAATATGTAAGATGATGCTAAAACAGCTGGGTTGAGTTAGAATTTGAAATTTTTAGCGAGATTGGTGTAGGTAGTTTCTGACATTAGTGTCGAATATGGACTTTCAGACTATTGAATTGGTTTGTGAGTTGAGGTAACTGTAAGAGTTGCACGTTCGGTGAAACTGACAGCCCTGTCATCCCGCTTTTGTGCAAAGTTTATGGCAGCCAATGCTTCTTTCTTTTATTAATTTGGCGATCGCGCTCATCAGATTGCTAGAGTCTGTTCTGCATTGCGATTCCTATAAGATGCTTTGGAATCCTTGTTTTCGATTTAAAAAAAAAAACGTTTCGATTTTGAAAATTATTGCTTTTGAGTAGTCGGAAAGATTAGTAATAGGCTTTAATCTGCTTTAAATTAGTTAGATAGATCTGTAACATTAAAGTGCTATTTAAAAACTACTCGGACAAAGGAAGCGAAGCGAGCTTTTTACCACATCTGCAGTGAATGACAATCCCTAATGATGGCTCCACTCTGAAAAAACAAAAGATGGATCAAATTTCTTTTTTAGTGGTCAAACTTGCTTCGAAAAAAATAATATTTCGAGGAACAAAAAAACTTATATAAGCTCTTCTCACTGTTTATCGTATCGAAATTCAAACGGTTCGAAATTACCATAGTTTTACTTTCTCAATCGCATCAATTGTACAACATGGCGTATACGTTATGGGTTTATTCTAAAAAACATCGTCATATAAAAAAGTAACATAATTAAATTGAAAATGTGAGCAAAAATGTTTTTGAACATCTTAAATTTAATTTTGGTTTGCTGTATTATCTTACATGTGTAAGTGAAATTTTATTCTTACAAAAGTTTTCAAACCAAAATTAACCAATCAGGCAGGTCCTGGAATCGGAGTGAAAGTGAATATGCAAATAAATCTGAAACTGGGTGAATTCAGTTTTGCTTTACTGAAATCTAAATTTTTTGTTCATTTTAGAGCTCGTTTTTGATTCACCCTAGAAAGGAGTTCCTTTCCACAGCTTACAGTTGTCAATTTATTCAAAATAAGTAATACATTTTTTGCGAAAAAATAGAAAAATTAATGCGTTAACAAATTTCGGGGCTATTTTTATAGAAACTGGTAGACTTTCGAAAGAAGGAGGATCATTCAGCGCTATTCTGACACTTTAGATGTGCCTGAATTAGTGTAAGTATTTAGATATGTTTATTTGTAATCGAAATTGGTGCAAATATTTTCATAAACAAGTTTTATGAATTTATATCGAGCTGCCGGGTCAACAAAATTTAATTTATTATGTTATTGGACGTTGTAGTTTCATTCTGAAAAAAATTATCCATTCCGGCAATACTACAACTGGCGAAGACGTTGAGATTTTTCGAAAGCGGAAGGTGGCTTTCTAAAAGTTGTACGGAAGGATGGCTACATTTCTATGAGTCGTATTACTGTTGCAAAAGTTATTAAATGTATGCTAAGAAATTTGGAGAGATATATTTATTCACAGTAGAGCAATGTAGTTATGACAGAAGACGAGAAGAGTAAATCTGAAGGGAACTTTCAAGAAAAATTTAATACAATAAAGTACAAGTTTTATGTGACTAAAAATTCGCGTTGATTTTTGATAATTTTTTTTTGCTGGCGTTGTTTACTCGATAAATTGATGGAGGATTGCTTCCTGCGTTGTAGTCATGTATTTTCCCTTTCAAAAGTTGTTAAAAATATAATATTTTTAATTTTTAATTACTTACATTATCTTACTTCGATTTTACACCAAACCCACAAACTCAAACAGATTTTTTTTCTTGAGAATTTCATTTTCCCCAACATGCAAATTTAAAGTCAATCACATAACACCAAATGTCGGTTTGAAAGTGAATTTGCTTGATGTTCACTCGGAAGTGAATTACAGAACCTGCCTAATTCAAGCTGGAATAAATGTACTTATTCTCAAAAATTATTTGATTAATGATTTGCAACGCTTGAAATAAAAGAAATTTAATATCGATATAACCACAGTATATAAACTTTTCAAATAAGACGTTTCAAATTGTTGTTCAAATTAAGTTTTAAATAAGTTTATTCTTACCCAGAAGTTTTAAAAATTACTTAAAAAATATAGCACAAAAATCTATGCACAATGTGTGTGTGGAGTAGCCCATATTTTTTATCAACTTTACGAGCTCAAGTAAAAATGGTTGTGCTGGCATTTTTGCCGCAATGAGCATTTGGTGTTCGTACGAGTTTCGTTTATATTATAAGTACAAATTTATATGTGTATATCTACATATGTATGCATGTATGTGTGTATACACATGCAGGCATAACTAGATCTTGGTGTTCTCTAAAATGTGCCCATAAAATTTAACATAAAAAACGTGTTTGTACAAATTCAAAATACAAAATGAGACACAGCTTTGGTTGGCAACGCCTCGGAATTTGAAAATTTATATTTTCAATTTAAAGTGGATAGCTAAAGGGAGTCAATCTAGCGTTGATTGTCTTATTGCCACAGAGGCTTTTGGTTGTCAATCTATCTATAGAATTTCTACAAGTGAGTTGATGAGTTACGAGAAGCTTTGTTTAGGATTTTCTATATTTTTTGCTTTTGATTAGGCTCTTAATTTTTTTGTTTCAGTGCTACTTCGTCTAGAATTTATATTTAAAACGGTATGCCTAGAAGGTTAGATTTATTTGCTAGTCTTGAGTATTTGGCAAGAACTGCAAAAGCATCTCGAAAACAGGGCTTTTGCGTATATTTAAAAAATGCTTCGTGGGAAAAATAAATCAAACACATTTTCGTGTACAGCAGTCCAAAATGCGATTTGTATGACAATTTGTATGCTTTGGTAGGTATTTGGTAGGTACGAGAATAGTATGTATAATTAATGCTTGGGAGAGGCTTGCCACCTCTTTCAAAATTAAATTTAATTAAAATAAAAGTCAAATTTTATTTAGATACAGTTATATGTCAACTGGTTCGTGTCGGAAAGAAAGTTCGTAGCTAACTTTTATGAGGTTTGCCAGCTGTTGAAAAAGTCGAATTAAATTAATCTTTGCACAAATTATATGGATATGAGGGTTGCCACCCGTTGAAAAAGTCCAATTAAATTAAATTTTGCACAAATTATATGCATATCAAAATATGGATGCCAAACATTTCGTCTCGGCGAGATGAAGGTCTATACCTATATTTTGGAGAGTGTTGCCACTTGGTTGAAAAAACAAATTTAATAAATTATATACAAGTTATGTGAAATATGAAAATATGGACGCCAAACTGTTTTATATGCTGAGGGGATGACTTATAGCATATAAAGGGTTGCCACCTGTTTGAATTGTTTGCAGCTGAGTTAAATCAAATTATACACAAGTTATATGAAATAGTTAGATATGGATGGAAAATTTATAGTTAGATTTTGAACAGGGTTGCCACCTTTTTAAAGGACAATTTAAATTAAATTATACACAAGGATACACAGTATGAAAACAGGAATGCAAAACTGTTCGTCTCGCCGAGGACAAGGCGCATAGCTATGTTCGGAGAGTGTTGCCACTTGCTGGAAAGGCTAAATTTAATAAAACTCTTCAAAAGCTATTTCAAAAATATGAAAATATGGATGCCAAACGGGTTTGTTCACTGAGCGGATGTCTTATAGTATAAAAAGGGTTGCCATCTGCTTGAATTGATTGAAGCCGAGTTTAATCAAATTATACACGAGTTATTTGAAATGGTAAAACGTGAAAGTCAGACCATTTGTTTCGCTAAGATAAACTTCATAGTTGTATTCTGAACAGGGTTGCTACCTTTTTTAAAAATCAAATTTATTTAAATTATAAAAAAAGATAGACAATACTAAAACACGAGTGAAAAACTTTTTGTCTAGGCGAGGACAAAGTGCATACCTAAATTTTGGAGGGGGTTGCCACTTGTTTAACATTTAATTAAATTATACACAAGTTATATGAAATGTGAAAATATGGATGCCAAACTTTATAGTACATATAGGCTTGGCACCTGCTTGAAACTTAAAACAAGGTTACTTTGTTTTGAGTTTGCTTAAAATTCCGATACTTTCTACGGCTTGCATTTTTCACTTTAAAATTACGTATGCATTTAGAATGATTAAACAAAATTTATAGCGCAGAGTCTAATTCTCAAAAACCCCTACAGAATATTTATACAATTTCTTTGTATAAAAACAAGTAAAACTGCATAATTTGGCTCAAAAGTTTCTGGCCAATCCAGCTTATATTTTTCTAGAGATTCAAAAATTCATCTCCACTAAATTACTGCCCTATTTACCTACTCACAAAATGAAACATATTTTGAGTAATTTTTTTTTTATTAGTAAGATTTAGCGTAACAAATTCAGACTGTCGATTAAAAATTTGGAATGCAAAAAATTCTGTATCGAACTGGGACTACATTTTTGACAAGAGAAGAGAAGATACGGGCATAGATCAATGGCCCTCTACAAAAGAAAGAAAAGAAAAACGACGAAGTGGACCAAGAAAGAACGCAGACACAATCGCAAAAAAAGTATTAATAGGTTTCATAGATCATTCCCTATATATTCCCGACTTGATACCAGCCGACACAAACTCCAACTTTTTTTTATAGATTGAGAAATTCCGGGAAAGGGCTATTTACCGATGCGATCTCTCATAATAAAAAGTAATAATAGCTTGTTTTGAGAACAGACAATTTCGAACCTTTCTATATGTTTCTTTTTGATCTCAACCAGTTGTTTGTTTTCAAATTCAGCCAATGAAAAATAGCTAGCTCTAGCAATTTAAGCGATACTCACCTGAAACAAATTACTGTCGAAATTATTATAATACTTTACTTTTTTTAAATTTATAATAGAAATCAGTTACTTGATAGATTAAACTAGTTGTTACGATTAACAATTAAATACCTATAACTAATTTTCTTTTAATTTTTATAGGAAGTAGCGGAACTTTGAAAACTCGCATAACTTTTTGATAAATTTCTTTAAAAGCGTTTAAAAGAATTGGAGCTTTAAATAAATGCGAAAGAAAATATTTGCCAAGCGCGAAAGTTCGCACAAATATATTCACTACCACAAATTCAAATAAGTAAATGTGTGTGTACATATGTGTGGTATTATATAAAAAAAAAAAAGATTTACATATGTATATGGCCATTGTAAAAATCGCATTAAAAAAGTGAAATTAATGTTTACATTTTATAAAGATACGAGACAGTAATTGCAAAAATAAGTCAAAAATAGTTATAATTTCAGTTCAAGGTAAATAAGCAGCGGATTTTCATTAAAGATAAATATTAATACAAATATAGCCGTAAATATACAAATTAATATAATTATGTATAAACACAAGTATATATATATATGTACATGCACATATATATTTTATATACTTACATATTTACATGCGTACGAACACTGTGCGAAATTAGATTAGTTCGCCGCCATGGCCAAAATTAAAATAGCAGCTTATGTTTGTTTGTAGTAATAGTAATATTAATGCAAAATAAATTAAAAACTTTTGCAAATGACGTGGAAGAGCAGTTTATGTATTATGATGTTTATTATAATAAGGATTTGTGTGAAGCTTCAGACTCTGGAGGCCACAGATAGGTGGCTACTATCAGACAGGCAGATATTACAAAATTGGAGAGATAAAGAGAGGGGAACATGTTGCATATCTGATTTGCAGAGGGTGAAATAGACATTCATGTCACTCAAAAATCGAATTCTCATCAACCAACCTGAGATCCAAAATATTGCCAAGCTTATTGGAAAAGGAATTATTCTGGGTAAGATTATTACTAAACAGACTAACCAAGAAATTAATTTCATGTGAGTTGAAGGGAGTTAAGATGTTATTCCTTAGCAAGTGAGACCAGACGATCTTACTTAGATTGAAATCACCTAAAATGCATAAATGGACACTTCCGTTCTTGTCGTGGATACTAGGAATGCTATCAATATATATTGCATATAATAATTCCGAACTGCTAGGCGGAATATGGGTCACACAAATGAACAGTTTACTAAATGTTTCGAAAATACAGACACTCGAGTTCATCAAGTAGAGGGTCGTAATTAAAAAGCTGGAAAACTAAATTGAGATTTTTTTATGGCAAAACTTTTAGACTTAAATTATTTGAGAATAATGACTTTCCAGCGGATGATAGCGATCCAGTCTGTTCTATTGAAAAATACAAGAAATTACCGTATGTTAATACCTTCTTCATTATTTTTTGTTGTTTTGATATTTCGCTTTATAGAAATATACCACTTTTTTGACATACAGTGTACATTCCCATGTAAGCTCACATGCCCATAACTTTTTAAAACTATGACACATTTGCCATCCAGTATTTATAGAAAATACTTATTAAAAAATGTAAAATTTTATACTGTACGCAAAGGCTTATACATATATTAAATTCATGTAATTGGCGCAATACAAACTCTACAAAAAAATTACAACACTACGACTACCTTTGTATATATACACATAAATATTATATGTACATACATACATATATAATATGTAAATATTTATCAAAGCACTACTGCTATTTCGCGTATTTATTTAAAACCACTTTATTCTATTAAATTGTATTTAAACAAACAATATTTTCAAAATGTAGCTGCACTCCGTTCGCCTTGCAACGCTATGGATTTTTGTCGATATTAATATAAAAAAAAAAAAACATCAGGCGTTACGTGCGTAATTAATTATTAATAAACGAAAGCATATTAATGAATTGTAGCGGCTGGTGTGATATTTTATTTTTATTTTATTTTTTTACATTTTTTCTGGGCATTTGTCAGTCGTTTTTTGTTGTTTTTTGCTTAACTTTTTTTTTGTTTACAATGTTTATTAATGTCACTTTACCACAGAAGTCATGATTGCTACTTCACAAAGGCACTGATGGCTCGCATTAAATTCTAACTTAATTGAGTATGATTTTGCCTTCATTAATTGCAATTAATTACAATTCCAATCATTAAAGGTAATGCTGCGAATTTGACCGCAAAATATGAAAGATAATCAGTTGAGTTCTAGTTTATTGGATAAATTAAAGACTTAAGGAAAATTAAATGCATATTACTCTATTATTTTGAGAAAGTTTTTATGTTATATTATTCTTTATTTAATTATATACTCATAAATTTGTTGAAGCTTAAGTGCGAGCCTTTACAATTTACTGAACCACATACGAGGCGTGATCCAAAAGTAATGATAATCGGATATTTGTAGTGGCCCCGTATAATAACAAAAAAAAAAACAAACAAAACAAAAAAAAAATGCAGTAACTTCCTTATACCCTCGTCTAGGTCCCAAACTAGAGCAAATTTGACAAAATGCAGCATATCTTGAATTAGCTGACCGAAAAGTGGCAATCAGAAACCAGACGAAGAGGAATCTCAATTTTAGACGCAATGAGACTAAAAATAAACGTTAGTCAGTTTCAGTTGAAAAATAAAATTAAAATAATTTAATATACATAATCCGATAATGCTAACCATTCACTAAAAAGAAAAAAACTGTATTTCGATCTTCTTGGTACAACTGGTTGGGCGAAACTATTTTCCTCTTTGACATTCTATTTTAAGGATTCTTAAGAGAAGTTATGTCTGATAGTTATACAAATAACCGAAATAACTAAACGATGAATGACAGATTTTGCCATCTTATTCATCTGCCCATTCTGCTTTTAAGTGCTTCTTGAATTGTGAACCATTGACATTTTAGCTCAATGGATAATAAAGGTGCTTCATTTACCACTGCACCATGCGAAAAATTCTCATCGTTTACCATGGCTATTAGGAAATATAATGTTTGGCAGTTTCAAAACTTAAGCCAATTTTGTAACTGCTTGAATTATTTTGAGTTCGTAAGTTATATTGAAGTCTGCAATTTCTCTTGCGTTTTGTAGATAGGC
The DNA here is from genome assembly GCA_951828415.1 of Anomoia purmunda. NCBI lineage: Eukaryota > Metazoa > Arthropoda > Insecta > Diptera > Tephritidae > Anomoia > Anomoia purmunda. Next base: position 8,432,374 of record OX639994.1, read on the forward strand.
AACAAATCGGTAATCCCGTTTTTGTGTTACCAATACTATATTTATGTACGTCTTCTATTATGTTAATTTACTGTCTGCATACTTACTGCATTTCGATTTTTTTTACATTGAAAATGATTTTGATTTGGTTGGACGATATCATCATGGTGGGAATGGAGTTGGATTTTGACACTTGGTTGCAGTTAAATTTCAGCGATTGCGATATAATTCCTTTTTTTTTTGAATTTTTTTATCACTTTGTGCTATTTTTTTTTTTAAATTTAGACTTCCACAAACAGTGATAACAAGCGGAGAGTTATTAGATGAGTTATGTTGACTTGCAAAGCTTTGAAGATTTAACTAGTTAAGTGGAAATTTGTGACCTTCTTGATTACAAATTCTCGTAGGCTGTCTGTTTTCCTCATTTCGCTTGTTTCAAATTACTAACCAAGTAAGGAAGGTTTGGGTATCTCGAATGTTCCATGCAGCTTAACAGCATTCGGTTTTGAAAATGTAGCTTCTTCTATATTCACTTTTGATATAAGTTGTTTTATGCTTCAGCTCTCTTGTTTGGTGTGAGTATAAACTTTATGTGTTAAAAGTACATTTTCCAAATCATTAATTTTTGCTTCAAAACTAGGCCATAACACTTTATTATATTAATCTTTATTTGGATATAATTTGCTAGCTTGGACCAATCGGCATGTAACTATTAAGTTTATTGGTTTATTTATTTTGCTTGTCTGTGAGGCTATTCTTTAAAGGAATAATAAATAATATTTTGTTAAAAAGCTTGATTTTTCATTTTTCATGCTCATCATACGGACTGTTGAATATTTGGGTAGTTTCCCTCGAATTCGAAGTTCTCAAAATATATGTATATAAAAGTACATTCATTTCCCAAGGAAGCTTGATTTCCATTATCAGTGAAATGTTTACTGTTCGCTAAAAATAGCTACAGGTTGTTAAAAATCAATATCGAAGTACTAGATTCAATAAATTATTAAATAAAATGCACCATTATCAGCATATGCACTTGTAAAACGATTATTTTTATTTGCTGGTATTGTAAATCGGTCCATAAATCGAAAGCTCAGCGACACAAATTTAAAAATGCTTATTTAAAAAAAAAAAAACCAGATCCATGTACTCTCTTGAGAGGCTCGATTTCAGATGTTTTTCTATCTTAGGTACAATGACAACGGCTTACCAATCCGAAATATTTGCTTTACTTAAAGGTAGCTTATTGTAAAGGCCTTGCTTGCACCTTTTCAAAAATTGTACATCAAGCTGAGGCTGAACTCTGTTGGAAAATGGAATAAGCTTAAACTCGTGTAGGGCGGTGTTCAAGGTAACAAACTGGCTAACGAATTGGCTAATTGCGGGTCATTGGTGAACCCCCCATTGACCGTGGCTCTGCGAAACAACCAAGTGCTTGCTGAAAAGACTGGACAGAGCAGTGGCGAAATTCCGTTTTACGCGGGGAAGCAAGAAGTCGCGTGTACTGGTTGGTTGATTTCAGCACACAATTCATGGCTACAATACACGGTCATTATTGGCACCATCAATGGCCGGATGAGTCCATCTTGCCTGGAAGATGAGCATAGCACAGCGAATTTCGTCTGCATTTTTCCGGCTTCTGCTAGGCTGAGATGGAGCATATTTGGGTCAGATATATTCAGAAGGGAAAACTTTTATCCCTCGACAAGTTTCTCCGATTAATCAGAGTCTGAAAGACTTGTCGAGGAGAAATGAAGTACCATCTCTATCGTCTTCCCTATGATTTTAATCTATCCTTCATTCCTTTCGTCCCTCCCAGGCCCTAATTGCAATGGAAAAGCATGCCTAAGTACTTGGAGACCTGATTTGCAATAACCGGCCTACTTAAAGTTTAAATGAAGGACTTCTGAAAGCGTAAAATTTTGTGAGATATTTTTTCAGCACACATAGAAATATTGTTACTTTAAAGTCATGTATTTGCATTTTACAAATGCCACACTGCTTTCACATGCTTAATACTGGGTTTGATACTACTAGTTATGTGGATAATTAAATTTTTTGCTGTCCTAACGTTTATATCTTTTGTGAGAAAAATTAAAATTTAACAGTTTGAGGCAACTGCATTTGATTTGCTTTAATAAGATTTATTAGATAAAAAGAGACGCCTAGTCAAAAGAATATTGGGCAAATAAAAAAAAACCCCACAATACATGCGCGACAGGCCAGTGAAGCAAACGAAACCATGAAAGGCCGTAGCTGCTGACATAATTGGCAAGGTATTTTCTCGCATTATAACAAACCGTTTGATTAAAGGTTAGGCGAAAGCCACGATTTATCTTGTGCCAAAAAGATAGTATTCTATTTATTCGAGTTGCGCTATAATTTTCTCGCCGCTACCTCAACAAAAACCAACCATCCTTTACGGGCAAATTCATATCACTGCTCGATGAAGCAAAAAAAAAAAAACTCTAACAATAAATCAGTGGAACGGATAACTAATCATTTGTAGATCAATTGATTTTCATTTCAGAGTTAAACATTCAATTCCGCAGCTATGTACATATGTAGATGGACGAGCGGCTAGGCTTCGTGTGTACTCGTGCTATGTTTGTTACATTGTAGCATGCTTTCAGGCGTACGTGTCCTACTAATAGGGTGAGGGGGAGGTTGTTGGTTTTTCTAATTAATTTGATATAAAAATCAATGAGCAAAACGTTGAAAATGTTAGAAGTAAACTGTCGACAGACATGCAATGCCAAAGCGACTAAAGTGACTCAATCAATTCAAGCAGTTGGCGAACGTTAGCACCTGAACGAATGCGGAATGCTTGGAATTTCTTGCTGTTCGCAGAATGTTAGGCATTTTTTGCTTTTTGCTTTTTGTTTTTTTGTTTTTTTTTTGCTTTGCTTTCGCAACGATTGATTGGCCATAAAAATGTCAGTGCTTTAGCTGATAATTATATTGAAATTGTTGTAATCAATTTTTACAGCTTAATAAAGTTGCTGTGGGCGCTTCTTGGTTAGTGAAGCAAAAATGCAGATATCAAATGAGTGAAACCTAGGTGCGTACTACACATCCAACTTTACGCATTTCGATAGTGTGTTTGTGTGTGTGTGTGTGTGGGTGCGCTTGTCAATATGTGTGAGACTGATTTTAAAAGAACAGTCGAGGCTTGACCATAAGTAGATATAAATCAAATTATACGGCATTTTTTTTTAAATAATCAAAATAATTCTGGTTAGAATAAGTACGCGAAAACTAAATATATTTATATCGAAAAACAAAAAGGGAAAATTGTGTCATAACATATGCATTCGATGTCCGAGCTTTAAGTTTTTGGAAGAAAATATAATTTTTATAAAATATAATAATAAACTGGTAAAATGTGACTTCAGTCATAAGAAAATTTATAAAAAATTTAGCTATCTTCGAGCGAATTTTCAAGCTTTTATTTCTGCTTTTTTTTTAATATGCTCGATGTGTCAGCTAGCAACACATTTATTATTTAAACGAAATGAGATCCTTACTGGATTATGTCTTGTCCGTGTATTAAACTTTGCGAGGGTATGCTACGTGAGCAAAATGAGCTCCCAGTTGTTCGTGATGTTCGAAATTTACCAGAAGAACCAGTACCATCATATTCGCTGTGATAAATTTCTGAATTATATTTCTCCTAATCACAGATATGATTTGTGTGGAAAATGCGCTGAACATATTTAAAAAAATTCGTTTTTCGCGATTTTTTCCATTTTTATCATCTTTTTTTTAATTCCCATTTTTTGATCAAATCACCTTTTTCTTAATAAACCACTTAGAAACAGGAACCGTAACGGTTAGAATATTTATTAAAAAAATAATGATTTAATCGTTATTTTGTGATTTTTACTTTTTCGATTAAAAACAATCGTTATTCTTGATTTTCTTCCTATCAAGTTTGATCGTTATTATTTTTTTAAGTTTAATTGTTATTTTTAATTTTTTATTTTTTCGATCAAAAACAATAGTAGTTTTTGGATTTAGGGTTTTCCGACCATATTTCGTCGATATTTTGTGATTTGTATTTTTTGATAAAAAATAATCGTTGTTCTTGTATTTACAATCCAATCATAATAAACGCCAACGAATTCGTCAACGATGACAATACTTTGAGTATATTTTATGGTCGAAAAAATGTCCAAAAATATCGGAAAATTTTTGAAGTTTTTAACGAATTCTTGCCAACGAAGTAAAGGTTATTTTGGTTTATTGCTTAAAAAATAAAACAATGAAAAAAGCTTAATATTTATTTTTTTTTTAGCTCGTGCTAAGTTGTTTTCCAATATCAAAGGATCAACGTTCCTTTATGTCAATTAACAAAGCAAATCTTGGCATCTTTCAATCATATCAGTCGGTACAATAACTGAACATTTGTATGTAGTATAGCATGAAATCTTTGGCGCACCTAAGAGAGGTGGGGTTTGTATTGTAGTTTGAAGTTTAAAATCCCCAAAGTGACCAAAATAATTACGATACTCGTACTATATTGGTATTCAAATTTTTCCGCATGCTGTTGGTAGCCGCATTCTGGCATTTTCTTCCACTTGCGAATGAATGAAATCGAAAGGCACTTGGTGCTTGTGCTTGTTTATTTTTCTCGTAGATGGTTCCTCCTGCAAACCCCTGCTTTTTTTGTTTCTCGAGACCCAATTGTATCACCCTTAGACTCCGACCTTAAAGATTCTCGTTACTCACAGTGGACTCTTTATCTGCCATAAAGGCGAGCTTTGAAGAAGTGACCTCCATCACGCTTATCAACTTTGTCTCCACGTTGGCACAGTATTTAGTTCTCTGCAGCTGCTGCAAAACCAGGTTTTGAATGTCAATCACTCCCATAGGACACACGAGAGTCGAAATTAATGCCAGAGTCAATCTACCTGATGAGATTGTCCCACTCTCTACTTTTAAAATACTTTAGCACTTTTCGATACTCTGCATTTCCAACAGTTGAGTGTTAAAGAAAGTGTCGACCGTACAGTTTGAAGAATTTTATGCGCAAATTATAAAAAAAAAAAACGTTTGTCATTTGTCGAAGGCCTCCACTGTATGCTTGCATGTAACTAATATAACCGATTCATCTATTGTAATTTGCTCACGCAGTGCGGTAATAAATCTATTGCTATACTTGTAGTAGTTACTGCAAATTGTTAATAAATTTGTATATAATATGTTGGCTTTTCTACTTTTTCCATTACTAAAAAAGAGCTTACTGTGCCCGCCGACCACTTTCTCAACTACCATTTTTTATGTGGCTTTTTGTACGGCATTCTATTGACTAGCTGATTACCTTGCCCTGGCCGCTGTGCGTAAAGCCTCCGAAGTGTTCAGAAAACTTTGCTTTCCATATTTTAGTAATGTGACGTAGTTGCGAATCCAGCTAAGAACTTTACTATCCTCTTCGCTAGAAAGCCTAAAATAATACCAAGCAATCAACTTTCATCACTCAATGGAGCGGCGCTTGCGCTCTCGAAGTAGTACCTGGACATAAGTACTACCACACTCCGGAAGGTGGTGGAGCGCGCTAGGCAAGATATTGTTGCTTTGTATGCCTATAAGTCTGATATGGAAAAAAATAGGATTTCAAACCAGATAAAGTGCATAAGAGAAGCGACCGAATTTCTGATTAATTCTTCTGTCAAGCTGCAGCTAGCCTAGCTGGGATCAAATCATTCGATTGCTGCAAAACCACTTCAAGAAACGAGGATCGAAATACACTAGATTTATAGTGTGGGTCATAGTGATATACCGAGAAACTGTGTAGCAAGTGAACTGACAAGGGAATGTAGCTCCTTATCAGCCTCAGTGCCTCTCTAGACGTTAGAATTCCGATACCATACTGCAAGCTGTGGCTGAATTTGAGCTTTATCGATCAGACAAATAAAATTTGAGCTTTTGAGTTTCTCTCTGAAACATCCCGGAAGATCTGCTCTAAAACCGAAAAGGCAAGATCTGAACATTAATCTACTTGGTGCGTCTTCTGTTTAGGCAGAATTAATAGACTTAAGTATGTATTCCTTCTGTAGTAGTTCCAATGTTTAGTTTTGATTTAAATAGAATAAAAAATGTTTATCGAATGACAATTAAGACCTTCGTCTGCTATATGGTAAATAATGATTTGGAAAGCTGCACCACTCGTGACATTATTGCCTCCATTTCAATCGCTTTCGCAAGTTACCCTTTTTCAACTAGATATGCCTTTACGCCCTCTATCGCAGTCAGAGCTAAGTTTTCATATTTTCTATTTTTACCTTTAATGCAAAAGTATCTACCTTCCGTGGTGGGACAAGAGCCTGAGTGACCTGAGAGCCAATGATTGTTACACAAGAATATTAATCTTCCCTGAGGGTATGGAAAAGATCCATTCGTAATGCAAATCAGAAATTCTGGCGGGATCATTGCGAGTCGATTGAGTTCACAAAGGAGTCGACACAGCTAAGCAAATTTCTTGCTATGGACCATTCAAATAAATCATTTTTAAAACGAGCTGACGGTACAAGACCGGAATCATCGGCCGGATTGAATGTGCCGACAATATGGCGATCCTGATAACGAAATCATGGGAAGAACGTTGACAAAATTAAGAAGGTGGGCACAAGGTTCTGGCCTTAGATAAAATCCAGATAAGACGGAGCTGCTGTTCTTCACCAGGAAATATAAATTGCCTACGTTCAGACCTTCAAGCCCAAACTGCCGACAGTTAGATTTATCTTGCAGTAGCAAGTAGTTGACTGTAAATTAATTTGCAAAATGTACATTGAGAAGTGAGTTCGGAAGGCCCGTGTAGTTTTCTACGCTTGCAAATCGATGTTTGGCATGAGATGGGGTCTCAAACCAAAGATGGTACTTTGGACTTGCCAATCGGTAATGCACCCAGCGTTGAGCTATTCATTTAGTTTTCGATGTGAAGCTCTCCGGATGAGCTACAATCTCACCAGTTCATAGAAAGTTCAACGCACTGCGTTTGTTGGTGTCACAGTAGCCGGTCGCATCTGTTCCGCGGTAACTCTAAATATTTACCCAAAGGTAGTTGGTGCTTGTAAACAGCTAATTGCCTCCTTAACCATCAAACTGGACATTTCGGACGTCTGGATTTCCGAGTATAAAAGATTCGAAGTTAACGTGAAAGTCGACGTGCTAGTATGGTGCGGCTCAAGAGCAGATGAAGTAATAAACAATATCGATGTGGGTATACCCCTAGCTGTAGCGAACTTCTATCGCAACAAGGCGAAATAAAAGGTACTACTACTTACAGGATATCAAAAACCACCTAGCAGGACTACAATGACAGCTTCTTCGTGGGTCTAAGGCCGTTGTCCACAAACTAATTGCCAAGCAAAGAGTTGAGCATTTCCTGTGCGGATGGCTGATTCTAGCCCGCATTCGTCTACCATCCATTCGCGATAAACTAGGACAGATATCAGCCTTAGCAACCTCCAACATAGTAGACTTCACATCCATTCATCACTCAGTACTTTTTGTCGAGTTTTTGGCACCAAAACGGCAATATTTTTGCTACTTGGACGACATGGGTCACAGTCATTTTTTACCTACTACTTATAAAAAATCGTAAAACTATTTTTATTAGAAATCATACAGGGTCCGGAAAATAGTTAAGTGATTTTTGTTATTATTATTTCAAATAGAGCTCAAACTTCAGCAAGCAATATTGCCACTTTTTGCGCCAACATGTCGTTTTCCATTTGACTAGCTTAAAGCCAAAACCATATTATTGGAATTTCTAGCTGTCAAAACGACCATTGTATGGCTAAGCCTTAATATCGATGTGCTATGCAAACTTGAGATAATTGAAAATGAAATGAAAAGCAATTATTCATCTTTTTTTCAATTAAAGCGCCTCACCATGCAAAAAAAAAAAATTCACTCACTCGATTTATGAACGATTTCATATTGACAGTACTAATCACTGTTTGACAGTTCATTAATTTTTCCTACCACTCATTTTGACCACAAACGAGAGAGAGAGAAAGTAAGTAAAAAAAAAATCCAATAAAAGCAAAAAGTCATTGGCAACCCCTCCTACACGGCTACATTGAATCGAACCAATTAGCGCAGCATATTTGCACACAATAGAAAGGCCAACCGAGTGGCAGCAACAAAACAACAGAAAGAAAAACAAAAACAGCAACAACAAAATTACTAAGTATAACAGCTGCTTTGCACCTAACCGAGCAACGAGTAACTTGGAACAATCACCGGAACGACCGCATTGTTGCAATCTCGATGCTACGCTAATCTCTGTGTGCAACCGGCAACAACTTTGCATTCTGCCGCAAGTTGTCGAGCTAACTGTAAAATGCCACAAATACGCCACATACATTACAAACAAATGCTGGATAATTTGCATAAGTAAAGATAGGGGAGGGAGCGGTAAAGAGAGTGGTAGAGGAAGAGGAAGAGACGGAGAGAGGGAGTGAGACAGGGGGGGAGAGAGGGAAAAGGGGCAAGTAGCGCAGCTGTGACTGGTGGGTGTGGCGCGCGCACTTTAACCACAATAAATGACTTTCATTTGAAGAAGCACAAGTGAGAGGGTCTGCTCTATTGGGAGACGAAGAGGCAAATTGATTGGGAAAGGGAGCGGGAATGAGGGGCACAAGTCTCTTATTACGCCCCTATTCAACTGCAAGTGCGAACACACACACGCATACAAACAAATACATGCATAAATATTAGTTTGTGTGTGTTTGTGCGCGTGTGTTGTGAGTGTGGTGGGCGTTTTTGCTTGCATTGTTAAACCGAAACGATTACCATTTACAGTAATTAATTAATGACCTCTCCGTTTCACCAATTTCAATTTGAATTTGAATTTGAACTGGAACTGGAATGAACAGTTTGACACTTTTTTGTTATTTTATGAACGCTCAGTGGGGTGTGTGCCTCTTCTGTGGCTCATTGCACACTTTGCTTGCGGTTTTTTGTTTTTGTTTTTTTTTTTTTGTAAAGAGTATTGCTTTTTCTCCCCTAATGTCATTTGTGGCTTTTTGTGTGTACTTTTACCGGCATTGATTTGGTGGCTGGTTGTTGTTGTTGTTATTGCGGTTTTTGTTGCACAGCAATTGACTGCTTAATTGTCGCTGTTATAATAAGCCAATTTAAATTCCAATTTCTATTTGAGTTCATTAGCAAGCAAAAAAAAAAAGAAGGAGAAGAAAAACAGGAAAACGGAACTTTGCGGCACGCAGTCTTCAAGTAAGCAGCTGTTAGTAATCGTATCGACTATAGTGCTTATCATAATTATAGGGCAGGTATTTTTTGAAAAGTCTTGACCTTTATGCGCTACTTACTAATTTTTCTTTTTTATTGAAGTTCATTTTACTACAAAAACCGTGCAAATTTAATATATAAATTTTGTGTAAATTTTAATAACATTTAATTTAAGCCAAAGTGCAAACTTTTTAATCAAAATTTTTAGAAAACTTTTGGATATGCACTTTCATACCCCCTTCAGTTTTAGTAAAAATAAGCGCAAGTTTAGAGTGGCTAAAAAATCTCGTTGATTTGTGTTTGGTTTTTTTTTTTTTTTATTTGCTGACGATGCTGGTCATGCATTCGTTAAATGGAGAAAACTTGTTGATACTCGCGACTTCGTCTGCTTTACTTATGAAACTTATGGAAATCTTGACTATTGTGCCATCTAATGGATTTTCTGAATAAATCGGCTCTATACTATTTTCAACTTTATCCAAACGCAAATGAATTCCAGAAAACTACAAACCTATTTGAGAAAAAGTCAAATGTGTTTCAGAAATGCCAAACTCCAAATGCGAATGCAAATGCATTTCCGAAAACCACAAACATATATCAGAAAATGTCAAATGTGTTTCAGAAATGACAATATGTATTTCAAATAATGCAAATGTGTTTCAAAAAACTCCAATTTAATTTCAGAAAATCCAAGACCTATTTCAGAAAAAGTCAAATGTATTTCAGAAATGACAATATGTATTTCAAATAATGCAAATGTATTTCAAAAAACTCCAATTTAATATCAGAAAATCCAAAACCTATTTCAGAAAAAGTCAAATGTGTTTCAGAAATGACAATATGTATTTCAAATAATGCAAATGTATTTCAGAAAACTCCAATTGTATTTCAGAAGACCACAAACCTATTTCAGAAAATGTCAAATATGTTTCAGAGCTCCATATCTGAATTCCAGAAAACCACAAACATATATCAGAAAATGTCAAATGTGTTACAGAAATGACAATATGTATTTCAAATAATGCAAATGTATGGGATACATTTTAGTAGAAATATTTCTTATCGCAAAAGTTGCCTACTTTTCCAATATCATCAAAATCGGGCTATAAATAAGAATGTTTGAAAGAATTACTCGTCTCTAGCGCCACCTAGCGGATCGATTTTCGGAATATTTCAATTCATGCGCCACCTAGCGAATTAAACCATAGCTTATGTCAGTGCCATGGGTCTAAGAGACACACTGTCAAAATTTGCTTGAAGTCCTTTCCTCAGTCTTTGAGCTAAGTTGTAACAAAAAAACGACAAGAAAAAATATCAAAACACCGACTTTTGAACCACCTCGCACTTTCAGTTGATATACTAGAATTGAATGGTCTACAAAGCTGTGTACTCAATTCCGATGAAGCGTTTTGAAATTTTGAAGAAAGTTTTTTGAATTCTATTAGAATTTGCAAAAAGTACTGCGGCCGCCGTAGCCGTGTCGTGTGTGAATCCTGGCCGCGACAGGGAACAGTATAAATTATAGGAACACATTTTTCTAATGGGGGTCGCTCGTCGCTCTTCTACTTTGAAGAAACTTCTCACACAAATCGTTTGCCGTTCGGAGACGGTGTAAAAACTGTACCCCCAATTTGTTGGAGAAGTTCGGCACAATATATAGCTACGGTTTTTATTGTAGAATGAACTTTGTTTTTTACAAAAAATTAACGCAGAATTAATTAGAAATAAATTCGGTATAGAAACTTATGAAAAAGTCCCTGTCGTATTGTTATGATAAGCACTATAGTTGCGTGTGTGTGTTTGTGGCCTTGCATATGCGTGAGATTAAATCGAGTATACACACACACACACACACACACAACACACACAACACACAAAAATCGTCACACAAGCAATTACAAACGAAAATGGGGGTCAGCTGCATTGACATTCAAGAGCGATTTTCACTAGCTACACGCATACATAGAATATATGTTTGTATTTGAATTGATGCGCTCGATAAGAAGGACATTGTCGCTTGTCCGCTCTCTAGCTTTGTGCAAGTACAGATACAATCTTCATTGACACATGCCTGCGTTTGTGTGAGTGTTTTTCTTAATGTGCATTGGCATTTTTCCTGTTCAATGCCATTTGCGGGCAGACAAACATTATATGTACGTAGCTCTCAAACGCTGACTCTTTGCGTCATCGTGTGTGAAACAAACTTTGCGAAATGCTTTCAATTTAAATTAGAATGCAAGTAATGAAATGAAGTAAAAACTATATATTTAAAAGTAAAATTGTATGTGTAGTAGATAAAATAAGTGCCGCTGGAAAGAGGATAGCTAGAAATTGACGTTTTTTTTTTTTAAATTGGCTCTTAGAAACAAAATAAGCTCTTTAACTGCTTAAAGAATTACTCATCACTGAGTTCCATATACTGGTGCCCTCTAAAATCCGACAGAGCGAAAGCGAATCAGATTATTAAATTTAAATTTTGATTGATTGAGCATGAAGTACAATAAAATGCGAAATTGGTTAATTTTTAGATAACCGCAGTAGTGCGAGTCACTAACTTATTTTATCGAAAGTCGCATGGTCAACTCATCTTAACGAAAACTTTAATGATGTTGCTATTCAGTAGTGATTTTTTTTACCGATTTTCGCATTCACCGAATCAGCTGTTGTCCTTGGCTAGTCGATTACCAAAAACAAAACGACAACAAATTGTATGGTTTTAACTCAATCGAGAAAAGAAAAATTCGTGATTTCATCTTAAATAATAGAAAAAATTTAAAATTTGGTGATTTGTTTTCTTGAAATTAAAAAAGGAACAATAAATAATGTTGAATATTTGGCTATAATTTACCACGAGGTGACGAAGAAGTAAGCGCTCCAACAGTGGATCGAAGTTTGATTCGTGATGTGGACAATCCCTACAAACGTTTAAAATTCTTTTTATATATTGCAATGTTCCATTGTAGCAAGATATTGGACTCTCCTCTGAGTGATTTGGTTGAATTGACATCAACTCGACTTAAAGGAATATCCGGAATCACCTGCAAATATGCCATAGTTTTCGTTTTCAAAATTCACGTTGTGCTCCAGCGTATTTAGGATTTACATTTTTTTTATTATAATCATTAATATTTTATATCGTTTATAGGTTCAAGCGGCTTTAAGATTCTTCGTAACTGGTTGCTATCAACGACCCGTAAGTGAGCAATGGGGAATATCCATGAGCCAGTCAGTCAGTCAGTCATCCATAAGCCGGCACTCATCGAGTAACGGATGCAATCTGCGATTCATTGTTTCACCATGCCTCCTCATTACTAAAACTAAACTATACTTATGTTTTTGTACTTGGATCCTCGAACGGTAGGTAGGAATGGTGGTTGGCATAAGCCTCCTCATGTTTTTTTGTTGGCAAAATTGATATATGTAACTACATATGAGTATAATCGACGGCCAACAACATTAAATTTGTTGTCATTTAGTTTTCGGTAATGGACTAGCTAACAACAACAGCTGATTCGGCGATTGCGAAAATCGTTAAAAATGGCTGCCATCACTGGCATTTAAACAGATAGACATAGGAAGAAAGCTGAACATTCTATCTGAGCGAAGTTCGACTGTCTTCCTTGTGGCGTGGTCCACCGATGCTTTCGGCATGACCTCCCACGTGCCAAACTATTGTTTTGGGTAGATTTTAATTTAGTTTTGCCATTTTAAAATAAAAACAATTTGGTGCAAAGCATAAAAGAGTGGTGGTTCAGTTTAAAACCGCTATGCAGCTTAGTTCAAAACATACGTTGGACGGCATTTTAGGGCACTCGTCGTGCGATTTCTGCATAGTGTCTTATCAAAGTAACGCCCAACATTATTTTGACTGCATAGAGAGCCACCGAGGCCTTCCACGCACTCAATGCTCAAGTAACGGTTGGCCGTAGTAGTCATAACTTTTATTTAAAAAAATATATTTTAATCGTTATTTTTTGCTTAGAAAATAATCGCGATTTCTTTTTAATTCTTATTTTTTGTAAATTTTTATTTTATTTTAATAAAAGCCATTTAAATTCAAATTTTTAACTTTGTGCGAAATTTAAAATAATGTAATAGATGTCACTCAAAATTTCAATATCTTTAATTAGGATTCAATAAAAAATATTGGTAGTCAGTTTTGTAGCCCATCCCATTTTAGTTTAATAAGGTACAATCAAGTAGCTACAAATTGTAGTAGAGTTTGACCATTTTTTGTTTTTTTTGGTTGACTGTTGTTCCGCTTAAAAAAAGCGTTTTAAATGGTTAGGAGAATAAATTTTCGAACATGCCGCGATTTTTCTTTTTTTCACAAATTTTAAGAGGTACCTAAGTACATTTGTAAAGACTAAATAGTAAGTAATGATATATTTAAGATTTTCACCTTTTTATTCATTTTTTATTTCGTTCTGCTAGCTGCTTTTGTTTTTTTTTTTGTTTTCATTTGTTCACGCTATTTCGCTCAACTATGTTTACCACAAAATATGGAAAGTGTCCCAAAAACATCAAAAAGTTATAACAGTTTTATTATCAGCTTAACGCAAATGAAAACAAAAAAAAAAGCATCAAAGAGCGCTGAAAATCACACACACCCACACACAAATGCACACTATTTTTGCGCTATTAAAATCTTTCTACCGCTTTCTTCTGTTATTTGCTTATCTTAAATGATTTCTAGCAAATTCTCACACACCCATCCCCATTCACTATAACAAATACTACACATATATTGACACTATACAAACATACCCTTAAACAACCATTAAAACTTACTAACACACACACACACACACACACAAATGTGCCATCGTAGCAACAACAATCATGCAATGTGGGGTCACCCAACGTAAAGCCGCAATAAAATTTATTTAACTACTAAGTTGCACACCACTTTGGGGCTATCAAATTTGCATACCAAAACCGACGACCGCCAATCGCCTTGTGACAAAGCGACAGACAAAACGACAATTATTATGTATATATTTGCATACATATTGTACTATAACCCACATGCGTTGAGAAATGACATTCCAAACTGTATTGAGAGCGGGGTGTCAGTGGGCCAATGTTGGACGCTGTTGTTCACTTTTGTATCAATTTGTAATATACATACATATCTTTGCTTCTCACCTTTAATTTGAGTCCATAATAGCATTATTTCAAGCTATTGTTGACCTAGGCCAGAACTTTCTAAATTAGCCTACGCTAGTGTAATACATTTCATTACTTCTGTGCCTGTACAGGGTGGCGCAGAACCTGTTAAGTTCATTTGACAGTAAAAGAGAGGGCAGTTTGTGTAAAAATTATTTTAACGTATGTATGTCCAACCGATAGGAGCTTATCTGCGTAAGTTCAAACCTGCCAAAGGCAGGATTGATCAGATATTCGTAGTACGCAAAATGATTGAAAACGCTGAATGTAAAATAGACACAAATCGCTTTTTCGTTGACTATAGAACCGCATTTGGAAAATCCTCCATCTCAAATTCGGATATCTTCGCAAAGCTAATATTAACTGTATTAAATGGCGTTGAGCGCAGCTTTAAGCACCGTCCAGCGACTAACGGTCGTGGGACTTTATCGATCGTTGGCCGCAATACTTGAGCCATCAGCATAGAGAAGGATCTTCTGCGTTTCATTAGGCAATATAATTGCATCCCTACTGGTATAAAAATGAGCCCAATGAACCTAAGCGTATCCTTATCCTATGCAACGGGATGAGAGCAACCGCCGTAATCTAAACCAGCCTAGCCCAGTTGCAACTTTGATACCTAAGATCTAGAATAAACATCCAACTTTGAAATTAAGTGAAGATCAACTACTGGCAACGGTAGCTACTCGGGGCTCGGTAAGAAATTCATAAGAGGAGGCTTCTCTCGTTGAACAAAAATCTTGCTTTACCAATTTGCCATGCCATCATTCCCCTCCTTCGAAATGACTCAGAAGCGTGGAAGTTGTAGGGGAAGATAGAATGATGGTGTAAACGAACTCTGTTAGAACATGGACATAGCCGAATGCATAAAAATTTAATTATTGCGTTGACCTGGTGATGGACACAGTTTTAGTGTCAAATAATAATATAAAGTAAGGTTCTGTTTATCTAAAATCAGTCGCTCGGATAAGCCAAACTAAGTCTTGAAATTTAAATATATATATTTAAATATTTAACAAAATCTTATTATTTAACTAATATCTTGTTTGAAATGAGGGACATAATAGTTATAAGTTTTATTGGAAAAATATTGGTACACAGTTATTAGATCTGTCATATATGTTTTTTTTGCCGATAAGAGTTATATTCCAACGTTTGTTTTTTGCGTTACCTGATTAGAGTTATTTTCTAACGTTATTTACTAGTAGTAAAAGCCCGCCACACAACGGCAGCCAACAATTTTGTATTCGCGTTAATAATCCGTTACAGAGATATCAAAACTGGTAGCTCTTTATTATGCATACTTTCAGGCTGATAGGAGATAAATAAATAGCTAAAGGCAAAGATGAATTAACTCTTATCGGGTAACGTTAAATAAACGTTGACCAAGAACTGCGATTGACAACGGAGAAATATTTCTCATCTAAAAATAGTTATGAAATAAGCATTTCGTTAAATTTCAGAACTCAGAATTTTATTTATTTTTGGTAAGATCTTCAAATTTTTATGCTTAAAAAAATATTAAAAAATGGAAATGATGCTGGAACAACCGATTTTATAATCACCTTAGTCAAGTGATTTAAGAAAGAAAATGTGACAAAGTTGCTTTTCAATGTGTCTACATGGCATTTCGCGCCATAAACTGTGAGTAAAGTTAATAAAAAAAAAAATGAAGCCGCGAAAGGTGAGTGAAATGTTAAGTAACTGCACACATATACCGAACAAGCAGCCATTGCCACGCCACACCACTTCGAATGGCGAACAACACGCAATGTATGTTGAAAGCACAGAAATCAAAGAATCTATAAAATGGTAAGTGCACGGTGGTGGCAATTAGACCGAACGGACGACGAACGTCAGCAAAACGCAACGCGAACACGTACCATAGCCTAGCTGAGGATAATGGTGTACGACGTAGAGACTTGTGATTAAACTTCAACTTCAATTATTCCGCTAAAGTACCCCAACAAACTGATAAAAAGTGTTGTAAATACAATGCAGCGACATAATAATTATTTTACTTTTGCTTCATTGCCACAACACGGCGGCAACTGTCCAGTCCACTCGATTATGTCAAATGGGCCAGCAGATGGCAGTCAACAAAGGCAACTGTAAAAGCAGCAACAACAACAACTTGGAACTTTGGCTGACAGTCAGGCACATGGAGGCATCCTAGGCAATATTGAACTCATATCGCGTCAGCATCAGCACGAATATTTTAATTTGTACACGCAATTTTTTCGCCCATTTTACTGATGATGATTATCGTGCGCTCGGGCTTGTAGTTGTGTTTTATTTTTATAGTTTTTGTTTGTTTTTTTTTTAATTTTATGTTAGTGTCGCGCTGCCCTATTTGTTGTATTAATTATTTTTGTTGTCGTTTGTTGTTTTTTTTTATTATTATTTTTATGTGTGTGTGTGCTTGCTTTTCTTAATGGTAAATTCTTTTGTTGTTGTTGAGTTGTTGGAATGTTGACTGCTGTCAACGCAAGCAGGTCGCGGCATGCTGCACGTGTTGCCAATGTCATGCGAATTTTTGCTGCCCAAAAATGGCAAATTACTATGGCTGGCTTGGTTGTCTCTTTATTGCTGGTACATGTGAGGCATGCATTTGTGTTTGTTGTTGCTGTTGTTGTTGTTGTTGTTGTTGTCGTTGTTGTCATTGGTATTTCGGCATAAAATATTGTAATTAACAGACGTAAGTGACGTTCGAAGTTAATTGATGGAATGTTGGCGCATATTTGCATGCATGCAAAGGCCGCGGTACACACACACACACACATACACAAACATATACATCCAAACATATTTTAATAGCGTTGTATTGATAGTCTTTTTTTTTTATTTCGTTTCCAGAAAACATATTTTTTTATGCTTTGCTCATCTGGTGACTTATTTAACCCTTGAACACAGTTTGTACATTCGATGCTCGTACAATAAAATAAATTACGAGTACAAAGGCATAGCAAGGACAACATGTAAATTCTCGAGTAACGCACACACACACACGCATACACAGTGGTGGCTAACTAAATGAAGCGTAATGCAAATATAGTTTTTATTGTTTTTTGTTCTTCAGTACTTGATACGCTGGCGTTTCAATGGGTAAAATGTTGAATACAAAATTTGGAGAGAGAATTATAACCTCGCGTGTCGTGTAACAGCATAAAACATTCCCCATACAATTTTGCGGTAGTTATTAACCCGAAGTTATAAAGATCAATAAATCTTCCTCTCGAAAACTCCAAAAACCGACTCGTCCGATGTCAGACCTCATGTTTCTGCGACTTAAAATATTTGGAAGGATATGAGATTTCTTCTTCTTAATTGGCGGTATAACCGCCTAGGCATACCAATAGTTTCTTTGCTTTGCTAATTGGTGACAGCTGGAGAGAGATATTCCTCGGACATCACCAGCGGGTAGTCTATTAAATACCTTCGATGCACGAGCATTTTCTTCCCTTTGCGGCATAGCCAGCGTAAAGTTAATCGTTCTGTCGTCAGTAGAATTCTTTTGCAATTCCTTCCGATCTCGTCAGGGTTCATGTTTGGAGCGTAAATACTGTTAGTAGAACTTATACAATTGCGGGTTCTTAGTTGAAGTTCGTTGCCAATGTTAGAAATTTAGCAATATATTTTGACTCAAAACTCTCTTTTACAAGCCATATTAATTTTCTAGCTATTTTTTGTTTATAGTCTTTGTTAGGTCTCGCTTGGAATATGCTGCAATTATCTGGTGGCGTGCCCAGGTACCATATATAAAAGAATATAACGCACACAAAAGATGTTTACTATATTTTCTCTGGGATCTTTAAATTTTACTCTACACTTGTCTTCTTAAAACTCCCTATGTTAACCCCTAGGATCACATGAGAATAGAAGAAAATATCTATGGTGCTCATTTATCCTGAAAGTCATAACTGGCCATATGGACCGTTCGACAAAATCTATTTGTGTTTACTTATATCAAACAATGTCACCAATCAGTCGAGCTTTAAGAGAACTTAATAAAATTAATCTGGTTATTGATATTAAACAATATGCTCTAAAATTACTTTAATAATAACTACGTGTTTAGTTTTAATATAGTCTGATGCTGATAAATCAATAAATAGTATTCATAGAGAACAAAAATCGCTTCTCCTGGCACACCAAATTGATTTGAGTAAGTAATGAAATAGTCTCAGACATAACAATATTGGCTAGCAAATACCAACAACATTTTTTGTTTTAATAAACAAATTTCATTCCTAATTATCCATCCACCACTGTATATCTGTTCGGAATATATTGCACGATGTCCATAATTAATTGACAATTAAAATGGAAAATTTTTATTCATTTCATATTACGGCTTTAATGACATTTTCACAAAATTCGATTGCCATTTTAATGCGTACATATACATGGACATACAAATCTATGTACATGTAATACAACTGTGTTAATAAAAATCATTTAGCATGCTGCAAAAATTATTGAAATTCACTTACACGCCGCACACATGAAAAAACTTCCTTAGTTGATCAGGATTGCATAAATAAAATGGTCACCGCAAAAAAGGAACAAATATGTTCGCATTTAATTATTTATGAGATGGCAAAGGTAAAGGTGTGATTTGAAATCGTATTAAAAACTTAAATTTGTAAAGGAAAACAAAGTGTTGAAAGTGCATCAAAAAGCTTACCGCAACATTGTTGCATAAGAGAATAAACGCCACAGTGAATCGAACTTTTTGTTGCCGGCCGACAGTCGCAAGCTGATCTGCTCCCCAATTGTTAATAATTTCAATGAAGGGCGAAGGTAATTAAAGTGAAAGGCCAACCGCTTGAATAATTAATGCAAATATTTATTGCCAGTCTTTCAGCAGTCTTTTAACAAAAACTATCGAAAGGATATGTTGTAACAGTCTACATATTGATTGTTGATATGTTTCACATTTTTTAAATTTTTTATTTTATTTTTTTTTGTGTTTTACAATCTCGGCATTAATTGGATTAGTTACTTCTCTTTATAATCGAAAATCACTGCTGGGATGTCTAATTTTATTTTTAGATCCACTACAAAATCAAAAATGCCGAGTCAAAAGTAAAGCTTCTTTACTGACTTCATAAAAATATAGGAAGTTAAATATGGAGTAGTTGTGGTAGTAGTTGTAAGTAATAAATAGTAGTAGTAATAGTTGTGGTAGTAGTAATAGTAGGTAATAGTACTTAGTAGTAAAATTAGTAAAACTAGAAAAAAATGAGTAAAAATAGTTATAGTAATAAATAGTAGCATTAATAAAAATTGTAGTAGAATTAGTATTAATTAGTAGGAGGATTAGTAAATTTAGTAGCATAAGTAAAAATAGTAGTAGTAATTAGTAAGAATAGTTATAGACATGGCATAAGTAAAATTAGTAGTAGAAACTAGTAAAAATAGTAACAATATTAGTAAAAATAGGAGTAGACATTAGTAGAATTAGCAGTAGTAGTTAGATGTAGCAGTAGTAACTATACCAGCAGGAATTAGTAAAAAATCGAAATTAGTCGAAACTATAGTAGTGAAAACAGTGGTAGAAATTGGTAAAAATAGTAGTGGTAATAAGTAAAAGTAGCAGTATTAGTAAAAATAGTAGCAGATATTGGTGAAAGTAGTAGTAGTTATTGATAGTAGCATAAATAAAAATAAGGGTAGAAATTAGCAAAATTAGCGGTAGTACATATATAGTAGTATTGGTAGTTAGTAGTAGTAACGGATGGTTTTTATACATGTGTGGTTTTAAACGAGGCAATACTTTTTTCGGAGTTGATTTTGCTGACAGCTGTTACTCAATTTATACCCAGTTTGGTTTACCATTTTATAATGAATAGGCTTACTTCGGAACAACGTTTGCAAATCGTACAAATTTTTTACCAAAATAATGGTTCGGTTCGCGAGACGCATCACACATCAGCGATGAAGCTCACTTTTGGTTGAATAGGCAAGTTAAAAAAAATTAAATTAAAATTATCACATTTGAAGTGCTGATCATCCACAAACCATTATTGAGATGCCGTTACATCCCCAAAAAGTCAGTGTTTGGTCTGCTCTATGGACAGAGGAAATCATTGGTCCATATTTCTTAAAAAATCAAACCGACCATAATGTTACAGTCAAGGGGGAACGCTACAGAGTCATGATTGATGACTTATTCGTGCCTGATTTGGAGGATGTTGATATGGACGACCTTTGGTTACAACAAGACTGCGCTACATGCCAAACAGAAAAGAAAGCAATTAATTTATTGAAGGAAACTTTTGGTGAAACATGGCAGTATGTGGTGATATTTTCCAATATGAAAATAATCGCCCTGAGTGCGCCTCTGATCATAATCTCGTTGCAGCTAGGGCTCACCCAAACCTCCGTGAAAAAAATCTAAAAAAATGTCGACACAATTCTGTCCACTTATGTGCAAACAATGACGAACAGAGATGAGAAGTTTTTGGGAACCTTCGAGAGAACTATTGTACGTGAGATCTATGTACCTGTTCGTGAGGACGACTGATACCGAAGAAGATCGAATAACGAACTTTATAATCTCTATAATGAAATGGTCGTAAGCAGTCAAAGGCAAAAGAATCTCTACCCCGGATTCGGTATGTCGTACCTATAGATGATAATGTGCTGGTGAAAATATTCTTAGAATCGGCAGCCATATTTGGACAAGGCAAGCAGGGGCGCAAAGAATAAAGGCAATTGGCGAATTTTTCTCGCCTCAACGTAGAGCGACAAACGGTTGCCACATAAGGAAAACCAAATGTTACAGCTGTTTGTACCTCCCCTATTCTTATTTGAGAATTAGCAAGGAAAAATCGTATTTCTTGTGAATGCAGCGAGATGGGTAATTTATAAAATTAAATATAATAATAGTATAATTAATTTTGAAAAAATTTAAAAATACAAAGCTACTTTCATTGTAGGTTTAAATATCACGATATGAGGGAGAAAAATTCAGGCCTTTCTCTTTTTCAGAATTTTCCATGCGTCGCAATGTAGGATACTACTATTTGTACTATTTGTTTTCAATATTATTTTCAGTACCACTTGTATTGCCAAGTACACTAAAATAAAAAAATTTTTCGCCTTGTAAGTACTCCCTGACCCATGGTTAGATGAATTGTGTTTTGTTTTGTTTAGTTTCTATTTAAATTCCATAAACTCGGACCACTGCATTTGAGGGTCAGTGCTAGGGAACGAAATTCGTGTGTACAACGAGAAGGTGGCAACGAGGGGCAGTGGGCAACGCGGTGTTCACGCTTCGCTGCACTTTAGCTATGTATGCAAATGCACTTTCAACATACCACCACCGGACGGACACAGAGCGCGGCAGTGCGCGTCTTAATTTATGCAGTGCAAAACAAAGTTTCGCTTGGGGAATAACCAAAATAACGCCGTGAGCGTCACAAAGGTTGTTGTAGGAGGGAGACGGGGCGAAAGAGGCATGTGTATATGTGAGTGTTGGTATGAATGTGTGCATAAGAGAATACTTGCGTGGGCGCATACATTTATGTATTAGGGCGCATCACTCCCCATGCAAAAAAAAACCGTTGCTTTGAACTGCTTCCGGTCATCAGAAATATTTCAGTTAACAAACAAATTTTTTTGATCGTGTGCCTCTTAGCATTCAGTTTAAGGTTCCCCGAAGAGGGAACTCGCTTAGATATTGTAAAAGAAATACATTGTGATACCAGTTGTTGTTTGAACGGTAAAGTACATCGGAACCAAAAGATGGTTAACTGGAAAAACGCCGCGTACCCAGAATGAAGTCCCGCATACTACTAACTTCCACCCCAGTGAGCTCTTCTGAGGTGCTAAAGAAGTAGATGCCTGAGCCTGAGTCTCGCAAAGTCAGGGCAGCTGAGTAGAAAATGAAAAGATGATTCCACCTCGATATCCTCCATACAGCTGCGGCAAAAAAGTCAGAGACTATAACCAACCTAACCACATGAATACCCATCGGACAATGCCCAGTCAGAACTCCTACGAGAACCGAGAGTTGCCGCTTTGTGAGCGACATCTGTCCATTCGAACGCCCACGGTACACCCTCGGCCAGAGGGTCCTTACGATTCTGCATGTCGTAGTAGTTGCCCAGAGCTCAGTGAATCGACAGAGAGCCCATCTATCCAAGAGAAGCCCGTAGACAGCCAAAGGAGCCCCCACCCTCTCCTCCCGCCAAGCGAGCTTATCAGCCATACAGTTTCCTGCAATGCCGCTTTGGCCCGGTACACAAATTAGTTTAGTGTCAAGGTATTACGAGGCGTGTGAGAGGGAAACCAAGCAGTCCCCGACAAGTTTTGTCCTGACCAGCAAAGATCCTAAGGCCTTAGTAGCGGCCTGATTATCAGAATAAATGCTTGCCCGTTTAAAGGGCATTGTATTGGTGAGTAACTAATCGGCTGCCTCCTTGTTTGTGCCAACCACCACCTGAAATACACCACAGCAGTCCGGAAGCTTAAATAAGTGGCTGAGAGAGAGTTCCTCGTAGAAGACACTTGGGAGCCGTCGCAAGCACATGCCTAAGCCAAGAGTACCAATGGCAGCCTTCCACGTTTTCGCAGAAGCTGCCTCACGAATCCCGTTTAGCTTTCCTTATTTCTGATTTATAAATTCCCAATGCGATCCTATATGGTTCTCAGTCCGAGAGTTTCCTACTCATCCTCGCTTCGTTAAAAAGACGTCTACTCGAAACCCTAAGCTCCGAGAGTTCCAATGTTCATCAGGGTGGTTTCGATTTGCTCCAAGGCTTCCTCAGTGAACACGAGATCTCGATCGCTTTATTACAAGCTGAGGTAAATTTCTCCACCAAGCTGTGGATCGAACTCTCCGAAAGGAGCAGATTCTACCCGTAATAATGCTTAGTAAAATAACATTTTTTTTACTAAGCCCACCCTAATGTGCATATGTAGGTATATAAATGCAAGTATAGTCGCTCAAAAAAAAAAAAAATAGGAAGTTCCAGCTGTGCGCGGCAGCATTTGGCGGCAACGGTGTTGGTCAGCTTGTTTCAGGGACGAACTACAGCAACAACACATACCTATCTACCTCCATACACACATACACCCACATCCAATGTCCTTGCACATGCGTTTGCATTTTTAACATAAATTTTCACGCCACAACAGCGACCTCGCCACTGAGCTGAGCTGGCAGCAAAGTCATTATTAGTAATTAAATTATGTAAAAAGCAAAAAACAAAAAAAAATTTGTGTGAAAAAGTTGCTAAAAAATATTATTTAAAAAAAAGCTCTGTGCAAAAGAATCACACTTTGCCGGTGTGCGCATAGGAAATTGTCTGTAGTTTTTCATTTATCTTTTTCTTTTGCTTTCGGTTTTTCTTACTACTACTTTCAGCGCGCGTGCGAATGCCAAATGTGGGCAGAAAAAAATGTAAATGTGTTAAATGCATTTTTGAATACCGCCAAGAGTGCGCTGAGTCAGAATATTAAATTAAGATTAAATGTGACAGTGTGCAACAACAAAGAAATAGCAGCAGCAGCCACTTTCGCTACGTACAGCCCATCTTAATGTGACGCATGTTAAGAGCACCGCGTGCGACATTACTCTTACAGCGAAAGCGTTTAAGTGTCACTAAAAGAATAATAAAAAAAAAATGTGGCAAATAAAAAACCAAAAAAAAGAAGTTATTTACTCTAGCGCGTCCAGCACGAGAGCACGAGCGAAATAGCGAACAATAAGAAAAGAAAGCATTTTAAATTAATCTGCATACCGGAAGTTGTATTTTATGTTGGCTCGCTGATTTCACTTACTGAGTATGCGTGCGCACTTGGAGATTTTACATGCCGCAACGAAAATGAGTTTTGCTGCATTACTTCAATTTTTTTAAAAATATTTTTACAGACACTTTGAAGTTAATGCATGTAAATTTCTTGTGTTGAATACCGAGGTCAGAAAATAGTTAAAAACTGTGTCTTGCTAACCGGCGCCAGGTGTAGATCCCCAGTGAAGCTAGGGCCTAGTTCTTCTAACATAGAGCAGGCCTTTCTATTCCTCTGCCACCACCAGCAGGTAGCAGGATCATTTTCTTCTATACGTCCAACATAACTTAGCCGGCGTAACCGCAGAATTTTAATTCGCTGAACTATGTCTACGTTGCTCTAGAGCTCATTTAGCAAAGACGTAAAGGTCCAAAATTCTTTCGGAGAATCTTGCTCACGAACACTCCAAGGACAATCTCATCTGATGATGGTAGTGTCCATGCTTCTACGCCATACAATATAACGGTCATGATGAGGGACTTGTGGAGCGTGGCTTTCGTTCGTCGAGAGTGGGCTTTACTGCTCATTTGCCAACCCAGCCCAAAGTTGCATTTGTTGGATTTCGAGCCTGACTTTGCTATTGGTGTTAATGCTGGTTCCAAGATAAACAAAGTCTACTCTTTGTCAAAATTGTAGCTGTCAACAGTGTCGCGGGAGCCAAGACACGAAAGCGCTGATTGTTTATTTGAGAACAGGAGGTACTTCGATTTGCCCCCGCTCACGTCCAAACCCATTCGCTTTTCTTCTTTAACCAGCTTGGAATAGGTAGAACTAATAACGCGGTTATTGCGGCCAATAATGTCGATCTCATCGGCATACGCCAGCAGATGCACACTCTTATAAAAAATGGTGCCTGAACGGTTTAAATATACAGCTAGAATAATCATTAAATTCTAACATCGTGGCATATGGGGAACTTCTTCTCAAGCTGCCGAAAACTGATTTTAAAGTGGACAAATAGATGGTGTGGGTCGATCCTCTTCTCGCGGGCCTTTTCCAATATTGAGTCTATCGTTAAAAAGGTCGATGGTAGAGTTGCCAGGTCTAAAGCTACATACATTTATAACGTTCAATCAGGTCGTTGATGGTTGGCTTCAGCCTTTCACCCAATACGCTCGCTATAACCTTGTATAAAATGTTAAGCAGGCTAACCCGACGTAGTTGGTGTAGAGCACAAATGCATTCGTCCATCAGCTCTAGCGGCTTTCTTCATCGAGATCGGGTGACGTGATGTTAATCCCGACAGCAATCTTCTTCTTTCTGCGAATAATACGTCTCCCTTCCTGCCCTGTAGGCAAGGTCTTTCTTTTCTGCAGAGGTGCGGAATTCCTAATCGTACCTGTTGTTCTTTCGGGCTCTCGAACGCCGGTTTGCTAAGAAGTATTCTTAGTGAGTAGTTATGAAAGTCGAGTAGCGAAGTTCATAGCTGTCTTTTGCTATTGCAGCTTTCCGACATCTAGCTTTCTATGTATATTTAGAGGCGCGCTTTTTGCTGCGCAGAGACGTATGCGCATATTGGCTACGACAATCGATGTTCGGTCCTCGGAGTTTTCGTACATCAAACATACGGGAAACATCCCTTTCGTCTTTTGCAATATGATTGATTTGGCTCCGCGGTTTTCGATCCGGTGAAGGCCACGTAACTAGGTGAATCTTTCTATGCTGCAACCTGCTGCTACAAAGTACCATGCATCCGCTACCAGCAAAGTCCATCAGTCTCAGTCCGTTAGCGGAGGTTTCGTCCTGGTTACCTAATATTTCGATAGTTTGACCAAAGATCCCGTTTTAACTCAGCCTGCTAAATCCACCAAGCTGGAGAAGAAGACCACTTTGATGCGATTCGTGGCGGGACGGGCGTCCACCGAAGTGAACGACAGTACTTGGCGACGAAGTGTCTCCCCTACCACAAATCCAACCCGGAACTTCCGCGCCTTTATATGGCAGCTGTAGTAGTACTTCCTAAAAAAAAAGTAGAAATATAAGTAAATCAAATATAACATAATGGGTGTCAAATGAAACAGAATTAAAAATATTTTTTTGTAAAACTATGCCTAAAGTTAAATATAATTTAAATAATGGGCTAACTGAAATACTTGCTTATGGATGTCTAGTGAACGAGAGTTAAGAAGGGCAAATTTCAAAAATATTTTTGAAAAGGGTTACCCTCTGTTGGAAAAATTAAGTTTAAAAGTCCAATGAAGTAGTAAAATATGGGTATCAAAATAAAGAGGTTTGAAAAATTAAAATAAAGTAATAAGATTAATATTGGGGTAAAATCGAAAAGGTCTAAAAAAGCTTAAAATTATTAGTCTGAAGACTGTCTGTTATTTAATTCCTCCCAAGAAAATATATTTAGAGAGGCGTACTTAAAAAAAAAAATTAAATTAAATTACATTAATCAGTTAAATGAAATATTACGAGTACAACAAGGATGTCAAAAGAAAGAAGTTTAAGAAAATTCATTTCAAAAATATTTTGAAGAGCGTCGCCGCTTGTTTAACAAATTATATTAACAAGCCGGATGAACCGTTAAAATTTGGGTGTTGAGAAAAGAGTCTCAAAAAAACTTAGATTTATAAATATATTTATACAGGGCTGCCACCTGAAAGCTGAAACAAAAAATTTAAAAATTAACACAAACCAATAAATTAAACAAGATACTGCTACTACATGGCGGTCATACTAACGAGGTTGAAGAGAGCTGTTTTCTGGGAGAAAAAAAAATCATGGAGTGTTGACACCGGTTTAAAAATGTATATATAAACTAATTATTAAGTTAAGGTATGTAAAATTGTAGTATGCTACGCATTTACAACAAATTATTTTGAAAACAGTTTGTTAGAAAATGCCAACTTTGTTTAATTACAGATTTTGTGTCTATGGTGAAATTATTTATTTTATTTTCAGTTAAATTTAAAGCCCAAATACAAATATGCGTAAATTTATATAATTTACTATTCGCGATTTTTTTTGAATTCTCTACGATTTTCTTTGAGTGATATTTCCTAGAAATTTGTGTTCATGAGTAGAGAGGCAAAAATTCAACAAATAAACCACTATTTTTGGCGCGAGTCATTTCAAAGTGTACGAGTGTGTATGTATTTTTTTTTAATTGCCACAAAGTTGAGAACACACCATAAAAAATTGTATTGAAAATAGACTGAATATGCTGGCGGTCGGAGCGTTGAAAATATTTCCCAAAGCTCCGCACTTTGTGGAACAATTCCGTAAACATGCAGTATAAGTAAGTAAATTAAAATTAAGTCGAATTCTGAATGTGAAAAGAAAAAAAAACCATACGAAGATTTTATTTTCGTTATATACATAACTATATTTTTCATTTCGTATGTGTAGCTCGATTACTCACTCACATTTGTACCTCGAAACATCTCGACATGACATCACTCAAAAAGTTGCAAAAAAATTTTCCAAAACGTTTCTCATACGAGTACATTGTTGTGCTTGTGCTTGTTAATGGTAAATATGATTTTTTGCATAACATTCACAAGAGAAAATTCTTTTTGATACGCGTATTTGCTGAAGCTGGGAGCGCCTTGGCATGACGTTTTTGCATTTGTATTGATTTATATTCAATTTGTATGCCATTATGCGGAATTTGAACTCTCTTCTATGTAGTGCTCATAAAAAATGCATAGAAAATGTATTTTCGCTTGAAGGCATAGATGAAAAATCCATGTGCGTAGTAGATTTAGATACTCATATACATATACAAAATTTGCACAAATGTGGTTGATTTTTCTGATACCCCCCTATTTATAAACAAATTTGTGAATGCAATTTTCTAAAATATTGTACGATATGAAAAGAGAATAAAAAAAAACTAGAATAAATACTATGCATATATATTAAATAAAACTCGCTCACAGAAAACGAAATATTTGCATGGATATCTGCGGATTTAGATGCAAAGAAATAATACTCGTTCACATTTTTATATGCACATATATATTACCTGGTTATCGACAACCGATGCATTTGTAAGCGTAAAATAAATTTCTACAAGTAACGGAAGCAGGAAAAACCTCAACCTCCTGGATGTTGCCTTAGGCGGCGAAATCACCTGACTTGCCTGCCATTAGATGAAGTCAATCAATAGCTCCTTTTTATTTAAAACGATGAAGTTTTAAGCGTCTATACAGCATGTTACTGACAATTTTGTTACAAGTAAATTTTATTGCCGAAAATTCTAACCACTTCTAATAATCGCAATTCTGTCGCCAGCGGTAACACTGCCAAATGCTTCAAATTTTTTGTGGCGCTATTGTCACATTAACGTGGAATTTACGCAAACCTAGCTGCAAGTAAATATTACCCAAATAATCCTAATCCTATGCTCACAAGTTGTCGTTGCGATAAAGATCTGGCCCTCTATTAGCGGTCGTCGAGCCGAGGTCATCATAATAACGGCGTACCTGCCATATAGCTCAGCATTTCCCTTCTTTCTAGGAAAATTATGGGCATCGTGTAGTACGCTGGGTAAACTGTTCTGAGCCAAATGGCAGGCTATGATGCAAGCTCACAGAACGAAATGTGTGGTAGCACGAAGTGCAACTCTAGCGGAAACAAGCTATTAGAGTTTATTAGGTCCTCCGGCCTGGTTACACAGAACTTAAGTAATAGACCTACATTTGCTGCCACCAAAAGACAGAAAGTGATGGATCTGATCATAGCTAATAGAGGTATGAGAAATCACATCAAAGTATGTAGGGGCTTGGAAGAGAAAACTCTTTGTCATCATCGATTTGTTTAGATCCGGCTGAGCACTGACACTAATCAAGTACCCAAAAGTCGAAATCAGCGAAAGGCGGATTGGCAAGGGTTTGGGTTGTTCCTTGGCATCAGAATACCAGACTTACCGAAACTCAAAAGTTAAACTTCGTAAACGGTCCTTAAAACTTTTTAATAGTGCGCTAAAAATTCCAAAAGAAGACTGGTTCGAATATCATACGTTAGAGAGGAAGTATAAGAAGTAAATCCGAACATTAAAATTAAGCTCTCATATTGAATTCCGCCTTAGTGTTGAGAACAGGAAAGAGTCAGCAAGGCTATGCAAGGCACTCCAACAAGACCAAACGGACCGGCTTCACTCTCTCAAAAGTTCTGATGGATTTTATATTACGTTAGTGTTAGATACCTATAAAACTCTCCTGAAAACCCATTTTCCGGATAGAAGGTTCATTTCTAACGCAGGCAGAGCTATGGGGCAGATAGCGCGACGGGAAGGTCCCCTAGACTAAACTGGAGAGCTTTGTTTTGGTGGAAAGTAAGGACCGCAAGCTTTTGGAACAATGGAGAGATCCATGTATTCGTTTAGGAGACTCGGCGGAAACTTTTTACACTAACAGCTCCCGGATAGAAAATGGAATTGGAGCTGGTTGGCATCTGGACAGCGGTTTCAAATGCTTTTTTGCCTTAGGTACAATGACAACGGCTTACCAAACGGAGATATTTGCTATACCTTAGGTTGCGGACTGGACAAATGGCGAAAGGTGGTGCGGATATCAAATCAGAGTCTGCAGTGACGGCGAAACTGCTCTAAAGTCCTTAGAGCCTGCACACCTCTTGAAAAATTGTTTAAGGAACTAAGTTGAGGCTGAACTCTGCTGGGAAATGGAATAACTAGAGCTGTAGTGGCGGCCGGGACACAGCGGTGTTCAAGGTAAAGAACTGGCTAATTGTGGGTCATTGGCAGACACCATTTGACCGCAGCCAATTATAAGGCCAAGCATAGAAGAGACGAAAGTTTTGTTACCAGCGCAGAATAGACCTTTCAATGTCGCTTTAACTACCGCAGTTGATTCAGATTGCTTGCCGTAAATTATCTTTACTTTTTTCAGATATACATTTGGATTTTTCGGAAATAGATTTTTGGATTTCTGAAATAATAGACTTTTTATGCATATAGAAATACATTTTTTAATCTTATTTTTATACATATAGAAATAAATTTAGGCTATTTAAAAATGTGTTAAATAAACTAATTTTTCTCATATCAATTTAATACTGTTATATTTTATTTAACTTAAATATAAAAAAAAATCCTGAATTGGTTCAAGAAACTTTTGGGCAATTTTATGTATACGTGGGGATATCATAATTTCACAAATAAAGTAGTATTTAATTTACAAAAAGTAGACAACCTCTCCTAATTTTTCCGAGACTAAGTTTTCTTATATCTTTCCAATACTGGAATTTTTTAAATTTGAATTAAATTGCATTTTTGAAATATGTGACAACTGCCTTTGAACACATTTTCATGATTAAATTTTCTTTAGCCTACTTCCTCTAGGTGGCAACCCTCACCATATTATTTTCATAAATGGAGCTTTCATAAAATCCTCATCGCTAATTCAATACTACATTCAACCTATTGTAATTTTAATTAGTTTTTAAATAACTGGCCATTCTTCCCAAAATAATTTTGAAATTAATGTTTCTCATAACTCTGAGTTTGAATTTGGAAAATTTGATATAATTAATTTTAATTTATTTAAATTAATTTGTAGTTAAAGAGCTGGCAACTTTCTCTCAAAACATTTTAAGGCTAAAGTTTTATTAATTCTCTTTTCTCTTTTCTATTCATATTGCAATATATCATTTCACTCATTGCTTTTATTGATCTTAACCATTAAATAGATGGCATCTCCCTACAAAAAAATTATTTCAAGGTAACCAATACTGTATACATGTATACAGACTATACATTTGCCAAATATTATCCTCATGTTCCCAGTTGTCATACAGTAATATGTAACTTAACATATCTATTTAATTGACTATAAAGATGACAACTCCATTTAAGATATATCCTATATTTGAATATGGAGCATAACCTATTTGTGTGCTAAATTTCATATAATTTCGTCAAGCCGCTTGAGCCTGCAAATTGTAACTTCTGGCAATGAGAGTACCGGATTTCCTATTTCAAATGAATTAATTTTTTTTTGGGTTTACGAATAAACTCCGGTGGAAATTGCACTTTGCCGAGTTAAATGACAGACGAACTACCTCCAGAGAAAACACATACGATATTGTTACTAAAACAGCTGATTTTATTTTTTTATTTATCTTGCGGTTTCGAATGTCAAACCCACTGCACTCATTGGCAACTGGAGATTTATTTTGTGAAATAATTTAACAGTCCAAGCCGCCAAAGCTACAGCCAGATATATATAAATGTTGGTTTTTGTACTAATGCTACCACCCGCCATGCATTCGCTTTGAAATAACTATGAAAATAAAGTAAAGCAGCTGGAGGAAAGAAATTTTTTGAAAAAAATATTGGACCAATTTTAGTGCAGATAGTTGTGGTTTTTTTTATGATGTTCGCAATTCTTTTTGCTTCAATCCATTACGTTCGTTTTCAATAAAAATACAGCATTTACATAAATAAAAATTTTAAACTTGAAAAAATTTATCCAATAATAACATTATTATATTACATTAATAATATTCAAAAATTTTCAAACTTTGTTAACCAACTTTTGAGATAACTTCTGGGTGTGCAATTTTTTAGCTCCGACAATACTTATTCTGGGAATTCCTGCTGATTTTTTTTTTAATTTTTTTTGCAACCTTAACTGATATGTAAAAAATTATATTCCAAATAACCAGAGTACATTATTTTCATTGCATATTTACTTCACTTTTCTCATGCTATAATAATTGGCAACACATACTGCTAGATGGGTTGTTCTTTTTTTTCATACTAATTTTTCTAATTTTCTTGTCAACCCGGTAGCGAAGGTGTTATTTTTATTCGTGTGTGGCTGCAATAAATGTTATATTTACATTTTTATGAAATTCTATGAGAAATAAGCCATAATACCATTCAGCAAACGTGCCGCATTCTCAATTTTTATATTTGCAGTTATTATTATCAATTGCTTTTGTGTATTATATGCAGGTAAAGCGCACGACAAATATGCAATATTTTATTTGCTTGCATTGAAATTCAAATTTACTTATGTTCAGCGGTGTATGTGGAGTAAAATTTTGAAAGAGACACATTAGAGTAAATAAAAGTTTGGTCTCAAATAAAAAGTTTATGTTGCACTAATTATCATGCATATGCCATTTGTAATATCAGCTTCAAATCAGTAGTCTTACAAGATTCAAAACCCATTTTTCTGAATCATAATTAATATAAAAACACTTTTAAAATTTCAATTTCAAGACTTACAAAAATATATCTCGCTCAAAATTGTTATTAAAAAATTTATATTTTTCATGAGCTAAAACTTGTGTCGTAATTTGATTATATAATTTAAGTTTGAATAAAAGTTAATGAGCCGAGGATGAAACGCTGTGCTGATGTGTTTTATTTAAAAAGAATAGAGGTAAGCAACGGAGAGGCTGAAGTATTCAGCGGAACTTTTTGACGAAGGCGGTAAATTAGGGTTGCTATTTGGCGCACGGAGTGAAGAAAAGTCTTTAATTATTACACAAAAAAAGCGCTTTTATAATTTAAACCTCGGAAATAAAAATCTTTGGAGAAGTAAAAATGTATTTTATCTCGCTAACAATTATTATGAAACGGCCTTTGTACATAAGTTAAGTCTCAATGCTAAAAGAAGCGTCATAACGGTCAAAATTCTTATTATTAATATGAAACAACTTCTATTATTGAAGTCTCAAACAAAAGTCACTAAGATTTGAACAAATCTCTTAACCCTTAATTATTAAGAAGGGTCTTCAAATATTTTAAGTAAAACGCGTTTGCCGGCATTAGAATAGTTTTTCAACGTCGCGTCAGCAGTTTATGCCATGAGGTAACGTCACGAAGTCGTGTTACAATGTCGCGTCACAAAGTTTGGTCACGAAGTCGTGACTAGACGCTGTTGTGAGATAAAACAACATTTATGTTGGTACTCGGATGCGTATACCCCTACAAAAACACTTACGACGATAACAATAACAACAACAACCACACACAAAATACAACAGTAAACCAAGCCCGCATTTTCATTGTGAACAAAAATATAAGGTTAATCCTTATTTGGCAATTGTCAAATCATTCAAAATCCCACAAGAACAAATTCTCTTTAAGCCCAAATTTTTATGCAGGAAGGGATAGCTGCCTATTTCGAGATCTTTGTGAAGCCCATTTCATGACCCGAGTTAGTACCATTCCGAACGTTGTTCATGACCATTTTGAGAGTAGTTCGAGACTAGGTTGGAATGATTTCTGGCACAGTTGAGGACTAGTTCAGGACTGCTTTGGATCTACTTCGGGAGAGCTTTGGGACAAGCTAGAAACAAGGATAGGTTTTGCAATAGTATGAGACTTGATTGAAACTAGTTCGAGATGGGCTTGGAACTAGTTCAGAACTGGTTTATTAATCGTTCCAGAGTAGTTTCTATTGGTTTGGAACTAGTGTGGTGCTGAACTAGTTATGTATGAGCAGAAACGAAAATTGGTACATACATGTGCATATAAATGTTCGTCAGCAGTGTTGCCAGTTTGAAAATATTTTTAAACTGATTTATTATTTATATTTATTTATTTTTTCAATTTGACAATAAATTTTTTAAATTTTATTTGCATTTTTTTCTATATATAAAAAAGTTTTTCATTTGACAAGGAAAACAATATAGATTAAAATTTCAAATTTTCTACAAATTTTATTCAAATTCAAAAAATCTAAATAGGTTTTAAATTTTTATTTTTAATTTTTTTATTTTAAATTTAAATTTTTTAGAAAAGTTTTGAAAATACAGTTTAATAGGGCATTTTTTCACAAATAAAAAAAAACCAAATTCAATTGCATAATTTATAAAAATTAAACAAATCTGAACAAATTTTCACAAAAGCTTAAATTTTATAATCATATTTTATATATGTTTTGCATTAATTTAATTGTCGTGCTTATTTTAATTTTTTCCAATAATTTTTCCAAATAAAAAACTATTCATAAAAAATTATTGTTGTTACAAAGGAAATCACGCCAATTAAAAAAAATTCAAACCATGATAAATGGATTTTTTTAAAAAACAGCACAACAGCCATGCATTAATAGGGATGTGGTGTTCTCTGAAATAGCAGCTTTGGCTATTGCTGGTTTTTCCAATATTCTCCAAATGTAAACTGGCGTAGAGCTCAATTATTGTTGATAAGATGATTTATAGAAAAATTTCGAGTGTGCAATTTTAGCCATGCAAAAAAAAACACAAATTATTTAATTAGATTTGTTTTTTTAGAAAAGTTTTTATTATGCAGTTTTATAACCTATTCAATTTTACAAAGATGTACAATTATTTTATAAGCAACATTTTAATTATAAAACGCAAAATTTAAACTAATAATGATGTTTCTGACAGATCGATAAGGCTAACAAAATAATAAAGCTACTCTATTGTAGATTAGATTAAAAAAAATAGTCAATCTTATTTTAAAAGTCATACTAGGAAATTTTTCTTGCAGTTTTATCCTCTTCACAATAAAATGGTTCACGATCAAAGCTAAAATACTCACTTGAATTTAAATAAATAATACATATCTAAACACATCTATGAAAAATTGGAATATGAACTTATTTACCTATAGTTTATTTCATTCCCTCGTTACTTGCTACAAATATCCAATACGTAATAGTTTACTTCGAAAAAACAACAATCAATGTACGTGCATTTAAAACTTATTTTGAGCATAACTCTAGCCAACGTTAAAGTAAACAAAATTGCAACTCTATTCATCCCAGCACGACTGCCCGACAAGTCGAGCCACAAGCAACTTTTTTTCTGCAAGACCAAATCAATTGTTGCATTCAGTATGTCATAGGTCTTCTGCATGTATGTAGTAAGTACTGGATGTTATGGCTACTTCGTTGTTGTTGTTGCTGTTATTATTGTCTGCTCCTTGCTACTTACTTGCACTTGGTGCATGCCAATTGTACAGATACTGCATACTCCAGCTACTTGGCTTAAACAGCTTTCACGTTTGTAACCCAACCTTTTTTGTTTGCCAACACCATCGCTTCCATTGTACGTTACTTTTTTCATGTATGTTATGTATGTATTTACAAACACACACGCACAGATATATGTACTCATAGATGTCGATGTTTTTCCGGCTGTGGAAACAAAACACAATTCGTTTTACATGGATTTGCTTTGGTTTTGGTTTAAGATAAATGCACTACAAATTAAATGGATTGGAACAAATTGTATTTACACGTATTTGTAGCAAACTAAATTGCCCTTGTATGTATGTATTGAGTACCTAGTTTTTGAAAATGATAAAATGCTAAGCCACTTTGTAGACTGAGTGGAATTTGCGGTATTAAAGGCACAGTAGAGGCACAGGGTACTGGAGTGCTCCAAATGCAAAAACTTAAGTCGGTTTTTTTTTTGACATGCCTCTAAAACGGTTTGTCGATTTCATTCAAGAGCAAACAAATTTAAATACTTTTGAATAGTGATACTAGTTATTCACTACACTAGTTTACACAAAAATTGTACTGCTTTAAAAAAGAATTTTTAAAATTGATTTTAGGTTTTTCTTTATCTTTCCAAAGAAGCGTTTTTAAGATATAGACGAAAACTTTTAATTTTAAGTTATTGGCAGAGGAAAAACTCCAGAAAAACGAATAGAGCTTACCTTGAACCGATTAAATAACATACACTGAAAATCTTTGCGCTGATTCTTCTTTTGTGTAAACCGGTTGTGGTCTTTTTTGAATAGCAGGTATTTAAATTAAAAATCTAAGGGCATTTTTGAGCTTTTTCGAAAATGTTTTCATGTTTATTAATTATTTTTTTTAAATAGTCATTGCCCAAAAAATATCATAAAAATATATTTTATTAATAGCATTTCCTTTTTTTTCGAAATAAATGTCACCCCATTCTAGGACGATATTCCAAAAAACTTTGGCATGTGGAAATGTTGCATTTTTTTCATAAGAGAAAATACCAAAAAAAAAGTCCACGCTTTTAATTTCACTTGCATCATTAAATCAATTCATCGAGCATAGTAAAATTAGAAAAATAATTTGCACGTAGTGTCAAAATAGAGACTTTCGAACAAAACTATTATACGAACCTTCTACAAAATTAAAATCAGCTAACCCTACCGTTTGGTAGCGGGTAGAAAATGTTGCACTTTTAATAAAAAAGAATAAAAAACTCAGAGAAAATGCTGAGAAACGAACACGAAAATTTCACAGCCCTGGCACGGTGCAGAATAAATGCAACATTTTTTCCAGAAAACAGAACGCTATAAAAGAAAGAAAGCGGACAGAAAATGTGAAAATTATTACAAATTAAATAATAAAAGCAGCCAGTGTTTAAACGACGAAAAAACCTTGGTTTTAACACAGAAATAATTTGTGGAACTTACATTTGGTCACTTTTTGGATCTGCCGCTTCTGTAAAAGCACCCACATTTTTTCATCGCCTCTAGATTTTCAGATACAGAGTAATGAAGGTTTTTATGAGTTTGCCTGCACTTAGGTTGACTTGTTTCTTCAATTTTTTCCAACAATATTTTACATATGGCAATACCTAAAGCTAATCTAAATTTTATATAAAACTAGTTGACATTCGCGACTTTGTTTGTGTTGTTCTATACTAGCGTCACCTAGCGCATCCATTTTTCATAAAAGTATTTCTCGATGCAACCCCATTATATGTTTCTAATGTCATCAAAATCGGATTATAAGTACAGATTTTTTGAATGAGTAGCCTCTAGTGCAACCTATCGCATTTATTTTTCGTAGTGATATTTCTTATTGCACCAGTACCATACCCTTTTAGAAAATTTCGGTGATACATCTTTGAAGCCTCGCAACAACACTGTTAGTGTTCTACTTATACCCTTAGATATAAATCGGTTTTTACAATTTTTTGCCATTCATTTCGATAGCCTCATTAAAATGCAACAAAAAGCGAGTGGAAAATAATAGTTTAGTATTTGGCGCAAGTCACCTAAGCCCAGCTATTTTTTTCAGCAAAAAAAATATTATACGATCAAGAAAGGCACGTAGCAACCAATACAACTCATATAATAAAATTACATCTATGTACCTGCATGATTTTCATTGTAAAATTTCCAATATCAATTCAAATAAAATATTTTCTGATATACAGGTTATAACTACAAGCTACAAGCTACAAGCATCGGCTACAAAGGTACCCCACCAATACCGCGCATCGAGAGCGACCTGCATAAAATGCAAAATTTTATTTTCAGCCAGCATCATGCGAAGCATTCGAATATATGCATTGTACAAAAACTGTGATATGTTATAAATTTTCTATGGAAATTGTGTAAATATTTGTTATTATTATTATTATTATTACATTGTAGCAAGAAGAATATTCATTGAACAACATTGGCAATTTCCTGGTGGCCAAACAATGAAAAAACTATAAATCATTGAATGAGCAATTTTTTTTTGTCACATCAAAGCATTAAGCAGTAGATACACCCACATTAAAAATATTTGAGTGTATGTGTGTGTGTATTTACCTATATATATGTACGTATGTATACAGTATGGACCGCCCGTTGGGAGCGCTGGGGAGTGGAGTTCTCATATTGTTAGTTTTTGTTATTTGCAGAGCTGTTGCTCGAATCTGTACTCGGACGTTTATTTGTATGCGGCGGGGAAAACACTATATGTATGTATGTGTGTGTGTATGTTTGTTTGTATGTGTGCATTTGCGTGACTGCATAATTACATATAAATATTTATGGCATGTTAGTAGAAATGCATGTTGAAATAAAACAAAACATCAAATATAAATCGAAAAGGCCATAACTCTTTGCATTTTGTGTCCATAGAATCCCTCAAAAAAAAAGCCCCTTTTTCGCACAAACAAAACAGCTCGCCCATTGAATTAATTCCTCCATATACACAGTTCATATTACATGTACAGTGACACCTCTATTAAACGGACAACAATTTAGGAACTTAGTTTTAAGTTGCGCTTTCAGAACAAATTCCACTACAACAACCGGACACTCTAATGACCGAACGCCGACACTGTTTTAATGACTTGGCACGGATCTCTCGGTGACAGAGAAGAAAATTATATTACCGAATAAGAGATATATTAATTTATGTGTGAACAACCCTTACAAATTAAGTTTTCTAAGCAAAATATAAAACTAAAGAAGTAACGAACAATTTATGATCAAAAAATTAAACTCAATAAATAACGATTGTAAAGTATTTCTTTTAATAAAAGTTATAACCGAAAATATGAAATATGCGCCCTATCTGGAAGCGCAACGGTGACTGGACGTTGTTTTGTACCGAAATATTAGCACCCCTTTCCGGGGGTGCTCAGATGACATCTCGAACACTTCGACAGAAGATAAGAGCTACTCTTTCC
Organism: Anomoia purmunda; assembly: GCA_951828415.1. Lineage (NCBI taxonomy): Eukaryota > Metazoa > Arthropoda > Insecta > Diptera > Tephritidae > Anomoia > Anomoia purmunda. The sequence goes on from OX639994.1 coordinate 8,470,939, forward strand.
TGGGAGACTCCGTAAGGGATATCGTAAGTTACGCCATGGTTGAATGGACTATAATCCCTTTCGAACCCTAGAAATCTCCGGAACTGGATAAAATCTTTGCGGCCCAACTGCAACCAGCTAAGGACATAATGGGCCCGCTGCATTCACAGAACTTTACAGCGTATCTTACCTTAACGCATGTCCTTTGCCGGCCAACAATGTTCACTCGGACTCGGTGGCCAGGTCTATTCTTAGAGTGGGGTGCAGCAGGGAGTGGTAGAATTTGTTCGGCTCCTTCACATACCTCAGCTACTACAATATGCCCTCAGTCAAGTAAACAACTGGTCTAAAGAAAATGTTAACCGCGCAAAGACTGTGATAGCACTCTTCACGAGAAAATATGAAATTCCTCCATTCAAACCACCAGCAGTAAACGTGGCTTGGAGGTATTCTTGACAGGAAGCCTGAATGGAAGGGGAACATCGAAGACCGCTCCAAGATGGCCATGGCATTGTACGCTTGCAAGGTATCAATAGGAAAAAAATGGATGTACACGGCGGTGATAAGATCCATTCTCTTCTAAGGGGTTAGCGTCTGGCGCCAATTTGGAGAGAGTACAGCGCACGGCTTCCAACGTCCAATTCTCCTGGCCACAGTGACATTCCCGGAAATTGCGCGGCAGATGAGTTGGCAACTAAAGGGAAGGAACTACATATGATAAATTCAGCTTTAGAAGCAGGCATGCCCCCTATACTCCTGCAAACACAGTTCAAACACAGAAATCAACGAGGATATGAATAGCAAGTGGACCATGGAATTACCAGACAAGTTTGGCCAAAAGTTGATGTAAAACGTATCAAAGCGCTGATTCGCCGTGCCCAACCTTCTATTTGACTAATAATGGGGATAATAACCGGATATTGGGATACCTAATCAACGATTTCTGCCGAAGTTGCAGGGACGAAGAGCAAATGGAGTGAATTGATCACTATCGCTACCACTGCCCCGCGCTGGCGAAGACTTGAAACCAATACCTAATATAGACCTGAGCTCGGCAATCATTCCCGATTTTCTGTGCTACGTAAGGCACACTCGATGGGTCACCTTCCAAGCGAAGGAAAGAAGGAAATTGTTCCCACCTACGGTAGCACAGCGGGGTTTGTCAACCTACGTGTGCATCTGTGGACTTGCACGGTTGCAGCCGCTGTAACTTCACCTAACCCTAGTAGTCGTGGTAATTAGTAGTAGTTGTGGTTAGTAACAGTAATAAAAAGTAGTATTAAAAAGGCTAGTACTTTATAAGAGTATACATTCCTTAAATCTTATTTGTTTGCTTTAAAATATTCGATATTGGCTGCCAATATTGTGAAAAAATTTAATTTATTTAAGAAGTGCCCGTATAAATTTTACTCTAATTTTTATCTGCCCACTCCCATAAACAGACAGCCTGCATAAGCGAATAAAAATTGTGAAACCGTCAGTGTTCGAGTGTGAGAGTTCTCACTGTACACACATAAACAGCTGTACGGAGCTGGCTCGCCTTCTGTCATCCATCCTGTCTGTTGAGGCTTTCAAAATTATCGAAAACGGCAAGGGTCTGGACAATTATGAACAAAACTGTGGGAGCACCAGCAGCGGCAGCCATAATATGTATGTACATATTTGCTTAATGCAGCATTTGCGCATTTTCACACATTCAACGCACATACATAGATAGCCACACTTAGGTCATCCCTTAGGCTGACCGGCGAACCGGCAACAAGCTAGACCAGCCACCCAACCCAGTCCAAGCCAACCATCTATGTATCTAGAGGCAGTCGTTCAATAAATACTCGCAATATTTAACAAAAATGCCAACAAAATTGAAAATGTTTACCGTTGTAATTTGGGCGCGTGCATCTCCGTTCACCCCGATCGCTCTCTGTTCGAGTTCGAAAATAACCAGCAGTGGCGTATTGAAACGTTGTTGGCCACTGTTGGCATTAGTTGGTCTTAGTTGGCCGGCAACAGTGCCGCAGGTGTAAAAATCAAAACACCAGGCCAAAAGTAAACAAAATACTTGTAGTGGCAAAAAATAATTTCATTGTAGGCTGGGCAAAAAGCAGAAAACAAAAAACAACATTAGTTATTGTTGTTGCCAAAACGGGACAATCACCCTGCGAGAAATTTACAATAGGGGAATAAAAATTTGTGTTGCTTGCGCAGCATGGAAACTTTTGCGATAATTGTGAACTACTTCATTGAAAATGTGAAAATGTCAAAATAGAAAGGGTTGCTCTGCCAGAAAACTTTTAATCAAAAGCACACAAAAGTGGGTGCAGAAGACGCTCCATAATTATTATTTTGTTAGTATAAGTAAATGTGTTTCATTTGTAATTTTCATTGTGTAGTAAAAAAGTCATATCTTCCCACACCCTTGCATCCAAAATAACAAAAAAAAAAAACATGAATAATGCGCGTAAGTTTTACTCTCTCATTTAAGTTTACTTCTACTAGTTTCAGATTGATCTTTATTATTTAAAAATTGCCAACGGAATTATCATTTATATTACGGGCGGTCTGCCCTGCTAGAAATTCTCGCTAATTGAGGAAGTTAGGGACACAAATTTCGATACACTACGATACCATACCGATATTTCTGCCCTTCGCTACCGTTATTTTTTACTCGATGCCTTTAAACCGATATTTTTTTTTTGAAATCGAGTACTCGAATCCATCGCGAAGGAAATACCTACCCTACTCGTGAAAAAAAGATAGGCGGCATAATTTATTCAAAATTTTCTCTTTGATACAGAAATGCAGCTAGAAAATCTAGAAACTTTTTTTAAATATATCGCTAACATTTAGGGCTCGAATATATAGATAAGACAATCAGACGGAATGAAGAAAGTATTAATCATCTTCGCTCAAGTTCTAAGTACCGTATCGGTAAATTGAACAAAATTGGAGTCTTTAAATTCGGCATGTCAAGCTGACGACCAAATTGATACTTGGGCAAACACTTTTTAACTGATAAAACTGATAACGTTTTATAAAAAATTTTAACATAACTTCATTTTTAATTTAGTATCGATTTTTCTAGTATCGGGTATTTGAAAAACGATATTTAGCGGTACCCGATTTTTTTAGAGCGATACTTTGAATGAGCATCATATCGATACTTCGGGCTCGATATCATGGCTCTAGATGTGGTAGGAAGTATGCATTTTCTCGCATACCGATTGGTAAGCAAGCTCTCGCTGGTTTTCAACTGTTATTTTTGTAGTTCGGCAGGAATTTCTCATTTCGTTGTATGTTTTACTGTAGCATCGTAGCATCCTCGCACATAAAATAGAGCGCAGCGTACGAATCTTAGTATTTCACGACATGTTGTAAATGAAAAAGTAAGTGTACCAAACTGTATCCCTCGCTGGCGAGCACAAAAAGCAGAAGGCAAGCGAGAAGTCGAAGCTGCTGAAGACCACCACCAGAGGTTGGGAACTAGCGATGGCACTATCGGCACTATCGATGATTTGTCAATATCGAAAAGTATCTTTTCTGGATTAATTTTGGCGCAAATCTGTATTACCTTTAAACATTTATGTTTCGTTTAAGAAAAAAACATGCAGTTTGCTTGCACCCAGTAGCTCAAATGATAAAGAGTTTCAATGCGATTGCAGAATCACAGCATTGGAAGCGGATATTACAGAGACCGAAAATAACCGTTATTTTGATTTTTCGGATCAAAAAATCATTGGCAAGAATTCGATCAAACAAAACGAATATATCTATCTAATCGCTTTGACATATGCTATACACACCTGACTTTATTTTGGTTTTTAAGACTTTTTGATTCAAATCATTGCATAATCGATAAAAACTTCCCTTTTTCGGACAGGGTGAAAACGAATGATGAAAAATCGTTTCAATATAGTTACAATAATACTACATGGTCCTTTTTTTGTGGTGTTTATTTTTTCAATCAAAAATAATCATTACTTTTGAATTTTTATTGTTTTTTTTATCAAACTTGATCGTTATTTTTTAATTTATATTTTTTTTAGTCAAACATATTCTTTACTCTTGGATTTAAATTTTCCCGATCATCTTTATTAATCTTTTTTTATTGTTATTTTTATTTTTTCGATCAAACCTAATCATTATTTTTGGGTTTACAATTTTTTGATCATAATAAACTCAAACAAATTTGTCAGCGATGACAGTAATATGCAAATATCGATCAAAAATGATAGGAAAAATAAAAACCACAATGTATCAATTGAATCATTTTTTTTAAATAAAAATAATAATCAAACTTGATCGAAAAAAATGGAAATTAAAAATTAAAGCTCAAAAATAAATTAAGCAATGAAAAACCAAGGATAACGATTATTTTGGATAGGAGAAATAAAAGTCACTAAATAATGATTAAATCAGATTTTTTTTTTAATAAAAGTAATAACTGTTCGAAGTTTGGAATATTTTAAGAGAAAACGGTTGGACTAACAAAAGCAAAAATTGAATTTCTAATTATTCGGCCGATACATTGGCAGAGGTGGTAACCGACTGGAATGCTTCTGAAAACAAAAACAACCTGTATTGTAACAGATAATCAAAGCACAATGGTAAAAGCGTGCGATATTTTAAAATTTCGAGATCTACCCTGCTTTGCGCATAGTTTAAATTTTGTGGTTTAATATTTTAACACCTACCTAAATTTGTTGGTGTTTTCTCGGTAGAAGTAGCTCATCAATACCTTTGGTGAAGGGAAGGTATTACGTTGGCCTGTCATTTCTCAGAGGGAACTGGACAGAAGACTTGATTTTACCCACAAAGAATAATTTTCAATGAACTCATAATGTTTTACGCATCTTCAAAATCTGAAAAGTGTCACCAAGAAAACATTTTTGAAATTTAGTTTTGGGTTTGGGTTCTTTTAAAATATACATGGGGAAAATAACATTGCTTTTAAAATCCGTTAAGAAATATATATATATACATATATATAAACAGCTCGATCAGAAATTTATTTTAGCATGAAAAAAGGGTTTTGTCACTAATTGATGAAGTTCTAAAACTCGAGTTTTACAACGTTTTGTGAAAAGGGCTAGATCCGTCTTAGCAAGATTAACCGAGAGACCGTTCATTTCGCCAGGATAATTAGATCATTTGCTCATGCAGTGAAGAAGGAATTTATTTCTCTGGAACCTGGTACCACAATAGAGCTGCGAAGACTCCGCTTGAGGTGGGCCTCGTGTGACCAGCTTCCTTACTTCGGTGCATGCTAGGAACCCGTTCATGTGCTTGATTTTTAACATTCTCTTGATGCAATGAATAATCAGCGAACTAGCGTACATATTAGAAGTTAAAATCATTGGCGTCAAAAAAAGTTATTTCTCACAGCAATATAGAATGCCGTTGAATAATATAGAAATAGATATTTACGTGATTAGCCAAAAGTGAGGGCTAAACTCTGTTTTTTTATGGAATGTTTACATAAAGAGTCATTTTCTTCGAAATAAACCAACTACAGGTGCTCTGTCGGAATTCATTGCAGGTTCCACTAGTATTTCCGAGTATTTAAGATTGCTACGTTGCGGCCACTCTACTGAAGTTGAAATTTGTGGGCCACTTTCTAAGTATGTGGCAAATAAAACCTTTGCTTACTCAACTACGTTCACCACTGAACACAGAAAAATCAATTAAGATAGTAGGACCTTAATTTTATAAAAATTGTAAGCACAATCTTACAGTTTTATTACGTTACCTAGTTGGAATCTATAAAAAAAAGAACGACAACGACTTATTTTTCAAATAAAATCACTTTCGAACCCTTCGACCCGCTGTAGGTACTTTTTTCAAGTACATCCATCAGTATTTAGTACAAATTTTCCTACAAGCATCCCAAGCACAAAAGTCAGGACAATAAAATTCACGCTTTAAATTTTGTAGCGCTAGCCTGCTAGCCGGCATTGTTAAAATATGCTTTGATTACTTTTGCTGGTTTGCACCTTCGCTCTTCCTTTTTGCTTTTAATATTGCATTTCATTTTCGCTATCTTATGTTTTTATCCTGCTGTCAAGCAGTGATTAATAATGATAATTCATGTTGTACATATTTACAGATAAATAACAAAAAAAAAACGCTTAAACTGCTAGCGTGACTGCTAACTTGACTGCATTGGGAGGCAACGAAATAAAAAGTGTAAAGTACATATAAACCGATGTACATATTTGCATATACATAAATATTAAATATCTGAAATTTATTATTAATAACATGCGTACGAAAGCTTAACTGACTTAATATAAATCTATATGAGGGTGAATACAGTGCATGCCATAACTTTAACGCCACCAGACATTGGCACATTTTGATTATTTATTTTTTTTTTATTGAATTCTAATTATTATTTTTTAAGTACAAATATAATTTATCTACTAAAAAACGCTGGTTGCAAAAAAAAAAAAACTACACAACACCGTTAAACGAAAAAATGGTAAAAATCAACAATAATTTTGTAGTCACTGGAAACTTGCATTTTATTATACTATAAAATTGAATGTGCCATAAAACTGTCTCCAAAAATTTTTCTAAAACTTCTTACTAATAATAATTCTCTTTTTATATAAAAAAATGATTAAAATTTTTGTAAAAAAAAGAAAAATATTAATAATCACTTTTGCGCTCAAGACCAGTTTGAATAAGGAAAGTATTGGAAAAAAGACAACAACAGTCAAAGCGGTAGTAATTAAATATAATTTACTATTTCGGAGACCACCACATCTCCTCATCAGATATATTTCAACCAGGGTAGGAAGTCAAAACCGCCGACTGGCCTGGCAAATACGCAGCCAGTGATTTTCTCGCTTTTCTTATATACCAACACAATTCAAGTATGACATTCTGACTTTATTAAAAATTAATGTGTGGTTCTAGTTAATGATTATGACAAATCTGATTTATTATTTTTCGATTTTGACTTATTAAAATTTGTCTCGAGCTCAATAATTAGTGCTGACATATGGAAAAATAACTGTACCTCAATTATATTCCATTCCATTCCATTCCAATCCAAGCGTGAGGGGACCCTGAAAAATTCCTAATATGGCGCTAATGAAGTTTATCGTCAAAATTGCATATAATGATCATGAAATGATAAGGAGAGAGAGCGACATACCTTGAGATTGAGCTAACCCTCGTTGCACAAAAAATTTGGCCTTTAAGGAAATTTATTCTAGCTGGACTTCGCATAATTTGACAAGGGGAAAATAAAGAACAACAACTGCAGAGCTAGAATTTTTGTTCACAATAAAAATGTTAGCTTTGTTGTTATTGTTGTATTTCCAATTTTTGCAAGGCCTTACGTATTCGAATATCTACATAAGTTCGTACGTAGATAGGTGATGCGCCGTAACGCGACTTTGTGACGCAACCTTCAAGTTTTGCTTCAAAAATTATTCAAAGTTAACTCAAGTATTTAGCGGTTTACGCAAGGCAACCCCTCTTTAGCGCTCGGTGATGATTAAGAGTCATACTCACTTATCTCTATACGATCCGATCATTTAGAGTATAAATTTTATGCCTACCAAGAATCACGATGACTCAAAAGCTTTATAAGAGCGAAAATGTATGAACAAAATTCATGTGACAAACTTTGGGTGGAATATACAAATTTTGTTCAGAGCATTACTCCAAATTTCGTTAGAAGAGATTTGACGATTAAATTATCTCGTAGAAGATTTTACCGTTCAGCAAATATGAAAAGTAAAACGAAGTTTGGTCTATAAAATGATAATGACTTGTGAATTTGTTAAATCAAATGAGACGTAAAATTAGGCGCTAAACTTCCGTGATACCTATACAAATTTTACAAAATCGAAAGCTAATCGATGCCGCTTTAAATTATGTTGGAATAATTCATTAAAATAAAAATACACACAAAATATTACAGCCAAATTGGAATATAATTCAACAAATAAATTCAAACTAGAGGTTAATTCCACTTACAAAGTTGTGCATAACTATAGAAGCTCTGTAAAATTTGCCGTTTGAAAATTTCACAGTTGTGAAATTCCAATTTCAACGCTCAAAGTTTACAGGTTGCAAAATTTGCTATGAATCGCAAATTAGAACTAAGTGTGTTATGGTTGGTGAAAAATACTAAGCAAATTTCGAAGTGTATTTTAAAGTACAGTTTATCTGGAATATTCAAATCATACTATCATTTAAAAAAAATGCACAAAAAACTCATCCTTTGCTATCTTACCCTCAAAATGCACTACAAAGTTATGGCGTATATAAAGCAAATTAAATTAATAATATTATATTTTAATATAGAGAAATTTTATATTTATTTTCCGATTTTTTTCAGAATTTTTGAATTAATATTAGTTTCTCTCAATACAAAAATTAAGTCTTTTCTCCTTTTCTTAAACAATTATAAAAGCGAAAAAAATAGTCAGGAGATGAGTTCTAACATATGATTCGATGGGTGGCACAGGATTCCACCATAACGCTGTGAAATTCATTTGTATTTTTCTGAAATTGATTTCAGCCTATTCTGAAATACATTTGTGTTTTTCTGAAATACTTTTGCACTTTTCTAAAATTCATTTGGCTTTTTCTGATATACATTTGTGGTTTTCTTAAATTGATTTGGCCTTTTCTGGAAAACAATTACGCTTTTCTGAAATACATTTGTGTTTTTTCTGAAGTACTGTTGGAAAAGGCATAGAAAGAAGGGAATTTTTTAAGCTTAGACTGTTAAATCATCTCAGCTAGTTTTTTGAAAAAATATTTAAAAACTAATTTCTGGTATAAAAGACTCAATTTTTGTAAGTATTTCACATAGATCTAGCTCATTTAAATCTGCATATTTTACGGAATGATTTGACGAAAGTGCCAAAGATATTAAATTTCATAAATGCTTGCAGATTTATGTTAATTAGCAAATCTTTTTTTCGATCAAAATCTTAGTGATTGGTTCTCAACATTGACTTATTTTAAATAAGGATATACCGTAAAATTTTAATAAATCTTATGACTAACTTCATTATTTGGAGGAAATTGTTTATGCCACTTTAAATTTCTCTTAGACTTAAGGAATTCACAAGAAATCTCAACGTTTCGTAATGCCATAAAATTTGAACTTGTCAATAATGCAAAATTATTTAGCGCTTTTTGTATGGAATTCAAAAACAAAAAAAACAAAAAAGTTTAGCTGTTTTAAAATTTTAGGATATGAGCATTTTGCGACTCGCTACGACAGCGTGTGAATTCCCTTTTTGTAATTTATTTATAGCAAAATTCCAAAATAGTGCGGAAATTAAAATTCGCACCCAAATACATGTAAAACTAATTCGTGTACTTATTTCTAATCGGAATGCTGCACAACAATGTACCATAAAATTGCCGAAATCTCATAATTGCTATATATGCAAGATAGTTGCGTACTTATATTGCGCATTAAATTTTCATGTATTTTATTTCATTAAATAAATTGATAGTAAAAATCTGAAAATTAATACGCGTAAGCTTGTACAAGGCTCATTGTATTCAAGCATTCTATACTTAAATAGTACATGCATTGTTTTGCATTAAAATAAAGCAGTAACTATTTAGCTGAGTAGCAGAAGCTGAAAGCGTTTATATGAATGTTTGAATCTAGAGACATTAAATGAAAACACCACACAATAAAATGCCAACCAAAAAATATCAAATATTTTGCAATAATGCGAATAACATCGAAAATAAATAAAATGGGAGAAAATTCCAACAAAACCGATACATTAAAATAGGCATAGCATAAATATTTCATTACATGTGTGAGTTACGCTGCAGGGAAAGGTCAATATAGACCATAAATATTGTGCTTAGTTCATGTACTGGTTTTGATTATGGTCGACAGACCAATTTGAAAGCCAGTGCACTTCAGCGCCATCTACCTTTAAGGTAGAGATGTTGCAAAGCGAAAATGGAACCGAAAATAACAGTAGAGTCGGCCTCTTTTGCTCTAACGGTGCGAGCATTCCGCGGTGGTGAAAAGGTAGGTGCAATTATAATTGTTTCACCTTTTTTTTGAGCATGAAAGTAGATTTGGTATATATACCTAATTATAAGTACATTTAGATTGTGGCTAAGTTATTTTTCAAGGAAATGTTTAAGATTATACCATGTTGCTTTTGGTTGAATATAACTAATAAATTTGATAGTAAGCCTCCGTAAAAGATACACGGGAAGTCATTAGAATAAAAGATAAGCTGAATCGGGCAATATTTTCACATATATTTCGCATTGTATAGAGTTTGTATTCCTTGCCACACTCCTTTGCTTGTGTTGAAAGAATTTTCTCAATTCAAAACCTAAGTAGTTAAAACAAATTTTAGCAATAAATTAACGCTAGGTACATGATCCATATTAATCCACTCAAAGAACTTAATTTGATGTAATGAAAATTGTTGCTTTAATTTGAAAATTTAAAAATCGACACTTCACCCGACTATAGTTTTAAAAATAAAAACCTTAAGGAAATTTATTTACTTGACTAAGTAAGTATATATAAAACGCCTGCTGCAAGTTATTATATTTTATTTACATACCGTAACCAAAACGGAAAAATACCTTCATCGCAAAATTCAAAATTGAGTTTTTTATTGATTATGATTTCCTACATCACTTCTTCTATATTTATATAAATGAAATGTGGTTTGTTCGAATACTTAAAACCAGAAAACGACTGGACGAAAATGGATGCTTCCTTCTACGTGTTTGTTCGTAATTGTTCGCGAAGGTTTCGGCAAACAGAAAAGTAAAAAAATTATCAACAGGTGGCGCTCTTGGCGTGCATTTCGTTTTTCAATTCAATTCAATTACATTTCAACACGTGGCGTAAAATCACATAATGCTAAATGACAATTGGATAGATTTGGATAAGACTTGCAACATTTTATATAATTTGTGGCATGGGTTCCCATATAAGGAGTTTTAAAAAGGAGTTGCCACCTTTCGAAAAGCTTAAATACAATTAAAGTAATCAGTGAAATCTAATATTGTCCTTTACATTCGAAATATCTTGAAAGAAGGCAGGTTGCCAACTGTTTTAAAACTGGAACTTTCCACAGTTAATACTTTCTACCCCTGAGGGAGGGTTGCCACCTGTTTGAAAAGTCAAATTTAATGAAATTATACAAAATTTATACGAAATATTAAAATATGGGTGTCAAACCGTTCCTTTCGCTGGGACACAATATAAGGTGTATCATGAAAGAGCTGCCACTTTTCTGAAAAGTCGAATTTAATTTAATGAAACACCAGTATAAAAAATCTTTAAATATGAGTTTTAAACGCTTCGTTTCGGCGCGAACAAAATTCATACCATTATTATTATTATTATTACAAATTCTATATTAAGGCCGATGCTCAGTTTCTTGCACAAAACAATACCGAAAATTTTGAATTTCGGCAGCCTAATCTATTGCACCATCAAAGGCTAAAAATTTCTTAGAAAAAATGATTATGAAAACGATTTTTTAAATCGAGTAAATGTCAAATTTCATTATTCTTTATTCGCCTTGCTTAGAATAGAATAGTTTTCAGTAATTAATTTATTATGTGCGGTATTTGTCAAAGAAAATTATTCTAAAATTTTCATTTTCAAGCGAACGATCCATCGTTGTATTAAATAATAAAAAAAAATACAGGCAAAAAACGACATTAGTATTTGCTTAATTATAATACGCAGAGACAAAGAAGTTAGCAGTGTTCCATCTTGTAAAAATTTGTTTGACACAATTTGTGTACTAAGAATTATCGAGGCGCAAGGAGCATGCCCTATTTGCCCGGGGTAAATATTTGTATTATATTTTCGCAGTTTTTTAATTACGGTATATAGAAAGAAGATTTAATGCAAAGAGTTTGGGAGAGTTTGGTCGACTTTTCGTACTTAGCTGCGTTACAAACCATTATGAGCCTGGGTGAATTCTGGACTTAACATTCCTAAACTTAAAGGTGGAAATAATCCGAAAATATTATCGAATAACCAAATTAATGTTCTGCTGGTTTGGATAGAACATAACTGCAGCATAACATTAAAGAAAATTATCGAGGACATCCAGAGCGAATTTGGAATATCCCTCTCTCAGTCTACAGTGGGGAATTACCCAAGAACGATATAATACAAGACTGCGCTGATTCATATGAAATTCCGAGAGTAATATGGCTGTAAGGTCACACCAGTTTTACCGGTGGAGTGGACTGAGAGGAAACACATTGGTATACATGTTAGAAAGAATACACACTAATATTGCTAAACTTGTCGGAAAGAATACACACGTTTTGGAGTACACGGTTTTTGTAAACAAAATCTGTGTTGTGTAGAAATTCTCAAGAGAGGATTAGCGGTATCACAATCTGCAACATCTTCTGCTTTCTTTTCACCATGGGAATTAAATTGAGAGCAGATTATATACATACATACTTTAAAATCCGTACACACGCAACCAATTACGATGGTATAATCGTAGCGCTAAAACTGAGGAAATACTGGCAAATAACGTACTTCAATGAAATGAGTATATTAAAAGTGGAAAGCAAATAGTTTGGATGAACGAAACTCATTTGAATTTATTTTTTTGTCATACCAAGCGACGGTCGAAAGTCGGAAGTCGTGCTGTGCAGCAGATTTCCGCAGCCAGAGGTCCGAACGTGCACTTGATGGGCGCTACTAGTTCTACAAATATTATGATTGTTGATAAGGAAAGAGGAACGTTTAATGTACCCACCTGTTTATTATGGATTCGCAAATTGTTAAAGAAATGAGACGATCAAGACAATAGACTTAGTGATTTAATTATAGTATGTGACAACGCTCCATGTCAGACAAACTTGGAAATTGTCATCCAAGACAGATTTTGCGCTTGGGTCCATATAGTCCAATGTTGAACCCAATCGAAAATATATGGGCAAAAATAAAACGTCATGTTAAATGCCAAAGGGACATACCTCAAATTCAAGGCTTCGGAGTATGCGAGCAAAGGTTACAATATTTAGGAAAGCTAATAGACAACACAAAAGCAACAATTACTTTTTTTAAATCGAATGAAAAGTATTGCTAACGTGATCCTTCAGCAATATTTAAAATTAAACAGAGTAAGGTATATGAGAATAATTCAAAAATCTAATTGACGCTTTCTAAAATCCAATTTACGTTTTCCATGAACCTTTTCTAATGTCTTATTGACTATTCTATTGTAGTATTTAAATGGCGTTTTCTAAACTCCTATTGATTATTCCATTATCCAATTGATGTTTTCTGAAATTCCATTGACTATGCTAAAATCCAACAGATGCTTTCTAGCATTGGATTGACTCTTTCTAAAATCTAATTGATATTTTCTAAGATCCAATTGACTCTTTCTAAAATCTAATCGGAAATGGTGTAGTGGTTTTGGCGGCTGGGTAAATTATTTTATTTTGTAGGTATATGCACATATGTACATATGTATTTATATTGCCGTTGTATCCATGTACATACATAACTGTAAACATTTTGCATATCGACTGATAATTGTTGGTGCGTTAAATTAATGGTTGGACTCCATCTCTAAAATACCTTTGTGGTTCTAGGTTTTGGATTAATAAACACACAAAAAAAAACCACTGCATATTCATATTAGTTAGCTATACGAGTATTAGAATCGAACAAAAAAAAACGCTATACCTATTTGCGCGAGAATTAGTGCAAAATTTATGCAAATTGCAACTAATTTAATAACATACGTTATTAAACAAGCCACCATGCAATGCAGACTTACCAAATATTATCATGGGCGGCTTGGGCAAATTTCCAACAATAGCTGCTTACATTTTATATTAATTTCCATGCAGATATTGCATAGCTCTGGTACATAGAATAAGTAAATGTATGAATTTTAATGTGCACTAAAAATGATAACCCCATGTGTGACTTTAAAGAGCGCTCAATGTATTTTGTATCGATTAATTTAACTATTATTTTTTGAAATACAAAGTAAAGCACGTAGGCAAATAATTAAAATGAATTACATAATTTGGCAATATCAGAAAGCTCAGAAAATCTGCACAGTGGTCTAACATGCTTGCAACTTAATTCTATATTGTTTTCCTTAGTTATTATCATTCGTTTGTAAATTTTAAATTGTTTCGGTTATCTGTACTGCACATTATCAATACTTATCATAATTAATTGATTTATTTAAACTAATGACATACATACAACTGCATATAAAGGGTAGTTTTTTGATTATATATTTCGCACTGCCATATACCTTTATTTTCAGGGATGGAAAATTATAATTAATTTACAAATTTTAATAGAAAAAAATGTTTCAAATACCGGATGCCATAGATTAAACTCATTTAATAATTATTATTATTAATAAAAAAAATTGTCATTCAGAAAAAAGTCTTTATTTCAAAACGAAAATAAAGCTCGTTTTTCGAGTGTTTATTTTCGTTTTCAAATAAAGACTTTTTTCTGAATGACAATTTTTTTAAATTAATAATAATAGTTATTAAATGAGTTTAATCTATAAGCTAGAAATAATCATAACTCTTTTAGCTTTATTTTTTTCATTAAAAATACTTTTTTTTTTGATTCGAATTTTTTCTCTAACAAGTGAAAATATATTTTTCCGTTTTATTATTTTTTTTAACGTATCGAAAAACTCAAAACGACACACCGCCTTTCTGGTGATTGTTTGATCGATCAGCCAAAACAAAATCAAAAACTCTAAAGTTAACTTTTATGTGTGAGAGAAAATATAGCGCTCAAAAATACAACTAAAGAATAATACTTACTTTTGATTAAGAAAAAAAAAATCAAACAAAAAAAATTATTCTTATTAAAAAAAATATTATTATATAATTTTTGAGTTCAAGTTCTGTTATTATTAAGAGAGAAATGGATAAAATGCCACAAAATCTGAGAGATAGATATTATAGCTGCTATTTCGGAGATCACCAAACATCTTCGTCAGATTGCTTGCTAGATTCTGTCCGAGCTTTGAATGCGCAACCTCCGACTAGCTGGGCAAATACGCAGCTTGCGGATCAGAGCGGTAAGGCCGAACTGTTAACTGTCAAATGTTAACTGTACCTAGATATCCTTGTATGGGCATACAATACAGAATATACCAAAAAACTTCACTTTGACAATAAGCGCCAGGTCGTACGTAATAACCTGACAACCCTCATTCTCCACTTAACGTACTACCTCACTGCGTAATGACAGTTCTACCTTAGAGCTGATGGTAGATGAGGCTCATGACATCGATTAATACTCCCAGTTTGCTTAGAGATGGCACTATAGCCCCGGGTAAAATGTTGTTAAAGGCCCCAATCGATCTCAAGGAAGGCACTCAGCGTGAAGCCCTTAGACGCAAGAGCTTTTTCTATGAGGGTGTGCAGGACAGTTTCCGCCGACCTTCCCTTACAATAGGCATGCAGTGATTGCGATAACCTCTACGCAAACTCCAATTTCTTATTTTCAAGACAAATGACGAAATTCTGATCAGCCTGAAGTCCTTAGGAGTAATGTAGGAACTTTGGCCGGCCTTAAAACGCATTTAGATTTTGTAGAATTTAGTATTTTGTTCAATATCAAACATCACAAGCCGACACACTGTACGTGCATGAAAATGAATATGCATATATTTTTATTTACTATTTACTATTCCCACAAAACTTGTACCGGCAAACGAATTAACTCTATACCGTGGAAGCGAAATAATTAAAGTACTCATTTGAACATTTCAATTACATTTAAATTGGCAGTTAGAGCTATTAATGCGATAAAAAAAAGCGTAAAAATTAGTGCACGAAAAAAATGGCACGCGCAATCGGCTGGAAAAAGTTTATAATTTTGTGGAAAAATTAACAGCTGCTGCAGAGCTCTAAGCTAATAATTGATTTTGAACAAATATTTAGTCAGTAAATGCATACATTGTTATAGATATATTTAAAACCATAACATAACAAAAGCGTTCGTTTAATGCGCCATTAGCAAAACAAAAAATATACAAATATAAAAATATTTAATTATTCCATTGCTGCTGTTCGAGACTGGAAGTGAATATGTATTGAGCGCGTGTGTGTGAGTTTGGTAGACATTTTTTATTAGGCCAGCAAAGTTCATTTAACTTGATATGTCTGTATTATACATTGTCATGTAATTGGTGAATTCAGAGATATTAGCGTATTATTATTATAGTTAATGAAATCTTTGGTAATGCAAAAAAGAAGTCTATTATTTTCACATTGAATTGAAGGCTTTATTTAGCATAGTTAGAATGATCCGATTTGATCAAAGATCCACCGTTTTGTCCTATAACTTATTGCCGTTTTGCGGGTAATTTCATTGCACCACTCTCATCTAAACTCTCGTCCCTATTGGCAAAATACTGGGACAGTCAATTTGCACAAGCTTCCATTGAGGCGAATTTTTCGCCCAGAAATCTCGTTGAGAGATATGCGGCATTTCATGAATACCATGAAGGTTGTCGACTGTCTCTTGAGTGCAGATATCAACCTTAGATATCGTGTCACACTTGACTACTTTGGTGGCGAGCAGTTCCGCCTGAAAAACGCTACAGTGGTCCGGTAGACGGAAGCTAATGGAGATTCTCAGTTGTTCACTAACCATATCCTCGAGCTTTGATGGATGAACTCGCCCTTTCCTACAGCATGCCATTTCCACTCTTCTCTTGAGAATGCTGTAGAGAGAGTAGAAGCCAGCAGTGCATAGTTCACATCTCTAGGACGCTTCAAGAACTCCGTAAGTACTCAGTCGTGACCAACATTTATGTTTGACTACTTAGTTAGAGTGTTCAGTCGAATTGCCGCACAGATTTTGACCTGTTTGGTATCTAGGTCTACCGGAAGTAAGTTCAGTAGGGCGAACAGAGCCTCAAATCGCACCCGCTAAGGTATGGACGCAAAGCCTATGGATATTATCTACTGCTCTTTTTAATAATTTCTACTACTATTTTTACTAATTTCTGCTACTACTAATAACTACTACTATTTTGACTAAATGTATTCCTTATTACTGCGACTATTTTGAATTCGTTCACCATAATTTTTATTAATTAATACTACTATTTTCACTAATTTTACTATTATTTTAATAAATGCTACTACTTATTACTACTACTATTTTTACGAATTCGAGTACTATTTTTTCTTAGTGGTGGTGGTGGTACTAATTGCAACTACTATTTTTACTAATTTTACTACTATTTTTTTAGATGGTACTACTTATTACTACTACTATTTTTACTAATTGCACTACTATTTTTATAGATGCTACTACTTGTTACTTCTACTACTTTTACGAATTTCTACTAATATTTTAGCAAATTTCTACTACTATTTTCGTCAATGCTACTACTAAGTACTACTACTTTTTTTTACTAATTCCTATTACTATTTTTACTAAGCTCTACTACTTTTTTTACTAATTACTGGTAATTACGAGTAGATCAAACCTTACCAAACAACTATAATGCCCAGCATCCACACCACCCACACACTGCTTGCCGGATGGTCATTGATGTTGGGCCTGCACGGATCCGCCATATGATTGTGCCGCTGTAATTTCGCAACAAACGAACTGATAAACAAAGCAACCTAATACAATTGCCGTCAGCGTTTACGAGATGTTGAAGTTTTAGTCAACGGCAAACTATGTATGCATGTAGTACTTCTCGTCTATCCGACTGCCCAGCCAAGCGTAAACTTACCTTAAACAGAAGAAAGATGAGTGCTAGATGACGCTGAGGGATAAATGTATATCCTCTATAACAAGCGTATGCAAATTAGGGTGGTCCACAAAAAAAAGTAAAATCGGAATTTACTTGCACTCACCAATATTCGAATTTTTGGTTTTGAAAAAAAGAAAATAATTGTAGGTCCAGAAATCCGCTGCATTTTATATTGCAGAAATAAATTGTTCGCTTTCACATAACGGTGTTTTGTGAAAATCAATAGAACGCGATATTTCGATAGCCAGCAAAGATAACTCGCTCAAACTTTTGGGGAAAGGAATAAATGTGTCGCATTTTTTCTGGAAAATGGGCGCAGCCCCGCTCTTTTCGTAATAAACAATTATATGTCCGAAACTACTTGACCAAACAAATTGCATTTGAAGTCACTAAGGAAAATTCCAAAAAAGTATGGTAATTTTCAAAAATCAAAAAAAAGGCAATATTTAAGTTACTATTAAAGAAAACTTATAAATTTAATATACAGAATGAGGTTGCATTAGCAAATACACGACATAAAAAAAAATTTGGTAAAAGGCGGGCGCCGCATACTTTCCAGGTATATCTCAAAAACAGTGCCACCAAACTCTACCAAATTTGGTACATATATTGCCTTTGAAGTCAATAAGAAAAATTTTGAAAATTACCCATCTCTAAAATAACTGCAAAATTCGAAAATAAAAAAAACATCCAATATTTTTAAATATACAATGTAAAATTTGATAGAGAGGATTGGGTTTGAGAATTAAACACATGGATTCATGAATGTTGGGAAGATCGACTTAGAGAATTTCTAATCAGAAAGCATAGTTTAAAAAATTATAGAAATCAAATTACACAAATTAACAACAACAAATTAAAATATTCAATATTTTATTAGGTCATGTTGGGAATTCTTTACAGTTTTGTGGAAAGAATTAAATTACGAAAAGGAAAATTTTGGAAAATGTGTATATCAACCCTTGTAGGGAATTGGGTAAGGTAGTTTTCGAGACATCATAACTGTTTTAACTGCATATTTCTTTCTCCAACGCAATTCCGAGCGTACAATTTGAGTGGTATATTTCTATAGTTACTGAAGTTTTGCGCTTTTGGATTTTCACAAAACACTATTATGCGGGCGTGGCTATTATGCGATTTCGCCCTTTTTGAATAGCTATCTTGAGTCGAAGATAATTTATATGCTAAGTCTTGTTGAGATACCTAAAGGAGGTCCACTCCCCTAGAGCCCAAAACAAAAATGGTGGATTGTGATTTTTTTTTGGAAAATTATAAAAGCAACATAGAATATTTTTCTCAAGGGTATATTTGAAAAAAACAATGTAAAAAGAACTTTTTAAAAAATTATTTTAAAAAAAATATCATTTTCACCGAAAAATTTTTTCAGTTTATATAAAAAAAAATCTGAAAATAAGTTTTTATTTAATTTTATAGGTTCATATAGAAAATAAAATTTGTCATTTTTGGTTAAGTAGTTTTTGCTCAATCCTGCATGCAATGGATTCGAGAAAACGCGGCTGAAAGTTCCAGCCGAGCGCGTGGCGTGACTTGCTCCCATGGACTCGCCGTGGTGCACATGTAACTTAACTGACTATATCTTCTAAATTACTTGGAATTTCGATCTGGAATTTCGTACAGATATTCTCGGATAATCAACCTGTCGTTTAAAGAAAAGAAAAAAAAATCGATTTTTTCATCAGTTTAGGGAGCGGACCACCTTAATACATATAACTCAAGTATGGGTGTCATTTGAACATTTTAATATATACATATATCTCTATAACTATACGATTTTCGTCATAGAGCCACCCTAGGCGGTGAGAGCTATAAAACTCCGACTTTAGGTATTCATCATGCGTTTTTGAACCACCCTATTGACTATCGACTAATAACTTACACAAAGGCTGCTTCAATGTCCGTCCGCGTGGTTTGCCATTCAATCCTCGAGCGCAGTATGTTTGTAGCTGTTGCTCTGCCCCTGTTACACCGATGCATACAAAAAATCTGGTATACTGTTCGAAAACTGGTCTACGTACTTGCCACCACACGGCGTGTATATTCATGTGTTCATTGAAGTCGACGGTAACGAGTTACGGAAGAAATACAACACCAATTTTCGACCAAACATGTTGGCGCAAAATATGCAATTGCGGTAGAGAGTTGCACAACACAAACGCAGATGCAAAATTTCACAAATCTACAATTACTTGCAAGCACCTACACACCCAAACATGCATTTTATGTGCATATGTTTTTGCAGAATATATTTGTTGTTTGCAAAATGGGGCGCGTGTAAATTACTTGATTCTCTTACCTCGATTTTGCATTGAAGAGTTGGAAATTCTTGCAACTGAAGCTGAAGTTGAGTTGAGGCGCTGCAAGTGATGTTGTGGCTAAAGTTGAGGTTGTGGTTAAAATGCGTACTAACAATCGGTTGACAGCTAACTTTTATGCCTAATTGTTGGATGCCGGTAATTGTTGTTCTTGTTGTTGTTGTTGTTGTTGTTGTTGTTGTGTTCAGTTTTATGCTTCGAGTACGCCAGTGCGTATACATAACTTCGAAATGTGAAACTTTCTGCTTGCACACTCAAAAAAGCCACGCTCATACTAAATATAATAATAATAATAATAATAAAATACATATGTACTATGTGAGTACAAGTGTAAGACTTTGAAAAAGCATACACGCACATATTAATTTAAGTTGAAAATTTCCAGCTGCTCTAATGTTTGGTTCCAAGACGTCTGCATGTGGATTTTGTTTCTTCAACACAAAAAAAAATATATATATATACATATATATATTAACTGAATAATAAAAGCAATTACGGTTGAGCAAATGTGTATAGAGTATTTAGCTGCATTACCGCGGAAGGATGTCGTTATTGCGAGTGGTAAATACTTTCGAGTGTTCCAAGAACTTTTGCATAATTATAAAAATTTTCCAAATAGCAGTACTCGTACTGTACGAGTATGAAATGTCAGAATAGTCTGCTTTCAAGTTCAGCGTAGGAGGTGGTCGTTGAATGGAACATTACTAGAGCTCTGCATTTAGAGGACTATTTAAAGAAGTTGAGTAATTAATTGTTTATTTAATCAACTAAATGAGAAATATGTGTAAAGTTTCTTGAATAAAACCACAGTGTGGAGAAAATAAATCAAAAGTGCTTTAACTAGTAGTATATAAAAATCTGTTTAGTATGTTTCCAGTACAAATTCAAATCTATAGCCCTGAAATGTTATATTTTTTTAAATTATTTTCATAGCAAGTATGTGAAAAGCTCAGGCTAGATTACTTGAAAATATATCAACAATTTAAAGCAAGGAAATTAAAAAGATTTTATGGCAATTGGTTGTTAAATAAGATAAATAATATTTAAGTAATGCAGGAATCGTTTAGAGGTTGCTAGGTTGACTGTTGAAAAACCCAGAAGCCAATCAGCGCTTGGTAAGCCATTTGGATATGCTGATTGTTTTGAAACTTATTTTTTTCCAGAGTTAATTTTGGTAAAAATTATACAAGTCCTTTGATAACAGCTATGACTCGGACAAGTGTTTTAAGTTATCGATATAAATGGCTTTTCATAAAAATTATGAGTGAGCACTTTTTTTTTTGTAATCTACAATTTCTTGAGACTTATATTATAAAAGTCTTTCCATAACTCTTATCAGGAATCTACATTTTCTTAAGTTTTTCAATGATATTTATTTTGAGACTTATGTTATAATAGTTTTTGCATAATAATTGTGAGTAAGTTACCTTCTTCTAAATCTTGAATGACGGAACTATTTCGTTACACAAAATTCTACCAATAGTCTAGAAGTTAGATCGAACTGATGCCGTAATTATGTCCAAGTATTTGCTCCCGAATCAGTGCCGCACTAAATCCTAAATGGTCCAAAAAACAGTTATTATGAGAAGGTTTTTATTTTAGAAATCTGCAAATAAAAGTCTTTGAGGACTTAAAAATATTTATCGCGCTAATAACTATTATAAGAAGACTTTTATTATATTCAACTTGAAATAAAAGTCTTTGAGGACTTAAAAATATTTAACGCGCTGAAAACTTTTACGAAAGGACATTTATATTATAAATCTTTGAATAATGGCTACAGATTTTTCGACAAATTGTTATCTTACTCTATTATCTCTTATAATAGTTGTGTCTCTAGCTTTTTCTGCTATTTTGGTTCCTAATTTTCATATCCTTTGTATTTCGCTCGCCAATTTGAATCTTAGTGACTGTTGTCTACTACGAGCTACGGCTGGGCCCTCCCATCAGGGAAGAACAGTGAAGAACTGTTTCTCCACTATCCTCCCTATTTCTCCACAACTCCGACAACGAGTGTTGTATGGAATGCCCATCTTGGCCACATGCTCGCCGGTCGGCCCGTGTCCCATTATCGGGGCTACCAGTTTGAATATAACTTTCCTAAATCTACTAGATGGATCATCGTTCTTGATTTGTTTTAAGTGGTGGGCCAGATTTCCTTTGCAATTCTGGAAGTGGTTAATGTATTCTGTCATTTTTCTGCCATTCGTGATAACTGTAACTTCTCCTATTTCTTAACTATAGTTGATCAAATGTTCAAGTCAACGAGCTTGTATATGTTGGAAATACTAATTTTATAAATATTTTGACGAAAAATAGATCCGCTAGGTGGTGCTTGAATTGAGTTATCCAGAATCGAATTCATCCATTCAGAACTTGAACCCAGAGTTAAATCGAATTATCCAGATAGGTTTTATCCGATATTGATGATATTAGAAAGATGTGGTGTTGGCGAAAGAGAAATACTTTTTAAAAAATGGATGCACTGAGTCGCGCCAGAGGCGAGTAGATGAAATTTGAAGCGAATTATGCGAGTGCGACGATAAGTACGTGTATGAAAAATGGATCCGCTAGATGGCGCTAGAATAGGATATCTGTATTTTTGTCCCGATATTGATGATATTGGAAAATTATGCTGCAATTGTAATTAGAAATGCTTTTATAATTCGAGTTAGATGTCATTAAAAATAGACATACATGTATAATATATTTGCATAAAAGAAATTGTATAAATATCCATCAGACGGCACAGCAGTCGGTTGATTTTTTTAATGCATTTTTTAATTATTATTATTATTTTTTTATTTCGAATTCACTTCGTAACTGTAGGGAGGTAACTATGACCATATAAATATATTATGCCGTGTCTATCAATGTACTTTGATAACATTTAACTGATATGAAATACCAAAAAACGTTTCTCCTTGAAAGTGTAAAAGACACATATATTCTGTGACTTTTGCGAATTTTATTGCCACGTAGCAACATCCGCAAAAAACATAGTTCTTTTTTGAAAAATTAAAAGCAGTCGTTCAGGGGCAGCCAATTTGCAGTATTTTGTGAAATCT
Source organism: Anomoia purmunda (assembly GCA_951828415.1). Classification (NCBI taxonomy): domain Eukaryota; kingdom Metazoa; phylum Arthropoda; class Insecta; order Diptera; family Tephritidae; genus Anomoia; species Anomoia purmunda. The sequence continues at coordinate 8,494,099 of OX639994.1, forward strand.
CAGATATATTAAAAGGTTGAGAAGCCGTACACTATAGAAAGCAAATTGAACATAAATCTCAAACCAAGGCGAATTCATACAAGGTGATAGCATCCCATGAGCTGAATGCTTGTTCTTCTTTCCAAACTCGCTGAGTCGTTTTGTTTACACAAACAAAATACATGAGCAAACTGGGCGAATTCGGGTTTTGACATTTCACTCGCAAAGTTGCACTAACAAAATACATGAACAATACTGGGCGAATTCAGATTTCGACATTTCACACGCAAAATTACACAAACAAAATACACAGCGGATTCATTTTATTTATCTTGCTATCACCTTCTATAGATCCATATTGTCTCAAACCAATTTGAAGTAAAAAAAATGAAATATTTCTTCTATGCTGTTCACCAAGGCAAATTATAATATAAGATGGAATTGAATAGACAACTGAGCAATTTCGTCTCTTGGCTAGAAATGTCAAACTAGAAGAGCATGTATTTTTTTCCTTTACTGCTTAGAGAGCTGAACTTATGAAAACAAAAAGAAAATACATATAAACTTTGACCGCTGTAACGTTGAAGCAAAAAAACAAAATATGTACATGCGTATTTTGTTGTTGGGTAATGTATATGACCTTATATGAATTCACCTTGGCTTTTCATGGACAAAGTACAAGGAACTTCTGAATCTCACGACACTGCACATGTCGATCTCGTATTTATCAGTTCGCATGACTTTCGGAAGGTTCGTTCGTGTGCGAACTACGACCACTATTAATTTTTTTTAAATCAGGAATCAGTAGTGGTGCTTCTTAGCTAAAAGTGGAAGCAAGTTTATCGATGTGTAGTCGACAAAGTGATGACTTTGATACACTTCACCCGAGACTTCATTCAAGCACCAAACTCTTTGATGGTAAGCTAACATTTTATTTAGCAATGCGAGTGTTTGGAGGTCGCAACATTTACAGAATATTTTGTCGTATAACAATATCGAGATATTTTGTTTGGAGATTGGCTGCCAACAAAATTTAATGAATTTAGGTGGCAAAAGTTATATTTTTTTATTTAAAAGCACTCTGATAAAAATTTCATCAGCTAAGATGGGTCGAAATAAAATCATGCCATTTACCACAAGGCACTCTTCGGAGAATGTTGGTTGCCTGCTACGCCACAAAATAAAATACATCTTATGAGGCAAGCTGTCGAGTGGATCTTGTTTTTGGATTTAGGATGCTCGTCCCTTTCAAAATTTTGCTTACAAGGCTTGGTTGTATAGTTTTTTAAAGAAACCCAGCACTTAAATAATGAGTTCTTAAATTTTGTGAACAATTTTTCTACAGCAAACAACTTTTATACTTTTTTTTTGCAAAACTCTTACTGAACTTCTCTACTTACCAGCATTTTTAATTGTACTTTTTTTACCCGATTGACATCAAAGCCTTCTTGATTTTGAGAAAAATAAAAATAAAATATTTGCTTGCCAGCCGATGACTAGCTGTTAGTTTGAGTGTCGTTTTTGAGAAAAACGTCGCCGCGCTCCAAAGCCAAACAATTTGCTGATGACTTTTTTTTTTTTTTTTTGCAACGCATCTGCTCTTCGACTGTAGTGTTTTTGCTATTTAAGCACAAGCTATTTTTTTTTTTTTTTGATAGCGATTATTTTTTGTTTATATCTTTTATTTTTTGCAGCTCGTCTATGTAGCTACGTCGACGGAGCTGTCGCTCGTGAATTGCGCAAAGTTTTGCGCATTCAATGCAGCCCAGAAAAGGCTGTCTTTGAAGTCAGCAGCGATTTTTCGTTTTTTTTTTTTGCGTTGAACATTTGGTATACAAAAACGAATATTTGTGTGTGTTTGTGTGTGTGTGTGTGTCTCTATGTATGTGCGCACTCTTTTTTTGGCAATACCATGTGATCTACCTACCACAAAGTGCAGTGCTCCAGTGTTTCACGCCTTCACACGCTGTTGACGCATCTTGGCGGCACGATAAGAAGTTAAGAGTACACACACACACACATCCATATTTAAAGGCTATATAGTAAGTGTATGTGTTAAGTGCGTTTGCATGTGTGAATGAATGTAGTGATGTCGTTCGGTACAGCTTTCTGGCAGTTAATAAAACTTTTGCCTTGCACGCGCAAACTAATTTCGGAAGTTGTTTGCTAGCAACGCTGCGTTGCATGCTTGCCATTTGAGGCGTATATGTACATACGTAGTACATATATTTCCTCTTCGAATCAGCAAGATGCAGCTCTTTAGTATTTGCGTTTTATTATAATTTTTTTTTTCATTTCTATTTTTTTTTTGTTTTTTGTTGCCTCTTTGTGAATGCGTTGCTGTTATTAAAGTGCAATTAGTTTTAATAAAAACTAATGCCTGAAATAAGGAGTTCGGTAGAGTCGTTAGTGAAAGATTTGGCATCGTAGATTTACTCATTGCTGAACGAATTTTAATGGTTATGCGGATAAACGTATTAAGGCGGTTTCTGGTCTGTAGAAAATAGCTGATTTAATTTAAATTATTGTGGTCGATATTTGTTTATCCTTTAAACCCGCAGCAAGCATGGACGCCACTCTATACGTCTAACTTCTACCGTTGATAGAAAAGCTTCATCTACCTAACCCATCACATTGAGACTCAGCGTCGATAGAAAGATATAATAAAGTTTATACTACTGTTCTTTATACTTTTCTTACTAGATACTTTATTTGTGAAGCTGTCTTTACCCGGTTGTCGTAGTTCTCGATTGTGTAAAGACTGCCATCGGCGCTGTAAAATTTACAGTGACTCAAGCAATTGCCCAGAGACTGATTTTTTTATTTTTATACATCAGAAGTTCAAACTTGATTTAAAAATTTTTGAATTCGCTTTTTTGGGCAATTTCAGTGCATGCATTCCAATATTTTTATAGTTCTTGTGAGAATAATTTCATTCACATTATTGAGCGCGTGTCGCGTCAAATAGCATTCAAATTAAGTTCTCGGCTCGATGTGTACCGCGTTCAAATCTTGAAGGGAGCGGTCGCCCCTCGTCCGGCAATGACAAACTTCCCAGTGCTTTTCTGCAATGAAAAAAACGTCTCACAAAAAAAAAAAAATCATTCGCCGTTCGGAGTCTGCGTAAATTTGTTGGTTCCTCAATTTGACGCCACCACAAATTGCATGCTAAGTTCGTAGTTCACTCGAGACATGATGTAAGCGCCAAATTATTGTTATTATTATTCTTGTAGGAATTAGAGCGGCCGCCGATATATATTCGAAGCACAATTAAATTGTGGAGGGAATATTTTTTCAATTTGATAAATCGGAGGATGGAACCAAGTGGACTTTTACGCAAGTGGGGAAAGTATCTAATTGCAAATCACCTCGGAGGAGTCAGAATGGTTCTTCTGCATGCGCCTGGGTAGCTCATCATCGCCACCCAAAAGATGCGATAAATGGGACAAGTACTGAAGAGGATCCGACGTTGCGGCGTCTACTACAGCTGCGAATCGGCGCTCTCTCGACCAACCAAAACCACACTCTATAAGTCCCACATAATACCCGTTCTATTGTTTGGCGCTGAAGAATGGGCACTATCAGCATCGGATGAGACAGCTCTTGAATTGTTCCGGGGAAAGAGTCTTCGGAAGATTTTCGGGTCTCTACGTTTTTGCGATGACATAGTGCAGCGATTTAAGATTATCGAAAGGCTCCAGCCCTGAAAGTATTCAACGCGGGAGCGACTGACACAATTTTTTGAATCCGACCAAAATCGATTGGGGGATTATAGAACCAGTTATGTAAGTAAGTAAGATAAATAGCGATAGCAAAGTGCCACCTTGTTAAAAATGTAGATCGAGAACACCAAATCGCTGATGATGGTATCGACGTTCCGTCACCAGCCCTTGACGAGGTTGGAATAGCAATAAAGCGGCCATATAAGAACAATGCCGCTTGCTTTCTTGGATTACCAGCAGAAGAGCTCATTTCCAAAGTATTGTCAGACGAATCCATGCTAATCGATTAGAATTTTAGTTTGCTTTGCCCAATCTACAGAAAGGGTGATCCTGCAATATGCGCGAAATGCCGCGAAATCAGTCGTCCAAATACTTCTAACAAGGTTCTATTGAGCGAAAGATTAAAACCAATCGTCAGCGAACTGATTGAACCACATCAGTATGGCTTAAAATCTGAAATGTCTACCATCGACCAGATATTCATGGTACGTCGAATCTAGTAGGGCAAAACAAAGTTCATCATGCCATTATATAAACATTCAGCGCATTCTCCTCTAGGCGCCCACGTTACAGTTCGCAGTTGCAAAACTGAAAAGGTAGAGAACTTTTTCAATCTGGGAATCAGTATGAAAATCGACAATTAAACAACGACAATCGGTAAATCTCTCATTGTGTGGCGCTGAAGATGAACGCTGAAAGCAGCGACTTAAATGGCATTTGAGTGAAAGATCCTCTCACAGAACATTTGAATCCTTAAGTCTTTGTGACGCCGAATACCACACAGCATGGAACGATGAGCCGTATGACCTTTACTGTGACATCTGTGGAAATAGTTGTACGAAGATTCCACCGTTATACTGGCTAGGTAATTACGTATATTTTTTGCTCCAGTCCTGAAAGTATTCCACGGAATACCCACTGGGGCCGGGAAACTAAAGGACTCATATGCTAGAAACTAAAGAACTCAAGCTGGCGCCAGTTGGCAAGGCAAAGGAAAGACTGTAGTGATATGTTTAAATCGACTCAGGTCATTATAGCGCCAATTAAGAAGAAGTAGAAAGCTCAATTCGTAGCGACTGTTGTAGTTGGAAATAGCGAGGTTTAATCATACTATTCGGTTCCCTGTCTAACATCAAACCATAGCAGCCGGTTTATTTTATAGTAAAAGTTATTCAGGTGACATCCTAAAATTTAATATCGCTCGGAGTCCTCCATTTGTGGTAGACATACTCGTACCACTCGAACTGGCGGCAGCTGCTCGGTTAAACGCTCAGCAAAAAATGTACGCGCGAGTTTCGTTATAACTTTAAATGTGCAACCATTTAGGATACTCTTTTGAAGCTATTTAATTTTCAATGTTGAACTTTTAGGAATTCTTATTCGAATTTTCCTTTTAACGTTCTTACACAAAATTCCAAAGGATTCTTCTATCAAAGGAGGTTCATTTGGTTTATTTCAAAGCAGCAGCTATTTGCATATATACAAAGAAAAATATATTGACATGCTTTCATACATTCTTTGATGTCGCGACATGCAATTTTTGCCTAAATATAGTCACTAATATTTGCAGCGAAAATCACCAAGTCCACCACCGCCATTTTTGCTTTCATGACAGCGCAATACAAAGGCAAATCAGTCGACGTGGATATAATGGGGAGTGTCCTAAATGAATTTGTCGGCGAGTTAGAGCTTTTCTTTCTCTACTACGAGTTTTTGTTGTGTTGTTACCCATTTTACGTTGTAGTTGTTGTTACACGTTAATGCGTGTTGTGTGCTTCTAATTTCATTATTGCAACGCTGCGCCGCACCAGCCCGCCAGCCCGCCACCACGACAATACTCGTCGTCATCATAAAGCATGCTGCTATTAAAAGTTGAATGGCATGGCAGCGAACTCGTAAAGAGATAAAGAGAAGAGAAATAAAGCAAATGCGCACAGCAGAGCAGCAAAATAGCAAAACAGGCGTGGCAGCAGTGCAAATTGTGCAATTTGCAATTAGAATGACCGAAAACAGTAAGCGCACTCTGGCGTACAGGTCGCCAAAAACAATGGGCCCCGGTAGCGACAGTTAGCGTGGTTTGCACTGAGGGGGACGCGTACGGGCAGATGTTTAAACACAAAATGCTGAAAATCGATTTTAATTGCAAAAGCAGTGCGCTTAATTGCTTTTTCTATCAAACAACAACGTAAAGCGCGAATGCGTATAAAATTTTTCTGGTCCAACGGCCGGAAGGTAGACGGATTTACAGGGTGATTGTTGGGCCATGTGGCTGTGTGTGTGTGTGTGTAAAAGGGTGGATGGATTAATTTTACTGCGTGTTGCAACGATTTTTGCTACCGCTGTTAAGTTTTTTTTTTTCGTTTCACCAAGGCTGCTGCTGGTGTTGTTGTTGTGCGTTTTTTTTTTTTTTTTTGTACTAAACGCCACCAATCGTCGCTGTTGTTGATTGCTGCCGACTGCCGATACTGCCTACATTCACAGCCATAGCCGTGGTGGGTCGCAATTCATTGCATTGCCGTAATGCTAAGATAAAATTTAGACTTTCGGATATGGCACCGCGGTGTAGCACCTAAAATGCTTCAAAAATGACTATTATCAAGCATTTAACCGCAAATGCGCCATGTATTGCGTAGGTACAGATGTGACCCAGCAGAAAATCCAGCCTGTTCAAGTACTGGTTCTTGAATGTTTTCTTTGAAATTCTTCAATATAAAAGAAATTGTGGTATAAGGTAAAGTAAAAAATAAATCCATTATTCTTGCATTTAATTGAAGCTTGCATTTAGCATATTGAGAATGATCCGATTTATGTCACATCTGCACTGTTTTGTTCGATCAGTTGTTGCCATTTGAGGGAAATTTCATAATATAAGTTTTATTGAAACTCTCGCCCCCATTGGAAAAAAAAAATGGGACAGTCGATTTTCACAAGCTTCTCTTGAGGCGAATTTTTTACCACTAAAACAATACGCCAAAGACTGGAGCAGGAGGTAGTGATCACCTATGATCGTAGTTATTATATTTTGTTGTTGTTTTGTCTACAAAGCTATAATTCTTTCGGATTGCCTTTTTCGCAAGCTTTCGTTCGGATATAGATTAAGTGGTTTAAATAAGGAAACGTTTATTTGTACTATGTAATAAAACAAACGACAGCCGATGAAAAACTTTTATACGAAAAGCCTTGAAAAATTGCTGTGCTCTTGAAGGTTCGCGATACGAATACGGGCTAGGTCACGAAGGCACACGTAGACTAAAAGAACGAAAGCTCATTGCGATACCACTGGCAAAAGCCACGTATCTCTGCAATTTTCACCTCTTAGGGGAAGATGAACCAGCGAGTGCATTTTATATAGCGCAGAAAGTCAGGATTATTCGCTGTGGCAAAAATCGTTAGCTGGGTATCTTAACCTCTTTCTATGTGTGCCCATAAAGCAGTGACCAGTTTGTAATAATAATAATAATTCGAGACAAATGTCATAAGAATAGCTAGATATTTGGCCGAACTTCTTCTAAATTTGTGGTGTGCATCTTGATATTGTACCGCAAATTGAAAGACTTACAGTTTTCCACCGAGTCCGAACGGCAAATGATTTTTGAATGAAGTTTTTTCATGACAGAAATGCACAGGTTTGCCTTTGCCGACCGAGGGGCGAACACTATTATAAAAAATTTGTTCTATAATTTTTAATGTAACTTTTCCCGGATTCGGAGGAGTCCAGTTATTGCTCCGACTATTTTGTAGCCTTACAAAGGAATGGTCAAGGTGAATGGGAGCTTTTGAACGCTTTACACCAACCTTTGCGCAAACTTGTATTTTTGTCTAATGGGTGAGTTCTTTCCCACCTGGCATTTAACTCCTCGACGAGCTCAGCTCTTAAACTATATTTGAAGGAAGTTAGAGGTGTATGAATCTTGGCTGTGATCACAGTCTTGCATAGCAGGTGTGGTATTGGCTCGTCGTAAGAGAGTTTTACTACTCCATTGCCTACCAAGCCAAAAGTAACCCTTTTTGGCAAGAAAGATTCTCCAATGGGGTTCGAGACTGCCTTTTTCAGATAAACAAATTGATAACAGAAATTTTGAAGAAAAAAACTCGAATGCGAAGGTTGCCTCTTTATGACAGGAGTTATTCACTGTGCTCTTGTTGACGAAAAGATGGTGAGTGGCGATTCATTTCTCACGGGTATTTTCCCAAGCTTGGTGTATCTGGTGGTCGATGGTACACTTACTAGGTTAAGGTCCAAATAGTTTGCTGACGACTGGATTCAGATTTTCGCACAATACGCTCAATAAATCCTTATATGATATGTTTAGAAAAGCGCTTCCGCTCCCATTCACTTTACCGGCTCATCGCTAGCAGTTTTGAAAGCTGAGCTGAAAAGTCACCACCGCCCACGAATTTGAAGCTTCGTAGCCCAGTTATTGTTATTCGAAATTCCTCGAGATCAGATCCCGGGGTATCAATACCATCATCAACGATTTGTGGTTAGAGTCAATGTTTTCTTCTCGGAGTGGACGTACATCTCAAACACTGACACCCTTTCGTCTATCGCAATATGATCGATTTGGCTACACGTTTGTCAATCTAGAGAGACCCACGTGGTCTCAGTTTGATGATTGTCTTGCTTCATAAAAGTAGATAAATACTTGATTGTTTGTTCGATGTCGTACAAGCGTTTATAAAACTGCTTCACGTAACAGTTGCAAATGCCAAGGAATATCGATCCGAAGATCGTTTTTTGTTCGAAAATAAAATCAGTATCATTTGAGAGGAAATAAATTTTTAATTTTTAATATTTCGAACACGGCAAAGGGCTTTCAGAAATAGTTCTAGACCTTTGCCGCTTTCAGAAAAAAAGTATGCTAAAATCTTTTATTTTATATATTTTTATTTTCGAAATTTAATAATTTTACACTGCAATGTAAAATTAAATGCCTATTGGCATTTTAACCTTGCAGTCGATTCCGTTTATCGGTATAAAGTGGACCTTAGGCTTAGACAGACTTTCTAACAGAAAATGACAGTATTCAAAAGTGTTACAATATTTTGGTAGCAGTTGTCCATTAAGAAAGAAAAGTGTCAAATAATTTAATAAATAGTATCTTTAAGTATTATTACTTTAAAGGTTGTGGACTATTCGAAAAATTTTCTAACACTATCCTTTAAAATGGTAATTCAAAATACAAACTGACAAGTGTTCGGTTTTTTTTTGCCGAATCCGAACCGAACCCGATACGAACTTTGGTAGCCGAACAAGGCCGAAGCGAAAACTCGGTCTTTACAAGTACTTTATATGAATAAATTTAAGTGAATGCTTAGTACATATTTTTTTATTTTTCCCCGAATTTTCAAGGATGCATATGCTTATGAAATTTCTAATGAAAAAAAATTTCCCACATGCATAGATTTCAACCTGCTGATCAAATGACGACAGGCAATACGATAGTTACTTATTCGAGATAAATTTTGCAGTATCGTTTGGGCGGGTTGGTGAACTTTCCCATGGGACGAACTCTTTGTGCAAAAAATTTCTTATGGTTTCGCATAGGGTAAGTTAGAGAAAATGCTCCGAATATGGACACAATTAAATTGTATAGGTATATCACAAATTTTTTGTTAAGCTTAATATTTTATTTCTCCATTTTCTTTCAATACTAGAACGGCTTCACTGCCTAACTCCACTTTAGAAAAGCTAAAATTTGCATTTCACTAATCAGGCACATAGAGGAAGTGGTTGAAAATTCAAACATTGTGTCAATTCGTACAAACTCAAAATGTTGCATTTATTTACAAATATTTCGACTTATCTGAACTTGCATTCATATTAACGAATTTATTGCCAGTTTTTTAATCAACTTTAGGCATTTAGTACAATTTCATTGTAATCCATTGGTTTCGTTGCAATTTTGCTGCTTTGCTTTGATTCTATTAGGAGTGGCTATATCTGCTGTCAAAGTCGCTATTGTTTTCACCATCCTATCATTTTATTTGTTTCATTGTTGTGTCGTTATCTATCAGCCGTTTTTATTTTTTTTTAGGAATTTTGAAATGCAATTGACTTTTGTTAGGTTGACTGCGCATTTACTACAAACCTACCTTTACGTTTCTTTCGCGTCATTGGCCCCGTCCGGCTGTCTATCAGCAGCGGCTATCTATTGTTTTATATTGCACTTTTGTTTATTTTCAAATGCATGACCTGTATTCACATATTTGTGTGTGTATGTGTGGGTGATACAAGTTTGATATAAATTGCGAATTTTCAATCAACTGTCATGCTGTTTCACTGTTAATTTTGCAATCAATTGTAGAAATCTTTGTTTTTTTTTTATATCCAGATTGCTAATAAAGTTCAACTAAAATGTTTTAGTATCAAAATGTCTATTGTAATTTGTATTGTCACGAGTTTGTAGGTATTTTCATTGATCTTTCCTAATAAAGCACTGATTTTAAGTGCTCGTAGAATACCCAGAACTAAGAACTGGGTAATCCTGTACGGCTTCCCAGTTGCCTGGATTTCGAATGGTAAATTTTAGCAATTCGGGGTTTTGATCTCCCTTAGCGAGGCTCCCATGTCCATTGCTGAACCACTTTGCTAGTTCATCCGCTGACTCATTTTCGTAAAGATGACTGGAATCTTATTAGAGTAATATTTTATTGGTTAGAAATAAATACGAGTTTTCTACTAAACTTGGAATCTAACTAAGATAGAAAAAAGTGTCTCATAATGTCGTTAATAAAGTTAAGTTGAATTTTACCAACGGGTGGCAACGCTGCTCAAAAATATTAACCAAAGTAAGCTTTCTTAAATCTTTCGTATTAATTAATTACATTACAAAAATATAGCAGAATTCCAATTACAGTATTAACGGAATTCAATGAACAATGTTGGCAAACTTATTTTCATTAACTTAATTTAATTAAACTTTTCAAACAGGTGGCAACTCTCTTAAGATATATTAGTAGCATTAAAGTAAACTTTTAAATAGGTGGCAACCTCTTTGCAAATATTTTCGGTCTTATGAGACCTCTTCAACTTCACACCGATATTGGAACAATAAATTTAACGCATTGATTAATTTCTTTTTATTTTTGTAAACAGGTGGCAACCCGCTCTAAAAATATTTACAAAATCAAGCTGTCTGAAATTTCTTTTATTTGCTAGCAATAATAATGCTAGTAACTTAAGTTGAATTTTGCAACCAGGTGGCAGCCCTCTTCAAAAATATTTGCCAAAGTAAGCACTCATAAGTCGCTTATATAAATACTAAATACATAAATGTTTTACGATTTCAGTAACTTTATTAACAAAATTGAGTTAACCTTTTTGATTGGGTGGCAACCTGTTTCAAAAATTTGTTTGCGATAAAATCTTCCTAAATCCATTTCGGTTGTCACCCATGCATAAAATATTGCTAGTAATTTAAGGGATAGTTGTTAGCTAATTACTTGCAATGAAGTTAACCTTTTAGAAAAAGTGGCAACACTCTTTACAACCATTTTCGAAATTCTGCTACATAAAACCTCTTTTATTTCACACCATTCTTGGAATAGTTCATTTAACTTATTAATTAATTTTTATTATTTTTCGTAACAGGTGGCAACCCTACATTTTTTTTTAAATAAAGATGTTTTGAACATTTTTTGTTTGGCTCCCAAAATTTTTTTAGTTTAATTGAATTGAATTTTGCCATCAGGTGACCACCCTCTTCAAAAATATTTCCAAAGTTAGCTTTCTTAAACCCCTTTCTAAAATTTTTTGCCAAGAAAATCTTTCTAAATCCATTTCTGTTGTCCCCCATGCTGAATCAATTATTACTTATTAATTTAAAGGATACTCTCTTTAAAAAATATTCGATATATAGGTTAAAATTAGAAACTGCTGTAAAAATCCGTTTAATCGCGGCAAGCGGTTTCGACTTGAAAATAATATTTATTAACTCCACCGAGGCGTTAAATATTTAACGGCCCATCTCCGAAGTCTCATAGCTTCAAACGATCCCTCATCTGGCGCATAAAAATCATACACACACACATACATACATACACACTTCACTTATCAGCACACAAGCACATCATCTACATACTCTTATTTAAAAAATCAGTTACTCTAAATACACACTCCTCTTTTGTTTTTTTTTTTTTGAATTGCTTCATTTCCTTTAATCAACGTCAAAACAATTAATATTGTCGGCAAACAATTTCGTATGAAAATTGCCAAATAACGCGTGCCAGAGAAGAGTTGTTTTTCTCTGTTCATGTTGTGTTTTGCATGATTTTGAGTTGAAAGTTCGCACATGCTATGCCAAGCCTATGTTCCAAACCCGCCTACCGCCCGCCACCCCCTCCAAAGGCAGACAAACAATTGCGAAGTGCCAGAAAATCAGCCAACTGCCAGAAGCAGCAGCGGCAGTAGAAGATTTATGCAAACGCCTGCAAGATAAACACACACACACACACATGCCATAAATGCCATAAATGCAAGTGTGTGTGTATGTACATACATATACATATACATGACAACAAATATTATGAAGCAGATAGCTACGCTGAGTTAAGCCAACCATAGCAAGAGCTATAGAGAAGGTTAGACGACAGCCAGCTGTGTGAATATGCAAATTTCCTAATGACAAACTTCAAAAAGTTATGCACAATTCAAACATGAGTACAAACGAATTTCCAAACAAAACAAAAAACAATGCAAACAAATTAAAATAAGAATAAATATTGTGAAATCGAAAAGAAAGCCAACAAAATATTGTATATCTTGCCTACAACAGCAGGAAGACAGCAAAAAAAAAACAAAAAATATTAATTTTGAAGAGAGCCAACAAAGACGAGCAAGAGATATCCGTAGATATTGCATTCAAAAACAAAAAAAAAAATTTCAAAGAAAAAACAAACATTAAATGAAAATAGTAAGAATTTGAAGGCAAAAGAAAGCAGAGACAATACAAAAAATTGAATAGAAAATACAAACAAAAAAATTTAGTTAAGTTAAATGGGGGGAAAAAAATCCTGAGTGTCTGAATTTGAGTAATTAATCAAACTTGTGGAAATTTTATAAATAAGAGTAATATAGCGGCATTGTGATGCTGGTGGTCTGAAACTAAGCTTTGGATGATAGAAAAATTTTCTTGTCTAAAAACTGAAACAAAAAAATTTTGGCGAAAATTAAAACAGTTTTTTTTTTTATTTTGCAAAGGGTTTGCATATATTGGGTATAAATATTGGAGATAACAAGTAAGACATATACTATAGAAATCGATTCCCACTTTGGGCGGAACAGGATCAATTTGAGGTAAGATTAGAATGGCGTCGAAGGAGTTCAATGCCCAAATACCAGCTGAGTGCCGTTTTTGTACCACAAACCTCGGATGATAACGATTAAAACCAAATAGCGCAGTTTGATAAAGTTTCACATATTGTTGAGGTTATGTTCGATATAGTTTTGCAGGTAATTGTGACGAAGTCTGAAAATAATCAAAAATCGCGTTGCGTAATATGTGCACGACCCCTTATCAAAAATATAGTATCTGAAAATTACAAGAACATTTAAGAATAAGAACTTTACAGGATATTTTTTAAAGGTCCTTAAAGTTTAAAATTCGTTAAAAAAAATATAATATGTGAAAAGGATATATGAGGACAAAAACATTAAGGGCATTTTTTGAAGGTCCTTACAGTTCCAAGTTCTTTAGAAAAATATATTATGTGAAAATTGTCAAGGATATTTAAGGATAAAAACTTTAAGGACATTTTTGGAAGAACTTTAAAATATCGAATTCCTTAAAAAATCGTATTATATGAAAACTATGAAGAATATTCCAATATAACAACTTTAAAGGACATTTTTTATCAAATACCTTAACTAAAATATATTATGTGAAAATTGTCAAGGATGTGCAAGAATAAATGAATATTTTAGGCGGCTTACCACAGAATGAGTACAAAAAAATATCGTTCTTTCATTTAATACCTATATTTACATACATATGTTTGTACTATATGATTTAATTTGAAAAAATGTGAAAAAAACTAAAATCGAAAATGAATTATGAATGGGCTCTCGTTTCGGGCTATCATGTATATCGATTTGCTCATGTGTAACAAAAATATCATAATTTTGTAGTACGGTGTAATAATAATAATAATTGAACTTGCACGAACATGGGTTGAACTTTGCCTACAAATCGCGGTATCCACCTTGAGAGGAACCTACTGATTTACGTTGATTTCAAGCGTGAGATAAGTTACATGTGAAGCATTTTCATGACAAAAATCCACTTCGAAGTTCGTCCCTTCGCCTGCAAAGGGCTAATTATTATCAAAAACAAAAAAAAAACAAAAAATGTTCTATGATTCGACATTTCATGCGCTAACCAGTAGTTGAACCGCGGCACCCCGCCTAAAAGCACGCCATCATTTTAAGTGCTCATATTTTGGCTACACTACTGTGGCACGTTTCGCCAATTCCGCAACAATTAAATTTCTGTGTATGAACGCTAGGAAGAACAAATTGCAAGACAAGCAAACTGTAACGGGCACACATTCATTTATACATATACTTATGGTAAAAATCTATTTATACTACAAATAACAATGGCAGACTGCACGGCAGTTTGTACAAAAAAAAAAAAAGTACAAGTATGGGAGATTGCGTGACAGTGTGCTGATTTGGGAATACCAAGCGTGTTACTGGCACACAACTTGGACGACGGACTACTGGCTAAACGCCTAAAAGTTTGCCACTTTATGTGAGTTTAATAGTTTTACCAAATGTTGAGAATTAATTAGCGCCTGCTGTGCGGCCTGGTTTCTGTTTTTGTAACATCTCGAACTATTTTGCAATAAGGTGGCAGGAATATGATACCCCAAGCCGGAGATCGAAACACAAGTATGTCATTTTTTTACAAGCAGCTAGTGATTGTTCCCAAATGGACTATTTCAATTAAAGGTTACTTTGTGGCTATACAAAAAGCTTTGAGAAAAAAGGAAAATGAAGGCTGATTGATATTTGGCTGTTACCCTATGTCACGCTTTATTTAATTCAATTGAAAGTTATGACACCGTAACGTAAATTATGCAGGTTCTTCAAATACTCCCCAAAATCTTCTTCAATCACCCCACACAAGTTTTGTACTAGTCCTGCACTCGTTCAATTTACTACTGGGGGTAAGTGCGTTTGAGTTGACTTGCTAAACTGGCCAAGCACGCCAAAGCGCTGCATTGCAGGATGTTAATACTTTAATAAATTTATTTTTTGCAGCCGGAAGATTGCTCAGAAAAAGTATAAGCAAACTTTATTAACGTTTAGTATTTAATGGTGAAACTTGCAAAAAGAAAATTGATTTCAATATCAACACAGTTGTGGTCCAGTAAATGATCTGCACATACTAATACTTTTCATTTGCATAAATTCGCTTCATTTTCAAAACAACACTCAGTCGCTACTGTTATAGGGTATCTAGAGAATTAACGCCGTTCAAATTATAATAATCAGTGTAATGTTAAAAAATTGGCTGTGATATATTTGGAGACTCACCAAAGCGGCTCAAATTCAATACGAATCGATAGTCGTACAACTCAGGCTCCAAGGCGAAACATCATAGAGTATTTCTCAAATTTTGTCGTGATAAATCTGAAAGTTCTCGGAAATGTTTACCGCGATATAAACAAAGTTCAGCGAATTAAGATTCAGCGGTTATGTTGGTTGGATAACGGAATAAAGTGTACCAGCTAGTGCTGGCAGAGGAAAAGGAAGGCGTCCTCTACGTTGAAAAATTCAGGTGGAGAAGGACTTGACTTTACTTGGTGTCTCTAGCTGGCGCCAATTAGTAAAGTTATTTTGGTATTTGCCAAAATCACCTATACTATTACGGCGATAATTAGAAAGAAGGGGATTGACATAACAAGACAATCCCATTTGTCCTGTTTTCTCTCAGAAGAAGAATCGGCGCTGGAATAGCTTTGAAGATTTGACTGTGCCGCATTCAGTGTTGCATGAAAATGAATTCATTTTAATCTAAAACCACCGAAAAAAAGATCTAAAAAGAGCTGAATAATATCATAAGTAACTAAAATAAAAAGCAAATTGTTGTCGAAGCTTAGCATTTTTATATAAAAAAAAGTTTATCTCACCATTTGTACCATGAAATTATTTGCGATATGAATGAATTACCGAATACAGCTGAAAATTTCTGGAGCTAAAAAAGTACTAGAGAATATTGAAAAGAGCTAAAAAAACAGATAAGAGCGAAAGCCAAATTATTGGAGCTAAATGCAAAAATAAAGAGCTTAATCTAGCTCCAATCGCAACACTGGACGTACAGAGACAAACAGCTGAGATCTTTGGACACGCAGCAATCTACCACAATTTTTTTAAATATTTGCAGGTCGTGTAATTACTCTAAATGGAGAATTCAATTGGCCAGCACGATCATGCGAGTAAAAACTATTCGAATAAAACTTCTTGTTGCAGGCCACTTTATGTGATGTCTTCTTACGCTTCCTGCTCTTTCATTTATCGCACAGCTAACTGCTGCTCATAATCCTTTCATTCAATAAAAAATTTAATAGAAAATTATTTACAGTTAAGTGTCTATGTGACACATGCGACCGAAATGAAAAGCTGCAGTCAGTCTATTCGCTTGATAGGTAATTCCCCGTCAATCATATCTTTCAATTACCTTGTGAGTCAAGCCTCTCGATTATGGCACGCCAAAATCAATGTCTAAGGATTTGACAACTCCGCAATGCCACTGATCAGGTCACTCAATGTAGGCATGACGCTGCTCAATAACAGCAATAAGCAACAATGCAGCGATTCATTATGTTAACAATAATAGTAGAAGCTTTTAGTGGAATTAAAATGCAATGGGTATTGTTAGCTGCAAATACTTGCATTGTATTGCACACAGGAGTAGAGATTGAAATGTTCGCCTATATTTACTTACAAACATTCTGCCAAATATGGCACTCGTCTTGCAGCCACATAGATATGTGAAATTATTTAGTTAATCGTTGATTATAAACGCTTGGGTTTTGAAATCAATTCACTGACAATTGAGATGTTAGTAGTTGTTGCCTTGTATGCATCCTGCAACTTGCAACTTGCGATTATGATTGGCTATTTAACCGCTAAGTGATTGTAATACAAAGCGCCAATAATCCAAATATTTCTTATTGAATCGAATGCATTGCGAGGATATTATTATTGGTATTTAAAAATTCACTATCACATAGGCACTGCATTCCATCTACTTAGCTAAGTAATGCCCTGACATTTAATAAATATTTTATGCTTTTACGAGTACATAAATTTATTAGGATGTGAAATGGGAAAACTCATTTGTACTCGTGGTGGTTTAGTTGTTATTTATGGCATTTACTGGTTGTAAAATATGAATAGCCTCATTTTGGATAATAGCTAATATTTAAATAAATAGAAAGCGTTTAAATATACATATTTTTTTTTATATACATAAATATTTAGTTAGGAAATATGTAGCTTTTGCCTTTATCAGACCTAGCGAGTAATTCCGTCGAGTGCTCGCTCCATATAAGTAGTTGGTCGATTATTTGATCGAGTCATCCGGTAGAGAAAACCAACGAGACAGTCGCGTATTACCCAACTCTCTTGATGCAGTGTTATTGTACTATGTCGCCATTCTACTCGTTAAATCCCGAACACACTGTCGTAATTTATGGTACATTTTTAATTCATTAGCAAACTGCAATGAAACTAAGTAATATCCCTTTGTAAAATCTGTTAATAAGTTAGGATCAAATGAGGTGTTTAATCTTAAATCGAGATCCAAATCACGAACAAATCAGTGTCAGCTCTAAGTTTTATCGATAACAACCGAAGCGATAACATAAACGAACTGGGTGACACATTTTGGAAAATTTGCATTTCACTCAATTGTTCTTTGATTTTTATTTCAATTCATAATCGTAAATTAAAAAAAAAAACAGTAAAATTTGAATCTACACAACCTTCCACATTTTTTACTTTGATCAAAGGACTAATCAACCCTGTGGCTACAGGGCTGTACAGATAAATTTTCTTCGGCTTTGCCAAAGCCTTTCATTTATATAGAAAAACTCATTGTTAGCGTGTAAATATGGAAATGTAATGATCTAAAGCGCCAGAACTAAAAAATA
This sequence comes from Anomoia purmunda, assembly GCA_951828415.1. Lineage (NCBI taxonomy): Eukaryota > Metazoa > Arthropoda > Insecta > Diptera > Tephritidae > Anomoia > Anomoia purmunda. The sequence continues at coordinate 8,511,963 of OX639994.1, forward strand.
GGTCTCCATGGTCATTGTAAGGGGTTCCAATTTTTCTACAGAAAAAATCATCAATAACTAATCAATTACAGTTTGTTCTTTTGTGGTAGAGAAATTTTCTAGCAATGAATGTACCACAAACTATTCTTCATGATTTTTCTCAGTAGAACTCTTATGATGGCGTACACAATTTCACAATTTCTGGCTGTGCGCTGGGCTTCGGGCCCGCCACGTAAAAAACTTAAGCCAATGAAAAATTTCAAGAAGTCTCGGACGAGATGCCCTGCTCGTTGATGTCCCCTCAAAAGTAAAGGTTGGTATCACCGTCATTCAGAAAATGAAATAGACAGGTTAAGGTAAGAAAGCCATTGGAGCTTGCGAGGTTTACTGCGGCTGCCATGTAAAGGAGCGCAAATTCGGTGTTGGATTTGTGGTGCGAGAGAGACTTCGTTGCTAGGTACTGTCGTTAACTCTGGTGGACTATCGTCTCGCCACGATTCGCATCGAAGCGAAATTCCTTAACATCTCCTGATTTCTGCCCACGCCCGACGAAAGAGAAGGACAATGTGATCAAAGTTCATACGAGTGCTGTACCGTTACGATGTTAAAATCGTGCTTGACCAAGGTGTGTAGGGAATCAGATCGAAAAACGGATACCAAATCGATCCAATTCCGATAGATGGAAGACGTGCTTTCAGTATATTAGACGTACGCATCATTATCTTGTTGCACCGAATGCGCATACGCCTCTGTGCAGTAACAACACACAGAAACCTCGACGCGAGTGAGACGTGTTATTGCTACTCGAACTTCATCGACGCGAGGTAATGACGTAATAAGCGGTTCGGGATCTTCATCTTTTCCGGCGATGCTTTCGCTGTGACCATTTAGCAAAGTGGAGAAATTTTCCTCGGTCTTAAAACCTTCGTCGTCGCACGTTTCGGTAAAGTTATCGTGCGTTTTTCCTGTCGGCTGACATTGTGAGCTCTTCGCACTCACGCCCTGTATACATCGTCTTTCTTTTCTGCGAAGGCGCAACACTCCTCATCGTACCAGTTGTTCTTTGGGACTCGCAAGAATCCAAGAACTTCCTCAGCGGTAGCTAGTTTTGTTAAGCAAACTCACTTGGAAATGTTTCTGTTGTGTTTTGTTAATGGAGTATTAAGAGTATTGTCAGGTTTTAAAAGTTAAAGTTATGTTTTTTCACGGATCTAGTTCGCTACGACATAAATTAGGTATTTGCAGCAGTGTGGGCAAATGGCTTTGTTTTCCGCGATAGTTATTTGGATTTTGCTTTCGGGAAACCTTTTGGAAGTTGCCGTAATTTTATTGAGCTCGAGACTAGTTTTTTTCCATTAAAATTGGAGATAGGGATAACTAGAAAGCAAATAATTTCCACACGGTTAGCGTGGCACAGCCGTTGTTGTATGCTTGCCTAGAAGTCCCGTGCACCAGGTTTCGAGCCCGGCTAATGTCTAGAAAGAATGAAGTCTGATGAGGATATGTGTTGATCTCGGAAATAGCTGCTATCACTACTGCCACTTTCAAAAATTGTTGATTTTTTTCATAATATACTCCAATAAAAACTGACCTCGAGCTCAATAAAAATACACAAATTTTTAATATAAGGCCAATAATATATTAAATTAGACATCACGTATTCGGGATAGCTTTGTTGATATAGTAAATCGGATATTTGAAGTGGCAGCCAATAAAGCCCTCAAACGTTCCGCAGTTGACTTATTTCTGCTTGTCATATGCAAATTCATCATTTGAGATTTTAAATATCTATTAGTTATTAATGTAGGCAAATAAACCGGCACACGATGGCAAAGCAAAAGTAAAACATACAAGCATACAGTGTGTTCTTAAATTATATTTACACTTGCATACTGAATTTTGTAACCATGGTAGTTGTAATAATAATAAACCAGCAAATTTTAAATATTCATGCAATCATTCTCGAATGAATGAATTATTCCACGATTGCGCAACCAATAAATACCGCCATATAACCAATGTAATTCTATTAAAAAAAAAATAAATAAATTTAATTGTAAACGATTTTCGGTTATTTCACTGCCCCTTTGGCGAGTTGCGGTTACTGTCTGGCGGTCGATAGGTTGGTTGGTTGGGAGGTTGGTTGGCAGGTTAGCAGGTTGGCAGTCGGCTGGCTGGTCGCTTGACTGCTGCCGGTTATTGTGAATATTTATTTGTACAAATACCTGGGCTGACAGCGGCGAGGTAGCATACGGGTGGCCGAATTGTCGTTGCTGCGAGGCAAAAATTATTGCAAATTCACAAGAGCCTAGCAACCCATAAGTTTGCGTGCCGGCTAGCCGCAAGCGAAAGTACTCACCTTAGTCTATTTTTGCACAGGCGTTTTCACTGAATATGCGGCATGCAATGGCTATTATTGTTGTTGTTGTTATTGCGCCCAGATCCCTCTATATATAGATATGCATATATGTATGTATATATCTCTTCATAAATGCATATTCATTAATATGTCATGGCGTTTGTTTTGCGTACCTGTGCTTGCAAAAATTGTACTCCAATACATGCGGACGTAAATCAATTGGAACTTTCTTTTTTTTTGGATACTTTCCAAAATTCATTTTTTCCACTGCACAAATTTTTTGTGTTATTTTGGAATGGAATTGCGCTCGCTTTCGTCGAAATCAAATGGTGAAAATACTAAAATGAATTGAAATAAATTCGAATTGGCGTCATTAAACTGCAATGCAAAAAAAAAATTTAAATAAAAAAATAGCCAACGTCGATTTAATTGACATTTCAGCAGCAATTTTTCAAATGATATATTATTTTGTATTTTGTGGCATATTAATAGCAACTTAATACGCGCGCTAAACAATTTGATTCTCAATTTAGAAATTAATAAATCACAAGCGAATAATGAGCTTCGAATTTTGTTAACAATAGGCGAATGGTTTAGATCATGGAAATTTTAAATTATATCTAATTTTGTGGAAAAAAAAGTGAAGAACAATTTAAATTCGAGTAAAATCGAACTTTAAACACCCGACGTATGTTGTTTTTTTTTTTAAATAAACAGTACAATACTTTTATATTTGAAAATTTCAACAATCCTTTTTATACAATTTTTAACCGGAGAGAAATAACAATGTTATTAACGTACCTCACCTCAATTGTTCCAAAATTTTTATTTTGATAATATCCCTAATCAAATTCTTCGTACTAAATTTTCAAAGGTCGCAGTGTTTGTGGTCGCACTCCTGCGAAACGGCTCAACAGATGAAATTGTATATATGTATAGTTGATTTATCACGTTTTGCAAAGGGGTGCCACCAGTTTGAGAATTAAAACTCAATTAAAATATACACAAGATATATGAAATATTAAAATATGGTTGTCTGGCGATTCGTCTCCGAAAGAAGGTCTCATCAAAATTTTAAAAGGGTTGCCACCTGTTTGAAAAAAGTGGAATTTAATTAAATTATAAAGAAGTTTTCTCAATTAAAAATATAGATGTTGAACGGTCCGTAAAATAAATATGTTTTTGGAGAGGGTTGCCACCTGTTTGATAAGTCGAGAATACACAAGTTGTATGAAATATAAAAATTTTGTTGTCTAAGGGTTAGTTTCGCTGTGTATGAGTTTTATGGCTAGCTTTATTTTGGAGAGCCTTGCCACCTGTTTGAATCGTAAAATTTCATTAATCTATATACATATGTATGTATGTATATGTGTATAATAGATGACTATCAAATAATTCGTTTCATTGAGGTGAAGTTTTATAGCATCTTGAGGGTTGCCACCTGCTTAATAAGTCGAATTTAATTGAACTGTACAGAGTTTAAATGAAATAGTAAAATTTGGGTGTCAAAGGGCATGTCTCGGCAGGAAGGTTTAAAGATAAATTAATGAGGGTTGCCACCCATTTGAAAAGTCGAATCAAATGAAATTATACACAATTTATATAAATTAGTAAAATATGGGCGTCAAACCATTTGTTTCGCTAGGAGAAAGTTTATAGGTATATATATATATATATATATATATTATGAAGAGGGTTGCCAGCTTTTTAAATAGTAAAATCCAATTAAATCATACAAAAGGATATGAAGTATTAAAATATGTGTCTCGACACCTGTTCGTCTCGGCGAGGACAAGATACATACCTATATTTTCAAAGTATTATAAGTGATAGAACCGGAAATACGTTTTCTGTTTACACATGCAAGGGACGAGTAATAAAGAAATTTCGGCATACCAACGTCTGCCGGATTTTTCAAGGGATTTAATGAAATGTAGAATATATGAGAGGTCGGCGTCATTTTTTTGAATTTCTAAAATTATAGGAACTATTTTTACGTCCTTGAAATGAAAAGTGTATAGAGTTTAGAGTAGTTGTTCGGGTTCTCCACAAAAATTAAAAGAGTTCGTCTTTCTTTGTAATTCAATTTCGCACTACTCCATCAAGTCCTCTCTTGCCATGAAAGATTGGGAGGAGGACCTACCACAAGCTTCCATGAGAGGGAGTAGAACCTGTGGCTCTCTTAATATCTATCCTTAGAGAAGAGGGAGTAGTGCTCTACGCCTTTCTAAGTCAACTCACTACTGACTTTCTGGCCGGCTGCTGACTTGCCAGCTACAGTCGCACTGCATTAATCCCATTTTGTGCTTCCCTTTTTTTATTATATTGCAGAATGTGGAATTTGTTTTACATAGATCCAGTAGGACAACAACTACAATGACTGTTGTCATCATAAGCCGAATAGCTTTAGGCGCTGTAAAGATGACAATTGTCAGTTTGGTGAGTTTTGTTAGTGTCTAAGTATAGGGATGTTAATAAGCAAACTGAAATTTCTAATATATAACAGCCAAACTCTTAACTCCATTGGATTCAGCCTGAAAGTATGCCTAACAAAAAGTTAACAGTTTTGATATCTATGTAAAGCGTTATTTACCTGAATACAAAATGTATTGATCCCGTCCCTTTGTATATAAAAACATTTTAAGAAAAGAAATAGAAATCAAATACAATTTATTAGATTTAGTGAAATTATTTATTTCATTTTCTATAAAATTCGAAAGCATGACGTTGAACCGAATTCAAATGAGCCAACCCGCTTATAAAAAAAATGGCTTTATATCCTATTTCTTGAGCCAGAACGTAATATATAATATAAGTATCTATAGCGTGAAGCGAACCGGAAATATATCGAGAGCATGGTTGGAAGCTCTATGTACTTTTGTAATTATCAAAAATTGGTAAGAACTCTGAATTACTAAGAGGTTTAGTTCCAAAATTCTACTTATTAAGATTCTTGTATTGAGGGTTTGCTGTAACAGCGCACATAATTCCGAGGAACATTTCCTGAAGGGATTCACAATCGAAACAAACTTTTGCAGAACTTCTCTGTTTCTGTGTTACTGCATATTTTATTTCATATAATTTTTAAATGCATAAATGTTGAATATTTATGCTATCCCATAAAGTAAGTTGATTGCCACAAATAAATTCCACATTTGCTTTTAACATAAAAATTGATAATTCAATTTTACAACTTCAATTACGCTTTTCCAATTTATTGTAGTGCAGGTGTGACATTTGTATGAATTGTATGCGTAAATGTATTTATGAATGTATGTACATATGTGTAAACAAATTTACAAATGTGCGTTCATTATACACAACATCAATTGAGGTGCAATAAATGAGAATGAAGATAAGGGCATACAAAAATATTTATGATATTTTATATAAAAACTGAGACAAATATGTATTGTGTGTGTATTCATCCTTGAAAGGAAAAAAACCCTTTCAAACTTTTGAATTTTTAAATTATTCTTAAATTTTTTGAATTCGGATTTTTTTTCCAATTTATGTATTTTTTATGTAGACATTTTTTAAGTAAAAAAACTCGTTATTTTTAAAAGGAAAATTGAAACTGTATTGAAAATTGCAGAATCTAGTATGAAAACAAATGTCAAAATTATATGGTATAGCATTAAATTTTTAAATTCCAATATTTATTCGACATTTTTGTTAAAGCATAATTGCTTTTCAATTCTAAAACTGTAATATTTGAAAGGAAGAAGAGCTCATCCTTGTGACTTTCAGGATTTTTCCGACCAATGGGTGGTATTGTATAAAATCCATTGAGCCAAAAATTAAATATATGACTCTGATGTTTCGACTCCTGAAATATCAAAATTCGAATTTGGTTTCAGAGTATATAATATTTTTTCGATATGTGATTTTTTTTAAATTACCCGTGAAGGAAAAATAATACCTTTGTGAAAATTTAAATATCGTTAGGGATCAGTTGGTAGTATAAAAAATGTAGCCAAATATGTAATAATTAATATCGATTTAGTAAATTTTCTAAATTTCAGAATTTTAAAATTGTTTTATTTTTTGAAAATTTTCCCCAATATCGACATGTATTTTTGCCAGACTATCTTATCTTTGAATGGGCATAGAACAATTTAAAAGCTTCAATATCTTTTTTTGGGGAAAGTTAGAAGTTTAAAAAAAAGAGAAACTTAACAAAAATTTTTAAATTCCTTTAGTTTTCGGATTTGTTTTTAAAGTATGTAATAATTGTTGATGTATTTTTCTTTAATTCAAAAAATCATAGGCTTGAAGAAAAATTAATAACTTTTAGTATAGTTTAAGTATCTTTTAGGATCAGTTAGCGGTATTGCATAAAAAACATTTTTCAGCTGTGCAATACGTTTCATAAATTTTTCCAATTTCAAAATTCTCAATTTTTTTTTCAATTTTTTTTTTTTCAAATTCAACATATATTTTTTACGAAAACTCTTATCTTTGAAAGGAAAAAATTTAATTTTTTTTGAGATAAGTTAGATGTGCTGTACAAAAAAACTGTGAGCCAACAATATAAAAAATACTTTTGATTTATTCACTTCTTGAAAATTGAAAATTTTTACAGACATATGTATGTATATTTTTCCGGCTTTTTTTCAAAAAACCGCGGAAAAGCACAAAATTTAGGAAAAGTTTTTTAAAATTTGGAAATTTGAATTTGCGATTTTTTTTTAAGTATATATGTATGTGCAATATTTTGAATGGAAAATTGGGTGTTATTACAAAAAGCCTTATTTTTGATAGGCATAAGAATACCTTTTTTAAATTTCGGGATCTTTCGGAACAGCGTTTTTGAAATTATATTACTTCTAGAAAAGTTTTTTTTTTTCGAAGTGAATATTTTCAATAGATGAGTGTGTTTTTTATTAAAAACGTATATATTTGTGAAGAAAAATAACACCCTGTTGAAAATTTCAGAACTTTTTGGGATCAGTTAGAGGTTACACAAAAAAAAAAAAATTGATTCACAAATTTAATATACATATTATGCATTTGTCATTTTATCGATTGTTTGAATTTCGAAATTTTGAAATTGTTTTTTAACGTATTTTTCTTTTTATAGTCTCAAATATGACTTTTAAAACGAAGTTCGACATTTTCTTGTAACTATAAATTATTTCGAGGTATACAAACAACAATCTTTGAAGTTTCGTGAAAAGGCTGTAGTTGAATTTCGCGATACAACAACTCGTGCAATCCAAGGTCATTCGGCGGCTTTAATAAATTTCAGTATGCCAAAAGAAAAGAGATTAAAATATTTACTTTAATATGAATCCTTTGACGTGAATTGAACAGAACGGAAAATTACACGTGATAGCACTAGCAGAATCTGTTTTATATCCAAACCACATTTGATTAGAGCTGACGAAAAATGGACCAAATATGCAAACATAAATTTTCCACTATGTTTTGTCTACGTTAGCGGATTAATTTGAAATTAAAAACTCAATATTTCATAATGTACGGCTACTAAGTTGATAAATATTGGCTAAAGTTCTTTGAATTTATAGCATTTCGCTAAACATCTTCGAAAAGTCTATTATTAGGGCCTATATTCAAAAGCTAATGGCATGCTCCTTCAAAAATATATAACATTTTTATTCGACTTACACGTGCGAACATAAATAACAAAAAAAAGAAAAAAAAAACGGTTAAAATGCTTCAAACTTTGCTGAGCTATCGATTTTCAAGGCGACCTTTTTTATATACTCAATACAAGTGCCAACTCAGCAACAAAGGTCAGTTTGTGTGAGCATTTAAAAGCTAAATTTTCTAATAAATTAACTTTTATTACTGTCTGGCTCTAAAATAATGATTGAGTTGGTGAAATTGAAAAGAGCAATTTTTTTTTTTTGGGAATGATAAATTTGTTTGTGACCTTCGTTGAGCCAGACAACTTCATGGCCCATAAAATGCGATTTCAAATCAAACGAATAACAAAATATGCGAATAAGATGAATTTATTTTTTATGCATATTTTTAACATAGCATCGAAGAATCAAAGAAAATGTTGCATCTGGCTTTGTTAGCCTTTGCGGCTTGATTGGACTAGTGGAATTTGAAAGGTAAAATAGTTAAATTGCAGACGTACATATATTTTTGCACTTCAGTTGTTGTTGGAAAATGCTCGCATTTTGAGTCCAATAAAACCCTAAAAAAAGTGTGCAACAGAAATATAATTCATAGCACTGTAGAAGCCTTGCAGAAAAGTCCACATTGTACGTCATTCTAATTTATTATATTGTTAATCTACTTGATAGCTAGTTGAAAGTTTGATATCACGGCCAGGATTTCTGCTTAAAAAGTATTGCAGTGATCCGGCAGCTTGTAAGGTCAACATATCTCTAATTCTGGATAGTAGCCCGCTGCCCGCAGCCCAAACTCCCATTTCCATTTTAGAACCGTCCGTGTATATGTCTGTCATTTTTTGTGTCATCCTGACATCCTTGCGCCATACATCAACCGCTATTTTAGCTCCAAGATCAAAATTACAAAGTTTTACAAAAAAATTAAAGCTCATGTTTTTAGGAACTAGAAATAACCGTGGATTTTTGAAATTCTTTTAATCGCATTTGTCAATTTTTGCAACTTTTGTCACGGTATGAAAATTTCAGAATACCCCCGTTTTTGAATTTGTAACCAAAGTGCTCAAATGCAACCGTAGGGATTATTGTAGCGACCCCCGAACAGCTCGGTTATATGTATGGCAGTTTGGGAAGGAGAAGTAAAATGAGTATATTTTTTCGTGGTACTATCTAAAGAAGTTGTTTTTTTGTGATCAAAGATTTAAATAAATTAAACGAAACATTCTTTGAAGAGCAAAAACATCCTTCATAAATGTTGCTTGAGGAAACCTATTCGATTAATTACTTCTGTCCAGCTTATCTAACTATTTCCGACCGAAAGTGAAGCTACTACTTCTCCGTTTAGTTGAAATAATGTTGCGTAAAAAATTAACAAACTAAAAAAAAAATTATGTTATCAAAACACAGATTTGCTGTAAAAATATTTGTGGCATTTAACAGACCGACAAGCCGATAAAACATAAATCATTTGCGCTGTCAGCAATGTTCCACGTGATTTTACGTTTGAAAATTTATAATATTTTGCAAGCGAAAAGGAAAATAAATACAGAGTAGTACATCGAAAAAACAAACAACAAAAAAAAACAAGCAGCCGACAGAAAGAAAAATGATGACCAACTAAAGTTGCAGGTGGCTCAACCAAGCCCATTGTAAACCATGGAAAAAATAAACTAATAAAAATTACGGCCAGCAGACAGATAGACAGCTTACACACACATATGTACATACACATTTACATATATACACAATACATATATTTAGTAAATATGTACAATGAGCCATTACATTAGTATATTTACAGCGTGCTAAATTTAAGAGCCGAGAGTTGTTGAGCATTTAAATTCAGCAACATGTTTTGCAAATTTAGTCGAAAAAAAAAGAGCCTGTAAATATTTAGGATAAGTTTGTATGTAAATTTTGGAAAACATGTAGTGTAAAGCTTACCTTTGTCGACAGCTTCTTTCAGCTGCCCGTAATAGCTTACGGAAAATAATTTTGTATTTGAGTTTTTTTTTTGTGTTTTTTTGGCGCTAATGTGGCGCAACGATCAATCATTATCAATCTGCCAAGGCTGCTCAAGACATTTACTGTTACTGTTGCTTTTCGAATTTCCACTACACACCCTTTCCGGTGCCTGCAAGTCTACATATGAATGTCAGTATATAAATAAATACAGTTGGGTTCACGAAAATAGCAGTCAAATGTATTGATCATTTTTTGTTTCTTTATTTAATTTTAATTATGTGTTTATTTAAAAATGAATCATGAAAGTCGAAGGTTCAAACTTTCAGAAAGAATTTGTAAAAAATTAAAGATTTCAATTTTCAAAGCGAACATTTTTTTGAATTTTAGGAAATTTTGGGAAATACAATTTTGTGGACCATTCAATTGGAGTTAAATAAAGTAGAAGACATATAGCTAGATAGATAGATATATTATAGAGCTTTGCACTTCGACCTAAGTATCCATAGTGGCCTCTACTTCACACAGTTACCTTATCCCAACCCCAACGGCGCCCGTAGAAAGTCTAAGATGGCAGCTGTTGGTAGCGACCGCACGAGTTCCTTCTCAGGGTTGTATGATCCTAGGTATTTCTCTCGTCTTCTCGATATGGCGCCACAGTCGAATACCAAGTTCATCGAGGTCTCCGGAGCTGAGTCGCAGTAGCGTCACTACTCAGTCGTCGAAATTCTGAGCTTATGTGGATGGCTCCGCAATCTGCAGTGATCTGTGAGAGAATCGGTTAAGATTCCCAATTTGTGCTTTGTTAGTTGCATAGGAATAGACACTTTACCTGGCCTAGCTCTTCCATTAGGTGTAAGTGCCTTTCTCTTTGGGTGTTTTCTACTTTCCTAACATTTTCCCTAATATAGGTTTGCACTTTCGCTACGGGCATGCTTGTGACCATGTCCCTAGCCAATCTGTCGGTATACTCATTTTCCTCAAAGCCTTTGCGGCGTCGGAACACAGAGGAGCTGAATACTCAAACACCAATGAAGGTTTTACCCTAAATGAAGATATGGCCTTGAGTGCTGCTTGGCTGTCACTTTAAATTAATAAGCGCTCGTTTTGATAATTTCTTCTTAATCTGCACACAGGAGAATGGCTATAGATCCGCCTGGAAGATACATGATATCCTTCCCATTGTCACAAATATGTGGGCTCTGGGACTAAAGATCCCTATATCCTCCAGTGTATTTGAGTCGTCCATATACTAGTGCAGTTTGCTCAGCTGGAGATGCCGTTTGCGAGATGACCCACTGCATGTTGCTTTATTTCCCAGTGCAATCATAAATCTTGTTTGGAATTTGGTTACTTTGATGATATCGTCCTTGGTAGGTTGAGCTAGTGGAAGCCTTGCGCTCAGCGTTTGCATATTCTTGAATGATATACTCTTTCCTTTTCCATGATCCACATTAGCTATATGGAGTAGAGTTCATTTGACTGCTTGTTCATGATTACGTGTGTCAAGTCTAGAATCACTTCCGAGGTCTCGTCGGCCTCATACGCGTGGCTCCTATCATACCAACGCATGCTAGACGTTGGAGCTTAGAAAGCGATTTCCTTGCCATTGAGAGCGTGGTCCTTGAGACCCACGTCACTGTTCTATAGGTTACCATCGGCCTGAACATCATGGTATACATCATCTAAGCAGTAGCGCACGCAGAAAAATATTTTGGGTGGGGTTTTACGCAAAGTTAATTAAAAAAAGGAAATTAATTTTAAGATAGTACCACAATTTTAATATTTTGGTAGGGGTTTGAAGCCCAAAAAACCCACCTTTGGCGCGCCAATGCCTTTGAGTATACTGGGGCTTCATCCCCAGAATTTGCCCGTTAGACATCTGCGCACCATTGTTGCTTTAGTCGCTTGGGATGCTGTTGCATCGACGCGGCCTTTTCGGCGAAGTCTGGAGCCCAAGATGATACCTAGGTACTTCACCCTATTAATTATAAGTTCCAAGTGGCTAAAAATTCTTCTTGATTTTTCATATTTTTGTTTTTTTTTTGTTGCTTGCGTGCTGCGACTTTTCTTTTAGCATCAGTGCACTTTGCGTATTCATAACTAGGCATTTTTCTTTTGATTTCTTTTTAATTTTCTAGAATTTTAAAACGTCGACTACATGGTTAGTGCTATAGAATTAATTACATTTTTATCTAATTAAATCTGGAAAGACAACAAAGACGGCATATACGTATTAATTGTATTGGGATATGGGGAAAAGGTGAAAATCAGCAGCAGTTCGCTCGTCCGCTTTAGATGACTGGCTTCGTACTTGCCCGAGAAATTGGAAGTTGTGAATTCAAACCCGGGCAGAGTCTTGACCTTAGTGATATAAAAAATAACAGTTGTAATTTCTACAGGTCTGAATGTTGTTGCTTGTTCCGATACTTTCCTAATCCTTTCGGGACCAATAATTTTTGGCATGTCGTTTTCGTCGCTCACTTGCTATATTCTCGAATCTAATCGAGATATTCACCTCGGAATTGCGGCAAAATGATTGAATTTATTGCTTGAATGTAAGACATATATTTTAGCCTCTAAGCTCAAAAATTCTTCCTGTAAGAAAGACAAATTTACCAAAACTTGTTAATACCTACATTTTGCTACTATTTTCTTGATCACAGATGTAGTTATTGCATACCAGCTGTCTTGAGTGACAGCTACTCTGAATGTACTAGATTGCTCGTATGTGATTTTGGCTAAAGCTCTAAAAAGGCGACATAACATATTTTTTATTTTTTTCTATATTTGCCCCCCCGTCCTGCCCAAATTTTTCCCTCATATTGAGTTAACTGCAATGACAGCAAAAGCAAACTACATACCAGCTTGCCAGTCGATATTTTTATGTACAATATGTTATTGTGTATTTTATATATGTACATATGTATATACTTACAGTATATTTGCAAACGGAAGTTGTAGAACGAAAAAAAAAAATCTAAGCTAAATGTGTGACAGGAGTATAATTTACCTTGACGCTTTCGAATACACAACGGTCTAGTTTTTCAAATATTCTCCACATGCAACTGCAGATTTCTCTATTCGAGCTCCCAACGGAGCTATCGTTCATTTTCCTGAAATCGAATCGAAAATTTAAAAGCAATATTTGTGTATGGCTAGGTAGGTGTGTGTTAAACATACAATATGTACATATGCAAGTGTGTGAGTTCCTATTAGCTTTGCTCTTACTTAGTACACACATACATACAAAAAATACATACATTCACATTTGCTCGAATGTAGTATTTTAGCTGTATGCATTCTCGAATATTTGCTGACTGAGTTTTGATGTAGTGTTCGAAGTGTTGACGTAACTATAATATAAAATTAGATTATTGGCTTTTTGAAATAAATCTAGCAAAAAAGCTTTAAGCGCTACTAGAGTTTGGTGAAAATTTGTTAAATAGATAATTCCTAATCTTTGTTTAACAAGCTTCCTTTTCTAACATTCGCATTTGAAGCCTAAGCGATTGATTTGGTTTGGGGCATTTGGATGGACATTCAAGAAGATAGATTATTTATATTTTAAATTCAATCTGATGAGGAAAACTAAGAGTTTGTCGTATTTAAAAAGAATTTTAGAAAGCGGTGGACAGCTTTTTATCAAAAGCGGATGATATAAAGTGGAAACAGGCAGCAGCATGGAAATGGTGTCTATTAGAGCTCTTGCCATTTATCTGTGTATTCGCTATTTGTCTACACGTCGATTACCAACTTGCTTGATCGTTGATAGTCGAGGCTAGTATTTGATTAAACCCGTTCGTCACGTTCGACCCACTATTCAGTCGTCTGAAAATCGCTTAACCAAAATTATTCGATTAGTGCTAGTTTCTCACAATAAATAAATAATGCGAGTTTCTCCAATAAGCAAAAGTATTAAAATATATGAAAAAACAAATATTAATTTTGGCACGCGGAAATTTTTGGTTGCCTCGAGCCCAACTTCAATAAGCTTCACAAAAAAAAATGCATATCAAATGATATTAAAGCGTCAAAATCAACAAAGCTACTTTACGGGCTCACACTAAGTAAATTTATACAGATATGTACATTTGCTTGTCTGGTTGTGTCAGCTCCTTGTAGCTTTTAATGCTATTGCTTTTGTTTATGTTTCTGGGTATACAAAAAAAAAAAAACAAACCGGAAATCTCTTGCGTTTTAATCACGTTGACTTGTGCGAAAACAACATTAAAGCTCTGCAATAGCAGACACATACTAACACACTACAAATCTTCATATGTATATGTATATGTGTGCCATTAACTTCACGCATGTGTGTGTGTGTGTGTCCATGTAAATAAGACAGCGCCTGCTTGCCATTGACGGCCGTGCGCTGTGCCTTGGTTAGACGGGGGCGTATACGTAATTTTAATAAATTAAAAAATAAAAATAAAAAATATCTTACTTCTTTAAGTTAATGAAACAAAAAAAAAAAAAACACACGACAGCATGCAGGCATGCAGCTGTATGCTCGAGCGTGTGTTCACCTACGTAAAGTAGTGTTGTAAAGTTCATGATGACTGACGCTCAGTAAGTCGGCGGAGATGGCGATGCGCTGGTGTGACACCAGCTTCTTGCAGCAGACGGCAATGAAGTGTTTCGCGACGCTGCTTGGCTTGGCTTGTGCTTGAAGTGTGGAATAAGTACGCTTCTGAACTCTCACATTTCTTGTTGTAATACTTTGCATTAATCTAAGTATGTACATCTATGTATGAGTGTATAGGCAAATATAATATCCAAATACGTGTGTGAACTTGTTGCCTACGTATTCGAGTGTAAGCGCTTCCGGTTCTACACCTTTGTTGGGCGAAAGTCGCTCCTTTTCGAAAATAACATACCAAAAGAGCTAGCTAAACATTCCGAAAATGAAAATATTTACACACAAGCCCTTAAATGCGAAGATGGGCACGCATGCTGGTTTGTATTGAGGTGTGTGCGTAAAACTGTATATATGTACATATATTTCTATATCAATTGTGAAGAGCATTGGAGTCGCAAATTGTTTTCGTATGTGATATTTTAGCTTCTCATACATATTCTTATTTCTTTTACAAGCACAAAACATTCACTAATGCTAACTAAGCTTTGAACAAAAGAAAAGGAAATTGTGGAAAAAGCAGATGGATCGATTTCACGTGGATGTATGTACATATATATATCTAAATATTTAAAGTGCTATGTTTTTTAAATACTTGTATTTTTTCAATTTCATCTCTTTCAATTTTATCTCTTATGTTATATTAATGGTCTTATAAAATATTAATTGGTAACTAAAATTTTCTTTTGTGGGGGGAAAACAGCTGATTTCATCGAAAATTCCCACAACTGTTTGAAAAAGGTAATTAATTGCTCATTCACAGTAGTGCAGTTTCTCACTTCCCGCTTTACCTGCTATTCGTTATTCTACTTAGTGTTTTGCCAGTTGTTCAAAAGGAAAGGAGTTTAATCGAACTGTAGAAAATTCATGTCTATACTTTGAAAATTTCTTTAAAAATCTGAACCATTTTTAGTGATCTCCAAAACTCCTGAACGGACTTTCATAGGGCTTTAACTTAGGGCTCGCCAGTAACTTCAGATAAAACGTTGAGTATATTTTATCAAAATAATATAGTTAATATTTTCTATGAATATTAAATAGAAATAAAATTATTTTATATATTACATATTATGCTTTTTAACGACATCAATGTAGCGTTGATTATTTTTTGGTGTTGAAAATTTTCAACCGTAATAAAAATGAATGCCAGTTGTCTGTATAAAAACGGGAATATCATAGTTGTAATCTGTTTGTTTTTAATAAAAATATTGCATTACAATTGCCACCATTTAATTAATTAAACCATTTTGATCTGTTTTTCCAACAGGGTAAACGTTGTGGTATATTGCAGTGGGTTTTCGTCATTCCTTGTCAAGTTTGGTTTGGAGATAAGCCGAAAAGTGCGACGAGCTTGGAACCGAAATTTACTCCGAGATCTTTAACTTCTAGCTATTTCTTATATTATAAAAATTTCTAACCGATTCACCTACCTTCCTTAATTTAGTTTGCGTTAATTTTTTGTTAAAAAATTTGTTTGTTTTTTTCTAATCGAAGGATTATTGTAATTATAAATGTATTCCGCATATAGAAGAAATTTGGCATTAGAAAACAGGAACCGATGTCGTTGATATATAAAACGAAAAATAAGGGTCCTAAGATGCTATCCTGTGGAACACCGGAGCTAGCGCAAAATGGATGCAAAAAAACAACAGTAATACGTCTTTGGCAAAATTAAGATATAATCCATTGCAAGAACGTGGAATGGAGCGCATACCAGGCCAATTTCTTGACTAACATTTTATGCGAAATTTTGTCAGACGCTCCATATAAATTATGCCTATTAGAAGCCTAAATATCAAATGGTAATCCTCAGAGAAATCAACGAGGTTAGTTAACGTAGCTCTACTCGATACAAATCCATGTTAGTTAGTACAAATCAAATGCCTCATATTAAAAAAAAGTCAGTGCGGCATTGTGCATTGTTCAATTTTGCCTGAAAACCCTACCGTATAGCGTCATTCAACGCTAAAAAATGCTTTTGACGATACGTACGAAAAGTTTAGATGCAGTTGATAATTTGGAAATCGGCCTGTAATTTGCACAATCACACTTATTACAACTCTTAAATATTGGAGTGATAGATGGCCTCTTGATAATTTGAAGTGGTGTTAGGAGAGATTCACGGTTTTTGAAAAGAATGACTGGAAGACTATTTACATCAGTTTTAGAGGACTTTTTCGAATTTCTGAATCCTTTACTAATCTCATCGTCAGAGAGGACTAGTGACCAAAATTTTCGCTACTTCTAGAAGAGTTTAGCCGCAGCTCATCCGGGTGAGTATTAAATAATCCATCCTCAGGCATAAAGATTCGATGCTTCACTAACGGAGGAGCAGGCAGCACGATAAGAAATAGTCTTAGGAATGCCAGAAAAGATTCTTGATATTTCACGTAATGTAGAATTTAAAAGATTAAAGTCGCAACGATCGTAGTTAAACGAGACTTAAATGTTTTCAATAGGAGTATAAAAAAACTCGCTCAATATTCAAAACCAAAGGCAACGGGTCGATATTTGATGGTGAAATTGAAGAAGAAGCAGGTTCAGATAAAGCAAAAGTAATATTATTAGTGACAAAAATTTTATCTAGAAAGTGGTGCAGACTATTATGATAATAGTTGATTTGGGATAAACCTATTCCACAGAAATTATCAATTAAGCTATTGAAAAAGCGATGCAGACTTGAGGCTATTTCGACCAGCAATCAGTAGTAGCATTAGTCAAATTGTAGTAGGGTCAGAATTTCTCAAACAGATCACCTGAATGCGGTGAAAAATTATTTTTGCTCGTTTTTTTTCTGTAGTCATTGATGATGTAAACAAAAATCCAGTTGGATTTTGTAAAACCAATTTTTTTTTTTTGTTAAAAATATTGTTAATAAATGTTTTTTGTCATTTTTTTCTTTCAGTGATCAATTACGAACGATTTATTCCGTTTTGAAAAAAAAATATAGCCCGCAATTTAGAAAAAAAAGTTATTTAACATTGAACGTCATGATGCAGCGTTTGGAGCGCGCTCGAAGTTGTTGCGCGCCCGCCACTCTTTGGCGCAAGAATCTCTCGTTGCTACTAGGGAAAGACACCACGCTATGGTACAAAGTTAATGCATATAATGATTTAATACAAATCAAAGAAAAGTACATTATAAATAACGTTATAAATAATCGGTTTCTAAATTTGAACATATTTTACAAATAATGTGATTTGTTTTCGCGGCTGACCCGAATGAATGAAATTTACGGTCCCACCAATCCCGTCACAGGCACCCTTTCCGTGTGCCGTAGCAAAAAAAAAAATGTCAGTGCATATCAATATCCTTTGGTAAATATGTCATATTAAACAGGTTGGATTTACTTTTTTATTGTGATGCTGCGCCGTCGGAAAGGAAAACACAAATTGCTGATATTTTTTTCCACATGAATGTCACTCAAATACTGGTTAATTTTTTTTTACTATATACTAAATTGACTACCACAGAATTTATGTATGTATATATATCGGGTCTTGCAATAGGAACGCTACAAAAGTTTTTTAAAATAAAGCAAAAACGGTTTGGGATATGAATTAAATTCTTTATTCCTGTGAAATTACATTCGATGCCATTATGTATGGAACCCGATTTCTTTTGCATGGACACCACGGGCGCGCTTGCAGAAGTCCAGACGATGAACCCAAGTTCTGACGGTTTTCAAGCATAAATCGGCCGATACTGCTTCAATTTCACGTTCGATATTCGTACGAAGTTCATCAATCGTCGCTGGCTTGTTGGCGTAGACCATAGACTTGACGTAGCCCCAAAGAAAATAGCCTAACGGCGTCAAATCGCTCGACCGATTAGCATTGCGCGGTAGCCATTGACTCCGAATGTAGGTAGTGAAATGATGAAATGGCAAACCTTACTGAAGAGCAATGTCAAAAGGGCAGGAAAAAATATGGCGTCGTTTGCTGTCACTATCGGTCTACTTTTGTAGCGTCCCTATTGAAAAACCCTTTATATTTAAACATAACTACAAATTACATTTTGAAAAGCACTGCACCAATTTTCATTAACTCGTTTGGTAATTTGATAGACGCTTTTATGTTAATTTTTTATTCATATTTGTGAATAAACTATATACACTTTACTATATACCCTGAAAATGATGTAATCATACTATAATAATATTATAATAACAGACTGCGAAAAAAGCAAAAACTAACCTTATGGAGAACTAAACAAATGCTTGTCGGCCAGCGCGTTCAAACGCTCCAAGAAATTACTAAAAATAATAGTAGAAATTATTAAAAAGTAATAGTAGCATAAGTTAAGATAGTAGTAGTAATAAGTAGTAGCATTATTAGCGGCGAAACAGTCCCGAAATACTAAAAGGTCGTAAAATGGTCGCGAAATGTCTGGTCCGAAAATACAGCCGAAACGTGCCAGAACTTGCTACCTATATACAAACACATTGATATGTCGCTACTACAGTATATGTGTTTGTTTTTCTTTCTCCTATAAACGTCATGTGGTGACTTCGTGGCGCGATATCAATACGGCTTTCGTTTTGCGATATCGATGCGACCTCCTTTACGCGATATCGACGCATTGCATAACCAGACCAAAGACGTTTCCGCATAGAAGCCAAAAAACGAAATCAAAAACGAAACAAATGTCGTAAAGAGTTAAAATGCGCCATTTCGAGATTTATATGCACAAGCACCTGCACATTTTTGCATTTTATGACTGCATGTGTAAAACACCATACACATGCAGTGGCGATGTGCGATTGTGTATTGGTGTGCTGTGCACCTTTTTCGTTTACCTACACTTTGGTATATTGAAAATTTCCAAACGAACGCTCAAGGCATACTCGGCATAAGCGCACACACAATATTTTATATTATGCGCCGAACCCTTTGGCAGCAATAAAATGCAAAAAAAAAAAGGAGAGAGTAAAACAAAAATAAGCAGCGTAAAAAGTTTTGGTAGAAGCAACACATGTTGCTAATGTCTTGCGCGCGAAAAAGTTGAAAGAACCCAAAAGACCGAAAGACCGACGAAAGAGTGCAATACACCACACCCGCGCCCCAACCGCACCGCGCGCCGCGCACACTTATCGCATCTAGCTTACGGCGACCACTTTGACAGCAAATACAAAAACGAAAACAACTCAAATGTGGAAACACATTAGCGCCATTACCGGCTAAAATACACAAGCCGGTGCGTTTTTTGTTTTCCTCGCAAGTCAACGGCGCTTTTGGCGGCAATGACGTGCCGCCCTAGGCAGTGGCAGCGCTAGCGTTCCGTTTTTCCTCATCCATATTAGTTGAATTATTGGTAGCAGCATTTTTGGTATACGAACTTTTTCAGCTTGAACTTCACTCCGATTGCCGACTTTTCAATTCTATGTTTTCCAACTTTACCCAGTGCGCTCTTCTAACTATTTCTTCCTTTGCAGTTTTTTGTATGTACGTTTTTCGTCTTCGCTGCTTTTCTTCAATTTGGCAGCGTTGTTGTTTTTTTTTTTTGTTTTTTTTGGTCGTTTGTGCGAGAGTCGACTACTACGTCAACAAAGTTTGTTTTGGCCATCTTTGATCCATCCATTTCTACTTTTCACTCTTCGATTTAACCCTTTCGAAAAGTGCAAAGCAAAAAGAAATGAAACTCTTTAGGCTGTCCCATGGTTTCTTCGTGTTTTTTTTTTTTGTTTTTTGCACCGCCACTGCAATGGAAATGCTAAATTTGTGCCGCACGAAAAACTCATTGGCAAAATGGCACCCTACCGATTAAAAGAAATGTCTAAAGCTTTGAGTGGTACTGGTAGCTTGCTCGCACAGTTTGTGGAGGATACTCTTAGACAGTCAACTTCCAGTTTCGCAGTTTAGTTCGACAGTATTGGCAGTTTGGTAGCAGCAGTTGGCGTTCGTGGCCAAGTAAATACTTCGACGTAGACATGTCATTAAGATAAGCATTAAGAATGCATTTAAACAGCAATTCCAACTTGTGCTGCTTGTCTTCTTGTCCGCCATTTTAGCTAAGTTGTTTTTGAAATTTTTTTTTTCGAAAAATGATTATTCGTGAATTGTTGCTCCTTTAGAATGATAACGGAAATTAACAAGAAAATAAGTTTAAGTTGGAATGAAAGCAAGTTTTTTATACCTAAGGCGTTTATTTATTAGGTACACTAAGCTTTTTTAGAACAGATTTACTATTTATTAATTATTCGTTTGTTGCAATCTTGCGGCTTAAGGAGCTTCTGATAAAGATTTAGATTTATAAAATACTCACATAAAGGGGTTTTCAATAGAGACGCTACATAAGTAGACCGATAGTGACGGCAAACGACGCCATATTTTTTCCCCGCTCTTTTGACATTTCTCTTCAGTAAGGTTTGCCATTTCATCATGGAAAGATATACGATCCAACAACGAGTCGTACGTACTCCATCAGTCAACATTGCATCCCGAAAAAATTACGGTTTGGTCCGATTTATATGCCGGCGGCGTAATTGAGCCGTACTTCTTCCATGATGATCAAGACCGGCACGTTACTGTGAATGGGAATCGCTACCTCTCAATAATAACCGAATATTTTTGGCCCGAATTGGATGCTATGGACTTGGACGGCGCCACAAGCCACATAGCGAATGTCACAATCGATTTATTGAAAACCAAGTTTGGTGAACGTGTTATCTCACGAAATGGCTCAGTCAATTAGCCGCCTCGGTCGTGCGATTTGACACTGTTAGCCTATTTCCTGTGAGGCTACGTCAAGTCTATGGTCGATGCCGAAAAGCCAGCCACGATTGATGAACTTCGTTCGAATATCGAACGTGAAATTGCAGCAGTATCGGGCGATTTATGCTTGAAAACCGTCGAAAATTGGGTTCAGCGTCTGGACTTCTGCAAGCGTGCCCGTGGTGCCCATGCACACGAAATCGAGTTCCTTACGTAATGGCATCGAATGTACTTTCACAGGAATAAAGAATTTAATTCATATCTCAAACCGTTTTTGTTTTATTTAAAAAAAAAAACTTTTGTAGCGTTCCTATTGAAACCCCCTGCACTACCATACTCTTTTGCGAGGATCTCTCCCTCAGCCGGAAATTTGGGCTTCCGGACTACTACAGTGTGTTTCAGGCGGAGGTGGCCGCATTCAAGGAGTCAGCCGATTGGCTACTCGCAAATGTAATGCCCTCGAGACGGGAATATATTTATTCTGATAGTCAGGCCGCTATTAAGGCATTTGGAACTCGATTGGTGAGGTGAAAATTTCTCGTGGAGTGCTTGACTTCTCTCTCAGCCGCCTCGGAATTCCTCGGAATTGGACTTATTTGCGTACCATAGCTGCATTGCAGGGAACTGCATATCTGATGAGCTCGCACGCTGGAGTACCCGGGAAGTCATCACTTCATGCAGGGAGCGGGTGGAGGCTACTTTGGCTGCCTATGGACTTCTCTTGGATAGATGAGCTCTCTGTCGACTCACTGAGCACTGGGCAGCCTACTACGACATGGACCCTCTGGCAGAGGGTGGACCGTGGACGTTCAAAGGGTCTGAGGTCGCTAACAAAGCGACAACTCTCGATCTTTTTAGCAGTTCTGACTGGATATTGTGCGATGAGTACTCACGCGGTTAGGCTAAATATAGTATCTGACCCTTTTTGCCGCAGCTGCATGGAGGATGATGAGGTGGAATCATCTTTTCATATTCTGCTC
Organism: Anomoia purmunda; assembly: GCA_951828415.1. Taxonomy (NCBI): domain Eukaryota; kingdom Metazoa; phylum Arthropoda; class Insecta; order Diptera; family Tephritidae; genus Anomoia; species Anomoia purmunda. The sequence goes on from OX639994.1 coordinate 8,534,201, forward strand.
AGCTGCCCAGAAAATGAAACCGAGGTTCAAGTACCTCGGCCCCGACTTATTTAGCACAACAGAAAAGCTCTCTGGCAACCTTTACCGAAATTATTTCCAAATTTAAATTTTCATTAAAGTTTTATCTTGGCGCTCGTATCGTAAAATGTCGTTTAATTTTTTTAAACAGATGGCAACTTTTGAAAACATTTGTGAAATTAAACTACATTAAGCCTCTTTCTGTTGATACCTATATTGCAGTATATTTTTTATGCATTTCTTTAATTGAATGTAACCGTTTAAACAGGTGGCAAGTCCCTATTTTATAGTAGTCTATTTAACTGACTATATATGTATGTATGTGCCAAATCTTATCCAGATTTATTCCGGCGTTACATAGCAATTTGTGATTTAACTGATTGGCTTTTCTAACAGGTGGCAACACTCCATATAATAAAACCTATGCTATAGCGTAGAGGGTAGGCTAATTGTGTGTCAAATTTTGTACATTTCCGTCCAGTCGTTTGTGTCGCAAGTTTTGTAGCGAGCGAGACCCAATCTCCATTCTGCCTTTATATGCCGCGTCCGGTAAGACCTAGTTTTCGCTACGCGTTAACTATAGGTATGTTTCTTTGTAACCGACTTGCAAAAGAATACTAGGTAGAATAACAAATTGCATGTAAAGCCGCAACACAAATTCGGAAAAATATGCGAGTTGAACCAACGCGGTGAACTGATATTCGACCTGTTATCCAGTGTTGTGAAGCTAAAAAACACTCTTTTGTGAATGGGGCCTGAGAAAATACCTAGGAAATTTTAATTTAACACATAATACGTTTTTATTTATATAGTGTTATCTTGTATTTCATATACATATATCGAAATCCATCAATAATTTGCCAGCACAACTATTTTCCATTCTTGAATAACACTATAAAATTTCATGTTTCGTGAAAGAGGTTAACAGGGTAGCTTTTGCAACTAAAGGAAATTTTAGCTGAGTTGGAGCGTTCTTTTCCAAGTCGGCTACAAAGAAGTACACATTATTTTTGATTATTGCCGGTTTCTGATCCACGTTCCCATCGTCAAAGTTTCCACTCCGCGCTGAAGCAACTGAGAAATTAATTTAATCTCGCCAAATTCAGCATTTCGCCCACTGTACGCTTAACAACTTTTCTAGATGACATCGCAGCATCTGTGTGACATGTTGGATAGATGCGTCATCGGTTTTGTAAGCGTTTTTTTTTCTCTCCTTCTAGCTAGTCACATCGAAGCTCCTCCCCAAAACCATTCAATGTAAAGATACTAAGCACATACTTGCGTATTTAAGTACTAAGTTATTTCTAAATACAATTTTGCCCCATCGCTGTCACAAACATACCACATAAATTTCTTTATAAGTATAGAAGAAATTACTACTGCATTTTTGTTAACTCACTACAGTTATCATCAGTGACTGGGTTTCAATTAAGAGTCCATTAATGAAATTATCTATGGTTTTCATTCCCCCAAAAAAAAACAGCAAAAACTCAAGCAGAAAATAGAAAACCCGAACAAATTGGAAATGTAAGAAAAATGAGCAACTTGCTGAGTGGAGTTGGAGTTGTCGATATGTATGTATGTACAGAGTGGAGGTTTTTTACGGTTGAAGTAACTACAAGCGATGCGCCAGGAAGTCAGTCGCTTGTTACAATAATATTACTATAGCCAAGATATCAATATATACACAGAAATTTTTAAACTGTAATAGCTTCTTCGAATAAATTTACTTTCTTTTTATTAAAATTCTTATTTAACAATTTTGTTTTCATTACTCTATTGAGCGTCGAGCTCATCTGGTGTATTTTTTTATTGCGTGAACCGGGGACCGCAAATAACAATTATAATTCAAATTTGAACTCAAGAAATCATGCGAAACGAGAAGCGTTACATTATAAGGATTACAGCAATTTACTCCTTGTAATAAAGACTACAATACGACGCATTGATTTTAATTTTTTGAGTTTTATTTAAAAAAAATCAAGTTTAATCGCTATTTTTTTAAGTTCTATATTTTGCTCGGAAAATAAACGTTACTTTTTTTTTTTTTGCTTAAGAAATAATCTTTATTTCTTGAGTTTCCTTTATCGCATAAAAAATAAAATTTAATTTGTAGAGTTTTTTCACACAAAAGAAACTCAAGAAATTACGTTTAGAAAGTAATTTTTTTAATAAAAGTTATCGTTCCGACCCCTGGTTTGAACTTTTTTTTAAATTTCATGTATTTAAATAAAGTACAAGTTAAGTTTTTAAATGTATATGGGATATTCCGTGCCAGATCGAACTCCAAATGGTGTTTGCTACTCTGATTTTTTTCCACCTTTTTTTGGTTATCCGTTTCCGAGTTATCGATTTTTGAGAGACCAGGTTCTTTTTTTGAATGCTTAGTTTTTACCAAAAATTTTACCGATTGAAACATAATCTAATTCTTCGTTTTCAAGAAACTTTCGTAATATAATTTCGTAAAATAATATATGAGAAATAATTACGTAATGATCAATTTTCATAATTTGTTTATCATTGTCATTCATTATGCAACTTTTTAGCGTAGATTGATAATAAGTTATATTTTTTACAATTTTTAAGATTACATTTTGAATTTTTCGGTCATTTCCAAAAAGTCCTTTGAATTATTTGTTGAAATATTCTGAAATAAGTATTTAATTCGTCCCATACTTTTGGCAGTTTGTTTTGCAAATAAAACTGATTATAGTAGTAGAAATTTAAAAAAAATATTAGAAGTAATTAGTATAGTAGTAATAAAAGCAGCATTAATAAACATAGAAGTAGAAATCAGTAAAAACAGTAGTGGTAATTAGTAGTAACTCTAGGTAAGTGTAAAAAAGGCAACCATCTTGGGTCCTAAGAGGATCAGAGGAAGGAACGACGAGAAATTCGTTTAGTGTCGGTCTACATATGTGAAAGAGTGGGCAGCGGGAATTTGCGTTGGACCACTGCTTTCGCTTACCGGACCACTGCAGAGTTTTTCAGGCAAAGTTGAATGCCATAATTGAGGCTGCTAGGTGGTCAGGCAATGCCCACTACTACAGACAAAGTTTTCCACAGACATCCCGTGACTGTGGCATGGCAATTTCCGGCAAAAGCGATGGAATTACCTGTGGTAAATTTTCCTATAACGCGGGCATACCTCTAACCTCCTTCAAATACAGTTTAAATTCAAAACTCATCGAGAAGGTGAATATCAAGTGGGCTATGGAACCCATCTATCGGATCACCAGATAACTTTGACTAAAGATTGGCATAAAGCTATCCTTCGGCATGCCCAAACTTCTCTCAGACCAATGGCCGGTTTAATAACTGGACACTGACTGATGGTCATACACGAGAAGAGATTGGGATGCTTAACCAACAATTTCTTTCGAAGTTGCAGAGAGGAAGAGGAAGTGGAGAGCATCGAAGACTTTCACTGTCACTGCCACGCTTTGGCTAAGACTCGAAAACTATTCCTAAGTGGGTACTTCCTAGACTGTTTGGACAACCTTGGCTCGGCAGGCGTTTCCCATTTTCTGTGCTACATAAGACGCACTCAGTGGCTCACTTTCTAAGGGAATGAAAGAAGGAAATTCATGACTAACGCCAACGGTATCACAATCGGCTTGTTAGCATACGGGGTCTTGTGCAGTTGCAGCCGCTCTAACTTAACCTATCCTCATATGTTGATTATAAAAATTTTTGAGTTTTACTATTACGATAGGAAGGTAGGAGTGGCTATTCACTCAACCAGAAACGGTGACACCAGATGGCGCAAGGGCACGGCCAGCCTTTCAGCATGTTTCTCACTTAGGCCCAACCACGTTAGAAATATTATCTTTTTTTTAGAGAGTATACATTATGTTACCGTTTTCGGTCCCATTTAGGCCACATTTGCCTTGAGGTTCGACAAGTCGTATTTTGACTAGATGTACCACCAGCTTGTTTATATATTTCATATATTTTCTAAGTAGCAGTTGGCAAAGAATCTGCTTGGTTGTGATTTGCCTTGCAAGTTCATCTGTCATGCAGTTTCCCTCTATGTCCCTCGGAACAGATATCCAAGAGAGGTGCAGTCTATTCTGCTTGGTCATCCTGTTGAGATTGCCGGCAGGCCAACGCGATTTCGAGTTAAAAGTGAAAAAGCTCAGAGCTTTGATTGCAGACTGGCTATAACAGAAAATGAAGTCGCCTCTTTTTGGAATTCCGGTTGCAATGTTCTCTGCCGCTTCCGCAATACCGGGAATACGTTGCAGCGCTCTGGGAACCTAAAGAAAATTTGCAGACAAGGGTTTCGTGAGAAAATACTTCCTCGCAGCTTACCGTTGAGTTTCGAGTCATCTGTTTAGGTGGCAATATTATCAGCTGGAGTGTTAAAATCTAGTTTTCATTCTTCCCTACTTGGCATTCTTGTAATAAACTCGCATTGGTTGTTGATTCCGATTCCCTTTTTTTATACCATTGCTATTCTTTTCTACGAGTCCAATGTGTCTTAACCGGAATAACAACCTGGAGATAGTATTTGAGAGCGTATTTTGGGTTTACGCTTTTTAATGTTAGTGTAACTCAATACCTTTGATTTGTGCACATTTCTGTAAGTATATACATACATAGTACATGAATGTGTGAGTAGATGTTCGTAATGTGTGTACCTAGCGGAGAGAATACTCACACAAATGACTACTCTACTATTTTGCGAGACTCTTGATTATTTCTATGATTTCAATGACTTGTATTGACCAAAGTGACGCACTGGCATACGAATGAAAGAAAAAAAAAATCACTCTTCATTACATCTATGTATGTATGTATGAGTGTAAGCTCGCACTTATATAAAATACGCAGGCTATTCAACAATTTTCGTTAGATAAATAGCAATAGTAAATATGATAGATAAATCGAACGAAAATTGTTTCCAATACACTTTTATGACGTTGCAGAATTGGTTAGAAAGAAAGTAAAAAGGAATAGCATGCTACACTTATGTTTGTTATAGCAGAAGGTATCTACTACGAGTATGTATGTATGTATGTAAGTACATTTGTATTACTCATGTTTGTATTGCTGATATCTGCAAGTGAAGTGCCTCTGAGTCAGCAATTGTTCTGGCAATGCCAATCGCCATTTTCTATACACGCATAGTTTTTACACAAAAAAAAAAGGCAAACAAAAACCGCAAAACCATTATTCCGTTGATAAGTTTCAGATGTGTACTTACATATTTATCTAAGTATCTATGTAAGTGTGTATTAGTGGTGTACACAGGAAAATATTTATACTATATATTTACACTTCCTAAGATATATCACCAAAGAATATTGAAAATGAGCTACAAACAATACCCTTCCAGCTATCTATATGGAACATTCCGCACCAAATCCGAATTTTTTCATAATCTTTTATTTTATATCAGCAATTCATAAAGGCATCCCTAATTTGTTTCAATTTTTTTTTGTTCAGCAGTTTTCGAGAGATCGATATTTGAAAGACCAGTTTCCTTTTTGAAGTAATTGAAGTAAAATTTCTTTAGCGGCAGTGATTGGTTACATCGCGCCACGGAAGTCGCGTCACAAAGTCACGACATGAAGCCTATATGAGAAAAAAATATATATATGCACATACTTAGGTAGCGTCATATCAATGTATACACATACATACATATATGTACTACGTCTGCCCATCAGTACCTATGTATGTACACATGTGTTTTTGAACCATTTCGGCGCTATTTTTGGACTAGATATTTTGGCACAATTTAAGGACTATTCAATTGTTCGGCATTGGTTCACCACTATAACTACTACTACTACTACTACTACTACTACTCCTACTACTACTAATAACTAACACAGTTGCAAATTATTATTACTAATAACTTTTGCTACTATCACTCCGACTGCTACAGCCACTACAACTATTTTTACGAATTTCTACTACCATTTTTACTAATGCTACTACTAATTACAACTACTATTTTTATTAGTTTCTACTACTATTTTTTACTAATTTCTACTACTATATTTTTACTAATGTTTTTACTAATGCTACTTTTAATTACTACTACCATTTTTCTACATTCTGCTACTATTGTTAACAATTTCTACTACTGTTTTTAAAAATTTCTTTTACTATTTGTGCTAATGCTCCCACTAAATTTTGCTACTAATTTTATTAGTGCTACTGCTAATCACTACTGTAATTTTTAATAGCTTCTGCTACTGTTTTTACTACTGATGCCACCAATTACTTACTTTTTTTTGCTATTTTTAACAATGTTACTACTAATTACACAGATTGATTATTTTCATCTCGATTCCGGAGTTCGAGGAGTAATTTTAATCAAAATAATTATTATTTTAGAAGAATGTTAGGCCAGATTCTAAACTGATCCGGAAGTATATATGTATATTTAGACGTATAACTCAAATCTTGACGGCAAGTTTGGACTCAGGCTAAAATTGTTATATTTGTTGTTGTCATATGAGCATTTATTGACATTTCTGAGTCTCATCTACATTCCAGACTCTTAACTGTACGCTGAATTCTTGGCGATCTCCTGAGGGGACGAGATAAACTTCATTCAATACTTATGTGATCGGATAGGTACAAATTTACCAATTTAATGCAGTGAACGTAACGGTTAAAAGTTCCATAAAAACAAATTTGATTAAATCGCTATTTTGTAATTTTTATTTTTTCTATCAAAAATAATCGTTGTTCGATATTTTTTTGTTTTTAATTTTTCGATAAAAAAAATATTTATTTATATAAAATGTTTGGATTTTTTTTAATCATATTTTATCGATATGTTTTAATTTGTACTTTTTCGATATACGATTATTTTTTAATCATTATTTTTTCGATGTTCTAGTTTGATAGTTATTTTTTAATTTATATTTTTTCAATAAAAAATAACCTTTATTGAGGTTTTTTATTTTTTGCTAATATGCAATAGATCATGAAACATATTATTGTCACCGCCGACAAATTTGCTTGTGTTTATTATGATGGAAAAATTGTGAGTACAATTGTAAGTGATTAAAAAAACAGAAATAAGTAAGCGATTTTTTTTTCGAAAGTGCAAATAAATAATGAAATACAAGCATTGCCTGCAAATGAAATGAGAGGGGTATAAAAATTATAATTCGCTTTATATATGTAGCTATACCGATTATGAGAACCCTTTTTAGTTTTGAGGCCCACACGTTAAGCGAAAATTGACTACAATGCTATCTCTTTGTACTGACGAGAGGTTTGTGTCGGTGGAGGAGAAAATATGTGCCACAATTTTGGTAAATTTTATTTTTTTAAAATTATTTTTTAGATGCACCATGATCACTATCCTACGCAGTGGAAATGTGCTGAGGTTATTATGATACCGAAGCCAAATATGCCTGAAAATATGTACTTTGTCGTCATATCGTCCGATTAGCTTGTTGGTAACTTTCTCGAAAGTATTTGAGAGAATACTTTTGAGTTGAATGTTACCAGTTCTGGAGCAGTTTGATAAAATACCGGAACATCAGTTTGGGTTTAGAAGAGGTCATGCAACTATTAAGCAATATCATCGAGTTGTCAATGACATTATAGATGCACTGGAAAATAATAAATATTGCACAGCGGTTTTGCTTGATATACAATAGGCATTCGATCGAGTCTGGCACCAGGGAATATTATACAAAATTAAAAAAATGCTTCCAGCTCCTTACTTCTTATTACTAAGGTCATATCTAAGTAACCGAATGTTTTACGTTTCACATCATGTTGTTACATCTAACATATACTCCGTAAATGCCGGCGTACCGCAAGGCAGTGTTCTGGGTTCGGTCCTATACACTTCACTTCACTTTAACATTTACTCCTACTCGTATAGTTAAATAATGAAAAAAACAAAAACATATCTATATACATATTTTGATGCGCTGACATTCATATTCTGGCGTGCGAATGGCATATTAGGTATTTACAACACAAAAGTTTTGTTCAATAATGACGTGCGCTTCTTTTCACAAACAAAAAGTCTTAATGCTATGTAAGTAAATATGTACATATACATATATATACACTTAATTAATTAATTTAATGCGTTTTTTGTCTGGCTAATGAATGCATATCACTGAAGTGTCTTAATTCAGAAACAGATTTCTTTTATCCTAAAAAGGAATATTGTAATTGTAAAAGTTTATGTGTGAGTGTGTGTGTGTGAGTATGTTATTTTTACTTTTTTAGACCCTAAGTGTGGGCAGGGAATTATATGAAAATTTAGCACACATATAGCTTCCACCCAGGTGAGGAATAAATGTTAAAATTTTTCAAGTCCCAACTGTGCCCATTGCCGTAGACGTAGTATTACAATTTTTGTTTATTTTGCGTATTCTGTTTCAGGTGTTACAGCTAAAAATTACGTTGAAAAAGTGTGCTATTTCTGCTATTTTCCCGCAATTTTTTTTTAGCACAAAACTGATTCCAACAATTAAAAAATCTGTACGAATGTAAACATTTTTGAGTAAGAAATTTGCAAAATTTTATGCTACACTCAGAGCACTTTTTAAAATTAAGATTCGTAAAATAGTGTTGGGAAACATTGAGAAAAAATCAAATTATGTTGGGACAAACCTATAAAAAACTTTCAGCATCCTGCAACTCAAAATCTAGAAGTGATGGAAAAAAAAACAAACTGCCGTTAACCAGGAACTAGAAGTTGTTATTGTACGCAGAATATCCTGAAAGACCTGCAGAAAAAGGCTTGAACATTAGCTTTGCTTTCGTAGCCGCCGGAAAACTACCGTCATGTACTTTTTAAGTTGCAGTCACCTCGTCCTTTGAAACTTTGATTAGTTTCCTAACCTAGTTCCATACTATTTCAAAACCAGTGCTGAACTGGTTTCAAACTTGTCCCGAAGTTGTCCCAACCCAGTGCAGGGCTATTTCCGAACCAGTCTTGAAATAGATTCAAATCAATCCTGAACTAGTCCTAAACTCTTCCCAAAATCATCCTAAATCAGTCCGGAGCTGGTCTTTAATGATACCGAAATGGTCCTGAACTTACTAGCTCCAAAATTTTCCCGCGAAAGCGCGAAATGATCCCGAATCAGTGCCGAGCTGATACCGAAATTGCCTCGAAATGGTCTCGACATAGCGAAATGATCCCAGAATAACTAGAACTATTCCTTAAATGGTCCTGAACTAGTGCCGAAATGGTCCCATGGCTCATATGAGCTTAGGTTTGCATTTTCTTAAACATTTACTTGCGGACATCTCACAAAAGCGTGCTGCGATTTCGTGAGGCGACTTCGTGACGCGACTTCACGATGCGACTTTGTGACACGGCGGGGAAATCCAAAATATTTTGGAGCAAAAGAAGTTTTGCTTTAAAAAGCATATGATTTGATCAAATCAGACTCTGTAAAAATTCTTAGCACATAAGGTACAAAAACGAAAAGAATTACAATGCGTTCCCACGACAGTCGGTTCTACGATACCGGAACGATCCGAATTTATATTCGGCCAAGGACTGTCACTTCAGCAGCATTCCGCAAAATTTTATGGAGAATTCTTAATGCTGCTACAACAGCAACCACAACAAGTTTTAAGAACAATATATTGAAGACCACAAAATTTTTACCAAAATAATTTTTAACGTTTGCTGCCACAATGTAAAATAATTGAGTAGGCAAACAGCAATAAGGTGAACAAAGTCATGGCCTTTTAGGGACAAGGGTGCTTTTGTATTATAATAATAAACTGTACATTTACAGTCAAGAAACACATATCTTGATTTTAGATTATTTTTTGCTTCATTTCACAACACACACCTTCTAAGTACATACAATTTATATTTGTCGTACGATATATTTCAATGCATTGCATATCCTATATTGTTAATATCAAATACATGTTTGTAAGTTCGCTTTATTTCAGCTCTCATTTGCTAAGCATGTAAGTCGTATATATTTATGCTTGTATGTGTCTAGGTACTTTACCAATTAAAATACTTGACCTTAACCGAAATTCCAATTCCATTTAAATGTAAGTAAAATGTCGAACCATTCAAGTGTGAAAGCAGTAAATACCAATAATAGTGAATTCAATAGTCATGCGTAAATAAATATTCATTTGTTTGCCTACAATTATCTAGATTTGTAATCATATATGGACATACGTAAAAATGCCACAAAAGATGATTTAAAATCTTGTTGGTTCTCTACTCTAGATTAATTTTGTAATATCGGGACTTGATACTGCCTTATATAAACCCCCCAGAAAGATTTTAAGTTAAGGGAAAAGAATCTAGCACGGTTTACATTTTACAAATCATACCGATAGCGAACAATTTTAGTTATTGAAAAGGGTCATGGAAACTACCAGTTACAAATTTGTTCAGCAAACTATTTTTATGATCTGCAGTTGTTTATTTTTAGTTTTCGTTTCAATTTGGCATTTCAACATAGAGCGAAAATACTACCTCACATGCTCTATAAGTCAGAAAAAAATTTAGCTAACTTCTCTATGACCTTTTTTCAGTAAACAGCCTTTCTTATATTCGAGACATACCTTTAGATAAAATCAAATGTAGTCATGAAAGAAACCTGATTAGGTGATTTCGTGGTCTACAAAATAGCTATAATTTCTATCACTCCTGATTGTTGTTGTCTGTTTTCTAAATGCTGCCCTCATACTGGCTTTGAGCTCAATAATTAGTATTGTCGATTTAAATAAGTTATATCAAAATTAAATATAGGTAAATAAAATCAAGAAGATAATTTGTAAAAGTAAGAAAAAAAGTTTTCAATGTAATTAACGAGATGACCCATGGAATTAAGATGCAAACCGCGTTTCAATAAAATCTAGTAAAATAAAAATGAAACTAAGATGAAAACCTCTTCAATATAAATGAGAAGGGAATCTTGGGTTTCATAAGAATTACCCTTAATTTTCAAAAGTCGATGCTTCTATCAATTTGAAATTATTGACACTCATTTTTTTTAGTACATCATTTTCTGAAAATAAACATCACATTGTTTTTTTTTTAATCCAAAGAAAAATATTCATAATATTAAACTAAAAACAATATAAAGTAGATTATTCACAAAGCACTTATCTATGTTAAAACCTTAAAAGCAAAATTTGAATTAACAAGGGCTATTTTAAAAATAAAAAGTTCTCATTTTTTAATGAATTCAATAAGATTTTAGTAAGATTTTAAAATGAGAAGATCTGCTTATTAAATTTTTATGATTTTTAACATAAAAACAAGTAGAGTTCTTTTTACAATTTCATATTTTTGCACAAAATTCCATATATAGTAAAATCTAGAAGGTATTTCCTAGCTTCGATCCGGTTTCCTTTTCAATAAATTTCAGAAGAAGTTCAAAGTAAAATTCAGAAGATTTTTGAAGTATTGTTAAACATTGCATATTATTTTGCTTTAAATATTATCTAATAAATATACTGAAATATTTTGGTCCGAAATTTAAGTAATGAAGTTTTATTTCCCATTGAATTTTAGTAAAATAAATGGCGTTTTTTAAGTTGCTATAAATAACTTGATTTTTTGTTTTGTATTTTTTTCTGCGTTTTTTCATATACAAAAATTTCAAAGATGAGTTATATGTACGTATAAAAACTGCGGGAAGATACTAAAAATTTTCCAAAATTTAGAAGCAAAGGGTTAGAAATTTTTAATAAGATTTTTAATAAGATTCTACGAATATTTTTTTTTTATTTTGTTAAAAGTGGTTTAATATGTTTCACAAGTTTAAGTCAAAAGGTGTAAAGTTTTTTATATCTAATTGTAAAATTTTTTTATTAATTTCGAATTTTTTTTTAATTTTAAATTTTAAAAATTTGGACAGTTTTTGTTGTGGAAAAAACTGCGGATGATATTAAAAATGCGCCAAAAATTAAAGTGTTTGAAATTGAAAAAAAATTAATGAAAAAAATTAATGAATTTTTTTTAAATTTTGTTAAAAGTTGTTAAAAACGTTCCAAAATTTTAATTCAAAGGTTTAGAAATGTCTGATCAAATTCCATGAGTTTTTTTTTAATTTCAAAAAATTTTGTTTAATTTTAAATTTTGAGTTGAAACCGTTTCTATTGTGCAATGAATAGAAAAAGGCATTGAAACTAAATAAATAAAAAAAAATAGTAAAAACTTGTAAGTATAGCGTGCGGTTATAGTTTTGCGACGGGTACGATCTGTTCAGGAAGTCTGTAAATAAAACAGTAGGTCGAGTGGTATACGTAATATGAAAAGGTCCATCGTATCGAATGTTGCGTATACGCCAAGGTGCTGTGCAAAATATACAACGCGCCCTAAATAACAGCAGAATTTCATTTACATACAATATTTTGTGAAGTAAGCGAAACCATATTTTGTCACGTGTGCGAAACTTAATTTGACTTTGGCCGAATTTTTTTTTAAACTGCATCTGCTTCTTAAAAAAAACTTACGTTATCTAAATTCACGCTTCGATTGATTTCGATGTCTTTGGAATAGCAGAGCATTTTTGATAGTTATGGTGAAATCACAGATTGAAATTGGAAAACCCTAAGTCTGAGGAAAATTAACCCTCCGGCACTTTATCACTTTCACCGGACCTACTTACAGAAGCTATTGGTCCATCTCCTTCAGTACCGAAATGAGAAAAGTTGCATTTACCTACATATCGGCATTGCGGAATAAGCCAAATAAGTTTATCGAGTTGTCATGGGTTATACTACCTATTTTACTGATAAAATCTCACGCCAGCGATGTTGGATCCAGAGATTTTGGTATTATTCACCGAAGAGGTGCCTATGTGTTTTCCGACTTTGTGGGTAGATTTCTACTCATATTGGGATTTCATATATTTTGTACGAAAAAATTTAATTTAAATTTATTTATTACGAAAAGAAATTTTACTTTTCGTTTGTGAAATTAGAGCACACTGTATGTACGGGCTGATTTTATACCAAAAAAAATATAAGCTCTGTTTGTTTGTCCTTTTTCATGTTATCCTTGTAAAAATCTTAGCATCATCCAAGTTTTTTTCTGATTATCTGGCCCTTTCACTTCAAAACGAAAGAATACAGAAAGATATTAGTATCTTAGTTTTCAAAATAATGAGCAGGTCGAGGATGACTTTGGATTTTTTCTTTTGCGTGTCAGCAAATAAGACTCCACTCTTGACAATGGCAGTTGGCGCAAAAAATGTTTCCGTTTTCTGATTGTTTGCTTCCCTTAGTCACGTTGGATCTCATGCCACGTTCGTTCGATTTTGTTATGAATTATTTTCAGGGCACAAATGTCAATTACGTTCGAAACTGCTGCCATTCACCAAACAAAATTTCGCCAGCTATGGGACTTTACAAAATAATATGGATAGAAATCTGCCCATAAGGTGGGAAAAAATTCAACTCAAAAATTATAAATTTTGGCTCCAAAATAATGTAGTGACAAAGTCATTGAGTTTCACTGCAATTGAAAATGTTTTATTGGGTATATTTTATTTTGATGTTAAATTTGTCTTTGACGATTCTCGATAGTTCTTCGTCAAAGTTATTTGCTTATTGGCCTTTAGCAATCTTTCACAAACGATTTTTTTGCCATATTTAGTTCAGATCAGCAGGTAAACTCTCTCAAACGAAATTTATTGCTTTTCCCAGGCTAAGTATTTGAGTTTAGTGATTTTCTGGAATATACGATCGACTCCAAAATATTCCATATTTTCTGATTTCTCTATGAAATCCAAAATATTTTCAACAACATGCCATACATTTTATAAAAGATCAAATACTCTGCAAATAATAGACAGATAGATCAGTTCGACGTCCGAAACCCCGACATTCCGTAAATGTTGCTTGGCGGCTTGATATCAGTTATGCGTAGGAGACCAAAGATCTTGGAATAATTTTGAACAAAACTTTAATTTGGGTTAGTCACATATCTAAATATACAGTGGCTCACAGCCAAAATGATGCAGCAGCGAAATGAAAAAGCGTTAATTGTTAAAACATTTTTTGTGCCCGCATTATTGTGCGGTTGTCAAATTTTGTAATGTACTATTTAAAAATATTATTTGTTCGAAATTAAGTTAAGATATCATCTAGCTCAGTCTGTATATTCCACGTCCCTGGATAATCTTTTTCAGTTCAGATTCCTCTTACTTTTAGATTAAATCTACTACACTAAAATACCTGGGCACCTTGCCCTCAGAATAACTGCCAAGAAATCTGTAAGAAACTCTAAACTTCTTGCTGCTACTCCAGAGATATATTGACACTAAGTCAGATAATATTAATTCATAAGTAGGCTTACTTTTTTTTTGCTTTCTTTGAATGTTATTTGATTGTTTTCCTCTAATTATGTTAGGATTGAATCACTTAATAAAATACTTTTTCATATGTGTAGCCACATGCCTGTCAAGTATAAGTTTCGCACAAATCAGCAGACTTCAAATTTGAATACATAAAATTAGCTTTGAACTCGATAATTTATTTTTGAAACGCTCCGGCTACTCGGATATGATGCATTATATTTAGTTTAATTTATAAGTAATTACCAGACTCGCTTCTACTTAGTTTACATGCGTTTCGTTGCGTTCATTTTAGTGAATTTAAAATATGAAATGTCTTTATCTTTACCTTACTGACTAGCAGGATATCTGCTCAGAGTTACTTTTTGTTGGTAATATGTATTATGCCAGTCGCCTGCGCTTTGTATGGCTCTGTATAGGAAGTTACTTTTAATTAAATTTGCATACCATATCTAACATCTGCCGGCTGTATTTGTTGTTTGCTTTTTAGATTTTGTTAATGACATGCAAACCTGAGGCTAAATTTTGCAGTGTTAGCAACGAAAACAACCATCCAGTTGTGTGTGTGTGTGTGTGTGTGTGTGAGTCGCTGCTACACTCTTTGTGTCTTAGTCAAGAAGGAGTACCCAGCTAACCAAAAAATAACGAGCTAAAGATCTAGAAAATGCCTCAACTTTGGCCGGAGCTAACGTCATTGGAGTCGATTGCAGCTGTAAAAAGATTTTTTTTTAAATAAAACTTACAAAACATTTTCCCTCCATTTCACTGCACTCAATTGTTCAACGGGGATTGTTTCAAAAATATATTTCCATTTCTTCATTTAAATAGTATGAATACTCAGCGCTGGGTATGTTTTGCGCCGGTTCTTGCCAACGTCCATCTAATTCACCGGTGGCTAAAAGCTCAATTTCAACGCGTCAAAAATCAATGCGTCCTGAAGACACAAAACCAATCAATTTTAATCTAAACAAATCTTCGTTTTATTGTTATTGTATTGCAAAAACCAAGAAACAAATGAAAACAATACAATTTCAAATTTTGACGTTCTTTGATTTTATGACTTCTCTTAAACTTCCTTAATGGGTGTATTAGATAAGTGAAATTTAAAAATTGGTCCGGTATCCACTGTCAATGAGGATTGAACATACTTAACATCTTGATATGTAAACCTCGATGCCTAGGTAAAGCTATTAGGCTCACTTGCGATAAACCAGGTTATCTATTTAACTCCCAGTTTACCGGTTAAATTTATAAATTTGCTTGCACAGTTAGCAGGCAGGGCTCATCCAAGGCGAATTCGTATCAGGCGAATTTAATCAGCTGCTTGATAAACTTCACCTTATATGAATTCAACGTGGGCTCTTCTCAAAGCTAAAAACATACATATTTAACCTAGCAATTAATCACGATTAAATTTTTAAGTTTGTGACACTCTGTCATAAATAAATAAAAATAAAAAAAAATTATAATCAAATCGAATTTTTTTCGAAAATGTTAGCTACAACTCCTTTAATAAAGCTTTGGCAAAGTAACGTGATCACTTCCACTAGATTAAAAATTAAGCATTTCATTGTTGTACTAGGCCCTGTAAAAATATTTTGATTTTAAATTAAAAAATATAAAATAATTCAAAGAAAATGCCAAAAAAAAAGACTGGGGTTACTGGAATTATTTGATGCAAAATAATTTTAGGGTTATGAAATTAAAAATGCAACCTTGAGTTGCTTATCTCTTTATTTATAAATTTAACGCTGGATTTTCCGCTGTCATCAGTTACGTCTGCGTTAGTACGAGTAGTAGCTGTCAAAGCCCATGGCCAAGGATGCTAAAAGTTGAGTTTGCTGGCTTCTGCAGAGATTTTGGCTAGTTTTGCACCACCAACCTCTTCTAATCATTCGTAAAATATACAAAAAATATTTAGGTATTTAATAGAATAAACTTCATCCGAACATCCATCAATAAAACTTATATCCACGCGCCTAATGCTTCTAAAATATGGCTGCAAAAAAGCATTATTAGTAAGGAAAAGGGGTGGGGGTACCGGAAAACCAAATCCGCGGTACTGAAACTGAACTTTATTAGAAGATTACAAGTTTGTACATTCGCATGTGCTCCCACAACCAGCTATTGACTCCACAAAACTCCGGAGAAAATCTAGAGATGGTAAGCCCGATTAACATGCTGCATGCCATGAGGCGCCATTCTATGGGGAAGACGTGTCTTTAGCTAACGTTCCATTAAATTTTAGCACGAAGCAATCGTGCATAATGGCGCTTGTTTTCTCGTTAAAAAAATCTGCCGAATTATTGGCAATTTAATCGTTTTTGGAAATTGAATCTCTAAACAAAGCTTTATACAATTGTTACGGTCTATACTGAAAGTCTTTCCCGCAGGAATGCCATACTAGTCCTTTTTGCTCAACCCAAAGACAACGACTGGAAATTCGAAACGGATATTTAGAATAAGTGCCTTATTTCAAGGGCATAACTAACCCAATTTATCCAACAAATTCCATTAAGGCAATCGAGTGACTTGTAGATTCACGAAATGCTGCTCAGCTACAGAAGTAATCACACATTGTTTCTTCCCTGTTGTTTATTTTACAATTTGTAGGCTACCACCATGCGGTGCATTCCAGAATTTTTTAGAGTGAGGCTATCACACAAAGTTTGCAGGCCTGGAAGTTTTCCTATACGAGTATGCTCGCTTTTGAACTGATCTATAGCCTCCGCGATAGCTGAAGTTTC
The DNA here is from genome assembly GCA_951828415.1 of Anomoia purmunda. Classification (NCBI taxonomy): domain Eukaryota; kingdom Metazoa; phylum Arthropoda; class Insecta; order Diptera; family Tephritidae; genus Anomoia; species Anomoia purmunda. Next base: position 8,551,254 of record OX639994.1, read on the forward strand.
ATCAAAGAAGACGTGGAAGTAGTCGCGCGACTGAGGGGAATTGATTGGGAACAAACTAAGCGAGAAAACACCACCTTTTTCGTTATGATCAAACTTAAAACCATCCTATTTTACTTAAGTAGCGACCGAATTTAGGGTTTAAAGGATGAATATATGTTGCTATTTTTTGGGATACAGTTATTGTATTATCAAAGGATACTTTAAGCGTGATGTCTCACATACCGTCTGCCAACCGACTTCATTGAAGTTGAGGAAATTGGTAAGCTTTTGGGTATGCAAGGTGATTGAAGAAAGTCGACATTGGAAATTCACTTGGGCGCAATGAAAACCAAGTGAAGAAAACCAGTGACAATGGTGACAACCCAACAGCCAATTGCGCCACAAGACAAGATGACAAAGAGTTGAATTAACAACAACAAAATTCGAGATGTCAGCATGCCAGCATAATGCAAGACAAAACGTAAACTCCCATGTGGATAGTGAGTAAACTAATTTGCCTACTTGACCTTGGTTGGGATTACCACATTTTGCACTGCTATGCACGGCTTCAGTTACGTTATTATCAGAGCTTCGTGCACTCAACCTACTACGCTCAGCCTGCACCATACATTCGAAAATTTTTGTTTTGCTTATAGCCTCTGGTCGTTGCTAAATTCTCACTTTGTTATAAACTTTGCAAATGATCACTGCAAAACACAACTGAGCACTCAAAGAGATGACAAGGCAATGCTGACTGACAACTTGACTGACAACCGAAAGGGCAGTTATAAATAACTTAATTTGTGGTGCCAATCAAAAGTACAAGGACAATAGAAAATCAAGAAATGCAGTTGGCTTTGTAAGTGCCATAGGCGTAATTAATGAAAGATATGCAACCCATTTGACATGCGGAAAATTCTTGTAGGCTTGTGGAAAATTAGCAGCAACGCATGAGATGGGAGAAGAAAATTTTAATTAGAATGCCCAGAGGTGACTTTGAGTTACACCAAAGTTGATATTGATTGAGAAAAACCTTATAGAGCACTTCGTGAATTTTATGGTCCACATAATCGAGCATCAGAGCAGCTTATTCGTCGAACTGTTGATAAATTTCGAACAACATTTACTTAACTCGATGAAAAACCAACAACAAGACAAAGAACTGCACGTACAGAAGAAAGAAAATATTGGCGCTGCAAGTGATAGTTTTGCTCAAAAAGTTGGAATTTGACCATCCACAACATGGAAATTCAAAATTGGACTGATCGCATCCAATTCACCAAAGCTAGTCGTGGCAGAAATCGTTTTTAAATATTAAATGTCTTGAAAATATCTTTCAAATAAAAAGAATTTGGCATCATGCTTAATTTTTTATGTGTTTTATTTCAATTTAAAGTTCTATCAGTCTAAAAAAAACACCCGATATTATTTTTCAGAGTTAATTCTTTCCGCAGAGATATGATACTGGCTTTCTGGCAAGATTTCCAGCAGGTGAGAGCTGTCACTGTCTAAATACAATATTATTGAAAAAAACACTGTGTGAAACAACCAGTACTGCTGCAGGAATTACGCAAGGTTTATAATAAAAAGTGACCAAGAAATCTAAGGCGCTCAGTTTGTTTATGAGTTTCTAAAATAAAGCTGATGTTTTGGATTTTTGTAACAAAAACCCATAATTTCCTTGCCAAAAGATATTTAAACAAAAAAACCATATTCCTTATCTCGATGTACGAACATAAATTTGATATATTAGAAATACCAACCAATTTTGCATATTCGAAAAATTTTACTTAACATTTATGGCAAGCCTTTAAATACTCAGCTTACATATCTAAGCTTCTGCATAAAATCTTAATTTGAATTCAAATTTTTATACCACTAAAGCCTCAACAAGAATTTAAAAAGGCACAAATGGAAAAGCACACAAAAGTGTGTCGTAAACTTTCGACCACCTAAGCGCATTAAATACTTTCCAATAATATCCTGCCAAAAGACAAGAAGAAAAGCGGCCACAACAAAGCGTAGCAAGCCATAGTATATCACTAACAATGCGCCTAAATGACTCGCATAAGCTTAACTTATCGGAAAAATGCAGAGAAAAATAAAATTAAAAAAATTAAAAAGTAAAAATGTGAGCACGAGAGTAAACCAAAAATTTCATCGCCAGAATGGCAGCAGAAGTACTACATAGATGCGAGTCTTATCGAAAGTATAGAAAAATTTTAAAGCCAGAAAAAGTAAAAGCAGGCCAAAAAAAGAGACACACATATGTATATCGAAAAAGTAGCTACGAGTACACGAAAATGAATATAAAAAAAAATGTGGACAATGTATTTGCTCCTAATTGCTATTGTCTTCAGTAAACGAGCCAAACAAATAAACTAATTGTGGACACACATGCGAACATGTATACAGTTGAATGGATATAAAGAATCTGGAAACTATTACATGCTTGGAGAAATGCTGGGGTTCTGTATATACAGGCACACTAAGGTGGTAAAAAAAAAAAAATTAAATTTGGAATTTTAATGATTCTTTTGCATTAAAAAATATAATACCCCTATTTTTTCATTATAAAATATTTAGATGTAGCTCAAATCGCTCAAAGATTCTATATAAAAAAAAAATTTTTTTTGGAAACAAAATAAAAAATCCAAAAAATTACCAATAGGAAAAATTAATATTAAAAAATATTTATATTGAATTAACCAATATAATACCAGTGGATATAATTTTTTTAAGTCTGTTGCAGAGATTGAACGCAATTTATTTTCAACGACTCCATACCATTCCCAAATTTATCTTTTCCCCATAAAAAAAGTCGGATCTTTGCGCGCTTTGAGCACCCTCTAGATTAGGTTAGCTTAGGTTAGAGCGGTTTCAATTGCCAACGGCATTTATCTCATTCTTGCCCTTAAAATGTGAGCCAACGAGTGCACTTTATATAGCACAGTTAGTCGAAAATGTTCGTTGAGTTTAGGTTGGCAAAACAATCCAAAAAGTACTTTCTGACTTCTGCGTATTCACCTTCTCTACGAGTGTAGTATTTAAACTGTCTTTACCGTAGGTTAGAGGAATGCCCACATCTTGAGCAGAATTTATCATGGATATTTCTATCCTTTTCCTTGCCAACTCGACACTCGAACTTATTAAGAATTCTTCTCCATGAAAAACACATGACCACTGTGAATGTGCGTCCATTGGAGTTAAGAGATTTAATAACAGTTTGGCTGTCAGAGTAAATAATGATAGGATGTTCTGAAGCGGCAGACGCTGTGAGCCAACGGATGGGATCCATTATGGCAGTTACCACTGCCTGAAAAACGCCACAGAAAGGTTTTAGGTTAATGCTAAATATTTGGAGGATCCATATTGTTGTGATCCCGTGATAAACCTAAAGCCTGCTGTTCTTTTGCATAGCACCAGCCACCAGAGCCCGTAGAAGAGAATGGATCTTACACCACATAGAATATACTACATGTGAACTTATTCCACATTTTTCGCTTTTAGCCGTCTTCCAGGCATGCTGGGCGGTAATGACCTTCCTGGAGGGGTCCTCTGTATATCGCTTCCAGTCAAGTTCTCTATCTAGAGAAAGAGTAAGGTACTTGACCGCAGTTGAAAGAGTGAGTTCCATCCCATTCAGTGAGGGCGCTTATAAAGAAGGGATTTCATTTTTCCCCGTGAAGAGTATCATCTCCGTGTTTGTAGCATTGGAGCTTAGTCCTGAGGGTTTTGTTTTTTGTTCTTACGATGAGGAAGCATCGAAATCCAGACTTCCCAAAAATCGTCGAGGTACCAATCGCCCTGGTACTACCGTCAACTATTTCGCTGGGAGGAGGTTTGGCCGTTACAGTCTGATGCAGTCCGTAGGAAGTTGCATCATCATCTGTTTCATATTGTCAGCAATTTTGTCCTTTCTCATCTTTAGCAACATACCCCGTATAAATGCCACTTTGGCCATGTGAGCAAATTGTAAACCCCTATTGAGACAATCTGAGTTGAGGGGATTACGAGCCACCCGATCGCTAAATTTCTTCTTGGGTAGGCGGTCCGAAAAAACAAAGCCACGCCATCTATGAGCTTCTCTAGGGCTTTTAAAAAAAATGATGAAAGACATATGAACCTGAAATCGTAAGGTTTCACATGAGAGGCCGTGCAGCCTTTGGTAAAAAAGCTACACTCGCTTTTGTCCTCTGGTGTAGGATATGGGTTATGGTTAGGCTGGTTGAAGAAAAATTGAGAGAGCAGAGGGCGCAGTGTGCCCTCAGCTGCTTGTTCTTGGGCGGGAAAGAATTCGTCAGATGTCGTAAATTTGCAGGATTGTAAAGACTTTATATACCATCTTACCTTATTATAATTTAGGATGTTCCTTAAAGAGTTGCCCAAGGAAGAGTAGGTCTTACAACCGGGCAAAGTGTTGGAGATGCCGTAAGAGCACCCCGTCGAATGAGTGTTCAAAAAGTATTTCCAACATTTCGGTACATATTGTTGTCCAGCCAACGTTAGACTTCTGGATAGGGATCATTGTTTAAAAATTTGTTTAAAGAACTTTTTGCAGCCTTTTGATTCGGAGTTTTCTCCCACTCTGTTGCAAAAGTTTGCCCATGGTTCGCGTTGTGGGTTTTTTATAGATATTTTGAAATTTTCGGGTGCATACTTGTAAGGTGACCAAAAGTGGTCCTGTTCCTGTTCGGTTGAAACGCCGTATGCTGTTTTCTCTTAGTTTTGTAATCTCCGAATTTCATTAATGATGTTTTCCCTTTGGGAAAGTACTTGGACAACTGGCCTTAAGGGGACCTCTAAATATTTTTTTCAACAAAAAAAAGTGGCATCTTGTTTTTACGACAACCCCTTGTAATTTTGGACCACCCTAATGCACAAACAACTTTAGCTACGCTTTTAAGTGGAGCATTTAATAAACTATGTATACATATAAAAAATAGTACATACCACATCGCTTTGTGCCCATTTTCTTAAATTTTTATTACCCTTCTTTTTTTCATATAAACTCTCTATAATCCAGCGGGAATCCATAAATTTCTAAGATTGCCAGTTCGGTAAAGTTCATTGTGGCATACGGCTTGGCCGAAATTAAAGCGCACAAACGAACAAAGCCACCTACCCACAGATATCGTTTGCTGCCACTGGGATAAGCACCTGGAAATCGTCGATGAAGGTAGAAAGAAAGAAGCCCTAGCGAAAATCGAAAGAGAAATTAACAAAATGAATGAGTCTGTTAAATACCGCCACATCAGGTCAGTATATTAAAAGTTTGCAATACTTAAGCGCCCACACATACAACAAACAAATACGTAACACAGACATACACACATACACTCAAATATCCAGCAGCTCAGCACAATTCCGCAAACCAGCAACCAAACAAGAGCGTTCACAACAAACTCAACGGAATAGTCATAGTCAATAGCACAACAACATTGGCGTCCGGTTTCCAGCTTCGATAGCTTCCTGGTTAGCTATGCGGTGAATGGCGTTATTTACGATTCTGTTTGGCAACATTTACACACACACACACCCCAACATACATGCATACATATATCACTACATTTATAGCTAACAGATCTAGCTGGGGCTATGCTGGATTTCGTGGTGTTTTTTTCTCGTGTATTTATGTGCAAAAGATATACGCGCGTTTGTATTTGGTATTTATTAATGGATTTGTGTTTGTGTGGGTGGCGGAAAAATTTAACATCAGTTAAGCTAATAATGAAGTGGAAATTGGCAATAAAGCAAATTTATTACCAACGATTAACGAATATGCCTGGGATTTGGCAATTAATATTCGCATTTGTTGCAAATCGGCCGAGTCAGCTAAAGGTGCGCCAGGCGCAGGGCTTTAAAGGTAAAATGCAGGCATTTATTAAAGTAATTTCTGGAAAATTTTCTTTAAAAAATTATAATTTTTTGTATTATTCCGAATGCGGGGTTGATATAATAAACAAAAGTAGCAGCTTATGAAAGAAATTTTGCTTTTTTATGTGTATGGGTTAATTTACATAAATACTTAATTCAGAAACAATAAGCACATCAAAAAGGCAATTACAGTTACCATAAATAATAATCGCAAATGCAAGACAAAAAAAAACACGCGTGCACCTAAGTGCGCGAACCAGAAATAAAACTTCTGTGTAATTAAAAAAGGAGAAATAGTGATAGAAATTAGTTGTAGCATTAATGGTAGAATTTAGTAAAAATGTAACAAAATCGTGGTAGAAATTAGTTGCAGCTGTACTAAAAATAGTGGTAGAAATTAATAAAAATAGTGGTAGAAATTAGTGGCAGCTTTACTGAATATAGTGAAAGAAATTAGGAAAAGTAGTGGTAGAAATTAGTAGTAGCATTAGTAAAAATAGTGGTAGAATTTATTGAAAATGTAGCAAAATAGTGGTAGAAATTAGTAGCAGCTGTACTAAAAATAGTGGTAGAAATTAGTAAAAATAGTGGTAGAATTTAGTAAAAAAGTGGTAGAAATAAGTAAAAATAGTGGTAGAAATGAACAAAATTAGTGGTAGAAACTAGTAAAAATAGTGGTAGAAATTAGTAAAAATAGTGGTAGAAATGAGTAGTAGAATTAGTAAAAATAGTGGTAGAATTTCGTAAAAATAGTGGTAGAAATAAGTAAAAATGGTGAAAGAAATTAATAAAATGAGTGGCAGAAACTAGTAAAAATAGTGGTAGAAACTGGTAAAAATAGTGGTAGAAAGTAGTAAAATAGTGGTAGAAATTAGTAAAAATAGTGGTAGAAAGTAATTCTCCTTCCGTCCGACTGCCCCATTATGCGCGCCTTCCCCCAACCTCAATGTTCTCGCTCAATGTTTTAAAAATAGTAAATTTGGTGAATTTATTAGGTGATTAGAACGAGGCGTTAATTAACATTATGAATGGTTTCTGCGTTTATTTGAATAAATTGAACATCTCCACTACGAATAAGTAAATATGTCTTTACAAAATAAATTTCGCCCCAATTTGTATATTGTATGTACATAATTATACGCATTCAATATATGTATATGCATGCAAATTAGTCATAACTCATTTGTAAAACATTGTTTAGAATTTTCTTCTCCAGAAAATTTGCCAACAATGTTCGTATTCTGCAATATTTCACTTTTACTGCTGTAAATTATAATTTTTAAGATAATTAGAATATCCGATTTTGAACTATCGACATTTTAATGGCATCTTACATTTATCATTTATTTATGAATGGCTGCTTATAATTCAACGATAGTTTCGAGTACTCTAATCATTAAGGGAATGTCGTTGCTATTCGTAGATAAATACATCAATCATTCTGTTTGTGGAATTGGGAAATTAACATTGTCATATTACCGTAAACAACATGGATTCATTTTCTTTCATTTAGTAGCTATGTGAGTGTGTATTTATGTAATACAAATTTTGTTCTTAATTTTGAGCTTATTCTGTGCTTGGAATAATTTACATAGTATACGAATCGAATATCATAAATCAAATACTGGATGCACGCATGTTAATTTGTAATTGACTTACTGAATATATGTACGTATAAATAATTATAAATATATTTATGTTTTAGAATAAATAAACATTATTTAAAGTTACTACATAGCACTGCAATAGCAATACAGGAGCTGGTTTACTTTATGGCTTAGATTTACTTGACAAATTTTGCAATGACCGGTATTGAGTACTTGGAGCGTTACACTAATTTAAAGTAACCTTTTTTTTGCATGGCGAGTAGCCACCTGTTAAAAAAAGTTACAGTCAATTAAATCACATATTCCGATGTAACGACTAGACAGATCTGGAAAAAATTTATCATAAATATATTGCTCGAAATATAGATTATCATAAAATCAATTTTTTACAGGGAGTTGCCAACTGTTAAAAAGGCTATATTCAATTAAAATAATGAATGAAATAAATAATATATTGCAATATGGATATCAAACGAAAGAGGCTCGATAAAGCCACATTTCCCAAATGTTTTGAAAGCAGGTTGCTACCTGCATAAACGTAACTTAATTTACATTAAAAAAATAAATAATATTATATTACAATATGAGTGCCAAAATAACAGTTTTAAGAAACCTTAATTTCAAAATTAGTTTTGAAGAGTGTTGCCACCTGTTAGAAAAATTAGGCAAACTTATAAGAGGTTAAATCAAATCCATTTAACATTATACGCAAGGGTCGATAAAGCTGCATTCCCCAAATATTTTTACAGAAGGTTGCCACTTGCTCATATGGCATTAAGCTAAATAAAAAAATAAACCAGATTTTCCATTACGAGTGTTAAACTTAAAATTTTGAGAATGCGAAATTACAAAAATAAGTTTGAAGATCACTGCCACCTGTTGCAATGTTTCAAAAATTAATAAAAATTATTATAAGCTAAATCAAATCCATTTAATATAATATGCATTCCTCTATAAAGCTTCACCTCCCAAATCCGTTAAAAAAAAGGTGACCACCTGTTTGTATGCAAATTAAGTTGGGTAACAAAAATAAACGGAATTTTACAAAATATACACCCAACTACTAAAAGTGTTAAGAAAACCCTAATTTCCAAAATATTTTGGGAGGGAGTTGGCACCTGTTTAAAAATCAATCAAAATTATATAATAGGTTAAGTCTAGCATTGAAATTTGGGTCTCACGCGAAATAGTTTGAAGAAATCTTAATCTTTGAAATACTTTTGGAGAGAGTTGCCAGCTGCTTGAAGGAGTAAATCAAATTTAATGATTAAGTTAAAGGTAGAATTGCGTAATGGGATTTAAAGGAGTAGGCTTCCAAAACTTAATTATAAAAATGGATTTAGGGAGTGTTACCACGTGTTTAAAAACAGTACTTTAATGTTCTGAAAAGAGAGAGTTTATACGAAAATATGTTTGTTGAGGGTTGCCACCTTTTGAAGACTGCTCATTTAAATAAACGGGTAGGGAACGGAAAACAGAAAGTTGGAAAATAGAAAACTTGCCAACAAGTTCACGTGTAGCATATGTCCCGGGTTCAAATCGTGGCCAAGGCAGGTGATATTCAAAATTATAGAAAATGTTGTTCTAATAGCGGTCGCCGCCCCGCGGCACACAATGAGTTCTCAAAAAAAGCCTTTTATTGCTGCTTCAGTTTCGTGGTCAAAAAATGGCCTAAGATAAAAAAACAGAATTCAATGAACCAACTGGCAAACATTCTGCGAAAACCACATCTGGAAATTACAAGGCTTAGATCACCCAGCCTTGGGTTAAGCGATCTTGTTGAAATTCCATTAACCCACTAACCCAAATAAACTTACTGCTTGAATTGTAAAGAACTAGCATGTAATCGACATCGGTGAGCACCAAGCGCCAAGGGCAGAGCAAGCTCAAAGCGAGACACAAAAATTATATATCTTCGAAGTAACATATGAAAGGCAAACTTTCAAATATATCTTTTTAAATAGAAACGAACAGACGAATGGAGCAAGTCTGTTCACTATGCAATGTCAAACCAAACTGAATATAAATCAAGTAACAGGTGTCAAAAATATCAACTCTGAAAAAAGTATTGCCTCATGGAAAGCCACACGTCTAAAAAAACCACCCTTTACTATCTTCTGTCGTTTCTTGGTTTCTCAATCATTTGAGTAATTCACAAGGTGGCATAATGTGATATAAATCGTAAAAAATCAAATTTTAGATTTCAAATGTTAAGTTTTTGGATTGCATTGAAATAAATAATTAAAACTAAGCAATTTTGTGACTTATGACACATTAGGACACTTTGCGAATCACTCAATTATATTTAATAAGAAATATAAGGAAATATTTATACATTATTATTAGCAGCACCATTCTGTTTGTCGTTGGATTTATACCAAGTAATTTAAATAAAAAATGTTCGTTATTACTACGGATATTTCTTTTTTTTTTCTCACTTAAGTTATTAATGCTCACCTTTTTAATTCCTGGTTTGTATTTGCTTAATTTGTTAATGCTAATTTTTTAAGCTTTCTACTTCATGCTTTTAACGGTTCATGCTGTGAAGGGGGAAACCCCACAAGGCTATACTTAGCACCAGAAATTAAAGATATGGATTGGAGGGTATCTCCACTGCCATCTGGTCTGCGTTTCCTCATGATTAAAGCGCTGCCAGGGCGATTTGTTAATTTGTTGCGGAATAGCAGCATTTCCATTTACTCCGAAAGTTAAATGATGACACAAACAATTTTTTAGATTTGGCATAAGCCACTCTAATTTAAATCTTGGTGTTGTTCTTCGAACTTCTTGCCACGATGTCTGAACAGAAAGAGACTGACACTCGGCCGGGATATGTATATGCCCTTTGTTCTTTATTTTATAATTTGCTTTTACACCTGTTTTGTGGTTGTCAAGTTGCCAGAGAACTTAGCGAAATTATTTTTTGTCATTTGCGTTTCCTTGATTGTGCAACTGTCTAAATTAGATGGCTCTAATGTGCTATGATTTAAGTTTGAAGTAAAAACAAAAACCTACTCGATATTGCCAAGAAAGGTAGAGGAAAAATAATAATCCTATTACTACAAGCAAAGAACGTAGATTGCAAAGAAGTTGCATGGCATTTTATTTCTCGTCCCATTTCAACAAAAGTCAAATTAACGCTGGTGTGGTGAAATCGAGCGAGACATTCTGTTAGAGGAACGGTAGGAGTTATACAACTCCTTTGGTGTTCAGTGGTAAAATGTAGTTGGAAATAGCTTGGAAATCCAATATTATTACTTCAAATTTTGTATTAATAATATGAAGTTTTCTCGTGACAAGGAAGGTCGCATTCATATAATTTAAATACCAGTTCAAAAACTACGACGTGCTGCCAAAAAAGAAGAGAGCTTGACAACAAATAGGCTACCTTTCGTTACTTTAATCCTCACAAACTAAATTCGCAAACTATTCATTGACCTTTAAATTGATATATGTGTTCTCCGACCTTGTGGGTAGATTTCTACCCATATTGGGATTTCAGTTATTTTGTACGAAAAATTTGAAAGCACTGAATCGTTCGTATATTATTTATTGTAAAAAACAAATTTTGCATAACGTTTAGGTTGGTTTTTTACAAAAGCAAAATATAAGCCCTGTTTTTTGTTCTTTTTTATGCTCTCCTTGTAACAACCTTCAGATTTGGACAAAAGTCCTTTCTGATTTCTGGTACTTACACCTTAGAACGTTTAGCTGGTTGGGGAACAATAGGAGAAAGATATTTTTAGTTTTGATGGTGATATTGTTGATGATGATGGCTTTTGATTTGCTAGAATTCTACACATAAGGAGGTAAAACCCAGAGTTGCCCTTAAAATCGCCTTGTCCATTACTTAGTTCTAAAAAGCAATTAATTTCGTTCAAAAATAGACAAAGTCAATGAGTTTCAGCTCGATTGAGACTTTTTTATTAGATATATTTTATTTTAATGTTCAATTACGGGTAGAATTCTACCCAAAGCCTTACGAATGTTAATACATACGTAGACGAATCGGCTTGGTCTGTTGGCGAGTGAGTCCATATCATCTCTTCATTCCTTTCCGGCATGAAAATCAAAGGTATTTTACGATAAATTCGGCATACAATTTTATAAAAAGATTACAAAAAAAAGCCCCACTGGCATTTTTGTAAACCTTCAATTCTAAAGTGACTTAAAAATACTTTTCGTGTATTGCCCGAAATAACTAATATGAGAATTACGAATAATGGTTATATACTCGTAGTTATAAATTCGTGACATTACAAAGCATCTGCGCAATCAACATGATGCGGAAGCGATGCGAAGAAGCTAAAAACGCTAATTTTCCCAACGATGGCAAGAGGAGATGGTGTATCGGATGTTGCCGGCATACCAGTGCAAATATTTTTGTTGTTATTATTCTTCCTTCTCGCCCATATTATTGCTGCTATCCAACATTGGATACTGTTGTTATTTGTGTTGCCAAAGAAGCAGCAGCAGCAACAACAGCAACAGCAACAGCAGCATTGGCATTGGCTGACAACATTCCAATCACTGCCAACACCGGAGCTAGCTAGCAACAGGAGTTGCCTCGAGCGCCGCTTAGTTTGCCTTTAAAATCGCATACCATAGAATACTGAGCATTGCTTTAGCGCGTTAGACATATCTAGATACTACGAAACAGGTAGCACAAAATTTATGCATAAAACGTGTGGTGCTTCATTAAGCACTGAAGGAGCACAAGGGAAAATTGTTGACTGCGATGGAGAAGAAATAAATAGTGATGAGCACCTTGGGCGCTAATGGGTGGTGGGGGAAAGCGTCAGTGCCTGAGAACGTTGACAGCGACAGTAAAAGACGCTAAAGGCTGGTTCGTTGCAGCACAGGGAACTATGGGTGTCTATAAGTTACCTGATGGGAAATATGTTGATTAGTTGGAGCGCAGCAATGAATAGTTCCCGATTCACGTTCCTTTTTTTCCTCATCAATATACTTATCTTCTCCTAGCAGGACGATATCTTGAGGAAAGTAGATCGATACTATTTCTTTCTGAAAGCATAATAAATACCACACTTAAAAATTTCAACGCTTTTTAGAGTTATCAATTTTTTGATAGGGAAGCGATAGAGAGAGTACAAGCTTCCCTACTGTGTTGAAAAACAAGCGAGAGCTCATATTTCCATCAAGCAGTTATATATCTTTGAATTCATTAGCATTTTGGGTCTGTTTTGCTTAAACAAATTGGGTTTTTGATCTGTTCGAGGATGTTTGAAGAACGGAAGTAAGAATGTATGTTTTGGCATAATGGATTCTATTACTTCGAGCAATAAACGACAAGGCGGTAATGATAATGATAATGAGGCTAGTTTGGCTTAAATGGGCTGCTTGTAGAGAGCTTACTCGGTGGCCACAAGGCTCATTGTGATACACAGGAAGGAATTTCTCCCCACAGCTTATCTTTAGCCGTTCTTAGCCGATTTTTTGGTAAATCCCAACAGGACCTAATTCGTCCAGGTCTCCGAAGGAATGGTCCCCCGAAGCAATGAGTTCTTAATATAATCTACTTCCTCCTAGTTCCTGCTGCTCCTGCAGTAGTCGTTAAGCGGGTCTCCAAATCTGGCGGCCATGTGGGGAAGGGGAATTTCCCCATAAATATTTATGTAAGAAGCTTGGCACGCGGTTTGGGAAATCTTTGCAGACTACGTGTTCTACGCTCAGTGAGTGCCACCCACACTGAACGCCCTACCTTGCATATTTCCAGACATTAGAGCTTTCGAAGAACGTCGAAAGACTTTATACAGCAAAGGAGCAAGGACCATCATGCCTATAAATTCTCCCGTTCTGCAAATAGAATCTGTGTGCTTCCGTCAATGAAAGTTGCTAGGTATAAATTCCACATCCTGTCCCTATATCCGTTTTAGAGCCATCCGGGAAGATCGGAAACTAGTCGGAGTTTAGTGACGTGCCAGATTCTCACTCACTTTTGTCGAGGAAACGAACCTTAAAGTTGTGACCAAAGTCGAGTTCCCGATCTGATAGTTACGTCTGTCGCGTTCCACTCTCAATAGTTTTATGATGAAGGCCCCTGTTCGTTGACCGCAGACTTTTAGACGCCCTAAATCTTAAAGCGCTCTTGACTGGTGAGCATCTCAAATAAATGTGTACAGGTAGCAGCTCCAGGAGTGTGTCCTGCACCGTTTCAGCCATCAAGGGTACCGCTGCCGTTACGTACAGACATGACATCCTTATTCGACTAATTAGCATTATACAGCTGTCTATTATCTATATATTGTCATATCGTTTTTTACGCAGGAACTGTTGAGGAGGATCAATGAGGGACTGATTAATCGAAAGTCATAGCTCTGCGGCCTGCTTTCTCCGATTTGGGCATGAGAATTTACCTCACTCCAGAGCATTGGTATATATATCAAAGAGGGGCTTGAGTTGTAGATATCGCTTATGCAGGGGAGTATGGAATTGGTTGGATCTGATATCCCATGCTACCTGCTTTTCTTCTAATAGTGTCTGAAGGTACGGAGTCGGCCATCTCTTCTACGATTTCACATTAATGAAAGTGTACGTCCATTAAGAGTTCTAGTGTCTCAAGACTGCTCTCTGATATTGAAAATGATAATGATAATGATAATGATAATGATAATGATAATGATAATGCTAATGATAATGATAATGATAATGATAATGATAATGATAATGATATTGATAATGATAATGATAATGATAATGATAATGATAAAGATAATGATAATGATAATGATAATGATATTGATAATGATAATGATAATGATAATGATAATGATAATGATAATGATAATGATAATGATAATGATAATGATAATGATAATGATAATGATAATAATAATGATAATGATAATGATAATGATAATGATAATGATATTGATAATGATAATGATAATGATGATGATAATGATAATGATAATGATAGTGATAATGATAATGATAATGATAATGATAATGATAATGATAATGATAACGATAATGATAATGATAATGATAATGATAATGATAATGATAATGATAATGATAATGATAATGATAATGATAATGATAATGATAAAGATAATGATAATGATAATGATAATGATAATGATAATGATAATGATAATGATAATGATAATGATAAAGATAATGATAATGATAATGATAATGATAATGATAATGATAATGATAATGATAATGATAATGATAATGCTAATGATAATGATAATGATAATGATAATGATAATGATAATAATAATGATAATGATAATGATAATGATAATGATAATGATAATGATAATGATAATGATAATGATAATGATAATGATAATGATAATGATAATGATAATGATAATGATAATGATAATGATAATGATAATGATAATGATAATGATAGTGATAATGATAATGATAATGATAATGATAATGATAATGATAATGACAATGAACATTTTACTGCGCCATTTTTCTATCGATCACCAAAATCTGTCGTTACAATGTTTCCTGCAGGGCCCGCCAGGATACGTATGTATATACTATATATCTGCTTTTACATACATATATGTTTTTTTGCTGGAAATATATTTTACTTTAGTCACGAGTTACATCATTTGTAAACTTCTTTACGGAAGTGTATAATGTAAACAAATATGATTACTCGCCGTGCTCTTGCCTATGCGCGCCTCTGAGGGCTATGCCACGTTGTCAGCTTCGTAAGCCTTCTTGGATCAGCCTGTCAACTTGCGACGCTGACGTTTAGAAATTTGCAATACAGAAAAAAAAACAACAAACAGAAAACAACAACTAAGGATGCCAACATAAAAAGAAGTTTCACAATTAATCAAAAGATATGCCTCAGCAGCCGTGCTTGCTTTTAATGCTGCCACTGTCAGTCGGTCTTGCAACGCCAGCGTGGAAAGCTAGATTGGTAGTCAGCTACTGAATGCCTCCTATACCCTTTTTAATGTGCGCTAATATTTTAAGTTTATTTTGCTACATACATACCATATATATTTAACAACGCTACATACATATATAAATAATAAATACAAGCACGCACATATTTCACTTGTCTTCAGATTTTGTTTGAGTTGTCGCAACTATTTCGTTTTTGTGTTGCTGCTGGTGCTTCTACTGCATCTTAAAATCATCGTTAATTTAATGCACGCTCTACACGCATATATGTATATATTTTTTTTGCATCTATGTATGTATGGTTGTGTATGTAGATATATCGTTAGAGAAGGATGTAAGTCAAACTATACGAGCACAACGCATTTATTGCAAGAGAAATGATGCAATTTCTTTGAAACTGCCACAAGCGTACTTAAAGCATATCCTGATAAATGCAACCAGTCACATCTGTGCATGCGAATGTTTGTATCCGCCTTTTATCCCTGCACTTATGCTCGCACAGAGCACACACATACGATTTTTATTTTAAAACAAGTAACGCATTGCTTATGAGAGGATGCGTGAGTAATTGTGAAATTTTAGTGCATGAGTTAAAGAAGGGTTTATTAAGACATCCTTCAGTTGAAGCTCGCAATAGCGCAATTAATTTGTAGCTTACAAATAGTAGTAGTGTAATTGCGGGGAATATGATTTTGTGGCGGAATCAGGGATATAAGTAGGTACCAAATTGTTTAACAAAAAAAAATCGATTAAGGTATGTCGATAACTCGGATAAGTATTGAGATATTTTAACGAAACCAAAAGTGAATATCTCTGCCGACTCCATAAAGTGATAGAGTTAAATGTGGTGGTAGTCGTTAGTAGTAAGTTGACTAAGTACAAATAGAAGTATGTACTGAGTACATCTACGTAGTACACACCCTGCCAGCCACGACCAGAAAACTGGCTAAAAAAAAAGTAGATAATTTTGTAAAGGCAACGCTATCGAGCGCATTAAGCTTCCACGTAACGAAAAAACTATAAGTGATATTCTCTGATTTGCCTCGCCAGCCTGCGCAGGGCTTGCTTTCTTTTTTTTCACTGAATTTTCTCCGTTTTTACAAAATTTGCGGATAACTTTTTCTTTTTTCTCTCTCGCACATTCGAACTTCGAACGGTGAAAAAGTAGGTATCACGGATGTTAGACCAATGGAAAATTGATTGATGTGTTTTTGCAGTGGTTTCTAACAAATTGGCGTAAAAAAAATAAGCTTTTAAATTGACAAGTCTTTATATTAGAATTTTTATTTATTGTTCAGAGATCGAAAATTGCAAACCAACTTTTTCAAATGATCTTATTGGGCTTATCCGTCTTAGTAACTTCGATAAATAAGTTAAAGAAATTCTGTTCGAGTTCTTTGTTTGAAAGTTAAGCTTTTAGATATTTGGAGGTCAACATTTCTAATTATAGTTTTCGAATGAAATAAGTCACTGTGGAAACAAAGTATAGTAAGTATTTGCGACACCGGCTGAGTCGAACTTCGAAATTCCTCCGGGAAAATTTTGCAGAAATTTTTAGTTAAATGAACTTTCTCTCTGAAAAAATTAAGTACTATTTTTTTTTTAATTTTTAATTCTTATGTTTTAAAATATATAGTTATTAACCAATTTACAAATATATTTAAAATAATTTTTATTGCACAAAAATAGTAATGATTTTCTTTCAATTTTTAACTCTTATGTTTTTAAATATATAATTATTAGCCAATATACAAGTATATTTAAAATATGTTTCATTGAAAATTTAAAAAAAATTGTAAAAATTTTTAGTAGGTACAATTTTTTTTTTTTTTTTGATAAATTTTTTTCTGACATTCGGCACAATTTCGAAAAAGTTAATTTAATATCATCGAAAATGGCACTGAAGATGGCACAACGCCGAAACCGGTTTGTCGCCAAACCAAATTCGATAAGGAATGGCGGAAAATCGTTTCGATATACATCACCTTTTCACCCTGCCAACAGAAGATCAAATTGAAATAATTTATCCCCCCTGATTTTAATCATAACGCACGGCATACAATGAAAAGTTCGGTAGAAAAAACACAAACTAGCCTGATATCATATTCTTAAATAAAAAGTTTACTCTATTTAAAATTCTTAATTAAAACTTCTGCCAGACTGTTGTCGGGACTACATACCTAAATGCTAAGTATATCCCACTCATACAATTTTTGCAATTTTTGTAAATTTGTTTAATTCTTACACAGCACAAGTCAAAAATTATGTGTAAAGCATAATTTTATTTAACGTTTTTATTTAACTCATATTTGCACAATCAAAAAAGCTACTTAAAACTTCAAAAAAGTATGTAGTAATTTAAATTTTTGTTCAAATTAAACTTGACAACAATTTTAAACTTGCCCAAATGCTCCACTCCGACTTTTCTCCAACCCCAGCCCAAAGTTTAATGTATCTATTGACTGAACTTGAAACAAATGTTGTTGAACAATTAAAAAGTTCAGATTCTCATTAATTTTGTAACAAGCTGTAAGTTATTTTCCACCAATAGAAACAGCAACACGCGACCATCAATATAAAATCAAAAAAAAAAAAAATAAAAAAATAAATAAAACTTTAAGCAAAATAACAGCGAAAGAAATACGAAATGCAACATAAACAAAAACAGTTCAATAAAAACGATACTTTCAAACAATATCTATCTAAGTATGTACTAAAAAACAAAAAAAACAACTTGAGTCGCATTTAAATTACCTCTTTAGAGTACTTTCGTTAGCAATTAAGTCGTAGGGAATGGTAAATGTCAATAAATTTGAAACCATCATGGCAGACAACACAAAAAAGCAACAGAGCAACAAAAAAAAACAAAAAAATACACACAAAGTCAAGAATATGCAAAAAAAAGAAGAGAAAAACAAAGAGCAATATTGTTGTTTGGCTTGTAAGTTATGCTTAAATATTGTTAGCACGTTTATTATACTACTGTTGTCTTGCTAAAGCAACAACTAAATATATGAAGTAAAGGAAGGCATATTAAATTCGCTGACAAATCAACCATATTATGTATCAGATATTTTAAAGGCGTAGGTAATGAAAAAAAGATAGCTTATTTTGTTTGGAGGACAAAAGGGATACCTAATGCAAACAAAATTACATTCAAGTTATTCAAAATTAATTTTGTCAAGTTGCTTCTCAGACCGTTCAGATGGCGAAGCTCTCAAATTTCTATTTTACTCACCATTTGTCAAACTCCCATAGTAGTTTTGCGGTGCTTTAAAAAATGAAATAAAGATCGCCTGTCTGGGTTCTATTTTCACGAGTAGAGATCCAAAATAATAATTACTTTAAAGCTGGGGTTTTTAAAAAGTCATTCTAATTTTGACAAGTATTATAAAAGTATTTTGACAATAATCATGAGTGGGAAAAAACTTCTTAAGCTATCGATATTTATTATTTTGAGACTTATGTTACGCAAGGCTCTTCCTAATAATTATCAGTGAGAGCAATTTTTAAAATTAACAGTAACTAGTATTTTGAGACTAAAAAAGTCTTTGTCTATAAAAGTCTTTGTATAATAATTATCAGCGACATATATCTTTTAAGTCTTGTAAAGACTTTTATTTTGAGACTTATATTATAAAAGTCTTTGCATAATAATTATGGGCTCTATTCTCACGAACAGAGATTTAAAATAATAATTATTCTACCGTTGAGTTTGAAAAAAGTTATCCTTATTTCGATAAGTATTATAAAAGTCTTTTGATAAAAACAATGAGTGAGAAAAAAGTTCTTAAGTTATCGATATATATTTTTTTGAGACTTATATTACGCAAGGCTCTTCCTAATAATTATGAGTGAGAGCAATGTTTAAAATCAATATTAACTTTTATTTTGAGAGATATATTATAAAAGTCTTTGTATAATAATTATCAGCGAGATATATTTTTTAAGTCTTGCAAAGACTTTTATTTTGATACATATATTATAAAAGTCTTTGCATAATAATTATGGGTTCTATTCTCACGAGCAGATGTCCAAAACAATAAATATTTTACCGTTCAGTTTTAAAACAGTTATTCGAATCTTGATAAGTTTTATATAATAATTATGAGTGAGAACATTTTTTTTAAGCTATTGATATTGATTATTTTGAGACTTTTATTACGCAAGGCTCTTCCTACTATTTATGAGTGAGGACAATTTTTAAAACAAACAATAACTATTATTTTAAAAGTCTTTGCATAACAATTATGAGTAAGACAACTTTTTTTAAATCTCAAGAGGCGAAACTAAATTATTGATTAACTTTTACCTTTTTCATTTCTTGCAGTTATGCTTCTGTTCACGAGTCTTTTTGCTTTTCAGTTTTAATATTTTGCACTCGGGTTTTTTCCGGCTGCCATTTTAGCGAACTATCTCTGTTTAGGTCAGCCAAGCCTATAAGTCGTTTGACAAATCCGGATCAACTTCAAGCCGCAGAGTTGGCCTGCACCTGCTTTGCTAAAAGTGGACAATGACTCCAAAGCTTGTCCAGAATTTAATTCGGACAACAGATGAAGTCAGCTTAAAAACTTTTCAGGTCTTTAGTGTCATAGAGAGTGGTCTACCTACGGCCGCTCTGGTCTAAAATTCATTGCTAAATTGTTAAGTACGCCGGTGTCAATGAACTCTCACCAATACCCACTTCCTGCTCCTAACACCGTGGAGGGCTAACCAGCAGCACTTGATGCCTCGTACCATCTGTTCCGTGGTTCAGACCATAGCATACCGGAATGAGACTTCAATCACATGAATGGGCGACTACCTCGATTTTTGGTGTAGCAATAAATAAAAAGCATCATGTGGAGACCTTTGCTATCGCTTGCACAGATATACATACCCATAATCATCTCGATCGAAAGACCTGCTGGCATTGCCTCCGCGATCCATTGAAACTTTATCAACTAAAAAGAAACTGACTGAGTTGATTTCGTCGAATTTACTGAGAGCGATTTGGTACTCTTCCCACACGAAAATATATTCGTGTTACTAAATATAATTTTCGTACTGCCGCCGTGACTAGAGCTGTTTGCTTCATTTTGAGCGTCGAACCAAGTGTTCTCTGGCTAACTCCGAACACCCATTTGGGAGTTAGTTAGCTGGTAAGTTAAAGTGAGATGGTGAAGATTGTGGAGTCGCTCCGACGGATTCGGCGTCCGACTTGCAGGATGCGGCTCGTTATATAAAAGCGTTTAAAATTAAGAATTATCCAGAAACTAATTGTGTCCGGTTTCCGCCACGCACATCTGCCAACGATAATACTCAACAAGCCTCAGATGAGGCCACCCTAATCTGATAAGAACCACATCAAATTTTACGTGAACTATTATTTGTGCCACACACCTGGAATGTCCGGAACTTTAATTCCCCGCCATCCAAGACACGCAATGCTAATCGCAATAGCGCGACTAAATCCCAACAAAGTCGATGGCACTAACGGCTTTCTGCTAAGCTATTCATTTGATGAATATGTTCGAAAAATTAATTGAAGTTTAATTGCACCCCAGGCTGATGCCCAAAATCAACGAACTGATTGAACGTTATAAGTGTGGCTGCAGACCTAATAAATTTACCATCGAACAGTTATTAGGGAAACGTCAAATAATGGAAAATACCCGGTATTTATTTGTAGACTAATTCATCCTCCGACAGCACGAGAAGAAGATGTCTGAATTTGGTATCCCAGCGACACTAATACGGCTATTTAAAATGAGGTTGAGCAACACCTCCAGCTCCGTCCGTCATGAGGAGCCTCCTGAGGTCCTTAGTCGAGAGAGAGATTCCCAAATGGGGGTTTTGACCTTTACATCTTTGCGACGGCGAATACCTCATGCGATGGAACAATGACCTGCATGAGCTTTATAAATTTAGCGGAGAATATATGTAGCTACATAGGTCATGTTGTACATAAAAAAGAAAATGCTCCAGCCCTGAATGTATTCCACGCTTTACCCATTGAAGGTGGCAGAGGAAAAGGAAGGAATTCTGTAAGATGTAAGGATCAGGAGGAGACATCTCACTTTGTATCGGAAATGACTGACGTGCTTTGTTGAAATTGGCCAAAATCGCCTAGTAGGTTATAGAGTCAATTAAGACTTGCTCTATTTATCATTGATGTAACTTTCTTACCTGGCCAGTTGCACGTCAAGCTAGTTATCAGATTCTTGAATATTTTGAATAAAGATACATTTATAAAGCAACTATTTTTCTTTAGATAGAGCGGACACGCCCTTAATAGGACGTAGTAGCCTTTCTTGGTATGCCTTTTAACTTTACCTCGGTCCAAAGTAGGTCTCTGGTTGCTAAGCAATTTAGTTAGGATATAGAAAACATTTTACGAGAGTATAACTAAGTACATCCACTCTGAATTAGGAATTTGTGCAATGACTGTGGAAATATTGCTGAGCTCGGATAAAAAGCGTATACATACATATATATATATGGTATAGGTGTATTTCCAGTATGTATTTACATATCATAGCTGTGTTCATTCGAAACAAAATTTGTATGTAAATATATCCATTCACAATCCTTTTTACTTCAATTTCCTCATAAAATGTTGATTTAGTGCTTTCGGTTCAATTTACTATTCCAAAGCAACCTAAATTGCAAGGTTTGCAAGAGAACATAGTGTCTATGTATGAGTGTGTGTGTGTGTTAGTGTTTGCAAATACACTATTTTATATTTTTGTCTCTGATTTAGGTAAATCTAATAAACAAATGCTCTAGAAACGACCATTAAAACGCTCACTGCAACTGCCTATAAACGTAAATACAAATATATTCTCTCAAGTCAACAAAGCACACATACAAAAGGGTGATCCAAAAGCAGTGATATTGTTAGTACCACTATTTAAAAAAATTGTGAAAGCTCGCTAGTTGTGAGTAAAAAAAAAACGTATGCTCTCCTTGTAAACAATATTAATTTAAATAACACTAAGATGGAGAAAAAGAAGCCCGAACCAGCCGCCTAAAAAAAGGTGGACGCAGACTTGGTAAAAAGATTATAGGACTCTGCACCTCTATATGCTGGAGTAAATTCCAGGAAAAACTTCAAAAGAAGGCGAGCATCGTGAAAGGCAGTCTTTCAGAGAAAATTTGAAAAAAAATCTAAGTTCTAGAGCTGGTTGACCGAAAAGTAAACATCAAGCATTTAGTCGAGATTAAACGGATCTCTGATAGTAATACCCAGGAGATTCTCACGCAAGATTTTCTCATCAACACGATGTCGATGCGTCTGTTACCCACTAGCTCACAAAGTCGAAGGTGTAATCGTTCCCATTCGTGTAAAGGGGGTTGAATTACTTGAGAGCAATCACTAAATTCGCTGGACCTCTCCTCCATAGCATTGTTTTTATTCTTTCATACCTTAAGCAGCAGGTCAGATGGGAGACATTTGAATGCAATAACGGTGCGACGGCGCTGTGGAAAATCCAGAAAATATATATTTGTTTTGCGAAGAGAACTCGCGCACTAGAAAATAGTTGTACCAAATGTGCTGAGATTTTGGGAGATTATGTTGAAAAATTATTCATCTTCAGACCCGCAAACATTCTGCTTGTCATTCAACGATTATCACAATTTTTGAATCACCCCTCATCTAGCATACAATAATTAAGGGAGCTGCGTTGTTTGCGTTGTGCTACTACACCTTTGCAATACTCACTGCTACTAAATCAGCATTTTATTTCAGTTCATTAGAAATGTATCCGTTTTCATAAATCCATAAATAAAGCAAAGCTTCAGCTTATGAATTCTGCATACTCAATCGAAATAACGGAAAAGCAATTTATTATTCCTGTAAATTGTGAGATTTGGCAAAAATTGTATGCAATTGGTATCGAAGATTCATTTTGTCTATGCTAGCTGTTTAGTGAATCTACGAAAATGTTTGATTAATTTGTAGTTCAAATAATGAGTATAAATTCCAAATTTTCGGTTGATTTCACTCAATTGACCTCTTCTTCCCGAATGTCTGTTTGGGAGTCAGCTAACGCCAGAACAAGATATGCAGCGTCTAATCATCAGAAAGTGTGGCCTCCGACCTGTAGCCCAAATGCCCAAGGGCCTGGTTGTGCGTTGTCTGGGTCATGCATGCCATGTAAAAAAAAATAACATTCAATGAAAGCCCCAACAAGCTTCGGATGATATCTAATTTTTTTTTTGATGAAGAACACAGGCAATGTACTACGATTTGGGGGCATGCGGCTGGAATGTCTGAAGGGAGACTAAGGGCAGGTATTACTGCTATCACAGGAAATAAAATAGACTGGACAAAGAAAGAAAACCAGCAGAGCTTGCGATGTCCAATATAGCAGTGGGGGAAATGAGAAAATAAAGAATTCGATTAATAATAAAGCCGAAGAATGACAATCCGATGCTGAGTAAAAACTGCCTGTGAATTTTCCCCACTTTTCCATTTCACATATTATGCAAAAACATTTATGAAGACCTTTTCCTCTTTCCTTCTTTCATATTCGATTTGAAGCTCGAAGAAAATAGGCATCTCGAATATCAGTAAGAGGAAAAATTGGTTGATGTGTTTTGAAAGCGAATTAATGTAAGAAGAATAAAAATTTTCTTAATAGACAAGTCTTCAAATTACATTTATTTATTTATTGTTCAGAGGTTGAAAACTACAAACAAATTATATTTACTTATTTATTGTTCAGAGGTTGAAAACTGCAAACAAATTTCTTAAAACGATTTTATCGCTCTTAGTACCTACGATAACTAAGTTAAACAACTTCTGCTCGAGTTCTTTTTTTACAGGTTACGTTTAGGCGGAGGAGAACAGTTTTTTTCGCTTCATTTCTAATTATAATTTAGAAGTCTCTGCAGATATAATAAAAGCAAATCTTATAAGAGTAAATTAAGTTAATTATTTGGAACACCGGTTGAATCGAACTTGAAATTGGAACCAGAAGTTGGGTTAACTTTTTCTCTGGAAACTTCAAATTTTTATTTTAATTTTTAATTCTTATAGCTAAAAACAGTTAGTTATAAAGTAATTGGGAATTATGAACAATTAAATTATTTTTTTACCGATAATTAAAAAAAATAAAAAAATAATAATTTTAAATTTTTTCTAATTCTTCAAAACAACCTAGTCCGGGACGTCCAAACTTTGGCGGACCATAAAAAATATCGAACTAAGTAATGTTGTTTTAGGTAAAAATTCGTGTACGCGAAACAGCTGTTTGGATTTTTGTTGGTAGTGGAATGCAATCCTACAACTAATAACACTTGATGCATTTTTTTTCGCGCAGAGGCTCTCATTGCAATTATTAAAATTCTGTATTTTTCAAAAAAAAATTTTGGCATTAGCAAAACCAAAATTGTTCATAACACGAATATTATATAACCCAGGAAGTTGAACAAAATTTTTGCAAGTTTTCCTTCTATAATTTTGTTTAAGAATTTACCACATTTTTGACAGTAATTGAAAAGTTTCAAGGAATAAGTTTTGATTCAAGTTTAAACCGCGATTTGTTTAGCAAACAATTAAAAAAATATAACGAGTTTGGATTACGTGAAATTAATTGGCAAGTTATTTCACTCTAGTCGGCATGACGTTTGGCGCTCTACCAAAATTCTCACAATCCTTCAAGATGAGCGGTGTGAAGCGAATTGATCTTAAATTCTTCGAATAAAAACTCTCGTGTGACGTGTGAATTCATTGGCCTTAACCTTTCATAACTGCATTATTAATATCTACTCATTCTTACTTTTGTTTTACGTATTTTGTTTTTTTTTTTCATATTTACCTGGTTTCGATTCTTTGAACAGAGAAGGAAGTATTTCAATTTCTTAAAATATCAATTCAGTATGTAAAATACCTACGGAAACCAGCAAATGATAAGCGGAAAAGCGATATTTATACAAATTCGTACGTACGTGCATACGTACACAAATACATAGTAATTTATGAAAGGAAAACGTGTAAAATTTCCTTCTGAATTGCAACGAGACATTTGGCAATAAATGAAAAATAGCGAAGCGCAACACATACACCGAATACTTAATGCTTACAAATGACGTACACCGACTATTTTGTTGTAGGAGGATATGCATACTGGTAGTGCAGAAAATGCAAGCGATAAGGAAATAAAATATAGTGTAGTATTCTGGCTAGAGTGAACCACCGATAATGCGAACAAACCGTTAGAGTGAACATCATAACTTTTATATTGACTACTCCAGAGAGGGAACAATTCTGAGTCTCTATAGAGTGAACACATCTTAAGGAACTGTAAAGTTCATATCAGAGCGAATTGTAGAATGTAAAGCGAAGAGGGATCTACCCCCGACTCTGCCCTATAGATCATTTGTATAAATTTGATATTCACTACAAAAAATTTCAGAGTTAAATAGTGCATGGGATGGTTGCCAAGTTTCTGTAAACAAAATAATATTTTACTTTTAATAACACTGAAGGCCTTTTAAATACAAGTCAGTTAATTTCGTGTTCAGACCTCTAAACATTTTTTTTCAATTGTATTCTAGTCTGTAAGATTTTGTAATCATAGACTCAATAAACATTAAATTGAATCGAATATATTTTTAAGGCAGATTTAACAATCATTTTGGCTTAGTGCCCTGACACAAACAGCTGTGATAGCAAAAAGAACGCTAGAGAAAGATAAAATTATATAAGGAAACATGTTGCAAAAGAAGATATTTCAGAGTTCCTTTAAATTTTACTGTGTGCTTTTTAAAGCTTGGGATAAAGTTAATGCAAGCGTTATAGAAAAATGTAGCAAACCGGTTTAGATAATTATCGATTTCGTATATAGAATCCAGTAGCACTGCTGATGATGAAAACTTGCCATCCATTATCCTTACTCCGGCAAAAATTGGATCAAGAAAGTTATGCGTAGAGACACGAATTTCGAGTGGTACGATACTAAATATATCGACACTTCTGGTATTCGTATTCAATACCGCAAGTTTCTACTCGATACTTGTAAATCGATATTTTTTTTGAAATCGAGTACTGGACCTCCAATTTTGTGTCGCATTTATGCAGAAAATAATTTGGAAAACAATACGAGTCCTAACCGTGAAAAAAACGTAGGCTACATTTCTTTTCAAACATTTATTTTTATTACAGAAATGCTCCCATAAAATTTTGAAGAATTTTGAAACGTTTTTGTTAATATTTTTCCGCAATTAGGGCGCAATTTTATGGATGTAACAATCAGGCGGAATAAAGAAATGATCAAAGAGTGTAAGGCCCGTCTCCAAGCGAAATATTAGTGAAATAAAACGATGGCCCCGAAATAGTAAAGTTTTTGAAACTGGTGTCTTCAAATGCGCTATGTCAAACTAACGACCTAATTCTTAGTTGTGCAAACATTTCCTAAGACAAAAAGACTGCGGTTTAGATGAAAATTCGTTTTTAATTTTGTAGAGATATTTTGGGTATAGATTCTTTGCAATTCGATATGTCTGGGTTTCTAGGCTTTTAGTACCATATCGATACATACTTTTTGGCCCGATATCGTGTCCTCCGATATGAAACGTTGCAGATGTAGTGCTATAAAAAATAAGAATTAGGTAAACTGCATGTGTATTGAATTTTTGTTTTTAGCCCAACAGGGACGATAACATTTTTTTTTAGTAGAAGAGGAAATTTTAAAGAATTATAAATGTTGCTAAAATCTAGTAAAAAAAATTAATTCTGTGGTCCTCCTCTATCAGATAATGGTACAATGGCCTTTGTAAATACGGTAATGCAAATACCTACAGAGTATAGGTTTACATTTACATTTACATTCAACGTGGATATATGTATATCGAAAATTGCTAGTTGGGTTTGCCTTTTAAAAACTGAAAAAGTATATTTGGAAGAACTTTAACATATTTACCTTTAAATGACCCATCTTAGGTCTCAGCTTCCAAATTTTGTCTTCATAACCATCAGGCGCAACCAGATTAGGTTCGAATTTTAAGTTAGTTCGTTGCGTAAGCCTTCCGAGCTGTTCCAGTAGATCTTCACATTAACAGCGGCGTTACAAGTCGGTTATTAGGAGTATACCAATGGATGTGCGCAATTCTGTAGAATTGTAAATATGTATTAAAGGTCAAAAAATGAGGAAATTGATATTCAGCGTAGGTCGTTCAAATTTCGTTTATGTTATACATTGAACGTTGAAAAATTCAAAACGTGAGGTTGCAAGCCACGACAACCAATGTAGTTTGCTTCCAAAAATAAAGCCATTGTATAACTTCTCTACTGCTTTAACCAATTGAACAAAGTTGCCTTATTCGCCAAAAGAAATAGGGTTCTTCAGACGGGGTTTCCCCTACACTTATTTGCCTGTTGAATACAGGCGCTGTGAGAATATTATCATTAGATTACTGTTGTTATATTCTCCTTGGTAGTTTGTGCGCCTAATGGACTACGGGCATTTTGATTTCACATACTCGTAAAACAGCTGTTACACATTATGGGATCCAGCACCTAGGAGACCTGCCAGTGCTATTTCAATATTTCACTCTACGTCCCATAAATCCATCGTTGAAGCAGATTCCACATGCTCACACATTTCTTAGGCAAAACATCACCTTATCTCACTTTGTTCAACTGATTTCGACGTACCCTGTCAAAAACTCCACCATCGTCTTCGTTGGCATCGCCTTCGCCACTTAACTGTCGATCTTCATTAGGTGGAGCGAAATAAATTCCGTCTATTAGTTGGCAAAAGGTTATGCCATTGTCGTCTAGCTCATCCAAATAGTTTGCATGTGTGAATTTAACTTAAGGTTTATGTAATAATTTATGGAATATGTTTACAATGATACTTACCCTCTTCCAGTTCACATTTTGTGACTTTGTTCCGTTACAAAAAATCCGATTTCACAATTTTAATAAAAGATTTGGTTTCTGATTGGAAAACTTGAACCTCCCAAACAGACGTTTGGGTTTTATAAACAGGGCTCGGAATATCCATCGAGATTGCACTGTACCTACGGGCGCACATTTTCTGGTGAAGATGAGTAAAACCGGCGAAGCAAAAGCAAAATAGGAAAGTTTTACATATCACTTCAACAAATAGAAGAGACCTCCGTAAAAGCGTAACACAAGTAGCACCTGCCATACAACAGCCGTCACAGTTACTCGTATACTCCACGTACAAGCAACAATCGTCGTCGGACAGCCATAAATGATGAATGGAATAAGTAGAGGGGGGCGCGGTAGAGCGATGTTGGCCGGCTGGCTGTTATTGGAGATAAAACAAAAAGAAGAAACAAGCAAAAAAAATAGCAAAAAACAAAAAGGATGCTAGCGACGACTACTGCCTGGATCTTTTGCTGATTTTATTGTGTCAGCGAAAATTGCGCTGACGCAGGAAAAATCGAATTTGCAGAAATCAAATACAATGTGAGTGCATGTAAACACCGGCAGTAGCAGCAGTAACATTGGTGGTAGCAAAAATCGCTATGTACAGTTACTGCCATGCCATGACATCACTTCAATGATTACCACGGCAGCTCTTCTCGATTGACAACAACTCGCATTCGCATTCGCAGTCGCAGTCTCGCACAGCTAGCTGCTGCCCAGCCCTGCTGTGATGTAAATCACTACTCTCCACCTACAGCCATCTGCTGGCGACAGCAAAAGTCGCAAACGACAGTTATTACATGCTGTTGTTGCATTATCGGAAATATATCGCCAACATTATTGCAAGTTTGTTTTTTTTTTTTTGCTCTGAGTTTTACGGCTGCTGCTGCTGCTGCGACACGTTGATGTTGTTCAATTTCAATAGTGTTATTGATTCGAGCACAAACTGCAGTTATGCGTAGGTCTACAGTGAAGTTGAAGATCGTTTCATATCAAATAGTTTGGTTTACTTCGAGAATGTGTCGTTACCATGTAGTGAAAATCCAAACTGGTAAACAAAAATACTGATACTGGTTCATGAATGGGTATTAATGGATCTGGAGCTGAACCAGGAGAAAACTAAATACATACTTCCTGTCATCAAATACGCAGTCAGCGTATTCGATCTTCGCTCCCGCGTTACTGTTGGCCGTTAAAATTTGGACAAAGTGGAGGCCTTGTTTATGTGGAAACCAGCATTAACAGCAACACTGCTGTCCGCCTCGAAATCCAACGAAGAATCTCGCTTGCCAACAAGTGCACTTTGGGCAGAGTAGGCAACTAGGCAGTAAAGCCGTCTCTCGACGAACCAAAACCACTCTATATAAGTCTCTCATATTGGCCGTGCTATTGAGAGGCGCAGAAGCATAAACGCTGACAACATCGGATGAGATGACTCCTGGTGTGTTCGAGAGAAAGATTCTCCGAGAGACTTATGGACGCTGAGCTGTATGAGCTTTACCGCGGCAGAGACATTGCAGTCATGTATCTGCTAAATATCACCAACTCGATGCCCTACGTGAGTTTACAAGTTCCTCTCCACAGGGGTTTCCAACGAAGTGGAGGCTTTGCCTTCCTCTACCATGTATATCGTTGAGTAATTCTTCCATTCGTACTTTATAATATAGTCGCTGTATCTTAATTCGTTAAGCTAGGTCTATATCGCAGTAAAACTCACACAGCTTATCATGGCAAGGTCCGCCGGAGTGAACGACAGTATATGGCGACGAAGTTTCGCTTCCACCACAAACCCAGCGGTCACTAGTTTAGAAAAAGGAAGAATAATAAGATAAAAATGGGGTGAAGAAAGACTCAAATATTTATCGAAAGCGGCACTGTTTTGAATGCCAAGAGCTATGTTTTCATTTCAAAGCTCAGGTGTTACCAGATTGCCTTAGAGAAAAAGGTAAATAATAGAGAAATGTCATCGAAAACCAGTTAGTAAAATGAAACATTGTCTGGACGGCCATGTTAAATATTAAAAACATCTGCTGAAAACAACTCCCGAAAACTACTTGTTTTCATTGCGGTGTGAACATGGTGTAAGTTCGAATTTCGAACTGATTCAGCGTCAAATGGTATGATTCTGATGTAGACGCAGACTAATTTCGCCATTTTAAAAACACCAGCCGGATAGATAGAATACGAAATGGGGTGGCTGAGCAACTGTAAGTGAGCTAGTTAAGATCCAGTAAGTTTCACTACTGGGCAAATACACTTCTATGTACTTAGTGTCTATTCTTTTTCTAATGCAATGCACCGTCGTCAATACTCGGAAGTACTAATCAAATTGTCACAATTTTCATTACTATTTTACGCGAAGATATTTGCTTATGTCAAGTAACTCGGGCCAAGTAGCAAGTGTTGTTGAGATTACATATATTCTTCTCGTTGTACGTACTATAGAAATGTTGTCATACAACTGACTAACATAATTTTCGAAGTTGGCGAAGTTACGAACTGTTTTGTACACACACTTACAGTTTTGTCAATACAAGTGTAATGGGACATATTGTTCAAATCTTTTGTCTTGTAGCGTAATAGCAATACTCATCACTAATAGATATTTTGCCGTAGTATAATCGATTTTGAGACAAGTTTGTATTCGCATGTCAATAGCCTAAAAAAATGGCCTAATTTTACGGTAATTTTAATACATAAGTTACTATAATCAACACTGAAGAAAGGGTAAGGTGGAAATTTGCCTAATTTGATTAAGTTAATATTTTAGCCCCACTAAATGGGTTGTATAGCGGTTGAATAAGCTTTTCACTCGAAATTCACTTCGTTCCTATGCTCTCAAACTTTAGTGAAAAAAATGTATTTTATGTATTTCTATAGAAACAGAGAGAAAGGTATTGCTAATTCACCTCTTGTTGTTGAGCGTACCCTGAAGGCGAGCTATTCCGACGAGGTCGGGACCTAGGGAAAGGATGGTTAAGCTCCTCTATAAAACATGTGTTTAGGTAATTACTGCCGTACGGAGAATCTCCACAAAATATCGAGTTTGATTCAGGATAGGTAAGCACTGAGTTTACGACTAGAGCTAGAGAAGCGGCAAGCTCGTTCGTAAGTTCAATAATATACCTTCTAACATGCCTGGAAGGCGGTAACCGTCAGTGAGAGACTTGAACCCAAACTTAGCCACCAACCGTCAAAGTACCAATCCTCCTGTTACTACCATCAAGTATTTCGTCGGGAGTTGGTTTGAGCACTAAGCGCTACTTACGTTACAGGGTGATGCAGTCCGTATGAAGTTGCATCATCATCTGTTTATCTTCATATTATCGGCAATTTTACCACTTTTGCAACTCAAGCAATATTCCCCTTATCAACCCCAGTTTGGTTATCTAAGCATATTGTATAGCACTATTTGGGTAATCGGAATGAACGGAATGAACGGCATTTCGAGATAAGCAGGCGATAGGAAAGATCTGGCTTCAAAGCCGCCGTGCCTCGGTGAAAGAAATACAGTGGGCTGGCGATCTTTTAAAGCCGCGGAGCTTAGGCGGTTGAGTTTGATTTTGGAAAGGTAAGAGTGGAGTTTGATACAATATCCATATCCCAGATAGTCTCTTGATTGCAATAGCAACATTCACGGGATGACAGTTTGAGAATATGGTGATTTTCTCTCTATTAATGCGGCTCGCCTGTCTGTGCACTATTCGATTCAGCGGTAGGCTCGTCCATAAATCCAATAAATATTATACCTTCTAACAGCTAACAGCTAGCTGCTAAGCATAATATTAGGCTAGGTTGTTTTTTTTTTGTTTTTTTTACGTGATTCCAAAAACTGTAAGTAAGTTGATTCATGATAAATAACCTCATTTTATCTTAATTTATTGCCAGATTTTACAAGTTGAAATTACTTAGTTCCGTAGCTATTTGCTCATAAATTATGATAGTGTGTACGGGCCTTACAACTTCTGCTTTAATCAAAAACGTAGCAAATTTGGCGTTGAACTTTTTGACGGTATCACTTTAAGTGAAATTCCGCCGATAGATCTTCTCGACTCCTACTTCTAAGGTTGTACCTATTTGCTGAGCTTTCCGAAGCTGTTGCTCATAACCCGCGACCGCGCGAGTGGAAGACTTTCATCTCCGTTCACTACAGGGCTTAGGTAAAGTCTGCAAAAAGAAAAAAAGTTTAATTTTTTCCCTCATAAAATGCATTACCCTACCATGTGTGTGTATGTGTGTGTAAATATGAATGTGTATTTGTGTGTTAATGTAGTCGAACAATAAGTAACAAGAAAGTGAGAATATTTATATGTATCCATGTTTGTACGTGCATATTAATGAAATCTACTTATATTATATAAGCCTCCAAGGACATTAGAATAACGCACTCCCTTGCGGCAAAGCAACACAAATATAACCCGTTTATAATCCAGCTGCATAATAAAATACAAACAAACACAACAAAAACAACATGTCGCATAACAGCAGTGAAATCAACGCCATTAATGCATTTAACTAATACGCTGCTGGTGTTTAAAAATACATTAACATTTTAAAGGTTCACAAGGAGGCTCAATTACTCTATATAACTAAAAACACACACACACACACACACACCCACATGCGCGTACACAGGATTAACAAAAGCATACCCTGTCGGAAAAGAACAGACAGTCTAAGAAGTTTACCAATTTAAAAAGTAGCTGGAATTCGACTGCTTTGAATTAAATGCATGTTAAATTAATTTTTTGATCTAAATGCATAAAATATGCTATGGGTTTTATTACAATTTTTCTGTGGTAAAATATATTTTCGACAAATTATGTGTTCTTTATAAAAAAGTAATTAGTTTTAATA
This sequence comes from Anomoia purmunda, assembly GCA_951828415.1. Classification (NCBI taxonomy): domain Eukaryota; kingdom Metazoa; phylum Arthropoda; class Insecta; order Diptera; family Tephritidae; genus Anomoia; species Anomoia purmunda. Next base: position 8,584,368 of record OX639994.1, read on the forward strand.
ACACTGTGGAACAAACTCAGGTTAGCAAAAGTTAGGTCGATTTTGAGAGTGAGGGATGAAAATAGAGGCTAAATTAGAAGACCCGTATCGCGGCGTTTGATTATGTTAGTTTGAATTTTTTTTTAATCGACCTTCGAACTTTGCAGTCAAATGCCGATTTTCAGCATATTGTTTATATGGTTTTTTGGCTATAACTCGTCGAATAATTGATATTTTTTCAATCTGTTAAAGCCAAATTATTGCTAGAGACCTGTGCAACAATTAAAACTTAAACAAAAAATTTAATTAGAAAATTTTTGTAGTGCTTATGAAGCGAAATGTTTGACATTTTTTTTTCATGCTTTTTGAATATATTTTCCACAAAACTAAGTTTTTTTTTGCTTTCTGCTTGATCTATAATACGCTTCTCAGTTTTTTCAATAAATTTCATTTGAAAAGAAAACAATCATAATACAAAACTTGCGTTTTCCAGCTTAATATTAATTTACTTCTCATTTCTTATGTACCAATTTTTTCAGTGTTAGTTGTGAAGAAACATTGAAAAAGAAATTATAAAAATATGGAAAAAAATATAATTTTGAAATGATAGTTATGAAAAGTTTTAAGTAAAAAAATTAAACTAATTAAATTAATGAATTGACCAGTTGACGTTTAGCAGGCGGCTGTGGATCAACATCACTGATCTCTCTAATATCTTGGTCATCATCATCATCATCAGAAAGGTCGATAATTTCGTCCTACAGATATTCTGGAATTTAACTTTTGTCTTCCCCTTTTTCCTCGTCTTCCTGTTTTTCAAAGGTGTTTTTATACCACCAACAAATTTCAGCGAGTATTGCATCTGGAGATTTCTTTCCTCTGTACCAAGTAAGCCAACTCTTTTTAAGTCTGGAAAGGCGGAACTATTTCTATACCCAAAATAGTACCGAACTGGCCCAGAAGTAGTCTTGAACTGGTGCCGAATTTATTTCGAAGTTGTCTTGCATCAGCCCCGAGCTAACTCCGGAATGGTTCGAGAAACTTTCATCCTTTAAGACTTACAAATTTTTTCCGGACTCTTAATGAGAAGACTTTGATAATATAAATCTAAAAATAAAAGTCTTTAAAAACTATAAATGTTTAACCCGCTGATAACATTATTAAAAAAGACTGTTATCTTGTTTTCTGCATTTTTTTTTAGAATTTTTACGAAAATTTTAATATCAAAATTTAAAAAAATGTTTCACTATGACCAGCTTTAACTTAGCTTGCTTTTAACCAATCTCTAGGTTTCTATCGTTAAAAACATATTTCGATTGTATTAATTTTTAGCAATACAAAATTGTTAATGAGCAGATACCCAAAAAAAAAAAACAAAACACAAAAATATCGTCACCTCAAAACCCTACCCATGCAAAAAATTTTAAAAATGTGTTTTTGAGTTTAGTAGGTACATACTAAACTCACCTTTAACAGAATTTTTTGCGATTGAATATTTTAGAGATTTGATGCTCGAAATTGTGGTGTCATTATTTTGACTAGCATTTACTTGCGGTTGGCTTGCTTCGGCGATGATTTCGTTGTCACCATTTAGCAAAGTGGAAACATTTTCGTTCCACAATTTGAGTATGCTTTGGATATCAGTCACGAGGTCGCCGTTCTTGTTCTCTCTGTAATTTGCCCCGGTCCCGTAAGTCGCCGCATCTTTTGGTAAAATTTTCCGGCCTTTTTCCTGTCCTGGCTAGAAACTCAACAGCTCTTCACACTCATGTTTTTCGGTGTCTCTCTTCTTATTGCGAATAATACGTCTCTTCCTTTCTCACCTCCCGGTAGCGTTGGACGTCGCAGCGTGGCCCTTAAGCAGCATCTTTACTTTCCGTAGCGGCGTAGCATTTCTCCTCGTACCAGTTGTTTCTTCGGGGTTGCTGAAGGCTAATTCGGATTAAGTGAATCCTAATTTGTTGTTGGAAATCCACGACGTAATCAAACAATGCCGAAATTAGGATGTCTCCTTCCTTTGCATTCCACGCTGTATATTTCCATTAACCTAATAATATAATTTTAGTTACTTCTTTGTTTAGATGGCAACCCTATCCAAGGCACTTTCAAAATAAATTAAACCTTTCTTAAAACTCTTTCGTTTTAGAGCCATACTTCAATATTTGATTTAACTTAACACAATTTCAGTTAATTTTTTTAACAGGTGGCAACCCTATCCAAAAGTAATTTTGAAATTAAGTTTCCATAACTCTTTTAGTTGGCACTCATATTGTAATATAATATCATTTCTTGTTTTAATGTAACTTAATTTTCATTTTCATAGGTGGCAACCTTTTATCAAAACATTTGGTAATAAAGCTTTATTAAGCCTCTTTCATTTACTCCCCATATTGCAATATTTGATATCATTCATTCCTTTAATTGAATTTAATATTTTAAGCAGGTGGCAACTACCTTTATAAAAATCAAGCCTATGGTAGCCGCCATATTTGACTACACGTGTAAAGTCTTTTATTCAGATCTATTCAGTTCTTCTCCATAAAATATAGTTTATACTATAATGTAGGGTTAGCACGCAGGTGAGAAAGTAGTAACGATTAGACTAGTTTTAAAATAGTTTGAAAAAACAACGAAATTTTAAATAATTGAATCTAAAAGCATTTCATTGCAGCTGAAAAAAAAAATAGCTTTGATGCCGAGTCAGTTAATTGGCTTGCTCCTGGGGCATTGGTAAGAGAGTACTTTTTAAACTGTTTTTAAAGTAATTCTTTCATTTCCGACAGGGGTGCCAACTACACTTAGACCAGCCACAGTGGGGCACACCTGCAAATTTGCATATGTATGTACATATGTAGAATATGTAACTCTCATACGCTAAGAAGTGGCTTTGGGTCCCCAACATTGTTACTTGCACATACAGACACCCATACATCCATACATCCATATGCCTGCTTGTTGGTTTGGTTGCCACTGTTGCTACCTAACTAAAGTATGGAATTTAATTACGGGACCATTAAGTGCAAATTTACCGCAGGAAATTAAAAGATCCCTTTTCATTTTAACTACAAGTGGTATGTGTGGGCGTTCTCGCTGACACTGATGGGCTAACTAACGATCGGTATGGCAAAGGCGAGATGTGTTAAGTGGGAGTGGGAGCAGGAGTAGCGGTGAGTAGTGGTGTGTTGGTCGTTGATGCTGGTGGTGGTGGTTTTGTTCCTGGTGGCAATTTCATGGTTGAGTAAACCAGTTAGTGAGATGAAAGTAAAAGCCAGCTTGCGGTTGCTGTTGCGGTTAGTAGGTAACGCCTAACGTCTAGTACTCGTTCTATTCGCCGTTTTCTGTTGCCGCTCGTGTGATAGCGGCTTTCTTGGTTTAATTAGACTTCATGACCATTTATGCTTTCACTTAACTTATTCCCAACTTTCATACATACATAGGTGTACCTGTTTTTATGCATTTTTGTATTTAATGTTGCTTATTAAGGAACAATTTTACAATCGCGCACAACGCCATATATTCGCTTGAATGCTTTATTGAAAAAAATTAATACGACTCGTTTGCATATATGTATATATAGAATTATTTACTCCGATTTATATTCAAGTAGAACGTACATAGAATCAACTATTCTGAGTACGTTTAATTTTGTATTTATGTAAAAGAAACTAACCAAATTAGGCGGAGTCCAATTGCGCTGATATCCAAACTTCTCTGTTCGTCCTTCTGCGGCCGTCACTTGGATCACTTGGTGTTGCCTACGCATAGGTTTATGACTTTTATGGTCGCTTGACTATCAGAGAAGACGAATACCTCGGTCCTCGCCCTGGGTGTTTTGTCTAGGCATCGAGTGGCCTTCTGGATAGCCAGCACCTCCGCCATTTATACCCTGCAGTGGTCAGGAAGCCGGAACGATGTTTCAAGTTTTAGGTCTGGGTATAAAACTCCTCCTACTACCTTTTCGTCGAGTTTAAAGCGACAAGGCCTTGGGTTCCAGTTTTGGTGTATTGGTATCGGAATTTTATAGTTTCTAGTGAAAGTATTTGATGCTATGTAATGGTCTGTAATAGCAGGTATAGGGTGGGGCGCCAATGTCCCTAAAATTTTTGAGCGATTGGATGTACCATGTATCTAGGAGTCTGCCTACTTGAACTCCAGGAACTGAAGTCAGATTCTTACCCATTGCAAACGCTTCAAGAAACATATTGTTCTATTTTTTGAGAATACGAAGAACGAAGGGACCCGAATACTGTGTGTAATTTAATATAGGAAATTTAGGCAACAAAAGCTTTCAAGTTCAGTTCACTTTCAGCACTTTAAGGAATCAAAGTTTTGATGATAAAACTCCTCACGGCGTAGGGCTTCACACTGAATATTTCAGGCTTAGGCGTTCGATATTTTAATCCCACTAAAAAGGTTAAAAGACTGTAGAGATAGTTTGGGTTGATGCTGCTGCCTTTATTCGCGATATTTGACCTTATCCACAGTTTGCATGATGATATCGGGACTCCTGTCTTTTTGAGAGGCGTTATTTACATAGTTACATCCACTAAAAATGCAGTTTATTTGGCTTCGAAATCAGTGAAAGTCTGTATGCACTCGAGCGCTGTTATCGACCTCTTATTACCATGAGCTCCGCTTGGTACTCGTTTCAGTGCGCGTGAATTCCACTGGCACTCATCTATCTATTCTTGGCCCATCAGTATACATAGATAGCAGTCGAGGTTCAAAACTAGTTTTTCTTCTCACTCAGTCCTGAAAGCGATGCGCGTAGAGAGCCCGTTTTCAAAGGTGAAAGGCGGTCCTGCTTTGTCTGTGCCCCGGAAATTCGAAGGGCAATAGTCGAGCATCTTCGTGATCGAATTAAATTCAATGGCATTACAGCTAGCTAGATATTTCCCATACAAATAGGTGGCTAATAATAATAATATAATTATTTGGCGCTTACATCAAGTAGCTCAAGGCTTGGTCGAATTCCTCCAAGAATTTGTGTTGTTCGTCTAGATGTTGAGGGAGTTACAGTTGTACGCCAATTCCGAATGGCAAATGACACTCGCGAGAAGTTTTTTCTTGGCATAAATACGCCGGGAAGTTTGTCATTAGCCGCCGATGGGGAAAACGCTATTAGAAAAGGCTTTTCTAAAATTTTTTGCTCCAGGCGAGATTTGAACCCAGATACAACGGATGGGTGCGTTTATGCTACACACGTGGCTACGGCGTAGATATTTGGATAGAATTAAAACTGACAGGTAATGTCCATTCTATTAGTAGCTAAATCAAAAGTAAGTGAGAGAATATAATATATTTTCTCGTTCCTACTATTTAATTCTGTTCTTCCAGCAAGAAGTTATGGAATAAAGTATAGCGATATGAGCTTGACCCAGTATTTCCTGTTTACCAAGCTTCCTAAGCTCATTCCGTTTAAGGTGTGAGAAAATTATAGGCAATATTGCCTATATGCTATTTGTTTCTTGCTTAAAAATAAAGCTATACATTTTTACTCCTATTTCTTTATTGAAATCTCAATACTTGCCCTTCAAATATTTGAAATCTCTTACAGCATGTTAACGGAAATGAAATTTTCATCCTCTAGTTTCCATGTTTGGGAAGGTCTGTAATTATTTCATTTCTATTAAAAATGATTACAACCGGTCGTATGCATTGCCACAGTCGTCAAACCGGTGAAGCGAAATGAAAGCCAAGCAAAACACGTTTTAATGGTCTCTAAAAACGTGCTGTTGGCCAGCGGAATGCCATGAATTCTGGAAGCGAAATGCAAGCGGGATATAGGGAAACAGTGGGGGTGTAACAACTTGTTGTACGTAAGTACTTAATATATGTAGATGTGCATAAAATAGCGAGCGTAATATCAGGCGAGGATATACCGGCAGTCATTTGGTAACGTTGTGGGGGGGGCGGCGGGTTGCCAGCAGAAACGGGAAAATAGCAACAGCAGCTGGTCATTGCGAACGCAACAGGACACAAATGGTTTTTATTGCAGCGCAGCCATAAAAATCATCGACCAAACGAGCGGGAAATACGTCTTTTGAAGAATTTAAAAAAAAGCAACTAAAATATAGTAAAATTTAAAATAAAAAAAAAACAAACATAGAGCGGAATAAAAAGCAAAGCAGGAAGTAAAAATGTAAAATAAAACGAAAAGTCGTAAAACTTTTAAAATATACATTCATACTATATAAAACGTAGATACATCCATGTATAAAGAATATAGCTGAGCGAAAAGCGCATTTAAATGCTGATTTTATGTTTGAAAAAATAAAAAAAACGCAGTCGACTAAAATTTAGCTCAGCAGATCCGTTCAAATTACTGCACGCGCTTGTAAATGTTTTTTTTTTTTATTTTTTATTTTTAGCTATGAATGTATCTATTTATGTTGATTTAATAGTTTCAGCATTAAATTCAGTTAGGTTTTGTTATTTGCAAACAATTTTTTTTAGCGCCAGTTGCTTTGGCTTGCAATTGAACTTAAATTAGTATGTTTGACTTTTGCTGCACTGTTTTATTAACTCACAAGCACATCGATTGCTGCTAAACATCAAATCCGTTTAAATCACTTAACACGATATAAATGCAAAATAAACAGAAACGTTTCAATGCTTACAAAAAAATTTTAGCCACAATATGCAGGAAGTGCAACAAGCAAAATTTTAATAAAGACCGTTTATTTCACAATAATAAATAATACTTTTTGTCAATAGGTTTGACTCTTATGACTCTTTGGAACTTAACTTATTATTAGCAGAGCAAAGAAATGATGACTTTTAAGCAAAATCAGCGCATTTTATTTTCTTTGGTCGCAAGTATTAACCGCTTGCTCTATTCCTGAATCCAATGCAGCTCGAGATTCGAAGATTTTGTGGAAAAGGAATCGCTGAGCCCCGAATAGCTACGAATTTAAATTGAAAATTCAAAGAGCTCAATTGGCTTTCGTACATTTTTAACTAACCTAACGGAAGTTTTCAGGAAGCTCATTCAGACCCGGTCAAAAAAAAAAGTTTACAAACTACCGTGGTATCTAAGGGTCTAAAGAAGTTAAAAAAAAACTTAGCATCCAGTTTTATAGAGCTAACATAGCCTATTTTAATATCGTTGTTTATCAAAACTATTCGGAACATTTGAGGGATTTTAATTAATTAATGTCAAGCGGAACCCAGAATCATTTTGGAGTTTCATAAAATCAAAGAAATCGGTCTCAGATATTACAACATTAATCTTTCGCAATAATAAAAGTTCATATTCCATGAGCCCATTTTATTGTAACCGACTTGCAAAAAGAACGCTCCAACTCGGCTCAAATTTCCTATATTTGCAAAAGTAACAGGGTTTCATGAAACATGGGATTTATTTCGTGCTATTTAAAAACGGAAATTACCAAATTTCTTTTTGATTTAGTTATATATTCTAGCATACTATGCAAATAAAAACGATTAAGGTTTTAAATCTAAATTTCCCATGTACCATCTTAGGGTTAATTCACAATAGCACTGTTTTTTCACTTCCCAATACTACACCTCAGGTCGGATGTCATTTAACCGAGTTGACTCAACTCGCATATTTTTCCGAGTTAGTGTTGTTGCTATTTCATGCTATTCTTATTCTACCTAGTGTTTTTTGCCAACTAGATTACAGAGAATTGGGCCAAATATTGATTCAATTATTGACTTTGACACGTTAAGTTCTAACGTTGGAAGACGTTGGTCCTAGGGAGTATGAGAGCTGTTAAAATTTCTACAAAGCTGGATAATGACGGTATATTTGGTTTCGCGATAAAAATATGCGATAGTTCCTTATCCTAATCTCTTTCTTTGGTCTTTAATAAATCCCTGTCTAGTTGTGAAATTATTGAGCAATTCAAAATTTCGTTTATTACACCTGCACATAAGAGTGGAAACAAAAACAAAATTTTACATTATAAACCAATCTCTAAACTTACCGCAGTTTCAAAGTTTTTTGAATTATCTATCATACATAAATTATATTTTGAACATGGATTGGATGGACTTCAATAGCAGCTGTGGAAAATGCTAGATCCTATACTTCCGTTGCGTCGTCCGATATTCCACAAGGAAGTATTCTAGGTCGATATTGTTTATTTTGTTTATTAATGATATTTTTATATACCCACCAAATGTTTTACTTCTATATGCCGATGAATTAAAAATAAGACATATTTTACATACCCAAATGTTATTCATTTCAACCGAATAGTGCTCTCTTCCGAATTTAAGTTCTTCCCCTCTAGTTTCTTTGATAATAGTAATGTCTCTGTTAGGAACAAACGAACATTACATTTGCATTTATATATATATATATATATGTGTGTGTGCATGTGTATACAGATATATGTATATAAGAAGATTTACAAATCATCATTGGTATTAAGTTTCTAAAAAATGGTAAATTTAATTTCTAAAATGATTCTTCTAGCTTCACAGAAATATCGATTTGATTTATAAATTACAATTTCCTTGCAATACTTCCTGCCCTGCTTTACATCAATTTCTATTCAGTTATGTATGACCTAAAAACTTAACTTGCCTTACATAATTCGATATTTATCACTATCTAAACAAATTGAGTTATAATTTACTCATCTTACACTAACCCAATCTATTCAAATCTCGGGAGATGGTAAAATTTTGTATTCTTTACTTAAAAACCCATCACCGCTAGCGAATTTGAAACTTTGTGGGTGTGTTTTAAATAAAAACAATTGATATCAAGTGGGATACTCGCTCAACTTTGTCTATCCCAACGGTCAGATGTAGGGATAAATGCTAATATTTTTAAAATCAAAAATTGCTTATCAATACAGTACGAAATAAATATATTCGTACCGCTCTGCGTATTTATATGGGTACTTGTAAGTAGATAGTGAATATAATAACTGCAAAACTAGTAGTAGCTAGTAGCAGTAGGACTTAGTAAAAATAAGAGTGGTAATTAGTAGTAGCATTAATGAAAATAGAAGTAGCAAAAAAATAAAAACAGTAGTAAAATTTATAAAAGTAGTAGTGGAAAGTATTAGTAGCATTAATAAAGTTAGTAGTGTAAACTAGTAGCAGAATAAATAACTAGAAGTTGCGTTAATAAAAATAGTAGATGAAATTAGTAAAAATAGTAACAGAAATCAATAGTAGAAATTAGTAAAAGTATTAGTAGAAAATAGTAGTAACATTAGTGAAGTTTGTAGTGTAAATAAGTAGAATTAGTAGTAGCACAAATAATTAGTTGTTGCATTAACAAAAGTAGTAGTAGAAATAAGTAAAAATAGTAGTAGTGATTAGTAGTAGCATTAGAAAAATAAAAGTAGGAGGAAGTAGTAGCATTGGTAAAGTCAGTAGTGTAAATTAGTGGTAGCATAAATAATTAGAAGTTGCATAAATAAAAATAATAGTAGAAATTAGTAAAAATAGTAGTAGGAATTTTAAAAAAATAGTAGTAAATTAGTAAAAATAGTAGTAGCAATACTAAATATAGTAGCATAAATTAGCAAAAAATAGTAGTAGCTAATCGGTATATTAGCAGTAGTAGTAGTAGAAGTTGCAGTTGTAGTAGTAGATTTGGAAATGGTATTTTCATAAAAAAAGTTATTATAATAAAATACAATCAAAACTTGTAAATTTGAGAAAGTGCTATAGTTACGATATGCACTATATTTAAAGACAAACACAAATAGTGTGAACCCGTGTATGGTCAGAGCGTTTGGCGTAGGTGGTCTTTTTGCGTTTGCTACTAGGAATTTCGTTTCTATTTTAATTGGCTGAGTTGTGGATTTTTTTTCCATATTTTTAGTTTCGTTTTATTTTACGAGCCTAAGGCATACAGCGTTATGATTTATTATAATTTTATTCAAGTGCATGTAACCTCTTGCTGCCAGCCCATTAAAATGAAAACCAGATACCGAATATGGCTGTATTAAAATATATTCATATGCTTCTGTACTCACACACACGCACACACACACACACATCTGCATATGTATAAGTGGACATATGCTTATACTATATACGCACACAAAAACATTAACACATTTACATACAGACACAGATAGTTCGGCATCAAAAAGGATAGGCAGCGAAAATTGTGTGAATTCACGCGGCAAATATGGACAGCGAACACGGATAGCTCATCAACCACAGTCGCACGGCAATGTGCCTACCCGCTCGGAAAAATAGAATTACTTTAAAAGAAATTTGAAAAAAAAAACGTTTTTTATCAACTACGAGTGGTTGAAACTCTTTCTTCTCCCCTGTATTTAAAACAATTCCACCACTATTTCGAATATCAATTCTTGAACGTACTTTGAGTGTCGATTTTTCTTGGGTATCACAAATCAATTCTGTTACTTATAAAATCGATCTTTGGTGGATGCATCTTCTTTGAAAAGTTTGCTAATATATTTTCAAATATTCAGAATTCTTTACTTACCTAACGAACGGTGTACAGCTGCTGTAAATTCTCACTTACTTGAGGAAGCAAGCGAGTTGTCGCTCGTGAAGACTGCTAAAAGTAGAAAGTATGATTTTTCTCGCATATCGGTCGATCCCCGAGATGTCTTTCCTAATCCAGTTTTGCTGTGGAAGTCTTAAAAGATCTTATAAGTTGCCATATTTGAAACATAAAACCAGCGGAAAATCACAAATTAAAATAATAAGAGTTTAAAATCAAAACTGATAATAACACAGTTAAAAAATAACAAAAAATACCCAAAAATTTCATTTGGGTGATTCCCAAGGTGTCATAATTTGTGGTAAGTCATAAAGTGATAATATTTCAGATTTCCAAAAATTATATTTTTGGATTGCATTGAAATAAATAATTAAAACTTAGCAATTTTGTATTTTTAAAATATTATTACATTATGACTTATGCTACATTATGAAACCTTGCGAATCACCCAAATATATTTTAATAAAAGTTTGGGTTATATTGAGATATTTTATTTTGGGAAAATGCACGGTGTTACTAACATGAATTCTGAAAAATATACCTTAGTGCGAAGGTAAATTATTAAGAAATTAAATATTTTTAAATTAAATTTTTAATAAAAAAATCCGACATTCCCTAAAAAAAATTTGTGTTATGACTTTTTCTTGTTCGAAATAAAAGTACTTTAAAAAAGGCATATCTTTCATTGTTTGTAATGTTTTCTATCGCGAATATCTTGAAAAAAAAACTGCAAAATTGGTTGTCACAGTTATTTAGCAATCCAAGTACTGCAAAACTCTAGAGTTTAAAAAATTTTTAAACTGAAACAAATCCGCAAAGTTTTTTTTACTGACTTTATATATTGTGTATATATTTCAAGTATGAGCAACAAAACAACAAAATTTAATGCACGAAATATTTACAAAAGCTCTTTTAAAAAGGCCTACAACTTTTTTTCATTTTTCGGAACTTTTGAAAAATTTTTTTATTCAAATCGTACTAGGCTTGTTTAGATTTTGGGATTGTTTACTGTATTAGAACTCTAAATAGCAGCAGTGATCATTCATATTTTTCTTCTATTGTTTTTAAATTTAATGAGTTTTTACTGGTGGACTGTACTTTACTATATGCAATTAATATTGAAAAAATAATGGATAAAAATAAATAAAATAATTAAAAAATTTTTGGAAAGCGCATATGAAGTATATATCAAATATCAATCTACAAAACACAACAAAAATAGTACTAATTTTATTAAATTCTACTACTTCTTTTACTAATTCTACCACTAACTGGTTCTGATATTTTTTCTACTATTTTTACTAACTATTTTTTCTAATGCTACTATTAATTTTTACTACTACTTTTTCTACTTTCTAGTACTATTTTACTAATGCTACTTCTACTAATATTTTTGCTAAATTCTGTTACTATTTTTACGAACTTCTATTACTATTTTTAAAATGCTACTACTAATGAGAACTACTATTTTTAATAATGTGCAATACGATTTTTATTAATGGTACTAATAAAATCTCGTAAGAGGTTATAGCGCCAATTAAAGAAGTAAGTAAGTACTAATAATTGCTACTACTATTACTACTTATTACTAGTGCTACTACTTTTACTAATTTCTACTACTATTTTTTTTTCTATTGCTACTACCTATTGTTATTACACTTTTTACCAATTTGTGATATATGTAAATTTCTACAACTATTTAACTAGTACTTTAAATAATAACTACTACTCTTACTTATTTCTACTACTCTTTTTACTAATGCTACTAGTAATTACTGCTCCTATTTTTTGAATTTCAACTAATACTTTGGCTAATGTTACTACCATTTACTACTTCTATTTGTACTTCTTGCTACTACTATAACGCTGCTGCTATAATAATGTTACTACTAATTACTACTATTTATTTACAAATTTCAATTACTATTTTTTGCTAACCTTAATACTAATAAATTTAACAATTTTTGCCGATTTCTACTACTATTTTAACTAATTAAATAATAACTACTGTTTTTACTTATTTCTACTACTTTTTACTTATACTACCAATAATTACTACTCCTATTTTTATCAATTTCTAATACTAGTTTTACTAATACCACTACAAATTTCTGCTACTACTATTTTTTATTGTGCTACTTTTTTATTTATGCCACTACTAATTACTGCTACTAATTTACTAATTTCTACTACTGTTTTTGCTAGTGCTACTACCAATTACTGCTACTGTTTTTACTTATTGCTACTACTATTTTTTATAATGCAACTTTTTTTTACTAATGCCCCTACTAATTACTACTACCAATTTACTAATTTCTACTACTGTTTTCGCTTATGCTACTATGCAGTTGACTTCCAACTACTTTTTAAATTTCTAAATTTTTTAGACTCTCTGTTTTTTTCCGACAGGATATTTACTTGTACTAGTATGTGTGTGTGTGTGCGTGTAGCTATGAACAATGCTCTAATTCATTTACATGTAAATTTGTACTTGAACAACATGAAATCGAAAAAGAATTAAACTACTGTTAGCAGCGTGTTTACCTCGTGCGAGTGTGTGTGTGTGTGTGTGTGTGGTGGGGTTAACAAGCTTGTTCGCATAGAGTTTACGCAATCGGTAGTTCAGTTCTCTTGATTATTTCGTGTGGAAAAACTCTATTTTCGGGCATCAATTGTGGGAAATAAATTTGAGGGAGTGGCGAGGAGGTTCGTGGGGCTATATAAGTAATTTGTTTACGCTATGCCATTTTGCATGTGGGGGCAAAAGTGATTTACGATATCAGCCGATAACCCCCGCATGGAGGACAGTTTTTGTGAAATGGGTTCAAAATATGACAAGCCTGCCAAACATTTTATAGTCACAATGAGCGGAAATTAGTATATACATATAGTGGTATTAGTGTAGTGGTAACGGTAGTTGGGGTAGTGGAGATATCATGAAACAAAAAACACTAACAACATTAGGAAATATAATGCAAATACAACACAGTTTATATTGAGTTTCTGATGCGGCTATCTGTAATCGCAATTTAAATAACCCCTTGAATGGGAGTTGGTATTAGGTGCAACGGATTTTAGTAATTTAACATAATAATTTTTTATAATTTTTTTTTTAAATTAAATACAAATTTTATGCATACAAACTTCCAGCCTGTTAAAGGACACAATTTAAGTAGTAATTTATTAAAGTTTTGAAGAAGGAAACATCTTAGGCTTTGGTATAAATACCATACTAAAATTTTAGAGCTTCACAAGAACGCTTAATGAACGTAAAGTACTAAAAAGATATTTTGGTTTAAAAAATAAAAAAATATCAAACGAAAATATTTAGCTTGTTTTATTTATATTCTCTTATTTTGTTTCCAATTTTGAGACCCTAAAGTCATACATTGACCAATTGAGTAGAAAGCTTGGTAATCTGTTTAAAAAAAGTAACTTCCAAGTGATTCGGCTCTTTTTACAGGCAATATCTCAGTTATGATATCCGGGTTGTACACGAATGTGATGTGAACTACGAAGAGCACAAAGGGAGTTGAATTCATGGTCGCACTCAAAGCGCACAGCGTTAACCCTTCAAAAAATGAATGAATTGCTGCAATTTACTTCTAGGAAGAAAATTTCTAACTTCAACTTATCTTGCCATGAGATCATAGTAGAATTTATTTACATAATTTATATTTTATTTAATATTTATTTAATAAAATTAATTTGTATAAAGGGCGACAATTCTATGTTGAGTTCGTTGTAGACAAAATATTACATAATCAAGTGTTGTTGTTCAAATGAACTCAGTTCAATCAGAAAGATTTGGTCTTAGCTCCGGCCGCAGCGAAGAACAACGCTATCAAAGATCCCTTCTATGAGCGCTCAGAATACTGAGGCTGATCTTACCTTGTCTATTAAAATTGAGTTTGGTGACTCCAACGACTATACTGTGATCGAATACAACTCAAGCTGTAATGGGTTGGAAATGACAGTGCAGATGCAATGCAGCCTAGACAGCTCCAAAATAGGACCTAGAGTTTTCTCCCATCAACTCTCTCATTGAGGGAAGCTTCCAGACTTTCCGTTTATTTTCATGGTGTTCTAAGCTGAAATCTTTGCAATTGGCATAGCGGAAAAAAAGTAGGCGTGATGAATCTTTCTCCAAGAAAACTTGCGTCTGATCTAGATAGTGAAGCGGCGAGCAATGAACATTCTCAACCTATACTGCGTCCCGGAGTAAAGTGGCGTCTCGAGAAACGAGGAAGCGGATGAGTGCGCCAGGAAGGTAGCTGCGAACAGACGGGGGGCAACACGGCTCGGTCATACAACTCGTTTTTAGTTTGCTGATCTCGAAAGTTGATGAATGGGACAGGACAGCTAGTAGTAGCAGGAGAGACCATCTAGATATGTAGGAGCTGTGAGGAGACAGAGGTATAATCTAGTGTCCAGTATTTCCAAAATTAAGAATGAGATTTTCGGAGGGCCGTTTCTTCGAAGACTTAGACAATTCAACATTGACGCAATGAAGTGGCAGTTGGGTTTGTAACCAGAACAAATAAAGCAACTGCCTATTTACCAAATGATAGATAGGTCTGGAGCGTCACATATCAATTTTGATACGAGGGTTAGGGACGGAGAAAGAGGTAGTATATAATAAGGACCAGGGGTATAAACATTTTAATGTAGCGGGTATGTTCGCTACGGTAAAGTCTTAAACTTTTGCAGTAATCAACGTCACAATTTTCGTGAAAAGAACTGAGCAAAATAAATATTTGAAACATATGCCGATTTTAGGTACATAGAATGAGAATCTTGGAATGAACTATGTGACGAATATACTTTATATATATTATACTTATGCTTTACATATCTAAAATTTTAATAATCAAATTTTGATTTTGTTTAAATGAATTTTGCTCCCTTAATTAACTTCCATCCCTGCTTTAAATGGGAATTAGAAATCCCACTGGAGTTGGTTTCCAGTGTAAGACCGCATATAAATGCGTTGCGCCAGAGATCGAAATTAAACGTTATTTTAATTTTTTCGAATCAAAAACTCATTACTAATCAAATCCTTTTTCCATATGCTATACAAGCCTGACCTAATTTTTATTCAAACAATTTTTTGAAACAAATCTTTGCGCGATCGTTAGTATATAATAATTATAATAATCTTTATTCTAAGATTTCAAATTTTTCGATATCGATTAAATATTTTGTGATATTTTTTAGATCATAAAACATATTTTAAATACAAGAATAACGATTGTTCTTTATCGAAAAAAATTTAAACCCAAGAATAATGTTTATTTTTTATCAAAAATATGAAACTCATAACATAACGATCAAACTTGATCGAAAAAATAACAATCACAAAAAAACGAGTATACTATAAAAATCATAAAATAACCATTAAATCATAATTCTTTTTATAAAAAAAATTATAACTCATTTTCAAGGCTAAACATTCAAAACTAATTTAGTTTTAAGGTACCAGTTAGTTTGCGCATACGTAAAATTAATTCGTATATTTATATATCACTAATTTTGTTTTCAACATCAGATACATTTGAGTATATTTATATGAGAGGTGTTCATCATTTGAAACGGATATTTTTCAATTCCTTAATCATGGCAACACTTTCCTGCCTTCTTTAAGCCATATCTATGCCCTTAAATTCCATTTAACATTCTAACACTAATTCTATTTCTTTGTTTTGTTTTGACAATGTTCTTAATGCGTTCACCCTCGGCATTGCCGAGGAATAAGTTTAAAAAATGAAAAACAACAAAGTATAGCAAATGGATTTTCGTCAAGCGGGTTTTATATTTACGAACCTCTGCCAAAACTTCGACAGTAGATGGTATATTTTTGATGAAAATTTAATGAACATATGCTATTTTAAAATAAATAAATTATTTGCTTCAAAAAAGAATAAAAAATTAGAATCTTAAAAAGATGTAAATCTCAAGTCTTTCGCGGTATATGTAAGCAGTAGATCAACATTTACTTATGTATTCAATTTGACATTCACTTATCTCACATTAAAAATCACTTTGCATGATTGACGTTCGTTTAAATTGCAGAAAATATTAAATAATTCTGCGAACCAAATAAACGCACGCGCTAAATATTAATTTGAGCAAAAGCTCATTGCTTTCAAGTGAACTGGAAATAATGCAGATGTGTTGGGACAAAAAAACGAAAACAAAACCCAAACTAGAGATAATACGCGTACTGAAAACAGCAAGAAGGTTAATAATAATTTTATATATATGTAATTATATTGTACATAAATAGCTGTATCTGTATATTAAACATTTGACACAGTAACTGAGCTATTTACGCATTGCATACCCTCCCCGCGCACCCACAAAAACACCTACCAAGTATGTGTTTGTTTGTTTGTTTGTGTGTTGTGGTATAAAACGGGTCACGTTCGAAGAGTATTGTGTATATGTTCAAAATTGAATTGATTTTGGTGTAATGCCAACACCGATACCAAAGTCAATGTGGTGGTGGTGGCTCTATTGAAGGGCGTTGTCGGTGGTTCCGCTTTAGTAGACATTTTTCACTGCCTCTCTTCCTCCACTACCACCTCCTCATCCTCCACATCCTCTTCATGCGCTGAACTGCAGTTTCAAATTTCTGCTATGTATGTCGGCCGCTACCATCACCTACCCTACTTGCTCACACTCGGCCTTTATTCATTCAGCCATTTCCGCACATTATACGTGTCAGATTAACTTAACAAGGTATTATCGACGCAGTCATGCACATAGACAGTTACATACATACTATATACATAAATACATACATATGCAATATATAAGTATAAAGATAATTTTCATCTGTACAGCAATAGATTATAGGTGTGCAATGAATACCTAGGTAGCAAGCTAGATAGACAGACAGAGAGACAGGCAGGGAGACAGGCAGGTAGACAGACCGACAGGTAGACAACCAAGTGATTTTAATGTACATACATTTTGTAAATCAATGAAATTTGAAACGAGTGAGCTGACGTCTCATTGACTCGTTTGTTGCCTTCACACCCCATCACCCCATCACCTTATCATCTCACTGACTAGTTTAATAGGTTAGCTGAATAAGTGAGATTTTAGGTATAGGCTTATACATGGTTAGCACACACACTCACATCCACACACACACCCACATGCAGGTATTATGCGCCGAAAACCTTTGTTTGGCTGTGAACAGCCGACTCGCATAGTAGATGAGGTGTAGCAGGGATTTAGTTAGTTGTTAGTATATTTACTATATATACATACAGTTACTAACAATATAATAGAATCAAGCATTCCCTCCATATGTATTTGCCAAAAAACAGTTATTAAAAACATTTCTTAACCATACCAAAACATGTATTTAGTTCCATTTATAAATTTAGCATACATATTAGTAACTCAAACAAGCCAAAAAATAGAATCAGAGAACTAAAGCTCGAAAATAATAATAAAACTCTATTAAAAAGTGTGACAGTTTTAAAACTTTGTAGCAAAACCTTTATTTGCCAGAACTTCAGTGCATCTTTTCGGCATAGATTCTACTGGATTCTTGGCCAAAGTTTTTCCATATCCTTTGGTTTAGCGGGCCCAAGCCTTTCCTTTAAAACCTTCCACAACTTTCTTCTCTATCGGTTTTAAATCCGGAGATTGCAAAGGCCGCGCCATCACATCAATTCCACGACTCTGTAACCTCGTTTTTACAAGACCCGAAGTACGTTTCGCGTCATTATTCTGTTGAAACTGTCAAATCAAAGACATGATCCATTCGGCATAGGGTAGCATAACCTCATCTAATATTCTTAGTTATCGGTAGCTGTCCATGTTTTCCCGAATCCAAAAATAGCGTTCCGACTCCATGCCACGAAAAACCTACCCATATCATTCTTTGCCTTCTCCATGCTTGAATGTTTTTGTTATGTACCTGGGATTCATTTCTGCAATTTTCGGTCATCGAACACAGACCTTACCATCATTGTCCACCATGTTTACTTTAGATTTGTCAGATCATAAAATATTTCGCCACTTTTTTTTTTAATTTTCTAGACGGCACCAAATTATGTGAGTTCACGCAAACGTTTGTCGATTTCGTCGCTGTCTTTTCGTCAAAATTGAAACTTTGCATGACACTCTGCCGAAAAGGTTCTTTTCTACAAGAAGATGGGCTACAGTTCTTGAAGATATTTTCACGCTTATTTCCTTCTGCATCGCTGCAGTGAATTTAAAGGAGTCGCACTTTGATAGCCTCTCAATGAAATTGCTGTGCTCTGGAGTCATTTTTTGCAGTCGCCCTTTCAGTTCGCATTCTTTTTGAGACAAAAGAGCAGTAAACACAATTTTTTCTGATCTGTTAATAATTTTTGTAATTTCGCTTTGCGTAAAACCATTTTTTTTTGTTTTTGCCAATTTTGCGTGTGCTTACATTCCACTGTCGTGCAGTGCTTTTGGCGACCTATTTCTCCTAACTTAAAGCAAATTTCACTAAATAAGACAACTTATAACACAATGCACACTTAATATACAATTTACACACCAAAAATCACTTTTATTGCGTCTTTCCTTCTTTGATTCTATTATATTGGCACTATAGTAAAAGCCCACTGTTGTAAGTTTGCAAGCGCAGAAGTAACAGTAAAACGAAAACGGTTTTTCATTTTGACGTTTTAAACGACAAATAGTGTACAGATTCGAATACAGACAAAAGCTATCGGAAATATAATAACAAAGAGGAAGGACAACCGACTTGATACTATTTTATTGTCCGCAACTGTATATCTACGTATAGAAGCGGTAGTACGTGCATGTAGTGGTAACACTTTGATATCAGCCTCTGCTAAGCGCATTTAGTCGTAATTTTTGGATATGAATGACATTAGAAGTACGCGGGTATTGTTGGTATGGCCTTTGTTGTTATGCTGTTGACGTTAATTGAATAGTACAGCCCGTTTGAGATTAGATATGATTGGCACTATCAATGCATTAGGTTGTGAACTGTATGCTATGTTGGCATTAATGTGTCTGAATATTAAATAGCTAGTTACGTATTTATTGGATATAATCAACCGTTAAGAGTTCGCGATCTCTAATACTTGTTTATGTTAATGTGCTGACAGGCTGCGCCAAATAGAGCAACCATTTTTCCAAGCGAGTCATCCGTATTTTAAGACTTCAGCCAAAATATATTGGCGGGTTCGTTGCACAGTGGAAATGCTTTTAGCTATTTGGATAAATTTAGATCCAATTTTCACCATCCATCCACTCTGTTTAGGTCGCATGGGTGACCATTGACTTTCTAAGAAAGTCGTGTGACGCGTCGTATGAGTAACCCGTTGAAGTGTAACGAAATATTTTTTCCACTAATTCAACTAGTATATATATTTGTTAATACAGCTTTTAAATATATATATATATATAAAGTATATATATAAAATATATTTGTATATATATAAATGCAGGCTTTTCTTTCTTAAAACTTAGTGCAAAAACTTTTGAACGGATATCAATAAAATTTGGACAATATATTGGCCTTGGCGCTGTGGCACGAGCATAGGTTAAATTTTAATCCGTTAGGTGGCGCATGCGTCGAGATATTCAGGAAATTCGTACTTATGGTACGATT
Source organism: Anomoia purmunda (assembly GCA_951828415.1). Classification (NCBI taxonomy): domain Eukaryota; kingdom Metazoa; phylum Arthropoda; class Insecta; order Diptera; family Tephritidae; genus Anomoia; species Anomoia purmunda. The sequence continues at coordinate 8,604,449 of OX639994.1, forward strand.
ATAATAATATTAGAAAAGTTTGATGCTAGTGCAATAAATGGTATGTTTAAGAAATATAAATGCGCTAGGTAGCGCTATAGTCGATTTTATCTAGAAAATGCGTTTTTTTTTGGGCCGATATTGATTAAATTAGAAAGGTACGGTACGTATGCAAAAAAATGCGATTATGAAAAATGGTTGCGTTAGATGGCGCCATGGGGGAGTCGTTCAGCAAATCTACGTATATGAACGAGAAGGTCTTGTTCGAAAAATGCATCCTCTAGATGGCGCTAGAATAGGAAATTCGTATTTTTGATTCGATGAAATATCGATGATATCTAAAACACTTAAAGAATTGTTGTCTGCGACCCTGCCAACGCCTTTATACCTTTCGTGAATATATACAAAATTTGTTTAAACTACTGCATCGTTAGCGTAAAAAATATTAAATTTTAAAATATTTAGTTTTCTCATAAAAAGAAGTAAATTAAATCTGATAAAAAAAATTGTATTTTATTAGAAAAATTTACATACAAAGATGCATACGGAAATGTAGAGTAAGCGTTAGAACTAAAAAATATTCAGTCATGTCCGCGGAAAAATTCATCAATAACAAAACAATCACAGTTTGCGCTTTTGTAGTAAGAAATTTTTCTAGCAATGTATGGAGCCCTAGTTGGCTAAATTGCATTCCACGAAATGCTATAAATGTTAAATTCTTCAACCAAAACCTATTCTTGATGATATTTGCCGTGGACCTGGTAAGATTTGATAATTTTAATTTCAAGGGTTTTACTGTCTAAATATTGGGTTTATAAGGGGAAAACTCAAATCTGAACAATCAGTTGCATGGGAGTCATAAGTTATAGAAATCCGGTTCTGTTGATTTTCATTGTATGCTTTTTTCCAATTATAAGTGTGAGGAGTGTCAAATTTCAAATTACTATCTACCTTAATACAGGGGCTATAACGCCGAACTTCGTATTAGAATAACCAGTTGTAGTGGACCGATCTCGATGATTTTTGTGATGTACTTTTGAATAATGATAAATAAAAGGAATGCTGAAATTCATGTCCTTAGCTTCTGTAATGTCCGATCTGGCCGACTCCGACAAATGATTGATGCATTATAGAAATACATCTGCCTATCAAGTTTCATTAGTTTGCGTTCAAACAGACAGAAAGATGGACAGACCGACGAACATAGCTAAATTGAATTAGCTCATGGTCCTGATCATTTTAGCATACTTGGGTATGGGTATATCTCTTCTTCTTCTTATACTCACAAACATCGGACCGACCAAGGTTATAATACCATTTCATTTTCATGAAAGGTATAAAAAGTGAATTAATTTCAAGGTAGCAGTTTTTAACCACTCTTCCCCCTTAGGTGCGCAAATGAAATACATACATATTTTTGTAAAATTAACAATAAAAAAAAACATATTTTTTTAGTTTTCAAAATATACAAATCTTTTATTGTTTTATAAAAATAATTTCTTATCGGCATTCATATATTACAATCTATAGGTATAAAGCTGACCAGAAATACTGAGCAATTGCTCGTTAGACTCACTAGATGGGGTAGCGGCAGATATTTTAAAGCAACTTTTTCAACGATATTTGAAAATCAGTAATCAATTCGGTTTGTAATAAATATTTTCTTTCAGTATTTCTACTGCAAATAATTTAGCATCATGCAAATCTAAAAGTCGGCTTTGTCTTTTTGTCGAATACAAACATATTGAAACTAAAACTTTCTACAACTTGTAAATTAATAATAATTGTACAAATGTTCTTTGGCCGAAGCCGAACCGAAGTCGAACCGATCTTTAGTATTCGATCATGTGTTGTACGACTTCTTGCCTCTGCGGATAAAATTCTCAATAGGTGGCATTTTGTTTTTCAGTTCAATTCAATTACCGTTCAACACGCGGGTTTGACGTATTGCTAAATGACGGCTGGGTAGATTTGGGAAGATTTGACACACATATAGTCTGTTGTAGTGGCGCCTATATAAACAAGAAGTTGCCACCTTTTAAAAAGCTTAAGTTTAATTGAAGGAATCAGTTAAACCGAATATTGCAATATCGGTATCGTAAAGCTTTTTATTTTCAAATATTTTGCCATTAGTTTGAGTTAAATTAATTAATTAGTTAAATGAAGTTGTAAAATAGGGGTGCCAAACTAAAAGATATGGCGAAGCTTAATTTAAAAAAAAGAATTGTAAAGGATTTTCATCTGTTTAAAAGCGGAAACTTTATAGTATAGTTATTAGTTTTTACCATGGGAAGACTTTTGATATGGCTTTGTTTGCTTGGGAGAGAGTTGACAGCTATTTGAAAAGTCAAACTTGATTAAAATATACCCGTGTTATAAGAAATATTGAAAGATGCGCGCCAAATTGTTTGCCCCCGCTAGAAGGCTCATGGCTAACTTTTATGGGGCTCCCAACTGATTGAAAAACCAAATTTAATAAAAACTATACACAAGTTATATGAAATAGTTAGGTTAGGTTAGGTTACTGTGGTAGTTCCCCAAAGGGAAACATATGAAATAGTAAAACAGTTAATTTCGCGGGGAGAACGTTTGTAGCTATTTTTTGAAGAGTGTTGCCATTTTTTTGATTACACACAATTATGTATATAAAATATTAAACTATGAGTGTCAAGCGGTTCATCTCGGCGGGGTCAAGGTTCATACATGCATATGTGTAAATTAGATAGGGTTGCCAACTGAATGGAAGTTAAATTTAATAAAATTATTAGCAAGTATATAATATAAATTTAACATATTTTTGTTTTAATTGGCGCTGGAGTCGAGATATTTTTAAACCCCATATTTGTAGCCCGGTTTGATTCAAATTCAGATAACGTTTAAGGCATATAGACATAACATTTTTACTTTAAAGTTATAGCTAAAGATGTCGCTGTAGTGGCGATATTTCTAAAAGCCGTATTTATAGTCCGATTTCATTCAAATTCAAAACACATATTGGCTACAAAATTATAAATACTTTATTTTAAAATTTATTCGATAGGTGGCGCTGGCGCCGGTTCGTAATCGCGTTCTCACAATTTGAATTCAATTCGCACATTAATTTTATAATTTTGATAACATACATTTTCAATAGTGATATTTCTCGAATTCGCAAATCGATTAACAAAACACAAAATATCATCTTAAATTTGTATCTATTAACATCATTGGTAGCCAAGTCAAGTCGATAACAAGAGCACTATAAGTAATATTTTTCAATTTACGCTTTCGTACTTACTTATTTTTATAAATGCCTCACTATGTTTTCTCGAAACTTAAATGATTTATGTTTGTACTTTTTATTGTGCAGTAAACGACACTTTTATGTGCACAATATATGTACAACGCAGAACATGCAAATGTAAATTTCTCTTTAAATATAATATGACTATTTATATTGGCATCTAGTTACTTAAACTTAACGCAATGTACATTTATTTTTATGAATTCGTTAAACCCATATGTTCCATTTTACTACAGCAATTTATTGGTTTCCTCATCAAAACTAACTATTGAATACCGTTAAGTCTTCGCCATTAACTTTTAGTGCAAATTCATAAATGGCAAAATGCCGGCGAGTGAACTGCATATTTTCTATGCATTGTTTTGGTTTCATTTATTTTATTGTTTGTCTTTTTTTTTTTGTTTTTTTTTTGTTTTTTTTTTGTTTTTCTTTTTACCTTAGCCATATATTGTAGAAACACAGACTTTTCTGACTGCACTTCATTATTTTCTTGATTTCTTTCCACTTAGCTGCAGAAATCTAATAGCACCATTGTGCCAATGCAACGCGAAGATGCATAGAACATGGCATTATGTAGTTATGTACACAGGTACCTACTTGCTTAGCAGTAAATTGCAATGGCTCCAAATTGAAGCTTGACTAGTTTCTTTGCGAAGCGGTACCAGTTCAGTGTAAATTGCTTGCCGATGGATCTAATATCATTATGGACATAATAAGGAATCCTAAAAAATTTGATATGTCTAAATTGGGCAGTTCAATTGAGGAGACGTGATTACTACTTTACGAGTAGATTCAAAAAAGTCTTAAAAAAATTATCAAAAATAGAAGTCATTTACTATATTTATTAAGTAAAAAACAGTTTGAGGATATATTTATATAATATTGACATTTACAGGAACATTTGAAATAATAAAAGGTTTTTATAAGAGGAGTATATAAAATGTATAAATATTAAAATAAAATCTGCCATATTAATCTTTATTTGTGTGAGTTAATTTTGAAATATAGAAATTTAAAAAAAATAGGATTATCCAAGAAACAAATAAGTTTATTTCCGAAACTACTCTATCAAATGTTACCTCATTTATATTAAAACTCAGTTAACTAAATTTCGGATACCACGAAAAAAGTATTTCATTAAAAAAAAAGGTTTTTTAGACAAATTTTTGATCGCTGAGTACAAAAATGGATTCCATTTACTTATTTTTCCAAATAAGTTTTTTCGAGAAATAGGCAAAACAAAAATCTGTTTTCAGGGTCACTTTGCAGTTATTGCTGAATAAATTCCAGAATAGAAAGTAAAAATAATTTTCTATCGTTTTAAAGCTACATTCAGTTTCTTTACGGCTGCATATACTTTGTTCAAGTAGTTTAGTTACAGACATTTAAATACAAAAAGGAATAACATTTTTGAACTTTTTCGAACATGATTCATTTGTATTCATTCACTTTAGTTAAAAGAATTTGTAGAAAATGAAACACAATTGTATTACAAAACGGGTGTGAGCTAGTGATATTTTTTTTTGAGTCTCAAAAATTAAGTAACGGGCGTGGTATGTCAAAAGCACAATAATTTAATTTTGTTCGAATGAAATCAAATTAAATCAGAGCCGAATTCTCAAAAAAGTCATCACAATTTTTATAAGAATCATAAAAATCTTGCCATAATAAATATCAGTGATGAGAAATTGTTTAAGTCTTTTGCGGGACTAGTTCAAAATCATCTCGGATCTGGTTTCCGAATGATCCTGAACGAGCACGTATATGTTAACGAACTTTTAGTGAAATAGTTCTGAAATGGTTCCAAAATAATTGCTAAATGGTAACGGAATAGTTTCATATCTCAAGACGTATAGGCCTTTCTTTCTTTATTGGTTAAATTTTAGTTATACGAGTATGGCCGTACGTAATCTTAGCTAATTATTTTTTTTTGTTTGCTTTAAACTCGCAATAACAGTCTTTCTTGCCCCAAACATAAATTATCAAACTGATTATCGACTCGAAATGAAAAAGATACGAACATAATTCGAACTCAGTCTGAATCAAGAGCACCAACACCAAAACGAATCGGAATTGCAGCGAGTTTATTTTTCAAACCGATTCGAAATGGAGAACAGGCCGGTTAGTTGTCTTATAATTTTTACCTAATAATGTATTATTAAAAGAATTTAGAGCAACCAAAAAAAAAACAGACATTTTATTTGCCAAGTGCTTTTAATTTTAGACACAGCATACTGTAACCCGGATAGATAGTAAATACTTTTAAGCAAACAAAATTTAAAACAGCACAGGTTAGAGGGGTTAATATTAAACGAATGGTTATCGATGATTTTAAAAAATTTTAAGTAAATACTATCGTAGTTTTGTACTAAAAATAATAGCAATCGAAGACTTAAATTATTTGCATAATGCTATAATAATTACAGTCTGAATTTTATTACTCCCTGTTCTAATAGTTATGGCTCTGGTTAGAATCAATAAAAGAAATATTATTATTATTATTATTAATTTATTTAAAAAATATAGCAATAAATTTAGTTTATGTTTTCAAAATGAAACCCTTGCATTACCTTCTTTTATATTGCATAAAACAAGCGCTATCTATTTTAAATAAAAGCTTAAGCCACGTATTTTGGATTGCTTAGGCACAAAGCTTGTATAATTATGTGAATAATTAGGGTTTTTTCATGTAGATGGAAATAATTTTTCTAATTTTTCCGGTTACATCAGGTAGTTGAATACTTGAACCGAAACTGCAGAATATGTAGGCAAAAAAATTTTAAAAGAACTTGGATACCGAATAGATATAGAGTTTATATTATCAAGTGTTACACATTAAGTAAAATTTATAAAAGTTAAAATGCTAGATGGTGAATAATGAATAACACACTCCACGGCAACTTAGAGCATTTGATTCTGGGGTATGCGTTAGAGAGGACCAGATTTAGCAGAGGAAAATAGTGATGATGAGCTTTTTGTATCAGAAGAGTTTATGAACGTTGACCAGGATGATATAATTGACTCAGATATAAATAAAGTTCAGTTGCCAGAATACGACTTGGAAAACGAAAGTGAAGATGATGAAGAATTTGACGATATATCAAGTGAAACCGGCGGAAGCTGTGTTAGAAAAGATGGATCAATTCGCAAACTACTGCATTTCGAAACTACAAGATGCTGAGACCTGTCGACAATGGACCAGTAGGAAGAAGAAAAGGCCTGTTTTGAATTTGAAGCGTCTTTGGGTCTGCGTTTACTGAGTGGCGTGACACACTTTTTTTGTTTTTTTGTATACTGAGCAGCAAGCTACATAACAAATGCGTGCAACTGTATCCCTTCCGTGATGGCACTGGTTTCACACAAGCCATACCAACAAAACTCGCTAAACCTGGAATAAAAGTATGGTGGTTATGCATCTCAGCAGATTTTTGTCCATTGGTATGGCAAATCGACATAGGAAAGTCAGCATCCAGTGAAGAGGAATCAAACGTAGATGAAAGAGTTGTAAAGGATTTGTGCGTCAATATTTTCCGTGGAAGCGAATGAAACATTGTGTGCACCAATTTCTTCACAAGCTACAATTTCGCAAAAAGTTTCACGGTGAACATCAGTTTTTCTAGGTTTAGCGCAGGGAATAAAATACGAATACCACCATTTTGGGTTTCTGTAACAATAAATCTCAGTATCAATGATTTACAGAACCGAAATAAGAGACATTAAGAAGCCACTATTGATTACAACAAAACAAACCGACGTAGGATGTTCTTTTATAAACTTAGTAAGGAACTTGCAAAACCTACAATAGAAATAATAAACGACGATTCTTTGAGGATAATAATAATAATAAGTTGTTGCAGCAAAAGGCAAGCCAAGCAGGAATGTGATCGTGAACCAAGAATGATAGAATACAAGTTTGCGCTATCCCGCGGCGAAGGGACAGATCCCGCCGTTAGTAAACAATAATACAGGGGAGAAAAATAATATAATATTAAAATAAAGAATAATTTTCAATATTTCAATAAGAAATGTGTTTTATTTGACCTAAAGTGTAAAAATATGGATTTAAATGCCGAGCTTTATTAAATAAATCTGTAAACTACGAAAAATAAGTGGCTCGTTTTCCTGATTTGTGAAAAAGCTTTGTCTAGTTGAACTTGAGAATTGTCAAACTCGGCAAAACCAAAGTAGCGGTACCTCTGAAGGCCATCACCTTCTGCATTTAGTGCACCGTGAAAAGCCTCCATATTCCACAAAAGCCTCTTTGTGTTGTGGAACAACTACTACTACTAATATGCAGCAATGCGTTAGATGTACGAGTATTTAAATAATTAAAGTTAATTATTTTCAATTTATTATTCTGTTGACATAAAGGCTAATAACTCTCGGCTTAGTTGCAAGTAGATGAAATAGCAGGGTTTTGCACTACTTTCGAATTAGTTACAAAATTTATGGTACCGAACTAGTTTTCTCAATTTTAACACCAGCATTTTTATAAAGATGTAAGTATGAATGCCCCCAAATATATATGCAGCATTTGTGCGCATAAATATATGAGCTCGTTTGGATATTTTCAGCTCCTATGACTCGACGCAGGTGCCGCTTATTATTGTAGTACATAGATGGCTGCATTAAAAGCAAATGTGTGAAGTGGATTTTAAAGTAAATGCCAGATTCAGTGAATGAGTGAGTGTGTGTGAATTGTGTGTGCATTTGCCTTGCACTGCTATGTCTGCCAGGCAGCTAATAAAAATGTTGAATAATTCAGCTAGCAATGTTTGCATAAGAACTGTTTTTTTTTTTTGTTTTCAGTAACGCTGTGTTCGTTAAAATCCTTTGGGAAAAGCGCAAGCAAACAGACCACACACACAAACACACACATACATACTTACAGAAAATGAAGGAAGCCATAGGAGTGAAGAACTTCAATATGACTGTGCTTTTTGGTTTAAATAGATATGTATGTACTCGTGTATGGCTATGTGACTGCTCCAGTCAATACGCTTGTTAGTAAAAAACACATATGCTTGTTACGAGCTCCTCCCCTCGTACAATCTTTGGTAACCATAAAGGAACACACCCAAAAAATCAGCACATAAAAATTGTGGAATGCGCAAAATTCTACATAGAATTTAACACAAAGCGTAAAGCTAAAATTTGTTACCTTCCATGCCAAAATTTTCAGCAAAATTGCAACGTTTCGCTTTCTTTTTTCCGCCCACATTCACCACGAAGTTTTGCAAATTTTCGCGAACAAACAAAGTGTTGCTTAGCTGCGCCATTACCAACGGCTATAGTCGCTGCAAAGTGGCCCCGCCGGCTGCTCTAAGTTGTTGGCATTGACTGACTTTTGGGTTTACGGACAGAAAGTGTAAAGTGGTTGCGTATACGCCACGTCACACCAGTTAGTCTACTTATGTTGTATAGATATGTAGGTACTATTATTTGTATTATATTTGCACATATCAAAACTCATGCAAATTTGTATGGTTGTACCTGTCTAGGTAGAGCGAGCACGATGTGCTAGTCGAAACAGCCACCTTGGGGGCATCTTTAACGGTTATTTAACACCTAATCAGAATTTGCAATCACATTTGTTAACACTTCCAATGAGACTGTTTTTGAAAGTGACTAGATGAATGCCGTTCACTTAAATTTACATCACTGTAAATAATGTATGTTTGACAACAGTCGGCGGAACAGTCGCACAGAAGAAGTGTTAGAGTTTCGGTCTTCTACGCGTCTGTGAAACTTTAACAAAAATTGTTGTGGAAGATCACCAGCCCAGTGTCATAATTCCCGATATCTTTGTTGCCTGGGAGTAGCTTCAAGTCCATAGATAGGTCTCTTCTACTAAGCGTGTTTGTGCAGTTATTTGAACCGCCTCGTGTTCCGTTCGGGCCACACGAGATTTGTGTTGCTATAGCCGTCAAGAATTTTCCAAATTTCTTCCGCTTCCCTTATAATGAACCTGCGGTTAGTGAGCGGTATGCCTAAGCCCTTTCAGTATGGCAACAGTTGAGCGGCAGTACCGTATGTAGCAAGCTCAAGTGCTTTCTCATTGATTGGTATGGTGCTATCTCCAGGGGTCCACACCAGGTGCAAAGAGAACTGCATAGCCATCTCGTTGAGAGATCTGTGACAGTCAGCTTTAGCCTTGGATTGGGTCGCGATATAATTAGCTCGGCTCGGAAGACGCCACAATAGTAAGGTAAGCGGAATGCTTTATTGACTCCCAGTTGCTCGCAAGCTAGCCTTACTTCCGCTAGCTCCGATTCCACCACGAGGACAGACTGAAAGATCTGCCATTTTTTGGTATAATATGAAAAGTTCGTATCGCACTCAGGATAAAAGAAACTCTGGATTTATTCCATAAGCTTGGAGTGTCATAGATTGTTGCTGTTATATGGGTTTCAGACCATCTGAAACTGAAATCTTAAATAGTTTGAAAGTCTTTATCATCATCTTGTATCATAATCTTGCGCTTTCAATTTTTAGGTTCTACTAAGGCGACTAATTTCTGCCTTTTCGTTTCTTTTCGGACCAGACGTAGTCAAGGCCAAGCCCGTTTAAAGTTATCAACCAGACCTTCAACACCTTCGGGTAAATTGTTGTGTCGCGCATCAGCGACGCTCGACCTGTGGTACCTTACATAAATTGAGGACGGTCTGAATTGATGTCCTTTAATGTTCGGGCTGACCGTCGTTGTGTCTCCGTCGCTAAATTGAGGAAGCAACATAATATTGAGTGTGTACACAGCTCCTTAGTTTTCTCGAAGTGGCTGAACTTACCACTATGTGCTCGGCCGACTTAAATCTGCCCATTTTCTGTTTAACACAACAAGGCTGACGAGGACCAATCTGAAGGACACACCCCATCCCTCAGTACCCAGACTGTCATGGTGTTAGTCGCATCATCCGACAGCAGTTCTTCTCCCATGTTGCGTCGGAAGTTCTGTTCGGCACCAATAAAAATATTGACTAAACGTATCTTCCCTCCAGATCGTCCCTCGGATTAACCTGACAGGTTTTGCCGCCTATTTAATAATTTTGAAAACTGGGCAATCCCATTAAGACTGTTTCTCACCTCTCATATAAAGTAATTTATTAAAGTTAAATAAGTGCGCTATTTCAGTAACTATAAAACGTAGTCTGGTCGAATTTGATATACAGGATTGGATAAAAGAAAATTTTTTTGGAAAATGGACGGTCATATCTGGGGCAAAAACCAAGCGCTAATCTCATACAACGATAATTTGCAAATCAATACAGCAAATCAACTAGTTTTTTCCCACAGTTTCGTTCGTATGAAATTCCATTATAAATAATTTCTGAAAAACTCATTTTTAGTTTATTTTTATGTGTTGTTTTAAATTTTGTATTCTCTAAAAAAATACCCTACTTCATAACTGCCGAGTACGATTGGTCGCTGTAATTGGCAATTGAGCAGTCGAGCAGTTTAGTGCAACCCATTTTATTGTTAGAAATACACAACCATTTATTATACTTTATTTGGCGAAAATAAAAATTTCTTTACTTTTCAAAAAGTGGTCAACTTTTCATGAACTACTTTCAAACAATTATTAATAAATTTGTATTTAGTTTTCAAAAGGTTCGCAGTCCGTCAAGCATTTTTCGAGACTAAGTTTTTTTAATTATCTTTCTGCTCTAACCAGTATTCCTTCATTTTCAGTAATGCATTACTTATTTTATAAATTTAGTTTAATTTAAAATTTTTGGCAGTTGGCAACCCTTTCTAGACTTAGTACTCTTGTAAAGCTTCCTCAAAGTTTTTTGTTTTACACTAATATAGCAGAAAGGCAGTTACATTCAAATACATATATTAAGTAAAAGTTTGATTATCAGGTTGTTCATAAAAAACCTGTCGTTTAACTCCAATAGGTAATGTTAAATTTCTGTAAGATTAGAAATTAAATTAATTTAATATTCTTAAACAGGTGGCAACACTCTTGAAACTTAAATTCATCATTAAGTTTCCTTAAGGCTGCTCCCTTTAGATCGTCAATATTTCTTAGTAATATTATTTAATTTTCCATGTTAATTAGGTGGCAAATCTCTCCATAATTGTTTTCAACGTAAATATTTTTTGTAGCTTCCTTCATTTGAGACCCATACTTTAATATTTGATTTAACTTATTATAATTTTAATTCGCTTTTTAAACAGGTGGCAACCATCTATGCAATTATTTTTGAAATTAAGGATATCTTAAAATTTTTAGTTTAGCAAATATATTGTAAAATTTCATTTAGTTCATTATTTTAACTTTATTTATTCTTAAACAGGTGACAATTTAATGCTAAATCATTTTGAAAATAATTTTGAAATTATACTAATTTTGCTTGATACTTATATTGTAATATTTGATTTCAACCATAGTTTTAATTAAATATAGCCTCGCTAACCTGGCAACGGACCAAATCCAAATCAGCACAGTCGTCATTTTCCATGATGGGATTTAATTAATTTATTTATTTTTATTGACAGATGATAGGGTTTTTTAAATATACCTTTTATGTTATGCGCAAAATTTCATATAATTTCGTCCAGTCGTTTGGGTTTCAAACGGTAACGTAGATACTACCGCACATATAGTTTGGTTTTTTCCAAACTCAAACTGATCCATTTTCAAAATTTTGTTTACATAGTTTATGCGCTTTACCCACATTTTTCGCAATCCTTTAAACTTTTCAATTGACGCAAACGAATTCTTAAATGTTAATACTGACTTAGGGATTTTTCATTATCATTAGCTCTTATTCAAAGTGATCCTTTGCCTTAAACTAACTAGCAAATCAATTGTCAATTTCTAACAGCTAACTGAACGTTTTTTTTTATCCTTAAATTTTTCGTGATTTGAATAATTGAGCAGCACTTAAGTTCTGCTTCCGCTATATTTAGCTCAAACAATTCATTACAATCCCTTCTTTATGCTACCGAAATCCACGTGCTGCCATTGTATTTTTCTCTACATACACACACACATTTATGTCACTCTCAATTTAGCATCACCTTGAGTCGCATACGAAAAGTGCAAACACTCGAAAATTGACGCCACTTAATAGATGAAAAATAAAAGCAAAACAAGTGGCATATACTAAAAATGCCAAATCTATATATATATATATAAGTATATATGTATTCCAACCAATTTATCCAGACTACTACAAAATTGACAAAGCGCTCAAATTGAAAATCATCTTATTTAGCAAAGCGATTGGATTTAACTCGCTTGCCTGCTCAATGGCGGAAACAAAGCAATTTTTGAGGATGAGAGTAAAGCCAGGCGTGTGGCAATCTGTTTAACCATAGAACCGTGGAGGTCAACATCTGTTTGCTAGCCACCAATTGTTGGTGTACACCAACACTACAAATATCACCACCACCAGGCCGCCACCGCCAATGCCATCACTGCCACTGCTTATCGTCAAGTTATCCATTATTTCTGTTTTTGTTTCCTGTGGCCACCCAAGCCAGCCGCATGTCTTGCCCTCTATTGCTGTTATTGTTGTTGTTGTTATTGTTGTTTGCGGTTCTCGGGGTTGCTGTTGTCACCGCCGTTTCGTTGTATTTATGGCATTGTTCGACATATATCTACCTACCTACATAAGTCCGTTTTGATATCCACAACGACATTGACTCGTATTAAGTTTAATGCTTTTACAGATTATTATGATTATTGCTTTGCAGTTGCGTTTCTGTCTTTCCATGTTTATCCATTTGATTTTACTTTACTACGACTTTTAGCCATAAATAAAAACAAAGTATGTGCGTTGGTTTTATTTTTATATTTTTTTGTAGCTTAGATTACATTCAGCAATGATTTTTATCGCCATACATTTTTGTACATATTGGTTAATGGCAGTTAATATTTTATGGCATGGTTATCGGGCGATTGGTTGGCTGATTACTATCCGCAAATATCAACGTATGTTTACTGAAATTTTTAGTTTGGATGACTCTTCTTTTTAATATTATAACCGCTTGTGTGTTGTTTGTCTTCTGCGCTATTGACCACAAGAACTGTTCGTGATTTTGGTAACACTTGTTTGCTTAGTTTATGGAGGAAGGGTTGCATATGATTTTCGGATCGATAAGTGGCTATTATACAAAAGATGACAAAATATCTACTGTTTAAATAACAGTAAATTTATTTTTAGCCAGCTGAACCCAGCGTACGATTTTCTATCGAAATTATTTTATGATAAATTTTTACATTTTCTTTCTTATCCGGGCAACTACACCAATTTTTATTTCAGTTCAAAATTCAAAAAAAAAAAAAAAGTAACATAAATAAACAGCATTTTAAGTGATGTAAAACTGCAGACCTATGTACACCAATCAGTATAAGGGCTGTAAGGGTCGGCACTTTTTACCTTCTGGTAAAGAGGACTAGTTCCGTTTTGGTTGGGTTTACATCAAGAGAACACACTGGTTCAAGAAACCAAAGAGGTAAGAGCAGCCTTCATGAGATCGCACAAGATTTAAGGATATTTTCGCCACACTATTACCGCAATAACATCGGCATATGCTGACCTGCGAGCCCGCACCAAGTTCGCCATCTTGCTGGTGAATAATTGATGGACAAGCCCGACCAGAGTGCGCCAATGCCGTGATGATCGCATATGGGAAGACATAGTTGCAAGCCCCTGCTATGTCCAGGAATGTCTCGATTGCAATTTCTTTTGCTTCTAGGGATCGTTGCACTTTCAAGATTAAAGAACATAGAGCTTTTCAGTCGACTTTCCCATTATGTAGGCATGATGTGCATTAGATCAAATAGCTGGGTTAATCGATTGTCTCAAATATGTTTTTGAGAATTCTTTCTGAATAGAAAAGTTAAGCGACTTACATACATGCCTCAAATCGCCGGGTTTAGAGTGATAGGCTCTGCATGCCTTCTATATGAACACTAACTTGACTTCTGTGCAGATGAAGGGAATGTAGCCAAGTCTTGAAACACCTGAATAAGATGGTGTTTAGCCTTGGTTTGATGCATTTCATGGTGATCTGTTGCTGAGCCAATTATATTACATCTGCTCCTGGTGAACTGTAGGAGCTTGAAGCTGGATGAAGCTCAAAATATTTTCCTAGGGTTTATGATTTCACTGATAAGTTATGGTGGAACATCTGCTGGTTTTGTATCATTCATTGAATCATCAGCGCACTCTGGGAAATGATTTGATTATAAACCATTCCCTTCCACGTCCTGGCATTGTAATCGCTTATCACTTCTTTGAAATAAGGGATATTTTAATGCAATCCTCAGGAGGCCAGATACGGAGATGTAAAATAGTTTTTCGATATAAAATTTGCTACATTCTGTTCATTTAAAAGCCAGATATTGTGCGGACAGTCCTAGCCACTGGCCTTGGGGAAATTTGCAAGAATCGAGGCTTTGTGCGTGTGAAGGTTTTCAGTTCGTACTAGTCAGCTGCAAAATTCGGAACAGTTTAAGATGGTCGAAATGGGGTTAGGGAATTTGGTAATTCTTTGATGATGCCTAAAATTCGTTCAAACGGTGCGCTACAATATTCTGCGTGCGATAAATACTTACTCTGGATTTTAAATAGCTCCTTTTAATTTTGTTAAATTCCCTTGTTCCTGTTCATAGCATAAGATATGCAATTTCCATTTTATTACGAAAATATTTCAAATTTTCCACATATTTATTATATTCTACCTTGAACTGGATTTCGAATAATACCTGCACAACTGAAACAATCCAAGGCATATAACTAACTAGCTTCAAGAATATTCTTTTGACAGGCGCTTAAGGTCAATGGTCGCCACATAAATGATATTTTGGGCCAAGTAGGCCCAACTGCGTGAAAACCAAGCACCACTGCCTTTGTAATCATTTTATTTATTGTTTGTGAAACCAAACAATGAGATTTTTACAAAATGAAAGAAGCATTAACTTGAGCACAGAACACACATACTTACAAACACATATAAGCAACTTTATATACTATACATACATATTGTATGTATATTCATAGGGCTTAGCGTTATGATAAAAGTTACGCTTTGCCGACCCTGCCATGAATTCTGTAGAGCTTTTGATTGGGTCAAGCGAGGCAACCAAAATTGGCTTCACACCTACGTACATACAAATATTATATGTATTTACTACGCATATATGCTATTGTATTTAGTACATGTAATTGTGTGTGTGTGTGTGTGTGTGTGTGTGTGTGTGTGTGTGTGGGAACACACAAACACCACAAGATTCAGCATTCAATTTATACAGACTTTTAAAAAATAATTTCACATTGTCTGAATGCACTCGTTTACAATTCTTTGCATAACTATTTATGAATGTACTTTACATACATCCATACATACATAAATGCACATAACACTACAATTGCTTAAGGGAAGGCAATGCAACCCTGCACAAAATTTTGCTACTAATCTCTAAAGAAAGTATTCCGGGCTTAGTTTGAATCGGTTATAAGTGGGTGTCGATGAGCCACCAGTTGTCTCGATGAAGCGTACGGGTGAAGAATTTGGGAATTTAGGTAATAAGAAGCCGCACTTAAATTTATTCTTTTATTTAAGTTATAATCAGAATTTTTTCTTTTATCGATAGGTATCGATAATCGTCTAGCTAATGACTACAACTGATCGGTAAAACTTCGCTGCTGAATAGCAAAATCGATAAAATTTTCATTAAGATGAGTTAACCATTGCGAATATCGTTAAAACAGATTAGTGAATTTCATTACGGGTGTGTAAAGGAGAGCGTTATGGTCTCTTAATAGTCTTATTAAACAAATAACTGTTTAATCGTTATTTGTCGAGTGTTACTTTTTGCTCACAAAAAATCGTTATTTACTGTTTTAGAATTAATCGTTATTTATGGAGTTTTATTTACTGGTTGGAAAATAATCGTCGCTCCTAGAGTTTTTTGTTGTTCAGAAAATAGACGCTGTTTCT
The DNA here is from genome assembly GCA_951828415.1 of Anomoia purmunda. Classification (NCBI taxonomy): domain Eukaryota; kingdom Metazoa; phylum Arthropoda; class Insecta; order Diptera; family Tephritidae; genus Anomoia; species Anomoia purmunda. The sequence goes on from OX639994.1 coordinate 8,620,668, forward strand.
TAAGTTTTATGTTCTGTTTGGAAAAAACAGTTATTTCTTGATTTATATTTTTGCCTGGCAAATAATCGTTGTGCTTAGAGTTTTATGTATATTTTGTACAGAAAATAAAGCTCAATTTGTGTGCATTTGTTTTGAAAAATTTTTGTGAGCGATAAATAGAGCTCAAGACATAACGATTATTTTTGAGTAGAATATAAAACTCCATAAATAAAATTCACTGCAGATGGTAGTTCAATGTAAAAAGCAATGCAATGATTTTTTCAGTTGGTGTTTGGAAAATAGGCGTTACTTGCGGAGCCACAAAATGCACTAGTTCCAATGAAACTAGGAAGTCCTTAAAAATTAATGCAAAGTGACATTAGTCGCATGCTCTTTTATTTTTTAATTTAATAAGTCAGAAGCACAATATGTAGTTTAAACTGACTACCACTTAATGGTGATTTATTTAAAGACCAAAAATACAAAACTGTTCGATAAATTCTTAAAAGTTTTAAATACTAAAAGTAGTATTCTATAATTAAGACAATTGACTTTTTGAAATTAAAAAATTAATATCGCCACGAATTAAATTGAACACAAAAGTCAGCAGTAGTATCGACCTTCTTCGTTCAAGCGACATTGAGTTTAGGTTAAAAGCAAGCGAGAGTTAAAAGACGGAGTTGGGCTAGATAAATTTAAAGATCTTAGTGAGAATTTGAGAAATATTTTTTCCACCCTTTTCATGTGATAGCAAATTGGTGATAACTGGTCTCCAAATAAATGTAGCGTATTCGAACCTGTACCGAACAAATGCAGTAAACTGTAATTTAATTTTAACAGTAATAATAATTTTAGCTAATTAGCCTTACAACCCCTAATGATTTTGCGATATTAAAATTGATAATAAAATAAAGTGAATATTGTACAAAATTTCCAGGTAAAATACCAGGAAAAGCAATAAAAGTCAAATAATCAGATAGTATCGAAGGTTGCGTCGATATCGCGATATATCAATGTGTATCTAGCTCAGTACAATTTGAATACAAATTCTGGACCGTTTCGGCACTATTTTCGGACTAGATATTGCGCGTCCATCTCCAGACCTTTCAGTAGTTCGGGACAGGTTGATTACTACGACTACTACTACTACTGCTACTATTTACTGCTACTACTATTCACTACTATTATTACTAATGATTAGCCCTACTACTACTACAAATACTAATTACTATTTCTATCACTGCGAATACCTATTACAGCAACTACTGCAAACTACTACTACCAATTACTAATAGTTACTAATACTACTAAAAATTCCTACTACTATTTTTACTAATGCTACTACTACTACTATTATGTTTATATGTTTATTATTTCTACTACTATTTTTTATTATTGCTACCACAATTTTTTTGGAATGCTTCTACTAATTTCAACTACTTTTTCTACCATTTTCTACTATTATTTAACTAACGCTACTATCATTTTTAATAATGCTACTATAAATTACTATAACTACTTTTACTAATTTCTGCTACAATTTTTAAGAATGCTTCTTATAATTGCTACCACATTTTTACTAAAATCAACTACTATTTTTACTAATCCTTATAAAATAATTTCAAAAATATATCTCAGCTAGCATTAGCGTATTTACATTAATGTTTGCTATATTTTTGATTTTTTTTTAACTTCGTTTACACGTGTTTAAAACACATCTCATATTGCCATACAATTTTGACTGTACTCAAATTTTTTTTCACTCATGCAAATATGCATCAGAATTGCGCCATTATTGTATAGTGTATCCTTATTTGCTTTAGCATGCAACCCTTCATTTTGCACATACATACATTTATTTTTACATACATATGTATATATGTATATAAAGATATTTATATAAAAGTAGAAATTAACCCTTCACCTTACCTCTCTTTCATTCGTTTACCCTTTGTTTTTTGTAAGTGCAAGCGAATCGCTTTAATTCCTTTGACTTTGTCACCGAAAAATAATAAAATAAAAACCGCAGAAAACCGAACAAACAAATAACAAGACAGCTGAGATGTGAAACTAGACAGTCTGACATGCGGGCAGGCAAACTTGTAGAGCATCAGTATGTGTGCGGGGAAAACACGTGCCTGCAAATATGACGGGGCGGATTCATGGCGGGTAATAGAAATAACTGCTGACCTAGAATGCCATTTTTGTTTGTTGAATTTTTCAAGTTTAAAAAGAAGTTCTTAAAACCTCACTGAATATCTCAGAAAGCTATATAGTTGCGAACATGAACTTAGCTTTGAAAGTGAAATTCATACATGTAAAATTTTTGGTGGAATTATTTTTTGCAATATATCTAACTAAGCATAAATAAAAATTACAAAGTTAGATATCTGTTTAAACTAATTTCTTATCAAAAATCAGCAGGATATTTTTAAATCAGTCAAAGGTATTATTTAAAAATATTTGGCTAAACATTTTAAATAACAGTTTCAAAATAGTTTCCTGAATCCGCCACTGCACGCAGCTGGTCTATATCTGTATAGATACGATTACTATATGCATACTCGGAGGTTAATTTTTCTTAAATAAATGAACGAATGTGCGCCTGTCACGATGTTACAAATTCTATTCAGTTTTTCATTTTTCTACTTCCGTTCATTAGCCGTCTGTCTCTGTGGGCTGCAATTTCTAGCTCATATGTAGATATGTATCTATCTATGTGCATTGGTTACTCATCCGCCATGTTGTACCCGCAAATATATTATATTTTATGGTCATATGCAGCATGAGAAAATAGATTTTTGTGGAAGCTGCAAATAATTTTGATATTTACTCGACCATAAAACGAAAAATAAATTAAAGAAAAGAATTTTGTCTAAGGCAAATTTTATTTTGAATTTGTGTTATTACTGTTCTTCATTACCAAAATGACAGCAGCTGCAGATTGTTAAGAATATTTTATTACAGTATTTACTTAAGCAACTTTTTTTCTTAATATAATAAAATATTTGTTAGCGATGTGCATTGTAATCAGCGTCATAGAGTTCATACTTTTTATATGCACAAACTGGGGAACCTACCGTTTTAAGCCCACTTCGTAGCGCAAATGATTTTTGTGAGATATTATTCTAGCAGAAATACATCCCCAGGTTTGCTATTGTCCGTTGAGGGACGACCGCAATTAAAAAAAAAAAAATTTTTTTCTATCATTTTTGTTGTTATTTACCACGGCCAAGATTTGAACACAGAAAAATGTGTCTGCTTTAAATTAGCTTGAAGCAAAATGTTTAATAAAATTATTCACCATATTGGTCGGATTCTGTTGCCAATTGAGGCTCAAACTAATTTATATGAGAATTAAAAAAATTACCTTTTGTTGAAATTTAAATATCCATGAAAGAAACGAAGAAATTACTTTAGAAAGAATGGTTTCACACCCATGTTTTAAAATTTCTCATATGTGCCTGGTACATGCAAAATAATTAATGTCGGCTTTAAAAACAGGTAATAAGCGCCTTTAAAATAAAGCTATGATTTCTTAGTTCGCCTGGACGTACCGTTGACACCCATGCCTTACGATTTTTTATCACTTGTGTATAATTTAATTAAATTCGAATTTTCAAGCAAAAGGCAACACTCTACAAAATATAGTTTTTAATATTCTCCTCGCCGAGATGAATTGTTTGATACCCTTTATTATTTCATATAACTTGTATATATTTTAATTTCTTTAGACTTGTTTGAAGTAGTGGCAACTCCTGGGCAGAAGCAATACAACTGATATCGAATTGTTCCACTGTACATTTTTTTCTACTATTTAGGAAGCAGTCACAAAATGTGCCGGGAATAAAAAATCTATTATATTTTAAGACTTTCACCAAAATAAATCGGAAATTAATTGAGATATGCTGTGATTTGAAAATCACGTTTTTGTTAAATATTTGAATGCAGATCTTTTAAACCTTAACAGTTTAATATCTGAAGTGGTTTTTTAATTCTTTTGGTAAACTACCTTTATTTCCAATAACAAGCTCCTTTTTGGAGGTATTTTCAAACCAGTACCGCTCACGTAAATCTTAATATTTTGCCGCAATATTTTGACATAAAACGATTTATATTTCCAATGGAAAAGCCACAAAAAAATTGAGACACGACATATTGCCCATTCCTATTTTGCTTCGTTTGCTTGTTTTATGTATTTTTTTTTAGTTTTTTATACAACCCTAGCTTGTTAGATAGCTTATCATATAAAGTTATACGTCCACTTTTCGAACTTTGTAGAAAAAGTATAAAAGTAAGTGACGAAAATAATCGTTATGTTAATTTTTTCGGACAAAAAAATCGTCGAAAAGAATTTATTTAAATCAAAATTCGAATACATGAATCTTATCGTTATGCGAATGTGAGGACTTTTTGTTTTAAACCACAGCGTAATCGTTATTTTGTGATATTTATTTTTTCGATTAACAGTGGGTGTTATTCGTGGATTTAAATTTTTTCGTTCATATTTGATCGACATTTTGTGATATCTTTCTATCGGTCATAAAATATTTTATTTCCATCGTCCCGAAATTTGTTTGCATTTATTGTGATGGAAACTTTTGAATCTAAAAATACCGATTATTTTGCATCAAAAAAAAAAAAAGATTACAAAAATCGAAGAAATATTTCGTGATATATACTTTTTCGATAAAAAATAATCGTTGTTTTTGAATTTATATTTTTTTTTAATCATATTTAATCGATATATTGTGATATTTTTTCGTTAATAAAATTTATATATTATTGTCATCGTCAATCATAGCGACCATTTTTTTAAACTTTTATAAATTAATTTTTCGGTTTAAAAATAAAAAACCAGCGATATGTTGATCAAATTTGATCGAATAAAAATTAAAACTGACGATCAAACATAATGGAAAAAACTTATATCACAAGATATCCACAAAATGTGATCGAGAAAATAAAAATTACAATATAACAATTAAGTTATGATTTTATTAACAAAAATTATAACTCTTACAGTTCCTGAGGAAAATTCAGCATGTTTGTTTTTTAAAAAAAAAAATCATATTTTTTATTTTTTTCAGAAAAATTGTTAGTATTCAGTTGTATACTCGTACCTCATTAAATTCTAGTGCAATAAAATGCAAGCTTGAAATAGCTTAAAATTACGGAAATATCAGAACTCTGATATTTTTTTGTATTGAAAATTTTGTTGTTGTTAAAAAAGCAAATATTGTTTGTTGGCCTAATTTATTTAAATCAACAATATTAATTTGAGCTCAAAGCCATTTGTTGTCTTTTTTTTAAAACGCTCTCCTTATACTGGCCCTAAGCTTAAAATTAATATTGCTGCTGTAAAAATATATTGAATTTTCCAATTTTTTTTACAAAGTTTGAAGTGTATATTTATATAATATTTGTTACAAAATAAGCTAGATTTTTAAAAACATATAAAAAACTTGCAGCAAGCAAAAGACGAATAACCAAAATTGGAAAGAAATGCGTATACTAATTTATTTCACACAACTGTAGATATAAAATTGGAGTATTTTCAAAATCTCATACCTACAAATTTTTGTTCGTTTTTTAGGTGTGGCTAGCTGCAAGCTTTTCTAAACTATTCAAACTCTCATTTCTATTATTTTTTTTTTTGGTAAGTTTTCGCTGTCATTGCAGATGCCACTTGCATAGCTCTAATTCCTGAATATAAGGCGATCCAAAAAACCTATTCAAAAAAACAAAAAAAAACGAAAACACATTTACACATACGCTTAGATATAGAAAATTTTAAATGGAATGTTGAATACTGATGTGCTACGTGAATGAATGACCTTCTTATTACACTCAAACCATTCAACACGTTTTTTGTTTTTTTTTTTTGTTTTTTGGGGGTAGTGGATTTGCAGTAACTTCTCCACTTTCATAACTGCTACTGGCGGCATCAACAAAACACTATTCATACGATATTACTGCAGCGAGAACCCAAACCACTGTGCAATCCCCCGGCCATGTACATGCACAACACACACACACACTCACACTCACACCCACACAGATGCACCTATGTATGTATGCATGTATGGATGAAATTCCCACTTACATTTTACAAAAGGATGTTTAGCGTCAGCTGCCTGGCATTGGTTAGCGGCGGCCTGGTTGACTGGCTGGCTGGCTGGCTAGCTGGCTGGTTGGCAGACAAAGCCATTGCTTCATCCCATGCCGCCCCCTCCCTTGGTATACTCATATTCGACAAAATATGTGCGGCATTGTTTGCACAGAATGCCTCATAAATTTGTAGCACACGCATCCAATGCCTATTGTTTTCCTTTGACATCATTTTTAGTTTTTCGGTGTGTGGTGATGAATGGTATGAATTTTCGTGCTGCAGCCTTCATTTCAATAATTTGCTTCTTTTTTTTTTTGTTCTCACACATTTACACAAATAAGAGGACGGCAATCAAACGCACATATATTTTGTACGACAAAATTTGTGATTGGTTTGTAAGTTAGTGATATCTTATCGTACGAAATATGAGGAAATCGGAAGAGATTCGATGCAGATTTGTTAGCTTCATTTCGAGTTACTCAGGGCAGAATTCTTGGGAAAATGTTTACAGGCTATGGAAAAGTTTCGAAAATATTACGTGAACCCGAAAATGAAGAATTTTTAAATATGAGTGTATATAGCCGAACGTAAATGCATGGTAGGAACTTTTGTTTTTAATCATCATTTATTTCTAATTATTTGTATAATTTATTACCATAAAAATAAAACTATATAAATTTAAGTTTCAAACTACGTTTATAATTTAAAACAGCTCAACAAGTTTTCATCAGTATTTCTAACTTTCAATAAGAGTCTTTAGAAAACTTTTAGATGTGCAACTTTTCAGTTCATTTAATTTAAAACAAATAAAGCGCAAGTAAAACTTGTGACTCAAACATTTTCTCCATATAGAGGAATCGAAATTTATTAAAATAAATATTTAAAAAATTCGAAATATTATTTTTTTTTTCAAAATTTAGATCCGTAAGTGGACAAGGTCTTTGATTGCCGTTCACCGGGGAGTGGCCAGAACGATTAGTCTTTCTGCATGCGATTTTAGAAGCTCATAACTCTAGGATGATTTCACGCAAAGGTTCTCTGGGTAGGTCTCAGCCAGGTCAAAAAAGCTATTCTGATGACCACAAAAAGTTTTATAAGGACTATGATTTGGGGGCACGTATCTGGAATTTCTGGTCCCTTAATTGAGAACATGCATCTGCCCGGCTGGCGGATTTTTTCTAAAAGCAAAGGCTGACATCACCGCCATCCAAGAGATGCGCTGGATGGGACAAAGAATGAAGTGCAACACGCCTCGCGATGTCTTCTACAGATACCATGTAAATGAGTGCAAATTCGTTGTCGGATTTGTGGTGCGAGAGAGAGACCACGTCGCCAAGTACCGTCGTTCAACTCGTTTGACGAGCATCTCGCTGCAATCCGCATCACATCTTTTGCCCCACATTCCGTAAATTCAACCTATATGGCGAAACATCTGCTAATGGACTGAGGCTGACCGACTTCGTCAGGAACCAAAGCATGTAGTACCAGATTCAAGGAAAAAATATTCAGCAGCTTCATGGCTACCTCCTAATTGGAAAAAGAAAAATCCAATTAGTTATGTTTTGGTAGACGGAAGTAAGGATTCCAGTCAAAATTTGGGCATACCTCTTTGCGGCGAGAAAGCGCTCATTCCTTGACATAAGGACAGTTAGATGTCGAAGAACTGTAAACGAAATAAATAGACAACCACTTCGTGGCTCGTCTTGTTCTTCTGCTATCTTACACCAACGTCCAACAAAAGGATTCATGTTGTGATTGGGCGCGACAAAAGCATTACGGCAGCATTATCGCGAGTTGAAGAAAGAGGCGAGGAGCGTACCTTTCATGAGAAGAGGAGAGAGGCCAAAAAGCGCAAAGACGATAAGATTGGACCGCAAACCAAAAGAAAAGCTCAAAAAATATCTGTCAGAAAGTAGACGGTTTACATAAGCTTTAACGACCGGGGGAAATTTTTTGTAAGAATGAAAATGCCGACCTGATAGGCGGCAACCAGAATATAAAAAATAACAAAATGAAGAGGAAGCGTGTCTCCATGCTACTTAATGGTAAATGATGACAAACGACTAAAGGACAAAATGGCCGCTGGTACTGACGGACTGTCAGCTGAGCTATTTAAGTTCGGTTGGCGAGGAGCTGGTGGATGGACTCATTTGAAACATTTGGTTAGAAGAGTGCATGCCTGTTGATTGGAGTTTAAGTGTACTCGTTCCGATCCACAAAAAGTACGGGCCTGCAATAAGCGCCAACTTTCTTTTACCTTACGTGGGAAAAGATAATTCGAGCTTCAGAATCGATCAGACACCATATTTTGTAGGAGTGTGCAACTGATACACCATAGCACACACATTGACTGCGATATGGGGCACCTGTTGGATTCAACTCATCACGGTCTCGGACGATACAGGAATGATTGCTGTGGGAATGTACTCCATCGATATTCGAGCAGAAGAGGCAGCAAAGCTTTTCAAGGGCAAAAGATGCCACCATGCAAGCCAGGCAACAAAGATGGGACAACTCAGCAAACGGCCGGTGGACGTACCGCTGCATACCGGACTTGAAATGCTGGCTTAATGGAATATACGGCAAAGTAGACTCCTATTTAATCAAGTCCTTAACTGGACACGACCTCTGCGGAGGGGATGCAAAAGATGTAAGGCGGAGGCTTTTCAAACCATTTGGAAGACGTTTAATAGTTTAATCATTAATGCGGAATATGCTGGTCAGCAGTGGGAATTGGATGAGAGGATTGGAATTGAATGAAAGGATTGAGGATTCATGAAAAGCTAATGCATTGCAGCGGCGACTAATCGCCTTTCCCCTAAGGAAGTTATGATTGGTAACAGTCCTGCAAAGAACTTCATAAAAGAAAAAGCGCGGTTTGGAAACCAGTTTTTAAAACTTCTGCCATATACGAATTTAGCGATAGCGCGGATTGAAATCCTGCCCACTCCAACTGTCTCAATAGTGATTTACCAAATACGCAGATAACTGAACAAATATTGGTAAGGGGTATGGTGATTGAGATGAAAAAGTGGCTGAATTGCTGCCAATACGAAGAAGAGATGATGGTGCAACTTCGTACAGACTGCATCAGACTTTAACAAACGTAGAGCTTGGTGTTCAAACTATCTCCTAACAAAATACTTGACAGTAGTACCAGTGGAATTGATAGTTTGACGGAGATGTTTACCTCGGCTCAAGTCTTTACACTGACGGTTTTTGGGGTGCCTGGCGTTCGACGCATTTTCCTCATAAAAAAAAATATCACTTTAAAAGTTTTAACTGCCTCCTTCATATACATTTAGTAGTAAAAAGCTTTACAGATAGTTAATCTTAAATTTGTATACTAAATGATCGTAAAAAATATGTTTAATTCGCTCAGAGTAAGTTACTTACTTTTGTTCATACTTCTTTTTACTACTATTGTTTTACGAGTACATGCATATGTGATATGTCATTTTCCGACTGACTTCAATTTGATTTTACATTGTGAATTACATCAACTGTCATTGTCCTTTCAAATTACTACGTGCCCTTTTATCATACCATATACTTGAGCGCTCACACACACGCACACACACACACCCGTATTTGTTGTATGTTAATGCAATTTTGTGTGTTGTGTGTTCGTAACACTCACCTTTTCGGCCTCTTTCGTTCTTTCCGGCAATTACGCGTTGAATGTAGCGCATTTTCGCAATTGTTTTAAAGCAATTAATTGTTTAAGAGCACCATGGTAAATGTGTGAGTGGATGAATGCGATTCTTGATACGAGTTTGTTCACTAGAGTGGGCCTTGCTTGAATACAAAAAATAAAGTGTTCTTTTTTTTTCGACGGTGTTACACACTGAAACGGCTGTTTAGTAGAATACATTTTTTTTTTTCAAAATATATACTAAAAAACATGCATAACTCTTTTCATTCATCTCAAAAATATTTCGACATCTTAACAGCTGCCATTTTATAGACAGAATCCTCTCTGCCTTATAATAAAGAGGAACCAATTTAAAAAGAATAAATATAATCAAAGTTATCCTCCATAGAACCACCACCACATGGCGATTGTGCCCAAACGGACCAATATTGTGCCAGATCCCTTATCCTTGCAGGATCATGACACTCCATCAAAGCTAATCAGATATTTTAAAACGAGCACAATTGGCAAAGCCGATTTCGATGGCATATTTAAAAAAGACAACACATTAATTGGGAGCAATCATTATGTTCACGAATGAATCTCGGATTCCACGCAGGAAAAACCAAAATATATCTGTACTCCAATAAGTGCAGGTACCAAAAAAACGCATGATAGAGGAATACAAAGCAAGACAAACTGACAGCAACTAGACGACTACAATAAATATAAAGCCGGCAAAAAAAAATGCGAAGAGGAAAACAATTCAAACTAAGAACAATACAAAGCTATTTTTTACAAAAGTCTTAGTTTAGAGTTTAATAAAAGTTAAAAAAAATTGAGTTTATAAAACAAATTAAGGCGATTAGTCGGGAATAATTATATGTAATAAAAAAAAACAGATATACTTATATACCTTTATACAAAAGTAATAATTTTAATAAATTTTTTACATAACAAGCAACTAAAATATGGGCTCACAGAAATCTAAGATAAGTTACTCAAAGGCCAACGTTATTAAAGAGGTAGCGCTTGATAACAATCAGAAAAATACCAGAACACTTAGAGAAATCCTTCTTATTATTATAACTAGTAACTTAATTATAAATTTCATTGGGCCCGTTGCTTTGTAACCTAGTTGTAAAAATATACTAGGCAGGATAATGAATTTCAAGTAAAGCAACAACACTAACTCGCCTCTAGGTAACGAAAACTTACATTTTTCTTGGAATTCGAATGCTCCCAATAAAAACAAAATGGGTTTTTTATAATCATTTGTGACGTGATACCAGCTAGACAACAGTCTGCAAAAGAAGAGGAAGAAAAGGAAAAAGAGGAAGAAATCGAAGGAGAGGAAGAAGAGGAAGGAGAGGAAAAAGTGGGCAAACGACAGAAATATTGAAAGTTCTGTTAATATGGTTTGTGAAAACATAATAAAATGCTTTTATTTCGTAAGCGAATGCCTGGTTGTTGTCAATTCGACAAAGAGAGGACTAGCGGTGCGCGGAATCTTGTTTTCTATTATTGATTTAATTATATTATTCATTTAATGATCATTTAATAATAATGAATAATTGAACGAGATCTTGTTGGAGGTTTACATTCAAAAACTGCTCTCAAAATTATTTGACTCATATGATGTACACAGAACAGATATAGGAGCTGTCTCTTTCCAGCAGCTCTTCGAGAAAAAAACAAGCACCATTAAGGGCAATGTAGCTTAACAGAGCAAAGGTAACACTGCGCAAAGTTATGCTTTCGGTGTCTCAATTTTGACGCGTTTGCCGCACGGCTTAGAGTTAATCAATTGGCCCAACATTTTTAAGGAATTTTAGTTTCAGTATTGGTAGCCATTTCTGGTGGTAGCACCAAAAAATTTCGTACTTTCAAAATTAAGGACCACTTTAATGTTTACGCATTTCGAAAACTTAAATGCATCGTAGTTTGCTGTTGGAATTTAAATATGTCTATATATTTATATGGATATGTATTTGTATATAAGCAATGCGCTTGTTAATATGTATGCAAATTTGTATGTGGTTGTGTGTGCTGCCACACGTGGTGAAATGCCATATCGACTGCCAGCCACAATACGTCACGCTGCTCTCCTCACGCTTCACACACACACATACACACACACACACACACACCCGCATCTCTCTTAGATTACTTTAGCTCATATCCTTTGTTGCTGCATCACCTCAAATGCTTTGCATTGTTCAAATGTATGTACGTTTTTTTTTTTGCTGTTTGTTTGTATGTATGTGTGTGCTCAGTTGTACAGGCGTGCTTGTAAGGTAATAATATATTGTCGTGGTGACACCAAACATTTTTTCGCCTTCATGATTTTCACTATGCTTGCGATTTTTTCGGTAACTACTCAACAAAACTAAGGTAAGCCTCAGTCAGTCACAGCGTAACGTATTGTATTAAACGGTGTTAGTTGAAATGGCGAAAAAATGCGAAAAAGTTGAAAACCCCGTCAAGATTTAGTGTTCTTTTTAGAGTTATGTTGAAGTGACGTTGCAGAATTGGCAATAAATTGGAGGGAAATTCATTTGTTTTCTAAACCAACTTCTGTCTATATCCATCGATACACGCCATTTTATGTAATATGCTTCAAATTCAGCATGGTGTAGGTGATCTTTACCACCCCATGCTCCACGGATCATCATGACATCAAATGGTTAAAAAATTCCATCGTTATTTCCAAGGAAACAACAAAACTTAAATTAAATTGAGCTAAAACCTGTTCTGTAATCGATTAAAATTAATTTAAAATGTTCAAATTATGGGCCTATGTTCAAAGCACTTTCAAATTATGGAGGGAACATTTCTCCACTTTCCTAAATAGTGAAAGCAAAAATTTCGCCAGAGACCGCGAACACCAAATCGCTGATGATGGTATTGACATCCCCTCGCCCGACCTCGATGAAGTTCGAATAGCAATAACGCGGCTAAGGAACAACGCTTTGTTTGTGGGCGCTGATGGATTACCAGCTGAGCTATTCAAGAATGGTGGAGAAGAATTGGTAAAATTAATGCAAGAGCTTACTTGCAGAAAAGAGAAAATGGACGGGCGAATGCCTGCTCTCCGATTGGAGTTTAAGCGTGCCCTACAATTATCGGGGGTTCCGCCTGCTTAGCATTTCATATAAGGTTCTTTCGAGCGTATTGTGCGAAAGACTGAAGCCAACCGTCAACGAACTGATTGGACCTTATCAGTGTGGCTTAAGATCTGGTAAGTATACCATCGACCAGATTAAATAATTGATAATAGTTTGTTGAATTTTTATTGTATAGCCTAGTAGCGGCTGGCATCGCCGCCATCCAGCTGCCATGCAAAAAAGTGCAAGTTCGACGGTGAATTTGTGGTGGGAGAAAGACTTCGGCGGCACGTACTGTCGCTTGTTCCGCTGAACAAGCATTTCGCCCCGACTCGCATCAAAGCGAGTTTCTTCAATACCTTGCTGATTTCTGACCCCGGCAAGATGGAAGAGAAGGACGATGTAGTCAAAGTTCTTTTCTACGAGCGCCTTGAACACATTTACGAGTTTTGCTCCCATTCCGATATCGAAATTGTAGTTGACAACTCTAATGCCAGGGTGGGTAAGAAAGGGATCTATGGTCGCCTTGCCAGATAATTAGATAATTGAATCTCCTCGACGAAACCTCTGCTAACGAACTGATACGGTTCGATTTTGCTGGGGTCCGCAACAACAACAGTCTACGGGATTTTACTTTCCACAGTAGTAAGCGCAAGTATATACGTGTGCAAAAATTTTCCCTACACATACACAACTACATACATAGAGCAATACATTCGCTACTTAGTTCGGCAACAGTTGTGTCAGATTATAGCATCGTAAATACTTACCTGACGAATCCTAGTTAGTGCGTTGGATTTCAGCATCTACCCCATTTCATCTTTCGTTGCTACCTTCTTCTTTCATACAAGTAGTGTACATGGTGTAGAAAATATACTAGTTTTAAATTACCTCAACTTATCTTGAATGAGTTAATTCATCAAAACGTCAAGTCCGTACACGTAACACATGAAGTATAGAGTTGAGTATGTAGCAAATAAAGTGCATATGTTAGATTTAAATTAGGTCAACTGGTGGAATGCAAAAGTCTTCTCATGTACAAAGCTCTTTCGTCTAGAGAAAGGCAAGCTTACAAGGAGGCCCTAAAAGCCTTCAAGAATTCGGCTCGAAAAGCCTAAAGGTAATCTTGGAAGTACATCAGTGGCAAAACGGAGGAAAGCTCTTTATATAAGCGATAGCGGTAGGTTTTATCGAAAACTCCAATTGTCCCAAGTTATACTCAGAAGTCCAACGGTAGCAGCAAAATGGTAGCCATTATTTTAAGCAGTCATTTGTCGAAATGAACTGAGAAGCCGACGGTAGATGCACCGAATCATCGAATAATGCTCTGCTGAGAATTTGCACAACAAAGAATGGGTGGGCTATTAAAACATTCAAACTTTATAAACCTGCATGCCTAGGCTTCATATTTTCCTCGGAAATTTATAAAGCGGTAGGCCTATTAAGTCCTCTGTCACATTCTGAGGAAATGAACGAAAGCTACGGTAGCGTTTCGTCTTCTGTTGAACGACGTTTCGAATTGTCAGTATGCTTTCTCTAACAACAAATCAATGGACTCTGCGATGTGCGAAATTAAAAACAAAGTTAACTTCTACTCTAGAAATCTTTCTGGACATAGACACCTTCTTTAATATTGTCCTTCCAGAGTCCGTGGCCACCCCAGTTGCAGTTTAAGAAGTCAAGCCACTGAAAGAGTCCATAAGGTTTTTCTCTAAACCAGAACTATCACTTCTGAGATGGGGGATGAGTTCATTACGAGATATGCAACGAGAAGTACCCCTAAAGAAAGAGTCTTCTACGTCTTCTCTAGAATGCAGTGAATGTAGTTCTTATGATACTGCCACATGACAACTTATGCTTATGCCATTGCACTGACAGCGTCGGGAAAGCATCACCAGACGCTAAGTGGACTTTTAGAATGTCTTCTGCCGCGCAAATAGCTGACCGAATGAGAGAGGACTTAAGGTTAACCCGACCAAGGTCGAAATTTTACGAGGAAATACAAGGTGCCGACGTTTCGGCCTCTCTTAACTTAGTGAGGCTTACACCCTCCGACCACGTTGGTTACCACGTGGTAATTCTTGACAGGAATCTGGATTGGAATCGGAACCCTATGGATTGGTATAAAAAATCCAAACCGTCTTTTGGGTGGTCAGCAGAGAGTGTCCAGCTTTATAAAAGTCAACCTAAAAGACGAAACAAGAAAGGTTGCGGAGAGCTGCCTCCACGTTATCAGCAAGAGGCCTGCCATCTACCGCCAGCAAGACCCCAGAGACACTGCTATATCTTCTTCGACCAATATGTATGGTACGTATCTCGCCAATTACAACGCTATAAGATTGGATGCAACTATCAGATGAAAAGACCTCAGGTTTGGTCACTTGCAAACTCTAATTGTTTTTCCAGTAATTTTATGGACACTGGTCCACACGAGCCCAATTATCTCCGCCGCAAACAAAATTTCAACGGAGCGAATGGATAAATCGCTCGTACTTACTTAGATTCGGCGTCTAGCACTATTTATTCATGAATTATTTTTTTACAGGAATATGCAAGTTTCAAAAAGGAAATAATTTAATAAAAATTAATATTTTTCAAGCATATTTAATGCTTAACATTTTTCTGATGCAACTTTTTGATTGAGTATTCAAGTAATTCAAACTTTACTAAAATACTTCATTCTATCTTTTGGCTTAGTTAAAATCCTACTCTAGCAAAATATGTATTAAATCTTCCTATAAATTTTGTTTGCATGTTTGAAAAGTGAAAATTGATATAAAATACTTATTGCATAATCCATATTAGCATTGAGCCAATAAATCTCAATTGAAATAAAACTAAAAACAATGCGGCGCGTTATACGTACATAGTATATTTGTATGAGTAGTTGTATATGAAAGAGCCCAACTATAGTGGATATCATAACTATATGACAATACAAGTTAAATGAAATACTAAAACATGGGCGTCAAGCGGCTCGTCTCAGAAAGAAGATTCAAAGTTAAGTTTTTAAGGGTTGCCACCTATTTAAAGACAAATTAAATTAATAATACATAACTTATATAAACTATTAAAATTTCGATGCCAAACGTTTCATTTTGCTTAAAACCAGGTTTTAAGGTTGCTATATTTCGAAGAGAGTTGCCACCTATTTGAAAAGTTCAATCTAATTGAAGTATACACAAGCTATATGAAATATTAAAATTTCGATGCCACACGGTTCCTTTTGCTGCGGAGCAGTTTTATAGCCAGCTTTATTTTGAAAAGGGTTGCCACCTGCTTGAAAAGTTGAATTTAATAAAATTATACGCAATTTATATTAAACATTAAAACATGGGTACCAAACTATTCGTTTCACTGAGCAGAAGGTTAAAATGTAAGAGGGTTGCCATCTATTTGATAGTCGAATTTTATCAAACTATATACAAGTATATAAAATATTAAAATATGAATATCAAAAGGTTCGTTTCGCTAAGATAAAGTTTATAGCTATATTGGGAATAGGGTTGCCACCTTTTTTAAAGTCAAATTTAATTAAAGTAATTCTACATAAGTTAAATGAGTTAGTATAAAATTGGTGCCAATCCGTTAGTTTTGCTAGGAGAAAGTAAATAGATATATTTAGGGTTGCCACCTTATTACACACAAGAATTTTGAGGAGGTTATATCTAACTGAAACCAAAATACGTGTTCTGGTTAGTAATACGTAGTAGCGTTAGTAGATATGGTAGCAGAAGTGAGTAAAAAGTAGTAGTTGTAAAATAATAGTACAACTTAGCAAAAGTCGACTACTACACTTAGTAGCAGTAAATAGTAAAAATTAATGAAGATAGTAGCAGTAACCAAAAGTAGCATTAGTAGAAATATAAATAGTAATTAGTAGTAGTTTTAGTACAAATAGTACTAAAAATAAGTCAAAATGGTAGCAGTAATTAGTAGTAGTAGTAAGACTAAAAATTATGACATTTTAATGAAATTTTCTTGAATTTTCAGTTTGCACTGAAATTTTATACAAAAAATGAGCACGTAACAAATAAGGAGTCTAGAGTTCTGTAGAACCCCTATAGTATAGCTATGATAAGCACTATCATTAAAAGCAACGTTGCCTGTGACTCCTACCAAAGACCAAGGTAAAAATGGCTGCGAGTAGCCACTACTTCGAATTTCCATACCGATGTGCCTACTATCTTTTCCCAGGAGCAAAAAGAAAACCAAAAAATATCCAGCAGCTTCGTTCCTACAGCCAGTTAGTTATCTCAGGCAATTTTGCAATGATTTAGTAGACAGGAAAAAATCTCATTATCACTATTTCTTTTGCATATATCAAAGATGTGTACATAGTATATGCGAGCATATCATATTATATATATATATATATATGTGTGTGTGTGTGTATGTGTATACAATGCGTATTTATGGATATCCATAACACGAATCTCAAACGGCAAATCGGAAACGGCAACAAAGCAATAAACAAAGTATCGGCTACATGTTGTTTTTCGCTACGCATGTGGGTCCCCCCTTCGGCGCAAAAAACGCTTAGAAAGTTTGCGTCCTACCGCTTAGCACTCAATTTAATACGTTCTTTGCTTTCCCACACCCACACCAGCACCCAGCGCGGCGCACCAATCAGTTAGCGTTACATGCTTGTTTATTGTAGCCGTGGAAAATTTCAAACGAATTCTCGCTCGCTCCTTTTTATTACTTCCTGCCTGCCTACTAACTGCCTGCCCGCTAGCAGTTATCGTTTCGTGCTTGCCACTTGCAAAACGCTACTCGTCGCTACAAAATTCTAAGGAGGCTGCTGATTTTTTTGTTATTTTTCTTTGATTTATCCGCTTTCTTCTCATACGCTTTTGAATCCATCAATTTTTTTTTTGCTTGCACTGCTTTCGACTTTGCATTCAATTTTCGCGCAAATCAATCAAATCAAAGGGGGGAAAACCAACACAAAAACAAAAAAAACCTGAAAAAAAACAGAAAAAGCTTGTTGTGCTGAGCGCTGCGGTTGGCAGTTGTGAAATATTGTTTTGTATGGAGTTTGATATGCTACCACCATGCATTCGTGCATAGCCATAGCAGGCAATCAAGCAATACTCTGAACAATACATGAAATACGGAAAGTTTAACAAACAAAACAACAAACGAAATCACTGCGCTCACCAAATGCTTGGCTATTGGAGGTTTCCCTAGACGGGCCACTTAGTTATGTATGTATGTATGTGTGTGTGTGTTTGTATGTCTGCAAAAATTCCCTCAAATCAGTCTCGTCAAGATTGTCAGGTTTCCACATGCATACATATGTATATACATTCACATTTACTAGTAGTAAATACATACCGTTCGCACATAATCGCCATATACCAGTTTAACGTTACGTATACGCCATGGCGTGTCATCGCCTTCATTGAGATTCGCCTCCAGCCGTGCACAAAATATGATATGAGTATGTAAGAGTTATGAACATTTGTGGTATTCTTACAAAGCACAGCTGCAACTTTAGTTAAGTATTTTATACAAATTTAAAATATGTAAAATGTTCAATATTTAGTTAAGTAATGTATTTGACATGTTTTCTGGTATCGTCGTTCCTTTAGTCGACATAGCGTCAGACATTTTGTTGCTGTCAATTTAAAATGAATGATGTACATATATATATATATATATATATGTAAACATAGATATTGAGCCGGCGGTGAATGTATTTTGCATAAGTAAAGATGTGCGATTAGTAATTTAAATATGAGAATAAAAGATGCCCTTTGCTTATTCGATAAAAACGAATTGCTTGCAGTCGTGTCTTTTTTTCCTTATCGCCTTAAGGCAATTTTTGCATTCCTTCATTTCAACAATAAAATTATATGTTGTAAGCGAAAATTTGTGTATACATTTTTTTTTTGAACAAATTTTCGCTTAAGAGAGTTTGTGAAGCTGAAAGATAACCGAAAAAAAGTATTTAAAAAACACTAGAAGCGCGTGCCAGAAGTAAAACTTTTTTTTTTGGTGATTACATATAATATGAGAGTAGTAGTGATAGTGACTAGTAGTAGTAGTAGTGGTTAGTAGAGGATGCTAAATAGTTAGTATCATATGGAGTAACAAGCGTGAGTGTATGTGAGGTATTTGATACTTTTGCCGAATATAACATCTGCTAGAGGTCGCTTACTTGATTTAGTTTTCATAGACAACGTTCTAATTTCTGATGTTGAGCCCCTCTCTTCACCCCCTCTTTCGGGCTCCATACATCACAAAGCATTATGTGTATGCTTTAAATATATAAGTTATATAAAATCAGTGTTAATACTTCCAAAAACTATAACTTCTATAAAGCCGATTTCGATGAAATATCGCGGTCAATGTATTCGGTTGATTGGAAATCTGTTTTAAGCAAACCCAAACTGTCAGAGGTCTATCGTTTTTCGAGACAAACTTGAGGTGGCAATTCACACGTTCGTTCCCATAGTGCCAATTAAAAAGCAGCCAAAGCCGGTGTAATTTAATGCTGGGCTCGCCAATCTCCACAATTAAAAAACAAGGCACAAAAACTGTACCGTAAATCTAAAAATAGTGTAGTAGTTTATGTAATTGACAGTTGGTTGCAAAAAGAGTTTGATGTCCTAAATAAATTTCAATATGAGCACTACATTTCTAAAGTAAACAGTGGAATAAGAGAAAACAGTAAATTTTTTGGCAGTTTATAAACGGCAACAAGAAAAGAGCCGCAATATTCTGGAGAAACAACATCGGGCATACAAAAAATTAGTGAGATATTTGCAGAGTTTTTTCCTTCTGTTTATGTTTCTCAAACTAGAAATAATACCTTTAACAGCTCACCGTCATTTAAAGATGTTCAGCTCTCATTTAAAGAAGTATTAGGTGGCCTTTTGGCCTTGACAAATGATCCAACTGATGGGGAAGATGGCTTGCATTATATTTTATTAAAAAAAAAAAACTGCGCTACATTGTTAACCCAACCGTTAACAATAAAATTAAATAAATCGCTGGCTTCTGGTGAGTTTTTATATAATTGGAAAAAAATATTTTGTCATACCGATACATCAGTTGTATAAATTTCAGATCTCATATCGCCGTATCAGCACGGCTTTGTAAATGGTGAATCTAATGCTACGAACATAGTTTTTTCTGAAATTTTGTTTTAGAAAAATTTGAAGCTGGCAAACAGTGTGCTGTCATATTCACTGACTTTCCGAAAGCTTTCGATAGGGTTAGCCGTGGAATCCTACTTAAAAAGTTGGACTCAATTGGACTTCATCGAAGCTTACTTAAGTGGTTTGCATCTTATCTGACTGATAGGACCCAATTTGTTTGTATTATGAATATAAAATCTGACATCATTAAAGTTACCTCCGGGATACCCCAAGGCAGAGCCATCTTGGGTCATTATTTTTCTTAATCTTTATTAATAATATTCCAGATGTTTTCTTGATATCGCGTTGTCTTATGTACGTAAATGGATTGAAAATATGCAGTCGTATAGAAAACATAACTGACTGCATGAGACTTCAAGAGGATATAACAAGGTTGGAAACTTGGAGTGATGTTAACTTTTTACCTCTCAATCCTGGCAAATGCCAGCCCTTGTTATTCAGTAAACGTAAAGTTGTGATCGATTTCGTTTACGATTTGGGTACTACTGCTCACTCATAAATTTATGAAAATAATGATTTGGGAGTCATATTTATCCCGAAGATGCTGATTTCTAGACATATAGACCTTATGGTTGCCAAGTCACGGTCTATGATCGGCTTCATGGCGGGGAATTGAAAAGAATTCCAGGATCTTTTTACGCTAAGATTTAGAATTTATATTTTCCTCTTGTCAGATCAAAGCTCGCGTATTGTAGCATCATCCGGGATCCATTCTATATGGGTTCCTCTTTGAAAATGGAGAAGTTTCAGAAACAATTCACTAGATTTGTCATTGATTCCCTTTATTGACCTTGTAGTTTGCCAAAATATAAAAAAAGATTCCTTTTGTTAGCATTGCCGACATTAGTAATGTGAAGAAAACTTGCCGCGGTATAGTCAGTCTCAGTCTCTCTCGGAGCAGGTTCATAGCTGGATATATTTTAAATATTTGGAATTTATTTAAAATCTGGATATCAAATGGCTCATTCCGGCGAGGAGAAGATTTACGCCCCTATTTTGGAGAGAGTTTGAAAATCCGAACTTAACTAAATTATAAACAATTATAAAAAATATATTGAAATATGTGCGTCAAATGGTCGTTGCTAATAAAATTTCATAGTTAGCTTTAAGAAGGTTGCCACCTGTTTAAAAAAAACGAATTTATTTTAACTGCTCACAAGTGATATAAAATAGTAAAATATGGGTGTCAAACTATTCGTTTTGCTAGGAAATTTTTTTTAAAAAGTTTGGAAATATTTCTATTTGAGTGCTGCCACCTTTTTTTTTAAGTCAAATAAATATAAATACACACAAGGATTAAAAATATTAAACTGTTGGGCGAGGCTAAGGTGTACGCCTGTATTTTTGGGAGAGTTCCCACCTATTTTATGTGGTAGAAACTGAATGTATTTTTTGGTTACATATTTGAAGGGCTTTAGATAAATTAACATTTGTCATATAAATTATTTTTTGATTTTAATTTTATGTTGCAACTTCAACGCAAATACTCCTACTAATAACCAAACATAATAATTAAAATTAACAAATAAAAATGCATGGCAAAATCAACAATTATAAAATATTATTAAAATATGCTCTAAACTTACAGTTACAATCTTTCACAAATATCAAAATTTTAGCCAGCACCTATAAATTTCCATAAATATATGTACATATATATATATATATATATATATATAAATATTATACGAGTACAAATTATGCATACCAGTTGCATAATAACTTCAGAGTTTGCATGCACCTTTAAAAAAGTTAATGATTTGAATTTAATTAACAAAAAATTACATGCATTCATTTTATATTATATTATCCCTTTGTTTCTACGCGCGGTTTAACAGCGTTAACTGATTAAAAAATAACTTTATGTGGCAGAAAAACCTCGATTCGAGTGGAAAAGCTAAGGTAGCTTAACTTTTTGCACTGCAACATTGTGTGGTTTTCGTTGTTTTTTTGTTTTGCTTTTTTTGTTTTTTTTGTTTAAACAGCGTTATGTAATTAAGGAGTGAAATAGTACGGTGGTAATCTAATATTACACATTCACGATTCACACACACATATGTATATATTATACATATGCACATATACTTATATACATACATAAACTAATGGCAGTTTTTTGCAACTGTAACGAAAGCAGCACAGCAGAATGATTGGTGGCATTCTCCTATCTGCGAGTATTAGCCGAGCGGACAGAAAGTCTTATTAGGGTGCGATCACTCATTTAGTTGAATTTTATTTATATTTTTTTTTTAATTCAAATAATTTCATTTATTGCGTTTAATATGAGTCTACCCGAAGTGAAAAAATCAATAACTATTTAGTGATTCACAAATGTCATAATGTGTCATAAGTCATAAAGTTATAAAATTTAAAAAAAAGGTTGCAATTTGCTACATTTTTAGTAATTTTTTTTGTTGGTACAATATAAAAAAAATACTGAATTGTAAAAAAAACTCGTCTGAAATCAAAATTCAGTAGCCGTCTTAACGGATGCACTGAGATCTTTCTCAACGGATACTTTGAACGTCCAGCTCGATTTATTATTGATAGATATCTTTACCCAAAACCCAAATGCTGCAGACCGCGTCGCTGGAGGTTCTGCAGGGAACGACCGCTCGGGTACAACTCCATCCTAAATGTACTGCCGTTCTGAGATCAAAGCGCTGCCAAATGACTATATTCTCTCGAAGAAACAATAAACTCCGCACTATATTCCCAAGCCGCATAGACTGAACTCAGGGAATTTTCGGAGGGCTTAACTTATTTCAAGGTAGAATGCGAGGTTGATGTAGGGACTTTTATTGAGCGCGAAACTTTTGCTATTACAGGCACGCAGTACATTCTCAGATGAGCAAGCAGCTATTCAGGTAGACTCTTCTACCTCGGTTCGATCTCAACTAGTGGATGAGTGTAGAGGAGGGAGGACCTCGATTTCTGCCGAATATGAGAGTAGAGAGAGTGGGATCCGAGACATGGTGCGTCTACTGTCAGCCCGTCCGCTTGTTTATTGCCATCATGACCCTCATGATCTGGACTAGCCCAATAAGGAAAAGTTTTTTCCCCAAGAGCATCGCGAACATTGAAGTATCTTTCTACGAATTTTGAGGTAGTTATGTGAGACTTCAGAGCTTTTAAGGCAGCTTGACTGTCGAAGTTATGCCTCCCCTAAGGCACTCTCTGCCAAAAATCTCTATTATATGGGTTTTACACTTGAAAAGTGCTTCCGATTTTCAAGTCAGATGTACCTGTAACCGTAACTGTAATGCGAGTAAGTTGACCTCTATTAGAATAGGAAATGGCGGTATTTCCAAACACGAACTGAGCGTATCTGTTCGAGAGGTCTTCAGTCTACTGTTATACCATCGGCCTAAATTAGCTTACCTTCGTATTCTCTCTCATTTTTAGCTTCAGATCACCACTCAAAAGATGCATATTGAATGGCTTGTAAAAAATTTGGGAGAAGGATTCCATATCTTACCAAAGAGTAACCTTGCGGTTGACTATGACAAACGGAGTTAAAGTTAATGAAAACAAAAAAATACAAAACTCAAAATATTGTTATTTTTTGTGACAAAAAAAACTAAATCAATAAAATGATGATTATCTTTGAACAAAAAATTGCAAAACAAGAAATAATAACTTTTTCAGAGCAACAAAAAATAACACTCAAAAATTAAGTTTTATTTGTGATCCAAAAAATTAGACTCTACATATGATTATCATTTCTGAATATAAAAATAAAACTGATTAATCTTGAGCGAAAATTAAAAAAAAATCAGCGAATACCAATTTTTTTGATAGAACTCAGTCTTTGCTGGAAAATATCACAACTTTAACAAACACCATCCACCTTAATGTGCTCCCTCGTACAAAAAAATTAGTATTTTACTTAGTACGACTGCACGCGTTGATATACTCGGAACATACCCAGAGTCTTTTTTGTTTGTTTTTTTTTTCTTTGCATCAGGACAAAAGCACTATTTCACATTGTTGCACTCATTCGCTAACTGCCGCCAGCTAAAGAGTAACATGAAAATGCAATTTAGTTTTTCATAATACACAATTTGTCGTAGCATAAAAATAGTTTAATTATTTAAAGGAAAAAACCGTGCAGTAGTTCAATTGGTTAGATTTACGTGCGCTTTACGTAATGGCTAGGGGCAAATTTACTTTTTAAATACAGCTCATTTTAATTTTCTTTAACTATTTTCAGGTTAGCTAGCTGCAGTGTAACAAAATTGAAAACATATTAACTTTGGATTACGAAAGTGTGAAAGAAAGAATGTAAAATAAAATATATTACCAAAGAAGCAAACAAGCCTTATAAATAATTAAAATAAAGAAAAAACATGCACTCAAAAAAAAAATACCAGGATTGACTTAAAAGAGCTATCAAAATGAGGAAAAAATGGGATTCAAATGGCGTTTAAGATACATTAACTACTTCTGGAGAAAACAGATTTCATTTTATAGATATTTTTTATTCATTTTGAAGAAATCTTTACTCAATTAATTATTTTTTTCATTGTAAGACTTGTCTGAAGGATATTCGAAATTTTCTTACAGCTCTTCAGTGATTCGGATTTGTTGGCATTTTTGATTAGTTCTTAGCTACAGATCTTCAAGTATATTGAAGTGATTTCCATAGGCAAATGGTTTTAATATTGGTCCCGTTTTATTGTACCAGATGCGATGTGTTTAGTGCTATTTGAGAACGGAAAATAGTTGTGCAAACAAATTTTAGGTTGGTGTATCTATATTATTTATATATTAAAAAATACTATTCAAATAAAAACTTAAATTCCCCATGTATTTTCTTCCGGTTCATTCACAATAGCGCAGTTTTTTCACTTCCCAACACTACATCTCAAGTCGGATATCATTTAACCGAGTTGGCTCAACTTGCATAAATTTCACTGTTAGTGTTGTTGCTTTACATGCTATTTATTATCCTACCTTTTGCAGCTAGGTCTCAAAGAAGCGGGCCCATTATAAAAAAGTTGAAAGAGACGATCGTGTAGGCAATGTTATCAAACCAATTAGCCTCTCATCGCTTGAAAGGCTGATCGACCTGCATATTACAAATGGGATTCCAAGCGAGAGGTTAGCGTCCTCACAACATGCCTACTGTAAGTGAGATAAGTGGACTCTGCCCTGCATTCCCTCGTGAAGTCTGTACAGGAATCTCTCGCGTGTAAAGACTTCGCGCTGGGCGCCGTCCTTGATTTAGAGGGGGCCTTCAGCAATGTTTTACTCGCGGCTATGGTAGAGTTCCAGAACAGGCTGGGTGTCGAAACCGACTTTATTAGCCTCATCCAACGCCTGCTAATCTTGACAGGAATGTCGTGTTGTCGGGCAAAGAAGAATTAATGGGGCATTAGCCAAGGTAGGGTTCTTTCACCGCCACTTTGGTTTGTTGTGATCAATGACCTGCTGTTGTGTCTAAAG
Source organism: Anomoia purmunda (assembly GCA_951828415.1). Classification (NCBI taxonomy): domain Eukaryota; kingdom Metazoa; phylum Arthropoda; class Insecta; order Diptera; family Tephritidae; genus Anomoia; species Anomoia purmunda. The sequence continues at coordinate 8,646,117 of OX639994.1, forward strand.
CATACGCAAATGATTTGGCGCTCATTGCCAGAGGATGATTTTCGGGTACCTTGTGTGAGCTCTTGCTAGGGTATCTAAGTGAGTGTGGTTTGCGGCTGGTCTCGAAAACTGTAGACTAACTGTAAACTCTAGAAACACCGAGCTAGTTCTAATTACCAGGACGTACAAGATTCCTAGCATTCAGCTGCCTTCGTTGGGTGGCGCTCAGCTTGTACTTAGCGTCAAACATCTGGGTTTAATACCGGATAGGAAACTTTCCCGGAAACTAAGTATGGAGAAAAGATCGAAAGAGGCACAGATTGCCTTATATTGTTGTAGGGGAGTCATCGATAAACGCAGGGATCTCTCGTCTCTCCTAGAGCTATTAAATGGTGCAGAACACAGAACCAGTACGCTTTATGGGATACTTGTCTAGTGAGCTTCCCTAGACAGGACTACGGTACTCAGTAAGTTGGAAATGGTGCAAAGATCGGCTCTTGCTGGAATCAGCACGCCAACACTAGCGCAGAACATTATGTTTATTATAGTTCTAATAGGTACCGCGGGGAGAAGTATGGTAATCCTATCCACCATCAGGTTGCGTGACATTGGATGCAATATAAATTCGGTAAATAGTTATTCGAGGATATCACAAAGCCGATGTATATTGGAACGATTTTTCGTCATCTCTTGTCAAGTTTGGTTTAGAGACAAACCGGTTTCAACTTCAGCAATGGTACCGGCATTACTTCTAAAGCGCACTGGACGGAGTATGATATTTGGAACCCGAACATGCTCCCAGATGTATCGAAGCTTGATGGAAGGATGCCACGAACTCAGTCCGAGACAAAAAATTTAGGCTACCAGGCCATTGCAGCGCATTTCAAGCGTAGTTAGCCGGCATTAAGGAAACCGCCGAGATGCCGGTTATGGATTGTCAGACTTCTATTTCGAAAGCTTCGGAGTAATTCCGCATCAAGATAATCTGGATACCCGAACACAGTGATATCAAAGGGAATTGTGAAGCAGATGAGCTAGGCGAGCAGGGTACACTTGCAAAAGACTCCTTAAGCAAGAGTATTTTCGGGGTTCCTCTGGCCACCTGTCGACTTCTTCCGCGATCTGCGATCAGCTTGGCAGACGCTGGGCAGCTGCTAGAACGTGAAGGTCCGCGAGTTCGTTTTTTTCAAAAGTACATCGGCCTCTACGGTTATCCATGCCACAGCTGTCACTAATTATGAGCGTGCTGACAGGGCACTGCCCAATGGGAATCTATGTGGTGCACCTCAATATCACTACGGACCCTTTCAACTGGAACTGCTTAGAAAATGAGGAGGTATAATCATCACAGTACTTTCTGCTCTGTTGCCCCGCTTTCGCAAGAGAACTATACTATTTCTAATTAAAAATGAGGAAGCGGCAAATGTGAATGAGAAGGCCTTAATTGGAAATGAAAATAAGTAGTAAGTGGAAGTGAGAAAAAGTTCGACTGAAAATAATACCAGTCAAATGCAAATCAGAAAGCGTCAAATTAAAAGGACAAAGCATCAAATGGAAAAGAGAAACTTATTTTTTTTTAATTTGGTGGTGGTCTGTTAAAATGTTCTCCCCCATTCTCCTGCTTTAAAAGTACTTTACTACATCCACAAGCTTCTGTAAATACTGAAGTCGTTAACTAGTTCGTATTTGAATTTACGCTTTATTTACAATTGACTGTTAATATTTTAAATTGTCGCTTTCTGAATTGCAATTGACTATTCTTATTTTCAATTGTCGTTTTCGCATTTTAATTTGACCCTTTCTCATTAACAATTGGAAATGGTGTAGTTTGAAGTAAACCACCAATCCATTCAGGTCATGAACTATAGTAATTTTTTTTCTTTACACTGCATGAATTTAACTCTTATTGTTGTGTTTTTAATATAAACATGCCGGGGTATGTAAAGTATGCCGAAATTGTACCTAAGTATACTACTTTCACTACGCATTAAATAGCGTGAGAATTTCCGCATTTGTGTTCTATTAGAAAGTACTCGTTCAAGTTCACATTGATAAATATAACAATATTATTCATATATTGTAAGTAAGCAAACATCTTTCCACAAAAGCAGCAACACTATTCCCACCTACTTGGGGGTTGTGTAATAGGGCACTTATTATATGTACACTGCCACCGCTTAAGTGAATTCACTTACACATTTACAGCCATAGATATATTTACTTATAATATACATAAATGTATACTTACTTATTTGGCGATGGCATAACAAGTCATGCACACATTATATAACTAAATATATTACATATACATAATAATAATAATACAACAATATTGGCGTCGAATGGTGAATGGGTAAAATGAGCGCAGGCAATATAATTTGAAATTCCAGCTGAAGGGTTTGGCCTGCGGCGGGATTTCGCAGTGAATTAGGCATGCTACTCACTCTCAATGGTTGTTGCATTATTTAAGCTGCAATCGCTTGCAACATATGTGGCCCTAATGCCTAACCGACAGCTACAGCTACTGATACTGATACAGCGACATCAACACTGTACCCTGTTGGAAAAAATTATTATATTATTACATTTTTTCTGTGTTAAAATATATTTTCAGTATGTTCTATAAATATCTTTATAAAAATGTAATTAGTTTTATTAGTTACTATTTTGTAGATAAATACTAGCTACAGATATTTGGCATAAAACATGCAGAGTTATAACTGGTCGAAATGAAAGTGTATTTTTTTTTTAAATTTGATTTTAAACATAATTTTTTTAGTTTTAATAGTTTTTTTATTTAGTTATTTTATTGCTCAGAGTTAAGAAGTCTAAAAATTGGCCGAAATTAAACTGTTTTTTTATTTGATTTAGAATTCCGTACATTTTTTTAAGTTTTTTATTTTAGTTATCTTTTTTACACAGAGTTAAGAAGTCTAAAAATTGGCCGAATTTTTTTTAAATTTTGATTTTAAAAGTAAGTTTTTTAGAATTCTTAATTTTTTTAATTTTTATTCTAGATATTTTTTTACACAGAGTTAAGAAGTCTAAAAACTGGCCGAAATGAAACTATTTTTTTCTTAAATTTTGATTTTTAAAGTATTTTTTTTGCTTGGAACCCTTTCATTTTTTTCAGATTTTTATTCTTTAGTTTTTTTTAGTTTTTTTCTAGTTATTTTTTTATACAGAGTTAAGATGTCTAAAAACTGGTCGAAATGAAACTGTTTTTCTTTTTTAATTTTTATTTTAAAAGTATTTTTTTTTTAATTCTTTGCATTTTTTTAAGCTTTTTATTCTGGCTATTTTTTCACACGCAATGAAGGAGTCTAAAAACTGGCTTTTTTTTTAATTTTGATTTTAAAAGTATGTTTTTTAGAATTCTTTAAATATTTTTTCAAGAGTTTTATTCTAGTTGTTTTTTTTACACAGAGTTAAAAAGCCTAAAAAATGGTCGAAATGAAACTGTTTTGGTTTTTTTCAATCTGGATTTTAAAAGTATTTTCTTTAGAATTTTTTAAACTTCTTTTAAGTTTTTTGTCCTAGTTCTTTTTTTACACAGAGCTAATCTAAAAAAACTGGTGGAAATGTTTTTTTTTTTTTAATTTTGATTTGAAAAGGTTTTTTTGCATTCTTTAATTTTTTTTTTGAGTTTTTTATTTTAGTTCTTTTTTTACACAGTCGAAATAAGACTGTTGTTTTTTTTTTTACTTCCAGTTTTAAAAGTAATTTGTTTAAAATTCTTAGTTGCTTACAAGAGAAAAGAAAGAATTGCAACTACTTGTAGCTGGCAAACAAGTACTTTTTAAATTGCCTATAAAGTAATTCTATTTCCGAGAGGGTACCCACACTCACCCTACTCACAAGTATCTCTCTGGCATACCAGCTCAGACAGCTGTTGGTCTCCCATTATCCTCAGAGTACTACGTCTGTCCGTACACATAGCTCCACGACGGTATTGCCACATATCCTGCAGCATAGCAACGTCACTAAAACGCCAGAATAGCTATACCTACTAAACTACTACTAGTCTGTCTGTCCGTCTGTCTGCCTGTTTGTCTGTCAGTTAACCTGCTGGCGGCGTGGCATGTAATGACAGTGTTGGCGGCATTAGTGTTAGCGGTAGCATTGCGGCTGTGGGAGTAACCAACCACCAACACACACTCTGAACCGTTGATGTGTGCCACATTATCCGCTCCATGGAGCAGATATACGATATGATAATGTTATTATGCACCGACTGCTTTTGCCTATCATCATAAGCCGCAGTCAAAGTAGTTACTGCAGCTGTGTAGCTCCATCCCAATAATGCTACTTTAGTTACACACACACACACATGTTGAGTTCATATGAGTCTACTTACATTATAGTAAAGTAGTTACCGACAGTCGCTGCAACTCGAAATGGATATATACTCGTACTCTACATATTAGCATCATCAGCGCGAGTCCATCAGTGGTACATCAGCAATGCCACAGCTCTAGTACATCATAATTTATTTAATAGGCAAAAGCGAGCTCATATCAACTTTTTAAAATGTAGAGACAGTCGCGAGAAAAGTCAGTAGTTGTAGCATTCGCGGATAGCAAAGAAAGTCATTAACTGTAGAAAATATGTACACCCTACGCAACGAAAAACAACAAGGCATTCACTTTTTTCCCTTAATTCGAAGTTTTAAGCTTTATAACTCCAAAATGCTTAACATACTTTTGAAAATTTTGCTGGCAACTTGGTGACTTCAATTCCAGAGTGGGTAAAGTAACACTATCGGAAAATTCAGTATCCACAACGAAACCTCCGCCAACGGACTAAGACTGATCAACTCCGCCGAAGCCCGATACATGGTAGTCAGATTTCAGCACAAGAAGATTCATCACGCCACGTGGCTATCTCCAGATCGAAAAACACTTAACCGAATCAGTCATATAGCGATAGACGGACGGCATGTTTCCAGTGCATTAGACGTACGTACACTCCCTGGACCGAATATCGACTCGAATCATTATCTTGTCGCAGTCAAGATGCGCCCCCGTATCTGCGCAGCAAAAACGTGCATCTAAATACAAGGAGAGCTCGACGTTGGAAAGCGGCAATCGCAAAATACAGCTACTAAATTCGGCGAGCATTGGAAGCAGTTTCAGCCACCCTGAAAAATCAGCTGGCACGTTGAGGAATGCCGCGCCGCGAATGGAAAGTAAAGCTGCTGCCTACATGGCTGAGCTGAAAATGAAAAGAGAGTCCAAAACAAGTGAGTGCGAAGGTGTTAGCCGAAAAGTAAAGCAGCCGAAAATTTTGCCAAACGGTGCGTCGACTTATGGAAAGTTTTAAGACCGGAGCAAATTTCTTTAAGAAGAATTACGGCGACCTGAGATCGAGCTTATTTGGTTCAGGCATATTGAGACTACAAAATGTTTCAATCCCTCTACACACTTTTGAGTTTTAGAAACAGTGTCGAAGTGGCGTTTTTGTAAATGTTCCAGTTTCTCTACAACTTGGTTTTTTCATATTATTGTTCCTATTCTTTTCTAAACTAGTGACGGCAAATTATCGATTTTTTTGGCAAAGAGTTATCGCACAAAGTTGGCTATGGAAACATAACGATAATTTATACATTTTCGCGATTATCATGATTGGATTTGTAATAAAGTTGAAAGGGTCTTTGCAGGGCAAAAAACATATACTTTCTATTTGTTTTCACAGAATATCACGAATGAGTCAAAAACAACTGGTTTTCGTTGTCATGTGGACTTGGCATTTGATGGATTTTAATAGTCTCAGTTTTTTGAAAGAGTATTTAAAAAAAAAACTGATTTTATCTATGGAAAACAGAATTTTTCCAAAAAAAAATAGTTCTCTAATATTTCGAATAGAGCTATTTCAGTTTTAGCTAAGAAACTTGGAATTCAAATTTAGAATTTGCATTTCAAATTATTTAAATTATTTATTAATTAAAATACTTTAAATTAAGAAAATTACAAACTCAACTCAACTTCAGAATTTCCAATTAAAGTTCAGAAAGTTACAAATCAAATTCAGAATTTAAATTCAAAAAAAACTTAATCTAAATTCAGAAGCTTACAATTCAAGTTCAGAATTTCGATTTCAAATTCAGAACATTCACTTCAAATACAATTGAATATTACAATTCAAAATCAAATTTTTTATTTCAAATTCAGAAAGCTGCAATTCTAATTCAAAATTTCCATTTCAAATTCAGAAAATTACAAATTCCAATTCAGAACGTTACCATTCAAACTCAGAATTTCCATTTCAAATTCAGAAATTTACTATTCAAATTCAGAAATTTACTATGCAAATTCAGAAATTCACTATTCAAATTCATAAATTTTCATTTGAAATTGAGAAAGTTACAACTTCAATTCAGAAATTTTCATTTCGAATTCAGAAATTTACAATTTAAGTTCAGAAAATTTCAGAATTTATGAAAACTGTTTATGCCCTGCATTAAATGTAAAAAGATATATATGTATAATCATATTTCTAAATTTGAATTGTGGCTTCCTGAATTTTAAATTGAATTTCTGAATTTGAATTGTAATTTTCTGAAATTTAATTGAAAATTCTGAATTGGAATTGTAATTTTCTCAATTTGAAATGGTAATTCTGAACTCTTGAATTTTAACTTTCTGAACTTGAATTCCGGTAAACTAAAACTGAGAAAGGTGTAGAATCTAAAATATATTGAATTTATAGTTCCGGAGGAAAATCACCCTAATGTGCATTGCATAGGTATATTCGAATATCTAGCTTTACTTTAAATATTTCGGTAATCACGCCTGCTCAGCAGCATCCCCGCCGATGTTGCATTAGTTTTAGTTACTCAAAGGGAATAAGTCAGTAAATGGAAATAGAAAAAAAACCATGGGGCATAGACAAGTGCACTTGTGCCTTTATGGCGGCTTGTTGGCTATGCCATCATATGAGTAAATATTTTGACAATGCCGCCCGAGAAATCAACAACACTTCTGTTTACCACAGCAATGCTGACGCGACGGGAACTGCGACTGGTGTTATAATTCAATTTCATTTTGGACAAATTAAGTTTACTTATATTCGCTCATATTTGGGCAACTCGTGCTCGGTGTTATGCGCCAAACTACTACATACAAACGAACTAAATACATACATACACGCATATTATGTAAATAGAGTGGCACAATCGCAAACAGAACAGCAACACCACAAAATTATAATCTTCCACAGACACCATTAATGCAAATCACTTTGGTGTCGCACTCCATGCACTCTATGGCTAAATATGTGAATGCATTTGTGTGTGTGTGTGTGGTATGGGCAAAATATTTTCACAGTTCCACTGCAGTGGCTGACTTTTAGCGTCTAGACTTCACCTTAATCAAGTTGTGTTTCACAATAAACAAAAGGCCCGCTGCAGGCATTTGTGTTTCCAAGCGTGAAGTACAAAATATTTTTGGTTGACTAAAAATTGAGAACAAACTAAAATACACATACACATATGGAATACATGCACACACTTTTTAAGTAAATTAGTTGTGCTATTCAGGGATTTAATACGAAAGTTTTTTGTAAAATATTTAATTCTTTGGATTTTGGTAAAATTTTGTTTTAAGTTTTAAGTAGCGATGATGAAAATATGATTGGAGCGGGGAATTGCTATCATCCACTGCTTTAATGAATGTGAACAAAAGTAGAATGCTTACAAAAACAATTTCCCTTTCAAGTCAATTCTAAAGGAGACGTTTAATTTGGAAAGTACTTGGTTACCATATACTCTCTTTATAGATTAAAGTACTACTTTATGCTTCGTGTAGTATATCTATACTTTTTTATACGAGGAGAACGCATTGAAGGCCCATCCCCCGTAGAGTAGAACTTCATTCCTAACCAAAACTCCTTGTCTGTCCGCCGTACCATATGCCCCTCGGTACTACTAGCTCTATCGATCGTTTCTGTCCCAGCACAGGTACGAGTACACTCCTCGTTACTAGTTATTGTTGGCCCTGGTCGTAATGGCCTTATTGTATCCACAAGCTGGGTAGCAGGCGAGGCCCAGTCTCTAGTCTTCGTTTATGTGTTGCGCGCGGAAATCTTTCCGATTCATACTTCCGTCTTTTTTATTTTTCCAAAAAAGGCAGGCGGAAAGACCTAGTTTCCGCTCCGCACTAGGGTAAGCATTGTCGAAGAGGTCTCCAATCCATACTCATAGTCTATTACCTGCAGGGTCTTCTCCTGGATGGAAAGGCCTAGTTTCACATCTCGTAGCTGCTTCGGCCGAGAGTTGTGTCTACACCATGGGGTTCTTGTCGAAAGCTCCGCGTAAAACTTCTATCTCAGATTTGAAATTAGGTCCACAAGTTTCACAATGGTCGTACTCGATGTGGCTAAAGCGCCGCAAGTAGTATCTGATGCTCTCATGCCCCGTCAGTAGTTGGGTAATATTGATGTCAACCTCTCCGTGCTGCTAATTTAGGGCTCAATATTAGGGATGCGTCGATATGTCCAACCACCAGTGGTAGCTGCGTCCCATCGTCCCTGCCATTCGGATTGAGTACGCCGTCTTACGAGCGTTCATTTATTCGATGTTGTGAAGCAGTCACGAGTTAAGAAAAGGGTGGTATATGCCAGGAAATCAATAGCGTCCCACCACAACAAGAGCTGTATCTTCTGAAACCGTACAAAAATCTGAATTTGAAACCCTTAGTGCACAGCATCTGCATATCGACTTGATGCCATGCTTGTACGAAGCCACTTTAAGTGCATCTGCCCAAATTCGGACAAGTAGAGAATCACTGATTTTAGTGCGCTAGTCAGAAACTGCTTCTGTTTGGGTACCTTCGCATTCACCATTAGCTTGGTGAGCGCAAAATTTGTTTTTTTCCGCCTTCTCGCAAATGTATTGAATGTACTCTTTGATCTCAGGTCTGACGTTAAGTACAATTATTGATGCGGGCCTTCGTCTTCTCCTACACCTTTTGGCTACTAATGAGTAATAATTCCGCTTTTTGCTCAAACACAGCAAGACCCATAGGTCGTTTACGAACCAAGTGGGCCAGCAAATGTTACTTTTTGAAATATCTCGACTGCAGCACCATGTCTCGAGTTAACTGTTAAATCAAAAAACTTCGTATGCATTAATTAATCTTCTGCTCAAATATGAACCAAATCGGTTCATAAAAAATGTTTACCTATCAAGTATACTTTTCCCAAAAGTGTTTTTTTTACACAACCAACCTATATACTGAATATGAATTATATCTGTCCATAAGTACAAGTTTTCTTTCAAAACCTTTTTACATACTGAATATGAACTAAATCGGTTTATAAATACGATTTATCGGATTAGTTTGACTCCAGCGCCACCTACCGAGCATATTTTTGCAAACAATGTTCCCTTTGCATAGCCAGCCCATCTAATGAATATGAAGTAAATTCATGACGCACAAATTGGAAATATCTAATATCCATTTATGCATATTCGAGCCCTTCGATTGGTTTAGGGGGCGAGCCGATACCTTTTAAGCACATTCGAGCTCTTTGCTTAGCTCTGCCTACACGACCTGTCATTGAAACCACCGCTCTTCATTCCAGCCTCTAATGATGTTGTGTGATCCTGCGAAAACCGTGGTATGCCGTGAGCTTCTGATCAGTCTTCTTAGGCTTCCACCGGTCGTTGCAAGTTGCTCCGAAGCTGCCCAAAACTATCCATCGCGCTGTTGGTACACTTATGGCTACTTACCACTCGCTCCGATCCTGTTGAGAGTCACCCAAGGTACTACCAGAAAACGAACCATTGTCCACCCTCCCTTCCGTGTTGCTACTAGCCGTTCACCGCCGTCAAGGGTCGTCCACTCATTCCTTCCGATTTATTTCTTCCGATCTTCCGATAGCAACGACTGTCGTCGTTATTATCTCTGGTTTTCTGATCTTCCTAGCTCTCTCTCTCTCACACACTACTCAGAGTATCTTCGCATCTTCAGACTTGTGTGCGTGTGTTTCGTGGCTATTGACCACTACCACTATTGCTCCCATATTTAACTCTCTATCTCTTTATGGGGTCGACAAGGAAGTTTTACTTCTGGCTAGCGCTTTTAAATGCACGAGGGTTCTTTTTTTTTTTTTAGATAATTTCATTGTAGATGCATAATCCTTTAGTGACTGATTGCTGTATGCTGAATGAGTCTATCATCAAATAAACAGTCCGCGCATTCTCGGCATCTACGATTGAGCCAAAAAGCTTTTTCTAAACGAAAGAAAGCTCCTCTCTATGAGGTCCTTATCTAGACTGTTCTAATGTAAGGCGCAGATGCATGAAAGCTAATAACATCGAAGCACCGAGTAGAAAAGAGCTTGGCGCCACGTGGTATTTCCAATTGTGGCCAGTTAGTAGAGATAAGGACAACCTTTATTACACTAGAGAAATTTGTTTCCACCTGCGGTATAATAAAACGTACTCCTCCTCTCCACCTGTTTGGGTAGTATAATAAATTTTTATTATATTTAACCATCAGTGGGTACGTGCATAAATTGTAAATTTAATAATAATAGAAAAAAAAATTATTTACACTTAACCGCCATAAGTTGAGACCGCACTAAATGATATTTATAGATATAATATTCCCCTGAGTTTGGGGCAGTTTTGTCTTACACATAGACATTTATGTATGTATGTACATGTTTGGTTTTGTTATGGGAAACGGCGCGTGTTTCTTTGGTAAATAAATATCATAAACAGTTAAGAGCCTCGGCGAGCTATTAAACCGCAATATCGAAGAAAGTATATAATAGAAATGTATAAAAAAAAGGTATTCCCCCGCAAAGTCACTTTTACGATTCATAATTTAAGGTAATTTCATAAATTAAATGTTAGAACATACATGACAACCTGAATTCTGCGTTATGACTATTTCGGTATTTACATACATTGACATATTTCTATACAAAAAAATGCAAACAAAACAAAAACGCACATATATTTTTATTTGGAAGTGGGAAACCATTTGCACACTTTCGTATGTACTTATATAATGGCATTGTTAGTAGGGGAATATTTCGAAGAACGGGCGAGCGAGCATAAACGTGATAAACGTGTAATTTTAAATGAGATCATAAAATTATCAAAGAAATTAAAAACTTTTAAAATATGCAACGAACGTTGCGGTTGATATATTTTATTGCAACTCGCGCATAAATTTATAAACAACGAGACGTTTCAAAACTTTAAGCAAATATAAAGAAGTCAACTTGTATTTAGAAAGGTGAATATACATTTTTCGGCATAACATTTTTTTCGGTTTACCATATTCGTATTAACTGAGACGCGACCTCATTGCACCCGCGTGTATTTGCGATGAGTGTGTGGGGCGACTTTTTCATTAGCTAACCCCACCTAAGCGAGTAGAGGGGCCGCGAGATAAACGAAGCGTCCAGTTTTCGGGCCATATGCAAAGATTCCTCGAGAGCAACTTTTGTACCTGCAGTACGCAATTCAAATAAAATAAATTTCGCTATTTTAATTTTTAATTACGTACTACTCGAAATTTCCACGCATTCATTGAAGAATTTTAACCAGTCCGAGCTAAAATTGACAGTCCAGCGTGAACAACTGCAGGTTTGCAGTGCAAATACTCGTACCCACATAATTCAATGAGTTAAGTGCTCGTGCACCTAATACATACATACATAGGTATGTATATATGTACATACATTTTGTTTTTGTTTACTGATGCACACTGATGGCGCAAATCGCAAATATATACAATCTAAACATTAGATCAGCAAACGCTTTTAGGATATGAGCTGGCGAACAATCGTAAAAAGAATTTTTAAAACGCTTTTCATTGCAGAGCATAAAAGATATACTCGCTTTGGAAACACACCCTCCTTAAAGCACACACACACACACACATACACACATGCTATCATATGTACATATATCTATGTATAAGTAAGTATGTATGTATGTGTATTTATTTCCATGGTTACCATAAAGGCAGCAAAAATTAAAATTCCAATTTATTGCTTATCAAATAAGATCTCGAAGTGTTGAAAGCGCTATGGCGATGGAAAACATTTTACGCTTGCAAAATATTTAAGTGAGAGCAGATAAAGTTGAAAGCAGAACAGAGGAGGAAAATCGTTAAAGTGGGCGTATGGAACAAGGCAGAAAGCTAAAAACACAAAGGGAAAGGTAAAGTGTAAGGCAAATAATGAAAAGAGCGGCATCACATGCCGTCCTTTCGGCATTCATGTGAATTTTCTTTTAATTGATTATACGGCGAGTAGGGCGTTATACTGAATAAGAAAATGGAATGGGTGTTGAATATAGCATCTTAACTTTAAAAGAGTCGTAGGTAGAAATTAAACTTAAGATCACCCACGGTATTTAAACAGCAATATACAGTGAACACAGTGATTCGAACTGCAGCGTTTCATTCCACAGACAGTGACTGAAACAATTGATCATGTTGTGATATTTTTTAGAATACTTACTAAATAAACTAAAATTTAAAATTCATTTTTAATTCATTTTTAAATTTAAAATATATATGTATGTCTGTATAAAAAAATCGGAAAAACTAAAATTTTGAAATTGCACACAATTTATAAAAACTCAACAAATGTTCATCACAATTTTAATATTTTACATTTGAATTTATAGAAACACTTTGACTATGTAATTTTTTAGCTCATTAAATTTGAGTGCTAAAATAATGTGTGCGTCTAAAGTGGCTAAAAATTCCGATTGATTTTAAACAATTTTTGGAAATTTTGGGTTTCTTATAACAGATGGATTCTATATAAATTTCTTGAACATTTTCTGCCATACAAACTGCACGCGTTATAATAAAAAAAATTTCCAAGACAAAAATAAAATTTAAAAAAAAAACATTTAAAAAATTAAGGGGGATTTCTAAACTTTAAACTGAGATTTCATATTTTATTGATATTATTAAATAAGCTACGAAATTCCAACCCAGGAGATTTTGTAAAAATTTTAATTAATAAGTTTAAAAACTTGATGAAAATCGGTTGAGTTTTTACAAATTTTGCACAAAGTGTTACTTATATGTGTTGTTGATTTATATAAAAAAATTTGAGAAAAAATATTTGGGAATATTATGAAAAGAAAAGTACCCGTCTTTGCCGACTTCATAAAAAGATAGAGAGTAGTAGCAGTACCAAAAGCATTAGTAGTAATTTGTAGTATCATTAGTGAAAATATTAGTAGAAACTCGTAAATATAGTAACAGAAATTAGCAATTATAGTAGTAGCTATTAGTAGTAAAAAATGAAAATAGTAGTAGAAATATTAAAAATAGTAGCAGAAATACGTAAAATTAGTAATAGTAATTAGTAGTAATAATAAGTGAAAATAGTGGTAGTAATTGGTAGTAGCGTTAATAAAAATAGTAGTACAGTTGGTAAAATTAGTAGCAGAAGTGGAATTAATAAAAATAGTAGTAGTATAATTAGTAGTAGTTTAGTAAAAATAGTGGTAGAAATTAGTGAATATAGCGTTTGTATAAGTGTATTCGCTTAACATCAATATTGTTGTATTTCATTTTGCTTATAAATTAAATGAAATAAATTTTTTTTAATTGTGGCTACCCTTCCAAAAAATATTTTTGAAACTTAACTTTCTTTTATCATTTTTTCTTGCACTTTTGCTTAAATATTTCATTTAACATATTTTGAAAAAAATTTTGAAATGCAGCGTTTTTTAATTTTTATTACCTAGCCATCTGACCTAGCCATCTATTTCATTTAAGTCACATGTCCTAATATTTCATCTAGCTCCATGTTGTTGTTGTTGTAGCGGTCACTCAGACCCTGCGAGATCGACTCCATTGTCGATATCATCAAACTCATCTAGGGGAGGCTCAAGAAACGCGCAGTTTTGACAGAGTCGGACCAAAGTGGACGGGGTATTAGATGCGTTGGTTTGAGATGGCAAATAAAATGGTGGGTGGTATCGTCCGGAGAATTATCACATGTCGGACGTATGATGAGTGCGTCTGGGTTGATTTCGGATAAGTAAGAGTTAAGCCTGCTAAAATATCCAGATCGTAATTGACGTGGCAGCTGATGCTTCTCCCATGCTATTGGTGGTGGCTTGACGCCAGTGAGGGCATTCGCAGGGCGAGAGTATCGGTGAGTGTCGTTGAAGACCATTCTGTAGGCAGCAGGGTCCAGTTCATTGGCGGTGTATGACTGGATCTCGTCAGATATTTCAAGAAGATGTCCTCTGACTTATCTAAGAGGCGGACATTCAGCGAGCAGGTGCCCGTTTGGATGAACATGGTTATACCGTGCACCTTCCAGAAGCCGTGTTGGTGCTTATCCGGACCTAAGTGGTGTACAAAGCAGGGAAGCAGCGTAACTTCAAGTGTAGTTAGCGTTGGAGAATGAAGGAAAATCGGTGGATAGGATTCATGCTTTTCTGCCGGTTTCCCTAGTTTCAACAGCGGTATCACCCTTTCAGCCTTCCACATCTCTGGAATGATGAGCGTGTCCGTTGACAAGTTGAATATCCTTGTCAGGTATGCCCCTCCCGTGGGCCTTAAATTTTTCAGCATCAACATGTTTAGCCCATCGGGACCAACGGCCTTGGAGGCTTTCGTCTTCCCAATGATTCCGCATCCTCGCCGCAGCTGAAGGTAAGTGGCGCGCTAGGTTTTCCCTTACGATCTGCAGGCTTGAGTGCCATAGATGTGGAGTGGATTCAGGCCACATACTTCTAAACGATTTTCACCCACATCACATGAGCGCACCGAATATGCTATTACTGCTGTGGAGTAGAGTATCGAAGAAGATCCGAATACGTGTATCGACCATCGCGCGCAACAATTGGGTGAATCCACTTTATGGAAGGATTGGAGGACTGAGACGCCCTTATATCAGAGCAATGATTCCCTCCATATTTCTTCAAAAATCAAATCATAATGTTACAGTCAATGGGGAATGCTATAGAGCCATGGTTAATGGCTATTCGTGCCTGAATTATAATATTAACGTGGACGACCTTTGGTTCCAAGAAGATGGCGCTACATGCCATACAGCCACCGAAAGAGTGAATTTATTGAAGGAAACTTTTGTTGAGCGCATTGTCTTGCGTCGTGAGCTTGTGGCGTGGCTTCCAAGATCGTGCGATTTAATACCGCAGGACTATATTTTGTAGAAATATGTGAAGTCGTTTGTCTACGCAGATAACCACAAAACGATTGAAGCCTTGGAAGAGAATATTCGGCGCGTTATTGCAGACATGCAGCTCCGATTGCTGCAACAAGTGGTCGAAATTTGGGTCTCTCGGCTCGTAGTAGGTTGGCGGTCGGACAAAAACTGTAATACTACGCCTGCTGCGGTTGGCACAATTGGACTTTAAAAAATGTAACAGTTATTCGTGGCCACGGTGTAGAAGTTTATATTGTTTTATTTTTATTAGATATGGATATATATTGCAGTTTTTCGTTGGAATAAGATTTTTCACACCAACCATTTTGTGGGTGTCAAGCCAAGTTTGGATAATAAGAGAATCGTGGAGCAATTCGAGCACCTTTCTTTCCATTTCAATTTTGTGTTGATTGTAAAATAATATTAACTCATCAATTTAATCTACACCCTACTCAAGCAGTTATGCGGCAAATCTTTGTAATGTTTTTAAAATTTAATAATTTCTATCAATGCATATCTGAATACATACCTAGAGTTATACATTGATTCCTTTCCATTTACATTTAACAGCCATACGCGTTTATAATTAAACGCATGACATGCCACTATTTTTTTTAACTCATCTCTACAATTCAAAAGCACGCTTGCTTTGCTATAGCCCACAATGGTAGAAAATCTCAATACCTCGAGGTGTACACATTTATGTTTGGACTCTTTATAAAGACAATGGATAACCGAGAGAACAGAGTGGCTTTGCAAATTGGCTGGTTAGAAAGCCCGACGGGACCGATGAGAAGTTAGCTCATTTAGCATGCAATGCCGCTTGTCTCGCAATAGCTACACGTCTGGTTTGTAAACTCAACGTATGTACAAAAAAAAAAAATGAAAGAAAAAATGCAAAGGTATATATGCAAATGGATAAATGAATGAATGAATGAATGAATGAACGAATGAAAGGTGGCATTGTGTGTGTGTGTGTGTGTGGGGGTAAAGTGAATGGTTGGCGAAAAAATGCAATAGCATTCAATTCGCAAGTTAATTCATAAATACGCTTCAAAAGTTTGCAAGCATGAATATACATCAATATACATACGCACATACATACATACATGAGGTACGACGAATAATAGCTGTGCTTGCGAGTGAGAGTAAATAAAAGTCCACATGCACCTGCACATATTTTGCATTCGTTTAACAAAATGCTATGATACAGTGAAGTGCATACACAGTACATGCACTGCCATACAAACTCTGAGTTGGCAATTCATTCATTTAGTAGAGTTGGCAATTCATTTGGTGAGCTATATTTACGTTTGTAAGTTTATAGTACTCTAAATGCCCTGCAGTAAAATGTACTAGATGTAAACTAGTTCACTACTAGTGTTCCCTGGAAGCCCAACTAGTCCTGGGAACTATTTTCTGTTCACACAATCAACTGGTATTTTTAACACGGCGACGTCGTAAGAGATGCCGATTGTTCGATTATCAGATTTGTGCTTTTCTGAAATACATTTGTAATTTTCTGAAATACATTTGTGTCTTTCTGAAATATATTTGGACTTTTCTGAAATGATTTGTGTTTTTCTGAAATACATTTGGGCTTTTCTGAAATACATTTAGGGTTTTCTGAAATACATTTACACTTTTCTGAAATACATTTGGGCTTTTCTGAAATACATTTGGCTTGTTCTGAAAGGTGTAGTTCAAGGTAGACAAAAATTACTAATCCAATTATGTAGCAAATATAACAATTTTATACCAGTTCAAAATATACAAAAATGCTAGTCCCGTTATGGACCAAATATGCCCGGTTCATACTAGTTCAAAATAGACTAGTCCCATTCATACTACTTCCAGAAAAAATTCTTGACCAATATACCAGTTTTATACTAGTTCAACAATTAAAAATAAAATACTGGCGCAACTATGAACAAAATATGCCAGTTTCATACAAGTTTAAAGTGAACAAAAAATATTAGTCCCTTTATGGATGAAATAACCAGTTTCATACTAGTTCAAGATAAACAAAAAATATACCAGTTTTGTACAAGCTCAAAATTGACACAAAAATACTAGTCCCATTCATACTAATTACAGTTAGACCAAAAAATTCTAGTCCAATACACCAGTTTTATACTAGTTCATCATAAAAAAAAGTACTGGCCCAACTATGAACAAAATATGGCAGTTTCATACAAGTTCACGGTGGACAAAAAATATTAGTCCAATTATGCAGCAAATATACCAATTCATACCAGTGCAAGATAGACAAAAAATGTGGAAAATATACCAGTTCAAAATAGACACAAAAATGCTAGTCCCATTTATATTACTTCCAGATAGACCAAAAAATTCTAGTCCAATATACCAGCATTATAATAGTTCGAAATATAAAGAATTACTGGCCCAACTATGAACAAATATGCCAGTTTCATACAAGTTTACGGTGTACAAAAATATTAGTCCAATTATGTAGCAAATATACCACTTTTATACCAGTTAAAAATAGACAAAAAATTTATCAAATATACCAGTTTTATACCAGCTCAAAATAGACACAAAAACACTAGTCCAGTTATGGACCAAATGTACCAGTTTCACACTAGTTTCAAATAGACAAAAAATACTAGTTCGCTTATGGTGCAAATATATCAGTTTTATACCAGTTCAAAAACAAACAAAATGCTAGTCCTAATGGACCAAATATACAAGTTTCTTACTAGCTCTAGGTAAACAAAAAAATAGTGGTTCTATTATGAACCAAATATACCACTTTCATACTAGTTAAAAATGGACAAAAAAAATGCTAGTCAATTGAAAATGAGAATGAGGAAAACGGGAATGAGAAACGGTTCGCAAAATTTTGGTTTATCAAGTAAAATAAATTAAAAAATACCCGTATTATAGCAGAAGGAAGGCTATTTAATTGAATGTGTGTGACAATTTTGGAAAAAGTAGAAAAAATATTTGGTACTTACTTATTATATTTGTGTATTTATTTACTTTTATTAAATCGTTGAAGTCAAATAGATTAAGGGAATGGCAAACTGTTTTTAATTGGTACAAAGGTGGTATTTTTCGGAGCAGTGTTTTGTGTGACTAGTTTGGCGTTTCACAGCTGGGTGATTATAGTCACGCATACATACATACATGCACATGTGTACACGTTTGTGTGTGTATGCTATGCATTTTACCTCCAAAAGGATAGCGCGCTATATGCGAACCGCTTTTAGC
Organism: Anomoia purmunda; assembly: GCA_951828415.1. Lineage (NCBI taxonomy): Eukaryota > Metazoa > Arthropoda > Insecta > Diptera > Tephritidae > Anomoia > Anomoia purmunda. The sequence goes on from OX639994.1 coordinate 8,664,495, forward strand.
AGAAAGTCAGCCACTTACGCGCAACCATTTCCGTTTTCATTTCCCTTCAGTATACAAATAAACTACATACCCACCTATCTACCTAACTATGTATGTACATATGAATGTGTATATTGTATTGCATTTGTAAACGTATAGATTGCTATAAATGCTATAACTCTTCATATAAAGTAGGCCCATGCATTTCGTTACGTATACGCCCTGCATCTTCGCCCAACCCTTCTTCTTCGTGTCGGGTTTTAAGCAAATAATACGTACGAATAATGCATCTATTTTTCAAGTAAAAAGCGTGATTATGTTTGCATTTATCGGCATGCTTTATGTTAACACTCACTCATACCAAATAGAACTGCACATTTCCTATGTATTCTCTATTTGACATTTTTCTACCTATTCACACTGTTTTGTTTCAATTAAAATGTGATGTTGGCCTTAGTGTCTTGTTGGCAAATAATTACATTCAGTGATACATTTGCATAGAGATTCCTTTGTACTTTGGCATTTACTCATGTATGTATGTACATATGTGGGCATGTAAATATTTGTTGTACTTTCATTAAGTGATTGTAACATCATATATACTAATAATTAGCGCTCGTATAAGGAATTTAATTCGCGTAGCTTCAGATGATTAATTAAATAGTATATTCTTAATTTAAGGAAGGGCGTTACACTCTTAAGTAAATTGTATGGCATTAATGTTTGAAGCCACTTGGAGGAACAGAATGATAAAATATCACAATTAAGCCACACGATTCATGTGTTACGAAAATTTTTATTAATTGATTTTTATTGGAAAATCCAGATTAAAGTTCTAATGAAATCTAAAAAAAATGCACTTAAATTCAAATCATTTTATTTTGTTTTAATTTAAATTATAATGTTCAAATATAGAGCAAGTTTTCCTTCATTTGTAAGGGTTTTTATTGCTCATATAATTAAACCACCTGCGAGAAAAGTGAATAGAAAATAAAGAAATTCGTGAATTAAAAAACAAAAATACAACTTGTAATATAGCTTCTCTGCAACACCAACGCTACGTTGAACCTAATCAATTCCCCCCCATTCTTCCTTTCAAATGACCCACAAAGAGACCTTATTCCATAATTTTCTCACTACAACTGCCCTAATGTTAATATCCCATAGATTCTCTAGCGGGTTTATGTCCGTGTTTTGGGCGGGCCACTCGAGACATTTGATGCATTGGATTGAAAGCCAGTCTTTAGCGATTTAAGAACAGTGCTTTGGGTCATTATCTGGAAAATCCGAGCTAGTGGCAAGTTATCAGCGTAATTGCCATTTAAGCCAAAATATCTCTGTACATACAGTCCGTCACACTTCCTTCAATTTGCACGATTGTACCTACTCCGGATGTAGGGAAACACCCCCCAATACCACTACCAATGATTCACCATGTTTAACCTTTTTTTTTTTGACAATCTGCGATAGGAGCCCAACCACCACCAATTGCTGAAAAGGAGTCCCTGCTGCCTCGCGAGTCTCGCGCTACTCTGGCCCAATTAAGATCTGAAAATTATAGTAGACTTAACTCCCACGTATCCAGAATCAACCCCGACATACCCAACACATGTCCGGCATGTAAAGATTCTCCGCACAATACCAACACCTATTCACATGGCTTCTCAAACCAACGCATCTAACCTCCCTCTCGTTCTGGTCCAACCCTGTCAAACAGCACGTTTCCTGGGCCTCCCCCTAGATGTAAATTCGTTCTTCACAGTGTGTGACTAGCCGCTACAACAACAACAACAAAATATTATTTATTCAATATTTATACAGTCAATTGATATTACTAATACAAATGATGTTGGAGCTAGGAGCGTTTCCCTTAGCCCTTTCTTGCGAAATCAAACGAACCGAGAGTACTATGTACTTAGAAATTATTTATTGAAGATTTCTACATTAAGTTATTTGTTAAATTAAAATATGTACATATGTCGAGTAGCGAAGAATCGAAGAGGCGAAGAAGTAAATGGTGGTGCGTGGTTGAGCAAAGAAAAACGAATGAATTTTGTGAACTGTATAGGCAATCAACAGACCAGTGACGCTGACGATGAACAGCGGGAGTTGGGTGGGGTGATGCAAAACAATACAGACCGCTACTACCTATTATTAAGTGCAATTTGGGCAGCGACCCAACTGGCCCTGCCGCTGCACTGACAATGTGGACAGCGACTCAACTTGAGTCATCTGATGCACAATTTGCATTTCCTTCGCCCCTACCAAAAGCATAAATTTTCTCCGATTTCTACAATTTTCAAGATTATGCTTACTAAGTTAATATCTATAATCAAAGCAGGTAGAGTTTGATAGAGTTGTTTCAGAAATGAAAAACTATTTGTGCTACAAAAGGCGGGGCCACACCAATTCTCCAGAAAAAATTTCACCCACGCCTTCCTCTCTCCAACGCCTTCCCCTCTCCAACGCATTAAAATATATCAAATTTGAGTGAATCACCTTTAATAGTTATTGAAATATTTTAATATAAAAATTAAATAAATTTTTTATGTGATCAGAAAAAACGCCTTTTCTAACGTTTTGATTAATAATATTTTGAAAACATAAATGTTTTTTCTCATTTAATAAAACAATTAGATATTTTAATTCTAGTCTATCTCTATACAACCCAGTTATATGTATTTGAGGAAATTATATTTTAGTGTTACTGGAATATCGCACGTTTTTTAATTTTGTAAATTACCGTTATTTGAGAAGTAGGCTGCATTATCTTCCGATTTCTATAATATTTGAAATTATTTTTACTAACTTAAAGTCCAAAGCGTATACTTAATTTGGTAGAGTTTTTGGATTTCGTATAGTTTTATTATGCTCATTAAATTTTAGGCAATTGCTTTTAATGCTCACTGAAATATCACCTTTTTTGATTGTTTTTAAAAAAAACTGTTATATGAGAATTAGGCGTTGAGATCAACCAGGTCTTTTTGAATTTTTTGAAATTTTGCTAACTGACTTTAAATGCATTTTGTGGAGTTTGGTAAGGTAGTTTCGAAAATAAACCTATATCTTCGAAAATGTACCTATAACTACTAAAATAAAATTACCCACATACTCCTTTCTTCAACCTAATCCTGTATATCAAATTTGACCAATTAATAATTACCCTAATATCGCATTTATTCGAATGTCACAAAGCACCCGTATATTTCGGCCATTTGCAATACCAACCTATTTTGAGGCCATGGCCAAGTTTTATTTAGATAGCTTAATATTTATTCGAGTTATACATGCGCGGACGGACGGATGCACAAACAGATGTACCTTAATCAATTTCGCTATCTGTTCCTAGAATTTTGGTTGGTTTTTGCTGCTACAAACAAAGTTATAATACCTTGGACGCCAGTGGATCCGGGTATAAAAAATTCAACAGAATTATTATAATGAGGCGTGTTGATATTTGAAGTTAAAGAAATGGGAAAAGTGAAAGGAATAGGAAAAATGAAAAAAATATTTTAGTAAAATCACACCGTTTAAATCAGTTTCAAGTTTTCAAGTATTTCTTAAGCCAGTCTTCCGAAAAAGGTAACAAACCAAACAGTATATGATAATTCCTTTGAATTTTTTTTAATGTTGGGATGCAGACTTTTTAACCTTAAACTATTTGGTCATCTATGAAGATTTTCCCACATATTTTTATTTAGAGCAAACTACATTTTTTGACGTGTTTTCCAATCTGTTAAGCTCACAATGAATGCTAATATATTTTTTTCAAAATTTTAATTGAAACACATTACCTGGTTTTAGTATGGAGAATTATGCTTCCTAATGTAAATACATACATATATTCATACACCGACGAGTAATCCAGGTCGAATGGTGATTTGTTTTTATATAATATTTTCATTATAATTTTTATACCTTTCATGAGAATGAAATGGTATATTAAGTTTGGTCCGATGTTTGTAAGTGCCAGAAGGAGAAGAGATAGACCCATCAAAAAGTATACCTAAATGATCAGGACGATGAGCTGAGTCGATTTAGCCATGTCCGTCTGTCTGTCCGTCTGTCCGTCTGTCCGTCTGTCCGTCTGTTTGAACGCAAACTAGTCCCTCAATTTTAGAGCTATTTTGATGAAATTTGGTGAGCAGGTGTCGTTATACAAATGATTAAACATTTGTCGGAATCGGCCAGATCGGGTGACTATAACATATAATACAACCGATTATTCAGATATTGAATTTTGCGCCATAACTCCTCCATTTAAGCAGCTAAAGGCTTGAAATTTTGCAGAAATATCAGCCATTATTAGCTACGTATCAGTATTGAAAATCATGAAGATCGGAGAAATATAACATATAGCTCCCATACAACCGATTGTTCAGATATTGCATTTTGCACCATAACTCCTCCATTTAAACAGCTAAAGGCTTGACATTTTGCAGAAATATCAGCCATTATTAGCTACGTATCAGTATTGAAAATCATGAAGATCGGAGAAATATAACATATAGCTCCCATACAACCGATTGTTCAGATATTGCATTTTGCACCATAACTCCTCCATTTAAACAGCTAAAGGCTTGACATTTTGCACAAACATCAACCATTATTAGCTATATATTAGTATTCATCAAGATCGGAGTTCACAGTGTAAATCGGCAAGATAAATTCAGGACAAATATTTATTGCGAAAAGTAATAAGCTCAGCGCAATATCACATGAATCATAGGGTTAAACGTTTGGGAACTATTTACGGATCTGATAACTGTTTTCAAAGACCGACATATGTAGGTCTTACATATTAATACTTAATTATTTGTATTTTTTAAATGTTAAATATCAAGCGTCGATACGATATTAAAAATATTCAAAAACCATTCCCTTCTTAAAACATAGTTCTTTTTAATTACATAAGGAAAAGCATTAAATAATTTATAACAATGCCTCTACTAGAATTATTTTTATTGATTTGAAGGAAATTTTCGCTTTTAACTATAGGTAATACGAAATTGTAATACAATAACACGTTTTTTACTATTCTTCCATTCATGAAAGGTATGAAGCCTTCGGCATAGCCGAAGACAGCGCTGTTTTTACTTGTTTTCTTTCATTTTATACCCAAAAATATAGTTCACACTAAAACAAAAAAAAAAAAAAAACAAAACCCAGGTTAGCTAATTAGTGCAAGTATTTACTAATTTTTTCTTCACATTTTTGAAGGTCTGATCTTGATTGTTTTCTCTATGCATTCTAGATTAATACTAGCACTTATACGATGCATTAAATTTTGAAATGTCACGACAACACCCTAAGCACACTGTTAGGCAACTCTCAACTTTTTGCCTGCCGTCTGCGGCGGACGAAATGGTGCGGTGGTAAAACTAACTAAAGGCTATTAGTTAACTTTAGCTAGGTTGTAAATGAGAAAGCAAAAAGACGTCAAAAAAAGGCTTGTAAACTGAATAGAGAGTACCGCGATAAGAAGCATAATACTAGGCGCTTTTCTTAGATTAGGTACCTTATTCAATACCATTTTCTAAATGACGATATGTTTCGTTTGAAGCGTTGCTTTTCATTGAATCCAATATATTTTGTGCCGCTTGGATGTCGACAAAATTTTTGCTAGCGGTTGCTAATAACCTGACATTGATATTCGTGCGCATCGGAAAACAGCTGATCTTCGTATTTCCGGAATAACATCCTCGTCATTTGTGTTGCATAGTTTTTGGCGTGCGTTATGTGAACTTAGCAAGTTTTCTGTACGAAAATTTAATTTAGTTATATCTTACTGTTTTTTTGTTTTTGCTCCAGTGAAAAACGTAGCATATAATGCATTCCCATCTGTAAGTTTTTTTCCTGTTTGACGAAATAAAGAATACCGCGATGAAATTGCATTGCGAAGTCGAAATTTTTTACAAATTTTGCGCAAAGTTAAATGTGTAGTATTCGGAAGGTAGCTTGCTCTTTTCGAAGCTTACAGTTTTTAGTAAAAATACATTAAATGTGTGAAATTCGGCACTGCGTTCAGTTGCTATGAAAAATTTAATAAATTAATCTTAACCAAAAATAAATAAATCAACAAACAGACTTGTCGTGACCGAACACTCAAAATATTCGATATTTTATTAAATGATGTAGAAAATTTACACAAATTCGGTGCGAAGAATTTAATTAGCGAGAGAAATACGGAAAAGTTAAAATTTTAGAAAATAAGCGTCGCACGTTAAAAGCATAATGCATTTTTGTGTTTATATTCATATAAATAAAAATTGCTTAAATCGTTTTATTGCATAAAATAGGTACTGTTTATTTTAATTAAAAATTTGCGCTAGCGCTTAAAATTTCAGTTTCATCCTCAATTTTTGTTTTATACTAATGTAAAAAAAAATAAATTTTTCTATGTAAACATTAGCTATAAATACGAAACAGACTGTAATTTGAGCTTCATTGTGCTTGCGATAGTGTAGCTGAACGCATGTGAAGCACAAAATACAAAAAAAAAAGAACCCCTGAAAATAAATTCACTTAATTCCAAAGCGCACTCCAAGAGATAAAGCGTTTTTGAAATTACGCAAAAACATTTTTTTTTTGTTTTTCTAATTAATATTAAACAAATTTTTTTAATTTTATACGCTGCTAAAATGTCACGACCAAAAAATATGCTAAATATTGAATGCCAAGTGCGTGAACATATTAAGAAAACCCAAATTGCAATCTCTGATGATGAAAGGCAAGCAGTCATTGGCTTGATGTCTCTAAAATATTCGACCGATGTTGTGAATAGCAGTTTAAAGAGTACAACAAAGCATAAAGTACCGATGGTGGAACAACAACAACATTTAATTTTAGACGATCATCTTACAAAACCACTCGATGAAGAAGCTGCGTTGCTTGAAAATATGGTGCAATCGTATAACTTAGTGGAATATTTGGAATAATGGGGTATCAGAGAAAAGTTTTTTTTTTAATATTTGGGTTTTTTTTTTGTATTAGCTTTGCGACAGGGGAAACAATTTCCGACAGGTTTGATTTTACAGAGAAACTGGATACGTGATTTGGTGATTTTGCTCAGCAGAATTTCGTGCATTGCTCTCTTATTTCATTTGGATATAGGAAACCTAAGAATTTCTATGTCATTTTGGGTTCATATTTATGAAATTTGGATCAATAATACCATAGCTATAAGCCTCCAAATCAGGTCTTTTTATCGTGTTTGTGGTTTCAAATAAATTTCATAATTCACATTTTCTAGAATTTTGACCATCGTGTTTGTTAGATCTACATATGTAGATAGTTTATACTTCCTTGTTTTTTTTGTTACTGTAAAAAGTAGGTAAGTAAATTTGATGTTTTTATGTTGTTTGTTGAGTCAATTGGGGATTTTTCCTTTTTCGTTGTTGTTGGTAAAAAATTGACAGATAACGTCCTGAACGTAACCTGCATACAATGTCAGACCTAATTTCATTTTTAGTTTATTAATATATAAATAACGATATATTGCCCATCTAGGGTTTGCATGAAGCCCTCCATTAGAATACTCGCAGTTGGGGTTTCCTATCTTCTGTCCATTTATTTATCTCCATATCTTATTATAAAATTTAAAGTAGTTGGATGCTCGTTGCGCAGCTCTAAATTTTCCCGAGAGCATCGCATCATCTTTACATATCTTGGTAATCGAAAAGTACGATGTATGTGACGGTTTATGGGCCTCAATGCAACACATCCAGTTTGTGCAACTTTTATCTCTGTTTGGTATTCGTCGGTTGGCTCTGCACCTACTCTTCTATCTTTAATTTCCTCAATAATTTGTTCGGTCTCTCCGTTGTGTACTGCTCCTTTTCTATGAGATCATTTATATTGTTGTTTTAAAATTTTGGTTTTAAATTTTTTATGGTGTTTCCTTCTGTTTGTCTATTTGGTTTTAACGATTTTTAAATTTGCTTCTCAATAATTTCTCTGCAGATATATCTCACGTGCTCTCGGTTCTCCCTTATAGTGATATTACAGCCTCTGCATCTATGTTGGCTTGTCCCTTCTTTTTGGCTTTTTTTTTGTTGTCATTCTTAGTGCTGTACTTGAGCTCTTTCTCTATTTTTTCGTTTTCTCCTTCATCTAATGTTATGGGAGTTAAGCTCACAAGTCTGGTGTAGAATTCTTGCTTAGACGATAGGGCCTTCAAACCTCATTGCCCTGTTAATTTGTTCAGTATTACAATGGTTGGTTATTTAGAATTTATTAATAAACTAGTATTTATTTACTCTCTAAGTAAGAACAAAATATTTTATTCAAATGGAAGTTAAAATTCACCCATACTGCCCTTCGCTATTGGGCGGACTTGGAAAATTTATGTGCGCGTAACTGCTGAATAAAATTTTTTATTTCGCTTTTGCGGTTCATTTAGCGGCATGTTCGGGTAGGTAGGTAGGTTGCGAACTCTTTGTAGTGCGAACTTGGAGACCAGAGAGATATATTCGTCATTTGGCAGATTGTGAGCGACTTACACAATGGTTAGAATATTTAGCAGAACAGAAGTCTGACGACGAGGTCTTTGATGTCTGAAGAGATTGTGGTCTGTGGTCGATATCGAAACTGATATACCAGGCAAGATTAGAGGAAACTATATTCGAAAAGATGAAACACCAACACAAACTGCCAGATTTCGAAACTACACATTTCTTAAAGGTGTGAAATCTACCCCGCAGATTGGTAGGCGAAGAAAAAAAATCTATTGCTATGATTCGCCAATTCCGTCTCCCTACCTTTTCTTATCACATTATCAGCCGCTGAGTCTCAATGAATCGAACTTTTAGTAATCTTATCGAAAACAGTTGATTTTAAAAATATTTTTGACAATGGGGCCAATTATTTGTCCACACAGCGATCTTGTAGTCGAGATTATTGATTGAGAGCTCAGATTTCAGAGTAAAGTTAAGTTAAAGTTAAAACCTAAATTTAAAAACAGATTTTGTTTTTACGTAATGATGACGAATTAAAGAAATATGAAGTGTTGAAAAGTAATAAGCAAAACCAACATTATAACGACAACCTGAATAATCTGAAAATTATCATTCTGAAACTGCAAAATAAAACTCTTTAGAACTGGTAATACGTAACATTACATATTTATATTGTTCTAAGTGTTAAATTCAATAGAAGATCTATATTATATAAAAACGTAGCGAAAATAGAAGGTATGTACAAACCCTTCGGGAATACATAGAATAAGTGAACGTTCCCGAAATTCACAAAGACGGTTTAGAAGTCGGTTACATCCTGAAATTAGATATTCTATGCGAAATTTGTAAAGTTCGACGCGAAAACTCCGAGCTTCGCAATTACATGGAATTGATGTCTCGAAAAAAAAATGAATCCTTAAATTAAAAAATGTCTACTGAAGGCCCCTAATTGCGTTAAATTTCAATACACTTTATTGAAAATATCGCTACCAAATTTATATTGTCCTGCATTTGCCTTTCTTTTCAATTCATTCTTTCCCTTTGGAGAACCTTGATCATAAACACCGTGACGCGAGATTTTTATATATTGGATATAATAAGAAGCCACTAAAAGTACGATGCAAAATTTTCGATTCGTGCGAAAAGTAGAATACAGCTCATTGTGAAATACCAATGGCATATGTACATATTTCGCTGACATGTAGCTCATCAGTTATTAGAGGAAAATGATTAAAAATGAAGTTGTTGTATGTGTTGAAATTACTGATGTTCACTTTTTTGGAAAAAAAAGAACATAAAAAAGTATATATGACCGCACTTGAATAAATAAATTTGTAGTACGTACAAACTGCCATAATTAATATTTATTTTGATGTTCACCTTATAATTTAATTTTCAATATTGCAAAAACAAAAGCTTCATTGATGAGGTGGTATTTCCCAACAGCCACAAAACAAAGTACATACTATTTACTACTCTACATGACCAACATTATAAATTTACATATATGTCCGTACGTAGGTATGTACATATGTATATACTATGATTACCTAACAGCACAAACAATTCAGTTATTCTCGGCAACATTGTGTCAATACATTGTTTTTGTTGTTATAATGTTTTACATACATACATATATGTATATTGTATGCATTATCGTGATTATTGTTGTTAAGCTTTTTTATGTACATATGTTTGTACAGATGTACATACATACATATATGGAATTCGCATTGTTTCTGAAATTCTCTTCTCTCACTTTAATAATGACATGCTAGACCGCAACAAATTTCACTAAGACAAATTTGCTAAATGTAAATACCAGAAATTGGCAAAAACACCAAATACCAAATCAAAAACAAACTTAAATGTAAATATAAACAATCAGAATATACATAGTACGAGTACATGTCAAAATTATTGCCCGCATTGCTTTTGTTTAAACAATGTCAATAAACGCAATTGTGAATGTAACTATTTATTAGAATATGCAAGAGTTTTAATAAAGTTATACACAAGTAACGGCATATGTACGTACGTACACTGGTGGGAATAAACGTTTGCATGATTTTTGTTTTGTGTGTTTAAAGTAGTACGATTATAACGAAATACGAAATGAAACATAAAACACTTACTCATAGACCGCCCCACGACAGCCAATGATAAACAGCCGGTTTTATTTTTGTTATGGAAAGAAAGCTACGCTCGTACCTTCCACGCGACGTTACGCTTTTATTTATTTATTCTTTTCCTTTTCTTTGTTGTCACATTCATGTTTGGCTTTATCATACAACCTACGTAAATGACATAAACAGAATCACCGTTATCCACCGTTAACCATACATTTGACATTAACTATCATTTAAGGGGTAATCCAACTTTGTAATTTCTTTCTTTTTAGGCTGGCCGGAATACGTACGCCAACAACTCTCAATTGAATTCGAATTTTTCATAGTACAGCTTGCTGATTACATTATATGCTGAGCATCGTAGGATTTTTGAAGTAAAACTTCTTTAAAGGCAGTGATTTTTTTACATCGCGTCAGAATCGCGTCAGAATCGCGTCACGAAGTCACGACATGACGTTTGTATGAGAAAAAAAATTCTGCTAATTATTACTACTCTTTTGAGTAATTTCTACTACTATTTTTACTAACGCTTCTACTAATTGCTACTACGATTTTTACTACTTTTACAACCCATGTTACTACTTATTACTATTACTGTTTTAGCTATGTTCTACTACTACTTTTACAAATTTCTACTACAATTTTACCAATGCTACTACTAATTACTACTACTATTTTAATTAATACTACTAGTATTTTGATAAATTTCGATTACTATTTTCACTCGTACCAAAAATAAAAAAACCAAAATGTATGTCTTATAAAACTCTCCTCATATTTAGTTCTTCTATACCTCTGCAGAGTCGGCACAGAACATTTACTTCTGACTCGCGCACTTAACTGCATGCGTGTTTTCTTTTCCAATAAATTAAAATTTACCAAATTTATCTATGTCTGTTGTTGCAACAAATTTTAAGTCAAACACAGCATTTATTCATCGAAATCAAAGCCATTTTTTTAAACTCAATATTTAACAAAAATTCTACGATGATCAGTAAGTTTTTGAATGTATTTTCAGATCCCTATTGATTTTTTGTTCAAGGTCTAAAATTGCGAACGGATTCATCCCGGCCAAGAAAGCTCTACGAAAAAACCTATTTTCTTGCATCTGATGCGGGCTGACATTTGATTTAGAAAAAATTCATAAATATATGTTTTATATATGTATGTACCTCTACGTATGACAAAAACATGTATGGAAAACCATAATATAATGCATCAATTCTTTTTCATTTGACAAAGTCATTTAGCTAACACTTGATTTTCAAATTAAACCAAAAACAAAACATTCCAAAAAATAACCAACGGCTACAGTGATTTCGGTGAAAAAAATTATTCAAAACGAATTCTATTACATTGTTTTTTTTTTTTCATTTAATATTTTGGTAAAATATACCTTATGTTATTCCTTACGTGACTGCCTAGGCATCAATTAAAGTTCCATGAAAATTTGTTCAGTAGTTTCGGATATTACTGCGTTCAAACAGGCAAACAGACAGTTACAAATTCTTCAGACGGTTCAAATGTATTCACCAAAATAAATTAGTCAAATGTAACATGCCAATTTGTCGCTGAATGCTTGAGCTTAGCTCTTGATAAAATTCTTGTGGAAAAAAATATCTAAAAGGGAACGGGAAAGGAAAGTTGATTATTCAAAATAGCATTTTTCACTTTCATAGGTCATGTATTGGGTTCAAGCTAATTATAATAGCCTCTTTATGTTATCTCTTAAAAAACATTCATGCATTGTCTTAATAAATTTATAGAGTGATCACATTGAACCAAAGTTGAAAAGTAGTTAAAGTAAAAACTAGTATTTGATGGCTACCAAAATTGAGTATGATAAAAATGTTATTAGCTAAAATTTTCTATGATAAAAATGTTATTAGCTAAAATCGTTGAGGAGTAATATAAAAACAAAAATGCAAATATGTTTTGGTTTTGCTTTCGCGGGTTCGACTGTGAAATTATTTGAAACATTTTTATCGCAAGCCATTAAGGGAACAATTGGAATATGTAAAAATTAAATTTGGAATTTTATGCCGTAAGATGGAAAAAAAACTCAAATTCGTTATTCAAGTAACACCACCTTACATGAATTCGCCTTGAGCCAAGCTGAATATTTTTGAAGTTTGCTAGCAATTACAAAATTTTCTAATTCACAATCTCACACATGCAGCTACATATTTCATCTGAAACAAAAACAAATGTGAATATTTGAATACAGCTGACTCTCAGCGGCTGTACCTTACATTTATTTTTATCATGGTTTTACCTTATAATGTTTTTGTCATGAATTTTCCAAAAAAATTGTTTAAAAAATCAATAAGAATAAAAACAATTCATGAGGAAGTTTTCTGGTTCAATGCTTTGAGAAACTCGAACTTAATTTTCAATAATTTTTTATAAAAGTATAATTCATTCTACAACAAGCACCGCTTAAATGCAGGTTTGAAATTGTGTGCGAAATTTAAAAAAATTATCGAAAAAATTTTACTAAAAACTTCAGAATTTCAAAATAAAATTCTGGTATGCAGTTTTATACCTTCTACATTTATAGTATAATAAAGTACAAGTGGCATTGATTTTTGAAAGTTTTTTATCTGACGTTGTTGCGCAGCCTTTTCCATACAGAAAAACTTCAAAATTGTCAAAACTTGTCAATATTCTAATTGTACTTCTCTATAAGGAAGCTGTCTATAGCGTGGTCTTTTCTACGATAGCTTTTTTGGACCCTAATGAATAGTTTTAGTATTAAATAGTCCCTTTTTTTTAATTTATAACAGCGTGACTTATTAAATAGATGTGTATCAGTAAATTCGAAAGTTTAAAAACAAAATTTGTACATTAAAACAACAATTGTTTCATGCTTCCCAAAATTGATAAATATATCTTCACTAAAATGCAAATTATCTACAATTATCTGGGTGTAGTGATAAAAATATAGTAATTTTCCTATCCCAGTGTGCCTTGTTGACCTTAACTAAGCTTTTCTATTGCTTTTCTTTTGTTCACCATTTATATTCCTTTCACATTCGAGCAACACTTGCAACCCTCTGCCGGAATCATTTGGAAACTTATTAATAATTGTGAATACTAAAATATCAAAGGCTCCCTGAACAGCTGACTGATTTCACAATTGTTTCTAATCTTCGGGACAAATATAATATTATTAAATTTTATATTATTAACAGAGTAATGCATTTGATATTTATGTATACACACTGCTGTTCCTTTATTAAGTCAATAGATTTACTAAAACTTCATCGATACGAGCGCATCCTATCGGCGAGTAGTAACGTCGATGAAAGCTTTAGTGCATGATCAGAGCAGCTGATCGCCAGCTGTGCATTGCCAGATAAGAGGAAATTCTCCAATATGTAGAGGAATTTATAACTTAATGCGGTCGATTGTAAAATATGAATTAGAATAAGAAATCACTTAATTTTGTACTAACTCAACAAAGTATGTACGATTGTTTCATCTTTCGAAAAACTGATCCTGTTCTAAATGTTCGAGGATCAAAACCATCCAAATATTGTACAAATTAAGTGTAAAGAGCGCGCCAGCGGTTAAGATAAAGTAAATAGGTATTTTAGGCATAATAAGAATTAAATTTTGATTAGTATAGTTTTTTTCAAGACGCTTTAGGTAAGATGGAACACTCGTCCTTTTATTGAGTTAGTACAAAGTTAGGGCAGTTGAAAGAGCTCAGATACGTAGTTAACAGCACGGCAGATAAGTTATTGGATGAGGTGTAAATACCAAAACCTGTGAATTTTTGACAGTGACAGAGCACAATGAGCACTGAAGAAAGCAATAGCCTTCTGGGGAACGGAATGTGAGCAAAAAAAACTAAAATAAAAGGATATGTAGGACGCTGTCATTTGCATTAAAGTAAAAGTCGAGGAATTTTATTATTATCTATATTTATTATCTATTGGACGATGCCAAGCAGAGATGGCGCCGCAGGAGTGACAGCTCCATGCTCGGAGTACCCCGTGGTGGAAATGCACAATGAGCGATTCTAAATAATCTTCTGCCGTTTGTTCTTTATTGACTTTAAGTAAGCTACATATATGCTTACCTAGCTATGTTGTCCTTATATTTTCCCTTTCGCAGCGGACACCATCAGTATAAATTACACTCGTCTGGTCGCCAGACTGGCAACCCCTCCGCGCCGCCTCCACTTCAGCCAGCCTTCTTCATCTCCTTTTTGCACCTTTATTTGTTTACTTAGTTTGGTTAGTGTAATTTTTGTTGCTTAATGTATGTACTACACTTTTAGGCAGACCGTTGGTTACCCTGCAAGAAGCGTGAGCTATAACTGTCAGTTATATTAGCGTGAAAATTAACTCAAACTAGTGGTGAGTTTCGCGGATGGTTTTGTATTGAGATCGGGTATCAAATGACCAGTTTTCTTTTAGCAGAAAAAAAATTGAACCTTTCAAGGGCATTTTGATTCAACGCTCGAGCTATGAAAATATTTTTCCAAACGCAAATATATTTTTTTACTAACTGCACACTAAATTTCCCATAATCTCAATAGTTCCTTCAGTTTCGCAGTATTTAAATGGGCTTCCTCCAATGTCGAACATATTCAGCATCTTAGGTAATCTGTTCACGTTTGTTTATAAAAATATACATACATTCATATGTACTTATACGTACCGAGAAAAAAATAGGGATACGACGACAATTGGTCAGTTTTGGTTAGCCTTATTTTGTATGTAGATTTTTTTATAAAATTTTAGGTCATCAAAGGTACGAGTAGAAAAAATATGAAAATGCAACAAAGTTTTACAATTATAAAAAAAATTGTATGTATTTCGAGAATCACAAACAAAAGATTAATGACCGAAAATGGCCTAAATGTCGTGTCGCTATTTGGTTTCTTTATTTAATCAACACAATATGTTTGATTCTATCTATATATGTATATAATAAACTTATAATATTTTACAAGAAAATTATTACCATTTTTTTTTTGCCTAAATATACATTGAGGAATAACAATGATTTTTTTCCGCGACCTTTCCAATTTTAATTTTGTGTTTTGCCGGCTCGAGGTCAAGGGGGTGTTGGTAGAGTAAAACAAAAGATTTACTTATTTTTCTTCTAATATATTTCGGTTACACTACGGTAACCGTCTTCAGAGCAACTGATAATAACATAAAACATAAATATTAACCCTGCTGTTAGGTTAAGACCATTTGGTCCAATTTTTTTTTTGTTTTCTTTGTAACTTTGGAACGGTGATATATACTGTCTAAATTTTTCAGCTCAGGTGGTCTTTTTATAAAACAATATCTATTATGTGCGAAAATTTAATTCTCTGACTTAAAACTGGACTAAGATAAATAGAAAATTACGAATCTTAGGTTAAGGGACCATTTGGTCCATAGTATATTTTCTTTGATTTTCTTTACATTAATTTTCCAAAAATAAGTATTTATTAGTTTGTTTGATATTTTTTGGCACCACATGATGAGCAAAAAAATGTTTTTCGGTTGGTTTTGCAAATAAACGCACTGCAAATGGAGCATTTTACATCAGACTTAGACTTGCAGCAACCACAAATTCCTCGCTTTCGAGCTCCTGAACTAGAAGCATTTTTAGAGCAGGCCACTGGTGCTGGGTTTTACCAGAGTTGAGTAAATAATAAAATAATAATATTTAGCAAGTATTGAACCAAACTAAATATAAAGACTAAGATTAAATTGTTATTTTGTATGAAAACTGCAGTATGGACCAAATGGTCCTCTAACCTACAATTTTTGTAATTCATACATACATGATTTTACACGTCCGCACCGTCCAACGTGGAGCTTTGTACTAATTATGTCTTTCCTAGCAAGTGTCTATAAAAGTGAGCAGAATTGTCAGCATCCGTTTTGTAGTTCAGTCTTATGTTTGTCGGTGTGTTTATTATGTGTAGCATTTCTAAGGTGAAGCGTTTATTGTAGTGTTGTTCTTGTTGGAGAATAGTTGCTTTGTCGAAATTCGGCGAGTGACCGCTGCTTGCACAGTGGGCCATGAGTGTTGTTTTTTGGAAGTCTCTATTATGGCATTGTTTTAAGTTCGATTTATGTTGTGCAAGTCTAGTTTTTAATTTTGCTGTATATGCTGTTACATGACTCGTTACTTTTACCGTTACAAGGAATTTGATAAAAGTATTATTGATTTGGTTTTGTTGAAAATGTTTTTTAACGGGTTTGTAGGTTTATGGGCTATTTTAATTACATCTCTGTTGTAGCAGTCCGATTTCGTTAGGCGTTCCGATAAATGAGGTACATATGTTGCTGACTTAAATGCTATAGGTTTTTCCGATCTGTATTCCTGGTTTTGTGATTGAGACTTTTTAATTAAACTTTTAATTATACGTTCAGGAAAATCATTGTTTTTTAAGGTCAATCCTATTTCTTTCTCTATCTCCTTGTGGTACGTTTCGTCCGATATCTGTAACATTCGTCGTATACAGCCCATTGCTGTATTCATTATCATCGTCTTTGGGTGCTTAGAATTGAAGTTGATGATTCGTCCTGATGATGTTGGTTTCTTATACCACTTCAACTTTAATTGGTTTCCTCGTGTTATTATAATAGAGTCCAGGTAAGGTAATTTTTCTTCTTTTTCTAGTTCTATTGTAAACTTGATATTTTTGTGGAAAGACTTTAGTGCGTCAAGTGTGTTTTGTACCTCGTTCTCGTTAATTATAGCAAATAAGTGATCAACAGATTTTGTGAGTAATCTAGGTTTTCGTTCTAATTTATTAACTGTATCGTTCAACAGTTTTTCCATTATTATGTCAGCAATGACCGGAGAGGCAGGGGATCCCATCGGCATGCATTTTAATTGAGTGTATATCGTGTCATTAAATTTGAAATATTTGTTTTCTACTATGCAAAATTTTACTATGTCCATAAAAATTTGTTTTGGGATCATTGTGTGTTCTTTTATTATTGTCCATTTTTCTAGTATTGTGTCAAGTGCTAGCTGTGTTGGTATGCTCGGAAAAAGTGAGACCACGTCAAAAGAAATTAGTTTTTCATCGTCACAAATATAAGTGTGGTTTATCCTTTCCTTAAAGTTCAGTGTGTTGATATTGTATTCGGAGTTGGTAGTGATGTTCCTTAAAATATTAACAATATATCTACATAGGCCGTATGATGGTGATCCAATGGATGAGCATATCGGTCTGAGTGGTGTTCCTTCTTTGTGTATTTTAGGGAGTCCATAAAGCCTTGGTGGTAATGCCGTGGTTGAAGTGAGCTAGATATTTTCGACTTTTGAAATAATTACCATTTTAAACAGTTTGTCTACTGACCAACGAGAAAACCAAAAGTAACGTGCTGTCCCATTTTATAGTTATACTCGTATGTTCCTTGGCTGCCTTCTCCGATGTTGTTCGGCATTGCTCATCGAACAGATCTAAAAGTGTACACAAACGTGTTGAAAATAATCTATCGATTAAAAAATGTAAAACCAATGAGAAAAAATCTTCTTATTTTCAAAATTTTTGATAAGTTTATTGTATTATAAATACTAATATATTATGAACAGCTTCAGTTCATTTAATTATCTAAATTTAATGTAAAATTTTTCGTAAAACGTTGAAAGAGCTATCGATTGCTTCGCGACCTCATTCACGTGCACCAGAACTAATTTCGAAACAGCTGTTTGTCACTTAAGTCTGGAAATCCTGGAAAATGAGAAAAATGTGGCTACTTCTAGACGTTTTGGGCTTTTCGGACTTAAGTTATTCGACTTTCAGACAAGTCAAGTATTGCTTTAAAATCTGCCACCAAGTAGGCGAAGGGGGTGAGAAGAGATGTGAAGCTACTATTTAGTGCCTTATTTTTTCGGAGTTAATCCGATAGAAATTTTTTTTTGGCATTGTCAAATTGAAAATCTTGAATTCCGCTATTATTTAAATTTCAAAGAAAAAAAAAACACACCGAATTTCATCTTCACATAAATTAATTTATTCCATTTACAACTCAGCAGCGATTTATAAAAGTTCGAGCGCATAAATAGAACTTAAACTAATCACCGAATAGCATTGGCAGGAATATTCGGGAAATCAGACTTAAATTGATTACCTTCATATAAGTGCGTGCGATTGTGTATATGTGTGTGTAGATATGTCTATTAGAGATTTCTGTGCAAATATATTTCATCGGATGTATGACCTTATTTGATCCTTCATCATGAAGTCACACATTAGACAATGGCATTTGTCTTTTAATTCTCACTTTGGCAAATCAATCTACGTTACGTTCTTAAACCAAAAAAAAAAAAAACACAAAAAAAAGCAAATGGTATAAAGAAGAATCCATATGAAAAAATACGAATTGGCTGTTTAATGTCAATAATATATCAGCGCCAATTCCACTTTCCACTTCATTATTAACTTTCTGCTGATTCGGAAGATTTGTAGATAGAGAGAATGTGTGAAAGTGAGTAACTTTTTGGTTTTTTTTTTTGCTTATTTTATTTCCCTTATCATGGTATTGTGGTGTTTGTATTCCGCCAAATCGTTTGCAGTGTCAGCCAACTAGGCAAAAGCAAAAAGTCAGTCAGTCACTCGCTTAGGAAATGAATGGGGCAGTTGTTGCACTATTTTCTGCTGCTGTGCATAACAAAATGAATATATCTACATATGTACATGCAAAGTTGCACAAGCGCTCAGTATACATAAGGCTGAAAATACTAGGAAAATATGTTCCAAAAATTCAAGCGAATTAGAATTAAAATTAAAAAAAGAAAATGGTAGACATGCGGAAGTCCGTTGATTTTCGTTTTGGTTCAAATGGATTGAATAAGGTATGTACTCGACTTATTGCTTTTCTCCTATTAAGCTCTAAATAGAATGGATTTTATGGATTTTATAAAAGATAAACTTTTCAAATGTTGTAATTCAAAAAGTCAAGTCCAAGTCTACAAAAGCGAACATCTTTTTTTTTTAATTCATTCCTTTAGAATAAGGAGTAGTGCCACATTTTTGAACTAGATATCCTCAAAACTAAAGCCGAATCATATTACCAGATTAAGTAATCATATTTTCACAGTTTTTCTTTTATTTTACAGCTGTTTATCAGGCACGGCATCACGTATTCAGGTCCACCAACCAGAAAGGACGCTATCCGGCTCTGGCCGTACGTTCTGAAAATAAATCTGCGTAGAGTCCTTGAACAATTAATTACAAATGCTAGGCTCCTGGTTGCTAGGTTTTATTATATGGCACAGTAGCTTTTACTATGGAAATATTTAATGATGCGTTATAAGAAGTTTTAAAGAAAAATATTCTGGCTCATAACTCAAATGAAGTGCAGAGATTTTTTATAATAATCCTAATGTTTCATTTTTCTAAATAACTTTCGTAAAGGTTTTACATAATTATTGTTCAATCAATAACATAGATCATAAAATCCAAATTTTAGACTTTGTAAAAATTTGATGAAAATTTATCAAAATTTGGAAAAAGAGATTCGAAAATTTTTAATTTTTTCTCGGAATTTGTAGAAGTTCTCTGAGCATTTAATTTTTTGGCAATTTCAGTTTTACTTATAAGGTGAAACTTTTAATTTTTTGAAAATTTCCATTGAATTTTGATCATTTTTTATTGTTGCTGACGACGAACAGTGTACGATATTTGAATTTAGGACAACAAAAATGGCGATTTATTTTCGTCTCTTTTTAAAATCTAGCTACGCGATTAAAAACAAAAATGTCAAGTTGAGCAAGAAAATTTTTCTAGTTTTTTTTAAATAAAATTTTATCTTTTCTTTTGTTTAAATTTTGTGTATTTATGTTCTCCAAAGAAAGATAAGCAAGAAAATTTTTCTATTTTTTTTTTAAATAAAATTTTATCTTTTCTTTTATTTAAATTTTAGGTATTTATGTTCTCCAAAGAAAGATAAGCAAGAAAATTTTTCTAATTTTTTTTTTAAATAAAATTTTATCTTTTCTTTTATTTAAATTTTGTGTATTTATGTTCTCCAAAGAAAGATAAATTTTTACAGATGGCAAAAGTGAGGTTATATTTTCGCAGTCAATTTCTGATAAAAACTAATTTTTCGCACGTTTATTGAGGAAGAAACTTTGCTTCGTTTTGCATATTTTTTAGAAAATTGCATTTTATTATTAGATATTGGAAAATTGCTTTTTCATTACTGATGTCGATGAGACAGATTCGTCGAAATAAATTTTTTCACATAAAATAAATGATTTATTTTCTAATTCATCTTATCTTTTTATTTCAGTTTTTTTCAGCGTTATACATTTCATTATTATTACTTCATTATTAATTTCACAGCCTAAATCTCGCTTTGCTTGTGAGAGTCCTTTAAAAAAATCATAATTTTAGATCTATTATTTTTGAAGTTATGATTTTTGTCGTCTTAAATTCAAAAATTATACACTGTGCAGCATGACGCAAGTATTATTTTTTCTTTCACTCAGTAAAAAATCAGAAAAAATACTTGCTAATAAGTAATTAAATTTATATTTTCTTACGAAGGGCAAACGAGCTAGATAATTCGTAATTTCCATACTTCAAACGATTTTTATATTAAAACAATTCTGCTTTACAGATCAAACTGTAAATATCTTGCCAGCATTTGAAGCTATTTTAGTTACGCATTCCTCAGAGATCTAATTAATCACAGAGCAAAAAAAGTAATAGCAGTGTCTTCCGCTTTTTTCAGAATCACACTAATTACAAGTTAATTAAAATGAACATCAAATAATGCGGCACGAAAATGATATACACCCTTAGGTATCTACTTTCGTAGATAGATACAAATTTTGTTGTCATGTGACCCCTTAAAATATGTGTGCTAATATGTCCAAGCATTTACCGTTATACGCTTTTAATGGAAAAATTTCATTTCGATCTATGCCAAAATTTAAATCTGTTGAAAAAATAGACATTTTGAAGGTGGCAGTTAACAGACGGACAAAAAAGCGAAGCATATGGAGAAGTGGTGTACACAAAAGGGAATAGAGTTGGAAGTGACTAGAAAAAGAAAAAACCATGTCCCCCAAAGTTACCGACACACAGGTGGCTAGAGCTCGCAGAAAAACCGAAAGAAAAACCAGAAGCATTAAATACTTAGGAGCAAAGATGTTTAAGAGTAGCCTCGATGGCACAAAGAGTACGAGTATTAGATTTGACAACGAATTTGAAAATTTTCATCTATCTAAATAGCGTTGTACTTGAAATCCACTACTCTCACATGTTTGTTTTTTTTCCAGCAGCGGAAAATTTTGAAAATTAGCACTCAACATTCGACCGGCTGAGACATCTCAATTACTACATAGCTGTATAAAAAAAATAAACGCAAGCGAAAAAAATTCGTGGCATAGAAAGCGCAGCTACGTACAATTTAGTGGCTTTCCTAACGTTGCGCAGTTGTTTAAGGTACGACTATACAAATAATTAGTGATGGAATGTAAATTTCGTTTTTTGTTTCAATTTTTTTTAATGTTAAATGAAAGTTTTCCTATTTTTTTTTTTTGTTCTATATTCACTTCTATAAATACAGGAATGGAATTGAAGTAGGCCGGAAATCATGCGAAATCGGGTTGCCAAGTACTCAGACATAGTTGCCCAATGCACTTAAGACTAGGGATTGAGGAAGGAAACAGGGAAAAGTTTACGGAGAAAGGTGGGAATGGTACTTCATTTATCCTCGTCAAATCTTCCAGACTCTTTTATGAAACTGAAAAGCTTGCCGAGGGATAGCGAATGCACCTTTGCCATTCTCAATATATCTGACCCAAATATACCCCATCTAAGTGTAGCAAAAGCGAAAGATGCATTGGAAATGCTCAGTGCTATCCTCATCCTCCCAGCCAAGATATAAAAATCGGGCCATCGATGATATCAATGTTGACCATGTGTTGTTCCCATGGACTGCATCCTGCAATCAACCCAACCAGGGCTCGTAACTCCTTTCTACTCATTGTAAGAAGGAATTTCACAACCACCCTACCCGGTCTTTCAAGAAGCAGCTGGTTGCTTTGAAGGCGTCGGTAGTGCACCAAAGGTTCTCATGACACCCCTGATGCACCTCAGCGCCCCTGCTCTGCGCGGCCCTATAATTAACTGCGTTCCAATGGGGTCTGCCAATGATCCGCAAGTGACCAACTTGTTACCTTGAACACCGCTGTGTCTCGACACCCACATGCGTTCAAGCTTATTCTATTTTCCAACAGAGTTCAGTCTCGTGTTAGTGTCTTGAAAATTTTTTAAAGAGCTGCGAGCAGTCTCCAATGCTTTTAGTGCAGCTTGGCTGTCACTTCAGACTTTAGTTTGGTTTCCCTCAACCTTTTGCTAGCGATCTACTCCGCTATCTTAAGTACCGCGCAAATATTTCCGATTGGTAAGGCGTTGCCATTGCTGATTTAAAGGATACTAAGTAGACGAAACCTTGAATACCCGGTTAGTGGGTTTTCAATAGAGTTTTGTAGGTCTGAAACAGCGACGAAGTATAAGATCCATCAGACCTAGAACAATGAATGAGGAAAGAAAACTAAAGACATTCAATATTTTTAGTTGAGTTTAAATGATAAGTAAACTTAAATAAAATAAATCATATTCAGTATGCGTCTTTTGATATTAAAGAGTTTGTTTATTTCAAAAAATTTGTATGTTTGTCAGAGTTCTGCTAACCAGCAGTAACTTCTTTAATTCATTCAATTAGTTTAATGCATAAGTATTTTCCAACGCCAACTGAAAGCTGAGTTGTGTTAACTATCAATATGTTCATTTACAAAACACATTTAGTAAAAAGTTTTTCTCTTTCGCAGCAATTTAATAGTCAAAGTTGTAACAACTATTTATAGCATTGCCGAAATACTCCTTAATTTAACTGCGCCTAACATAAATCAATATTACTTGGAGTTTATTTCCACAAGAGCTCTTGCTTTTATTTATTTCCCACTACATGCAACTACTCGTACACATTGATGTAAATACTGACCAGCTCTAAACTTTGTAATCCAGTATAATATTTAACTTATGGTTTATTTTTGATATTAGAAAGAGATAAAGCAAAATACTTTTGCACATGAATAATCTTTATGATCAGCAAAAGTAAAACTCTAAAAATGCAGGGGTTATAGCTGAGCAAGAGTTGGAGTTAATCCTTAGCACAAAACAGAATTCTTATTGTACTAGCCATTCTCAAATCATAATGTCTATGTAACTAATTCCTCGCGACATGGGAGCATTCAAAGCCTATTCGTAGATTTGCGCAGAATTTCAATAAGTATCTTCAATTCTTGGCGCAACACTCGGACGCTCCAACGAGGCCAACTATTTCGGTTTAGGTTGGTTGGTTGGATTAGAACGAATGAAGAACTCCAATTAATACTAAAAGTGCCGTTTGAATCCCACGTACGCAGTGACGAAGCAGACATAGAGCAAAGAATGAGGAAGAGAAGATCCAACCCGTGGAGTTTAGGAACTTAAGCAAATCATTTGAATCCACGTTTCTCAACTCCTTTAGCTTTCCAATATAGAAATTTCCTTAAATCTCATTCTAGTTTTGCAAAAACCTGCCCAGCTACAAAGAAGAGGTTTCACTGTTCCTTTGCACCTGGTTAGTTGCAGCTGCGACAGATGACTTTGTGTTCCGATTCCATTCAGGCCGCAATAGTACCTAGTGACCTACGAAAACAGCGGTTAGCCATGAAATGACCGGCCGATTAATATTAGTGGGAGTAGAAGCCCTTTTGTTATTGAAAGAGCGCCACGGCCTCTTGGCTACCTGCACGATTCTAAGTTATTTCACTAACACTTAGTCATGTTCATCAGGTATTTCGAGATCCATCCTCTGATAAGACTCATAGCCACAAGAACCTCTGTGGTCTCGGTGATTTCTAGATCGGAACCATTCCTAGACCGTTCATTGGGCTTTTCGGTAACGTCGCAAGCCAAGAAAGCTGCCTGGCTATCTGAAAAAATAGCGTTATTAGATCAAGGTAGCTCTGACGCCAGAAGAGTTCTACAACAATAATGCGGAAGACGCAGAGATCTCTCTTTTTGTGAAGCCGGAGGCTAATTAGGATAACTTTCATGCACCTACTGCACTTACTTCGATGGTGTATCCGTGCCAACAAGCTGTATGTCCTCTAGCTATTTGTTGGCATCGTCGACGTTTCCCAGAATATCTCCCATAGTACCAGATTACAATGAAAGCCGTTTAGCCAGATTTCTCCAACGGCTCGATAGATTTCTCGTTTCTGAGTAGTAGGAAGGACAGACTAATCGCCTGGGAAGTTTCAGCTTTAGTCGATCCAGTCATAGGGATATTGCGGTCCTATCCTCAGAAGCCCAGTGCGAGCATTAGGCCTCTTGGGGATTTCATTGGCTGGGGTAAGCTTGAGGTTTAGGCCCTCTCATGACTCGCCGATACTGCTACAATTTTCTCCAAGAAAGTCTTAGAAAGCTGGTCCTCATACTTGACCAACCAGTAATCGAAGATAGACTAGAATATTTGCGATAATCCACAATTGACTCTTTAAAACAGGCAAACAAAAAAGTTACGATTTTTTTTTCAAAGTCGTCAGCTGGCAGTCAAAAGGGTCCAAAAATTATATGTTTTTGGAATGTTAAGTACATATTTATAGAACAGTTTTTATGCTCTTTGAAATTAATGTTAGATGATGAAAATCGGCGCATTAGCT
The DNA here is from genome assembly GCA_951828415.1 of Anomoia purmunda. Classification (NCBI taxonomy): domain Eukaryota; kingdom Metazoa; phylum Arthropoda; class Insecta; order Diptera; family Tephritidae; genus Anomoia; species Anomoia purmunda. The sequence continues at coordinate 8,689,756 of OX639994.1, forward strand.
TTGTTTATTATCACTTACACAATTTTGAAAAACATGGTTTCGAGAAAACCCCGTTTAAAGTTTGCGGTTAAGACCTTGGCGGGCTCGGCGCTAGCTACTTTCGGAAATTATCTTTTCCACAACTTCGAGAAATAGCTGTTGAGACTTTGACATGATATACCAATCGATTAAAATAAATTTGAAATGTCTAAAGATACTTTCCCCATTAACTTATTTGTAGAAACTTTACTAAAATTGTTATGGCAATTTTGAAAATCAGCTCTGACAAGGTTAAATTTTCTTTTTACAATTGTAATTAATGAAAAAATGTTTTCTAAGTAATTAAGTTTCCAAGTAAATAAATGAAGGAGACTAATAAAACAATTTGAAATTTGTATTGTATCTCAACTGTTGCTATTTTTTTACATAAATAAAATATATTCTTCTTATTTTTGGTAGATTAATGTCTGTTGCCGTACTGAGTGACTGTTAATGGGTTATATTATTACAGTTTTTATGACCAAACTCAGCATATGTATACACAAAAAGTTTTGTCTGTCATATTTATGTGTGTAGTGTTGCATTGTACAAACATTTATTTAGCTAATGTACGAATGTACGCATGTTATTATTCTCTAAGGCACAAAAGTCATGATATCACCTCAATGCAAGTAGCATCAACTGGGCCGGCTATAAAGAGTAAAGGAAACGGTGGTGAAGGATATTCTTACTTTGTTAGCTGATTTGAGAGTTATATTTTGTATCTGCTTAATGTGTATGTGTGTGTATTTTAACTATGTGGTATATGTAAATGAAAAGCATAATTTTGGATTTAGGGGCGTACACCTATAGTACACGCTTGTTAAAGAAACTTTATGTGCGCGTACTGCATGCGTGTCAAAGTATCAGCATATATTGCAGATATAAAACATTAACAATTGCATTATCAAGACACACACACACACACACAAACAAAACTAGGTAATAAAAGTATGAATAAATTGGTTTTCTTTTCATAGTTAAGTAGCTGGAAAGATAAAAAGAGGGTCGAAGTCAGTAAGAGCACAGTGGGCTAGGTAGCTAATTCTCAAATTATTCTAAAATAAGTCAAGAAGTTTTGTGAGCGTAAAAATATTCAACTTTAAATACTATTTACTTTTCGCATATAAAAACAGTAAAGTTTATTAAATTAAATTTTATTTTTATAGAAAAAAATATTAAAAGGTAGTATTTTTTCTAAAGTATAGTACTATGTTCGCATTTTAAAAACCATACAAATTGCATGGGCGCGAAATATTCGAGAAATTTCGAACAATTCCACAACATAGTAGTACACAGTTTACGTGGTGAAAAGCCTCTCAACATTTTGGCAACATGATGCCAGCAACATTTTTTCACAGTTTTTAAAATGCATTTGCCATTTAAAATTTGCTTGAAAAGTGACAATGTTCGCCACTTCTTATATGGAATTGTGTTTGTTTATTTATTTAATTTATTTTATTTACATTTGCGGCATCTTCTAGGCAGTTCGGTAATTTTTGTTGCTAGCAACATTTGGCAGCAATCCAAACAAGAATAGAAGTGATGTCGAAGCCTTTGATATCTTAGATAAAAAAATGGATTGTTAGCGTAAAATAACTGGAGTTTAAAATACTGGAGTTTAAAATACTATTTACTTTTGGATATAACATAAAGAATGATAAAATTTTGTTGCTACAGAAAAAAAAATTAAATATATAAATCTATAAGTTTATATGAAAATGTAATGATATGAAGCACTGGAAAACAATATTTATGGCCATTGTGAGAGGTCTTAGTGTCTGCGGGGAAATTCGTCATAACTAACTCCAGTTTGCTAAAAAAAAAAATTGTAGATAAAAAAGTTTTTTAGACTAACTTTGGGTCTCTGAATAGGAATATGAGTTATACTTCTTTTTCCAAGGAAGCGTTTTCGAGATTTAAGCAGAAACCTTGTTTTCGAAGTTCTTCTGCAGTGAACCTTTTCTTTGGCAGAAAGTTTGAAGCTAAAACTTTGGCCAAGGCGTTTCATCAAACGGGTCTCCAGATCTATGCTCTGGTACACTGGCGGGTCATGGATGAATGAGAGGAAAAGTGGAGGAATATATAGTCGCGTTGGGATCGAAAGTAACGAAGTGCCGTCGGGCTAGCCAGGAAAAGTTCGGCAACAGCCTTTATGAAACCTGAACAATTTTGCGAGACTAACTGGCCAACCTCCAAACGATACCTGACTGAGTGGGTTGACTCAAAACGGAATAAATGCCGGGCAACTGTTGTGAGACATTTCGGCTGACCCTGCAATAGGAGAAACAACGCATCGCGTGGTATGTCTGATATAAGCCAATTAGCTAACCGGCCACAACCTCTTGCTACTACTGACACAGAATACCTATGTCTTGAGGATGATGAAATACCGGACCGTATCTTTTATGCATATCAGCTATTGGTGCCAACTGAAACTGAGGTACTGCAACTCGTGCAATGTTAATTCATAAAGTAATGGAAATTCCTCTACCAGGGCGCTTCCAGCGTTTATTAGGAAAGCGGTAATCATCCTGGTAAATCAGAGTTAGGCCTGTTCCGAAGGGACACAAAGAGCTTTAAGGCCGCAGTCTTCCTTCGTTTACATTTTACCCTAGTACAAATTTATCGATCTATCTATCTAAAGAAAAGTTATATCACAGTTTATTTATTAGAGCGATTGAAATGAAATTACATAAACTTCAATTTCAAATAATTTATTTCAATCATCAATACAGCCACATAAAAACCACAAATATTTATTTTATTTTTCGATACGGTTAACGAATTTTGTCGCTAAGTATTTTTGTTTGGAGTAGCTCGTTCATTGCCGCAAGCTGCAAGTGCTCGTATCGTTAACTAACAATAACGATTTCAAGTCAATAAAAAATCTGGAAATTTGTGCTACTAATGCCATTTCTTTAAGCTCTCCTCTCCTACCACTCACTGTGCACATGGACATTGTAGATAATCTATATCTATGTAAAGAACTTTTGCAAATCTCTCGGTGCGTTACTAGGTCGTCTCGCAAATGTCACAGCATATTACATATGTTGGTCCAAAATTGCGCTGCTCATGTTTCATTTTTACGCACAGCAATAGTAACAATATTAAATGTTGCCCTCAAACAACAAAAATTGTAACAGCGGCAATAATAATATCATAGGAGTTGGGCGCGCGTGGATGGGCCTTTGGCATAATGGGCGGTGGGGGTAAACCTATCGCTGGAGTAGTAAAAAAACTTTTGTTGCCTAGCTTTTTTACATACATACATAGGTATATCTATTTTTAGTTCGGTATTTTTTTGTTGTTGCTGGAATTTTTGCTTTTCTTTTTTTTTTTTGTTCTAGCAACGTTGTAAAAATAAACGACATGACAATAATATTTGATATACGCAGTTGTTTGTGTGGTACATTGACACAGTGTTACAGTTATGGTTATGACAGCACACAAAGTGTGTTGAACGTTGATCACACACACACGCACACATATATATTTTCAAAGGCCCTGCAGAGATTTTGGGACCATGTCATTCGAAGTTCATATTCCGCAATATCATATCCTGTACAAATTTGTATTTTATTTCAATTTCGTTCCTAGGTGTTCCAAATAACTAAATTTTTTAAGAAAATATTTTTATAAGTAATAAATTACTAATCTAAGCAAATAGGCAAAGTTTTTGTATGTCAATCAACGGCAGAAGAGGCCAAACGAAAGGTAGGGAACCGTGGGAAGATACAACCGCCAAAAAAAAAAAAGCCGGAACGAAGGAACGGCACTTGCGGCGCCGAAATACAAGGCAGGAGTCAGGAAGTCTGCCGTTAGCTACGTCCTGTGCCCAGATGTACTTCTGACATCGTAAATCCGAAAAGTTGGTATTCGTAAACGTGGACTACCAAAAACCACGGAAGTTTAAATCAGCTATGAACTGCAGAAATCAGTAGTCCAACTGCAGGACTAGATTTTCTAAGTCATAATCTAAGAAGATCTTCCGAAGGGATTTAAAATATATTAATTTCGAATTAGCACGTCGAATGACAATATTGAAACAGTTTTTTTTCCAACAGGGCATGCACAAACTCACACACATATGCCGATGTCTATCGACCCTTCGTGCGTTTTCCCAAAAAGGCAAATTGTGAGGGTGAAAATTTCAGAGTGTAAATATCGCTGTGGTATTTTTCCGTATTTGTTTAAAATAACCTCAACATATATTTATGAATAAATATAGATGCGAGTATATAGATAAATATAGTATATGTAATAGAGCACTAAATTTAAAAAATAAAATAAAATACAAAATTTTGCAACACGTTGGCCCGCACATGCATTCAGTTTTTAACTTATTTGCTTAGTTTATTTGCATTTTATTAGGTCAAAATTTGATGATGCATCTAAATTTTTCTATTTTGTACATATTTTGACGATAAAATACAAATAAAGTCTCGTTTAGCTAAGTAAATATTTCAATAAAGAATTATCTTCACAGTTGAAAGTGTCACAAACAAATTACCTGCGAAAATATTTACGATATGTACGAAAATCAACAATGAAATGGAAATAAAGCTTTCAATTAAATTTTCCACTCTATTTTGCACATATTTTATATATTTTTTTTTGGTATAATAAAATGTATAAATATTAAGAATTATTTAATTAAATTTGAGCGAAAAAAGTTTTTTCCGATATTTTTCGGCAACTTTAAGTTCGCTGTGAGAATTATATTTTTTCATAATTTTTTATTTTTTTTTAATGCAAATAACTGCTGTAAAAATCGAATGATTTTGATAATTCGACTTGCAAAATGTAAATGAAATGCAAATTAAATTGCGAACCCATGTCCAAAAAAATTTCGTCATAAAAAAAAATTTACTTTTTAATTTTTTTTTTCTCAAAACGTGTATTCTTTTTATTTTGTCACGTCAAAAAGCAGACTCCTTAAAATAAATTTTGGTCAAGCGGCTGTAAGTCAAACCTTTTTGTTTAAGCGCTACAATTTTTTCATACATAAATTTTTAAATAAAATATTTCTATTTACGTAGGTAATTCCTGTTTTGAGTTTGTATGAAAACGGACTCTAACATAAATATGGTTTTCAGAGACATCTCGGTTTGTTGTTATGTGCCGAATGCGTATATTAAATTTGAAAGTTTGCTGCCGAGTCGCTCGAGCTCATCGGCCAAATAGTTCTCCTCTGCGTCGCAAAGGGCTGGTACCCATATCGCTTATTACTGAAATGACTCAGCCATCTCGATGAGAGATGGGCATTTCATGGCTACCGTCTCCACGGTTGTTATTTGAGTTGTTTGAGTAATTTTGTTGCCACATGGCAATTAGTGAAAAAGTAGATACCAACCTTGGTTATCGTATCGTACTTCACCAGTCTCGTGGCTCCACCAATTGCCATAAGTTCCGCCTGAAAAACGCTCAGTGGTCCACAAGACAAAGGCTGGAGTCCTTATTCATGTGCTTGAAGTTTACCGCTTTCTCAAGTTCATTCCACTATATGACCAAGCTATAGTAGAGAATCCCCCACCTTCTCTCAATTGAATATTTTGCTAAGGTTGCTTTACGCGGTCTATCTGAAGTATATGATGCCTAGATATTTGGCCTACCCTTTTTCTGACAACCTCGCGCCAATAGAGTTATTTGCTCGAGCTGAACTTAGTCCTAAATCGCGTAAAAACCATTAATAATTGAAAAATTAACTATTTGTCTTCTGACGCATACCAAGTCAACATATCAGCATTTACAGCAAATTAAACTGTTTCCAGGTAAGTATAACGTATAGGAAAATAATCTACAATAGAAAATAATTTTTAATTTTTTAATTTTTTAATTAACTGTTGAATAACGGGGCTTGATAAAGAGAATCAGTCATTCCGGGATGCAAGTTCGACAAATTGCTGCTTCCCCGAAGATAACAGATATGATGTTCACAAACATAGCGGAAGTAAAGGCAACATTGATGGCAGGAGCAAAAAACACTTACAGCAGTTAGCAATAAATAGTCATATGAGTTGCAGGCAAATAAAAGCGGAACTCGGTCTAGATGGGACTAAACAACGTGTGCATCGGAAAATATAAAAAATAATTAGGCCTTCAATAAAATAATCGCCTAAACCATGCACGTACAGAAAAGTATAAATTTTGGAATGAGGAATTCAAATCTGTGGTACTCAGTGACGAAAAAAAGTTTAATCTAATACGGACTAAGACGGATCTAAGATGGAGCAGATGGTCACCACAAATGCTGGAGAGGCATAAGACGTCCACGAGAAGCATGCCATAAGGAAGAGGATCGCTCAAGCAAGTCCAAAAATGTCTTCATGCCAAACAAGAGGAACGCAGAAATTTATGTAGGTAGATTTGCTAGAATGCGTACTCTCTTGAGTGACCTACATACGAATGGGTTTTTCAGCAGGATGAGACGAAGGCGAAGAAGACGAAGTCGTTCTTTAACTCCAAAAAAATTCAGTAGCTAGAGTGGCCTGCACTAAGCCCGAATATCAAACCGATCGAGGTCCTTTGGGAAATTCTTTCTTTTTGTTTGCCGCCCATCTTTTGTTTATTCTGGCAGCCGCTCAGGTGATTTTAGCAGAGAGAATGACAAACTTATCGCTTTGAAGCTCTTTGGTTGCGTGTAAATGGGGTTTTCTCTTTCAGCAATGAATAAGGTTTATAATTGAGTCCAAATACCGTCCGAAAGACATGTGCGAGTATAGGTCAACTAATTTCTGCCTGATGCTGCAAGTCAGTGGGAATAATTTCGGCTGGTCTTGGAGATGCATTATAAGGAATAATAGTACGTTGAATGTTATCTTCGGTAGGTAGTAATATGAGATGGGAGGTCACCATTGCCCACGAGTATAGTGTCTGGTATTTTACTGTGAAAGCAACACTGAAAATTTGTTTGTATTATGGTTATTCAATCTGGCATCTTCCCTGATGATAAACTCGGTGTTGCTGGGACTCATGGATCATATTTCATCTAGGTTGCTCGCCTACCAAGTACTTTCTAGCTTCCTCAGAATCGGTAGTTCGAGCCACCATAGATCGGTTTCGCACCACGTTTACTCTAGTGGATAATGCGTATCCTCAAAGACGCCGTTCAATTGAGAAAGACCCGCATGAATCCATCCGCCATCTCGCGCAAGAATTGGCACTGTACCCATTCACTTTATGGAAGATTTTGCGAAAGGATCTTGGTTTGCCGGCTTACAAAATCTAAGGTGCGCAAGAATTGAAACCAAACGACCATCAAGCGCATCGCATATTCGGCGAATGAAGCTCACTTTTGGTTGAATGGGAATGTTAATTAACAAAATTGTCGCATTTTGAGCATCAATTATCCACAAGCCAATGTTTTGTCGCCGCTAGATCCTCAAATGGTCACTGTTTGATGTGCTCTATGGGCAGAGGGAATCATTGGTCCATATTTCTTCAAAAATCAAGCCGGCCATTATGCTACAGTCAATGGAGCTATAGAGCCATGATTAATGACTTTTCGTGCCTGAATTGGAGGATGTTGATGTGAACGACCTTTGGTTCCAACCAGATGGCGCTACATGGCATACAGCCAAACGAAATAATAAATTTATTGATGGAAACTTTTGTTGAGCACTTTAACTCGCGTCGCGGGCCTGTGGCGTGCGATTCGCTGGTGTGGCGTGCGGTGGACTATTTTTTGTGGGGTTGTGGGAAGTCGCTTATCTACGCAGATAAGTCCGACACAATTGACACCGTGGAAGAGAATATTCGGCGCATTATTGCTGCCATATGGCGTCATTTGCTGCAAAAAGTAGTCGAAAATTAGGCCTCTCGGCTGGAATTCATTCGAGCCAGCCGCTGCGGTCGCTTGCCGGAAATCATTTTCAAGACATAATGGCGAACCCTTATAATAGAGCTTAATTCTTGGTCATAATATTAAGTTATATGCGCTTTTGGTTTTCTTAAAAACCACATGTCAAAAAAAAAATTATCTTTGTTTAAATTGTCGGTCGTTCTCTCAATGACCCTAAAATGCCAAGGGAAACAATCTGAAAGATCAAGCAAACCTCTGATGACACTCCGTCAATGTGCCAATTAACATTTTTTATTTGACTTCCCATCGACTGAATATTAAGTTAATGCATTTTCAATTTGAAAGCAGAAAAAAAACTGTTGCCGTTTTTTTAGGTATTTAATTTCAGCGCTAAACTGCCGCCCTGATAGGAAGTGCCAAGTTTTTTTCTTTCTGAGAAAATAAAAAATTAATAATAATTTTATTCGCTTCTCATATTAGTTTTATTAGTCGGATTTTAACTGTACCACTCAAACAACTTATAATTACATTTTTTTTTTCTGAATCGCATTTTTAAATATTTTTACAAACAATACGCATACACTATAAAAACTTTCTATAACGGCTCTAAATGCAAACAAAAACAAAAGCTAAAACAGTGCACAAAAAAAGAAAACAACGAGAATGCTAAGTTAATAAAATGCAGTAAAAATGGAGAAACCGCTCTCGAAAAGCACTGAAAAACTACGTACAACACAATGCGACCAATTAAAATTGTTACGCTTAGATGCCACTACATAAACTTACACTTGCAACAAGCAGCGAACAGTAAGCTGTAGTAAGGAAAATGCAACAACAACAACAACAACAGTAATAACAACAACAGTTACAACAAAGAAATGCATGGAGCGAGCAAAGCATGAAAAAGTGCAGTCGCCGCGCATTATTCTCTTCTTCTCAAGCAGCAGCAGCAGAAACGGTTCGCTTCCTTAGTTTTACTCAACTCCAGCCCCCCGCCCCCCCCTGCCGCCAAACAGCAACAATAACGATAAACTTGTTGCAACAACAAGATTATAAATGCGCAAATTTCATAATTTATGTAATATGCAACAAACTGCTGCTGTGGCGCCACCGCCGCTCACTTGCCTTTGCCACTTGACTACAACTACAACAATTCGCTGCTTAACCGGCATTTTTTTGTTTGTTTTTTTTATTCCTTCGTGCACCACTTCTTGCAAGAGTTGAGTTTTTCGACACGCCTTGAATACTAAGAATAATATTGATCGCGTAATGCACTTGCCGCATAGCTTCCCCTTAAGTTATGTTACGTTATTTTCGTGCTGCCATGCTAGGCTGCGCTGCACTGCATTGCACTTCTCCACTGCGCTTAGCGTTCGTTCTTTGATTTAGTTGTTGTTTTTGTTTCTGTTTTTGTTTGGTTGTGAAATATTTTGTTATTCCAGCTTTCGTTGCAGCCAAGACTTTGCAAAATATTTATGCAACCTAAAACAAAACAAAAAATATAAACACTACCACACACACACGCACAGACGTAGATAAGATTGGGTAGGTGTTTATGAATTTATATTCATTATTTCCATCAAAGAAATTTGTATATCTAAGCATCTTTAAATTTGAATTATGAATATCTACGCGCTGTAAATGTAAATTGAAGTTTCAGAAAAATATCAAAAATATAGCAACACGAACTTTAATAAAATTTAAACTAGGAGTTTATTGTTGAGTTAAGCTAACGCGAGTTCGGCCAATTAAAGCTTAATCTAAGCATGTTTTGTGTAAATTAAGTTAAGAAAGATATCATAGTCGTGTTGCCTATTGTATTAAATTTTCAATTTTCGAGCAACCCTTAAATTTTTTCGAGACTAAGTTTTCCTAAATCTATGTCAGTTCAAATCTGTATTGCAGCGCTTCAGTTATCTTAAATTTAATGAATTAAAATGTTCTACTCTAGTATAAAAAAAACTTTCTCTAAAAAAATATTTATTATAGAATTTCCGTTACCTTACAGGTTTGAATCAACGGCCTTTAAAATGTGGCAACCTTCATCAAACATCTTTTCGTATAAACTCTCTAGTTTCAGAGTAATACCGTAATATTTCAGCAAGCTGACAAATATCACTAAATTAATGTTTTTAAACACGTGGCAACACTCCTTAAATCTATTTTCATAATCAAGTTTCTACTTTCTTTCAATCCCATTCGCGAAACTTACTGCAACTGAATAATTAAATTAAATTTACTAATTTAAACAGGTGGCAACTCTCTCCAAAAGTATTTACAAAATAGACCTGCCATCAAACTCTTTCGTTTGAGGCACATATTTTCACACTTATATTTGATTGAACTTATTACAATTTTAATAAATTTTTTAAACAGGTGGCAACCCTCAAAAAACAATTTTTGAAATTACGCATTCTCAAAATTTGCAGTTTTGCACTCATATGGTAAAATGCCATTTAACTTAGTTTGCATTTAAACAGGTTTTGGGAAAAGAGGCTTTATTAAGCCTTTTTCATTTGACACCCCCAAGACATTGTTTGATTTCCTTCATTCTTTAAACTGAGTGTAACTTTTTAACAGGTGGCAGGTCTCTATAAAAAATCGATTTTCAGTAACCTATATAAAGGTCTGTATATGTGGCGAATCTTATCTAGATATATCCAGTCGTTATATAGCAATTATGATTTAACTCATTTATTTAATAGACTATAATTTTTTATAATTATTAGGGTAGTATTAGTAAAATAGGTAGAAATTTGTAAAAATAGAGGTAAAAATTATTAAAAATTATAGATATTAGTAAAATAAATAAATATGTAGGTGAAAAAATTAATAAAAGGCTAGAAAGAAACAAGTAAAATAGTGGTAGAAATTATTAGTAGTATTATTGAAGAATAGGGATAGAAATGAGTAAAAATATTGGTAGAAATCAGTAGAAGTATTAATGAGTAATAGTGGTAGAAATAAGTAAAAATAGTGGTAGAAATTAGTAGTAGTATTAATGAAGAATAGTGGTAGAAAGAAATCAAAATTGTGGTAGAAATTAGTAGTAACATAAGAAAAAATAGTGGTAGAAACTTTAAAAAAAGTGGGGAAAAAACTAAATACTGGTAGAAATTAGTAAAGACATGGGTAGAAACAAGTTCTAGCATTAACAAAAATTGTGGTAGAAAAAAGTAAAAATTAGTGGTAGAAATTAGTAAAAGCATTAATAAAAAACTTATAAAAATAGTGGTAGAAAGAAGTGAAAAAAGTGGTAAAAATGATTAAAAATGGTGGAAGAAATTAAAAAAAAAAATTGTGGTAGAAACTTTAAAAAAAGTGGAAAAAACTAAATACTGGTAGAAATTAGTAAAGACAGGCGTAGAAATAAGTTCTAGCATTTACAAAAATTGTGGTAGAAAAAAGTAAAAATAGTGGTAGAAATTAGTAAAAGCATTAATAAAAAATTTATAAAAATTAGTGAAAAAAGTGGTAAAAATTAGTAAAAATGGTGGAAGAAATTAAAAAAAATTGTGGTAGAAATAATTAAAAATAGTGGTAGAAATTAGTAAAATAGTGGAAGAAATCCATAGAAATAGTTATAGAAACTTGTAAAAAATTAGCAAAAATAGTGGTAGGAATTAGTAGTAGCATTGATAAAAGTAGTGGTAGAAAAAAGTAAAAGCTGGTGGTAGAAATTAGTAGTAGCATTAATAAAAAAATTGTAAAAAATAGTGGGAGAAAGTAATGAAAATATTGGTCTTCTTCCGAACAGATAAATATTTCTTTAACAAAAATATGCATGTATGTATGTATGTATGTATGTCTGATTCTAAAAGATCTGTTCTCCACATTCTAAAGATATCGCCGCTGAATAGAAAAACTTTTAAATTATTTAATAAGCCAGTAACCCTGCTACACGATATGCGGCATCTATGAAAGTATTTGAATCACATAAACACAAAAAACAAAAATGTTAGTTTTACTGTAAGTGAATTTTTGCATACAATTTTATACATACATACATCTGTACATATTTATATAGGCTACATTTTTATATATTTGCATTTATTTCTGTATTCATAGTATAGAAAAAAACTATGCATGCATTCAACTGTGAGCCATTTGCACAAACACTATAAAATATTATCACAGTTGTACACATTCGATTTCGGTTTTTCAGTTTTTTTCTGTTTTCTCAACCATTACATTATCCTTGCACATCCATGCACAATTTGACATACATGAGTTTTGTAGGGGTTAACATGTCATGCTAATCTGATGCACTTTTGCTACATTTGCACGATGAAAATGTGGAAAAATCAATGTTTTATAACATTCAATATGGTAATGTACGCCCTTCGGAATTGACAGTGGATATATTTAGTTGTACGTACTATAAATACGTATATATTATTTGAATTTGTATACATCTGAACTGGCGAATTTTTTATTATACGAGGGCTACTCCTTATACATACTACCTTGTGCAATTGCGCTGTATTGTTTTTAACTTCATTGCTGAAGAGGAAAACTTCACTTTGACAGCTGAGCAGCTCAACCGACTTGAAATAAGAAGTCGCAGGGAGTATATTCCTAAGACCCAGGCCCAAAAATAACCGTTATTTGGATTTTTTCGGATCAAAAAGTCATTGACAATAATTCGTTCAAAACAAAACTCGAATATACCGCTCTAATACCTAGGCCATATGTTAAACAAATCTGACATTATTTTTAATATAAAAGTTTTTTTAAATCATTGTATAAACGTCATTCTTGGATTTTATTCTGCATACTGTGATTTTTATTTTTTCGATAAAAAGTAATCATTATTCTTGGATTTATAGTTTTCCGATCATAATAAACACAAACGTTGACAATAATATATCCTACGATCGAAAATTAACATCACACAATATCGATAATTTTTGATCGAACAAATAAAAATTAAAACATATCGATAAAATTTGATCGTAAATATAAAATCCATAAATACCGATTATTTTTAATCGAAAAATAAAAATCACCAAATAACGCTTAAGTCATTATACTTTTTAACAAAAATTATAACCATTACGGTAACTGTCTAACACCGCTTCACTAGATATAACCCTCCGAGGGTAGTGATGTCCTAATACGGCTGTTAGATTTTAGCGGTTGTTTCCAATAGTAGATTCGGACAAAAAAATACCTTTAGGTTTCATTGCGTTCCCTGCATTGAAAAACGAAAATCAAGTTAACAGTTTGGCATATTTCCTTGCAAAGAATCTGCTATTTCGTTACTTGACTCCTTATCGCTTCCTTAAGATGCAGATATTCACGCCCATATTTCCTGTCCTAATAAGAGCATGTAAGAAAAAGTAGAACCGACTTTAGCTTCATTTTTTTAAATTCCATCGCCTCCACTAAGATGGCTTCTTTGTTAATCTAAAAATTGATTTGCATATATATTTCAAAGGATTTTATAATGAAAATGCCGTTTTATTTTGAAAAATGTTTGTCGCATGTATTTCGTACCAATAGAACCGCTCATCTTTAGACGCCAAGAACGTAACAACCCAATATTTAATACCTTAACTGGATCGAAAGAAATGGTAGTTAGTCTTAGTCGATCTCTTCCAAATAGGCTATACTGGGTTGCGCAACAAGTGGCCGACCATTTTCACGTTGTGAGTCAATGATTCTTGTTTGCTGTTTGCCCATTCCGGCCGTGTTGACTTTTACTTTTTACGCTTCGGGCTGTCGTAGTAAATCCATGTTTGGTAGCCGGTAAGGAAAAAGAAGAGGTTTTCTGTTTTAAGCCCTAAAAGGCTGACCGCAGTCAGATTCTTTAAACGGGTTAAAGGATTTGTGGAGAAGAAATGAAATGACCTGTGCCAATCAAAAATGGAAAACTATGGGCTTAGAAAGCGGGTTTCGAAATTTCCCTCTCACCTCAATTCCAATCCATTCCAATCTACGAATATAGTCTCTCTTGTGGTGCATTTCATACGCAGGAAATGTAGCTTTACCACGCCGGTTATAGGCCCATTTGTAGTTTTGGTTCTATTAACCACATTTCAGATAACTGCCTAGAAAGCTCATCGGCTAGCTCGTTCCCTAATTTGCCATCGTGTTTTATTAGCCCTACATATAGCAGGCACTTCCGCTTGAAAGACAGTAGCCTACCTCTCCAGAGAATATACAAGTTTGACGATTCCTCTGAAAAGATTCTAAAGTATGGCACAAGCCAAAGTTTCTGGTTGAAAAATGGGCATAAAACCTTCGAAGTAACTTAACCGTTCGCCTATCTTCGGGTAGAATGCTACACAAAATTCAACATAAAGATAAAATATACCCTATAAAAAGTGTCAGCCCAACTGAAACTCAATTACTTTGTCACGAAGCTGTTTTTGAACAAAATCTATTAGAGTTTATACGTTACTTTTGTAAAAGACTAGCCTACAAAAGAATCCACGTACAAGCAGTGTGCGTCATTTGCATAAACAAAATGTAAAATTTGGTTTCGCAAATAAAAATATACAAACGATTCAATATGGGTAAAAATCTACCCCCAGGGTTGGGAAACACAACAAGCGGTTAAAAAGAATTTATACATAAGGATATTATAAGCGATATTATAAAAAAGTAGTACATTGAAGGGAATCATAAGGAATGTCTTGGTATAGTTTAAAGTCAAAATCTTTAAGGATATTAGCCTGAAATATATGGTGGTATAATTTGCTTTATTTATTTGTTACAGTTATTACGATATTTGTTAAATTTAACGCATCATATAAATTCAGACCTTTAGTTTTTTAGCACATGCTTTTATTTATCACCTAATATCCAAACAGTCTTATAACTTAGACGAAAAGTTATATTTACAATATATTACAAAATAAACATTACAAACTTTTTACATTCAATCTTATGGTATTAAAATTTAAAAAAAGATTTAAGACATAATGTTTTGACTGGACGTTGGATAATTCGATTCACTGCGATTTTCTTGTACTTGTATTGCCGAGGCGGTCTGATAGGACAAGATTCCAATCCGCTCGGTCATTCTGTGATCGGCTGTGCATAATGTTAGAATGACACGCTTTCGAACCACACTGTCTAGGTGCAAATGTATACCAAATAATCCCATGTTTTACGAAAACTTTCATGACACATCCAGAAGAAGGATAGCGCTTGTGTAATTTCCAAAAGTTTGTTGTTCCACTGAGGAGTTTACAAAATATGACAATCAGGAGCAAGAAGAAAGAAGAATATACATATACACTAAGGTTTTCGGCTTTATGTACTCACCAGCTATCATCTTGCGAAAGTTGCGGAATCATGAAGACGGGATTTTACAGATTAGTCTACCTCCTCCTGATATTTTGCTCCCACCAGCTTGACGTGAAACTACCAGAGCAACCCTCGTGTGGGACCTAAAAACATACATATACGCTTCCCGCCTGCGTATGTCGGTGGTTTAGTGATGATGTGTGCGCGAGCATTTTCGTATACGTCCTGAGTTTTTGCTTGTTTTAATATTGGCATTACTATGCGAAATCAACAGTCATCGCTGAGCAAACAAAGCAAATGCCGAATGCCATACAACATTCCACTATACATATATTAATAACAGTTATCAGCCGCTATTCCTCTACATACCAACATACATACATACATGCATGTGCAATATAGATACATACACATACACATATAGATAAATTTATATCGCTGGTCTAAGTGCATAGTTATTGTTGTAATAGAAATTAATACTCGCTACTATTTACCATTCAATTAAGCGCCCTATGTAGATTTTTATCCGCATTAGCACCTGAATGTAAGCAAAATGTATAAGTAGAGCTGTAAGCGCGAACAGGTGAATAAAGTGAAATCCTTTTGTGATTTCATAGGGGAAAAATACAGTACCTAAGTGTAAATATACAAAAAATTAAGTTGAGCACATGAAGAGCATAAGTTTATCGAAATAGTTATATTGTGGTATGGACTTAAAATTCTTCAGTTTTTTTTTTTTATTTACACAGATAAACCTTTAAAATATTTTCCTTTTAAATATTGGTTGATATATTTATTGGCAGTTTGGAGTCTTTTTAAAAGTTCCACCTGTTCAAAGAAACTCCATCCTTGTCACTGGAGTAGTCAAGAAACCCCGGAATACAATTTCAATTGAAGTAACTCTAGAGTGGTGGCAGTTTCAATGTTGTCGGACAAAATTGAGAGCGTCAAATGTTTAAAGTCTGAAATTTCATCAATGAATTCGGCTGCATTGATATCTATTTCATATTTCATTGTAAAATCAGTTGGTGCATTTTCTAAGACGGATTTGGTCATAGAATGAAAGGATTCGCCAAACAAAAATCCAAAATCTCTGACGATTTCCATCAACTTCTCGATTCTCCAGTTTACCTCTTATGCTGCCCATAATGAGTGGCTATGATGGAGAATCGTTCGAATCAGATTCCACATCAACTTCTTCTAGTTCAGTTTATTTCATATTTTCATTGCCCGACGAATCCACGAACTTAGATTAGTCCATGTGAAATATTTGGAGACTCGATTTCAATTGGAAATTAGCGAGTCTTGAATTTATAATTGCCCTTAATTCCACTTACTGTTAGCTTTTCAGGGTTGATGTATGAAGTTTGTTCTGTAAAAAATTCTGTAAGAAATTCGTATTTGGTCATCAAAAAAATTGTACAAAAATGTTATCCTAACATATTTGATACAAGAATAATTAGTTTTGTAATTTCTTGTTAACCTAACAAGTATCTGATCCTGAGGAAGTTGATAGCTACTTCCCGAAAATTGTTCTTCCTTTTTCTCCTTTTTTGTTCCCTACGACTTTGGGCGCAAATTTTCTTTTTTTCTCGAGAACTTAGACATAATAAAGTAATTTTAAAAATATTTAAATGCCCAATGGAATTTTATGTCGAACTATTATAGGAACAACAACTGCAATTTTTTCTCCAAACTCAAGCAAAACACGCATAGCAAAAGCTGATTTTACGTTTCCCATCTTATGATATTTTATGGTTTTCACTCAAACGGGAAGAGGGCGCTTGTATAATTTAATACAATGCCATATCAGGTTAAGTGGGAAAAAGATGTCTGTGAAATTTAAGAATTCCAAAATCTCAGATTAGTTTGCCAATTTTTGGCGCCCCCTCGGTGATTGGACCCGAGGCAAGCGCCTCTGTCGCCTCACCCTCAGTACGGCGCTGACACAACTATCCGGTTATGCGGTCTAGGGTTAAAACTGCATACCAAAGTATTTTCTAGAAATTCTGTTTAAAAAGTTTGATGAAAATTTGTTGAATTTTATTGAAATTTAAACAAAGTTTGAAGATTGAATTTACACGGGTTTTGTTAAAAGCGTAACAGTATTTTCATTAAAAAAGTTAAAAAATATAAGTTCAAAAGTTATCAAAAGGTCTCTGTCATTTAATTATGACAGGCACTATATATTTTTTTAAGTAGATATATGTCGGAAATAAAATTTCTCGAACAAAAGATACAAGCTCATAAATGTAGAGCGAAAATACTAGATTATGTAAAAATTGAAGATAATTAAGATCAAATGCCAAGACTATGTCACATATTGCTGTGAGGGATAAAAGGCTAAAGAAAAATGCGCAGACAAGCAAATATTGAGACTTCAAAGAGATGAGGGTAGGAAATGAGTATTGCTCGTGATATTTTCTTTGACTGCGCGTCTGCACTTTGTCCATTTCCGTTATTTTGCATTTCTTCTTACCTTTTCGTCTTCCTTTATATTCTTGGCCAGCGCGTTTGGTATGAATCAATGTATACAATATTGATACCTGTCCATCGTGACGTCAAACTTTAAACAAATAAAATTTTAATCAAACGAGAAAGCGCTCCAAGAGTTGCATCCTGCAATTTTGCATTTTTTATAAATATCTACACACACACACACTTACGTATCATACACGGAGCACCTTGTCGGAGCAAAAGAAAAAAAGGGGGGAAAAAACCAAATCAATACCCAACTCGAGGAACTCCAAGAACTCTTTGCTACTCTCAGTGGCAAGGCTAATGGCAGCACTTCCTTTATGCTTGATATTTTTCCAATTTTTTGATGCATAATTTTTTGTAAACGCTGAATTGGTAGTGGAAGTTGAAGTTGTATAAGAATTCAATTTCTTGGTTGATTTCATATGAAAATTGCACAAAACTCACAACCGGCTTCCACTTTGCATACAAAAATGCCATATCTGTGTATTGAAATTACGCGGAGTACCCTGCGAGAAAAACTGTTGGTTATTCTGGAATTTCGGTCGGCGAGTGGATCGAGATGTGCCTTTTATTTTATATTATATTATTTTTATTTTATTTTCGTTAGTTCTCCGTCTTTGTTTTATTTAATTTTGTTCTATTTTATTATGCTTTACTTCTTTTCTTGGTTTTCTTTTCTTTTCTTACTTCATTTTAAATTATTTGCTTTTTCTTGTTTACTTTTCCTTTCGTTTATTTTATTTAGATTGGTTTTAAATTTAATTTAATTTTTTTTGGGCTGATTTTATTAATATATATTACACAAAAATGAAAGTGTGTTTTTTGAGGCTCATCTTTTTTTACCTTATATTATGGCTAAATGAAATTCACTGAAAATTTGTTATTAAAATATTACAATAATATTTAGAGGTCTCACGCGAAAGTTTTCTGCCTTCACTTCATGAGTTCATCTCAAAATCTACAAATAATTAAGATGAGTAGACGTGGTGATCTCCGAAATAGAATTTCTACCGCATGGACTGTTGTTGCTTTTTTCAATACCTTAATAATTCAAATATTATTTTGTTTTTGACTTAATTGAATTGAATTTTGTTTCCTCCGTGTTTGTTTTTTCTTCTTTCTTCTTTTCATTCCCTTTGGATTTATCTTCATTTTTATTACTTTATTATATTACATTTTTTTTTTTAAATTTTTTTTATCCATATCTTTTATTTTTTTCTTTTATTTTCTCTTTTTCCCTATCTTTTCATTTATTTTCTCATATTAATTTTCTCGTATGTTCTTTTCGGTCGTTTTCTAATCTTTTATTTTTATATCTTCCATTTTTAGCTGTCTTTTATTTGCTGATCCTTTCTTTTCGCTTTTTTTTATTTTTCATTTCAGTTGATTTATTTTGTTTTGTTTCTTTTGTCTTTTCTGTTTCTTTCTTCCCTTTTTCCCCCTTCTGCTCTGTAATTTTATTCTATTCTTTTTTGTTTTCTTTTTTTTCGTCTTTTGTTTCTTTTCTCTTATTTTTCCTTCCTTTTTTATTTCTACCATTTTATTTTATTTTAATTTATATTACTTAATATATTTCCATTTATTTGAGTTTATTTTTTCTTTCCATTACTTTAATTTTTTTCCTTTATTTTCTCTTTTATCTTTTTCTGGTCCTTTCAATTCATTTCTTAAATTTATCTTGTCTTATTTTGTTTTCGTTGGTTTTCATGTCTTTTACTTTTATTTATTTCCTTCTCTTTTCCTCTCTTTTATATTCCTCTCTTTTATTTTCCGATATTTTCTTTTCTTTTCATTTACTATTTTTCTTCTGCTTTTAGGTTCTTTTTTTCTCTTCCATGTTTTAATTTCAGTTGTTTTGACTTCTTTTTTTTTCGTTTGCCAGTTTCTCTATTTTGTTTTCTCTTCTTTTTTACTATATTTTCTTTTTCTTTTTCCTATCTCTTCTTTCGTTTTCTTTATATATCCCTCCTTTTCTCTATTGCTTTTATTTTTTTCGTCTTATTTACTTTTTTCTATTTCTTTTATACCTTAGAAGAGCATAGAAGAGGTCAGTTCTACGAATATGCTTTTCCATCCTTTTTTACGTTCCATTTTATTTTATTGTAATTTATATTACTTAATTATATTACATTTTACTTGACACCGTTTTTTCATTTATTTCCTAATTTTCGTTCATTTTCTCATTTCTTATATTTAGTTTCTCGTAATTTTTTTCATTTGCTTTATGTTATTGTCTTTTATTTTTGGTTCTTTCCTTTTCTTTTTTCATTGATTTTCCAATGAAAGAAGAGATTTCATTTACTACTTTTTTCTGCTTTTATTTTCCTTCTGCTTTTCCAACATTTAGTTAACTTGCCTTTTTCCTTTAGTCTTTCCTCTCTATTTTTTACCCTTTATTCCTACTTTTTTCTTTTATTTTCTATTCTTTTACTTTCTTTTCTCTTTATTTGCTTTTCCCTTCATATCCCTTCTTTTCTATTTGAATCTTTTTTCCTTTCCCTTTCTTTGTTATATGACATTTGATTTTCGTTTGTTATTTTATTTATTTTTTTGTCCTTTCTTTTCGCTTTTTATATTTATTTTCTCGTACTTTCCATTCGTTTGCTTTCTTATCATTAAATTTATTTTTATTCTTTTAACTTTTTTCCTTTGTTTTGCTGTCCATTCTTTTCTTTTCATTTACTGTTTTTCTTCTGCTTTTATTTTCATATATCTTTTCCTTCTTAAAATTTTAGTTGGTTTGACCTCGTTTATTTCCCTCGTCTGTTCTTTTATTTTTTATTCTTTTTACTTTTCCTCGTTTCCTTATTCTTCTTTTTTCCTTGCTCCTCTTTCTTATATTTTCATAGCCATTATTTTCTGTATTGCTTCTCTTTTTTTTGCTCATTTATTTTATTTTACTTTTCTATATTTCCCTTTTTATTTTTCTGGTCTCATCTATCCTTTTCCTTTCTTCATTTCGTTCCATTTCCATTTCTTTTCTCTTTTTCTTTCTTTGTTTCTTTCCCTCTTTTAATTTTAATTTTAATTTTAATTTATATTACTTTATTATTTTACATTTTCGTTGACACTATTTCTTTCTCTTTCGTTTCGTTTATCCGTTTCGTTTCGTCTTTTTTTTTTGTTTTTTTCCTGTCCTTCCATTTAGATATTTATATTTATTTTCTCGTATTTGCCTTCTTTTATTTTTATAACTTCCCTCCTCTTTTCCGATCTATTTTATTTATTCACTGATTTGTCCCCTGTTTTCATTTTCTATTCTTCATTCTCGTGTTTTTTTTTCATATCTCCTCTTATCTATTCTTTATTTTTTTTTTGCGTTCTCATCGAACTTGTGATTTGTTTAGAGCTTCTTAAGAACATAAAATAGTGGTTTTTTGGTTTGGTTATCTATTTAAAAATACGATATCAATAAAAAAAAACTGATGTGGGGTTAAGCCAAAATTTCCAGACTAAATCAGTGCCTCTGAAATCCCAATCCAAAATGTGGGTTTATAATTACCGAGGACACGATACAAACACCAGAAAAGTAATGGAAGTTGGAATGGACATCAAAATTGTGTAATATTTGAATTTTTTCAAAACGATATTAGATGAGTGGAGGGAGTCACTTCGAAAATCCAGAAAATTTAAACTGATACTTGAGGATAATGCTGAAATAAAAATTATAAAGTCAGCACAACTAGCCCAGCTTTCGAAAGCAATGCGGAATTCGTAGACTTTCCAACAGGGCCTGCATATCTCTACATATATGTGTGTGTATGCTATCTCGATTGTATGCATTGGCTTATTGGCATTTTAAAAATTCCTATTATTTCCTATGCAGTTATTTGCCTCTGCTTTCTAGATCTTCCTCGTCTTTGCCATTCACCATACATACTTAGATAGATATGCATATGTTATAATATTTTATTGACATTTGACTAGAAATGGAAGAAGCAAAAAAAAAGAAAAAATACATTAAAAAAAAGACTAAATAAAATACCAAAAAAAAAAGCAAGCAACAATGAAATTTATTGAAGAATAACGGAAATATATTACTATCAGCAAATAAAATTGAAAACGCATTAGAAAATCTCACAATACATAGCTGCTATACTTCTAAAGCAATCTACATATATAAACCCACATACATACATGCCCACACGAGTAAGCGAGATGTATGTAATATTGAAATCCTTTGTTATAAATTTTTTTCGTGCATTTTCATCGTGTTTCGTTTATAAACGTTCAACTCATTTTTTATGGCTGAGCGAACACTAAGTACGTTATTTGGGTTAAAAATAGCGTGGCAATTTATTGAAATAACTCAGTTAAGTAAGTGATTTTATTATAAAGCAGCACTTAATACTAGTAAATAAAAAATAAAGCCATAAAAATGCCATCCAAATTACAATGCGATAAAAGAGTAACAGAGAGAGAAACAGAGAAAGAGAGAGGGGGAGAGAGTGGCATTCCCATGCATTTGGCTTCGCTCGCATGGCGTGCGACTTAACGCTATGAACTCGAATGTAATAGAAAGTGGAAAAAAAAATTTCACCAAGGGTAATAACTTTTGATTAATTTTTAGTTTTGATTTTTAATTTTTTATTATCTCAAACAAAATTTACTTTATATTTCCAATTACGGTTAGTTGTAGAAATTTTTTTCCCATTGGCAACGGCGCAGTATGCCACTTGGATTTAGACAAACCTTATTTATTTTTAGAAATGCTCAGCGTCATCAAACGATGGTGAGATTTAAATGTCTTATTTCAATCATAATATTTTATTAAGCCTATTTCCTTTGAATCTTTTGTTGTTAATTTTCTTTAATTCAATGATCTAATTTTATTTCCTTTTTTTAAGTAGGTGGCAACCATTTCCAAGATATGTTCAAAATAAAGCTTTTTTAAAACTCCCTTGTATAAGACCCACATTTTAACATACGATTTTATTTGATTTTTAAATACATTCCAAAAATATTTTTGAAATTTAGCGTTCTCACCATTTCTATGATATTCGTATGTTCAAAATAAAGCTTTTTTATAACTCCTTTGCATAAGACCCACATTTTAATATACGATTTTATTTGATTTTTAAATACATTCCAAAAATATTTTTGAAATTTAGCGTTCTCATATTTTTTTCAGTTCGACACATGTATTGTGATATATCAATTAATTTAACAAAATTGAGTTTTAAACTGATGGCAACTTTTCGTCAAAATACTTCTTTCTCCTTTCGTTTAATACCCATATTGCAATATTTGACCCATCCATTTGTTTGAAGGAATTTAACCTTGCACTAGGTGGCAACGCCATAAAAAAATTGATTCTGTTGTAACAACAATAACCGAATATATATATATATATATATATGTAAATAATACCAAATAAATGCTTTTAAACACTTATTATTTTAAGCAGGTGGCAACGCTTTCCAAAAGTATTTTCCAAATAAATCTTTTTTTAAAGCTCTTTCGTTTGAGATCCTTATTTCAATATTTGATCTAACTTATTCTACAATATTTTTCATTAAGTTATTAAACAGGTGGCAGCACTCTCTGAAAGTATTTTTAAAATAAAGTTTTCTTACTACTTTTTTATTTCAGACCCATACTTAAGTATTTGATTTAACTTATTACAATTTCAATGAATTTTTTAAATAGGTGGCAACTCTATCCAAAAATATTTTATTTTATATTAAGGTTATGCACAACTTTTAGTTAATCTTTCAAGTGTCAACTACCTGCAAAATTATTTATATAATTGACTAAAATTTTGTAACAAGTGGCAGCTCTCCATAAAATATAGACTATGTGCGAATACGTTGGGTATAGGCTATTTGTGTACTAAATTTTGTACAATTCCATTGAGTCGTAAAGAAATTTGGCGAGTGCTCATACGCTAACATTCTTTGGATGGTAACAATCATAAAACTGAGAGGAGTTCAGAACATTTTACTGGCATCGTATATAAAATTCAGTCAGTGAAGGTCACCTCTAGCTATTGGGTGAATACTATGAAACTTCAAGCCGCAACGGGGATACTTCGGTGAGAAGCAATGGAGATAAAGTTTTAACGTCAGAGCAGGGACTTCAATGTAAAGCTCGAAAGCATACGCTCTCTACCGAAGGCATATGATGGCACACAAATGACATGGTGGCTACGTCTGCCCTTGGACGACCTCAAGATATGAATTTACGAAATTTTATTACGAATCAGGTGGGTGATATATCAAGTGATTTGTAAGTTTCACTGCAAACGATAACATAAAATCCTAAATATTTGGCGAAGGAATGCATTAGAACGGACGTCTCTAGGGACTTCTGCTTAATCGTTCGTTATTCTTTGTCCTCCTCATTACTTGGAAAACTAAGGGGATAATAACGGTGCACTAAAATGACCTATTTATTAATTAAGGTGTTAATCGATAACTAAAAAATCCACAGAGTTATTGCAGCTTAACTGGGACTCACGCGCTGGTGAAAACTGTCACTAATTTAAATTGAAATATCGCAGTCCTTGGCGGGGCTTGCAGGAAGCACAACACCACAAACGGCAAAGCTGTAAACTAGTTGTGTAGAAAATAAATGAAATTGCATTCAAAAGCCGATTCGTACATATACATAAATATTAGGGTGGTTCAACAGTATAAGAAAATTTGGTAAAGAAACGACGGGTATAAAATCATTTTTTGAGCTTGCCACATTACAAAAATAGAGATTTTCGGTTGGCAACACTTTTTGCCTTTGTGGTATCGAAAAGATATTTTGTATAAAAACATGCCACCGTTTATTTTATTTTTTCTAATGGTCTACGATAATATTTCTCACTTACCTATTAATTTCAAAGATCCAGAATAATAATTATTTTACCGTTGAGTTTTAATAAATTCATACAAATTTTGAAAATAAGTATACAAGAATTTTGGGAATAATTATGACTCAGACAAATTTTTTTAGTTATCAAAATTTATTATTTTGAAACGTATGTAATAAATATATTTGTGTAACAATTATGAGTGAGCACAATTTTTTAAATCAACAATAACTAATATTTTTAAGATTTATATTATAATAGTCTTTTCAAGTTAGTTATCAAGAAGATAAATTTGTTTACGTATTTTAAAGACATTTATTTTGGGACTTAAATTATAAAAGTCTTTGCGTAATAAATATCTGTCAGACAACTTTTTTAAGTCTTGAAAGGCGGAATTATTCCAATATCCAACTAATTCACAAGTGATCTTAAATTGTTCCCTAAATTGTTTCAAAGTAGTCCCGCAACTGCCCCGAGCTGATCCTGAAAACGTCCTGTCTTTCAAGACTTAACATTTTTTCTCACTCATAATTATTACGAGAAGACTTTTAAAATATAAATCTCAAAATAAAAGTCTTTGAAGACTTAAAAAAATTATCTCGCTGATAATTATTATGAGAGACATTTATAATATAAGCCCCGAAATAAATTTTCTTTGAAGATTAAAAAATATTTATTTATATGAAAAGACTTTTATAATATAAATCTTTGTATTACTCGAAAAATGTGTATCTTACAAAAAAAAAAATATTGATAACTTTTACTCTCTTCTCTTTTAATAATTATGTATCTGATTAACTTCTTTCTGTTGATTTATTTCACACAATTTTTATTGCTGAAAATAAATTTTCATTATTATTTCAATCATATACTTATATATAATAGAACGGTTTTATAAAATTTTCTAACCCATAACTAATGCCCATAGGTGGCTCAAAATACTTGAAGTGGCAACACTAACATCTGTTGAGTACAATTTTTGTTAAAAACTCACCATATCGATACTTAAATAAATTATTTAACCAGTTCCAACTATAACAAAATTTAAGCTCTCATTTTGATGCTTGGCCGCAGTATTTTTTTCCACGTTGATATATTTTACTGTACAGATGGCGCGTAAGATTTATTTATTCAGAGTCATCATTATAAAGACGGCAACTATTTTTAATGGAACTTTTTACGTTTTGATAGGATTTTGAAAAAACAAAAATCACTAGAACCTTTTCTCTGACCAGCAATTGTGTATTATTCTTTTAAATTCGACTCAGCCTAGTTCACCTAAATTAAATTAACTGGCAACACTGCAACTAATTTCACCATCGCTATTGTCTTAAGTATCTCAAATACTAGTTTCATTCTTCTCAGCGCATTTGTGTAAGTTTGTGGCAAGTGGCAAGTGGCTGACATTAAATGCCATCGTCGGCACGCATCTTTGTCACTTATTGCACTCTTTATGGCATGTTTGGTGGCCACAAACGAACTTCGTACTCAAGTTGTTCTACATATGCCCCACATCATGTGTATTGTTGTTGTTGTTTGTGTTTACATATCCTTTTCTTGGTTAGATCAAGCACACTGCGGATGTACTTTGTGGTGGATAATAGGTACCAAAGGCGCATGTGTTGCACATTATTGTATTTGTGTTTATATTACCGGCTTATAACTGTAACTACTACTGCAGAGCCAACAATAATAATAATAATAATAGCAACAAAGTGCAAGGCAAAACAATAGCTACAATAACAATAGGTACTCGTACTCGCAATAACGCAAATCCAACACAAGACAATGCATTTAATTGTTGGGTAACAATTTTTTGAATGCGCACAATGAGGCAAAGTAAAATAAAATGTATTATATGAAATACAAACAGCATGCGTAAATCTGTGGAAAAGAATAATAGAGAGTGTACGTTTATTTATTGTACGCATGTATAAAATATTTGAAAGAAAAACTTACAGAGTGACAGGACAGGAGTACCGAAGGTGGGGATAATATAAAAATGAAATGCACTGAATGATTTAAACAAAGGGAAGTTAATACTAGTGAGCAAAGTTGAACAGATCAAACAATGCATATATCCTTACTGCACAGCGGCATCTTGATAAGTGAGACTTATAAAAAAAAAATCATGCGTAGTAGAAGTAAAAATAGTAGTTGGTAGTAATTCGTATTAGCATTAATAAAAATAGTAGTAGTAATAGTAGTAAAATTAGTAGTGGTAATTAGTAAAAATGGTAGTAGAAATTGCTAGTAGTAGTTGTGCAAATAGTAGTATTATTTGATTAAAAAATTGTATCAATTAATAAAAATAGTAGTAGTAAGTATAAGTAGTAGTATTAGTAAAAGTTATGGTAGTAATTAAGAGCAGTATTAGTAAAAATAGTAGTAGTAACTGGTAGTTAGTGGTAGCATTAGTAAAAACAGTATTCGAAATTAGTAATAGCATAAGTCAAAATAGTAGTAGAAATTACTTGTACCACTAGTGCAAATTGTAGTAGTAGTCTTATTAAAACTTTTTTATTAACTAGTAGTATTAGCAAAAGTTATGGTAGTAATTAGGAGCAGTTTTTGTAAAAATAGTAGTAGTAATTAGTAGTAGAATAAGTAAAAATAGTATTTGAAATTACTAAGAGAATTAGTAAAATTAGTAATTAGTACTAGCATTAGCAAAAATGGTAATTAGTAGTAGAATTTTTTAAAATAGTAGTAGCCATAAGTAAAACTAGTAGTCGTAATTACTAAAACTAGTAGTAGTAACTAGTAGTTAGTAGTAGCATTAGTAAAAACAGTATTCGAAATTAGTAACTGCATAAGTAAAAATAGTAGTAGAAATTACCTGAACCACTAGTGCCAATAATAGTAGTATTATAAATTAGTTAATAAAAATAGTAGTAGCAATAGCAACAGTTATGGTAGTATTTAGGAGCAGTATTTGTAAAAATAGTAGTAGTAATTAGTAGTAGAATAAGTAAAAATAGTAGTAGCAACAAGTAAAATTAGAAGTTGTAGTTAGTAACAATAATAGTAGTATTTAGTGCTTAGAAAAAGTGTTCGAAATTAGTAATAGCATAAGTAAAAATAGTAGTAGTAATTAGTAGAAGAATAAGTTAAAATAATTGTAGTAATTAATAAATATAGTAGTAGCATTGGAAAATTTATAATAGTAATTAGCGTAAATAAAAATTCTGGGATTAATTATTACTAATACTACATTAGTAAAAATAGTAGTAGGATAAGCGAAAATTGTAGTAGTAATTAGGAGTGGTAGCAGTAGTGGTAGATATTGGTAGTAGTGATAAAAAGTAGTAGTAGTTGAAGTTGTAGCTGTACTGGTAGTACTAGTACTTTGCAGTAGTAGTAGAAAAAGGAGTAGTAGAAGTTGTTGCAATGGCGAACCAGTGCGAACTACCCGTCTACTGCTCCCGTACTTGAAGTCGAATTCTTAAGTTGGCCTATAGCTTTGTAATTGAAAAAAAAACATTCATCGCAGTATTGCCATCGTTTGTGTTTCCGTCTAAATTTTGCTTTTGCTTATCCACGTGTTTCTTCTTTTTATGTCAAAATCACTTTTTTTAAAATTATTTTTAATATTTTCATTTGATCCCTCACTTGTAATTTTTTAGATATTTTTTTGTACCAAATTTTAAGCAATAATATACATATATCTATATTTTAGTTTAATATGCAACACAAACTTTAAAGTTTATTATGAAAAATAATATTTCTAGGATTTGCTTACATATTACTATTCTTTTAATGATTTCAAAAATTTTTATTTATTAGCTCAACTCTACTTACAATACATACATATTTCCATTGACCGTCCTATTAAATAACGTAGGAATATTTTTCAAATTCTTTTATTGCCATGTAGCATAGCTCTGAAGGTTAACAAAGCAAAGGTAAACGAAATTTTCAAATTTATCGTACAAATTATGTTTTGGCATGCGCTATAAACAAACTCAACATACCTTCGCACATACCGAATCTTATTGGGCTAAATGAAAGAATTTTGCTTGCTTGACTAAGCGTTATTTAAATATGTAACAAGTATTTTACATAACTACTAGTCAAACAGTCTGGCAAGGTAGGCAGTAGTTTAATCATTTTAGCAGCAAATTGAGTGAATTTCATGATTAAATGTAGTGGAAAAGTAAAATAGATGCAAATTAACTTACAACGAAGAATTTTAGTTACAACAAGGCTAGACAAATTGAATGTAAAAGCAAAAATTTGACCCAAAAACGAAACGAGGTAATCATGCGAATATTTTGTGCAGTTAGTTAGGAATTTTAAATAGTATGCTGCATAAAAGCCAGAGCAAACTGTTTAAAATGATGCAAACGGTGAGCTGCAATCTTAGAAAATAGGAAAAATGAAAAATGTTTAGTAAACAAAAAAAAACTCAAA
Source organism: Anomoia purmunda (assembly GCA_951828415.1). Lineage (NCBI taxonomy): Eukaryota > Metazoa > Arthropoda > Insecta > Diptera > Tephritidae > Anomoia > Anomoia purmunda. The sequence continues at coordinate 8,718,531 of OX639994.1, forward strand.
TCGCCAGCTAGAAATAAAGCAAACATGGTCCAAGAAACGTAAATTTCTTCACTCTAATATTTTGCGAAATATACTCACAAGCATTTTCTAAAAAAATATTGAGAGTAGGGATGACATTGTGCAAATTTAAAGGATAGCTTTGATTTTCCAGCTTTTCACAGAGCGCTTTAGCTGTCAAGTAGCGCGAAATATTTTCGATAGTTGATAGGATACTCCAACTTGTTGTCAAACTCGCCCTCAGAACTGTAGAACTACTCATAATCATTGGCGCACCCAAGGGGGGCTTTTGGGGTTTAAACACCTACTTAATCCTAAAACTGTAGTACTATTTTGAAATTTATTTATATATTTTTTAATTAAATTAAAAGTTGCTAGTAATTATTGGAAATAAGTTAATAAAAATTGGTCAGTAGAGTTTAATTTAAAATAAAAATAATGTAAATCAAAAATGTGATAAGGCACACTTTTATCTCAATTTCTTTACGAATTTCTACTAACTCGGTAGATGCGTTGCTAACGGTAAATATTTTAAAATGCAAGGAAAAACTAAGCTTTAAAATAAATGTAAATATAGGGGGTGCTACAATAACAGGGCTGCTCATAATTCATTGATGACATGACAGTTGTCAAGTTTACTGCGCCTAAAACTATACTAAACTAAGTACGTGACAAGGAAATTATATTGTGCGACATAATTCTTTGCGAAATAAAGAAAGTAAATTTTGTCAGGTCATTCTTCATAGATAATACTTCAGAAAGCTGGCTCGTGGCGTTGGTTTTAGTAGCATCTGCGAACTTCCTTTTACTTCTGTTGCTGCCTGCCGAGGCGCGACCGCTATTTTAGAAAAATGTTTTCTATAATTTTTGGTGTTACTCGGTGCGACCCGGATACCATCTACCATTGCAAGGAGAGACCGGGTCGGACAGCTTAAGCGGCAAAATCGTCTGAACGCCATATATGAGAGAAATATATAGTTTCAAGATTATTGTAAATTTTTATTTAGTATACTTTTTAACAAATATTTGACGTCCTTTAAGCAAGAATAGCATTTTTGACTATTTCCCGAGGATTTCCCAAAAAGTCTATTTAGGAGCAGGCTGTGAGGTTAAAATATTAAAGAAAATTACAGAAGAATTAGTGCCCCCTAAAAACATATTGAAGGAATCTCTAAATAGATTTTGCGCATATTTTTTTCCTAGGCTAGGTGCTAAGCTGATATGATCAAATTTTGCTTAGGATATTATTTGCCAAATGTTTTTATTTTTTCCAAAAGAAGAAAGCCCAAACGAAATGCATTTTCTGCCTATATTTACGTTATTCAGAGTTTGAGTGATTTATTTATCATTTTGTTATGCTAATATACTAGCAATGGGGAGATCTGGTACGCGCGTTATTTTTGTCATTGGTTCTAACGGACAACCATTTGTTGGGGCGTATGGGGTGTATGGGGCGTATGAGTAATATATTGGTATTAAATGAAAAAATTGCATATTTTCCACGAAATAGGCATAACGCATGCCCAACAATTTGAAACGAAGTAGGTTAATTTAATACTCTTTATGATATGATATAATATATGATATAAGAAATACAAATACAAATTTGAAAAAGTGCACTAAAATGGTCTAACTTAGCAGAATGATTCATATGACTGACGGCAGATGTGGATATGAAAGGCTAAGAAATATAATATATGGACTGCTGTAATCAAATCAAACGATTGCAATTCTGTTCACTACTGGTTATAATTCGACCAATGAAATGAAACTGTTAAGAGAGACCGGACAGAGTTGACCAAGGAACAGGATGTTGGTTTCAAATATAATAGACGAACTACAGAATCAAAGTGTCCTACTGCTCACCACATATCGCTAAAACTAATAGTTTGGATATCTCTGTAATGCGTTATTTATTTACATCAACGGTTTTACTACTACTAGTTAACCAATAACCTCGAACTCCGATAGCGGTAGTAAATTACTAAATACTTGGCTCAAAATGTGCAAGAACAAATAACCCAAAAGAGATGCACGAGTGTGAGTGTTTTTTTTCCAATTCTAAAGTAGATATTAGGAGTACTACAAATAGATGGATATGCAGTTCACGAAATAACGATAGGAGATAGCAGGTTGCGTTATCTGCGATCAGAGTTTCAGGAAGACTTTAGTGAGGTTTAAAATACCGAGGATAACTGCCTGATGAGGTTCAGCGAGGCAAAATGGTTTGGTAATGGTTAATCTTTCTTCGGATGGTGCTGAACTTTTCGGTAACACAATGGACCTTCTATTTATGGCGTTATTCGAATTTTGACAATAATTTTGGTTTGCAGTTTTATAGCACAATCAATTCTAGTTTAGTAAATTACAACCGTCAACTGGCTAAAAAATTATCAGTGGTTTTTGAAAATTTTTTTGCGTACGATGTAGTGCGATTTTCCCCTTATACACAAATCCGAGCGAAAATGGACGAATTTACGGATGAGCGTCAAGAAAAAAATTGCCAAAAATCAACGATAATTTCTAGCCACTTAAAACTTAAATTTTGTTATACTAAAATCAAATGAACTATACAATTGCGTACCGATTCTTTTTTTTTAAATTCATTTCAAAAGCTGTAAAATTGTATGTTAAGTTTGTAAAAAATTGTCCCCCGTTTGAGCAAAGTTTGAAACTCGGATTTAACTGTTGTTTATTGTAGAATGTACTATATTTAAATAAAAAATAAAATAATTGAAATAAAATAAAAAACAAAATATTCAGAACTTTTGATTAAGCGACTGTGCTATCGTTAAGTCGAGCACTGTAACCAAAAATAGATTTCTCGTTAAATTTCTGTACAAAGCAGAGTGCCAGAAAATTCCATAATGCGGAATTTGTATATTCTAATTTCAGTGTGGTTTATCTTTAAACTTATGTTGAATTAGTCAATTGTTTCTTTATTACTGCAAACACTAATAATCAATTACCCAAATTATTGTTAGAAAAAACCACATTAGCGTTTTACCATTAGATCATTAAATATTTTCGCTATTTAAGGTATTTGTGCAGTATTCGAAAACTTTCAGACTAAAACCCCATATGTTTGCAAAATTAATAGCATATTAAATGAGGCTAAACTGTATTTTGCCAAAGTGACACCTGTACTCAAAGCCTTGAACATTTATCGGTTTTCACATACATACTTGCGCGATATGTGAAAGTATCTATGGATTTTAGCTAAATATATGCAAGGCTAGCAAACAAACTTTGTCTATGCGACTATTCAACTATTAACTAGTTGTCCGCACAACTTAAAACACGTACACATACAAACATGCCACTATAAAATACTTTCAAATACGTTTTCAATAAAATTGTCAAACGACAGCCAACTGTTGTAATGTGCCAAACTTTCGGTTGAAATTCGTAAAAGCAAATCTATATAAGTAAGTGCATACCTACATATATTTATATGTTTCATTTTTTTTTTATTTTTTTTTTTTTTTGTAAACACATATGTAAATATGTGTGTGTGTGTATAGATTTACACAAACATATATTTACTACTCGCCAATGTCCATTCGCATGCAAGATAAGCAATTTGACTGCAGGGAAAGTTTGCCTAGGGCATAGAAATACACACACATGCATATGTATGTATGTGAGAACATACAGTGACCCAAACAACTAACCATTGGATTTTTTTTTAAATTAATAAAAATGTTTTCCAGGTTGATTTTTTCTGCATTACTCGTATACCCAAAAACGCACTGATGCCAAGCGTATTATCATAACTTTGTTCATCGCACGGTTTGCTTTTAACAACATAAAGCAACGGAGATAGATATCTACATATATACATGGTATATACCAAAATGCTGAGAATGATTAGCGAAATTGATTAAGCCATATCTATCTGTCCGTCCAACCGTTCTATTCTGTCGACAAAATGAGTAAATATTGAGTTCGCTCACGGACGGATTACTGGAGTAAATATTGAGCGTTGAGATGCAGCGTAACTTGGTATAATCCCGCCTAAAGGTACTTTGTGAAAATCAAAGCATTGCAAAATTTCAGTAACTATTAAAGCTAATTTGCTCAAATTCGATATACCACTTTAGAGGGAAAAGCTATACCTTCGAAACTATCTTACCGAACCAAATTTGGTACACATTGCATTTTAAACTTGTAAACAAAATTTCGAAAATTTAAAAAGTTCGGACAAAAACACGCCCATCTCTTATATAACTGCAACCTACAAAAAAAGGGCGTTTTTGTAACTATTAAAGATTACCTGCTCAAATATAATATATAGGATGGAGGTGGCAAACGAAAATTTTTTGGAAATAGCTATAGTCGTGGCACCGCCCAATTCAGAAAAAAATTATGGGAATGGGACGATAACCACGCCCACGTTCATGCAACATTAATTTATAAATATTAAAAAAAAGATGGTTTTTAGTAGTATACAAAATAATTTTCTCAAATTTCATACATTGTATTGGGTTCGGGAAAAGAATACGTGTGTACTAAATTTGGTACATGTATTGCATTTTAAGTCAGTAAGCAAACTTTAGAAAACCACGTCCACCTCTCATATAACGGTAACTTGCAAAAATCAAAAAAACAAAACCCCGCGAGACTTAAGTAACTATTGAAGACAATTTGCTTGCATAACAAAATACAATAAAAAAAAATTTTGGAAATAGACGCGACGCCGCCCACATTAGAGCAAATATATCTCTAAATCTAAGCCAATTACCAAAATTTTATAAAAATTTGAGAGTGAAATAAATGGAATCAAAACTGTTTCGAATGTCAATGGTCAAGCCTCACTTTGAGCAACTAAATATATCTCTGCAAATTTGTTTGTCAAATTCTACCATAGTACCTACACCCTTTGCATTTCTGGTCGGAAAGTGCAATTTTGGGCTATTGTAAACATTCCATACAGATCGATCATTTTGGGCACCCACTCACATTCATTTCATTTCATATCAGATATTAACTTTTTTCAATGCACACAAAAAGTAATGTTTATTTCAAATAAAAACTTGCGCTGGGTTTTTAAAATTCGGTTATAACTCAACATAGAGCCTTCTTTACTTGCTTTGTATAAAGCTGTGGTTCGTAGTGTACTAAAAAGGATGCAAATAAAAAATTCAAATTTTATTACGTGATTAAAGCACGCGTGAGCGGACGAAACTGTAAATACCTTACCAAATTTCACTATAAGCGCAATATGCACGGTGGTGGCCCAAGCTCTGCCAGTTTCAGTCGCCCACGCCTAGGGTACAATCACATGAATTCAAATCAGTCGGTTTGGTGTTACAGTGTAGTGAAAGCATATTTGGGTTCAAAACGTTCGCCCGCTACCCAAGTCGGCAAATTGAGCAGGTTGGCCATTTAGGGGCCTGCGTTAAAGCTTTGTCACTTCAGTTTAGTTTGTTAAATTAGACTATTAACATAGACCACTGACTATTAACATAGGGCTGCTTCGCGACACCGTCCGTGAAACTTTATCAGTTGTACGGCGCGTCAACTCTTACCTAACTTCTTTTAATTATCCAAGCAATTTGGGAATGTTTGACGCTACAAAGCGGTTACGTAATCTTACTTTAAGCGTATTGAGTTCCCCTTGTATTAAGGCCAGGCGAACGAAGAGCGGGCGGGAAATAGAAGGGTGAAGGAGCCGTAGGGATCGCACGGAGTTGATGGGCGAGTGCGGCAGGTTGTCATAAGGTGGACCGTGGTTGCGTTTTGTGGTCGACAAAAATTACTACAGCCCACAGTCGACCGAAGTGCAAACGTTAACATTACTCGTAAAAACAATCTGATATACAATAATCTCGTGTCAAGTTTTTTGTGGTCAAAGTCCGCCGAAACGGTTCAACCGATTTTAATGAAATTTTCCACGTATATTTGGTAGGTATGAAAATAGCTGGAAAAGTATATTTTATGCTTTAAATAGTTATATACAATTCTAAAGTATGGCTGTCAAGCGGTTCGCCTCGAAAAGAACGCTCATAGCTAACTTTTATTGGGGTTGCCACCTGTTTGAGAAGCTGAATTTTAATAAGTTATGCACAAGTTATGTGAAATAATAAAATACGGTTCACTTCGGTAAAGAAAAGGTTCTTAAATATATTTTGGAAAGGGTTGCCACCTGTTTGAAACCACAAAATTTTATTAAATCGCACAGAAGTGTACAGGATATTAAGTTTTGCATATTAAACGCTTCGTTTCGCTAATGAGATGATTTATAGCTAGCTTAATTTTGAAGAGAGTTGCCACCTGTTTGAAACGTCAAACTTTTTTAGATTATACACAAGTAAAATGAAATATTAAAATATCCTTATCAAACGGTTCGTTTCGCTGAGGAGGTGGTTTACAGTTTGTTGTATTTTGGAAAAGGTTGCCACCTGTTTGAAACGTAATTTATTTTTAATTAAACACAAGTTATGTGATATATTAAATTATCGGTGTCAAGCGATTCGTTTTGCTGGAAAGGGTATATAGCCAGCTATATTTTGGAGAGGGTTGCCACATGTTTGAGAAGCTTTATATTTTTTTAATTGTACTCATACAGGTCCTGTCTGCTTGAATCGATTGAGCTCAAATTTATAGGCAATTTATAAGGGATCCGATTTAATTCATATTCAAAACAGGTGTCTAAAACTCATAATCAGAGTGCAATTTGGTTAAATTTCAAAATATGTATTTGTGGAGTTTAGCGAAGCGCGCTGGGTCAGCTAGTTTTGTAAAATGAACAGTTCAGATTTCAAAGGAAACCCAAACTTGTGTTCAATTATTTGAGTCACTGTATGTATATACCAATTGAAAGTTATAAATGCTAAAAAGAGAAAACAATTAAATAATTGAAAAAAATTATCTAAAACTTTACTCTCTCCATCACCCTGCTAAGTGTTCTTCACTTCACATATGTATGAGTGTATGTGTATGTGCATGCGTATGTATATGTAGGTATATAGATATGTAAAGATGTATGCGCGTGTCTCTGTCGCAGGGCCGCTGTTCAATCAGGCAATCAATTTGCGTTTACCGAGCGACACTATGCAGCTGTTAGTTGGTAAACTGTTGGCTGGACATTTTTTTTTTATAACATCGAAACTGCCGTTTCCACATACATACATACAAACATACATGCATACCACATATGAGTGTATAGGTAAATATTTCAACTTTTTCGGACTTTTCTCTCAAGTTTCAGTTATAAGCTTCCGCTGCACCTAAGCTATCCTTCCCATTCTTATTTATAGTTTTTTTTTGCACACAACTTTAAAATCAATAGCTAAAAAATTTGCAATCGAAATAAATTCCATGCTCAAAATTTCATTTCAGTTCACTGACGCTGTCGATATGTTCGTTTTTCGAATGTATTTCCGTAAAAGTTGGCTCAACTTTATGTGTCATCAAATGTGAGTGTGAATATCTCTGGCAGTACGGGGTGAGTCGGTCAGTTGCACAAAATGCAATTGTTTTGTGGATGCATATTTAAAGTTGTCACATGCAACATGGCGTATGAGTGATATGATGCGATCGAATGCTTTGGCAATGGATATAAAAGTTCGGTTGGTTTTTTTTTGTTTTTTGCTTTCCGACACTATTGAATTCTTTAAAGAAGTGTAGTGTGAGTTATAATAAAAAAAAAGAAGTTCCATATATCTAATAGAAAGTTTTTCAATGGCTATTTATTAAACTGTTTTCGATTTATCTACAGCGCATTTGAGTAATACATGTGTGTCGAATTGGATAAGTTCTGGTTTGGAGTTATAGCGAATTTTATTTCTATGTTGTAGTCTTCTAAACTTTCGCTTTTATTTACCAACTAGGTGGTCTTAGCATAGGTCGCTGTGTAGAGATATGTCGTATTTTTGAGGGATTTAGTTGACATTAAAAAATTATACCAGGGTTTCAATTAAAGGTTTGAGGAGAACAAACAAAAATACTAGGAGTTTCAGTTCTGTCAATATTCGACAACTTTTCTAGTTTTTTCAAGAGCCCCGAGTATCTTTTCCAACTTAGACCGCCACGTAACCTACAACATAGAAAAGTGCTAACTGGAATAACTACAGCGTTGGTATTTCAAAACTAAATTAAAACCTTAACTGCCTAAAAGCAGAATCCGACGTAAGTGGACGTAAAAGGACTCTCCTTATTTGAGAGGCTCTTGCCATCTGTATGAAAATAATTTTGCAATGATGTTTTTGGTTTCAATTCAATACAATGGAACCGATTTTTTTAAACCAATTTTCCAAACTTTTTTTCTACCCCGATTGGGGTACTTACCAAATGTGCAGGGCTGCCATTCGCTCCAAAAATCTACGCGGTGATTTGACTTATTACAAGTTTAGTTAATTTTTAAAAAAGGTGGCAACCCTCGCCAAAAGTATTTTTAAAGTAAAGCCTTTTAAAACTCTTTCAGTCTATTTTCATATTACAGTATTTGACTTAACTCATTACAACTTCAATTAATTTTTGAAACAGGTGGCAACACCCATCAAAAGTATTTTTCAATTTAAGTTTTCTTAAAACTTTTAGTTTGACAGTCATATTCTAAAATGTTGTTTATTTTTTAATTTAACTGAAGTTGCATTTAAACGGGTGACAACCTTCTTTCAAAACATTTGCGAAATGAAGTTTTTCTAAGCCTCTTTCTTATGATGCCCATATTGCAATCTTTAATGTCATCCATTGTTTTAATTGAATTTAACTTTTTAGAAAGCTGGCAACTGCCTTTCAAAAATCAACTCATACACTCTGCTACGATGGACTATTTGCTAATGTCAATATAAGCAAATTAAGCTCTCTATTAACAGTCCCCTAAAAACTCTGTGGAAGCTAAAACTATGGAGGGCTGTCGTCAAGTTTTTAATTAATAAGTCATAGCGTTCTAAGCCTGGTCAATATAGTTATTGCTTGGGTTATGGTATTAATTATTGGCTTGTTATTTACTTTAAAGGTTAGATTAGGTAAGGTTAGAGCGGCTAGCAGGAGCCATGCGTTTTCTTTCTTCCTTCCCTCAGAAGTAGAATCATCTTCGAGTCTCGGCCAGGGCGGGACAGTGGCAGATATAGTGTTGCTCTCCACTTCATCTTCGTTTCTGCAGCTTTGGCAGAAATCGTTGGTTAGGTATCCCAATCTCTTTGCGTGTGTGCGCATCAGGCAGTATCCGTTTATTACCCCAACCGTTAGTCTGGGAGATGGTCGGTAAAGGCGAATCAGAGCTTTGGATCGCTTTGCGTCAACCTTTGGTTCCATGTGGCTTATCTCCTCGACGAGTTTTTTGCTTAAACTTTTTGCAGGTGGTTAGAGACATGCTCGGGCCTAGGGCGGAATTTATCACAGATAATTCCGTCGCTTTCCTTGCCACCTCGTCTGCCGCGCAATTGTCGAGAATGTCACTGTGCCCAGGGACCCATGTCACAGCCATGAAACGCTTAGACGAGAGCAGATTGAGAAATCTTCCGGATTTTACGGCAACTTTGGGCGTTATTTTGTGAGAATTAAGAGGTTTAATAGCCGCTTGACTGTCAGAGTATATAGTGCAGAGATCTACCCGTAGGAGCGGACACTGTCAGACATCGATGAGCCTCCGTTTTGACATTTATATCTGCCTGCACGCTGCAGTGGTCCGGTAAGCGAGAACTGAGGTCCAGCGTTAATTCATTGACGTGAATTCCGTTGTCCACTCTTTCGTTGAGTTTGGAATTATGTATCTGGTATTCTGAGAGAATGATATGAACCCCGTTTAATGAGGGTGGTTTGTACGAATGAATTTTAATTTCCTCGTGAAGATTATAATCTCGCAATTTGTGGCGTTGACGCCAAGCCAACTTTCTTTCGACCAGATGTTTACTTGGTTGAGGGTAAACTAAAGGTCAGTTGCGACAAAATTACTACAATTTTATCTATTTTCATATTCCAAGTGCACCACCAAACTAGTGTGCTCTAAAATAAATATATTTGAAATGATATAAACACAAGAGCACAGAAATAGTTCAACTGTAGAAAATAACACTTAAAGCAATATTTGCAAATACTTCGAACAAACGTCAAATTACTTTTTCACCCAAAATGGAAAATTGCAATTGTTATAAAAGTCAAAAGTCATTTGGTAAGTGCCAACAATATTGGACTTTACTTTTAGTTTATACTTAAATATCATTGCCCAAAAGTAATAAAACATGTCTGAGGTTAAAAATGTCAACAAAAAAAAAAACAAAAACAAAACGAATGTAGCGAATAATTGTGTTGTGAAAGGCATTTCATTTGAGTCCACACGAATTCATTTTGCCATGTTAAGTGTTCGTACATGCGTAGATCAAAGAGTGAAATAAGAGTAGATATTTAGTTGGATATGTAAAAAAAAAAAATATATATATGAAAACTTAATAAACGGCGTAAGTCAAAAACAAAGCTATTCAGTTGAAGTAAACGTAACTTATTGTGAAATGTTTGCAGTATTCGGTAGAAAACCGGCAAGAGGAAGAATGTTTGTGTGTGAAATAATTTAAAAAAAATATGTTATCTAGGTATTTGCCATTTCTGCAAGTCGTTGTAAATTTTTGAGCTATTTCGAAAATTAATAAACTATTTTTACTTATGTCTCTACAGTTTGTATTTCTACTATGTACATTTGCTTATCCCTGTGGAGTTGTACTCGCACTATTTAAGTGTATAAAGAAGTCATCGTAAAATCTGCTACTTACCAACGCCATTGTCATTTACACTAAAAGCTTAAATAATAACAACAAAGCATCAGCAATAACTTAAGACCAATGATACTTGAAAAAACGTGAATCACGTATGTAGTACAATCGGCGACTACTGACATAACACATACACACATCACATATATTAAAACCCTGTCGGAAATAGAATCATTTTAAAAGCAAGCTATTTGACGTCATAAAGGGATATCTAAACCTCAGCGTGACATGGTACAAGGGGTGTGGATTTGCGATTAATCCTAGCAGGGCGAAGCTGGTTTTGCTTACTAGAAGGCACAGAGTGCCTGATGCCCGATCTCCTACAATCGGTGGTGTCCCATTTGTGCTTTCTGCTATTATGTTTTATGTCGTGATTGTTTGGTTGAATCCACTGGAGACCTAGCTCATTGAAATCCGTGATGTCTCTGTGCATTGTTAGCAAGGTTGCTGTAGCTCACGCGGCAACACGATTAAAGGGAAAGGGCTACAGCTTCAAATCGGCATACGACACTCTAAAATCCTAGCCAGCTTCATATGGATCGTTCTTCGCTCACAGTCCATTGAGGGCTTAATAAAAGGAAGATGGCATTTAGTACGATAGGTCAGTGTGCTATTTCGCGAACGGGTCCAAGCTGAACGGATGGGTTGAAGAGGTATGTTCTGCAAGGAGCTCTCGCTCAGCGAGAAATTTTGGCTTTCTGACTACTGTAGAGTGTTTCGGATGGAGGTAGCCGCAATCAAGAAGTCAGTCGATAGTCGAACATCTCTTCTGATAGTCAGGCTGCAATCAAAGCTTTAGATTCTGTAATGTTCAGGTCAAAACTGGTTGTGGAGTAGCTAACTTCTTTCTCACTCGCCTCTTAATAGTTTCATTTCGGTCTAGCTTTGGGTACCTGATGTCTAATGAGTTCGGTCGGCAGGGTATCCTTGTAGTTATTACTCCAAGCAGTGAGAGGTTGGGAACTTATCTGGCCGTCTACGGACTTCTATTGGACTTATTTTTTCGTTTTCCACTCAGCTGCTCTACGTCTGCGAGGCTGAGGTTTAAGTACCTCGGCTCTTACTTCATTAAAATCCTAGAGAAGCTCTTAGGGGCAGAGATCAGCAGATTGCGGAACGTTATTTTGGGCACACAGGGGTTCTCCTGCTAAAATTTTGGTTACCCTTACCTAACTGGCTAATAGGCAGATATGCTTTGAGATTAGGAGAGAGCGCAACGGATTGCTGTCACAACTGCCACTTCCCAATACTCATCAGCAGATGACTAAATAAACTCGATAAGCCGTCTCTACCCAACCTTTGGGAGATAGCAAATATCAGGAGAAGAGCAGTAACAAAGTTCATTACGCTAACGAAATGTTTTGATCCCGGTTGAGCGTCGCAATCACGTAAGGGAGCAAATATTTGATATGTCATCACAATGGGCCCACTCTTACCCTACGTGTAGGTAGAGTCGCTCTTTCTAGCCAATCTAACTTAACCTATTCACGACAAGCCTGACTTGCTTTATCGCCGTTACAGTGGACGAAGTTCGTAAACTATGAATTTGGCCTAGTAATGTATTTCGTACATCCGAAATCAACTTATAAGGTAGATGGCTTATTCGAATTTTTTTTTAATGCACATTAGCTTTTGAACAAGTAGTATTTGTTTCTAAATCGGTCTAGACACTACAGCGTACGTTTGATGCGAAATGTTAAAAGGTTCTATAAATAACTTAACGTGTATCTTCATATAACTTGATAAAGTTTTTTTTGTTTTTGTCTTATATATCCATTTACACATACCGTAAGAAGTGCTTTTGGCAAACAACTTTTTATTTCATTAAATGTGACAATGACAAAACAGATCTTTATTACTGCAGTAAGCTTTTCGTTTACCAAAAATGCAACATACACTCAATTCACACATAGATGTATAAGACGTGCACGTGAAATTGAGCAAGTTTCTCTCAAGTGGATTTTTGTCGTCTAACCTAAAAATTTCAAGTAACTTACACTGTGCGAAACGTTAAATTGGGAAACGCTGGTGTCGGAAAAGTTTATTGAAACGACTAGATGGTTCGAAAATTGATAAGTAGCTAAAAGATTCGATTTAAAAAGTAGTTACAGGGTTAAAGGCGATTAATAAAAATTCACTTAAAATCAAAAAAGGAATAGGTAGCTGTGCTATTTTTAATTTGTTTCTTACTTAGAGTTACTTATAGTCAGTTGCACATAAAGCGAGGTTTCACACTTTGTACAGCTTTTAAAAAAATATAAAAAATTTAAAAAAAATGCCAATTGCCAATTCCATTCCAATAGCAATAACAAATTTTTCGCAAATATTTATACCCACCACCTTGTAGTGGATATTTTTGGCCTTTTATTTGACAGAAAAAAGTTGTAAATAATAATTTATAATCTAATTTTTTTAATTTTCATGCAAAGTTTCGAATCAAAGTTTCTAACTGTAACAAAATTTAAAAAAAATTAACAAATGTTAATATATTATCAACCAATTTAAATACGGACGTTTTAAAAACTTTCGAAAATTTTGGTTCCACCTATTCATATTTTATTTAAACTCGGCTTTTCAATCAGGTGGCAACCCTATATATGCTATAAATCTGCCTCTCAGCCACATGAACAGTTCCACACCCATATTTTACTATTTCTTATAACTTGTGTGTAATTTTATTAAATTCGACTTTTCAAGTAGGTGGCAACTCTCTATATGCTATAAGCTTTCTTTTCAGTGAATCGAACGGTTTGACACGCATACTTTCATATTTCACATAATTCGTGTATAATTTAATTTAGTTTGAACTTTCAAACAGATGGCAACCCTCCACAAAGTACATGCATGAGGCTTTTTCGCGCCAAGACGAACCGTTTGACAACCGTATTTTATTATTTCATATAATTTGTGTATAATTTAATTAAATTCGACTTTTCAAACAGGTGGCAACCTTAATAAAAAGTTAACTTTGCACCTTTTTTCCGAGACGGACCGCTTGACACTGATATTTTAATATTTCATATAACCTGTGTATGTTTTAGTTAAATTTGAATTTTCGAACAGGTGGCAAGCCCCTGCCAAGCATAGAATATATTTTAAGACATATTCTCATACACATAAAGCTCCATAAAAAACGTTCCAGCCGTCTTAGAGGAGTTCGCCCACACACACCGTGACTTCCATTAACTGGCTACCGAAAAAAGTAAAATAATCGAACATCCTAGCCGATGTATACTCGTATGCAGACATATGTATAATATGTATTTTGAAAGTTATGTCCAGTGGAATGCATGTTGGTGTATTTTAATAAAATTGATATCGTTATAAATTCTTTGGTATTTGATAATATTCCAAAACAGCCAATATGAATTAAGATGAATTAAGAGGATAAATAATAACGTCTACCGGGAACTATATGACGACGGTCCACATTCCTTATTGGCAAAAATACGTAGTAATCTCGAAAACACCCGATGTTTAGAGGCAGCAACAACACTCTCGAATTTTTTTGAATGCAAATACTACTTCGCATGAATCACTCGCAACTTTAAAATCAATATCTTTAAAATCCACTAATCGGAACACCAAAAAATTATATCCATAATAATTATCTGATATATAGGCAAATTTGCTTATATTGGGCTCGGCGGACTCTGACGAAGCCGTTCCAACGATTCACTTTTTGAGAGAGGATTATGAAAACGCACGATAGTTTTTTGACCAGTAATAATTGAACGCTAAATTTCTTTGTGTTAGTATTTACAAAGAAATTACGTAAGAATTGAGTACAGCAAGTCATCTTAGCTTCAGCAAGTCATCTTACTTTTAAATTTCCTAAAAGTTTCTCGTATTCACATAAAATAATTCAAAAAATTTCAAATACAAATATCAAAAAAAAAAGGAGGAGGAGATGACCTTTTAGAGGAGAGCATAGCTTACAAAAGAGAACGGTTAGTCACCTAATTACACTGCATGTTGGTAATTAAATTTCTAACAAACGAATGCAAGGATGTAAACTGCTTAATTTTACATCAAATTCCAAAATAAAGGCTATTACGAGTATGATGTATGTGTGTGTGTGTGTGTGACTGTGGGTGTGTGCCCAAATATATTTATGTAAGTAAGTACTATGCTCTTCGATGTTTCCATCGGTAATGTAATGCTTCCTATACTTTTAACTTGCCTTTTGCGTTGCTATTCGGTTGCGCAACCACTGAAAACTTTGACGCATTCACATAGCAAAAGTACATTTTCCAACCAGCTTTGTCACCCGGCTCTTAGCGACGCTCCACTTGCAAACGCATGGACTTTTTTACACACATTTGTATACATATATGTATGCACTTAATGTCCTCGTCACACACACTACACAGCCTTAAGACACATTTGAATGATCCCAGCAGAATATTTTCAAGAGCTTCAATGAACTCGCTGCACCGATTCACCAGGCTTCGTGATAGCATATATCAAACGGAGACGTAGCGTAGAATAGCGTAACCTCTATGTAAGGGGCCGCCGAATATATTCCCGGTCCTACTCCACTAATCATTGTTGATCCATCCGTGAAAGCAGATACTCCAAGCGATCTGTAAATAATATGTCCTTTATTTCCTTCTAGACTGGAGCAAGGTGCTGAAGTTTCTGGGTAGTAGAATTTCTGGATATATTTAGTCCGATTTTCCAGATCTAGTCCAGATCGCTGACGGACTGCAATACGCGCTTGCCCGAATCCTAGTTCCCTTAACTTTAGACCAGTCTGAGAAGCGAACGCCTTAATGTAAAGATCTATCGGAGGCATGTAACGAATTACTTTCAAGCCCTCCGTTAAACACGATCTGATTACCTCAGTGATCGCAACTCAAACCGATCGCTGTACCCTACTTACTTTGCGCCATACTACCAAATCGTAGGATAAATCGAATTATCGCTTTGCAAATCCAGGCCACAAGTTTCGGATGCAGGCCCTATTTTTTACCTAGCATTTTTTGTCAAGAGCAGATAGCACTGGAATGTATTTTTAACGTTAACTATTCGTAATTTGGTTGTATCGTAAATTTTAAGTTTCGATTTTAAATGTTTCGCATTCCGGAACATGTCTTGCGAACTCATACTTTGTCACCTTTACACCAATATAAACCGAACTCTATGAGAAGATCTTATTAAAAATCCAAAGGTGAAAAGACAATAAATTAGTCCCAAAATCTTGAGCGTGTTTTTTTTTCTATACAGAGTTTGATAAAACAGAAAATAAAAAAAATTGTCAGCCTAGAAAGCTAGGCGATAGAAGTGAAACTTCATGGATCTCGATGGGCACTTGAAATGAAAATACTCACCCTAGCCAGCAAGTTTTATAAGATAGAAATATTTCCTCGATAACAGAAGCCACTATACATTATTCTGGAATTTTTAAGGGTGTTAGGTTAATGAAAACAAAGATAGTTGATTTTTTTGCCTCCATTTATAAAAAATCTATTCATTCACTTCCATACTTTAATGTTCAAGAAAAGACACATTTGGTTTGTGGTATGAAAAATATGGAATGAAAACTCGTGATTGTAAATTTTTAAATATCTTGAGAAAATTGCATCTATTGTCGCGCCTGATCAGATTAGGTTGTTGAGTCTTTGGGATTATTATTAATTTTTAAATTAAATTTACTTTCTAAAAACTGTACAAGTGGTTGAGCTTCTTCCAAGGCAAAATTGACATTAAAATCACCGCTTAAAATCATTGGCATAGTGGGCAAATCTTCTCCGAATTCTACTGCACCAGAGGGAGTATATGCCATATATGCAATTTTATTATATCGTTAATTCTCTCTCGTTTTTTCCTACTCCGGATCTGTCGCATTTTCGTTTCTCTCCCATGTCTCCTTTCGTGCGACTACCCCACCACGCGCGCCATCCCCTTCCGTTTCCTGTGTTTTGGGAGAATGGAAGTCTCTTTAAATTATAATATTTATCTACTGTTAGAGGTCGAAAACTACAAATTTTTTCTTTGGAAAAATAAGCTTCTTAAAATAATATCATCCCTCTTAGTACCTTCGATAACTCATTTAAAAAAATTCTGTTGGAGTTTTTTATCATTGCAATTCTAATTATGATATTTTATTGAATATTTTTTCTGCAGGAATTTCGGAGTTCGCTTCAGCCAGTGCCCTAAATAGTTATTGTAATGTACTCATAAGATATTTAAATGTGGTCATAATTATTCGGAAACTTGATCAACTTTTTCTCTGGAAAAATACTCCCCTAATTTTTATTTTTATTTTCATTTTAATTTTCATTACTTTAAATAATTATTTATAAGGCAATATACGTATTCAAAATATGTTTTACTAAAAAATTAAAAAAAAAAAACACACTCGTGCACCTAAAAACGCGAGCCAGAAGTAAAACTTCTTGGCCTACTTCGTAAAGAAATAGAAACTTAAGTATGAAAGTAGTCGTTTGTAGTGCATAGCATTAGTAAAAAATAGTAGTAGAAATTAGCTAAAATAGTATGAGATATTAGTTAACTTAATAGTAGCATTGTCAAAAAAATAGTAGTAGGAATAAAACAGCAGTAGTAATTAGTAGTAGAAATAAGTAGACATAGCGGCAGAAGTAGAAGAAGTATAATTAAAAACAGTAGTAGAAATTCGTTAAAATAGTAGTAGTAATTACTAGGAGCATAAGTAAAAATTATAGTTGAATTTTGTAAAAATAGCTGTAGTTGCTAGTAGTCGCATAGGTAATATAATGGTACTAATAAGTAGTAGTATTATTAAAAAGAGTAGTAGTAGTAACTATTAGTAGTATTAGTAAAAATAAAATAGTAGTAGACATTTGTTTAAATATGTAGTAGTAGTAATTATTAGGAACACAAATAAAAATTGTAGCAGAAATTTGTAAAAATAAATGGTAGTAATTAGAAGTAGCAGCAGTTAGTATTAATAGTAGTAGTAGTAGAAATTATAAGCGTAGTAGAGATAGAAGTAGCAACTAGTAGTACTGGTAATTAGTAGTAATGGTAGTTGTAGTGGTAAACCTATTGCGAACTACTGAAAGG
Organism: Anomoia purmunda; assembly: GCA_951828415.1. Taxonomy (NCBI): domain Eukaryota; kingdom Metazoa; phylum Arthropoda; class Insecta; order Diptera; family Tephritidae; genus Anomoia; species Anomoia purmunda. The sequence goes on from OX639994.1 coordinate 8,736,293, forward strand.
GCTTGAAATGATCCCGGAATATCTAGTCAGAAAATAATGCCGAAACGGTCACGGTTTACAGCATACGCGGCCTTTGTTACGTGATATCGACGCGATCTTCTTTACCGGATGCAAGAAATCACTCTAATGCCGCCAAAGAAGTCTTGTTTCAAAAATTGAGTACTTTTTTATTTGATTTCGTACATTGTTTTCTGACATTTTGTACAATTTCGAAAAGTTCATTTATCATAACTTGCGCTAATTTCCCAGGACATGATAATAGTAGAAACTGCGCTATTTGGCAGGAGTTTGGAACACTTCTGAGCTTCTAAGTAACGCGACAAAAGCGCTTTCGAGGCGCAATTTGTTCTGCTGGGATTCTTCCATGCAAACACACACACACACACGCACGGAGCAACGTTGGCATTTCAATGCCCATACACACACTTATAAATTTACATATGTACTACTTACATATATATGACCACTAGATTTTGGCATGTGTGTCATTTGAAAGCCTCACGCTCACAGCCACACATTCCAAATACCGAATTGCAAAAAAAAACAAAAAACAAAAAAAAAACATGAACGAACTCGGCATTATGGCCATCAATGGTGTCGATGGAAGGAATGGAATTTAAAGGATGTGATCAGTGTGTGCGACGATAGTACTACTAGGGAACGAACGAGCAAAGTTTTTCAATATTCATGAAGCACTTACAGTGCCGAAATACACAAGGGTAAACTTTCTAATGATTACGACAAAGAACGATTCACACTGTGGACTAACAGCCAGAGCGCAGCATGACAGGACGCGTCACTGATGCAGGACATTAAGATAGAATCACACAAACACACACACACACACACATACGCATGCATAGTAACAGCAACATAGCTATGTATATCTGTCTGTATGTCAATGCATTTTATTGAATTCTTAAAGCTAGGCATTGGGCACAGCCTATCAATGCAAATAACCAAAAGTTTAGTTAAGTTCGAAGTGTGGAGTTTGTTCATTGATTATTGTTAGCTACATTTTTAGAAATCTCCAAGTTGTTATTTACCCCATTTTTGTTCTAATTTCTAACGTTGGAACTTTGCATGCACATTCGTTTTGACTTCGATACGCTGCGTTGGCACGGCCTACATTTCCAAGTGCGCCAGAGCTTGCGTGAAACTTTTTACGAGTATGGTTGAGTTGGTGTTTACAACCGATTGAGGCTTGTACTGTTAGTATGGAGATTTTGTACAAAATACAATAGATACTAACATATATGAATAATTAAAAAGTATTTCTGAGGGTTTTTGAATAAAAAAGTTATTGAGTTACGGTAGGTCATGGAGTTTTACTTATTAGTCACACTAGTCATTAGTTTAATACATTGTGTACAAACTAAATATTGAAAAAAAAAAAAACATTATTATTATTATGGCTTACGTTTATTGAAAGCGGTATGTGGTAGCTGGAAGTGAACCAGCGGTAGTCGCGGCGGTCTGCTATATGGAGACTAGACATAGAACACAATTCTAAAACCGTTATTTTCGTTTCACAAATCAAAAAATCGAATAAAAAGTAGGTAAAGAAACAAACGTAGGCAATAGACCTACATTTCTCGACACCAGAAGAGAGGAAGTGATCGATCTGATCTTAGCTAAAATAGCTATGGAGCATCACATCAAATATGAAAGGTCTTGGAGGAGGAAACTCTTTCTGCTCATCGATTTACGACACCTCACTTGCCTCACGATTTTGATATGATGTCGGAATTATCATTAAATTGCGAGCTCAAGATGATCACTGAAGCGACTTTGGTTAGCTTCGAAGCGTTGGCACAAACTAACAAGATGTTGACCATTTTCGTTTTAATGCGCATTGTGGCGAGACTTTTCAAGAAACAGAGTAAACGAGAGTGCTTGGCAATGAAACTTCTCTCCTACAAATAGCAAAGCCACGAATTTGCGTCCTTTTACTTCACATCTGTGATATATGTCGTATTTTCCAATGCTCTTCTTTCCATGCGTCGTCTAGGATATAAATTCGTCCCTTAGCGCCTCCAAATTCAATTTTGAAACATGGATGTACATGGCCAATAACAATTTATCGAATCGTACAATTTAGAGCAAACACCAAAGCTTCAGTTTTCCGTTGTTAAAAAATTGCATTTTTCAAATTTCTCGTTTTCTTATACTTTCAGCTTAGTAAGTTTCACGGCATATCATGGAACTGAATCAAAGATCTTAATCAAAATCGGCTATATAAAAATCGAAAATTTTGTTTACGTCCTCGGACTTCTTGGTACCAATCATGGAAGCTCCTAAGGATTAAAAAAAATTGTAAACAGACGCCTGGATTTATTTGCAATAATAGTTAATTTTTTTCGAAATTGTAATTTTTGAGAATTAGCTAACACATCGTAAAATGAAATGCATGTTTTTTAATCCCAGTATTTCTTTTTTAGTGATCCCGAATTTCGTGTGTGGAATTTCACGATGCGTAAAAATTCGGTTGGCGAGTGTTCTACACTCAAAACAGAGTTTTTGCCGGCCCTGCTTGTCGCTCCATAGAATACGACTTTTATCAAGCCGAACTACAAGCTTGGCCAGATTTTATGCCAATACTGCGTAGATACGCCATAATCTTGTTACGCATTTGCAGTTATGAACCGAAGCTCCACAAAGCCCTGCCGTGATTTCAACTATATTTTTTCCAACATATGTACATGCATTTCCTAGATAAGTATATTTGCTTTTGTGTATCATTATACAAAATCTCGTTTCGACATTAGTATTTATGTAAGTGCTAGCAAACCTTACACTATTTTCTTACTTCCAAACTATCGCACACTCTAACATTAACTCGCTTCCTCTTTGGCTCTGCACTTCATCCGTTTTTTGGCTACACAGGTGGGTAAATACCATCAATTTCCGTGGGGAAATCAAAAAATGTTGCTGACATTTTCAATTGACGCCACTATTTGTGCTGGTAACGCAATGTAAACTTTGTCAACGCTTACCACTTGACTGACAGGTTGACGACTGTGACTTACTGCATAACGAACTGACTAACTAGTTGTCTAACGGACCGTCACACTCCGGTTGCTTGTCTCCCTATTCTATCTATCTATCTCTTTTTAGACATCTACAGCCAGAGAGTTGCATATCTGTTTGGTTGTTATTGTTTTTGCAACAGGATAACAATTGTCCCAGAAGTCGATGTGCCTGCCGGTTTAACAATTTTATTTGTTTGTCCGTCTATATCCGAATCCACACATACTTACGCCACTATATTTGTTTGCCAATGCATTTGTTTGCATTTAACGTCATTCAATTTTTGTCCAGAACACAAATGTGTGTATATTTGTGTTGATATCCCTGCCGGAATGAAAATAAACTGTGCATTTTCTGGTAATTATTTTGTATCCAAAAAATTCTCGCAATTCAAATGCAAGGTTCACAGAACTCGAAGTCATCTGTCCGATTTCAATCAAAATTTTTGAGAGTATATTTTTGGCTCCCATTTAAGATGTAGGACACATTTAGATCTGTTAGGTGGTGCTGTTGTCGCGATAAAAATTTAATATTTCATCAACATTAAGTTTTCTTAATAACTCTTAGGATGTTATTTGAAAAAACAGCAACAGTCAAAAGGGGAGGAAGTTATAGCTGCTATTACAGGGATCATTAGATCTCCTCGTACGACTTCTCCTTATTAGAACCCTAAAGGACTTGAACCCACGATTTTCACGGCATATACATTCATACAATTTCGGCATACTGCCACACTTGAATTATTTTTAAAAATAGAGGGATGTAAAATCCACAGCAGTTTACGCGGCTTACTTAACGAAAGTCCTACAGAACTCTAATAAGGAGAAGAAGTATGATGTGGTGATCTCCGAAACGGCTTCACATCAAGAACCTCATAAAGAATACACCTCTGCTTTCAATAGGTGGCGCCATAGTCGATATCTAATTAATTTTTAAAAGATATTCAAATTTTATCAAATTTTTCTTTGAGTTATTAAATTTTTTTAATGAAAATAAACACTCTACAATGATATTTGAACCAATAACTTTCTGTCTCATGCCCTGCTGCTGCGATAGTAGGCCCGTCATGCCGTCAGTGAAATTCGGATAGAATAACTTCAGTACGTGTAATGCGCAAAAATATCGTTCCCAAACGATTTACAAATTCCGAAACAACAGTGACTGTTCTAAGTCTGTTTTTTGTACTTATTTTATGTGATGGCTTCCGAGGTGATTCCAGAGCTAACCCGGCTAAACATTATTATAGAACAGGTAGCCAAAAGAAACTTTAATTAACAAGGAAACTAAACTTTACTTAGCTAGGTATGGGAAAGGGACCATTTTGCACAGGAACATGAAGACGCTGAGCACACAGTCGGTGCGATGTCTTCGGACCCACAATACTCCAATCTATGCCAATGGGAAGGCTCCTGTTGCCCGTGGTATCAAATTTAAGTCTCCGGTCAGACTGCGCAGTCGAAGCTACGACCAGTTGACCTTCCATACTGTTGGGGACTGGTGGCCTAGGGCTAAATCTCAACACTCGTACTCCCAACAACGTCTTATCGGCATGCTAGTCGATTGTGCAATGCTCTACTAATATCAACCTTTCATCTGTCTACCTAATGCCCATCACTTCAAGGCACTAATATCTGAGTACAACGGGCATTCCGCTATCGCGGGAACCCAGACCTCTCTTTGGTCCACGACTGAGCACTCCTTCGTCTTGGGCAAACGCCTCTCATACAGAAAAGCTTGAGGTGCCTAAGCCCTAACTTATAAGATCGAATTGAAAACTTGTACAACATTATCTTTATTAGCCTTACAAAAGCTAGAATTTTCAACGATAACGATACAAACAGTCGATAATAAACCGCTCTGAATGAGCCGTGAGCAGAGGCGAAAATGAATAAGAATGCGCATACTAATGACACCAAAGAAATGTCAATAAACCATCGACGGAAATTTCAGTAGCTACATCGATAACTAACAAAAATATCAAGATCGAAAATCCCAATGATAACGATTTCCATAACTATAGTGTTATCAATAGGTATAATGCTGTCGATATCAATAACGACAATGATATCCATATCGATAATTACAATTACATCGGTATTTACATTGATATCGATATCGATAACTACAATTATATCGATTATGACGATCGAAACGATGTTGAAAATGAATTTGAAAATAAGATTGAAGTGAAGTTGTTGATGTACATATATATATATGTATATATGTATATGAATTTGAGGCTTCGAAAAATTTAAAAATAGAAACTATAAAAAACAATAAATGTTATAGCATATATTATAGACAATACGATTGCTCTTCATAAGCATCAGGCTGTTATTTTCAAACCGAGTTATCATCGAACTCACGGCGTTTAGCATGTACGGCTTGAGCTCTGTATCCTGTGCCCAGAAATTTTTGTTTGCCTTTTCTGAATTATTTTATAATCAAATTCTATCATTTTATTAAAACGACTGCTATAAGTTTTTTGTTTTAACAGTCAGCATTTTCCGTTTCTTTACAAGAGTTACCCAATAATTTAGTAGGGTACTTGCAGGGTACTTTTACCTGAATTGTCAAATCGACGAGTCAAACAATACTGTAAACAAAGAAATTTCCATACACAAGTACACAAATTTGTTACTTTCAAAACGCAAAACACATACTTACGAATTCTTTTGTATTGCCACTGGTACAATGACATTTGATTTACTCAAAACTGCAGTCCATTGACCGAGATTTTCTGAATACATCGAATTTGTATTTCTCAAATAAAACAAAATGAATGCAATTACCTCAACCTACTTGCATTTGGAATAGAATTAAATTTTTTTACAGAAAGCTTTGTCGATCAAATTCGATTAAGAAACTTGAAATTGCAATATTTTCAATAGAGTGTACACTTTCGAAAAGGATGGGCGATGAGGAAACCAAAACTGAGTTCAAGTGGGCGATAAGGGGTTTTCTTTTTTTAGACCGGTATTATTTGGCCTACAATGAAATTATATTACCTTTACCTGTAACTCCTGCCTTATTTTTTCGAGTTCATGATTTGAATTTCAGACCCTTAGCTCAGCGATAATGCTAGCAAGAAATTTTTGAAAAATATTGACAGTTCTTTTTTAAATTTTAGATTTATTTATTATATAGGATATAACAAAATATATATAAGTTCTAAATCATAACATTTAAGAGAGTTCAATATCAGAAATATATTGCACATAATTTGATGTGTTAAAATACAAACTTCAATACAGGTTAAAATTTTAAAATGTATTATAAAAATTCCTTTTTCTTGGTTTGTATTTAAATCAATAAACGTCGTTTAAGGTTTCAAAATGACGCCTTGCTTTGACGCGCCAATAAAGACATATTTTTTTTAAATATTGAACATTCCTTTTGAAGTTAAAATATTGTGTACACCTTGGGATAAAATAAATAACAGATAACAACGTCAAATAGCTAAGAACATATGAAGGATAATATATAGCCTCATATATACGATCATTATGCCAAATATTGTATGTCTTCATCAAATAGTTGGAGTTATAGGAAATTAGGATTTTTAGTGCATATAGCGTGGACCCGCCCACTTTTCCAAATTTATATAAACTACTGTAAAAAATTTAATAAAGAGCCATTAATTTTAATATATAACTTACGCAATTAAAGATTCTAATAAAACTTGTGCTGGGTATTTTAAGTTCGGCTGCAACCGAGCTCAGAATCTTTTTAACTAATTTGATTAAAATATAAAAAATTGATTAATTTTTATTCCGACTTTTACAAAGCACGTAATTATGACAAAAAAAAAACTTTGACACATTTTTTTTTAAATATTTATTACAATTTTTTTTAAACCATTATTTTTTCTCATTAGCTTGGATTCATCCCATCTATACAAAAATATACTCAACATTAATTTTTCTAGCTCTGTTGAATTTATCGCTATTTTAAGGGTATCGACCCACTGTGCGGCGTCACAGCGTCACCAAAAAATAAAAAATGGTAGCTTCTTTAATATTTTGTCTTACTCATTTTTAATTTTTTTTTTACTAGGTGACATTTTCCGCGTACGAAAGAATTTTAAACACAATATAATTAGACTAAGATCCTAGTTAAATTAGAGATTGTTTAAATAATCTTTTTTTAACTGTAACTCATAACAACACAATAAGTACTAAACATTTTTTTCAAATTATGATTTGAAAAAAAATATACCCAATTATCTCTGATAGTTTACGAGATATGATTTTTCATTTTTAAATTTTGCACTTAAATCTTCGTTTGCAATTTTTCGCGAAATACTTGAAATTTTGGAGGAAAAAATCCCGCAATAGTTAAGAAAATGTGTTCATATCAAAGATCGCAAAAAGAAAATATTTTTGGTGGCCCGTTTCACTTATTACGATCCTGCTGAGTAAAAACATTTAATTGCACACTTATGTATTTTATTCACCTCCTGAATAAATTTTAATCTACAGTTAGTTAGGTATTCGTTCGTAATAATTGCTGTTAGTCAAAAGCTGACAGAATGTTATATCTTAAAAATAAGAAAATGCAACTTGTGCTTGTTTAACTTGTGCAACAAGACAATGGCATTGTAAACAAAATGTTTAACATGCGTTCAGTTAGCCCGTCCGTCAGCTACCCCAGCATTTATTCATTCTTCGAAAGACATGCACTCGTTTTTGTCTTCTCTAAAATTCTGCTATGTTGTTGGTCATCATCTTACTCATCCCTGTGCATCATTTATTGCTGTCTCAGCAGCATCTTGTTATTCCTGTTTCTCAGTGCATAGCTATCTTTGTTAATTCCAAGTAGTTGAACAAAGCTCAGAAATGCAGTAATACAACAAAGGATAGCAAAAATGTGAGCACTTAGATAATACACAAAAACATGGCAATCGGAGAAATATTAGTTGGAAAATACTCCTAGAGTGTCAGCAGCAAAAGGGGGTGAACTTGTTTAAAAGTAGTGGAGGAGATCCGATGTTTACGTAGACTTAACCCTCATACGTTCCTCGAAGATAATTACACTACATGCCTTCTGGTGTAAAATATCAAAAATTAACAACACGTTTAATTTAAATTTAGTGCAATTAAAGGGCAATTACAATGGTTTGCAAAACTCAAAAATTGCCTGGTCTGCGTTGTTTTTATATAAATTCTAATTGTTGATTTATTTGACAAAACTACAAGGCAAAGAGAGAAGATCTAAAAATTCTGAAATGTTTTCAATATTGGTTAGGGTTCGAATACAAAGCTAAGGTAAGAAATGCCAAGCGAGACTAATGAAATAGCTTCTGCGAAAACGTGGAGAGATGCCAATAACCTATAGATTCAGGCGTATTCTCTCCTTAAATCCGTTTCTCTGGCATATCTGAGACACGAGGCTGGGAAATGGAGCATGAGCAGCTAGGTGTCTCTACTTGGAGTAACTTCTCGATGGTCATTTTCCAAGGAAATTCGGATTTGATGGGGTTCAGTTTGCGGTAATCATCCAGCCTTAGCCTCGTTTTTCCGGACCTTCTGAAGAAGCGTCACCTTGTGCGGGCGATTAACTCATTCCACCCCTTCAAATAACCGGGGCCTGACGGTATAGCACCAGCGTAGCTGCAAAAGTCTGGCGGGTGATTTTTGCATGTTGCCTACGAAATGGTACATTCCTGAAGGCTGGTGATAGGTTAAGTTAGTGTTTATACCGAAGGCTGGTAAAAATTCCTCCACTACTCATACGAACTTCAGGCCAAGCACTCGTTCGCACTTTGTCTTGAAAACGCTTGAGTGGCTTAATGGCCTGCACATAAGAAATGGGATTCCACTCAAGAAATTATCGTTTTCACAGCGCGCCTATTATAAAGAAAGATCGGTGGAATCTGCCCTGCATAATCTCGCGAAGTCCATGCGTCTATGGGCTTCCCGCTGGGTGCTTTTTATGACATCGAGGGGACCTTTAACAACGTTTTCCCTGGAGGTATCTACTATCTCTAAGCAGGCTGGGTGCCCAAATCGATCAAAAGCCTCATCTACCATGACACACCCATTTCCGACCATCGAAACTTTGGATTAGTGAAAGCAGGCCATTTGGTTGGCTTTGTGAAAAGCAACAGGTCAGTTTTTTCGTGGCTAACACGAAAAGAACAACTTAGGATCCAGCAATCCACCATCCCTAGCTCTCGTTCCATGATTTCGCTTTTAAAAGGAGGAAACTGACCCGATACCAGTATCACTATATCATCGGCATAAGCCACTATCTTAATTTTCAGAGAATGTAGATAAACGAGCATTGTATTCAAGACCATGAGGCATAATAGCGGTGATAGCACGCTCATCTGCCGGGTGCCATTCACTGCATATACAGCCCTGGTCTATGATCTTTAATCGCCGTGAATTAACCTACTCCTTAGAAAAAGATACGGTCCATCATAACTAGACACAGTGTTCAAAACCTGCTTCCATTAGTGCCTTATTAAGCAAGTACAAATCTAGAAGCCTCTCTAGCGTCGCGAGTACAAGGGACATTAGGCTTCTATCCTAAAATCTCTCTTAATTAACTTAATTTTTCTCCAACTCATTGGAACGTGGTTCAATATTAAACTCTCTCTGCCAAGATCGGAATCACCAATATTTCGTCCACAAATGGTGATCTAAAAGGGGACAAGCTAGACATAGCAAATTTTATCTTTTCCCGCGACAGTAAATCCACCAGGGGGACCTCTGATAGGATTGGTGAAGAATGCAGGGCAGTTTTTAATTAACTTATTCTTCACCGTGGAAGGTGAGCGGCACTCTAAAAAACTATTTTGTAGTTATTGATATGTTTAAAAATATTTGAATGGATTCTTTTGAAGTAAAACTTCTTAACGGAAGTGATTTTTTACATCGCATACCGGGAGTCGCGTCAAAATCGCTGTACTAATTTTTACTACTACTTTTACTCATTTCTACTTATTTTTACCACTATTTTTACTAATTTCTTCCACTATTTTTACAAGTTTCTATCACTGTTTTTAATTATTTTTAGTAATTTCTACCACTATTTCTATTCATGCTACTACTATTTTCCACCACTAGTTTTGCTAATTTCTTCCATTATTTTTACTAGTTTCTGCCACTATTTTTAATTATTACTACTACTACTTTTACTCATTTCTACCACTATTTTTACTAATTTCTTCCATTATTTTTACAAGTTTCTATCACTGTTTTTAATTATTTTATAGTCATTTCTACCACTATTTCTATTCATGCTACTACTATTTTCCACCACTATTTTTACTAATTTCTTCCTTATTTTTACTAATTTCTACCACTATTTCTATTAATGCTACTACTATTTTCCACCACTATTTTTACTAATTTCTTCCTCATTTTTACTAATTTCTACTACTATTTTTAATTATTTCTTCCACTATATTTACCAATTTCTACCAAAATTATTGCAGCAACTAATATCTACAACCATTTTTACTAATTTCTACCACTATTTTCATTACCTTCTACCACTGCGGTAATTTCTACCACTATTTTGTACCAATTTCTACCACTAATTTTACCAATTTCTGCCACTTTTTATACTAATTGTACTAATAATTCTACCACTATTTTTGTTATTGCTGCAACTATTGTCTACAACCATTTTTACTATTTTCTACCACTATTTTTACTAGTTTCTACCACTATTTTTACTAATACTACTACTACTTACTACCCATTACAGGCGGTTCTACATACGGAAATTACCCAAGTTTCCGCCGGCCAAGGGCTGTTGTCTCGGCGAGCCGCTACAACAACAACTACTTATATTAGTTTCTACTACAACAAAAAAATTGAACTTCTGGCTTGCGCATTTAGGCGAACGCGTGTTTTTTGTTTATTCATTCACATTTAGTCATAATGAAAAGTAAGCTTTTTGCTTAAATTCAATTCATAGCACGTGATTGCTATGAATTCATGCATAAAAATTATTCTTTAAATTAAAAAAAATCTAAACCGCCGTCTCTTTATTAAATTGAAATTAAACAGGGGACTTCATTAAATTTAAATATCCACAATGTTACGCATTCTTACATTTGCCACATTTTACTTGCGATTTTTTTTATTGCTATTATTTTTTTTTTTCTGGCTCTCTGCCAACAAAAAATAATACACGCACCAATACACACCCAAGTCGACAGTTGTGCGTAGTAGTTTTATTTCTGAAATTTCGCTAACATTTTGCACCATTTATAATTCAAGCGTACAGTAAGTAAGGCATGAAGGATTCATAGCTTGGAGGCTTCGAATCAGCGAGGCATCTTTTGCCAAGGTGGTAAGCATTTTAAAGCTGCAACAAATACGACTACGACGAGCGACGACCACGGCCTGCATGAATAGGAGGGGATGGGGATGCAGGTACTGCAACTAAACCGCGAAAATACCGACATATAAAAAATATTTCTACACATATTGTGTAAATACTTTTCCAGGCGGTCTCTTGGAAATTGGGCGCGTACATATTTTGCGTATCATTTGTTGATTTGAATTTATTGTTAGTACTCGTGAAATTCAAAACCATTTCAATGAAAGTTTCAATGAATTTTACTCGATATTTTAAGTTTTTTTTTCGAATTGCACCGTTTTCCTTTCCTTAGAGCTTTTGCACCAAACTCCTGTGGCTTTTGTTCTTTTGCACTTTTAGTGCATTCATCGAACAGATCCAAAGGTATAGACAAAAGTGCAGAGAAGAATTTTCAGTCAAGTAATTCATCGAAAAAAAAAATTGAATCCGTTAAAGTTTCTGTTAAATTTTATGCCAAATTAGCACAAAACATTGGAAGAGTTATCGATTACTTCCTTGCCGTATTTACGCTCACCTAAACTAAGTTCGAAACAGCTGTTTATCCACTCGAGCCTAGAATTCCTGGGAAAAGCTAACAATTTGGCTAATTTTTAGCATTCTGCGCTTTTCTGGCTTATGTTATGGTAGTGTTGTCATACAATGACAGAAATTTAACTTTTGAAGCATAAGCGGCGTATGCCGCAACGCCTGGTCTGGAGTTCTACCTTAACAGATTTTTCGAGTGTTCACTTTTAGAGCATATTTGTTTTTAATTTCAGGAAGCATAAGTTTGAAGTTTTGATCGATTTCGATTATTGCAATTTATTGACAGTCAGGCACATTTTTGAATATTTTTCAGAAAAAAAGATATCAAAACTCAATGGGAATTTTCAGCCACGTAATTGGCAAATGGTGACGATTTCACTATAACGGCGAAAAGTTAAGTCCGTTAGTTTTCTCTGCTCTAAGGAGTAACACAACAGAATTTATTCGTCTTCATTACTAAATTTTTCTGAAGTAGCAGTGTCCCTTTTGAAGGAGTTTTGGATCCCTTATTTGTTACCTATTATTTTTTTTTACATTTTTATAAAAATAAAATCCATTCCTCAACATAAATCGTGCACATTTAATATTCAAACTGTGTGCGAATTTCAAGAAATTTCCAACAAAATTTAAATTTTTTTTTAATCCTAATTTTTTTTTTTTTAATTTTGGGTGAGTATTTTGATATAGGAGCATAACTACATATTATAAGGGAAACGAGTGAAAGTAAGTCAATAATTATTTTTAGTAAGATACACATTTTTCGAGTTATCTATAACTATTTTTCAAAGAATTATATTACAAAAGTCATTTCGTAGTAAATATCAATGCGATAAAGATTTGTAAGTCTTCAAAGACTTTTATTTTGAGGCTTATGTTATAAAAGTCTTCTGGAACTCAATTAAATTTCGGGACTTGTTCCATGACTAGCTCTAGATAACTTCTGAACTAGTTCGGTACTTTTTCGGCACCAGCTTGGCATCAGTTCGGGACTAGTCACTAACTCTATCTATTCTAATAAGGTTTTACGTCGACTCCGAATGGCAAACGATTTTTGTGAGAAGTTTTTTCATTACAGAAACACACTCGGTGGTTTGCCATTGCCAACAAACAATTTTTCAATAAATTTTAATGCTAAGTGTCCCGGCCAGTATTCGCACCCGGGACCCACCGAAGGAAGCGTGCACACTTCAACAACGACGAGCGCCTAACTAGTCTATCTAACGTGATCTCAAACTTGTGCCGAAATAATTTCGAACCTAATACAAACCTCACAACACACAAGCTCTATAAATTATACAGACGATTAATAAAAAATAAGGTCAAAAATAAAAATCATTATAATAAAGGACGAGCAAACCTAAAAAGCAAAACTATAAGCAGAACAAAAAGCTTGTAGATTTGTAAAAACAAATCATACCGACCACCCTGTTAAGCACAGAGTGATGAAAGTCACACTTAATAACGGTATGGTTGGAGAAAGGAATAATGAGAAAAAAAAACAATTTTCACACGGTAAAATTGGCTGACATAAGTCTCAAAATAAAAGTCTTTGAAAGATGTAAAAATTGTATCTTGCTGATAATTATTACGAAAATACTTTTTTTTTTAATATATGTTTAAACGATTGTTTTCACTTGCAAATGCTAAAAAAAACCCCCTTCTATAATATAAGTCTCAAAATAATAGTTATGGACAACATAAAAAATTTGTCTCACTCGTAATTATTATCAAAAGACTTTTATAATTCGTATCAAAATTTGGGGTGACTTTTTCAAAGTTCAACGGTCAATCAATTATTATTCTGGGTCTCTGTTTGTATATCCTATTAAATTTTTGTATAATTAGGTGCAAACTTAAAATCCCTCAAAAATTCCCGTTGATTTTTGTGATGAGCCTCTTCAACCCTAGACACCTACCTTCATCGACTCAGTGAGTAAGCGAGAGAAAATTAGCTGTCTCTTTGATCATCATACCGTTGCTTGTCAACACAGCGTTCGATAAATATAACAGTTATATCAATATATGAAAATAAAACATTTTAAAAATGTTCATCGAGTCGCCTAATCGTTACGGTTTATAGGGCCGGGCGAACGTTAGGTGGCTAAGGTTAAATTTGCACTTTGGTGCACTAAAGTTTAATGGATTGCATACCCGACATATTTTCTAAAATGTCTGATTAAAAAATAATTTTAAGGCTTGGGTTTATAAGAGTTTTATTGTACAATTAACTGCAGTTTGTTTTTTTTTTTTAAGAAAAAATTACCTTCAAATTAATTAAAACTAAATTAGGCCTCAAAACTTTTCCATTCTGTACCTGCATATAAATTTTTCACTTCTGGTAAACGTACTATTGAATAAAACCCTGTCGAAAGGCTCTCAGAAACCGCAAGCTTTCATTAGTAATGGAGTCTCTAAATCTCAGTTGGTCCGACTTTGGTTAGGAATCGTCACTTGTGGCTAGGCGAACTAGAATTTCTATGTGTGGAATGTCGAACTAACTTTGAACGATTCAATAACTTTAAACGATCCGACAATCGCAATTTTTGTCGACAATATTTGTCGCTTGCAGTAACGATTATGCGATTTCCCAACATATTCTTAACGATATTTAACCGCTGTCTCGTTGTATTTATTTAAAGTACTAAAGAGTGGCATCTTGGTCAAACCAAATGCCAAAATGGACGAAAAACATAAAAAGGAACGGAAAAAAATAAATGAATGCGTGCTGCCGAATAAAATTTTAGCTCGTTTCTATTGCATTTGATTACAGTGAAATAGGATGCTGGTTTATTTCAAACAACAAATATTTATAATTGTTTTAATATATTGCAATATTTCTTTGTAGCGGAATTTCAGAATCTTCTCTGAGTGATTTGATAGAATAGTCATCAACTCGACGCCCAGGAATATCCGGAACCATCTACAAATATGCCATGGTTTTTGTTTCCAAAACTCGCTCTATTATGAATCGTGTTGTGCTCCCGGATATTCAGCTTTCATATTTAAAATTGATTTAATTAGGATCATTTATAAATTAATTAAAATTAAATTATATTTCTTTTTTTATACTTCAATCCCTGATAAGAGTTTGCTTTTACCATTTGCACATTAATTGCATGGTATAGCAAGGGTGGTTGACTTAAGCCTCCACATGATCCTTTGACGCCAAAATTGACACATCAGTACAATCGACGGTCCCAACAATGCCTTCCACAAAAGGCGACGATGCTGAAGCAAACATTTCTTTAGCAGCTTGTTACTCCACTTGGGTCATAGAAATCCTGTCAAGCTGAGAAATTAGTTGGGTCTTCCGCCTAGTCTGGAGATAATCGATACAGTTTCTAAAATTCTGTGGCATTGAAATGAAAGTGATTGTCCACATCCCGGAGTTAACGTCGATCCACGGTTGGAGCGCATACTTCTTCGCCACCTCATTCTTGAAATATGATCCAATTATTCAAACACCATTATTTAATGTTCCTTTTTTAATTTCAGGAAAACAAATTACCGAATTTTAAAATATTTTATTTTAGTTGAAATCACGAACTTTTCCTTTCTCGATTGAGTTAACAACCTCAAAATTGGTGCCGTTTAGTTTTCGATAATCGACTAGCTAACGACAACAGCTGATTCAGCGATGACGAAAATCGTAAAAAAAAATGGCTGCTGAATAGCAATCTCGTTAAAATTTTCGTTAAGATGAGTTAACCATACGAATATCGTTAAAATAAATTAGTGAATGGATTTACAGCAGTAGTTTAGAAACATGACAAAAAAACTATACATTTTTACACTTAAAGTTGAAAATTGAAACCGTTTCATGTATTTAATGAGGTGACACAATTTCTGCGGGGACTCTTTAGACCGTCAGAGTTTTTTTTTTAAGTTTAGTGGGTAGAAATGTTGAAAAAAAATTGAATTCAAAGTGGCGGAAATGTAGAAAATATATAGGTACATTCGTATATGCGAGTAGAACTTATGCAGATTCACATTCATAAATATGTTTGTATGTATGTATGTATGTATGTGTGTATATAGCATATTTTGCAAATGTACCGCGTTCATAATGTTTTCACCTTGTTAGGTGCACTTGGTTCAGTTGCTTTGAATGATGACGGAATTTAACGGAAGGATGACATTTATCGTCAACGTACTTACGTTATATATATTTGTGCATGGGCATACTTTCCAAACTATGTATGTAAGTATGTGTGTACGTGTGTATTTGTGCACACATACTTAGTTAAAAAGTTAAAATGCCAAGTGTGTTTTGTATGAACATTTTTCACTACTTAGTTTCACTAGCTGCCATCTGCTAACCAACCAAGCACCTCACCACCCACACTCTCGTCCATCGCATTTCAGAATATTTCTGAGTATTTTACCGCACAACGTGACAGCTTATTAATATTAAAGTTGAGTTCATTTATCATTTGTGCGCGAAACAGCTGTGCAAAAGTAAGTGGGCACAATTGTTTGCGGCTATTCACTACTACTTGACTACTTGACTATTTGCTGTTTTCACCTTTTTTTTTATTTATTTGATTGCCCCTTTTAAATCCTCGATTATTTTATTGCAATTGTAGTGGTAGTGGTAGTGTGGTAAGTTATGCTTTTACACTTGACTTTCTAACTTCAGTCGTATAGCACCAAATATATGACACTTGAGTGACTAATAGTATTTGTTGGCCTAATGATACGCACTGAGTTAGATTTACTGTTACTGGTTAATGTTCAGGTGAGTTATCGTTAATAAAATACGAATAATATTAACGTGGACTTCTTTAATGAATTATGGAACAAGGGCATGGTTTGTGTTTTTTTATGAATTGCAAAAAAAAAATGTATTTCTAGTTGCTTCTAAAACTATGCTTGAAGTAAAGGGGATTTTTATTTGATGGAATCAAACAGGCTGTACATAATTTTCTTTTGACTTAAATCAAATAAATATGAAGTAGTAAATTTCTGATATAAAAACTAATTTAATATAGAGTGTGTATTATGAAATCTTGCATATTATTTTTTGCTACAATTTATACATAAATAAATGTTATATTTTTAAACAGCATTTTAGAAAAATTCAGTTTCACAAAACTAGCGCAAAAAAAATATTCAAAGACATACATGAAATAAACATAAAATAGTAATAAAGGGTGGGGTTCTTAGACATGCGGTTTTCAAGAAGTAAAAAATCCATACAATTTAATGTTATGACCACAAAATTAGCTTTATTATAAATATAAGGGTTTGCCATTATGTTCTAAAAATGATTTTGGGCAAGTGACCGCCGCCGCTGGCTCGAATAAATTCCAGCCGAGCGGCCCAATTTCAGACCACTTTTTCCAGTAATTGGTGCCGATTGTCAGCAATAATGCGCCGAATATTCTCTTTCAAGTTGTCAATAGCCTCCAATAGGGTATCTGCTTATAGAAGCGATTTTGCATTGCCAAAAAAAATTAGTCCAACATTGTTAAATCGCACGATCTTGGAAGTCACGCCACAAGCCCACGACGTAAGATAAGGCGCTCACCAAAAGTTTCCTACAACAAATTTATTGCTTCCTTGGCTGTGTGGTTTGTAGCGCCGTCTGGTTGGAACCAAAAGTCGTCCACATCAACGTCTCTATAGCTGTATAGCGTTCCCCATTGACTGTAACATTATGGCCGACTTGAGTTTTTAAGAAATATTAATCTGGTTTTTCTTCCGGTATTGTTGAAGAAGACGTCTGTAAAGCAAAATGATAAAGAATATATATGTAGGTCTTCTTTTAGTTTCTAATAACCCTGATGTAAACCCGGGCTTATTTTTAAGAATGGTTCCAACTAAAGTCATCTGTTTTTCCAGTAGATTTTGCCCAGGCTGATATGATGTAAAAAAATGGTAGCTGTAGCATGGAATTTTTGGAGGATGGAAACATGTGTAGAAGTCCACGGAAGTGGGGAAAGTCTCTGATCACCATTTACCTAAGAGTGGTCAGAACAATTCCTCTGCACGCGTTTCAAGCAGCTGAACAATTCCGACCTGGAGATTTTACGCAAATGTCCTCTGCGTAGCTTCCGAACATCCGGTTGGGAGTGATCTAAAGTAAGAAGGCGAATCTGATTGGGTCACTCCGACGCTTTGATATAAGGCCTCACCACGGTTTTGCAGCGTCTGTTCATCAGTAGGTGCGGCTGCTAACGGGCATCTGACTACGAGCAAGTGACTCACGATATAAATGTTTCCCAAATTTAAAAAAAAATACCCCAGAATCTGACTGTGTACCCGCTACGTAAAAACAGCTTCCAATGAAAAATTTGAGACCCTCCTTTTCTGATAAGAACCATGGTAAATGTTTAAAGGACTGTGTTTTAAGGGCACGCGCCTGGAATGGCCGGACCCGTAATTGGGGCGGTGCCTCTGCCCGGCTGGTGGATGTACTCGTAAAGATAAAGGCCGACAACACCACCATTCAAGAAATGCGTTGTATGGGGCTAGGAAAGAAGAGTCGGAGTCGGATTTGTGCTGGGAGTGAGATTACGCCGCCACGTTCTGTCGCTCACCGCAGTGGATGAACGCATCCGCATCAGAACGAGATTTTTCAACATTTCGCTGATTTGCGCCCACATCTCTATGAAAGAATGGGATGATGTGACCAAAGATCACTTCAATGAGCGCCT
Source organism: Anomoia purmunda (assembly GCA_951828415.1). Lineage (NCBI taxonomy): Eukaryota > Metazoa > Arthropoda > Insecta > Diptera > Tephritidae > Anomoia > Anomoia purmunda. The sequence goes on from OX639994.1 coordinate 8,754,847, forward strand.
TGAGTGATCAACCCGAACCTACAATCAATGAAGACGGAGTTGAAGTACCGTTACTCGACTTAGGAAAAACTCGAACGGGAATGGCGTGGGTAAAAAACAACAAGACCGTCGGTGCTGATGGCCTGCCAGCAGTCTCTTTAGCATAGCATATAAGGTTCTGTCACGCGTATTGTGTGAACGACTGAAGCCCACCGTGAAGGAACTGATTGGATGTTATCAGTGTGGCTTTAGACCTGACAAATCTACCATCGACCAAATATTCACGATACCGATATTCACGATACCCGCTCCACCAGAATCAGGAACGACCTCTCCCAGCCAGATCCAGAAAATATTTAGCGAGATACCAGCTGGTGGTGGTAGAGAAAGAGGACGGTCCCCTCTGGTTGGGAAATACCAATTGGAAAGGACTTGTTGTCTTTTGGAAGGAGAAGTTACGAATGAAGCGCGCACACGCTACACACTAGGCTACGGCTGTTCTCTTATTTCGTAAGAAATTAGGGAAATGAGCTTTCAAATTTCAGTACTGATTTCATTACCTCGCTGGTAATTAACACGAACCTTTCAATGATCAATAATGGCTCCAAATTCTTCATATTTATGATTTTTATACCACGAGTGAGAGAAGACGCTATAATATAGATATGTTCGTGTGATTTGCGGTTAACGGTTCCTTTCACACATGCATTTTGTGCTCATGGTCATTATTATTATTTTCGTTAGTAGGTTCGAAAAATTCTTAGCCGAAACTCCTACCGTCTTCTTCTTAATAAATTCTTGAGCCATTCGGCAACTTTGCTACATGTCGTGTTCGTAGTTGGCTTGAAAGAAAAAAAATTTTATTTTATTCAAAGAATTATTTTTAAACCAAATGATTGTAGTGATTAAGCACAAAGCCTCATGCACAATGGCGTTGTTTTTTAATTATACTTACTTAAGTTGCATGAGTAATTTGCTCTCAAAAATTGTTTTCGATTTATAGAATACTTACCTTAGGCGCTTTTGTTACAAATATTCTTACAATAACTCCGTGCACGATTATGTAGCAATCTGTAGTCGTAGATACATATTTATATAATTATGCACCCATCTATCTATCTATCAATGTACTACATACACCAAATCTCGACCATTCCTGCAATTCAAATCATCAACTTCAATTACTTGTCCTAAACAATTCCGAGCATTTGCCTTTAAGTACATACATTTACATTTACTCTAGAAGAATGTCAACTGAAACTGAAACGAAATGAACCCCTTTTTTAAAAATAATATAATAATTGTGCCAAGGCATTTCCATTTACTCTTCACCAGCCACCTTCCAACTGCCGCACCTGAGGAAGCCATTGGCTATGGTATTATTACTATTGCGGTTTGCTCTTGGGCTGCAAACGGTAAATGAGAACTTGTGCAATTCATTGGCAATAAACGTAAATTAAACTTGCCTCAGGGTTGGAAATTTAATTGGAAAAGCTGCTGCAGTCGAAAAGGTTAGAATAGAAGACGAGTGAAAAGGAAAAGTAAGCAGCGAGCGACGATGGGCAGCATTTGGTTATCGAAGCAATGGATGGGGAAGAAAACGGTAAAAGTAGTTACGATTACATACCAGCAGAATTTTATACAGGTAAATACATTGCTAAGATTAAATCTGTAAGCAAAATTTGTAATAGCGAAATTGCGGATATCTAAGATAACACGCAGTCGCACGCTTTTGTCTTAGAAATTGACTGTGTTCTTTGGAGCTCAGGTTTTTTCTTAGCTGTTCTTTAGAACTTTTCAATTTTTTTGGGTTTCAATATTAAATTTTGCCTTCGAATTGAAAAAAAAAACAATTTATCAAATAAAAAGCAGTTTCGTTTTCAAATTCGACTATTCTTAAAATCGAGCATATAACCGTTAAAAATAGTCTAGAATTCGATTTGAACTGTGAAACTAACTATAAACGGAAGGCTACTACTTAAAGCGAAATTGACTTGACTGGCAATCGAGTGCAATTTTTTAAAGGCGAAGGAAGTGAAAATGAAATGATTTTTTGTAAATGTTGAACAGAAGTGAAAAGTTTGCTTTGAATGTAGTAATCGGCAAAAAAGAAAAAAATATCTTTTGAATACACCCATGCTTATAGTCAATGCTCTTTATCAAATATTTCGCCAATACATTTTTTGCTGTCTTTGAAATAACATAAACAATAACTCAGTGTCTGCAAAATAAGCATTTTTTCGATCAGGCTAAATGATTAATGATTTTTAACTCGTTAATAATTTTCTCTTACATATTTTGCACTCATTTAAAATTTTTTTTGTTGCACTCGTTACCAATTTTTTACTCAAACAAATTTTTTTACTCGTTACTAATACTAATTTTTAACCTTTTATTCCATTCATAAGTAATTTTTTTCTCATTATTCATGTTTTCACTCGTTAGTAATTTTTTCACTGGTTACCATATTTTCCTTTTTTTTTAATTTTTAAACGTACTAGCCATTTGTTACTAAGTTTTTACTCATGACAAATGATTCAATCGTTACTAATTTTGCACTCGTTACTAATTTTTTTTAATCGTTAAAATTTTTTCACATTTTTTTAAATTTTTGAATCGTAATTGGTTTAACCATTTAAATTTTTTCTCGCTCATTATTTATTTTTCACTCGTTACTAATTTCGAACTTGCACCTAAATTTTCAATCGTTATCAAATTTTCTATTCATCACTTATATTTCCCTCATTACTTACTTGTTTACTCATTCCTTTTCTTTCACTCGTTAAATAATTTGTCACTCTATTCACTATTTATTTTTCACATCTTATTCTTTTATTACCTCATATTTTTCACTCCTTACGAATTTTTTAACTCAATACAAGACCTGTTACTAATCTTGCACTCGTTATTAATTATTCCATTCATTACATAATTTTTTCTCATTCCTTTTTTTCACTCATTACTAAATATTTAACTCGTTGACTCGTTACAAAATTTTTTAATTTTTTTTTCTGAGTTTTTCAATCGTAATTGGTTTTACCAATTGTTAGTAATTTTTGACTCATTACTAAATATATAACTCATGACTTATTTCCCACTCGTTAATTATTTTTTCACTCGTTACCATATTTAAAAATTGTTTTTTTAGTTTTCAATCGTAATTGGTTTAATTGATTACTAATTTTTTCACTCATTACTAAATGAACAACTCATTACCTATTTTCCACTCGCAAATAATTTACACTCGTTGCCAATTAAAAAAAAAATTTTTTTAGTGTTTCAATCGTAATTGCTTTTACCAGCATTACTAATTTTTTTTCCTCAAAATTAATTTTTCACTCATTACTAATTTTTCCCTCATTACCTAGTCATTTTTTACTCAATCGTTACTAATTTTTCATTCTTTATTAATTTCCGTTTTCCTTAATAATTTATATTTATAATAATGTTTTTGAATATAAATTTGCGTCGATTTCCAGTATTTTTTTGTCATGATGTTTTTGCACATTTTCGGGCGTATTTGTGAAATCAACGGAAATTTTCAGTCTCTAGGAGCTTGCATACTTTTATGCTTAATTTAATTTTCATACCCAGAAGTTGTCAAAAAACTAAAAATTAAAGATTCGAAATTTTTCTTAAATATTTTTTTTTTAAATTTATTAAAATTTTTTTCAATTTTTTTATTTATCTTTTTTATTGTTGAATTTTTAGTTATAACTTTTTTGTTATACTGGGAGCTATATATTTATAAAAAGTTAATCAAACTTAGCATGAAAAATATTGCAAATATTAAAAAAAAATTAACCTGTAACTAATTGCTTGATGTATGTACTATAAGTATATGCGAGGATTATAGAGAATGAAATCATAAAAATGATGATTGAGAATTTAAATTTTGATTTTCTGCATTTCATATTTCAAGAAATTTCAAGACTCAAATTTTCATAATCCTCTAAATGTAATGCTAATAGTACATGGATAGCTTTTCTCTTGCAGTTAGTATTATTTTCAATTGCATTTATCGCTATCAACCTTTTGTAGTTTTGTTTAAAATATTTCGTTTTCAATTTTAAGCCAAAAATCAACAAATATGTATAAACAAATAATTTTGTTTCGAATATTTCTAGAACAGCAAATGCCTTCAGTGAACAATGCAAATTCTACACTTTAAAATGTGCAGCGGATTATTGCGAATATCCACTTAAAGTCTACAAAATTTTAATTTGTCAGAATTGCAATCAAATGCAAAGCATATTTACTTATGTTTTTCCAGTTAAGAATGCAAGTGAATTTCTTTATACATAACTACATACATGTAGTAGTGTGTATTAACTTGCACAAATGCGAAATGCGAAATGCGAGATGCGAAATGTATTGCTGCTATTCTTTCGTATTTTCTACACTACTGCAACACTTTGTGGGCAAATCTCATTTTCACTAATTTCCTACGAATGCCATGCCACAACTTATGCAACAAACTCTAAAGAGTCGACATACAATTAAATCGCCTGAAGCATTTAACTAACTTGCAGATAATTTGCAAGAGTTTTTGCAAAAACACACACAGACCCACACACACACATAAACTACAATGTGAGTATCTAGTGAGTGCACTCTTCAAGATATTTTTACTCTTAACTATTTACATTTGCAAGCACTTAGTTTTGGCACTTTCTGGCTTCTTAGCGGTTGGCTGCCCACCCTCCGTAGATAGTCCGCTCGCACCCCCCTCCCTAAGTTTGCCAGTCTGGCATAGTTCGTGTCGCCTTCTAGCAGATATGAATATTTGCATGCACCTTTGCAAGTGATAATTACATCCTGCTACCTTGCAATCTGCCACAACAAATATTTACTTGCACACCGCCAGCCGCTGCCACATGCTACGAGTCGTATATTTTTGGGTTCGTTGCTTGTTGTTGTTGGTGTTCTTGTTGTTGGCTTCTTGGAGCATAAGTTGTGCATTAAAATAATTTAGTCACTTTTTGTAAATTGCGCAGGTGTAGCTTTACGCTATGGCAAGGCCATTCGTTTGTTGGTGTTGTTGGCAAAAATATTCGCCTTAGCCATTCACATTACTCATACAAACAAAAAAAAAACGAAACAATAATACAAAAAGCTATCCCTACAAGATATTGCTGAGCAGTTTAGGCAAAAATTCAAACACATTTGCAATTTTTTTTTCTTAGTCTCTAATGCAAGCGATTTTCCATAATAACTTTAATTAAAAAAGTCGAAAAGAGATAAACACATGTAAGAGCAAAGTACTCATTTTTTGCCCATGGCCTGAACAAAAGTGAGTACTTTGCTAAGCATTTTCATAATGATAATATGAACACTTATACCATGTCCACACGGTAATTAAAACAAGTTGTTTTCAGGAGATGTTTTCAATATTAAGAATGACCGTCCAGGCAGCTTTTCAGTTACTAACTTCTTTTCGAAGACATTTTTTCCCTATTTACCTCTTTTTCTAAGGCAATCTGGGAACCGAAATGTCCCCCAGTGCTTTAAAATAAAAGCTTCGCTCTGTGTACACTAACTACATAAGTATGATATTGGATGTTTTCGAGAGTATCACGACTATTGGTTCGTAATAAAGTTAAACAGTTTTGCAGGGCCAAAACATTTCCTTTCAATTTCTTTCTGAGCCATAAACTACTGGTTTTCGTTGTCGTGTGAACATGGTCTTATATAACTATGATAAATATTCAGCTGTCTTACAGGGATATAGTAAACCCATTCATACAAACACACATACGCAAAAGTATGAAAGCAGTTAAATGCCAGAGCCATGTATTTACTAACTAAGCTAGTAGAAGCCCTCAAGTGAAGATCAGTGTTGCCACATCCATAGAATTCTTGCAAGCTTGGTGGATTTTTATTTTGTCGTGCCATAAATATTGGGTAAGGGATTTTGTGTTAAACATCATGTCTAAATAATAATAATAATCCTACTTATATTATATATCTGAAATTTTGTGTGTTAGTGAGTGTGATATTATTTTTTCAGATCCTAATCGCTAGATGGAATTGTACGAAATTTAGCACACAAATAGCCTACCCCTACGCTATAACTTAGGCTACATTATATGGGGAGTTGCCACGTATTAAAAAAGTTATACTCAATTAAATAAATAAGTTAAATCGCATATTGCTATATAACGAACTGACTATATAGTCCGTTATATAGACGATCAAAAAATCGATTTTTATGGGCAGTTGCCACCTGTTTAAAAGAATACATTCAACGTATAATGGGTGCCAATTAAGAGAGGCTTCATAAAGCTTCTCAAACGACCTTTTTCGATATGAGTGTCAAACTAAAAGAAGTGTTAAGAAAACTTAATTTCAAACATACTTTTGGAGAGGATTGCCACCTGTTTAAAAAATTCATTGAAATTATTGTGAGGTAAATCTAGCATTGAAATTTGAGTTTCAAAAGACCTTCTGAGATTCTTTAATGCGATGTTGTTCAGTGAAGACCTGTAAACGAAAAGCGATTTCTTACAGCAGCCCCAATTATGATCGGTACTACCCACACCTCACTGAGCAAGGGGCGGAGAGGTGACCAATGAGAACTGGCTCGACAAAGCCTCCCTCCAATTTCCAAAAACAGGGAGTGGGGGCTTCCCTTTGTCGGCTCTACTCTCCTCTTTTAAAGATCAAAAATTTAGGCTTCCGGATTACTGATTTAGATGGAAACTGCCTAGCTGATGCAATGGCTCGACAGGGCACCCTTACGGTTATGGCCACGAGCAGGGAGAGGATACGAAGTTCTCTTTCTCGGCTCAGCCAATAACAAGGAGTCACTGGTGGGTGGTGAAATGTAGCCACTCAGGCGAGCTTCGTACGCTAACAAAGCGACAACTCTTGATCCTCCTAGAATTGTTGGCCGGACATTGCCTGATTGGATTTCATGCAGTTAGGCTTGATATTGCAACTGAGCATTATCGCAACGCTAACGGCTAGGGTAAGACCGCATCATCTTTTCTCTCCTAAACTGCGCTACTTTCGCGAAGCTGAAGTTCAACTACTTTGGTTGTCTCTACAATATCACAAATGGAGGACTTTTTTGCAACTCTACAAATATTCTCGATTTTACGATCTCAATGATTCCGCAATGAATGCTATCTATGGGTATTAATGAGTCGGGAGGTGAGTTCAACCTCATCGAAAAATTTATTGGCGATTCGAGTTCCATGATTTCATCGCAATATTTGGCGATCGATATCGACAAATTTTTTGATCGACTCGAGTTCAATGATTGGATCCATTGTGAAATGCATACATGGATGCATTTTTCAAGGGAATTCACTATTTTATTTCACTTGGCAAAAAGGAATCCAAATAATTTTGAATACCTTCTATGAAATAAAAATGTAGCTGATATTGAAGCAACAAAATTCATATAATACCTCCGTTGAAGAGTTCCAGAGCCTCGACCTTGACCTGCGACTTTCGAATGGCCAATTTGTTTAATCCGAAGTTAGGTAGGCTTCATTTTAAAGAACGCAAAGGTATTTATGAAAGACAAGTTAATTTGATTCTATATTTATATTGATAAAATAATGCACTTACATTGAAATTTGTAAAGTTCCAGCTATAGTTTAGAACTTGGGTCACGAATGTACTAAAATCTCAACATCGTGTAAGTTTTTCGGTACAAAAAGAAAAAAATTCTAGTGGCAACACTGCCAAAGATATGCTCTAAAAGCGCGATAGTGTGAGTTACATAAAGCCATCACAACGTCAGTAGCAGCGCAGCCAGTGTGAGGCGTGTTAAGGAGGCAAAGCAGAATGGAACTCGGAAATGTGCGCGAAATGCTTAAATTACCATTATGAATGGCAAAGGATTTTAGTTGGAAATTATGTCGGCTAGCATGAATAAAGTAGTAGCGCAAAAATATCTTTCGAGGGGAAAAAAAACAGCGCTGCCCTCCTGCTCACGCCGCCATGTCCTCTACTCGCTCGCTCAGCTTAGCTCAACTGGGTGTAAGTTGCCTCGCCTTGCTTTGCCTTGCCTTGCTTTATCTAAGGCTCGTTTTTGTGGCTAGCTTGCTATTGTTGTTGTTGTTCTTCTTCTTCTATACAACACAAAGCGCTTGCTGCTGTCTACCACCGGTATTAATTTGTTACTCTTGTTGTTATTGTGATTGTGTGATTGTTGTTGTAAGCGGAAGTGGCGGCATGTTGCAACATAATGAGTATTGTGGGCCATTCACAAACCGGGCAATGTGGTTTCTTGCATAAAACAACAACAACAGCAATTGTGTGTGCGGCATTTGACAATCAGGTTTTGGGGGGGGGGGGGGGGGGGGGGGGGGGGGGAAGTTTGCGTGAAACATAGTAGTATATTTTAAAGCGGCATGTTTATTGTGGCAACATTGTAATTGGACGGCTTTGCATACATTCTTTAGAGTAGGCGAGCAGCCGAGTAGCGAATTGCAGAAGTGACCAAAAATTCATACAATCTGAATTCTTAGATGAATTATCTGAATGCACGGAGAATTTTATGACATTCTTTAAATAAATTTATGCAGAGCTATCCGTCGCAGTTGATTGGCTTGCCGAAAATTCCGAGTACAAGTCTGCTATAAAGAAATATTTTTATAAAAACCCCTTGTTAATGGGAAGTTGGTTAAGGCAACCACCAAGGTTACCATTAGCGCAACATGATCATAAATACCAGCGTATGGGAATATATCACCAAGCGAGATGAGAGACCAGAGTGAAAGGTTAGATATTAATTTTTTTAGAGCCTTCAACCTGAAATACTGAAACTCAAATATTTTGTAATATAAAAACAAAACCATTGAGAACACTCACGTTTTTCACGAAGTTAACGTAGCTCAGTGGTTAAATCTTGTTCTAGAAATCCGTAGACCTTAGTTCAAACCTTGGTGGAATATAAAAAGGAAGAAGTCACTTGGGCTATAACCGCCTAGTCGATTTTGGCCGATTCTAGTAAAGCTCGCCAGTCGTTCCTTTGTTTTTTCTAGCTGGAGCCAATTGGAGAGACCAAGTCAAGCCAAGTCCTTCACCATCTGGTCTTTCCAATGCAGAGAAGGGCTTCCTCTTCCTCTGCTACCACCAAAGGTTACCGCGTTGAATACTTTCAGATACGCAGTATTTTCTTCCATACGTACAACCTGACATAGCTAACCCAGCTACTAATTATTAATTTGCTGTACTAAGTCACTATCATTATATCGCTCATGAGACATAAAAATCCAAAAATCTGTCGAAGAATCTTTCTCTCGAACACGCCGAGGGCTATCTCATCTCATGTTGACAGTGTTCACACTTCTACGCCATACAGTAGTACGGGGACTTACAGAGAGGTTAACATTTGGCTAAGTACCCAGCCCAAAGTAGCACCTGTTCGCAAGAGAGATTTTTCGTTCAGCTCCAGCGGCCTTGCCGCGTTATTGCTATTAGAACTTCATCGAGATCGGGTGACGGGATTTTAATGCCGTCATCATTCATTTGGGGTTCGGGGAGTTCATCTTCTCGACACTTTCGACTGTCACCATTTAACGAGAAGTGGAGAAGTGTTCCCTCTGCAATTTAAGTGTGCTTTGGGCGTCAGCTACCAGGTGGTCAATCATGTACTTGCAAGAATTAGTCCCTGCGGTAAAACCATCCGTTAGCCGCCGCACCGTCTGATAAAATTTTTGGTTCTCTTCCACTCGGCTAGCAGCTCAAGAACGTCGCACTCACGTAATTCGTACTTTCTTTTCTTTCTTCGAATAAAAGTTATCTCTTCCTACTCCTCAACTCCCGGTAGCGCTTCGCAACAGCTCGCGTTGCGCCCGATCATAGCGTGGTCCTGTTTACAGCGTTTTTCTTTTCTGCGGAGGCACTACATTCCGCTCCGTACCAAGAACTTCCTCACCGACGGTGCGTTGGAACGAGAAGTGTACTCCCAGTGCTTACATTCCTTATTTCTCTCAGAGCTTTCTGAAGTGGCAATGACGATTGGTATATACCTACTTACTAAATATATATTTTTAAGCTAACTTATGACTGCCAATGCAAACATTGCAAGGGAAATTTATAAATTAAATAATTGTCAAACATTTCCTGTGCCGTTTGCCGCGTCATGGTTGGTGTTTAATTTGAGTTTTACCCAAGTATCTATCCACACGCTGATAGAATCTCGCACATTGCCAGGCTACTTTGCGGTAGAAGCTGCGTTATCACTCCAAATCGGCATGCCATGAGGAAAAATGTGTTTAGCTTCCTGATAAAACGTCCCGGTAAGTTTACGAAAAAAAAAACAAATTTTTAATACACAATGTTATGGTTCGCGATGATGCGGGGCGTGAAAATATGCGCCGAAGCGTAGAAGTTTATAATTTCTTACTTCTCCATGGCGGTTGCCAGACAATAACAACCTCATAATTGCCATCAATTTAATCTACAACTTAAATTTTGTTTAATTACGCAGAAGCCTCCTCAAATAAATTGGCCATAGCGTACGGGGGTGAGTACAAAACCAGTTGCCATCTCTATCGCTGTCATTGCGTCGGCTGTTGGCTAAATAAAATTTCATGTGCTTTGCATCTGACGCACACGTGCGAGAAACGTTTACGGAAACTTTAACAAATTATTACCTTAATTTATGAGCATAATTAGAGGCACATTTGCCTACATCACTGACATGACTGACAGCAGCAGCAGCAAAGTGACAACAAACATCACGAGTTCAGCTTTTGAGTTTGCCACTTTTTTTGCTTACCTACAAATTATAGATGTATGTAGAAATGCAGATGTGTGTATTAGGGTGGTCACATAGCATATGTCTTAAATTTTTGTTTTGGAATTATCTTTCGGGGCACAACGCTAAAATTGCATGCCAATCGGCTAATATTTACATTATGAGGTTAGCGCGATATTTCACAAAACACATAGCTCTTCTTATTCTCTAAAATCGCAAACATTTGAACCAGAAATCTGATTTGAATTTTTTGATAGAAAAATTTATTTTTTTTAATTTTAATCGTTGCATTGTTTTGGATTAAATTAATAGGTTAAATAACATTTAATTTAATACTACTCTTTTTACTAATGTTACTACTAATTACCGCCACTATTTTTACTGATTTTCACTACTATTTTTAGTGACGCTGCAACTAATTTCTACCACCATTTTGTATCAAAACTTCTACCACTAATGTTACTCTTAATTACTACTGCTTTTTCCAATAATTTCTGCTACTATTTTTACTAAAGCTGCTACTAATTTCCACCACTTTTTGATTAATTTCTACTACTATTTTTACTTATTCTACTACTAATTACTATTTCTTTTTTATTGATTTTTACCACTATTTTTAATAATGCCACTCTTAGTTACCACTACTATTTTCTTTAATTTCTACTACTATTTTTACTAATGCCACTCCTTATTACTACTAATAATTTCACTAATTTCTACTACAATTTTTACTAATGCTACTATAATTACTACCACTTTTCTATTAGTTCCTACCTCTATTTTTATTTAACCTACTACTAATTACTACTACTTTTTTATTAATTTTTACTACTGTTTTTACTAATACCACTCCTAGTTACTACTACTATTTTCAGTAATTTCTACTACTAATTTTATTAATACTACTACTGTTTACTACATCTATTTTTACTAATATCTACCACTATTTTTACTAATTCCTATTACTATTTTTCCTAACAACTACTACTATTTTTACTAATTACTACTACTATTTAAAAAAAAAAATTTCTACTACTCACTCTGAGTCATTCCATGTCAGCTGTGACCAAGAAATTTTAGTAAATTTCTAAAATTCGTTACACTAAATAAAGAAAAAACTAATTGACGGATTTTTTTTTTTTTTAATTTGGCTTGTTCTATTTGTGTTTGGTATCGTTTTTGGTGTCGTTTTTTCTAAAAAACATTAATTTTAATACATCCTCTTATGTACATACTGACGTGAAGATTTTTTTTATATCGAATGGAAACCACATATGGGTATTTCGTTGGTACAGGTGCGCGCAAATCTAGCCTGCCCAATTTAGGGGGTGCCCCGTTAGAAAACCCACAATTGATTTCTGGTAACCACCCTAGTGTGCATGTGTATTATGTAAGTATATGTTGACAATGTAAAAGGTGCGCTATGTGAAGCTTATGAAGCAATTAACTTTAACTGTACTGGACATTAACTTTTCAAGTGAACTCATTTAAGTGATTAACTTAATAAATATTATATTACGGCACAAAATAAAATTTCAGGATTATAAGTAGTACATTTGCATTTCTGCCATCATAGCCAGCAGAAAAAAATTAACTTGGAGCAGAGTGAATTAATTATTGTACAATAAGGTTTGTTTCAAAGTGAACACATCTTCAGTACTTTTTTTTTAATTCCAAGTGAGAGTCTATTAGAAATCAATTTATGATCCTTAAAGGGTTCAAATCAAGGCAATGGTTTTTATTCCATAGCAAAATAAAAGGATACATAATAAAAAAAAATGGCATTTAGCACCGTATACGTGATAAGTTTCACTTCTATTCCTTCACTTCAAAATTCAGTATGCGCTTGGAAATAATATATTGAAAGTGAACGCAAATATATGAAAAAAAAAAGATTTTACTTTAAAAAAATAAAAAGCACAAACTAAGTAATTAATTTATTGAGTAAAGATTTAAAATGCATTTCCAGACACGAGAAGACTAGAATGAAAGAACTTGAGAATCAGTTGAATTATTTTAGAGCCCTATATATATAAGAGAATCAGATGCGTAATTCGTTCTAGCCATCTTCAAAGGGAAAAACACATTATTTCTTAAGCATCTTGGTGGTACTCCGAAATCGATGCACCATGCAAATACGGACAGTATCTCACACCACGCACTAATTTGTAGATAATGGTAAGTGAGAGAATACTCAATCTACAATTCAACGATTTTATTTATTATTTTGCATTTTATTATTTGGAAATTTGAAAAAACTATAGCTGTCAAAGTAGCAGAAGTTATAGCTGCTATTTCCGAGTTTACAACATCTCCTCATCAATCTTCTTTCTAGGCTTCACCAGGTATCCGACCATGGTACTCCGCAAGCAAGGCACCCAAAACCCAACTGATGCAATAAGTATAGTGAGTGAACAGTTGTTGCTTTTCCAGTTTCATATTCCGATTTCTAGAAACCTATTTACTTATTCTTTTATTATTGATGGCATCAAAAGTGCTGTGCTGAGAAAAAGAATTTCTGACATTTTGTCAGTGCTGTCATTTAGGCAATAAAATATTTGGGTTTACTATTTTTGAGGTATTTCTACTACTTCACTACTCCTCCAACTATTATATTAGAGAAATCATTTAGAGAACATTTTTCGTAAAGCCTCGTAAAGCTTCTGGCCAATTCTGACGGGACTGTTGGTGTTTATCGATGCCATTTTACATAGTCGTGTTAGATTTGCATGAATACCAAAGACATGGGACCAAATAGCCAAGGTTTTGAAAGCGGCTATAGAGTCGACGAAAAGCTAGTGCATAGATTTTTTTTTATTCGGGTCTTGAAGAGCCGATCGATTGCGGACTTTCCACATCTAAAGCCGCAGCAAAAAAGCTCTATTTTCATAAACTACAATTAACGTACCTAATACTTAAATGCATCCTTGGTAGACGAGAATCTATTTTCGATGGCATAATATCTGATATATGTACACCGCTTTCGGTCTTACCAATACCGAACGAGGTTCGCACAAAATCTGCTGAGAGGATTCAATGTCCTCAAGACAAAATTAGAATTCTATTTCGGTAGAGACCGCAGGCGATAATGTTCTGTAAGGTACCTTATGCGCAAATCCCCAGTATTGACCACAAAAATAAAGAATTCGCTTTTTTTAAATTCTATTTCGCAATAGCCCCTCTATTCGTCTGCTATATTTGAGAAGTGAGAGTAGCACTTACACACAACCTTTCCAGCGCCTACCTAATATTTGCACATCTCCTAGCCCTAGCTCTAGCAAAGTTAACTCACAACTGTCTTTCTTGTTTGTATGCTACTTAAAAATAATTATGGGGCTCCTAGGGCTTGGTTTCTCACATAATTGAGAAGAGGTCGTCACACATTTGATGATTCTGTACGGGAATGGGATAACTCAAGTCATATTTACGGGACAGCGTTCAATTTAGTAAAACCCGAAGTTTAGGGTACGCACCTACGTATTGACTAAAAAGACATATGTCCACAGCTACATATAACCCCAAGTTAAATAATGCTCTAAAGCAAAATTACTCATCACAGTCTTATTTATCTTAAGCATCCTCTTTAGCTAACCGGTCTTGAAGTTTCTTATTATTTATCAAAGATTTTGTCGTTATGCGTAAAGCTTTGAAACACATCTGGCGCCAAGCAAATGAACAACGATTGCCATCGCAGCTATCGTACAGCTGAGACTTCGCTTAGAGATACATACATATGTACATATGTATATTTGTATGAAAATATAAACAACCTCACATAAATCACCACCTCATGGCTATGTAGCAGTGTTGGGTAAATATGCACAATTTTATTTTTTTGTAAAATTTGTAATCATCTTGTTTTACTCTACAAATCTGATACAGCAATGTAAAGCTTTCTTTGTTGGATTAATGCTGCAATAGCGGCGAGTATATTAAAACAACTTTTTTTTTAACGAACAGTTGTATTTTTCTTGATATGTGACCTAAAACATTTCGACCGAGCTCTAAAAATCTCTCCATGTGCTAGGTAAGGTAAGGTAGGTTGATGTGAAGTCTCCTCGGGGCTAATTCACTTAGACATACATATGAAGGAGTACATTTTGATCCACACAATTCTTTAAATAATAACGTACGCCGTAACCAAAAAAGGTTGACTTGCGAAACGCTGCGTACCCAAAATGAAGTCCAGTTACATGCTTATTTCCACCCCTGAAAGTTCTTCTAATATGTTAACGAAGTAAGAGCTTAGGTAATTAAACGTATAAAATGAGTTAGTTAGCGACCGGAGCGCCTTCGAACGCTTGTGGTCCACTACCGGCCAGACGGTGTTTTGTAATTCTGCATGTCGTTGTATTTGCCCAGCGCTGAGCTGCCATAGAGCGCGCCTATAAAATAGAGGGTCGTAGGCGACCAAAGAAGCTCCCACCCTCTCTCTCTGCATGTAGGAATATCTTCAAAGATGCCCAACCGAGCGAGCTCATCCGCCATGCAATTCCCTACAATACCGCTATGGCCCGGCACCCCAATCGGTCCGATGATGTGCTAACTGCTGTCAATTAGAATCTCCAAGTAATCTTCGTCGCCTCGCCTTCTCTTCTTCGGTAGATGAATTTTCGTTCTTCGTTAGATGAATTTTGTTCTCAATTCAATCAATCAGTTTACCCATGTTCGTATCAGAGGTGTATGGAACTCTCGAGGTAGCTAGAGATCCTCGCCTGCGATGGATGGTGTTTGGACTCCAATGACAGCATTCACGGGGAAAGAGTCGATGAAGGTGTTGATTGTCCCTAGGTGAATACTATTTAAGAAATGTCTGCATGCTGTCGGATTTTTTGGTTGTGCAGTGCCTTCTAACGTGTATGGGTGTTGGCTCGATAGAGCAGATGTACATTAGGGTGCCCCAGACAAAGAAACTGCTTGGAGGACATGAAATTATACTGCGTAAATTAACTTGTGGCGTAAAAGGAGCAACAGAAGGCGTCCCGTTGCAATATGGGGTGCGGCGTTCTGGCAGGTCTACAGTTTCTTTCAATGATTTCTACTGGTTCCCGGCAACCTTATTGCCGCAGTATAGCTTAGAACCGGGTCGACGAGAGCTCAGTAGGAAATGTGTCATCCGTTTCTATCAGTGAAGCAACGACGGAGATATAACTGTTCACTTTTGAACGCAAGTCATCAACTACATAACGGGCGACCACTATCGAACAATCGTCGGCGGTTGAGAGAGTCTGACGTTGTAGTGGCTTAACAGAAGTTGGGAGAGGACGCCACCCAGGTGAAGCCGCTTGTTTGAATTTCCTCAAGTTAAATGAGGCGCCTCCAAAATATTCCGTTGATTGTCGACCGCACAGGTAATTGGTGGGCCACCGTTTGAGTCCCTGCGGGAGAGTTGATGCCTCCACAGTGGACTCAAATTACATTTGAAGGAGAATTTTTAAAGTAAAATGGACCAATGATGCCAAAGCTCCAAAATCCGCACCAAACTGTCACTCTATGAGGATGCATTGGCTTCTCGACGACACGTGCGGGTTTTTCGATTTCCAGATGCGGCAGGTTTGCTTAACAACATAGATCCCGAGCAGCATAAGCGAAGGAAGGTAATTTGTTGTTCGTTTCGTTTACATTACTTTCCATCGTCGTTCACCCCACTCCGTGTCAAAATTTGTAGCGTGAAAGAAATGTTACTTTATGCGAGGAAATTAATTAACCGGGGGTCAATTTAGCGGGGCATACTGTATGAGAAAAAAACACTATATGAACCACCCTGTCAGGTAGCCCGAGTATTGTTTTTTCTGCATGCGTTGTTTTTGTGTTTACTTCGGGCAAAAAAGAATTTCCCCTTATTCTGATAATTTATTTTCTCTCTCTCCGCTAGCGAATAATTCGATGCGTGCGCAGCATTTTGGGTTAAAATTGGAACTCCAGGTGGACTATCGAGTTGAGTTTACAATACAAAATCATTTGTGGATTAGGTTAACTGGTCCGTAATAGAAGTAACTTGTAAATTTCCAAGAATTACGATACCAACAAATGCAAGGCACTCCTTTCCCATCACTGCAATCTACAAGCAAACATTCCACATAAATAAACTCGCACACATCCACGCAGCTAAACGAAAAGCAGTGCAGTGCTTACCAATTAATTTGGCTTTTTAATTTTCAAAACTAATTAATTTTGTTTTGGTATTTTTACGCGCGGAAAACAAATGCGCTTAATTTGTGTACATAAGCATTTCTGATTACAGCTCTGTGCTGTTGTTGTTGCTGTTGCTGTTGCTGTTCTCTTTTATTTCCGCAGCTTACTGCTAATGCTTTTCTAACCGACGGTGGTTTTTTTTTAGCGCTTATTTAACTTGTTTGGATTATTATGCTGGTGTTGGTTTTAAATTGTTGTTGTTTAACTTCTTTTTTTTGTTTGTTTTTTTGGTTTATCAGTGTTGGGCACATTTGCGGTTTCCATAATGGTAAATAATTGTTTGGTTGTCATTATTTTTGGTATTACCGGAAAAATTAGTGAAATTATACGCAGACGCGTGAAGAAAAATAAGTATTTTTTGCAACATGTTTTATTAGCGCAAGTAAATTGAGTAATTAAATATCACTTTATTTCGCGACTAAATATCGCGGATGGCTAAAATGTAGCATCATGCAAATCTGAATGCCATATAGGGATAGTATTTTTATCTTTCAGATATGCTGATTTAAATCCCGGATTGCGGAGCTTAATCCATTTAACACTTTATAAATCATATGCGTAAAACTACTGTGACAAAGCAATCGATGAAAACTGATAACATAGCTTAGTTCACCTCAGACAATGACAAATGGCATGTTGTATTATCAAAAGCGATAGAAATTTGAGTGATTTCTCTGCAACACAACATATAAGGTGGCGTAAAACTAATCACCCTATTTTCTTGAGCAATAGCGGTGTTACCTATAGATCTAGGCGTCGACACGCGTCTCTTGACGCTCGCAGATGTCTCAGACGTGTTAATGAGTAGATGTTTCGAGAGGGACACACCGCAAAGCAGTATCTTATCCCCTCTTCTGTGGGTCGAAGCAGTAACGCTGCACAGCATGGAGGGAGAGATCAGTTAAGTTATCGCTTATGCTGATGAACTTGCACTGGTAATGGGCAACCATGTGCGACATTATGCAAACTAACAAAGTTCACGAGATGGGCCAAGGAAAATGGTTTTGTGGGTATACCCCACAAAAACGAATCTTCTGCTCTTCACCATCGCTTAAAAAAGCAACGTTTGCAAATTCGATTCTCGAACTTAGTGAATCGGCGAAGTATTTTGGAATAATCTTAGACAAAAAAAGTAATTGGAAACAAAATGAAAGAGTGTGGAAAACTAGTATTGCCGTCTTTAGGAAGGTAGGAAGGCGGTGAGCCAAAAGTGGTAAACTGGCTGTACCCGGTTGTGGACCTATACTCCTCTACGGAGTTGCAGTATGGTGGCACTTCCTATAAAAGAAATCACTTAGCCGCTCAAGAAAAATAAGGCGTAATGCAGTCACAATTTGGGGCAATGCAAAGGAAACTCATTGTTGCTTTAAGAGGGAGTTTCAATTTAATTTGAACACATTTAATTTTCAAATAAATAGAGAGGTCAGATATACAACTTTGTGGCATTCAAATTCAAACGAATCGCTGCATTTCCATAGTATCAAAATCATTGCTTATGCTTCACAAGTGTACCAAAGATAGCAATATCTCTACGAGTACTTGCTGGTTATTTATCTTCTGTGGTCATCCATTCCTTTTCCCCTTATTGTCACCAACTGCCAACAAAGACTTAGTGCGCTAAAAGCATTGGTGCAAACAAATTCGACATGTAACTTGTTTTATTTGATGATTTTGCATTGTAATGGTTTACGATGGACGACAGCAAATAAATTATTGTTTATATCAGCGACTCCCTAACGTGGGTGGATGGGTGGATGGGTGCGGTTCTTGGACACAGGCATGCGTTTGTTTGCTCAACTATGCTATGCTATGCAAGTACTTAATGCAAGCAATGTTGTAGAATTTTATGGTGAAATAATTTGATGTTGTTTGGCTGATCATTTGCCTTTGTTCAATGGTTATTTGACTGACTGCTGTATTTGAATATACACCACACACACACACACACACACACACACACACACACACTTACACTAGATAACGGGAATACTTTATTTGTTTGCATTAAGCAAGTGAAGTATACAAGGGTGGTTGGTGGATTTTGTGTAGTTACTAAAAAAAAAAAATGTCCACATTTTATTATCAACAATTTCAATTCTGATCTATCTACATAATATATGTATGTACGTACACAGTCAGACTCATCTATCTAACGACTGTAGGGACAATAGCATTTAGAAGCAAACAGCAAATAACAAGATAATGACAAAGAAATAGTTAGATATGTACTGAAATGGAAGGGGACGAAAATAGTAAGGACAAACGGATATTTCTAGCAAAAGGCTGTTGAGAGAAGCGAGAGGGATAGAATGGGAAGCACAGTGTTTAGTGAATGATTACATTCGTAAATTGAAAGCATAACATTAGTTTCTTAGAATCTGTGCCAAACTCTAGCAAAGTTCTATGGTGAAATATCTTTTTGCTATGGTGAGATGAAGTTCCTTTTCTGCTGTGCCAATCGGTAACTTTTTACGGCAGGAATATTTTGACAGCTCCTTTGATGCAGAGAAAAAGAAAACAAAGTTCATGAAAGACGAATGCAACAAATATTCAGAAAATGCTTGTCTATTCTAATTTCAGTTCTTTTACAATTAAATGTTTTAATTTAAAGGGAAATTAATAAATTAAATACCATTAGTTTTGCAACAAAAAGACTTGCGAAGACCACCTAGCCAAAATGTCTGAAATTCTAACCAATTTCCTAATGTTGTATTTAATTTTAAATTTCTAACCTATTATTTCCAAAATAGTTCTATACTTACCGTATTTAAATGGCTTTTTTTTGAACTTATTGCCATTAACGTCATTTTACTGCACTTCCGCTTGATTTTCGTCTGTATAATACATACTCATTTCGGTCTTCCTCTACATTCTGCTTGTTCTCAAAAATTTCCATTTGTTTGTCAACTTTTTCCACAAGCCCAATGAAGTCGGAAAATTATATTCACCTCATAACTGCCAAAAATTTACGTTTCAAGGTAACTTGAATTTGGCACCAGCCCTGATATAAGTCAAAGGAATAAAAAAAAAGAAATTTCGAACTAACTCTCAATCATCAATACGACGAAAAATCGACCGCATATAAGTTACTTAAATATAATTGCAGACCGATTTGAATTGTTTGCTAAAATTTGGCTTGCAAGGAAACCTTTAATGAAAATTGTTATATAAAATGTTTCTGAATATTTAACAAGTAGTTTTTTTACAAAAATTTTCTTTCATGTTCACTTTATAAAGCGATACTTGCAATGCGTTCATGTAGTATTTTGTGGGGTCAAATATATTTCAGAAAAGCTTAGGGGTGAAGTAAATTTGAAATTTAATTTTAGGACAGCTAAATTATGGCGACCGCTGTAGCCGTTTCCGTGTTCCTTTTTCAATCTCGGCCGAAGCCATTGGCAAACCCAAGGGAGGAGCAGGGCAGGGTTTGATGTTCAAACCCCCACCAAAATCTTAAAACTGCAGTACCAACTTGGAATGAATTTACCGGTTTTTTTTTTAATTTTATAAGCACAAACATATCCCATACATGTGCAATTCAGATCAGGTTTTAGAACTGCGATTTGTAAAACACTCCTGGAAAACATTCTTGAAAAAGTCAACCTAGGTTAGGTTAGACGCCCATTCCTAGTGAGACGCATTTAGGTTCGTGGGTCAATGTGACCCCTTTACCCCTAAAACCATTTCGTATTCTTCAGGAACCTCGTCAAGTGCCTAACTTCAGTCAACCCATATAGGGGCAAGCTTATAAAATACCTCTTTACCACCCTCTATCTTAAAATTTGTATGCGATGAAAATATTTGGGTAACATTTTCAAATTTGGCGGACTCTAATCCATATAAAATATTATTTAACAACAATGGTACCTTCTAACTGTTGTACAGTGCATTGAAATATCTTTGAAATATTTTCAGCTAACAAAATGAATGTAGCAAAACTTTAAATGTAACGCTTTTATTTAATTTTTAATAACCTTTACGTTTTCTGCACGTTTATGGCACTCCTACACTCCACATTTTATAATGTAATGACTTTAGCTTTCAAAAAAATATTTTTATTTAACGTCTGTTACTCAAGAAGCCATTGGTCCAATATATCCAAAAAATAGCAGAATGTACCTTTACAACGGTGCACATAAAAGGTTAGTTTTACTTTCTATTCTGGAGGTGTTTGGAAATAACTGCAAAAGCTGCTCAAAAAAAGGTTTTTTGCCTTTATCTGGAAAACAGGTTTTTGGAAAAATAAATGAGATAAAAAGAATGGAGTTGAGGTAGGCCGGAAAACCGAAATGGGATTTCCAAGCATGCCGGAATTGTTGCCCATTGCACTTAAGACCTGGAAAAGATGGAAAGAATGAGCGATAGTGAAAAGGGTGGGAATGGGACTTTATTTCTCCTCGATAAATCTTTCAACCTTTTTTATGAATCCGAGAAGCTTGCCGAGGGATAGAGACAATGGACATTTTCCATTCTCAATATATCCGACCCAAATATACTCAATCTCAGCCCATAAAAAGTAAGCTAAATACAGAGAAAATGATCTTTGCTATCCTAATTAACCAGACATTATGTGCACATCGGTTTATCGATGACACAAATGGGGACCGTGTGTTGTCCTCGTGGGTTGATCGTAACTTCTCCTTTCTATTCCTGTATTTTCAGGAAGCACTTTGTTGTTTTGCAGGTGCCTTAGGCAGGACATCCCTGATGTACCTATAATTGGCTGCGGTCCAATGTGGTCTGAAAATTACTCGCAGTTACCCTAGTCGTTACCTTGAATTCCGCTGTGTCCGGCACCCACATGAGAAATAAGCTTGAGATTACATTTTGCAACAGAGCTCAGCTTCAGCTTAGTTTCTTGGACAATTTTTGGAAGAGGTCTGAGCAGTTTCCTAGACATTTAGTGCCTTAAGTATAGCAAATATCTCCGATTAGCAAAACGATGCCATTGTACCTAAGGCAGAAAAACATGAAAAATCGCCAGAAATCCAGGTGTTCACCATCTCCAGTTCATTTGCTGTCTTGGAGCCGTGAGTGGAAAAAGTTGTCATCGAGTCCCCAAGAGACTGCATGGATCTCTCCATTATCCTCTTGTAGAAAAGCTTACGGTATACTCTCGGTATCGGTTTGTCATTTCGAGTCAAAAATAATGGGTATTGCTCTGAGAAATTTCAAACAACTTTCTGTTAATATAAAAACTCTCAAGCAAAAACTCTCAAGCCGAAGGGGATCACAAATTTGAAGTAAAGCTTCCAAAATATATGAAGGCTTAAAAATATGGGCACAGCTCTGTCATCCTGTGAGTTGGTATCGAGCATTGAGCTCGTCACTTATTGCCGCAGATGTGAGAGGAACCTTCTTTAGAGTCTGCTTGATTTTTTGCACATTCGAACCACTGTACTTACCCAGCCAAACTTGGCGAGCAATACTGTTACAAAGGACATAGGCGGTGGTCATAGTGTCGCTGACAATATGCTAAAGTCGTGGTATTACAACAAACAATTGCTTACTGAGAATCAGCAACAATGAGAAACGCCTAACAAGCAGGGAGTGGCGGATGGAATGAGCTACGACGAGCTAGCTAGCTGGGTGCGCACAAACAAATAACTACACTAACTTAAACAAAAACAATAATAACCAACAAAACAACAGCAAGAACAACTACAGTTTTTAGCACTCTAGTCATGGTCGTGATACTTAGATTCAATTGTGTCTTGCAATTCGAAGAAAGCAAACCGCACGTCAGTGCGCGATAGGGAATTTCATGGAATATAATTGGAATTTGAAGCTTTCGCCGCTTTTTGTAATGCAACACACTTTACAATCACACACACACACACACGCGCATACATTTGCAGCGATATGATTTTTCCCAACTTCTTGCTGACACTTTTCGTTGACTGCTTTTTGGGTTAGCTTCGTATACGTTGGGACTTACGGAATTGGTTGCTAGTTTTTTATTTATTTATTTGACGCTTTATTTGTTTATTCGTCGTCGTTGTTTTGTTAGTCGAATGACTCGACTGGTATTGCCCTTCGCTAGTGGTTGCGCGAATAGAGCGACAAACGACTTTAACAGAAAGCAACGCACACTCATCCCATGATAAACGGAATCGGTTTTGGGGGAGAACGCAAAATAGAATGTAAGCAGTGCAATTCCGTTGGTCTTATTGACCACGTAAGCTGATTTGGTGGAATTTGCAAATGCTGGTTTGTCTTCCAAAACAACAACACCAACAGCAACACAACTGCCCAAGAATGAACTCAAGTTAGCCAACCTAGGTTCGTTGACTAGCGCAGAGCTTGTGCGGCTTTGCTGGTGGAGAGCGCGCGCCCAAAGGATGTGACATCGATAGCCCCATATCAGTTCAATAGCCACCATTAGCAACACCACCATCCCCACCGCCACCACCACTGTTATTGCTCGTATCATTTTGGGTGGCTTAGCGTGGAAGTTTCCGCAGAGTTTAGGCTTATCCTGCGTTCGTTCTCCCTTTAATTCCTACTAGTTACTTCAATTTCTTCGCTTTACGTTTGTAGTAGGTGCGGCTGTTTGCAAAGCAACTTGTTTTTGTGGTAGTGGACAAAAGAATTTGGGACAAAGTAGACAGAAAAAAAACAAACACACAAAAACTCGCTCAACGCAAATCTTATTAAGTCCCATTTTGGAGTTGATAAATTGAAATCGTCAGATGTACTCGTTGTACTTAAAAATAATTGCAAACCCAAATGTCGCATTACCAACTGTAATCGATTTGATATGACGTTGATAAATTAAGTGAATCAGCGAGAATGTCTATTGGCAAAAAACACTAACAAGCAAACAAAAAAGTGGCTAACAAAGAACTGCGCTAGCCAAGCAAACCAAAAGCGAAAACAAGTGAGAACAAAAAGAATCGCTTCAAGTAATAAGTAGTGCATGAAGTGAACATAAAACGAGCATGGCGTACGGATTTCATGGATCGTTGACTCTGCAGGATCGTGTGCGAACTGGCTACTAGTTTGCACCGTAAAATGTTATTGTTAAGGCGCGGTATGTCTTCAGCTGCAGCAACCGTTGTGGCAGAATTTGAAAAGGGTAGTTTTTCACAGTTACTTGGTTTTTGGTTTTTCTATTTTCTCTGTTGCCAAAAGCGGTAAACGCTTGTAATACTTTTTTTTTTGTATGGCAAATTTGTTTGCGTATGTCCTTAAGATTTTATGGGTTTGAATTCAATTACTCTATCGCTATTGAAAAAATATATGTACTTCCAATACAGCATTCCAAATGCAGGGATTTAGTGGCGCGATTGGTTATCTCTCGCACCTTTTCAGCTGTGTCACTGCAAGAAACCCATCTTCCCCATGCGCCTGCAAAACCTTCGGCTACCTTCTCTACCGTCACATAGATTCAGGAGCTCGAGCTGGAGTTCGACTTGTAAATAGATGGCGGCAAAATTCCAAACTTAATTAAACCGGCAATGTTAGAAGTTACTTTCCATAGGTTGCTCTCCCTCACTGCGTACGTAAATGCAATCGTCGTCACGGTACAGAGCCGCAACAAAGTCTTGAAATCGCGGTCAGTCCTAAACTGCACCAGTGTGACACGAAGAAGATCTAATCGAGATATATGGGATGTTTTGAAGGAAGGCAAACAACGGAAATTTAAAAGCGACTTTTTCCTTATTGGAGTGCCTAACTGGATTGTGTATTTGCCACATTTTGTCCGATCCAAATTTTGCGGCAGCTGTCTCAAACTAGCTTTTTAACCCGGCGCCGGGATCAGGCAAAGCAGGGTTCTAAATTCTACGAATACCCTATCGTTGTATTAAAGATACAAGGCTCGAGATACTTCTGATGTCCCGGCCATTCAGTTGTCTGCTCCAAGCTTGCGCAATCGGCGAGCTGCTGAGGCAAGACTACTGGTGTGACAACAAACTCGTCGCTCCCAAAGACTGGGATCAAAGTCCTTGGACCAAAACACCCAACCTCTGCTATGATCATCGAATGAGGCGGCAACGTCATCCCAAAATTCAATCAATATGAACAAAAAGAATAAGAGGAGGAAGGGATATAAAAGCTTGCGAAGCTTTAAGAGCGCCATCATACTTCCCTTACTTTAAGGATAGGATTCTGCGGAAGAAGCATATATTCTCCGGATGCAGGAGGGACTCCGTAAATAAACGCCATAACATCCCTGCAGGTGATCACGATAAAGGAGATGTGAAAGGCAAGGGGGCAAAGTCGTCCGCAAGTGGAAATCATCGACTTCTAAGAAATTAATAACCGACGTCAGAAGCTGACCTAGCCGTTAGAGTGATGCAGCTGGCGACATGCACTCCCAAAATCTAACTTTCTCTGCATTCTCTTCGAAGCGGAAGCGGACTCGTGTGCAAGAAAAGGAGCTGAAGCAAGAGTAGAAGATTCCATCTTGAGTCCGCAGCCCCCCTTTGAGCTTCGTATTATCGCAAATTGAGCAAAAGTCCAGAACACATAGTAGCAGTAAGTGGACGAATTTCGCCAAGTTTAGCGCCCGCAAAGCAATTCCTGTTCTAGCCGTTGATATAAGGAAGAGGTGCTCCATTACTTGGCAGAAGTAGTAGACGTCGCAAGATTCAATTATTTTCTTACCTTGTCTCGTCGATTTTATTTCTTGGACAGCCGTTACTCTAATGAGGCGCCTTTGCAACTCAAAGCATAGTGGCTCTAATTTTTACGTCGCGGGTTCAAAGCCAAGCTCACTAAAAGATACTTGGACGTTTTGTTTTAAGGGCGCATTTATAGCCACTTGCTTAAAGGCGGACGCTGTTGAGTTTAGTGGGGCTTAAACCGAGTAAGTCGGAGTGAGCCCACTTGAGCTCCATCTCTTTCGGCACAGAGCCAAGACTAAACACGTGTTGGGTACCGCATCTCGCATGCATGGGTTGTTGACGTTGTCCAGAGTACCGGAGCGGAGACGTAAGCGTCGGGATTGAGTATAGCCGCTCAACTGTAACTGCATACCCAGAAAATTGGTCATACGACATTGCGCACTAAAGGCTTAGAGCTGTTTAATTGAGTTTTATTTTCTTTTTGCTCAAACTCTTCATACAAACAGTTTATATTTAAGAAGCCTCTTTCAAATATTATAAATTTTTAATAGTTTAAAGCAACTAATGAAATTACCGAACATGGTTTGCCACATGTTGTTCCGGTCGAACACTTGGAATATAATAGAAAATGCGGGCAAATACAGGGCACATGGCAATAGCGGTTTTTATTGTAGTTCAAAATAATACAACTAACAAAACTACCTTTGACTTTTCAATACACTTGAAATGCTTAAGCACATTTCCTTTTTTGTTTGTTTTTGTATCGAAAAAAAAAACAAGTAACACTTCACGTTTCCCTCAATTGTGATGTAAATCGAACGATTGTTTACTACTCAACTAAGCAAACACTTGTTGGAGGTACGTATGTTGAATTCAAGAAAATCTTGATTAGCAGTCTACATTGAGTTTCCGTTTCCCTATATCGCTTAAACGCTTGAAATTGTGAAATTGTGAAATTGGCAAATACACTAATGTCCTTAGTAAAGCTACGCGCCAAACATCCTTTGCATACATTCCAATATACAAGTGTGACTTGGGATTTGTTATTTACCAAACGTTATGTCCGTTGGCATTCGCTTTCAGCACTTCTACTATGTATGTACACAGTAGGCATTTGAAGGAGTGAAAGTCCATTGTTATTTGCCGCTAGGTTGTTTTGAGTTGAACCCGAGGTCCCCGGACGTAACGGCGCCGCCTGAATCAATTGTAGAGCTGATTTTTTTCCCGCATGCAGGCAAAACAAATTTTCCTATGCTCACTTTTTACTTACTTACTTACATAGTTCTTGTTTTTGCCTGCACAACTTTTCCGGATTTCCCACACCCTCCCTTCCTCCGTCGCTTTCGAGCAAGTGAAGTGCGGCAAGTGTAAATAATACAAAGTAAATACAAGAATACAAGCAATAAGGATATGCAGACACAAAGGACACAACATACACATACACTGGAGAAGCAACTGTATTAACATTTTGCTTTTTTATACAAATAGACAAATATACATATGTACATATGTATGTAAGTACAAATATTCTCGTGTAGGCGCACGGCTATAGGTCGAACAAATGGTGCGCTTGTTGAGCAACACTTTAGTGTCTCTAAGTCTCTCGAACCTCTTGGCCATTGGCGGCTGGTTGTAACGCCTTGGGGGCTTCAAATAATAAATATTTGTTATGGCCATGCACAGTGGTGTGTAATATTGTCTGCATTTGAATTATTCAATGTCTTCAAGGTACAACAAATGCGGAAAGGGTATATTTGAAAATATTTATTATTGTTATGTGTGCATAGCTGTCGTCTTATGATGATTTCTTATTGTTTCCACAGCTCCACAAATACCCTAATGGGCATTTCATATACAAAAAAAAAATATATGTATGTATATATTTCTGCATGCGATAGCAGTGAGATAAGGTATGGATATTAATTCAACACTCTTACTAGAGAATAACTTTTTGGTCTACTTTTCTTACTTTAATAAGTCGCGGGGGCTTCAGTATATCTACATCCTATCTAGTTTTTACCCGCTACTTTGCTCGCCTGACCTTCGGCTTAACGTTATGAATTTAAGTGTAATAGAAAAGCAAATAAATAATTTCAGCAAAGATAAGAACTTTTAATAAATTTTTTAGTCGTGGTTTTTATTTTTTTTGTTATCTAACACAACTCGCCTTATTTCCCGATTATGGCTGGTTGATGAAATTTTTTTTGGCATACCATCCGGAATTAGTGAAATTTAACATCTAATTTTCTTGAAAAAGTTTTCTTAAGCATATTGCTTTTGAATCCAATACCGTATAATTTCTTTAACTTAACAATCTAATTTTATTTACTTTTGCAATCGTGTGTAAAAAAAATTATCAAAAATCACCCAGAATTTCAAGGCAATTGAAACTTACACTTTATTATAATAAAATTAAAGCTACTACAAAACTGTGCACGCAAAAAGATTTAAAAAAATGTTAATGATTTTTTTTTTATTTTTTTTTTATTTTTTTGAAAATTTTTTGAAAATTTTGATGAAAAAATTTTAAAAATTTGGAAAGAAAAAATTTTTAATGAAAAATTTTATAAATTTTGTTACAAAATTTTGAAAGTTTTAAACATTTTTTTAAGTATTTTCTTTAATTTCGAAAACGTGGCAACTCTTTTATGAACAACTATAAGAAAAGTTTGCGTAAATATAAGTACATATGTGTGTATACTTGATATATTATTGTTTGCATTTAATTGTTTTTAAATTTTTTAATTTAATATAGAAATAGTGAGCAATCCCTAACATTTTTTCGAGAATATATTCCTAAACCTCCGTCAGTTGAAACCAGTATTCTAATGCTACATTTACCTTATAAATTTAGTTAAATTTAACAATTCTACTTTGCGAATATATTTTTCTAAAAGAAGTTCCTTAAATGTTTTTCGTTTGATATCAGTAAAGTAAAAATATAGTTGCCATACAAATATAAATTGAAACTACGTTCTTTAGCAAGTGGCTACACTCTTCATAAATGTTGTCGAATAAATGCATTCGTTTCACAAGGAAAGTGATATAATTCAGTAAGCTTAGTAATTGAATTAAATTAATATTTTTAAACAGGTGGCAACACTCTTTGAACACAATTGCATGATTACAATTTTATGCATACTTGTTTTGAATACCATGCTGCTCCTTTAGTTCATTAATTTAATTTACCTTACTCTTCTAAGTAAGTGGACACCCAATCCAAAAGTATTTTCCTAATTAAAACTTTTTAAACTCTCCTTCGTTTGAGACCCATATGTCAATATTGGATTGGAGTTATTATTTTAAGTAAAAATATTTTGAAATTAGGTTCCCTTACAACTTCTAATTGTAGAATTGCATTTATTTTTTTAGTATAACTTAATTTGCATTTATACAGGTGGTATTTTATTTTATTACTTAGTTTAATGAAATTAATCTTTTAGGCAGGTGGCTACTTAAGATAAAGGCAGATTTTTTCTTCAGAAACCATTTTCTATGGCTCTACATGAGCAGAGGGCGGAATCGGGAAAGAATAATTTTGAAGCTCTTAAGGCAGTTGCAAAAAGTTTTAGGATGAACCAAATAATTTACAAGTCGTTGTGGAGTGTGGACGTATTTTCAAATTCATTTCATACTCATTAAACTGGTTGCACTCTAAGGAAGAAGTAAAAACTATATTAATATATATAATAATAAACAGCAGAACGAGAGTAGATAATAAATGAAAGCGTACGAGCATTCCGCCAGTACCAGCTCATAAAGAAAACAGCACTATGAGCCAGAGTCACGGTGCAGAGAAGAGAAGGTGACGACAAAAGCATTTCCGTTACCTTGTTTGAGGGATTGACGTGATTAAAGTCTTGTTAAAAAGTTTTTTTTTTCTATAATTTGAATGATTTTTACATTAAATTAAATACAGAATACATGTGAAGTATCGAGCTTTGTAATGTGGCAGTTCAAGCGAAAATAAACCCCCGAATTGCAGTTATCACCGTCCCTTTCCTTTTATTATTTCTCATCCCGGGAATACTGCGATGTTTACGCTATCGGCGTTGTCATAATCTGATATTCTATCATTCTTGAGCCAAAGAGATATTCTTACTCATCGACAAAGACATCAAGATGAACGTCGCCTCTCAGTACAAGAAGTACGCCCACAACAACTAAAGAGGGAGAACGCTTTACCGAAGATCACATGATACGAAACACTCTCATTTTAAGCTGAGAGCGTGAACAAACGTACCAGAAGATAACCTTTGACAGTTCTCAAAGATATGATGTTATTGTTGTAACAGCATAAAATATTCCTCACAAAGTTATAAGGAATGTTGCAGAAGTGGCAGTCCTTAGCCGGATATAGTTATGTAAATCCGGGTCGTTCCGCTATCGTAGAACCGACTGTCGTGGGCTCATCTAAGTACAATATGATCGATATACTTGCTATAAGCTTTATGAATGAGTACATTTTGCGGGTGTCTCTTAATTCAAATTGTGGCAAAAATGACTCATGAGAGGAACTTTTATTATAGAATGAGCAAATAGCTGAAACCAAGCTCTAGCGCTGCATATACGCCGCCAAGGAAATCAAAAATATTGCGATATATGCCAGGTCTGTAAGGAATCAAAATGCTATAAATGTAAACAGTAGGTGTATGGAGAACATTCGGTTTCAGTATATAAAGAATGCTTGCAATAAATGTCTAAAATATACACTATATAAATTTTAAAAAAGGAAATCAAATGTATACGGATTACATTAGGATCCAATGGACCTAAACGGTAGGTAATGTTAGTTTTGTTTTTGTTTTTTGGTAGACAAATGATAAAAATATTCTACGAGCGGCTATCAATCTACAAAACTAACCTAAAAATATCGCCTTTTGCGAGTTATGCACGAGCGGTGAAAACTGGCGTTCGAAAAATAAATGGATTTTATACGGCAAATTACTCTGTAAGGAACATATAAAGCATATGCGTTTAATTTGCTTCGAAAGTAACATATATAACGGTCTACGGCGCTTTTGCGGAAAATTAAGAGTACGATTTATAAATAAACAGATAAATAACGCAGAATTAGATTTTTAATTTCATAACACAGACTTGCATTGAAATAAATCCAGTGCCCCAAGCTTAATATAAGTATATTTCTTTTTTTTTTTTTGACTTTTGCTTTGAATTTTATGCAATTTTTCTTAATTTAAAACCAACAAAGAAAATATTGGTGTGATTGGTATGTTTGGCATCTAATGCGTTGGAAGTGATCGCTTTGTTTTGTGAAAGCTCTGTTAAAGGGAATTGGAGCCAACGTATTTGATGGCTGCCTCATCATTCTGCTGGAAAAGCGATTTGTTTAATTTTTGTTGTTTATATTAAAAATGAAATACAATTTTTGACAAATTATTATGTTTTTTTTCTATTTATGACAAAATCTCACAAACTTAACAATTTAACTCTCAATAATTGCAAGGATGAATATTTATATTTTAAACTCTGAGTTTATGCCAATCCCACTGCTGTGCAAACACATTTATCAATTTAACCGGCCAGCTCTGAGTTAAATAGCAAACCTGCTTTCTCACAAATGGGCCTTAGCAACATTCGGGGTTAGCAGTCGGGGTTCAACGGTTCCGAAACGACCCGGATTTATATTCGGCCAAGGAATGTCACTTCAGCCCCATAAGTTCATGGGGAATGTCTTGTGTTGGGACAACAACAACAGTTTTAGCGAATACTGATTTTTTGTTTAGATTGCTGTAATAAGAATTTTTGCTAAAGTTCTAAAGTACGATAATATTTTTTAATTTGAATGCATATAAAGTTCCAATAGCCGGCCAAAGCTAATGCAGTAGTTAAACTTGAAACTCACTCAACTCTTTATAGAAAGCAGTCATAGCTACGTTAATTTTAAGGTTTACCCGAGCACAAATATATTACAAATTTTTGCATATGCAATTATCTCAACTACATTTAGTGTGCGCTCTCCACTCGTGTGCTATATTTTGGCCAGTCAGTTGGCCAAATTCACTCGAAGTGTGGGTGGGGGCTTGAGGATGCCTACCAGTCAGCTGCCAGCCAGCCAGCCAGCCAGCCAGCCATCTACACATTTATGATTCATTATAATTTTATTCAAAGCCATTGAACACTTCCAAATCGTTTGTCGGTATTATTCACACACAAACACACGCACACATATATGTATGTGGATAACTTATTCATGAAATACATGTACTGAGATCTACATATACCTATAGTATGATATCGGTTAGGTGCGATAGAGCTGTGTGCAGTTAAAAGCTCTATGTTTTTGTGTGAATCTATGCTCTCTGTTGTGTTTGTGACCGTTTGTCATCACAATTAAATTGTATGTGCATTTACATAAATCGATTGAGACATTTCATAGCGTCCATTCAAAATGCACACACACACTCGCACACTCTGATTTCCAAATGCGTATACCGGCACATGTAACGCTCACAGTGCAGACTATATTCCCTACTGGCCTTCCTACAATCTTCTCTTCGCTAAATTTGCTAAATTTATTCATTGATTCATGTGTAGTTGGAAATTGGTAAATGTTTTGGAAAAGTGAAATCACCGCCAATACATTGGTAATATTTTATTGGAAATACAAAATTTATGACTTCTTCTGTGGAATTTTTTTTTTTTAGTTAAGCTTCACTACCCGAAACGCACATACATGCAGAGATGTGTACGTAAATATCTAGAAAATTTATAAACGGACTGCTTGTTTGTCAATTGATCGGAGATAGGGCAGGTGCTGATATGGAAAATACAAAAATCAAAAAAAAAAACACAAAAAAACACAAAAAAACATAATCGTTACCGAGGGGCAGCATCATAAAAATTCATGCACATACATACTATAAATTAATATATATTTAATATATACATGCATACATCTACATCTATGTACATCACATCTGTATGGTTGTGTATTTTGTGTTGTCGTGGAAATTCAATAAAAAGTGATTTATAAACGATTACCCATGCAAGCGGTGTGGAAATGGCACACATTGAATTTAATTGCTCAGCTGTAATTTAAGGGAATTGTGAGGTAATAAATAAAAGTTTTGTTACTCATACGACATGGTGTTCCCCCCAGACATTGATAGGCAGTAGAGAAGTAGTCATTTTGTTATTGTAGATAAAAGTGAATCATCCGTTGTGATGTATGCATTGAGGAATTTAGACACTGATTATGTTGAGCGTGTCTGTAAATGAAAATCTAAACAAAAAACAACGAAGTTGAAGTCTCAAACCTATTATTACTTTGCATTAGATGGAGAGGCCATTTACTAGGAAACAATAAAAAAAACGCCAGCAAATCTTCGGCTGGAAAAAGTCTTTTAAATATATGACATATTATTAAAGAATTATAAGTTGTTAAGCCTAAGTGCACCTAAGGGCCCGAGCCAGTCATAAAACTTTTGTGCCGGTTTTGCAAAGAGATAAAGAGCTAAATATAGGAGAGAGCTTTAAAACAAATCTTTTTTTAATTTTTTTAGTTTGAGCATTAGTAAAAAAGTAGCAGAATTAAGTAAAAAAAGTACCAGTAAATAGTAGTAGCATTAGGAAAAAAGTAGTAAAAATTAGTAAAAATAGTAGTAGCAATAGTAGAAACAGTAGTAGAAATTATTCAAAATAGTAAAAATAATTAATAGTAGAATTAGAAAAAATAGTAGCAGGTATTCATGGAGAATAAATAATAATAGTAGTAGTAATTAATAGTAGCATTTATAAAAAGTAGAAGAAATTAGCAAAAATAGTAGTACAAGTAAGTAAAACTAGTACTAGTATTTAATACTAGTAATTAATATTAGAATTGGGAAAAGGTAGTAAAAATTAGTGAAAATAGTAGTATCAATAATAGAAATAGTAGTAGAAATTATTCAAAATAGTAAAAATAATTAGTAACAAATAGTAAACGGTAGCAGGTATTCACAGGGCATTAGTAAAATAGTGGTAGCAATAAATAGTAGCATTAGTAGAAGAAATTAGCAAAAATAGTAGTAGAAGTAAGCATAACTAGTACTAGTAATTAAAACCAGTAGTAGTAGAAACGTAGTGAAAATTAGTAAAAAAAAATACTAGTAGAAAATATTAAAAATAATAGTTGTAAAAAGTAGAAGAATTTAAAAAAAAGTAGTTGAAATAAGTTAAAATAGTAGTAGAAATTAGTAAAAAAAAAGTATTAGCAATAAGTAGTAGATTTACTAAAAAATACTAGTAGGAATATGCAGCGATATTAGTCAAAATAGTAGCAGAAATTAGTAAAAAAATAGTAATAGGAATTAAAAATAGCATTACTAAAAATAATAGTAGAAAATAGTAAAAATGTTAGCAGTAAATATACTTACTAGGATTAGTAGAAAAAAGAGCAGAAATTTGTGAAAGATACTAGCAGAAATAAGTAGAAGTAATTATTGGTAGGATAAGTAAAAATAGTAGTAGAAAATAAAAAAAATAGTAGTCGTAAAAAGTAGTAGAATTATAAAAAAATAGTAGTCGAAATAAGTAAAAAAGTAGCAGAAATTAATTTAAAAAAAAGTAGTAGTATTAAGTAGTGTAAGTTAAGTGTTAGTTAAAATATTAGTAGAAATTAGTAAAATTAGGAGCAGTAATTATTAGTAGAATAAGTAAAACTAGTAGTAGAAAATAGTAAAAATAGTAGTAGTAAAAAGTAGTAGATTTATAAAAAATAGTTGCAGAAATAAGTAAAAATAGTAGTAGAAATTAATAAAAATACTAGCAGTAATGAGTAGAAGTGTTAAAATAGTAGTAGAAATTTGTAAAAATAGTAGTAGAAATTAGTAGAAAAATGCTAAGAGTAATAAGCATTTATAAAAATAGCAGTAGGAATTAGTAAAACAAGCATTAGTAAAAATGGTAGTAGTAATTCGTAGTCGTAGTGATAGTAGTAGTAATTAGTATTAGTAGTAGATATCAGTAGTAGTAGTAATAGTACAAGTTTTAGCAACCAACCATAATCGGCAATTATGAAGTAGGGTTCGAGATTTAGTTAGCTTAAAAAAAATTAGAAACTTCAAATTAATTGGAAGTTATTGCCTGTGGTGAACTATTTAGATACTTTTCTGTTACACTTGAATTCATAACATTAATCAGAATGTTATGCGAGTGAAGTCGCGGGTAAAAGCTAGTATTTGAATATACTCTATTACACGCATTAATACAGAGGCTGTGCTCCGACTAATTGACTAATGTTGCTTCACATTTGCGCTAGGTATTAATTATAGTGACAAAATAACACGACTTTGATAGAATTACATATTATCCGAATATAATCCATCAAATGTTCATCATACGCACTGTACAACTGCTAATGATATTAAAAGTCAAAAAAATTTTCCCAACTTTAATTAATATTTTATAGAATCATATAATTAAAGGATGTGCGCTGGCTTTATGTCACCATATGAAAACACCTGTGTATGAATGTTAGATATAGATAGAAATTATTGCATTTTGCAAGTCTAAATAGGCCATTTTGAAAACTGGCATTAATCAGCTTTAGTTATAATATAATTATTTTGCCAAAAAGCAGAATAATTTAGACGTGTTGTAAATAAATTGATGAGCTATAGCCATCATAAAAGTAAAAGTTCCAATCTATACACGCACATGCACACACACTTATACCTTTGTATCTATTAATCAGACAGTTTGTTTTCCGACCAATGAAGAGAATACAATCGAATGGCAACTGCAACTAATTGCATTATATTTATATGTCATGTGAGAGTTGCACTTTTATATGATATCTTTCCACAGGTGACAACACACAAGTTCCTTTTCCGGCTGCAAGTGAACACACACACACAGACACACACACCCACACACACGTATACAAATTATCATATATGTATATGTATGCACTTCCTTCTTGGCATACATTTGCTGACGTTTGCAGTTCGTATATTGAACTAAGTCAGCTTGTCAATAACAAATTGAATATTTCCCGTTAGTTACCGCTCAGCAAGCAACTGTCAGCACAAATTGACAGCAAGCGTGTAGGAGAAGGGCAGCAAAATAAAGTACAAAGTTCAAATACTCCTTGTCACAATGGAGTGGCGAGGCGTAATGTGAGCTATGGCGGCGGCAGCGGAAATTGAAGGTAGAAATGACATGAGCATGCGATGCGAGAAGATAGCCGAGAAGACATTCAGTTTGTTTGCTGATGCAAATATTCATGCAACGTTCTATGCATATACCTTAGTTGAGTTTCTAACGAAATGTCTACGCTGATGTGCATACAACAAGTTGATATGCAAACGGAGGGGACTAACAACAGTTCACTTACAAAAACAAAAAAAAAAAAAAATCCTGCACCCAAAAAGCGCAAGCCAGAAGTAAAACATCGTTAGAAAAACTAGTAGTAGTATTTCGTAGTAGGGTTAGTAAAAATAATAGTAGAAATTTGTAAAAAATAGTAGTAGTAATTATTAGTAGCATAAGCAAAAATAGTAGTAGAAATTAGTAACAATAGTAGCAGTAATTAGTAGTAGCCCTAGTAACAATAGTAGTAGAAAATTGTAAAAATAGTAGTCGTAATTAGTGGTAGCACTAGTAAAAATAGTAGTAGAAAATTGTAAACATATTAGTCGTAAGTTGTAAAAATAGTAGTAGAAAATTGGAAAACAGTAGTAGCATAAGTAAAAATAGTACTAGAAATTGGTAAGAATAGTAGCAGTAATTAGTAGTAGCACTAGTAAAAATAGTAGCAAAAATAGTACTATAAAATTTTAAAAATAATAGTAGAAAATTGTAAAAATAGTAGTCGTAATTAGTGGTAGCACTAGTAAAAATAGTAGTAGAAAATTTTAAAAATATTAGTCGTAATTAGTTGTAGCACTAGTAAAAATAGTAGTAAAAGTTGTAAAAATAGTAGTAGAAAATTGGAAAACAGTAGTAGCATAAGAAAAAATAGTACTAGAAATTGGTAAGAATAGTAGCAGTAATTAGTAGTAGCACTAGTAAAAATAGTAGCAAAAATAGTACTATAAAATTTTAAAAATAATAGTAGAAAATTGTAAAAATAGTAGTCGTAATTAGTGGTAGCACTAGTAAAAATAGTAGTAGAAAATTGTAAAAATATTAGTCGTAATTAGTGCTAGCACTAGTAAAAATAGTAGTAAAAGTTGTAAAAATAGTAGTAGAAAATTGGAAAACAGTAGTAGCATAAGTAAAAATAGTACTAGAAATTGGTAAGAATAGTAGCAGTAATTAGTAGTAGCACTAGTAAAAATAGAAGTAAAAATAGTAGAAAAAATTGTAAAAATAGTAGTAGAAAATTGGAAAACAGTTGTCGTAATTAGTAGTGGCACTAGTAAAAATAAAAGTAGAAAATTGTAAAAATAGTATTCGAAAATTTTAAAGATAGTAGTAGAAAGTTTTAAAACTAGCAGTCGTAATTAGTAGTAGCTCATTTAGGAATTTATTTAGTCAAAATTCGGAAAAATGCTCTAGAGCCTCTTTTGTGGACTCATTTAAAACTCGCAAAACGCACCAAGGGGTTTTCTTCTTATATTCCAGATTAGTACATAATATTCGCAATTATCTCAGGTATCTATCGCGGATCTTCGCCAGTTTGGACTTACCGCCTCTTATTTACCTTGTTGTGTCAAAAGTACGTCATATTTTCTGGAATTTTATTCGACGATTGTATGAAAGACATATGGTCGATTTTCAATTGTTATGTAAAATTTAAAATTTTCAATAGTTTAACGATAATTTTACTCATAACCATGCACACACTTTTGATAAACGACGCCTTCTAGCACTTCAACCAGATCGAAAAAAATGTTTGAACATCTCCTAACATTAGATAATCCCATAAACGAAGAAATACCGCATAATAAAACGGCCGACAACTTTTGAAAGCTTAGACATTTTGACTTGAAATTTCAGGAGTACATTGTAAATACATACTTCTTGGGCCTCGTCCTCTACTTAAAAATTCTCCATCTGCAATATTCGAAACCACTTGGAAATAACTAATAGGGACGTTGCAACTATTCTGTATGCAGGCATTCACTGTATATTTGTAGTGGCTTTAGTTACGTCGTCAAGTTTGGTTTGGCTACAACCCGGTTTGGGCGTTGTGCCAACTTCAGTGTAATTTTTCGTTCTCTGGTTGAAATATATTCCGCTAGTCTCAAGCAAATAGAGAGTATCCTCGCATAACGGCGAACCCGATTTCTTTTTTGCTCAACTTTTACGGCAAGGTTTGCTTTTGTTGTCTCCCCATACCTTGGACTGATTTTTGGCTTCCGGATCATACATATAGAACCAAGATTCATCCCTAGTAACGATTTTATTAAAATTGCTAGACCATCTATATTTATTTACAAAAAATAGAGCAAAATGCACACGAGCCTTTTTTTGGGATATCATTTAAAGTTCGCAGAAAAATTGCCAAACCAAGCTTGACAACGCATAAAACAAAATCTTTCCAATAAATATCAAATTCTCAACCTGTTGGAAACAGAAAATCAAAAATTAGCAATCCTTAGTATCAGCTTGGGCGAGGTTGTGATATGATTTCGCCCATTTGCAATACCAAACTACCTTGGGTTCAGGGCAATGTGTATACCAAGTTTCGTTTAGATAGCTTAATATTCACTCCGTTTCACGAACGGACAGATGGACTGACAGCTAGAAATGGGTTAATTCATTTTGCTCTTAATTCTCAGAACTTTTTATATATACCGGGCAGGTAGTTAAAGTGTTACCTCTGTAGAGAATCAACAAGCAAATTTCTATTTATGTTGTTGCTGTAGTTTTGCCTGTTTCATCCTCAATTTTTTTGCGTTTTCTCGTCTCCTTTTTAACCGATGGTTTCGAAATTTCGAAAGCGGCCTCATAAAACAATTGCAAGGGTTTTGGTATTTTTTTGTATTTATTTTAAAGATTTACAAATCGAACTTCTGTTAGCTCCTTCATATATGTATGCGTTACATACGCACATACATATATATAATATATATATATGATATTATGTAAGTAACTGCATGCACTCATTCAAAGTTCAAATACGAATATGTGGTGCATATGAATGGGTATTGCTTCATGCGTCGTTGCATGTGTATGTGTGTCTGTGTGTGTGTGTGCATTGTGTGTACGTAAACGAGCATTTGCTACAATTCAATTCAAAATTATATTCCAATTCGTATCCGCATTGGTTGGCGAACGATTGATGATGTGCTTCCGTTGGTTGCATATTAATTGTATCGCAGATGTCTTCGAATAGCATGTAGTAAATATATATGTACATATATGTGTATTGTAAGTGTGTTACTGTAACGCATAACATAATTAATTCGCATAAATACGAAAACATACATATATTAAACATGTTCATATATATATATATATATATATATAAATATGTGTGTGTGTGTGCGTGTGCGTGTTTATTTCTAGTCAGTCATGTGGTGTTAAGAGCCCCTGTGTATGTTGACACACTGCAGGAAAAATTAGTTAAGCAAATTAACTTACTATTAGATTTGTTTTGTAGTCGGGCGACTAAAGTGAAGTACAGTGAACGGAACTTAAGTGTGGCATGCGGGATTAAAGAATAAAAATAAATTGTAATTAATTGTGTGAAAGTATGAAGTCAGAACCTCAAAGATTTCATTTCATTTGAGGTACTACCAGTTTTTGGCCTATATAAGGCAAATTATTTTTCCCTTTCTTATTATATATTTTTTTTTTTGGTTTTTTTTAATTTTTTTTTATGATTTTTTTTTTTGATTTGCAATGGTTTTCTCATTGTTTCTCATTCCTCATAATAAGAGTAAGTAAAAATTAAAAAATATAATAATGCCTAAAACGATTTCTTTTACTTTTATTGGCTGTGACTTTTAGTTTTTTTTTCGATTTTCTATCGTTTCTTCCACTGTCTCTCTTGATTCTCAATAAGTGTACCTAAAAAATTAAAAATGTAATAATCCTATATTTTTACCCTAAGTAGGGCACGTTGATATTTTTATAGAAATACACAGAAAATATATGTTAAGCAAGATTTTACCCGCGGATTCGCTGACACGACATTCGGTTTAGAGTTATGCATTCGAACGTAACAGGAAATAGAGCAAATATTTTCACCAAAAGTTACAATATTCATTTATTGGTCAGGTCGAAACTGATCGGGGAGTGCCTGACTTCTCTGTCAGCCGCCTCTAAATACCTCTAAATACTTTCATGTCAGACTGATTTGGATGCCCGCCCTAGCGGCATTACAGAAAACTGCATGGCTAGTGAGCTCGCTCGACAAGGCACCCTGGAAGTTTTTAGTCCAAGCAGAGAGACGGTAGAAGCTCGCTCGACCGCCTATGGACTTCTATTGGTCTCTATGTCGACTCAGCGCTGGGCAAATACTACGAAATGCAGAATTGCAAGGACCCTCCGGCCAGTGGTGGACAATAGGCGTTCGATAGAGCTTCGGTCGCTAACAAAGTGGCAACTGTCGATCCAGAGTTCTCGGAGTTCTGACCGGATACTCTCCGAGAGGTGTTAATGAGGTTAGGCTGTCTGGACCATAAGGAGGTGGAATCATTCTTTCATATTCTACTCAGCTGTCCCGCCTTTGCGAGGTTGAGCTTCAGGTACCTAGGCTCTGACTTTATTAAAACCACGTGGCATCTAAAAATTGCAAAATGTTATTTCGGCAATCACTCGGCTAAAGAAAACAAATTTAGTATGGCATTCTTCACATACGATTTTTTGGTATTTCTTCTTTATTTCCTCTCTTTTAGCTGGGTATAATGATATCAAGGAAAACGAATAAAATCATCCAAAAATACGATTCTATAGTGAACAAGAAATTTTCTGCTTTCAAAACTACCTAAATCAGTTTGAAGGCGTCAGAAAATAATTGCTCGTATGGTGATTACTTCAAGAAAATTTACAAAAACATGGAAGCTCATTTCTAGCAACAGAAGTAATGAAAAATATTAAATAAAATATTTTTTGTGATTTTTCGTGAAACTTAATTTCAAACTAGAAATATCAATATTTTTTTTTGTGACAGAAACTTTATATTTACGAATGATACTAAGAGTATCAACGAATAACAATTTGAATATACAGTTTTATAAACTTATAAATAGGGTTTTTTTCTTATTTATTTGACTATAGATCAGCTCCTTGCAAGCATTCAGTAAAAAATACTTCAATATATGAGGGCTCGGCCGCCGTAACTGAGTATATAGCGTGTGCACGCTTTCGCCGGGTTCGAATCCTGGCCGGTGCAAATAACACCTTTCTAATAGCTGCCACTTTCTTGGAAGGCAATGGCAACCTCCCAGAATATTTCTACTATGATAAAACTTCTCACAAAAATCATTTGCCGTTCCGAGACGGTGTAAAACTGTAGGTCCTTCAATTCGTGGTGCGACCTCGACTCGGCCAAACATCGAGCTATGTATATGATGTAAGCGCCAAATTATTATATTACTATCAGTAAAAGTTCGACGCACGACGGGATCCAACCATTCTGCAGCGACGTGAGTAATGCATTACAAAGTTATCAAAACTGTTATATTTTTGTTATGCATAATTTCAGGCTGAATGCAATGGAGTTAACAGTTCGAGCGACATTTGGTAAGTAGCAGGATTCTTGGCTTTTATAAATATTTTAGATTATTATACAAACATTTGAGTGATTTCTTTCTTATTATAAATTACATCTATTTTTCTGTCTGAACTATTACAACATGTCACAGATTAATCAAGAAATTTTTCTAAGTTACAATCAATATTAATTTGAATATATAGTTCATATACTTGGTGCAACTTTTTGCATACAAATTCCTGCAAATGCAATAATACCTAACTATTTATGCACTGCGATTACCATTACCATTTCAGTTGCATTTATAAATTAACCGATTTTGCAATTTAACTTGAGTTTGCATCCTTTGGCGTTCTTGTAGTTGCAATATACTATTTCGAAGTTAAGCTTTTATGCATTAGACATTGAACGCTTAAGTATATTACATAGTTATGCACTTAGTCTATTGCAAATGTTATTACAGGATTTAATGAAAATTAATTGCGCTTTACTTATAAATGTGAGTTACATATCTATACATATATGTATAGCGTACGTATATAGTCAAGTTAATTATGAACTTGCGGCTTCTTTCAATTTCCATTCATATTTAAATGCATAGTTACTTGTGAAGATATTCGAAATTAGTTCATCCCAGTGCAATTGGCAAGAGTTCCAATAGTTGCTGATAGATTTACGAAATACATACTTAAAACCCGACATACATACTTAACTGCAATGCACCTACCCAAATTGAAAAGGAAATTTACTTAGGTGGTTGGAATAGTTTCACTATTTTAGATGAGTGCCAAATTCGATTATCTAGCAAGATATTAAATTTTGTTACATCTAGATTTTATTCTTACTGTCTACGGAAAAATAAGGCTCCCGCATTTGAGTTATCAGGCAACGATAGATGAAATCAAAAAAAAATATCGAGCTAAGCGTAATTTTTGGTCCCTGGTTTAAAATACAAAATTGCAGCCTACCTTTTTTTCTAAGCAATTTTTTTTTTCGTTTCGTGCTTTTACTATAAAAAAGGAAATCCTTTTGCTAAAAATTTGCAGAACGAAAAAAGCTAGCGTTGTCCCGGCAAATCTTTCAGCAATATGTTAATCTATATTTAACTGTTCTCTATTACTGCATTTTTAGCCACGTTCAAAAAAAGAGGCGGTTTCCAACCATTTCATTCTCGTGAAAGCTTTTGGAATGCAAAGTCGGTGCAGATAAATTTATGTGATTCAGATTGCATTAACGGAAAGTATTTTTTAGCTTTGGTTCACTCGATTCCGAGCTAGAAATATCGATGGCACCTAGCGGCTTTGAACCGGCATGTAGTAAATTATTTTAAATGTTTTTGGGGTGACAGACGGTAGACTAATATTTCTGACGTATACCGAAATTTTAAATCTTTCGGGTAATAGCTTTATTGAAATTTTTTTCTCGGTTTTCAAAATTGAATAATTGCACATTTCTCAGATAAGGATCAAAATTATGTTTTCAAAAGTGCGCTAATAAGTTAAATTATTCCAAATGTAAAGATTTTTATGATAATATATTTTAATTCGGCATAAGTATCAGTTCAGGACGCGTGTTAAAAAATCAATTTGCTTCAAAAATTTGCCACGTTACCATAAATTGAAAGGAAAAAGTTAACTGATAACAAACCAACGTTAAACAGATGCAGTACTAAAAAAAAATAGCCAATAAAAAGTGTTTTGCATTTCAACACAGATAATCCGGTAACATTTAACATGCTGTACATATAAATCTAAATGGCATTGAATAAATGGCTCAAGTTGAAAAAAAGTTGAAAAAATATTTTATTTATTTATTTTTGCTATAAATAGCAGTATCACGCGCACAGTCGCATATTTTATTGCTACTTAAGGCGAATGTTGCTCGAAATGCTGTGAATGGATGGAAGGATTTGCAGTTTCCGCCAAACTGGCCATTGGCTTTTGCGCTGCTTTTTTGTGAGTGAATGTGTGTGTGTGTGTGGGTGTGT
The DNA here is from genome assembly GCA_951828415.1 of Anomoia purmunda. Lineage (NCBI taxonomy): Eukaryota > Metazoa > Arthropoda > Insecta > Diptera > Tephritidae > Anomoia > Anomoia purmunda. The sequence continues at coordinate 8,797,911 of OX639994.1, forward strand.
GTAGACTCAGTTTGGTTCGCTTGGCTCTCAGTTGGAAAAATTTGAAACAATGTGGTGCAATTTCATCAATTTGTAATTTGAATAGGTCCTAAAATATATTTCTTTTGGGAGAGGGTTGCCACCTACTTAAAAGTCAAGTTTTTTTACACTATAAAATATGAGTAACAAACTGTTCGTTTCTTTGAGGAGAAGATTTATAGCCTGCTATTGTATGTATTTTGTAGAGCGTTGCCACCTGCTTGAAAAGTCGAATTTAGTTAATTTGTGCACGTGTTATGCATATAAGATATTAAAATGTGAAGAAGATTCCTACCTATGTATATTTTGCAGAGGGTTGCCACCTGTTTAATTGAATTACAAATAAGTTATATAAAATATTAGAAAGATGGATGTCAAACTGTTAGTCATGGCAATAAGGTTCATTACCCAACGTTGTGAGGTTTGCCACCTGTTTGAAAATACGAGTTTAATTAAGTTATACACAATTTAAATGTAATATGTGAATATGGCTACCAAACGATTTGTTTCGCTAGGAGAAAATTTGTAGACATATTTTGCAGAGGGTTGCCACCTTTTTTTAATTTTTATAACTAGGATATAAAATATTGAAACATGCATGCCAAACGTCTCGGCGTGGACAAAGTGCATACCTATATTTTGCAGAGGGTTACCGGGGGTTATTTGTGACAGAAACCGCATATCGAAAAATGGCGAGAATTGAATAAAATGGTGTGTGATACAAAACTAAAATTTGCATACCCTAAATCTTCAAATTCGTTTATGGTGAGGTAGAAGAATTTTACTGAATTTTTGCAAGACTTTCTTTCCTACCGGGGTGTTGGGTAGAGTGAGCATATTGCCGTGTGTATCTCCTGCCATTCGCCGGCTGTTCTCTTCTAATTGCTTCGGCAAATTAAATGGTGATATTTAAAAATTCATAACATAAACCGCATATAGAAATAATGGTTGCTGCGTTCACACACACACCACTACGCTTCTTTACTTTGTTCGCACTCTTTTTTGGTTTTTATTTACTGTATAGGAAAATAACTGCGGCTTGCTTTTGGGGAATTAATTTATTGCAAAAACGTGGGTAAATGTTGTGTGAGTTCTATTTGTATTTTGAAAAGTGTGAACAATACTTGAAGAAGCCATTTAAAGTGACAACAGAAGGCTCAGAGCTCGAGAGTAGGGTTAGTGGAGGCGTATATTCTGAGCACTTGGGAACCTGCATTAACATCGGGGCCACCATAGAGTTTTTCAGACAGAACTGATCACAATTGGCATGGACACCAAACTGGTCAAATGGATGTGATATACAAGGTTGATATCTGCAGTCGTAAACCTCCACTGTCGCCATGAAACACTGCACATCTCCCAACGAGATGTCAGAGTCCTTTCACCCAAAAGTGGTAAGGGCTCATTTCAACATAGACAGGTACTGTAGGGCTGATGAAATTGCACGACTCGACACTAAGCCTCGTGCTGAGCATATAAATGAAAAAGTTATACTTTTCAAAATTTGTAAGCCACTTGCTACTAGTGCCCCACAATGGAACCAGATCCCTTGTATAACTGTCAGACATTTGTGGCTGGTAGTAAGTGCCAAACGCTCACGATTGCGTGATTACTGTAGAAGTTTTCAAAACGAAGAACAGGAAGAATGATTTTGCCATTCTCTATTCAGATGAAAATTCTCTACTTTAGACAGACAATTCTTCGATACTTTGGAAGACCTGAGCTGTGTGGAAATCACGGGCCATTTAAAATCTTTGCCAAGTTCAAAATAGTTTGAGGAGAAATGGAAATTCCTGATCCCCATGCGGTATGAAATGGGCCTTGGACCTATGTGTGTCTCGAAGACAGCCGTTATAGCCTCGTGGGATATCAGAGATACTGGGCGTATCTTTCCTGAATCAATGTGGATATCTATCGTCTCAGTTTCTGACCATAGCAATGTATAGGTGACGAAAGCCAGAGTCCGTTTTAACGATCTGAGATGAAGATAATTCGTTTACAGTTCTTGCGAATGCCAGAGACAAAATAGAAAAGATTAACACTGTTCCACTTATGACAAGTCAATAACGGCAGCCTTGTTAAAAAAGTAAAGAAAAAATATTTTCAGACTAAAAGTAACGACCGCAACACTCGATGTCGGGGCTGCAATCTCCAGGATTGGCAAGTTCTCCACTACCTCTGCGAGTGTTCAGCACTGGTGACTCTTTTTTGGCCAGAGACCAGGAGATGTTATCTAACTGCACAAATTATAAACACGCTAGGTCCATTTACAAATCAAAGTGGTTTGCAGATTGAGAGTCGTGACTACAGAAAATAGCAGGTTTCAAAAAACCGGCCTATCAAAATGCAACTCCAAGCGGCGCTATAACCAACCAGCCAACTGGACATCACTTGATAATAATGACTTACCTGTTGAAGCTGTCGGGATGTGGAAGACGGGAGCCTAAAAATTAACTCCGCTGCTATTTATCAGAACTTACTGGCTTTTGAGCCATTTACTTAATATTATTTACCGCGGCAAATCATATTATGTAAGAGAAATTGAAAAGCTGCTGTTAGCTCAACCCAAACTAGCCTTACCTACATTCAACCGAAAGGTGAACAAAAATTTCGTCTGTGTAATAAACGAAAACAAATGAAGTATATACTTTTTCCGTCTCGTGCAAATTTAAAAATTTGTTTTTTCAAAAAATAAAAACGCAAGTTATATAAACAGAAAAGCAGATCATAGAAACATGAAACATACAAAAACGAAAACGCAAAGTTTGAAATGTAAAATTGTTCCTTGATTGCAATCATCTTATTGATGGAAACTCTTGCCATGCGGAAGTATGGCAAATGAACAAGCCAGTTAGTGGCATAAGAAATGAATGAATATACCAAAAGGAGAAACACAAATCTGAGGAAAAATGTTCACCAACATATCTACAAAGTAGATAAGGAAATCAATGAAAATATCTGAAAATAAAAATTAATTAAAATGTTTGGTTTATTTTCTTCCTGTCCACTTTATACTCTGCCACTTTTAGCTTTAATTAAATTGAAAGGTATCAATCGACAAACATAAACGATTGCTTTGGCGCTGCTATCGAGGTGCGATTTTCTTGCTACATTCGGTAGGTTTTTATACTTTCCTTTTTACTTCATTTCACATATTTTTGATAGCCTGAAAGAAAAGGAATGTATATATTTATGAAACTAGTTTGCCATATTTTGGTGTAGAATGCAAAATTAGCAAGCCATATTTAAAGGTGACACTTTAAACTATTTTATTGAAAAGCTCCAAGAACTTTGCATGTGGAAAAGAGGATGAAGAGATGCCTCCAAACTTTTTTCTCTCTCCCATGTACATCGATGGCTCCAAGATGGCGCAAGATGTTAGAGCCATGGTGTTTTCAGACTCCTCGGGAGAAAGGGAGTCATCCCATCTGCCTCAATTTGCCGGGTTTTTCCCAAACAAAATAGTTTGTCGTCGCCATTTAAAGAATAAAAATCTCTGTTATTTCCATGACACGAGCGCATCACCATCTTCTTAGATAGCTGAGCCACGCTGGGCTTGGCACCCTCCACATAAACACAGCTACCAATGGAAATACCGTGAGAGAGTCACTCCTATTTTGATTACAACCACGGCAAAATTTTCAAAAGGGGAAGGTCAGCACCAGCGCCATACAAGAGAAGCTATGGACGGCGCAAGGAATGAAAAGCATTCAACCTTGCGATGTCTACTACAGTTTCCACGTAAAGGAGCATAAATTCGTGATTGACGATTCTAAAGGCAAGAGGTCCTTGGCCACACACCTGTTTAATCAAGACTGAGGGCGAAACATCCGCTGATCAACTTCAGCAGGGCCAAATGCTTGATAGTATGTAGTACCAACTTCCATCATAAGACGACTTGTCAAGCTCTGATCCACTCAACTTGCACTACAGCTCTCTGACAGCAAATTGCACCAATTGATATCTTCGACCAATGGAATGATATTTATCGCTGGTTACGTACCGATGCTAATGGTATAGTGAGGAAGGCCGCACTTCTGCGGAAAGGAAAAATGGTGCCACGTTGCGATCTGGCAATGGACGGACGAAAGCCTACTGATTGGAATTTATATATAATATACTCTGCTTAAGGCCGACACAGTGTACCCTCGGCGGCCAAATTCGAGGCGACTGGTATGGTGAAGAATCAGACGGTGCAGACACCGATAGACCGATCATGAACCCACGGTTCATGAAAGTGTGAGGAAACCCCCGATACAGTTAAATCCACACACAAGAACTCGGCCTCCCGCAGAGCTCAACTTGGTGAATTTTGCGTCGGAACTTAGGTACAAATCCAGCTCTTTACAGGAGTTTAAGGAGTCTGTAGGCAACGTTTTTTCCTCGCCTAGTGGGCTTCAGAGCATTTGGAAAAGGACTAAAATTTTGGACAAAAAAGTCTTCAGAACCGAATAGCATTTCTAAATTATATTGCTATATTACGAAACATCTAAATGATTATTATGTATATGGTTGTTGTGGCCTCATGAGAAATGATAGTATCCAATATATTTGCTCAAAACTGAACGACATGGAAGAACACGGCACGTGGTTTTAGCAGGGCGATGCACCGCACCACAAAGCGAAGACAAGGATGGGAAATCTGCATGAAAGATTCGAGGGTATGTTTATCTCTAGAGGAGCGAACGCTGCCCATAAAGTTAAGATGACTCAAGCGATCGTTAAGATTCCGCCAGAGCTATGCGGCAGAGTTCCTGAAAACTGGACTACGCGGAGCTGTGGCACCGTGAAAAGTTGCGATGGACTTTGGAGTGATGTGGCACACGTGGAATACATGGATCTTTTAATTCCCTTTTTATTTTGTTAATACACAGCTTGTTATCTCCGATTTCAGCATCCAAGGGCTCTAAATGAAAATGTCTTTACATAACATTTTTATACTAAAATACTAAAATACTAGTATTTCGTATTTCCTTTCTGAAGAAAAAATTGTAGCCAATGCCAGATTTCATTTGAAATATCTATTCGTTAAATCGCACTGGGTCATTCAAGCTTTGAGGGTAAATCCGTTTTTTATTTTTTCACTTTTTCTGCACAACTTTTTTTTGGAAATATATCACATTTTCATCCACTCCTCTCTCCATTCTCTTGCCATGTGTTTAGAAAACTTTGCTACTACTGCTGCTGTTGCGGTTTCCGCCAACTGTTTGTTAGCCTTGTTAGTTATGATACGCTTTGAGAAATAACAAATAACAAACAGCAATAAGGATTAAAAAGCAGCAGTAACCATGGGGCAAAAACTTGCCGGTCGACAATAACGAAATGCCTGCCGACAACAAATAAAAAGTTAAAATAGAAATATACAAAATAACAAAACAAACGAAACCACCCAACATCCGCATAACAGCAAGCAAAAATGTCATGAACACAACAACAGAAAAAACAAAGACATTAAACGATCAAAACAAAAATAAAAATAAAAAAATAAAATTGCAACAAAAAAAAAACAACACGAACAAAACAAATAACTTAACGACTTCAAATGACAAAATGCGCCTAGAAAATTAAATCATTTGCCGTGACAATGACTTTTATGCCATTTTATTGTTGCTGCCACTCGCTGGGTTCGAGTGTGTTTGGTTGTTGGCACCAGTGGTGGTAGTGGTGTAATAAATGTTGTTGTTGTTGTTGTTGTTGTTTGCTGAGTCCTTGCCTGCGGTCAATGAGCACTACAACAACTTCCATTAAAACAGCTGGTGAATAATTCCACACCGCTCTCCACAATTAGCATCGCCATTGGGCCCCAACTGCCAATTGGCGATGTGAGTGGGCAAAATGCCAAACAACAAAAATTAAAACAAAATATGTTAGCTGCTCTCCCATTCATTTCACGAATTATCCCTCTAAGGGATTTTAAGCGGAAAAGAGTCTGCATAGAAAATTATTTAATTATGAATAAAAGGACTATGGCAAGACATTGAGTGCCGGAGTGGGGCGGCGTGTTTCGCGTAACTACAGCGCACTTGTGTCGTCTGCTCTTAAACGAATTACACACTTATCTTGGGAAGTGTAACCACCGGCAACGGGATTATTGTCATTCGGTGTACAAGCGTAGGACAAATGCGTATTTGAGGTTTGGCTGTTGGTTGTGTCTTTTTGCCTAGACGCCAAATATTTTAACAGGCGGACGGGGAGGCTGGAGAGAAGTATTTTAGTGCTGCGCAATTAAAGTTAACCAACTAGTGTGATTATAATCTTGATTTAAACCGTTCGTTTACTCTAAAATCGATATGTATTTTCCGACCTTGTGGGTAGATTTCCACCCAAATTTGGTTTGTTGGTGGTGCAGTGGCGAGTAAAATACTTCAGCTAGCACTAGCCGTTTTAATACCACGTACTTGCCATCACCCCGGATAGAAAAAATAATGAAAAGGGTATGAAAAAAGAAAAGAACCGTGGAACTTAGGAACCAAATCCAATTCCAGGTTTTCAAAATGGGGTTTTCTTAGAAACCTCATTCTAGTTCTGCGACGATCTGATCAGTTGCAGAGGAGATGTTTCACCGTTTCTTTAGCACCTGGTGAGCTACAGCTACGCCAATGACCGAAGAAAACAGCGATTAGTCTGGAGACGTCCATCTTATTCATTTGAATAAGATTAGAAGTCCTTATGGAATTAAATGAGGGTCACAGCCTCTTGCATACCCTATACGATTCTAAGTCCTTCCACTTACAGTTAGCCTTGACCATCCCCCTTTGGGATATGCGTCCCCTGATGAGACTTAGAGGCACGATAACCTTTACGGCCTCTGAGATATCTAGGGCTGAACCATTCCGAGTCAGCTCGCCGGTATTTTCGTTGGAGGGAATGTTACGGTGCGCCGGCAATTCAATCAAGATGACGCTGTGCCGACAAGCTAAATTCGCTACATACTCACTGCATCACTTTACCAGGCTTGATGACAACATTCTTGAGATCATAGCCCGAATCTTTGCGTGGTTATCTGCAAACATAGCGCCTCGCGTCGCTCGAACGCCAGAAGAGCTCTGCCAGCCTGCCGTATAGCAAAGACCTCTGACTGCAAAGCACTCGTATATTCAGAGAGACCCAGAGATGCCTCCATTTTAGAAGCCGTTGAATAGATCCCCGCACCTGCTCCACTAACCATTTCAATCAACTTTTTTTTTAACTTCCAGATCGCTAGCGGACTGCAGTATGCGTTCATGGCGAAACGCACGCACTTTCCATAACCTCATTTCCCTTAGCGTTAAGGCACTCTGGCAAGCAGACACGATAATGTAAAGCTCTATCGGAGGCATGGGACAAGACACATTCGAAATACTTCTAAGTACTTCACAGTAGAGGAAAGAGCAGGGCTTGGACCATTTCAAGCAGATGAAAGTAGTAATTTTCTTTATAGTGGTGAATTGAAGCAACTCAGTCTTTGTGGAGTGAATATTAAGCTCACACCTGCCCGACCATGAATTCAGCTCGGAGGGGCCTTCCCAATTCTGACTGAGCTGGTGGTGATGCTCAGCGTCATTTCACATAGTCGTATTAGTTTCCAGTGATACCAAATTTAGACATCGCGGCAACTTCTTCTCGTGCTGTCGAAAGATTGCGTTAAAGTCGACAAATATATGATGTGTGTCGGCCCTCTTCTTAGGGGTATTTTCCAAGATTTGACGTATCGTGAACATCTGGTCGATGGTAGACTTACCAGGATAAGGTTCAAATAGTTCGATGACGGTTGGCTTCAGTCTTTCGCACAATACGCTCGATAGGGGCTTGAATTGAATTGGTAGAAGACTGACCCCACCGTAGTTGGCGCTTTTGTGAGATGACACTTTAGATTGATTGAGCAAAGTAGACTTAAATTGCAATCAGTGGGCATCGACCATATTCTGCAAATGAGGCGATGCTTGCACCTTACCAGATTTTTGCCATCTTACTTGACAGTCAATGGCTTTGTTATTCCTTAGCTGCGTTTTTGATATACGAACTTCATTGAGATCCGGTGACGGGCTGTCAATAGCATCGTCAAGGATTTGGGGTTCGGGTTTTTCACCGGCAACGCTTGTGCAGTCCTCATTTAACAAGACAGATAGTTGCTCTCTTCTTCCCTCCACAATTTAAATTTGATTCGAAAATCAGTCACCAGATCGCTATTCCTATCCTTACAGGCCTTAAAACCTTCCATAAGTCGCCGCACCTTTAGGTAGAATTTTTGTGCACTTTTCCAAGCTCTTCCTTTTCCTTTTTTCTACCAATAATACGTCTTCTCGATTCTCTTTCCAAACACTGTTAGTATATTAGAGTAATAATGTTCAAACCGCAATACATGCAAAAAGATTTGCGGAAAAGATGTTTAATTTTTTTCAACATTATAATTTTGATAACCGCAGGTAAGAAAAAAATATAGAATGCAATAAGAAAAGCAGCGCTGAAAACGACATAACACGGCAATAATTAACGCCACAAGAAAGACAAATTTTTTGTAATTGTCTTCCAAGTTGGCAAAAGAAAAAAAATTTAAAAAATGCAGCAATAAAAGCACAGCACATAACAGAAGAAAAAATACAAGTAATACAAATTTCTAATGGCCAAACGAAGACGCGCGCTGAGGTTGAGGGAGGCTAAGGCGGCAACGGAGCATGTCAAGCTTGAAAAAAGCAGGGCGACAGCAAACGACGACCTTATCGCAGCACTTAATGTACGGTAATTAAGTTGATGGTTCCATATTTACATTATATACATAGGTATATACAGATATGTATTTTTTTTTTTTGTTACTTATTTTGCTTTGCACTTCTTTGTTTTCTATGTTTCTGTTTTTTTTTTTTTTGTTTTGTTAGAAACTTTCGCCAGCCATTTGGGTCAAAAGCGATGCTACTACGTACGCCCCTCTGTTTCGCCGGTAATGCGCTGAGCTAAGGGGAAATGTCTTTTCATCAGACTAGAACTATTGTTGGCGGGAATTTAGCGCGTCGCGCTACCTTTTTACTATACTCCAATTGCTTTCTTTGCTTCTCATTTAACAGTTCTTTTTTTTAACTGTTTTTTTTTTAATACTTACATTACAGATTTCTTTAAATTTTCTTTTATATAATTCCTATTTTTTCACGCACATTTGTCGAAAGTTATTAAGTTACATAAAACAGGGAATTACAAAACGCTTTTAATGGTGGTGGAGCGCCGGAGGTGGCGGGCGCGAAATGTGGCAGTGGTAAAAAACAGCATTCTGGAAATATGTAAATAATTTACTTGATGTAAGCGAAATGAAGAGGAAAAATGAGCATACCGGTGGGGAAATGGAAATGGCACAACAACAATAACAAAACAAACAGCACGAGTAGAAAAGAACAACAAATCGTACAAAAGATAACGCAGCAGCAGAGAGAGAAGGGCGGACGGACGAGCAGCGAGAGTTGGCTCAACAATGTCGGAACAAGCGAAAGTAGATTAGAGTCGTAATTTTTATTTCTAAAATATTTTTATTGCACAATTGAGTGCGTTGGGGTGGGGGGGGGGGGGGGTTGGTTGTTGCTTTGGTTAGGGGCAAATTGGGTTGTATGCACATTTCTACAAAATTATATCTTTCTTAAAATATTCGTTCAACACTTAGGTGGTTTGTATGTGGGGGTTTACGCACCCATATAAAATTTTAAAATACAATGCGACTGGTTGCAGTTGACAGGTGAGAATATCTTCATTGACGTACGAAGGCATTTATTTACTAACGTGAATATAAATATACAGCTGCGGTCAGCATATTAGTAGCGGCATGTAACGAGGTACTTTTTTTTTAATTCTACAGCTGTTTAGTCCCCCGTTGCGTTAGAGCATAAAACATTCCGATTACTGAAGGGCTATATAGGAGATTATTTTAGCATTTGAAATTGTTTTTTTTTTAAGTTATTTATAGCATCTCTCTTGCAAGAGACTAATAGCAATTTTTAAATTCTTAAAGCTAAAATACATGCAAGTTCTTTGCTTTCACTGCATCAAATAACAAAGTGTGCGAAGTAAATTTAAAATGCACTTTATAACAATGTCTTGTCAGTAGTTGACGCCTAACTATGCGAGCTGCATAAATAGGTGCTATATTCCTAGACTTTGGAGGAACGTGAGGGTTACGTTTATTCTTATTCCCAAGGCGGACAAGAGCTCTCATGTATCCCCAAGGGGCTCTAAGCCTACCAGCCTCTCTCCTTTTCTGATGAAGACCCTGAAGAGGCTGATTGATCTTCATATAAGGGCGGAGATACCGCGGGAGCGATTGTCGCGTGCCCAGCATGCTTTTTCGAAGGGCAGGTCTGTGGAAACATCCCTGCACACGGTTGTTAACGTCATTGAAGAGTCTCTTGAAGACAAAGGCTTTGCAGTTGGTGCCTTTCTGGATATTGAAGGTGCCTTTAATGACGTACAGCCATAGTCAACAGTTGGATCCCTGGTGGAGCGTGGGGTTGAACTGGGTCTTATAAGTTTCGTCAACCACCTTCTCTGTGACAGAACTGTTGTGGTGGAGTGGGGCAGAGCCTCCATTCAGCATAGGGTGAGTAGAGGCAATCCACAAGGAGGGGTTCTCTCACCACTCGTTTGGGTCGTAGTTATCAATGGCGTTCTGAAGGAGTTGGAAAGGGAAGGCATTATCAAAAGCTTTGCTAAAATCCATGTATATGCAGTCAATCTGGAATCCAGCAGGAAAAGATACACTTTTCCACCTTTAAATATAGGGTTAAGAGAGATAATTTCCCATGCCTCGATGAAGGTACCCGACGCAAGAGACTTATTAAATATAATAATAGTTTAAGAGGAAGAACTAGAGCGAGACAGTTCTTGAACTGATGAGCAAAAATCCCATCAGTATCCACTTTCGTAAACGGTTTCAAGTTGAGTATACCAGTGACAATGCAGAGTCCCAAAGCTAAAAGCAGTGACTGTATTTGAGTTAATATCAGAAATTACCAAGAATTACCATCTTCACAAACGTAATTGGCCATAAAAAAATTCAGCTAACTGCTTCGGCATCTCTGCAGGGCAACTAGCATCATAGCATCGAGCGACATAGTCGAAGGTTTGCTAGAGCCGCTTTTGGATTTGATGTTATACTTGAATCTACCCCCAGAATGTAATTTTTTATAATGAAACTGATCTAAATAATGAAAATCCTTTACATACTTCTGATAATTATACTAGGAAATCTGACTTCCTTACTTACTTACTTACTTACTTACTTACTTAATTCGCGCTATAACGTCTTAAGAAATTTTCGCAGACGTCATATCCTTTTCCACTTGGTCTTTCCAACGCAAAAGAAGTCGTCCTCTTCCTCTACCGCCACCAGTTGGTAACGCGTTGAATATTTTTTGTCCATTCGCACGACATGTTCCAGCCCACGAAGCCGCTGTATTTTAATTCGCTAGACTGTCTCTATGTCGCGGTCTATAAATCTTTCGGAGAATTTTTCTCTCGAACACTCCAAGAGCCTGCTCATCGGATGCTGATAGCGTCCATAAAACAGCCGGGCATCGTGAGGGACTTATAAAGTGTAGTTTTGGTTCGTCGAGAGGGATTTACTGCGCAGTGGCACTTATTGGCAAAGAGAGACTCTACGTTGGATTTCCATGCTGACATTGTTGTTTTCCAGATAAACAAAGTCCTTCACTTTTTCCAAATTGCAATTGTCAACAGTGATGCGGGAGCGTAGACGCAATTAAGATGACTGTTTATTTGATGACAGGAGGTACTCAGTTTTGCCCTCGTTCACCTTCAGACGCTTACGTCTCGCCAGTAACCTTTATCTTCTTAAAGATTTTGTTTCTAAGGTTCTTTAACTTCTTCAACTCCCGATTACACGATGGCAATTTAAATGGCTTATTATTCAAAATTTACACATTTTGCATGCATGAATCAAAGAACGCTGGTTTATAAGAATCAGAGCATTTAGAAGCGGGCTATTAGTTCACCTTCTATTTGTGTCGTTAGTTTTCTGCGCTTTATTGAGATCACACAACGGTTAACTTTAATTTTAAAGGAAGATAAGAAAGGAGTTGGATCACAATGTGTCAACGGCGTAAGTAGATCTCGTCGCAGCAACGGTGGAGCAGGAATTACCTCAACCTCACGTAACCATAGGTTAACCTACCCATTGGCTGCTCTCATAAAAAGCTTACTCGGTAGCTACAGGACCAATTGTATAAATTTAATTGGCAGCGAATATTATATAAATAAATAAATTATACAGCGTTTCTAATTAGTTGTTCACAGCCGTACAGAAGAATATCTTAGCCCGTCAGAACCAACCCTTATCACATTGTGCGGCCATTAAACAGAAGAGTTATGGCAGCTGACGCGTTCGCTAAGCTATTTGCTGAGGTTTTTTTTTTATTACCCGCGGTTTAAATTTTTTTTGTTGTTTTTGATTTCGTTTTTTTTTTTTTTATTTTGTGAGATTATTACCATTGTGTTTCCCCATGGAATACTTCATTATCCGCTGACTTTTTTATATTACTTATTTATCGCCATTTAGTCAAAAATAACTCAATCTAATGTACTTTTACAAAAAAAAAAGAAAAAGAAACTCAACAACATACAAAAAGTTTTAATCACCAATTTTTCGTTATGCATAATTTTTTCATGCCATCACTTTGAAGGCGTTGAGCGGCAACATCTTTATGGGGCAACATTAAAAGTTTATAACTGCCTTTCAGTATGCATTTTAATTAAGCACTCCTTATTAAGTAGAAACCATTAAATTGGAATGTTGTAAAAAGTATTACAAAAAAATAAAAAAGAAGCTGCTACTGAATATGGGTGTTAGGTATGTATGTATAGTTGTTATGTAACTTCATTGAGATGCAGTTTCTGTTTTTTATTATTTATATGAATATCTGGGAAACATAAAATATGTTTAGATAAGTAATTTCTAAATGCTGTACATATGTAAAAATATATTTTGCTTCGCAAAGATGAAAGGTTTTGTAAAACTGAATGCTGGTAGGATTTCACTTTGCAAAAAATGTTACGTAAGATTTTACAAAAAAAAAAAACATTTGCTGATTTAAAAATTACAGTGAAAAAAAAATAGATTGGTTGAAAACACCGATTCAAACAAGTCAATTAGCGGCGGAACCGTCATAGTTGATTGGAGTTAGGTTGTGAAAAGAAAATGAAAAAAATAGAAGTTCTCATTCTCTCGCACAGCGATAACATAACTTCTACCGCATTAGCTTTTGTGGTTTTTCCAGAGTTTCCAAGTAAAAATTAGTTTCGAAGTCTTATTACTGTTATTGATATAAATAAAAGAGACAAAAATAAAATAAAGCTAATGTAAAATGCGCAATGCCGAGATTTAATGTTTTTTTTCTACTTATCGAGCTGCTATTTCAACAAAACAATGCAACATTTGTTCGAAATGAGTTATGAAAATTAAAATGCTTCAAATGCTTCGATGGTGGTTGGTGATTGGTTGCACTTTGGAGTAAATAACGCCAATTATCACTAAGAGCGGCGTTTTGATACTACGTGCTCGCCGTCGAACCAGAAAGAACAGAGAATGAAAAAGAGAGGGAAAAGAAAATGAGAAGATCCCCCTGCATTGCCTTAAATCCAGCCTGTGGAGTTTGAGAACCTATGCAAATCATTTGAATCCACGTTACCCAACTCTTCCAGCATTCTGAAAAGGGGGTGGCCTAGAAATCTCGTTCTAGTTCTACGAAGACCTGAAAAGCTGCAGTGGAGATATTCCACTGTTTCTTCCACAACTGGTGAGCTACAGCTGCGGTGGCAGACCTTGCGCTCCAATCAAATTCGGACAGCATGAGTGCCGAGTGCCCAGTGGCCGTTGAAAACAGAGGTTCACCTGGAGACGTCCATCCGAATCATTTTAATTAGAGTGCAAGACCTTTTGGCATTTGAAAGCGAGCCACTCTTCCACTTGCTGTTGGCCTTGTTTAACCAGTGCTTGGAGGTCCGTCCCCCAATGAGACTCAGATGCATGAGAATCTTTACAGCATCTGAGATATCGAGGGCGAAACCGTTACAAGCCAGCTCGTCAGTCTTTTCGTTGGCATTAATGTTACGTTTGCCCACCAGCCATATCAGGATGACGCAGTGCCGACGGGCTTCGATACTCACAAATATCATCGATGATTAGTATCACATATTCGATAAAGTTAAATATCGAGAGAAAATTGGTCAATATCGATTTGGATGCCAAAAAAAAACATCTACGCTGTGAATAAAAATGGAATCGCATCACTACTGATTACTAATACTATCACTACGACTATATTGCTACTACTATTTATTACTGCTACTATTTGTACTAATGCCTCTACTAATTAATACTACTATTACAATCTTTACTAATTTCTACCACTATATTTACTAATGATAATTTTAATTACTACTACTATTTCTACTACGATCTTTACTAATGCTACTAATAATTACTACTACTATTTTTAATAATATTTTTACTACTATTTTTACTCATTTCTACAACTCTTTTGATTAATTAGAAATACTATCTTTCTGCTACTATTTTGACTATTTTCTACTAATTTTTTTATTACTTACTACTACTACTTTTACAAATTTCACTACTAGAAATCAACATCTAATAGCACTCCGTCTCAGTCAATTCCACCTAGAAGGATATTCAACATTAAAAAGTCAGAGGAAGAAAACTGAATGCACTTATTTTTTCAAGCTTAGGGATAACGAAAAAGTAGAATTCTGCTTTAAGATCTTATAGTGGCAAGTGGAGTCATGTGGTAGGCAAAACTTGAGAGAAACATTCGCAGACAGCAATTTTGATGTCACTGGTAAGAAAAACAAAACCAAAAATTGCACCAAGATCGTTTACACAGTTGTTAGTTTTGTACTAATCCACTACATACCTCAGACATTACTTACCAATAACAATAGATAACAATCGATTTATATGTTCGAATGTCTTCTACATATGGGTTATTCCACATCAGATTTACAGTCGATATGGCAAATTTCGAAGAGATATTTTTTGTATGCTCTTTATCAAAGTAAATTGACGACTTTTTTTTACTACGCCTAACCAAACATTTTTTTTTGGCGGAATTATGATTTTTTAAATTTTTGATGAACTGCCTTTTTGTAAATGACAGTGTCGTTTTACATTTCCAATAACTCGAGAATCGTACATTGGAGAAAAAAATATTTTTAAAATTAAAATTGTGCTTCTCATTACATATATGTAAAAATTTGTTTAAATAATTTTTTACCACAAAAAGTATTTATATTTTACAAGTATTAATAACAAATTAATTTTTCTCAAATTTGGGAAATTTTCATTTGTCATTTTTTCATCTCAATGAATTCTCCTAAGCCCTCCATAAAACATACTGAAATGTTATGATGAAATCAGCAGTAGATTTTGAGTTATAGAATTTATAAGAACCTCATGCACGGCCTACGTGCTCAATCCCATAGGGTATGCGCCGACCAACGAGCGTTAATAGTTAAATGAATTGACGCTGACAAATGAATTTATTATTAAAACGTACCAAATTTAAATTCTTTTAGTGGTAAAAAATTGTTTAAACAAATTTTTAGAATACCCATAATTTTTTTTTAATGAGATTTTTTTCTGCAATAATTTAGCATTGCAAAGAAGAATAAAACAGCTAATTTTTATTTTAAGGAGGTATTTTTTACGATATACGGTTCTCGAGTTATTGGAGCTGTAAAACGAAACTGTAATTGAAGAAAATTTCACACAAAATTTAAAAAAAAATTATAATTCCGCCAAAAAAAATTTTTTGGGCGAAATAAAAAAGTACATGTCAATTTATTTTTGATAAAAAGCATTAAAAAACATCTCATCGAAATAAATCTCGATTCTAAATCTGCAACGATATTAAACATATGTAATTAAATATATCGATGTATACATAAAACATGTTTCGTGCTCTCAAAACCTCCAAAAAAAAGCATGTAAAAATTACAAAACCATAACTGAATTCGTGCAGTATTTTTTAATTTGTTTTAAATTCTTGTAAAAGTTTGGCTATGTTTTGAGTTTTTAGCAACGGAAGTCCCGAGGTGCTCTTCGTAAAACTTCATAAAAAAACCAACAAACTTTTCTATGAAACAAAAAAAAAAACAACCCACACAAATATTAATAATAACATGGCAAAGGGAAATCATAAAAATAAACAAAAATGTAGTAGAAAAACAAAGCTACAGAGGTACATGTGTACATAAGTTTTTACAACAACTACAAGTGCATGTAATAACAGAAAACAGGAAGCGTAGGAGGACCATGTGTATTGGAGCAAAAGAGTAAAAACTTAAAAAAAAAAATAAGAACAAAAAAAAATTACAAGCACTTTCATTTAACTATGGAAACCAACATTTGTATGTATATTTTTATGGATATTGAGATGAAAAATCATAATAACATTAGTGGCAGTAAACGCAGCAATAAAGCAAAATCGTAAAGCAAATATTTATGTTTGTTGTAATATTGTATTTTGTGTAATTCTATGTTCAGCAAGAGTAGTTTGTTTTTCTGCACATCACTGGCAGATTGGCTACTGGCTGCTGGTTGTTGTTTGTATTCATTTCCTTCGCATCTGCCCCATCTACTACCATACATACTTCCACCTGCATTAACGCGATGGCAAGGTAAACATGGATACAAAGTTAAAAATAGCATATAAATTTCCATGCTAACCCATATGAGTTTGTACGTATGTATGTGTGTATGTATGAATTTATGTATAGAGCCACAAACTAATGATGTGAAACACTTCAACTTTTCTTTCAGTCATACTTACTCTGGTACTGTGCAATTTTATTATAATTCCATTGCAATCGATTTGTATGCTGCAAAGCAATAACAACGCACACAATATATATGTATATATATATATACGCACTCGTTCTTAGATCTATAGTGGCATAAAACAGATAGAAATGCCCAGTGGGAAAATGGGTAACCCATTACTTTTTTCTACCATGAAAAATATTTACTTAAACTTACTCCTTAATTGGCGCTATAGCCGCTTAAGTGATTACCGCCGCGTTCAACAAATTGCGCCTTCTTCCTGACCACTGGCGCCAATTGGAAATTTTAAGTGACGTAAAGTCCTTTTCCTCTTGGTCCTTCCGTAGCAGAGGTGCTGCCCTCTTCCTCAGGCTCCACAAGCTGGTATCGCACTAAATAATTTCAGGGCTGGCGCATTTTCTTCCATACGTCTGCGGTATTCGCCAACGAAAAAGACGTAGAGGTCCATAGATCTATCGGATCCAAGGGCTGCCTCATCCGATGCTGACAGTGCCCATGCTACAGCGCCAGACAATAGCACGGGCATGATGACAGACTTGTAGAGTGTGATTTTAGTTCGTCGAGAGAGGACTTTACTGCGCAATTGCCTATTCAGTCCAAAGTAGCACTTGTTGGGAAGAGAGATTCTACATTGGATTTTCAGGCTGACGTTATTGTAGGTGGTAATGCTGGTTCCCAGATTCACTTTTTCGAAATTGTAATTATCAACAGTGATGCGGGCGCCGAGACGCTAATGCGCTGACTGTTTATTGGATGACAGGCTGTACTTAGTTTTGCCCTCGTTCACCGCCAGAAATGTATGGGGTTTTGCTTCTTTAACCAGGGGTAAAGGCGCGGTTGTTGAGGCCGATAATATCGATATAATCAGCAGAACCAGTAGTTGCACGCTCTTTAAGAATATGGTATCTGAGTGCTTTGATTTTGCCGCTCGAATTATCTTTTCTAACAGAATTTAGAGAAGTCGCACCATAGGAAATCACCGTACCTGAAACCTCGTTTGGTATCAAAGCGCTGCGAGAGATCCTTCCTAATTCAAACGGAGCCAGTAGTGTTGCTTGACGTCATTTTACATAGTCTTGCGTGTTTCGTTGGGAAACCAAATTCAGGCATTACGGAAAATAGGCAGCTTCTTCTCGTACTATCGAAAGCGAATTTGATGTCGACAAAAAGATGGTGAGTGCCTACTATTTTTTTTTTTCTGGTCTTTTCCAAGATTTCGCGTATCGTGAATATTTGGTCGACAGTAGCTTTGCCAGGTCCAAAGGCACACTGATAATGAAATGAGCTGGTGCATGCACTTTACCAGCCCTTCACCGCCTCACTTGAATAGCTCTCCTTGCAGTCTGTTAGCACCAGCGGCCTTTTTTGTTTTTTTTAGCCGCGGTATTGCTGTTCGATTTACGGCCAGGCCGGATAAGGTACTTCTACTCCGTCTT
This sequence comes from Anomoia purmunda, assembly GCA_951828415.1. Lineage (NCBI taxonomy): Eukaryota > Metazoa > Arthropoda > Insecta > Diptera > Tephritidae > Anomoia > Anomoia purmunda. The sequence continues at coordinate 8,816,199 of OX639994.1, forward strand.
CATTGATTGAAGGTTCGGGCTCATTATTTTCGATGTTTCCGCTCCACTACCTTTAAGCAGCATGAAGAAGTGCTCCCCCCAGAATTTGAATGTACTCTGAACGTCGGTCATCATAATTTTGTAACCTTAAGTAAAATTCATATGATTTATATGAAATACTTATTATATTATAATTATTTATTTTGAATACATTATGTAAAGACACAGGTTTTCTAATATCTAAGGGAATGTATGACTTTCCAAGGACATGCACTGTATTAAAATTCATCCACGCTGTAATGTGCAGACTATGGGGCTGATTCATGAATTTTTGCACTACTACACATTACCTTTCTGCCACTGGGTAAATAGGAATGTGTGGTAAGTGGAAAATATGTAATGTGCATACATTTTTCTTTACGTACATTTCCATCTACACTTTTGACGAGTTCATATAATTATTATTTTTTTTTTCTTTCTTTCTTTTTCATCTGCCTTTAAGAGCTCGCTCCTCACCATGCTACACTAACTTACAAGAGTTCCCTTTCTTATTATTACCATTTATTGGATATAGAGGTGTGTATGTATGTACTAAGTACAAATGTATGTGTTTGTTTTTATATCCCTGGTGTTACTTACTTATTTTTGCGTTCGATGATAGACTTCCATGGTAACAAAGTAGGCGCATAACTTGTTTACAAATTTTCTCTTGCATATTTCTTCTTTTTTTATGAAAGTAATTTTTGTTTTTTTTTTCTTGCATTATGCTTATTACCATATTATATTTCACGCAGGGTTTCTCGAATACGAGTATAACAAAACATTCCAGAATAATTGAATATAGAAAAATAAGTGAATAACTTAGCGCACAGTGCCATGAAATTAGTTGGTTCAAATGAATATTTTGGGAAGTAGGAGAATTCATATAATACATACATATATAAAGTATGTGCCTACTTTCATGCTAAATCAACCAAAGGCATTTTTTAAATAAATTTTAATTTGATTGAGGTACATATTAAAAGTTCAATACAATGCCGTGTAAAAAATACTGAAAAATAATTTCAAGCGTCCCTTGGATATTAAATATGTGCCTTTTGAATTTGACAAAATGTTGTGTTGTAAATAATTCATACAATTAAATAATAAATTAATTGCTAAACAAATTAAACGTTCTTGATGAGTTTTTGAAAATAAAGTGAACAGATGTTTTTAGCTCTTGAATCAGAAGGCGATGCCGACGATGAATATGACGATTCTGAAATTAATAATTTATAATATGAAAAGAAGCTTAATTGTGTCGAATTATCTGAGGAAGAAACTGCAATGATGAATAATTCAATACTCAGTGACAAATATTATAACTTTAGATTAAAAAAATACAAAAAAACGAAAACAAAAATCAAACTAGGACCCTCTCGTGGCACATTCTAAGTGCCTAAATAAATGCAGCAAATTATAAATGTAACCTGTTCAAAAACTTTTTTTCCCACCAAGTTTTATTTTATGATTTCGCCGCCAACTGAATCCGCAGTTTTTAATTTTTGAAATTTGATTTTAGACTCGCTGTACACGGTCCAAGTTTTACGAAAATTTATTGACCTGTTATATTTCACGTTCGCCATATCTAACTCGCCACTTGGAATTTCTTAAATTTGATTTTAGATCCGCACTCACCGACCACAAAAATAAAGGGTAGCGTAGTTAAAAGTTGAAAATTTTTCGTATCCTAGAAGCTATAAGTTTTGATCAAATCTTAGGCTTCTGTCTTCATGCGCAGTAGTGGGAATGTATCATTTTTAATTTGGATGAAATTGGTTTGTTAAAGTTTTTTCATTAAGAAAAAAAATCGTAGGAAAAAAATTTAAAAATTTACTTACAGGAATTATGCAAAAAGTTTCAAACCTTCACTATGTTCCATTTTACCACGTTTATTTATTTAATATCATAAGAACTATTAGAGATTTTAAAAATTGGATGAATCTTAAAGGGCTTAAAAAAATATATTTGAAAAAATGTTTTGAATAAAAAATGAGTACTTTTTCAAACTTTTAGAATCGCGTGAAACTAAAACTACAATTTTTTAAGGTCTCAATTTTTTTTATAAAACGCTTCTGTTAATTCTTAAAAGATTTTAAAATTTTCAAAAAGTTTTTTTTTGTTTTTCTAACAAATGAATCTTTGATCTTTAAAAAAAATTATATAATTTTAAGACGAAAAAAACTTTTTTTCCTAAATTTCAAAACGCATCTGACAAAAAAACATCTCCTTTAAAAATTTCACGATCTTTTAAAACATTCAACGTGTAATGATTTACTGAGTTATGCATCTTTTTTTAATATCACGGAAACTAGTATAGCTTTTAAAAATATATTGGATTCATTTAAAAAATTATATATCAAAAATGTTGAAAAATCTTATGTCTTAAATTTTTTCAAAAGATGAGTTTTTGAACTATTTAAAAAATGTATTTCTTTCGAAATGTTTTTAAAAAAATTTCATTGATAATCAAGTTTAAATTTTTGAGAAATAAGTACCAAATTTAAAGCGCAAAAAAAACTTTATTTTCCAAAATTTAAAAACTCATCCGACGAAAAAAGCTCCTTCTGAAACTTATAGGGCTTTCTAAAATATAGGAAAGCAAGTTATAAATAAAATTTTCAAACATTTATTTAACAAACAATTAGTTTATTTTTTTAAAATAATTTTCGAGGCATTAAAAACCCTAGTTTGATAAATTAAAAAAAGTGAAATATAGAATTTGTTTGCTTAACTTTTGAAAATTATTTTTTTTTTTTGCTTTTATTTCAGGATACGATTTTTTAGGAACGGATTGCAACCAAATTTGGACGGTACATTTCCTAGGCGCATGTCACCTATAGGTGGCGCATAAGTCGAGATATTCAGGAAAACAGTATTTTTAACCCGATTTTGAAACTAGAAATGTATACTTCTGGTGCGACGAAAAATGGATTAGCTAGGTGGCGCAGGAGTCGAATTATGCAATATACTCTTATTCCATATGTGTGTGATTCCATATTAGACTTGCTGTCCTTTTCTAAAAAACAAATTTACGTATTTTTTATTTCGCTCAAACAATTTGTTTTTGCCGGAATTATGATTTTTTCAATTTTTTCAGTGGCAATGCCATTTTTAAACTCTAATAACTCAAGAACCTCGTAAGTGAAAGTTATATTTTTTTTTTTACTTTGTAATATTATAATATAAAAATTTGTTTAAAAAAATTTTTACCACCAAAAGTACTGATAACAAATTGATTTTTCTCAAATTTGGGAACTGTTTCTTTGTTGCAACTTGGGTAAAACACCGATGAACGGATTTCAACCAAACTCTTAGATCTGTCCACGAGGTGTAGTGTTGGGAAGTGAAAAAACTGCGCTATTGTGAATGAGCCGGAAGAAAATACATGGAAAATATCAATTCAACGCCTACTCTGCTTGTATTTGCATGAATTTTTAAATATGTAATCAAATAAACAAAAAATTTGGCATCCCAACTATTTTCCGTTCTTAAATAGCTATATACAAATCGATTGTTTAATGAAAGATGCTAACAGGGTTGCTTTTGCAACAAAAGGACATTGTATGCGATATTTTTTAATATCGATAGTAAAGAAGAATGTACACTATCACCATCGAAGCCATCGAATGTGCAAACTAGCGATAGTTTTCCAACACTTATGCCCGTACACATCTCCTTAACAGACTTCTTTCTATCTAGGCTATAACAGGACATGAACCTCGATACATGGGATCGCTAGGCAAGCATTCAACGGCTGTGCCACGCTACTAATTTTTTTTTTCTTAAAACATTAATCATTCACTACTTTCACAACTCTTTACCAGTCGCGCTAGCAATCATTTTTCACCTTTGTAAATTTTCGTTATGCTGTAATTTTGTAAAACTCCTTTTCTTGAATTCTTAGGGAATACAAAAAGGTCATACAGCTGCACATCGTCTCGTATATTTTTTCCCCCCTCTTATAAGCCGAAACAAAATAAATGACATTGAAGTTGTAAACATATGTATTGTCTCAATTTTGGTGGCGCTGTTTAAATAGATGATCGCTAGTTTACTCCTAGCCCGTTATATAAATTTATCACACACACCCACTTATTTTACTTGTCTCTGTCTCTACTCGTGTGCTATCTATGCGCTGACATCTGTAAACCTACATACATGCGTACATATAAATTTGATATAACCAAAAATTCAGCAAGCGTAATCGTTTTGGGACACACATTTATGAAACCTCAAGGTTGGCCAATTAGGTGGTAAGCAACTGTGACTACGAACATTCTACTTTTGCATTCCTAATATCCTTTTTGATATCAAGTGACAGTCATAGAGTATATTTACTAAAATATTATATGTACATATAAATAATGGTGTGTTGTTGTTTTGCAATACTTACTTGCTTACTTACTTACTCACTTACCTGGCTTATATTTTTGTACGACCTTTTTCTGTTGGTCTTTTGCTGATACTCTCTGACCCTCAGGTGCTAAGTGGCGGTTCTTAAGTGTTCCCAAGTTGTGTAACCATCATCTGGACACCTGTACCGGCTTTCCGTTTAACTTCATACAAATGCTTTGTGACAGTGAAATCTCTTGCCTGTCAGACTCAAATAAACTCATATGTATTTATATGTATTATAGAAAGTACACCATTTACTTCCACAAGAAACCGCATACAGAAATATGGATATATGTTTTATGTAATTGTTTATTGCGAACTCACTTATGTATATATCTAAATATGTACATATATAGATACCAATGTACATTAGGTTGTATCACGTCATATTAAATAAAGTAGCGAATAATAAAAATATACGGAAATAAAAAATACGGATTTTCTATTCTAGCGCCATGCGGCGAAACTTCTGCTCGCACCCCCAATATCTTATATTTTTCATAAAAATATTTGTCGCCGCACGCCCAATATAAGTTTTCAATTTCATCAAAATCGGAACATATATACAGACTTTGTTTGTTTTGCATTTATTTTTCATAAAACTATTTTTTATGTTACCAGCACTATACCTTTCCAATATCACCAGTATCGGGCCATATAGTTAGAGATTTCCTGAATATCTCGCCTCAGGCGCCACCTAGCGCATCAATTTTTCATAAAAATGTTGTTACCACTACCACATCATCCTTTATAATATCAGCAATATCGCAACATAAATACGGCTTTTCTACTTAATATGCATATTATGAGTTCTTAATTTCATGAAAATCGGAATATAAATACAGATTTTATGACAAACTCGCCTCTAGCGCCACCTAGAGGATTTATTTGTAATAAAAGGATCTTTTAATTGTACCAGCACCATATCAGTTTAATAGCATCAATATCGGAGAATCAATAGAGGTTTTCTGTATATCTCGACTCATGCGTCACCTAACGGTTATACAAATATAGCCTGTGTCCGTGTTGCGGGTCTAAAGCATAAACTGGTAAAATTTGATGGGAATCCGTTCATCAATTTTTGACCCAAGTTCGAACAAAAAAAATTACTACATTTTTATAAATAAAGATAATAATAATAATTTAAATAATATTAATAATAATAACAATTTGTGGTAAGCGTCTTGACGTTGAAACACAAATAGAGGATCTTAAGCTTTACGCTAACTCTGAACAGCGGATGACTTTTGTGAAAAGTTTTTTCGTGACAGAAATCCACTCGCAGGTTCGCCATTGCCTACCGAGGGGCGACGGCTATTAGAAAAAAACGTTTCCCATAATTTTTGGTGTTACTTGCTGCGGCCAGGATTCGAACCCGAGAAATCAACAGAATCGCGCACACGCTGCGCACTCGGCTACGACAGTTGCGAGTATATATGTATATGGTAGGTAGGTAGTTAGGAGTGGCTGCCGCGCCCACAGATAGAAGGCCCATTTTATTACACAAAAAAACAATTATCCCTTTCTGAATTACTTTGCTTCGGTGATGGATCTCGTCAGGCATTTTATTATAACGATGTTTGAAGTCTCGCTAAGGTTATCCAGAAACCGGATCCACAATTACCGCAGCCTGTTTCTTCACAGTGCAGAACACTTACACAGTAGATGTAAGACCGCCTTCTGCTCCTCGTAGTTCATACAGCGTCTACAGCATTTTCGGAAAGGCTCGCTCGGTCTTTCAGCGTTCTTCCCAATTAGCCAATGCCCGATTAGAGCCCCAACAACGCTTCGCGACCAATACCGGCCCTATTTAAGCCACGTCTTCCTGGAGGTTTGACAAGCCGTATTTTGACTCCATTTATCGCCAGCTTTTTTATATTATACATATATACAGTCTCTAAGTAGCATACGGCATGCAAGTGCGTACTTTACCCTAAAAAATATGTTTGGTCGTGGCTAGCCCTGCAAGTTCTTCTGTCATGCAGTTTCCCTCTATGTCCCTGTGGACAGGGACCCAAATGAGGTACCGTTTGAGCTATCTCATGTAGAGCTAGACGGCAGCCCAGTCCGGTGTTTGAGTTAAGCGTTAAAGAACTCTAGGCTTTGGTTGCAGTCTGGCGATCACTAAAAATGAAGATTTCTCTTCCTCGAATTCTGGTTCAAGCTTTTCTACAATTTTCTTCAATTTTCATAATAGATGAGTCCTTTGCCTGGAATATGCTGCAGTGTTCTGGTAACCTAAAGAAAATTTGTAGGAGAAGGTTTCGTAAGAAGAGGCCGTCTCCCATTTTACCGTCTAGTTTCGTGACATCTGTATAGATGACAATACGATCAGGCGGACTCTACAAATCTATTTGCTACTCCTCGCTTCTTGGAGTTCCTCTCGCTTTCAGAAACCGATGTCCGTACTGTTCGAAATAAAGTAAAACTTTTTTAATATACAACATTCTCCCTGGATTTCACAATGCCATTGGGATGTCTCCCTTAATCGAAGAGCAGTCATCGCTGTCAGCTGTTGTCATACCAAGTCCAATGGGAAGCGTTCTAAGCAAAGATCTAAAAACACACAGAAAAAAAATTTTCAGCTATCAAAGTAAAGAAACTTGGGAATAAATTGGCGCTAAATAAATATTTACTACTTTTAGAGAAAAGAGGTTACTTTTTATGTAATGGTTTATTCAATTTGAAGAACTTTTATTAAATTGTGAGAAAATATCACAATTTAAAGGAAAATATTGCGTTGCCAGTTTTTTTGCAAACTTTTAGGCAAATTGTACTGTGCGGGTTTCATTAGAGAAACTCCAAGGCTGGTTTAAGTTAACTCGAATATACTTCAAAAATTTGCAAATCATGGACTTATTTTATTTCCAAACAATTGCAAAAAATGGTTGAAATATAGCTGAAATATTTTTGTAGAATATTATCTTCCACGCGAACCTTAACCCTTAACCCTTACTTTAAAAAAAATCCTTCAAACACAAAATTTGGAAAATCGTTAGAGGGTTGAAATGATAAAGACAATAATTCTTCGGAAAATTTTACACGAAACGAAAATATAAATTAAACGAAATGTAAAGTTTAGCTTCGTAATAAATCGAATACAAACGATTCACTGCTTTAAAAAATTTTCGTATAAAATACATTAAATCTCAATATGGGTAGAAATCTACCCACTCGGTCGGAAAGCACGTATCTAAGTTTTATATAAAACTATTATGACTGCTATTTTCTTAATGATCTATTCGGCTTCTATCACACATAAATTTTATATGTAATGATCCCTAGTTGGAAGCTAGTGAGTTAATAAATTTTTAACTATTTTTTTCACATTTTTGATAGTCACTTCGACCGGGAAATGAAAACTTTAGTAGACCATTAAAAAATGTAAGCTAATAACTTTTGCAAATCCATTGATTATGTTTTTTTACTGGGTAGGCTTACCTTCAGAAAATATTAGGCTATAAAATTGAGGCACAGTGTTATGGATGTAATTTTCATTTTAGTTTCCATGGAATGTTATGACTTATCACTTCGAAAGCCAAAGAAAACACTTCCAGAATAAAAAAGAAAATCGAGTTGAAACTTTTCATACAAAATCGATTGCTGGAAATATTTTAAACACAATGCGGCGCAATAATGACCTTGTATGGATTTAAAATATTAGCGAAATCATTAAAAATATATTTTAAATTAAAAAAAAAAATGCTATACTATTTTTTTCTCACCATATAACACCTTAATGTATTATTTCATATCTAACTAAGTATGCTTCCCTCGAGTCAGTGCGCTTTACAGTTTTCGGTTGCCTAAAATGTAAAAAAAAAACATAAATCAATATACATATACTATGTCGTATTTAATTCTTATAAATATGTTGTGGTATTTAAAACAGAAATATATGTGTATTAGAGTTACACTCAAATATTTAATATTTGTAGTACTTACATACATACGTAGGCTAGAATGATTTATTATTTCAAACACCCCCTTTGTGGCTCAACTTTGTATAAATGAGTGACAGAAGAATGTTGTAAAAAAAAAAGAATATGTTAGGCGAAAAAACCAACGCTGAAATCGCTAGCCATAATACACACAATAAATAACATTTGTTTAATGTAAGTAATTTCCGAACAGAATGCAAAGAACGAGTAGAAATTCTCTGAAATTTCTGGCTAATAAATATATGTACGTATATAATTTGTTTTCTTCCAATTTTCGTCGACTACCGCAGTTTCAATTTCATGACCAATTTGACAAATTTTTTCATGGAATTCATAATAAATGTATGTATATAATTTTATATTTATGCGAAAGAGAAGTTTCATATACATTCTAGTTCAAGGAAAAATATTATAAATTGGGGAAAAATGTTAGTAGTGGTTTTTTTCTCTGTGGTTTTTATTCAGAAATTTTGTGCGCGTGTGTTTGTACTTATTAAACTAAAAAAAAAAAAATAATCAATTCATTGTGCTAATTAAATAGAAATTCTTTGTAGTTTATTCCTTCGAAACCCGCTTCGCTAGCTAGTGAATAAATAAAATGAAAAATATTTGAAAACAACTATAGTTAGGCAACTATGAAAAGTTAGTCGAAGATTTTTAAATTGAACGACTAGTCGATTAAGTGTATTGCGATTAGTCGATTACAGTAATAGAGCCCTTACGTCGAGAAAATATATACATACATATATTAATCAAGATTCGCAATTTTTGCATTTTCAGAGATATCAAAGGTTTCAATATCAAACTTCATACACAGCTTTTGACAATTCAACAGTAGACAATAGAAGAAGAAGCGAAGAAAAAATACAAAAAAAGAAAAAGTAGTTAATTTGATTCTGATCAGTAAAAAATAATAATACATAGTAACAATGTGCGACGTTTGGTAAGTAGTCAATAAAATTTTCTTTGATTTCATTAATAAAAATAAATGATAAAAATTTATTTATTTCTTGTCAAAACTAGGGTTTCAAAAGGGGTTTTCAAACATATAAACTGAGGTAGCGAGATATCAATGTGTGTGTAGGTATGTATGTTCGGTATATTTCGGAAATATTTCAAGACCTTTTGGTTGTTCGGGACTGGTTTAACACTAAGCCTTCTGCTACTACTACTGCTAACTGCCACTACTATTTATATTATTTATATTACAACAATCACTACGACTGGTAATGCTTCTATTTTTACTAATGTACCGCTTATTACTATTGCTATTCTAACATATGCTACTACTAGTTACTACCACTCTTTTTAATAATTTCTACAATTTTTACTAATTTTCTCTAATGCTACTACTATTTTGACTTAATGTACTACTTATTACTACTACTATTTTGACTATGTTCTAATTTCATTTTTACTAATTTCTACTACTATTTTTGCTAATTCTACTAAATTAATTCCACTATTTTTGGTATGGCTACTGCTTACTACTATTTTTTACTAACTTCTACTACTATTTTTACTATTTTTACTAATGCCACTACTAATTACTACTACTATTTTTCACTAATTTCTACTACTATTTTGACTTATGGTACTACTTTTTACTACTGATATTTTGACTATGTTTTACTATCATTTTCATTAATTTCCACTGCTAGTTTTACTAATGCCACTACTATTGCTACTACTTATTATTTTTCCTAATTTCTACTACTATTTTTAACAATGCTACTGCTAATTACTACTACTATTTTTATTAATGCCACTACTATTTTTACTCATTTCTACTAAAATTTTTGCTCATCTTAAAACTAAAAAAAAAACTAAAAAGAATGTGTTATAAAACTCTGCGGCAATTTCAAATCTATATCTCTTTGTAGATTCGGCACAGAAGTTTTATTTCCGCCTTGCGTACTTAAACGCACGCGTGTTTTTTTTTTGGTTTGAGTTTACCTTCGTTTGCGTGCGCTTTTCGTAATTTAGATTTTTTCCTTTTATATGAGTTATCTGAAACAATGTTGCCGCTCTGCGACTAATCCAGACATTTTGCCCTCTATAGCGACAATTCCCTTCGACCAGGCCTTTCGAAAATTTTTGCTTTTTGAAACTTTTCCAAAATTATGCACAGTTTTTGCCCCTTTTTCGGAGATCATTTTAGGAAATGTTATTGGAACCAGGCGATTGGTAATATTGACTCTGATAATTTTTTAAACACTCAAAACATGCCGACGTTTTCTTGTCATTTAAATTTTTTATTTTTGTTTTTTTTTGTAAAAGTTATTAATATTTCGAAAATTATATACATCTTAATCGCTTTGAACTAGATTTTTTGTCCAAAATTGCAAGTGCATTCCACTGGAAATCATTTGCAAAAAAAAAAATTGAGCAATGCAAATGAAATGAAAGTTATTCCCAGTTTGGAGAGTATTTTGTAATTTTTTTTTTGTTTCTGTAAATGATTTTTATTAGAATGTACTAAAATTTTTGGCAAAAAATCGATCTTTAAGAGATTGAGATGCCAACAAAATTTAAAAAAATTTTTTATAAATTTAAAAAAAAAAAGTGAAAAATTAAAATGACTGGAAAGCATCATTTAAGTGTGTAAAAAAATAGCAAAATCGGTATTACCAATCATGAAAAAATAGATAAAATCTAAACACTTTCGAAAAACGCTAATAACTGTACTTTCGAAATATTTCGAATTTCGAAAAATCATCAAACTCACATCTTTTTGTCATTGTGAACCCGAAAACTTAGTTAGGAGCTTAACCTCCACACTTTAATTTCGGTGCCTAGATTTAAGCCGCCCTTTTGAAAATACAGAGTAGTCTCATCAAATGTCAAGCTCCTTAGCCAAGCAGTCTAGTGCATTATTTGCGTCAACAGCTACAGCGATCAACAACGATTTTGCTACCTTGAAACTTCGAAATACTTACTACATATTAGAAAATTCATATTCAGTGGCAGAGTATTGGTGAAGTTTTCGTGCCACTTCCTGTCACTTGCCGCCTCCTCATCTACGTACTTTGTAAACTTAAATGCTAAATTGCTACGACCGAGCTAACTCAGCTGACTAAGCTAAATAAAAAAATAAAAATGAGATGTCACATTAAAGAAGGCTGCTTCAGCGAAGCATTCAGAATTCATGGCATTTTTGTTTTCAGTTTTTTTTTTTTTGGGTTTTTTTTTTTTTTGCTTTTTTTGTTACTGCCCCAGACATCGCTTGTTTGCGGCTGTCATCGTCTTATGGCAAGCTGATGCTGCTGCTACTTTCTTCTTTCTATACGAATACATTTTCAACATCCGTCGGGCATCATATTTTTCAGTGAAATTGCCAGAGCTAATCTGGCCTAGCAGAATAATATCCATAGATGGGGGTTCAAAAGGGCGCATACATGAGGTGATGGGGGTGAGAGTGGATTTAGGTTGCTGAAAGGAAAAATCTCTTTTCTTCACCTGAATGCATCAGGATAATAGTTACAATTGTATGTATATATATATATATATATATATGTATGTATGCAACTTTATTCGTACAAATGCAAATCCATCCCACACATACACACATACATACATACTCACTTACGACTTTTCCGGCTTGTACGGCTGCAAGTAAGTGAGTTTGTGTTAGGCAACAGAGGCCAACTCACCTTAGTGGCATTTGACTTTACAACAATAAATCAATTTAAATCTACTAGCTGTAGCAGAACATAAATCCGTTTGCTGCAAAAGTAGGAAATGTGAAATGTGAACAGTAGAAATCAAGTTTGATAATCCATAAAGCGATTTAGCTCGACTTTTAATGTTCCCAGAGCTAACCTCAGCTGGCATCGTTCCACGCCCCTGCCACCGATCGGCTCTTGGTTTGTGGGCACGACACCCATACTTATATATTTTAGAAATTTTTCCTACTACTTAGAGCAATATTTTCAGTTGAGTTACTGGCGTTTTTTCTATGTTTATTTCGTTTTTTTTTTTTGCATAAGTTACAGTTCTTATGTCCCTTCGAGTGCTGCTCTAAGACTACTACTAGCCATGCTGTTGTAGCCTGGCAGCACCGAAAGCACCACACAATCTGGTATTTTGCATTATTGCGGTTGTGCAGGAAGCTCTACTACTATGGTATAGTATTTTAGTTAGTAACAAGATTTACTTATTGCATTGTAAGTTCAGTTTGCATTGAGCTACTTCTTCGGCATTATGTGGCAGTTAAAGTAAAATTGTAAAATCATCGGCTTAGCGTGGGATTGAATGAATGATATTTTGTATTATAAAATGTGATAAAAATCGATACTGATGGCTTTTTTATATTAAAATATAACTGCATGTGAGGTATAGACAGTTAGGGGGCATAAGCCAGCATACACTTTTAAAAGACGGTGGCCGTCGCGTAGCCGAACGTGTGCGCTTCATTCGGTGTGTACTCGGCTCGAGTCCTGGGCGTGGTAAGTAACAGCATAAATTATAGAACAAGCTCGAAACAAGGCGAGTTTATTGCAGGTGATGTCAAAAGAACAGTTGATTTGATTTTTTTTTTTCATTTAAATTCGCCTGGCCTTTGTGTAGGGATTGTTAACAATAGAATTTTCAAGGAGATCATATAAGGTGATAGCATCCGATGAGTTGCATACTTGTTGTTCTTTTCCAATTCGCTGGTTTTTTTTTTGTTGAGACAAACAAATTACATGAGCAATATTGGGCGAATTCAAAGTTACACAAAAAAATACTGAACGGATTCGCCTTGGTTATCTTGCTATCACTTTCTGTGGGTCCAACTTGAATATTTGTATTTACATTTTCGATTTCGTAATAAAAAATTGTTTGCGCTGACGAGCGAAACTGGTCGAAGTTTCTTCATCATACGTTTTTTTCATTAATTTAATATAAAACTATATTTCTATTCTATTTATATAGAAAAAACCACGTCAATTAGTATCTCAATTTTTTACGCAATTTATAAAAACTCAACAAATTTGTATCAAAATTTTTAAATTATTAAAAGGATGTTTAGACTTTTTTCTGTTTTAATACCGTTGTTTTTTTATAATTTTTTATAAATTGCGAGCTTAGAAAGTTTTTATATTACAATACCCAAAAAATGTCTAAAAACACTTCTAAAATATTTTTAAATTTAGAATAAATTAGAAGAAATTTTTATTTACGTGGTTTTGGGAACTTGTTTTTTGGTACGTAGTATAAAACTTTATTATAATAAAGTGAAAGTTTTAAGTGGCTAGAAACTACCGTTGATTTTTTATTTTTTATTCTTTATAAATTTGGGCCTTGAATTTTTTTGTATACTAAAATTAAAGAAGCTGTAAAACTGCATACTCGAAAAATTTCTGAAAACTGTCCGAAAAAATTTTAAAATTTTAATGAAAACTTGTGGAGGAAATTTTAGTTTTTAGGCTCTTTATTATAGTATGAGAACTAAATTTGTATATAAAAAAAAATATGTCATGAAAAATCTTGCCACTGTTTTTTTTTATTTATTGTCTATTTTCCCAATTCGCCCAACGAATTCGCCATAGACGGACTTTGACAATTGCCACACCAAAAAACAAAGTACATGCTAGTTTTGTGAATGAATTCGCCGTTGGCATTGCAACCGCCCTACTGAATACGCCACATCTTCTTCTTAAATGTACATAGAATGTTCATTCTCAAGTACAATCAATTCGATTTAATTATAAAAAAACAGGCATCACAAGTAACTGTTATCTCGAATTTTGTCCTAATTCTGAAATTGAACGAAAAAGTATGTAGTTTCAATACATTTATGAGATGAAACCATTGACGTACCCAACGGCGAGAAGGGGAGGCGAGTTTTGGCGCTCAACATCCTCCTAAAATCTTAAAACTGTAGTACTATCTTGAAATTAATTTTCTTTTTTGAATTAAATAAGCGTAAAATATTCCATTTCTACATACAAAATTATATGAGGAGCGACTACCGGCGGGTGTTGAAATTTTATTGAACTTCGAAAGTGTAGATTGGTATTATCTGTACTACACAATTAAGTAAAACACACACATGTGTGGTCTACTACCACTACCACATCATTCCACTTTTTGGACACCGTGGACTGAATGAAGATAGTGTGGCTATCAGTGGTGTCGCTACTTTGGTTTAGCCGATTTTGACAGTTCTCAAGTAAAAGTCAACAAACCTTTTTTGACTTGACAAATGAGCGCCAAAGATTAACAATTTTTATTATTTTGTATGCGTTCAATAAATTTCTTTCTATAATTCATATCTTCACACTTAATACCAATCTTTTTCCAATTTTTCCACTACCAGCTAAACGCTCCAAAGTGGAAGTGCCAGATAGTCAAGAAGGACGTGGACGAGGCGAAGTTTGTTACAAGAAGAGCATGAACAAAGACAATAAAAAACAGAGCTTATATGATTATTTTTAAAAACTCAGCTTGCAAAAGTAATCATGCATGTACACTGTGCGTCAATTGCAGAAAGGAAGTGTGAAATTTGGTTACGTAGTAAATCAAATGCAAAGGATTCACTGCTGTTAAATTTTTTTTTACAAAATGTATGAAATCTTAGTATGGGTAGAAATCTACCCATAACGTCAATCGCATGAATGAAAAGTAAAATTTTTTTCTTAATAAATCAAATAAAACCGCATCACTGCTGTTAAATTTTTTTTTTTACAAAATGTATGAAATCTCAGTATGGGTAGAAATATACCCATAACGTCAATCGCATAAATGAAAAGTAAAGTTTGGTTTCGTAGTAAATAAAATACTAACGATTCACTGCTGTTAAATTTTTTCTTACAAAATATATTAAATCTTGTTATGGGTAGGGATCTACACAAAATATCGGAAAACATATATCGATTTTATTAAGGTCATGGAACGGTTAATTTTTCTACCGTGAGAAATATAAACATATGGCAAACCTCGTACCACTTAAATCCTTTGTTTCGTTTTTTAATAGCAAAGAAATCAAAAAGGATGCTCAGCGTCTTTAATAACCTAAGGGATCTTGCATAGAAGATGAGGATCCAATTTATGTTATGTTTTAAAGGGAAGACATTATAGAATATGAATCACCCCAATGCGCTAGTAATACTCCGCGTCTAATTCTTATCACTATCGAATTTCCATTTTAATGTACGCTTCATGTTGCTGCTCAGTTTATTTGACAACGGAAAGAAAAGCAGTCAATGAATTCACACAAAACTACAACAACAAAAAATGCAATGAAAGGGAATTCACAAGCCGGCGCCACAAATAAATGCATATGTATTTCTAAATATATGTATGAGCAATTATCTGAATACCAATGGCTCATTATTAGCGATTATCCGCAGCATAAATAATTTCCAAAGGACCGCTATTATTTGACTACCTGGATAACGGTGTTACCCAGCAAAAAAAAAGAAAATAAAATTCGAACTGAAGGCCGTGAAAGTATGTAATAGATAAATTTGTACGCAACTGTGCGCAGGTAGTTGCGAAGTTCAGCATTTTCGCAGGCCTGCAACGAAACTCCGTAACATTAGGAAATTCCTTTGTTAAAAAAAAACCCCACGTGAAAGGATTTTTTGTGCTCTTTAGCTGCCAGCGAGTGGGTAAGTTTTATGATATTTGGGTTATTCTGTAGAAATTTAATGAATGTTACAAATATGTTGAATTCAAAGTGAATATATGATGATAGCGTTGTTGCGATAGTATAAAATAATCGCATACTCCTCGTACGGTAACAGTTCGCAGCGCGGCTTGTTAGATGACAGATCATTGACAGAGTGTCTGCTAAGTAAAAATAATTAAAATAAAAAAGGACAGCGGAGGAGACATAAATATTTCTTATTCAACATTGAAGAAAAAAAGGCTTACTCAGAAATTCAGTATAGTTTACGAAAAAGCGTACACAAATAAATTCCCCGTTTCGTAACAAAAAACTAGCGGCGGCTAATCAATAGTTTATGTCTTACAAAAAAAAAGTGATCGATCGATTGAAGCACGCCAGAGCACAGCTTGAAAACGACTAGTCTATGACGCTAGAGGAAAAGCAAGTAAACTACATTTACAATTTTGCTTACACGAAATCAACAACAGCAACAACAACTAAGAGAGCACGCTTACATATATTTTTTGCGCTTCATTTGGGAGATAAGAAAACAACATTTCATTCATTCATCTCTAAGCAACAATAACGAAAGCAGCAAGACAATAAAACGAAAGCTAAGCAACATCAACGAAATAGTAGCAGTGGAGTGCGGGCTTTCTGTAAGCCGCCAACGATCAATCAACGAAAGCGTTACGTTTTTTTTTTGTTGTCGCAACGTCAAACACAACACTCAATAAAGCTGGTTTTCCCCGCACGATCCATAAGTGTTAGCGATCGCAGCGCGTCCAGTCATTGTGTGCGCAAAACTTGTTGTGAGCGGTTCAGAGTCAAAGTAGAAGCGGCTAAAAATAAAATCGAAGTTGAAAGTTTGAATTGAACACAATTGGTTTTTGGTTGATGTTGAACATCTAAACACAACAACATCAGCATTAGCTGTTATCTAAAAAGCGAAATCATAAGCAGACAAAATGACGCCAAAAACGCTTGCACTTCTAGCCATCTACGCGGTCTTTATCACATTCGCTTGCGCCTATCCCGCGACGTTATCAGACCCGGAACACACAACGCAATTGGCTACATTCCCGCTGAACGCGAACAATCTCACCAATACTGTATTCGAGATACCACCAGGAATATTTACGTCATATGTTCCACTGCCAGCTGATCCGATTATGCACGACATCGATGATTATGTGCCCTATCGCAGTGATGTGCATGATCGCTTCACATGGGCTTTGCTCAAACAGATTTTGCTAACAGCAACAACGCGCCGCAATAACATCAAACCTATAGATGCTATAGATGGCTTCTTTCCGGAAGACTCAGATAATGTGATATTCTCGCCGTTCTCTGTGAAGCTGGTGTTGGCGTTGCTCACCGAGGCGACTGGTAATGGTACGCGCTCGCAGCGTCAATTACTCGCCACACTGGGTGACATTAAAGCCGCTGAGAATTTGCGCAGTTTCTATCGCAAAACACTAACGGCACTCAAGAAGGAGAATCCCCATTATACGTTGCATTTGGAGACACGTCTCTACACGGATACTTCCATTAAACCGCTGCCATCGTATGTAGCGCTACTAAAGTCCGCCTATGAGACACCCATCGAGCAATTGGAATTCGCGAATGGTGTTGCTGCTGCCGAGGAAATAAATTCGTGGATTGCACGTGCAACTGAGGGTCGCTTGCAGCAACTGGTAACGGAGGAGGGTGTGGCAAATAGCGTTATGCTGCTTGTGAATGCAATCTACTTCAATGGCATGTGGCGTCGGCAGTTCAGCGATGCTCAACCAGGTGTCTTCTTTCGCACACCAAGCGAACAAATGAAAGTCTCGTATATGGAGCTCACAGATCATGTCTACTACTATCAATGCGATGTGTTGAAGGCGCGTATGGTGCGACTACCTTATCGCGGTCAGAAATTTTCTATGTTTGTTGCATTACCTTATGATGGTCAAAGCATTGACTCTCTGCTAAGACGCATGCAGAATGAGCAACTGAAACACATGCAGTGGATGATGGAACGCACTAAGCTTCGGGTTGTTATGCCAAAATTCAAATTCGGCTATAAGACCGATCTGAAAGCGGCGCTATGCCGTTTGGGTGTTGTCGATATTTTCACTGACAATGCGGAATTGAGTGCGATGGTTGCTGATAAGGATAGCCGCTTGTTGGTTTCGAATATACTACAGAAGAGCGGCATTGACGTAAATGAGCTGGGCACTGAGGCTTATGCTGCCACTGAGGTGGAAATTGTGAATCGTTTTGGCGGCAGTGATGAGTTGGAGGAGTTCATTGTGAATCGGCCGTTTGTGTTCTTTATCGAAGAGGAGAGTACGGGGAATATTTTGTTTGCGGGGAAAGTGATGAAGCCAACGTTGTAAGCGTTTGTGATGGTCGATTTAGAGAATTTATTATGTACTAGCATTTAGTAAGAACGTAGAATGTGTATTGTGTAAATAGTTTGTAATATTAAGCGATAGTGTAGCAATGATTAGGTTGATTACTGTATGTGTAATATGTTTTGATAGAAAAATTATTAAATAAAATTTTATGTAAGAAAATAATTAACAACGACAATATATTTACTGTTGATAGAAGATTCGACATTTGTTTGCATCGGAATTTACAATGGAAATTTTGCTTATCTGTGCGCGTTTCAAGGAATTTTAGTGAAAGGAAAATTTTCGCTGTTTTGTTATTTTTTATAAAGTTCGTTCTATAACAAAAACATACATATAATAAAATTTACATAAAATTTGAAACCTTGCACAAAATTTATAGAAATTCAAAAAATTTTCAAACTTTTTTATTCGAATTTTTAGAAAACTTTTGGACATTTCACTTAAATGTGAACATCTAAAAAGCTGAAAATTCTTGTTGATTTTTGACAATATTTTTTTTCTTATAAACATTTTTTCTATAAAAGATGTATTTTGTATTCATTCCAGTTAATTTTGGTATTTTTTTTTGCATATGCTCTTCCACTGAAACCAAATGTATTAATGGAAAAAAGTTTCAAAAATTTAGAAATTTCAACAAAAAAATCAAAAATCAACCGGCTTTATTAGCATTTTTTTAATTTTTATAAATTTTGTACATCGTTTGAAATTTCATTTTTCATGGTTTTTTGTTAAAGTTCTATAAAAAAATTTTGAAAAAAATCAAAAATCAATAGGCTTTTCAAGCCACTTCAAATGCGAAAATCTAATTCATACTCAAAAGTTTTCTGATTCAAAACTTTGAAATTTTATGCAAATTTTTTTAATTTTTATAAATTTTGTACAAAGTTTGAAATTTTATTTTTTATGGTTTTTTGTTAAAGAACGAAGTAAAGTTTTTTAAAAAATTGTGAAAAAAAGTTCAAAAATCAACCAAAAATCAAATTCATACTCAAAAGTTTTCTGATTCAAAACATTGAAAATTTTATGCAAATTTTTTTAATTTTTATAAATTTTTTACAAAGTTTGAAATTTTATTTTTTATGGATTTTCGTTAAAGAACGAAGTAAGGTTTTATAAAAAATTGTGAAAGAAAAGTTAAAAAATCAACCAAAAATCAAATTCATACTCAAGTTTTCTGATTCAAAATATTGAAAATTTTATGCAAATTTTTTTAATTTTTATAAATTTTGTACAAAGTTTGAAGTTTTATTTTTTATGGTTTTTTGTTAAAGAACGAAGTAAAGTTTTATAAAAAATTGTAAAAAAAAGTTCAAAAATCAACCGGCTTTTCAAGCCACTTCAAATACGAAAATCAAATTCATACTCAAAAGTTTGCTGATTCAAAACTTTGAAAATTTTATGCAAATTTTTTTAATTTTTATAAATTTTTTATAAAGTTTAAAATTATATTTTTTTTATGGTTTTTTGTTAAAGAACGAAGTGGAGTTTTATAAAAAGTATTGAAAAAAAATCACCACGTGCCGAGTTGTTTATTTCGAAAGCACTTATAGTTAAAACTGGCGATGATCTTACGACGTAGTAGTGGATTGGAAAACAGGCCCAACACACAATAAAAGTATTTTTTTTTTTTGGTGTATCAAACTCGTTTTAATTGAATGCTTGAAGCACAATACCGACGAGTGGCGAATTTTCGCTCAGTAGTGCGACGAGGTCAGCAACAATCGCCCAAAAAATTTGCTCAGAAAAAACAACTGCGGTGACAATGAAATTAGCAGTTTTTACTGAAGTAAAATTCGTTAAGTAACAAAATTAATAACTTTCACCAATAACTAATATGACATTTTTCTATTTCGATTTAAAACAAACAGTTTTTAACATATGGCGACAATGGATTGTCAGGCAAATGTTCGTCGGGCGAAATTCGTTGTTCGCTTTGATTGTGCGCATTCTATTCTTTACAGCGACGACAAATTCGGCTTTCGCAGTTATTGTGTTTCTGGCATAATACAGAGGGGTAGTAATTAAAAACAAAAAAAAAAAACAATGTTATTTTTGTCAGAATTTTCACCCATTTAATCGGAAAATTTTTCACAATATATGTAGGTAGAATTTTTCTTGGTTACAAATTGCATATTTTAAACAGGTATTTCATTCAATACAGAGCCTGAGATACGAATTTTAGAAAGCAGCCGCCACAAGACATTCGCCATATTCGTTTATCAGAATCGTATTCACCGGCTTTAAGAACATTTTTCCCAACTTTAGTATCTAAAATTTGTCTCCTAGAAAAAAAATTATTATTTAAAAAAATTGTTTGCAATTTGTTGTGAACTTATTTTATTTAATCTCGTTTTCTAACCAAAATAACATTTCATTTGTAATTTTTATAAATGGGTGCTTTGCAATTTTGTTCTAATGTTTGAAAAAGTTTGGAGTTTCACACTGCCCTTATACCACGTCCACATGAAAACTTAATCTTTTAAATATCGTATTTATCATAATTTCTCTTCAAACCAATTGAGCCATACAAAAATGTAACTCGAAAAGCACGTCTCCGAAAATATCAATATTTAATTCACATTTTATGCTCTGTGCAATTCTGATTTGCGTAATCTGTTTGTGAAAATAACTGTCAAACTACGGCGAAACCAAGCAAACTAAGTCGAATTCATGTAAGGCGTTAGCGTCGCATTAGCTGAGTTCTTTTTCTATCTTCGCCTTGCGCGATGGAAATATCAATATGGATTTTGTTCGAATTGGTAAATTCATGCTTCTCTTATTTTTTTTAGATTTTTCGCCCATTCTTTCAAAATTGTCTTTCTTTCTCTGTTTCGCTGTCATTCACTCCACTCAAAAGCAGACAATAAAAACAAAAATACATCGAGTTCTTGTGGGGATTAATTAATTGAAATGATTTTTCTGAATTACCATCATATGAAAAGTGTGTGTATATTTTCCCCCTTTTCCATAGTATTTGAAATTATACTTTTCGAGTAAAAATAGAAGCTGCGTAGAAAAATTGTTAGAGTTTGGGCAAATTAAAACTCGTATTCCTTTCTCCAACCTAAATTTGTATATAAAATTTGAGCATAGCGTCTTTTATAATTACAGAAATTTCTTCTTTTTTTCACAAAGATGCCGTTATGAGGGTGTGGCTATAAAACGGTTTCGCCTATTTTGAATACGAACCTCAGTGGGTCCGAGGTCAATATTAGTACCGAGCTTAATTTTATTGTTGATATCTTAATACATGGCTTAATGGGTTTCTCTCTTTATGTGAACTAGAGAGGTCGAATATAAAAAAGCTTCGGCGAGATCGGTTCACCAGTTGACGATATTTCATGCTGACCGGCTTGAAAATCTTAGTGTAGAGTTTGAGTCCAATTCTACTTTCTGTCAGTCTTCACAAATATATAATAATTGACTACTTCAAGTGTTCTTGTTTTCGAATAGCGGAAAGAAGTTTTATGATCCAACTTGTATTGGTCTCATTCATACACAAATTTTTATGAACAGTTTTAAATTCTAAGCACTGCTGTTTTAGAAACTCCTATCATAACTATTTCCCCATTTTTTTGCCGTCTGTGTTCCCGTACTGTCACCTCCAAAAATTTGAAGTGTCATACTTGGCGTAGTTCATCGTCAATTCATTATTATTTTTCGAAAGGAAATTCATTTACGATGGAATATGGAAAAATGCCGGCACATACCATCATAACTGTGTTTGATTTCCGTCGGTGATCTTTATGTCTTCTGTTAAAAATTTAAGATTAGCTCGAAGCTCAATTGAATATATTACGAATTTTTAGTTAGTACTGAATTTATTACATTTTTGTACATCTTGGATATAAAATGAAAATGAAATTGCCAGTAATTGTATGGCATTCACGTTTTGCACCTGCTTTAGACCTAAAAAAAAACATTTATTAGAAATAGTTGAGGATCATTTTTTTTTTCAACGGCATCATCAACATAGCCGCTGATTATTTTTTGATGTTGAAAATATTCAACCGAAATAAAAAATACCAGTAAAGATAAACTGATATACATATTTAATTTTTTTTTTGTTTTTTGTGTGAGAGTATGAGACTCGGTACAGAAATTTAATAATATAGAAATTCTATTAAATAAGCCGATATGGTTTTTACAAGCTTCAAGCCAACATCTCAATATTTTTGAACAAGTTGAGCATAATTTTGGGAAACAATTTTTGATAGGAAATCCAAGCTGTTAAGCTTTTTCGACCTGATCTGTTGTTATATTTCGTTGTGTTTTCAAAATAAACTTACTACAAATGTAGCAAAAACAGTCTGCAGAATTCTTAGAAGTTTTGCATATGTATATTGTGTTAGAACAAATTGAATATTTCTATCATATATGTACATATATATGTATATTGACTAACAAATTTAAGAAAATCAATAATTTCAAAAACAAAAATAAAAATCTAGACTTGATGGAAAAATCGGCCAACTGTAATTGATTTGAGCACTACAATCTTCATATCTACTGTAAATTTTTTTGAAGCAGAACTTTTTTGCAGACCAGTGTAAACGGAAAACTATTGAACATTTTTTATTTTTTTATTTTAAATTCTTATACTTTCATTTTTTTTTTTTTTTTTTTAGATTCCCCACAGATACGTTAGAGCCATAGATTAGCTATGTTCTATCTAACCATCTTTTTAAAGTCGTGCATTTTTTGTGGTGCTTTAACGTGGGCATATTTTAACAAAATATGAAATGAAAACAAGAAAAAAATAAAATTTAATTTGAATAAAATTGTATTTTTTCCACGGCACTCTGGTGTCAATTTTTTTGTTTCCGATCTCTTTTTTTTTCAATTTACAATGGAAATGCAAATGAATGTCGGCTATCTCGATTATAATAGTGAATCAGTTTATACCATTTAAGCGGCTTGAAGGATAACGCTAAAAATGATATTGATAAAAAAAAAAAAAAATTTTACGCGCAGCGGGTATAGCTAGTTTATAATAAAAATAACACCGGAAGGAAACAAAAGCAGCCGAAAATCCATGAGTTTGGAATTTTTTCTTTAGTGGAATTTACATTTTTGAAAAGGGCCGCATGTTAAGATAAAACACTTAATCATGTATGTCTACCTAACCCCGTATAGATGTAGGTATACATTTTTGCATTACTGTAAGTGAAGGAATCCCATATATCTGCATTAGGTTTGTTTTCTTTCTTTCATGCATAACTGCAGCTATGTACATATGTACGTCCTGCGCTCTCCTCAAAGCGCCATATTTTTTTGTTTGTTTTGTTTTAACAACAACCCGCTGAGTACAATCTGGTAATTATCACTTACCATTTGACAGTCATATGTACATGCACACACACACACACATATACAGAGGCACAAGAAAAATTCGCATGTGTGATTTGGCCTGGCAGCAACGCCTTGGGAAATTCCATTAATTAGCACCAAATGGAATTTCGAGTGTGCGCATTGACTTTTATTTATTTGGAAAACAAAAATAAGTATAATGGTATATATGTAAATAACAGAGAGAAGCTCGGAAAGATTTTAAGTATCTTAACCGAAATTATCTCATGTACATATAATACTTCTGATAGATATAAGTACATATATATGAATATATAAGGACGTTTACGGTAAGAGGGTTTTACTAAAAAATTTATAAATATTAATAAAATCGCTTTCAGAGCCATATATGTAGATCACTTTGAGGTTGATTTCTGATAGATGTCGTCCTGTCTATATTTATTCATTAATTATCCTTTAAATATTTTACCAGAAAACACATTTCCGGGTTTGTCTCATATATCAGGTGGCAACCCTCTCAAAAATATCATACAACTTGTCCTCGTCGAGGAGAACAGTTTGACACTCATATTTTAATATTTTTTATCTTGTGTATAATTAAACTTTAATTAAAAAAGTGGCAACCCTTTTCAAAATACACCTATAAACCTTAGCCTTAGGAAACAAATAGCTTGACAACAATATTTTACAATTTCATATAACTTGTGTACAATTGAAATAAATTTTATTTTCCAAACAGGTGGCAACCTTTTTTAAAATATAGTTAGTTCAAAAACTCATACTCAGCAAAACTACCTATTATCACTCATATTTTACTATTTCATATAAGTTGTGTATAAGGTTATTAAATTCGAATTTTCAAACAGGTGGCAACCCTCTCCAGAATGTAGGAATAAACCAATCCCTTCCTTAGAAGGAACCGTTAGATACCTATTTTTGAATATTTCATTTAACTAGTTTATGTGTTTCTTAAACTTGAATTTTCAAGCAGATGGCAACCCTCTGAAAAATATACCCATAAACTTTCTCTTAAGCAAAACAAACGGTTTGACATGTATATTTTACTATTTCATATATCTCACGTATAATTCAATAATATTCGACTTTTCAAACAGGTGGCAACCCTCTTCAAAATATTAGTAATATATGTATATATATATATACGTACATTGTCTTGCAGATTCCTCTACAAAAAGTGTAAAAGTACGGAAATAATTTGATGCCACATATTTTTCAAGAATATTTCTTTCTTTCTAAAGAGGCTATAATCGAAGGGAAAAAAACATTAGCTAGTTTTTAGA
This sequence comes from Anomoia purmunda, assembly GCA_951828415.1. NCBI lineage: Eukaryota > Metazoa > Arthropoda > Insecta > Diptera > Tephritidae > Anomoia > Anomoia purmunda. The sequence continues at coordinate 8,841,169 of OX639994.1, forward strand.
AATAAACAAAAAAATACTGAATAGAAACAATCCATAATAAATTAGTAAACTCATTATTCAAAATTGGTCGTCTACGCTAAACTAAGTAGTATTAGCTAATAATCATAAAAATTTAATGGAAATCAATTTAAAATCTTTTTATGGGTTTGCGGTTTTCGAAAAACCTAATTATGATGCCTGGAATTTCTACTTAACCGGAAATACATATTTAGAAATCCATTAACAAGTGACGTTGAACTGCGAAAACATTCGTTGAATTTGTTTATAATTATTGTTTGTACATTAGGGTGCGTCACTGCTCATACCAAAAAAAAAAAAAAATTCGGTACGTTTTCTCCATCAGAATTATGAAATTGAATTTAACAGCAAACAAACTATTTTGGAAGAATATTAAGATTTAATTGACCGATTTGACAATAGCTCCAAAAATGTAGGGTAGTTTTTCGAAATATTTTTTTTTTTTTTCTTGAAAAAAAATTTAAGATTTGTCTGTTTTATCACTCAGGTGGTTTATTTATTTGAGATAAAAACAACAATTTTTGTTTTTAAAAACACAAAATTTTTGGAAATATTTTCAAATCGGTTCCGCCCAAATACAGTGATCGTCATATCTAAAACACCAAAATTCAATGCAATTTGAACTGGTTGCCAGTTACGTTAACAAATTTATTACATTTTTTTGTTTCAAACCATAGCTATAATATAAACTATATACATAAATAAAAATTTTAAACTTTTTATGAAATTCACAAAAATTTCAAAATTTTTAAAATTTTTGAACAGAGTTTTGTTGTAACTTTTTAGGTAAACAGTTTTATAGCCCAGACAATTTCAGTGCAATAAAGTGCAACTTTGAAGAGACTAGAAACTACCGTTGATTTTTGAGAATTTTTGATTTGTCAAGGGTGTTTGGCATTTTCCTCCATATAAAAATTTAATTTTTCCATGCGTTAGTGGAAAACCCGTAATTTTATTTTTGATGATTCACCCTAATGTAGATATTTACTTCTAAGTGTATTTACATGTGTATACTATATACATACAGTCATGTAAAAAATAAAATAGGCGCACGATGTTCTGACCAGTTTTGACTATTCTTTGTTTTGTATTTATTATTTTGTTAAATTCACATTTCAAATTTTGTAGAAAAAGTGAAAAAAATTGAATATTGTACAACAACAAATAATACGTGTTATTAAATTTTTTCAAACGAAAATTATTCGAATCCATTTCTAGGAAACACTTGCACCTTATTGTAGTAGAATTTAGTAGTAATGTAGTATTAACAAAATCAAAAATAACCAAAACGGGTTAAAACATCGTGCAGATATTTTTTTTCACATGACTGTACATGTAATAAACTAAAGAAAACAATACAAGTTATCAATAAAAATATATTCATGTTAAAATTCCAAAGAAAAGCTTGGAGGCAAAACAATGAGATTCCTCTAAATTGATAGTTTAGTCAATTATCTATTATTGATTTTGCGCAGCATCTTATTTTAAAGCTTTTACTAAATGTTATTCGCACGTAGACATAAAAACCCGGTTGAGCGCATCGGTGCTGCTTTTTAGAGTATTTTTGAATTTGATGACAAATTTTGAGCAAAAAAACATTGTCATCCTTTTCTCAATATGACGTAATAATAGCTAGAGAATGAGAGAGCAACGAAAAAATTCTAAGAAAGAAGAGGTAGAGGCGCAGAAAAAGTGGGCAAGCAACAGAACGATTGAAAGTTTTTGTTTGCGTAAAATATAAGCAAATTGATTTTATTTCGTCAGCGAATGGGTGGATGTTGTCATATCGACAAAGAGTGGACTAGGAGCCCGCGGAAGGTGTTGTCTTACTAAGAGAGTTTTTCTTAAATAATTATAGTTTTATTTTTATCTAAAGATAACATTTCGCAGACTATGTTATTTAAGTTGTCACAGCCACATAAATTAATAATATATGATGTTCTTTCTAAATTTTGAGACTCAATTCATAATTCTGATTTACAGTAATTTGAGTGGCACCTCATCGACAAGGCTTTAAAAATTAATGAAAATTTACATATCGAGATGAAAAATCGTATATTCTGAAGAAGAATAGAGGTATTATTATTCTGACGTGATTCTATTCCTGCCTCTCCCTGGCTCATCATTAAAATTTCCGCACTCTTCAAATCTACTAACCGATTTCGTCTCAGATGATACTGCTGTTTTTGTGTATAAATTTTTGAGACTTGTGTGGATCTTCTTTTGAGGGCCGTGGATGCTTTGCCAAAAATACCACTTCAAAATTCTGTGTGCGGCCTAATTATGTAAAATTTGCCGGAAACAATTGAAAAGCAGATGCATTTAGTAATTTTTTTAATAGAGGGTTGCCACCAATTTAAAAACTGAATTGTAAAAGAATTAATAAATTAAATAAGCAGTCGTAAACCACAAAGGTTAATAGGGAAATATATCTGAAGAGGGTTGCCACATGTTTTAAAAAGTACCTTAAATTGCTTGAAAAAGTTAAATGAATAATATTAAGGAAATATTATAATATGGGTGTCATGCGAGGAAGTTTTACTTACATTTTTTTTGGAGATGGTTGCCGCCAGTTAAATTAAATGTAAGCCACTTAATATAATAAATGAAATAATTCAACACTAGAATTAAAGAAAAGATGTTAATAGGAAAATATATTTCAAGAGAGTTGCCACCTCTTTTAAAATTACATTAAATAAAATAATATTTGTTGCTCATGAGAAAAAAATGTTTCAAGAAAATTGCCACTTGTTTAAAAGTCTTTAATTTCAAAAATATTTTTGAAGAAGATTGCCACTTGCTTTAGAAATTGAATTAGTGATATTAAAGAAATACTACGAACGTCAAACGAAAAAGGTTTGAAAAAGCTTTATTTAAAATGTTTTTTTGGACAGGGTTGCCACCAGTTAAAAAATTAATTGTAAATGAATTAATAAAATAAACAATTTATTACAACTCTAGTATAAAAAAAAGATATTAATAGAAACAAATTTTTGAGGAGAGTTGCCACCTGGTTTAAAAATTGCACTAAAATAAATAATATTTGCACTTATAAGACAATATTTTGAAGAGGATTGCTTGTTTGAAAATAAATAGTTAACCGAAATGCCGCGAATTTCACAAATATTTCTAAAAGGGTTGCCACCTATGTATGTACTTGAAAAATCGAATTAATAATATTAATGAAATATTGCAATAAGAGCCACAAACGAACAAAATTAAAAAACCTATATATACAAGTTTGTTTGGAAAGGGTTGCCACCTGTTTAAAAAACTTAAATGTGAATGAATTAATAAAATAAATCAATAACAACTCAGGTGTAACAAAAAATATATGTTTTAAGAGGGTTGCCACCTGTTTTAAAAACTAGATTAAATTGAATAATATAATGGAAAGAAACAGTTTTTGGAAAGCTTTGTTTGGAGAATATTTTTAGAACTGAAATATTTCAATGTTTGTGTGAAACGAAAAAGATTTATATGAAGAGGGTTGCCACATGTTTAAAGGGTTAATTTAAATTTACAAATTAATTTAATTTTACAAATTAATTAACTGAAACTGGTTTAAGAAACAATTATTTCGAAAATATAATATCAAAAAAGAATTTAAAAAATTAAATGCTAAGATTAAAAAAAACATTGCAAGGTTTTTTTGTACCAAAATTTTCTCTTTAAATTGTCACTTCTGTCGCGCAAAAGGATTTTATTATAATTTTATATTTATTTTATTATTAAAAAAAAATGATTTTCTTTCTTTCAACTGCTTCGTAACGACATGCCAAACTTTAATTCAATCCCAACTCGTCAAAACAGTAAAAAAAATCACCCTTTTGTAGTATTTATAAAAAAAAACTAACCGTTCTAAAAGATTTTCTCTTATTATATTCATCCGATATTTAAAAGCACTATTTTTATATACAATTCGTACATAACTTTTATTTGCACACTGATATCGTATAAATGCTTCTTAATTAAAATAGTTACTGAAACAAAGCACAAAAACAAAAAAAAATAATAATTTTTCCACAATTCAACAATTTCGTATGCATTGAAATGTTTATTGCTCATCCAATGTTAATCATCTCTCTTTTTCTAGCAGCACTAACATAATTTAAGCCTCGCCTGCAGGCAGAGATTAATTGGAAACGGTGTGGCGTGCACAGCCAACCAAACGCTATTTCCGGCGCCAAAAACCGACCGGAAGTGCCGGGCAGTCGTCCCACCACCACCACCACCACCACACCGCCACCATCACCATCTTCGGCATGCGCATTCAGCAACATCAGTCGCCTATTTTACGTTACAGTTATTTCACTGTTGCTTCGTTTCAATTTAGTTGTAAATTAAGCTTTGCAAGTGTAAAAAATGGCAACGAAAAAATGTTGTGAATTTCTGATACTTTTATTTCCAAAGAATTCCCCTAAAGCTTTGAATGGCTATGGCTGTGTGTGTGTGTGTGTGTGAAAGTTTTGCTGCTCACCGATTTGTTCCTTTTAGTTATTGCTTATCTGAATACTTTTGGCTAAGTTTTATTATTACCTTTTCGTTTATTTTTCGGTTTTGTATGCGAGGCTACTGGTGTGTGCTGGTTTTCAATGTATTGCTTTCAAGGTGTTTGCCTTTTTGGCTTAGACAAAAAGTTGCAAAAAATAAAAAAAAAACCTTATGGTATTTATACAATTCTTGGGTAGCCAATACAAAAAACAAAAGTTGTGTCTTTCCATTATTCTCGCTTTATTCTATTAACGCAATGTTGGTTCTCGCTTTTGACAGCATTGTACGAGCTGTCAGTAAAATCAGTTGTGGGTAATTTTAATAGCTTTCGCGTAGAATGCATAAAATGCAAAGAAGCATTTGTCGAAATGATTAAAATGTTAATTAATAAAAATGGAATCGAAACTTTTTTGACGCTATTCATCAAAGCAGGTAGCGAGAGTTAAGCATAGAATATTTAGAAAGGACCTCCGTCCCAAAAATGTTGACGAAAAAAAGTTAACTTTAAATTTAGAAAGGACTGGCGATACAAAAGATTTGCAGCTATTTCTAGTTACTTCGGAGTTTATCGATCTTGTGAAAATAGTAGTATTCTAATTAATAAATTTCCAAAAATTTTAACATCCATAAGTGTCAACACCGAAATAAAAAGTCAGATCAAAAGTCCCAGAATATGAAAAATGTATCGTAGAATGTAGGAAATCCACCCAGCTAATTGGAATTGGCGGAAACCTGTTAGTCACAGTTTTTAACTTCGCTTAGTCTCAAGTCAATGCCAACCGAATACGGTCGAAGTGACATTATTGAAGAAATTGAGAAAGCTAAAGCAACGGATTAAATTATTCTCCTGGGAGGTGACCCGGAGGCCGCGTAAATTGTTCAAAACCAGCGCGCCACTTACCTTCGCCTGGGACGAGTTGAGGGAGATTTTTAGGAAAGCGAAATTCTCCAAAGATATTGGTCCTAATGGGCTAAGCGTATTGGTGTGGTAAACTTTGGGTACATCAAAATTAGAGTTCCTGACCGGGATTCTTAATATATCGATGACCGCCCTTATCATTCTTGGCATATGGCATATTGAGAGCGTGGTTTCGTTGCTGAAACCATGGAAATCCGCCGGCGAGCCGGAACCAAATCAACCAATATCCTTGCTTTCACCAGCGGCTCACCTATACTCAGTTAAGCATCAACACGGCTTCCGGAAAGTACACAGTACAACAAAATCACTTTACGCCACAAAAACGCAGGTGAACCGCAACCGCTCTTGCAAGAGAACCGTTCTAGTAGCGTTAGGTTAGGTTAGATTAAACGGCAGTACCTCGTGGGACAGTATTCGGCTCATTGCCCATTATAATACTGCAGAGGCAGAGTAGGTGATGTCTGGTCTCCTTCTCTTCCACACCATAGCAACTCCGACAGCAGTCACACCAGTGGGCACTAGTATTTCTGTATGCGCAGCTATTATGCAATGTTCGTAGCGTTGAATATGTCAAGGGTTTTTGACACTGTAAGTTATTCCATGCCACTCGCCGACGTGGATACATCTGCTCTCCCGCAGGGACTGAAACGGTGGTATGTCACTGACCTGTTTGGTCGACAAGCATCGGCATATTTTAAAGACTCAATATCTAAATTCAGTCAGGAGAGTTCATAATCTGGTTTCACAGTGTGGTGTCCTCTTCCCACTTCTCTTTAGCCACTACATCGGCAGTGGAAGCCCCTATAGTCTCATATGCCGATGATTGTTTGATTATGTGCACCGGAAATGTTATTGATGATAAGTGTTCGAACTTGGTCATGCTTGGTTTTATATTGCAGAAAGATGATCTTGTCTCATACTAAGTTCTCGGTGACCATTTCTACAACTCTGACGTACGAGGTCAGCATGGAACTCGACATCCATGTCCACCGTACCCCTATCCAAACGGCTAATCACCCAAGGATCCCTGGCGTCTATTGACAGCCTGATCTCCCTCTTAGCGCATACAACCGCAATCTTTAATAAATGGTCGTCGGGAACTAATAGAAATCAGTGGACGAAACTGCAGGCTTTGAAGAACATCGCCCTCCGGACTGTGACGGAGTACTTCTTGATGTCTCTTAAGGCCCATATATACAAAGATCCATGTATGTTGCCAGTTAGGGAGCGTAACCTCATGCTCAGCAAGCCGTTCCTTGCCGATGAGCCCCTGCCGAGACACGTCCGAAGGTATCAAGCTTTGCTTTTTCTACCAAACGATCTATGTATATGTCAATCTATATTTCTAGACCGAATTAGTCTCTCCCTCCCGGCATATGAGACCAAGTTGCGAAGTAGCGAGCTTGGTGTGAATATCCCTGTAATTCTATGGATATTGAGACACCCTAATGAACTTATTAATCCGCCCTAATGTGCAATGTTATTTACCTTAGGCGTCGCTTATTTGCATTTACAGAAAATGCTTGAGGTCTTACTCACAATTGCCCTGTGCCTAGTTGTATTATTATTTGAATGATTTCGCCGCACCGACCGAAACCATAGACTTCGACTAAATGTATATATATTTATATACGTATACTACCCAATGTACATAAACCAAATCCAAACACTCCTTTCTAACCGCCAGTCATTCGAAATTATCGTTTGCCTCTCAATCCCCCACAGTGTGACCGTTGTTGTTGAATTTTGATGCCATCATTAGAAATTAAACGCTTAATATTATAAACGTTGCCGCTGTCAAATTATTTTAATTATGTAAATCTCATAATAGGCAAAATCCGTATACATTATATCCGATGTACTGAAATGCCTACGGTATGATTATGCGTTGAAAATCTGTGCAATTTGCTGTGTGGTAGAAATAAGGAATTTTTTTTTTAAATCAAAGTCAGGATTGTGTTTGAGCTTATGAGGATCTTGGAAGCAGTGTCAACATTTAAAAACATTGACTTTTTCATCACAAAGTAATCAGCAAGTGAAAAAAAATATTTTTTTTTAAACTATGGTTTAACCCATTTTTGTATTGGAAATAAATACGTACAGCCAGTTCTTCTGCTATGAGGATGTTGAATAACTTGCAAAAAAAAAAAATATATTTAGCTCAATCCTTTACAATCGGTTAAATTACCATCTTTATTAACCACCACAAACTGTGCTCTCTTTCGAGTGTTTTCCATTACTTCTCCGGGCAGCTCGGTCGGTAGGGCAACTATTTCGGCACGAATATTGATCTTGAGCTCGTCAGCGGTTTTCCGGCGTTCATGGCGCCCCGTCTTGTTGAAATCAGACCTTTTTTACGCATTTTCCACCGATGCCGTTTACCATCGACTGTTTCGCCTTCCTTGAAGAAAAATTGCCCAATAATGGTTTTTGCGCACACATCGCCTCACACAGTCTTCCTTTTTTTGATCATGTAATGATGTTTCATGAATCCCGTTAGTATTTTCTGTCCCTCTAAATGCGGCAATTTTGTTTATTAACACCGCCAGAGAGGGTAAAGTGCCTCACGTTGGTCATTAAAACTTGGATCAAAAATCCGGCAGGGTTTGCTACATTCGGCCGATCGCTTCTGTGCATTCTATGAGTGTGAAGCAGTCGCTGATTAAAATTGTGCTGGTTTAAAGATTCCAAAACGTGTCTAAGAAGGTAAATCGTTTGACAAATGGGGAAGTTATTCAATGTTTACATATCGGAGGAACAGCAGGCACACCCTGTACAAAAATCCAGTTTTTGCTGGAAAAAATAAATAGTCGCAAAATTTTTTCATTCTGCATATACAACGATAATTCGCAACGCGGTTCGATTAGTAATTATGCTTTGACTTTACATACTTTGTTTTACTTGTTTACAATGCTCCTTATACATTGCCTGAAAATATCTTAGAAGGCGTATTTGTTGTTTTCTTGGAATATTATCGTCATACGTTAATACTTAATGAATCAATAAGAGTACCTACCCCCAAAATAATAAGGGAGTTAACGATTCTAACCCTTTTTGCAAGTAAGTATGGGTTCGAAACATTTAACAACTCTGTGTATTGCTCTTATTTTCTGATGTAAATAAATAATTTCAAATGTAAAAAAAAAATAAAATAACAATTAATTAATTGAAGTAGTAAACTGTTACTTTGTACCTATATTTTAAATAAGAGTGAAGAAAGAGTGGGTGAAAGAACGTTTCCCCATCGTGTGCCCTCGTAGGCTTTTCTTTAATTGATTTATATTGTATGTTAAGCTTTTATAGCATACTGAAATATTTTAGTTAAATTTATAACGTAAAACTTCTTTAGCAGTAGGAGAGTGATATTCAACAACACGCAACGCAAGTCGCGTCGATATACGTTTTGGGTCAAGTTCTGGACCGTTTCGGCACTAAATATTTCGGTACGATTTAATAACTTTTCATTAGTTCGGGACCCCGAAAAGTACTACTAGCTACCACTACTACAGCTACTTGATACTAATGCTACTATTAATTACAACTAATATTTTTACTAATTCTAATCTTAAGAACTACTTAAATTTTTTCTAATTTCGACTATATTTTTACTAGCGCTACTACTTATTACTTTTGCTACTATTTTCACTAATATCAAAACAAATTTCCACTCTTTTTCAATACTAGTTTTTACTATATTTTTCTACTAAACTTTACTACTACTGTTTTTAATATCACTACTAATTTCAAGTCTATACCACTACTATTTTTTGCTAATTACTAATAGTATTTTTACTAATTTCTACTACTGTTTTTACAATGCTATTACGAATTACTGTTCGTTTAACTAATTTCTGTTACTATTTTTTTTTACTAATTTCAACTTTTATTTTTACGAATTCTACTATTAATTAATACTACTATTTTTAATGATGCTAAGACTAAGTACTACTTTAACTGCTATTACTACTAACCATTATTACTACTACAACTACAACTACTGCCGCAACTATTACAACTAATACTTACTACTAACGTCTACTACTCCTATGTGGAAGACTTTATTTTTTTTTTTGTTTTTTGAAGTCGGCATACAATTTTTTTTCTAGCTCACGCTTTTAGGTGGTGTTATAAATACAACTACAAAATTCCTATGTATTTTGTTTTTGTTTCTGCGTAAGAGTTGTCAAAATTTAAATATATTTTGTTTTTGCTTTTACGGCTTTTGAAAGCTCATACGCAAAAGCAAAAACAAAATTCATGTAGGTGAATAAAAAAAAATCAAATCAGCTGCTCTTATGCCATCACCTTCTATAAATTCGCCTTGGGTGCACGAGTGTTTATTAATGAAATACTTTTTTAAATAGTGACAACTCTCTCTGAATAAATATTTTCAAAATCAAATCGAGAGAATATTGCCTCGAATTTACATATTTTGAACTATTCCTGTGCATAACTTTGAAACAAACAAAACAATAAATAATGGTCTGTGGTTTTTTGTGAAAAGAATCTAAGTGTCGTCAGGAATTTGAAGAAAATTTAAATTAAAAAAAAAAAATTTAACAATTAAAACGGTAGTATGTGGGGATCTTGTTCATAAATGTCAAAATGTAGTTACTTACTTATCTGAATACGAATATTAATACTACTTATGTACACACTACTACCCTCCTCTGCCCATCCATTGGCGATGCTGATATCTCAGATTTAAGAGCATTCTGCATCCAATAGCCAACATCTTAGTACACATATTGTACATGTAATCAAAAATTCCCTTTTCCATCTCCAACGTCTACTACGATTGTTGTTAGCCCCTGCTATTACCACTGATGATGGTGGTGGTCATATCGTTGTTGTTGTTGTTACCAAATTACTATGAAGGTGAAAAGTTTTCATTCCTTCAGGTCATTTATTTTGCTTGAGGTGCAGCAACGGCGGCTGGCTATTCATTAACTGTTTCTGCCAGATTTCAGGTGTGTTTGATGCTTCGCCAAACTAATGAAATTGGTGTGCGTGGCCAATGCCAGTGGCGGCCCAGTGGCGGTTCTAATGTGTACTTGGTGGGCTGTCACACAGCACGCATACCAATTATGATGTCTTTTTTATGCTGAGGTTTTTACAAACCTAATACCACGTTAAGTACTCAACTTTTTAATGCCCAACGAAAATGGTAAATAAATGCAAACAACTTCTTAAAATTATCTCTGTTTTTGGTTTTTTTTTTTTTGTTTGTAAGTAATCAGCATTTAAGCGTTATAAGTGCCTTATTAGCACAGAGCTGAGTGTGCCTGAAGGAAGCTATGAGTGTTGACAATATGCTATTTACATTAAATATTCAACACAAAAAAAACAACAAAAAAAAAGAACACAAGTACAAATTTGTAATTTTATATGCCAAAGTTGTGTTACCGGTGGCATAAATGCAATAATTTGTAATGAGCATTTACTTGTTTTTTTTACCACAAATGCGATCGTAATTTTTGTTTACTAAACTTTTACGCCCATTAATACGGTACCATAACATTTGTTTGTAAGCATAAATGCACATAATATAGAAAAGTTTAATGCGCTCGAGTATTATATTTCAAGTTGCTACAGCTTTCAATTAATTTGCTGTTTTTTATTAGCAAATTTTTATCATTTATTTTTTTAGTCAGAATTTGAGATCCTTTTGCCATTTTCTTTCGTATTTCTATACAGCTAATTCTATACAGCTAATTCTTCAATCAAATGCAGATGCAATGCCGTACACAGAGAGTCACACGAAACCTTTATCGAAAACGCAGAGACGGTCGTAGGATTTCTTTTTGGCGAGCTTTTTATGTAAAGTCATTTATTTTGTATTTAATGTAATTCGCCGAGGCAGTGTTGCCGTCATGCAACTAAAGGGGCAATTTGACTTGTTGAGCGCCAATACCTTTTGATCGGACTTTTTGAAAATTTAGTTTTTTTACGCTTTTCAAAAATTATGAGCCACTTTTAGCTCCCTTTTCAGTGATTATTTTATAAAATGTTAACAGAACAACGCCGAAAAAAAAACATTTTCTTCTATGAATACAAAAAAAGCATCACTGAAAATATATATAACTATTCTCCTCGCAGCGATTCGATTTCTGTGTATGCTTTCAGTCCTATTTGGTTAAAAGTTTACCCAAGGCGAATTCATTTAAGGTGTAGTTGAATAAACAGCTGAGCGATTTTGTGTGTCAAGTTACAGGTATTTTGTCTCCGCTTCAATTTCTTTTACTCTAGTACACCCGAAATCAAAATGCAGGTAAATTTTATATTTGTACTGCCGCTACTGCATGCATAGATTGGGCTTTTCTTGTCCCGCTATTTACTTTTTTAATTGAAAATCAGAACTTTCTTGCAGCGAAGTCTTTTTGAAGTACTTTTAAATATGTTTTCTCCTAACTGATCTTGATTTTATTGCAATTCGTTGAAATATTTTAAATTAACATTAACATTCAGATTGCAATGAGTATTGAGGGGAGCTAGCCCATTACTCCAGATGATTTTTTTTCATAGTTGATCTTAAAAAAGTTTTTAGGCGGCGCAAAGTTGAAAATGTTCTATCATTCGCGGCCATCGTGACAGACAAAACTGCCATTGGCCTGTCCTCAATGTACAAAGGGCAATCCCACACAAGAAAACCACGACACAAAAACCCCAAAAGAAAAACTCTTCAGAATTGCATCCGAGGTGGGGGTCCAACGAAAAAATTACGAACCAACTCGATGTGCCTTTCAAGTAGCAGGGAGAGCTTTAACCCGCCAACTGATTGGACTCAGGGTGCAGGATGCTGAAAGGACGGGACGAGTAGAACAAATAGCGAGATCTAGCGACAGCTCAAAAACTTGTCCATCAATAACATTAAGATACTTATCGGCTTGGGTCGGGGCTTACTCCGACCTCGGGGTGCTCCGCAGCTATGACTTCTAATCCCAGGATCGTAACTTCCACCACTTTTTAAATAATGTCTGGTGCCACTGCTAGAGAGATAGGAAAAATTGGGCAAACAGTAGTAGAAAACAAATAAAATATTTTGCTTCTGCCAGTCCGCGATAACAGTCACTGCCCAGAGGTTTGTAAAGAGAACACCCCCTACGGAGTGCCCACCCAACAGACCTGCAAGTTTTCCACCTCCTCTGCGCCGAGTTCACCACCCTGCTGGTGAGTAAATGGTGGATGAGACAGTTCAGAGGTTCGCCAAAGCCCGTATTATATCCAGGAATACCGCTTATGCAAATTCCTTTATTTCTGGGAATAGTTTAATTTTCGAGCCTAAAGAATGGGGAGCTATGTGCAACCTGTACAGGAGCTAAAGGAGCCCATTACGAAGAAAAGATTTATGTTAAGTACAGTTGAAAAGTGACGATGCATAAATTTTATTGGAAGTTTTAAATCATACGAATTTTTTTTTTTTAACTTTCTATTTAATTAATCAAGTGTACGCAGATTTGCCGACATTATAGCCAATTTAGCAAAGGGATTAACTGTAGCTCATGCAATACAAGAGGCAAACTTTAATGGGTTTACTGAAAATTAGTATTGTTCTTCTTATTTGCAAACTAAATGAACTGAAATGCAACTTAACCACAGAAAACGCGACAATCGCACAAACACTATGTATGTATTTGAATGTACATTCAAGTATTTAGTAGCAAGATACTCGTCCAACAATAATAGCCGCCGCTCCAAAAACTACAATCTAATGAACACTAAAAGTAAAAGTTTTCCACTAATTTTATCGTTTGCTGCTGTTTCGCGCCACTCTTAATTTTATAGCCACTGCGGGACTGTTTGACGGCAAATTGGTTAGCTGATGGTATACATTCCGTAAGTAATAGAGTAGTAGAGCAGTAGAGTTGTAGTAGCAAGTTAGTTTGATGGACACATAAAAGGGATTCAATTACACTGCGGTAAGGCATTAATGCAAAACAATACAATACTAATGTAAATGAAACAAAATGAGAGCCATTGCAAGACCATGAAATATTGCCATTGGTTGTATATCATAAAACTAGCAAAACTACAAAATTGCGATTACGCTTATCTAAGCTTTAATTTATGTTTGCTATGCATTCGTATGGCACTGATTCACTGTTTGTTTGGAGAGTAAGCGCGAGGATTAAGCTAAATAATTGTGGAAACTCACTAAACATAAACAACTACAATGTATGTGGTTGAATTTTTGTGAGTGCGTACCAACTCGCAAAATTGTTAGATATTTTCTGATATCAGACAAGTCGGTGAAATGCCCGAGTAAAGAATGGACTATTTAGAGATTGACTTGCTTACAGATTTCGCACAGATTTTTGGAGGAAGTGGGTAGAGAATTTTGCTCATACTCTCATCCGGTATGTTCGAATGTATTATGTCCAGTTTTGTACAATACCCTCTGATTATGTTCATTTCTCTTTTATCCCAAGAGAGAGTTTGCTAAGATCTTAGAGCTAATAGCAAAAATATTATAAAAGAGTTATTTATGCAAAATTTCAACATGTCAAAGTACATGAGGAAAAAAAGAAGACACAATAATTACAAAATATTATAAAATGTATATTAAAGTAGCCCGACAGACGTTGACCTGCACAAAATTTTATAAATGTTTTTATTCTTCAAATTAGAGCAAACGTTTTGTTAACAAGGGTGTTTTTTTTAGACGCGTGGTTTTCATTGTAGTGCTGTTACTTGATTTATACTCAATTTATTTTGTCATTTTATAATGAGCAGCTCTACTCCGGAAAAACGTTTGGAAATTGTGCAAATTTTTTACCAAAGTAATGGTTGGATTCAGGCGACAAATCGAGTGCTACGTCCAATATTCGGTCGGCATAATCGCCCAGCAGAGTCGGTAATTCGAGCAACCATGCATCAGTTTCGCAGCACGTTTACTGAAGTGGGACCCGAGGATGCTATGGCTGCCCTGTAGCAGAGTATCGAAGAAGACCCGAATGAGTCCATCCGCCCTCACGCGCAACAATTGGAACGATGTCCATCCACTTTATGGAAGATTTTGCGCAAAGATCTTGGTTTGTGAGCTTACAAAACTCAACTCGTCTATGAATTGAAGCCGAACGACCATCAAGCGCGTCGCACGTTCGGTGAGTGGGCCCAAACCGAGATGGCCACCGTTCCCGATTTTCACAAGAAAATTTTGTTCAGCGATGAAGTTCACTTTTGGTTGAATAGATTGTTGAGACGCCGTTATATCCTCAAAAAGTTATTGCTTGGTGTGTAGAAATTTAGGGTATGTTTTAGTCGGTGGCAATAGAGAACATGTTCGGTGCAGTTTTTGGCCTTGAATCTATAGCAAGTAAAAATAATGGCGATGATGAGTACGCTGGGCAAAAATTTTGTTTTAGGTACCTTAAAAGTAGCCAAGAAGAATTAAATAAAACTTATCTACACCAGCCGAGGCTGCATAAAGTACAAATGACAATTTATTATCCTTCAGTGGTTAAATATCAATTGGATTACTGTATAACTATATATATCATTTGAAACTCGCCGTAGCGCGAAGGACAAATTGCTGTCATCACTCTTTGCCTGCACCAGCCGATGTACTTAAAGATTCATTAATCCCAGTTCCAATTTTTAATTTGAATATCAAACATAACACGCGGGTAGGTAAAAATTTATTCAGCGATCCAAAAAAAAACAAAACAGCAAACAACCAACAAATAGTAAGTTTGAAAATATCTCGACTCCAGCGCCATCTCTCGTGTTAATTTTTAATTAAAATTAAAATTAAAGTATTCGTTAGTTAATCTCCGTTTAAAATATGAACCAAATCAGTCAATAAAATAGATGTACATATTGACTACCTTATTCAAAAATGTTTACCTACATACTGAATATGTATTACATTAGCCCCCAAATACGAGCGCCATCTAGCAGGTATAGTTTTTGCAGAAATCTTTATATTTGCAAAACTATCTTACATAATGAACATGAATCAAACCTGTATATAAATAAAGTTTTTCGGAATATCTCGGGTATATTTTTTACAAGCACAACCCACATACTGAATATGAACCAAATCGACCCACATAGCCTCCAGCACCACCAACCGGTTCTATTTTTGGCAAACACTTTTTTTTTGCATAGCCAGCCACCTAGCGCACTAAACATGAACCAAAAGGACTCATAAATATGACCTTTAGAAATATCTCGATCACAGTGTCACCTACCGGAATTTTTGTTCATACAAACACTACTCGGCTCACAGTTACTGTAACAACAAAAAACTTGCTTCAGCGGTTCTTTCGTGATTAGTTTTAAATCGTGTTTTGAATTTATTTACATTAAATGTGAAATAAAACTAAGCGAAGTTCAATCAGATTCCAAGTAGATATGTGGTGAATATACGTCAGATTCGTTGGCAAATAAGTCATAGTTTCCAACGATTTCTCATTCCGAGTTTCTCACGGGGAGTGTCAGTCAGAATTCCTGTCAAAGTGGCGGTATGTTTCCCCAGAGTAGTAAAATGTTGAAATCTTAAGAATTTGTTACATTTGTGCGGACGAGTCCAACAGATATCTACAAATTTTGGTAACTGGGTAATTTGAAGAACTTTTACCTATATAAGTTAGTTTTAATTACAATAGATTCATTATTGCGTTGCATTTGTTTTCTTTGGGAAAGATTTACAGCATAATGTGTCTGCTGTGGTCTCATTAGAGTCGAGCATGAACTTTAAAATGTTCTTAGCTAAAATGCTATTTTCACAAATTGAGCACAAACAAATAAGCCGAAAAATTAGTTTTCATCGAAAATTTGCAAGTTTTGTAATAGCGAACAGTTTTGGCCGAGGGTACTCATTCCATAGCACTAATAGCACTTTTTGAAATTTTAGAAAGTATCTTCACTCAGACGAGACAATCGATTTCAGATGTGAGGCAACTGAGAGCAAAATATTGTTTTAGAAATTGGAAGAATACAACCTATCGAGAGACTAGTTTAAAATAATATATTTTATTTAACAAAATCTTTAGGCTTAATGGTAGATATACACTAATTGGATTCGTATTTTTAATACTGAACAAATTTTTTTTTAATTAAAAAATTTATAAACATACAAACATATATTGAGTTTTTCGATCTATTTATTTGTATCAACAATAATTTTAATGAGCTCCAGGAAATTCATTTACTTGGGAGTTATTGAAATAACAAAAATGGTAAAAGTTATAGATGCTATTTCGGAGATCACCACATCTCCTTATCAGATTTCTTCTTACTACTTAGACTCCCGTGAGGCTCGAATCCCCATCCAACACGGCATACTGGTACTCATTACGATAAATTCGCCAGCCACTTGTGCCAAGTACACTGTAGCTGCTTTTCCATTTTGCTAAGGGTTTGATCCACACGGTAGTCTAGTATGAGGAAGTCGGATGAGGTGATGTGTTGCTCTTCGAAATAGCTGCTATAACTTCCACACAAATAAATGGCATTGAGCTAATAAAAGTTATTGTTGAATTTATGATAAATTTTTTAACTTCAATTGTTTAAATTCTTATTTAAAAAAACAACATTTTATCGAAGTTTTTTCCAAATAAATTTTCTTCCGTTTCCGTCTGCAATTTTGTTAGTCTTGCGGCAGATGAGGGCAGAATGTCAAGTATTTGCTTTGCATGTTGTCGAAGAAGAATATATTGGAAATCATTTTCCAGAAATTCAATACTTTACTTGAGTAAATTATTGATTTGTCAATTGCATATAAATACATTTCCTGCTCAACGTCAATACTACATAATAGTTTTCAATAAACTTAACGAACCTCAAAGACAAATTATCGCTTTTAAAGATGGTCATATTTTCCTTGGGAAATTTACGTATTTTTGTGATAATTTCATACAAAATTGTTTAGAAAAATTTTCTGAATTATTGAGAGTTGGCGCTTTTTACGGCAGTCCGGGCAAATTATTTTCAGTACCCGCCTCTAACGGTAATTTTGAAATTGATTTCCCGCGCCCATCTCTACTTTGGGGAATTTCGGCAATAAGTTAGGACCATTTTGGGACAAATTCGGTATTAGTTATTCAGAAAACATTTCAGGAATATTTTCGGGGTCCATTTCAAAGTAATTTCAGGAATATTTGAAAGCATTTGCAGGACCAATTGGGGCTAGTGCATAACTAGTTCGGGATAACTTCGACATTTTTTTCGTGCTTCAGAATCATTTTGGAACTACTTATAGTTTTGGATGACTTCGAACACAAATGAGGACTAGTTCAGGACTGCTTTGGATCTAGCTTAGGACTGGATTTTTACTCGCTCAAGAGTAATTTTGGACTCGTTTGAAACTTGTGCGGAGCTGAACTAGTTTTCTCTATTTTCTTATTGAACAAGCAAAGAAGTTTTAATTATGTCTCGCGCATTTAGGTGCACACGCGTTTGTTTTGACAAATAAAATCAACTGTGACGTAGAAAACAGTAAGCAGTAAGCTCAATTGTACACTCAGCTCAAAGTACCACTGTTGGCGCGAGAGATGCTTTAAAGCTCACTGCTGTCTTCTCTCTTTTCAGATTCGCTTTCTTATCCAGTTTCAAAAAAGAGTGAAAAGAGAGTCTCACGATATCAATATCATCGGCGTACGCGCGAAGTTGTATGCTCTTACAAAAGTCTGCACATGACTAATACAATTCCGTAGCTCGCATTATCTTCACTGGCATAAAATAAATAACAAATTCCTTCCACCCACCATTAAGCAGCCTAGAGAAGTGCTCGCTTTAGGCATTTATACTCCTTATGTTGGTCATCAGATCCCCCCTTTCATTCTGACACAGAACTTTGTTTGGGCTTGGAACCCCTTTGAGTAAAATTTGTAGCCGTTTTTTTTTCGGATATAATCCAAAGCACCTCGCATTCGCGCATCTAGGAGAAACCTACTCTTTACTTCTACTGCTTTACTTTTCACGGAGGATACGTCTCGGCACCTTAGCCAACTCCCTATATCGCTCTCGCATAGCTAGCGTTGCGGCCGATCGAATCATGAACTTGTGAGGAAAAATTTTTCGTTTCGTAGCGGCGCGGTATTCCTGATCGTAACATGCGTTCTTTCGAACTCACCGAAAGTCAACTTTGCATGAAGAAACTCAGTCTTATGTTCAGTCGAAAATCAATTTCTTAGAACCAACAAATAATTAAAAAACTTATCTCGTAAAAATTGAAATTAAGACGTGAATGTTACAAAAACCTTAAATTGTAGTCAAAAGGTGTAAAAGGCTTGCAATTCATACCGCTACGCAAATTAATGGTCATCCGGACTAACACGCATACATCGCTACTCACTTACATATACATACATACAACTATACATACATACATAGTATACATACATACATAGTATACAAGTGAGAACAAGTAATCAAAGACATGCAATCTTCTCAGCTAGTGAGCCAGTTCCGACATCACAAAATTGTGCACTTTGTCAAAATTTGCCAGTAATTTTATGCTTTAAATGCAGCAGGCGAAAACCGAGAGCTTAAAACACTTGAAAAATTTCCTTTTGCATGCATGCAGCTATTCCGGCCATATATCAATTACAAAAAAATGTGATGGGGGGGAAAAGGAAGGAAAGGAAGCATTGAAAAATAAATAGGATATTTTTTTTTATACACTTTACATATATATATATATATATAGTACATTTGTTGTGTGCCTATGTGTGCTCTAGATATATATATATGTATGTATATAAGCAACTTCCAAAGCTGTCTAATTGTAAAACTACGTACAACACTTCGCGGTGAGCGGAAGAATTACGGAATAATATCTAACGATTATTGAATCGCGTGCACCTGGTTAAGTGTTGGTTACGTCCTCGCGTTACTTTGTGGGCATAGCTCGTATATGCTGGCAAATTAATATGTCTCGCTTGCAAACACTTAAATCCAATTATATACACATAGAACATGGTTGGATAATATTTTGAAATTTTAGCTTTTACACAAATAAATTTTCTATTAAATTTTGACACGCAAATGCTGCTCGTGCACCGAAATATTTAAGCTTTTCTGTATATGTAGTAGTTGGGCGCATGCTGGCCTTTGTTTGTGTGCGCTGTGTGCGTATAGAATTTCCTGCTGAAACCATTTATTAAAATCTATTATGTCGAATTTTTCAAAATGCCTAATTTTAGCACTTGGTTGTAAATAATATATACATATTTTAAATCGCTTGCTTTTTGCGTTCAACATGCCACTAAGGCGATAAATTGATTTTGTTGCATACGAGCTTACATATGTACATACATATATTTTGTTTCAACGATATGGGAAAGAATTTTGGAATTTTGAGTTTTGCGAAAGATAAAATTTATTTCAAAAAAAACGCGCATGCACCTAAGTGCGCGAGCCAGAAGAGATAGAGAGACAAATATGTGAGAGAATTTTCTCCTCCTTCATCCTTTTGATTTTTTAAATGAAAAAGAGTAGTAGAAATTAGTAAAATTACTGGTACAAAATAGTTAAAATAGTTGTACAAATTAGTACAAATAGTGCGCGAAAGTAAAGAGAACAGTTGTTCTAATTAGTAAAAAAATAGTGGTAAAAATTAGTAGTATCATATGTAAAAAGAATGGTAGAAATTAATAAAAATAGCGGTAGAAACTAGTAAAAATAGCGGTAGAAATTAATAGTGGCATTAGTAAAAATAGATGTGAAAATTAATAAAATAGTGGTAAAAATTAGTAGCACCATTAGTAAAATTAGTGGTAGAAATTAATAACAATAGTGGCAGCAAATAACAGTAGTATTAGTAAAAACTGTTTTAGGGTTTAAAAGAATCATAACAACTTGGAAAAATCTCCACTGGACCCTCCCTATTGAGGTTGCGTATACGCCAAGTACTACGCCTAGTCCAATGGCTTCTGCTGCGTATACGCTAAGGTAAATTATTAATCTATTATCTTTTATTTTATACTCGCTGGACACTAATATTTCTCTGGGCATATTTTTTCAAATACCCTGGCAATGATTTTACTATTTATAAGCTTCATGTAAATAAAGGGGGGTGTAAATTGCATATCTATCTTTTATCTATTTTTTTGTGTTTTATTTAATTCAAACGTCTCCAAAAAAATGTCAGCAAAGAGTGTCATAAAAGGACTACGAAATTATCTACGTTCAAAGCTGTAACTAACCAACAAACATTAAACTACTTTTTTAACACTATAGTTTTATGTGTGTGTGTGTATACAACGTGACATTTTTGTTGTCTGCTAAACAAAAAAGAAACTCTCGCATACAAGATCTGAGAGAATCTTATGAAAATTCTTATTGTGTATAAAAATGAGGATAAGCATAATAATGCAAATGATGTGCTCGAGTAAAAGAGATCGCTTGTGTGTTGTTACTTTGATTTTTTTTTGCTTTCTTTTTTTTTTTGAATGCAATTTCATGAAAATACATCAAAATCCTAGTTGTTGTTAGTTGGTTTAACTCAGTTCATTTCGCTGCCATTTTTGGAGCTTTTATACATAAATATTTACAGATGTATGTCAAATAAATGGAAAGTTTGCGGATAGTTACCACTGTCAACTATTGATGCTGTGTTGCATTTGTTAGTTGGGTTTCAAGTAGTCCCTTATAGTTTTCAACAAAGTTGCCACAGTAGCTAACATTTTTTTTTTTTTTGAGTTATGGAATAAAAAATTATAAAAAATGTACATGAAATATATAAAATGTAGTCAGTTATATTACCTCTAGTGAAATATTGCTAATTTGTAGCGACAATAACGGATGCTATCATTTCGTTTTCACTTCGTTACTGATTTCAGCATTTTTTTGTTTTCGCGACTACGCCAACTTCTTTGGGAATCATCTAAACAGCCGATGTGTGAAAACAACGAAAGTGCCCATGAAAAGACACAAATTTCACTTAACTTATTTAGTACCATTGCCGATGTCGAATCACCAATGTCGAGCTCGCCAAGACAGAGAAGAGCAAGAAATTTATATTTCAATTCTACTTATGAATGCTTTGCAAGTTTGAAAGCTATTTTAGTTCTCTTTCATTTATTATTAGTTTCATTGTTGATATTGGACTAAAAAGAAATAAAAGTACGGATTTTTCAGTTATTATTGTACTCTTTCCCTAAAAAGCTGAAAAAGTAAAATTAATCTAGGATTCTTGTGCAGTAGGTCCTGGTATGAAAGAACTTCTTCTTCCGCTAGTTGGAGCAGAAAGTTTTTTCGTACCGGGAATAAGAGAATGGTGCAAACCGCCCAACTTGTTAGGACATTTTTGAGCAGAATGTTTCGTGTTAACTTTTGCCACACCGTTAACTTTTCAAACAATTAGGTTACCATATCGGATGTGACGTCTTGCTGGATCGGAACTATTCAGCATTAAATACATACAGCAGCAGTATTGTGACCTACTTTAAATCACCTCAAATGGGTGATTTCTTTAGACCCAACATAGCGATCGAATACCAAAGTCGCATTAAAATCGACTTCACTATCGGCTTTAGAGTTCCCAATTAAATCCAGCTAGATGGATCTAGCCACCATCTAAACAGAAAATGAATAAGTATATTGAAATTAATAAATTATAAGAATAAATCTATAAATGCGAAAGTAGGTACCCATTGGCCACATCTGGCAGCACTTGCTCGTTGCAAGGCATAGCGAAATTTCAATTGCTCAAATTGTAGCAACTTTATTCGCAAAAGTAGCAGCGCCTAGCAGCTAACTTCCTTGCTTTCTGGCTATTTGACTGCCTGCGTTTCACTTTGGTTGGTTCGTTGGTTTGTTGGTTCGTTGGCTTTGGTTGGTTGGTGGCTTCTTGCTGTTGACTGTTTGCCTGATGACAAACTTTTTTACGACAACACTTTTGTGAAAAGCATAACTTTCGCTTATAAGAAAATTTTATTCGCCAGTTACTTTGTCACCATTTATTTTCATATGCGCGCGAGTATAGTTATAGTATACATAGATGAGCATCTCGCTTGCTTTCTCCTTCCGTTAGATTATATAGTTTCTTCTTTTTTTTTTTTTGTTAGTTACTTGGGTTTTGGTTTTCAGCGCTTCATTTTCCACAAAATTTATTCCAAGAAAATCTGTATATGTGTGTGGGTGTGTGTGTGTGTGAAATGATATTTGTGCTGCATTTTTATTGCAACACTAACGAGCAAAGTAACAAAGAAGAACAAACTGTGGAAGTGGCGAAATGACAAAAGTCGTTCGTAGAGGTAAACAGAAGATAAACTAGCAAATGGCTGACTGATAACTGACAATGCTACAACAATGTTGCCTTTTCACATCATTGCGCTACTGTTTTTTTTTTGATAGGTATGTATGCATGTGTGTGTGTGTGTGTTCTATATAGCTCATTGTTCGAAAGCACGTAATCGTAAAGGTGTTATAATTTCATAAAGTAAGCTTTGTTTGTGAGATCGAAAAGTTTGCACATAAAAGACTGCTATTTTGATGGCAAAGAGTAGTGTGTCATAAAATTGATAGATGTCTAGAAGTTCTTGCATGAAAGTGACTTTTATGAAAAGACTGAGTTATGTTAAATGTTTGCCGCTTTGGAATGGATATATTTGCAATACGCAACTTAAAAATAAAGTGTTGCTGTGAACACTGTCCTAAAATTTTTTTAAGATACTAGTATCGACGCATTTTGATTACATTATTTTTAACCGTTCACTTGGAAAATGCATGACGAAATGCCATAATTTTCTATGCGACTCAAGCAGCTCACGACTTCATGATGATCTCGCACAAGTTTCCACTTAGTAGAGGAATGGGACGATACGCCGACGTATTCAGCTTAAGGAGTCACTTTGAAACATCTGGCAGGCATCAGGCAGTGAGAAATGGCAGAATATCCTAATAAACGCTAGCAGATCTCTGGTCGGCAAATTCTTTACACTTTCAGGGTCGACTATGGACGAGTTGAAGTACCTCCATCTCTATCTGACCAAGCCCTGATATGTACAAAATTCCATGGAAAAATGTAGGATAGTTTTACTTGTTAGACAACTTCCAATAATTGTGATATCTATCAGTCCTACCACCATCAGTTGCGACCACCATCCTTCTGAAAATGTAAATGGAAAACTTGGGCTGTCACCAAGACACGCAGTCTGAAATGCACGAAATCGGATAATAACATCGCCCACTTAACGGTATTTTGTGAAAATTAAAAGAATTCTATATTTTAGTGTCCAGTAAAGGCCACTTTGACACAAACGATTGGATTTGGGGAAAGGGATACGAGTGTGAGTTCTGTTTTGGAAAATGAGCGTGGCCCCGCTTACTTTAGTGAAGAAAGTTATGTCTCCGAAACTGTGTAAACAAAATCAACCAAATTTGATACGCATACTGCATTTTTAGACACTACACAAACTTCATTTAACGGCGAATTCGAGCTAATTTGCTTAAATTTGATGTGTAGCATGAATTATTTACCAAGGCGCATCTACCGAAAAAAAGAAGAGTGAGAGGCTGAGATGCGTGAGTGCGAGAAGGTTGATATGCTAGCCGATAGGTAAAAGGCCCGAAAATTTTATCAGAAGGTACGGCGGCTTACAGAAGGTTTCAAAACCGGGGAAATTTCCTGTAGGAATGAAAACGGCGACCGAGATGCAGAGTACAGTCAAACTGTGGAGAGAGCCCTTTTTCACGCTGCTACATCGTAGTGGCGTGGAAAACGTCGAAGATGATGAGCCCCAACCTCCAATAAAGGAAAACGGAGCCGAAGTATCTGCACCCATAATGGAAGAAACTCGAACAGCAATAGCACGGGTAAAAAACAACAAGGCCGCTGGTGCTGACGGAATACCAGCAGAGCTAATCAAGTGCGTCGGCATTTACAAAATATGATATCGATATCATCGGCCTCAACAACCGCGCCGTTACTTCATCCTTTTCCAAACTGGATAAAGAAGCGAAATGTATTGGTCTGGAGGTGAACAAGGGCAAAACTAAGTACTTCCTGTCATGAAATAAACAGCCAGCATACTCGCATCACTGTTGCCAATTATAATTTAGACAAAGTGGAGGACTTTGTTTATCTGGGAACCAGCATTAACACCTTCAATAATGTCAGCCTGGAAATCCACCGTAGAAGCTTTCATGCCAAGAGCAGAAAAGTCCTCTCGATGAACTAAAACTACACTCTATAAGTCCCTCACCATGGCCGTGCTATTGTATGGCGTTGAAGCATGGGCAGTATCAACATCGGATGAAACGGCCCTTGTAGTGTTCGAGAGAAAAATTCTCCGAAAGATTTACGGAACTCTACGTCTTTTCGACGGCGAATACCGCAGACGATAGAACGATGAGCTGTATAAGCTTTACGGCGACATAGACATAGTACAGCCAATTAAAATACAGCGGCTACATTGGCTGGGACATGTCGAAAAATGTTCCAGCCCTGAAAGTATTCATCGAGATACCAGTTGGTGGTGGTAGAGGAAGACGATGGCCTCTTCTGCGTTAGAAAGTTCAAGTGGAAAAGGACTTGATGTCACTTGGCATTTCCAATTGGCGCCAGTTGTCAGGAAGAAGGAGCGGCTGGGCCCAATTTGTTGAACTCGAAGAAAATCGCTCAGGCGCTTTTAGCGTAAATGAAAGAAGTAAATACGAACGAAGTTATAGTCTATAATTCATCACATAATTATAGTGATGAAACAAATGACAAATGCAAATTTTTTACTGTATTTTATTTTTGTGTTTATTTAAATCAATCAATTTTTTAAGTTTTCAAATGATGTTATAGCTACTCGCTGGCTGGATGTGCTATAAATATCAAATTGTGTACATCTGCATCGACTAGTTGTAGAGTTACAAGCAATTTGGCTATATTATTGTATAGGGCGTGGCACCACTCACTCTTTCCAAAAGGCTACACAGTTTGAGCCATAAAACAATTTGTATATACCCAAATATTATACATCTACACCGAACAGTTGTGGCTATAAGACGAATTCAAATTTCGTCTGCCATGAAGCGCGGCACCATTTCTCCAAATTTATATACATCCTATATTAAAAATTTGCTAATGAGCGGACCATTCCTATAAAGTATATAAGAGAAACTTTTTTTTTTTGATCGCATACAATATTTGAAATAAAAACTTGCGCTGGGTAATTAAAGTTCGGTTTCACCCGGACTTAGATTCTTCCTTACCAGTTTTGATTACGATTCGAAGCAATCAATAATCATATTGTATATATTCGATTAGATTTGTGAGTTACTATATTAATACACATTGAAAATTGAAGTCGTCTATCGATATCACCAGTTTCTAAATAATCGGTATATATCACTTTTCATTAATTACCTTTTACTTCATGCACATCATCATCTCATAACCTGGATTTTAAGCATCTTTAAATTGGGTTTACCCCAAAGAAACTGCTAACAGTAGAAAGCAGTAAAGTAATCTTGTAAAAAACTATAACATCACTTTCGAAAACCAAGCACTCACCACTTTGTTGTGCTGTAACAAACACACTCTCATTTACCAATCACAAAGTTGCTTCATCGGTTTTTGATGAAGAACTAACCAAATCGTACGTGAGTTTATGTGCTCATATCAAAATAATTAAGTTTACTACACTTTGTCCAGAGCGACATCATTGTTACTATGTGAGTTGATAACTACTGCATTTTATCTTAACGATGTCGTCTTCTTTGTATGGCGAGAACAAAAACAAAAAAAAACAAAAAACAAAATATGCATAAAGAAAGCCACAATAAATACCAGTATGGGTATTATTTTTAGATCTACCCGACGATGGTCAGCATAAATTCACACAAAAACACGCTAACCCTTCATTCCTTTGTTTTTTATTTTTTTATAATTATGTGTTGTTTTCTTGTTTTCTTGTTTTTGCTTAAATATGCTATGTAGTTGCAGGCAATGAGTTGTTGTTGTTACAACGTAAATTGGAACGCGATTGAAATTGTTGTGCCTGAGGGGGTTTTCGGATATTGCGGCAATCTGCTGCTGCTACTGCTGCTCGACGTCAGTTAACGATAACAAAGGTTTGGCAAATACAATGAATACAAATTTGCCCATAAGGGCAATACACACAGCCACACATACATGCACACACACACATATGTACATGTACATTAAACTGTCCGCACTTGTGTATGAGTGTTTTAATTTTTTGTACCTTTACGCCCTTTGGCTTTGATCCTGAGGATGCTCATCAGCATGTCTGTCTACTCACTCAAACCACTCGCTCAGCCAGCGCATTTACTCAGAACTTTTATCCAATTTTGTTTTGTTAGTCCTGCTACTGACTGGCCGGCCTGGCCGTCGTGTTAATTCAATCGTGTGGTCGCTATGAAGCCGTACGTGATTCATTGGCTTTCCGACACACACAAGGAAAAAAAAACAAAACACAACGGAACCTTCACACGTACACGCGCATACACATCCAAACACATACACACACACACACACACACATGAGCATTCATTAAAATCAGACAAGAGCTTTGGTATAACCTGCTACCGGCACGCAACGGCAACAGCAACGGCCAGAGCCAGCGTTTACATTGCACCGCACGGATTTAGTTAGCCTTGTTGCTGAGCACAAAGGTGGTGGTGTGTTTTGTATCTGGTGGGTGTGGCGCGCGCTGTATGGATATGTTGCTTGTTGCTTGTTGCTTTCTTTTGTTTCAGCAACATTTCAGTTTGTGGCAAATCTATTTGTATTTATATCAGCGCATGCAACAATTGCCGCATGGCAGGACAATGCAAAAAGTGTTGTGTTGGTTACTTCGGGGTGGTGGTGGTGAACAGCCACTAAAACAGACGTGAGAGGAAATGCGAAAACTGAGTAGCGACTGGTTGGACAATCAGCCAGCCGGCGGTGCGGTAGTCGACGACTCAATCAGCTCTGTGGCTTGTTAACAAATAGACAGACAACAGCGGGTAGCAAACAAATTGAATGAAGTAAACATGTTTTGTTTTCTTTTTTTGCATTGCCAAAAGCTACACTTCAATTCACTTGCGGCGCGCATGTAACATACACACATACACATGCAAATGAGGGTATATATTTTTTTTGATATTCATAAATCGTCAGGCAGTGGGATGCTCTAAATAAGATGTGTAGCATGAGGTTGTTTCGAAAGACGCGAAGAAGTATGATAATGAAATTATCTATAACTCGCCGATTTCTGGGCGCATCGCTTCAACTCACTGCGAAAACTTTGATTTTTAAGTAAGAGCACTACTCAAATAATTTCTGCATAAAAGCCTTGTAAACACTACTAGAATAACACCCCTGTTTCATGTTATTCTATTTTCTATACTCAATATTTAAAAGAATAAAAAATTGGTTTGGGAAACTCTTAAAAAAAACATTTTGCAATAATTCAGCTTACATGTTTAATCTTAGAGTGAACTTCGTATTAAATCTGATACTTTTTATATAGTTCACTGGAAAGCAATACCCACGCCCATTTTTCTGTCTCTCTTCGCAAACGGAGGTTTCTAAAATGCATAATAATAAGGGCTGAGGGAAAAATCCTGACAGCCCAAGCGGTCGTCGGACTACAGTATATTGTCCACAAATTTAATCCGGTTTTGACTTCATTCCGGCCACAACGGACCATAGCGTTGCTACCATGACTCCCAAGAGATACTTTGGTATCGTCGTCCCTTCTAGGGCTGCTTTGGAAGGATGCGACGAGTGCCACCGATGTCTGTTTACGGTTGGAAGGAAACTTGATGGGAGTGTTGGAGGTGGGGTATACTGCCAATAACTCTGTCTGAGAAAAGGATTAAGGCTACCAGATGACAATCAGAATGCCACCTCTGTGAGGGAACTGAATATTTACTCCGATAGCCAAGCGTCAATCAGACCTATGAGCTCACTAACATTGCATTCGAGAGTGGGTAAAGATTACCGGACTTCTCTTTCGAGAGATTTGGAATATTTCTTCATCAAATTAATCTTGATACCTGCGCACAGGGATAATCCGGGGAATTGCAACGCTGATAAGTTAGCCAGGGAAGGCACACTTGAAAAGCACTTCTTAACCAGGGAAGTTTTCGGGATTCCTTTGGCCATCTTCTAAACGAATGAGCTTGCGATCAGCTGAACAGCTACTAGAACATGTGGGGTCGCGAAGTCGTTTTGGCCAAAAGTAGACCAGACGAGGCCACGGAAGCTCTTACGGTTATCCAAGCCGCAGTTCGCATTGATTATGAGAACACTGTCCAACGGTGCGTCTAAATACCCATAATGCGGCCATTATTTGGAGGATAAGGAGGAGGTGGAATAATCTCAGCACTTTTAACTAAGCTGCTCTGCCTTCGCAAGAATAAAAATGGAGTATCTGTTCAGCTTTATACAGTGCTGTCGTATAACAATCCCTTAGGATCTATGTGTGAAGAAAAGAGATGTCTGCTGAAATATATGTATGTACATACAAGTAATACCGAGAGATTCATTTATAGTACTTTTTTCAGTAAGGGTTTGAGGTCAGCCGGAACATAGTTATAACGGAATATTTCCTGTATCAAATTAAACCCATAATCTTGGCGGCACTTGATTTCAGCAAGACGGTTGGTGAGCAGTTAAATTCCCCCACGATCCAGTGTTCTTACTTTATTTCGGAGCCACGTATACTCTAAAGTCTACATGGATAAAACAGCAACAGCTGAAACATTGGAAGGCAACATTACTCGCATTATTCGCCAAATACCCCTCTCAAAACGCCCGAAAACGTCACCCAAATTTGGTAGTACGACATGGATCAGGCTAGGCGCAGTTACTTACTACGACCATTCAAAAAAAAATCTTTAACAAATGAATTAAAATAACGGTTCCTCCGCATTATAAAAAATATTACAAAGAAAATACAAATGAATTCTTTATTTTTTTTTTTTTGAGTGGTTTATTGCATTTTCACTTCGAATTGATTGCAGAAATTCGGATCCATTTTTCATCTAAATAGTTTATTACTCGAATTACCGCATAGTATTGGGAGTTGCCAGCTGCTTAAAAAATTTACCCAAATAATGAAAACGTGGCGCCAAACAAAATAGACTAATAAATATTATTAACTTTCGAAAATATGTTTGAAAATGGTTTAAGATAAATTAATGAATAACACAAAAGAAATACTATAGTTCTGGCGTGAGGCGAAATAGGTTCATATTTTTTTATTTGATGCCAGACTAGAGCGATTTAAATAACCCTAACTCTGAAAATTTTATGAAGAGGTTTGTCTATGCCCTTAAAAAATAAAGTCAATTAATGCAAATGAAATGCCATAGCAAGAAAGTTTCAAAATCCTTTATTTTCAAAATATTTAAGGTGAGCGTTGCCAACTCCTTCAAAAAATTAAATTTAAATTAATCAAGAAGTTGCCTGAAATATCACAATGCTGGTGGGATGTGATGTGTCAAGACGTTTAGGGAAGCTTAGTTTTAAAGATATTTTCGAAAAGCGTTGCCAGCTGTTTTAACAGTTAAATGCAAAGGAGCGATAACTAGAAAAATATTGGTTTTTCTGAAATTTTTCTTACGAATTATTAATTTTTTCATACGTTAAGATTGCGCGCACACAGTTTTTTATAAAAGTACCTTTAAATGAATAATCCAATATTTGTTTATATATATATAGATAGTACTAAACTTCTTATTTCGATAGAGAAATCGCCCACATACTACTTATTACTACTACTATTTTTGTAAAGCTATTTCTATCACTGTTTTGACTAATGCTGCTACTTAGTACTACTACTATTTTAATTATGCTACTTCTAAGTACTAATACTATTTTTACTAATTTATACTACTATTTTTACTAATGATACTACTTATTATTACTACTATTTTTACAAATTGCTACTACTATTTTTACTAATTTCTACTACTATGTTTACTAATGCTACTACTAAGTACTACTACTTTTTTAATAATTACTACTACTATTTTCATCTATGCTGCTACGAACAACCACCACTATTTTTAGTAGATTCTACTACAATTTTTACTAATTTCTACTACTATTTTAACTAATGCTAATACTATTTACTACTACTATTTTTACTAATTTTTACCTACTTTCTATTAATATTTTTAACAATGCTACTCCTAATTACTACAACAATTTAAACTACTATTTTTACTAATGCTACTATTAATTACTACTACTATTTTTATTGATTTCAATTACTATTTTTTCTAATGCTAGTACTAATTAATACTACGGTTTTTACTAACGCCACTACTAGGTACTACTACTAAAAGGTAAATTTTGCTTGTTAACTTGGCCATTCATCCAAAAATGCGGCTCGTCGCTAAAGCTGATTTTTTTGCGCCCAAAGCGCACATATTTGCACTCACTTTGGTAGTCCAGTTTTAGCATTTAGATATGCTGCTCAATCACGTGAGTTGTCAAGTTGTAATGACTGAATAATAGAAAAAAAAGTAGACAGATGCCGTCAAAGCAGCACTACCGCCAATATCTATCCGCCAAAAATGGAATCCCATTAATATGAAATTGTGAAGAAGCGCTGAATTTAGATATCTTATATGTAACTAATTGGTTCAAATGAAGCACCCAAATAAATGCCTTCTATTTTTCGCGGAACCATAACCAAAGCCACGCCAATTGTCGGTTTATATTTTGTGGTTTTACGCTTGTCAAACATTTTCTAGCGATTATCTAGCGTTTAAAACACACTATATGACAGATGACAAATCCTAGCATGGAAAACTCATAAAATTGGCACAATTATTTTTTTATAAAATACAAGCTACTATTAGGTTCACAAAGCACATTATAAATTCGCTCAAGTAGAGTGTGTTTTTATGGTCATCCTAAATCTCTTCGCTCCCTTCCCCCAAAAAAAGTCAAACTCTTTTTTCAAACAGATAACAAGCTCGTCTGTATTTTGCGCTTCTTTGGATGTTGTAAAAGTTTTTCGCATTTACATCGAATTTTAATTCAATTTCATTTAACCTTGCGATGTATCTCAAATTGTCATTTATTATCACAAAAATGTAGGGCATCTCCTTGCCAAATTCTCACAATAACAAAAAATGCGGCTGAATAAATGGAAAAAAATTACAACAATTCCAACAACTTTCTCTTCGTAGTAGTTCGAAAGCCAGTAAAAAAATATACATATTTATCAGAAAGAAAAAGTCATAAAAATGTGCTGTGCACGCGAACGAGCATCACGTAAATTGTACGCACGAACGCATCCTCAATGAAGCCGCCATTAACGAGATAGCCGACCAGCCAGCCAGCCAGGCAGGGGAGAGAAACCCACCCCCTCTGCATACGCTATACCAGCGGATTGGTAGACCAACAGACTTATTTGCTGTTAGGCCAACTGAAGTGACTTGGCCATTCAAGTCCAGCTAAGCTGCCACAACATTTGTTGCCTCTTTTATCTAGGCTACTGCATTTTATGCGAATACTTGTGGCTGTGTAGGTGTTGGACTACTCATTGTGTGTGTGTGTGTGTGTGTGTGTGTGTGCCATCGGGGGTGGGGTGTTTCGTGGGAGCATCGTTAAATAATTGAATTGTGGCCTTAGCGTTAAACAATGCAAGCTTTAGCGCCATTTAACATAACAACAATTGCGCTCTTTGTCTGTCTGTGCACACGGTGTGAGGGGGAATTGATTGTTTGTTCTTCGGCCACAAAAAAGTTTAGCATTTCAATGATTTAATTATGCATTAAAATATTTATAGGCTAACCAGTTAGCGTAATAAGAATGAGTAAGCATTAGGTTTTGAAGAAAATTTAAATGGCGCGATAATGATTTAACAAACGAGTTTAATAATAATTTTGTGCGCCATTGGTGAACTGCATATTAAATGGTGGGGTGTGGAAAATATAAGCTTGGTTCTTGTTTATTTAAAAATCTTAAACATATATTATTAGAAGGTTACATCTGCGGCTATTTATTGACAAAAACTCTAAGTCTGGCCATAAATTCTGGTACAAAGTTTACAACAATGCACACAGCTTTCGCTTATTAACAATTTTCTCAGCTTCCCAAAAAACTTAATATTTTTCGAGAATGTTTTGCTTAGCGCACTATAAATCGTATTTCCCAAACGTCTACAGTTGATGACAGAAAGGGAAGTGGAGTCGCCCTTGCGTAGCTCGAACCAATTCAGCCATAACAACTATTCGCGTGCACATTCGCAGAAATCCCTTTAGAAATTAGAAAATTATGTCAAGGGAAATGGGTATATCGACCAATTCAATTCAAGACTTATTCGAGATGATATCCATATGGAAGCCTACCATCGGACAACTGCCCATATTTTCTAGCAACGCGCTTGAAACAAATTAGGCTCAACAGATGGAAGCGGCTTCTCCAAAGATGAGACAATTTTAAACGTTGAAGAAGTTTTGAATTGGCAAAACGCAAAAAATGTTATTCCAAGGTTTCAATGTGGTCACCAACCAGTTGCTTTAATGGTTTGATGGGGAGTCTCCTGTAAAAGCGTTACATCTCTTCACTTCTGCGATAAAGGGGTTACGGGTGTGGCAAAAGTGTACCAGAAGGATGTTTTAGAAGTCGGTGCTGGAGTTACCCCTAGTGCCTACCACTGGTCATTTTTAGAAAAAAATAATCACAGAGGATCTGGTTCACGTTTTCTTGAGCCATTCTGTGGGCACGATTGTGCCCAGCTTTAACTATCTCTCTTTGTTCATTGTAATTGACAATCTTCACCATGCATTTACAATGCCAAAACTTCATTGATTGCAATATTTCACATTCAATACATTTGGATTTACGACCACTTTGATCTCGTCGACAAGTGTTCTTTTGTCAGTAAACCGAATTTCATGGTGAATTTTTCTTACAAGGTTTATAAATGATTTATCCCTTCTAAGGTTTAATTTTTTTGGCGTTTCGATTTCGGGCTGTAGCCGCAAATGTGAGTGGGCTGGTGGTACGTATAAAAATTGATTTGCCGCAACTTCTGAATTGGCCGACCTTTTGCTGTTGTTGCAGCTGTTAATCTACCAAAGTATCCAAAACAAAATTCTTCGTAAAACAAAAGGAAATATCTCTATATAAATTAGTCTCAGATTTTCCGTGCAAAGAGCTATGCATTTAACTGCAGCTTAATTTAAGAGCCAGAAAT
This sequence comes from Anomoia purmunda, assembly GCA_951828415.1. NCBI lineage: Eukaryota > Metazoa > Arthropoda > Insecta > Diptera > Tephritidae > Anomoia > Anomoia purmunda. The sequence continues at coordinate 8,874,712 of OX639994.1, forward strand.
TTACAACAAATTTGTTCTTCCTTGGGATTTCTACATTTTTTTTGCACTCTACTTACATTTTCAATTTATCTTATGATAAACAGCAATACAATAATACAATCTGTAAATTCTGTTGCCCTGATGGCTTTGTATTCTGGTACTTTTCAAAAATTTGCAAGGGATGACTTGTTAAGTAATGACCAAATAATGATGAAATTAATTCGTATCTTATGTTTTTTGGTTTCACTACTTTTGCCTTGACGCGTTAATCACCGTTGCGGTAGCTTATTTCTTTCGGAGATTCAGTATATGTACCATCTGACTTCTTAGGTGTACATAGGCCCATTCGAGTGGTTTAGTTTAAAGGCCTCCTGAGGCGATAGACTTCTGGCAGTGAGGAGATGTTACTGCAATGCTCACGGCTAGTGACTCTTTTACACCTTCTAAGCTCTTAATATAGGCAGTTCAGTTGTGAGCTTTCTAACCTTCTGCCTGAGTTTTTCAAGACTTTCGCTCCACCAGGTAACGCCTCTTAAGAGTTTCTTGACCCACTTTGAGGACATTTGTGAGCTGCTTAGTCTCGGCCTCAAGTAAATAAACTGTACTTTTCTCTGTTTCAGAAATATTATCCTCCCGTTCAATACGGTAACGAAAAAATCCCATTCCGTGTTGGCAACTACATAGGTGATTGCGTACCAAGTCTGTAATGAGAACAAAGATTGTATTATTACGCATTAAGATGGCCCCTCTTGAACTACAGTTGGTTGTGTCATAAATTAACTTACCATAGCATTCATTGAGACCTTTAATAGTTCTAGCAAAAACTTAGGGCTCTTATATGAATGCTATGTCCAAGGGCTCTTTAACGCGTCCGAATCCGCTTGTGGCATGATAGCGGTTCGAAGCTGGTTAGGCAATGCAGAACTCTAATGAATGGAGTCTGGAAATCTGCTCTCAGTTGACTTAATTTGGCTTCCTAGGCATCGCAAGATAGCTGGAAACGAGGAAGCCGATAAGCTAGCCAGAGAGAGTTCAGTGACCACTTCAAATGAGTTACCGATTCCAGTTCATATAGGTTCCAGTTCCTATAGTATTTACCTCCACCACCTTCAGCAACCTGCTTAGAGATGGCGCATAGCGCCCGGATGCAAAATTCATAATTGACATAACCCGAATATGACCTTAAGAGAATATCAATTCATCTGGCGAAGTGTAGGCCTAACGTCGCGAGACTCATGGCAGTTCTCACGAGACACTGGCCCGCGCCAAAAGACTTGGTATTGCCTGAAATGATTACCGCAAAAGCTGCAAAGATGAAGTGGAACAAGATACAGTGGAGCACCTTCTGTGTAGATGTCCGGCACTAATTTGGAAATGTAAGGCCACTCTGCAGGACTTCCATAAACATAGCCTCAAAAACATTCTAAATTTTATCAACTGCGATAGTTGGCTTTAAGGCGAAATAACACCAGGTCGCATGATATCAAAACGGCACGCAGTTCTTAATTAGGCATTCAGCTCCTTCGCCGCCATTCTAACCTAATCTAGCATTACCAACTTCTACTTTTGACCACTCGTCATCAGCTTCACAGCAACGCAAACAATTCGTCTTCAGCTTCATCTTGATCTTCACCTTCACCTTTGGCTGCACTTGCAATCTCTTTGTAGTGAAGTGAAACACTTTAGTCTCTGTACCTAAAAAAAAACTACAGTTCAAACTTAATTACAAGGCAACTGCACAAAATTTTTCGCATGTCAAAAGTTTGGCCAAACTTTTTATAACACCCATAATACTCCCTCACATCATCAATGCCTACAATTGCAAATAAATACCAAGTATGTATGAAGTGTATATTTAAGAGTTCAAATATCATACTTTTTATAAGCTCAACTTGGCGAAAATCTTCGACGACTCTAAGTCTTTGATGTGATGATGCAAATATTTCGAATGTATGATTGTATCAGTGTGTGTGTGAGTATAATTTGCAAATATGTTAAAAGTGTCACGTAAACATAATTTACAACACTCTAAAAAGGCAATAACCATTTTGGTTTGCTAGTCAAGTACGAGCACTACAAGTTCACGTATTCAGCTCTGCGCAGTCAAGCAGACAAGTAGACCGAATGGGAAAAATGTAAAATTCGTAGCCCAATTGCTTTGGCAGTTCACACAAAGCTAGAATTGGTAGTTGATAGTTGCCTTTGTTTTATGTTACTTGGCAATGAAGTAACAAAAAAAAAACAACAGCAACAAAAGTTTAAAAGGAAAATCTCAAAGTGCGCATCCTTAGATTGGAAATTGTTGCTTTGTCGGATTGTTGTTGTTCTCAAAGCATTACCACATTAGCGCTGAGTAGCCATTTTTTTCCAACTTCCTTTTTAAAGTTTCTATCAAACACATCACGTATGTATGTAGGCTTTTGTTTTGCATTATTTTTCTGCTTCTATTCTAGTCGATTCCCGGCTACTTCGCTACCACATTTGTCGCACTCTCTCTCTCTCTCTCTGTACTCGTTGCCTTGGCTGCGCATTTGTGTAGCTGACATTTTCGGTTACAACGGAAACAACGCCTCAACGTTTCCGATTTCGGCATACAACAGAAAAACCCATACACATCCTCTTGCAAGAACCCTTTAGGTTTCACGAAACATTTATATACTTACATATTTCTAAAATTTGTCACACAAACCTATTTATTTTTGGTATTAGTGTGGTTTCATTTTGGTTGGCATGAAATAATCGTCGATAAGGAAATGAGTTCACCTTTGGCTGTCTAACGACAAAAGAAATAAACTCAGCCTCCAAAAAAAACAAGCCACCAAAGACGACATAGCACCGAAAACGGTTTGTCTCCTAATTGAGGCCTTCTTAAAAGATGGAAGTTTCTTAAAGGGGTATGGGTTAAATTTGAAAAAAAAACAATTTGAAGTAAAAGTAAATCGCGCACAGAAAAAAAACAGGGAATAAGCAAGCTCATTTATTTGTACTTTCAAAATACTCTATCACGTCTGTTCTGCATTTCGACTTTTCAGATTCATCCACATAATTGAATATAGGCTAGAGCAATAAAGACTCATACATTTTTCCAATAATATAAATTTGTAAACATAAAAGTTTTGGCTGATAAACAACATATATAATTGGGTCCCAATTAATTTTCCTTCCGACTACCCAAAGGCAAAACTTTTCAAGGGAACGAAATAGCTGACGAATTGGGTGATTGTGGCTCATTGGCTGGCTCCATTGGGTCGCAGCCAATAATAAGGCCGGTCATAGTAGGGATGGTCAGGTTCATCAGGAACATCATGAAAAAGACGCTTGCGAACAGTTGGCACACTATTGACACCTGGAAGGCAACCAAGTGCTTCCTGAACAGACCGCATAGGGTGGTGGTGGAATTCCTTCTTACACAGAGAAGAAAGGACTTACGAGCCCTGGTTGGGTTGATTGCAGGACACAATCCATGAGACATCATCGATGATCCGGTGAGCACATCTTGTCTGGCGATCGAAGATGGCACATATCATTTCCTCTGTACATATCCTGCTTTTGCTAGGCTGAGAATGGAAAACGTCCGTTCTCTATCCTTCGTCAAGCTTCTCAGAGTCATAAAAGAGTCGAGAGAGGAGACACAAAGTCCCACTCTCACCATTTTCCGTATCCATTTCTCCTTTTATTTGGACCTTTGCTTTGGTTTCATGAGTTGCCAAACCTAAAGTGATGGGATAATATTGCGGATAGACTTCACTGACAACCTCCAGGTACTTACTTACTAGGACTCCTAAGAGATATTTCCGCAATTCTCTTGTTATATCTTTAAATCATTCCAACCTTTTTCAGTAATTTTTAAATAGTCCAGTTTATGAAAATTAGAATTCACTCCACATAAGCGTGGTGAGCGTAAAATTCTGTTCATCTATAAGCAAACCCAGTCAGTTTCGGCAACGAGATTACTGCTTAATATATTCTTTTATGTCAATCTGTTGTTCGAGGCCTTTTAAAACTTTCCTCAACTTAGGGGTGAGACCAGAAGGTTTTCAAAATGCTTAGGATTGATTTCTATCTCAAACTCCGTGAATCGAAGATCGCATTGGATAACTATCACCTCTTAAAGGAGCTGCGGCATCTAGAAGGATTGAAGGACGAATTCCTTTCCGAATGCGACTTATAACACAGATGTTCAGTGATACAATTCTAATAAATATATAATGCCCGCGGATCAGTTATTGCCATCACATTAATCGGCGTCTTTTATTAGGACTGAAGGAGCCGGCTTCTGACGAGCGCCCTGAGTTTCATTGTGACGTGGCTAAAACCAGCTTAAATACAGATATGTGTTTTTGTTTATTTTTTGTTTTCTTCTTGATGCAGAAATACATTCAAATCTTCTATGAGTTTCTTTTTCACCTGCTGTTTTTCTGACAGAAAATCTCGCTAACTTTTTTTCTCACTTAGAGCTAGAAATCATCTCAAAATCGAACAGCTACAATTCTAAGAATTTTTATTACCGCAGCTAAATATGTTTACCACTAATTACTTTTTTTCTTTTGAGTACATCATTTAAATAGTAATTAAAATATCTATATTTTCGAGCACTCCTTGCAAACCGACTTAATGTGCGATCAATATATGAGAACAAAGCCACGAAGACACTACGTGATGCAACTAAAGTTTCGGCTTGTTGGTTCCTATGCCGGCGCAACGTTATTGCACATTATATATGTATGTATGTGTGGACGTGACCGCCTGCAACAAAACCCAGCAGATTTACCGGTTTCAGTTTCCACTTTCATAACTAGTGATATAACCAACGCCTTGTCGCCACCAATATCTATGTATGTACATATATCGAAGCATTGGCAGAACACAAAGTGGCAGCGAAGTGATTTTAATTCTAATCTTGATTCAACTTTTATGTATGTATCTCGTGCATTAAATTTGAAAGTTTCCGGTCTACCCAGATTAGATTTGTCGGAGATGCAAAACTTTAATGCCATAAAATTACTAGACTTGTTGTAGATATCACAACAAAAAATAAGAAATTATTTTATTTTGTTGCAAAGATATAGTAAAATAAATGCAGACCGTCGATTAAAAATAATAATAGCTTAAACTGTCGTAACGAGCTATGAGTCAAGTTTTCACAAAAAGGAGGACAGATACCCCCAAAATACAAACAACGTTTTCGTATTTCACTATTAAAGAATGTGTGAAACAACTTCGTTTGACAAGAGTTTACGCATGAAAGCATCGAATTTGTGGAAGTGGGCGGCTAAAAAAAAAAAATAACTACATCCTTTACCTGGACTTAAAAAAAACAACAGTACTTTAAGTCTTCAACGAAAATTTGGTCATTAATAAAGTGCGTGCAAAGTGGATCCTATGATTCCTAATCATCTTGCGCTCTATCGAAAATAAATAGATGAAGTAGTCACATGTTCGTAAGATAGGGAACAATAGCTGGCCAATGGTGCTTATCATAACAATACTACAGATACTTTTTGAAGTAAAACTTCTTTCACAGCATGAGAGTGATTTCCCAATGTCTCGTCACGAGGTGGCGTCTCGAAGTCGCGTCACAAAGTTGGGGCCTAGTTCAGAACCACTTTTGGTACTAGTTATTTCGGGTCCATTTCAAATAAATTTCGCTATTATTTCGGGGCCCTTTCAGGGCAATTTGGTTCGGGTCCATTTTTATCAGTTTGGGACTACTTTGAAACTATTTCGAGATTATATTGGGATTAGTTCAGGGCCTTTTCAGAACTAGTTTGGAATGACTTCAGGACTGAATTGGTTTAGTTCAGAACTGTTTCGGCACTGGTTTCGTTATAGTATAAAACTAGTTCGAAACTAGTTTGGGATTGGTTTAAAAGTAGTCGAAGACATGTTTGTTACTCGTTCAAGAGAAATATAAAATTGCTTCAGACTAGTCAATTCAAAAAAAATTTAATAAAACCGGAGTTTATTCAAAAACAAACGCTGTCAAATGTAAACACAATCTTCAAAGTTTAAGACAACTAAACAAGTTTTAATACGATTTCGAAATTTTTAATTAGAATTTTCAGAATATTTTTCTGGTATGTAGTTTTATAGCCCATTCAAAGTTAGTTAATAAAGTGTGGCCTTAAAATGTCTTAAAATTCGGGTTGATTTTTTAGCACTCTTTTTTACTGACGGTGCTTTTTGTTTTCTCCATAAAATGAACGCACGCCTTGTTTTGTTATATGGAAGAAAATCGCTAATACCGTCAGCAAAAGAAATTGTCAAAAATCAAAAAAAAAACAAAAAAAGATAAAAAGTCAACCAAAAAATTAGTAAATAAAAATTGAAGGGCTGAAGCTTCAGCTTGTAGAAAAAAAGCTGTATTATTATTGTTATGGTAAGCGCTGTAGAAAGAAGTTGTAGTCCTCAGTAGCTTAACAAATCGCTAACTCGGTCTTAGCTCCAGCAAACTGCTGGGAAAGCAGGCATGCACATGCAAATTAGAAATGCATTTGTGTGTGTGTGTGTGTGTGCGTACGTGCTGAACACAACGGCCATGACGTGGACGAGCACGGCGAGACTGCATTTAGGTGGTCGGCCGGATGTTAGTTTTGTACTATGCTTTGCTTGAGCCGTACTGTGCTTTTGACTTTTGCTTTTTAAGCATAACAAAGTTTGGCTGCCTGCAAAATTTATTATGAATGTGTTTGTAAACAGGTGCAATATCTGCATGAATACACTAGCATAGCATAGCATGCACTTACATAGATAGATATGTGCACATCCGTGCATATATTTTTTTAGTTTGGTTTGGTTTGGTTCGGTTCGGTGCAAAGGGTTTACATAAATGCCCAGTTGACTTGTTATGTGAGGCGCAATAAATTATGTGACTTCTTTAACTGTGCCTGTCTGCCTGTATGCAGTATGTGCTTAGCCTTTGTTGTTGTTGTTTTTTTTTTTGCTGTTGCCATGCCCATTGTTGTGTGTCCCTTGCGCTTGCTCTTGCTATTTGTTTGCGCCTGTTGTTATTTGCGGCCGTTGGGTTTTTTGAGACATGTACGCATGTCCATTTTTACAGCTATGTACTGCCGACATACAGTGGGGTATTTGACCTGGATTTCGTGGATTAATTCAAATAGTGAAATTCTGATATCTTAATAGTATTTGGTGTCGAAGGAAAAGTAGATAAAATAGTGCATGATTGGATGATAAAATAAATCTTCAATATATTGAACCTTCAACCTCAGCTATTGTACTTATTTCTGAACCTAGTTGTTTTTCCAGAATAAGTGCATACCTATTTAAAAAAAATTTATATTTGTTATAGCCTTATAGCCATTAATATTTGCACGAAATAGTAAATTAAGTAGTGCAATGAAGTAATCACTTTAATTTCTATGTAACGAAAAAGTAGTAGAAGTTAGTAGTAAAAATAGTAGTAGAAGATAGTAAATTATTAGCAGCATTAGTAAAAAAAGTAGTAGACATTGGTAAGAATAGTAGCAGTGTTTAGTAGTAGTATTAGTGAAAAAAACTAGTAGTAATTAGTAGCAGCATTAGTAAAAGTAATAGTAGAAATTATTAAAATATCAGTATAACAAAACTGTAGTAGCAGTAAAATAGTAGCAGAAATTAGTAAAAATAATTATTAGTAATTATTACATATTAGTAGCACTAGCAGAAATTGTAATAGAAATTGTCATAAATGGTAGTAGAAATTTGTAGTAGCCTTAGCAAAAATAGTAGTAGAATATAATGAAAATAGTAACTAGTAGTAGCATTAGTAAAAACGGTATTAGTATAAGTAGTACTAGAACTAGTGGTACTACATACTAGGAGCACTAGTAAAAATAGTAATAGTAGTTGGTAAAATTAGTAGTAGTAATTAGTCGCATCATAACTAAAAATAGTAGTGGTAATTAGGAATAGCATTAGCTAAAACAGTACAAGTTATTATTAGTAGCATTCTTAGAAATAGTAGTAGAAAATAATAAAAACAGTAGTAAAAATAATAGATATTTATAGAAATAGTAGTAGTATTTACTAGTAGCATTCCTAAAAAAAAATAGTAGTAAATAAAATTAAAAGAAGTAGTATTATTTGTGAAAAACGTAGTGGTAATTAATAGTAGCCTTAGTCAAAATATTTGTATAAATTCGTAAAAATAGTAGTAGGAACTAATAAAAATAGTAGTAGCACTAAGTAGTGGCATTAGTAAAAATAGTGGTAGAAATAAGTTAAACTAGTAGTAGTAATTAATGGCAGTATTATTAAAAGTGGTAGTGTGGCATTCGCAAAAATAGTAGTAGAAATTGGTAGTAGGAATTAGTAGTAATTAGTAAAAACAGAAGAGGTAATTAGTAGTAGGGGCAATATAGTAGTCGTAGTTAGTAGTAGCAATAGTAATTAGTGCTCGTAGTGATGCTCGTGGTTTTTTGTTTTTACTTAATAAAACTTCATAGCCCACTACTATGCAATTATGATAACAAAAAAAAATTGTTTGATATAAAAATTAATTAATTTTTTATTTTACATTTGCTAAAAAAAACTTCTTTAAAAAACTATTTTTTTATTGAATATATATTCTATTTCTCCCTTCTATGCAAAAAATATGTATACTCAAAATTAATTTTTCTAGCTCAGGTGAATTGATCGCCATTTTCAGTCGTCAATAACCCACCGTGCGACTATTCCACTCGTACACCGGTGCGCTAAACAAAACAATACCTACAAAATTTTTAAGCCTTTTGTTTATACTCATATGAATTTATGCCAATCATATAGAAACAGAAGTACACAAGCTTCAAACCACTACACTCACATTCAGCTGTATATTGTATGTACAGTTCAAAATATCAAGAATTACTAAGGTTTAGATTTTGATATTGCATTTCGGTATACTCGTAGCCTTTTGGCGTCATCAACTTCAAATAGGCTTATGGATTTTTTTTTTTAAATTTAAAGAAATGTGTCAGGCAGACAACTCGTAGTTGCTGGTGTAAGTTTGTTTTTTTTTTTGGTAGTTTTTTGTTAAAGCATAGAAAATGAATGAATATGCAAATGCTGAAACAAGTTTGTTTAAAATTTCTGCTATACTACACGAAAAGACATAAATATATAAGAAACAAAAGGATTATAAATCGTTGCCAAATTTTCATTTGAAGTTATGGTTGTTCATTAAGTGCGAGGGTATGAATTTTTTTTAACATGAAAATCGACTATAAAAGTTTTTGCATAAGGCCAAAGATTAAATATAACTCCATAAAATGATTTTGAAATTTTGCTTTTAAGTAAGCTAAATAACTTCACAAAAATTTTACTCAAGTCAAGAAAACACTAACAATTCTGTGGCAACAAGGAATAACAGCTAAACTATTTCTTAAGTAATTTAAAAATTCCTATTTCAATTGCAATTTTATTGATTTCAACTCGTTGTTGGATCGTATATCTGTCCATGATGAAATGGCAAACCTTACTGAAGAGAAATTGTCAAAAGAGCGGGAAAAAATATGGCGTCGTTTGCCGTCATTATCGTTCTACTTTTGTTGCGTCCCGATTGCAAGACCCTATATAATGCAGAAAACGACATAAAAAACATTTCCGTTCTTAGGCAGTTACAGTAGAAAATAACGCTGAGTTATTTCATAATATATTTTAACCCTTTAACTCCTACCTAAACGGGAATTTTTAACCGGCTCTCGAAACAGCTATAACAAAAGTTCGTTTAAAAGGCAGTCAGAGGATTAAAATGTTCCACGAAAATTTCAAGAAAACAATTTTTTTGGTGAGCGCTGAAAATGAAAAACTCATGCGGGTTTTATTAAAAATTATTCGAGTTAATTTTACTAAATAAATAAATGCAGAAAGGTAGCAATATTTGTTATGAAGATTAGATGAGTATTTGTTTTTTTTTTGGTATACATTTTTTGTACAACAGCGCCATCTGTGTTTAGTCAAAGCTGAACACAAATGTCATATTCTGTTAACTTAACCCCAAAAAACTTTAGGTACACTATTTCTGTGTATCAAAAGTTTTCAAAATCATTAACCCAAAATGAACGCACAGCGAGGTTGTATGTTGTGTTTGAAAAAAAATAATGATTTAAAAATAAAATTTCACAAATAAAACCAAATAAAATTAAATAATTTAAAACTTTCAGGTACAAATACGGTATTTATCGATAACACCTTAAATTTCAAAATGAACAACACGGTTTGTCTATCTGTATTCAAATTCTAAACCACAATTTGACCTCTCAATTCAGTTATGTAAAATCATAACAGCAGAGAATTTAGTAGAGTAGGAAAGACCGAAAATAATGTTTTTTTTTTTCATTTTTATCGGAAGCTTCTATAAATCTATTTCGTGTGAATCTGTTACGGTCAAAAATATTTTCAACGATATCTGTAAAAATTGTAATATTTCGCTTGACAAAAAACAACTTACAACGAGTTGTTTTTTTTTTGTTTTATCAACACTAAAATCTTTTTTTGTGTGTTATTTTTCTGCTAAAAAAACCGAATTTACAGTTTTTACTTAAACCTAAATATTTGGAAAACATTTTTATTTAAGTGAATGATTACGTTTTGAACACAAACAAAAATTTCAATGAATATATTTTGGTCTAACGCAAATATGCAACAAATGCTCGAAAAAAACTGTGGCAAAATAAAAAAAATGCTTGAGGTTGTTAATCAATAAACTCTGTTAATTTATTGTTTCATTAGGTCAAATTTGTATATTTCGCCTCTTCCCCAAATTGTTGTATACAAAAAGATCAAAAAAAAACTTCGTGCTACTTTATTAAAAAAAAAAAATTTGCGTTACCTTTTGAACATAATAAGACTACCGTCATTATTTAGGATATATTATTGAATTCACATTGTTTTAAGCTCTGAACTTAGTACCAAATCCACCAGGCAGTTAAAATTTTAGGGCTTTATAATTTTCTCTTCTAGAATGAACCTTCAACTGCCCTTAACTGGATAAAAGGTAATTACGATTGAGCCACTTCTGGCGAAAGGATGGCACTTGTTACAAATGAAGCCTAAAATTACTAAGCAATTAGCCCTATGACTTTCAAAAAGCACTATTCCCAAACAAAGAATTTTATAAAATATATAAATTACTATTTTAGAAAAAAATTTTAACGAAAAAACTGATGCAATTTAAAATTTTTGAAGTCAAAAAGTTTTTGATTTTTTCGTTTCAAATCATGATATAACAATTATTTCCCAAAAATACCACGTTTCATATTTTTTTTTTCGTTTAGAGGGACCCTTTACCTAAAAACAGAAAAATATTTCTAAGATCGGCCATTTTTTCGTAAAGTTATCGCATTAAAAAAAAAAAAATTTCAAAAATTCCCCACGATGAAAGAACTCGAAATCAAGCAAAATGAAAAAGAATCGATTCGATGTAGAAACTATAAAAAAATTCCATGCAAAAAAAAAGACCTGACCCTAACTTGCTGGAAAATTTGGTATGAAATGACTCCTGTATATTTATGCCTTCGAGAAAATTTACAGCAACCGAAAAGTGCTTCTTCAACCAACAAAAATAATGGGAAATATTTCATGTGGTTTTTGTTGAGCTTTAGCTCTGAAAAGTGTTACGTATACGCCGTGGCATAATAGTTTAGGTCTAAAATAAATTTTCAACAAAATTAATTATTCAACTGTAACTTATCGCTTTTTTCCAAAATATATATATATATATATCCATGTATTCGTATTAATATACATGAAAATTTAAGTTCTGAATTAAAATTATAAATTATTTTTTTTTATTTTCCTTACCACACTTCTCGACTAATTGAGACATTCACAAATTTGTTTTTCGTGCTTTAGCTGAGGTAAAAGAATATCTTTGATTTCACTATTTTTTGCTATCTCAGATTCCATGCATAATTAGTTGCTAGTTCTGAGACACGACTCTGTGTGGAACAAGAACGATGATAGTTCTTTATCCTCAATAAAACCCGCAATAATCGCGCGGCGAAAAAATTTAGTTAATTGCTCTGCTTTTGCAAATTCTGTCTCTTATCCCAGTAATAATCGAGTCTATGATAACAGGAAACATGTTTCTTTTTTTAAATCTATTTCTTCATCTATATCAATGCCTTGTCAGCATTAATTTATCTCGTTTCTTCTTACGCCTGGCCGATAAGGGTGACGAGCTAACGGTAAAAACTTCAGTAAATGCCAACCCCTATGGCATCGTAAAAGTTGCAAATCATTGAGTAAACTTTGGAACTATATCAGTAGAATACATTCAAATTTTTGTGTATATTTCAAAATTCCATCGACATTCCGTGTGATTTCCCTGCAGTAAGACTGACTAGAGTTTTGGCAGGTTTTTTGAGAGAGATTTGACAACATCACTCCTAGCAGAGCAGAGCAGAGTGTGATGGAAATGTATACTTTTTTTGGTTTTTTTTTTGTTGAAAATTACCCAACATTGCTCACTGCATACCCTCGACCATAACTATTTTGAAAGTTATCGCAAATTAGGCATTTCATATACATATATATTGAAGTGGTAAATAACGTCAAGGTGCCTGCCGTTGTGACGATATAATGCTGTATTTTTCAAACCGTTGTATATCTGTCAATTTTCAATATACAGCAATAACAATACGTTTCTATTTAATTTTAAAAAACTCTTAAAATCAGCAATAAAATAAATTGACATCACAGTCCACTTTCCGGGTCGACAGGTCTTCTAAAATTGAATCTGACTTTTAGAACATTTGATTTATTTTTGGAAACCAACTACTGCACTTACCTGAGATTGTCTTGCCGAACGGAGAAAACAGAATTTGTAACAGAAATTATGGTTGGATTTAGCGATAGACGAACGATTGTAGAATACTAGCAGGATTGTAGAATACTTTTGGTTATTTCTAACTAAATGTTATAGATAATAACATTAATCAAATAATCTATTCATTCTTGTCGTTGAAAATGGCTATGACATGTATCCAGCGATAACACAATTGGAACGAGAATGTAAACGTCGGTGATAAATAACATTGTGACTATGAGAACCAGCTGATCACTTTTCTTATACTTTTTCCGCGTATTACGTGGTCCACGTTCTACTTCTTACTTTTTTTGCAGCAATACACACTTAAAATTCTGCAGAGCATATTTCCAATCGATTTTATTTCATCTTAATGTGTTTGTAAAGTAAACGTTATTTAGATAATAATCTTTTGAAATTGGCGTCAAACACCGGGCGCCTGAAGGCTCCGGCTCGGGAGGAGTCATCCGTAGACCGCCCCCTCTCATCGGTTCAGCGCGTACGTATATACAAAAGTATTTGCTTTTATGTATCGTAGATTGGAGCTAAATTGTTTCATCAACACGTCTCCATATAACAATAACGACTTACATTGACTAAGTTTCTTACGCCTCAAAGTGACAACTATTTGGATTTGAGTAAGTGAAATTTTCTGTAGTACATAAACTAAGAGCCAGAGAAACTAATTCAAAATACAGTTCAAATTTTAAGTGCCTGCTTATATTTTAAAATAAGTATTCCACTCAAATCTCTCGATACACTTAAAACACCTCACATTCAAAAATTGCGTACGCAATTTATTACTTGTCTTTTATCTATTTAATTAACCATTTTATGGTATTATGAACTTTAGTATCGCTATAAATCAATTGTGCAAGTCATAAGAAATAAAAAAAACAAAAAAAAAAACAATGTGATTTAGTATGAAAAATAGCACCACTCATATTCGGTAAGGTGCAAAAGGCAAAATGCTGTTGAAAATGTGCGTAACAATAAATGGCGTGTGTGGCAATAAATTTCTTGAATACAGGGCAAGTGAAGTTGTTTGCTTCTGTTTTGTTTTATTCAAGCATTTTAAGTAATAGCTTGCGTTGCGGAATATTTTCTTTCAAGCTTTGCCTGCGATTTCCAATTAACTCAGCGATGGCCTAAAAATTTCAAGGTTATAACATATCGCAATTACTCGTATTGGTAAAAATGGAGAACAAAATGCCAACTAATCTGTTAGTTGTTATAATGACGTTAGGGTATATTCAAAATATAAATTTTTGAAATTATATTCGGAAAAGTAGGTTACAAAATACGAACTAATCTGTTTTATTTAAAAATATAAATTTTTGGCATGAAGAGAGCTAACTCCAACATTCCGTCGCGACATGTAATTGAAAATCATAGAACATATTTTTATAAAAGGTATCTTAGTTAGAGAATTAGCTTAGCATCCTTATTAAGCCGATATTACTTCCTTATAGAAAAAATAAATACAAAACGCGAATATCCAAACTCATTGTAATTTTTTACCAGAAACGTAATTTTCCAACTTACATTTTTCATTTAGCAATGACGTTTGAGAAAGATATCCCCTTGTCGATATATAATTAAATTAGGTACAGTGACCAGAGCATTCGATCGTTAAAGATAACAAGTGTCCAGTGTAGTTGTTTTACCCATTTAATTTATTTTTAGAACATCCCTTTGTCACCTCTCGTCTAACCCCAATGCTCTTGGGAACATGGTTGGTGGTAGTAAATGTACGAGTTCCTTTTTAGGGGCTAAGTAAGTCTAGATCACTCTTCCGTCTTCTCTATATGGCTTCACACTAGAAGAGCAGGTACATCCCGGTATGCAGGGTCGAGTCGCAGAAACTACAAAATTCGTTCGTCTGAACTTAGCATCCCCAAAGAACAACTTTGATAGGTCAATAAACTGTCGCGAGCGTTAACTATTGTGCGCTTCCAGTGAGGATTACGGGGGAGTGATATGACTCTATAACTTCTCCTTCTCAAGCCAACCTCATCCACTGCCAGTAAGAACTTTGTGATCCCTGTTTTCGCAAACGACGCTCTGTCGATGGTTTCCGTCCGAAAAAGCGTTACGATAGTTAATAACAGATATAAGGTAGTGAGAATTATGATGCAGGCGACTTTGAACGCGGACTCATACTTGGGATGGTAAGATCCCAGTAGTGTGCCGTGTCGGAGCTGCTGCATCAGCTGCTCAGTGGTCTTGTAGATGAGTAATGCCGTGGTTGTTGCCTTGATGGGGGCTCCAGCCGGGGATGGCTAGATCCTTGGTTGGCGGCTGTTTCGCAGCTGTCGCGTTGTCGCCAGATTTATAGAGGGTAGAAAAGGAAATGAAGAGATGTGATAAAGAAGATGCATGAAAGTGAGTCTTGAAAGCGGGCATTTCAGAGCGGTGTGGGGTTTGGCTGGGGGTGGTCTTGCCCACGGAGTCTGACCGGGGATTGATCTTGTGCTGCGGAGTGGGGTGAGTTCCTGAGTGCACATTCTGGGCTCCCGTCTCTCGTGGAGATCTGGAGTCGAAGAAATGCGGTGCAACCACGGGGTTAGACACTCTAGGGCTCCTGTTCCGATGCCGATCGGTCTCACACAGTACTATGCCCTAACGGCTACCAGTCCGTACACGAAATAGCAGCTCAACTGGAAGTGGGTTCGGCCACGAAATTTTACCCGAGACTTTTACCCCCTGAGCACGCCCTACCGCGCGGTGGACACATGGCCTGTGAATTAAGTAGCTGTATATGGGAAGTATTGTGGTGGCTGTTGTTTAATAACAAAATGCTGGAATGTGGAGTTGCAATGCAACCGAGTGCCGCACCCAGAGTACGGCAGAGGTTTTATGTCGACCTCGGGCCCTACCAAGGCGATGGTGTGCTCATTCTACATTACCATTGGTATTGAATACTGCGCAGGCAGTTTCGGGCGCTTATCAACGCAATATATTGATATATTGTACTTTTTGAAGTACCATGATATGAAGCCATCGTAGCAGGTGTCCATGAAAAATGCACCCTCCCAGTAGACACTTCTTTAAGTTTTGTTTGGCTGTCACTTGAAATGGTGAAGCGCTTATTACGATAGTTCCTCTGTAGATTAGCCTCTGCTCATAGGAAGATGGCGCATACCCCCACCTCTGCTTGGAAGATGCTTAGCATCTTTCACATTGGCACGGAAAGTATGTTCTGGGGCTGCTGGCACTGGTCTCCGTACCCTCCGATTATTCGTCCATTTATCAGTGTAGTGTGCAAGCCTAAAAATTTTCACGACCAATCGTTTAAAAAGTAAAAATTCGGGCATCTCTGGGTTAAGATCTTTATCTCCATCTTAAAATCCATTCCAGCTTGAACCACAAGATACAAAAAAGAGAGTACTTGGCCATTTCATTTTTTTTTAAACTTATTTCTATAACCAATACAGTAACAATTTTGTTCAGTTGTGCCACCCTATATTTCTGCTTGGCTAAACCGAAGCAATGAGGCGATGAATTATTTGAGCGAAGGTTTTCTGCGAGTATTTAGACAGTGTATGTAATGTGCTGAACATGTGCAGACGTACATATATACGGGTACATATGTAATTATTACTTTGCATAATAATTTAGTGTGTAATGAAAATTAAAATAGTAGTATATATTACGTTAATGGTATAGCAACAAAATAACAGCCAGAAAAAAAAAACACAGAAAAGGCAGGTCAATAACCTTTGGCAGTTGGGCAACACAAAGCCGGTCAACAATCAACACGTCCTTATAAACAGACTCCAGTGTTTGCAGAGTGTATTAGAAATTTATTTTCTATCCTTGGCTGTTTATTTGTATTTGTATTACGCGTATGCGGTCGCATTTATGTAGGTGCTTGAGTAGTGGCTTGGGAAATGGAACAATTGGCATAGTCATAAATTCACTCTAACACATTCGTAAAGCAGCAAATAATTAAGAACTTTCATATCTACATACATCCAAACAAAGCTAAGAGCAGGAAAATATATTTACAAATAGAAAAACTTATATAAATTATATACTCGACAAACAAAATTAAACGAAGATTTATAAGAATAGTCGCAAATTTGTTATTTCCATTTGCAACTAATTAAGCAGATGTGATGGCAATATGTCTCTAGTCAACGAGATAACAACAGAAAAAAACAGCAATATCGCATATGTACTTATGATTTTTTTTTTGCCTAACTTTTGCATAACTTACGAACTTATGTAGAAAACTGCAAATGAGGTACTTCAATCTCGAACCTCTTGTATAATAGTGCAAAATTAATAACCCAATTTTTTTAATAACATTTTTACTAAATAAGAAAAGATTTTGAGTAATGGAAGTCTTTATTTGGACTTACTTCTTCTCTTTCTTTGTGCTTAAGGGCTTTGATTGCCTTAAGCTTGATGGCACAAACCTGTCAGTTCATCTAACCTCAAACAAAGAAGTCGGGGATGGATAAATCGGACAATCCTCCTGGCCATGCCGAATTGCCAAAATGGAAGATTTCGCGACCAGACAACGCTTCTTCACATTATCCATTGTGGCCTGCACTGTCTGTGTGGTTGTACCGTCTTGTTAAAACGAGAAGTTCTCCAAGCTCCTTTCGTCCAATTGAGGTGGTAAAAAGTCACATCCAATTGTGTGACCCGCCGTCTCATTAATGTTTTTTCGTTCTCACTGGCGTCGGCAGCCACTTCTGTGATATTCTCGACAGAAAGACAAGTCAGGAGGTGGCCACGACCTGCAAGGTCTCGTGTGATTCCAGTCTGTTCGAGTCGAGCAACTAAACGCCGGCATATTTTCGCAGATGGGGCTGCACGTTTGGAAAATCGACGTCGATTCATATTACCAAGCTTCAAGACTACTGCATTCCATTTCAGACAGAGGTAGCCGATTGGCTTCTCACCAGTAAAATATCTATTCAATAGGACAACATTTAATAGCGAGACGGCAATCAAGGCTTTAGGATCTTGAATGGTATGATCAAAATTCATTCGCCTGAGTCTAAATATTTCTTTATCAATCTAATTAGGGTTGTCAGGTCACAGCGACTTAGAAGGAACCTGCATGTATGGACACGAGTTTCGATAAGATGCAATATGAAATCAATATTTTTGCCTTTCGGTACTGAAATTCTCTTCTCGGTCGTTTCAGAGCGATATTTTAGATTTAGCAATTCAAAATTCGCGCCACAGCCACGCTGTAGTTTATGCCCCAATTCTTACGCAGCCACTTCTATCGTGGCAATTACTTTGTCTAGAAATTTCACCATAGCTTTTTATTATCTAAAATCTAAAAATCTACCCCTACTTCATAATTGCCGATTACGGTTGGTTTTGTAAACTAATTTTTTTTAGATAGGTGGCAACTCTCACCGCCTTTTTGCCATTAAATTTTCTTAAAAGGTTTAGTTTGACACTGATATTGTATGTAAAATGATTTTAATTTTTTTTGATTTCATTTATAGCTTTTGTTGAATTTAAACTTTTAAACAGGTGGCAACTGCCTTTTAAAAGTCGATTCCATGGCAACTAATTTAATGGATTATTCATGTTCCAACTCCTCTATATAAAGTACCCTGTATTTATGTAGCAATATGTGAATTAACTTCAATATTTAATTGACTGTAACTTTCGTATCAGGCGGCAACTTTCAATGAAACATAGCAAATTTGTGTGCCAAATTTTGTATAATTCCGTCCAGTCGTACGGGCCTAAAAAGGTAATAACACATTCACACAAAATTTCACACATATAACATCAGTAGCTTTAAAAAGTGGATGTCAAGCGGTACATCTCGGGAAGCTAACATTTATGAGGGTTGCCGCATGTTTGAAAAATTGAATTCAACTAAATTATACACAAGTTATATGATTGTCAAACAGTTCGTCTCGGCGAGGAGAAGATTCATACATATATTTCGGATAGAGATGCCACTTGTTTGGAACGTAAAATTTTTACAAATTATACACAAGCATATAAAATATTAAAAATACGAGTATCAAAGCGTTCGGCTCGGAAAAATGTATGAGGGTTGCCAACTGTTTAAAAAACTTATTTCAATTAAATTGTGCACAAGTTATATGAAGTAGTTATATATCAGTGTCAAATGGTTCGCTTTGTGAGAAGGTTTATAGTTGGCTATATTTAAGTAGGTTGCCACCTGCTTGAAATTTCGAGTTCAATTTAATTCTACACAAGTTAAATGATATAGTAAAATATAGCTATCAAACTATTTGTTGTTCTCTGAGAAATTTTACAGCTATATTTTAAAGAGAGTTGCCACCTTTTTTAAAAGAGAAATTTAATTTAATCATAGGTTATAAAATATTAAAAGATGACGGTGGCAGAAGGAGAGAAAGACCTCCTCTAACGTAGAGGAGAAAGACTAAGTAGAGAAGAACTTGGCTTCACTTGGTGTCTTTAGTTGACGCCAGTAAGCAACCCAGAGGAGCGACTAGCGCTGCCAAAAAAACTTCGTATTCAGAGAAAAATTGTAAACATTAAATTTCTTCGCACATGATATTTGGCATACATATATATTTTATTATTACAATGCGTAGTGGAAATTCGGCATTATCTTACTAGCACGCCTAATCCTCACTCGAGTAGACATTTGTTAGAGCTTTGAATGTTTGCTAGCTTATATTTTCATTTTAGTACAAGTGATACCATCAACTACTACATGCATGTAAATATATTTATTACGAACTGTCAAACAAAACAGTCATGATTCAACAAATAAAGAAGAAAATCCTAGCTAAGGCCGTAATGAACAAATATGCAAAGTAATGAATTAAATTTTATATTCATCTACGTACATGCGTGCACTATGTGTTTCAAAAAACGCCTGGCTTGAGTTGTTGCTGTGTGTGAAGACAAACAAAAAAAAATCCTTCGTTGCACCAACATCCTCCACTTCCGCCAGCCGCAGCCGCACACGTGGTGATAAATGATCTGTTTCCTGTTTCACTTTTGTGCTAACCATGAAATTGTTAATATTAGTGTTTTGACAAAAAGATTTCCATTTCATTTAATGAGCACACAATGATGCTAATACGACTACTTACTACAACAAATGAAACAGTTACAATTCCAACATTTTGGGGTTTAGTAGGCGGGCATGTAGCGCAATGAAAAGTAAAGTTGAATTTTAACAAATTTACATGCCGTCGGGCAAATAAATTAGATAAATGTCACTGTGGGGATTGGCACATAGCCTTCATTGCACACAGAGATATATATCTATATATTTACATTTATATACATATATACGGCCATGCATATGTTTTATGTTTGTCTATAATATGAATATAACTTATGTTGGAAATTTTCTATTATATTCTTCGTCTCATCGCACTTCACGCATGCCTATTTTCATATTATTTGTTGAAATGTTTCATTGTTAATTGGCGTATAAATTTAATTGGTATTTGCTTAGTAACAAAATTAATTGTTGGTGCAAATAATTGGTAGCAAAAATTATGGCATTTATATTTGCGAATACTTATATTTGTATTGTAATTTCATTGTTGTTTTTCTAATTTGCATAATATTAGCATTGTTGCGTACAATAGGTTGATGTTTTATGAAAAAAGAAGAAAAAAAAACAAAAATCAGTTATTATCAATTCTGCTTGTTAAGGCCTCACATCAGTCAATTAATTTCGCCGCGTACAGTTGATTCTGTTTAATTGCAATTACGGGTTTCAATTGAAAATCCAGCTTACGTGAATTGCTGTTCTTCTGTTTGCCTGCAAATATGTTTGCATAACAATTTTTGAATTCAAAGTTTTTCCGTTTTTCGATATCACGTAACAAAGGTCGCGACCACATCGCGGCAGGAAGTCAGCAACACGCCGGTTATAAAGGGTGTTTTTTTTAGGCATGTGGTTTTTAAGGAGAAATAAAATGCATATATGTAATTTATTGTTATGGCCCAGAATTTACCTTTATTACAAAGAAAAGGGTTTGCCATTATGTTACTCGTGTCAATCGTCTCATAGGTCATGCCAGAGGCTCACGAGGCGAGATAATGCGCTCACCAAAAGTTGCCTTCAATAAATTTATTGTTTCGTTGACTGTTTGGCTTCCGGACTATTGTAGTGTGTTTCAGGCAGAGGTGGCCGCAATCAAGGAGGCAGCCGATTGGCTACTCATCAATGTA
This sequence comes from Anomoia purmunda, assembly GCA_951828415.1. NCBI lineage: Eukaryota > Metazoa > Arthropoda > Insecta > Diptera > Tephritidae > Anomoia > Anomoia purmunda. The sequence goes on from OX639994.1 coordinate 8,895,653, forward strand.
ATGCCCACTAGACGGGCTAACATTTATTCTGATAGTCAGCAGGCCGCTATTAAGACCTTGGGATCGCTAATGGAGAGATCATAACTTGTCGGGGAGAGCCTGACTTATATCGCTGTTATTTTACGAAGTAGCCATTGAATCCACACATCGAAACCAATAAAGCACGTACTTAGAAGCAGACGAAGACCGTCGATAGTACCAGAGCCCTGTTTAAAAGCTGTTACTGAGAGGAGCCTTTTATTATTTTGAAACCTTAATTCCAAAATCATTGCCCCCTCCGCCGTTGCGAATATCCTATGTGGGGCTTTCTGTCCAACGATGTGGCACTTTTGTAGCATATTTTTTAACACGACCGTCGAGATGAAAAAGCGCTTAGTCAAAGGAGATGGGGTTTAGATCAAAATAATTGTAAATTTAGTTTGCATTACTTGCCAAAATTGTTCAAGTGTAAACCGAATCATTTCCTTTTGCGGATACTGATTTTCTGTTTAGAATTTTTCTGTTTAGAATTTTTCTGTTTAGAATTTCAGCGAGAAAGAGGTATCACTGTCATGCCCACCTCCAAATTTTTCTAAATAGACTATAGTTAAATTTGGAATATTGATATTGTACTATGACAGCTATGTAGCATTCGAAAGTAATACATTTTTATATTTGTGGACAATATCAGTGATTAAAAACTAAATGAAACTGTTATTGAATTACATTTTGAGCGTTTAAAGCAACATCAAATCTTGTCCTAAGTCTTTTTCGCAATTCGTCAACTCAAGCAGGTCTATCTCTGGAGTTCCATCTGCGGTCTCTCGGGCTGATATATCTGCTTGCATTACATTGGATCATCACTTATTTCGTTTGTTTGTGATAATGACGCCAATTCGTGTCGTTGTTTGAATGAATAAACGCATATTATAATTTCGGCTCTTGATCTTAAATCCTCTACGAGTACTAAGATGGTAGCCGATGTTCCCTCAGTTGCTCTTCTTCTAACAAATCGTTAGCCTCTGGTATTTTCAATGTTGAATGGAAACTGGTTCATGGTTCTCCAACTACAGTTCAGTTCATTCAGTGTTTCTAGTTTGACTGCGCTGACATTTAAGCAACAGGCGTTGTGTAGTGGCTGTTGATGGCGTCTCCCCTATACCTTTTACTGCATCTTCGGGGGTTTCAAAATGAAAAATATAATCTTATTCCTATGCTCTTTGTCTTGTTCATCAATGACGTTTGTAGCTAATTTGCCTTTGTTATTTTATATGTTGATAACTTGAAAATATTTTCGGTAATTTCTTAACATTTGATTTTCAGTTTCCAAATTGAGTTCTTATTTATTATTGTTGATTTTAAATTGGAAAGACTCGAGTTTCCCCTTTATCTAACTTACCGATCTGTAAGCAAGCTCTGATTGTCACAACAATCCAGTGAGAAGCTTCATTCTCAGCTTTGCGTCAGTCACACTTCATTATCATTAAAACGAAAAATATTTTTACTAACATTGATCTGTACACAGCAAAAAATTATATTTTATCGCTTGCGCGTAAAAACAGCTATCCAAAAAGCATAAACTACGTCACTAAACTGCCCGCCATGAATCGAAAACTAGAACAAATTTAGGAAACTTTTTAATAAATAACTTACAACGATAACTAATGCATCTATTATGTATTTACTCTGATAGAACAAACTTGCGATACATTAAAGTTTTATAAACTGGTCAAACATTAAGATGAAAGCGGTTTTTTTTGTTGGTTGTTTGTTTTTATGCCATTTTAATTTTTGTGCAAAAACTTCTAGACGAACAACACCACGAAATACTCGAATATACATATATTCTCCAAAATTATGCCAACTTAAAATTTCTAGACTATTTTAAAGTTACCCTTAGTTGCAAAGTTTACGAAATGTCCACTTCCGCTGCCGTTCAGCCCGCCAAATTCCCCCGAATGCAGTAAAAGTGCTGCAAAAGTAATTACGCAACTACTGTAAATATTTACAGAAAAATTCTCCAAAACATTTACCAATCCGACGTTGAAAATTTTAACTTTATTAATATTGCAACAGTGCAAATAAAAATAAACTTCAAGTGCGTACTCTCGTTGGTCCGACTAAATCCTTGTCAAGCCAAAAAAAAGTTGTTGTTTGCTCAAAGTAGAAATGGAAATGTAGACTATGTGCTAAATGGCAAGGTGTTATTAATATAAGTAGAATCACACATGCCATTACACGTAAACATTTGCAAATATTTGTGTGTGTGTGTGTGTGTTTTAAAAACCTTAAATTTAACTCCTTCTTGCCCAACAAGTTTGCCAACAAACAAAAGGCAAAAAAACAAAAATACAGCATTGCAAAAGGACACTGAAAGAGTAAAAGAAAAAAGAACAAAATAACAAAAGAAAAAAACAAAAAACATGTAGTGCGAATGAAAACGAAATGAAACACAACTTTTGCACCGGAAACAGCGGAAACAGTTAAGAAAAAGTTAGCGCCGCTTTAGTTTGCTGGTAGCGCTGCCTCTGCTGCAACTTTTGCTGCTTCCTTCCGCAGCGCTGTGAATCATCGAGAGAGAGGTGGCAGCGGGGGGTTAAAAAAAAAGCGCTGTAGTTGCGGGGAAGCTGACAGCCGGTTGACTGCTGCTATTTCCACATTGTTATTGTTTGTTGTTGCTGTGGGCATCTTTAAGTTCCGTTCGCAAGATAGAAATTATTACTTTCCAAATTGTCTGTAGCAAAGAAATGAAAACTTTTCTAAATTAAATCATTTTATTTTTTGTTTTCGTTTCTTATACCTATTTTCCATGTTGGACATATGGCTATTGTCTATTATTTTACTTTATTAATGTGAAACGAGACGCAAGTTCACCCACACAATTTGCGAACCCAACTAACCAAAATTTAGAAATCAGCGCCATTTTAAAAGTCAATAAAGGTAAACGATATGTAAAAGCTATTAATTGTAGCGTGACGTTTCTTTTTTCCTACCCCGCCATTCTTATGCAGGGAAAACTAAGCCACATTGGTGGAATATTTTCCTAAAAAAAGAGAAGAAGGTTTTTTATATCAAGCAACCTTCAAAAGAGCCTCAAAGGAGGTTAAATTGTTTTTTTTGGCAGTAACATAGAAGAACATTCAGAGCTATGTAAATCGCCTGAGAAAGATTCTCGGAAAAAGCTACATTATTCCAAAATATATTCACAAACTCAATGGCGAACGGGCACCATCCTACGAATAAATGCTGGGCATACTAACTATGCACTTTCCGGGATGTATCATTTTGCCTAACAGTATAGCGTACTCATGTAGGTCTTCGCAAACCTCTGTAGATGAAATGGACCATACGGTCTTTCAAACCATATAAATCTCCTCACATACTAAGTCCTATTTTGAGCGCTATTTACAAAGTTTTTCTACATTCCTAAAGCCTGGTCTGTAGCGAAGGTAATTTTCTTATCTAAACGAAAAGGGCCATCGCCCATTAAGCCAAACGACTTTAGACTAATAGGTCTCGCGTTCTTCTTTCTCGAAACCTTGAAAAGACTACTGGATAAAAACATCCGACAGTCTTTAAATTACCACCATGCCTTCACCAAAGGCAGATCTGTGAATGCATTACTTCACCAAATAGTCTTCAATATTGAAAAGGCATAACCTTAAAGTAATTCAGCTTTATGAATTTTCCCTGATATCGAAGGGACCTCCAATAACATTGGCGGAATTTATTAATCTCCTTCTCGGCACTAAAACCATCTTCTCGTTCGGAGATAGGGGAGCACAAGGTATTAGAGATACCCAGCAGGGTCGAGTCCTCTCTCCGCTACTCTGGAATTTCTCATTGAACAATCTGCGCCTACCCCCGTAAGACACAGGCTGTCAAGCCAGATGACCTTGCATGTTGGCAGTGGACACACACCCTTGGGTGCTAAATAATTCACTATTTCACAATGCACTGGGTATTGTGGGTATTGTGGGTCTAAAGCATACGGCCTGAATGTCAATCCAGCGAAGACTATGAAGGTTATCTTTCCAAATTAAAACAAGAGGGAAGAAGCCGCGTCCATCATTGAATGGTGAAGTACCTGGGTGGCATCTAATACCCGAAGCTAACCTGGAAGTGCAATGTAATTAACTCTCTACACCCACTAAAGCCAGTCCTCAAACCCTCGCAAAATCTTCTCGCTGTAGATATTTACGTCGCGCCAGTTATCGCGTAGGAAAACAGTATTACCAAACGAATTTCTACGAGGAGTAACTGGGAATAGGGCAGAATTATCGATTGTAATACCAACACTGACGGTTCTAAATCAGACGATAGAATTGTAAGTAGGATTTACTCTCAAATCTTCTCTTCCAACACAACTTTCGATATCACGGTGATCACGGTGGCGTTTTTCAGGCTGATAAATTTGAGACTTAATCTTGAAGCAATAACTACTTATATCATCTCCAAAAATCAGGCTGCTACTAACTCGCTAGATTGCTACGTAATATTGTCAAGGACTATGATGGAATTTGTAGCTGCGCAGCAGACGAACTGAAAAAATCAGATACATCCTTGATGTGCATAAATACCTCTTACTACGCGGGAATGCCCCTGTCTTCTTGTAGACTCTGGTAAAATGCCACAGTCCTTGAGTTTGCAAACGCAAGATGGGCCAAAAAACCCACTTGTGGAATACCGCGTCAGTTCTATACCAGATTAGATAAAGATAAACCTTTCGGCCTAATAAATATGGAACAACGATTTCTAAACTTGGTGGCAGGTATCATTAGCGGTCATTGCCTTATGTCAGTAAGAAAAGCTTTCCCCAAACTGGTCAATTGCGGTTTATTGCCAACGAATATAAATCTAGGGTAATCAGATCGATCGAACGATGTTGTGGCCAATTCAAGCAACCTCTGCGAAATACAACCGCACATGCAAAATGCTCATCGTTGCCTTCGATTTCTGACGCGTAACGTAGCGTGGCCCCACTGAAACCACATGCCGTTCAATTTGGACTAAAATAAATCGGTTAACATCATAATGTAGTTCTCGCCACTAATGCTGATGGCCTCAACAACGTTGGTTTACAAAAAGTACGGCCCAATGATGACCAATCCAAAATCGTCATCAAACAGTAACTTTTTGTAGATGCATTGCGTACCTCATGTGAACCTTTGAAGATGATTTTTCGCCCAAAACTGTGTACTCTTTCCAACGTTCCGAAATCCGGTCAGCGAAAAAACGGCGTTATCTGTTGGCATTGACTTTGAGCTGGTAGGTCAGTTGGATATGTTACGGGTAGAGGACCTAGCCGATGCAAAACTCGGCTAGTTGAAATTGGCGGTACCGGCGAATTCTCGCACATGACGAGAAATTAACTACCACAAATTTTGCCGCACACTTTCCCGAAAATCGGCGAAATTCTTGGCCGATCTTTCGTTCCTTAGACATACAGATGTTGCTTGATTGTCGGTCGTACGAATTGTTTGGAAAATATTTTTGTGGTACATTTTAACCCATTATGTCTCTGTTTCATGAAAACTTTTTGCCATTTTCCACCAAAGTAAATTTTCAAACATTCATTTCTAAAAAGTTAATAATTTTATGTTAATTTTTTTCCAGTAAAGAAACTTCTCATATTAAACAGTTTATTTTGGTTCAGTGTGCATATTTTACACATATCCCATGATATATAATATACGAGTAAAGATACAAAAACTTCGTAAGCAACTATAAACGAATATATGTATGTATAAATTTAAGTTTATCCCGAAACTCAAATTCTATGCGGAAGTGGGAGTTAAAAGTTTTCAAAACTAAATTCCAAGTATCGTTAAAGTGAAAAAAAAAATTGTATACTGAAGTTAATATAAAAGAAAAGAAAATTATATTTGGACCACAGCTGTTGGTGACATTTGAATCATTACATTGACCATTTGGATGAAAACCTCTGAAAATTCTTAAACGCCCAAATTGTCAAAAAAAACAAAAGTTTTGAAAAAATAGAAAAAAAAACAAAATAGTCGGCTGGATTTAAGGAAGCTAATCCCATGCCAATTTTTTTTGTAAATAATAGATGTATGTAGCAAAAATGTAAATATGCATTACTTTTATGAGTTAAATTCCTTTCGTTGCATTTCGACGTCATTATTGGCTTTAGTAATGTATCTCAAATATTTTGGTTAGTTTTGTACAAACTTCACATTCTATGTATTTGATTTTGGTTTTTTTTTTGCGTAGTTTATGTATTTTCTTAGAGGAGAGTCAATAAATACATGACAGAAATTTTAAATTTTATTTAATGGAATGCGGCGTACTTGTAAGAAAATCAGCAGACTCTTTTTGCTGCATTTGTTTTGAAAGTTTCAAACTAGGAGTTCCAGATTGTCACTTCGATAAACTTATGTCTTCGGATATTTGGCCCTCAAACGTTATTGTCCGGCCTTTTGATTTTTTTCGAAAAGAGGCTCAGCCTCAGGTCAAAAAGTAAGTCGTGCTACTCCAGGTGGCCGAACTGTGAGTATTTATTACGAAAACTCCTCTGGACTCCGAACCAAGGCTGAAGCTGTTTTTTTATTAAGCTCACAAATGGAGTTTGATTGTTTTGTTCTAACGGAAACTTGGCTGAATGCTAACTTTTTTGATGCTGAGTTTTTCGAGCCAGGTCTTTTTGATGTTTTTCGCAAAGACAGAGATTCCATTAAAACAGGTGTTACTAGGGGTGGTGGTGTGCTCATTGCTGCACGAAAATCCCTCAGAGCTTCTTTTTGTCCGCTTCAAGATGTCAACTCATTGTTGGATCAGCTCTGCGTAAAATTAAATGGCGGATGCGGCTTGCTGTATATTTGCGTGTCCTACATTCCGCCTGGTACTTCTGATGTCATCTATAAAGCACATGTTGATAACATACTGGCACTGCATGAGAGAATTGGTGACAGCCAGTTGTGTGTTTTAGGCGATTTTAACCCTTCGGAGGTGTGGTGGGGTATGTCATACCCCAGCACATGTATTTCCTTAAATATATATATGTTTTTGTTTAAGGAATACGTTATCGCTCCCAATAGCTTTCATTAACATTCAAATACAGGAGATCTGCCACGTTTTACATACCCCAGATATTTCTGTTCCATGGGACAGCCTTTCAAAGTGGGCTGGGGTATCATATTCGATCGCCATAACTTTTTATGTAATTAATGCATTACAGTGAATTTTCTTTCCTTTAAATAAATGTTATTTTTACTTTTGAAATGTAAAAACAGTTTTGAAATTGTTTAAATACAAAAAAAATTATGTTTCAGAAAACTGGAACCTCACTTTTTGGAATAATTTATATTGTCTTTTTTTTATGGCTATAATATTGAATACGAAGGAAAAATTGTTATGTTTTCAAATTAACACTTTTTAAAAATTAGTTAAAGAATAATAAATCACCACAAAATATTGCTATTATTGGAATTTGGTATTTATTTGAAATTGATAGGCATGGGGTATGTCATACCCCACCACACCACTCAAGGAACTTTTAGTCACCACACCAACGAAGGGTTAATTTGGGTAATGTTTCTTGGAGCTTAATGGATAGTAACAATTTCCTCACGCCATCCAATGTTAATAGTGAATCAGAATCATACTTAATTGATAACTTGCTCTGTATAGAATTATTGCAGATTAACGGCATTGTTAATGGTCTAAATAGAATTCTGGACCTAGTTTTCGTTAGTTATAATATAAACTTTAAGCTGTTTCATGCAACCAGTTACATCTCGTCTCCTAATCTGCACCATAGTCCGTTGTTGTTGGAGTTTGAATTTTTTCAATATTTTGAAATACCATCTGTTAGTTTGTCGGTTGCTTTCAATTACTTTCTTTGTAATTTTGCGGAACTAAATAATCAGTTTGATTTTGATTGGCTTCAGCACTTTGGAAATGTAGATGTAACTGATTGTTACGATATTTTTAAGTGTACTATAAGAGATATATGCATGAGTCACATCCCACTCCTTAACTATAAAACCGTTAAGCGTCCGTGGTTCACTAAAGAACTCAAACGACTAAGAAATTTGAAGAATAAGTTCTACAAAAAGCAAAAGCATTCAAATGATATGAATTTACGTGAGCGTTACGTCTTTTATAGAGTTCGATTTAACAGGCTCAATAAATCGTTGTATCGTAATTATATTTTTAAGGTCGAAAGCAATATTAAACGCAATCCTAAGTTCTTCTGGAGCTATATAAAATGAAAGAAGAACTGCTCAAATGTTCCTGCTTCGGTACAGCTTAATGGAGTTTCAGCCAACTCCATTTCCGAAGCTGTTAATCTTTTTGCTGACTTTTTTGCTTCTAATTTTATTTCCGGTAATTCTGATAATGGGTTTGTTATGGATGATCGCTACTCAAATTTAGATGTTCCAATAAACTTTGGGAAATTAAGTCTGACCGACGATGATGTAATAAATGGTATCAATCAACTTAAGCCCTCTACTAGCACTGATGTGGATGGACTCTCTGTGATCTAATTCAAATGATTTGTTTTTTGTAGGTATTGCTAAAACTGTTTATGGGATGAATGCTCCCATACGGAGGACTCTTTCTCAGTTTAATGCTTATTCTTCTGCCTTAGACATTGAGTTTACATTTTCTAAATTAGCTTTTAAGAATCAACTCAGAAGTTACTTGCCTTAGCGGGTCCTCTTATCATTATTACTACTATTTTTATTATATTAATGTATATTCATACTTATATCACATAGTCTATAAGCAAATTCTTTGTTGTTGATTAATAAATAAATAAATAAATAAATAAATAAATTCGCTCTAAAAAAAACAGCGAAATATATAGAAGTGATTGGGTCAAGAAAGTCTATCAGCTATATTTTGGATTTCCTATCGATGAAAGGGATACAAAAATTGGCTGCCAAAATTTTGCTGTGCCAGTTGCTCAAGAACGTTGAGAGGTTGGCTTGAAGGAAGGAGGAATGAAGTCACAAAGACTTTGCAATGCCAATGATTTGGGGTGACTTCAGAATCATGAAAACGATTGCTACTTTTGCATCACATGTACACAAGGATTCCTGAAAAAATATATAAAATAAAATTGTACATCCGAACACCGTATCGGCAAAAAGATCAGTTTCTCGCGAAAGAGGCACTTCACCTCCAGCGCCTTCAAAAACCAACGCGAAGATGAATAATGAATAAATTTTTGGTCTACAGACTCCATTAGTAGAATTCGCTGTTTCAATTTCATTCCGGCCACAACGAACCATTGCGTGCCAACCATGGGTGGAACGCGAACTCTGTCTAAAGAAAAAAATTAAGCTACCAGATCACCGCTGCGAGTTTTCCAGGCGAAGGTGGCCGCTATAAAAGAAGAGGCTGAATCGTTTCTAACGAAAGCAAACTCTGTTAGGGAAGTTAATATTTATTCCGATAGCCAAGCGGCGCTTTCGAGAGCTTCAGAGTATTTATCCAATGAATCAATCTGGTTACCTTAAGTAACGAACTTTTCGGCGCTCCCCCGGCCAGCTGTCAGCTACTTCTGAACATGTAGGACTGATCCTTTCGGCCAATAGTCGGCAGAAAGAGATTACAGCTGCTCTGCCTTCGCGCGACTAAGACTGAAGTATCTGCGGTCGCATCTTATCCACTCGCCGGTGAGCATATCGAGAGTAGAGATTGGCCAGCTCTGTAGCTTCATTGCAAATACACAATGCAAATTAATTACTATTCGGTTTACATCTATACTGTGGTAACACAATAGAACCCAGAGAGTATATGTAAATGATAACCTAACCTAAGGCCTCTAAGATATCGAGAAAATCTCAAGGGTCTGTGTTTGTTTATTAGATATAAATAAATGAATAAATAAGAATGATTAAAATAATCCAATTATAATACCATTGTGGTCCGCAAATCAAGGAATTGAACGTTCCCTTTTACTATGCAAATATCTCTAGAAACACCAGTATCATAAATTAGACAAGCCGGTAATCACTTATTCTTATAACCATAAAAAATTACAATAACGCAAAGAAAACTCAACATCTCTGCGATGTTCATCACCTAGATAAACGTACAAAAAATTTACTAAAGCGAAAATTATTTTAGATCCATTCAAGAGCTTACATGCATATCAAATCTGCACCTTATTATAAGCAATTAAGTTATACTCGTATTAGCTTTGAGTATATTAATAGAGCCACTAGATTACAGCAGTTCAAGACTTCAATTAACCGCATTAATTTCTCAAAAGACTGCATAAAAAAGGGCAACATCAATTCGTAAATGGCGAAAACTGGAAGAAAATAATTTACAGCAATGCTTTCATCGTATCACGTCGCAACACAATGACGGGTTAAAAGTTCAATTACCAAGCACCACCATACGCGCATAACGGGGCAAAGGATATAAAAGACTTGGTGTGCTTGCTACACGCTGCATTTACACTTGTGATTCAAGTGCAATATTGCAGCTTGAAGAGCCGAGATAAAATCACGTTCCGCCACATCAAAAAATGGCAGGCAAGCGCTCGCTCGCGCGAAAATGAATTGAAAGGAAGCAAGCGTAGTGCAAATAAAAAAAAGAAACAAAAAAACGAAAAAAGAAAACAACGAGCTGCCGAAACACTTGACGGCGGGCATGAATGTATGTACATACAATTCGTTTGATGTATGTATGTATGTACTGTAGATATATTTATGTGCATGGAATTGCACAATTGCAAAGAGGGCAATATAAACGCAAAAAAGGCACAAACAAAACAAAGGCAAGCACGGCATATGCTACTTGACATCGACGCTAAAGCGTACGTTTTGCCGAAGCACCCTCCCACGAAATGGACAGCAAAGAGAGTGGCAGAAGGCAGGCGGTAGGCGGTAGGCGGCAGGCAGCTTCTGCTATGCCCTACACCAAACCCAAACCCAAACTGGTGGCAGCATTAACGCCAATGGCATCCTCAAGTCGAGCTGACGGCTAACGCACCCATCGATGGCGATAAAGCTTTGTGTACGCTTTGTTGCTATTTTCTGAGCCTTTTTTGCGCCGCTGTTGAGGATCTTTAAAATCAGCTGCTTTGTCATTTCTTGATTGCTTTTACACAGCTCGAACATCCAGCAGCAGAGCGCTAAAATACAAAAACCTCTTCTAACAGCGCACACCCTGCGCCCCTGCCTCCTCTCTTTTCCCACCGCCAGCATGTTGTTCATGTAAGTGATTCTTGTGCCTGCTGCCCGTCGTTTCGAGTGTGGCAAAGTGGCAGCTCTCAATTCACTGACACTTTAGTAATAAAAGAGAACAGCGCACAGACGCTTGGCCCGAGTGAAGGCACAGACATGCCTGGTAAATATTTCTAATCGCTTATATGAACGTAGATTCTATTTACCAGCTTTCTAACAATAGAAGCTAGAAGTCAAAATGTCAGCATCTTACAGCGACGGTGGTGGTGGCGGCGGCGGCGGCGGCGGCAACAATGCTGCTATTTGCTGGTGTGTGCGAGTGTGGGTGTGGGTGTGGGTGTTCTAGGCGGTGAGCGTGTTAAATTGCACGAGAAATATTTTTGTCAATGTGGTACTTTGTATGTTTTTATGGTTAAATATTTGCATTAGAGTGTTACACTCGCCATATAATAAAAACTGGTACTGTGTTATTTCTTGGGAATATCAAAATATTTTTGAAAAATATTATGATTCAAATAAGTCAGACCGATTCGAAAAAAGCTTAAGAAAGCAGCTGTTTTTTTTTTAATGAGGTCTAGTAAGAAAATATCCGTAATTTTTCCAATAGATGACTTTACAAATCCCGCGTCGTATAAGAGCTATATATATATGACGTTAGAGAGATATTTATCGTACTAAAAAAAACTTCTCAGACAGTTATGTGATTGCTTGATTTAGAGCACGCGTCAAAAATGGGCACCAGCAAAGGCACAATACGTCATATTTTACAGGCTTTTTTTCAATAAAGGCGAAACCGCAAGGCAGTCGACTGAAAATGTGCATAGTGCTTATAATTCTGAAACCGTAACAGCCAATCAAGCTCAATTTTAGTTTCGCCGATTCTATTGCGGTAATTTTGATATCAAAGGTGCACCATGCTCTGGCAGGCCCAATCGTCAAAAATATTGATAAATTAATGGAAATCTTCGCGCCCGACTGTCACGCAAGCACTGCTTCGATTACCCAGGAGTTAAAAATTGCAAAAACAAACTGTGTGGAACCATTTAAATAAGGCTGGATATCGGCCAGCTTGACCAATAGGAGAGGAATTGTGTTCCATCAGGAAAACGCAAAGAAGCTCCGAGAATCATTCAGCTTATAATGATACTACCTATTCCTGTCTATGGCGAATGATTTTGCTGATAAAAAATTCGCCTCACGAGAAGCTTGCGAAAGTCGGCTGTCACAGTTTTATGCTAATATGGGCGAGGGTTTCTATGATAATGGCATTATAAAATTACCTTCAAAATGGCAACAAGTTATGCTAAATAAAACCTTTAAGCTAGTGCAAATACGATGAATTTGAAAAAAAGAAACCTCAGATGAGAGACAGTTTAGGCGTAAAAAGTTTGTATACAAATATTTACTCGTATCAAAAAAAAATGTTTAACGGACTTAAAATAATCAGATTTTTGAGCTTTTATGGAGGACTGGTTTAAGAAAAACTTGAATAAATCACCCAAAGCTCGAGTGGTGTAGACTTTATAAGGTATCATCGGAGTAACTAAAATTCCATAGGTGTGGCATTCTACGCGAGGTTCGTTGATGATATTATCTGAGTAGTAACCAACAACAACAAAGCAGAAATCCGAGTTTACCCCAACCAACAGCATAAAAACACACAAAAAATTGACGATGGAAATAAAAAACGCAAGAAGACATTATCGGTATCAGACAATCAAGATAGAGAAGATTCTTAGAAAAATATTGATTATGAAGTAGCACTAAGACAACTAGTAAATAGACTAGAACGAGGACCTCTAGGTTAGATTATGTTAGGTTAGACCTCTAACAAAGGAAGAATATAAAAAAGAATATTATTGTTAACTTTTCAGGTCCAAACGACTAAACAGAATTGTAAAAAATTTAGCAGAGAACATAATATATTGGTTATTGTTTAAGGAGAGTTGCCGCCTGTTAAAAAAGTTATAGTCAATAAAATAAATAAGTTAAATCACATACCGCTACATGACGACTTGATAGATCTGAAAAAGGTTTAGCACATAAATAATCCAGTATAAGAGTTACCACTGAATTGATTTTTTAAAGGAAGTTGCCACCTGTTTACATTCAAATAAAACAATGAATGAAATCAAACATTGCGGTATGGTAATAAAATGAAAGAGGCTTAATAAAGCTTCAATTCCCATGTTTTGAAAAAAAGGTTGCCACTTGTTTATATGCAAATTAAGGTTAATCAAAAAATAAATAACATTTTGGAATGTAAGTGCCAAACTAAAACCTTTAAGAAAGCTTCATTTCAAAAATACTTTTGGAGAGGGCTGCCACCTGTTTCAAAAATTAACAAAAATTATTCCTATTAATTTAAATCAATTAATGAAGAATCGGTATCAAACGAATGCGTTTTAAGAAAGCTTAATTTCGAAAATACTTTTGAAGAGAGCTGCCACCAACTTTAAAGAGGGAATTGTTACTTTAAAGAGGCCGTGAAGCTTAGGATTCAAAGGCAGGTGGCTTAAAAACTTAATTATGAAGATTTATTTAAAGCGTGCTACCACGAGTTTAAAAACTTTAATTTTATGAAATTTTTAACCTAACTAAAATAAAATAGTATTACTTTCCAACGAAATGCTTTATGTGAAAATAGTTTTGAATAGGATTACCGCCTTTGAAAAACCGTTGGCTTAAATTAATTGTTAATATAACGGGAATTCTACAATACTGTTGTCAAAGGTAAAACGTTTGAGGAGCTTTTACAAGAGATATAATTGAAGAGGGTTGCCAGCTATTACAAAACAATTTTAAATTAAATGAGGCGTTGCAATACTGGTTTGAACTGGTAGAATTTTAAGGAAACTTGGTGTCGAAAAAATTTTGGAGGGCGAGTGAAAATAAAATTCAAATATGGATATCTTACGTATATTTACACAAAAGCGTTTTGAAATCTGTCCATAAAAGAGTTGCCACTGTTCCCAAATGAAAGACATTTTTGCTAAGTTAAATCCTGGTAATATTACTAATGAGAAAGTTTGTATGTGGGTGAATTTATAAAAACGTTTGGTACCAAAAATATTTGTGAAGAGGGTTGCCACATATTTAAAATATTTATTAAAATTACAATTAATTAAATCAAATATTTAAATACTTGGTATCACAAATACGTTTGGTAGCAAAAACCATTTTGAATAGAGTTGCCACCTGTCTAAAAAAATTAATTCAAATTATAAAAAGTTAAATCAAATATTGGAATATTTGGCATCATATGGAGGATTTAAAAAAAAACTTTATTTTACAATTACTTTGCAGAGGGTTGGCACCTTAAAAAAAATTCAATTCAATTATTAATTTAAAAAAAATGTTACGGCATGGAGTACTGAGGAAGTAAATAGGCTTGAGAAAATTCAATCATGAAAATAATGTTAAATTTTTTTCCTGAAATATGTTGGCGAAAGTCTTCGAACATAATGCATTTTTTTAATTCCAGTGTAAAAACAGCAAATTTATTTTAGTGAGGCACTCTAATGCACATATGTATATGTACATTTTTATGCTCATTGTACATTAGATTTAATGCACATATTAATGTTCGTTTGTAACGTACATATGTACATCCGTTACCATTGTCACCGGGCGTCATCTTCTTTGATGCGTTCGCCTCGAAATCTCCATCCGAACATTTTCCATTTTCACAATATCGCTGATTTTGTTGTATGTATTATGACTATAGGCATCCCGCCGTTACTTCTGACTTTTGAGCTGCTCATTCACTGCAAGGCTTTAGTCGTCTTCTCAGCCGCCATCCATCCACTACCTTCCCTACAGCTAATAAAAAACAAAATGGCAGTATTCATATAAGGATATAGCATTATGAAAATATGTACGAGTCTGACAATAGTTGTAGATACGTGAAACACGTGCTCAGTTTCAATGCATTTTTTTTTTCTTTTTTGTATTGTTCATAAAAGTACATGCTACCAATAATATTTCCAGCATTGTCAGTTATTGCATTGTATTTTGTTGAACAAAAAAAAAAAAGAGCAATAGAGTTCGGATGTCAAGAGCATACCAATATACTCTATATATGTACACCTTACAAAATTGGTTACTGTATGTAGTGCATTCTGTAGCATGGACTTGAAGTATATTTTAACTGGAAATATTTAAGTGCTACCTCAAGTTGTTTTTATAGAAACTTTTTATGTATAAAGTAGCAGATAGTCGCGACTACGTCGGCTTAGCTTGATACTTTTCCACGCATGTACTAGCCGCAAATTTTTAAAGCTCAGAGCTGTACTTCACCTAACACCACCCAACTATCGCTAACCGAATGTTGGACACTTGTCATTTGTAAGATATGTCCACCAACGCATCTTCCTAAAATCTGCATTCCTTACACCCTTTGTCTCAAGGGGCAATATACCGTGTACCGTGTAGCCCTACTACGCTTGCGATCAAGGCCACACACACACCACATACCACATAAAAGGCCCTATAAATCAGAAGGAAATTTAGTGGATTTTCCTACAATTTTTTTCCAATAAAATGCCCTTCTTATTATGACCGGATATGTATTTTAAAGAAAATCAAGAAGATACACTGTAAAACTGAAATGAAAACTAATTGAAAATGTAATTAAGAAAGTGACCCATAGCATTAAGATAAAAAACTTTTCAATAAAATCTAGAAAATAGCCTATAAAAGTACAACGGAAACCTTTCATTACAATTAAGAAGGCAATATTAGTTTCCACTAGAATCACGCCTTAAATTAAATAAGCCGATGATCTTATCAATTTGAAATTATTGTCACTTATATTTTTTAAATGCATAGCTTATTTTCGTATTCCGCTACACGAAATTAGTCTAAAGGACTCGTTTGCAATGAGGTACCACTCATTTATTAAATATTTGTTAACTGGTGTAATTAGCCAATGGCAAACTTAGGGTCATTTTCTCGACTGGCTGTTAATGTGAAAATCACGAAATTGGGAGTTAAATTTGTCGACATGATAAATTCGATTTCATTTTGTGAACAACCGAAAAGTGAACTTCCGATGAGAGCATTATAATCAAATACCTTAAATGAGTAAAAGTAAACAAGTCAATCAGCTGTTTTCTCTTTCCAAACAAAACAAATGAATTTGTCGAAGCGACAAAATTTTAAACGGAGAATTGACTGCCTGTCAAATTTGTCGCGTGCACATAAACATAGCTGGCACTTGTGAAAACGAAAAAAACGCATTTAAAGAGGAGATAAATTTTACCATGCAGTCGATGCAGCCCATGCCAGATTTAAAGCCACAATCAATATTTACAATCAGTTCGTTGATGGTGAACTTCATGACTGAGGATACTAAACGGAATAAACTTCCGGTAATTGACGCAGATTGCAGCTTCACCTTTCAATTTGAGATACCAATTTCAAAATGAAAAAAACTCAAACCCAACACGATTATGTTTTGTTAGAAAACAGCCTCGATTTCATTTTTTCCTATGTGCGTACGATCCGGCGGCGAACAAGAACAGTTTCGGAACATTTTCTTGTAGAAGCGCAGAAAAATAATGAAAGGGCTTTGTCGAAAAGCTGCAACTGAAAAAGACTGGAACCACTTTTGTAATGGATTTCCCACTACTACACTCCGATGAAAACACGACTCACACAAGCAAAATCATCATACAGACTATTGACTTTCAATGATTGCCTCTACACTGCCGTCAGACGCCAGGCGGGCTATCGGGTGTTAGTTGAAATGAGAAGGGCATTTTCCAAATTGCACCAGAAAAACCGATAGTTTATTTGAACTTTAGGAACTTGGATGAGAGTGGAGGAAATATAAAGGCATTTTGAGAACCCGTACTCACAGTTGGTGCAAGCAAAGAGTAGTGAGTGCGGTGGCTCAGCACTTATGCTCAGGCTTATATATGTGCCTGTCAATTTTAATTCAATTAAATTATATTTTGCAAAATCCGCTACCCGAAGCACGAACTCTGCTTTTTTTGGATGTTTCATTAGTTCAGTTTTTCTCTGCAGGGAGTTAACTGAAGTCTGAAGTCGTCAAAATGCTCAAATCTGAATGCAGTTAAACCTGTTTTTCAGTCTGGGGTTAACTGATTTCGATTGTTAGTCCTTTTCGACGAAAGTGTGTATGTTCGGCAACATCGGCTCAACTCCCTGCAAGAACATACTAATGGAATTACCAATACACTATCATTGATAATATCAGCATGGACTGTAAAGTTATCGTGCAAAAAAAAATTGGTGACTCGAATGAAACAACCGAGTTGTTGATATTTAGCGTTACTGACCGTAAGCTGAACGATAAAAAATACTGTAATTTAGAGAAGGGCAATTACCATTTTCGCCCATATACAGAAAATATGTAATACTTAAAATTTACGTATTTTTACAGGAAATCCCAGGGGATGATTATAAAATGAAACAACATTGTATAAGTGTTTATTCCGTTTCAACCAAAAAATGTTACATTTTCGTGCATTTTCTGTCCTGCAATGCTTTGTCAGGGGAGATAGTTGACGTGAAAATCAGCTGATAGGTTAAAACGAGTCTACATATTATGAAATGCATGTGCTAGGCAAGGATATATACATATTTATTACCAATGTTCGTGTGTTAATTCGACATTTGTTTTGACGAAAAAAAAAACAGGAAAAGCATGCAGGGTTACAGAGTTGGGCTTAATCTAATATTGAACAAATATTACGCAACATTTTTAGGTAGAAACGAAATCACAATAATGCACTTAATTATGTACGAATTTTAGATCTTCAATCGATTTTCCTCAATTTTAATGACAAATATCTGGCCAGCTTCTCCCCACTTTTACCATGTTACTTTTAGTTTTTGGAATGAATTGTGGTTGTTACTTAACGTGCGAATAAAAACAAATCGACGGTATCTGCAAAAATTTGTTTATAAAATTAAACAAATAAGGAAATTTATTTATTGCAGGCCTAAATTGTCAGTACTGATGGTTTTTTGTACACAGCATTAGCCCAGTACGAAGAACGAGACGAGAGTGAGCAGTAGAGCTATATGCTTGTGTATTCGCTAATATTGAAGTATTAGAGTGAAACGCAATATCACATGCACACATTTAGGTTAGATTAGGGTTAGAGCGACTGCAGCTATGCAAATTCACGGATGCACACGTAGGCTGACAAAGCCTATTGTGATACGGCTGGCGGCGGGAGCCATACGTTTTCTTCTTCCATCCCTTAGAAGGTGAACCACCGTGTGTGCGCATAAGGCAGTGTCCAATTATTACCCCAACCATTAGTCTGAGAGAATTTCGGTTAAGGCGAATCAGCGCTTTGGATCGCTTTACGTAAACCTTTGCCAGAACTTGTCTGGTAATCCGACAGGTGGGTTCCATGACCTACCAGAAATTTATCTCCACGATGATTTTTGTCTTTAAACTTTGTTTGCAGGAGGGTAGAGGCCTGCCCGCTTCTAGAGCAGCATTTATCATAGGTAATTCTGTCCATTTCCTTTTCAACTCATCTGTCGCGCAATTTTCGGGTATGTCACTGTGCCCAGAGACCCATGTCACAGTCACGGATTGCTTAGTGCAGATTGAGAGAATTTCTGGATTTTATGGCAAGTTTGGACGTTGTTTTGTGAGAATTAAGAGATTTAATACCCGCTTGATTGTCTGAGTATATAGCAACAGGTCTATCTGTAGGAGCGGATACTGTCAGACACCGAGCAGCCTCGATTATGGCATTTATCTCTGCCTGCGAAAGCTGAGGTCCAGCGCTAATTCGAGTTTTGAATCATCGGTAAAGACGGGCGTCGACTTTGGGTCTTGGTCTAAGGCATCTTCCCATTCACTCCTCTCTGGGATTCTTATGGAGAATTTATTGTCCATGCAGAGTAGATCAGTAGTGTAATCTAGCTTCTTAAGTGTATTTGGAAGAGCTTCCAGAATCTTTGCCTGCCCGTACCTCTTAGTTCCTTCCACGGCTGGATCGCGTAAAGCCTGGCGGCATACACCCGGCCAGAAATATACCATATAGATTCACCAGTGGAAGTTTTAAAACTACTTCCAGAGATTTAGTAGGTGTAGAGGGTAGCGCTTCCGTGGCCAGCATAGAATCGGTGCCCTGTACTCGCTAAGAGCACATGAGCCACGCAGTCATTTGTTGGTATCAGTTTTTGCATAATGACCCTCTATGAAACTGAGGTCAGCTCTACTTCCAATTGACTGGCATTGTTCTTGCAGGTCTTTTACCGAGAGCGTATAAATATGTATGGAAAAATATATGTACATATCTCTGTAAATATTTTTTTTTTATTCATGAGGCTAACACTCACAATGGGCTCTTAGCTATTTGGTAATTTCAATTGGAAAATTGCACCACAATACAACTACTCGTACGCTTGCCAATATGGACATTGATGGCGCTTGCACGCTGATTGCTGACGATATTGGGAAGTGTTATAGTTGTTGTTGTAGAAGAACGAAATTACAAGCTATGCACCAACGAATGTCAGATGAACCACAAATCTCGTTTCCACGTGCTGAGGGTTCACAGTTGCTTTCGGGCGGGGGAGGAGAGCGAAGAGATGCAGAGATCAGCGAATTCATGCGCCCATTCGAAAATTAGAGATTTCCATCGCACATATTCTATAATTACAAACTTTCGCCTCTGTTCGTATGTGTATGTGTGTTTGTGTGGTGTATGTGGGTACTCGTATTGAGAGCTTTCATAGGTCAACTGTGGTTGATACGCTCGGAAACGTTTCGATTCGATTTAGCCTACTCGTAACTGCACAATATGTAGGGGGTGATTATGATTTTGATTAAACGAATACCTTCATTTGAATTCCGTATTGCAAGCAACCATGCACACGTCTAAACGTACAAATATATAAATATACTTACATAAAGCCGATAATCGGCGAGGTTGTGAGTATTGACCGAAAATTGTCTTCAGGTTCTCAATGACCCATGGACGAAGCAAATTCTTCTGGCAAAATCAAGTAAGTTTCTAGTAGAATCTGGACCATGCTGGCCCATATGTCGCCTCGCCACTATGGGTAAACTCTTAGAGCAGATACTTCCGGTTATCACCCTTCACAGAAGAGACGTACGGATTGTTCCTGCTTAAATTTAACTACCTAAAAGGACGCTCAACGCATGGTATATTGTTGTTTAAACAGCTACCGAAGGAAAAAGTTGAAAGGTAGTTTCGAACATATGTTGTACTTTTGTACTAGGTCTCATATTATAGAAATGCAGACTTCGAGCTTCCTTGGATTTCGTAAGCATCGAAAAAAAACCCAGATTCCATTGGCCACTTTAAGCAGCCTATCAAGAAGCTAACAAGTTTGAATTTTATCATTTATGTACTCTGGAGGAAGTTTGGTGGCGAGTCGCGCGAGCTCACCAGCCTTATAGTTCCTCTCTCTCTAGCAATTGTCTGGAATCCATACCTCTTCTGTGCATCTTAAGTGATTTTATTGCGGCCTAGCTATCAGCAAAAATATTGATATAAACTTCCGGTAAACGGAACCTTCGCTTGAAGGTAGGAGGGTACGAAATGCTGCAGTGAGAGTAGAAGTCGCCAGCGCATAGTCCATATTCCTAGGAACCCCCGAGAACTCCATTAGTATTCACCGCGACCATAACTAGTGTTCGACCACTTGTTTAAAATATTCAGTGGAATTGCCGCACCGATTGCGACTTGTTGGGCATGTAGATCTAGCAGATGTAAGCTCAGTGGGGTGTGGAGTGTCTTGGTTGCTGTTATTCTTATCGCACTCGTTATAAGTATGAACGTAAATCTTTGAACTTTATCCCATCTGCTTGAAATGTACCTCTTTTTCAAGGGCATTTCACCATACCACTATGCCCTAGTAAAGAATTGTCCTAACTATCGCGATGTAGAGGTAGTTTACTATTTTGGGTTATATCCCACACCTTTTTCCAATTGCCTAATATGAGGCCTAGATATTAGGCCTCACCCTTTGTTACGAGGGTCGCCCGACTGGCTGGGGACTTGTTGGGCAAGGTTCGCGCTTAGTCTGGGACGGGTTTGAGGCTACTTCGGGACCCGTTCGAAACAAGTTCGCAACTTTACCTCAAACTGAGCCAGAAATACATATAGACATGTACCTGCAATCGCAACTTTAGTAACTGAGATGATATGGAAACTTTCAATTCTAGCGTTTAAAACTGCAGCCAGTTTCAAAACAAGCAACAACTGTAAATGAAACTTAAAAACGTAAAGTCAAACCACTCCAACGCTAATCAATCACTTAATGGATTCTATATGGTTTCTATTTTTATTTAACGAATAACATTCGCTTACAATTGGCTTAAAAGCTTTTTTTTTATAAAAAACACTTTTCAGCCATTTCCTATCGCATATAGCTAAAAAAACAACAAAAAGTTCCCACCCACTTTTTAAAATTGTTCACATAGAGTACGATATGCAGTTTTTAGTATTTTCATTTCACATAAGCGCTGGAGCTCGTGTCAAACCGCAATTCGATTTTGGTTTGTTTGTGCGATTGCAAATTGATTGGGTGTTACAACACAAATTACAAAATCCCACTTGCTAACCAGCTCGTTGTTTGTTTTTTGTTTTTTGTTCTTTCTGTTTTTTTTTTTGCATTGCACACCTTTTTTCCAAGACTTCGTTTTATTTTTGTAGTTTTATTAGCACACAAATCATTTAAGCGATTTATTGGCCGAGCTGGTGTACGGATTGTCCGCCCAATTCTATATTCGAATGCCTTCGTTTTCCCCTTTTCGCCCCCTCCGCCTAGCATTTTCTGCGTACGACTGCATGCAGCAAACGTCAATTGGTTCAATTTGTATCGTAAATTCAATTTAGTTTCAATGTTTAGCAAATTCGTGCAAAGTAGTTGGATTAACAAACTAATTTCGAATAATTTAACATTTGCACCGCATATCAAGCGTAATAGGTTTTAAATCACTGCTGATTGAAAGGGATAGGGGTGGCAAAAGGTGGGCTACAAAACTTTATTCTTCTTCTGCTTCTTCTTCCTCTTTTATTTTGAGCTATTCACTTGGAAGGGTGATGGGGTTTGTGCTGAAGTGCAATGGTTTCTTTGAATGTACGGGTGTGTATATAAATTAAGGTGACCAGGTGTATAATAAAAACCGCTTGTTTAACATGGGCGAGAGCTTTCAAAAATGTCAGCGCTAAAAATCAGCAGTGTATACCTACCTATTCTAAACGGTTTCACAATTATCTATTTACTATGGTGATGTTTTCCTGCAACAGGGCCTTCGATTTCGTTCCACTCTGGCATATGGGCTAAATTCATGCTGAAAAACTTTTGACACTTTCCACCGAACTTATGGAGGTGAAAAAATCACAAAAACGTCCTAAGCTAATTACATCTTATATAAGTTGGCATTTTCCGCTCCGATTTGCATAAATGGGTTACCATATGTAAATTAAATTGCGTTAGTATAGAAAGGTTATAAGTAAGATACTATTTCAGTTACATTAACTGCTTAATTTTTACTGCCAAATATATTTTTTAAAAGCTCGAATTTTTCAAAAATTTGCAAAATTTGAAAAAAATTTTGAAAATTAAGTCTCAAAGATTTTTGAAATCATTACTGCTTGAATATATACTAACTAACCAAATCAAAACGAAACAATCGAATTTAAAGTGAAAAAAATTACAAATTAATTTGATTTTTATATGTCATATGTTTTTAGTGCGGAAGAATTTCTTTATGTTGATTGCTTTTGAAAATGGCGAAGTAATTTGTGAATTATTAACTAAATGCAGAAAAGAAATTCAAAAACTTAAGATATCCAATGAGCCAACCCCATTGCAGTGATGAAGTATATGCACAAGATGTGTCGGTAAGAATGTCCGACGATAGGGAAGGGGGTACGGTTGGTTCTCCTCGGATCCAGGGTTTTTGATTTCAGTGTGTGGTTACATTTTAATATTTTTTTTTTGTTTTTTTTTTATATTGAGAATTTATTTTTCAATAGTTTAAGTGATTCTAATTTAGTTCCAAAAATTGGGAAATTTAATAACTTAGCATTAGAGCCTTTTAAAAAGTATTTCCATCAAATGTTTTCTAGGAAAAGATATAACAAATAAAACTGAAGTCAAAAAATACTAAAAATTTAAATAGTTTTCAGGGAAGCTATCATTATGCTTCAAAAATAGTTTCCAAATTAAGATTTACAAAACCTCTTTTGTTTGCATTAATATTGCAATATTTTAGAAAACTTATTGATTGATTTGAATCAAACTTTTCACAATGGTGGCAACCCTTCGAACAAAGCTTCCTTGAAACTTATTTGTTTTGTAGTACCCGGTAATATTTTTTTAAATTTTGTTGAGTTTATTGTATTTGTTGTTTGTTTTTTTTTCAAACAAAAAGCAACCCTCTACACAACTAGTTTAAAAAAACCAAGCTTTTTGAAATTTATTTCCTTTTATGCTGGTATAAAGCATTTCAGTAGACTCTTAAATGAAATAAACCCTTTTTAATGCTTGGTCAGGTTCCTAAAAAATATTTTCATATAAACGTCTTTCGTTCCACCAGTAAATATTTGATATTTAACTTTAAATATAATTTCGAAAGGTTGGAAGGAGTGTCTTCTGCAAGGAGCTCTACCTCAGCCACAAATTTAGGCTTCTGGACTACTTAGTGTGTTTCAGACGGAGGTAGCCGAAATCAAGGAGACAGCCGATTGACGACTCACTCTTTAGGCGTCTCTATTCTGATAAATTAAGCACCTAAAGTCTTATATGGTAAGTTCTTAACTAGTCGGGGAGTACCTGCCTGACTTCTCTCTCAGCAGCTTCTAATTACTTTCATATCGGACTTTAGGCGTCGAGCCATAGGGGCATTGCAGGGAACTACATGGTGGATGAGCTCGTCGGCAGGGCAGCCTGGAGGTCATTACTACAAGCAGGATGGAGGTGGGTGCTCCTCTGGGCGTCTTTGGACTTCTATTGGACAGATGGGCTCTACGTTGGCTCAGCAAGTGCGGAACAAATACAACGACATGCAGAATTGCAAGGATCGTCTGATCAGTGGTGGACTGTAGGCTTTCGAAGGAGCTTCGGTCGCTAACAAAGCGACAGCTCTCGATCTTCGAAGGAGTACTGTTCGGGCATTGTCCGAAAGGTAATCATGCGGTTAGACTGAATATAGTGGCCGATCATTTTGAGGTTCAGGTACCTAGAGAAGCTCTCAGGGGTGGAAATCAACAGCTTGCGGAATTTAATTTTGGTTATGCTGCGCTTCTACTGATAACTTTTCGGTTATTGTTTGGACAATAGAGTCCTTTTGTATGTCTCAGTGCATCTCCTGAAAAGACTACTAAATCAACCGAACCTAACCTATGTAAATTTATAATTGCTCTTATTTGCTGTTAAAATTATTAACATTGTTTTAAAGGTCCAGACTTTTTTGTGTTTTTAAAATTTTCTGGTAGATTATTGTATATTTTGGTACTTAGGTACTTCTTTCTGAATTTTTGCTGCTCTAAGCGAGCTGGGAGTTAAGAGAATACTGCATATCATTTTTCAAGCGACAAATGGTAAGTTATTTACTGTACGAAAAGTATAAAACCATTACGAAAAATCCTAAAATGTATCTGCAAAACGTCTCGTTTCTTATGGATATTACTACTTTCTTTTTGATCTTCTGTTTTTCCGACGATTTGAAAATTGTACTTTTTAAAATTGTTATCGAATTTACACATGGGCACTCTAATCGCGTGACGTGCGCTTATTTAGTAAGTTAATTGTGTATTATTTCCTAAGGAATTCGCAATAATTTAATATTAATATAGATAATTGTTATATTAATGCTTTTGATTAGTTTTCATTGTGACTACAATCGAAACGAGACAATTTAATCTCTACGCATAACTAAAATAGCAAAAGGTATATATGTACATACAAACTATATATTTACATATTATTTATACTATGTACGGAGTCCATCGGTGTGCTTAACTCCAGAACACATACCCAAAACTAATCACATATGTAGGTACACACCCACAGTATTAGGACATCACAATATGAGAAGTGAAGTGAGATATTTTGGAGTTTGCTATAGAAATGAAGTTAGAAGATAATAGAGATTTTATATACCCCTGGAGGAAAGAGGACAGGATACGTTGTCAAGAGAGAGAGTTAAGTAACTGAATGAAATCATTCGGTGTAGACTGAAGCAGGTGAACAAGTAAGACTTCATTTAAAGTTGCATTTATTAAACGCCACGAGAGGGAGAAATTAATTTTGTCAAACGCAGCTAAATTTGCGCCGAGGTATGTAGGTGAGTTTTTTTTATAAAGAAGTGGTGTAACCGTGGGCATATCTTCTGGGCGGCATATGTACCTAACGGAATTAAGGCCATATTGAGGAAAATAAGTTGAGTTTTTACGAAAAGATAGCTTGATGTATTTTTGTTGACAAAGGGATGAAACTGTCGTTTTATTTGGTTCTCCTGTTTTATTTCTTGTTCTTTTCACTCCAACGCCGAATGCAAATCTTACCAAAGTCCATTTCTAAATTGGCGCATCAAGCGAAAAAGAATTGTCAAAATATCTCAATGCCATACAATTTGCGCCAGCGCCGTGCAAATGGAGTTTTCAATTTTGGCAGCGCGTTACATCCTGAAAAAAATAAAATAAAACTGAGAAAGATGAAAAGACAAATAGACTAAAACACCTCGCAATGAACTTTGAGAGAGTGAGAAAACGTAAAAAACTTCGCAACGCTTGACGCGCCAATTTAGGTACCATAGTAACAAGCACTACCAATAATTAAAGCTCACTTTAATGGGCAAAGCAAATGATCATCGGTGTTGAGTTAGTAATGAAATAGCCTCCAATAGCTTGGTGCCCGGTAAAACGATGCCGTCCTGAAAATACAGAATAGGAAATAGAGTAACATAAGCCGCCGCAAAGGGGGTGTAACAGTTTTTGGGCATCGTCGCATGATGGTATTGGAAATTGCTGTATATCATGACGACCGCGAAGCTACCCCAGTCCGATTTCACAATTGAGGTTTGTTAGTTTGGTAGTCGATGCTTAAGTCGCAGCCTGACTTATAGTACATTGAATACGCATAGTTGGGATACGGCAAATTTTCTTCCACGAAATCCCCACGTAGTGGCCAGTTCTATGCCAAACTTTGTCCAAAGCCACGATGGAAAAGTTACACCGGATGACAGCATCACGGATGCATAACCATCCTCAGCTACCAAATCACTGGAGTTAATTTCAACCCTTCACACGATGAATCTCTAAGGTTAATTTCCGATCGGCTTTAGTGGTTCCGCCGTAGCCGAGTGTTTAACCTGTGCGCGATTCATTCGTTGTGTCCCGTTTTGGGAGAAGTTCGGCCAAATATCAAACTGCAATGTAAGCGCCAAATTATTATTATTATATGTATAGTACGGCCAGGCTGAATGCGATCCAGCCTTCTAAGAACCTTAGATTTGTTCACGAGAAGGGCCTGAAATTTTTCTTCTCCTCTACCCACCTTGAACAACAAATTCTCAATAAGAATCCAAAAGCGTAACGAAGGATAAGCTACCACAAACTAAACCTCGAAGTGGATGGCTATCTATAGAAATGGTTAAAAGGTAGGCAGCAGAATTCCCTCCAGCGAACTCGCACTAAATCAGCGCTTTTCGGACCCTAGTTTTGTTAAGACAGCAGTAAATACATACTTGATGGCTCCCAACGTCCACATCCTCAAAAACGACCGGTCAGTAGATACCCTGAAAGCCAAGCAACTATCAAATCTCTTAAATCCAATGCAACACCATCCAAAGTTGCCAAAAAAAATGCTCGACTGCAAATTTTTAGGGCCTGTTGTATCGGTCTCTGAATTCAGAGATATGTTTAGCCGGCAATTACATGACCGACTAGGTGGCAACGAAAAGGGCAAAATTGTCCGTGGCCAAATCTGTTTAGACCGTGGGCGTACCTCTAACCTTCTGCAAACCCAAATTAAAAACTGAACTAATCACGTTGGTAAGTCCGAGTTGGACCATAGAACCCACCTGTCAGACTGACAACCAAGTTTGGCCATCGGTTTGACATAAAGCAAATCACAACTTTCCTTCGCATTGACCGCACCTTCCTCGGGCTAACAGTCGGAGTAATAACCGAACTAATGATTTGTGGCGTAGCTGCAGGGACGACACTGCCATTGTCCCGCCGGAACAGTTTAGCCGCCTTGAACTCAGCGAGCTTTTCTGACTTTTTGTGCTATATAGCGCACTCGATGGTTCAGTTGCTAAGGGAGGGAAGTAAAATTAATGTTCTTATAAAAATACCTTATTTATTACTTAAAAGTAGTTTTTGTTATGTCACATTTTTTTATGTAGGTAACACCCTCTGGTTATCATGTTCTCACATATACATAAATATAGATGTGTTTGTACATTGTGATAGCGCATAATACGTAGATCAATTACTTTTAATAAAATGTTCCAAACAAAAATTCGCTATTGAAAACCAATATTATTGTAGCCCATCGCAATAAATAAAATAACACGCAGTTGATTTTTTGCCAGCGGCTTGAAAAGAGGATAAATGAAAAAGTACTGCAATGCAGTCAAACAAATGTACTATTGAAATTAATAAGCGAGTGCATACAGGGTGGCGCAAAATAAATGACCACATTGGAGTTGGCGGGCGTTTTCCGAATGCCGTCGAATGTCAGCTCATTTATAAATATTGCAATATTGGTATCAAATGCAAGAATCTTAATAAAGCTTGATTTTCCAAATGTTTTGAAAGAAGGTTGCCACCTGTTTAAATAAAAATTAAGTTAGATTAAACAAATAAATTACATTCCAATTACATGAGTGCCATAGAGAACTTAATTCCAAAAATATGTTTCGACAGAGTTGCCACCTGTTTAAAAAACTAATTGAAATTATAACAAGTTAAATCAAATATTGAAATAAGGGTATCAAATAAAAGAATGCTGCCACCTATTTTACAAAGTAAAGAAAATTAGATTATTATGTTAGAGGAAATATACGGCATGGGATTCCAAGATTATAAAAAAATAAAAACCAAAACTAAAAATTAGTTTAAAATTAATACCTTCATAATTAAATCTAGATGTGTAATTAATTATTTGAAGCATCCACACCATTTTCTTTCCACTCGTTCGATTGGGCCACCTTGTAAATATGCACGCATACAAGCATAAATAAATGAAGTAATTTGAACGGACTGTATATATATATATGTGTGTATATTTTACTTGCGGGCTTAATTTTCGATATGCGAAATATTATATAATTTTTTTAGGGTTAAACGCTCGCTGGAAATTGAAAAATAATCACTTATCGACACTTTCGTTCCTTTGCCAAATTCAATTTTTTTCCGAATATTCATACGTACAAGAATATTCTTTAAATATCAGAATTAAAAGATTATAAAACAAATTCAAATACCATTTCTATTTTAAGCCCAAAATTTTGGTTAGGTTAAGTTAAGCTAATGTGGTCCTCCCGCAAGGAAATATAATATAAAAAAGTGGTTCATTTGCGGTAATGAAGTGTCGGCCAAAGTGCGGGAACCTCAGCTGGGCGAAAGAAGAGCAGCTGAGGACGAGATCTAGCCACACACAACCCAGCCGCTGGATCCGGCGGGTCCTAAGTAACATCCACAAGGACATAGTCACAGCCGACATCGACTCTCACCTTGTTAATGCCATAATAGGCGCCCAATCACCACCAATTGTAGATGTAGAGTCCCACGCTACTCTCGCCTAATTAAGATCTAGACGTCGAAATAACAAACACGTGTCTGCCATGTGGATATTCTCCGCACGATACGAAACACCTATTCACGTACTCTCCCAAACCAACTTATCTAACCGGCGTGACTAGCCGCTACAACAACAACAACATCAGGAAAATTTGGCAAGTCTACTTTACTATCCTCCAGTACAATATCAAGCCTAACCGCATGAATTCCATTCAGGCCATGGACTACCAACAATTCTACGAGGACAGAGAGTTGTCGTTTTGTTGGCGCATGAAGCTCGCCTGAGCGCCTGCAGTTGACCACAGGCCAGATGCTCCTTGAAATTCTGCAAGTCATTCGTCATTCGCTGAGCCTAGAAAGAGAACTGCGTACCCTCTCCCAGCCCGAAGCCATAGTCGTAAGGGTGACCTGTCGAGCCACTTCATCAGCCAAACAGTTTCTGCCCAGTAGTATTGCAGCTTAAATTTTTGGTTGGCACTTCCGTCCGGCTTCGAAACCACCCGTAAAGAAATTCGCCGGTCCTTTGTTCCACAGGCTTCATATTTTCCACTCCTTTCCTTGGGAGTTGTGAGTAGAAAATGATTAGTTCGGAGCCAGAATCAGAACTTTCCGATTTATTTTTTGCGAAATGACTGTTATCAAGTTTTGTTTTTGGTTTGCGATTTATTGTTGAAGTGGCACGATGTGGTTTAAACTTTTCACATGGATTTTCTCGCAGTTGATGAGGAATGGAATGAACGGCATCTATAGGCCTTTATACTATAACGGAAGGTATCGACCTACTATATTCTTGGGTAAGTTTTTGTCGTCGAGTCTCAGCTGTGACCTCGTGCTCAATTCCAGGGTAATTTTCTTCAGTGGCTGATAAGGTTCGGGTATCATGGCTATAGGACGTCTTCTGAAGTCAGAATTGCTTTTATCCTCTTAACGGTCTCTTTGTCTAACTCAATGAGGATTTTTTTTAAACAATTCCAGTTATCCCAGGGATCGACGCACAGATAGTCGGGCGAAATACCGCCGGGCATGAAGTATTTTGAAAGTTTTATGCAGGCAACGAAGTGTTTTAGGAGATTTATATTCCACAATGTCTTGCACTTTATCTAAACAACTTTTTGTTTCCTTCCTAGAAACAATGAATCCGAGAAATACTTTTTCGTTTTTCATGAAAGGAAGAAAAGGAGGAGACAGTTCATGGCTAAGTTTAAAGAGAGTTACCACTTGTTTAAAAAATTAAATTAAATTAAGTTAATAGGATTAAACAACAATCGCAATAGGGTTGTAAAATGTCAAGGAGAGAGCTCCATGAAAAAAATTAATATTTTTTAAAAAAGGTTGCCACCTGTATGAAAAATTAAATGCCATTAACTTAATTAGATAAATGAAATATTACAATATATGGGCGTGAAATGAAAGCGGTTTAAAATATCTTAACTCCAACAATAATTTTAAATAGGGTTGCCACCTGTTTGAAACGGCTCATTAAATTTATTAATAGGTTAACCGAAATTATTCTATAAATAAATTATACACTGATTTTTGACAAACTTCCTTGCTGTCATTTTTCTTGTATTTTATCCCAAATAATTCCAATCAATAAAATATTTTTAAAATACCTGCTACATTTTTTTTAACAAATCGAATTTATTGCAAGCATACCGATAAACTTTTTAGAAATTTGAATCGTGATAAAAGTTTTTGGAATTTCTGAACATTTAAAAATTTTCCTGTAAACGATTGTACTAGTAATTTGAACAAAATTTTAAATGGCAAATACACTTTAAATGCTAAGGAAACATGTTGCTGGCAACATGCCGCCAAGGTGTTGCGAGCCTCTTCACAGCGTGATTAGAATAGAACTTTGTTGTGGAAATGTTGCTGAAATTCACCCATATTTCACAGTAAATCTTTTTATATGGAGTTTGACATCAAATTTGCACGAAAATCTTCTAAATATTTCAATTTATTTGTAATTTCCTTCGAAATTTATGTACATCAAAGTTTCCAAATTCGCTTATTGTACTATCTATTCAAGTATCTAAGATGATTATTTGCCTCTCCTATCTAGCAAACAATTTCTCAGTTATTGTAGTTATCCGTACTTTGGGGAACTAAGTTGTAACAAATGGTATGCTGATAAATTTTTTATATCTTATTTTTTCAATATTTTATTTGTTTGCATAAACTCTGTTTATCGTTTTTTATAACCTTTAGGGATCAATAATATTATCGCGTTACAGTAAATTGTAGTTATTTGAATTTGTTGTGGCTGTTGGTATTTATATTAATTCTTGTAAAAATAGTTCGTTCTTTTCTTCGACTTTTCATGCCACTTCAAATTCCAGTTTCATTGAAATAGCGGAGTTTTACTTTAAATTCATTTCAATTTTTATTTAGTTTTTATAATTTTTTGACCAAAAAAAGACTCCAACAAAACCAAAATTTCATGCAGTGAAACGAAAAGCCACGAGCGCATACAACTGAAACTTTTCAAACTGAAAACCAGCCAATGTAAACCAAACCGAAAGCCCACTATGTCAGTTCCTGCGACGCGTCCTGCTGGTCCTGCCGGTAGCCAGCCTGAGTACTTTCTATGCAAATGTATGTGTGTGTTTTTACAACCATTGACTATATGAATACATAAAAATTTATCCACCGACGCATATCGATATATATGGCTATAAATAATAAAAAAAAAATAATATACCAATGCGACCGCCAAGTCTAAAAGAACCTCCTAGTAAACCACCACCGTATTATTTATATATAGTAGGAGTTGTTGTTTATTTTTAATGCCTTAGTATGTAAAGTAACTAAAAAAAAAAACAAAGCCCTGATGTACAACGAAAATATACAATTGAATTACGTACACGTTTTTTTTTAAGTAAAACTTCGTTAGTGGCAAGAGAGTGATTTCTTACATTGATAAATGAAGGTCGTGTCCCCCCTCTTGTTACTAATTTCCACCACTATTTTTATTAATTTCTGATATTATTCTTGCTAATGCTACTAATTTCTGGTAATATTTTTAATAATTCGACTATTAATTACTTCCACTATTTTTGTTAGTTTCTATTATTATTTTTACTATTGCTACAACTAACTACTACTACTAACTACTACCACCATTTTTATTAACTTATACCACTATTTTTACTAATGCCACTACTAATTACTACTACTGCTTTTACCAATTTCTACTACTACGATTGTTAACGCTTTTATTAATTAACACTACTTTTTTTACTAATTACTGCTACAATTTTTATTCGTTTAAACCACTAATTTTACTAATGCTACAGCTAATTACTACTACTACTTTTACTAATTTCTACTACTATTTTTGTTAATGTTTTTATTAATTACTACTACTCTTTTTGCCACTTCTACTACTAATTTACTACTACTATTTTTTATTAATTCCTACTACTTTTTTACTTTTACTAGTTTCTACTTCTATTTTTGGTAATGCTGATATTAATTTCTACTACTTTTTTACTAATTCTACTACTAATTTACTACTACTATTTTTATTAATTTTTACTACTCTTTTTACTAATTCTATAACTAATTACTTCTACTATTTTTATTAATTTCTTCCACTATTTTTACTAATGCTACTTCTAATTACTACTACTACTATTACTAACTTCTACTACTACTTTTGCTAATGCTATTAATAATTACTACTACTTTTTTTATAAATTTGTACTACTCTTTTAACTAGTACTGCTACTAATTACTACTACTACTTTTACTTATTTATACTACTATTTTTGCTAACGTTATTATTAGTTACTACTACTGTTTTTACTAATTCTACTACTAATTAACTCATTTCCACTACTATTTTTACATATTCTGCTACTATTTGCTACTACTATTTTTACCAATTTCTTCTACTATTTTTACTGATGCTACTACTAATTACTGCTAAAATTTTTACTAATTTCTATTACAATTTTTACTAATGTTACTATTAGTAGCTACTACAAATTTTACTAATTTCCGCTACTACGCCTACAAATAGAATGCTGCAAGACTTAAATTTATTGCTCCTATTGTCAATCCAACTTGAGCTGCAAACCCCAAGAGTACAGATCACCACACACTACGCAGTTATTCATTTTTATTTATGTATAAGAAATTTGAATTTCTAATTTTTAAAACCAGCAAAATATTTCATCATTCTTGTCTTGAAATTTTGAATTGAAATTTTTTTTATTGAGAACGTAGCAGAGTATAAATGATTTGGATGCGACAGCCCTACAAAGTACTTTCATTTTTTGCCCTTAGTCTCTAGTTATTTTAATGCGTAGTAATGGTATTACAGTTGCGTGTGTGTAGAGTTGGAAGATGCTGTAAAATCGGAGGATTATTTGAAAAACCTCAACTTAAATTTTAGCGCGTTACACGATTTATTTTGATTGATTTTCTCACATCGTAAACAAAATACATAAAAATACTTACGCACGAAAATAAAGTTGGCATATATTCACATAGATACAAACATCTGTATATGTAGATATGTAGGTATCTACATATGTATTTTAGTATTCCGCAACTCTTCGCCCGCTTCCAATACATCACATCACGTATACGCCGTGGTGTAAAGTAAAGTAAGTAAATTGTGTGACATTAGAGAGGGGACAGCATTCACAGCTACGCACTTAATATTGACAACTCATCAGCTCGTTAGTTGTATTTTAGTTATGTTAGTCTGAACACAGGCTGAGTACTGAAATTTTGATTCCATGTACGAGTTTCAGTCAAAAGAGTACCAAACTGTTATCGAAAGGGTCAAAAACAGGTACTTATTTAAAAAATGATTTCTTTCTCACAATTTTTATGGTAAGACTTTTATAATATAAGTTTCAAATTAAAAGTCTTTGAAGGCTTACCCATACTAAATATTAATTAACGTTCCTTCTTTCCTCTTATGTTTATATGTCCCTAAAATATAATTCTAAGTTTCATTTTAAATGAAAATAATGTATCGCTGTAATTAAACTAAGTAGATGTTTGTCTGTTTTTTAAACTACACTGAATCCCGAAACGAAAGTCGCCCACCTCTTATATAACGGCAATAGAAGTATTCGATATGTTATTAACCAAAAAAGCAAAACATTCGATATGTTATTAAATCGTGTGAAAAATTTGAAAAGAATTTATTTAAGCAGAAAAAAACTTAAAAAACAAAAGTTGCGAATATGGGCGTGGTACGTTAAATGCACAAGTGCCCACTAATCTTAAAACTCTAATGCTTTCTAATAGAAACCACTTCGTTTCGCTCATATACTCGTACTCTCTATCCAGCTGATATTTCGATTGCCCACTTGCAAAAAAAAAAGCAAAAAGGTAATGCAATCAGTAGATATAGCTTTAGCCCTTTGTCTGCCGGAAAAAACTAGTATTACCTACTGATAATAATTAATCTAGACATTCGTTTCTGTATTTAAGTTTATATAGTTTATATTTTAGACATATTTGTAAAAAAATTTTATTTACATTTGTAACGTTTTGTTTGCGTTTTGCTATCTTTCTTTTTCCATGGAAGTTCACATGCTGTGCTAGTACTTTTTTCCTTTATTCATAATTTTCGTGGTGTTGAGTCAGCTATTTTCCAAATTATGTTATCCAAACTCCTCTCTTACGTAGTTTTTTTTAAAACAGTTTCCATTTAAAATTAGAAATGCCCGCACTCGTAGCATCTCTTTCGATCATATTGCAGAAAATCGTAAGACATCATCGCCTAGTTCGTCTTTTCTCGCTGTATTTCCTTGTCGTTTGGACCATCGTATAAACTCGAACTTTGGTACTATTGTAGTCCAATATTTCTGGTTTTGTTTTGGCCCTACTCTGTCGATAATGCCAGAAATATTAATTTTTTTTGGAGGATATGAATATATCAATTTATCTTATAATACTCAGGTTTTTCAATAGTAAATAATTAGTAAATGAACTAACAATAATAAAGTCATCACATGTTAGGTTTCATTCAGAGTTTTCTATCACATTTACTTATTTTTTCACCTCCTTTTCAACTTAATTTTTTTCTCTTACTTCTCGAAATTTTGCAGTGTAAATATCTAACATTCAAGCTTTTGATGCGGCGCTGTTACAAATTACCGAAAACTTAATGCTATATCTTTCTAGTTTTAATGGTTTGCACCGTCGAATGGGCGCCTTTCTCTGAAAACTAATAACCCGGACCCGGTTGGTAGTTGCCGCTAGAAAACTTTCTACAGCTATAGGAATTATTTAAATCTGTGTATGAGGTCAGGAAAAAATTAAAAACTTGAAAAAAAGTCAAGAAGTTCCGTAATTCAAAAAATTCTCATTCAGATCCATTGAGCCTGGCTGGTAGACAAAGAGTTAACATGACCACTCGCACTCTGTAGCCAACCTTAGTATCGACTTATTTTACATACTCCATTTCTTACTTTTTGTATAGAGTATAAACTGCATTTTTGTACGTACATATATTTGTATGTAAGTTTATAATGTCACCAAGTTACAAGTCATAAAAGCAGCAATCCACTTCAAGCAAAGAATTACAAAACAAAATGATAAAAAACAAAAATCGCATCTCATCCGCGATTGATAATAAAAACCACATAAAAATCAACTGAAACTCGCTCAATCTGCGTCACAGACGCACACACACGATAAGCGGCAGTGGCGGCGACGTTGGCGGTGAGCGTACATTCCACATACCAAAAGGTACCCACTAAACAAAAAGTTGTCAAGAACAGGGTCTTTATTAAATCGAACCGAATTTGTCGATATGCATTCGTTTCGTTTTAATCTTTGCGAAATCGTTTAGAAAAATTCTAAGCGAAATCTTTCGAATCTGGGAGTCTCTGTTTGTCAGCTGGTACTGAGAAGAACACGAAACAAAGAAATTAATGAAATTATTGAGCGAACGCGAAAATGAAGTAGCACTCGAACTGTACCTTGGTAGTTCGCTATGATTTGATTAACTCTGTAAAAAAAATAACACTTAATATTCATAACGCATAATAAACAAAAAAAACTAACTATTTGTTTACATTTACTTATTTTTCATGTTCTGCCAATTTTATCGAATGTGCATATGGATGCGGAGTTGCATTTATCGATTGTTGATAGTTCTAATTTTTATACATATTTTTAGTAATCGGTTCACATAAAATGCAGTAAGAAGAATTTTGAACAGGTAATTTCAATGTTAATTTTACGATAACCATATTGTTTTAATTTTTAAAGAGCAACAGATTTTGAAGAATGCATATAATATAATTAAATTTAGTATATAAAATTTCGTACATCCTTGGCGACATTTAAAAATGTATTTTATTAAAAGAATTATAAGTAGATATTTGAAAGGGCTATAAGATAGATTTTAAGTGTGCGAAAATAAATTTTTTCCGGTCACCTTTCGGTTGCTTTTTAAACTTCGGTATCTATGAAAAAAAAAAACCAAAAAAAAAATCATTAGGCTGATTAGTTAAAATACGTGAAAAGATTAGCCAACTTCACGAGTTT
Organism: Anomoia purmunda; assembly: GCA_951828415.1. Classification (NCBI taxonomy): domain Eukaryota; kingdom Metazoa; phylum Arthropoda; class Insecta; order Diptera; family Tephritidae; genus Anomoia; species Anomoia purmunda. The sequence continues at coordinate 8,932,107 of OX639994.1, forward strand.
ATAGATTTAACCCTTTCGCGGATAAAATGCCAATCAAATTTGCGTAAAAGCGTAGGAGCAAGAGGCGTCATACCTCGCCATTAATTATATCAACTTTGATATTAACTAGTGTAGTGTGCTTTGGTATAGCAAATGATCCACGAAAGTGTTAAAAGGTTGATTTCTACAGCAAAAAAAAATCATACTGTGACTTACCAGTTCTTGTTTTATTTCTCTCGCCATCTTGCAAGAGCTTTACAAACTCCAATATTTCACAGATTTCTGTGAAGCGAAGACTTGGCAGTTTGGAGCAGAATGTGCGTTGACGTTTGAAGGGCATTAAGGTCTGACCTATAGGTCGTTTTAACGCTACGATTTTTTCTGCAAAGCGTTCGTAAGTTTTCTTTCCTTTTCTTCATGCCGTAGTGGAAATAGGACCTCTACCTATGTTAGCAATGTTTGATACTCAGGGAGTTGCTTTCAGAGTCCACATGTCCTTCGTCTTCAAGTCGCCTCAAAAGTTTGTTTGCGGTATTTGTTGAAATTCTATATCTGATTGTCCAATATATAAGACAATTTTCCAAACTCTTGCTTTCCTCTCATATCTGATTTGTACATCTTCAGTCACATCTTTTCATAGGGCAAAGCTAACACATTCCTTGTATTTTTTCACCTTTTCTGTTGGATCTTCATTTTCAGTATTTTAATATAGAAAAATTAATCGTGGTTTTTTTTGGATGCTTAAAACTTGAAAACGGCCGGACCAAAGTGAATACTTCCTTTCGCGGGTTTGTTGACGAAGGTTCAATGAAAAAGAAAATCCGTAAAATGCTCAATAGGTGGCGCTCTAGGCACACATTTTATCGCTTTTCAGTTCGATTCAATTTCCGTCCAACACGAAGCGTAAAATCACATAGTGCTTAATGACGACTGGACTGATTTGGATAAGACTTGCCTCATATTTACATAGTTCGACGCATGGCTTCCCATATAGGAAATTTTTAAATGAAGTTCCCACGTTTTGAAAATGTTAAATTAATTAAAGTAATTACTGAAAATAAATATTGCAATATGGGTATCAAACGAAAGCATAGATTTCAAAATATCTTGAAGTTACGTTGCCAGCTGTTTAAACCAATAAGTTAAATGCATTTGTTTTCTATAGTGTTGCCACCTGTTTTAAAACTGAAAGTTTCTATATTTATTAGTTACTGCTCTGGTAAGATTTTAGGCATGACTTTTTTGTTTAGTTGGGTGAGGGTTGCCACAAGTTTAAAATGTATTTATTTTTAAACTATTAAAATATGCCTGCCAATCGGTGCGGCCCGGCAGTAGGTTTCATAGCTAACTTTAATTGGGGCTGCCACTTTGTTTTAAAGGTCGAGTTGAATAAAATTATACAAAAGTTGTATGATATAATGAAATACGGGAGCAAAACCGTTCGTTTTGCTAGGGCAAAGTTTATAGCCGTATTTTGAAGAGGGTTGCCACTTTTAAAAAAGTCAATTTCAATTAAATTCTGCACATATTATTAAAATATTAAAATATTAAAATATTAAATTCCTACCCATATTTTAGAGAGGGTTGCCAACTGTTTGAAAAGTGAGATTTAATTAAACTCCATACAAGTTATACGTGCGAGAAATCTTTGGTTTAGTGGGTTGTCGTCGGCAGGAGTAACTATGTATATATGTAAATATATTAAATTCCTACCCATATTTTAGAAAGGGTTGCCAACTGTTTGAAAAGTGAGATTTAATTAAACTCTATGCAAATTATACGTGCGAGAAATCTTTGGTTTAGTGGGTAGTCGTCGGCAGGAGTAACTATGTATATATGTAAATATATACCTAGGTTTGCAGCATGTAGAAAAAAACTGTATTGGAGCTATGTATGTATGCCGTGTTGTGAGGCCGTGTTTTTGGTGTGAGTAGCAAAATGGTTGGCTTTCAGCCATCCGATTGTCAGCGTTGTCATATTTACAGCGCAGTCCAAGGACAACGGATGACTGGCAATGATCTGCACGCAGTGGACATAAAACGAAATAACTAACAATAAAAATTCAATTTCAATTTAAATTTGTACTCAATTTATGTGCATGCGTACAAAATACAAACAAATGTGAACTGTGAAATGCCACTAAATTGCAAAACATACAAATGAGATATTTTCGCCACCCACACACACACACACACCCACACCATATTTCGCTTTTCCGCCCACTTATAGTCAGTTATATGAATGTACTATATACATATATATATATATATATATATGTATATATTTATAAGAATTTTGTGGCCAGTCCTTTTAATATTATGTTCATTTCACATTTAGTTTGCTGGATGACGGCTGACTGGCTGTCATTTTTATTATTTATTGTGAAAATATGTAAAATGTTTTTAGACTGTTGCGTTGTTGATGGAGTTTTGCAAAATAAATAAATATATGCAAAATACAATAAAAATTGTCACCAATGTGCAGCCTAAAGTGAGATATGTATGTATGTATGTATTTTTGTTCATGCCACATGCCTATTTATGTGCATTAGGGCATTCCAATCAAGACCTTTCAGTAGTTCGGAGCTACAGCTCCTACTACTAATTACTACTACTTTTTTTTACTATGTTTACTACTATTTTTACTAGTTCTGTTGTTACTCTCTTATTTTTACTAATTTCTATTAGCATAGTTACTAATTTCTACTACCATTTTTACTAACTTCTACTACGACTAATTACTACAACTCTTTTTGCTAATTACTACTTTTGTTGCTACTCACTTCTACTACCATTTTTACTAACTTCTACTACTACTGTTAATAATGCTACGACTAATTACTACCACTCTTTTTGCTAATTACTACTTTTGTTGCAACTCACTTCTACTACCATTTTTACTAACTTCTACTACTATTGTTAATAATGCTACGACTAATTACTACAACTCTTTTTGCTAATTACTACTTTTATTGCTATTCACTTCTACATACTACCATTTTCAGTAGTTGCTAAATACTACTACTATTTTGACTAGTGCTACTACTAACTACTACTACTACTTTTTACTAATGCCTAATTACTCCTTCTATTTTTAGTGTTGCTACTAATAATTACTACTACTTTATCTCTGCAGTTCTATATAGTATGTATATCTTTATATTCAATTTTTTCCCCATAAATGTTAAAATTGTTTGTCATGCTTTACTTTACTTTATATGAGAAAAGTAAATAGCATTTTAATATTTTTACGCTACCAATGTAGTTTTTTTTTTATTAATGAAAGTTATAAAGTAGTTATTTTTCGAATGCTTGTTTTTTGTGCTATTGTTTTTAAGAAGTTACATTTCCATGACATTGTATCAAAAACATTAATTTCTTAATGCAGTGCAGATGTACGAACTGATTATTGTCGGAGTAGTATAATAACTTATATATTTACTTTATTTGTGACAATAGAAAAACTTTCGCAACCAAAAATTATGTTTATATACTGGAATACCCTAATGCCAATTCAACAAAGTAATCAACTTTTGCGGTTTTATAATTTATTTGGCATGACAATTTGAATTTGACCTTTTGAATTACTAATAAAATTAAGGATCAAAAAATATGCAAGCGATTATATATATATTTTTAGTTTTCTAACTTCTTAAATTGATGGACGAGAATTTGAGGTTAAATCCTTAAACTGAAAACCACATAACTGAGTCATCAAACTACAGACTATGCGTTGTTAAAATAATTTTGTTAAATATGTAAACTTATGGAGTTTTATAATACAAGTTACCTTTTTGTACTCGATACCTGTACTCATAAAAAGTAGCGACGAAAATACTCGATGCTTCTCAAAGTACCGCCAGAAAGTATTCGTTTATGCTTGTACTCATAAGAATATAGATGTAAAGTTTAGCTAAATGAGCGTTTACAATAAAAAACAAAACTCAACTCATGTAAACTATAACAACTTCTCGGAAATGGTATCGGAAAATTACAATATATCAGTCTTCGGGTCAGATATAATCTTTTTAGATTAACTATTTTCTATTTCAATTTCAGGAACGAAAACAGCTTCATCCTCTGTATTCTCATCAAGTTATTTCATTCACTAGTTCATTGTAGCTCAAAACCCGTGGACGCGCGATTATCTAAAAAAAAGAAGAGAGCACGCCAACTGACACACCCCAAAAACTGAAATATCGACAAGTAAAGGAATATGCCAATCGAATTCGGTGCGCGAAGTCAATCTTTAGACGAGTAGTTTGGGGTGGGTTCACCATTACACCTACTACTACTTCTACTACTATTACTAAATACTGCTCCTACTTCTACAACTACTAATTACTATCACTATATACTACTACTAACTACTAACTACTTCTACTACCTATTACCAATTTTTACTATTGCTACTACTAATTACTATTACAATTTCTTACTAAGTACTACTACTATTTTTACTAATTTCTACTACCATTTTTATTAATGCTATAACTAATCACTAGTACGATTTTTACTAACTTCTACTGCTATTTTTATTATTGATACTACTAATTACTAGTACTATTTTTACTAATTCCCACTACTGTTCTTCTTATGCTACTACTAATTGTCACTACCATTTTCAAAAATTTCTACTACTGTTTTTACTAATGCTACTACTAATTTCTACTACTATTTTTACTAATGCTACTACTAATTCCTGCTACTATTTTTTAGTAATGCTAATAATAATTACTATTACTACTAATAACTACTACTCACACATTTAACTCTATATCTCTTTTTGGAGTCGGCAAATTAGTTTTATATCTGGCTCGCGGTTTTGGATACACGCGTGTTTTAATCTAATTTTTCTCTACTCCATCTACTGTATAATTTTGCACCACAATTTATGGTTTACATCTATCTCTTCTTTTATACCCCTCAGATAAAACATCCAACTAAACAAACCGCCCAACCACCGATGCGCCAAGTACGCTTGCCTCTCTATAGTTGTATAAATTTCCCTAAGTACGAGCACCAAAAATTGTCTTATATGTCTTTGTATAAAGGAAATAACCATAAATTAACACAAAATCCCTAATCCAATATTTACCAAGAGTTCAATTGTCAAATTCATCAAAAAATTGAGTTGTCTTAAGTGCACTACTCTTGCGGCCTATTGACTTGGGCGTTTTTGTGCTCAGCACAGTAACTCCTTCAAATTGAATACCCGTTTATCTTTATGGGCCTGGATTATGAACTTCCGTACTTCTTTCCGCCTGCAAATAAACCCCTTGACTTACTGCGTCTGCAATTTAATGGCTGGCTGTTTTTGAGATGGGGTCAAAGGCAAAATTGCAAAGAAAGAAACAAACGAAAGCAACGAAAAAAAAACAAAACAAAAATATAATTAAGAGATAAAATCGTAATGCCATTTTATCAAATCAACCAGCGCACGCGAGCGAGCACGCACACACACACACACTCACACGGCTAAAGGACACAAACAATTCCAAACGAGTAATGACATTGACAACAACAATCATCACCACCGCAACAACACCAATGGCAGCAATAAAATACAACAATCGGGGATTGAGACAAAAGTGAAGGCAATACATAAGCCAAAAGGGATGTTGCCAATAACAACAACAACAACATCACCACCAGTCTTACAATAGCTACAGGAGTACAGCAACAATATTGAGACCGGCCGCACAGCACAATGACAATAAAAATGTGTTGGATTTAACGGAGCACGTAAAGTTCAATCTGTGGCAGTGTCATCGTTTGCGAAACTGATTGCGTGCGAAAATGTTGACTTCCAAATATACAAAAAACCGAAAAACAAAACAAAATCCAAATAAACGAAGTACAAAATAGCTGCGATGGTGTCCACAAAAACACACACAAAACAAAAGAATTTATGAAAGGATGCCGGCCCGCAAGGAGTAGTGGCGGCGTGAGGAAAATCACCAATGAAGCGTAGCAAACAATCGAATCTAGCGCTTGCTGGGGATTGAGAAATGAGGATTCCGGCGGTGGCAAGTGACCCTTTGCTTACTCAACCGATTTATCGAATCTACCAAATCTTCTCTGAACCAGCAGCAGCAGCAGCAGCAGCATCAGTCAAACCAATGAACCAAGGAGCGAGAGGGCAAGCAGCGTTTTTGCTGTACTAGAAGTAGCGCTTGTGGCGACTCGCCAGCGGCGAAGGCAAATCAAATACGCTTCCGCTTAAATCTCAAAACATAAAATACGCAGCGTACGAATATAAATGCCTAAAGCCTACGCTGTACGTATGCAAAAAAGTGGCTACCCAATGAACATTTTTGACGCTTCAATTCAATTCAAATTAATGTTGTTAAATATCGACATGAAAACCAGCGATTTATAAAAAGCAAAGAAAGGCATAAAAGAACGTATTTAAAAAGAGAACGTCATTTAAACGGGCAGCAAATTAACTATTGACATTTCTTCTTCGATGCATCACTTTTTCTAGCGTCTCGGTCGGTAAGGCAGCTGTTTTGAGCTCATCAATGGTCCTCGACTTGCCGGCGTAAACTTTACTCTTTAAATAAGCCGACGAAAAAAAGTACGGGGCGGTTGAATCGGAGGATCATGGTGGCAAGTCAATATCGGCTCTTTTCGGTATCACACGTCTAGGGAATTTTTGTTGCGATAACCGCATTGTGCGGATTGTTGTGTGGTATGGCGCCTGTCCTGTTGAAACCAAAAGTCAGTCAGACCATTTTCAATCACTTTGGGGCACAGAAAATGTTCCAATATCCACCGATATCGTTTACCATAGACTGTCTGGGTTTCCTTGAAAAAAAATGTCCAATGATGGTTTTTGCGGTTTTTGCAATTTTGTATTAACACCGCCAGAGGGTGAAATGTTCCTCGTCGGTCAGTAAAACTTGCGTCCAAAAGTTGGCCATGGTTTCGAAAATTCGGCGACTGTTTATTCTGTACGATGCGGCATGGCTGTGGCCAATATTCTTTGAGTTAGTTCTAAGGTGTAAGGGAACAAATGGAGATCGTCCTTCAAAATGTGCCGCAAAGTGATTGCACTGTTGTTCAACTGCTGAGCTCGGATGCGATACGCGACACTTGGATCCTTGGGCCACTCTCTCTCACACCATCAATAATTTCATTGGAGTGTATTGGATATGGATGATTTTGCTTTGATTACCCACTGTTCCGCGATCAAAAAAATTGTTAGCCAGCGCCCGAATTGTTTTGTCGGTAGGCGCTTTTTGCCGATTGTACGAAACACAGAACAGTTGAATGAGTTAATCGCATTGTCTCCCTCATACGAAACTCTACTGCCCTGCTTCTAGACATTTCCCAAGCATTGGACAAAGTTTGGCATATGGGCCTTATTCACAAATTAACAACGCTACTAGAAAGCACACATCTGTTATTGAAAAACTACCTCTCAATTTGGGTATGCGTTGTTAAGGAAAAAGATTTCATATCACGATTTAGGAAAACAAATGCGACTGTTCTCTATTTTCATTTTTTTGTTTGGTGTCTAGAACGTACACATTCGCATAGATTTTCTAGCTTTTTTGGTTCAGAAGTTATACCAAAAATAATCCGAAAACATAGGACATTTTTTCGTTTTATTAGCCCTATTTTGTGTGGCTTAGACCAAGCAAGTCTACCATCGACCAGATATTTACAATACGACAAATCTTGGGAAAGACACGAGAGAAGACGACCGACACTCACATCTTTTTGTTGACTTGGTGATTTGGTCTGGAGGTGAACGAGGGCAAACCAACATATCTCCCTTCAGTGCTATCGACTATTGGATCCTACTTCACTGTTGACAACAGTCTCAACTTAGAAACCAGCATCAACACCGATAATAATGTCCGCCTCGATATCCTACGGAGAATCTCCCTTGCCAACAAACCCTACTTTGGGCTGAGCACGCAACTCCGCAGTAAAGCCCTCTCTCGACGAACCAAAACCACTCTATATAAGTCTCTCATCATATCGGGCGCAAAGACATGAACGCTGTAAATATCGGATGAGATAGTCCTTGAAATGTTCGACCGAAAGATGTATGAGCTTCACCGCCACATTGACATAGTAAAGTGAATTCAGATTCAAACAGTTGGCAACCCTCCTCAAAAATATTTTCGATCATAATCTCTACAGAACCTCTTTCATTTCATAGCAGTATTATTATATTTCATTGTAATTTAATTTATATTTAACTTTTAAACTACTGATAGCTTACAACTGCTCAAAAATATTTTTCAAATAATTTTTTTTCTAAACCATCTTTAAACCATCATAATAATAATTATTATCCACATTTTCATACTTTATTTAATTTAATTTAATTTGATGTTTCCACTAGGTGGCAATCCTCTTCAAAATTATTTGCGAAATTGGACTTTTTGAAACCTTTTTCATTTGATATACATAGGTCCTTCAAACAAATTTTGTTGAAAACCCCTTTCGTTTCACACCAGTTTTTTAATAGTTTATTTATTTTATTTATTAGTTTATATTTCACTTTTTTAACAGGTGGCAACCCTATTTAAGTATGTTTTCGAAATTAATCTTCTTCAACATTCTTCGTTCTCAGCCATATTACAATATTTGATTTAACTGAATTCAAATTAAAAAAAAAATGGCAACTTGCATTTAAAAAAAATTGCTTTTTTTAAAATCCATGAGTACAATTTTGTTCAAAACCGCTCATCCATTTCAACGCAAAAAAAGTAGAAAACCACAGCGTTAACCGTTTGACGCAACCATCTTCCAAGTCCCATAAGATGTTTCACTTAAAATAAAATGGCACATAGAGGGTTAATTTATGCTGTGGCATAATAAAATTATGTCATACATATAAAAATATATTTATGTTAAATAAAGTTTCATTAGTCGTAATTCAAGCACTCATATCTAAAAAAAAAAATATCGCCTAAACCCATTGACTGAAAAAGTATCACCATCGGAATGGAAAAGTGTCCATATGATATCGTAACGTATCGAAATTCGTATCCATGATTTATACACTTACTGTTGATAGAGTTTCTAAGCCTTTCATCAAATTCGCGAATACAGGAAACACGTCGTTAACGACAACGTAAGTTTCTGAAAAGTTGTGCGAAACTTTACGATGTTATTTGGGTTGGTACAAGCGTAAAAGCAGTAAAAACAAAAATCGAAGTTTGCAAGCTTCCCAAAAATTACCCCTTAATATTCACATTCTCATCTCAGCGTAGCACAAGTTCAGCTTTCATTTAGCTGCATCGTTTGCTTGCCACTTCATGCCAGTAGCTGCTCCATTTGCTGCTTTTCGTCTGAGACAGACATCGCACCACCACCGCTGCCCCGCTACCCCGCCTCTCCGCCTCGCCCTTGGAACACTCATTCGTCGATGCCATCGATTTTGATGGTTCCCGCATTTATGCTCTTGGGGATTTATTGCTATCGTTGTTAATATTTTTGCTGAGTCAAATATTTTCCGTATGCGAAATATTCATGAATGAGCTGTGCGAGCGTACAAAGAACAACAGCAAGCAAAACTTTGGTCATAAACGCACACCACTTTTACCACCACCACCACCACCACGCTGCTATTCAACTGAACCCAACAATTTTTGTTTTCATTCCGGCCGACTTGCTGTGGCTCATTTTTCGAGTGCGCTTTTGATAAGGATTTTTATTATTTTTTGTTCACCCATATTGAGTGGTGTGCCTGTACTTTTGTATTTGATGCTCGCTTTTTCCGTCGACTCATGCTGATATATGAAACGCATAAGAGCCGCCCGTTGCTGCGTGTGGACGAAAGGATAATCACCGCTTTGCACTCACACAACGGCGGCTGTAGTAAATAAATCCTGGTGCGAAGCTGGCTGCTTGATTCGCAGCGCCGTGGCTGGTGGCGGCGAAGACGTAGGCTGAGTGCCAGATTAAGAACAGCTTTTCGACACATAAGCTCTCCAATTTCACTAAAACTGTAGTGTGATACTAACGATGATATTTTATTTATTATTTTGTTGGGTATTTTGTCGGTCATTATATTTTTCAGTAGCATAGGGTTAAAGCATTGTGGATTGTTAATAGTGACCGCTAAGTGGCTTTTAATTCATTCCTTTCATCGCATTCTCTCCGTAATTAGGAAATGGCGTGCGGCATTGGCGGCGTGTACGTTTGCCTCAAAACCCGCAGCCCGGAAGAGATGGAGAGAGAGCGCGGTATGTCCTAAACCTAAGCGATGAGAAGGAGGTTGAGTTAGAGGCAGCATCCAACAGTCGCCTCAGTCAAACTCTCCTCGACATAGAAAAGTTTTAGTCCAGGAACCCTGGATAGCCACGGTGAACATCCAACTGCTGGATGTACCGGAAATATATAAGGCTAACATCACTACAGTAGAGGATGTGCGATGCTCGGCGCATGGCTGGAAGAAATTTGAAGAAGACGAGATCAGTCCAATATTTAGGAATGATGAAGGTGAGAACAGCCATAGCGTCGTTTAAAAACAACAAAGGTCGCCTAGCGGATGGTTTTCCGGCTGAGCTGGTCAAAGCTTGAAGCGAAAAGCTGGTAGAGTGCATGTACCTGATTTTAGCACAATTTGGTCTGATGAATACATGCCTGAAGATTACAATCTCAGTGTGATTTTTCCAATTCTTAAGAAGGACGATCCCGTTATTTGCGCTTATTATTGCCGTTTAAGCTTTCTCAACATCGCATATAAGGTCCCATCGACGATACTGTGCGATAGACTGAAGCCCTACATGAACCACCATTGACTAGATATTCGCAAATTCGTAAAATCCTGGAAAAGGCATTTAATATACAAATCGACACATACTATCTTTTCGTCGACTTTAAAGATATTGCACAAAGATGAGAAGGCCTAGGGAGCTTTTGGGATAATTATTCTACGCAAGATATACGAGCTCTATAAAGACATGGACATAGTCAAACGAGCAAAAATTCAACGTTTTCAGGGGCTTGGGCATGCCATACGTATGGATGGTGATGCTCCAGTGAAAAGATCCTTCTACTCGGGACCCATGAGCGGGAAATGCAAGCAAGGACATTCACGTAGTGTAGTCTCAAATAAGCAAAAAGAAAAAAAGATGACTTTAAACCGCCGCATCCGAAGGAAGGAGCTGTGATATATACGGGAATATATTAGAGAATAACATTTTTAACCAATGGAGCTGAACTCTCATTCACTTACGGCGGCTCTTTGAAGATGGCTCTTTGCTAAAGCTGACACTTTTTGCCCCTTAAACCAGAAACAAGTGCCACTCATGTACGGACTTCTATGTATGTACATAAATTCGTTGCTTTGAGAATTATTCATGAATGTTGCCCAGAATTTCCATTTAGAGGAGAGATTTTTAATCAATGTTCATGCGCTTACAGCCAACCAAATTCCGGGCATACACATTCATATCAATATAAAAATTGGTATATAGTATGTTAGCGTTCACATTCATGAGCCACACAGTCGACTGCAAAAAGAGAAATGCACTAAAGTATTCAACAAAACTCTGTGCTGTTCATCTCGTCGCGCATTAAATGTTAAGGCAGCGCAGCAGAGGTTTTAATTTTTCCACCAAGCAATTTCTGTAGTTTCCGCATATCTGCCACTAAAGAAGAGGACGTAAGAACAGCGAAAGTGCAGTGAAAGTAAAATGGAATTCTACCTGCTGCATTTCTATTTCGTTTCCCACATAGATGAGTGAATTTTCATGAGTACATATCATATATTCATGTAAGTCAACTCAATATCTATTTTATTTCAGAAAACCCACTTCTAAAAATTGGAAAAAGATCAGCTTACAGTGGGTTTTTGCGTTCCTTCAACCTGTTTTCATTCCGCCCGATTGTCATATCTAAATCTTCTACGGTAAATATTTTTGCTTCGAAAATATGACACTGGGCTTCAAGTAATCAATCGACCAAAAAATATCTATCGTGTGAAAAGTATCAATTAAAAATATCAGTATCGAATGGGAACAGTATCGGTATGGAATCGTATCGTATCGAACCCCATGAATCTAGTCCCAGGATTTGGTAGTGCGAAAGGCCTTGTACTCGCCACGTCAAGAAAATATCGAGAATAAAAAATTTCGACAAGCCTAGAATACGATCTCCTTTTTTTGATTACGATGACAGGCACCGATGAAGAACAATGATTTAAGGGCATCCACCTGGAATATTTTATGGCAGATTCCGCTGTTTATCTTATAGATATCTTCGTGAGAGTAAGAACCATCTGCCATCCAGCAAATGAAATGGACGTGATCAGGTAAGAACCCCATAGGCCCTTGCGACGTCTACTACAGCTGCCATATAAAGGAGCGAAAGTTCGGTGTTGCATATGTGGTAGGAGAGAGACTTTATCTCCAGATATTGTCGTTCACTACGGTAGATGCGCGTTACGCCGCGATTCACCTCAAAGTGCGATCATTCAACATCTTGTTGATTTGTAACGACGACCCGAGGGAATGGAAGGGCGGTGTCATCAAAGACGTTTACGAGCGATGCATCAGCCACAACATCAAAACCGTGTTTGGTAACCTCAACTTCGGAAAACTGTCCTAACTGTAACTTCGCTTCGATATTTGAGGGCAATTAAACCATATTTCTCTCTCACAATGTACCACCGCCGAAGCTTTCAGCGACCCCAAAAAGACGACTGGTACGATGAGGAATACCGCGCCGGTACCGAAAGTAAAGACGCTGCTTACAGAACCACCGCTGAGAAAGTAAAAGAGTTGTACAGGAGAAGATGAAAATCCCGAACCCCAAACCGCCGATCACGGTATTGATATCCCATTGCCCGACCTCGATGAATTTCACTCTACCTGGTGATAATGATAATGATAATGATAATGATAATGATAATGATAATGATAATGATAATGATAATGATAATGATAATGATAATGATAATGATAATGATAATGATAATGATAATGATAATGATAATGATAATGATAATGATAATGATAATGATAACGATAACGATAATTATAATGATAATGATGTTAATGATAATGATAATGATAATGATAATGATAATGATAGTGATAATGATAATAATAATAATAATAATAATGATAATGATAATGATAATGATAATGATAATGATAATGATAATGATAATGATAATGATAATGATAATGATAATGATAATGATAATGATAATGATAATGATAATGATAATGATAATGATAATGATAATGATAATGATAATGATAATGATAATGATAATGATAATGATAATGATAATGATAATGACAATCGTATTGATAATGTTAATAATTAGTTGAAAACGACGTCTTCATGCGGTATCACAAAGCCTCCGGAACCTGAACGAGTGCTTTTAGAGTCGCCCACCTATTCTAACGAGTTATATTATACATTAATTCTATTCGGAGTTAAATACTTGTCCCCTATTTCATTCCACATCTGTTCAATACTATTTAATTTACAAATTTCAATTCCTTCTCATGCGATCTTTTACTATCACCTAGATTTTTTTTTTATATATCTCAGCAGCTCATTTTAATTCAGTGCAATTCTATCCATTACTCACCGTGGTATCCAATTTAAACATCGCTGGGTGCCATTTCCGCATGCCAGGTGTGCGATGTCAAGAATGTATTTTAAATTCAAATTCAAATCCTTCCATTTGCCACTATTTTGCAATTTCACTACCATTTTTTTAGCATTCTGTAGGACGCGTTGTTGTTTTTCGTTTCTTTTGTTAGGTTTGTTTTGAACATGCCATGACAATTTTTAGTCCCTTTTTTGTTTTCATTGTTTTTATTTTTTGTGAATTCTATTTGTTCTCGGCGGCTATACGTAGACCAACCTTTCGCTGACAGATTACATATTGTTACAAAAAACAAAAAACAAAAAACAAACCAACTAACGTGGTTCGAAAGGTGTTGCCTAAAATGTGTGCTAAGCCGTATTGGAGGAATGTGTTTCACATCAAATTGTCACGCTTTTATCGTAGCTATTTTTGGTGCACTTTCATTACGAGTTTTACTTGGCCTTCCATCCGTTTGGTTAAATTCAGGTTTTCTTCTATTTTTCGTTTTTTGTTTGCTGCTCTTTATTTTAAGGTAACCTCAACATTTGACAATTTTGTAAGCTTTTAAGGATTAGAGCCTTGGTTGGCGTAGACAACACTCATCCAAACCCACGACATTTATTTTATTGTTTGCTGTATGTGTGTGTGTGTGATTTCCCCTAAACAAAAACCACTCAACTCAAGCGTGCCACATTTCAAGTGCTGCGTCAACGTGCAGCCAGCCAGCCACCGTTTTCCAAGTCGCATCTGTTGCCAAACCATTCGGGGACTCCCCTGCGAGCCCTTAATTCCTATCCGGCTTAGCTCTCGCACATTTTAATAAATGCATTTGCAGAATTTTTTAGTGAATTTATTTCAGCAATTGGTGGGTTAGATTTATTACTTCTTTACCTACCCTCTTGTTACCTTGCAGCTACACCCCCCCTCCACTCCCCTAAGGTTCATTATTAAATACTCGCATACTCTTGCACGGAAACTTTACTTAGAGTTTGAGTTACTCCAGACCGAATACCAAAAGAAATAAATACAAGCTTGTTGCAAGTTGTTCCATTTTATTTTTTTTTCTTATTAAATAAAGCAGCAGTATTTATGGGTTTCCTCAATGTAGTTAAATTGTTTGTGCGAAGATTTGTAGCCACTTCAATAACTTCATGTTGCAGCGAGGGAGCATTTTAATGTTGCGCAACGCATGCAATGGACTTTTTAACATTTCGTAAACGAGATGTGACAATTCTACTTTTCAACGCAATATTTATACACTCATCCATTTATTCGTTCATCCGTTTTACTTACTTACTTGCGCTGTCACTCAGGCAGTCGTCGCCCTCAACAAAAATGCTGCTAGTTCGTACTAAATATTTGCGTTCTTAAATGTACAAGAAATTTATAATATGAACATAAACAACAAAAGGCAGAAAAGAGAGCTCCATTTTTCTTCGTATTCTAAACGCAAAACAAAAACTTGGCAGTTAAATGACGCATAGAAATGTCTTAAATATATAAAAAGTGCATTCTTTATATAGCACGATAGAAGAACTGGCGAATTCTAAATAGTTATTGATAAGAAACTTGAGTTATTTTACTCAATTGCAGTCGATGAATTTCAGATCAGTACATACATAGTACATACTGCTAATTCGGAACTAGTTCATGTCCATTTGTGGACAAGTTCCGAATCGTTTTACCACTGTTTTCAGACTAAATATTTCTTGACCATTTCAGGGATTTTCAGTAATTCGGGACTGATTCACCACTATAACTACTCATACACCTACATTTACTACTACTACTACAACAGATTTAAATTATGGCTTCCCAATGAATGTAGAAAGCGTCCGGACTCGTATTATTCATAACAGCGACACAACCCTTAAATTCTCCGCTCATAACGTGGGCCGATCTAAGAAGGGTTAGATTGCCGAAACAGCAGCCCATGGCCGGGTAAAACCCAGGTCATACCGATACGTAATATCGGGTGTCTTTGGAATGTATTCGTCCATATTTCCCGGCGGTAGCGGCAGTATAAGCCCACAAACGTGAGCACCTTCATCAGTCCGATTCCCGAAATCGCCGTATTAGGGATTTGAAAACGGAGTTTCGGACTATGGTAAAGCTATATAAGTGGGACAAGTGGAAGGAGCACTTAAAGTCCTGTAACCTGGTGGTAGGGCTGGGTAGATTTTGGACCACCATAAAGTCCTCATCCAACCTGGCTAAGCGCAATAAGCGAGTGGAAAACTCATTTGGAGGCCGTGATTAGTCGGAGCCGAAGAGACACGCGCATTCTTCGCTGCAGATGGCAAAAAGGAGGGTGGCTCGTAAGCTGCGCAAATTGCCAAACCCAAGCACGCCACTTATCTTCATCTACGGTGAGGTTCCGAAAGACATCGCGAGATCCTAAGCATACCTAGCAAGAATTTTCAGCTTGTTTTTAGCCACCCTCATCATTCCAGAGATCTGGAAAATAGGGAAACCGGCAAAAAAGGTAAAATCCCATCGACCGATTTCCCTGTTTTCACCAGCGCTAAAGGTTCTTGTAAATATGCTGCTCCCTTACTTCCCGGCTAAGCATCGATACAGCTTCTGGAGGGTGCACATCACAACAACAGCATTCGTTAATTCTATTGATGTATGTCCCCGAAGGTGAACGGTTATCTGTCCGGTTGTCTGTACACGTGCCAGGCGATTGGCATCAGGCTTTAAAGCTCCCAGTTAAGGAGCACAACTTTATGACCTACAAGCAGTCGTGGTCATCCAAACTGGCACCTGCTTGCTGTAGACCCGCCTCTTAGACACATCCGAAGGCATCTTCTCGAACAGTCGGATGTGATCCAGACATTCACCACCATCGTACTGAACCCAGCTGCATACAGATAAGTCTTTAACGACATTCACCGAAAGACAATCACCATCTTCGTCAACTCTCGCCCTGTGAATGCCGTCATTGGGAAGTAGGAACTTTAATCAACAGACTCAACTCTTACCTATCCAGAATCAACCTAGTTGTACTCAACGTATGTTCGGCATGTGGAAATTCTCCACATGATACTAATCACCTATTCATACCCTGCACCAGTGAACATATATGAGTAATATGTATGTACTATGTACATACTATTTGGCAATTTTTACCTTCCTAACATCCCATCAGATTCAATAACTTAAATATGAAACAAATGCCATATCAAAAGACCGCCAATTGGTTGTGTAACGCAACAGAAATAGTAGTCAAATAAAAAATGCGTTACTGCCATGCTGTAAATAAACAATAGCTTTGCTCCGGTAGCCCAACTTGTTTGCAGGAAGTTGGAGTCGTTGCATTGCCCATAGGGATGACCAATGGGGAAAGTGCATGCGAAATAAAGTATGGTAACAGTGGTTGGCGGTAGTTGCAAGCAAACTGCAAATAACAAATAGCAAATTGCCAACAAGCAGTTGCAACGGTCGTTGTTGTTGTTACTCTCAGATATGTACGTGTATATGTTTGCAATAAAGGGTATTTTTTAGACATGTGGTTTTCAAATAAAAATAAAACGCATATATGTAGTTTAATGTTGTGGTTAAGAATTTAGCTTTACTAGAAAGATCAGGGTTTGCCATTATGTTTTGAAAACTGTTTCGGGCAAGGGAGCGCCGGGGCTGGCTTGAATAAATTCCAGCCGAGAGGCCCAATTTTCGACCATTTTCTGCAGCAAGACGTCTATCGTCTCGGACTTATGTGCGTAGACAAGCAGCTTCACATAACCCTATAAAAAATAGTCCAGCGGTGTTAAATCGCACGAAAAAGTTTTCTTCAATCAATTTATTATTTTGTTGGGTGTGCGGTGTGTACCTCCATCTTGTTGGAACCAAAGGTCGTCTACATCAATATCCTCTTACTCAGCGTTTCCATTGATTGTAACATTATGGCCGGTTTGATTTTTGAAGAAATATGGGCCAATGATTCCCTTTGCCCATAGAGCACACCAAACAGTTACCTACTCTTTGAGGATGTAACGGCGTCTCAAGAATGGCTTGTGAATTATCAACACTCCAAATGTGACAATTTTGTTTATTAACGTACCCATTATTTTTGGAAATAAATTTGCACAATTTGCAAACGTTGTTCCGGAGTACGTCTGTTCATTATGAAATTGCAAACCAAACTGAGTATAAATAAAGTAACAGCTGTCAAAAAGACCAACTCCTAAAAAGATCAAATATCCCTTTTTTGTCTACTCTCACACTGAAATCGTCAAGCACACCGATGACAAACTGAGTGGAAGACCAACCAACTAAGTAATAATCCAAACTTCTGCAAATAGTGTGATTGCCACTTTAATCGATTGGAAATAAGTTCCGACACTGTTGTCAACTAAACAACAAAACCCATCTCCTGTGCTTGCACTTGTTGGTGCATCGAAATCATGCCAATTCGTTGCAACATGCACCAAGCTTTGGTTTGATGGTTTTGGGCGCAAGTTCGGGAAAGATGGTCATAATTTTACTGATTTTACGCTCGCGCAATAGAGATTCGTCACATAGTTGTTTGCTATGAGTTGCCTTCGGGTAGACTTCATATGTACATCAACTCACTTCGTCGAATCCGTTGCAGTTCGAATTTGAATTGGCGAGTACCCAGTGTGAGTGCGTAAGCAACCCTGTCGGAAAAAATCAATAAATCGAGAAATTTAACAATTTAAAACGTAGCTACAAGTCAACTTCGAAGCAAATGCGTGTTAAATTAATTATGTTGATATAACTTTCACATTATATAGATATATGTATGTAGTTATGTGTATTATTAAAATTGTTCTGTGGTAAGATATATTTTCAATATATTATATGTATAGTTTTATAAAAATTTAATTGGTTTTATTATATATTATTTTGTGGATAAATATTTGGTTTGAAACATTCAGAGTTATGGCTGGTCCATATCAAACTTTTTTGGAGTTTTAAATTTAAAAGTATTTTATTGGTTTTTTTTTAATTTTCGCATTTTTTGCGATTTTCGTTCTTATTTAATTTACTATTTTAACATCAAACTAAAAAAAAAAAATTGGAAAAATTCTGAAAAATCGCATGAATTTGAAAAAAAATTTAATTTTGACCAGCATAACTCAGAATGTTTTTGTAAAAAATAATAAATACAACCTATATATATATATTTGGCTTAAAATATGCACAGCTATAGCTGGTCGAAATTAAACTATTTCTTGAATTTTTGATTTTATATATTTTTTTTAAATTAATTTGTGAAATTTTTTTAAGTTTTATTTTGCTATTTTAAAATTAAGAAATTAAAAAAAATCACGAAATTCCGAACAAAACCTCGAAACCAAAATTCAAAAAAGTTTTATTTTGACAGAGTTATAGCTGGTAGAAATGAAACTGTTTTTTCTAATTTTAATTTTAAAAGTGTATTTTTTTAATTTTTACCATTTTTTCAAGCTTTTCACTTTAATTTTTATTTTAACAGAAAATTAGGAAATAAAATATACCTATCGCATAAATTCTGCAAAAAACTCTAAAACCAAAATTACCAAAAAAAAACATAGTTTTGACCAGTTATAACTCGGAAGGTTTGTATAAAAATTAACATATAGTAGCTATATATATTTGGTTTAGAACATGCAGAGTTATAGCTGGTCGAAATAAAACTGTTTTTTGAATTTTTGGTTTAAAAATTATTTTTTTTTAATATACTTAGTAAATTTTTTTAAGTTTTTGATTATAGTTAGATTTTAACATGGAATAAAAAAAAATTTTAAAAAGTTGCAAAATTTCTGAAAAAAAGCTTCAAACCCAAAATTTAGAAAAACATTTTTTTTTTTTGCCAGCTATAACTCAGACCGTTTTTTTTTTTAAATTAATAAATACTAGCTGCATTTATTTGCTTTAAAGCTTTCAGCATTATACCTGGTAGAAATAAATTGGTTTTTGAGGTTTGATTTTGAAAGTTTTTTTTTTTGCCATTTTTTCACGTTTTTTATTATAGTTATTTTAACAGAAAATTACGAGATAAAAAATATCTCAAAAATTGTGAAAGGAATTTGAAAACCGGAGTTTAAAACAAGGTTTCATTTTGACTAGAAATTGAAACTGTTTTTTTAGAATTTTGATTTTAAAAGTATTTTGTTTTTTTGTTAATTTTTTTTCTATGTTTTTTATTTACGCTATTAGACGATTCTGAAGAATTTTTAAAACCAAAATTAAAAAAAGTTTGATTTTGACCAGAATTTTTTTTTTTTGTTTAAATTAAAGAAACTAATTTTTGAATGTTGATGTTAAAATTATTTTTTTACGTTATTTGCAATTTTTCCTTAGTTATGTTAACTTATTTTAATTTTAAGAAATTTAAAAAAATATCAAATTTCTAAAAAAAAAAACTTTAAAACCAAAACTCAAAAAAGCGCATTTATTGTCTTTCGAAAAATATACAGGATAAGCAATACACAATTGTTAATGAAGCGATACCTAAAAAATACAATATTGCCGTTATCTGAAAACTCGACCCTTAAAAAAATTTTTAAAATGTGAAGTTTTTGAAATATTTTGTAATCGAACAAGAAATCGACAATCCCAATACTTTCGAGAATTGATGTTGGAAATAGTGGTGTAAAATTTTTTTTTTTTTTGATACTGAATTCAAATTAAAAAATATTTTTATCTAAATAATTGGCAATGCACCCATTTAAAAGTGCTTGGTAATTAGACTAATTTTAAAACAGGTCGAAAAAAAGGGATTTCAAATAATTGGAAATAACAACAGTTTATTGTCAACAGTAGGTCGAGTCAGATAATTGACTTACTGCCAGAACATCACCACATTAATAAAGTTAGTTAATTACAAGAAAAATTAAAGAATTTCTATCATTTATAGTTGGTAAAAAAGTACTTTTTAAATTACTTTTAAAGTAATTCTATTTCCGACATGGTAGCAACAGCAACGTTCCAATACATAGAAATGCGGGTACATCTGTACATATGTAAAGTATTTATGTTTGTGTGGCCTTGCAGAGTTGCGTGTTTGTAAAAGCAACAAATTGATGATCTGCAACAATGGCAGCAAAACAACAACAACCACAGTGTATACACTTTGTTTGTTGTATTTGCATTGATGATAAATTGTTTGCCCGCCTTCGCTACTCCTCTTATTTATGAAGTGTTTTGATGGATTGGATGTGGGTGGTTGAGTGAAATACCATCCGTGTGTGTGTGTGTGTGTGTTCGACTATGCATATATTAGTGTCTGTGTGCTTGTATATATGTACATATGTATTTTCACTCACCACCAGTATTTGGCCATAAAAACCAGTAAGCTTATAATAAATAACCACAAAAAACAAACAAACAACATGTTGGTAAACTTGTCAAAAGCACTGGGTAAAAAACAAAAAAAACAAGGAAAACTAAAAATATCGTACAGCGTAGTAATAATATATGCGATTACAATTTTCAATTCGCTGTAGAAGAAAACAAATGCGCGTTGACATGTCGTTAAGAGTGACAAAATAAAAAATGCTTGAGCGCTGCTGCGAAAGAGCAAACAGGGAAATGATTGGATCTATGGCCAGAAACAAAAAAAAAAACAAAAAAATTAAAAATTAACTAGCAGGTCGCGCACAACGCAAATTCTCTGCTGGCCATATCGTACAGATCTATGTACATGCACACACACATCCATAAGCATGTGTATGTATGTATGTAAAGGCAGTTGCAGTGTCAGGAAAAGCTCTTCGGGGCCCAGAATTAATTTGAAAATTAAACCTGTAAATTAAACTAAGTAGAGTAAACTCAGCTTAAAAATACTATAATTAGTTGTAAAAATAATAGTAGAAATCAGTAAAATCAGTAGTAGAAATTATAGAAAATAGAAGTAGAAATTAATAAAAATAGTAGTAGTAATTAGTAGCAGCATTAGAAAAAATATTTGCAGAAAGTAGTGAAAATAGTAGTAATAGAAATTAGAAAAATTAGTAGTAGTAAAAATAGCGTTAGAAATTATTAAAAATAGTAGTAGTAGCAGTAGTAAAATTAGGGGTAAAAATCAATAAAAATAATATTAGTAATTACTAGTAGCATTAAATAAAATATCAGTAAAAAATAGTAGTAGCATTTGTGAATATACTACCCGAAATTTGTAGAAATGGTAGCAGTAGTTAGTAGTATCATTAATAAAAATAGTAGTACCAATTAGTAAAAATAGTAGTAGCATTAGCAAAAATGGTAATAGTTAATAATAGTAGCATTAGTAAAGAAAGCTTTATTAAGTTTTATTAGTTATTAAAAATAGTAGTAGTAATTAGTAGTAGTAGTCGTAGTGAAAGTTGGAGTGATTAGTAGTGGCGCCATGTGAAAGTTGGTGGACACTTTGCATTCCCCGTAATGGGATAAGGAAACGAAAGACAAATTAAGGCATGCTAAAATGATCACTCATTGCACTTTTTTCTTCAAGGCAGGTGAAACAGTCTATGGTAAATGATACCGCTGGATTTTGGCGCAGTGTCCGAAAATGGGTGAAAAGAGTAGGCATGTGTGACGGAAGTCCGGTTTCAACATGACGAGGCTCCAAGTCACCCAGCGTTCCAAATAATACCATTTCTGCAACAAAAATTCCCTAGTCGTGTGATATCTAAAAAACCCGATATTGACTTGCCACAAAGATCCCCCGACAATCTTATACCGGAGGAACTGATGCCGCACTCTGAATTGTTAGCAAATTGTTCACAGGACATCGGTCGAAAATCGATTGTGGCAAGGGCAGTGTGACATGTCGCACCACCTGACTGAAGCCAAAGATCCATGTCTTCAATTTCCGGCTCCAAAGAAACGTTTGCCATGCCTCTGTAGCGCTCAATGTTGACCGAAATGGACTAATGACTACAACGCTTAAAGGTCCACAAAAAACTGTGCCTCTCTGAGAATGTATTGATTTCTCGGCGATCACGTGGGGGTTTCCCAATCACCAGATACGGCAATTTTCCTGGCTACCATAGCCGCCGAAATTAAAATGCGCTTTGTCAGAAAATATTATTTTTCAAGCTAAATCGTGACTACTATGCAGCTCGAATTATCTTTTCCAACATAATGTTAAACAAGTCGCAAAAGGACTCACCGCGTTGGGTATTAAACAACTCGTAAAGGTCCCTTCGAGTTCTGATGGGGCTGGAGCTAGGCGATGGTAGACTTGCCGGATCGAAAGCCACATTGATAAGGTCCAATTAGCCTTTTATCCGGCTGAGTTCAGTATTCACAATATGATCGATAGAACCATATATGAAATGTTTAGGAGGCTGATCCCGCGGTAGTTTTGGTATATCACGAATCATCTTTCGTGTGGATTTCGAGAAGCAGACTTAATTTCTAATCATTCTTCGCTTTCATGCTTGGATAAGTCAGCTGATAATCCATCCATCGGCTTTGTTGTTTCGTAGCTACTTTATTACGCAACACACTTCATTGAGGTCGAGATACTGCATGCGCTGTATTAGTCAAAAGACGGAGTGAGACGACGGCATGATCTCTTCCAGGCGGAAATCTGTTTTAAATCTAATTGTAATGCCTTTACATGAAAGGTGAAATCTTTAGAAGCAACCCAGATAAGCTACACAATTGAAGCTCACATTTTAGAAAGACAACCATGGCTTCGACGTAAAACATTCGGAATATCACTTACATATATAGTATGGCATTTTGGTCGTTCACTACAGTGGTAAACCCTGCTCCTTTATTAGACAATCACACCAGTCCAAAGACATCGACATGGCTGCTAAATAAGTCTGAAATGGTCGAGGGCCAGCAGCAAGGTTACGTTGTGGCGTGTTCCATTTTATGAAGAATTTGAAGGCATTGGTCTTGAACAACTTGAGTCTAAACTACGCCTTAGTGACCCGGAGCCCCTTTTGGGTGACCGTTGCGCAACAGAACTGTTAAGAAAATCAGAGGGATCTCAGATTTTAAAAGCAAAATGACAAACACTCACAAGCTCATAAATGCTGATTATTTCTAAAATATATACCGAACTCGAAATACTCTCATAAACCCCATTATCGACGAATATTAATTATCTGATTTAAACAGATTTTGACATGATTTCTCAATAACAATCGCTTGCGTTAAAACCCCTCAAACTATAGGCAATTCCTCGTAGTTTCATACCCGTAAACCTCGACACCCCAACCTCCCTGCTAAGACGCCACTGACGAACCGACACGCTTCACTTACTCGCATATTCTGTTTACTCTGAATTTGTGTCTCTTTTCCATTTACCCACCCCGCCCCACGCCACCACCTACGCGTGTGTGGGTAGATTGTTGAAATTTCTGATTTACATTTGCCCTTTTTGTTATTGTGCGACACAACACAGTGCAATGTGGCATGCCACACGCGCATACACGCACTACAAAATCAAGTGCCTGTGTACTGAACTGGCTACAGTGGCCGGACCGATTTAGTGTCGACGGTGATGGTAACAGCAACACCATCACCAACACCAACACCATGGACTAGCCAAATCGCTGCAATTGTCCTTATTTGCTATGATACGTCGTATGTTTGTGTGTGGGGGTGTGTGTGTATAGCAGTTGTTGCTGGACTGCTGCGGGTGGTGGTGATTCACTTTTTTTTTTGATTTTGTTTTTGTTTTTGCACTACCGCTGCAAGTGCATTGTAAATTCGGAATTGCGCACTTGTTTACTCCCTTTGAAATTTTACGAGTTGCAATAGCAACAACAACTTCCGGTTTGTTACAAGCTCATGGACAGACACACACACACACACACACACACATACACACATATACAACAGCATACATAAAGAGCAAAATGGCAATCTGCGCACATAGATCTTGATGATGTTGTTTCGAAGCGGCAGTTACTGTTGGTGTTGTTGCATTTGTTGTTGTTGTTGTTTGTAAACAATGCTCTAGTGGCCCCACAACATCGGATGCGGTATGAATTTTGAATTAGTCTTTAGCTGTAGCTGTAGCTGAAAAGTGAGAACGATGCTGCCAAGATAGATTGTGTTGCCAAGAATTTTAAGAGAATTTTTCATTTATAAGTAAAAAAAAAAATAGAAAAAACACTTCAACTCGTAACTTAAACAAACAAATTATGATTTATTAGGCGACAGGTTATCAAGGTTATTGCTCCATTGAGGGTTGGGCGAAGACAATACTGAAACTGTTGCATAATTTTCATAGCACAGCACAAACTGGGAATAGAGA
Organism: Anomoia purmunda; assembly: GCA_951828415.1. NCBI lineage: Eukaryota > Metazoa > Arthropoda > Insecta > Diptera > Tephritidae > Anomoia > Anomoia purmunda. The sequence continues at coordinate 8,956,873 of OX639994.1, forward strand.
ATTTTTTAATAATCATATTAAAATTTTCGAATTTGGAGCTCCTCTGAAACTTCACCTCAGAAAAAACACCATTCATAGTCTCTCGAAACGCCCGAAATCTCACTAAAGTATAACGTAATTTCGAGCTTTTCATAATGTAAAAAAAAACCTCAAACTACAGGCATGAGATAAACATTTGACTCGTCGTTACATGTTCCACTCCTCGCTAAGTCAAAGGCCACAAGCCTCCAAATAAATATATTTCTTAAGTACCTTTTAGTCGCGGCTTCTCTCGCTTAGCTTGCGGTTTAACATTATGAATTTAAGTGTGAAAGGTAAATAAATAATTTCACCAAAGTTAATAACCTTTAATTAATTTTTGATTTTTTTTATCTAATCAAAAATTCCAACCCTACTTCATACTAGCCGGTTATGGTACGAAAAACTCTTTTCCAAAATGTATATTGATAAATGCATGTACTAAACCCATTTTTCATAACAATTTAATATTATTAACCGATTTCATCGAAGTTAATAATAAATTTGTAAATAATTTTCGAACAGCTGGCAACCACTCGGCATTTTTCAGCGATCAATTTTTCCAAAACCCCTATCAGTTCAAACTAGTATAGTATTGCTTCATTTATCTTAGAAATATAGTTGAATCAGAATAATATAAACAGGTGGCAACTCTCCTAAAATATATTCCTTGACTGATCATTCCTTGAATTCGTTTGGCCCCAGTATGGTAGAAAGTGAGTTACCTTACCAATGAAATTAAAGCACCGTTCCTTATCAGGTGGCAACCGTCTTCATACATTTTGCCGAATAGACCTATTTGTTTCACAAGCTTAGAAATGGAATTAGATTAAAATTTTCCAACAGGTGGCAGCACTTTAAGCCCCCATTTTCATAATTAGGTATTACCACGCCTCCTTCCTTTGAGTCCCGTGCCGCGATATTTTCTCCAACTTAATAATGTCATTTAGTTTACTGTTTTTAGAAAGTGGCAACCCGCTCTGAAAAAATTTCCAACATAAATTGTCCTAATATCTCCTGCGTTTTAGACTCATAAGTAAATATTTTGTTTGACTTACAGTTTTCATTAATTTTTTTTAAACATGTGGCAACGCGCTGGAAAAATATTTTTGAAATTAAGCTTTCTTATAATTTTTAGTTTAGCACTTATATAGTAACAATTTTTTTATTTTTAAATTTAACTTAATTTGCATTTAAACAGGTGGCAACCTTCTTGGTAAACATGTGTGAAATGCCGCTTTCCTAACCCTCTTTCATTTGATACCCATATTGCAATATTTAATTTCATTCATTGTTTTAGTTGAACTTAACCTTTTAAATAGGTGGCAACGTTATTTTAAAAGAAACATTTCAATGATTGAATGATGGATGAAACAAAATATAAAAAAATGTTCATGTAAAAATTAGATAACAGCTCTGTTAACTTGCAATGTTAATGTTAAGAAGAAGAGCGTATATGAATGTTGCATATTTTAATAGTTCACATTTTTTTCTTAGCACTTATAACCTCTTTGTACAAAAGTTTTCCCTGAAAAGAAATCTAGTGAAATTTGCTTGGCCGACGAATATTTTAATCTTCAAACGCCTTTCCAAATTTAAGTCTTGAGCGGTTTCTTGATGTAAGGCTCAAAACGTCAAATGACGGTGGTATCTAGTGGGTTTAAATGTTGTACGAAAATATTTGCCACGGAATTTTCCTGTACATTCCGTAGTCATTCATTTTGACCAGACATATTTTACAATTTTTTTCAAGTTTTTAAAAATTTAGGGCACAGATATAAAACCCCCAACGCATGTATGGGCCGTCGCTTATATTCAGGATAAACTTTCCGATGAAGTTGCTAGAGGTGCGAGGGTGTTCTCAGAGAAGCTCGGTGTCTCTCTCTTTCGCTCCGTCTACCCAACTTCCAGCTAGAAATTGAGAAAGCATGATGTACCACCACAGTTAAATTCCAATATAGTAAAAGACTACAAGTGGGCACTAAGCTGAGGCTAAAATGATTCGCTGGTCACTGAGAGTAGTCAAGAGAGCACAAGAACCAATCGAATGTAGAAGAACGGAACCCCGAAGTCACGCCCTGTTGACTTGTTCGACTTAGTAGTTTTAGATTACCGGCTCTATTGTCGATTCCGTCAGAAAATTCCTGTTGGTGAGCCAGTCTAACCTTAAGCTAATTTTGTCGAGATTGTCGGGTTCCTTTGATCATTTGGGTTAGCTACGGGTCAGCACACAAAATACTAGCTAGTACATTGACGTGTGAGATTCTAAGACAACGGACTAGTGGGATGCAGTGGCGGAACTTCGAAGCCTAACAAGTGCGCTACTTTTCTTGCTGGTATTATTGTCTGTAGCGTCCCGAACTCCTGGTGAGACGGTCAATATATTTTAGTGAAGACTATTCAGAGTAAACATTTCCCTGCATTGACTTTCTTATCTTCGAAAAGCGAAGGGTCCACGTCATTGTGGAATTTTCAGTCTTTGGAATACAAAATCAAATTACAACGATTTTCTCCATACGCAGGCAGCGATAGTTGTTCACAAACCCCAACAGATACCTAGACCCTCTATGATCGATCTTTGACCAGATTTATTACGAAGTTTGACAAAAGGCTTCCGTAGCTTATCTAATCCCAAAATTTGCATGAAGATAGTGCGATGCTTTTAACAGGAATAATTTCATAATCTTCCAACTGAACTCTCTTATATTCGCTATTGAGCTTTAGAAATGAAACGGATGCTCGGCTATCAGAGTAGACTATCGTGGATCGCAGTGTTGTTGTAGAGTTCTTAAGCCAAAGAACAGTTTCCGTCACTACTCTCAACTCAACTCGAAAGAAGCTAAATTCGCCGTGCAGACGTGGCCTAAGGTTAAACAGGAGCGTCACTCCATTAATATTAATCTAAAACTATTCTGAAGAACTTGTTGTCTAAATAGATTAAGAGAGTTGTATATTCTAGCAAGCGCAGGTTTCCTAGAGCCTTAGTGGGAGTTTAACGCAAAACCTCATGACAGGCGTGGAATCCGATCAATAAATATATTGTTTCTAATCAACTACTGGATTGGATCCTATCTGGCGCAGGCATCACACGGTGATCCCAAACAAAGAACTAAAGTTGTGAATTCAGCTATCGTTATTTCAGTTTTTTTTCTGTTCAAACTTCTTCAAATCATCAAAATACACGCCCCCTTGAATTTCCTTGCTGCAGTTACAGCATTCATTTTATTCACTTTAATACCAAAGGCATTTCCTTGCTGCTCCACAACTTGCAACTGCGAACATTTTTCTTTCCTATCTCGTGATTAATAAATTTCGATAGTGCATCGTTTGCTCAATTCGCGTTGACACATTGTCTGTTTGTTGGCAAAAGATTTTGTTCTGTCGATATGAAAATACTGACATTGAAAAATGACCAGGCTGTCTGATGAAGTGCCGGTATTATTGGCCACGAAACGCGCTCTTGTAAATATTGGGATAAATGTACGTCATGTAATTCACTAAATTGGCAATTGCTCTTGTAAATATGTATGTTTGTAAAGTAAATGCCACAATGAAATATTGAAATGAGTCTAAAAAAAAATAAATAAATAAATTGAATTTCAGAAAAAAACTTAAAAAATATTTATATTATTTTGTAGTGCTAGTATAGTTGTAATAAACCAAATTGCGGCAGAGTTTTCAACAGAAAATAAAGTGTAATTTAAATGATCAGATAAGAATGTCCGCCTGGTTTTACATCTATGTTGTACTGCCAAATATTTTTACTCCATTCCAAAAAATATTTTATTTATAGGCAATTGTTTTTGGTTTTTTTTTAGTTTGACAACGAATTGTATGAGCAAAATTAAATTCAGTTTATCAAAATTGGATCAGGAAATGTGAAAATTGTAATAGGTGCACTTGAAGATTAGATTAGATTTTTCTTTTATTGTAGAACAGTATTTTATACAAATGTTTATAATTTGAATGTAGTATAAAATATTCCAAAAGTAATTCATTGGGTGTAGAATTACATCTACAGGCGAGTTTTTCACTGCTAGTTTGAACTGAAATTACTTAAACTCGGCTTAAACCACAGAACTGTTTTTGAGTGAGATTTTAAGGCCAACTTACATTTAGCTATTTTTTTTAGGGCAAAACTGGTTTTTTTTCTTTATTTAGATCAGCGCCACAAAAATATTTTATGCTTTTATATAGTCGGGCTCGCGAGCTGATTAGTTAAACTCAGTTTAACCCTGCGCGATTGGCGGCAGGTCTAATGTTGACTGAAAATCTACACAGTGAGTTTAAACTTAGTTCAAATGATAAACAGAGTTTAACTGGCACTAAAAAACTGACCCTAAGTGCGCTATATGGATAAGACTACACAACGGCCGAACTTTGCCCATGTTCGGCTAATAAAGTTCGGTTTAGTGTCTGTTAAGCTTCCGCCAAAAAAAATTGTTAGCCTAGAAAGCTTCATGGATTTCGATGGGCACTTGAAATGAAAATACTCACCCTAGCCAGCAAGTTTTATGAGATAGAAATATTTCCTCGTTAACAGAAGCCACTATTCACTATTCTGAAATTTTTAAGGGTGTTATAAAAAATCTATTCATTCACTTCCCTACGTTCATGCTCAAGAAAAGATACAATTGGTTTGTGGTATGAAAAATATGAAAGGAAAACTCGTGATTGTAAGTTATTTAAATATCTTGATCTGGTTGTTGAGTCTTTGGGATTATTATTCATTTTTAAATTAAATTTACTTTCTAAAAATTGTACAAGTGGTTGAGCTTCTTCCAAGGCAAAATTGATATTAAAATCACCGCTTAAAATCATTGGCATACTGTGCAAATCTTCTCCTAATTCTGCTGCACCAGAGGGAGTATATGCCAATAATGCTCTATGTATGAATCTTATTATATCGTTAATTCTCTGGTTCGGAGTGATGTAGTGAACAATCATTGCCACACTCTGTCCGCTTTGCTACCCCTCTCTCGTTTTTTCCTACTCCGAATCTGTCGGGTTTTCGTTTCTCTCCCATGTCTCCTTCCGTCCGACTGCCCCACCACGCGCGCAAAAAAAAAATGGATGTGATTAAAACTAATGTATGTACATATTATTTTATTAGCAATGAAAAAATCTAGAATTTTGAAATATTCATTGATCATTCAATATTTTAGAAATGGAAAACTCTCCGCTCAGTTTCGGTTCGGTCTCGGCTTAAATTGGCCGAAGTTCGGTTCGGTTTGGTTCGGTCCCTACATATCGGTGTTCGGTCATTCTCCAGATGGAACACAAAATATTATATATAAATCTTATACATAAAAATATACCGATTTTTATGAAATTTTGAATGTATTTATATTTAGGAGATATGAGATTAGAACGTAAAGTACATTTAAGGTTTGGGACAGGGTTGGCAGCTGTTTTGAAAATTCAAAATTTATTAAAATACACACAAATTGTATGAAATCTATAAAACTATGGATGTCAAGCGGTTCGTCTCGGAAATAAGGTTCATAGCAAATTTTTCCGAAGGTTGCCACCTGTTTAAAAAGTCGAATGAATTTAAACTATACGCGAGTTAGAATATAATGAGATTATACAGAAGTAATGTGCAAGATTAAACCCGTTTGATTCGCTGAGGAGAAGGTTTATAGCTAGCTATATTTTGAAAAGTGTTGCCACCTGCTTGGAAAGTTAAAATTAATTACATTATACACAAATAATATAAAATCTTAATATATAAGTGTCAAACAGTTCGTCTCGGCCAAGAAAAATATATATATTGAAGAGGGTTGCCACCTGTTTGAAAACGCGAATTTAACTTAATAATAAACACGTTACATCAAATATAAAAATCTGGGTGATAAACTGTCCCATTTGGTAAGAAGAAGGCGTAGAGGGTTGCCACCTACATATATTGTTGAGGGGATTGCCACCTGTTTTTTTAATTTTGCTTGATAAATAAATTTTTTCTTCTTATTGTATTTCCCCAGATATTTGATTTACAAACAATATTAAAAAAAAATTTACAATTTTTTTATAATTTCTTCCCCCCAAGTATTTTTTAAAACTTTTTGTTTTTTTCTTTTAGTTCAATAGCAATTCAGCTTTAAATAATTTAAGAACTGAATATTTGCATACAGTACTTTTTTTGTAACTACTTTTGAAATAGCCTAACTTCTGAGCCTGACTACCTCTTTCCGACAGGGTGGCTATGGATATACTCGAATTACTTGAACTTTGTATGGCAATATTTAGGTACTTGTTGTTGGTTTGATTTGATATTGATATTGAGCGGATAAATCTGGATTTAGTGACACACTTTCGGTCACTGCTCCCATATTCTGAACGGTACGCATTCAACGGTGACGACGAACGTGAGAGTTGTACACTCTGTACGTACAATGAATGAGAGTGAAAATGATATAGCGAATTTTGTTCGAATATTTTTAAAATTGTTCTTAGTTATCACTTTGTTTAATTTTTTATGAAAAGTATATAAATCAAAAATACGAAGTTTTCACAGAACTTGGAAACATTTGAGCTTTCTGGATATGCAATTTTGCAGCTAAATTCAATTGTTTACAATTTCTGCAAAAAGTCTAGGTCCATGTTTGTATTTTAATAAAAACCATATTTTCCAAAAAAAAAATAAAAAATTTGAAAATATAGAAAAAATCGCTGTACGACTTTTATTGATATTCACTGTAGTATGTAGAAGGTACCATCAGTAATTTTTTGCGCAAATTTGTTTACTGAACTTGCCATAAGTGTTTAATTTCAACGATAACTTCTTTGAAAAAAAAACCTGCCGTGCCACAGTGCTCACTTTGGTAATCCAATAATAAGTGCGCAAGATTTTCAACGCCATTCAGTCAATACGATAATCAAGAATCGCAAAAAGCTGGCAAAGTAATTTGTGTTGCAAAAATAACGAAAGACTCACTTTAGCTCTCAACTACACCACTGAATTTGGAGCGTCACAAAACAACAGCACAGAAAAAAAAACATTGCAATATTATTGCAAAACAACTTTTGCAGTTTAACCAAACTTGACGCACTCAAGTGACAACTGCAGCTTTCTCCAACATTGAAGTGCCATTGAGAAATGGGGCAAATATATTCGAAAAGACAAAATTGTCACAAATTTCCTAACGAAATGCATAATTTGCGAGATATGAGTATTTCGACAACTTTTCTCACAAAAAAAAAAAAAACAAAAAAAAGCCGATTTTGAATTTCAAAAGTTTGACGCATACATATATAACACTTCAAAATAAACTAAAATAAATGTGTGTATGTGTGTGTGTGTGTGTAGGTTGCCGCTGAATGAGCAGCATTGCGAGATGATTCTCTTTATCGAAGCAAAACAGAAATTATAGTGTCACTTAAGTGAGCGGTCACGCGTATTTTCGGCTTTTCCATATGGCCATTAGGTAAGCAAACATTTGTGCAAATGTCCGTATATTTATTTGCAAAGTAAGTGGATATTTTTCGTGTTCTAATGACCCTGTTGGATTAACAACGAACTGCTGGCCTGGATGTGCAATGTGAGAAAATCGAAAACGAATTGCATTTGTGATTAAGAACTAATCGATTTTATTCAATTTTAAAAACTTTTATGCTAGCAAAAAGAAACGCGATATTTTCATAAATTTTCACAAGACAAAATAAAAAAAGTATAAAGTAAAACAAAAAATGTAAAACAAACACTTGTCGCTTTTTTTTACTTTCAACTGCCCCAACTTTGTATATAACCCCTTAATATTTCCTTCCGATTTGTACACAGCTGTATCATCATTTGTTCTGCTGTAGTTTGATGACCAGGAACCAGAGGAGGTGCATGTGTGCAGGACATCGGGTCTTGTTGGACTTGCCGCCCTTAGATTTAACGACCCCAGAAGAGGCACCGAAAACTATGCGTCGGCTACATTATTTTAAAATATTTTAGAATATGTCACGACGATGGGAACCCCAGGCGCAGAAAATTGATTGAAAAGTTGTCAGAACTCTTTGTTTCTGCCCCCAAATAACAAACTAATACCGAGTGTCTCTTTTGGTAAAAAGTACATCGTAAGCTTACCTTCAATGGAGAGGTCCATATACTCTCTTGTTAGCCTCGGAGAAAACTTTCTACACTGACTGCACCAAGATAGAAAATGGAGCTGGTTGGCATCTGAGTGGCGATTTCAGATGCTTTTCTGCTTTAAGTACAAAGACAACGGTATACCAATCGGAGATATTTGTCATACTTAAGATATCGGACTGGATAATTGACGAAGGGTGGCGTGGATACCAAATCAGAGTCTGCACTTACAACCAAGCTGCACTAAAGGCCTTGGAGACCTCTCGCACAGATTCAAAAATGTTGTCCAATAAACTAAGTTGCGACTGAACTCCGCTGGACAATGGAATAAGCTTGAACGCATGTGAGTGCCGGAACACTCCGGCATTCAAGGTAACGAATTGGGTAATTTCGGGTCATTGGCGACAGATTTTTGCCGCAGCCAATTATAGGGCCAAGCATAGCAAGGACAATCAGCTGAATCAGCGATGTCATGTATAAGATGCATGAGAACCATTAGTGCGCTACCAATGCCTGCAAAACAACCAAGTGCTTCCTGAAAAGACCGGACAAAGTGGTGGCGATATTCCTTCTTGGACAAAGAATAAAGAACTTACGAGCTCTGATTGGGCTAATTACAGGGCACAAAACATGGGAACAACACATGGCCACCGTTGGCGTCATCGAAGACCCGATGTGCACATCTTGCCAAGAGGATGAAGATGGTATAGAGCATTTCATGGAGCATATTTGGAACAGATACATTGATAATGGAAAACACTCTTTCTCTATCCCTCGACAAGTTTCTTAGATTCATATAGAGTCTGAAAAATTTGTCGAGGAGAAATGAATTCACATCTCTACCTTTTTCACCATAATTTTTCCCTATCCCTCATTCCCTAGGTAACTAAGCCTGAGTGCTTGGAAACAAATAAGATTTCGTATTCCATTCTATTCTCCCGATTTCTTTTCTCCTCACTTCATTCAACACAGACTATGTTTGTATGTATGTATGCTCGATTGAAGAAAATGAACGACACGTTCAACAAAAAAAAAAAGAATTCCAAAAAAAACGAAGGGTCCGAACCAAAAATGATAGAAGATAAGATTTCGCCTTCCAGCGGTTAAGTGACAGATGCCAAATGCAGTAAAAAAATATTATGGGGTTTCGATGCGATATCATCTCTGTTATTATTGAATTGGGGTAACTTTGTAGTCTTAAGTTATGAAATGCCTAATTTTTTCTCATTTTTTGCTCGGACAGTGGGAACCTTAAGGTCTCGATCTAATTGATCATTTGTGTCATACTAAGGTGATTTTACAATCATTCTCCGGGTGCTTGATTGGAACTTTTTTAACATTTCAATATTCGAATTTGCTGCAGTATCCCACAACTGTATAGCGTAAGTCAGATTGGTTTTATGACAGTTGAGTATAGGATTATTTTATAGTCCACTGATAGTTGGGAGATTCGGTCCCCCTCCCCATTGAAGTTTGAGCGAAGCCAAATGCGGAGAAATATCCTCTGTTAAAATAGCAGCATCATCAGCAGAATTGCCAATGGTGCGTTTTTGTATTATAGGCAGATTATATGAGTAGAGTAGGTTCCATGTTATGGGGTCCATGACGCTACCTAATGGCCCACTAAGCTCTTATATAATTCAGTCTGTTCTTCATCTGTAGCACTGCTCCAGTTAGGATTTGATAAATATTCAGAAGTTGATCGGCACGCTGATTTTTATTTTTATAGAGTAGGCCATCATGCCGAACACGATCGAATGCTTGTTGTATATCGAGGAAGGCGGCTATAGAGCAATTTTTTCTTAACAAATGTGGAATATATTTCCTCAACAAGTCTGTGCATTTGTTCGACTGTGCTGTGAGTTCTTCTAAAGCCAAATTTTTGGTTGGGTATTGGCTTTCCGACTTCTTTAATTGGAGTAATTGGTTTAAGTATAATTTTTACTTGTGCAACTTACCACTGGGGAGGTATGAATCCTGTTGCCAAAACTGAATTAAATAGATAAATTAAAAATGTGATCCCGTCTGAGGTAGTTATTTAAGTAATTGGCTAGTAATTAGGTCATATACAGGGGTCTGTTCAAGTATCCTTGTGTTCGAGTGTTTCGTTCGTTGCTCGAGATTTCTTTAGGTTCTTTGGTGAGAGCATTTAATCGCTTCTTGCCTTCAGGGTATCTAGTTCCTTGCCTGTCACTTTTCTCTTAGCTTAGCTGTTACAGCTACGGATATTCATGATGTTGGAGTTGAGAATTGTCAAAAGCGGCAAACCAAGGTAGCGGTACCCCTAACGGCGTCCCCTTCTGTGTATCGTGTACACCGTGGCTTCTAGCTGCTTCACTAAACATTGTATAGGCCTTTTTTTCGCTTATTATCTATCTCTATCTATTTGACAGTATTAGCGTAATGGATTTCAGCGTTTTGGGTGTGTAACAGTTATGGCTGACTTGCACCGTTGCAATGAGAACGAAAGGGTTTCGGAAGAATTACAGTGTGTCGTGAAGCAAATGCATTGGTTTCACATACGTTTCGGGTTACTGTGCTATTTCCCTTTCTTCTCTGAAAGAATAATGACTTTTTTGCTAAATTAAATTTTTTAAAGTTGAATATTAAGACTCACCTAAAAATAAAAAAAACGAGTAAGTCGGTTAAGCACTTTTGGACTTAGAGGAAAAAGTACAATTGTAATACTTAGTTTTCTATATATCGAGATGATGATATCAAACCAGAACTATTTCCTACAGGAATGAATGAAACTTGAAGTGTGTGTCTGTGTGTGCAAAGGCAGTAATAAGTGTAACCACAAATGAGGCTATGATGCAAAACACATGCAAAATACTAAATATCATTTGGTGCTTATGGTACGTGCGCTTCGTGTGGCAGCCTGGTAAGCCATTAATGACATTTTGGTAAGTGCATACATACTGCATAAATATAAAGATAAGTGAAAAATATGAGGTTAACAAGCGACAAAAAAAACCGTACATAAAACATTTTATTTAAAAAAAAAGAAGAAAAACTGACACTCATTTGGCTTTTTTACATGAATGAATAACATTTTTTTTTAGTGAAACGAACTACAAGCAAATAAAACTTTAAGTTATATCCCTATTCTCCCTAACAATCCAAAATGAATTTGAAGTATGAAGACTAGTGGATTGGCTTCCTTAATTTTTAGAGCTTTCTCGCCCGTCTATAAAACTCATTTTGCTTGTATTTATTTGGAACAAAATTTAGGTCACTACTATTTTTTTACTTAACTTCATTTATTAATGGTGTTATTTTTTCGATTATATTTTGCATTAAAATTTAATTTTTTATTGCAAACAATAACACATAATTGAAGTGTATAATTTAGCAGTAACTAACGATTAGTTTTAGATTAATAAATTGTACCTATTGAGGGCGCAAAACAGGCAAAAAGTAGTCCCCTCTTAATTGTCCCCGGGTTAACTAGCTGCCCCGCAGAATCTGTTAAAAAATATGTGTTATCGAAAAAGAATATACCATTCCTAATTTACCCCCATTTAATTGAACCAGAAATTGTACAATTTTTCATGTGGAAACAAGCGGCGAATACTGTAACTACTTTACCTAAATGTAACATCGATGTTTCAATATAAAAATGTCGATACATCGATGTGACTCGGAGCAATGTTTTACTCCAAAAATTTACTTCAAACCTTTTAGTTCTCTTCTGGCGCTAGCCACTATATTAGACCCAAAATTAAGATTACTACATTTAGAAAATGCCTTGGCTAAAAGTAAAACAGTTTTTAATTTAAATGGTTTTTTTAAGATCATTCGATCTTTGGATATATCACAAAATTATCTCACCAGAATATAAAATCTGAAATGTAGATCTACTTTCGATCATCTGTTACTCCTGTTAATCAAATCGATATCCGATCGATTCAGAATTCAAAATTCAGAATTTATACTTTAAATTCAAAAGGCTCCAATTAAAATTCAGGAAGTTACAATTCAAATTCAGAATTTCCATTTCAAATTCAGACTTTCGATTTCAAATTCAAAATTTTCGTTTTTCATTCAGAAAATTACAATTCAAATGAAAAATTTCCATTTAATATTCAGAATGTTCCAATTATAATTCAGAATTTATATTTTAAATTAAGAAGGCTCCAATTAAAATTCAGGAAGTTACAATTCAAATTCAGAACTTTCATTTCAAATTCAGAATTTTCATTTCAAGTACAGAATTTCCATTTCAAATTCGGAATTTTTATTTCAAATTCAGAATTTCTATCTTGCATTCATAAAAATTTAATACAAATTCAGCATTTTCATTTCGGATTCAGAAAATTACAATTCAAATTCAGAATTTCCATTTCGAATTCAGAAAGTTTTAATTCTAATTCGAACAATGGTTCGGTGAAAGGATAACAGCATTTGCACAATGGCAATAAACTATGATTCTTATGAGCCAATAGGAACTGTGAAAAGACAGCCTGCAGAAAAGAAACACAGGTTTGATTTCAATTTCTAATTTTTCATAAAATTACAGTTATATCAATCATATAAATTTACAAAGTATATAACTTTTATTTTTTCGATTTTCATAAACTTATCACATGTACATTATAGAATTGTTGTGTGTGGTTAGAATTAACACACCTACATGACTATTTTCTAATACAAATTTACAACTAATTTCTTAATAATATATTCAACTCTTTGATCGAGTGTATGCCACTCACGTACAAAACATATTTTATTTACTAATTGTACGGCTTTACACACTAAACACTTATACAAATACAAAACATGGCCGTACGCCATCAAATTTCCGGTTGTAACACTTTGCCAGCAAAAATTATATTCCCAGTAGCTTCCTCTTCTATGAAGAAAATGAACGGCTGATTGACATTGAACTCCTCTATAAGCGGTATGCCGCCAAATTTATTATCAATCTCAACCACAGTTGCAGCAAATGCCTCAGTGCCTTTCTCATTCACATCGATGCCACTTTTCTGGAATATATTCGAAACTTTCAACACGCCCGTCACAGCTGCACCACGCGCCAAACCCGGTAACGATGCCTCGCTGGTAAAGATATCATTGATGCCCAATTGTTGCAATGTCGGCTTCATATTCTTATCGAAATCAAAACGAAACTTTGGCAATGTTACCTTCACCTTCACCTCCTCCATGGCCCACTGCATGCGTTTTAGCTGATCATTGGCCAAATTCTGTTGCAGCAGTTCAATGTTGCCCAATGTCTTGGGCAACAAAATGAACATTGAAAATTTTTTACCTTTATAAGGTAGACGCAAGATCTTCGCATCCATTGCCTCATCGTTGTAGTAGTAGAAGAAATCGGTTTGTTCCATATAGTCGACGCGCAATTGTTGTTGCGGTGTGTGAAAGAAAACGCTTTGATAGGTACGATTGAAAGGACGACGCCACAAACCATTAAAATACAAAACATTCGCCATCAATAAAACATTATTCTGTACATTGGCTTCGTTCACCAATTGCTTCAAGCGTCCATTTGTCACATTATTGCACCATTGGTTGATGGCATCTGCCGAGGCACGCGCATTTGCAAACTCTAAACGTTCGATGTCCGTTTGATAGTAGCTGCTCAGCATGGCGGCAAAACGTTGATGCGGTTCAATGACGACATCGGTAAAAAGTTTCGATTCCAAATTTAGCGTATAATAAGGATTATCCTTTTTCAGCACCGCCAGTGTCTTCCTATAAAATCCACGCAAGTTTTCCGGTTGTTTTATGTCGGTTAGTGTATTGTAGAGTTCACGTTGAGTCTGTGAGCCATTGCCTGCCGCTTCGGCTAGTAGCGCTAGCGATAGTTTGACAGAGAAAGGTGATATGATGACATTGCCACGCTCCTCTTGCAACACCAATTTCAGCAAAGTCCAAGAAAAATGATCCAATGTATCGCTACGATATGGCACATAGTCGTCGAAATCATCAAAAGCGCCTACTAGACTAGGCGACTCGTAGATATTTGGTTGCGTCGAGAAAATGCCGCTTGGTATGGTTAGCAGTGGGGCGGAGGACGGCAAAGGCGAGATCGAGGCCGAGGTTGAGGCTGAGGCTGGTGTCGAAGCGGTTACACTGGCACACAAAACCGCTGGCAGGCCGAGTGCTAACAATGTAAGGCAAATGCTTATCATATTTTGAACTTTTGAGGCGTCACAGAAGCGAGGAATAGTGTTTGCTGCTTTTTTTTTTTTTGATTGCCTTGACTTGGCTTGTCTGCCGGTTGAACTCGTTTTATTGTTTACTTTGATTACACTATTTATAAAGTGTTATACATATATATATATATATATACTTGTGTGTGTGTATATAGTATATATATATATTTGAAAAAAAATCACAACTCTGTACGCTCTTACGAACCGCACATCTCAAAGCGTTGGCTTAGAATGATCCAAAACACAACACAGTGCTAAGCTTTAAAAACCAGTTTGCTATAAAGTCAGCCAGCACTAAAAGATTGGAAATGAAATGCAGAAAAAACAATACTCAAAGAGCGAGCGAGCGAGAGCGAACGTAAATTTCGAGATACATTCAAAAAATAGAGCGCAGCAAAATCACGATCGTCATTGCCGCTTCAGGTAAGTTGAGAAAGAGCAGAGTGTCATCAATAATCTCACGCCACACAAATCACGGCCGCTTTCACATGGCTTTCCGCTCCCAAACGGCAGATACTTGTAGCACTAGGTAGATAGAGATATATTCATGTACTTGGGTCAAAAAAAAAATAAAATAAAATACCCAACGCGTGTGAGTACCGAATATATGTAAGTAAAGCTGACCGCGTTGAAAATATATTTACACAACACGATGCACCACATGAGTTGAGTAATACTCGTAATGCTACCTGGCATAGCGGGTGTACTTAAACAGCAAACATCTTGTGAATGATCCTCGATTGGAAATTCTAATATATGCGTTTTACCCAAAAAGAATGTGTGGGAATTTTTCATTCATTTTGTATAGGTATTTCCAAAATATGCGCTACATACCCGATTCCCACATTCTCAAGAGGCTCAATAACAAATAATTGATAAGCATGCATATGTTTGTGAAAAATAAAACATATAGTATATGTTTGTATGCACATATGTTATTTATATTTGTAATATGCAGATATGCCCATCCGCTATCTGTGTTTGTACGCAGTTGCATTCACTCTGGGCTTACCCATCATAATACGTCGATTGTTTCTCAAGAATTGTTTGCCATTTGAGGGGAATGTTGACTAACTACGGTTGATGATAAACCGCGAAAATACATATGTACATACATACATACATATGTGTGTGCATTAGGGTGGTCACAAAAATGTATAACATTTAAATTCTCTCACCTCAAATATTTGGGCGCTCACAGCTCCCAATTAGCGATGGGCGCGAAACCCACGGGATTAATAGTCCGAACACGCACTATCGTAATTAATGGCGCATACTTAATTTTGTGTGAAAATTACGATAAAACTGAATAATGTCGCCTTGTAATAATGTCGGTTAATAAATTAAGATAAAATAGGGGTTTTTATCACAACCCAATCGAAAAGATGGCGAGCAAATCTATGCCAGCTTTAAATTTTATCGATAATTATCGAAAAATATATTCTTCCACAACCAGACTGTACGATGAATTTTAAAATATTAGCAGGGCTTTAATTTCAAAATGGCCTTAATGGGCCGGGCCGGTTCCGGAAGGTCTTCAAAAATTTGCGCTCGAAACGGAACAAACAATCCTTCCCCGATACTCCCGGTAAAGTCTCCAACTTCTGAAAAATTCAAAAAATTTTCCTAAAAACTTTGAATGGAATTATCACAAGTTGCATTCGAGGTTTGCTGAATTTTTGGCTGAGCCTTTTCTCTAGACAATCCCTTAGAGTAATAATAATGTAAATCTGGAAATTTGTTTGCATATAAATGACACATCAATAATTTACTAAACTTGAATTTCTGGAAAAATTTTAGCAAATATATTCTGCTACAAAGCAAATACCCAAAATATTCCGCCCTCGCCTACCACAAGTGAGCGAGTGTTTTCTACTTCAAATATATAATTTTAGATAGAAAAATAACACGTTCATTTGGAAAAAAAACTTCTCAAAATCTCCTTCTTTTAAATAAGAATTTAAACAAGTAAGAGTAGAAAAGAATTGTAACAAATTTTTTATTACAAAAAAAGGGGTCAATATTAAAAATACGAGTCCTTACAAATGCGCAGAGTTTGTTAAATAAATTGTATTATTTCAATCTAATTCAAAATTTCTGTGAGTTTCATTCAGTAATAGATATCGGGACCCACTTGACCCGCTGGACATATTTAATAAACGTCGGGATGTGCGGGTTAGGACTTAAATATTTAATGCAGGACTGTGCGGGATTCGGACCCAATATTTAATTCGCCGCTTATCTCTATTTTCTATGTATTTTATATGGGGAAAAAACAAATTTTCTCAGAAATGGTATAGAATTCTCGAGAGTCAATATTTTTCAATCGGCAACCCGCTGTGCCTCGTCATGAGACTATGAAGCAAAATACTTACTATCTATTTATTTAACTATTTTTGAATACCAACTACTTTTTTCGGGCCATCAAAACCGAAAAAAAATAAACCAAATGAACCCATAAAAAATAGTTAATTATAAAAAATGGTCACATAAGAATCTGGGGCATTATTATTTGAAGTCTTTTAAAAAAAAACAGCCTATGCCAATTGCAAAATGTTGATTTTCAAAGAATCTAAATAATATTAAAAAATGGTGAAATAAAACACTGAGCGTTATTCTTTGAAGTCTGAAAAAGAACAGCCTCTGGCGATTGAAAAATTTTGATTTGCAAAAAATATTTTTGCCTCCATATTAAATACTACATGGGAAATTTTGAACGCCTTGAATGACCTCAAAATATTTTTGGATTTTATAAAAAGAACAAAAAGGGTATTACTTTTTCGATACATAACGAACCTATGGGATTAGCACTAACTTTTCGTCTGTGCTTTTTCCCCATGCATTTTTTTTGTGTACAACCCTAATGTATACATGCACATGTACTGACAGTTGCCGTCCGAACATTCGTTCAGCAAGTAATTACATTTAAGTTGTAAAACAAATAAGTGGTGGATATTAATGGAATATTGGAAAACTGTTTGTAATTCTAATTAAAACATACAAGCACAAAATTTAGATTTCTAATTGTACCTCTAATTTCATTTAAGAATTTTAGATAACTTAGTGTTATGTACCTAAAAAGTTATATTGAAAAGAAGACACACAAAAAATTAAGCAGTAACGAAGTGTGAAATATGTAGCTCATTTTCTGTGAATAACGAAAAATTAAATCACCAAATTTTATTTAGTTAGTAGGCAAAAGGTACAACAGATTAAACGGTAAAAGGTACAACAGATGTAACGGAGACAGACCTGAAGACATTCCTCGAGTCGACAACGAATAACTCGATTTAGGCAGGGATCTCTACAGTCTCTTCGGCAACACACTCTTAACGAGAAAGCAGCCGAGCGTGGGAGAAGAGGAGCTGTGGCAAGATTAGGAGAATATGACTCTAAAATACAGCTCTCTTCGAGTTACCTGATCTCGCATGTGGACTAGAAGACCAGAACAGCTATTAACACAAAGTGGATCAATCTGAGCGCATGCGCGATAGCGAGTTCAATTTGGTCATCATTTAATGATCGACGATAACAGAGTCTGCTGGGGATCTCAAACCCGAATGATTTATTCGGGACGTTGGCAATTAAGGCACGCACGCACTGGGATTTGCAAATAGATCAGGATGGTTCAATGACGTCTATGGATAGGATGAAGATAATTTCTTTTCTTAGCATTATAACAGGTCCTATGCCTACTGAGTGAACTGTATGCGAAAGCAGCACGTTTAACCTAACCGAACCTAGATATCCAACGTTCAAATAAATTTAAGACCGTCAAATTTTGATAGCCTTAAAAACGATCTCAGCTGGATTTGTCTTAAGCTCCCCACTTACTGCCCCACGTTGTAGTTATGTTTAAGACTTTTAACATTGCCTCGCGGGTTTCTCGTGGACCATCTTCACTCCACCTAAGCACGACAGCCAAGTAAAACATCTGTACCACGACTTCATAAAGATATATGAGAGTAGTAGGTGTAGTAGTCGTTAGAACTAAGTAGTAGTAATAAATAGTAGTGGTAGTGGTACTAATAATGGTAGGTAGAACTTAGGAGCATTAGTAAAAATAGTAGAAGTAATTAATACTGGCACTAGTACTAGAAATTAGCAAAAGTAGTAGTTGCATTAGTAAAAATAGTATAATGAATTAGTACTAGCATTAGTAAAAAAAAGTAGCAGAAATTAGTAAAAGTAATAGTAGTATTTAGTACTAGTATTTAGTACTAGTATTAGTAAAAAATAGTAGTAGTAATTATGTGTAGCATAATTAACCCTAGAAAGATAATGTACGTCGAAACGACGTACACATTTTTTTTTTTACGCTCTCACACTTTTATTTGTTTACTGAGTAACTTCTTGCGCTCATTTATCTCAGTCGGTAGCAGCAGCTTATTGGTGGTGGTTGATTTTTTGCGGTGAGTATTTTCTTATCTGAGTTATGATCAAATCGTACGTCGAAAAGACGTATCGTTATCTTTAGTGTGATTTTTTGGTTTTTCAATCGCATGTATGTTTTATTTGCTTTTATGTGTTCGGCTTACTAGATTAGTGACATAACATGATAAGTATTAACCAGAAACCTTTAACACGTAAGGATTATATGAAAAAACTCTCTGCTTCGCTAATAAATCCATGGATGAAAAAAAGACTTGAAGTACCCACATTGTCAAGAACTTTGCTCAACACTATTCCGGCGACGGAGTCAGTGCTACCCAACAAGAAGCCCCAATTGATATTGGGAATGATCCCGAAGGTAGTAGCAATCCGAAAAAAAGAAAATACTGCGGTTTTTGTCCTTCCAAAATAAGACGCATGTTGAAAAAAGAATGTGTTAAGTGCAAAAAGCCCGTGTGTGGGGAGCACCAGAATCAAGTTTGCAACGCGTGCATATAATATTGCTTGACTTTATTTTTTTTTATTATAAAACAATATACAAAGAGTTATTTTGTAAACAAAATAAAAAAAATTTGTTAACCTAGATTTAAGAACGAAAAGTGTACCTTTTTCTGAAGACTGCCTTGTTTTTGCTACTTTTTATGAAAAAAAATGAATTGATTTATAAATTTTATATTATCTTTAATTTTATTATTACATGTTTCAAAATGGACTGAAAATGAATGAAATAAATGATCTCAGTTAAAAAACAAACAATTTTTATATTTTTAGGAAGCTTAAAATCCATTAAAAGGAGATACGTCATTATGACGTATCGTTATCTTTCCAGGGGTAAAAAATAACGTTATCTTTCTAGGGTTAAAAAAAGTAGCAGAAATTAATAGTAGCATTAGTAAAAAAAAATAATAGAAATCAGTGAAAGTAACAGTTGTATATAGTACTATGTAGCATTAGTAAAAATTAGTAGTATTGGTTAAAAATAGTAGTAGAAAATAATAAAAATAGTAGTAGTATTAGTAAAAATAGTAGTATTTACTTCGTATATATGCGGGTACTTTAGACATTATCGGCCACATTATCAGGACTGAACAGAATAGAATCTTGGTAATATTTTCAATATGTATATTGTATTAATTTAAATATTACAAAAACGTTCAGAAGTATTGAAAATATAGTAAATTATTATTACCGCATTATGATTTCAGAGCATTCGTGTGTCTCTTCGACTAAAGATTGAAATCAAAGTATGCGACACGGCCAACCAGACTATGCGATCGCTAAACGTGCGTGAAATGCGATCAATAGAGAGCACAAACAACAACTGGTATTTTGTATACTTTTCAAAATCTTCAAATCAGGAAATATCGTCAAAAGTTCACAAACAACAACCAGATATAATACAGTATCCAATATATGAATATAAAATTAACAACTTCGCTTTTTTTTATCTGAGCGTGATTGTTATCTGTGTTCGATTATCTGACGTCATCGGCTGCTTGTTGACGTTTTTAGCTGAGTTTATAAATTCGCTAAGAGTATACAATAAAAATGATAACACATCATTTCGGGGAAACGCAGGGAATCCCTAGTAATCGAGAATAACCATATTATGGATATGCAAATTAGTTTGGCATCTTTTTATCATTGCTATTTTGTTTGGATTTAAATCAACTAAAAATTTGTTAAGAATTCGGTGAATCAAAATCCCATTTAAGAATGTGGCTCACTTTTTTTTAATATTGCTTCGTTTCCCATTTATATTTTGTTATTTGTTTTATTCAAAATTAGTACTTCAATACGTGCAATGCCTATCAATAAAGGCAGAACAATCACATTTTTTGTATTTAATCACTCAGTATTTTTTGCTTATTCAGATAATAAATACTGGCTACAAGAAAGTAACAAAAAATGGAGATAAACTTAATCTTTGACGACGTAGATAAAAAGCGTGGCACAGAAAACATTTACGTTGATTCATATTTAATGAATTTGACATAACCAGCTGGTCCTGTGACGTCACTTTTGTCTACAAGCTTTAAAATAACTTCACTTATTATCACGTACCGAAAATAATAGCTATTTTTTTCGATAGCCGTCGAAGAAATTTATCAATGCTCTTTTGGTCTCAGGACTTGCTGGACAAGAATCCTGGGTGCTTTTTATTTGTTCAACCTTTTGGGATTAAGTCCGGGAATAGTCGGAAATAAAATGCCTTTCGTAATAATAAACAACCCGCTTATCCAAATTAAGCAAATCTGGTGTCAAATAAAAGAGGATTGAAATATCTAAACGAGGAATGTCACCGTTTAAAAATATTTTAATTAAAAACGTTGCATTTATTAACTTACTTTTGATATTTTTTTTTATAAAAGTATAACTTATTGTGTAACATAAACTATATAGCTCGGAGTTTCAAACTTTTTATGAAATTCCCAAAAATTCATCAAATTTATAAAATTTTCAAACTTTTTATTAAGAAGTTTTCGAAACATTTTGGGTATGCAGTTTTTTAGTACATTAATAGTACCTTAATAAAGCGCAACGTTTAAGTGGCTAAAAATTCTGCTTGATTTTTGACAATATTTTTTTTCGCGGACCGTGTTGGAAATTTGTCTTCACTTTTCTATAGAAGCAAATGCCCAGATGCGATTTTGCATGATGACAAAATTACAATATTTTAAGCAGTAACCAGGAAACTTTGTTCTTGTTCCGAATAGCCTTTTGAAAATGGAAATTCATTCCGATATGTAGTGGAAAATGTTTTATTTATTTGGGTTACCATTCCCCGGTTAGCTTCGGAACAATTTTCTATTTTAATTTTTATTTCATAACCCTAATGCATTATTCGGCTCGTTTTATCTACCTAAGGGCGAGATACCCCTTATAGATCTTACTATATGCAAAAATCTCGTGTCACGTTATTTGTGGTCGAATTTATCCAAAACGGCCCTACCGATTTTTTATGAAACTTTGTATGTATACTTGGTTGTATACCATGAGACATGATTTTATGCTTGGAAGGTGGTTGCTGCTAGAAAAGAGGTTCATAACTTTTATGAGTGTAGCCACCTATTTGAAAACTCGAATTTAAATTAAATTATACACAAGTTAAATGAAATATTATATTAGACCCATTTTTTTGTACCCGAGTTGTAAAAGTATGTTCCAACTCTGATAAAATTTCCTTTAGTTGCAAAAGCAACCCTGTTAACATCTTTCCTAAACAATGAGATTTATTTAATGCTATTTAAAAGCGGAAATAAGTTGTGCTGGCAAGTTTTGGGTTGACGTATTTATATATTTAAAAATATTATGCAGATAAAAACGAATTAGGTGTAAAACACTAAAACTACGGATGTATTTTCTTTCGGCTCATTCACAATAGCGCAGTTTTTTCACTTCCCAACTATACAACTCAGGTCGTATACCATTTCGCCGAGTTAGCTCAACTAGCATATTTTGCCGAGTTAGTGTTGTTGCTTTACATGCGATTCGTTATCCGACCAAGTGTTACAAAGAAACGGGCCTATTATTATCGATGTCAAACGATTCGTAACAGAGAAGGAACGGTTCATGCGTCTGTTTTAAAAGTTGAATTAAATTAAGCAATAAACCAGTTATGAGAAATATTAAAACTTGCATGTCAAACGGTTCGTCTTAGCAAGGGGAAGGTTAATAACTATATTTTGCAAAGGGTTGCCACCGGTATGAAAAGTTATATATATGTATTTATTAAAAAATTATAGGCAGGTCAAATCTTTGGTTTTCATCTTCCAAATCTCTTTCCGATCCTTTCCTGTCTAACAAAAACTTCTTAATTTCAATTTAAACTACGCAACCGATTTGTACATAGTTATATATGAGTCTGAGTAAAAATCTGCATTCGAATATCGAATTCTGAATTCGAATACCCGATCCGATTATCTGACTCGAACTCTTACTCGATTATTATTTTAATGAGTGTTAAAATACTCGAGTACCAAAAATAGCGAACTCGGCATATCACTGCTCTCTCCTCACCAGCTCTAATGAATTACTTGCTTTGGTGGGTATAGCAAGTGAGTAGTTTCACGTGTGGATTTACAAGCATAACGCTTTAAATTGTGTACTCTCCGTATAATTTAATATATCTTCCTTTTAAAGATAAGTTCATATGCATTTTGGCCTCGTGTGTTTTTCCCATCGATACCTTGCGAGTGCTAAGCACATGTTCATCCTTTTTCCATGATTTTTAAAAATGCTAACCTTTAAGACAACTTGCGGAATTTATGTATGTCATATATTCACTTCCAATTGCTACACACATTAAACGAAATGATGCAGCCTTTTCTGCTATTCAAATATCGACAGAGATACTTGGAGCTCAAATACCTTCGTCGACTTCTACTATATGCGGCCGCCACTTTAAAATGTAATTTTCATTCAACATTTGGCTATTATCCCATGTACCTTTCCAAGCGCCACAACGTTCGTTCGTTCGTTTTTTCGACAACTCTCCTATTACATTCAGTTGATTGCTGATTTTTCTGCTTGCTCACAAACCATTAGTTTTTATGCATTCACGAATCTGTCATTAGTTTTTGTTTTTGTTTTTGTTTCTTTTTGTTCATTTTACGTTTCGAGAACAAAAAGGACCAATGTACGTCAGTGGGAAGCAGTAGAGCAAACAAACAGCTATAGATCGCGTAAATGGCGTCCAGTTGAGAGAAAAACAAGTAAAAACAGCGCTGTCTTCGGCTATGCCGAAGGCTTCATACCTTTCATGAATGGAAGAATAGTAAAAAACGTGTTATTGTATTACAATTTCGTATTACCTATAGTTAAAAGCGAAAATTTCCTTCAAATCAATAAAAATAATTCTAGTAAAGGCATTGTTATAAATTATTTAATGCTTTTCATTATGTAATTAAAAAGAACTATGTTTTAAGAAGGGAATGGTTTTTGAATATTTTTAATATCGTATCGACGCTTGATATTCAACATTTAAAAAATACAAATAATTAAGTATTAATATGTAAGACCTACATATGTCGGTCTTTGAAAACAGTTATCAGATCCGTAAATAGTTCCCAAACGTTTAACGCTATGATTCATGTGATATTGCGCTGAGCTTATTACTTTTCGCAATAAATATTTGTCCTGAATTTATCTTGCCGATTTACACTGTGAACTCCGATCTTGATGAATACTAATACATAGCTAATAATGGTTGATGTTTGTGCAAAATTTCAAGCCTTTAGCTGTTTAAATGGAGGAGTTATGGTGCAAAATGCAATATCTGAACAATCGGTTGTATGGGAGCTATATGTTATATTTCTCCGATCTTCATGATTTTCAATACTGAGATGTACCTAATAATGGCTGATATTTCTGCAAAATTTCAAGCCTTTAGCTGCTTAAATGGAGGAGTTATGGCGCAAAATTCAATATCTGAATAATCGGTTGTATTATATGTTATAGTCACCCGATCTGGCCGATTCCGACAAATGTTTAATCATTTGTACAACGACACCTGCTCACCAAATTTCATCAAAATAGCTCTAAAATTGAGGGACTAGTTTGCGTTCAAACAGACGGACAGACGGACAGACGGACAGACGGACAGACGGACAGACAGACGGACATGGCTAAATCGACTCAGCTCATCGTCCTGATCATTTAGGTATACTTTTTGATGGGTCTATCTCTTCTCCTTCTGGCACTTACAAACATCGGACCAAACTTAATATACCATTTCATTCTCATGAAAGGTATAAAAAGGCATCGTTAGAAGCCGCAGCACGACGAATCGTGGCAAAAATAATTTAGAAAACAATAATTCATATAAAAAGAAAAAAGCAACACATCAAGATTATGGTAATTTAATGGAAAAAGCATGCAATGTTTGTCATCAATTTTGTTCGAAATGCATATCTCGCCACTAACAATTTCGCTGATTTTTTCCCCCTAATATTGTATTTCACTCTCTTTGGGTTCTACATTTTTTTCTCCTTTTCCATCGATTTGCAAGACATCAAAGCATTCCTTCTCCCGCTTTGCATGTAAACGGACTCCAAGGACTTCATTTAAATTCAACGCTAAATATAAATGGAAGGAAAGAGTAAAATGCAAAAGGATATAAAAAAAAAAAACAAACAAAAAAAAAACAAAAAGCGAAAAAATTATGTGCAAACAGCTGAAGCGACGAACGAGAAGCTGTGAGCGTTCGATTGGTTTGTCCATTGGCTGCGTTAGTTGCGGCATGAAAAAGTCATTAGTTGCGTGAAAAATTCGCTTCCGCACTACGATATTTTATTTTATCGCCATCAACATTCAACATTGTCATGTTAGCGCGGTTAGCGGCGATGAGAAAAATTATACTCGTAGCCATGCACAAATAAAGTGAAGAGAGTTAGCTCACTGCATTGGAAGTAGTTGAAAGTAAGTTTTTGTTTTTTTTTTTGTATTTTTTTTTTTGTTGCAATTCTTGCATCTTCAATGGCAGAAGTTAGTATAAAGCTTATTAGCTGCAGTAAACCTACACATATCCAAAGTATTTTCTTCATAAAGTTAACTTTGCTAAATCTAATTATTTCCACACCTATGCGTTGTATATTTAAAAGGTTTTTATTGTTTTTTCTTTTTGAGCGCTGTAAAAATTTGCAGCGTATAAAAGAAAGTTGCATACCAAAACCGCAAGCCACCAATTTTAAAATGAAACTGTGCATATTATCTGCACTGAAAGTTTAAAACAAAAAATGGCAAAGTCTCACCGCAACCGTTACTCATGTAAAGGGTGTTTTTGTTAGAGCTCCTGCTTGGAATCAACTATCCGACTGTTTGGCTAGTCGATTAACAATTTTTTTGATAGTTGGCAATCGAATACCAAGTATTGGTCTAACTGTTCACTTTCGACTAAATAAAAAATAATAATTTATTCAAAGAAAACAACTACTCGAAAAATCGAAAATGAACAGTTAGTCGACTGGTTTTCCGGTTAGTCGATTAGTCGATCAACAAGACCTCTAGTTTTTGTATGTTCAAGTTGAGAGTTGACGACGAAAACGAGGCGCATCTTACGTAAGCAGAAGAGAGAGATCGAGTTTCATGAGCACTAGGAGCTTCAGATGCTAGCCGATAGCAAAAGTGCCCGATAATTCTAACAAAACATGCGGCGGCTTGCAGAAGGTTTCAAGATCGTGGAAATTTCTTATAAAATATAAAAACGGTAACCAGGACACCGAAATAATTATAATAATAATAGTAATTTGGCGCTTACATCATATAGCTTAAGGTTTGCCTGAACTTCGTCTACAGTATGTGGCGTGCGCCTTGGTGTTGTAAGAGAAATTGAGAGGCCTATAGTGTTGTGCCAACTCCAAATAGCAACTGGTTTTTGTTAGATATTTTTCGAGTCAAAACTACACTCGGTGGTTTCTCATTGGCTGCCGAGGGGCGACTGCTATTAGAAAAAACTTTTTCTATAATTTTTAATGTTACTTGCCCCGGCAGAATTTGTATGATGAACCCGAGCATTCAAGCAATGATAACGCGATAGCCGTGCCGTTAACCGACTTGGACGAAACTTGAATGGCACTAGCATGGCTTAAGACCAATAAAGTTGTTGGCCCTGACCGGCTGCCAGCTGGCAGCTAATTTGCAGAATTTACACAACACGTGCGATCCCACAATATGCGGCAACTAAAGTGGGATCCATCCTCTTGGGATAGCATAATGGCCTAACCATATCTACTCCGATAGCCGAATCAACGTCTTAATTAGCCATAGAATGCAGAAGGACCCTGAATCTGCTCGCTTCCAAACACCCTGTGCCGATTGTATGGGTCCCTAGACTCAGACACATTCCCGATAACTATTTGGCCGACGAGCTCATGAACTCATCGAGGATATACCATCGAGGAATACCAGACGGACCATACTTGTTTGGCCAAAATTGATGCGAAAGCGATTCAAAGCTCTCATTTGGCTTGGACGTTCCTCTCTCAAACTAATAATCGACGTAATAACTGGACTCTTTCTTATGGAAAGAGTATGGTATGTACAACCAACGATTTATGCCGCAACTGCAGGTACGAGGAGAAAGTGGAAGTGGCATTGAACACTATCTCTGTCAATGTCTCGCCCTGGCCAGGTCAAACAACCTATTCTCTACTGAGTACATTTGGGATTGTCTAGTTGACCTCAACTCAGCGTACATTCTTGACTTTCTGCGTTATTTAAGGCGGACACGATAGTTTACCTTCTAAGAAGGGGAAGGAATATCCGCCAGCTGTAACAAAGCCGGCTCTTGCAAGTCGGTAGCCGCTTTACCCCAATCTTACCAAGAGAAGCCAATGAGGTTCCTTTGGTACACTGTTGGGACCTTATAAGAGATAACCGAAATATCGAAAAATAGCCGACTCAACTATTTATTATGTCACTTACGTCGAATAGCTCGATATTAGGTCGAACTTTTGAGGTACCTAAAATTTTACATAGACTCCGAAAGTTTTTTTTGCATGGCATAAAAGCACTCGCCGCTTCGCCATTGCGTGCCAAGGTTTTGGTGTTGTAACATCTACAGTGATGTTTTTCGCACTGTCGCAATTTTTTCTCGCTGAGAGAGAGAGAGAAAGATCTTAGTGTAATCTAATATCCATAGTAGTCTCTCTCTATTTTAGCGATGCAAATCTAAGGTCATGGGCTGTGCACGAGAAGTATTAATGATAAAGAAACTACCTGAAATTTTAATGGTAAACCCTGTGTCATTTAATACTCCAGCTCCGTATTCTCGCGCGCTCAGTTCGTATGTTTGTCTCCCTAAACTTGTTGCACAAACTAAAATATAAACCGCAAATTATGATTGTGCAACATCCACAAATTGCTTTGCCCGCTGGAGTGCACAACAAGGAACTTAAATAGAGTAGTAAAGGGAAAATAAAAGCGACGAAAAAACGGAAGGGAAAAGTGTCATAGATAAAAACTTGTAAAATGCGTGGAATGACGTAAGAATAATACAAAACGAATCGGATAACAACCTTAATAATGGCAATGATTCAGCATCAAGTTGGTTGAAGAAGAACGAAAAAGTGTAAGAGCAGAGTTTGGCAAATGGTCTGGGTGGCGGGGCGGTGGGTGATTGTTTGGCACATCAGTTTACCAAACACAACGGCTGCTTATTGTCCCTACTTCCTTCGCTGTCCGTCCATTCAAATTCACCTACGCTGTTGTGTCGCGTTGACATGCCATGCTAATGCATTTCCTTTATGCTTTCGACCATCTCTAATCCAACTTCATAATCTCTACCTTGCCTCTTTGTTTTGTTCTCGTTCGTTATTTCGCTCATCACCTAAGCGCCTAGTTGGTTTCCTCTATTTTATTTGTGTTAGCGTAGATATCTGCCTTGTCGTTTGCTCATTTGTTTATTCGCTAAATTACCCTTGTCCGAGTGAAAAGGTTAATTATGGTCAAAGGATATATCCGGTTGCTATGCCAGCTTGTTGACTTGCTGACACCCAGTCAGACTGTGTTTTGTATTTGTAATCTTGCCTTCAGTTGGATGGTGGATGATGTGAAGCAAAGCGGAATGGCATTGGCAGTGTGGGGAGAGAGTTAAATTTCAGCACATAACTAGCGTAATTGTAATGTCCTTAGATGTATCTATCATTTATTTGCCTGTATGAATTTGTATCTAAGATTACTATGGTGGTATGTAGATATCAATGTACAGATGTACAGTGGCGAGCAAAAAGGGTCGAATACAATAGTAGCTAGGTTTTTTTATGCTAGATATGTTTGTTAATTTTTTATACACATACAGTGCAAATTACTGCTCCAAACTTTATACAAAATTCATCGAAATTTCAAAATTTTCATTAAAATTTTAAAATTTTTTAGAAAATATTTTTTGAAAATTTTAAAATTGTTTGGAGAATTTTTAGAACATTTTTAGTTTTCTAGCTTATTTAATTTCAGTTCAATAAAGTGCAAGCTCGAAGCGGCTATACACTGCCGCTGATTTTTTAAAATTTTTTGTGTTTAGAACTTTTTTCCATGAAAGGAATACATTTTAAAAAAATTTCTGTTAAATTGTAATAATTTACTATATGCCGACAGTATTCTGCATTTTCTACCATTTCAAAGCAACCGGTTCACTTTCTTTTTCCATGAAACTCGAAAATGTTGTTTCTTGGTTAAAATGTTCAGAAGCGTATTTTTTTTTTTTGGTATCTTCGGAAAAAATTATTTTCGATATTTTTCGGCGATTTTGATTTCGTTGTGAAAATCGTAGTTTTCGGTCTTAAATTTTTTTTAATGCACATCACTTCTCTAATAACTGACAGATTTTGGTGATACAAAATGTTCATAATTAAAATGCAAAGAAAAAAAATGACAATTCATGTCCAAATTTATTTTTTTTAATTTGTTAAATTTTTTTTTTTAATTTTTTTTTTTATTATTTTTTTTCACATCAACGTGAAGTCACTTCAAAATCTATTTTTGTCAAGCGGTTGTTAGCCAAACCCCTTTTTTTAAGAGAAATAATTTTTTTTATAAAAAAATTTCCAGTTGAAGTAACAAAATCGGTAAAACTTTAGGTAAATTATGTGCGTTTAAAAAACAAAAATTTTAAAAGCAGACAAATACGATTTTCAAAAAGAGCAAAATGAGCCGATTGTATTGAAATGGAAGGGATTACTTTTATAGGAGATATATAAAAAAAGGTGCCAAGGCCAAATTAAAAAAAAATTTATGTACATATATAAAGAATTAAAAATAGTTTCTAACCACCTAAAACATGCTCTTTATGATTGCAAAATTAAGTAGGCTATAAAACTGCATACCCAAAAAATTTTAATGAAAATTCTTTCAGTTTTTAAAAATTTTTTATAAAGTTTA
The DNA here is from genome assembly GCA_951828415.1 of Anomoia purmunda. Classification (NCBI taxonomy): domain Eukaryota; kingdom Metazoa; phylum Arthropoda; class Insecta; order Diptera; family Tephritidae; genus Anomoia; species Anomoia purmunda. The sequence goes on from OX639994.1 coordinate 8,986,417, forward strand.
AAAAATCAATTTACTTAATTTGCGTTATACTATAAACTATAGTTCCATATAAAATTAATGAAAAAAATTTGTTATTAAGAACATTACAAATATTGTAAAAAGAAAATCATTCGACCGATTTTGCTCGCCAGTGTACATACAATACATTTGTGTGGCGGCATAATTGAGTTTCGTAGGATCAATTGAAAATGGGTCAGATTTGTTGACAGTTAGAGTACAACACGCACACAACGCACTCGTATTGTAATCTTTTGTTCATCCGCAAATCGAAAAAATTTTTTTACAAATCTATGCCATTGACATCGGTCAGAAGGGCATGATTCTATGAATAAACACAAAGAAAATTTATCAGGCGAATTGATAGAACTATTTTGTCAAGGCATCTAGTATATTAACACATCATCCTTATAAAAGAGCAAACGTAATATATAATGTAGAGTAAAAAAATTGTCGGGGAAATTTGCCAATGTAGCAACACAGATTTTATTAAGCAAATGTTTTGTGTGCTCGAGTGGTTAGAAACTCCAACAAAAAATTCTACAAGCATTCCATAATGACACAAGTGAGACAAATTTTGATGTATTGTGAAATGGGTGTAACATATCTGTTGTTGTGATGAATATTAATGTTTGAGTACGAAATGATTTGTTTGGAAAAGGCGCATATATAGAAATCAAACATTTTTGTAGCCATTCAAAATCTGTGTCCGGAAATCAAATGAAACATATGCCATTGCTAAAGTAGCCAAGTTTAACGCCGAATTTCGTAAATGTACATATGTATATTTCTTTGGTTTTCTTAAAATTTAACATAAGTTCTCGCCGACTGGCCGCAACAAACAAATTCAATTGTTTTCTTCTTTTGTTAACGCTGTTTTCCCTTTCTCCCCAACAACGGTAACGAGATTTGGCGACTAAATGCGGCATTTTAGCAATGCCCATAAAATTCCAACAAAAATGTCCAAATATTGGTAAGACATGTGCCAACTCAGGGATAAGTCTCCAACGGGAGAGTTTAGCCAAAACAGGACCGCAACAGTAAGGATAGGGAGAGCATAAAAATTCGCAATGCGAGCTAATTTCCGCTCATATGCCATTTTTTGTCCGCCCTTCCACGGCTTTTTTTGTTGTTAATAAAATAAAATAAAGTAACATTTATTTGTTTACTAATTAAATATAATAATAAGTACCTAACTGTTATGTATAGAGAAGTAAAAATAGAAATAAAACTTTTATTTATGGTGGTCTTATATAAAATTAAAAAAAATAACTGTTATAGTGAGTAAGTATATAAAAATTAATATAACTGTTATTTATTGAGCAAATAAAAATAAATATAAAAAATTTGATTCTTTTAGGAATAACTAACTGTTCTTTAGGTTAGGTTAATGTGGTAGTTCCCACAGTAGGAATTCACTTAGACATAGAAGAGGAATCCTCCACGAGCGAGCTCATCAGCGCTGCAGTTCCCTGCCCTGCCGCTTTGGCCCGGTACCCAAATTAGTCTAATGTCGAGCGACTCCGAGGCGGCTGCGAGAGAAGTCAGGCACTCCCCGACCAGTTTTGATCTCACCATTAGCGATCCTAAGGCTTTAATAGCGGCCTAACTATCAGAATAAATGTCAGCCCGTCTAGTGGGCATTGCATTGGTGAGTAGCCAATCGGCGGCCTCCTGGATTGCGGCCACCTCTGCCTTAAACACACTATAATAGTACGGAAGCCTGAATTTTCGGCTGAGGGCGAGCAGAAGGCCGTCCCCCCCTGTAGATATTTGCTGTGTAATAAAATTAAAGTCATAAGTAACTCCAATTTACTGAGTAATAAAAAAAAATCATTAATTAATTTAAAATAATTGTTATTTATTGAGTAATTAAACAAACATAAGAAATAACTTTTTTATTGAATAATTACATAAAAAAATAACAGTTTTGTTAACAGTTTTAAAAAAAATAAAAAATAACTATTGCTTATTGAACAATTAGACTAAAGAAATATAACTTTAATTTGTCTAGTATCAAAGCAAAAACAATTATTATTTGTTAAAAAATTAGATAAAAATGAAAATAACTGTTAATTATTGAGCAATTATGGGGCTATTAAATAAAATTAAAAAATGACTGTTATTTTTTGAGTAATCAAATAAAAATAGCAAAAAACTTTGTTTGTTAAAATAATAACTTTTATTTTTTAAGAAATTAAGTAAAACTAACCGTTAAATAAAAATTTAACTAAAATAACTTTTTTTCAACAGATAAATAAACGCTAAAAATAACTGTTATTTATTGAGTAAATAAATACAAATAAAAAATAACTGTTTTTTTTAGCAATTTAATAAAAATAAAAAATTAATTTTATTTGTTGAGCAATTGAAATAAAATAAAAACTTTTTTCGTTGAGTAATTAATTGTTATTATTATTATTATTTGTCGAGGAGGTAATTAAACAAAAATCAAAAGTAACTATAATTTATTGAGACATGAAATAAAAATAACAAAAATTTGTATTTATTTTATTTTTTATTTAGTTGGCGCTATAACCGCTTAAGCGATTTTGGCCGAGCTTCTCCTACAATTTGTGGCGGACTCCGAATGGTCAATGATTTTGGTGAGAAGTTTTTTCATGTCAGAAATACTCTCGGAGGTTTGTCATTGCCTGCCGCGGAGCGACCGCTATTAGAATCAACTTTTCTATAATTTTTGATGTTCCTTACCACGGCATGGATTTGAACCTGGAATCCATCGAATGAAGCGCGCACACGCTACGCGCTCGGCTATTGAACAATTAAATTTATTAAAACTAAAAAAATTACTTTTATTTATTTAATAAATGAATAGAAATCAAAAATAAGATTAGTAGTTAAATAAAACTCAAAAATTATATATTAAGAATAAAATAAAAAATATCTATTATTTATGAAGTAATTCAAAAAATAACCGTTCCCGCCCAAACGGCACGAGGGGCTCAGTTCGCATGACGCAGGGATATTTTTTTTTTTTTGTACCGAGTCGTCAAAAGGGAAGAATTTGTTACGCGTCGACTTCTAAAACTACTCAGCCACAGAAAAACAAATTCATCATCTTTGAACACTACCGCTATTCTTTGCATGTTAATCAAGTTCTGATGTATATATTTTGAAAATTCCATGTATCTAATTAGTTCAAAATTGGTTATAAAATTTTATCACACAGATGTGAAAAAAACGACTTAATGTTTTGAATTAGCAAAAGTTCGGCGTGAAAACGTATTATACTCGTAATGAAATTCGAATAACATTTAACCAAATATGTTACACGAGTAGCTCATTCACTTGAATGAACAGTAACCTTATTAATTTTTCAATATAACTCTACCTCCAACCACATTGCCTACACACATTTTTGATTCCACATATATGAATCTCATTATTTTTCATCTATTAACAGTTACATCGCATGGCGGAAAATCATTTAAAAGTGGGTGAACCTTTTGGCAAAAAAAAAAAAAAAAATATATAAAGTATGTTTACCCATTTCAATTAACCTTCACATCAAAGTACCAGCAAATGAAAAGCGCTGATTTCCTTTACACTTAAATTAAAGTCGGTGGTATTGAACTTATTCAGGGAGTTATACTTTGTATATTTTGGTTTCTACACATTTTTATGTACTTCATTTGAACCAATAGCTATGCGTAAAGCAAGTCCGGAAGTATTAAAAAAAGATTAAATTAACTTTTTCACAGGTGTTTTGTTTACACGAAAGTAGGCAGTGCGATGACGTCCCTTTTACCAGCGTTTTGAGGTCGCATCTATGTATTTGGCTTTTTGTTTGAACAAATTATGGATAGCATCAAATATCAAAGCGTTTATTTTTCAGTTTCCCTTTTTCTAATTAGCTTCTTCTTTATGAGAGGTTAGCGTTGCTATTTTCTAATTATACTCACTTTTTCTGCAAAATTAAACGACAAATTCCAAAAAAACAAAAAAACGCTGCCTTTTTACCCATACAAAAAAAGTTAAAAAGAAATTGTGTGTGTGTGGCCTCAGAAGTTAGATGCTAACCTCCCCTATACGAGTACATGCATTTTTTTTGAATTTGTTTCGCTGTGAAGCAGTGTAATTGAACAGGAAATCGACACTCAGAATATTTTCCAGAATTGATGCTCTAAATACTGAATTGAAATTAAAACTCATTTTTGTTTAACGGAAAAAATAAAAAAAAATGTTAGTAACTCTAAAATTGACAAATTTACATAATAACACATTTGAAATAATTGGAAACGGACAGGTATGAAAATAGTTGGTAACACACACAAGCACAGTGGGGAAAATAAGTACTACGTTAATGAAGGAGTATCGAAAAGTGTCTACATTTTCTACATTTCGCAAAATGGGTCTCATTAAAAGACAAAAATGTAAACAAATGGTATGGTTAATGTTTTATTTTGTAGAATAGCAAACAATTTATTTTGAAGGTTACTATATATGTATGTATGTGCAATTGTGTATTTATTTCAATGTTTGAAAACACCAACAACTACTACCAAATCGCCACATTCTCTATATATCTACATAGTATATCCTGTTTAATGGACTGTCGGAAAAATGTCAGTTAGTGATTTGTGTCATTTCGTTGATACGCTCATCTGTCTGCCTCGCTAACTTCACGTTCGAATAAATACGAAATAAGGTCAAAAAAATGAATAAAAAATACTAAAATAAAAATTAGATCATACGCCCTCTCAGACAAATTCATGCACATATTTTTTTTTTTTTTTTGGTTTGGTTTGTATTTGCATATTTAGATTTTTATATATGTATGGGTGGTTGTATGAATTGTTGTGGTACTACTTGCCTACTTTTTGTGTAACTTAACTCAACCGTTTATTTTGCCTACGCACATAGATTTATTTATGTACTTAAGTAATTTATGTACGAAATTTTGTATACCGCTGTCACTTGAATAATTTTCTATTGCTATTCAAGAGCACCACGAGTGATTTGATTGACATTGTGAAATAGATTTAAAAATTTCAAGGACGTCTAATTGACAAGACAAGGTTGGTTGTAGTGTTGTTGGAATTCTTCTCAGGCAAAGGCATATTATAAAACATATACGTTTGGCATAAAAACTTTAAAATATTGTTTCTTTAAATATCAAAACACTCCTCTAAATTGTTCAAAATTACGTGAGCGCTAAGCCGCGTTCTAAATGAGTTAAAAAAGCTACTAACAAAAAATAAAATAAATTCTTAAAGAAGCAAGTACTACTTGTAATTAAATTACATAAATAAATTCTAAATTTGTTTGCACTAGTCTGCCAAAATTGTTTAAATTAATTATTGAAATTCAATAAATAAAATATAACTATTTAAATATTTGGTTCTTTTGGTTCTAAAATATTTAAATAAATTAAAGATAGAAATCAACCTGGCTTACGCCGGCCTGAACTCGGATCAAGTAAGAAATTAAAAATCGAGCAGACTTAAAATTTAAGTGGCTATACCGAAAAATTATCTTAATCCAACATCGAGGTCGGAAATTTTTTAAGTGTGTCTCTGAAGGCAGCCACCATAACCTTGCCTAACCTAAAGTCCCATTTGGGTTCAGTTTTCTATTTTTATTTTTGTTTCATTCACTCTCGACTTCCGTAAACTAGCACAGAAATTATAAAATTTTTAAGGATTTTTAAGAGTCTCATTTAGTGTCCGTTACTGATGGCAAAATACCGGCATATATGGCTATACATATGCTGACTTTAAAAAGTAACAGACGAGTTTGGAATAAAATTATGTTTTATAAAGGATTAGAAGAATAAGTCGCAAATATCTTAATGGCTGCGATAAAAAATATTAAAGTTAATTTTATTAAGGAAAATCGAGTCATGCTCAACAAAATTAATAAGTTAACCAAGGTGATGAACTTCCTAGACCAACATTTGATGCATTCCAAAGCCACCTCAAATACAATGTATGCTTTTTTAATGATCAACATAATTTACCAATAATTCAAAGCAGCCGTATTACATATATAGCAGTCCTTTCTTAAACTTCCCAGTTTTTGTTTGTGCACGCACATTTCGCATTAAATTTAATCAAATAACACCACAACCGACGACCAACAAAAATAAGGGGTCATAATAACTACAAAAAATCACAGCATATTTTTGTGTATTAAAATGGCGAAATAAATACAAAACAATTGCTTTGCGGTTGCTATAAATGTTGTGAGTGCCAACATACAATAACAACAATAAAGTGGAGAGAAATATAAACAGAGTAATATGAAGAACAAAACAAAACAAAAAAAAAACAAAAACAATGCAATGAAATAGAAGAAATAAAGTCGAAGTTGGCATAAACGCCAAACCACTTACCATAAATGAAAATTTGTTGCACCAATAAGGTAACTCTGCTTTTCCGTGTTCGCACTGTAGGAGTTTAGTACGTATGTATGTGTGTATCGTGGTATGTTAGATGTATACATTAGAAAATATCCTGTAGGAAAATTAAGGACATTCAAGTCCCGCAACTCGGCGAAGGCAAGGTGAGAACGGCTTAACTAAGTCCAGGTAGTCGACCCTATTTTGGCTGAGCCGGTAGCTCATAGCAAAAAATAGAGTGTTGGAATCAACTATTTTCCTGAATTTAAAAAGAAGAATAAGACTGCCGGATAGTGGATATAAGTTGCTCTCGACGATAATGTGTGAACGACCATTAAGCCATAAACTCAACCAAAGACCGAAGGCCTACAAAGAAGTATTATCGAGTTTCGCTTCCTGTGACAAGAGTTTTCGTCCCAGAAACCAATTATATCTAATCAGATTCTAATATCAACCTGAAAAAGTCAAATTAGTTCTGGGATGCTGAAATTCGACAAGATTTTCTGTTAGACGAACGGTGGGCGTGATGCAACTTCTTTGTAATCCACGTGCTTTGACTCAACCTTATTAGAGTGACTGCGGACCTGGCAAATCCACCATTGATAATATATTCATACTATGACTACGAATTCTGGGACGATGGACGATTTTATATCCTTCGTCCTATTGGCAAAAATCTCGGTTCACACCCGTCATTATATATGTCGCAGAAAAACAAAGGTCGTCAAACAAAAACAAAAAGGTTTGATTACTTTCAAGAGATATATGATATTCAAGACCCAAGGCTCTGTTGGTATGGTCGCCCGGCGGCAAAGAAGGTGGAACAAATGAAGTGTATAAATTCTATAATAATATGAGCATAGTAAAACGGCTAACAATTCTCAGGTCGCGGTTTCTATATCGCGGTTTCTATATGAATGATGACACTTCGATAACGCGGGCATGAGTGGACGACGAAACCTAGGGCACTTACGAGCATATTGAATTGATGGACTGCGTCTACAAGGTGCACTCTGACCGCCAATGAATGAACAACGAACGCACGAACACGAAGCTAAAACTGCTGTGGAAGCTGACGGTGGGGTAGAAGACCGTACATCACCTACTCTGCCACTGCCTCCGGCACTACCTAGAAGTGAGGCTGAAGCTCTCGGTAGTTATTCCTTTAGTAAGCTTGACGATCTTAGGTCAATAGAGATTTGGAACCTGACGAAGTTCCTTCGGAATACCTTTCCTAATACCTGACAAAGTTTTTTGGTCTTGGCCCAAATCGATAATTGGTTGTACAGCCTAATAACCAGAGGTAGCGCAAGGCGTTCCCACGACAGTCTAGTTAATCTTATCAGAACTGCCGGGATTTAAAAGCCGTTAAAAACTTAAATTATTTAAATAATTATATTTTATCCTGTTACAACAACAACAATGAAGAGCAGGCCCTGCTGACTTCGCGAATGTTTGTTTTTGTTCAGTCACGAAAATATCTCAGAACGTGGGCATCCCTTTACTTAACCTCCTGTAAACATAGTTGAAAGAGCCATGGAACCCGCTCGAAAGACGAACAGACAAATTTGATCAAAGGTATACGTAAAAAACTACATAGCTTTCATTCGCCTTAATCGTTTCTCTCCCATACTAATAAGCGAAATAATAATAAGGCACTGTTTTATGGGCGCACATGCAAAGAGGTTGAAATATCCAATCAACAAATTTTATGTCGCAGCTGCAGGGACGAAAATGAAGTAGAAAGCACTGAACACAATTCCGCTATAGCCAGAACGCCAAACCAAATCTTCAAGAAGTACTTTTTGAATTGCTTAGCCTACCTGAACTCATTGAACATTATCGACTTTGTGTACTACATAAGGCGCACTCGATGGTTCACCTTCTAAGGGAAGAAAGGAAAATAAATGGCTTTCCACCAGCAAAGGAAACCCGAGCATATTTTCGGGTCTCAACTAAAATTCTTGGTAACCATCGAGCAGATTTCTTCATGTAACCAAGATCATAACATAATATTTGCTTTACAGTCGTGGCATTCAAGCAATCATTTATTGTATCAAACGTGAAACTTCGTCAACTTTGGACTTCACCAGAGCCACTGTAATGTCATCAGTTGAAGAATGTGGGCGACCTTCTCGTGGTTCGCCCGAAACTTTCGGAACAACTTGGAAATAGTCTGTAGGGATGGTGCAATCATTCCTCATGCAATTTAGCTATCATGGAATATTTTTAGTGGTACTAGTTTACGTCGAAACCCGAAGAAATTACCAATAAAAATTTTGATTGTGTTTGTGGTGGAATTCCGTCTGATGCATTTAAGCAATTTTGCATTTTCTCGTGTCCATTTTAACTGATCGTTACGAAATTTAGAAAGATGTATTGTATCCAAAACAATTTCAAAAGATTTCGCAATTTCATGTTTATTTTTTAAAGATTTTAGAGCCATCATCTAAGCGAACTTTTCATAGTCCCGTAGTAAAACATTGAAAAAATGTGTATATATGATGCAAAACAGACCTGTAGACGTTTTTTTATTGACCGTATCTAAAGTGATGAAGAGCGATCTGTAAAATTGCGTACACAGTACAACGTAAATTAGTTGTTCTCATCTAAATTACTTCGCATACCCCGAGTGCATTAACACTTGTCGCTCATAATTCATTTGACAGTTTTGTAGCTTTGTGAGATTTTTAATTTAAATCAACAATATTAATTTTTAGCTCGACGCCAGTATAAGGAAAAATGACTACAACAGTCAGTTAGAGTGGTAGAAATTATCGCTATATCGGAGATCACCACAACTCCCCATCAGATATCTTTCATGAACCCACACGCCCTGCGAACTCAAAACCTACGACTTGCTGTGCTAATACATGGACTGTTGTTGTCTTTTTTTTCAAATACTTTCCTTATAACGGCCTTGAGCTCCTAAAATAATATTGTTGATTTAAAATAAATAAGGCCAAAAAATAATAAAACTCGGATAAAATTTCCCGTACTTGCAAAAGCCACCCTAATAGCAACTTTCATGAAACATGAGATTTATTTCGTGCTATTCAAGAATGGCAAATAGCTATGATGCTGAATTTTTTTTGTTTATTTAGTTATATATTTAAAAATACCGTGCAAATAAAAACGAATTATGTCTTAAACCAAAATTTCCCATGTCTTTTCTTCCGGCGCATTCACAATAGCGCAGTTATTTCACTACCCAACACTACGCCTCAGGTCGGCTATCATTTTAGCGAGTTCGCATATTTTTCCGAATTAGTGTTGTTGGTTTATATGATATTTCTTATCCTTCCTAGTGTTCTTTTGCAACTCGGTTGCAGAGAAACGAGCCCCATGGTATGCGGCCTTTATTTTGTTAACTGGGTTGGTGTTTCGAATTTCGTCTGATACTAAAAACTATTCTTTCTATCCGCTCCCGTTCACTTGTTCATTCATTCGTTCCGCATTCTTATTATTGTTTTGATTTTTTGATTTCTTTTTTTTAGTTTTGTTTTTCCATTTCTTGTTGCGGTAGTATCCTTTTGCTATGTTTTTTTGTTTACTACTTCACTTTCATTAAAGTTTATTGTTCTAGGACAATTGCCATTTGTACTTTTGTGTACGTTTCCAAGTAATATACGACTTTCATCGCCAGCGTCGGAGGACACTTCCACATTCAACTAAAACGATCTAGGATATACAACACCATACAAACACACATGAGTTACACATTTAATTTGTGTGGGTGTGTGTGTGTATAAGTTTTAGTTGCGCCTGCTCCTGTGCTACGACGCCTGGCGTTGCTCCTAGTGTGGTGATTTTAGTTCTTTTTTTTTTTGTTTGTTTATTTTTTAAGCAATAACTTTTAGTTGAAGCGCCAGTAGTATGTGTGTAGTAGTAGTGTAACACAAAACGCATTCTTAGTGAGTACTTTTCCGCTTATTTGTTATTTGTGTGTGTGTGTGTAAATTTTTATATTTACAATAGATGCGCGCAAACAAATGCACTCGAAAGTGTAATGAAAGAGAGCACTTAAGCGAAAGTAAACTTAACTACACTACTTGTATCTGTATCTTGAACGAAAACATAAAAAAAAAACAAAAAACAAAAAACTTCATATTAGTAAATAACAGTTAACAGTAAAATACATTAGAAAAAGTGCAAGCCGCATTTCGGTGTGATGATAAATAATTTTTACGATGTTTTCCGGAAACCAAGTCTGTTGGAATTTTGCAACGAAAAAATGTCCTTACGATATAGTCTTTCTTCTGAGCTAAATAAGATTGCAACAACATTCAAAAGTAGTGGGAGAATGCCTAAAAATTGGGAGAATTTAAGTCAAAGAGTCTAAGAATATGCGGGGAGCATTTACACTAAAACAAAGGCACTTGCTCTTCGGTTCCAATAAACGACAAAATTATTCAGCAAAAAGATTTCGTTACTTAGCTGGAGGTTACGTTGGATAGAAGACTCACGTGGCAAGACCCACATAGACAAAAAAAAATTACACTTACTAAATTAAAAATCGCTAGATCACATTGGATTCAAGGTCCCAAATCCAAATTACGCTTAGCAAAAAAGTACTACTTTTTGAAAATGGTGATACAACCATCTTGGAAGTATATGATACATCTCTGGGGTTCAGCGTCTAAATCTAACTGAGATATAATTCAATGACTCTTGCCTAAAACCTTGAGGGCAATATGTGACGCCCCCCTGATATGTGAAAAGCTCCATAATTCACAGCGACCTTATGATTAGCACAGTGATGGGGATGAAATAGACATAACGTAAAAAAAAACTCGTTAAGGCTATTCAACCATCCAACTAAGCTTGCTAAGAATTTACTCAAACAGCACTACTTTAGGCCATTAAATAGAAAGGATATATGATTAAATCGTGAGTCAAGGCTCTGTTCTAATTATTTCGATGTTTCGTAGAACAAACGACAAATAGAAAAGTTCGCGGTAACTTGGTGAAAATTTTGCATCTCCACCCTTATAGAAAGTGCACTTTTAAAGCGGTCGCTTAAACTTATCCGCCGCAGTATGTTGTCTGTTCTCTTAGTTGACTTTCGAGGACGACCCGATTCCTTTTTACGCTCCAACACATCACTATTCTCTTTTTTTTTTTTTTGTAAAAGACGAACAATAGTTGAATGGCTACAACCAATTCTAGCTTGCTATTTGCCGAGAAGATAGCTTTACTTCATCTAATGCCAATATGCGAATTTTTTGCGCGTTAATTTCTTTCGATTATTTGGCATTTTGCACAACTTTTCAAATAAACAACCAAAACGCGACTATAACTGAACAGTGTGCAACCCAATGTCATAAAAAAATAATTTATTTCTCAGTGCCTACTAAATCTTGTAGAAATTTTTGTCAAATTTACAGCTGTATAGCTGAAGATAGTCAACCAAAGTGATGGTGCGTTTTTATTGACCGCAAGTATACGCTTTGAAAAAATAGATTCCACGCGAATCAAAATCACATTCGTGCAAAATGCAACTCGTTTTCTGACTGAAGTAAATACATACTAATTGTTTGGATTTATTATTTTTTTGTGCAAATCTCTATCCTCTTTTTTTTGTAAAAGACGAACAATAGTTGAGTTCCTACAACCAATTCTAGCTTGCTATTTGCCGAGAAGATAACTTTACTTCAACTAATGCCAATATGCGAATTTTTCGATCACGCGCTAATTACTTCCGATTATTTGGCATTTTGCACAACTGAAGATAGTCTACCAAAGTGGTGGTGCATTTTTATTGACCGCAAGTGTATATATTTATTTGCCTACTTTCAGTATATTAAATTTTATGGCGGTGTATTGCAAATGATTTATAACATTATAAAAGATAATCCAATGGCATATGAATTGCTTTGTAATAATGACGTGTGAAGTAATTAATTTTACTGTCAATTACTTATGTACATTGGAGACATACGTACATACGTACATAATGCCTTCATTTATACTTTTATTCAATTCGACGACACGACAATTGGATAATACGAGTATATGTAGAATTGATGAGTCTAAGGGCATATGAATGTAAATGTATGTATATATTTGTTTGAGATTTTGCATTTATCTATTCATATTTACGTATTAAATTATATATATATATATATATATATATATATACATATATATCTACATTAGCAACTACATATATAAGAATGTATATATTTATATCCTTAGATGAAGACGGTAATCAATTGCATTTTACAACCGCTAATCCGCGAGCAATTTCATAAGTGTTATTATGTACTTCTACTAAACACTTGAATTTACACACCCCAAACTTTCCCCACACAATCGCCAAACTACGGCAGTTCATTATATTTGCATTCATCAATTAATACTCACTAAAATTACAATGAAAATCTAGTTATAAGTTTAATTTATGAATAAACTTCAACGCTGACCCTCGAAAGGCGAAAAAGAAGAAAGAGAGTACATAGTACAGAGTGTGTTTGAAAAAAAGTTTCTGAAATATTTTACTAGCCTTACTTCTCCCCGCCACAAACGCGCCTGCTTCTCAAATAAAATCCGCACAATACAAATTGTAGTACGTTTTTTCTTTGCCGAAGCCATAACTATTCGCATTTTTTCACTCTCCATCCACATTAACACCACCGGAAATGTAATTCAATACACAATTCGAAGGCATAGTACGAAATGAACGAAAGCAATTAGTCTGAGGGGAGCAAAGAAATACCAATAGAAAATAGTCGAAACAATTTACAGTAACGTATATCTATGTATATGTAAATAGGTTTGTTGCAATAAAAGCAGTTATTTATATTAGGGATGTCATACTTGCATTGTAGGTTTTTTTTCGTATAACAATTAGAGCAAGGGAACTTACATTGCAAATGGATATTTTTCTCTAAAATTGCAAAAAGTCGACACCTACGTGGCGCCAATCTTTGCAGGACGAATTTCGTGAAGGTCGTCCCAAATCGGTCGTTGTGTTAGAAACAGTCGATGCTGTGCGTCAATTGATAATACAAGATCGCCATGTGACATATCGCGAGATAGAGGCATCCTTGGCCATTAGTGGGACCAGCATACATTCAATATTGCATGAACATTTGGTCGTAAAGAAGAATTGTTCTCGTTGGATACCGCATAATTTGACAATTGCCCAAAAAGGGACTCGCTTCGATTGGTGTAAGGAAATGTTGAAGAAATTTAGCCGCGGTGAATCAAAGTACGCCTGTAACATCGTAACAGGTGACGAATCTTAGATCTATGCATATGAGCCGGAAACAAAGCAGCAATCGACTGTATGGGTGTTCCAAGACGAGCCTAATCCAACAAAAGTTGTTCGCGCAAGAAGCACCTCAAAGCAAAAAATGGTCGCCTGTTTTTTCGGAAAATCTGGTCATGTCGCAACTGTTCCACTAGATAAACTTAAAACGGTCAATTCTGAGTGGTAAACAATCATTTGTTTGGCAAAAGTTTTTGGAGAATTAAGGAAACCCAACCGCCGAAGACAAATCATTCTTCACCAAGACAAAGCGAGCTCCCACGTATCGATTCACACAAGCCCTAAGTAGAACTTTTTGGAAAGAGAACAATTCCATTGAATTTCTAAATTGACATTTTCAACGTCTCTTCCTCTTAAATCACTTGTAGCCCCAAATGAAATTGTGCTGATCTGACAGTTTGACTTTCGTTGGCGCAGCATGACTGGTAAAACCGATCCACGTCTTTTTCGTGGTGGTAACGGGCTATAAAAACAGATGGTAAATTTTGCCTCTTGACAAGGCTGTCGGATTACGTTGGTATGAATTGCAGATACATACATACATTGACTACTTGGGCATTACAAAAAAAAAATTATCGTTTTTTCGAACCTTGAACTTTTTTATTTCAAAATCCTAAGACCTAACCAAAAACCACTCCGAAAAATGTTTCGGTTCAGTTCAAAATTAAATTCCCATAAAATAAATATATATATTTTGTAAATAAGAAGTTTTAAAGAAAGTTTATATATGCAGTTTTTAAACCATTAAATTTTAGTACTACAAAGTGAATGTTTGAAAACGGATTCGTGTTGATTTCTAATAATTCGTTATACTGACTTCAATATAAAATGGAAAAGTTTCGGCTTCACTTGCTGGCCCCATTGTTGGGTCATCGGTCGCAAGTCGAAAAAATTCTTAACACCTTCTGCAAAAAAATTATCAAATATCACTCAAAGTTCAAAAAACTTCAAAATTGCATTTTGTTGCGCTCAAATTGAATGAGCCATAAAACTGCGTACTTAAATTTGGTTTTCTGATTAAAAAGTTTACCATTTAGTTTAAATTTAAGGAGCTTGAAACCTGGATTTATATTTTATTTTTTTTTTATATAGCTTTGCATTTATTAATAAAAAACTAGACGATTAGTATTTTTTCGATTAGTTTGCATTATTATTATGTGATTATTATTTTTTCGATAACACAAGGCTAACTATTATTTTTGAATAAAAATCATTAAATAACGATTAAAACTACTCGAAAAAATAAATCATAACATAACGATAAAAATTATCATAAAAATATAAAATAAAAATATAACAATTAAATTATGATTTGAAAATAAAAATCCTACATGAAAACGATTATATCGAACTCTGCTTAAAATGTAAAGAATTCTTTGACTACTTGAAGAAACGTACTTTAATGTGAACACCTTAATGTACATAATAAAAATGTATTTGTGCTAAGAAGTAAGGAAAATATTATGAAAGTTTATTTAGATTGTTACTCCATAGCTTCTCACAAGTGTTTGTAGTTCAGTGGCTACGTAACTTCTGTTCGAGTTGAGGTGATTGAACTTTTAATAATAAAGTACTAAGTGGCTGCCGATAAATACTCCTGCTCCTTCTTTGCAACCTCCGACAACAAAAGGCATCTAAAATCGCATGGAAACAAACAACCGCTATATAAGTTCGTAACTTCAAGTTCTGCGTTTTATTTGTTTGTTTACATTTTTTTTTTTTATCTGGCTATTGAGATTTTTGTGGTTCATTTTGATAATGAACGAAATGCAGTTCACATTCTGTTATTTTTTTGTTCGGAGTTTCTACGAATAATTTTCATCATTTAAATGTAAATCAAATTTCGTGAGCAAATTATTTAGTTGCTTAGATATTTTCTAATTTGCGTTGCAACTTTGCTGGAGCTATGCTATATTTGGAAATTTCAACACGTTGTGAAAAATATGTTTGAAAATTATTTAACTCCTTAACAAAAATTTTCTTACAATAGCATTCACTAAGCAAACTTTAAATTTTTACTTAGTATACAAAGAACTGGTGGCCATTTCTGTCTACCTAACCCAAAACATAATAAATTATATACGGCATTCTTCCAAACACGTGATCTGTATGTATTAGCATAGCTGTGCAAAAAGTGAAACATAATTGAGCAGAAATATATAACGCTAAAAACAAATCAAATGAAGTTAGTCTATTATTGTTAATACCAACTCGGTTTTTGCTGCTGTTGAAATAAAAGTTACAGCGTTTACAGCACCAAAAAAAAGGTAGCGAAAAAAAAATCCTCATTATAGCAATCTAGGTAATTTCAAACAATTAACAACTGGTTTCGGCTCTATTTAATTCTAAACTTTTCTGATTATTGAATTACTCCATTAATTTGCTGCAATAAAAAATAACAGCGGAACAGGCAAGCCTCAATTGCAGTAATAATCAGTAACAATTTCTCTAATCCGCGGCCCCCATAGCCGAGTGTGTAGAGTGTGTGTGCGCTTTACTCGGTGTGCCCCGGGGTATGTAACATCAAAAATCATAGAAAGCGGGCGCATCTCGGCAAACAATGGCAAATCTCCGAGTGTAAGTCCGCCATGAAGAAAAAACTCTTCTCATAAAAATCATCTGCCATACGAAGTTGTCGTAAAACTGTAGGTTCCTCAATTTGTGGTGCCACAGATTTTGAAACAGTCAGTGTATATATGGTGATTTCAGGCGAATATTTCAAATCCTCCATCCCATTCAGATGGCGACGGGACTAGAACCCCAAAAGGTATGTACATTTCTGGCTGCATATAATCAGTGCCTCTATAGGTAGGCGATGAGTTATAATATTTTGCGCATCCGTAGGGCATGTTGTCAATGCCCCCGTCACCCCAATGCACGCTGATATTATCACTCTACCTAGATTGACTTGGTTATTGGCATTTTAAATACCAGAATATCGCATTTAGTAAATCTCTATTTAAGAATTTAAGCGAAAAATTGTATCCCCCAAACTAGCTATAATATGGCGCAAAATTAATCATTCAATTTTGTCTTTGAATAACTTTTTTACTGAAAAAAAAAACGAAACAAAAAAGATTTTTAGCAATGGTCATTTTTAGTTGGACCTTTATAATTTTTTCTGTTAAATGGAAACGATAATATCCTTCAAGCGACTGCCGCCTGAGTTAATACACATTTGCGTCCATTTTATCGCATTTTCCATAACTTTCCGCAAAACTCGCTTTCCTGTTGAATAGTTTCCTTACGGACTGCGATTGTTTGAGGCTAATTGGCATAAGCGACATCGCATAGCTCGAAAAAGAGAAGTCTGGGATGGTGTAATCGGACGGCCCAGCTAGCCTTGCGAAATCGCCATAGGAATGGAAGGAAGCATCCATAGTTTTCTGTGAGAACTACACCGTCTTGTTTAAACCACATGATCGCTCATCCAATTCCGGTAGTACGAAATAGTTTACTATGACCCTGTAGCGTCAGTAGTGGCAGTAATTGCTGTTCAAGCATCACACGCGGGTGATGTTTCTTCGTTCTCAGTGATAAAGGCAGGCACATCCACGTTATTCTCGGCCGAACGACCACTCCAGTGGCAGCCACGCTCAGCAAGATCTCATGAGGTTCCGGGCTACTCGAGTCGAGCAGCTAAGCGACGGGATTATTTGACCGGTTGGCGCTACACGATCGGGAAATCGATGTCGATAATGAAACTGCGCCAACACCACCGACCGTCAATTGGTGAAAAAAATGCACACAATTATTTCTCGGATTGTAATGCTCCACTGCTTCTCTGTTTGCTCTCCAGCTCACAAATGTCAACTATGATTGACCTGCGAATGCCCATGCAAAAATTATAGCATCTTCCCACAGGGTGATTAATTTGCCGCCATTGAAGAAATCTACATAAATATCATCGTCGCATATCCATAGAAGTCAACTTTAATTATTGCAAACTTACTTAAACTCCTACGACTATCACAAAGTAATTCTAACTATCTACTTACATTGTAATGAAAAGCAAATGAAAATGATGATGTCGGTATTAAAATAAATAACGAAAAAATTACACAAAGAACTTGCACATCTTAACCGTTGATGAAATGGCAAGCAACGAGTTGGAAGAATGGACTAGATAAGTGCTAGCGCTGAAAGGCTTGAAGAACATAGCTTGCGGTGAAACAACAGCAGCTCCAGCAACAACAACGTATTCCACGTTGCAGTGCCAGTGTGTACGTTCTTTAATTTATTACACCACATCCGCTCATCATTTGTAATTACTTAAAGCTTACTGAAGCAAACTGTCGACCACCAGCTACGAGTAAAAACTTACAGCCGGTGAGACGCTAGAAAAGTCACCACAAGTGGATTGGGATTTGAGTGAGGCACTTGGGTGGCTACCGCTTTTGTCGCTAGACACAATGCCACGCTGTCCGCCTGTCCGCATGTCCGTCTGCCCTACTGTCTCACTAACTTTACCATTTTCTGTGCTTAAGTAAATGGTTAGATGGATGGATGACTGCCGTGCCTTAACTTTCGAGTTCGCTGTAGGATTGTGCTGGGAAATATAGATAGATAGATGGTTGGTTGGTTGGTTTGGACGTCAAGTTTGCTAAATACTCGAGTTGCGACAGCAGTCAGTAGCACAGCGAAAGGCAGCAATCAACAACAGTCATACGCTGCGTAGCAACAACGCATTGCTTGTGTGTGTGTGTGTGCCCAGGCAGACCTACTATGGAGAAAGCTCAACTAATGGCAATGGCACAAGAAAACGGTTTAAGAAGCGTCGTCACACATACAATAATGGACGACAACCGCAGCGTCATCAAGACAAACGACTGGCTAAGCAAAATTGAGGCTACGGCGAGGAGAAAGCGAGCAGACAAAATATTGTAGAACTGCTGGTATACAACAACTGCAAATAGGCAAAACTGGCTAGCGAAAATTCTGAAATAACCACGCTCTAGGCATAGTTGTTTAAGTCTATTCATAGCGCACTGTCGGTCGCCGGGTACGACCAAAACATACTGTCGAAGAGCTGTTAGAAAAGTCACATTATCATTTTGGCTTACCATGATGGGACTTTTAGATTACTATTCCTAACGCAGGAAATACTTTAATGCTTCGTCAAATGTATTCGTTTCCTCGAGCTGGCATGGCATTGGCATCCGAGAAGCAACTGCTTTGATGTATTGTATGAAGTATCAACTTCCCAGGAACAATCCTTAGTAAATCGTTTTGAGATCGTCAAAATCATATTTTATATCCAGTAACCTCTTGACTTCACTTAAACCCCCAGCAAGATGCTAGCTCAAATTATATTTTCTAACCAAATGTTAGAGAAGTTGCAGTATAGATAGTCGCCCTGTCCTTCCCAATTCTGGCGGAACACGTGGTATTGCTGAACGTCAGACATCGCGGGCTATTGATAATTTCTTCTCATGCTATCGAAAGCTGATTTAAATGATTCGTCCGACCAAATTTTGAAAATGAGCTGGTGTCTGCACCTTACCAGCTCTTTGCCAATATACTTGAATAGCTCACGGGATGTTAATGACATCATCAGCGGTTTGTGGTTCTCCACCTTCTCTGGTGACGCTTTTGCTGTCACAATTTAGCAAAATAGAGAAGTGTTCCCACCACATTTTAAATGGGCAAAAGTTACGAGGTCGCCGTTCTTGTTCTTGCTGGAATTTACCCCGATCTTAAAGCTCTGCGTAAGACGCCGCACATTCTCATAACATTTTCGAGCGCATTTACTATCGGCTAGTATCGCAAGTTCTTTGTACCCACGTATTTCGGCCATCTCTCTTCTTTCTACGATCAATACGTCTCTCTTTCTTTTACAGCTCCCGATAATGCTCCCGAATAGGCAGTAGGCAGTGTCTTGCTTTTCTGTGGAGGCGCGACATTCCTCATCGTACCAGTTGTTCTTTCGGGTTCGCTCAAATTCAGGAACTTCCTCAGCGCTGGTACGTAAAGAGCAAGAAATGTGCTCGCGAATTCGGATTTCCCGATAAGTGCTCTAAGTGAGTAGGTGGTAAAGTTGAGCGGTAAAGTTTGTAGCAATTGCAGCTCTGCATCAGGATAATGATCCAAGTCGATGTTTGATTCTCCGATTGTACGTACGTCTAATAAACTGTGACCATTTTCCGTCTTTTGCCATATGATTGATTTGATTTCGAGTTTTTCGATCTGGAGGCAGCCACGTGGCTTGGCGAATTTTCCTGTGCTGAAGCTTACAGTTATACACTACTTATTTTCGAGCCCCGGCAAAGTCGATCAGTATCAGGCCGCTAGCGGAGGTTTCTTCGGGGAGACTAAATTTTCCGACAGTGCAACCAAAAGATCGCTTTCCTACCCAACCTGACATTGAAGTCGCCGTTGGTTTTCATAGAAGTCATCCTCAAACACATGCTGCTTCTCTTACACCGGGGCGTGACCAAAAATTAGCGAGTTATAAAAGAATCTCGCTTGGATACGAATTGCTTCGAGAAGCTCGTTCACCGGAATGAACGCCGGTACTTGGCGAGCCCCGGCAAAGTCGATCAGTATCAGGCCGCTAGCGGAGGTTTCTTCGGGGAGACTAAATTTTCCGACAGTGCAACCAAAAGATCGCTTTCCTACCCAACCTGACATTGAAGTCGCCGTTGGTTTTCATAGAAGTCATCCTCAAACACATGCTGCTTCTCTTACACCGGGGCGTGACCAAAAATTAGCGAGTTATAAAAGAATCTCGCTTTGATACGAATTGCTTCGAGAAGCTCGTTCACCGGAATGAACGCCGGTACTTGGCGGCAAAGTCTCTCTTCCGCTCATTTACATGGCAGCTTTAGTAGACGTCGCAAGGTTCAATGGTTTTTTTTTTTTTGGATTGCCGGCCCAATTTATTTCCTGGACGGCTCCCTTAATCTTATGAGGGCATCTACAAGCCGAGCAAAGGCAACTTCCCCATGTGCATGCCCTCAAATCATAGTCCCTAATAGGTTAACTCTCGTAAGCAAAAAAGCGGAATCTCATCCGCGGCACATTAGAATTTTTCATTAGAATCAGGTGCTGGTGAACTATCCTGGTGGGCACTTAAACCGCAAATGTCGTAGTAACTCCACCAGGTTTGCCTTCTCACTTCAGCTCACTTCCCAACGGATGTTCGGGGGCTGCACAGAGGGCACTTGGGTGAGATCAGCTGGAAGTCGTGAGCTGCTTGCACCGCGTGTAGAAGAATCGTTCTGCCCACTCCCAGGTGAGTTGCAATCAGTGACTCTCCCCACTTGCGTGGACTTCTACCATCGTCCAGTCTTTCCACAGCTGTCAAAATTATATCACTGCAAATCACTAATTAAAATGAAAATTAGGTAGTAACTTTGAATGGCCGATTAACAGACCAGCATATTTATTTCACTTAGGCAAGCATGAAATAATACCCACCAAATTGTTGCGCGCTATCAGCTGCAAAAGCAATGCTTATCTCTAACTCTTCTTCTAGGTACACGACTATGAATAAGTATATCGTGTTGGCTTTAAGTAGGCAAATAACTTTTATAACCTTGATTACCTGTTGATGACTGTACTAACAGTTGGACTGTTGGTTTGTTTTATTTAGTGTACAATTGTAGCCAAGTACTTATGTCAGTATGTAGGTGTATACCCACCCATCAGCTCAGGGGTTACGTGAGCAATATGGCAACCTGTTAAATGTTTGGTTTATTTGACCAACCATTTGTTAGCGCCCTGATAAATTAGCTGTAAAGTTACAACATACCGATTGGTTGAATGTTTCACTCACTCACTCACTCACTCACTCACTCACTCACGATGTGGAAGACGACAACCTCGTCTCTGGTCTCATGCAGATAATGTACAGATTGACATTCTTGGTGAGGTTTTCCCGACTGAGCCGTTAATCCGAAATGATTGCTGACGAGGTTGCATAATACCATTCCTTCCTGGTTTACCTCACGCCCACCAGCTATTTAAGTCGCCTACTCCGAACCACTATTGGTAGGCCGCCAAATTTTGGCTAACTGCTGCCAGTTTGTTTTACTAAATATACCTGGCAAAAAAAATAAAAATAAAATAAAAATAAACAGATGGCATGTTGGACATTTATTCGCCTCATTGCGCTGTCACTTCAGTATTCCGGCTACTTGTTAGTCGCCTGGATGTTTATAAAATATATATAGCATATTTACTTGTTGCTTTATTGCGTTGGTTAGAAGGCAGTTGTTGTGTGTTGGTGTTTCGGCTGACGGCAGAGGTCAAGCTACCTGCCTCTTTGCCGAATGGCTTGCAATAAGAGGATATTATAATAGGCCAAAGTTAATCCATCGTAATGAATGTGAATGGCACTGAAATAATTAGTCGAAATTGTTTTTTACTTCAAATTCACCTGAAATTTCGTGTTCGCCAGCATTCGCATTTGCCGTTATGTGGTGCTCGCTGTCAAACTTCTTGGCGTCCCCTCATTCCAGTGTGCACTAATTATATACAAGTAGTACCGCTACTTTTCACTTCAAGTCAGATTTTTGCATCGCCAAATTGTTGGAGTACTCTGTGTATGTGTGTGTGTGTGTGTGTGTGTAGCTGTGTGGTTGGTTGTTGAAGAGCAATTTTTGTTGTGGTTTCACATAAACTGCGCTAACGGCTGTTATATTTTGTTAAGCTAATAAAAATATTTTAAGTACGCCTGCTATGATGTTGATTTTATTTTGCTACATTTAATGATACCAATGTTGCACGCCAATTCACAAAAATAGTTTTTAATTGCATGCTGTGGCAGCAAAATATTTTTTAGTGGAAATTAGTGGTATTTTAATTACTCGCCGAGAATATACTCTATTATATTCATACCTGTAGTGGTGTATAGCACTAAGCTCCATGGCATTTAGTATTTTTTGAATAGATTCTTGTTTCTAAACAGTTACTTAATTAGAAAAGGTTTTGCGCTGCCTCGAACTTCAATTCGCTCTCACGGTATTATTCAATTTTATTCGCCCACACCAGCCGCCCAATAATTAAAGCAAACCGATTTACTTGCAAATTTTAGGAAATAATATTATTGCGTTTTTGATTTGTCATCATTTCCACTACTCCAAATTTAAGCTAGTTAGATTATTTATCAGTGATTTACATTTGCCTTAGAAGTATGAGTCTTCTTGGTACCTTATGAAAACCAGATTCGGAAACTCTTATAACGATTTGTATAGAAGCTGTGGAGATGAGGAAGAAACAGATTGTTATATGTAGCGAAGAATGCGACGCCGAGCTTTCTTCCAGCACAGGTAAATGGACTTGATTTGAGTAGGAACACGTAAAGTGGAAACAGACAGATGTTAACTCAAAAACTTTCTTTATAATGCCACAAAACATTGTGGAAAAATTGAATTAAAATAACTTCAGGTATCATTCCTAGGGCCAGCCGTCTCGCTCACGGGTAGCGATATTTAAAAAAATCACAGAATTTTTTTTCTTATAGCGATCGCCCCACGCCAGGTAAAAGCAAACCTCCTTATTGCTGCTCTAAAAAAAAATTCCAACACAAATCATCCGCCATGTGGAGTCGACGTAAAATTTGTTGTCAATTTGTGGTACAGCATCAAAACGTCCACCGTAATGTGTAGGAGAAGTTCGGCCAAACGTCGCACTTCATTTTGGTGGTATAAACCATTTCTGATTGCTGCGTACCGTAGGCAAGGTTAGGTAGAGGCGGTAGTCCGCAAAGGGCGAACTCACTTAGTATATGTCTAAGGAGCCCATTAAAACGCTGCGTATCCAAAATGCATTCCCTCAAGTTGCTGATTTCCACCCCTCATAACTCTTCTGGGGTGACCAATAAAGTAAGAGCTTAGTTGCTTAAATCTTCAACCTTGCAAAGGCAAGATAGTTGAGTAGAAAATGAAAATATGACGCCACCTCGTCACCATCCAGATAACTGCAACAAAGAGAGCCGAAGTCTAAGTATATTTCAGTTTAACCGCATGAATCCTTCGAGGATCGAGAGATGTCGCTTAGGTAGTAAACGGAGCTTCATCGAACGCCTTCGGTCCATCACCAGCCACAGGATTTTTGCAACTGAGTAGCCATATTGCCCATCTATCCAATAGAAGTCCGTTGGCGACCAAAGGACCCCCCACCTTCCCTGCCGAGTGAGCTCATCAACCACGGAGTTCCGAGCTATGTCACTATGGACCGCCACCAAAATCTGTCCGATATGACTGCGATACTCACTTTCCGGGCTTGTTTAGCAGGGTAGCATCGACCGTCGGCAGATATTAGCAAAGTGCGTAAACTATACCTTACCATCGCGTGCAGTATACCATGTTCATTTCACCATAAATCGTCAGAACTTGTTGGAATCCAACTTTGCTTTCAATCAATCACATGGCAGCAGTCTCTTCTAAATTAAATAGGGCTAGATTTTGGCTAGGAATAGACTTAGTAGCTGGACTGAGTTTAAAGCTGTACTTTTACCTCAGCACCTCAGACCAGAGGCAAACCTAAATGAAATAGATATTTCTGCCAATTTGGCGAATCCATAGAGAATGCCACAATACCGGTTCAAAAGTTAAATGGCTCTAGTCGAAAAAGACCTTTACGCTTTGATTAATACTACTTCATTAAATTACATGTTAAATGCTGGACAAACGGAGAATTCACCGGCAGAGACCAGGCATCGGTTAGATGGTTTTTAGGGGTATTATTCGCCTGACTACGAATGACTGGAACAATTTCGTTTGGTAGTGAGTTGGCAATGAACCTCATCCAGGACACCTAGGGATAAAAATTAAAACGTACCGCTCGATTAATGCATAAAGCAAGGCAAATTTATATAAGGTGATTTCAGAGGCAAATTCAGGGGGTCCAAAATGTCATGATAATGGAAAATAGAAAGACAGCAGCCACTAATTTATGGTAGTTTGTAAGCAAAATTTTTCGTTATTCGCTTTTGTTGGTTTCCTCATGTATCAGACGAAGCAAGGAGAAGCATTCTGCCGCTCTATTAACGTCACCTTAGATAAATACGCCATGTGCATCAAGTACTGCCTTCTATTTTTTTATTTAATTGAGTTTATGAAATAATTAATTTTTAAAGTTTTTGGTAGTGAGTCTGCTAATGGCTTTCGGAAGTCATCATTGGTCTCGTCTTCCCTTGACTTCTTCGCTGGTCGTAATTCGTCAGGTTGTTCGATCAGTTGTTCAGAATACCGAGAATGGTTTAAAGGATGAAGTTAGTTTTGGAGGTCGCTTTTCCTAACACTATGGTTTTATTATAGATTTAATATCCTCTTTTTTTCTTCTCAAACGAATTTTCAAATACACTTTAATATAAGTATATTGCACTTACCGTCCATAAGAATTCAAATATGTCTTACCTTATTTTCCAGTATACCAGTTCCGTATTTCCTTGTCATCACTTGCTTGTATTTAAAGCCATTGTAATATTGCCATTACAAAAACATGAAATATTTGCATCCATCCAGATTCTTTAAGTTCCCACCTGTGGTGCGGCTGAATTTGATGACTTCTGAATTTGACAATCCCAACTGAGAAATTTGTGGCTTTCTTACAAACTGCAAAGTACCTATTCTAAAATTGGCATACCACTATCTAATACACAACTGACACTTGGAAATTGTGGCAGCAACATCATTCATTTGCCACACATTCAACTACCTGTGGAGGCACCCTGCAGGGAAATGAAATAAGCGACATCAATAAGTAAAATTAAATATAACAGCGGGAATGGCAAACGAAAGAAGTTCTAAAAGGCTTCATTGCACAAAATTTTTTGAAGAGCGTTGCCACCTTTTTAAAAAGTTAATTCAATTCAGCTATTATATTAATTGGAACCTACTTTGTCTATTGCTGCCAAATATAAGAGGTTAAATAAAGCTTGTTTTCGAAAATAGTTTGGAAAGGGTTGCCACCTGTTTGAAAAATTTAATTAAATTAAATTAATAAACTAAATCAAATATGACAGCGGGAGTGTTAAATGCAAAACCTTAAATAAAATATGTTTTTATAGAGGGGTGCCACCTGTTTATTCAATTTATTTAATAAATGAGTTTATATGTTACTTACAATATCTTTCGATGTCAAACGAAATCAATTTAAAATGGCTAAATTCGACAATTTCTTTGAAGAGTGTTGCCACCTATTTTAAAAGTTTATTGCAATTGAATTTATAACATAAGTGAAATGTTAAATATTCAGAAGAGCCTCCAGGATATTTGCATGTCCGTTCTTTCTGCGGGTGGATCGCGTTAAGTCTGGCAGCACTACAGCCGGCCAGATATTTACTAAATAGATCCACCAGGCGAAGATATAAAATTTCTTTCAGAGATTTAGCAGATGTAGAGGGTAGCAGGGAATCCGTGCGCTCTACTCGCTCCATCTTGGCTCTAGACAAGATTTTGCTTAACGCTGGCCACCAGACGCTAACCCCGTAGAAGAGAATAGATCTTATCACTGTCGTGTACATCCAGTGTACTGTGTGTGGTTTTATTCACCATTTCTTTCCTAAAGATGCCTTACAAGTGCACCTAAAGCGGCGATGGCCTTTCTGGAGCAGTCTTCGAGGTTCCGATTCCATTCGAGCTTCCTGTCTAGAATAACTTCAAGGTACTTGACGTCGGCTGAGAGGGTGAGTCCAACCCCCTTTAATTGGGGTGGTTTGATCGGAGGAACTTTATATTTCCTTGTGAAGAGTACCATCTTGGTATTTGAGCAATTGATGCTAAGCCCACTTTCTTTCGACTAGATGTTTACTTGGCTAAGGGCTTATTGTAGTAGCTCACTCAGAACCTGCAGATGTTTACCGGTTGTTACGATGGCTATGTCACGTTGGCGTACGCTACGACTTGGCAACTAGTCCCCTTTGGGTACCCTATACCAAGGAAAACTCCCAGCGTGTATTCCTTGAAAGTCAATCCCTTATCCATCGTTGAAACGATGGTTTGCCTTTGGAGGGAGGCCACCGTGTTTTATATTTCGCCGACTATATTTACCTAGAGTTTTAGGGAGAAAAGAGGTAAGACTTATAGGCTTAAAATCCTTCAGTTTCACATGAGCAGCCTTGCCTTCTTTTGGTAGAAAGACCATCCTCGCCCTTGTCCACTCGTGTGGTCAAGTACGCTGGAAAGATATCGTCCAGTCCCGGAGATTTATAAGGTTGGAAAGACATTATAGCCCATTCCACCCTAGCGTAACGGAGTTTCCTAGGAAAGAGTAGATTTAATAGTCTGTCGAAGAGTTAGAGATGGCATGTGAGTACCCCGAGTAATGGGCTCCCATAAGTATCTGAGGCAATTTTCGCAAAGTATTCTTCAATATGCAATTGCAGAAGTTTTGCCAAGATTCGCGTTGAGCGTTCTTTATGGCCTTCTTGGAAATTTTGAGCTCATCCTTGTAAGATTACCGGAAATCTGTTCTATTGCATCCTGCTTTTTTTCTTCTCAGGGCTTAAGTCTCCGGATTCCACCAATGAGATGTTACAGCAACTTGTCAAAAAGTTCAATGCTTCATCGATTTTAGACGGTGAGTTCAGCTTACCGAGTGAAACAACCTTCGTGTCCGGGAGAGTCGCTTCATCAGGTCTTAACAATAAGCATGACTTTTCGTGAGAAGCATTCCTACTTAGAGAGGCCGCGTTTTTATATAACATAGTTAGAATAATTTCGTAAGAAATTCCAGGAGATTGCGGGTCTATGTGAAATAAATTTTTTAAAGGAGTTTCTACTTCGCATGCGGCGACATAGCGCTGTTTGTGCACAACAGGTTCAAGTTTTATCTGCAGGGTATTTCGGCCTATACCTATAGACATGCGGAATGCAAAATGCAACTGTCACTCTTCAAGTATACATACAGACACACATACATTTACAAACATGTACATTCACTCACACACACGCTTAGGTATAATGGGCATTCATTTTTGCTGGGCAGCCGGTATTGTCAGCACATTTGTCTTGCATAAGCTTGGCATACTTCACGGTGCACTTTCTTAACTTTTTAAGCCATAAACGTTTCGTAACGTACCAATGGCCGTCGTACATTTTCATCTTCATATGAATTGCCAAGCCCTTCACACACATCTACATATCCACATACAGGCCACATTCGCGAGGACATAAATTTAGTGCACACATTTGTACAAAAACAAAAAAAAAACATAGCAAACAGCCTTATAAGCCGGTGCGTATGCGTTGCGTTCCGTTCATATTTGCCTGCCCTGTCCCCTTCTGTTCTGTTCTGTGCAGTTCTGCTCTGTGTAGTTCTTAGTACATCTGACTGGCGTGGGGCTGTTCCATGGCGCTTCTTTGCCGCGTTATCAGTTGGCCTGCCTGCTGGTGTGCCTTTGGGTCATATTTCATTGGACATTTTACGTTTGCAATTCGAAGCATTTCTGTCGTTTTCATTTTGCACTCTTTAGTTTTCGCTTGTTTTTTTTTTTTTTTTTTTTTTGAAGTACTTTCCCCTTTCACTTTTCCATATCTACTTACTATCTATGCATGTACAACCGTTCACAGCTTGTTTTTTTTTCTTCTTTTGTTTCTTTTTTAGCCTTAAAACTATGGAAAATTCCTTTCGCTTTACACCGGCATTCTAGTTGCTTTTTTCTTAATATTTTTTCCTTTCAATTTCAGTGCCCCACGCAAATGTATTTTTCTCTTCACTTCACTTGTTGGATATAGGTCGGCGTGACATCTGACAAAGCCACAAGGTATTGCGGTTGACGCATACAAAGAATGACAAAAAAATTGCTGATGTATAGCAATCGACCCCCCACCCCAACCACCAGCATTATCGCTCAGCAGCCACTCACCATCACCTTAACTCCGCGCTCTACAGCCTATGGAAAGTAATCTAAGGTTTATATACATATAAGTAGATATAGTTTGAAAGGGTTTTGTGGATTGTGATAAACTAAAACTGTAGCGAAAATAACTTAACTTTTGACACTAAATTCTCCAAAGTTCATACAAATAGTACTAAATATAAATGGCGAGGTAAAAGAGATAAAAATACCGAAAGCAAAAAAATTAGCCTCCTATTTAATATTAATTCTCAGGCCAGAAGAATTCGTCCCGCTACCGATAGCCTATAGTGAAGGTATCTTAGTTGAGGTCTTTAATAAAATAATTATCTTCCAGTCAAATCCACTGGTTCTCATCTAGCTATCTGCCACTTTGCTTGGCAACTCAATTAGTTTGCTTTCTACAGGAGTTGCTAGCTTGAAAGTTGCCACATCGAAAGCGCTCGATTCAAGAATGATAGAGTACAAGTGACAGATCTCGCCTTAAGTAAACAAGAATACGAAATATGAATTTATTGGCAGTGATTTAACAAATATATCTGCGAAATTCTAAAAAAAAAACTGTATCTTTCTCATAATTTGAGAAAAAGCTTTATCTAGTTGAAGTTGAGAATTGTCAAACTCGGTAAAACCAGAGTAGCGGTAACTCTGAAAGCGTCACCTTCCGAATTCAGTACACCGTGCGCTCGATTAATTCTTTTTCCATTCAGTAGATTTAAAACGGCGTTGGTTTAAATTTTCAAGAAAAAAGAACTGACTTAAAGCAAGGCGTATGAGTCAAATTTTCTCAAGTGGGGCAGCCAAAAATGAGTTTTCGAATTTCAGACGTATTTTGCCATATAATGTTAATTCAAGCTATAAGAAATAACACTACATAATCATTTCACAAAATATCAATTTTTCTAAAAGTTGTTAACAATTGAATTTTTCGGACAATTTTTTTTCTTTTCGAAATAACTTTGCTAATACTTCACGAAATCAAACACTTTTACATTCTGCGTGTTCGTAAACGTTTCGCGCGTAAAGTTTTATTGAGTATTTAAATATCCGGCCATTTATTCGATAAAAAAATTGATTTTGCAATAAACAATTGAACAATTTTCATTGTTCTCATAAGTTTACAATAAAATTTAAAATAGCATATGATTCTGGTACTCAACTAATAATTTTCTGCGTAGGGCAATTCATCCCTCGACCCAAGATTGGTTGGAATTGAATATAGGCGAAACGTTAAGTTGCTCGAATGTAATATATAGAATTAGATTAAAGAAAAGAATATCTGAGGAAACACTGCCACTTTAGAGCTATTATTTTTATATCAGAAACTATACCACCAAACTTTATCAAATTTAGTCAAGGATTTGCATTTTAACTCAGTTAACGAAATTTTTAAAATTATACAAATCGGACGAAACCCGCGCCCACTTCTCACAAAATGGTAATTTACAAATTTAAAAAAAAAAAGAAACCGATATTTCCCTAACCATAAAATTGAAATAAAAGGGAGCAAGTTTTGGAAAATGGGCATATACATATGAATCTTCGAAGCTACTACAACAAAACTTTACCCCGCTTTGCATTTCAGTAGGCACAATGAAAAAATTTTTAGAACTCAGGGGGGAAACCCGCCTCTCATATAACGGAAATAGCAAAAAATCAAAACATTAGATATTTTATTAAATCATGCACCAAATTCGCTCAAAGAAGAATTTAATTTTATCGGAAATGGTCGTTTAAATTCTCAAAATCCACTTTGATTACATTCTGTTTCTTGAAAATAAAAACATGCGCCGGTTATTTAACCGAACAACCAGCTTTGCGCTATATAGTCTTAACTAATTTTTTCCTTTTTTTGGAATTTTTATTTATTTATTAATTTTTTTTTATGTAATATTTTTAGCTTAGACGATAAAACAGTTGGTGATTCAAATTACAAAAAAAAATATTATTTTCGCTTCATTCTCCTCCAAAATGCACCGTGCTCTAATTAGGGCGCAAAGACAGAACTCATCTTTTGTTTTGAAGGTGAAAGCAGTGTTAATTTAAACAAAGAGACTATCAATTTATTACAAAAATAAAGCTTTCAATAAAAATGTAAAAACTGATTTTTAAAGCTAATAATTCACATGTGGATGACTGTTTATATTAAAAAACAACAATAACACTACGATTCATTTCTCCACTAAACATTAAGCAAGACTTCTGTATGGCAACTTTTTTTTTTCTAAATTTGGGAAATCTATTGATTTTTTAAAATCTGCTTTCTTATTTAAATAATCCTAACTTCGCTGATACTTCATGCAACAAATTGACGTCAATCACTGAGTTTCAAAAATTCATTTAACAAATTTGTAAAACTTATTTTTATTAAACTCCTTTAATTTGGCGTAAAATTTGCAATTAAATTTTTGAATTGGTTTATTTGGTAAGGGGAGATTAAAGATACGATGAAGCTTATTTTGATAAGCTTGAAAAGGGGGAATTGCAAAAAACCGCCACTCTTAGATATACAAAGAAACAATTTCTGAACACAGTTCCTTGAAGCAAAGTGCTTGATAGAAAAAGTAAATATATATATATGCGAACATATATATGTTTGTACTATATAAAGCTGCATTTTTTGCTGTCAGTATGCGAAGCAGCAGCTTTTTTTGCTTATCAAAAGTAAAGGGGGAGAGAGATTGGTGTAACTCGGATTCTACCACAAAGAGGGCTGACTGTAAAATGCCAGCTTCAATTTTCTATTGTCAGCTTACTTGTTTGTGGCACTTTGTTAAATTGGGTATGTCTGCTGGCACGAACCAAAACACAACAAAACAAAAAAAATTACAAAAAAAATTACAAAACGCGTGCCAATGTTGGGTTGGAAAATCGAAATTATGAGCATGTTTGAAAATATCTGTGTGTATGTACATATGTAACACACATAGCATTTAATATATGCACACATCTCGAAGTATGCATGTATGTTTGTATGTTTGTATGTGGTAGTGTTTGTGTATTCAAGTGATTTCGTGCGCGTCTGAGCATGGCGTAAATTCATTTTGTTTTATGTTTATTGAACGTGTTTAGAAAAGTGAAAAGCTTTGCATTTCCCCACAAAGGCGCAATATCTGCAAAAGATGTTCTTTATCTAGAAATTGCTTTAATTTTAATTTAGAACAGTTGACTTAAAAACAAAACGGCGCGCAACAATGTATTATTAAGAATTAAATAAATAACAAGACATTTTTTTCTAGCTTTTGAATTACCTGCGGATATGCAGATGGTGGTATTTTAAAATTTTGATCAGCAAACAAAAGGGATACAGTGAAATTTTTCCAATGTTTTCAAAAGTTTTCATACTTAATTTTTGTTCAGTTGTAACGTTTTATAAATTTACAATGCAAACAGTAAACTAAAAGCATAAAAATCCAAGAATTGCAACTTTTACAGAACCTACAAAATTTCAATGAATTTTCATCAACATTTAAAAATCTTTAACCAAAACTTTAGTTGTATAGTTTTGTAGCCAAGCTTTATGTAGCTAAAAATTAGAATTAGCAAAAATAGTAGCAGCAATTAGTAGGAGATAAAAATGGTAGTAAAAATTACTAAAAATAGTAGCAGCAACTATAAGAATTATTAAAAATTGTTGTAGAAATTAGTTACAATAGTAGTAGCAACTTGTAGTAGCAAGTTAAAAAAGAGTAGTAGAAATAAGAAAAATAGTAGTAGTAATTAGTAGTAGAATTATTACAAATAGTATTAGAAATTAGTTCAAATAGTAGTAGCAATTTGTAGTAGGAAGTTAAAAATAGTAGTAGTAACTAGTAGTAGCGTTATAAAAAATAGTAGTCAAAATTAGTAACAGTAGTAGTAGTAATAAAAAGTAGTGGAAAAAATTAGTTAAAATAGTAGTAGTAATTAGAAGTAGCATTTGTAAAAGTAGTAGTAGTAATTAGTAGTAGAATTATTAAAGATAGTAGTAGAAATTAGTAAAAACAGTAGTAGTAATTGGTGGTAGAATTATTAAAAATATTGTTAGAAATTAGTTAAAATAGTAGTAGCCATTTGTTGTAGTAAGTTAAAAAAAATAGTAAAAATAAGTAAAAATTGTAGTGGTAATTAGTAGTGCAATTATTAAAAAATAGTAGTAGCAAGCTAAAAAATAGTAGTAGAAATAACTAAAACAGTAGCAGTAACTAGTATAAGCGTTATTAGAAAAGTAGTAGAAATTAGTAATAATAGTAGTAATAAGAAGTAGCACTACAAAAAATAGTAGTAGCAATTAGTTGTAGCATTACTAAAAATAGCAGCAGAAATTAGTAAAAAATAGTATTGGTAATTAGAAGTAGCATTTGTAGAAATTGTAGCCGAAATTAGTTAAAATAGTAGTAGAAATTTGTAGTCCCAAGTTAAAAAATAGTAGTAGAAATAAGTACAAATAGTATCAGTAACTAGTAATATCGTTATTAAAAATAGTAGGGGTAATTAATAAAAGTAATAATAGTACTAGTAGTAAATAGTAGTAGGATTAGTAAAAATAGTAGTAGTATTTAGTAGTAGCATTAGTAAAAACAGTAGTAGTAATTATAAAGGTTTAAAGCGTTGTCCGGTATAAGGTTTCGTATTGATATTTTTTTTTAAATCGCAAATATGAGTAAAAAGTGCATACAAATGTGGACTTTGAACGACTCGTTACGGATAGTCATTTTCAGGGTACCATTTTCTTGCGACTCCATACTAATATTTGACTAAGAGATGAGCTATCGAATTTATGATCTAAGAAAGATATAGAACTACTTTTTAACCAAAAATTTCAGTAAGGGCTGACTATAATCGCCATCACGCCATGACAACACTTATCAGCCTGACAGTTGTCAGGTTTATTGCGCCTTAGGCTATGTCGCAGAATATAATGTCGTTCTCAAGTACTCAGTAGGGCAAAACAACAGCAACGTCTGCTATCATAATTAGAGGGCTGAAAGGGATGTTTACTGTAGTAGAAAGTTTTGTGGGTAAGAGTACTATTAATTAGTAGTAGTCGTAATAAGAAGTGATGCTTATTGGGGAAAATAAATCATAGAGAAATTCGTTAAATTTTGTTCTGACTTATAACGCATTCGAGGTGGTCTTTTCGCTCTGTGCGCAATTGTTTTTTTTTTCTACTCATAACGTAGCTTTCCTCTGTCTCTGCTCTCTTGCATCGTTGAGTTCTTTAAATTGTTGGCAATTTTTCACAAACTGCTAGAGTTTTGAAATTGCTTTCAGCAAAAAATCACCACGTTGTATGAGTAACATCAGGATATAATGAATGAAATCAATTAAATCTCTCAAATAGCGCTAATTTCAACGAATTCTCAATTCCATGCACATTTTCAGCGCATACGCAGTCGATTATGCACACTAACACACACACACACACACACACGCAAACCATACTATTATATTCATGCCATTTTTGAGCAAATAATGCGCTATCAGAGCAGAGCTGCTTGAAGCAAAACCGGAAAGTACTGGCAATTAGCAACATTTTACGCATAGTAATTAGCAATAAAGCGAATCCTTAATGCTAAATTAAAAACCGGAATTGTGTTCGCATCTATGCGTGTGTGTGTGTCTGTGTTTGTATGTTATTGTTTGCCCAAGTGGCCAATGGCGAATACATACACACACACCCACGCACTGCTAAAACGCATAGCCAACGCAATTGGCAGCAAAAGCCAATGGAGTGTGGCCGTCCGTTGAGGTGGAGGAGCAGTATAAGGCGCGCCGTTTACTTACTTGGAGAAAAGTGTAATCTTGAATGACGCTGGGCTACAAACAAATTCGATAGCAATGCAGATGTGAACAATGCAATTGCAGACGGAGCACAAGCAAACACAACAGCAAGGCAAAAAAAAAAACAATACAAAAAAAAAGGTCAGTAAAAACAATGCGAAGAGGAAAAGCAATTTTTGTAATCACCATTGCAGCAGCAACTTACAGCAATTGCATTTTAAGTATGTATGTATGTATATCATTCTCCTTTGAGTGCAACTTCTATTTACTAGTTGCAAGCGGTTTTTTTTTTGTTTGTTTTTGTCTTCCGCACACGTTGTTGCAGAAATTAAGCAAATGTTGCAGCAATATAACAGTTTGTTCTTTAGTTAATCCATCATCGAGCTTGGGCTATGAAAGACCGGAGAGGATGTGCTTGCAGCGGCAACAAACAAAAACAGCACTCTAAGCACAGCAAAAAATGGACTGTAATAATTCCAAAGGGCAAGCGTCCTGCATGATATCTAACCTATTTATAAAAATTTATTTCACATAAAGCCATTAAAGTTTAAAGTTATGATTTAAGTTAGGATTTAAGTCGCTGTGCCCTCTAGCTGGAATGGAATGGAATGGAATTGAGATAGGCCGGAAATCCGAATTTGGGTTTCAAAGCACCTAGGCAGAGTTATCGATTGCACTTCAAACCAGGGAAGCAAGAAAGAAATGAGGAATAGAGAAAACAGATAGAGAAAAAGGTAGGAATGGGTTGATGTACATATATTGGAACAATTTTGCGTCATCCCTTGCCAAGTTTGGTTTGGAGACAAACCAGGTTCTTCGCTCGAACCAGAGAACGTAAATTATAGAGGAGGCTCATCCCAGTCCTTTCCGCGATTCGTTCCGCTGCCGGGGGGTGTGCTGTACTCACCACACTCTTTTTTTCCACCACTTATACACAGCAGACCCACTTAATTTAATACATGCTAGTGCAAGAATTTGCCAAAAAAAAGGAAAAATTGCGCAAAACGAAAGCATAAAGAATATCGCGGCGCCCCCAGAAGCAACTGCAACACAGAATACAATTGGCTTTAACTCAATAGCTACTTGATTCAGTTTCCCGTGATTAATTTTTGCTAAGACAAATTTTGATGCAAATGAACAAATTTGTAATATATGTCGATCGCATCTACAAAAAAAAAGAAATCAAATGAAATACTAAATTGGAAGCAAGCTCATAGCAAATATTATGAAAAATGATTTTGAAGAATGAATAAAGTATACAAATAATTTTAGTTTAAGACAAATCAGATTATCTTTTATTTTAAAAATTTCGTAAGCTTTTTCCTCTTATATTAAATTTTATATAATGTTTTCAAACAAACCATAAAACTACAATAATTCTACTAATGTGAAATGCCGTCGGTAAGACAGCAAATGCGTGCAATCAAAATTATCATTTACATATTTAAATAAACCAAATTTCTCGTTAAATATGAATATATAACTATTTCCATTCCATCTAATCTAAAATTTGTACAAGAACAATCAACTTTTATTATCTCTGCTCATCCCTGTTAACTTGCCACTCGCAATTTTTCCTCTCTTTACAAATTGTGGTGTATTTCCATGAGTGGGCCTATTGAAGATTTTACGACTTTTGATAATTCACATTGAGATTCGGTCATGAGTCTTTTCATTTAATTTGATCGTTGTTTGGTGATTATGGCATTACTTTCAGGTTTTTCGTCGTCGTCTTCTTCGTCATCTGCTTCTTCATTTCTTTCTTGTTCTTGTTCTAGAAATTCTCGAAGTTGGTTCAACTTTTTCGCAAGTCTCCACTCACGTTTCCCTAATTGTAACAGGTGATATTCTAGTAGAATTTTACGGATGCCTGAGTTGATGTAGGGGATATCTCGTCACGACCCCGCTTTAACTGGCTATGGATTGGTGTTGTAATCTCATTACTTTCAGCTTCTTGGTGTCTTCTTCTTCATCGTCGGCTTCTTCATTCCATTTTCGCTTTCGTCTTATAGATTTTCGAAGTTCCTCCAACTCGTTCTCTATTTTTGCAATTTTTTCTATTACTTCTATTAATTCAAGACTATTTTCGTCTAATAGAGTCATTTTGCCGTATTGAATTTCTGACATATCTCCATAGTGATCTCCCATATTTAGTGTAAAAATGCAAATTTGTTCTTAACTTCTGCTGAAACGTTCGGCTTGAGTCTGAAAACTATTATATTGGCTGGACGATTGCAAACAAGCCTTTTATACGTTTTTCACTTCGTTAACTTGATTCAAGTTTTTACCTAAATTTTAGTTCCGTTAAATTGCATTAAAGATCTATACCTGACCTCGTTAAGTTAATGTAGGTATTGCCCAACGTTGCTGTTCAAGTAACTGGCTACCTGTAGGAGGGTTAACGTAACGGTCTTTTCGGTTGACAAAGGCAAAAGAGTGCATAAAAACTGCAGACAAAAAATATATTATAAAATTCTGAGAAATATTTTCGCTATTTTAACTTTACAATATCTGTTTTTTTTCACAATTTAATTCTTCTCTAGAAATTGTCCGACTATTGTATTAAACAGTTTTGGACAATAGTAAATATTTTCACTACAAAGCAAGCAATATAAAATCGGTCACTTAATGAAAAATTCTAAAAAATAACTGAATATCCACAAAGCGTTCATATTTTTTTACTACCAGCTTTTATCCTTCGCCGTATAAGTTCTAAGTATTTTGTACAGCATAATTTACCCTTTAAACTGATACCAATACTCACACAATTTGAAAGTAACTACATATACATATGTATGTATGTATTTATACGCGCGTAATCTCAATCGATGCATTTTCCCTTTCAATGTTAACGCTTTGAATTTAGTAAGTCACGTCGGTCTGTATAGTTAACAGCTTTACGACTGACTGTTTGGTATTTGCTTGTTTTCCTCGTTGGGTGAATCGAAAAGACAATTGGGTGTAATTTTTAATTTTTCATTTCATAACCATGTAATAAAATTTTCTTTGCAGATCCCAGACAACTTTTTTAATTTAGGCTGATTTTTTCAAATTATTAAAAAAAAAAAAAGAAATAATAATAAACAGTGTCACGCATTAAACAGTCCAAAAAATTTTCCCGAAGGTCTGGTAACTCCACCGTAGCTAAACGGCTACTAGTGTCAAATTTTTGGGCTTTATTTTAGATAAGAAGTTGAACTGGAAAGAAAAATATAGTGCAACATTATTAAACGGCTTATATAGCCCTCTATATTTAGAAGATAGCCATAGGCCTTAATCCCCACATCTATCGGTGGTTATTTAAAGCAGTCGATAGACCAACTCTTCTGTTTGGAGTGATCGTATTGTGGCCTGCATTAGAAATAAATGCTAACCGCTGGCTACTCACCAAGGTGCAAATATCTTGTATGATCGACATTTGCGGGCGCTCTGAAGCAGCGTTATTTTAAATCTCTTGCCATTGGATTTAGTAGAATAACAGAAGGTGGCGATGACTGCAATTAAGAGAGATATCCCAGCGGCATTCTGAAACCGAAGGACATTCTTGAATATTAAAGAAGTTTTGCCTTATTCCGCGCAGTATGGATCGATGTGTTTCGACATTGGGAGCGGCCGCCACTTCAACCTATCAACCTAATATCCGAAACTACTGAATGACTTTTAATTGGGCTTTAACTGGTGACTAGACTAGAAACCGTCGAGGAAAACCGTTATGTAAATATTGTTTTGATTGCCCGGAATCTAAACATTGCGCAAAAAATCATTTGAAAGCATTTAAATAAGGCTTGATACAAACAGCAGCTCGATTTATGGGTGTCAAATGAGCTCACGCAAAAAACCCGCATGGACCGAATTTTCATCTGTGAATCGCTGCTGAATCTCAACAAAATCGATCCATTTCCGAAGCGCATGGTGACTAGTGATGAAAAGTGGATCACTTACAACAACGACACGCGAAACCGGTCATGGACGAATAGCGGCGAACCAACTCAAACGGTGACCTTGCCAGAATTGACGGTCAGCAAAGTTTTGCTATGTGTTTGGTGGTATTGGTAGAGAATCATCTTCTATGAGTTGCACACCTACGGTCGAACATTAATTTTGGACCTATACTATGAGCAATCGGACAATCTGATGGAAGAAATCGTCCAAAAGCGCCAGTTTTGTCTAATAGGAGCGGAATTGTCTTCCGTCAGGACAACGCCAAGTCACACACATCGATAGGGGCTCGTCAGGGGCGCTGGGAGCTTGATTGGGTGGTTCTTATGCATCCATCTTACAGTCCGGACCTGGCAACAAGTGATTACTAATTATTTCTGTCAATGGCGAATGTTTTTGCACCAAAAAAATTTGCGTCAAAAGAAGCTTGTGAAAATCGGTTGTCCAAGTTTTTTGCCAAACGGGACGAGGGTTTCTATGAGAGTGGCATTATGAACGCACCTTGAAAATGGCAACAATTAAGCCAACGAAATGGTGCATATTTTAGCTAAATCGGATCATTCTAACTATGCTAAATAAAACCTTTAATTTAATGCAGAGGTAATGAATACCCTTTTATTTTGCCTCATACATATATAAAGTTTTCGAATTCAACTTTTTTTTCGAACCACCCCCAACGACAGTTCACTTAAGTTTTCTAGCGCAGCATATTTGTATGCCTTTGAGCAGCGTAATCATTTTGTTGCTAGGTTAATTTTGTGGCCGGTAGTAGTTTGTTTCATTTGTGGCTGCATTATACTTGGCGTTGTTGTTGTTGTTGTTGTTGTTGTTGCATTCACTTAAAACTTTTCAGCTTTCCACACAAAACGCAATCATTGTAACACCATTCGCAATCGGGTGGTAATCTCGAACTGATTTACGACAGATATCTTTTTATATACCAAAAAGTTAAAAGTTAATTTATTTGGGGAAAATTGCAAATATTCGTTGCCATTCGAGTTGAGACGTATGGGATGTATGTACAATGCATGTGTTTTGACTTATCACAGCAAGGTGGAGACATGCAGGTGAAGTTCGCGTTAAGCGGCACGTGGTTGACAGAAGGAATGTCAAGAACAACAACAAGAACAAAAATAAAAACTGATTTGGGTATTAGCAGTTGTGTTGAGCGAACTGGTGGTACACTTCATTTGAATGTGCAAAAAGGTCGAAATGTCATTACAACTTAAGTTAAGTGGAGATTAGAAGTGTAGAATAGAAGATGGAGAGAGAGAAAGAGAGTAAAAAAGAAAAGAACTTAAGCAGCAAATATTTGCTATGCAATATCAATTGAGAGTTTGGGTTTAGCGGAGCAAACTGATTTGTTGCATAGCCGAATGCAAAGTAAGCAATTCGCGGCGAAGGTGTTGCAAAGGATATTCGATGCGTTATCCAATTAAGTTCACTTCCTCCGTGCTCCAATGTTTAGCACTTTATAAATTTACGATTTTTCCCTTTTTTCGCAATATATTTCTTATGTTTACCTTAAGTCTTTTTTTTTGTTTGGTACAATTTCGATAATTAAATTTAATGGGACAGCAAACAAGAAAAGCAAAATGAAAATATAAAAAAATTTAGCTCTAATCAAAGGTCCTTTATGCAAATTAATACAACAACAACCATAACAACAATAGCACAGTATTGAAATGAAAGGATTTGGCTTGTTACGTTCGAAAGCCAACTGAATAGCGGCAACTGAAGAGAGCGAAAACCTGAATTCCTGAAAAAAAATTAATGAATGCCCCAATGACGCTTTTATCTGTCGCTTGTGTTAAAGTTGGAATAGCTGATGGTTCCATTGATAAACATTGAATTTGCCCTGCAATTCCAAAACTCCTATTTATTTTTCTTCTTCATCTTATCAGTCGTTTTCCTACACCACCCCAGCCACCCGCTCTACCCACCAACTCAGTGCGCCTTATAAATGAAAATTGAATGTTGAAGTTATTCTGCTTGTTAGGTTTTGATGTTGCTGTTGTTGTTACTATTGTAGCAAGCAAGCTTTAGTTGCACGTCAGCAGTAATTTGGCATAGCGTCATTATTGTTAGCCGCTCATTCATTTAGGCATTCAGTCAGAAGGGCATTCGGCCATTCATTCAACACACAGCCATCCATCCTGTTAACAATTCATCCAACTCGATGAGCATAGCAGTTGAGTATACCCGTATGTACCTTTTGTCGTTTCTTGCTTCGTAAGGTGCTAAATTAAAATCTTTTATTGGATTTAATTACAGTTGAAAGCTTAATTGAAATGAGCGCTCCCAAATGTCAACGGTAACAAAAAAAAAACAAAAACATAGCAATCCTTTTGCATAAATAAAAACGATAGCAGTGATAGCGGTGACTGTTTGACGAAATCAGTGACAATAAATAAATTTAGAGTATTTGAAGTATTTCGTAGAGCTGACTTTAATTTAGGTAAATGCTTGACATTATTTTGTTATGTGAATTGTGGTACTGAAAACCATATGTACATATATATATTACTCGAAAACTCGATTTAGTCATGTCGATTCTCAAGAAGAGAAGAGAGACCATTATTATTTAGTTATTTCTACCACTATTTTTACTAATGCTACTACTACATACTACTAACGACTAGCTCCACTACTACTTCTCAATCACTTTGTAGAGTCGACACTTCTGGCTCGCGCACTTAGGTGCACGCATGTTTTTTTTTTCCTTCGAAGACTTGAGTTAAAGGGATGGAAAATTTAAACACTCTTTATCAACTCAGAGAGGTCAATCGTTTCGAGGCTACTCTTTGTCTAGCAAACGTAATTTTTCTTCGCTTTATGTGAACTAAGTTATTCCACTACTAGCACTAGTTGAAGTATATCTATTACTATCGCCTGCGACGCTAAAAGTTCTATGTTTAGTCCACTTTTTGACACTTCCAGTTATCTTCTGCAGTCTGACGTTCCCTATGCCTAAGTTGACTATTGGAGACAAACTTTCTGTTCTTTCTGTATCTCATTAATAGGTTTTTTTTGTGGCTGTTCCGTGGTATGGCTTTTCCACAAGGATATACCTCATTAGTCCATTCGAAGTCCCGGGCGAAGATTTAGAAAAAAAGGAGAGTCAAAAAATCCTCAACAGGTGGCATTGTAGGCGCACGTTTCAATTTTATACTTCAATTACAGTTCAAGACGCGGCGTTATATCCCATATTGCTCAATGACGACTGATCAAGTAAAAACTAAAATTCATTTACATTAATCAAGCAACCCAAATTAGCATTAAAGCTATTAGAAAAAAACAATAAGTTAAATGAAATTTAATGAAATTATACAATATGGGTGTCAAATTAAAATATTCAATAGGGCTTAATTTCAAAAAAATCTTGCTATAGGGTTGATACCTGTTTAAAAAATGAAATTGGAAATACCAAGTGACGTCAAGTCCTTTTCCACTTGGTCTTTCCAACGCAGTGGAGGCCATCCTCTTAATCTACTACCACCAGCAGGTACCGCGTTGAATACTTTCAGGGCTGGAGCATTTTCGTCCATTTGCACGGCATGTCCAAGCCAACGTAGCCGCTGTATTTTAATTCACTGTATTATGTCTATGTGCGGGTAAAGCTAATACAGCTTATCGCTCCATCGTCTGCGGTATTCGCCGTTGCAAAGCCGTAAAGGTCCAAAAATCTTTCGGAGAATCTTTCTCTCGAACACTCCAAGGGCCGTCTCATCCGATGCTGATAGTGCCCATGCTTCAACGCCATACAATAGCACGGCCATGATGAGAGACTTGTAGAGTGTGGAGTGTGGTTTCGGTTCGTTGAGACAGGACTTTACTGGGCAATTGCCTACTCAGCCCAAAGTTGCACTTGTTGGCAAGAGAGATTCTACGTTGGATTTCCAGGCTGGCATTATTGTAGGTGTTAATGCTGGTACCCAGATAAACAAAGTCCTCCACTTTGTCGAAATTGTAATTGTCAACAGTGATGCGGAAGCCGAGACGCGAGTGCGCCGACTGTTTATTTGATGGCAGGAGATACTTCGTTTTGACCTCGTTCCCTTCCAGACCGATGATAGCGATATCATCAGCATACGCCAGAAGTTGCACGCTCTTATAATATATAGTGCCCGAACGGTTCAACTCTGCAGCTCGAATTATCTTTTCTAACACAAGGTTAAAAAAGTCGCACGTAAGAGAGTCACCTTGTCTGAAACCTCGTTTGGTTTTAAAACGGCTCGGAGAGGTACTTCTCGATTCTAACAGAGCTGGTGGTGTTGCTCAA
Source organism: Anomoia purmunda (assembly GCA_951828415.1). NCBI lineage: Eukaryota > Metazoa > Arthropoda > Insecta > Diptera > Tephritidae > Anomoia > Anomoia purmunda. The sequence continues at coordinate 9,028,838 of OX639994.1, forward strand.
CGTCATTTTACTTAGCCGTATTAGTTTTGTTGGGATACCAAATTCAGACATTGCGGCAAATAGGCAACTTCTTTTTGTGCTATCGAAAGCGGATTTGAAGTCGACAAATAGATGGTGTGTGCCCATTCTTCTTTGTCGGGTCTTTTCCAAGATTTGGCGTATCGTGAATTTTTGATCGATGGTAGATTTGCCAGGTCTAAAGCCACACTGATGAGGTCCGTTCACGGTGGGTTTCAGTCGTTCACATAATACGCTCGACAGAACCTTATATGCTATTCATATTATTACCTCATAATATACTTTCCATTTGTTTTTAACACGCTGTATTTGTTGAACTAATTACTAACATAAAATACAATACATACACTGAGCATTAGCTGCACTTTTTTGAAAATAGATTAATCATTTAATTTAACATTTTTTCATACATATATTTCTCATATTTTTACAACTCCATTGCTCATTTGCCGCATTTCAATTTACGTAAAGAGCTTGTCAGTCTATCTGCTGTGTTAGAAAAATAACCAAATAATTGAAATCAGTATTAGTTGAAGTACCGAGGAAAATTTTTGCCTAAGTCCTCTACAACGAAATACTGCTTAGAAAAATTTGCGTAGCAACACAAAAAAAAAACTCAGATGCGCCGCATGATTCATTCAGCGACTAATGCAGGGTTTTTACAGATTTCAATAACATCCGAATTTTTGTAAACATGTACTTTTATCCTCTTAAACTCGTAACAGGTGTAATTTCAACCAGCACTTGTACTTATCTCCTCCCCCCCCATCCCTGTGCACCGTAAACGAGAGCTAACAAAGATGTGGGTATGTATGTGAGTTTTAATTCCATTGCATTGGCCTTAGCAACAACAATTAAGCATATTTTTCGCAAACTGGTACCCAAAAAAAAAAAAACAACAACCAAACCAAAAACAAAAAAAACAACCTAACATATCCCCAGAACTACGTACATTTCCAATGTATGGCTGAAAAAAAAAACAAAAACAAACAAAACGGGGAGTTAGAGAATGCGAGTAAAGGCTGCATTCGAATGCAAAGGACCATGAGTACAAAATTGAAAATGAAAACTTTCACCTGAGCACTGAGCGACGACGACTCTTATAATTTGTAACTTTCAAATGCACATTCAAATGGATTTTTTTTCGAGTACACTTGTATGAATTTTTTTTAACTACTTTTCGGTTGATTTTTTATATTTTTTTTTTGAATTTTTGCCCATACGTTTTGGTTTGTAGAAAAAAATGTTGTAGGCACAACACACACACACACTCGTGCATGTTTGCTATAGAAGTTTGGTAGCACTAAGTACGTGTGCATACAGTGCGGGAAAAAAGTATTGGTACAGTATTTTTTTCCATACAAGAACTTTTCTATAATAAAAGCTACGTAAATCCAAATTTAAAACGTTCTACAAAATTCACGAATATTTAGAAAATGAAACTAAGGAAAGCACCAAAATATAAAACGTTTTTAAGAATTTCGGTAGTGGAATTTTGTAACCCATTCACGTGTAAGTTTTAAGTTTTTTGCTTTTTTTACAGTGCCGGAAAAAAGTATTGGCACAGTAATTTCTTTCATGCAAGAACTTTGCCGCTTTTTTTTAAATCTAACTATAGCTCATTCTACAACAAAAACCTAATTAATCCAAACTTAAACAAAATTCACGAAAGCTCAACGAATTTAAAAAAAATTCACTAAAATTTAAGAATTTTTTGAAAACTTTGCATTTTTGGAGTCTATTGAAGTGGATGTTTTAAGTTTTTTGTTTTTCTTCAGTGCCAGAACACAGTATTGGTACAGTAATTTTTTTCATGTTGTTACTTTTTATTATCAAAATATAGCTCATGAAATTCATGCAAAGCCAAACTTAGGCATTCTACCAAATTTAAGAAATTTCAAAACTAAAAAAAAATGCCAATATCAATTTTTTTTTTTAACTTCGCATATGCATTTTTATTGTCAATTCAAGTGTAAGTTTTAAGAATTTTTTTATATTAAGTTTTATTTATTCTAACTTTTTTTTTGAGCTATAAAGTAGAAAGTCTTAAAACTAAGACCCTAATTATGAGTTGGCCGAAAGAGATGGCCGAACGAAATTTCATTTGGTTGTATGCCACCTAATATATTACAAAGCTGTGTGAAGTTTTTTTGAAGGGATTGAAGTTGACAACGCACTGCGTGTGTTGGAGCCACGGGAACCTTTCACACTTTTTCCCCGACGGTTTTGGATCCCAATTTAAACCTCCAATTAACATCTTCGCAGCCAGCACCAATACTCAGAAAATCTGGGTGCAGGAGGCATACACAGCAACGTCACAGTAGTATTACTGGCATAGTTGACACCCGGATGGATTTCAACTCTCCCAAACTGGGGTTTAGGCGCAGAATTAAAGCTGAGTTTCTAAGCAGGAATGCATGAACTCCTAGCCGATAGCGGCAGAAAAATATTCACCGACGGTTCCAAGATGGACTTTAGAGTTAGCGCCCGCATCTACTCTAAATCCTTGAAACTATCCATGCCAGGCAAACTTCCCTTTTACTGCAGAGTGTTCCAGTCGACAGAAGACAGCAACAGGAACGAGTAAGATAACCACTTTCCCACGACAGTCGGTTCTACGATACCGGAACGACCCGGATCTATATCTGGCCCAGAACTGTCACTTCAGCAGCATTCTGCGAAACTTCTATCTCAATGAGGCGCAACGAAAGTGGAAAGCTACCACTACTTGTAGATCCACCTGGCCGGACTACAATTAGAAGGGGACGCTGCCCACAAACTTACTGCAGTCTACACGGCACTCATGCAGAAAGAATAGGCATTCCGCATAACGAAAGCTGTAGAAGCTGTGCAAATGCCCGGCTCTAGCTCGCATTCGTCTAACATCCTTATGGAGTTCTTTTCTTGTTAATCTAAGAGAGGTATTTAGAATCGAGATCTACGACAGTCTACTCGGGCTGGTTTTAATGCACGCCCTTCCATTACTCAATAGGTTTTGTCGAGTTTATCGGAACAAAATCGGCAGTAGTTTTGTCACTTGGGTGACATTTTGTGCATGAGCCATATGGAAAAAAAAATGTGCAAAACCGTTAACACATATGTTTCGCTTTTAAATCAGCAAGAAGTGAAGCTGGAAATTAAATGAGCCACAAAACTGCCTACTCGAAACCTTTTTGAAATACTGATTAAAAAGGTTATAATATTTAATTTGCTGAATTTTTGTGAATTTTGTCCAAATTAAAAAAAATGGGTCTGTTAGAATTTTTGGTTTATAATGAGTAATTAGTAGCAGGGTTATTCAAAATAGTGGTAGCAGTATTCAAAATAGTGGTACAAATTAGTCAAATATAGTGGTAGTAATAAGTGATAGCATTGGTAAAAATAGTAGTAGAAATTAATGAATAAAATGGTAGTAACTAGTAATAGCACAAGTACAAATAGGGATAGAAACTATTGTGACATTTGCAAAAAATAGTGGTAGAAATTAGTAGTAGCATTTTTAAAAATAGTAGTAAAATTATTTAAAATAGCAGTAGCAGAAATTAGCGGAAAAAAACGATGTAGTAATTAGTATTAGCATTAGTGAAAGTAGTAGTAGTAATTAGTAGTAGTAATTAGTAGTAGTAGTAGTAGTAGTAGTCGCCGGTGATGGTAATAGTAGTAGTTAGTAGTAGATGCACATAAATACATACATACATAGTACATACATACACATTAACAAGTCGCTACCTCGGTATATATGTATGTTTCGTTCCCCGCCCCCCCCATATTAACGTCGTGTGATGACTTCGCGATATCAACACGACCTTCATTGCGCGATGAAAAAAATCACGCTAATTCCGCTAAGGAAGTTTAAGTTAAAAAATATAACTTAGTCAATATTTTTGCCGGCACTGTACATATTACTTTATATGTATATACTAGATATGTATGTATGTATTCACAAATAATTGCATAGGCCTGCGAGGCTTGCTTCTCGCACAAAAAAAGCAAATTCAATTGCAAGAACTCGTACGAACATATGTATGTAAGTAAAATTCGATGTCTGTATGTAGGTACATATCTACATATATGGATATCTAAAAACACACACAAACAATATCGCTGCGTAGATGGAGTCATGCTGCGTTGCTGCTGCTGGCCAAAATAATCAGAAGTGGCAAAAACAATACGAACGCAGTCAACCAACTAGAACAACTCAACAACACCACTCCAGTATCCAAGTAGTTGAGTTACGCAGCAGCACAACTCCCTCTCACACAGCAACCCATATGTACTATATATATACTATGTACTATATATGTAGCTTAGCGCGAGCAGCGAGCCGAAACACAAGCGTTCGACACTTCACACTTGTTTCCCAAATGAATGAATGAATATGCATTGAATTGCTTTTGTGGCAATGTCGCCGAATCGGAGTGATCGTAGCAAGCAAAATGTGTTTTCATTTCAACAGCAAAATTTCGTGTTTTAAATTCATTGGTTTTATTAATGAGATAGGAAAGATTTCGTTGACTTCGTTGGCAAAGTCTATTCGTAGATTTTAGGTATTGGAAAAGCCATGATTTGATTATTGTAGTCGTAATTTTAGAGCGTAACTTGAAGTTATACAATATATGTATATATTGGTTTAGGTTAATGTTTTGTTGTGGATTGCCATCTTGGCATATATTGTACCTCCATTTCATGAATTAGAGAGCTTCCTTTAATCCAATAGTTAAATCATAGAGTTAAATTCCAGTATAGAACCTAAATTCTAATTAGTTCAACCTGTTGTGCCCTGGAAGAATTACCGTAATAGTTTCTTACGATAAGCCAAATCATTTTAGATTGCAAACTCCCGTGTAAATCTATAAGTAGTATCCCGTGGGGTTCTACTCTTCTTTGGTACCTTTGTGTCTGCGAAGTCGTTTCCTTCAATACCAGTTTGACCCGAAAAGAAAAACCCAGAGAATCCCAACTCGTTTGGTCAGACCAAGTCTGTTCAACTTGTTACGGCACTACATCACCCTTTTTGAAGTAACCTGGTGAGATTTGAGAGTCGTGAATACCGCTTGACTATCAGTCAATATGACAAGGTTCCCTATAAGATATTTTCATGTGTAGTATCCACATTATTCTATGGCATATATTTCTGCCTGAAAGATAGACATCCGTTTTCCTAAGGTTATGGAGTATTTTGACCTTTGGTCATATACATACACCACCCCCGGAACCTCCTTCAGTCAATGGGCCATCCATGCAACAGGTTATCATTTTTGGTATATCTTATATATATATCATTCTCATTCATTGTTGTTACTGAGTTCGGCTTAAGACCTTTTTATGACTCTAAATTCCGGTTGAATAATCTCGCAGGGTACTGTTTCGCAAGAATTTCAATTATCCCACGACTCAGATATCTGTTTGTCCCGATATTGGTACTATTCATCCAGCAGGTATCCCCTTCTCTTCAGTATGGATATCAAATTCAACAGAGCATCCGTGGATTTTGTAAGATAAGTTCTCATATGGTATCACAGACCAGTATCAGACGATAGTGCCGTAATATGGCAATAATGGGTCGTGCAATAGCCGAGTCGAGTGAATCGAATATCTGCCGATGCAAGTAAAATCAAAAATTATAGAAAGAGCCATTCGAAGTCGGCGATAAACTGTAGGTCCCTTAATTTGTTGTGCGACATCAAGACGCACACAGGAGAAGTTCAGCATCGAGCTAACTATATGGTCTAAGCGGTACATTATTATTATTTTTATAGTATTTTATAAGAGCGTAAACATTATATTGGCATCGCTTCGGACGGATGGAATGGCCAGTCAAATATTGCTATTCATATTCCTGATTCCATTCAGTACAAAGTCGTTATTTCCTTTTAGAGCCCTATCGTTACGCGAGGTATAAAATCACTATCATGCCGCTACAGAAGTTTTACTTCAAAAATGTATTTCAGCCAAACATCATCGTCAAATGGATATGTTTTGCCTTTACTCCCTGCTATCCCGCAAACTGAACCGATATAAGTCCACCAAGAAACCATAGGGACGTGACCAAATAACCCCACAGATGATCATGGAACTTTCGCGTCCTGCTATAACACAGGTCTCAAATCTCTTTAACGCTATGCTGAGATATGGACATGTCCCAACACATTGGAAGAAGTCGATTATAATAATGATTTCCAAACCAGGAAAGGACAAAACCCATTCTTGTTCACAAAGGCCAAACATTTTGCTATCCTACTTTTCAAAACCCTTTGAAAAGACCTTACTCCTCACGAATGGTGCACATGCGAGGAACAGTGTGTCTTCGCATCAGTTTAGAATCCTGGCTCAACAAGGGGACCACAGAACAAATTAACCATCCAATATCTGAGATACGGGCGGCATTTGAACAGAGAGTGTACTGATCAATAATTGTTCGCCTTTGGCTGGACGGTCTAGTATATGAAATACATAACTCAAGTTCGTGTCAGTTATGTTAGTAAACGAGTTTTTACGACAAGAGGATTTCATAACACAAGAATTCAATATCGCAACCGAAAGCATTATTCAAAAAGCTAAGTCCAAACCCCTTCTTACACTGCTTAGAGCCCCATGATTTATTTGGAATATAAACATTCATAATGGCCGAAACATGCTTCTAAATACTCACAGAAGACTCGACGTCAGAAAGCAGCAATCGCAACAGACAGCTACAAACTTCACCACACGACTCTCACGCCTGCTCATTAATAGCACTTCTTAGCAAACAGGAATTTGCGAGAATTGGGAACACATTTCTCGTTCTCAATATACCGCCGCTGAAAATGTGCTTGTGTTCCAGCGAGTCCGAAAGAACAACTGGTACGATGTGGAATGTCGCGCCTGCGTAGAAAAGAAAGACACTACCGATAGAGCCACACGGTAGTCGGGCGCAACGCAAACTATTTGGGAGCGCCATCGGGAGTTGAAGGGGAAAAAAGACTGGCCGAGAAGATAATTCTTGGAGCAGAATTAAACCGGTCGGGCTTCATATTATATAAGAGTGTGCAACTTCTGGCGTTTCCCGATGGCATAAGGAGGTGGACGAGAGCAAAACGAAGTACTTCCTATCATCATAAAACAGTCATCGCACGCGCGTCTTGGCTCCCGCGTCATTATTGGAAATTTTGACAAACTAGAGAACTTTGTTTATCTATAATGCCAGCCTCGAAATTCAACTGAGAATATCTGTTGTTAACGAGTGGTATTTTGGGCTGAGTAGGGAAATGAGCAGTATATCCCTCTCTCGACGAACAAAAACCACGCTGTGCTATTGTATGACGTAAAAGCGTGAGCGCAGTCAACATCAGATGAGATGGTCTGTCTATGCGACGTCGAATACCGAATACTACAGACGTTAAGCGGCTACGATGGCTGGGACATGTCGTGCGAAGGGACGAAAACGCTCCAGCCCTGAAAGTATTCAACGCGGTACCAGCTGGTGACGGTAGAGGAATAGAACGGTCTTCTCTGTGTTGGAATGCCCAATGGAAAAGGACATGACATCACTTGGTATTTCCAGCTGGCGCCAGTTAGCAAAGCAAAGGAACGACTGACGTGCTTTATTAAAATCGGCCTAAATTCCTTAGGCGTTTATCGCACCGGTTATCGATTGATTGAATTGGAAGATTAACTTTCTAACAGCATCCTATAAGTTCACAATGACTTTTCCTATATTTGTTATATTTTTCGAGGTTAAAGGCGCAATATTGTATTTTTTTTTTAATTTGTATGTTTAAAGTATCTACGAGCATATTGCTACTCAAAATCATACATATGTATGTGGCCTACATGCAACCAGAATGAGTGTAACGGCAGCATTTCTGTAAATGGCTCCATAGTTTCACCAAATAAATTTCCCACAGCTATTACCTTCTCTTTACAATTCCTTGTCGTATAAGTAACAGGTCCTTTATATCTAACTCTATCGTCTCTACGGGCTAGCTGCAGACAGGCGTGCATTTTTAAATTTATTCCAGCAAAATGTAGGTACTTTAACCGATACAGCTGCAGAAATAAAAGGGCGCAAAGTGGATGAGACAAACAGACAGATAGTCACAATTTAGGTTTCACTTAACGTTAAAGTTGAGTGCAAAAAGCAGTTGGTTGTTGGCGGACGGCGGATGGCGGATGGCGGAATGGATATGTGTGGCAATAATTTGAATTACGAGTGTGTATGTTTGTGCGTGTGTATTAGAGTGTTGCTAGGAGCATATGGTAATTTCTATTGCTCAACCTATGGCATCGGCTAATTGCATTCGTCTACACTTTTCGATAGATGTACATATGTAGCATACAAGTACCGTTAGTTATGTTCGCGTATTGGCTAAAGAGGCCAGAGGTAACTTGAAGTAGTCACTTAGTGAAAGCAAATTTCCTACGCTCAGGCAGCACACTTTTTACTGCAGATTTTAAACTAGAAACCATTTCCATCGCCTGCCATTTATACGAATCCATATTAACTATTTGTGAGTTTGGAAAATTAATATTTTATGAATGGAAGAGCATAGACTATAATTTAAGTTTGCGTTATTTATTTATTCAACGGAAAGCAAATAGTGCATGAAATGTAAAAACGCCTGATAGCTATTGACATACTGACACCGGGAGCCTAGTTGAAAATTCTGTGTTGGCTTAGAAAAGAAAAATTATATGAAATTGTTTGGTCTTATATCAGGCACTATAACGATTAAAATTTTCATTAAAAAAATAATGATTTAAGTTGTCTAATTTAAAAATGTTTAGATTACATTTAATCATTATTTTGCGATTTTTAATTTATCGATCATATTTGATCGATACTTTGTAATTTTTATTTTTTCGATCACATTTGAAAGCTTATTTTTAATTTTGCAATCCTAAGTAGATACCTTAACGGATGCAATTTTTATTAAAACAGTCATGGACCAATAATTTTTGGATCAAGTTTTATCATTATTTTGCGATTTTTGATTTATCGATTATATTTAATAGATATGTTGCGATTTTTATTTTTCAATCACATTGGATCGCTTATTTTTAATTTTGCAATCCTAAACAGGGGCCTTAATGGGTATAATTTTCATTAAAAAATCATGATACTTTACAATTTTTCGATCATATTTGATCGATATTTTGTGGTTTTTATTTTTTCCATCAAATTTGATCGCCATTTTTTAATTTTGCATTCCTTAATTCGCACAATAATTTGCTAATTGCTTGTATCTAGGGCGATAATCCTCTTAAACTAACCAACCAACCAGATTCTGGATCAGACTATACAATAATAATGTCGTCAAAGGCGTTCGCTAGGTATAAACGTTCATGGGGTCTTAATCAAAGGAGGAATCGCGTGCCAGCAAAATTGTATTAGCAAAATTCGAGAATCGTTTTTCAGCGAAACTCGGACAACTACGCTTCCAGCACGTCGTTGGCAGTAGCTATTCGAAGTCTTGTTGAGGCGGAACTTGACTGGCTATGTATTCGGGACATTTTTGAATCTATGGAATATTCCGGTTTCTGAATAGTAAGGGCTATCGTCACAGTTCCGAAAAGCAATCGTATAATAAAGATTTGTCTATGATGACTATAAGCCGGCCCTTCTCAAGACACTTTTGCGCTTGAATGAGATTTTGACACGTTTCGGCAAATCTGGTTTACATCTTCGTAGAGAGAAGTGTCAATTTGGAGTCTCCGCCGTAACATCAACAGTTTCGGGAGCAGGCCCGCACAAGGGAAAATAAAGTCCATTAAAAACATGTCGTATTATCTGCAGATAATAAACAGCTCCAAGCACTTTTTGGGTTGTTAAATTTTGATCACTACTTCTGCCGAATATGGCCACTATTGCAGAACCGCTGCATAGTTTTTTTTTTTTAGATATAAACCAACCGAATTTTTGTTTAGAAAGCCGAGCACCAATTAGCATTCAATGAACCAAATGTCTAGTCAGAGTTTCTTTAAATTGGAAGATTTGATACTTGATATCTGAGTTTAAGTAATTAATTGGCATTCATTGGCTTTACTAAAGGTAGAAATAACTAGCGAATTTTATAAAATATTTTTTTTATTTTTCTGTACAAAATTGTTGCTTTCTATATCAGCTTACTTTTTACACGCACCCACACACATGCAAATATTTGTTTGCACTTGTTATTACTTTGCAATAATCTTTTGACATATCGCAAAAAAAACAAAACCAAATAAAAATTCATGCAGCCAAAAGCTATTTAATCACATAACTTTTATAGCAAAAGTATTTTTCCATAAATATTTAGAGGCATATTTAGTAGAGTGTACCAAAACATTTATAAATATTCAGTTGAGTAAGCAAAGCCATTACACGCATACATCCAAATGACAAGAGTAAAATCAATGGCCATATTTGAAGTACATTTTTTCATTCATTTTACTAGTTACTACTTTTCCAAAAATCAAATATCTATGCAAGATGCTATACATTTCTAAGTGCAAATGCATATAGATATAAAAACAGTGGCTTATATTTATTTTCTATACAAAATATGTATGCGTGTATGTTCTTTGAATGTTGCTACATTTTATTATAGTAATAAAGTGCCTTCATATTTGTGTATTTATTTAGAAAGTGAATGGGTAAAATCAAAGAATTCTCTAGAAAATAATCAACAACTTAATTGACTTGGATTACAATTGGAAATTGCACATAAATCTAGCTAACTAAACTTGATGACTTTTTACAGACACATGCACGCACACATCGCTGATGGGGGAGGGGAATAGCTAGGGGATGAAACGATCCGAATACATACTCGATACTTTTCATTCGATACCAGGTAATTTTGTTATCGAAACTTTTCAGCTAAGCACTGAGTAGGGGCAGATATCAAATAAAAAATACTCGTATAAAAAGTCGATACTAAGAAAAATTTTTCTTCGGGGTTTTCTTTTATCGACGTATACACAGCCCAACTGTTCGAGTGGAATAAATTTGATGTAAAGTTCACTCAATAACTTCATTATTCCCTTTGCTGAAAACCATAGCAGCCTATGTAAAAAAATAGGTAAGACTAACTCTGTTATTGAAAAAAATAAACAAAGAAGAGAGAGAGAGAGTAGTATTAAAGTAGACCCTCTGTTTACAATCGACTTATCGATTTGTCGATTAGCAACTTTTTTGTTGGTTGATAATCCAATATTCACTGTTCACCGTTCGCCTTCGATTAATCGGTCAACGTCGAGTAGTCTGGAAATCCATTAACCGAAATTATTAGAATAGTGACAGGGACGCACAATAAATTCATAAACACTTCATTCTAGTGAAAAATGAGTTACGTCCAAATGCACAAACATTCAAACACATAAAAAAAACAATATTTATCGAAAAAATAACTAGTTGAAAAATTAAAAATGAACGTTTAGTCGACTAGTTCTTTATGGTTGGTTAATCGAAAGATTTGAATGCAAACGGTTAGTCGATTATGTGAAATCGTCAAAATTTTTAATCAAAAAATCGGTTAATCGATTACCAAAAGCCTTGATGCAAATATTTAATTACAAAAACAAAAAAACCAATGCAAACCAACCCAGATAATTTAAACGCCATTTTCGCATCTGTCGAAAAGTAAACGTCAAATAAACGAAATTATACCAGTTTGCCGTTACGCATTGATGTCGCTACCTTAGTATTACTTCGTATGGTGACTTCGCGAATTACCTTCTTTAATAAATAGGTAACAAATAGCGGATTTTTGTTTTTTGTATTTTACCGTTATATGAGAGATGGGCATGGTTTTTACACTATTTATAAAATTTTCCAAATTTTGCTTATTGACTTGAAATTCAAAGTTATGCACCAAATTTGGTGGAGTTTGGTAGTATAGTTTTTGAAATATACCAAGATGTTCGAAAGTGGGCGAAGTCACGCCTATTACCGCAATTTTTTATACCGTGTATTAACTTATGTAACCTCATTCTACATATTAAATTTAAGCAAATTCTCTTTAATAGTTGCTTATATATATAATGCGTTTTTTTCTTTTTTGAACATCACCGTTACATAAGAGGGGGGGCGTAGTTTTAATCCGATTTGTAAAATTTTTATAGTTTTTCTTACTTGTATCAAATGTGATGTGTCTACCAAGTTCGGTAGAGCTCGGTAGCATGGTTTCGGAGATATACTTAAGTGAGCGGTGCCACGCCCATTTCGAAATTTTTTCGATTCGATGTATTTGTTAAAGTAGCCCTATCCTCCATATTAAATTTGAGCAAATTGTCTTTAATGCCGACATAAATATTATTGTTTTTGTACATTACCGTTATATTGGAGGTGGGCGTTGTTTTGGTCCGATTTTAAAAGTTTTCGAAATTTTGCTTCTTGACTTGAAGTGGGTGTCCCGCTCATTTTTCAAAACAAAATTTACACACGTGTTCCTTTCCCCAACTCAATTATACCTTTTAAATTTGAGCAAATTGTCCTTACTGGTTACCGAAATATCGCATTCTTTTGTTTGCCAAAAAACACCGTTATGTGGGCGTGGCTATTATCCAACTTCGCCCATTTGCAAACTACCTTGGGTTCAGGGAAACGTTTATACCAAGTTTCGTTAAGATAGCTCGAGTTATCCGACCCATGAATGGACGGACGGGCATACAGGTATGGCGATAATCGAATTCGCTATGAATTTTAAAATTTTGGTATATATATGTACATACATACATATGTTTATATCTATCTCGGTTGATTTATGCTGTTACAAACAACCGTTAGGTGAATCAAGTTATAATACCCTGGGCACCAGTGCGCTCGGGCTAAGAACGTATGTAGGTTAGAAAGAAGTTGAAGTTGCATAACGTTTCGTTTCCTATGACAAGAATTTTCCTACAATTTCACCACACCAGAAATCAATTTGATCTATTCAGATTGTAATACGAATCAGCAAAAGTCAAATTAGTTCTGGTTTGGTGAAATTTGACTCAATTTTCCGTTAGGGGAAAGGGAGCAGAGATGCAACTTCTTTGTAATCTTCGTTCTTTGCCCTCGGGTATAAAAAATTAATATGTATATATAATAGAAATTTTTCACTCATTTTAAGCCACAACAAAGAACTTAATTTGGCTGTTTTTAATCAGGATTTTTCCCTCGTTTGGACCATTATCTGAAAACTGTTCACCGTCGTTTTCATTAATCCGTCAGTTTAGAAACTTTTGGAGGGGAACTATCCCCAATTTCCACACCCCTAAATCTTAAGTACAAACTTTAGTTTTTCAAACGCGCTTTAATCGGCTGAAAAATCATTTTTTCTTTGAAATATCTAATTTTAAAGTTTGAACTCTGGCTTCGGCCGTAAGCAACAGTGGTAAGAGATTAGTGCTGTAAAACTTCGAAGATTTCTTTAAGACTGAAAAATTTATTATTTAATAATGTTTTTATACCGACATAAAAGGGCAAGCCTTGTATTTTAAGATGATGGTAGCAATTTTACAATAAAAGTTAAAACCGTTACGCTACATAACCTCAAATATAGGCGAAATCCACGATTTTTGCACTTTTAGCTTAGGATATCTCGAAAACCTGATGGAGCAATTCTTAGGTTAGATTCTTATTCAGTGCGCCGAAAACTTTTGAAAAAGTATAAGTATATTCTGGTTTCTGTAACTGAATTTTGTCGGATGGTGTTGTTGGAGCTCTTAAAATATAATTTGATTTGTGTGCGAAATTGTTAAACACATATTTATGGAGATATTATATGTAATATGTATATATATTTATGTCTACTTTTGACTTTTCCTTTTAGAAGGAGCCTAAATCATGAAATAATTATTTAGGCAACTAATCTACTTCCAGTCAAGGCTCACTTGAGTTGCTGTCACTATTGATTAAGTATTATTATTATTATGTTAACTATTCAGTGTTCACATTCTCACACAAAAATACATAAATATATATAGCGTACATTAGCATGTTTTTTTTTTCTAAATAACCTCACGAACGAAAACTCAACACCCAGCCATAACCGAAATCTATGTAAATATTGTCCTATCCCTGTTATGCCGCCTCACCACCATAATTGATTTCAGTTTGGCAAGCAAACTTACCAAAATGTCAAAACTTCACACACGCACGTCAAATGACAGCAATCGATTGTTGTCGTCTAATCCTGACTGCATGTTGATGGCTTCATTTAAGGATTTTGCTTTCGGTTTTTTTTTTGTCTTTTGTATATTTAGACAAAAATACCCGCATCGAGTAGGGCGAGAAATGTATACTACGTACTACTAACAACAACATTTGACGTAGCTGACAGCTGCTACTGCTGCTGCTGCGACGACCAAAAAATAAACACATCGATAAAATGTCAAGAGATAAGGTGACGGTGTTAAAATATGCCAACCGCCTTAACCCAATCGCAATCGCATGTGCGCGTCTACTACATATCCTGCTATGAAAAAGTCAATCTAAGTGTAGTCAACAAAACTAGTAGTTCACGAACGGGTATTTAATGGGCTAAATCATACTAGTTTAGCAGTTCACCATAATTTATTAAGTGTTGTTGTATTCGGCCTTGCTGAAGATTTTATACCTTTCATGAATATAAAAAAATGCATTGCAAAATCAGTTCGTAAAGAAGTTCAATTCAACCATTTATTTAACACGTTTGAAAATCGTTTCGGCGACTCTCTCTACGCATTACTTTTTGGCGCTCCGACTCTAAAATTTAAGGCAAAAATTAGCTGGTACAGGGCGAACTAAGTTAAATATTTGTATATCCTTCCGATGCTTATCTAAATTTTTTATTTCATGTGAATCACTCTATTGACTTAAACATGAAATCCGCAATTTGAACGGTCCGAAACAGCTCTCCATTTCATTAGTTAAATCAAAGGTCGTTGCTTTCTAAATAGTAGAGAAATTTGTGTACCAATGAATGTGATCGAAGTTGGCCCAATCCCATGTCAAGGAATGCAATAAATGTTATAGTATCCAACCAAAACCAATTTTTGATGATTTTCTCAGTAGACTTTGTATGATCTATAAGTAAATATAGGAGCTTCAAAGTAAAACCTCATATCTGAACAATCACTCGTATGGGAACTAAGAGTGCTCGTGGGCCGATCTAGATAATTTTCATTGGACACTTGCTATCCACAGTAGGTGATATTAGTGTCGATTTCATGTTATTAGATGCTTTAGTGCAGGAGTTATGCCGCAAAAACTCATATCTGAACAATCATTTGATCGAAACTAAAAACTATAGTTATCCGATGTTGATGGTTTTCATTAGACACGTTCCACTCATGTTAAGTTAAGCTAGGTTAGGTTAGGGGGCAGTTCCTAGTGAGACACACTTAGGCTCATGACTCATTGTGATACCGCATTTGGGCTATTGAGTGACCACTGTTCCCCTAATACTGCTTCGTATTCCTAAGGAACCTCGCCAGGTGCCTACTTTCGACTGCCCTAAAAACATCGAGTTGATTAAAGAAATAGCTTCCGCCGGGCTGGTAGGACAGATGATGTATGTCTCCTCTTTCTACACGTCACGCCAACTCCTATAGCAGTCACGCCCTACAGCAGCCAAGGCCCTAGTCATGCTGTATGTGCACCTATAACACAATGCCCGATTAGGACTGCAGTCTTCATCTTAATATCCTGTCTCCCTAGGTTGAGGAGAAATTTCCCATGTGGCCCATCCGGGTCAACATGTATGATTCCGCTTTTGCTAACCGCGCCCAATCTCCACTCTTCCCTTTTCGGTCAGCTGTGTCATGAATTTCGTTTCGGTCGAGCCGGTCGAAAGGGCGTATTCGGTTCTCTTAGACAGTACCACTGGCGATTATTGAACTACGCCCGGTATAAGCATTTCCTAATAGAATTTAGTCTTATGGCGGTGTTGAATGCAAGTTTCTTAGCATATAGGTCTACCGATAGGTAGTCGCTGTCGTATTCATAGCCTCGGTTACTAACAGAGAGGCTATCCGCTGAACTCTCTCTACTTTCTTAGGGTGAACACCCCACCAGCCCACAGTACCATAAAAATAGATTGGTCTCACAACCGTCGTATGAGTTCAAATAACAATCTTGAGTTCTAATGCACAGTTGACTAAACAGCTGGCGTGGCTCTGCGGACCTTTTTGTTAACGTTCGGCCGCCAATTTAGTTTCCTATTTAGGATCAGGCTCAGATACTTACCTTGTTCCGTTCTCCTCAGCGTTACTCTATTAAAGTTAAATTTTCCATTGGGGTAACCCCCATGCCTCGACAGCGGCACCAGTACATAAACATATTGATTAGGCCTTGTACCAGGCCTGCTTCGAATTTCTTTTAGTAGACTATCTGTGGTTTTTCTGATTTGTATGCTAATGCTCTACCTTCTCGGCGAGAGTGACGCCAGCAAAATTCTGCGTTTGTTTCTTTTAAATATAAATTTTAATTTCGCACTGGTTCAATTTGTAAACGAGTAGTAAGCTAATTTAGAACTAGTGAGCTCCCCTACAGAATATCTCCAAATATCTAAGTGGTTGTATTTCAAAGCAGACAATGCCAAATTGTTCCCTTTTACTAACTCCAAAAATTGCGATTATCAACGTCAAACTGTTTGATATTTAAATTGAAATAAAAAGTGGATAAGTGAAAAGGAATGTTAAATGTGTTCGCGTAACTAAGTCAACAACAACAACAACAACAACCCCACCATTATCAACGCTAGCAAAACTACGCGTGTCAACCATATCTCTCTAGCGATGATTTATGCTTTTTCGTTAGTCTCGTACAACAAACACATTACACATATCTAATACCAGCTTTATGCATCTACAATAGTTCTTTGGTTACGGTTTGTTCGAATAATGGTATGAATTATAGGGTGACACAAAAGTAGTCACTGAATCGGTAAATGTTGTTTTATCTTCTTGTATTTCCCTTTAGCTTAGAGAAATCTGAGCTGCGCGATTAGTTTTATAATAAAGTTCTTCATAAACCTGTCTAGAATTACAAATTTCCCAGGTAGTCCAATAAAAAAAAAAATAATAGCGCTACTTAGGTTAGGTTAGAGTGTGCAAGGTCACCGAGGAACATGTGGGTTATAAAATAAAAGCCTATTGTGTTATTTCTGACCATTTATTTTCCTTCCCTCCTTATAAAGGGTAACCAACGAAAGCACCTTATTTAGCACAGAAAGTTAAATAGTCGAAAGTGCTTATTGAAGAATTCGTTGCGCGTTCTGGCCAGGGTGGGACAAGGGCAGATGTTGTGTTCAGTTGCCCTCAGCGCGGAAGGCGCAGTGTTGTATTCTATCATTCTTTGTTTCCTTTTATTACACCGACTATTAATATAAGAGAGGAGCGCTGTAGGCGAATGAAAGCTCTCGATTATTTTACGGCAACGTTAGGCCAAACTTGTTTCAGACAATCTGACAATGGGGTGCTCTGGTCGACCTGGTATTTACATCCTCAATGAGTTCAGTTTTTAACCTGTATCCGCACGATTCCTACGTCTCGTATTCCATGGCCACCTGCGTTGGTTTCCAGAGATTTAATAGCAGCTGTCGGATGACAGGGTGCATGCTGTGAGCTCTATTATAACTGAAAAACAATAGTCCAGTAAGCTGAGGTTTAATGGGAGTTCGCTGGAGTGAAATCCGCTGACTACTCTCCATATTAGCTTGAAGTATAGATAGCTGTCGACTCTGGCTAAAGGTTTGTAGCACCTTCCCAATTGTTCCTCGTTGGGATTCTTATAGAGAATTTGTTATCTAGACTGAGGCTAAGATGGAGTGCTACAATCTAGTTTTCGTGGATTATTCGGCGGAGTTGCTAAGAGCTTTGCATGTTCAAATCCAAGTTCTTTCCGCGGCTAAATCGCAATTAGCCTAGGAGCCCTACGGATGGTAAGAAATTTGCCATAGATATCCACTGATGCTCTCGTTACAAGCATAGAAACCGTCCACTCACTGTACCCGTTCCATCTTGGCTCTGAACAAAGTTTTGCGTAGCGCCGTCCACCAGATGGTGACCCTTTAGGTTTATTCCCTATTGTTTGTCTAGACGTTTTACAGGCGTACATAGCGTACATACGGGTTATACAAGTTTCTATCTTGGTAATGCTTCCTCCTAAGCTGGCATTAGCTGTTCCCTATATCGATTTATCTGTCGCTTCGCTTGCAACATCAATATTGGCCACTCTTACGCGTTTTTACATCAAATATCCCTCAAGGCTTCGGCAACCTGCGGATTACCCAAGCAGACCGAGCTAACTGACACCATCTACGATGTTTTAGAATGAATTGGGCTTGCGTTGGTTGAAAATTCATGGTACGTGGTTTGTGGAGCCGTTTATATGAGTGTTGTTGAACACTGTGCCACAACCAAGGTCGGAACGTTTTATCGCAGCCAAATGCAACGTTGCATAGCCTTGGGGTCATCCGTTCACATAACTGGAGCACGGTTTGGACTCTCATGTTTGGCGCAATGTAGAACTAGTTAAGAAGGAGATCTTTGCTGCTGTTTGTTCAACCGATGGTACGTAGAAACATGCTTTCATTCACGCCGCCGCGCCTCGTTGGTAAAATAGTCAAAAGCGAAGGCGTGTATACAAACAACCCAGCTGTTTACCCACTGACTGCCTTCCAGATCAATTTCCGAGCCGGGTCTTCACTCCATACGTTGCAGAAGCTGGTGGAAGGACGGGTTTCTCCGCCGCCCCTGCTTGTTGCTCAGTTGACCACCACAACTTTCAGGCTTTATTTTTGAGTGTCGACCATCACTTCTCCAGCGTTCTCTTTCTCCATCTGCTAGGCCCATGAATTGTAAGCAGCATTCTTAGTCTCGCTTAGCCTGACATACCGCGGTACTGTCGGCATACTCTGCTGCCGTAGTTGGCGTCACAAAGTCGGCACAGAATTTGGAACGCATCGACGTGCCACCTGGTTTTATTCGGATTACGGAGAAAGGAGTAATTTTTCTGGTTGATTCCTTAAGTTTTTGAGATGCTCGATTTTGAAGTCGTGGCTTTGATGTTATAGCCACAGATGTGGGCGTCCTGGTCGCTCTAAAAATTAGTTACGATGGTAATTTTTGGAAAGACCTCTTGCTGATAAAATTTGTAACTCGTTTTTGAACGTTACATATAAAGGTACCTAGCTAAATGAAAATATTTATCCGAATTTTAAAAATATTCATACAATTTTCCAACTTTCTAGTATGCAGTTTCATAGGTAATACAATTTCAGTAAAGTGACAGTTTCAACCGTCTAAAAAGTTCCGTGAATACCGTATCTTTTTTTGCTGATGTGCACGGTTTATATGGAAAAAATTGCTCAACACGGCCAGCAGCAAAAAAGTAATCTAAATTGAGAACTTAAATCAGATTGATGAAATTTTAAGCATCACAGAAAAAAGCTATAACTCGCATTAAAAAAAGTAAGAGAGCAAAAATGCAAAGTAAATCACAGCGTGAAGTAATTGGTTATATTTCCACAACTGTTTAATTCACACAAATATTTTTTTGCATACAAAATATTTGCCCTACATACAACTGCTTACCACGAACTCTCTGCAAACTCTATTTAAACGCACAAAAAGTGTGTCCACATGAATCTTTTCATAACATTGCAATTTGTGTACAACATAACGCACCCATGAACACGCCCACTTCCTGATAAACTGTCAAATTAAAACTCATCTACGCACCGAGCATATCTTTTGGCATTTGCAAATATCCTTCAACCCACAAAATTCCCCGCTACTCCCTCGATGCCATACAATTATTTATTTCCCCTTTTTTTTTTTTTTTTTTTTTTGTAATTTGCACACTTTTCATGTCCACACAATATCTGCTTTCTGCTTTGTCATGTTCGGCTTTGACCGACTTGTCATGTTCAATTTGAATTTAATTTGAGGAGTTTGTTTGTCTGTCTCTGGTTAGCTTTACCAGCATTTCGGGGCGCTACGTACCCGTAGTATGGTCGTATAGTTGCAATTATTTGCTGTTGCTTTCTATTTGCTTTCATTTCGTTACAACTTTCGCTGAAAGTGATGAACACCTAGAACGACGGGTCTCATAGGAGTTGTTTGATTTTTGTTTTGCGAAAATGGTCGGAGACTTTCTTTTAGGAATTCATCAACCGAAGAGAAGCTGAATATGTTACGCTCAGCGCTGGCAAAGTTTTGAGTTTCGTGAGACGAAAGCGTGCGCTCGTCTTATCTGTCTCTCTTCTTCTTTCTCTATTTCACTCTCTCTCTCTGCACTTGTGCGTATTTTGAGTTCGCAAATGGAGAGCATTGCCGGTCTGTCCGAATACTCTTCGAAAATCAGCGCTTTCCATATGCAATGTATAATATATTTACCCTCATTTGCTTAGGTGAGTAAATCTCCAAAAAAAAAAGGACACATTTTGGTCTGCATTGCATTTTTAAGGAATGCGCTTTGCTATCTACTCGTCACTTTCTAATGCAGTGGTAGTTTATTTTGACAGGTTATATAAATTTCAATGTGTATTATGTATTGTTACAATTTCTCTCCTCACCTCCTGCTCTACAACTGGCATAAAAATGTACTCTTTAATTTTTCAAGAGTATTTCATAACTTTGCTCTTTTGCGCACAGCAGCACACTCTATGCATTGAGTAAGTACTTTATTAAGTTTCCGTATAGTTGCTTCATATTTTCAGCTATTACGCGAACACAAAGAGCATATTCCATTCACTATAAATTCGTCCTTGACTCGATTCGCACTGGCTGTGGCGTTAGTCTGATGTTTAGGCATTTTGTTGACTGACACAATCCCTCACAGGCGTTTTCATATTTATATGTACATATATGTATATATATATATATATATATATATTTGTTGTAGTAAACACTTGAATGTGCTAGTAAATGAGTTTATTTA
The DNA here is from genome assembly GCA_951828415.1 of Anomoia purmunda. Taxonomy (NCBI): domain Eukaryota; kingdom Metazoa; phylum Arthropoda; class Insecta; order Diptera; family Tephritidae; genus Anomoia; species Anomoia purmunda. The sequence continues at coordinate 9,049,725 of OX639994.1, forward strand.
CCGGTAGATATTTATGGGAGTGTGCAGCACAAATGGGGAGGGTAGATTTTATTCACACATCGAAACGAGTATGAAGGAAACTCGCCTGCAACGCGATTTTGCATCAGACTGAAGGATAACACATTCAATTTATCAGTTGGAAGAATTAAAAAATTAAGAAAATTAATATAGAGCGCGAGAAAATTGTGTTTTAGTAAACTGACATCCATAGAAAATCTCAAAAACTAATTGTGAGAGAACTTAGTCAATCAATATCCTTAGAGGACGAGTACGAGGATCGTTTTATCAACCATACCTAGTGCAATACATAGCGACCAGCTTTGAATAAGGGTCCACTTTTCACAATGTAAACCCCATCCATAATTACAGTGAGGAGAGAGATAAGGCGAAGAATATCACTCAGTAGGTAATTGCAAACAAATAACCCTTGTTTCGCAAACAAAACTAATGTTCTGAAAGCCCCCATCACGCGAATTTCTGTATAGGCGTAGTGTTATATAACGTATAAATAAATATCTTACCCGAAAGTCACAAAATCAATTCACTTATAACTTTGAAAGAGGAATTTAAAAGAACAGTCAAAAGTTTCACTAAAAGCGAATTTAACCTCGAAGCTTTTGGCATAGAAGGGGCCTTCAACCATATCAGCTCAGAGGGGCTAAATCAGTCTCACGCCAAAATTGGAATTGAGTATTTACTTTGTCATTTCTGCGTGCAGGGATTTTGAGTGAAAAGCTGAAAAGACGCCCCGGCGGCGGTACGTCGCAAAGAAGCATCTTGCCCCCTCTGCATCATTAGCGAAATTCCTTTTAAACTCATGCGGACGATGCCGTAGTTACGGTCTCCGGGTTGATTACGCTAATGGAGTTGAATTTATGGTCGGCTGTGAGGCTGTGAGCTCAACATGCAACGCTTAAAAACTGAGTTGCTTCTATTCACCTCCTAGTGATGAAAACTCCTAACTTTAACCTGCCTTCCTTAAATAATCAAAGCCTTACTCTGTAGTCTAAGTTGAAATACTTGGAAGTCATACTGATTCCTGTGTTAAACTGGAGATTCAATACGGAGCGTCAGTTTAAATGAGCACACAGTGGTCTCTATTCTTGCAAAGAAATGCTAGGCCTGTATCTATAAGGCGATAATCCGTCCAGTATATCCTACGATTAGTCTGGTGGAAAGCCGTTGAAGTAAACTATATCACTGGAGCAATCAGCCGTGAACGTGATTTGTCACATGTCTCCAACAGATATTCACATTAACGAGTCTACTTCTCAGAGTGCCCGAAGAGAACAGTCCGTCAGCGATCCGGAAATTCACAAAAACTCGGGATATACACAGAAATTGTACTATCCAGTAGGTTAGGTTAGGTTATGGCGGCTGTCGTCAGAGACACACTTAGGCTCAGTGCGCGTTATGATACCGCATGGGGATCAAACAATTCCCCCTAATGCCATTTTGAAATTTGCAAGAGTTGTAGAATATCTGTGATTTCCACGTAAATAAGGTCTTCAAAGGCATCGAAGAATTGTCTACCTTAAATGGAAAATCCTGGGGTTTATCACTAGGTATCGGCCACAATTGCCTGACAGTTCCACCACAGTTGGCCACATTAAGAAGCCTATCAAAAGCAAGCAGCTTACAAGTTTCTGAAGGTATACCTATTTCATAAATTATATCATAAGCAGAAAGTTTAGTGCTGAGTCGCACCAGTTCATCGGCCCTACAGTTCCCCTCTAAATGTGTGGCAATGGCCTGAAACTCATACCACTTTTGGGTGAAATGACTCAGCCATTTCATTTAGGGATTTGCGGCATTTCATGACTACAATGAAGTTTGTCGACTGTCTCTTGAGTAATTTTATTGCCGCCAAGCTATCAGTGAAAATGTAGATATCAACCTTGATTATCGTATCGCATGAAGTTGATTTTTATTTTTGTGTGATTGATACAAACAGAATTAAAAGAAGAAAGCGTCGGAAATGGTTTTACCCTACATTGTTATCTGTTACTCGAACAGTCCGGTACTCCGGCGATGCGCTAGTAGCCCAAGCTTCTTCAGCGATTGCCAATTAAAACAAAGACATTTTTTAACCCCAGTAACAAGAATGTCATACTATCGTTAGCGAACGAACAAATTTCTTTTATTCTTTTCTGAAGATGACTACTTTGTTTTTCGTGCATGCGTTTCAGGGTTTGAAAAGATTGACCTTCCAGGCAAGCTATGGCTCCGGGAACACTGAGTTTGATAAGTGATCTCCTTGTGATCAGGGATCGCATAATACTGCATGCCACCTTTGCATTACAAACTAGGGCTTAATTGTTAAAGCTCTGAACAAGGCTGGTGATTGTTTTAAATATATCTCTAAAAAGTTCTATAATCCGAGCATAAGAAAACCGTAAGCTGGAATTTTCGATGGTTTGCAAATAAGAAGGTTAATAAAGAATGGGAACTTTAATAGTTATATACATGAATGATATTAATCGTTTGGACTATAAACATTTTTTTGGGAATCAGAAAGATTGAAACTTATGCGGAGCAGCTTCTTCCAGCAGGAGCTTCGTGTAATATGAGCATCAAGTTACACTTCCTCGGAAGCCATTTGGACCGTTTCCTTGAAAATTTTTGGTGCTCCGAGTGAAGGACAAGGGGAACGGTTCTGTCGCTTTTGCGGCTCAACCTCGGAGACCCCGACATACCTGCGTTTTGAGCATGACGTTATCTCGAGAACTATCTTGGCTCACATAGCCAAGAGAAGGACATTGAACAGTCGCTATCACCAACCACCATCTTAGACTTCCTAAGAGAGTTGCGGCTAGATGGGGTGCGATAAGGAGCAGAGGGAACAACGGACCTTAAAGGTCGAAGTGAAAACCTGCTTATTTATATCTATCTGCCTAAGGGGAACGGTTTCATCAAAACATTCGAACCACTATGGAGGAACGTTACTAGTTTACAGGAGTGGTCACATGATGGCGGACAATTGTTGGAGTATTAAAAACCGCCCTCGTGAACCAAGTCAGGCAGGTACATCTTAAAGAGGGCAATTTTTTGATTAGTAGCAGTTGTTTTTCTAATGGTATTCGTATTAAAAAATAGATTATTCTTTAAAAAAAATCCTTTTAATTATAAAGCTGATACGACTTCTAAAATATAGATTTCCATTATTTTATACGCTATTTTTTTTTAAATATGTAGCGTTTGCTTGAATTTTCTTTATACCATTGAATAAATATTTCAACAATAATTTACCTATTTCACATTGAATTGCAGAAAAATCTACATTGTTATTAAAGATTGAAAAAATAATAATAATAGCGTGGTAAATCAATTGGCGCCAAGTGGCGATTATAAGCTGTCCAGCGTGTTTGGCGTAGCGGAAGGGGGCAAAAATCATGATTTATTTTACACTACACACATTGCCGGTTTTGCCTAATAACCGGACGGAACACAGCCAGGAAACCGAAAAATTGTATACTACATACAAACACGGCGATAAAGCACAGCGATTATAATAAAATTCCGAGTGGAATAGCGAAAATTCGCTAGGGAGCAATAAATTAACTGCACACAAATAGTTAAAGCTACATAGATAAACAACAACAAGTTATGCAACTGCGTATGTATGTTTGTAACTATATGTATTTATCTGAATGAATGATTGCAAGCGCAACGAGTTCAAACTTTTTGATTGTGTTTAGGATATTAAATATTAGGCAATTTTGAAATCATTATTTCATTATGCTGTTAATATTCAAATGTCGCGTCGATTGGCTAGCGGCGAAAGTTTTTAGATTTATGTATGTGACCTTTTAATTGTTGCTAAATTTGACTAAATGAAAGTGTTGCACGTAATACCCGGTAGTTCAAGTTGTGGTTATCTTTTTTTTTGAATAAGAATATAAAACATGTTGATAGAAAATAAAGCATTTAACCATAGACTAATGTTTTCAAATATCAAAAAAAAAAAACAACAATAAATCTAGAAAGTTTAAATCAGGCGACCTCGCAAGCCAATAATACATATCCGCTTCCACCTATCCATCTACTTGGAAAATGTTTGGACCTACAATTTTAAGCCGCCTCCGAACGGCAAATGTTTGGTGGGAAATTTTTCATGGCAGAAATGTGAAAAAAAAACTAAAAAAAAAACTTCAAATCAAGAGCCGTTGCGGTTATAATTTTTATAAAAAAAATTTATTTTCTGATTTTAATTTTTTTTTGATGAAATTTGGTGGATATTTCGTGATTTTAATTTTTTCGATAACTTTTCATCGATATTTTTTCTATAACATTTGATCGATATTTTGTGATTTTTATTTTTTCGATAAAAAATAAGCGATATTTTGTGATATTTGTTTTTTCGATAAAAAAAAATCGATACTCTTCAATTGAAAATTTTCCGATCAAAACAAACAAATTTGTCGGCGATTACAACAATAGCAACGACAACAATAACACGGTTTATGGTTTGTTACCGAAAAAATCAGAATCACAAAATACCGACCAAATATTTACGAAAATATTTAAATACTAGAATGACGATTATTTTTGATGGAAAATATAGAAATTATAAAATAACGATCAAACTTGATTGAGTAACGATTATTTGTGATCGAAAAAATAAAAATCACAAAATATCGACCAACCATGATCGGCAAAATTTAAATACAAGAACGAGGATTACTTTTGATGGAAAAAATAAAAATTAATTGATCGATAAAATAGAAACCCAAGAATAACGATTATTTATTTAAAATAACAAAATATCGACCAAATGTGATGGAAAATATTTAACTACTAAAATGACCATTATTTTTTATGGAAAAATTTTAATTCAAAAATAGCTATCAAACTTGAGCGATAAAAGAAAATTAAGAAATAACGATCGAACAGGTGGCAACCTTCATACAGTAAAATGTCGAGACGAACATTTTGATACTCATAGTTGAACATTGTATTCTTTTGTGTATAATTAAATTTAGTTCAACTTTTCGAACAGGTAGAGGCGAACCGGTTGGCTTCCATATTTTAATATTTTATATAACTTGTGTTCAATTTAATTTAATTTGACTTTTGAAACAGGTGGCACCCCTAAAAAATTTAGCTATGAACCTTCTTTCCGAGACGCACGGCTTGACTCCAATATTTTAATTTTTCATATAGCAAGTGTACATTTTAATTAAATTTGACTTTTCAAACAGGTGGAAACTCTCTCTCTGTCTAGCATAAAATATACTTTAACACCAATCCACATGCCTACTAAATATACAGACAAAATTTTATAAAAATGGGACGAGCCGTTTTGGAGGATTTCGAAAACAAACAACGGGACACGAGATTTTTATAGATAAGATAGAAAAATTAAAATCAAATAAGGAAGCACAAAATTGTCAAAACTGGTCAATGCATTTCGCTATTATTTTTGCATACAATAAAGTTTTATTTAAAGACACAGCATTTTTTTCTTTTTATAAAGCAAAATAAAACTCGCATAAAGGGAAGTGTAACTTTAAAAGTAGATATTACATTTTCCCCCCCTTTAAATTCAATTCCTTCACCGCACAAACAACTCAAATAAATTACGCTTTAAAATCCAGCAATTGCTATTCGTTAACCTTCAACTACTTGACGCGTAGCATTAATTTTCCCACAATTTCACTCTATAAAAGGTATATAAATTAATAGCATTTAAACTCTCAAGAGAATCAAAGTGAGTTGGCATTCGAAAGGCAAACCAAATGAAACAAATCGAAGAGAATCGAAATGCGAAAAGCGAAAAGCACGGTATCGTTTGCCATCTAAATGAAACGAAGCATTGAAGCAGCAGAGAATGCTTGGTCACCGTCAATTTTTAATTGCAATTTCCGATTTAGTTTAAAAACTTATTAAGAAAGTTGGTCAAATTCGATGCTTTGCACAGCGCGGCTCTACCGCCACCACCCAGTGCCACTGAATATGCCCAGAAAGTGCATTTTGCTCGAACAGCAAAGTTTTCAGCCAAGAGTCGCAACGTCAACATCACTACGACACGACGAGTCTCACATCAGCGCTTGCAGTAAATGGTCTCCGCCACCCAACATCACCCAACATCACCCAACAAATAAGAAATTTTTGTATAAGAAAACTTTACCAAATTCAGTTCCAAGCAAAACATTTCGAATTTCATTTATTTCTTTAGGAATGCTGTTCGAGTGATTGGTGGTATGTGAATGTACTTAGATAAATACAAAACCCAGGTGGAAAATAATGAGCGATAGATCAACGACGGCGACCGAAGGAAAGCATGCATTCCAATGGGTATTATGAGTTTGAAATTTTCTATGCAAAATGCAAGGTGGATCCATAGAAGGTGATATCAAGATAAGCGAAGCAAATTCGCTGTGTATTTAGTGTATTTTGTTAGTGCTATTTGGCGAGTGAAATGTCAAAAACTGAATTCGCCCAATTCGCTCATGTATTTTGTTTGTCTAAACAAAGCAATCCAGCGAGTTTGGAAAGAAGAACAAGCCTTCAGCTCGCTCACCAAGGCGAATTCATAAATAGTTGGTATTGAGCGTACAACAACAAAAATGTACACTAACAAATAATATGCACAATGGCAGTGAGAGTCTCAGCACTCACAAAGTTTTAACCATTGTAAATGAATACAAGTGAGAAGTTTTGTAAATTAAAGATGGTGACGGCAGATATTAAATGTCAGACTTAGAAACTCGCTCAGTGCATTAGCACAATAATGCTGAGGGTTGCTAGATCCGGTGATCTCAGCTGTGCCGAACTTTGACGTCTATGGGCTAAGATTTTTCACTTGTATTTATTCACAATGGTTTTGATTTTCATTCCAGCAAGCGAATTCACTCAGCTGCTTGTTTAACACCATCTTATATGAATTCGCCTTGGTTAAAATATTCAATACGAAAAATGTCATGAAAGACAGTTCCATAAGTTGCATTCAGGGCTACTGAAATTTTTGCCTAACGCGTAACGTAGATTTCAGGCCAGTAGAACTTTTCGCGGAACGCGCAGTGAACTTTTCAGTTTTTTCTATAAGTCAATTATGATGACGTCATATTTTGTGCTAATCGGCGTGAAAAGCGTATATAAGAATCTATCCCGTAAAATTGAGTTAAATAGTTTGCTAATTAAATAATAAGTGCTAAATTACATTATTAAATATAAATTCAAAAGAAAAATTGAAAATTGCACTTCGCTTGAAATCTTTTTTCCAATCGCAATTCTGCATGAAATCTAAGAATTTTTTCTTTCTTGTTCCCCAGCTTTTTCAAGCCTTTTTTCATGCAAAAATGTTCCTTTCTCGTTCGTCACTTTTTTTTTAGATAGTTCTTGTTTAGAGTCATCGCTATATAAAAACAAATGATAATATTCAGATTTTGCAACTACATCCCCACTAAATATACAGTAAATAATAAGCGCAGTATTCCAGCTGAAAATCCTGTTGGGATATAATAAGGCAAATGCTTTGTTAGTGTAATATCTATACTAGATTATTTTTTGAACATCAGCATTTCCTACTGGGTTAATATTGTCATATTGTACTGCACATTGGCACTTTCGGCGGCTAAAACTAAAATTTTGGACCATCGAACCTCAGCAATCTAGTGTGGCAGTTTTAAAGAGAAATGTCTGACTAAGCTAAGTTCAGAGAAGATTGTACATCGAAAACAGATGGAATTTTCTCAAAAATAAAGGTATGCACTTTGTTCTCATACTTTAATACCTTATACATATTCTTGTGTATAATTTAAAAGTTTACTTTGAAAAAAGGTGGCAACCCTCTTCATAATGCATATATCTATACACGTTCTCCTAGCGAAACAAATAGTCCGACACCCATATCATACTATTTCATAGAACTTGTGTATAATTTTATTAGGCTTAACTTTTGAAACAAGTGGCAACCCTTCCTATTCTATAAGCTTTCTCTTCCGCAAATGGACTACTTTGGTAGCCACATTTTAATATTTTATATAATTTGTGTATAATGTAATTAAACTTGGCATTTCAAACAGGTGGCAACCTTCTGCAAAATATATGTATGTATGTATATTCTCCTTTCCTAGACGAACTGTGTGTCACCCTATTTTAATATTTTATTTATTTTTCATAATTTTTTATAAAAGTTCAGCTCGTTAAACCATAAAAATAAAAGTTTCAAACTTTTTATGAAATTCCCAAAAATTCATCAAATTTTAAATCGTCATCAAATTTTCAAACCTTTTAATAAAAATTTTAAGTCACTTTTTGGGTATACAGTTTTATTGCCCATTCGATTTCAGTATAATAAAGTGGAATTTTCAAGGGGCCAGAAACTATTTTTTTCTGAATGGGCTATACTTTTATAAAAAACTATATTTTTTTTTAAATATTTTTTAACGTTATAGTATGAGTTTAGAGAGATATCCCAGTTTTTTTTCTATAGCCGTTTTCGAGATATCGATTTTTTAAAAAAACTTTCTTTTTTGAAATGTCCTAGATAACTTCGCGCAAAATTTTCTGAATTGGATCATTCTTTTAGTTTCTGTTTTTGAAAACATTTTTGGAAGAATAAATTGAAAACAAATAATTATAAACCCGTACTTGAATTTTTTTTTCAAAAAACTATCATTAATTCCGGAACTTTTGAGTCTAGCCCGATAGTGGGATAACACTTAAGCCAATTTCTTATCGAATTTATACAAAGAGTACTTTTGTAAAATTTGCAAAATTTTTTTTTTAATTTCATAGAAATACGGGCTTACATTTTTTTCAACTTTTTGCTTCGAAAGTCATTTGAAAAACAAGAATTAAGAGAAAAATTGTCCAAATCGGTACAATAAATTTTACTATAACCTCTTAAAGCCAAAATTAATACTAAATGCAGTTTTATACGAAATTTTTCAAATAATTTAAATAAACTTGAGATAAAAATTGAAAAACGGCAGTACGCTACAAAAAAAATGTAACGTTTAGGGACAAAACGGAAGATGGTCCAGTCAGAAAACCCAAATATAATAAGAATGTGCAAGCAGCTCTTTGGAAGCTATTTCGTTATGCTTTCTAACAGATTTTTATGTGTTTTCGAAATCTAAAATTTACATTTTAAAAGTTGCGGGAACATTTTCTTGTTCATAGATGTGTGCTGAATTAAATAAATTTAAAAAAGTATATGATTTATTGAAATTAAATTTGTATTATTATACACATATTTAATAAGTAATATTTAAAATACATTATGAAAAAATTAATTACAATGAGTACCTTTATTAAAATTTGTTTCCATATGGAGCGAAAAAAATCAAATTTAATTTTAATTAATGTAAGTTTTTCATTAGAATTTTTTTTTAATATTTTATAATAATAACTTTGAGGAAAACAAACTCACATATGTACATACATACATACATATTATCAAAATTGTTGGCGTTAATTTTCTTCGTAATTTGTTATAAAAAAAAATTCGCGTTGAAACCAGAGACCGTAATGGTTTTATTTTTTTGCTTGCAAAATAAAACTTTATTTATTTATTTTTTTTTAGAAAGCAAAAAGCTTTGCTTTGAATTTGTGTAAATTTGCTTAAGAAAAAATCCCCACAAATTATCTTTTAGTTTCTAAGCGGTAAATAAAAGTTAAGAAATAACGAACAAACTTGATATCTTAAAGAAAAATAGAGCTCGAAAAAAAAAAACAGAATTACAAGGAGTATATTGCTTTACTATTTATACACTCATAATTTCACTGTCCGCATGATTTTTTGAGTGGAAGTTTAGAAATTTATCGTTTTTTGCGGTCCCTGGTTGAAACAAACAAAAAAATTAAAAAATAAATCACTTTGTGGAAACCTCAAAAAAAAGTCGAAAAAAGAGCATCAATCTTTTTAACCAGAATTTTCAGAAATTTTTCGGGTATGCAGTTTTGTAGCCCATTCAATTTCAGTCTAATAAAGTGCAACTTTCAAGTGCCCAAAAATTACCGTTGATTTTTGACAATTTTTTGCTTTTGCTGATCAATTTCATTTGCTACTCACAATGCCAAATTAGTGTGCGCTTCCAATCTAAGAAAAAATATACATACATATGTACATATTACATACTTATATTTTCAAATGCTAACGCACATTTTTACATGCATACCTACTCATTTTACAGCACGAATACTGGTTTTTTACATCATAGCTACGTAAAACAAAAACAAAAACAATTCACTTTATGCGAGTGCCCGCATCTGCTTATTAAACGTCGCATTCGTTGTACACCCTGCTACCTACCATCCTACTTGTACGGTGAGTTTGTATACTTATATCTACAATGTTTGTATGTATGTATGTTTATCTACCTATGCTTTGTTGTTGTGCTGAAGAAAAATATGCAGTTGCTAAATTGCTTTTGCGCACAAAAGTAGACTGTGATATTGTTATATTAAGTGAGACATTAGACAGCTATGAATACCAAGGGGGTGTAGCTCAGTGGTAGAGTGCTCGCTTCGCATGTGAGAAGTCCCGGGTTCAAACCCCGGCACCTCCATAATTCCTCTGTGATCCATCTTTTACTTTTTTTTTATATTTTTTTTTTAATATGCATTGCAATTAATCTTTTTTTTTATATATAATATTTATTTTAATAGTTTTTAAAATCCGAAATGTTTATTTGAAAATCCCATGCAAAGTAAGCTAGAAAAGGGCAATTGTATAAAGTGCTAACAGAATTAAAATTTATTGGATTGATATTTAGGTTTTTACTAGGTTTTTTTTTTCAATTACCTTTTAAATGCATATTAAATATTTTATTTACATTTTGGTAACTTAAAAAATGTGAAAAATGTTTTATTTAATTAAAAAAAGTCAACGTATAATTATTATACAATTGTTATTCCTTTGCCATTTGGCCGAGTTTTCGATATATGTAAATGAAAGCGAACTCGCTGTAGCAAAATGGAAGGCCAAAATTTATTTGTCAAAAATGATAGCCCCATAATATTCCTCTGAATAATCAAATGCAATAGATAAATAAGTTAACAAATTTTAAATTTAGAATTCTACGTACACAGTTAGAAATAATGAAGAGTCATGAAAGGCCAATTAGAAAAAAAAAATATTAAAAATTCATGTTTTGAATATTGATTTTCTTTAATCGTTTGCTTAGATTTGACTGAACTTGACTATTTTTGATTATGTTTTCCTATTAACATTATTTTTTACAAAAATATCTAAGTTGTAAATTAAATTATTTGATTTCATTTTACTTCATTTACTTCTATTTAAGTTTACCTCTATTTTATTTTAATTTATTTCGTTCTATTCATTTTTAATTTATTTTACTACATATTATTTTAGTTTTCATTATTTTACTTAATTTTTTACAATATTTTATTTAATTTAAATTTACTTTGTATTAATTTTACTTTATTTTAATTTAATTTCAAGTTTTTTAGATTTTATTTTAATTTAAATTTAGTTTACATTATTTTAATTAATTTTCAAAAATTTTATTTGATTTAAATTTACTTTGTATTATTTTTACTTTATTTTAGTTTAATTGCTAGTTTTTTAGATTTAATTTAAATTCATCGTATTTTATTTTACTTTATTTTTTTTTTTTGTTATCTCGCATTATTTCTCTTCATTTTACTTCACTTTATTCCATTATTTTGCTTTATTTTGCTTTAGTTTTTTTATTTTCGTCTTGATTTATTTCACTTTGATTTACGTTTTTATTTTATTGCTTAGATTTCTTATTAGCAATATTTTTTACAAAAAATATCTACATAAGTAGTAACTGAAATTATTTGATTTAAATTTACTTCTATTTTATTTTTATTTATTTCCTTTTATTCATTTTTTTAGTTATTTCACTATAGTATATTATCTTACATAATTTTTTACAATATTTTATTTAATTTGAATTTGCTTTGTATTAATTTTTGCTTTATTTTAATTTAATTTCAAGTTTTTTAGATTTTATTTTGTTTAAATTCAGTTTACATTCTTTAAGTTTATTTCCTACAATATTTTATTTTATTTTATTTGTATTTTGTTTTAATTTAGTTTCGAGTTCTTAAGATTAAGTTTTATTTAAATGTATATTATTTTATTTTACGTTATTTTTGTAACATTCTTTCACATTTTTTTACTTAATTTTATTTCATTATTTTAATTTATTTCATTATTTTTCTTTATTTTGGTTCAGTTTTTTAATTTCATCTTGATTTATTTCATTTTGATTTTTTTGGTTTTTATTTTTTTTTGCTCAGATTTGCTTTATTTTATTTAATTTGCTTTGCTTGCTTTTACTTAGTTTTATTTTTTTTTGGTTAATTTTATTTAACTTCCTTTTTATTCTTATGTATCTTATTTTTATCCTTTTTGATTTTGTTCTCTTACTCTTACTTACTTATTCTCTTATATTGTTGAATTTTATTTTTTACAATATTTTAACTCCCTTGATTTTATTTTTTTATTATTTACTTTATTTTAATTTTATTTCGGGTTTTAGATTTTACTTTATTTAAATTTGCCGTATTCTTATTCTTTTATTTTATTTTGTATTATATGTATTTTATTCTAATTTCATGTTTTTCGATTTTTAAGATTTTATTTTTTGATTCATTTTATATTAATTTTTTAATGTTATCCCGCATTATTTTATTTTTTAACTTCGTTTTTTTTCATTTTATTTCTTTATATGCTTTGCTTTGTTTTATTTTTTTTTAATCGCATCCTGATTTATTTTATATTATTTTGCGTTGTAATTTTTTCGTCAGATTTTATTTCATTAAAGTTGTTTTGTTTTGTTTCTCTCAGTTTTGTCTCCTTTTCTGTTTTGTTTCATTGTATTTTTTTATTTATTTTTTTTATATCTTTTATTTTGTCTTAATTGTTTTGTTTCTCTCAGTTTTGTCTCCTTTTCTGTTTTGTTTCATTGTATTTTTTTATTTATTTATTTTTGTATCTTTTATTTTGCCTTATTTGGTTTCGTTACTTTATTTTACTTAGTTTTATTTAATTGTTATCTTACTACATATTATTTTATTTTACATTCTTTAATTCTCATTTTTACAATATTTTGTCCCACTTTATTTTATTTTTTTCCTTTATTTTAATTTAATTTCTAGTTTGTTAGATTTTATTTTATTTAAATTTGTCTTATTTTATTTTTTTAATGAGATCTCGGATTAGCTTAGTTTATTTTACTTCATTTTATTTCAGTATTTTTTTATACAACATTTTATTTTATTTTTCTTGATTTTATTTATCGTACTTTATTTTGGTTTATTTTTCTGATTTATTTTATTTTACATTATTTTAATTTGCTTTACTTGTTAAAAACATCTTACTTTAATTTATTTGATGTTGTTATTTTTTTGTTAGATTGGTTTTTATTGCATGTAATTTATTTTGTTTCCTTTTTAATTGTATTTATTTGTGTTATGTTGCTTTACTATTTTTCAATTTTATTTATCTTCTTTTGTTTTGGTTTGTTACTTCACTTAATTTTACTTCATTTTATTTAATTTAATTTTGGGATTGTGTATTTAATATTATTATATTTAATATTGATTATTTTGCGCCATTTTATTTTATTCTGCCTCTCAATTTTATTTAAAGTTCTCTATTATTTTATTTTTTTTCTTTTTATTTTATATTTTGTTTTAATTTTACTTTATTTGAATATTATTTTGAGGTATTTAGATTTTATTTTATTTTGTCTTAATTTTTACTTTATTTTTTATTTTTTTATCTTCGTATATTTTGTTGTGTTAAATTATGTTACTTAATTTTTTTAACGTTTTCTCTCTTTTTTTTAACTTCATTTAATGTTGTTCCTTTTTATTTCAGTTTATCCTATTATACTTCATTTTGTTTTATTCAATTTCACTTTATTTTATTTATTTTATTTTACTTTGTCTCATTTCCTGTTTAGTATTTCACGTTAATTTAATTAAATACATTTATTTTTATTTCTATAAATTTTATTTGTATATTTTTTAAATTTTGTTTTATTTTACTTTAGTTTTTTAGCTTAATTTGTGTGTGATTTTTGTTCAGTTTTACTTTATTTTATTGTATTTTATTTTATTGTATTTTATTTTATTGTATTTTATTTGACTTTGGCATATTTCACTTCTTTTATTCAATTTTTATTCCATTGTACTTGATTTTAGTTTATCATATTATTATTTTATTTTGGCTAATTTTTTACTTTTACTTTTGGATTTGTTTTATCTCATCTTATTTTGTATAGCTTTATTCTGTTTTATTTTTTCTTATATTACTTTCGCTTATTTTGGTTTGCTTTGTTTTACCTTATTATATTTAATATTGATTTTTTTCATTTAACTTAAGTTCTCCAATTTTTACTTTACTTTAGTGCGCCTTATTTTATTTTATTTAATTTTAGTTCACTATATTTTAGGGAATTTTTATTCAATTATATTATATTTTTTTTTGTATTTTGTGTTGTTTACATTTGATTCCATTTTCAATATATTTTTTAGCTTGTTTTATTTCCCCCACATTTCAATATATTTTATTTTCCTTTATTTTATTTTATGTTACTTTATTATGTGTTATTTTTTTTTTTGTTTTACTATTTTCCACAGCTTAAAAATGGGGTAGGTCTACACTGCATTTCCATTCAACTTCTAACACTGCTTTTAAAGTTCTTAGTGGGCATTCAATTTCTCTGCACCGCTTATGGTGTCACATTGAAAAAATTCGTTTGAACTTTCATATGCTGAGCAGAAATCGAATTTTCTAAACAAAAAATAAAATCAAGAAAGTAACTATAATTTTCGAGGTAAAAAAATAAAATTAAAACACAAATTGAAAAAATATCTATTAAAATTTAGTTTTTTTAAATAAAACATATAGCCATTACGGTCGCTGTTCTAAAATCTCCAGGTTCTTAAGTAACTTATTATAACTTAAGTTTTGACCAATCACCTACACAGCTTTGCATATAACTAGCAGGTTAGCCAAAATGGCAAGCTAAGTTATGGAAATTAAGTGTAGACTAACTAAGCTTTCATTGTGGATTCTCCCATGACAATTACGCCCTGATATGAGACAGTTTAAGAATTTTAAGGTTTCTTTTGTTTTCCTTTTTATAACAATCTATGTATGTGTACAAAATTCTGTATTAGTATTGCATATATTTCAAATTTAGTGCTTTATAAGTTACATATGTACAATCAAGATAGCAACACACACACGCATACACGTACACATATGGACAATGAATCAAGCACAAATATACTCGTAGCACATTATAATATCTGAACAGATATGAGTCCTATGCATAAATTCGTCGGTCAAATGCATTTATATATGCACATAGGTTAACCGAATGATAGCATTGTGCATGCATTAGTTCTTATATATTATTTGTACTCTATCATACCTATCCCAGCAGTCAAGATTACTGGAAAAATCGAAAAACTGCATTTGGAGATTTTTTTTTCACTACTGCTGTTACAATGCAAAGCTCGGCACTTCATTTTTATTTTTCTGTGCTTAATTTGCTGTAAAAGTTACACTAAACTCAGGAAACTCAAAGTTTGTGCACAAAATTGATGAACAAACGGGTGTGTTTAAGTTCCGTATGTGACGTCACGGGCTTCAAATGAGGCTAGTACGAAGTAACGTGTGTGCTACTGCTCTACCTCTTCGCCATCTGATACGTTAATGGCATGGACCAACGATTCATGCCGACGATTGCTAATTTTGTCTGACGCAATTAAAGTATATCGACGAGTCATCAATATTAAAATTACAGCAATAATATCACAATTTACCTATTCCAGAGTATCACGTACCGCTAATCCCCTCTTTGGCGACTTGACAGCATCCACCTATTTTTTGACGTCACAAAAATATTTTTCTTTTATGCTGACATTTTTTTAAACAAACAAAACTTGCAATCCTTCAATTGTTCGCTTCCTTCTCTTCTTTACAATTTATTTGTTGCTCTCTCATTCTCTCACTTTTGTTGACGCTCCGTACAGCTGTACTCAACTCGATTGGTGCAATCTTGGATTGAATCATTCAGGTTTTTGCATTTTTAAAACTGATACTTTTAATATGGTTGGAAATTAATATATAAATAAATCTACAGTTTTGCCCTGCGTTCAGTTGCACTCGCAATAGCCGATAGTATAGTGCACTGACGTGCCAACCTGAGGGTTGTGGGTTCGAATCCCCTCGGCAGCGCAGATTTTTTTTCTTCTTTATTTATTTATTTTTATTAATTTGATGAAATAATTAATTCAAAAAATTTTATATATTTGTTTCGCTTTTTTTTGTAATTTATATTTAGTTTTAAGTTTTTTTATAAATACCGCATTTAAAATCAAAAGTATTTTTTTGTTGTTGTTATGCAATATTATATATCATTCGGATGGAATTTTTATGCTAAAGGGCAGAAAGTTAAACAAATTTCAAATTTGCCGAGCTAGTCTGCAATACATAAATTTTTATGTTGTTGAATTTAAATTACAAGTACAGTAATTGAAAACTTGTGCTAGATGGGATAATTAACTACTTCATATGGCAACGCTTTGTTATATAAATCAGTTCGTGGCAATTATCTGACACTAAAAAAATGATTTGTAAATTTAACTCAAAAACTTATTTAACTTTCCATACCGAAAGTTAAAAAAAGTCAAAATAAAAAAATAAATTAAAGCAAAAGCGAAACAAACAAAAAGTTAAAATATAAATAAATCAAATAATATTAAAAAAAGAAGGTATTAAATTAAATACAAAAAAAATTTAATAATTTGAAACAAAATAAAATGAAATGAAATACGTTACATAAAATGAATTTAAGAGAAGCTAATTTAACTTAAAAAAAGTAAATTAATTTCAAGATAGTACTATAGTTTTAAGCTTTTGGAAAGGATTTGAACCTCAAAACTCTTCCCTTGGTGCGCCAATTCGCTAGCCGGGTTAAGTAAATTCGTCCCAAAAATTTAAAAAAAAATTAAAGCAGTGAAGAAATTGAATAAGTTTCTATATAAAAATATTCATATTAAAAACTGATAAATTAAAAAATAAGAAATATCCCAAAATGAAGAGAGGGTAAAACTCTAAGACGCTTAAATTTTAAAGTTACTTGCCATATTTTTTTTTGTTGGCCGCACAGAACGCGAGTTTTGGAGAATAATTTTCACGATTCCTAAAATTTGTTCGGCTACAATAATGATAGAGTACGAGATTGCGTCTTCCTAGCTGACAGCTATTGAAACTGATGTAATAAAAAGTGGAAAATGAGAGAGCAAAGAACAATTTCTAAAGAACAAGAGGAAGAAGTGCGCATAATGATTGAATGTTAATATTCCTTGTGCAAAAAATTTCAGCTAACAATAAAAAGGAATTTATTTCGTCAGCGCAAATTAACAAATAGAGAGTTAGCAGTCCGCGGGAGGCACAATCTCGTATTACATCATTCTTAGTTCCGGTGTAAGTTTTTGCATAACAATCTCCCAAAGTACAGCTATCCGTGTAGGATATTCTCTAACTCTAAAAAAAATACCCTTTAATTTACAGTGAAATAGCAGCCACATCATATGTTTTCCCCATAATTTTTTATTATTTTTTTTCAAATAATAAATTGAACTCAGGCTCATTTATCTGTTGATGATATCAAGGTAATCAAGTTGTCTATATGCCGTGATGTCTAAATTTGGTATCCCTGCAAAGCTAGTGAGGCTGTGTAAAAAACGCTGAGCAAAACCGCCAGCTCATTCAGAATTGGGAAAGCCCTCTCCGAGCCTTGTGGTACTCCTTGGAAGTTTGACTTTTAAAATTGATTGCCCACTTCTTTAAAATTTAACTATAAACTTTCTCCTAACGAAACGGGTTCGACATCCATAATTTACCATTTCATATGACTTGCGTATAATTTAATAGAATTCGAATTTTCAAGATGGCGGCAACCTTTTTTAAAAAAGAGCAATAAATCTCCTTAGCGTAACGAACCTTTTGGCACTCATAAATTATTATTTTATATAAGTTGTGTATAGTTTAAATGGGTCCGACTTTTCAAACATGTGGCAACGCTCTCCAAAGAAATGTATGATCGTTGTACTCGCCGAGACGAAACGTTTGTCACCCATATTTTAAGATTTCATATAACTCGTGTATAGTTTAATTAAATTTGACTTTTCACACAAGTGGCAACCCTATTCAAAATATAGCTACGTGGCTATGGACATGCTCTTCAGTGAAACGAACCGTTTCATACTCTTCCTTTAATATTTTATATAAGTTGGATATAGATACATTAAATTCGACTTTTCAAACAGGTGGCAACTCTTCCAAAATACAGGTATGAACCTTCTACACGCCGAGACGTATGCCCCTTGTCTGAACAACTTAACACCCATATTTAATATTGTATATAATTTGTGTATAATTTGATAAAATTCGTCTTTTCAAACAGGTGGCACCGCTCATAAAAGTTAGCTATCAACTTTGTTCCAAGAGAAACCGCTTGACACCAAAATTTTAATATTTCATATAGCAAGTGCATATTTTAATTAAATTCGATTTTTCAAACAGGTGGCAACCCTCATAAAAGTTGGCTATGAACATTCTTTCCGACACCAATCGTTTGACGCTTACATATATTTGCATATTTCATTTAACATGTGTATATTTTAATTGGATGCGACTTTTCACCCAGGTGGCAACCCTCTCCCAAATATAAGATATACTCAACGGCCCATTTCAAATTTCATGAAAATTAGTAGATCCTTTTCACGAAATTTTTATATTTAAAATATAGCAACAATATAAAGAATCGGAGTTTTTTTGTGTTTTTTTTTTTTATAATAATTTTGCTTAAAAACAAATTTGAGCTATGGGAACACTACTGCATGCTTGCGCTCATTGTATTTGCACGGGATTTATTTATATAATGCGTGTGGGTAACGTGTCCTAGAAATTCAAAATCACACACACACACACACACTTGCACACATACACATTTAACAAACAAGCTCGGTTGTAGGTAATTTCATTCATAGCTGCAAATTATGCGACAATATAAATGCGAGATATTCTCATTTACGTTCCTGAATAACAGTTTATGACTGCATCCTATTGTTGTTGCTGCTATTCGTATACTCGCACCCGCCCTAGTGAAAAAGACGCGTCAGTCAGTTGGTATTGTGTGTGGCAGACAGGAAGTGAAGGAGGACAGGCGACTAATGCAGCCAAGGCAACCAAGGCAAGCTTATATAACCAGCCGATCTAGCCAAACAGAACCGACCAACCAAGTAACCAGGACTTGTGGCCTTGTTGGATTGGGTGAGGATGATGATGAGGGTGAGGGTGAGGAAACAGTGCCGGAGATGCCATGAATCTTTGTCTCATGTTGTCTGCTTGTCTCTCGACTTGATTGTCCTTTATGTAAGACATGTGTGTGTGTGTGTGTGTGTGTGTGTAGCTAGTGAGCGCGCGCGCGAGCTGTTTATCGTTGTGCACTTGAGATATGTGAAATGTTTTATGGTTGTGCTACGTGTCTAGAATGTGATATGGTTAGTCAGATGCCTATGTGTGTGTGTGTGTGTGTGTAAAATACACCCACACAAACGCACACAAAATATTTACGTACATATATGACTTAACGCAAGCACCCACAAATGTATGATTTTCATATATGGTAAATATAAGGAAGCACATAATTCCAATGTCACAGTAACAAGCAAATGAAAATATGCCAACAACAAGCAAAAAAAAAAAAAGTAAAAAAACAACAACAACAAACTACATTATAAAACAACAACATTGTGCTTTTAAAGCCGTGACAATAACCACCAACCCCATTCACCAAAAAAAAACTCATCTGCCGTCAGATAAATTTGTACTTTTGCATAAACCTAATCTTAGCATTCCTATTTTTTTTTTTTGTTTTCCAGACTCTCTCATTTGCACATTTATATAAATTTTCATTTGTTTTATCTGTTCCGTGGTTGATGATTTTTTTTACCAGTAATGTTTTTATACATACTTATGTATGTGGGGCCAGCATCCGGTACATATTTTCTTTTGTTTTTTTTTGTTTTTCTTTTAATAAATATGCTGCAAATTATTGAAGACCACATTTTGTGGACTTAAAAATATTTTTTATTTTAAGATCGCGTTCCTTGTGTGTGTAAATATATCCAGTGCTTGTTTGATTAAATATGAACAAAAAAAAAACAGTAACAAATTTGTCGCCAATTTCGTTTGCATTGTTGCCATGTTTCATCATTTGGCCTTCGGGACATATAATGAGTAATACTACAATTGTTGCTGGTACCGCAAATAATGATTGTTTTTAAAATGTGAACTGCTTAAGGAGTATATGCATTAATTTTGATTTAAATCAGTTAATTATATTAATAAAAAAAACATAATTTTTTAAAGTACTTTCTTCTTTTTTCCCAACATATCATATTTTTTTATTAGAAAATATTTTATTAATTAAAAAATAAGAAATATTTTTTTGTTTCATTTTTAGCTTCGAAAATTTTTTATTTACCAATTAAAATTTATTACCTAAAAAATAAAACTAATATTAAAGAAAACATATTTTTTAATTTAATTTTTTGCTTCGAACTTAGTTTTAGTATTGCTTAGAAAATAAAAGTT
Organism: Anomoia purmunda; assembly: GCA_951828415.1. Classification (NCBI taxonomy): domain Eukaryota; kingdom Metazoa; phylum Arthropoda; class Insecta; order Diptera; family Tephritidae; genus Anomoia; species Anomoia purmunda. The sequence continues at coordinate 9,070,354 of OX639994.1, forward strand.
ATTTTGAGTTTAAATGAATTTTATTGCCTGCTTAGAAAATAACCTATTTTTCTAGTTTTATTTTTTGGCAAGAAAATAATATTTTTTTTTTAGTTTTACAGCTAGAATAACAAGGGCATTAGTTTAGCTTTATTTCTCTTGGGTAATAAACATTTTTTTCTTTGCTACGAAAATTAGAAATCATCTTTGAGTTGCAGTTTTTGCTTAGAAAAAAAAAAAGAAAATTTTGGTACAAATATGAAATTTATTTTTTGTTTCGAAAGTGAATTGTTTCGCGAGCTTTTTTGGCTCAAAATTGTTTTTTTATTATTTTAGTTGTTTAATTTTTTTTTAAATTTTTTTGGTTACAAAATAAAATACATTTTTTGAGTTATATTTTTTGCTTCGAAATTAAGTTTTTTTTAAGTCTTATTATAAAATTAATACAATCAATTTGTTTAACCTTTTTAATGTGAATTGTTTTTGGTTTGTTAAAAAAAAATTTATTTGTTCCAACAAAATAAGTTACTGTTTAAATTAAATTTTTTGGTTTGAAAAATAAGAATTACCATTTTTGTTGTATTTTCGCTTAGAAAGTTAAAATTTATTTTGAGTTTTAATTTTTTGCTTAGAAAATAAGAGTTATTGTTTGAGTTTTGTGCTTGCTTTTATAATAAGGGTCACTTTTTGAGATTTATATTTGCGTTTAAACTGAAAGTAATTTTTTGAGATTTATTTTTTGGTTAGAAAATAGTTTTTTTTTATCAGATTTGCGCTTTTCTGTTAATACAAAGAACCAACTTGCTCTAAGTGAAGCTTCTCGTTGGCCAGGCAGCTTAATGTAAGCTAATTCTAAAAAGTTACACAAAGTCCGTTAATCCGATTCAATCCAATATTTGCTCAAAATATATTTAAATTACCATAATGCAATTTATTGATAAGTAGTTTGATTTGTCAATATATTTACATTTAATATATATTATAAATATATTTTCGCATCACAATTTATGATGGAGGATTTTTGCCTGAAAAAACAAAAAAAAAATCATTCAACACAATCAACTTGAAATGGGAATATACGCGCCAGTAAACAAATTCAAAAGTCCACTAAATTTCAATGCAAATGCGCGATGCACATACAAAAATTCTCGAACATACAGTACTCTTGGTTTATATTATATGTAAGTATGTACTATGAGCATAGATGAGCCTCGCCCAAATACCAAACGTATTGTTCAATTGTTAGTTGCATCGATTTCCGGTGGCATCAGTAGCAACAGCGTATAACCAATTTGTTTGCTGTAAGCAACATTCAAAAACATTTCAATCCTTCACCGCAACATACCCCAAAAATCTCAACAACCATACATCCGACGATTCCAACCGTTCGTCCCATAGATTCTGTGTATTCTGTTGATTTGGCTTAAGGTCAGGGGTTGGCAATTTTTTTTTTGTATTTTTTGATTTTCTGCTCTAAGAAATTCAAAATAATTTATGTAGAATTTTTCCACTGAAATTGTGGAAATAAACAATAAGTATTTGACGGTTGAGTTTTACAAAAGTCATACTAATTTTTATAAGAATTGCACAAGTCTTTCGATACAAATTATGAGGCAGAACACATTTTTTAAGTTAGCTACATATATGTATATATTATTTTGAAACTTATTTACAAATGGCTTTTTATTTCAATTATGAGTGAGAACAATTTTTAAATCAACAATAACTATTATTTTGACACTTATATAATAGAATTCCTTCCATAATAATTACCGGTGAGTTCAAATTACTTACGTCTTTCAATGACCTTTATTTTGAGACTTATTTTAAAAAAGTATTTCCGTAATAATAATTAGTAAGACTACTTTTTTTAAGTCTTTAAAGACGGCACTATTTCAGGAACCAAAATAGTAACGAAGTGGTACAGAAGTGGTCCCGAACTGGAAATTATTTCGAAGTAGTTTCGAATCAATCCTGTACTAATCCGAAAATGATCCTAAGAAAGTATCGCCATTCCAGACTTTAAAAATTTGTCTCACTCATAACTATTATGAGCAGACTTTTATAAGATAAAATTAAAGCTCCTAAAAAGACTTAAAAAAGTTGATCCGTATTAAAAATTAATATGAGATGACTTTTATAATATATGTCTTAAAATAAAAGTCTTTGAAGCCTTAAGAATATTTATCTTGCTTATAATTATTATGTAAAGACTTTTTTAGTTCAATTCTTTGAATTATAGTTATAGATTACCCCTAAAAAATTTGTATCTTACTATAATAATTATTGATTAACTTTTACTCTGTTCTCTTATAATAGTTACGTCCCTAAAGTAAATACCTTTCGTTCGAGTAATTTCTGGCTGCCATAGCCAAGAGTTCGGCAATAACTCTTATCCCGATTGACGCATGAATCATATTTTCCCAAAAATTGTCACTCTCCATTTCTGAACGGTAGCCTCCGCGTGTATTTTCTTCATGGAAAAGTCTTCTACCACAAGGTGTCAGCCTGAGAACTGTAGATCCATAAATTTGTGCTACAGGAAAAATATATACACTACAAATTAAGGGAGAAACTCGCTCCAATAATCGCCGGATTTGTATATTGGTTCAAAAAGCCAGTAACGTACTACCTGCTCTGACTTACGAGGGCCTATCTCACAACTTCGTGGCTCGTGATTTTGATTTTTTACACTTCATAAGGTGGGTCCCGGGTTCAAACCCTGACGGGTCAAATAACATCAAAAATGATTGAAAAGTTTTTTCTAATAGCGGTCGCCCCTCAGCAGGCAATGGTAAACCTCCGAGTGTATTTCTGCCATGAAAAACCTACTCACAAAAATCATCCGTCGTTCGGAGTTGGTATGAAACTGTAGGTCCCTCAATTTGTGTTACAACATCAAGACGCACACGACAAATTGTAAGAGAAGTTCAGCCAAAATCGCTTAAGCGGTTGTAGCGCCAATTAAGTAAGTAAATAATAACGAAAGTCGCGTCAGAATTATACTAATTTCTACCACTATTTGTACTTATTTCTACCAATGTTTGTATTAATGCTACTACCAAATTTTACAAATTTCTACCACTATACTTACTAATTTCTAATTTCTACCACTATTTTCACTACTTTCTACAACTGTTTTCACTAATTTCTACCACTATTTTTATGAATGCTACTAACAATTTCTACCATTATTTTTACTAATTTTTACCACTATTTGTACTTATTTCTACCAATATTTGTATTAATGCTACTACCAATTTTTACAAATTTCTACCACTATTTTCACTAATTTCTACCACTATTTTTATGAATGCTACTAACAATTTCTACCACTATTTTTTACTAATTTCTAACACTTTTTTTTATTAACGCCACTACTAATTTCTACCAGTATTTTGACCAATTTTACCACTATTTTTACTTGTTTCTACCACTACTTTGACTGATTTCTTCGCTAATTTACTAATCTCTACCACTATTTTTAATAATGGTACTACTAATTTCTCCCACTATTTTTACTTATTTCTACCGATATTTTTATTAATGCTACTACTAATTTACCCAAATTTTTACAACATTTTTTTAAATTATTTCTTCTGTAATTTTTATTTATTTCTACCACTATTGTTACCAACAAAGAAGTATTTTTTTGTGTAATCTAGCCAATTAAACTAATACATAAAATATAATTTTTGCGTAGAAATATTATATTATATCGAAAATTATTCATCTAAAAAAATTGTTGCCGACCCCTGGACTAGGCCGATAGGAACAATATTTTGTGGCGAGACATATGTACATACGTTTGTTATACATGAATAGATACATAACAACATACATATGCTCCGAACAACTATTGCAATAATACCGAATGCAGTGGCAGTGTTATGGAATTTGAACAACTTCACATGCACTCGCTGCTCCTCCTCCTCAACCTCCTATCGTTGATAATAAAACATGAATATGCAACAACAAAAATGCATTGACATCATCATAACTACAACAACAACTGCGATGGCAACAATAATTGGGAGAGAGCACCCAGCGGAATTTGAATTGTAACTTGTACGACTGACTAAGCGTTGGAATTGTAACCGCGTTTGGTTTTCCATTCGCTTTGATGCACTTTTAGTGCGGCGGGGGGTGGGTGAGCGCAGAGCTAAAGAATTTACGTGATTCTGAATGATTTGATACAAATTTGTATTTGCATTTGAGCGGAACTCAACTCCCAATTGTTATGATCTGGTGACAAGTTAATAGGCGACCGGTTTGCATGACACGATGTTGGTTTGGTGGAATAGCGAGAATTCAATTGAAAAAGGTGGTTATCGAATGTAGAATTTACTTGTTGTTGTAGTCTCTTTTTGTTGCATACATTTGTAACTTTTATTAAATTTTTGGATAGTATTGAATTGATGTAGCTGTACTTTGCGTAAATGTTTTGGCATTTGAAGAGCACTACGGTGGAAGCACTACAAAAAAAACTACCGAAAAAATTAAATTATTTTGAAAAAATAAGAGAGATTTTTGATTTTATAATATTGATATTTAATGTAGAAAAAATAAGCTCTCAATAAATCACTCTCCACAAGTTATCAGAAAATTTTCGATACATACAATAGCGATATTCGACATATGCTTTTGCATTTTTCAATTGCAGTTTTTCTAATATCTAAAACGCTTGTATTTCGTTGCAATTAATATAAAAATCACAAAAACAGAATACAAGCTAAATAGTCGTACAATAAATCTCGAATGCACCTACATATAATTTATTTTTTTCTCACAATTACAAAACTTCTATTGTCATTCGATTTGACAAATTGTGTGTGTGTGTGTGTGTATGTGTACCGGGGAGCGCGTCAGGACCACTGTACTGAGGTGTGGTGATTGGTGACGATGTGGAGCTTCCGTTTTACTATGCGACAATTGCTTTGGTTGTGATTTTTTTTCTGTACTGCACACACACATACATACATGCATACATGCATAGCTATGTACAGATGTGTGTATATACAGATGTGCGACTGTACATACATATATGCAATATTTATTCACGTGCCAACTACAATAACCAACGTGTAGAAAATTTTAACATAACATTTATTTGCGAAAGAAACGTTCTGACAGCAATTTTAATAGCTTGCACAATCATGAAATATCTACATATATATGTACGTACAGTTGGCAATATAAAATTAAAAAATGTAAATATAGAATTGGACTCTCGCATACAGCTAAACATGATTGAAGCTATTGAAGAGAAATTGGTAAATCTAAAATTAAAATCCTTAAAAAAAAGCTCGGGTACCTAAAAGCGATAGAAAAACATAGATAGAGGAGTATAAGTGGTAGAAGTCGTTAGTATGCGTAGTAAGTAGTAATGGTTGTGGTAGTAGCAAAAATAGTAGTAGAAATTACTAAAAAATAGTCTAAATTATTAACAGTACTGAAAAAATTAGCAAGAATTAGTAAAAAATTATAGTAGACATGTATTAAAATAGAACTAGCAATTAGTAGTAGCACTATTTAAAATTGTAGTAAATAGTAGTAGGATTCCTAAAAATAGTAGCAGAAATAAGTACAAATAGTATCAGTAATTAGAAGTAGCTCTATTAAAAATTGCAGTAAATAATAGTTGTTATTCCAAAAAATAGTAATAGCGATTGGTAAAAATAGTAGTAGAAATTAGACGTAGTATTAGTATTATTAGTAGTAGTAGAAATTAGTTAAAATAGTAGTAGAAATTTGTAGTAGAATTATTAAAAATAGTAGTAGTAATTTGGAGTAGCATTAATAAAAATAGTAGCATATATTGGTAAAATTAGTAGTAATAATTACTGGCAGCATTATTAAAAATAGAAGTAGAAATTTGTAAAAATAGTAGTGAAAATCTTAGTGGTAAAAAATAGTAAAAATTATTTCAAATAGTAGTAGTAATTAGAAGTAGCATTAATGAAAATAGTAGGACATAGTAGGCTTGTTAAAAATAGTGGTATAAATTAGTAAAAATAGAAGTAGCAATTAGAAGAAATGTTTTTAGTAAAGAGTAGTAGCATTAGTAAAAATTGCAGTAGTATTTAGTAGTAGTAGTAGTAGCAGTTGAGTTAGTCATGGTAGTAGTAGTAGTAGCAGTTAATAGTATTAGTAATTAATAGTAGTTAGTAGATTTTATATAATTATTGATATTATGGGTGAATGTATTAAAAAATGAAAATATTTTGAATTTAATTCGTGCAGCTTTTTTTCATAATTTCAGCGAGGATGTTTAGTCGATCAGATCTGAGCTGCGTCCTTTTTTATTTGCAGTAGAGCCAACTCGAATATTAATTACCCGATAGACTAAGATCTTATTTTTTTCCTGAGTGTTTCTTAATAAAAGTAAGTATAATTTGGTTTAAAAAATATTCCAAGCGAATACTATGTAGATGAATATGTACCCTACATTTCATAAAATATAGTAAATTACACTTTTTTCTTTTCTTGTTTTTATTAACTTCATATATATAATTATAGATCGCCCTTTATTTCTTACAATGTAAAAAATATATCTATAACAAAATGATGATTAAAATACTGTTTATCTTTTCTATATGCAGTTATTATTTTTTAATTGAAAATAATTGTAATATCACTTGATGTCCTTAGGGCTTTTCTGTTATTAGAGTAGTGGAACTCCTCTTCTTCAGAAGGAGATATAAAATTAAAAATGTTTGGATAGCAAGCTATCGAAACAGCTGAGCACTTCCATGCACCATTCTAGAAGGGCCATTGACTGCAAACGCTGGAATCTCTCGGTATATGTGGTTTGTTGGCATTATGAAATCATAATTAAACCCAATAATACTATTCTTTTTCGGTGGGAATCAATTGAGAACACTAAGATAAATACAGCGGGACCTGCGCCCATTGGAACCAACGGAGTCTTTTGAACCACCTCGGCTCCACCACTTAATGCTGTTTTAACAGGGCGTCCATTGATATTGCAAAGTTAATGCCGCAGTCCCCGCGGCTGGGCTAAGAGGCGCAGGCTACGGGTTCTGATCAGCGCACTGCGAGGTTGGATCGGAACGGACTCTTCACTATCGATATTCTCTGGAAGAAGGCGGGGTATTGTCAGTTGATAGAAAGCCCACCGAACTCCTTCGGCTTGAACGGACGCCTTGAAGTTGGACAACGCCACTAGTGGCGGTATTTTGAGCCATCACTTCTACATCAGCTTCAAATTTAGGCTTCCATAATGCTGTAGGGTTTTCTAAGCCGAGGTAGCCGCTTGGACAGACCACCTTGAGCAATGATAATGAAAGCTATCAGCGGTCTGTCCTTTGATAGCCACACTATTAGTCAGCGCAGGGAGCGCTGGACGTTGATCTTGGAATGTTAGTTTGGTATGTTCTTCTGACTCGAGGCGGTCGAGGGAACTTCGAAAACTCACCAAACCGTAAAACTTAGTACTGTTTGTTGTTCTGAATGGGAATCCATGCGGTAAAGCGGAATCTATTCTAATATTTAGTTCCAACTCTGGTACTTGGCGTGAAGATGATGAGGTGGAATAATCTCAGCATCTCAGTTGTACCGCTTTCGGGGGACGAGGATTGAAGCAACTCGATTATCATTTCTTCCACGCTCATGATGAGTTATTAGAAGGAGATGTTAGCCAACAAAGAAATAAAATGACGTTTCGTTTCCGGTAGCAAGAATTTTCGACCAATTTCAACACACCAGAAGCCAATTGTATCTAATTATATTCTATTATCAATGAGCTAAAGTCAAATTAGTGTTGGTATGGTGAAATCGGACAAGACTTTTTGTTAGAGGAATGGTGGCATGCGATGCAACTTCTTTGTAATATACGTTCTCTGATTTCAATTCGATAGGATAAGAGGTAGATTTGACCGAGGTAAAATAATTAACGTACTCGTACATTGCAAGTTAAAAAAAAGTTTTTAAAAGACAATGGTTTTCAGTTGTTTTTTTTCCCGACACTTTATCTACACTTTTTATGTGCACAAAATTAATTAATTAACTCTCAAATAACTTAATTTTACTTGATTATTACTGATTACCGGCCATTTAAGCCTCAACTTAAGTTGTTACAGATGGATGTGCGCGTAGTTTTTTGCAAAAATAAAGATATAAAAAACATATGTCTGTTTGTAATTATGTACACACACACACACATACACACGGTCATATACAAAAGGCTTAAGTTGACATATTAAAATATTAAATTGATTGTCTGTTGGCTCGTAAATTTAAATGGAATTGGTAAAATGTTAATGACAAGTAGTTCGGAAAAAAAATTAAAATGAAAATAAAAATAGAATAAAAAATAGCGAAATATACCACTGACAGCTGACCTGCCAGCAGTTACAATGTACATTTTATTTACACCGCAAAAGAAGAACAGTGCTTTTTATTGGATTTCACGTTTAATTGAATGAAAAATGTATGGCAATTTAATCAGCAATTAAACCAGGGTCAATAGAGTCAATGTCTAGGCAATTGAAAAGCGCATCGGCTATTGTATGAGTATTAAATTGTATATGCGTATATACATATATATATATACTTATGTGTATATATGTATGTGAGTAAATCCATTTGCAAGCTGCCATTTTATTTAAGGTCAAAATAATTGTATTTTTCATACGCCTATGTACATTATGTAAATATAAAATTCGTGTGTTCGGCATTTCAAAAAATTTTTCTGTTTTATTTTAGTAACTTTATAAGTTTCGTTTATACTGCATTGAAAATTAAAAATTTATATCTAAATATATAAAAATGGTACGCGATTTCATCGCATGCTTAAAACTTGAAAACGACTGGACCGAATTCCTTCTGCGGGTTTGTGCGTAAAGTTTAGGAAAAAAGTCGAAAAAATCTCAGCAGGTGGCGCTGTAGGCGCAAATTTCGTTTTTCAGTTCAATTGAATTACTCGTGGGATTAAATCACATATTGCAAATTAATGACTGACAAGATTTGGATAAGATTTGTCAAATATGTACGTATAAGTTCCCATATAAACTGTTTTTAAATGGAGTTGCCACCTTTTCATAAACTTAAATTCAATTAAGGTAATCAGGGAAATCAAATACTGTAAAATGGGCAGAAGGCTGCCACCTGTTTAAACGTAAGCTAAGTGAAATCAATATGTTAAATGAAATTTACAATATGTTGTCAAACTAAAAAATTCAGCTAGGAGAAGGTTATAACAAGGCATATTAAGTAGGTTGCTACCATTCGAGAAAATGCTACCCTGGTATGAATTTTGTTGGTGCTTGTACGCCCATGAAACTTCAAAAACGCTGTACGAAAAGTGAATGAAGAAGAAGACATTTGGATTTGGCTTTGTCGATTGACAAATTATGGACGCCTTTCGCATGAAAAAATTAAAAAATCAACCCTGTTGCTGCTAACTGGCTTAATATGCCTTGGTACATAACTATATTTTGAAGACGCTTGCCACCTGCTTAAAAGCCGCTTTTAATGTAGCTTAATGAATTAGAAAAATATGGGAGTCAATTCGATATTTTCGTTAGAAGAAAGTTTATGGGTATCTTTTCAAGAGGGTTGCCACATTTAAAAAGACAAGTCTGATTTATTTACCCACAGGTACATATATAAAATATTAAAATATGCGCAAGTTATGACCCTACCTTTATTTAAGATAGGGTTACCAACTGTTTGAAAGGTAAAATTTAATTAAATCATACACAAGTTATATGTGAGAGAAACCGAAATGCGTTTCTTGGATACAATTAAAAAACGTCTGTTGCGGTCGGCCGAGATAATTTAGAAACCGCATTTGCAGTTAAATTGGGCGGGTAAAAGGTTTAGTTCATCTCCATTATATTACTGAAACGGACGGGCAAAACAATAAAGCAATTGGACCTTGCAACTCTACTACAGGTGTCATGTAAAGGAGCGCTAGTTTGGTATTGGCACATTTCTCGTACTCTATGTACCACCGCTGAGGGAATTCGTGTATTCCAGCGAGCCCGAAGGAGTAAAAGGGAAAAAGGTACGGCGACTTACCAAAGGCTTTAAGGCCGGGGAAAATTCCTGTAAGAACAAGAACTGGCTGACAAGAGTGACCGATGTCCAAAACACAAAGTCGCGGATTACGGCGACCTCGATGAACTTCGGATAGCAATAACGCGGATGATGGATTACTAGCTGTGGGATTCAAGAGAGGTGGCGAAGACCTGGTAAGATGCATGAATCTGCTTATTTGCAACATATGGTCGGACAAATACAATCCTGCCGATTGGAATTTAAGTGTATTCCGCCCAACCGTTTTGAAGGGTAATCCAGCAATATACTACAGCGGGATCAGGTTCTTTAACATCGACATTGTTCGGTGAAAAAAATGCCAGTTGTCGATGAATTGGACCTTATCAGTGTGGCTTTGGACCTGATAAATCTACCATTGCCGATGTGGCGCGCTGCATATTTGTGGAATGTGTTGAAATACCCAACAATTGTTCCAAAGTTCCCCATGTTATACAAAATTTGCATTTTGACAGTGCTCCCGCGAAACACAGAGTATCGTATAATATAAAATTTGACAGGGTAATGAAAGCAATTCACTTTTATTTTAATTTCCACTGAGCTAAGCATTTGAATTGCATAGTGATCAATTTTCTATTTGAACTTTGCGCTGACTTTTATCACCATCTTCAATACCATAAAGGACTAACTTTGAAATAAACATATGATTTGGTTGTTAAACAAATAAGCAATTAGTTTTAAGCTCATAGTTTCATCACTTTGTTCTAAAGGCATCTATGTACATATGTACCTACATTTGTATATAGAGTATGTTGATATGTTGAAAACTTTATTTGCATTTTATTGCAACCCTCTGCATTTTGCAGGATGCAGATTTTTATACATCTGTCTTTAAACAAATTTGTACTATCTGTCTTTATCTTTGTGCCACAATATTGACATTTTCGAACCGCACTCAGCAATATAGCACACAAACATAACCACACACGTCCGTCCACCTTTCACACATAGGCTATGCGGTCAATTGCCGACCACAAAGCCCGTTGAACAGATCACCAAGCGGCAAAAGTTGTTGGCGAACAGTTTGATGCCAGAATGCCGACAGCGCATTTCAATAATTTAATGAGTCGTATAGTTCAAATACAGATATACATCAAATAAAAGCGAACACTTTCAAATACCTGCTGGAAAATTCAAGGAGATAACTCAATAATGTTTTTTTTTTTGTGAACTTAAACAAATTTGAGCTTTTATCTAGTAGCAATGGCATTGTCATAACAAATTTTATTTCAAATCCTTAACCCTTAAATAAGATGTTAGTTTTGAATTTTCAAACACTTAGTTTTTTATAAAAGAACAACGCAAAAAAACAAATAAGAAAATACAAACTTTTTGTGGATTAAAAAAAACCCCATCTAATTGGATTCCATATACAGGACAACATTTGAACAACAAAATTGGAATGTATGCAGTTCCTTTTTGTCGTTTGCAAAAAAAATAAGACGGCCACAAGTTTAAATAATACTCTTCATACACTGGATATTGAGGATGAACATTTTAATTATGGAAACCGAAGAAGGCTGCGAAAACTCACCTTAACTAAAATTGTAGTTTAATGTAGTGTAAATGGCCTTTAATTTCAATATTACGACAGGCTAGGCAACTATGCTATCACCTGTACCAAATAATTTTTGAAACTATTTTGCATGCTTGCTCAACTGTACTGTGCTTCTATCTAAAGCTCAATTCTTTATTGGATTTTATTTCCTGTGGTAAAAGTTTTACGAATATTTTGGAAAATCTATACGAGTTAATCATGGTAGGATTTTTACTTGGTTTACGGATCAGTATAACCTCGGAGAGTTTCCACTAGTTAGCTCTTTTATCATCTGTCCTCCAATCCTGTCATAACTTAATGAGCTAATTAAGTTCTAGGCGGGCGTCTATGCTTCGGCCAATCAATCAACCATTCCTTAAGTATTTTTCGAAAAATAAAGAGGAAATATTGAAACTTTCCAAACTTGTCTTTAGTTTTTTGCGTACGGGTCGCCTACAGTGCGCCGACAAGCTCAAAGTCGCGGTTCCACCTTCGCGTAGCGCCTGCATTCTCACCATTGCATGCTCGGTTGATCACGGGGTACGCTTGAAACTGAGCACAAGCTATGTAGCTCGCCGGACCGTGGATTTGTGTAATCCCCTTCATATGCTATCCACACCATACCAAAACAAAAATCGTACCGCCTCTGGTGTAAGACTGACGACACAGTCCCATCCCGTCATTTCCCCCTCATACCCGCTTCACTGTTTTGTATTCACTGTCCAATACCTCACCCTTATGAGGAGGCCGCTGCTGCCAATGGTGTTCTTTGACCGACGGTCATCTTCCCACCCAACCGTGGTCGACTGTGGTCTGCAGTTTGTAGTCGACCCCAAATGGCATCCCCAATCAATTAACCATCTCACGTCAAAGCATGGCTACACAAAAAAAAAACTTGGGGACAACCGAACTGGGCAGATTTGTTTGGGATACCGTATATATTTACTTTAAGAGTGTATCTCGTATCAAAGCACGGAGACTACCACGTACAATATGTCCTGTGTTGGCGAGGGTATGCGCAATTGATATGTCCCACTCATTCCTGCGCTGGAGATTGATTAAAAGAGATCTAACTCGTGAGATTACGCGATCGCCGCACTGAACGTAAAATCAACAAATTTCTAGATTTGCAAATGCTTACATATTCTCAAAAAAAAATTTGTTAAGGCTTATTACTATACATACAATTATTGCAAAAAATATAAATAAAATTTCAACGATGTAGTGGAGTCAACGCCCCTCCGGTGTTTTTACGCGCTGCACCAAATTGACATCTCGCGAACGGGCTTTTGACCGGTGGTCTTCTCCGCCCAAATTCGAACCTTAAAAACATACGGCTTAGTGACCCTCACCTATCTGCCCCCTGCTCTTTTCATCCACTTCTCCAATCCGGGTAGATTACCTGAGTCTGAAATTAGTTCCGCACGCTGTCTCGTCCAAACTTTCAAGATGATGATGTGAGACAATGCCAATGACCCAGAGAGTAGCCTTGGCGAAACTCGGTGTATTGCTTCGTAGTATCTTGCTCCTAGTCGTGGCCGGTAAACGAAATTTCACCGCTTAACAGCTCGCAGACTCTATTGTAGTCTGCTTTGGTTGCGTATCCAGGCAATTACCAATCACGGTCTCTGAATACTTTCCAGCTCGCAAAAGACACGTTCTCGCCCCACGGCTGTCGTTCCAAAAAGAAAGAGGAAAAGTGCGGTAGAGACAGCAATCCGCTTTTGACATATGTGCCTCAGCAGTGAGTCAGCTGAGAGTGAGTACGGAGTGTGAATGGCAGAGTTGCATTGGCTCCGCGTGAATTTATTTTAAATTAGGGTGAGCGCAACAAGTTTTTTTTGATATTCTGTTTCCAATTTACTTGGAAATGTAAGCTTTCCGCATTTTCCTGTAGGGTTCATATCAGCATCTGTATTTAATTTAACCTATGTATGTATGTAGTGCAAGTACATGCAATTACACATACATACATACATACATGCATATGTGTTTCTCACGTTCACTTTTGTGAAGTCGTTTATTTATTTTCATGTAGGCATTCTCGAACATGGGACATATTATTGTACACGAATTCCATTGACTATTTTTTGACACACATATTTACATAGTATGTATGGATGTACGTATGTATGCAAATGTGTTTGTGGTGTTCATCGCCTATATAAATGTTGTACATGTCTTAATTCTCAGAAATAATGTGGAATTGAATTATGTCTTTCATTTTTAAATTAACAAGCGGACAGACAGGCGAATTCACGCCTGTTGAATATATTTACTTTTTTCTCACATTCACATACGTGAATTATAGCCATAACAAGCGCACTCATCAGTGTTCGACCACACACCGCCTGTAATTAATTACTTGAACCACCAGCTGTTTTTTTTTTGCCTGTTGCAGTAAAGAATTATTTTGACATATTCGTAATACTGACTGCATTTAATTTCTGCTAATGAGATTTATTATTAACGGTGAATCGAAACGCTACATACAGGTGACCTAAGTGAGTGAAGGGCGAATTTGTATAACTAATTCAGGTAAGGTTGCAGTGACTACCCTCGTACCATTGTATCGGCTGGGAGCACACTCAGACTCATTTAGACCCATTGTGATACCAGTTTGGGTAGTGTGTGTCGTAGGTCCCATTAAAAAAGAGTCAAATTCAATTCTCTAATGAAACGCAGAAGCTCGTTTACGTCTGTCGATCCCAGATCCGACAGTCAGTCGAAGAAGTATTGGTGTAGAGGCATCTCATTCTCCCATCTCGTTAAAACTGGGCAATAGAAAAAGTAATGTTCAATGATTTCCTTCTCCTCCTCGTCACGACAGCTGCGATAAAAATTTTACGTGTTTCCATAAAGCAGTTATGATACCCAGGTCAGAGCTGACGGGCTATCACACAGGTGGGTTTAGTTTCTTGCCCCATTTTCATCTTGCGTTTGCCACCTCAAGGGCGTTGCCCTTCAACCAGCGTCTACAAGAAAACAGCGGCATTCCCGAGTAATGAGAGGGTTTTGTGTTTGTCAGGAATGTATCTGCTCTTGCCACTTCACCTGCTATGCAGTTACCTCGTATATATCTGCCGCCAGGGATCCATGCAACGCACGTATTGTCTGCCAGCTCATGGCGAATTTTCCCACAATCGATCACAGTTCTTGACAGAATTGCGTTCAACTTGGAGTCGCCAGTTTGTCTGCTTGATACTGGAGTCACGTAATCAGTTCGCATGATTCCTCTAATGAAGTTCACCACAATGTGATGCGGTTGAACAAAAAAATAGCGTGATATTTTAGATGGCTAGTGGATTAAAATGTTCCAGCACATTATTACCCACAAAATTTTATTGGCGGTAGTTGGCACATATTGCAGAATTACCCTTCTTGTGGATTGGGCAGAGTATTCTAGAGTAGTCCGTAGCCGCATTAGTGCTATTCGAACTTCATCGAGGCCGGGTGTCGGGATGTTAATGATGTCATCAGCGATTTGGGGGTCGAGATCTGTACTCCGGCGGCGCTTACGCTGTATTCATTTAGCATAGTGGAAAAGTTCTCCTTTCACAATTTGGGTGTGCTTTGGACATCCGTCACCAGGTGACCTTTCCTTTTCTAACAGGAATTTTCCCCGGTCTTAAAACCTCCCGTAAGTCGCCGCATCTTTGGTAAAATTTTCGGGCGCTTCTCAAGCTCTGCGCACTCACGTATTTTCGCCTGTCTCTTCCATTCTCAACTCCCGGTAGCGTTCCCATACAGCTCCATTGCGCTCGGCATTCCTCATCGTACCAGTTGTTTTTTCGGGTTTACTGAAAGCCAGTGACTTAATGATCGCAAATTCCGGTTTGCGAAGTGCTCTTAGTGAGCAGGTGTTAGAGTCACGTAGCGAACAGTAGCTGTCTTTTGCGATTGCAGCTTTCCGACGTCGAGCTTTCCTTGTGTATTTAGATGCACGTTCTTTGCTGCATAGAGGCGTATGCCACCTTGGCTGTAGCAAGATAATGATCCGTGTGGATATTCGGTGCTCGGAGTGTAAATGCGTCTAATACACTGGAAACAAGCCATCCGTCTATCGCAATATATGTAATCGATTTGGTTTCACGTTTTTCGATCTGGAGACAGCCACATAGCTGGGTGAATCGTGGTGCTTCAGCTTGCCATGCTTCGGGTTCCATTACAGTCGTCCGTTGGCGGAGGTTTCATCGTGGATACTGATTTTTCGCAAAGTGTGACCAAAGGTAATATCCTTACCTTTACTGGCATTGATTTTCATATAGTGACGAAGACAGCGCTTGTAGAGTGATTCTTTATCACCTCGTCCTTATTTTCCTACGAGATGTTGAAGAATCTCGCTTTGATGTGAATTGTTGTGAGATAATCGTCCACTCGAGTGAACGACAATACTTAGCGATGAAGTCTCTCTCCCACCACAAATCCAACAAAGAAGTTGCGCTCCTTTACATGGCGAGATATTCTAGTGCTCTAGATTACAGAGTTGCACTTCGGGCCTGCGACCTAACCCGATTCAAGATATAAATGAAGCTAAATCAAAGTTATTTATTCTTAGTATAAACTATAAATAGAAAATATATCAAATGTGGTTTTGTTTACAATTGTTTTCACGTCAACTAACTACTTATAAGGAATACTTAGTGTTGCAATTTGGTAATTTTTTTGTTATAACTGTTACTTTGTATTGCATTTACATATATCACATATTATATTATAATAATGAATATAAATTTATTTAGAATATTAACATATTTATTAAAAATGTCTGCGTATACATACACATTTTCCTTGGTATGTATGCAGATACAACAACAACACATGAATTTTATTACATCTCTATTTATAGTTAACTTTCCACGTATCCGCTATTTACTGATGCCAAGTGCAATAAATTATTTATATTGCATCTATGTGTGTAAACATTTATATACATATATATATATTTGTTTGCATACATTATTATTTTGCTTTCAATGCATTACCTTCGCTAATATTTTGTAGTTGTATATGGGCACCTGCATACTCACACATACAAATGTACATAGCTATATCCTTAAACATCGAAATAAAGCAACAAATTTCACTAGGGTATGGTATATGTAATTTTATTTTGAAAGCGTATACATGTAAGTTCGAGTTTGGCCCAGCATGAGAGCCAACAGATTTGTTTTGCTTGGCGTTTTTTGTTTAAATTACCCATTTTCTGATTTATGTATAAATATTTATTGCCTGTTTTTTTTTGTTTTTTTTTTTGTAGAACAAAATGTCAACATGTTGTTTGCTATGCATGTGCAATGGCGGAATTAACCTGTCACTTTGGCTAATATTCCAAAATATATACACACATACTGGTATTTTGCACGCATGTAGACAGTGAAGGAAAAAATTTTGGTACATTGGTATTTTTTACAAAATTCGCATGAGAGATTTGTTAGAAAATTATGTGTTTCCGCAATTTATGGGTACATAGAATCAGGATTGAAACGAGGTCATGCTTTTATGTGAAATCTCACTATGGGTAGAAATCTACCCACAGATATTTTTCATCCATTTTTCATAAAAGTATACTTCATGGTTTAACAAAAAACTTAAAAAAGCAACGTTTTAGATTTAAAAAAAAAGTTTAGATTTACAAAATTTCAACAAACTAAAAAATTTCACAAAAAAATTTCATTTTTTTTATTAAAATGTTTTATATTAAATTTTATATTTCATATTTTTAATATGATGAAATTTTGTATATTTCAAATGTTTTATATTAAAATTTTATATTTTTTATATTATATTGTTTTATACTAAATTTCATATTACATATTTTTAATTTGTTAAAATTTTGTTAATTTCAAACGTTTTATGATAAATTTTTATATTTTTTATATTAAGTTGTTTTATATTAAATTTCATATTTTTAATTTGTTTAAATTTTGTAAATTTCAAATGGTTTATATTAAATTTCTTATTTTGTATTTTTGATTTTTGGAAATTTTGTAAATTTCAAATATTTTATATTAAATTTCATATGACATATTTTTAATTTGATGAAGTTTTTTAAATTTCAAATGTTTTGTAATAAAATATTTCATATTATATTTCATATTTCGAATTTTTAGTTTGTGGAAATTTTGTAAATTTCAAACGTTTTGTATTAAAATATTTTATATTAAATTTCATATTTCGCATTTTTAATTAATAAACTGTTTTACACTAAACTTCATATTATATATTTTTAATTTGCTGAAATTTTTTAAATTTTAAAAGTTTTATACTCAGACTTTTAAGAACTTTTAGAGCGCGCAGTTTTATTGCCAAAACAATTTCAGTCATAAAATGATTTTTTTAAAATTAAATCAGCTAAAAACTGCCTACTTGAAAAATTTAATTATTGATAAAAATTTGTAAAATTTTTCTAATTTTTGCACAAAGTTCAAACAACTTAACTAAACAAAACTTTCTAAGTAAAAAAAAAAAAACCGTCCTCAAGTTTGAAAAA
The DNA here is from genome assembly GCA_951828415.1 of Anomoia purmunda. Taxonomy (NCBI): domain Eukaryota; kingdom Metazoa; phylum Arthropoda; class Insecta; order Diptera; family Tephritidae; genus Anomoia; species Anomoia purmunda. Next base: position 9,088,443 of record OX639994.1, read on the forward strand.
CGATTGCTGAAAAATGTTTGATATAAAAAACATTGCGAATAGCACTGTACCAACACTTTTTCGACTCACTGTATGCACATAGTTTAGCATTTGCATAGGCAGCAACAACTTATCGCATTTGCTTAAAATCGCAACTTTTGTATTTTGATATGCAAATTTAATTAAATACAGAATTTTCCGTTGTTGAAAACAAATTGTTGATGCTGCTATCAGTTCGCTGGCCGCATTTACGAAATTAGTGTTTAACTATGTATTTATTGTATGTATGTTTGTATGTAATTCTGAGTGGGTTTACTTTGTTTCGCATTGACTGCTTTAATTGTTCTTTATAAATTTAAATTTGTATACAATTTTAAAAGCCGTAAAGCGACTGCGAATTAATATCCCAGGTAGATATATTTTCAACTTTGGCGACATGTAGATTACATTTTCATAATTCTTAAGTTTTGCTATGCAATTCATTTGAATAAACCGGAAATTGTCTATCCTTTCCAGAACTGTATGCTTGTGTCCGAATTATTTTCATAAATTTCTAACATTGCTAAAAGCCAGCAAATATATTTCTAAAAGCAGTTGAGAGCAAAGAGTAAAAGTTAATTAATAATTATTATGGTAGAATACCAATTTCTTGAATAATCTAAAATTATTATTCGAATATGATGTATATTGGTAAGATTTTGCGTTATCCCTTGTCAAGTTTGATTTGGAGACAAACCGGTTTCGGCGTTGTGCCTTCTTCAGTCAACTTTTTACATTGTCGGGAATACAGAAGATGCAAAAACAATGACTCAAAGACTTATATTATAAAAGTCGACTCATAATATTTATCAGTTAGATAATAATTATCAAAGACTTTTATTGTGAGACTTATATTATAAAAGTCTTTTCATAGTAATTATCAGCTGGATAATAATTATCCAATACTTTTTTTTGAGACTTATATTATAAAAGCCTACTCATAATAATTATTAGTGAGATAATAATTAACAAAGACTCTTATTTTGAGACCTATATTATAAAAGTATTTTCATAATAATTATCACCGAGACCATAATTATCAATGACTTTTGTTTTGAGATTTATATTATAAGAAAAACTATACTCATTTTGTGGAATTTTTGTGAGAAACTTAGAGGGCTTAAAGTCACCTTTTAATATCGTTTTTATTTAAAACTCGAACTAAACGTCCTACCGCCAAAATATCAATCCATTGTAACTATTTCCTCGAATCCCCTTGACCATTAAGCTCTACGCCCGTTAGAGTCTGATGCAGTCCGTAGGAGGTTGCGTCATCATCTGTTCTTCGTATTGACAGCAATTTTGCCGCTTTTGCACCTCAAGCAACATACCCCTAACCAATGTCAGTTTAGTTATCTGAGCATATTGTAAAGCATTATTAAGATAGTCGGAATGTACCTTATTCCGCAGGCGGTCCGGAAGAACTGTTTCAAAGCCTCGCCGCCTAGATGGTTGGAATGGATCGGGTTCCAAGCTGTGCCTAGGCTTCAATTTGCGCACTAGATTTTATATTGCTGCGCTTATTATTTTATGAAGTCCCCCACAGGCCTACCCCCAATCAAATCTGCATTGAGGCGAAGACGATTAGTCGCCGCTGTTATGTCTTACCCTTTCAAGAGTTTTGCATCTTTTCATCGTATCTAAGATTACAACGCTTGCCAGTCTCCAATTTTCACTGCGTTCCAGAATGTTCCAGATTCGAATGATTCGCAGATTCGAAAAATACGTGTTTTTTACGTTTTCTATAGCATCCCCACCACAGAGGTTGCTTGTTTTAGCGGTATAAGTACGACATGAAGCCCCGCGTTCAGTTGAAAGCTGGCAACGCCTTCTATCAGGCCATCATTTAAAGTTCGGTATGCAGCGGTACGTCCTGCGACGATTTGTTTAGTTGTCCCATCTATTTCGCTGCGAAATTGGGTTTTCAATCACTCAGGTAGGGTAGTCCATTGCCCTTCAACCCTGGGAATGATGAAGGAAATGAGGGAAAGGGGGAATGGGGGAAAAGCAGCAAAATATATGCTCTCTGCTGTTCCCATCCTCCGGGCAAGATGTGCACATCGGGTCATCGATAATGCCTATGGTGAGCATGTGCTGTTCCCATGGATTGCGTCCTGTAATCAAACCAACCAGTTCTTCTAACTCCTTCCTTCTCTGTGTAAGAAGGAATTTCGCCACCACCTCTTCGATATTTTCAGAAAGCACTTGGTTGCTTTGAAAGTGTCGGTAGTGCACCAACAGATCTCACAAGTCTTATGCATGACACCTCTGATGCTTGGCTCTGTAATTGGCTGCGGTCTAATGAAGTCTGCCAATGACCCGCAATTAGCCTATTAGTCAGCCAGTTCCGCTACCTTGAACACCGCTGTGTACCGGCACCTACATAAGGTCAAGCTTATTCTATTTTCCAACAGAGTTTATTCAGCCTCAACCTTCTTGGACAGGTTTAGAATTTTTGCGAGCAGTTTTCAAAGTTTTTACTGCAGCATAGCTGTCACTGCAGACCCTGATTTGGCATCAACGGTACCTTTTGTCAATTATCCAGTAATTATCCGGTACGCTATCTTAGGTATAGCAAATATCTCCGATTGTAAAACCCTTGTCATTGTACCTAAGGCAGAAGAGCATCTGTAGTCGCAGTGTAGCTGCAGTCCGATTTTTTGTCTTGAGGCCGTCTGCTAGATATTAATACCGCCTCAGTTTTTGGTTCCGCGAGCTTAAGTCCATTTTATTGAAGTCACGATTGCCCGGGTTCTATTTCTTTTGTCGCAAAGTGCACGCAAATGTTTCGCAGTTACGAAGTACAGCAATGTTGTCCCCTAAACCAACTATTTCCCACGCAGTTGGTACCATGAAGCGAAGAATTTCGCAGACTTCCTTTTGGATCACCCTCTCGTAAATGTCATAATTGTTAGCTTTTTCACAATCCCTATAGCTACATGCCATTTTGCCAGCACGACCAACAAGAGAATCACTACATTTGCACGTGTGTATTTTTCCGGATGTACATACATATGTACATAAAAATTTTACGTTTGCATATTTGGTGAACAATGGAATTATAAAATCTCAATTTGACATCATTAGTACTGCGTGACACAACTGCTTTGGCGGGGACAAAAGGAAAATATGTAGCCAACAAAGTAAACAGCTTGATCGGAGGCCAAAAATGCAGTTGACTGGCATTGCTTACTGTAAACACACCTTGACGCAGCGCATGTGGACTTAACTGAATTGGCTGGGAGAGAGAGAGAGATAGAGAGAGAGTGAGTGCTGTGTTTAAATATTTTCTGCCACTACTATTGTAGGCATGTTGACAATGCGCTTGTCCACCTGTTTACGGAAAATGTCCGCTTCTGGCAAACAATGAATTTTGCGTTGCATTTTCGTTTGCATTCGAGTTGGGCGAAAAATTCGCAAGTAAGAAGCGAATTTACGCACGCGAACGCACACAACGTCTGTGCATGAATGAATGAATTTATGCATAAAAGCTTATGAATATATTGATTTACGTATGCATGTATAGACCTACCTTTCGGCCTAGGCATGAACAAGCTGGTACGCATAGTAAGTAGCCTCCTCGCATTACGTATACGCCGTGGCGTATAGCAAGACCGTCCGGCGCCAAAGGCCCGAAGAGAGTGCACCAAAAGGGGTATTCAAAATTTGTTTTTTTGTTTTTTTAGAACGCAAAGAGTGTGAAATCGTTTGCTTTTCTTTTGTTTTTGTTATTGTTGTTTGTTTTATTTTTTTGTTATTTGTTGAATGGGGTTCGTTGAGCACTTCCACTTATTTCTTCTGTTAGCCAAATTTCACTCAAATGCATCAGTAAACGTTCGAACTTCAAAGTGAATGCGCACGTTAGCAGAACCATTGTGTAGCGATAGAAGTACAAGTACAACGAAATTAAAGCAATCGACCAGGCGTACAGCAGCAGCGTACGCTTGAGGCTTGAGTCGGAAATGAGATTAAAACGTTCAATTTGCCGACTGATTAAATTAGGACGCTTCTTTGTTCTTTTGGGTAACTATGAGTGCAGCGCGTTCGGGCTTTCGCATTTTCTAATGTGAAGCATCAGCAGAATTTTAGGTTGAAATTGGGGCGAGTGTTGGTAAACTTTTTGTTTAAATAATTTAAATTTTTTTGCTAAATTTTTTTTTTTGGTTTTTAAATGCACACTGTGTATGCGAGAATAACTCCTTTGTTAAGTGTAGCAATTCAGGTCAGGCAGAGAAATATTCTAAATCGGAAGATAAAGTTAAACGGTACGTGATATGATCAATGAGTTTGGAAATTTAAAATTTAAAAGAAAATAAAGCAAGTCAAAAATTATGCCGCTTAACATAACAATGCTGATCTAATTTTCTTATTTACAGGATTAAGTAATTTGGTCAAATCCTGTAGTTTTGTAGTTGGCAGTGCGCTTCTGTTTAATGATTTTTCTTCAGTTTTCATTATATTTTCGTAGCTCACTTTATGACCTTTACTTTCTCCACTATAAAACAAAAATCTTCATTAGCGTATAGAGAAATTCAACTCCCTAACAACACGCAATCATATTCAGTACCACAAAAGCATCGAAAGAAATGAGGCGACTGATATTAATTAATTTAATTACTAAAAAAAACTCAGCAGACAGTGCACTGCCTAAATTTCTTTATTAATTGCCCTTTGCATAAGAAACTAGAAAAAGTATATCGGTTTTTGTCACATATGACAGGTGGCAACCCTCTCAAAAATATAAGTGAGCATATTACCCTCCGAGGTACAAAAAGTTTGACATTCATATTTTAATACTTTATATCCTCGTCTATAATTAAAATAAATTTGTCTTTTAAAAAAGGTGGCAACCCTCTCCAAAATAAACCTATAAACCTGCCCCTACCAAAAAAATGGTTTGACACTCATAGTTTACTACTTCATATAACATGCGTATAATTTGTTTAAATTCGACTTCTCCTGCAGGTGGCAACCCTTTGCAAATTGTAGCTGGCTATAAACTGTCTCCTCAGTAAAATTAACCATTTGACAACTTTATTTTATATCGCTCTATTTTATATCGCTTGTCTAAAATTTTATTAAATTCGACTTTTCAAACAGGTGGCAACCCTCTATATGATATAAGCCCGCTCCCCTGCGAATCGCACAGTTTGGCTTCCATATTTTCATATGTATATCATCTAAATTGTGTATTATCTAATTAAATTCGTATTTTTCAACAGGTGGCAACCCTCATAAAGTTAGTTATGAGCCTTTTCTCCGACACCAACCGATTTGAATATTTCATAAAACTTGAGTGTAATTTAATTTAATTTAAAATTCATCTTTTGAAGCATGTGGCAACCCTCTCCTTAGCATAAAATATTCTCATAATTACCAAATATACGTACGCAATTCCGCAAAAAGCAGTTGAGCCGTTTCGGTGGTATTCTACCACAAACACCGTGACACGAGATTTTTATATAGAAGATTTATAAGCCAATGAATTAAAATTCTTACTGGCTAGGAAGATTAAACTATATTTTCTTAAAATTAACAACAATGAAGCTGGCGCTGATAGACTGCTAATCGAGCTATCCAAGTCCGGTGGCGAGGAGAGGGTAAAGCCCACGCGACAGCTCATTTGCTGATTGGAATTTAAGTGTAATCGGCCCAAATCCATAAAAAGAGGGCACTCTTACCGCGGGGTCAGACTTGCATATAAGGTTCTGGCGAGAGGTCAATAGTCTAAAATTGAAGAGCTTAGAAATGAAGACAATATGCTAATGGAATGACATTGACATCATCAGGTTACGCCAGATAAAGTATCAATTGGGAAGGTAATATGCGCAAATGCTTTAAAAAGTTTACTAAGATCTCAAAGAACAACTTGTGAATGCTGACTAAATGTTTCACTAGTCGCTGCACACCATTCGGACCATCTTCGTAGGCTTAGAATATAGAATATGGTCGAATTAGTCACGCCGCTTCTGCTGCTCGACCCGGAAACACCATTGTAGCTTACTTTTCGAGTGTGACGCTATCCCAGGAAGGCAAGAAATATACTATGGCTCGCCTAGCTTTCAAAAGGAATACGTACGCTTGCCATCACCAGCTTACATCTTACATCTTATACTTTCAACGAGCATTCAGGTTAGACTGCATAAGCACAGAGGATGCAATAGATTTTTGAAGGCGAAGTGCCAACCTCTTCTACAATATCTTTCTATCTATCAAACACTGCTTTTACTTGAGCATTGATAGAGATAGTTTTCGCGTTGGTTTCGATTTTGCTGTCATCGTGGCAGCTTGAGTAAAGTTTATTTAGAAATAAAATTATTCCTACATGTGACGGGTCTCCCCAGGCTGCCGGGGATCCTGTTCTACTTAGACTGGTGGTTTGACCACGATAACAGCATAAGCTGGGCCAAAGTTAAAGAGGCATCTAACAGAAACTGTTTCCTGAGTATCAAGTTATGCTCCTGAGACTGAGCGCATGCATGGCTCTTGATTTAGGTAGTACTCAGGCCATAAAGTGTGCTGAGAAGGAGAGGAGCTGTAGTGGACTTTGTAGGGGAACTTGTAACGTTTCGGCCAGTGACGAAGTGAGCCAGGTCGGAGAGTGCCGGCCATCCGCAACATTGCCGGTTCCCATTATCGAACAATCGTTGGTATACGAGACTATGGAAACTCCCTCTGGCGGCAAAGGTCGCTTCGAGCTATAGAGGTTAAATCAAACTACAGAAAGGGCGGATCTAAAGAGCACACAGGTAATTAGCGTTCCACCATTTTAGAAATCTAACGATAGAATTTGCATTTGTTTGGCGATGTCCCTGGTTCTCACAGTGGGATCACCCTCTCAATATTCCATAAGTCCGGAATGATGCGGGTAGGCATGGACAGGTTAAATTAATACTTTGTTATCCTTTCTTATATCGCCTTCGAATTTACATTGAGTTTTAACAGCGTGGCATCTGAACGGCATTCCCAACTCAATTTAAACTATTTTCTTCAGTCTCGAATTTTAAGGCCACCACGTAAAAACACCACAAGGGAAATTTTTTAAAGTATATTTCAAAGCTATGATATTTACTAAAAACCCCAAATATTATAAAAAACGCAGCTGTTCAAAATATTATAGACTAACGAAGACCCAGATACCCAAAATAGTGCACTGCTTTGAACAGGTCGTAGACATTAATTATCAAGCCCTCTTTTTCTCCCAATCGTATGTAGCTCCAATTTTCTCTGCAGGGTATTTTTATGATGAAATATTGATATTTACCACAAATCGATTTATCAATATAAAAAATGGAAAATATAAATTCACGCAAAACCGAAAAGAAATTGAAATTTGCAATTGACATGGAATAAATAAAATATTAACACCCATGTACTCGTAATTGATTGCGACATTTTAAAGCAATAACAAATATGCATGTTCAATGGAAAGAATAAAAATTCATACATACATACTGACATTTTTATTCAGTGCATGCACTATTGTTTGCATATTTCGTATTTATAGCATTGGATCGAAATAGTAAATTGAAAAATCGGTAAACAATTTCACAATTTTTCTGTCGATTTTTAGGCGAGTGCTAGGTTTAACGGATGCTCGGTTTATTGCAAACCTGAATATATGTACATATGTATGTATATATGCCTGTATAGAAAATCTAGTAAAAATTAAGCAATACATAATTCGTATATATTTTTGTACGCATAGCATACAGTGGCGAGCAAAACCGGTCGAATGGTGACGCTTTTAAAATATTAGCAAAGTTTTCAATGACACATTTTTTTTGTTAATTTTATAAATAAATATAGTTCATGACTATGCAAAAAATCTGCAAATTAACTTTTTGAACTTTATACAAAATGTATGAAAACTTAAAAAATTTTCATCAAAATTTTAAAAATTTTTTAAATATTTCATTTTTATTTTTTGTGTGTGCAGTTTCATATTTTATTTAATTTTAGTTTAGTAAAGTGCAAGTTTGAAGTGGCTAAAAACTGCCGCTGATTTTTTTTATTATTTTAATTTTTGCGTTTGCGAATTTTTTTTTTATAAAACGCAAGCAATTTACAAAATTTACCGTTGATTTGTAATAATTTTAAATGCCGACATTATTCTGCATTTTCTATCATATAAAATATATACTTGTATGGGCGATGTAAGAAAAAAAAATTCCAAGGCCAAAATTTAAAAAAAATTAACGGTACTTTCTAGCCACTTCACTTCGAACTACTTGTACTTTATTTTACTAAAACTAAATAGGCTATAAAAGTGTTAAACATACATCAGAAAACTTAAAAATATTGATGCAATTTTTTTTAGTTTTAATAAATTTGTTATAAACTTTATACTATAAAGTTGGTAACATTAATTTCATGGTTTTTGTTACAACATGGACTATAGTTTTATAGAAAATTAACGAAAAAATGTGTCATAAAAAACCTGGCTAATATTGCAAAAAAAAGCCACTATTCGACCGATTTTGCTCGCCAGTGTCTGTAGTTCCAAGTCAGCCATTGCTGGTGGGCGTTTAAACTTTTTTGAAATTGTTGCAGTGGCTGAAATAGAGATGGGCAAAATGCGTAAGCAAATCTGTATTATTTATAATTCGAAAAGGCATATTCTTCGATGTCTTCCAGCTTCGGGGGTAGGAATGGGCCTTCCATTCTTTTTTCCCATACTTTTATTCTGTCCGACTAAAATGCAGATGTTTATTAACAAAGAATCAGACAGACACGACTCTAACATTCTCTTTCGTACTGGATGCGGGTCGAAGCGTCACCATTCGGCCCCGCATAGTCGATTACTGCAGCATAACTGGGAGAATTAGTGGCGCCCTATGCCAATGTCTGCAATCCTCTGTAAAGAAGCACGCAATTACCTTGTGAGATGTAAGAAAAATCCGAACGGCTGGCGAACCTAAATTCTTTGCTCTATAGAACGCCTAAAGCTGACTACGAGAGAAAGGAGCGCCTTAGGTTGAGGTAACCAGCCTTCCAAAGTACACAACGAGCATTTCTGGCCTTAAACCCACACCAGCGGGCACGCGACGATCATTAAGATCCCTAAAAATGGAGCCGTTCACCATCTGGGGGTTCACACTCAGATCTCCGTTGTAGCAGCTCTGGGATAAACAAGATGACACATAATTCTACGCTAGTGTAGCGAGAACGCAGAGAATCCTCGAAAAAAAATTTTGCAGTTTCTGTACTTGAAAATTAAAGACAGTTGGTAGAATAGTTGATAATATTTCAAGCTAAACCAGAACAAGGTTTTGAAAAATTGTTATCCAAGGAAATCCAAGGATTTGGCCTCTAAGAGACATCGGTCGTTTCGCAACCCAACCCAACTAACGGAAGAGGCCTTGTATCTGGAATGTTTGTCTTATTCTTTACCCGTTAGAGCTCATGGTGTTATGTGAGCAAACATCCCTTTCTGGCTGTGGTTGCGTTTAGCTTAGGAGAACTTATGGCGAAAAATGGTAAGACCATCTTAGTTTATGTCTACCACGTGGCTGAAAGATTCTAGTTCTGCAACAATCGCTCAAGACTTTCGCTTATACCACGGTCTTATTAATGAAAAAGAACGATGACCGGACCGTAAAGCTTAAAAATAAAAAAATTTCTGGGTGCGAGAATTCGTATCTTACTAGCAGGGATAAAATCCGATGAGCTGACGATTTCAAACTAGAAAGTTACAGAAGTGAGTGAAGTAAAGTAGTCAATGAAGTAAAATAGTAGTGACAGAATAGTCAATGACGATGCAAGCTATCCAAACTAAAAACCGAACAATAGCGGTTTCGAAATGAAACCAACACCATGATTGTGCCCTCTCCTGGAAAAAGATAAAAGCTGACTCAGTCAGCCTAACCGACACTAAGAACTCAGTAGGAACTTTAACCAAGAAATAACAGTGACTAAAAACGAGTATATTTCTTAAAGCAAGCGACTTCCAAAAACAACCTTTTTCGAATGAAAAGCCAACCTCAAATGGGACGGCTCTTTAATGATGACAAGTGTAGTGAATGTCAAAAGGCAAGTTTCTTTATGAGGAATCATTCTTTTTTGGCTGACTGATGTCATAGTAAATAAAAAAAGGCTCATATCTCACTCGCTAAATAAACGATTAGCCGACAACGCTGGCAAATCCTTGGCTCTCTGACGGCCATTCCATAAGGAGTGGCGCGATTCTTTTCTACTGAATCTAAAGAGAAAAGAAAATCTGATAGCAGTTCATCTAGAATGATGATTGTAAAGGTAGTAAGATCAAGAAAAAGGTGTTCGGTGAAATTAGGAAAAAAATATTACATTTATCACACGACCGAACCTATAACTTTGCCACCGTATCATCTTTTCTGTTTCTGAAACTGAGTTCGCCTCTTTATGGAACTCTACTGAAGAAGATTTTGGATGGGGAATACTGCTATCATTTTCGATTTAAATTGAAAATAAGAAAAGTGGAAAAGCAACAGTTCACTCGGACATCTGGCGCGGTTGCGTGACGGCTTTGCACGCCGAAGACCCGGGGTTCGATGCCTGGTTAAGTTTAGAAAGATGCCAAATGGAGAGATTTGGGGATCTACGAAATAGTAGCTATAACTTCTACCGCTTTGACTGTTTTTAGTTTTTCTAAATCTTTTCAAATAAAAACCTGTATTTAAGGTAAAAAAAAATAAAACTTGATATAAACAAATCAGGCAAAAAAAAATATTTTACATAAACCTGTATGCAAGGCACAGGGCTGATTTTTATTTTTATTTTCTTCATTCAAAGGGGTCCATCATCTGTCAAACTGCAAAGGCACGCACATACAATTCTCTTCGTCTCCATTCACTCATCACACAACGTTTTTGGACCACCAGCAAACACAAAATACACACCAGGGTTGCATTTTATGCAATGCTGTTGCCTGTTTTCCTAGATATTCATGTAAATTTTTTTTCGGTGAAATATAAGAACCTATTTGGCTGAAACTAAAAATTCTGAACCCAACTAAGTTGTGTTGTAAAAACTGCACAGAGCTGATCAAGTGGCTTAGGTTTAGTAAGAGCTATTTTTAGCGTATCATACTCTTACTGTACCTGACGTGAAGGTGAAAATTTAGTCCGCATTTGTCACGACCTCTCATTTGTTTAGAGTTTAGTTTCGAAATATCGAAATTATGGAAAGCTTTTTTACCAGGCAATCATTTGGAAAATACCAGCGCTTATTTCTAAATTAAAATGATCGAAAAAAAAATTGTATGCTTTTTGCAGGCAATAATACCTCTCGGTTTATGGAACAGTATCAAACTATTTATATACCACAATTTGCAGAGGAAGCTCCACCAAGCGCCTAAGGATTATGGCGATCAATATTGACCTAGATTTAATTAAGAATTTACCAATTTAAAATCCTCTTCCTTCCACTGAGTGCATTCAAATTTGCATCGCAGGGAGAAAATAGTACACTAACGCATACAAAACATTTGTGCAATTGATTTTTAACACTTACCCAAGAAGTGTGCAAAGGTGGGGATGTGCAAATATTGTCTGCTGCAAAGCAACTAACTGAATGGCCAAAATGTATACTTCGAGTACATTTGCACAGACTTTACGCAGGGCAATATTGAATTAGACGACATGTGGTTCGTGAAGGAAATTCGCCACATTGCAACAGCCATATGCGTTTACCACCCCCACCCCCCGCACATGTAAAAGCTTGCAGCTGTAAAAGGCAAAAAATAAAAAAATAAACAAAAAACAAAAAACCACGCACGAGCTGCCCTCAATGTAATAAACTGTGCAGCAATGCAATATTCATGCAATTCATGCAATTGCCAGTAGTTGGCTGCTGCGGAAGGGGAGTGCAGATGGTCGTTACCATCGAAAGATAGTGTAGCGTGAACAAATCCAACCGAATTCATTTTTTCCTGAGGGCGCAAATTTTTGGCGGTGATGCTACGCTTATAGATTTAATTTGTGCCTGGGTAAAGGTTTGCAATTAAGGAGAAGCTTCGATGAAATTGCGAACATAAAAATTTTGACTTCAGTTGCATTCTTTTCAATTCAATTGCTGCACATACTATGCGCATACATATAACATGTAATACGTATGGTATGTGAGATTCGTTGGTGTAAATTCGATTTTGCAACGGTGCATTTGGCAATTGCTCGTGTGATGTTCTGGCATAGTTTTATTGCAAAGTAAATTTGCGAAGAAAAATTTTAATAAAGTTTATGCAGTCCATTTTTTTTTTCTTCTATGGAAAGTTACTCTGTCGCCTGACAGACAAAATATAACTCCGAGCTAATCCCAGTATTTCATAGATAGATCCAGAACCTTGCTAACCCTTCGGTTCAAGCAGAGACACATAGTATCTCGGGATATATGTGTGTTTAACAGTGGAATCGGAATATCATTTCATACAAATCCCTGGTGGAAAGCAGTATCAGACTTCGAAAGTGCAAAACCGCTGAAGTAATTAAAAAAATTAGAACTATTTCGAAGAAAACCCCATATGTGGTACTGATAGGGACAACGCGTTTAAGCTTTTAAAAATAAGCAGTTTAATACTACAAGTGAAGAGTCTGAAACTTAAATTCCATATGATTAACTTGCTCTAGAATTTGGAAGAGCAATAACGCGGCTACGGTATACCAAAGCAGCGGAGGTTGAATAATTAACAGGCAAGATATTTAAACTGAGGTTAGGAATGCCAAAAGAGGGTGTGGAGGAGCTTCTGCGAAAGCCACGAAGCCTCTTTATTTAGGAAAATTAACTCGAAATTCCCTAACGATACCTGAGGAGTGGGGCAGGGAGCATGAGTAGCGACGAGTCGCTAGAACTGCTACTCGATTCTCAATTTTCCAGAGATATAGCAGCGATGAGGTCCGGTATTTGGGAACCATCCTACTGCAGCCTTATCCCTCCAGATCTAGTGGAGAATCGTCGCCTGTTATGAACGAGCAACCTTTTCAGCCCTTCAAATCGTCGGAACCCGCCGGCATAATACCTGCACAGCTTCAAAAGACTGTGGAGATTGTAAGTTTTTGGCATGACCCGATTTATACGGACTGCTTACTCAGGAGATACATTACCGAGGGCTGGATACAGGTCAGGGTAGTTTTTATACCAAAGGCTGGTAAAAGCTCCCATGCTATACTTAAAGACTTCAGGGTAATCGGCCTTTCTTATTTTTCTTTTTTTGTAAATGGCTGAAAGGCTGATTGACCTGCTTATTAGAAATGGGATTCCGCGGGAGAGGTAAGAGGAGAGGAAATATCAGTAGAATCTACCCTACATACCTTCGTGTAGTCCGTAGAGGAAACTCTCGCTTGTAAGGACTTCACGCTGGGCGCCTTCTGCGATGACGAGGAACTCTCAACAATGTGCCACCCGGGACTATCGTGGATTCTCTGGCCAGGCCGGGAGTCGAAACTGACTGTAGCCACATTCACCCCTTGCTGATTGACTGAACTTTCATCGCGCAGTGGAGCAGCACCTTTGGGCAGAGAAGGGCGAATAGGCGCACTCCTCAAGGGGAGTTGTTATGGTCAATGACATGCTGTTGGAACTTGAGCGGGAAGACTGACGAGTTATTGCATACGCGGATGACTTGGGGCTCATTGTCAGAGGGAGGTTTTAGGGTAACTTGTATGAGCCTAACCATAGGGCACTTTCTTGAAAAAATTTATATTGAGAAAAGATAGAAGAAGGCACTGCTTGCCTTATACTGTGGTAAGCGCTGGCGCCTAGAGCTGTAAAATGGTTAGGTAATCAGATAATAGAACCGCCACTTTTGTATGGGATCCTTGTCCGGTGGGATTCTCTGAACAGGACTACGGACGGCGGTAAGTTAGAAATGATGTAAAGATCAGCTCTTATTGGAATCAGCAGTGCCTTTTGGACCACGCCAACACAGAAAGCAGAACGATGTGATGATTATAATTCCAATAGATATTTCTGAAAGAAGTGTGACTGCCCACGCCATTGCCAGTCTGTGGGATATTGGATATAATTTGAGCTCCGATAATGGCTCCTAAATGATGATTTGGTACCGCCATACCTTATGGAGAGAATGGACGGGGCTCGATATGTGGAACGCGGGGCTCTCCGTCCGGAAAGATCAGGTGGATACAAACTTGGCTTCAATTAGTGTCTCTAGTTAGCGCCAGTTACCAAAGCAGACGAGGAACTGGCGCGCTATTTTGAAATCGGCCAATTGAAGCCAAGTTCTTCCCCTTCTGGTCTTTCTAATATAGTAGAGGTCTTGCTCTTCTTTTTCCTCCACCAGCGAGTACCACTTTAATTACTTTAATACCTTATTTGCAGCGGCCGTGGTAATCGAGGGCGTGCTATTACTGGGTACAAATCTTAGTATGTGACAATGAAGTTTCCATATATCTGAAATAAATTTTGGATCTCATCTAGTAGAGGAAGATTTAGTCAATTAATCCAAAGAAACTGGCCACTCTTTGCTCGTTTTCAGTTCCTAATGCCAATGGTTAGCGTTCATTCTGTATTTTGGCAAGACTTTTATCGATATCCAAGATACTTTGTGCCCGGGTAAAGGCGAGTTGATGTTAGTGGACGGAATATCTCATGAATTCTGGAAATGAAGATCAAATTGACCCCACTTCTATTTCACCACCAATAAAATAGAACTCTGTTTATTTCAGTATTGCAGTTTGCTTGCAGGTATTTTATTCCTGCAAAATGCGTTACATGGGTTTGTTTTGGATGGACTCTTGGAAGCTTTTTCATAGTCAGCAGCCGCATTTATAGCTCCAACAGATGGCCAGGGTTTCAGTTAACAGGAATTGTGCTAAGGCAGAGCGAATCTCTTTGTGACATATTTTTCTTGTTAAATATCTGCAGACCTAAAAAATCAACATATTTTTTTCTATTCCAAAATAGAATTCTAATTGTATGGCGGACACAGATTGTTCTCCCCGTACCTAGGTTTTCTCTTAACGGTTTTGACTGTACATTTTACATATTTCAAACTATTGCTCGTTATTTTACTCCATAATTTCTTCAAAGTTAATCTATGCAAAAGTTTATTTAAATTCCTTTGCAAATTTGAACTACGAGTAGCTGCTCATTTGTAGATCTTCCAAAAGACTTTATTGCATTTTTGCCTGCATTGGACAGGCTTGAAAGTGCTGGCTTATTCAAAATGGACAAAGGAAAGGAGTAAAGATAGTAAGATAGTTGCAATAAGAAAAGAAGTTTATAGGAAAGCCATATATTTTACAACAATAACAAATGCAGCTACTATTTATGTACCTAAGCAAGCACTAAGTAAAAGTGGATGACCTGAAGCAACAACAATGCAACTAAACGAAAGAGGTCGAATTGATACACCAACGGCAAGTATGAAGATGACCGGAACAACAATGTAAGATTATTTTTTGTTCAAAGGAATAGGTTTTTGTTTTTTTTTGCCCAGCGAGCAGGGATTATTGTTGAGCGACTAAAAGTAGTTGTGTGCTTGAAGAAAGTACTTGATATCGAAAATATATGAACTCTTGTGTCAAATGTTTAGAGAAGCAGTAACGGAAAAAAGTGACAATGCACAAAGTATCATATCATATGTGTGCAATACACCTTTTCTCATAAGTACAAAATGTGCATTACGAAAACAAACAAAAAAAAAAATATATATAAAATAAAGCAGCTGCATGTGTGTAAAATAACACAGTGGTAGTGGTAGATAAAAAGCTTGGATGATTTTTAGTAAAAATTTTAATTGGCTGAGTAAAATGGAAAATGTCTAAAACTGTGGCAGTAATCAAAGATCTAAACATAATTTTGATTTCCAATTGGATGGCATTATACTCAATTTCATTCTCAATATCTAATTTTGGTAATTTCGCAATAATGTTAAATGAAAACTTTCAAGGATCGTTCGTATGTCTAAGATTACGTTCACCATTAGGATCATAACCCCAAACATCGAGATTAGCAGTGAGCCTTAGATCGTATTTGGAAAATATTTTCTTTTATTTCGATTCATCTTTTTGTTCTTAGTTTTTATTTTCTGCAGGTTTGTTCGGTCAAATTGTTAGACCCACCGAGGGACATTTTTTTAGGTTTTAGTTATTCACTATTTTATTGTTTCCAAAATTTAACTGGTTGGGTTTATCAGCCAACAACTGGAAAATTTCTCGTAAACGCAAATTCAAAAAAAAAAAAAAAAATAAAAAATATAAAAAAATTGGTGGAAAACATATTGAAACTTAAAAAACTAATGATCCCGAATTAGAGTGAAGCCGTCCTCTCCGGCCATGTATTTGAACTATTAAAAAAAAAATTATCGCAGTGTTACTGATTGACTTTTATTCATTTTTAAATATTATACAAATTATGTGTCTGATCTAAATGATATCTGCTAACAGTTTAATGCAGCAAAGATTTCCCGATCCAATCATCTCTCAAAACTCCGTTATAATAGCCGCAAAGATCGTGTTATTTCTTTCATTGAAAATCAGATAATAACCACGCTCACCTAAGGGCGTTTGAGAAAATAAAAATACTGCAATAATGTTATATGTGGGCGTGGTTATTATCCGATTTTCAATGAAATAAACTATAAGAGATAATTTGCTCAAATTTGAGACACAGGATTTGGCTGTAGAAGGGAAAGTGGGCGTGGTAAAATCCCCTTTTTAGCTAACGGTAAGTTATAAATGCAATATTTCAATAACTATATTTGTTAAAATTTGATTTGCATTGTTTGATATTAAAAGAGCTTACGTAAAATGTTTGGCTTTTCGCTGAGGAATAATTAAAATTTATTTTGAGTTAATGCCCCATAACCTAGTTTTATTGCATACAACCACTAATATTTTGAAATAAAAAAAATCTCAAAGCATTTAAAGTTCAATTTCACTCGAACTTAAGCTTGCCTTTATTGATTTTATGTTTTTTTTTTTGTGTTTAGTTTTTTATTCAAGGGAAATCCTTTTGGGAACATCTTTGTAAATATCTCAAACACTTATTTTCTCAATTTTAATAAGCAACAAAGGTACACAAGGAGTAATAAACGAGCCAGTGCGCTGTGATTTCTCCAGCTGTTGTCTCGTCTATATTCAACAAAGTATAGAGTAAATAAATGATAATTGGGAATTTTTTCAACGAGGCACAGTGTATGCCTTTTGTATTTAGGTCGACAAAAGTGGAAATTTATTTTTTGTGTTATTTTGAAATCTATGTGGTACTCTATTATAAACAATAATGTCACAGAAATTTATTTTAAAAAATGATATTAATATTGCAAAAAAATAACACTGGACAAGTTTCAATTGACTGAAAATTCGGAGGGAAAATTTTTCAAAAATAAAGAGACAAAAATTTGAAAATTCCGTCAACTTTTTTAAGTTTTTTAAATTTTAATTTGCGTAAAATGTTTACACAGTTTTAAAATCATATTTTCTGTGGTTTATTTTATTGAATGAAGAACATTTTTATGAAAAACGAATAAAAAAAATACCAGTAGGGGAAATGTTATCAAATGACTGAATATTCGTATAATATTGTTAAATTTTCATAAAATTTTTACCATGCATCAAATGAAGGTTTTGTAGTTTATGTTATTGAATGAACTAAAAAAAATTGTATAAAAAATTAATGAAAAAAATTTAGCATGGAAAATGTTATCAGTATCAGTGACTGAAAATTCGAACATTTACATTTTGTTACAAATTTTTTAGGTTTTTTTAATTTTACAAAGTTTAAAAATTAGATTTTTTGTGGTTTTATTGAATGAGCATTGTATAAAAAAAATACAAAACTGAACAAAGTTTAATAAAATTTTGAAAAATTTAAAATGAGATTTTATATGAAAATTAAGTACATAGTTTTATAGCTCAATCAATTCCAATACAATAAAGTGCAAGTTTCAAGTGTCTGAAAATTCGAGGGTAGAAATTTCAAAAATCAACAGACAAACATTTAAAAATTTCGTCGTAGTTTTTTAAGTATTTTTTTTTTTAATTTTTCTACAAGGTTGAACAATTCGATGTTATTGAATGGACTAAATTTTTTATAAAAAAAATTGATGAAAAACTTTATTAAAAATGATAACATTGACTGAAAATTCAGAGGGGAAAAATCAAAAACCAACATAAAAATTTGAAAAATTATTGTAATTTTTTCAAGTTTGATCAATTTTCGTAAAATTTTTAAAAAGTTTAAAAATTAATTCTTGGTGGTTTATGTTATTGATTGAACTGAATTTTTATAAAAAAAAAAACTAATGAAAAAATGTAGCATGATAAATGTTATCAATATTGCAAAAAATAGCGTTGTTAATGGTCTAATACAAGGTGAAATTATTTTAAAAATTTCAAAAATACCAAAAATTTCAGAAATTTGAAAATTGAATGAAGGGAAAAAGTTTTGAAGAGTAAGAATTTTCAAAAAATTTGAAAATTTTATGGTACATTTGTCAAGTTTTTCAATCTATTTTTAAATGTACTAAATTTGTGTAAAAAATGAATGAAAAAAAATTTGACATGGAAAATATTACCAAAAAATTACACGGAATCATTTTCACTATTTGAGCTATTTCTGGTTCATAAACTACGCATATTTCAGATAAAAGATAAATAATTATTATTTTTTTATGTACACATAATTCAATACGAAATAGCCCACTGTACTCCAATAAAATTTTGTGAATCTTATTTTTTCCGGTTGCTATTGTTGCGATTGTTGATTTTAGCAGTAGCAGACTTATTGTTTATACAAAATTGTTTTTTTATTTTGTTTTGTTTTTGTTTTTGCTGTCTTAATGAACTCTGCTTGTGCACCGAATTAACTATTATTTTTGTTGTTGCATTTGTTTTGTTTATCTCTTAGCAACCGTTGCTTTGCTGCTTTTAGTCAGTAAAGAAGCTACAAGTGCACTTGAACTATTCTACTAGAGTGTGTTGGTACATAGTACATATGACAAATAGCAAAAGAATGAGAACGTCGTTGGTCAACGATGGCAAAAGCTATACTAGTTACTAGATATGTATGTATGTATATCTGCAATCAACGCCCATCACCACCCACCCCTCCTCCTGCGTTTGTTCCTCTAACACTTTAGTGTCATAGTTTTGTGAAAACAGTGGCAGCTGGTCAAATGCTGTTTGCTTACTCAAAAACTATATATATATATACATATGTATATATTGTACATATATAACTTGGCCAACTCGAATGGACTTGGGCTTGAACCGTTGCCGGAAGGCATTAGTGCAGCATCAGCAGCAACAACAACAGCAACACCAATGCAGCTACATTACTGCCGTTTGCTGCAGCAATTGCTGCGTATTATTTTGCAGAAAAGAAATTTATTTTCTATTTTCTGTTTGCTTGTTTGCTTGCTTGCTTGCTTGCTGAGTCAAGTGCGCTGCTCTTCAGTTTTTACACAAACAACATAAAATGTCGATACAATTTGTTTGTTTGCCATTTTTATGGGCATCGTTGAGTCAAGTGATACCAAAACATAGCATAAAATGGCAAATACACTTACACACATACATATGAGGATATATGTACATATGTATGTATATTTATTATGTAAGTATACTCTTAGTAGTAGTTCGACTCAGCAAAATGTTCTGCAGCGGATGTTTAGAGGTAGGATGTAAGTATCTAACATTCGAGTCAGCTGTCGTCAGTGACGTTGTCTGCTCTACTCGAATTACCCTCGATTCTTGCACTGGTCTGGTGCATTATATGTACATTGTTTATACATAGTACATATGTACATACATATATTGAATGTCTGTTGTCCAACACTTTTCAACAAAAATTCAAACAATTCCTTTGCTGTTGACAATCAGCGTAAAAAGTTTATTCTCTTTCAGTTGAACGCACATCCGTTTTGTCGGATGGAATTTAAACGGATGTCAAAAATTCTAACAGAAATTTTAAGGTACTACACACACACACACACACACATGTACATACATACATACATACACATATAAGTAGCATGTTGGCACAGCGTTGATAATACTGTTGTAACGGCCGATTTAAAATAAAATATCAAGAGAGTGAGTGGAATTTTTGATCAACAGCAGTTCTAAGCGTATGAGTTAAGTTGCTAAAATACTCAAACAAGTTTTTGAATTAAATATTTCCAGATTATTTAACTAATTTTATTATGTTTTTGCAGGGGCCGAGAATAACAGTTATTATTTTTTTCGATGTAATAAAAGTCCGGGGAATAAAATATTGTTGTAAAAGAAAGCTAACAATGTTCCTTTTGTTCGAGGACCTCCTGGACAAGAATGCTGGATTCATTTTATTTTTTTTTCAAGTTTTTGGGAAAAAGGCCAATAATAACCCGAACTTTTTTTAGTCCAGCAACAGTTAAATTTGGCCAACGATTAGATGCGATGATCTCCGAAATAGCTATAACTTCTATCATTGCTGTTTTTTCTATAGTTTTTACTATTAAAAATGGCCTTGTGTTCATACAAAATTAAAGTCCCTTCCTTATAATAAACAAACCGCATATCCAAATTAAATAAATTTGGAGTCAAATGAAAGAGGTTTGCATTTCAATAGTTATAGCTTTCAAATTGAAATATACACACCAAGGTTGCCGTCTATTTACATATTTACATTTTTTTTTTAATAAGTAATATTTTTTAAATAAAAGTCTTTCCCAATATTAAACAAAATGGCATCCTAAAATACTACAATAATATAGAAGTGTTTAAAATTAGTGTATCTCTCTATTAAGGATGCATTTTTCATACAAATTTTATAAAAAAGATATAAGACATGGTTTGAAATATCTCTTATCCCCAAATTATTTATATAATATACTATAATACTATACCATACTAAAAATTACTTATACTCAATATTTAATCGGCAATTTTAAAAAAAGCGCGTGCCCCTAAGTACGCGATCCGGAAGGAAACCTTCTTAGCCGGTTTTTCAACGAGATATAGAGTTAAATATAGGAAACAAATTTATAAGACATCGTTTTTAGTTTTAGCGTGAGTGAAAATAGTGGTAGAAATTAGTGAAAAGTATTAGTAATTAGAAATTTGCAAAAATAGTTGCAGTAGAAGGTAGTAAAAATAGTAGTAGAAAGTAGTAAAAATAGTAGTAGAAGTTAGTAAAAATAGTAGTAGAAATTAGTAGCAGCATTAGCAAAAATTGTAGAAGAAATTAGTAAAAATAGTAGTAATAATACATGGTAGTATTAGTAAAACTAGTAGTAATAATACATAGTAGTATTAGTAAAAATAGTAGTAGAAGTTAGTAAAAGTATTAGTAGACATTAGTAAAAATAGTAGTAGAATTAGAAAAAATTGTGGTATAAATTATTAAAAATAGTAGAAAAATAAATAGTAGCATTGGCAAAAATACTAGTAGAATGTAGTAAAAATAGTACTAGAAATTAGTTGTAACATTAGCAAAAATTTTAGTAGAAATTAGTAAAAATGGTAGTATTAATAAGTAGTAGTATTAGTTAGAAATAGTAGAGTTAACATTGTAGTAGAAATTGAGTAAAAATAGTAGTAGAAGGTGGTAAAAATTGTAGGAGAAATTAATAAAAATGGTGGTAGTAATTTGTAGTAGCTGAAATGGTTCCAAGGTACATATTTATGCAGGTGCTGATGCGTGGATGGCCACTCTGGCAACATACAGACTTCTATTGGACTGATAGGCTCTATGTCGGCTCAGCGAGCGCTGGTCGAATACCACGACATACAGAATTGCAGAGACCCTCTGACCGGTGGTGAGCCGTAAGCGTTCAAAAGACTTCCGGTCGTTAACAAAGCGACAGCTCTCGATCCCCGTAGCAGTTCGGACTCATCATTTCCCGATAGGTATTCATGCTGATTGGCAGAATATAGTCTCTGACTCTCTTTGCCACAGCTTCCTGGAGGTTGACGAGGTTAATTTTCTACTCATTTTCCCTACTTATACCAGGCCGAGGTTTTAAGTACCTAGTCTCTTACCTGATTAACACCTTAAAAGAGCTCTCACGAGTGGGAATCAGCAGTTCATTCGGGGTACGCAGCGTTTCTCAAGTGGTATCAGAATGTACTCCTTTTATATGTCTAAGAGAGTAATAGACACAGGTAGGAGACTATAGATACAACTCTAATTGCTAGCTCGTATATTGTCAGGATAGATAGTTGGCATGTCCTACGGATCACAGTCGCATCGTGTTCACGGTATATATTTAGAAAGCCACACAAAAGACATTCAAAAATTATCGTTGGCCGAACTGGAGCTGCTACAATCGACTTGTAGCCTATACTCTACCTCTGGTAGCGGAGGTACAGCATTAGGTGGACCAAATTGATAGAACAGTCGGTCGTCTTCGAGCTGTCTTAGTCCTGAACAACTCTCTTATGTAGAGGTCCTCCAGTTAGCTTTCGAACGCCCGTTTGGCAGCGAGCTTCACTGAGATGGCGAAACTATCGGATCACTGCTTGTCCGCCAATAGAAATTTACGTGTGCTCTGCCCTAAACACAAGAAAGCGGATCTTCCAATACGCGCCAACTACCTAGGAATCAGTCTTGTAAACATTTCATATAAGGTTCTTTCGCGCCCTGTATAGTGCGAAACACTGAAACCAGCCGTCAACGAACTCATTGAATCTTATCAGAATGGCTTTAGACCTGGCAAGTCCAACCAGATATGCTCGATGCGCTAGATCTTTGGAAAGACTCGTGAGAAGAGAATCGATATACATACACATCTCTTTGTCGATTAAAATCCGCTGTCGGCAGCAAGGAATTTCCAATATGCCGTGATGTCTGAATTTGAAAAGTGAAACGGAAGGGTCTGGAGGTGAACGAGGGCAAAACGAGGTATCTCCTGTCATGAAATAAGTAAATAGGGTCGTCTTTCTATAACATTGTGGACAGTTACAATCGGGTGGACATTTTGGTGGTAAGGTCCTATATTGATTAACCAAATCGACACTCTATAAGTTTTTCATCATTTCCTTGCTAATGTATGGCAATGGACGGGACGTTATCGAAGGAGTTTTGGACGAATAAGTCTTTGCGATGGCGAATACCCTAGACGATGGAACGATGAGCTGCATAAGCGGATTCGATAGGTCACTCAACTGAGTGCAGCCTAAAGGCGAGCCAACATGCACGACGATAATTATGGGATTATAATGAATGGAGTCAGTATGCTTGAAATGGCATTAGTATTCCGTCAATTTGTCAGCTTCAAACCCAATTACGACATCGCCAAACTAATATCGTTATTTTAGATGGCAGTGTCATTTGAATTTTAAGGTATCTCGAATAATATGAAGCTTGAAATTTCTAATTAACGTCAGTTAGTCGTAGAAAAAAGAAGCGACTGGCATATTTTACAGATGTGGTTATATTTTTCAAGTCATCATCATTAAAAATGTCCAACGTTTTAAGAACAGCAGCAGTTATTTCACAACATACATGAGCGATTTTAGTATTCCACAATCCTTACCTCGACATATATGAGCTATTAAAATGTTATTCTACTCTGTCAAAATTAATTTTGAGCTTTTACTTGCCGCCATTATTCCAATATACATATTTACAACTTATACTTCAACCGAACTCGCCGCAGTGGCTGCTGAATGACATCGGGCAAATGGTCTAAGCCACGACCAAGTATCTATAAAAACCATATGCGCATCGCAAATTTTACAACGTAATAAAAACAATTCATTTAACAATGGCCGTGCGTAAATAAAAATAAAATAAAACAATTTGTAACTTGCACTGACGTTTGCACTTATGAAACATAAACGAAAGTTGATTTTTATTTTTATAATTTTGTCTGTCGTGTCGAAACTTTTTATATTTGTTTATTGGCTCTTCAAACCTGAACGCACTGATGACTGGTATGCATTTCAATTTTCAGTCACGCACAGATACTTTTAAGGTAAAGAAAAAAAAATTTTATGACACTTTGTTTTTTTTTTTTATCTACCACAATAATTGTTTAAGGGGTCGCTGTAGTATTTCGCTCACTTCGGCATTCTCCTATCTTATGAAATGGTAATATTAAAAGTTATTGGTGAATTATATAGGCAATATATACGTATACAAAATATTTATGAAATTTTTTACGCAACGACAAATATTTTTTGCAAATTTTATTCACAAAGTGCTAATGCAACAGAAGGCAGGAACTTGTTAATATTTTTTGTATATTTAACTACAATCAACTCCGGTTAAGTACAACTCCGCTTAAGTGCCAATCCCCATTACCTAACTGTAGTGGTTTCTTTTTTATCTTCGGCTTTTCCGACAGAGTGAAAAGTTGATTTATATTGGAACGATTTTCCGTTATCGCATGCCAATTTTGGTTTGGAGAGAAACCAGTTTCGAAAGTCGGAAAAATATCACTCAAGATGGCACAACGCCGAAACCGATTTGCAAACAAACAAACAAAATTTTGCCTAGATTTCATTGCATCTCACATTTTTTTCAGAAAATACATAGAAATTTACAACCACAGGTTTAAGTATCATATTCGCTTAAATGCCACACAATTTTCTGCTTCATTCTAAAAATTATTTATAAATTTCCTCCCTTATGTACCATCTTAAAATGTTTAGTATAAATTTTCATATAATGAATTTTTCTTTTTTATGGTTCTGTTTTTCATTAATATTGAATATTGCTTTCAGGATCGCACAATTTTATTGTCTTCAGGTCGGTGTTAGTTAGCAACTTTTTAAAGCTCTATTTCCCATAGATTTAGCTACTTTTTATCAGGGTTTGAAAAATAATTTTATAGTAAGCGGCCAAGCGGTAGTGTGATCCGTAGCCCAAAACGCAATAGAATGTAACTTTGAGATTCATTATTGCCATTGTTTATTAAATTTTGCCGAGGCGAATTTAAGTGTCTCCTTTGTTTTTTCCCCTTGAACTATTTTTTTATTCAATCTAACTACCAATTACCACGATTTGTCTCAAATCAACTACCATTATCCTCATCCCTGCTGCCAGCAAAAATTGTATAGGTTTAATTAGATACAGTTTTAATTTCCGAAAGTTTATTTTTTTATCTTTCTCTATTATACTCGTACTCGTAGCACAAACAATAAAATGGCAGGCCGTTGAAATTGAACAGCAACATTGAGCCGATTAATTTGTGGTCAAAACCTCATAGTTGTGTTTGATCACTTTAGCTAGAGAGCGAGTAAGTATTTGTGTTCTGTAGCTGCAAACAATGGATAAGAATTTCAAATTGAACAATTGCAAATACATTAAACAACGTACACTCAAAAAAATAGTGTAATGTAAAAATTATAGTTTACAATGTGAATGTTTTCAATATATGTATGTAGAAAAGTTAAATGATCTTAATTTTAGGCTGAATTGAAAAGACAAATTTTAAATTGATAATCTTTAATATAATACAGTGACTCAAGCAACTGATCACATGGTGTTCTTTTTACAATATCAATAAAGTTTTTCAAGACGAAATTTTTCTTAATTTTTTTTTTAAACTATATGAACCATAATTTTCAAGTTGGCACAAAAGCTATGAAAATTCAACAAATTTTGTACAACAATTTTTGTTCAAAATTTCGAACCATTTAGTTTTTCAAAAACTTGTGCTTTCGACGCTACGATCGATGCTTTGATTTGCTCGCCGCTCCACTATGTTCTGCACCCTACTTTAAATTTTTTCCAAGAGTTTATGAAGAAATATTTGAAAACGTAGCGAGTTAACAGTGAAAAGAGAAATAATTTTCTAATAAACTATTTTTTAGTTACGCTATTAATTAGAGTCACGCTCCTTCTTATTACGGTTGGCACAACAATATGGACTCGCCTCCTATCTTGGCTCCAGTTTGCGTAAAATATACATACATAGGTTTCAGAAAATCCAAACTCATTTAAAAAACATTTTTTCATTTTGTTGTGGAGATCAAATTTCCAATTTTCGGCGTAATAATAGCATATTGGAGTGTTCGAATACAATTTTTTCTTTAGTTCTGTTTTTACAGTCGTCTAAACTTTTTCTAAGATTCGGGAGCTAAATTCTTTTCGATTACACTCACTGGCCAATGTCAATATTTTCAATGTCTAATTCGTACAATCCAAGAACGTTGAACAAGTGACAGCTATCGAACAAATCAGCAACAGTCGCATGTTTTTTGTTGCTGCTTTGCGAACATAAACTGTCAAAAACAGCTGATTATGTCCTTGTCAAAAACAGCTGATTATGTCCATTGTGAAGTTAGAAAATAGAAAAGAGGAAGTGATAAAATGTAAACAAAATGTTTGCGTGTGTGCAGCTTATTTTGATGCAGTGTATACAAATTTAACAGTTTAGGTTGAATACTTGAAATGAAAAAAAAAACGAAACAACTCTGCTGCTGCAACCTTTTTATAGCGCCTTGATACAGCCTTTATTAACAACAACAAAATGTTTCACAGTAATTCATTAATCTAAATAAAACTGTAAAAAAGTCGTGTCTGTACATTGAAAATTTATTTTTTAAAAAATTACCAGAGATGATGCTGGGAATGTAACGGAATATATCTAGACGACCATTTTTAAAATTTGTGTCAGTCTATTTGTCTGCTGGCCTGTTTGAATACAGTAATCTTCGAAACTACTGAATGGATTTTCATGGGGTTTTAAGTTTGGGTTTATTTCATTAAAATATTAAATTAGAAAAAAAAACAATTTTTAATTATAGTGTTTTACTTTGGTTATTGATTTTTTTTTTTAATATTCAACCGAAATTAAAATGAATGTCAGTTCACTCAAGCAGGGTGAGTTCGTTTAGCGTGAAGGATATAGCTGAAAAAGATCTAGAAAAAAGCACAAAAAAACTAAAGCGTAGCGGGTATAGCTAGTTATAGAATGGTTAAATTTAATTTGAATTAAATGCCACTAAATTTGTACGTATGTTGTTTAATAATAATAATAATAATAATAATAAATCATTTTATTTTAATAAAGCTTTCGTTTCTTTTTAAAAGGTTTCTTTTACTTTGAGACATGTTTCATCGTTTTAGAAAATAGATTCGCTTTCAAGATTGGTTTAATTTCAACTAAAAATGTTATTTATAAATTTAACATTTTAATTACCAATAAAATATTTTTATAAAGTTAATTATTTAAATTTTCTATGTTACTAAATTTATTTTTTCATTTATACGTTTTCATTTAAACAGTAAAAGAGAAATATCGCAAATTACAAAATTTGATAACTAAGTATTATCTGATTTAAAAAAAAACAACTAATTTGCACTGCTGTCTAATGCAGTTATTTTTTTGAGTGAACCAGCAATTGCAGCTTACGAATAAGACCAAGGCCGACTAGTGAAATACTCGTTTAGGAATTGCTCAACTACATAAGCGCATAATGGGTGATTTTTAAGAGGTGTGGGTTTTTAAACTAAAATAAAATAATGAGATTACATAATTTCAAATTGACTTTATTGGCTGCAAGTCCGTCTTGGTAACTTAATTGGCGCTATAACCGCTTAAGCGTTTTGCGCCAGTCGTTCCTTCTTCCAGCTAACTGGCGCCTATTGGCAATCCCAGGCAACGTAGCCGCTGTATTTTAATTCGCTATACTATGTCAATGTCGCGGAAAAGCTCTTGCAGCTCATCGCTCCATCGACTGCGGTATTCGCCGTCGGAAAGACGTAGAGGTTTATAAATCTTTCGGAGAATTTTTCTCTCTACGTCGTATTTCCAGGCTGACATTATTGCAAGTGTTAATGCTGGTTCCCAGGTAAACAAGGTTCACTTTGTCGAAATTGTATTTGTCAGCAGTGACTTTTGCCCTTGTTTACCTCCAGACCCATACGTCGATTTTTTTTCCAGTATCTGGTTGTACGCTAGGCTTGGGACTAACCACGTTAAAAATATCACCAATGACAAATTTAAACAAACGTCGGTTGATATCTCACTTTTTTGAAGACGGCTACAGGCAACGAATTAAAGGCTTTGACTTAAGCGCGTATACCTATAAAGGTGCCACTTTCCGGCTACTTCATGTCCTCGCGAGAATAAGAGCTGGTTTTAACGCCATCCAGGAAAGGAAATGAACGGAGCAAAGTAGGAAAGCTATAGCCTGCTATGTGAAGGAGCGCATCTTCGTTGTTGAATTTCAACATGCCGGTTTGTAGCACCAAGTTTCAGTATAGAAAAATTAATGAAAAACCAAAGACCAAACATCGACTCGGATCATTCTCTT
Source organism: Anomoia purmunda (assembly GCA_951828415.1). Taxonomy (NCBI): domain Eukaryota; kingdom Metazoa; phylum Arthropoda; class Insecta; order Diptera; family Tephritidae; genus Anomoia; species Anomoia purmunda. The sequence goes on from OX639994.1 coordinate 9,116,648, forward strand.
GTCGCAGCCAAAATGCGCATACGCCTTTGTGCAGCAAATAACGTGCGCTTAAATAAACAAGGAAAGCGCGACTTCGGGCATTTTCAATCGCGACAGACTAACTTCGACTCCAACACCTCCTCACTAAGAGGACTTCTCAGCAAACCGGAATTTACTAGCATTGAAAGCATATATCTCTCTCACTTCGTACCGTCACCGAAGAATTCATTTACTTTCAGTGACCCCGAAAGAACAACTAGTACGATGAGGAATGGGGCGCCGATATAGAAAGTAAGGACGGGACTACACGGCGACCGGCCGCAACGCGAACTCTCATGAGCACTACCGGAATTTACAAGAAGAACCGAGAAGCAAAAATACGTTGATGCAAAGCCGGGGCGCATTCCTGCAAGAACGAGAATGGCTCACTTAAGTTCTCGAGCGAAGATTTCTCCACTTTGCTAAATTTTGGAAGCGATCACGGGAAACTACTGGTTGTGATGAACATCCCGCCACCCAACTGCGTGAAGTTTTGGGCGCGGCTATGGAACAGGGAAGCTACTGGTGCTGATGATAACCAGCTGAACTATTGAAGCATGGTGGTGAAGAGCCGTCTTTGCGACGGCGAATACCGCCAATGGTAAAATTCCTGAAATACACATATTTCTCGAAATATATTAACACAATTTGCCAGCGTGGTTTTGGCGCTAATCTATTAAATGTTAAACTACGTCGAACACAATTGATGATAATGTTGCCATATCTTAATAATTTGTGATAATTTAATAGTAATCAGATAGTGAATCCTCCAAAAAAACATCCTTTACTTGCGTCGATTTGTGGTTAGGTCTTTTTTATTTTCACTGCCTGCCCTCTTTCGGAATTGTAGTATTCCTTGATATACAACGCATAAAAAATGTATTATTCTGAAAGTTTAAATAGCGCCACCCGCCACCCGCTACCCGCCACCCACCGACGGCAAATGTTTAGTATAATGGCGTCTGTTGCAGTATCAGTATCAATTTTTTAACTACTAACCTACGTACTACAACGATGCATATGCAGCGATGTGGCTTTCATGAACTATGAAAAGATGATATACATACATATTGCGGAAATATTTTAAGGGAGGCGGCAGGCTTTTAAACAATCATTTTTCTTGTATGCTAAGGCCTGAGTTGCCCATCAACCTAAGCTGGCGCTCACAGACTTATGGACTTTAGCTGTACGAAGTTATCTTTTGTTGCATGAACCCACACACTCAAAGATAAACAACACTTTGCCACTCACAAAAATACACAATTACATAACTGTGAATTTATAGAGTCTCACTGTGGCTACAAACTGACGATGGCCTACTCACTCACTCACTCACTCACTCACTCAACGATGACACACCACTGCTGACACATCCCGGATCTGTCTCAAAGTGTTTGCGCTGATAGTAGAGCGCTGGTGGTGCGTATTCGAGTTGGCAAGACGTAGCCAATCACTTGCGGTATTGAATATGCTGTCAACGCGCTCACTTGTTTCATTTTTCGCTGTCAGGAAAATGTCACCGGCGAACACTTTTTTACTACCCCAACTTTTTCCGTCTGCTCCGCCAACCATACTGGCACTTTTTGCTTTGACTTTTTGTAAGCGACTTGTATTTAATAGATAAAATTTCCGAATTCATCTCTGCATTTACCCTGCAATGCGTGCAGGCAGGCAGGCAGGCAGGTATTGAATATTTGGCAGCGCTTGAGGTTCGTTTTTTTCCCAGCGCTGTGTGTGACTTCGGAGTTTAGTTGCAGTAAATGGCTTAAAGTTTGGTCAACGACGACGATTCTACCTACTCGTCGGATTTCAGTTTGATGATTGCGACGACTGGCAGTGGCTGTGGCAGCGACAGCAACAGTTAGCACAAAAACGACAGTGATTTATGAAGTTCTGTGTGGGTAGGGCAATCGGTAAGCCGATAAGGTAGCAAAGTTGTTGCATTAGCCATCGCACTTTGTGGATAAAAATGAAATTTCATTTTGCAGTTTTTTATTTGCTGTACGCTGTTGTACTAAATACATATTTACAATTTTCAAAATTTAATTCACCGCAAGCTACTAAAATGATGCGAGTATCAAACAGAAAAAAAGTTTTTGGTACCAATCTGCGTCTGCAAGCAAAGGTAATCCGACAAGTAGGTTCCATGGCCCAGCTGATATGAAACTCTACGATGAGTTTTGTCCTTAAACTGTGTTAGCAGGAGGTTGTAGGTATACCCGCTTCTAGAGCAGAATTTACAACAGATAATTCCGTTCCGTTTCTTGTCAACTCGTTTGCCGCGCGATTGCCGGGAATGTCACTGTGCCCATCGACTCATGCCACAGTCACGGAACGTTTTGACTCGAGCATATTGAGGGAATTTTTGCATTTTATGGCACATGTGGACGTTGTTTTGAGAGAACTAAAAGATTGATTGTCGGAGCGGACATTGCCAGACACCGATCAGCCTCCATTATGGCATTTATATCCGCGGAAAATCGCTACAGTGGTCCGGTAAGCGAAAGCTGAGGTCTAACGCTAATTCGTTGGAGTAAATCCCGCTGCCCACTCTTTCGTAAAGTTTGGAATCATTTGTAAAGACAGCCATCGACTCGGGGTCCAGGTCTATCTTCCTTAGTGTATTTGGAAGAGCTTCCAGAATCTTTGCCTGCCCGTACCTTAGCTCTTTCCACGGCTGAATCGCGTTAAGCCTGGCAGCACTACAGCCGACCAGAAATTTACCTTATGGATCCACCTGTGGAAGATTTAAAATTACTTCCAGAGATTTAGTAGGTGTAGAGGGTAGAGCTCCCGTGACTAGCATGGAAGCAGTGCGCTGAACTTGCTAAGAGCTTTTGACAAGGTTTTGCTTAGCGCTGGCCACCAGACACAAACAGTTAATTAGGAACACACAGTCTGAAGGCACGCTTTACAATTCTGACGGGTTTGGTAGTGTTATTTGAAAGCAATCGTATGCCATCGTTTCAGTTTTGCAAGGATAGAAAATTTAAACATCGCCGCATATAGAAGTGGATTTAAAACCGACAAAGAGGTAATGTGTGACGATTTTTATTTTCTGGGGCTATACTTAGCCGTCACTGATTTGGGAAAAAGTTCATTATCCTCCCCAACATTATTTACCATTGCGCAGAATGATGATACCCTAAATTTCAATATTCGGGCGGAACAGCAGCTTTACTTTTGGGTGTCATTATTTGCTTGAATAATTTAGAGTTGAATTTTTAGTCAAACATCGGCTGGGTATTTTTCGCTTTTAATTTGAAAGAACTAAGGCAAAATTTAGAGTTTATTACAAACAAACATTGACTTAAGTTATTTTGTAATGAGAATCGAGCTTTAATTATAAATATCTTCAGTTTATCCAAAAGTTTATAGGGATGCCATCATTGGCCTTCCCCTCATAGCCCGAGTGAAATGGATACGGCAAATCCATCTAATCTACAACGTTCCTCCCTCCTGATAAATTTCAATTATACAAAAATTGACTACCACCCACCCGATTGTATCGACAGTGTCGGGAAGGGATTTTTTTCCCCGTACCGCTGCTTAATTTTTTTGGAGGCCTTTCAGAACCCGCCCATCTTGCTCATTTCGAAATTATCCCCTACTAGTAGTATCTACTTTCGGCCAAAGGTAACTTCATTTGCTATTTTTAAACAACAATTTAATCGGATGTTTGTGTTTGAAACCATGGATCGAAAATAACAGTTGTTTTTGTTTTCGATGCAATAAAAGTCCGGAGCAAAATATTATTGTGGAAGAAAGTTATCGATTTCCCTTTGATCGCAGGCCCGCCTGAACAAGAATCCTGAAATATTTTTATATTTTCTTTTTATCTTTTTGGTAAAAGTTTAATATCTAACAATTGAAAAATCAGAACTTTAATTTTTTTAGTCCGAAATAAAAGACTTTCCTAATAAAAAACAAACCGCTTATGCAATCTAAACAAATTTGATATCAAATGAAAGAGAACTTAAATAGCTAAAAGTGAAATGTCACCTATTGAAAAATATTTCAAATAAGAATGTTGTTTGATTATCATGGAACAAAGGTCGTGTGGGGGCGTGTCAAAAGCAATAAAATTAAATATGAAACGTTGGAAATTTATGTTTACCAATTTATTTTTAATAACTTTGTATAAAAGTATAACTCATTTTTTAAAAAACGATATCTAAATAAAAGTTTCAAGCCTTTTACGATATTCAAAAATTTCAGCAAAATTAAAAAAAAATCATCAAATTTTCAAATTTTTTAATTCGAACTTTGGAGACTTTTTGAGTACTCAGTTTTGTAGGCCATTTACAATAATAAAGTGCAAGTTTTAAGGATTGACTGATTATTTTGTTTTATATAAAATGAAAGTTCAAAAATAACTTTTTTCTAACGGCTTTTATTATAAAAGTTATAAAAGTCCAGGTCCCTTCTTTAAATTTTTTGAAAGCGCCATAATTTCCACCATATCAGGTTTTTTATTTTTATTTGATGAAGTTCATTTAAAGCCATCAATCATTTAAACCGCCAGTGTGGAATTTTGGAGACATACATATGTATGTACATATATTCACTCACACACCTGCAATGAGCATAAAACAAATATCGCTTGCCTCCGCTTAATGAAATTTCAATTTAATTTTACAAATGATTATACCAATTTTTATGACATCGATTCATGTACACTTACTTCTTTCTACATGTAGTAATTCTATTGTTATTCATCGTACGTAATCATTACGCTTAGACAAGTTCGCTTTGGACGTGCCAGGATACAAACCCGCTGATTTTAACAACAGCTGGCACACTGCTGAATTGGCTTGGCAAATCGCAGTCTACTTTTCTTGAGATATTCCGAATACATATAAATAAAATTCTTACCTTTCCATTGCACACCAAAGAGGGAAGAACGTTAGTAGTACGTTATATATATCGTGAAAGGTAATAAATAGAAAACACTTTGCTTGCGAGATTGATTACTTGAAGACGTGCGCTTGGTTGGAAAGTTGAAAGTGATTGCTAAAGATGTGTAATGCGGCCAAAGTCTGTCACATCGAGTGGTGTTGGACGTTGACAATATTGCTTTGCCCGCAATCGCAGTCGCAGTCGCAGTTGCTGCCAGTCAATCGACCATTAAAGCCATGACACGTAAATCTAACGCGTTGCAACTGTACATAATTGTACCAAACAAGGAGGAGCAAACGGATTATTTTTAAGCTATGAGCATGCGAATGAATTGAGCGTTGGTTGCTTTAGTTACTTGAAAGCGGGCTTTTCTTTAACCCCGATATTAGAAAATATTTAATTCGCCTTCAAAGGAAGGCAAGACGTGCATTTGGATGGAATGAAGCTATCTTGAACGTAGTTGCTGCAGAAACCTTTTCGGCAGTGTAAAGTTCACATTAAATTCGACAAAACTTTAGCTCGACAAAAAAGGAGTACTTGTTCCAGAAAATCTTTGATATGACTGTCTTTCTTGATTTCGAGTGTTAATTTCCTTGATAATCTGCGGCTCCACCTGCCAAAAGAAAGTGAACAGGAGCACTCCGCCAGTTGAAGTTCTATAACCGCTACTCTATGCCGTTGTAGTCAATGACTCGCTTACGAACTACGGAATGCCCCTACTTTAGCGCTTAATGCTAACGTGGTGGCCGATGATGTTGGAGGGAAAGCTGTCGTGGCTCGGGCTAAAAGTATAATTCAAATTATTGTCAATCCAGAATTCTTGGAAACTTTCGAGCGCATTGGTGTGAGAACTGTTGAGCGCACTGCGATGTTCCACGTGCACCCTTGTCTATCCAAATTCCTTCAAGCGATGTTTGTGCGAGCTTCGACATATGTGAACAAAGGTCCAGTCAACTTTCACGTATCGAGCGATGGTAGCGTTGTACCAGGAACTCTTCTTGAACTCCCGTGTTATGCTGATACATAGATTACTGTTTTTTCCAAAGGAAGTTTAATGCTGTCGATTGCAGCCATGTCAATGTTATAGTTTCTAAGGGGTCAATACTTACTTGGATTTTCAAGTGGTTAAAAGAGTCGTACATACGCTCGAAATTGAGAGAGAGTACAGACTATCTTCCTTTTCAATTGCATTGTACTATTACAGATTACCCGAAAAATTTGGATCCTACTATAATAATTATTAATTAACTCAAACACTTTTCCCTTAAAATAATCCTGTCTCTGAACTGAAATGATTTGCATGCGAATAGATAAAAAGCAGAGATGTATGAACGTTGCAAGTAGTTTATTGTAGTATTTCTTCAAAAAAAAAACAAACATCAACCACTCTTCCAAACCAAGCTGCTAAATAGCCGTTGCAACTGATGCAAATTTTTGCTCTATTCACATATGACAGCAACGTTTGCATACGTTTTGACATTCATTGACTAAGTCTGCATGAAAATTAAATGAAATGGAATTTATATTATATACGCGATGCGTGGAATTTTTCAATCCTGCACCAAAGATGTAAAGCAAAAACTTCAAAATTGCAGTCACAGACAACACACCTTTTGCAGGTAGAGTGTGTTTACTATCTACATGTTGTACATTTTTGTTAGCAAGAAACTTTGTACAGCACCTCCTTCAATATTATGTAGAGTGTGCAAGAAATTTCACCAAACTTATAAGTTTATGGTCATTAAAATAGACACAGCTGGTAAAAATTCAGTTCGGTTCGGTTCGTTCATAAAAATCGGTGTTGAGTCATTCTCTAGCGAACCTAAACCTCTTGCAAAATATTTGGAATGCACATTTCAAAAGCTTTATGTCTGCCGTCAGTCGACAAATTTTTGGGCAAATATAACTGGGATTGCTTTCCATCTACCGGAACTATAGGAAGTGGTGATATTCTCTTCTATTAACATCATTTATTTTCTAATATAGAACAGCCTACGCCGGTGTCCTTCAGCTAGTATGTGATCTCCAAATACCAGTTTACCTCTAATTTCAACTAGACTTACAGTGTGAACGGGATTCCCACGAACGACCTTCCTCTTTCCAGTTAAACGAGCACTCCAGATATCGATCCACCAAACTAAGCAGTGTTCACCGTCGGTATATCCAGCGGAGCCCTTCGATATGGGGCTCTTTGATAAAACTTTATGTAATGCTACTCCGACGATGTGATTGGACTACCTCAACTTTTCTAAATGTTAGCGATTTGTATAGCAAAGGCACCTTGGGAAATCGTGATTAGGGGCGCTCTGCAGGTATTCATAAGACTTTTTAGGTCGTCGTGCCCCTTTGTTTCTGTTATAGGCTACTATCCATCAAGCCGTCTCCCCTTGTAGATTTCACTTAACGAAAAAGATATTTGTCATTAACGATCTGTGGCAATATAAACGACGGTATATCCATTTATTGTGCATTTCCCACGTATGCAGTGTCATTAATAGGAGAGTAGTATTAAATCGCATCGTTTCTATATTGCTTCCCATGACTGTCTGCATGTTTACAGAGTGTGTAGCTCTGTCTTGTTAAAAGCACTCAAGACAAGGCAACAGCTAAGACATCTTGTACGGAAATAAAGGAAAATGAGTACATACAAAAAGCACAAAACATGCAAGGAAGTTGCTGGAGTGGCATCAACATAAAACGAAACACATACTACCATCCTTGGAGGTGTTTGGGCGGCCAAACACCAGCCACTTCTTCTAATGACATTTATTCATTTTTTCCCACCACATGCCTCGTTCAGTTCATTCTTTGCCTTTTTGCGGAGCCCCTTTGCAGTGCCTGATGTTGTACACCCAGCGCAACAAAAAAAAAAGAGATGCATTCACATTTTTGAAGTCAAGCTTCTTTAGTGGTAATGATTTCAACCATTTTTTTAAAAATAATTTCTACTACTATTTTAAGTAATGCTACTATTAATTACTACTACTATTTTTACTGAATTCTACTCCTATTTTCTACTAATCATGCTTCCAATTACTACTACTATTTTTCCACTTTTTCTGCTATTTGTACTAATTTCCACTACTATATTTACTAACGCAGCTACTAATTACTACTGCTATTTTTACTAATTTCTATTACTATTTTTACTAATGCCTACTACTAAGTTCAAAGGACAGCATCCATTTTCTGTTATTTTCCAGCTTTTGACCACGTGGAAAAAATATCGCAAACTTTGACAAAAACAAAATCACCGAAGTGTACGTGAAGTCCCTATTGATCCGGGTACACCAAAAATTTGCTATTGAGGTCCGGACAATCCACCTGACCAATCTACCGACGCTATGCACAAATCTTTCTTCAGTTTTGTAATCTGACAATATACTGAAAAAAGTGTAGGATGAAACTTACAGTTCGTGGCCGATGGCATGGCGTTGAATCGTCTTGAAAAATTGGATATGGTTCGTTTTCTTTTAAGAACTCCAAGCTGGGTACAGCCCCATTGAGTACAATGGATTTGCACTTTTCGGCATTTGCTCTACCATTTATTATAATTAGAAACTCTGGTCTTTGTTTTGAAGTTTTGAAATCCAGTCTCAAACCATCGAATAGGGAGAATGTTCTACAGTGGGAAGTGTGAAATTTTCCGCAAATCGTTCACCTGGTCTACGGCGAACCGTGCGATAGCCATCAAGGCCTATCAGGTTGAATTTAGACTCAAAAGAAAATATGACATGTCACTATTCAGACCCAGACTATTTTACTTTACTCTTGGCCCAGTTGAACCGCTGTTCTCTTTCATTTTCGCGGTTAAAAGTTACTGTTTTTTTTCAGGCCTCCCAGCCGACAGACACAACTCGTATAACTGGTATGGAACGGTTCGACTCGAAGTATCACTTGGAAGCGGTTGCTGCAGCTCTGTTTTTATATCGATAGCATTTTTGAAATGGTGTAGAAAGTTTGTTCTCAAAACAGCTCGGGCTACTCTCGCATTTGTTTCATAAGAATTTTTGTGTAAACGAGCCACTGTACTTTCATTAAATTAATTCAGATTTTTGGTTCAACCAATATAAGAATTACGGCCTTTTGAGCCAAAGTCCACTGCGGTTTCTTAGGCTTGGTTTGTCTCGACTATCCAAAGCACAAATACTCAGGGGCGGATTTACCATAAAGGCAACTCCCCAGGGCGGAAAATTTCGAAAAAAGTTAAAAATTATCTCGTTTTGTTTGCTTTTTTCTTACTTTCTTGCACGTTTCTCGCGTGCGTCAAGTATTCCTCATTTGTCACTTTTAATTGTGCATTCAAAAAATTGCCTTCACACTGGACTACAAACTTGGAAAGTCCTTTTAAGTTTTTTGTACAGAGTAAAGCAAATCATTTTAAGCAGATTCTTTTTTAATGTCGATCCACGTAGAAAAGCGTAGATGTATCTGGATCAATACGGAATCCACGTAGACTTTATTGTGTCTGTGTGATTTGATAAAAAATTTGAAAATCCTTTATCTTGCATTAAATTGAGAAAGGGGCGCGGTCGAAGAATGTCACGTTGTGTCATTAGGGGGGGAGGGGGTTGCGTAAGAAAGCGAAATTGTACGCCAATTATCTTTGATCTCTAAAAAAACAACGGATCGACAGATTTTTGATATTGAAGAGGGCGGCATTTGGGATGTTTGTCCAGGGGCGCCAACTTATGTAAATTCAGCTCTGCTCTCTTACTATGAGCTAAACTAGCGAACTGAGCTTCGAAATGCTACTAGAGGACAGAAAATTAAAAAAAAACCCCCCCCTCAGCACCATTCAACTAATTTTATGAGTATTTGGGGTATCCCCAGCTGACAAAAATCAAATTTTCCGCGAGAGACTTAATGCGTTGGGTATATTAACTCCTTCGCAGCATGTCGCTTGGAAGTATAGTTATTTATAGTTATTTATATCTGCTTTATTACACATAAGCTAGTCTTTCATAGCATTTCATTTGCTTACGCAAAATCAGGACTCAAAAACATCCATACATATTCGAGTATACGTATTTTGTATGCCACTGTGTCTGTATGTATATACATACAGTATGTAAATACGAATAACGACCTAATATAATTTCAGTACGTCCATTTCCCTTCGCAGACTTTAATTGGGGGATATCCTGCGCGTTGACTGAAATTTATATTTATATGCACATATTGCATATATTATACATACATATTTGCATCTATTGCATACACACACACACATACATACACACATGCATTTAACTGCTCAAGCTGATTTACTTGAGTGTACAGGTTTATAATTTTGAAATTCGCATTCTCGCTCACGCAATTACATGGGGACTTTATTGCTTCTTATTTATTTTATACAATTTTATTTTAATATTTTCTCTGTTTGCCAGTTCTGCAGGTGCAAGGCAACTACAGTGTTCATGCTTATATGCATATACATACAAATGTAGTGTTGGCAAATATGAACATTGAAATGCAGTGCGTTATTAAAGTTCTTTCACTTAGTTTTTGGAAAAATTCAGCCACTGGCGCAGGCAACGCACAACAATAAAGGGGTTTACATTTGATTTAAAAAAATGTTGTGACAAAAAATCGAAATAAAGTGGAAAAGCAACGATTATACGTTTTATTACAAAAAAATTACTTTTAAATATTTTTTTATTTTTTATTTTTTGCTTTGTAATTTAAAAGGTTTTTTGCTTGGAAGTTTCAGTTTTTTGCTTGGAATAAAGCGAAAGTTATATTTCTTTTATTATTTCTTAAAAATAATTGTTTTTTCTTAAAAAGTCTTTTTCTTAAATGAAAAGTTGTTTTCTTAAAATTAAAAGTAATATTTTTTTTTTATTTAATTTAAGAAATAAAAGTTTATGCGCGTAATTAGGAGATAAATTCGACTTTGAACCGGTTGACATTAATTTTTACGCGGAAAACTTTTTTCCCCCAATAACTTAGGTTTCCGGACGCACTATGCAAAACTGGCAGCAATCAATTCAAGTACAAATGTATATACATACTTATGCATATACTAAATTGGAATTTATCTCCTAAATCTGCATGAAAATAAAAACAATTTTTAGTTTAAAAAACTCTAATTTTTTTCTATAAGTGAACAAAAAATTTTCGAAAAAAATACTTTTTCTAATAAGAAATTTAAACTAAAAGTTATTTTTTTTATTTTTCTAGCAAAGGTAACACTCACTCACTTCTAAAAAAAAACATTAAAAGATTACTTATTTTCTAAACTATGAAATAAAACACAAAATAATTTTTGTTTCCCTAGCAAAAATAAAACTTGGAATAGCTTTTATTTTTTAAGAACAAACGAAATTAAAAACAACATCTTTTGTAAGAAAATATTATATTTAAAAAATACTTACTTTCTAAGCAAACAATTAAACTCAAAAAATAATTTCTATTTTTCTTGCCTAAATAAAACACAAGCCACTTATCTTTTAAGAAAAAAATAAATTTTTAAAAAATTTAAACTTTTAAGAAAAAATTCTATTTATTTTCTAAGAAGAAAATTAAATGTAAAAAGTTATTCAATTTCTTAGCAACAAAAAATTACTCAAAAAATTACTTTTTTTTCCTATCAAAAATAAAGCTCACACAATAGCTTTTATTTTCTAAGAAAAAAATTATATTAAAAAAAATTTTTCTAAGAAAAAATTCTTTTTATATTTTTAAGAAAAAAATAAAATCGACGAGCTCGAGGCCAGTATGATGATGAGGAGATGTGGTGATCTCCGAAATAGCTATATTTTCTATCACTCCTGACTAATGTTCATCTTTTATCCAAAATACTTTCCTTACACTGGCCTCGAGCTCAAAAATTAATATTTGTCGATTTAATAATAAATTAGGTCAAAAATAATATAGGAAAGAAAATAAATTAAAAAAAGGAACTTATTTTCTAAGCAAAAAAATTCAAATCAAAAAATTATTTTCGTTTTCCTAGCAAAAATAAAACTCAAACAATGGCTTTTATTTTCTAATAAAAAGTAAACTTCATAAAACTCTTTTAAGAAAAAATTTTAAGAAAAATTTAAAATTAAAAATTATTTTTATTTTCCGAGCAAAAATAAAACTCACACAATACCTTTTATTTTCAAAGGAAAAATTAATTTGAAAAATATTTGTTCAAGAAAAAATGCTACTTATTTTCTGAGAATAAAATTGAATATAAAAAATAACTTAATTTCCAAGCAACCAATTCAACTCAAAAAATACTTTTTATTTTCCTAGCAAACAGCTCCTATTTTTTAAGAAAAATAAAATAAAATAAAAAAGACGGGTAGGGGGATTAGAGATGTCACCCGTAAGACGCATGCGAACCTTTGGTATCCAAAACCAACCAAGTGCTTCGTGAAAGGAGGAGTTGCGAACCCTGGTTGGGTTGATTATAGAACACAATCCATGGGGACAATGCATGGTACTTTGTCTGGAGGATAAATATAACACAGATCATTTTCTTTGTATCTGTCCTTCTGCCGTTGCTAGGCTGAGATCGAGCATATTTGGGTCAGATATATTGAGAATTGAAAACTTTCATTCTCTATCACTCGATAAGTTCCGCAGATACATTAAGAGGGAGATTTACCGAAGAGAAATGAAATCCCAGCCTTACCTTGTTGTTGTTGGGCAACTATGCCTGAGTGCTTGGAAACCGGACTTCGGATTATTGATGTCTCTTATTGTGTCTCAATTAATTACCCAATATAATCACTCGCAGTGGTAGTTAACCGAGCGATACAGAACCTTTACAAAATTTTGCAACATATTTTGTTCTATGTGCAATGCCGATGCTAATTTGTCTCCAAATTAAATTTTACAAAGAACGTCGAAAGTGCATAGCAAACTACAAAACCATATCGCAAAACCCAATAAAAAATTAAGAGGTCATAGAAATTTCGAGAAGTCAATTAATTTTGTAGTAAAGCTCGGCATCAACCCCCATTTCAAAAAAAATTGCAACGCCCTTATCAACTTCATAAGTGCATAGATGCATCATCAAAACAGTTTGCAATTTTAATTTATTCACTTTCAAATTAGTAGCAATTCAAAATGATTTAGTATGCACAATAACTTCGAGATATTCATAGCGTAATTTGTATGGGTGGCGTAGTTGATGCAGGAAGAAGTAAAATTTTTAAGACTATTAATATTTCCTTTATGAGAGAAATGAGACGTATAACTTTGAAATAAAAACTAGCTTGACTAACTTGCCACATTTACTAATTAGTTGAAATATTTTCGTTACAAGAAGAAAATTTAATTAAATATAAATATTCAATTAAAGCCGGAGCTTTGAAGGGAAAGATGCTTAGAAAATAGGCAACTATCAATTTAAACGGTAGAAATTTGGAGTGAAGTAAGACTTCCAGCTTTAAATGATTCACTTATGTAGTGAGAGCCGCTTGCATTGGAATGGAATGGAATTGAGGCAGGCCGGAAATCCGAGATTGAGGAAAAGGCCAGTGAAGACGGAGGGGATGGGACTCCTTGATGAATCTGAGAAACTTGCCGAGGGATAAAGAATATACGTTTTGCATTCCATTCACATTGCACCCTCGTGAATTGTGTCCTGTAATCAACCCAACCAGACCTCATGACACCTTCGTTCTCGGTCTAAGATGGAACTTCGATACAGCACTATCCAGTTTTTTAGAAAACCCTTGGCTGTTTCGCAGGTCTCGGTAATCATTCATTACTTTGAGGGACTTTTACTACAGAGTTTAAGGGTCCTAATGAGTGAGTAATTAATTTGCCTGCTCGACGCGAAGTTGCTTTTATTTGTAAGGGAAACTCTAAGCTAGCTTGTAAGGCTGATACTATTATCGGTAATAATTTCGATGCCTAATAAAATCGCACGAGTGTGCAGTCTACGTCTCATAAACCGGTGGCCAGGTGAAAGAGCAATGCCGTCTCCTTGGCGAACAGAACTAGCCATTGCGGTCCTTCGTCGCAGATCCTGAAGCTGTGATTCAATCAGTCTAGCAGGTCGTCACCTACCCAGTGCTGAACATTCGCATACTGTATTAAACCGTTTTATCTTGCAGAATGTGCTTTCTCCGTATTTTTTCTCCTACCATATTTAATTTAGAGGCCTTTGCTGACAAAAGGCAATGTCTGTAGTCTTCTTTTTTTAGAGAAAGTAAATAGATTTTGAAATTTTGCTGTCATAAGATTTGCACACAATTTTTGCAACCTTACAGTCTCGCCTTTGTTTCCACACCCCGTTCTCTTGTGGATGCGTGTGTAGTTGTTCCTTGCTTGCAGAGAGATCGACATTACCCCGCTAATTGAATCCCCTGGATAAGCACTCTATTTAGCAAGATTACCTGCACTTTTATTCCCTTCTACACCGTTGGGCTCGGGACACAGTAAAGGTTCACAGTTTTCGCCATGGCCAATCTTCCCAAGGTATCTTTGCAAAGCAGAGCCTTGATGGATGTCTGACTATCGATCTAGTTTGCTAGTTGGATATCTAATATCCGCTCAGCCGCTTTCTTCGCAGGATTTCTGTTTGAAAATTACAATTGTCTTCCGGCAACTTAGAAGACCTACTGATCTCTGTCTCTGGGCAGTAACCCGCAGCTCCAACTACCTAGTCCATTTCAGATCTGTCCGTGTCCATCGACCTCGATTGTGACTCCAAGAGACATAACGGAGTGGACGCCATTTTGCAGTGAACCTATGTTCTGAACTAAACCTGCCGCGAGACGCCAAGTCTGAGTTAAGTCAAAGTGACCGCAGAAGGGCTACTTTTAATTTTAACTGGGTCCGAAATGATCAAGGAAGTCGTGAGGTATTTGGAAGAAAATAATCTTTTAGGACATTCACAAAATACTCTTCTTGGAATATTGAAAAGACTAGCACTGCATTGGTTTGTGTAGATTAAAGGATCACTTCACTTGAGGATTGGAAAGATTATGCACTTAATCCACCCCAACGCGCTACATTTATATTTGAAGAGAAATTAGTACCAATCAGAAAACTTTCTGTAATGTAACAGGGGTCACTGAGCTTTTGCTATCCTCCAGGATCTTTGCTAATTCACTCGTTTGTCAATCTCTGTCAGGTATTTGCATTTACTATGCCTCTCTTTCTTTCCAGATTATCTCTCTCGTCGCATATTTTAGCTTATGGTCTTTAAGCTGAAGTCTGACTTTGACAACAAGGTGAGCAAAACAATTTGCCGACAAGGCTACCAACATTGCCCAGTCCATCATAACTCTAGCTTAGCGGTAGTGAATATTTTCCGAAGTCATCGAACAATCGGAAACAGGCACCTCCCTTAGCATAGTTTTCACTTAGATTTCCATATCTCAGTATTTGAATATGACTATTGTATTTTTCTTTTAAAATATTGAAGAACTTCATAGCGCAACTGAGCTTTTACGACCTCACCCTGTGTCTCCACATTCGAACGTCGATCTCATGCGAATCATCTCATAAGATATGTTGCAAATGGATACCGCTTATCGCAGATGTCATGCCATTAGCTCAGAGAGTTATTGCATGCAATGAACTGTCACTTTTCTGCTTTGACAGTTATATTGCCATTTAAAGGCAACTTAATAGATGGGACCTAAAACCTTAAGCTCTGGAAGAGTTTCTTTCTATTTCGGAAATATTTGCAAGATCTGTGCCTTCTAATAAAATCACAAACAAATAAAGAGTTACTAAAATGTTCACTTTTTTTTATAGTTCTCGAATCATCGCGTGTGGACCACCCCCTCTTTAAGAGCATACCTAGGTATGTGTAGAACTTACCTCTTCGAGTGGTCCGCAATGATTTTGCGTAGCGATTACCATCCCGAAAGTATTGAAGTCTATCCATTTGATATGCACTGGCTGCTGTTTAGCCTAAGGCAAAAAAATGCAAAACCGAAAATGCATACCTCCTCATCTTCTCTAAGCAATCAGGGCAGAACGAAGTCAACAAAATTACATAAAATGGACTTTTAAATTAAAGTACAGCCGAAAAAGTTTTTAAGTTCATTGTAGCTGTTTTACAATTTGGTTGTGTTGTAGTTTTTATTTTGCGAGCAACTGTAATTACTTTAATGTGCCCAGTTAGCAACCGCTATAGTAACTATGACTGTACACAGCCGGGGGGTGGCAAGGGTATTATCAAAAGAAGATGTAGTGACAAGGATTTGCGTTGGGCAAGCGGCTAGCAAGAAGCTTGGAAGGGAGATTGCTAAGTAGTATCTTTAGCGTCAACCGAGCGCAGAGCCTAGTTGGGGGTCGTTGCAAGGACGAATGTGCTCACTCGCTCGATGTACCTTGTAAGACTTGGAAGGGGGATAAAGATAAAGTTTTGCAATTACATTCAAGGATGCAAAAGCCAACGGTGGCAGCATTGAGTGAATGTTGTAGCAGTAAAAGAAGTGGTGGTGGATAAAATGAAGGAACTGTCAATCGTAATACTGGCACACACACACACACACACATACACGTGTACATACTATACGCAAACTCGGAGAAAATGCCACAAACATGAAACCCAAATAGAGCCACAAAAGTTCAAAGTAAAATTACAAAAGCAACAGATACAGCAACACCACAATGGTTGGTGACAATATCAACACCAATTGGACGGCAAAGTCAGGCTAGCAAACAAACAAAGTGCATGGTAGTATACAGTTAGCATTGCAGCAGAGTGGTATTTTCTCCCAGCATAAAGTTGAATTAGCGCACAGTAAGTTGCTCATTAGGTAAAAATCAGTAACCCCTAAAAATTTTTTCGAGACTAAATTTTCCTAAATCTCTGTCATTTCAAACCAGTATGGTAACGTATCATTTGTCTTATGAATTTAGCTGAATTTCTGATTTTCTACTCAACGAATATATTCCTCCAAAGGGTTTCATTAAACATTTTTCATTTCGTATAGAGGAATTTCCAGTACCGTAAAAATTAAATGGCATCAAAGGTCTTTAAAAGGTGGCAACCCTCATCATACATAAATGTTTCCGTATAAACTTTTTCGTTTCTGACTAATACTGTTTAATGTTTTTAAATACTCACTTAAATCGCACTCTTTAAATATATTTTCATAATTAAGTTGTTTAATTCTACTTCCTTTGAATCCCATTTCCTAGTACTTCTTTTAAATTAGTAACTAAAATTAATTGACTCTTTTAAGTAGAGGGTAACACTCTCCACAAAAGAATTTCCAAAATAAAGCTTTTTTCCAAATATAAAAATAATGAAGAAAAATTAAAAATAGTCAAGAGCAATATATAAAAATCAAACATAAGAATTGAAAAATTCGGGTAAATCCAAAAATGACTTGCTATCGATAAATAGTGTGAAAAGGTCGCGAATTAAGTATTTAGTTTTGCTAAATATTTGATTGAAACTGAATTAAAAAATCCAACTTTTTATTTCTTTTTAAAGAACACTTTGACATTCATATTTTGATATTTTATATCCTTGCGTGTAATAAATTTAAATTAGACCTTCTAATTACCCTTCTAATACCCTATCCAAAATACACCTACATATAAACTTTCTCCTAGCGAAATAAGATCCTTCACACCCATATATTACTGTTTCATATAACTCGACTATAAATCAATTTAACTCGACTTTTCAAGCAGGTGGAAACCCTCTATACGCTATAAACGTTCCCCTCAGCGAATCGCATTTTTATGGTTCATAAAACTTGTTTATATTTTAATTAAATTCGGTTTTTAAAAACAGCTGATAATAGCCCTCGTAAAATGAGCCTTTAACTTTTGTGTCGAGACGAACCGTTTGACACCCATACTTTAATATTTAAACAGGTGGCATCCCTCTCCAAAATATATGCATGAACCTTCACCTCTTCGAAATGAACCGTTTGGTACCCATATTTTAATATTTCCTTTAACTCGTGTGCCATTTAATTAACTTGATTTTTGCAAGCAGGTGGCAACCCTCTTAAAAGTTAGCTATGAACCTTATTTATTTTCGAGACAAGCTGCTTGACTCCCATATTGAATGTTTCTTATAACGTGTGCGTAATTAAATTCGACTTTGGAAATAGGTGGCAACCCTCTCCTAACCATAAAATATACCTTACGACTTATTCGCATACCTGCCAAATATTCGTAGAAAATTTCATAAAAATCGGTCGAGCAGTTTGGACCACAAATACGGTGACATGAAACTTTTATATTTAAGATTAAAAATTGGGAATTACCTAAGGAAAATACACAAGTAGCGAAGTATCGATAATAATAAAGATTCGTACCTCAAATTGTATAGCTCGGCGTTACAATTGCCTTTCCATTTTTGGCCGATTCTGGATACAAACACGGGCATGGTGAGAGACATATAGTACGTAGTTGTTGTCAATTGTCTACTCTATTCAGCACTCTCATAATATATGGCATCTGAGAAGTTTAGTTCTGTAGCTCAAACTATCTTTTCCAGCACAATTTTAAAGAAGTCACACGATTGGGAGTCACTCTATCTCAAGTCACGTTCGGAAGAAACGCTTCGAAGAGAACCTTCCCAAATCTGACGGAGCTGCTCACTCTACAATTTAAATATGCTTTGGAATCAGTCACCAGGTCGCGGTTCTTATTCTTACAGGAATTTGCTACTTCCGTAAGCCGCCGCACCTTCTGGTAAAATTTTCAGACGCTTTTCTTTTCCTGAAAAAATGCCTTCCGTGTATCGCAATATGATCGATTTGATCTCGGGTTTATCAATATGGAGACAGCCACCTGCTCTTTCTATGCTGAAACCTGGTCCTACCGACTACGATGCTTTCGGACCCAGTGGAGGGCATGGTCACAAATTAGCGAGATGGGGAAGTATCTTGCCTTAAAGGGGAGCTTGGCAAGCCTCGCAAGACATTTGTTCTCCGAAGTGAACGACAGTGCTTGAGGACGAGGTCTGTTTCCGACCATAAATCCAACTTGCGAACTTGCGTGCCTTTATAGTTGTATAGCTGTTATAGTTTCTATAGGTTTCTTAATTTTCTCTATCCATTTCATTTAATGGATGGCGGCAATTTCACGTTTTGCTCCCTGCTGAATGACAATCAAAGATTTTGCTAGTGGACTTGGCTTTTAGTTTTCACCAACGAACGCAGATTACAAAATAGGTGGATCTCCCAATCCATTCCGATAACAAAACTTTTATTTACATATTCTTATGTACATAAGAAATCTAATTATCAGCACTTATATCTCTCAAACTGTCTGTCACTTTTCAGCTGGGCTACTTTAGCAACACCAACACCACCACCTACTACTACTGTTAAAAGGAATCAGATAAACAAACCGACAAAACGAGAGAAGCGAAACTGCCATGGAAAAGCTGTAAATGTAACTGCAGAAGATAAGATCGCTTTCGAAGTAATTAACCTTTGTGATTATATTACAGTGCTCTACAATTCTGCAACTGGATGAACATTAAAACTTTGGACTTATTCTGTACTTATTCTATGCTACGTTTTACGCTCATCCTTGTGCTCATCTACAAACATACAGAGATATAAAAAGTTTATATTTTTTATCGTTTGGTATTACTTAAAAAATTATGTTTTCATAGTGTTTTTTTTTTGTTTTGCTTAGCTTCAGTGTATGCATTTCATTTTTGGTTTGGTTATGTTGCAACGATTGCATTTTCTTATTCAAGGCTATCTTTTGTTTGCATCGGTTAAGATGAAATTTTCTAAGGGGCGCGAAAAATAATGAATGAAATTAAAGTTCAGTATGAAATTCCTTAGTTCTGTATGTCTTGAAATTTGGTTTGTACATATTTTGAAATATAAACGTAAAGTGTCTAATTCTTACAGTTTACTGGCTAAGTCTTTTTAATTACCTAGGAAGAACTTAGTTGATTTACAGTTAAAAAAAATACAAGACTATTAAGCTTTTCATTTGCAACATCTAAAATTTATATATGTATCTATCGTGAGTAAGTTTGCACTTCTTATTATTAGTCTAAAGAGATCAACACAATTTTTACACTAATATCTGAAAAACTGATTTTAGAATAAACGCTAAAAAAGTAATTGCTAATATTAAGTTAAAACTAGTGAAAGTATTTCAAATCGCAATACGATGGATCAATGAACTGAAAGAAGCAGATTGATGACCGCGAATTGTCATTAATTAATATTATTTCCCATCCCAAAGTCCAAAACTCCCCACAACCGAGACACCAAAGTACCTAAAAAAAAAATCAAGTCACTATGTCAGGAAAAGGAACCATCAATTCGAGGTTGAGGGCCAATGATGCTACAAAGCCTGGTAGAGCGTTGAGTAAAACTACCTTGCACACCGAAGACCGATTGTGGAGTACGACAATTATAGTAATTTTATTTAATATTAACTTTAACGATGTAAAGAAGCACATTTTTCTTAAAATTCTGAAGCGTGAATTTCCACCTCGTAAAAAAATGTCAGCAAATAAGAAAAAAAAAGTTGAAAAGTGAAATTTCTATTGAGCCTTTCCATTTCAAGACAATCTCTCAATTAGGGTCATGTTTTTACTTTTTCAAGAAACTCGAATATGTTGTTTCTTGGTCAAAATGATAATTTTTCTTTGATCGAAAAAATTTTTTTTTTCGTTTTTTTTTCGCGGTTTTAAATTTTGCTTTGAAAATCGTATTTTTCCGACTTTAAAACGTTTTTTAATTCAACTTGCGAAATATTCATAAGTAGTTGAAGATTAAAATCGGATGAAAAAAAGTCAAGTCATATCCAAAAAAAAAAATAATTTTTTAAAAAAATTTCAAAAAGCACTTTTTCCCTAATTTTATTTCTCGAAAAGCTGGAACGTTTTGCCATTATCTTCGGACTATATATGTATTTCAGTAGATCGGGACTGGTTCATCACTACAGTTTCTACTAATACTACTCCTACAACTTCTACTACTAATCCTAACTACTACAACTACTCATTACTACGACTACTACTGCTACTTATACTAATACTTCTACTAAATTTAGTACTTTCTACTACTACTTTCCTAATTTCTACTACTATTTTTACTAAAGTAATAATTATAACTACTATTATTTTTACAAATTACTACTACTATTTTTAAAAAGTTTACTACTTTTTCGCTAATCCTACTATTATTTTAATTAGTTTCTCCGACTGTTTTCACTAAATTCTACTACTATTTTCATTAACTTCTACTACTTTGTTTACTAATGCCTACTAATTGACACTAATATTTTTACTAATTTCTACTCCTATTTTCACTCAAAAAAACTACTACTTTTACTACTTTTTCGCTAATCCTACTGTTATTTTAATTAATTTCTCCGACTGTTTTCACTAAATTCTACTACTATTTTCATTAACTTCTACTACTTTGTTTACTAATGCTACTACTGATTGACACTAATATTTTGACTAATTTCTACTCCTATTTTCACTCAAAAAACTACTACTTTTACTACTTTTTCGCTAATCCTACTATTATTTTAATTAATTTCTCCGACTGTTTTCACTAAATTCTACTACTACTTTCATTAATTTCTACTATTTTGTTTACTAATGCTACTACTAATTGACACTAAAGGTTTTACTAATTTCTACTCCTATTTTCACTCAAAAAAACTAAAGAGATATCTTCTAAAACTCTCTCTCATATTTAATTCTCTTTATAGAATCGGCACAGAAGTTTTACTTAGGTGCACGCGTATTTTTTCTTTTAAATAATATTTTTTCATTGTAATAATGGCGCTCTACAATAATAATCTACTACTATTTTAAAGAATTGCATAGAATCCATACAAAATATTGAATTTTCGAGATCTAGAACAGACAGAGTTTCGAACTTTGATTGGATATGGAAATCCAGTGGTACTCGGTGCAGATCGAATTACATATAGTCTCTATCCAAAAAATATTCTAGAACCTAACAACTTACATATATCCCTTTAATAATCCTTTTTCCTGTTTCTACTTAGTAAATGTGTAAAGGTATGCGTGTACTACTATGTCGCCTGTTTTCAGTTACAAGCCGAATGACAAATTACAATTAATTGCGTTTGGGTTGTTTGGTTACATCACAAAACATGGCAATATGATGCAGCACTTTCACCAGCAGAATGCCAGCCATAGGGCTGCCAACTGTTACCGCAACTACAACTATTGTCTACATTTATTGAAATAGTAGAACAAACAAGCTAAATACATACATACATAGCTACATGCACATATATATATAGATTAGTATCTAAATGCATTTGAGCAAACAATGTGAGTATGCCTAGGAGCTTGGAAACTGCCAAGATGAAATTTCGCAGCAACAGCTGTCATTTCACACATTCACAATAACAATTAGAGAAATTTCCTTACGATAAATAGTTGTGGTTGTGGAAGGTGTGAATGGCAAAATACGAGAAATACATAGATGCACTTTGGAACATTACACAAATTTTTGCCATGCACAGAAAGGTATGCAAAGGCATACAAGTAAATATCTGTAGTGCTAGGTGCTAAATGATAATTCCCTTTTTTTTTTGGTATTTTTGATATTGCCACTGCTTATTTAAATTTAGTTCAAGAAGATAGTTTCACATAATTAAACGATATGCTGGTAGAGTGATATGTAGATGGCAAAAGGTAATTTTGTAGCGATTAGTAACAGATACTGTAGAACTGCGCAACGAGAATGCAATAACGTACACAACGAAACTGATTGACAAACTGCAGTCAGTAAAATTCAGCACAATGCACAATGCTTGACAATAGTCCGGTTTCTTTGTATACGACTTACAAAACAACGCTCCAAACCGGGTACATTTTTTTTCGTTGCTTCACAACACTGGGAAAATCTGTCACAAAACATATGATTTGTTGGATGAAATTTAAGAGAAGCAATACAAAATAAGTAATTCTGAGGATTCTGTGGTAAATAAATAACAAATAATTTTTTTTTATATAAAATCCAATTTGTTTAAAAATATTAACGTTTGTAGATTATTATTGGTATTCCGTACCTCAGTTTCAACTCAAGTCACTAAAGTTGAGACTTTCAATTAGAGTCATTTTTTTGTGACTTGAGACGATTTCGGTATTCAGTAAGCAACAGTCTCAATCAAATTTCACCAAAAGCTGTGGTGAAAACCAGTAGAGACAATCAGCTGATGGCATGTTCAGCTAGAGATGCACAATCAACCTCTATGATAGCACACGATATACTTTTACAGTTCTTTGTTACACTAAAACAAAATTAGCCATTCAAAATTCTTATTACTGCATTTAATGTGAACTCATTATTGAAAATATGTGCAAAAATTAGAACTATCAACAACCGATAAATGCAGCTACTCATCCATATGATACAAGATACATAGTAGAGTAAGCAAATAGCTTTTTTCACAATGCGTATTGAAAATTAAGTGATATTTTTTATAGATTTAAGCAAAATATAGCGTATGACCTAGGGGCACATCGAATGCTACTTCATTTTCGCTACTTCATGTTGTGTATTGTTACTTTAGTTTATCTCTAAAAAATTTTTGAATGGCTTCGCTCTACGGTTTTTTTTTTCTGTCCCGCCTCCAAATTCTTCAAATGAACCTTCTTTTCATATAAGGCTTCTTCTAGCAGAATGTCTGTTATCATTAATGTCAATGGTGTTGACGGTGGCAGAGGCTTTTCATTCATTTGCTCCATAATGCCTAACCAACGATTTATGTCAAAGAGACCATCACACACCACATCTCTGACACCGTCCCGCTCTGGCCAAGAGCCGAAACCAAATCTTAAATGGATACTTTCTAGACTGTTTGGCTGAGCGAGGAATATATGGAGCTACTGAGGAAAGTGGACAATAAGCTGATGTTCTGAGCTCGGCAATCATTCCCGACTTTCGGTGCTACGTAAGACGCACTCGGTAGTTCACCTTCTAAGAGAAGAAAAGAAGTAGACGCATAGCTCCCCCAGCTGTAGCACAAAGGGCTTTATCAGCCTGTGTCTGCATCCATGGATTTTCACTGTTGCAGTCGCTCTAACCTAACCTATCGGAATTAAGCA
Source organism: Anomoia purmunda (assembly GCA_951828415.1). NCBI lineage: Eukaryota > Metazoa > Arthropoda > Insecta > Diptera > Tephritidae > Anomoia > Anomoia purmunda. The sequence goes on from OX639994.1 coordinate 9,140,571, forward strand.
AATTAAAGAATTGAGACTACAAAGCTCTGCGTATGCACACATTTAAGAAAAACAAGTGGTTTGGGCTACAATAGATACCTTTTAAACCAAATCTGGAGAAAACAAGAAACAACTCTGCTAATAGAGCTTTGAATGTTTCAATTACAAAATGTAGCAAAATTGGCGAAAAGTAAAAAAAAGTAGCCCCACCCAAGTAACAAAGCTACACTGAGGCACATCAGCTTCAAATTCAAAAACACAGATACATCCACTGCAGCCTTGATTGCAATTTCGGTATGTCATCAATTTCTTCACGTAACAAATAAGATGAGCTACTCATATTTGCTGATAACAATCAGACAAATCCACTACTTTATTACTTCATAAACGTCTCCGCTTGTTGGTCTTAAATTCAATTTACTTGCTATCTTTATTGAGTGACAGTTTACAGCCCCCGAATATATCCTTCCGTTGCAATCCAATATTTAAATTACTTAAGTAAAAATAAAATTTTCGCCGGCCACAAGAAAGGCTAGCCATAGCACCAACTATCAACCATGCACATTACTAGCCAAGTTCAACGGCAAACAAGCCCCCCACCAAGCCCCCCACCAAGCAACAACGTTTTGGCCGGAAAAATTTAAGACAAACATTTTATTATTGCATGAACGACGAACGAAAGCGGATGGGCGACATTATATTCTATGGCATCATAATACCCACTTGTAACAAACACAATGGAGCGCGCGCCTGCAAACCGCCACAATGAATGTACATAAAATAATAAATGAAATACATACCTACTCATATTAAATAAGTACAGTAACAAGCTGCAGAATAGCAGTGAAAAAAAATAAAACAAACAAAAAATAGAAGCAGGCCAGAAAGGATGGTAGCATTTCTACTATAGCGATGGTTTCTAACGGGATGGAAAGTGGAATTGTACAAAATATGGACGCCAACTAGATTCATTTATTTCAGCACTACTACTAACAACAACAACAACAACAACAACAACAACACAAATAGTAACAGTCAAAAAAAAACGAAAAACCAAAAAAATGCAATAGGTTCATGAATGGCACTACTAATGGCAGGCAACGTTGTCAAACCAAAAATTATGAAAAATAAAAATCAAAATGTACACAATAAAAATATTTAAAAAAAAAATTCGGAAAAAAAGAATAGTACATAAAGATGTAACAAAAGCATGAATATGCAGTGGCGACAATGCGCCGGCGGAGGAAAAATCATAAAACCATAGAAAATTGCATTAAAATCTATGGAGTGTGGTAGAGCAAAAATATATAGATATATAGTAAATATAGTATATATAGTATATATATATATATATATATACCTATTATAAACTGTGCAACGTTGCTGCTGCCATTTTAATAGGAAATATGAAAGCGTAGAAGTGGAAAAAGCAGAAAAATTGTGAGGGAGGAAAAATAAGAGGAGCCAAAATAAGCAAAAAAAAAAACAAAAAACAACAGCACTGGCACTACAACTTTACAAAAACGTATAAATAAAAATGTATACCCGAAAATATGGCACAGAAAAAATAAATGGTATGCATATAAAATGTGTGCGCGTTTGTCCGAGGCTTCGTCGGAATGTGAAGCTAGGTTTTTTTTAAACAAGTGCAGCTTCGAAAAGAATTGCCGTAATTTTTATTGACTCTTTTACAGCAACGAAAGAAACACAAATTAAATAAAAACAACTTTCCAGAAAGTAATATTAAAAAAAATAGGTAGTAAGTTATTTTCACTTAAGGGGATCGTCTAAAAAAATTGGTTTTATTTTTTGCACTCTCGGATAGTTATATGCTTTTAGAATTTACTCCTGAAATTTCAAATCAAAATCTGTTGAATTTCAAAAGTTATGACTAAAATCATCAAAAAATATTGAAAATCGATATCTAATTTCAGTTGCTCATAGCTTTATAATTTATTTTGTTTTTTTGCGCCATTCTAGTCGCAACTATGGAGCGAAGTTTATAAAATAAGAAAATGGATCCTTTTCAAGCTTCAAAACATTTTTATTGTCCAGCAGGACAAGTCGCCGCCAGCCAGCCGGCATTGTTCAATGCCTCCCCACCAGCCGTTTTGTTATTTGATTGCCAAACAAGTTTTATCTTTTCAATAAACCCCTTTTAGCAATTATTTGAAATTTCAGCAGCATATGTTTCATACAATTGTTTAAAAAAAAAATCCAGAAACAATGTTACGCTTTTGATCCAGCAAAGTAGACGACCCCTTTAAAATCGAAAATCTTTAGGGCGATTCACGCAACAGTATTCTCCACTTAATAACAATAAAAAAATTGCTCAATTTAAGGTTCACTTAACCGGGATAAATTAAAAGCGAGGCAAATTAAAGGTATATTTGTTTCGATAGCAAATAGTTTTAATCAATTATGCTTGGAAACCAATTAAACGGAGGTCAATTAAGCGGGGAATACTGCATAGGCCTTCTGATATTCCCCACATTTTGGCTATGCCGGAGTTTTTAACTGTTGCATTGATCCAAGCCACAAGCTTCGTGAAAATAACGAAGCAAAGTAAACGCTTTAAAGATATTCCGATTTTAGGTCCAGAGAATGTCCGACCACGTCTCCTTTAATGCTAATGTTGCTCAACAACTGGTTGGTGTTCTTGACAGCAGCCTCCGGCATCGGTTCGTCGGGGTGGAATACTTTTAGCTTCACTGTCCTAACTCCGTACAGCAGCTTCTTGTCCACTTTCCTCAGTAGCTCAGAACATTCCTCGTTCAGCCGTCACTCATGGGGATAAGTGGGTTCTGCTGCTGCAGCAGACGTATCACTTTCTCGCCGTCCATGGCCATCTTCGGCAGCCAGATACGGGCACTGGATTTTCTAGAACTTGGGCGACTGGGATCAGTTTGATCTTTAAACCCACCCAGGCGTTGTCGAGCTCGGCTACGCACTTGCCTAGGAATACCCTAGAAAATGTATCTCTACATTTGAAAATACGACAACCGCTCAGGGACTCACTGGACTCAAATCCTGGAATAGGGCTGTCCGTAGTCGCCCATGTTTTCAGAGAGTGTTGCCTCAATTTTGACCTCCTTCTTTTAAACGGGCTTTCCGCTGCCTGTGGCTACATCGAATAGCGCGACCTGGAGGGGATCTCTGGCCACCTCACAGTACCGACGTTCCGGTTCTGCTAGCTTGGGAGTACCCTTCTTGTCCATTATTTTCCAGATGGTTGGATATTTTTCAATGATACAATACTTAAGACTCGGCCACTAGAAAAAATACGAAATACACGCTACGCTATGGGAGCCGCCATTAAGAGTAGAAAATCAGATAGACCTTTTGCTATAAATCTTTCTAAAAAACCAAAGCTATCAAAAACTCTGACAGTGATGGACAAAGGACATAAAGTCTCTTTGAGCGAAAGAAATAGAGTTCTTGAGCAAAAACGTTCAATTTATAAGAAAACGAAATTCATGGACTTATAGAAATCGGAAAAAAGAGAAACATAGGATAAACTTTGGAACTAAAGAGAGGGCTTAATTTTCAACACAGTAGATTCGTCGGGAAAGTATGTTCCCGGTAAGTAGATATAATGGGACGTATTCTTGAAATATTCAAATGTGTGGAATCATACAAAATTTTCGATTCGTATGACAGCAAGAAAATTTCATATATATTTTCGAGCCAATCTTAACTAGAATTAGTATCATATTATATTTATATAAAATAATTGTTCGACAAATTCAGTTCTGCACGTATGGGGTATACTACAAGTCAAATCGCAAAACAAAATCAAATTGCAATCAGGAAAAGGAAAAGCAGCTACTGTGAAGCTTTGCACGAAAAAAAAACAAAAACATTCAAATAAAAGATTGTATGGAATTGACCAAATGCGCGGCGCACAAAAAACAAAAAATATTAGGAAAAGGAAATGACACCAGATTGCAACATGAGCACAAATCTTTTTTAATTTTCAAAATGTGATTTTATTATAGTCGAGTTAATTCAAAGCAAGTTAAGCGTAGTCGACGAGATGGAAGAAGGTTTTACAATTCAAAGCAGCAAGCAACGGACAGTGAAGCAATGGAAAATTTTGCAGTGCAATGCGACCCCAGTCGCGCGTTGGCCGCGACGATTGCACTTTTTCCATTATTCGCCCTGCTTTCTCTTACATAACTACTTACAATACAAAAGGCATATTAGCATGACATATTTTAAACAACAACAATATATTTACTGAAATTTTGTGATTTATTTGCATCGTTTGTCGCGAATCTTGGTTGGATGATAAATGTCTCGAATCAGTAACAAATCATAATAGGAACAATATTAAGAAGCACAACAGTTATCAAGAAACAACAACACTAAAACAATGAAAATTATAGCAAATAACAGACTTAGGTAAATATTGGCTAACAAGCTAACATATTTTATTTAACTTTAAAAAAATAATATAACTACTAATAGAAAAGCCAAATGAACTCATAATAGTAGTTCAATCAAGTACAATGGAATACAACCCTGCGCTGATGGATGAGAAATTTTGGAGACTCGTTTTACTCGCCTACAGTTAAATCATTTTTGAGTTCTCCCCGATTTTGCTATTGAATTTAACTAACTTCGCGAAAAATACCACTCCCACTCGCCTGCGCAACGTTTGGAATTTCGAATATATTGAATCAATAATGTGAATAATGCGGGCTAATAATAATGTGAATTGCTTGACATTTTCTTTTTCTAAGAATTGCTATAGTTTTTTTTTTTTTGAAGTAAAACTTCTTTAATGGCCTGATGGGATTTTCTACATCGCGTAACAAAAGTCTCGTCAATATCGTCTCACGAAGACAACCACACGACGCTTATATGATAAAAAAAAACAACCGTTTGGTTCACCACAACAACTACTACTACTACTTTCAATACTACTACTTATTACAACTACTACTACCACTACTAACACTAATTACTACTACTACTATTACTACTACTGCTGCTGATTACTACTACTACTATCCACTACGTCCACTACAGGAACTACTACTATTTTTTACTAATACTACTAAAAAAACTACTACTATTTTTACTAATGTTACTACTAATTTCAACTACTACTTTTTACTAATGACTTCTAATTACTACTATTATTTTTATTAATTTCTACTTCTATTTTTACTAATCCTACTATAAAATACTGCTACCATTTTTACTAATGTTACTAGTAATTTCTACTACTATTGTTTGTTAATAACTTCTAATTACTACTATTATTTTTTCTAATTCCTACTACTATTTTTACTAATGCTAATTATATTTACTACTAAAAAAAACTACTATTTTTACAAATGTTACTACTAATTTCTACTACTACTTTTTAGTAATTTCTAGTAATTTCTACAACTATTGTTTGTTAATAACTTCTAATTACTACTATTATTTTTTCTAATTTCTACTACTATTTTTACTAATGCTAATAATATTAACTACTATTAGTTTTTACTAATTTTTCCTACTTTTCTTTACTAATGCTGCCACTAGTTACTACTACTCTTTACACTAATTTTAAGTACGGTTTTTACTAATTACTACTATTATTTTGACAAATTTCTACTACTTTTTTTCTAATGCTACTACTAGTTACTACTATTATTTGTACTAATTTCTACTACTATTTTTTCCAATGCTACCACTAGTTTCCGCTACATTTTTTACTAATTTCTACTACTATTCATTTTAATGCTACTACTAATTACTAATTATATTTAATTTCTGGTACTATTTGTACTGATTTTCACTACTATTTTTTACTAATAGTACTACCTATACTAAAAATTTTTTTAAAATATTTTATTACTGTTTTTACTAATTCTACTACTAATAAATACTAGTATCTTAACTTATTTCTACTACTATTTTTACTTCTGCTACTACTAGTTACTACTTACTACTATCACTTCCGCCACTACTACTCCCATATTTAACTTTCTATCTCCTTATGACGTCGGCAAAGAAGTCTTACTTCTGGCTCGCGGTTTTGGTACACGAATGTAGCTACTATTTATATCAAAATATCCGTAAGAATCGGTCAAGAGGACCTTAAGGGTAGCTCACACAAAGAAACAGGCTTTAAAAACTAAAACTAAATAAAAATAGTTCAGCGAATAGTAATTAGTACCATTGAGTATAATCTTATCTAGTATATTTCCCTGAAAAAGAAATGGAAAATCTTAGCTTTAATGTAGATAATGTAAATTTGAGTGCATAAAACTATATTCAAATGAAGTTTTTTAGCCAATGTTTAAACTGTATACTCGCAGAATATATGTATGTACTTTCGTTGCAGCATAAATACCTACGTCAATGCGTTTGAGTCTCGCGATATGCTTCAAAACTTCATTTCATTAGAACGAAAATTAGAAGATTTTTGACGACGCAGCGCCATGAACCTGACATGTTTATATTTACATATGTATGTATGTATATAAATATTGCACATACATATGTACATACATACTTTACTTTACATATCTACATATGTATGTATGTATGTATATTTGAATACTCAAACAAACTGCCAAATATGTTAATTTGCACTACTTTGTATACGTTTGTATTCAAAGGTGTACTTTGACACACACACACACACACACACAGAAACAAGCGGGTATGCGTGGTTGGGTGAATACATAAGTGCACTTCCGATGTACGGCATTTGAGTACCTTTGTATATCTATCTATCTATATAGTATACCATTTCATACATATTTTATGCGCGCACTTACCGCACGTATGATTCAAAAGTTTCAAATTTATAGTGAAATATACCAAAAAAAAAAAACAAAAACAAAGTAGTTAGCAGGCATCTAATGGCAAACCATGCAGCTTTGTAGTTATAACTCTACACCCACACACACACACACACACACACACGTAACACATTCATAGTGGCACACCTGTGTGATGAATAAAATAACACCAAGCTCAGTTGCACAACGCGTCGCCAACCCACGCCTACAAAGTTCTCACATTTCGCATACATTGGGGGCATTCGGCGCCAAAGCGGACACCATTTGGTTTTTGTATCTACGATTGTTGAGAGAGGTCTTCCTTTCTAATGCTTTTTAAGCTTTGTTTGTGCAGCCTTTTTCTTTTTTTGAAATGAGCTTAGGATTTTTGTTAAATTCTTATTTTTCAAAACATTTTCGGAATATTATATTGAAAAACATTTTAAGCCTGCACTTAACATTTGTTTATACAAAGTGTTGGTTTTCAAATACACGTAATAATTGATGTTCTCAAAATTTATTTGTAAAAGCCCCCTATTCATCAGTAGGTCCGGATGCGAGCGGACGTCTGACTTGGAGCAAGCGGATTGCTATATAAATGTCTTCCAGGATCTGGTATTGCCCTAAGCTTGGTACCCGCCACGCAAAAATCTGCTACCAAGGAAAAATATCAAAAAGTCTCAAGTGAGACCCCCCATTTCTTACGACGACGACTAAGGACTCTGATTTGAGAGCATGCGGCTTGAATTTCGGGGCCCTTAATTGGGAGGTGCCTCTGCCCGGCAGCTGATTGATTTCCTAGCAGAAGCAAAGGCTGGCATCACCGCCATCCAAGAGATGCGGACAATGAATAAAGGGGATTGAACCTTGATAGCCGATTTTAATGTCAAGGTGGACAGGGGACGAATCAGTAGTCCTACAGTCATTAAATTCAGCCTACACGACGAAGCATCGTAGTATGTATTACCAGAGCATAAAAAGAAAAATCCAGCTATATGACTATCTCCTAATTCGAGAAGCTAACATCGACCCGGACCATCACCTGATCGCAGCCAAGATTTGCACGAGCCTCTGTGCAGCAAAAAGCACTCGCTTAATGGCCCCAGGAAAACTCGATGTGCATATAGCCGACCGCGTGCAATGAGACCACATTTCTCGCTCTTTACGTACCAGCGCTAAAGAAGTCAATGGTTTTCAGCGAGACCGAAGAACGGCTGGTACGATGAGGAATGCCGAGCCGGCCGCATCGAAGAGAAAAATGGTGCCTACAGAGCCACGCTGCGATCGGACGTGACCTGAGCTCTGCGGAAGGGTTATCGGAAGTTGAAGAGATAAGCTAGGTGTATCTTCCAAGAAAAGAAGAGAGAGGCCAAGATGCGTGAGTGCGAGGAACTTGAGATGCTAAATGATGATGAACTTGATAAACACGAACCTCCAATCAATGCCGATGGAGTCAGATTCCCGTTACACCACCTGGACCTGACGAACTGCCGGCAAAGTTAATCAAGTGCGGCGGCGAGGGGTTGGTAAAGGCATGCAATGAGCTCATTTGAAAAATTTGGTCGGTCGAAGGTGTGATAGCTGAATTCAATTTAAGTCTACTCTGCCCAATCCGCAAAAAAAGCGACGAGCTAAAAATACGCCCCAACTATTGCGGGATCAGTTTTCTTAGCATAGCACATCCGGTTCTGTCGAGCATATTGTGTGAACGACTGAAGCCCACCGCGAGCGAACTAATTGGACCTTATCAGTGTGGCTTTAGACCTAGCAAATCTACCATCGACCAAATATTCACGATACGCCAAATCTGGGAACTTACCCGTTAGAAGAAGATCGATACACAACATGTCTTTTTCGATTTTAAATCAGCTTTTGATGGCACGAAAAGAAGCTGTATATTTGCCGCAATGTCTAAATTTAGTATCCCAAAAAAAGTAATACAGCTATGTAAAATGACGTTGAGCAACACTACCAGCTTAGACAGAATTGGGAAGGACTTCTCAGCGCCGTTTGATTCCCGGCGAGGTTGAAGACAGGCTGACTCCCTATCGTGCGACTTCTTTAACATTTTGCTAGAAAAAATAAATCGAGCCACAGAGTTAAATCATTCAGGCCCATGATATCGACATAATCGGCCTGCACAAAAAAAATCAAGAAGATCCCTCTCAATTGGGTCTATAACATAACAAATTATGCAAAACAATCGGATATACAAAATTCAAAAGGTGTGCGATTTGTCGCAGAATGCCCCATACATTCCAACACGCACACTAATGCAAATGCATGGTATATAATATATGTAAATGTTCGCCACGGCGTATGAGTGTCATAAGTAGTTACTAGTAAAGTCTGCTCCAAGCATGTTTTCCATGTGCGGCATTGCAATTCTGCTACTTTCTGCATCTAGATAAGTTAGCATCACTGCTGATCGGTGAGCTTATGAGTTTAGTTAAATGCAGTACGCGTTTCACATTGCCAACCAACAACACTTTTGGTCACCCCAATTTCAGCTCTGCAACAACTCTCTAAATTTATATCTCTTCGGTAGAGTCAAAAGTTGAAAGTTGCATGTGTGCTGAAAACTTTTAAATTAAATGTTGCCTTCAAACCGTAGCTATACCGGATATGTGTATCTATTTGCGTGAACATCTTCACATTTTCTTTCCCACATCCTCTACATTAGTCGCGCCCCGCACCTGTTCTAGCAATTATTCGTTATCTGGTTTGTTGGCGCGACTAAGCCACGCTTATTCTACTATATTTCCTTTGTCTCTTTTATGCAACATAAAGCTGACACTATTACTCTGCTGCACTTTTTGTATATGTATAGCTACATATGTATATGTGTAAGTGTTTGCAATGCACTCTCCATGAAATACCACCATTGAAATGTTTGAGCAAATGTTTTTAGTTGTACTAAGTCGAAATTTTAATTAAAACCGCTTAGATTAACATGATTTACGTTTTCAATTTCCTAACCGCCGACAAATGTAACGCTTTCATAGTTACTCATACACACCCACATATAGTTGTAGTTGTATCTAACGTAATATATGGGCGTGTGTTTGCTTGCATGTGTGCGCTCCTCTAATAATTTCGATTAAGTTAATTGGAAATAGCGACAGTCCTACTCTACGAATATTACCGCTTAATTGTCGGAAACTTACGATACAGTGGTTTAGGAGTATATTCAATTGTGTAAAATAAATATAAATTTCTTAGTGATGAACTGAAGTTAAAGCGCTATGCCGGTTTTGTTTTCGAAAAGCGCCAAAAGAAAATAGCAAACAATTGTATTAGAATAAGTTTTATTAAAAATAAATTCAGGAACTCAACTTAATCTGCTGCGGGGATCTTAAGATAATAGAAGGAAGTAACGACTTTCTTAAACTTCGGGGAGGCCTAAGTATTTAGCAGAGCTTTCGGGACGAAAGCGTTAAGTTACGGTTGCCATTTGGCGAACGGAGTGCACACTTAGCTTTGGGCATTCGACTTCTATTTTTTTTGTTAGGTCTTTACTTTCATTGCCCAAGCATAAGTGACGAGTCATCCTTTTACCGAAGGGACCTGTATCATCCATACGCTGATCATATCCAAGTCAATATAACCGCTAAATTTTGATGAGTTCGACTAGGTTGGGTTGGGTTAGGTTAACTCGACTGCTTTTAGGGGCTCACAGAGTCTTTCTAGGATCTATTGTGACACCACATAAGCATCATCATCATCATCATCATCGGTTCCTGTTTCTCCCATTGGAGCATAGGGCCTACGGGTTTGCACCGAAGCTACGAAACCGGCTAGTATCTACTACCGTTATGTCCGCCGGAGAGTAATTAAAGTGCGATGTCAGATACTTGAGTCTTAGTCTCGCAGTGGTGGGGCTACTGAGCAAAAAATTCTGAGATAATTGCACCTCTTCATTCACCAAATAGCTGCTGCGGAGAGGATTACTGCTAAAATTGAGGTGCACCGCATGGAGACTCATTGAACAGTGTCCTGTCAGTCCTCCATAATGAGAGGTGCGGCTTGATTAACCGTGATCAGTGATCTCCTCCATTCTAATTTTGCGCTTACCAAGCTGATTGCAAGCCAAATCGTTCAAAGGTAGACGACAGCCGGGCAGAAGAACCCCGAGAAGCTTCTTGCTTAACAAATACTTTTCAAGTGTACCTTGACTGGCTAACTCATTTGCTTTACAATTCCCCGGCGCATCTGTGTGGCAAAAACAAGAAAACTCTCGAAAGAGAAGTCAGGTAATCCTTAACCAATTTCGATAGTACCATTATTGAGTATATAGCTCTAATTAACGCCTGGCTATCGGAGGAACACGCAACAGTGATCTGGTAGCCTAAATTTTTGTCTCAGCACTATACTCCACCTCTAACCCTCCCATCAAGCTTCGGTTCATCCATGAGGATACGCATCAGCCCTCGGTGCCACACATCGCATCCCTCTCAATCCTTTGGGAGCCATGAGAAGTGAAAATTTTGTAAAAATCATGGAATGGTCACAATTTAAACTAAATTTATGTCCAATATCCCGCAGCCCAACATCTGGTTCAACATGAGGTTCACTTCTATCGTTGGCGTTGTCCGAAGAGCCCCACTAATTCCCTACCCCCTTTCTAGGTTGCTTGCTATCACAGTATTATCCTGGGAACCTCACCACACAAGCACTCGGTATAAGAGTATTGCTTTTCTACCTGTTCATTTAATAGGTGAGAAATCCAAGCCCTCCGACAACAGTAGGAGAGAGAGGATAATGTGCTTAATGTACTCTACTTCTTTCCCATTCCTACAGTTTATACAGGAAGCTTTATTCGGGTCACTGAAACTTGGGGCCATGTGGTCAATGGAAAGGTGTCTCGCTAGTATTCTCGAGAGAAGCTTCACATTAGGTTTAGAAAATCTCTGCAGACTCCATGTTCTTCGTTCATTGAGTGATGGTAATAGGGGACGCGCGGAACATGACGCGCAACTTGGCAATAGACAGCCCCTACCAAGAACTTTACCGATCTACTTCAAAGATCTCTCAACAACCTCTTTTTGTGATGCAACAGGCGAGGACTGGAAATCCTGTAAAGACAGACTTGATACTCTTCAGTAGGAAACATCTTACTCTGGGGGGATGACCCTCGTAGAAGATCGAGGCCTAATATGTTGGGCACGTAACTAACCGTAGCACTATACTCCTGCAGCAGGGCAGGGAAAGAGGTGGGGGATGGCAGCTAAAATAGTAATAGTAGCAGTGGCTCTACACCGCAGCAGTTAGGCCAATTCTCTACTACAAGCCGCAATCGGTGGGGTAATTCAACGGAACACTGTAAACAATTTATCAAACACTAATTATAGTGACGGAAGGATAATTACGGAGTTCTCGAAACCTCCTAGGCTGGTGGACTAGGCACTGCCGACTCATGAGCCTGTAGAGTAAAAAGGGGATGCTGTAGAAAAGGGTAAGCCCATCCACGTATACACATGCGGCTCAAAGTTTGAGGTTAGTGTTGGGGAAGACGTATACTCTGAACCAAGAAATCTCCACTGACAAACTCCATGCTATCCCTGAAAGGCCGCTACTCTCTTAAAGAGGTGGCTGAGAAATTTCACCCCAGAGTAGTATGGGTTCTAGAACATTGCGACATAGAGGGGAACGTAAAGACCGATGAACTCGCGCGACTCGGTACTAAATTTCTTACGGAGGTTATAAATGATGAAATAGATATAGCCTTACAAACTTACAAGCTACTGGCTTCCGACAAGACTTCTTAAGGTGACAAATGACAGATGGCGGAACGAGATTACTTGTAGAGGTGCAAGACAGTTGTGTCCGGTACTTGGTGCTTAACGCAATGGCTTATTATTGAAGCTAAATAAGCAAGGCGTCGACACGATTGAAACTGTCACAATAGGGCTCTTTTGATTAGGCATACGATTGCATGATTTTTGTAGAAGTTGTCAGGACGAAGAGGAGTGCACAGCTCTATCCAAACGAGGGTTTCTCATATTAGTTAGACAATTGTTCGATAGCTTGGAAGGCCTGAGAAGTGTGGAATGGAAGGGATCTTCTAAAAGTTTCCAATTGCAATTCCACTTAAATTTGTGTACCTTGTCGGTACTGAATTAATTGATGAAATTCAAACCACAGTGCATAATTCGATTTTTCTAATAAATAAATTCAACGGAAATACGTCAGCCATACTTATTGCAAAGTGTATCGCAAACACTTCGCGAAAGTAATTATTAAAGTGGAGGTAATTTTGCAAGCACTTCAGGTTTTAAACTCCATATAAACAAATCTATGTACTTACCTATTGGCTTTATGCCTTTGGGAATGTAATGTCATTTCCTGGAATACTTCGTCTAAAAATATCGTATTACCAAACTCTCATTTTCATTTCGTTAACGTTAAACAAAACTAATTGTATTATATAACTCGCCACAAACCCAACAAACCGTCCGCAAATTAAATCGAAGATGAGCTTAGTGGGTATTAAAAATAAATAAAATACCTAAAGCAAACGGCAGCAATCAACTCCTTCTTGAACAACATTAAATTTCACTTTTACACCAAGCACAAAACTTAAGGTTTGGCGGTAAATATTTTATGAAATTAATTACCATTTTAGTAGATTTGTACAACAGCAAATGCCTCAGTTCATTTTACACTGATTTAGTTTGTTTGTGTACTTAGCAAAGTTTGAAATGAGTCGTGCGTATTAGTGCAACCTAAGATACAAACGCTTGGGGGCATTAAAATAAATTCGCCCCAAAAAACAATATCCTCCTCATCTGATGAAAAGTTGAAAGACAGCCGCCATGGGAATTGAATTAAAAAATTTTCAAGCTATGTCATTGTGATTTCCAAGAAATTCTATTCAAAACACATACATACATAGATACTTAGTTGAAGTAGTAATTAGTATTGAAGTCTGATAAATATTTATCTTGCATTAATGACTATTAGTAGTAGAATAGTAATAGCGCTCAAACAACTCACACACACACTCTCTCTAACACATACAAGAGGTTTACCTAACTACATAGAAGTACTCAATACGCATCAAAACAAAATTGTAACGGAAATAGCACATGAAGTGAATGAATGACGCTTGAAAAGGGATTTACATGCCGCCGAAACTGATTTGATTTCGATTTTGCTTCAACGCTCACAGGAGGCAAGCAACCGCATATGGGCATTTCCATGAATAGACATGCACTGAAAAGCTTTCGAATTTAAATCGATACGATTTGCTTAACACATTTAATTGGCACTAATGACTGTGTTATATATAAATAAACAATATTTTTTTTTTTAACCCAAGAGCATAGCAAAAGCTCAAAATCAAAGAACGCTATATACCGATTTTTTTAAAATTTGCTATAATTTCTACTGCGGTTGAATACTACTATTAGTTTTGTTATTTTAAAGAAAAAACGGCAAACCCGAGTCTGAACAAAAATACCCAAAATATATTGGACTAATTCAGGTTACAACGGTTACAATTTTTATACAAAAATTTATGTTTTATCGCTATTCTTGGACTTAATATTTTTGATTTTTATTTTTTCGATCAAATTTGATCGATATTTTGTGATTTTTACTTTTACGATGAAAAAAACGTTATTCTTAAATTTTAAGTTTTCCGATTATATTTGATCGACATTTTTTTATTTTTACTTTTTCGATCAAATTTCATCGATATTTCGTGATTTTTACTTTTTCGAGCAATGGTAGCGATATTTTGTGACTTGTATTTTTATGATAAAAAAAATTAAATTTTTCCGATTATATTGATCGATATTTTGTGATTTTAACTTTTCCGATCACATTGGATTATATTTTGTGATTTTAACTTTTTCGATCACATTTCATAGATATTTTGTGAATTTTTGTTTTACGATAAAAAAAAACGGTATACTTAAATTTAAAATTTTTCGATCACATTTGATCGACGTTTTGCGATTTTTTTCTTTTTCGACAAAATTTTGTCCATATTTTGTGACTTTTATTTTTACGATAAAAAAACGCTATTCTTAACTTTAAATTTTTCCGATTATATTTGATCGCCGTTGTGTGATTTTGTCTTTTTGATCATATTCGATCGATATTTCGTGATTCTTACTTTTTAGATCAGTTTTGATCTATATTTTGTGATTTCTTCTTTTTCGATAAAAAAAAAAACGTTATTCTTAAATTTAAAATTTTCCGATTCATTTGATCGCTATTTTGTCATTTTACACTTTTTTGATCAATTTTGATTGATATTTTGTGATATTTACTTTCTCGAGCAATTTGTATCGATATTTTGTGACTTTTATTTTTACGATAAATTAATAAATAAATTAAATTTAAAATTTTCCGATTATATTTGATCGCTATTTTGTCATTTTACACTTTTTTGATCAATTTTGATTGATATTTTGTGATTTTTACTTCCTCGAGCAATTTGTATCGATATTTTGTGATTTATATTTTTACGGTAAAATAAACCTTATTCTTGAATTTAAAATTTTCCGATATTTTGAAACTTTTACTTTTTCGATCACATTTGATTTCTTGTGATTTTCAATTTTATGATAAAAAAAACGTAATTCTCAAATTTAAATCTATCCGATCATATTTGATCGATATTTTGTTTTTTTTTACGACCAAAAATAATCGTTATTCTTAGATTCAAAATTTTTCGCTCATAATAAACGCAAACAAATTTGTCGGAGATGACAATAATAGCAACAACAACAATAATAACAATAATGCTATTGGATGAAATGTAGGGTGTAGAAGAAACGAAGAAAAATTCGAAGAAAATAACGGAATATTTCTCACAAAAACAACACATTTGTTTGATGCATATTGGCGTCAGAAGTTATTACACACATTTTAGGCGTGTAAATATCATTAGTTTTTAGCTATCTTGTATGTTAAGTATGTGCATTTTACATGATTCTTGGAAAGGATTGCACAAAATATTAATATTGCTAATTTAATCCACGCAAATGGGCAAAAGGAAGCATTTAAATATTGAAACAAGATCCAAGATTGTGGCCAAATTTAAAATGGGAACTTCGGCTTCGGATCTTGTGAAAATTTATGGAATTTCGCGGAAAACTGTGTACAATTTAGTGAAAAAGAAGGACACTTGTGGGAATTTAGATAATAAGAAAAGTGGACGAAACCCCGTTATATGCCAAAGGGAAAAAACCAGATTAATGAGAGTCCTTATGGTAAATCCAACAATAATCCCTATTCGCATTGCAGAAAATTCGGAGGAAGTAATTGGGAAGAAAGTTAGTGGAGCTACTTTACGTCGCAAGATGAAGAGCATGGAAATCAAGACCTATGTAGTTCGCAAAGTGATCGACATAACTCCGAACAACGAAACCAAACGCCTTGCCTTTGCTCGAGAGCATATTAATAAGCCCATAGAGTTCTGGCACAACGTTCTGTGGACTGACGAGTCTTCTTTTCAGTTATAGGGGTCTCAAAAGCAAAGCACGGCAGCCTCGGTGGAGGATCTGTAATGTTTGGGAGATGCATATCATTCTATGGATTGGGAGAGCTCGTACCAATTGAAGGAACTTTGAATCAATGTGGGTATATCGATGTGTTGAATGATCATGCATTTCCTTCAGCAAATAGCCTATTTCCAAGTACCGAATGGATTCTGCAACAGGATAATGCTCCTTGCCATAAAGGATGTTTGGTAACGAAGTTTTTAAATGAGGTAGATCAAGATGTTCTTGCATGGCCCCCTCAAAGTCCGGACCTTAACATCATTGAAAATGTTTGAGGTTTTATGAAACAACAACGAACAATTGATAAAAATCGAAAACTAAATGGCACTATTGAAGAAACTAAAAATATTTGGGCTAAACTACCCCTTTCTTTTATCCACACCTTGATTGAGTCTAACCCGGCCAGGTTGCAATCAGTAATTGATGCCAAAGGAGGAGTAACAAAATATTGACTTATTAAAATTAAAAAAATAAAAATAAAAATTTATAATTCTTAATACAAACCATATAATATGACATTGTGTAATTATCTTTGACACGAATAAAATGTGGGTAATAACTTCTGACGCCAATATGCATCAAAAAAATGTGTGGTTTTTGTAAGAAATATGCCGTTATTTTCATCCAACAACAACAAATTTGCTTTATATTGAAAACAAGAACAACAACAATCGAAGAAGTCTTGCCAAAACACAAAAAATTTTAGTAATGTGTAATAACATTCGACTATGGCTGTATATGTTAAAAAATTCGATTGACTTTTGTAGATCTTCCTGTGGAAATCCCCATGTATACACACTTTGTACGCAAATTACTATCCCGTTGCCTATGTATCAATACCTCACCGCATTAATATAATCATTTAAACATTCATAACCATATACATGCAACTATTTGCATACATACATATATACTTATATAACAAATTGTATCAGCTTAGTACGGTACTTCTATTTATATGTAGATACATACATATATACTTGGTAAGTATATGTATTATATGTATGTGTACAATGTAATTGCATGGCGTTGATAAATTCAGTCACCTCCGGTTATTACTGTTGAATTAGTGTCAGCGACTCTTCCATATTACACTTCAACTGTTTTGAATGATCACATAATTATAAATGGGAAATAAATTGGTGGGTTGATGGAGGCGGCCTCAAAATCACCATCCGTTCGTTTGTGTGTGTGTTAGTCAAATAAGAGCTATAAATACATACTCACATAGTTGACGTACAAAATGTGTAACATTGCTGACAGTATTGATGCATCAGACGACGAGAGTATTGCTCTAACAGAGATGAAGGGGAGGAGAAAGTACGCGCAAAACTCGATACGAATGCATTGAAGTGAATCCGATAGCAGTGCATCAATGCGCGAAATTCACGGGCGAAAGATGCATATTGGAAGCATTTGAATAATCAAATTGAACTCGCCTAGTTTGTGGTATTTGTGAATATATATCTATGTGCCTACCTATATACTAATATAAGTATATAGATCCAGGCACTTTAAATAAGTGTCTCTTTAATTTTCAATTTACTGCACTTTATCTCTTTTTTTTTAATTTAATTACTTTAGTTCTGTTTCTGTACTCCATGAACTTATAGCTGTTTACCCAAACTTACAGGAATTTACAGGAAAAATATTCGCGTACATCAAAATCCTGTGAGTGAGAGCGATTTTTGGAGAGTTGTGTGGAAAATGAAGTTGCAAGATTTTACCCAAACTTTTTCTTCGAGTAGAATTTTGAAAGATGTCAAACGATCAGTTGGCGCACAAAAAAGTAAACGAAAATTGTTAGTTGTCAAGTTTATAGCGAAACGAAATTAAATTGATTTTTAATTTGAAAGAAAACTGCTTTTCGCTTTACAGGAAAAATGTGTCCCACACTTTTTCTCTTTCTCTTTCTGAAAATTTTTAATTATGTGAATAGTGAATGGAAATTTATTTATGTCATTTAAAATTACTTGAATAAAAATAAGAAAAGTTTAAAGAATACAAGGTAGCGACAATACGTGACGTCATGGCGCCAACTTCGTCACACACACAATGGGCCGGATATCAAAAGTTGCAAAATAAAATAAAAATTAATTACGTTATTCTTTTTTTTTCGTTTTAAATCATTTCCCATTATAATTATGTTAAGTGTCTAACCATTGAAAGCTGAGCTGCTCAAACTTGGTAGCGATTTTTTCCTTGATTGTGGAAGATTTTGAAGTACATACATCAGGCTACTATCAAATTTGTCTAGTTTTGAAATTTTTTAAAAATAAAAAACACATTTATCGCCAGCACTTATACAAATTTTACCCGTGTGTTTGTTCACAATTGAACACTGTACACCTCATCTTCGATTTCAATTTTAGACACGATTTTTCAACAATTTAGCCGCCATTCTCAACATTTTTATAAACATTTGATGTCATTTAAAAATTATGCGCAAATCTCTTCGAACACAAGTTTTTCGAAAACAACGCCTTTAAGCTTTGAATTAATTGAAAGTAATAATTTTTTAGGTTGTTTACATTTGCTGCTTGCTGTACGTCAAAAATTTACTTTTAGTAATTAAATTTTCTATTAAAATAAACCTAAAACTTTTAATTTACATATTTTTCCAGTCTAAAATATATTCTTGAAGTGCAAAACTATTTTAAAACATTTCTAATTCAAGCAATTAGTATTTTTTTTACAAATCTGTTACCAGTATATGCCTTGTCAGAAAATTTATTTAGACAAATTTTGCAGCATTTAAAAAGTCAAAGTTTTCGTCATTTTAAAATGGAGGTGTGAAATTAGGACCTCAATTTCACCGCCTCAGGCAGCGCCTCACTCGGTGGGTACCCGGTTCGAAACCTGACCGGGGCAAGTAACATCAAAAATTATAGAAAAGTTTTTTCTAATAGCAGTCGCCCCTTGGCAGACAACGGCAAACCGCCGACTCTAATTCTGCCATGAAAAACAACTTCTCACAAAAAACATTCGCCGTTTGGAGTCAGCGTAAAACTGTAGGTCCCTCGATTTGTACAATAACATCAAGACGCACGCGCACCACAAATTACGCTAAATTATTTTTATTACTATTGATAATTTTCGATAACTCATCAGTACATACTTCACTTCGATATGTATCGATGAATTCCATTAGCTACTTACAAGTTTCGATACATTTTGGCAAATTTTGCTACATTTCGACAACTGGCGAACTTTTCGTAACTTAATTTTGATATTCGTTAACTGACGATACCTATCGATAAACTTCGATGGTTACCCATTAGTTTCGATCAGTTTTGATAACTGTCTATAACTCGGCAAAATGTACCGAGTTAACGAAATGCATTTATCGGGTTATCAAGGCATATTGACTTATTAAAAATTAGTTACCGTAAATTATTGAACTATCGAAGTATATAGAGTCTGCTCATGTTCAAACTCTCGATCGTTTACACAACTAAATTTCGATATTCGATAACTATCGATAAACTTCGATAAACTTCGATAGTTATCCATTAGTTTCGATCAGTTTTGATAACTGTCTATAACTCGTCAAATTGTACCGACTTAACGAAATGCATTTTGCTATCAACAATTATCGGTTGATAATTCAGTTTATCAATTTATCAAAATTATTAGTTACCGAAATTTATTGGATTATCGAAATTTGTCGAGTCTGCTACTCAAACGAATGTTCGTGCTACAACAACGATGGTATTAAACTGGTCGAAATAGTTACATATTACAATGTTGCCAAATTAGACCAGTTTTAAGCTGCGTGCAGCCTGGAAAAAATTATTTTAAAAATTACACAGAACGAATGATAGGAGCTTTTGTTTTTAATTACTATTATCTTAGAGAAACTTTAATTTCATTTCTGTTGCAATTTAAACATTGTATATAAAAAACTTTTCATTGGAAAAAATAACTTATAAAATTCTAACCACTACCGAAATTTTGAAACTAGCCTTAAAATATAAAAAAAACTCAGAATAGCCAGCAAAGCATTAATTTTTTTTTGTATCATTCTATATGGTTTATTATTTGTTTGTAAATAACCAGTTTTTTTTAATTGAGAGTATAGTGTCTCCCAATCAACCTTTTATGGTATCGTTAATTCAACATTTTAGAATGCGAGCGAGACATTTCCAATTTGTTAATTCGAAATAATGCCATGTTAACACAGCAATGAAAACAACTTATTTTCAGGAGATATTTTCAATATAAAACCTGGTCGTCCAGACAGAATTCCTTTTTACTAACTGGTTTTCGATGACATTTCGCTATTTATTTAACTTTTTTAATCTAAGGCAATCCGGTAAGTGAAATTGCCCCCTTCAAAATATAAGCTGCGCTCTGTGCACACCAAGCAGTGCCGCGTTTTATAAATATTTCAGTTTTTCGCCACCCTGATTTTTACTTATTATTGTTCTTATTCCATTTTCTAAACTAGTGACGGCAAATCATCGAATATTTTTGGCAAAAAGTTATCGAACACAGAGTTGCTTATGAAAACACAACGAAAATTCGTTGTTTTCGAGATTATCACGATTTGTTCGTAATAAAGTGAGACAGTTTTTGTAGGGCGGAAAAAATGCCCTTTCAATTTGTTTTCACAGAATATAACGCTTGAGTAATAGACATCAGGTTTTCGTTGTCGTGTGAACTTGGTATAAGGCTTATTTTTGATATTTTCTCATCGATTAATAACTAATTGAAATGCGAATAGATATTGTACGAATTCTTGATCATAGGCTCTAACTAGTTTACATACGTAACATATATGTATAAGGCATGTATATATATATATTATATATATATATATATATATTACAACAACGATTATCGTATGCTAAAATTGATAATAGTGAATGGGTGCTACGCTAATGGCATGAAACTTACATGATTTTCATGCTTAAGTGAATACAAATGAACATAACTTGAATTCAATTCACACAATTACAGAATCCACGAACGTATTAGCTAATAGAATTGAATTAGGCGATTACTTATACATATACCACTAACATAGCTATGTATAAATGAAGAGAGGAAGGCACAGCCACTGAAATTTATACATAGTTATATATTTATATTTATTTATATATATGTATAGTATGCATATGTATAGTTGTAGCTGTAGTTAAACTGTATATTCAATACCATTGGAGTTATTTACCAAATGTGGAATGCTTAGGAAATAGTCGTATTTTCTAATTTGTAACAATTGGTGAGATTTTGAGAAATATTTAACAGCCATAGAATTATGAAGAGAAATATTTAAAATATAAAAATTTTTAAATTAACCATAAAACTTTATATCCGAAATGTTTCCAAAAATTGTTTATCAAAAGTTTAAAAAAATTTCTCAAGTTTATTTTAAAAATATGCAGGCTCGATATTCATTTTCTAACTAGAACTATTCTACACAATCTATTAGAATTATCTAAAAACAAAAACCAAACAATTTGTCCAAAAAAATTTTAGTTCGAAAAATTTGAACCACCCTAGTGTACATATTTCTCGAATTGATAAAATTTTAGTTCTCAAATTTGATTCTAATGCATATATGAATATCAAATCACTAATATGAAAATTAAAACTTCAAAATTCTGTATTTCAGCCCGCAAAGTTCTCGTGTCTAACTCTTGTAATTCCCTCATTTTAAAGTCTTGTGTGAATCCAAAAATTTTGCAAAATAATGTGTTTTTTATGGGCAAATAAATAAATTTGATATAGTAGCTTTCGTTTTCGATGATTTTGCTAAAGGTATGCAAGTCAGCTGAATTCAAATAGAGCATTCGAAATTTCATTGACAAAACACATTCACTGAAATCGTTTCAATTATATTTACTTTAAATATTTTACCATTAAAATAACTTCATTCTCCCTCGTATGATGAAATATAAGTTTTTAGTGATTATTAAATCAAATCCTCTAACTGCAACTATACAATTAAGCTCGTCTTAAGAGCAGATGACTTTTACAGTTATTCTATGTACATCAAATTGCAGCCATTAAAAGTTCAGCACTTTTGTCAGCAAACTGTTATGAGCAATATAAAACTTGTGGTAGTATTAAATTTTATAATCGGTACACATTTTCAATAGAATTAATTAGTGAAATGTTTCGAGGCAATGGCTTAAATCACTTACTTAATGTATGTATGTGCACTTGTTTAATTTTGAAAACCAAGGTGTTTCCTTGCAATTAATTCAAATAAAATCGCTCGTACAAGCAGCGTGATTAAGATATTTAAATAAATTTGCTAAAGTGCTCCCAAAGGAATCAGCTAATTTATGTGCTCAACGGTGTGATACATAAAATTTGAAATCTTTAAATCTTAGTTTGTACATAAAAATAAGTTAAGGGAGGATGTAGTAGATGTTTTTCTACATTATTTACATTTCAGTTGAGTTAAATATATTGTATGAAATTACATACATATGTTTATACTTATATACTTTAGGTGTCTTAGGAGCCATGGTATAAAAAAATATTGCCAAACTTTAATAAATTTAAACCAATTTTATAAAAAATATTTGAAGTTTATTACAGATTATATCATTAAATTTTTACAGTATTAATATGAAATAAATTATTCTAAATTAAATTATTTTATATAGTAAATTCCTCCCAATAAATTTTAATTTTTTTGATATTCCTTTTTAAAAAAAAATTAAGTAATGATTAAGAACCATTTTAATAAATTATTAAATTTAATAATTTAATAAATTATCTTATCAGTTATTTTATAATATATCCAATTTATGCTAATATAACGCATAATATAAAGCCAATATTATAAACACTAACATATTTTACTTCGTATATTTATTAATTAAATGCTAAAATACCCCTATTATTTTAATTTAGTTAATTTAATAAATTAATTTTATATATTTCATTCATATATTAAAGTATTTATTTTAAATTTCTATCATAAAATTTTTTTACATTAAAAAAAAAGTGATTTTGTTTTAAATTTTATTAAAATTAATATTTTATAAAATTTTAAACAATTAATTTAAAATTATAAAAATAATCAAAAGCTTAAGTTAATTTTTTAATAAATAAATATTAACTTAATAAATAAAAATTAATTTACTTAATACAATTCTTTTTTTATTATAATATTCAGGGACCGTAACTGTTATGACTTTTTTTCAAAAGAGTCAATAAATAATTGTTATTTTTCCACCGATATATTTTCAGTCAAATATAAAAGTTAAAATTTGACTTTTATTTTTTCAGTCAAATATAAAAGTTAATATTTGACTTTTATTTTTCCAGTCAAATAAAAAAGTTAATATTTGACTTTTATTTTTCCAGTCAAATAAAAAAGTTAATATTTGACTTTTATTTTTCCAGTCAAATAAAAAAGTTAATATTTGACTTTAATTTCTTCAGTCAAAGAAAAAAGTTAAAATTTTATTGCTAATCTATTTGAATGTAACTGTTTAAGATAAAAACATTTTGTTGCTACGTATAAACAAGACATTTGTCATTTGTTGTATAACTTAAACCTTAAATTAAAGAAATTAAATTATTGTCTAGGAAATATATTTACAGAAGACGGAAAATTGCAATTAAAAGGAAGTGAGTTTTTTACTTTGATTTTTTTTTTATTAAAACATATTGTATTGTAATATGTAAACTGCTATTTTTGACCGAAAAATTAAAACTAAAATTTTAACTGTTATTTTTCACCGAAAAAATAAACGTCAAAATGTTAAAAAAACAAATTCTTTCCAGCTAACTTTTTAAATTGAAATTTCGAAAATAACTATGTATTAAGAAAATTTGATAGTCGAATTTCCACTGCAATTGTAACTTGCTGCATTTCATTTGAATTGCATGGTTTAATGAAATTCACATCTTTTCATATTTGCAAATTACACTGGCAAACCAAACCGTTCGGGTTAGGATAATACCCAATGGAATCAGCGGTCATTGTTTTACCTGTGAATGTGCAATTAACATTACTTATACGACATGGCGTACGGATGAAAATCAAACATTTCTTAAAGCAGACAAACAGCATGGACAGTGAAGCTTAGTAAGCTCCCATCTTTATCGTGGTGTAAGTCTGCAACGAATGTCTCAAAAACATACGCAAAAAAATAACAATACATTGTCTATGGTGCTTGTACGAAAACAATGGTTTTAATTTATAGATAAATTATATTAAAAACATTGAATTGAACGCATGCACACTCACTCGCTCACTCGCTCACTCGCCCACTCACTCGCTCACTCATCCACCGGATTCATCTATCTACTTGTTCGGCAATGTGGAAAACCAACACTGGGGATTATGAAAACAATAAAAAAATGCAAAATGTAGAAATTGTGGGGAAAAAACAGAAATGTTATATGGTTGAGTGAAAAAAATATTGTGTGGGCGAGTAGCGAAAAGTGAGCAGTACTACTACAATGAAAAAAAATACAAGTGCACTTGTAAATAAATAAGTACACAAGCTTACACTCACTTACATATACATATATATATATTTACTCAAGTAAGTGTTATGCATACATATCTACACATTTGTAAGTGCATTACGGCATTTATGCATGTGATTATTTATACATTGGTTAAAAATCGCACACACGAGAGTACCTACAGTGTTGTGCAGATAAAAAGCAGTTAACTTATTAGTTGATAATTTTAGTTATACTTTTGCCGAATGCCTTTCTCCTATAACGCCTTGCGATCATCCTTCATCTCTCCCAGCTTGTGGATTTGAAATGATCATAAAACGTAGTATATAAAGAAGTTACATCTCTCTCACCGTTCCTCAAATCTCGCCCTATCCCAATTTCACCATGCCGGAACTAACTAACTTGACTTTTGCTGTTTGATATTAGAATCTGTTTTGGCCGATTGGTTTTTGTGTGTGTGGTGAAATTGTACAAAGCTCTGGAGCGTTTCCGCACTTTTTTCAGAGTAATACTTCTCGACCATTTCTGGACCTTTCAGTAGTTTGGGACTGGCTCACCACTACTACTACTACTACTACTAGCTGCTACTACTGCTACTAGCTGCTACTACTACAACTACTAATTACTAAAACCACTACTAGAGCTACAAAAACTACAATTTCTACTACAATTAATGCTACCACTAATTACTACTTCTATCACTACGACTACTACTGCTACTATTTTTACTAATACTACTACCTTTTACTACTGCTATTTACTTTTTTATAATTTTGACTATTATTATTACTAATTACTACTACTATTTTGACTATGTTCTACTACTATTTTTAATAATTTCCACTACCATCTTTATTAATTTCTGCAACTATTCTGACTAATGGTACTACTTAAAACTACTACTTTTTTGACTATGTTCTACTGCTGGTTTTACAAATTTCTACTACTATTTTTACAAATTTTTACTACTATTTTTACTTGTGCTAGTACTAATTACTACAACTATTTATATTAATTTCTACTACAATTTTGAATTATTTCTACTATTATTTTCACTAATGCTGCTACTAATTACTTATACTATTTTTACTATTATCTACTACTATTTTTGTTACTGCTACTACGCATTACTACTATTTTTTTTTTAAATTTCTACTACTGTTTTCACTAATTATTACTGCTGTTTTTATAAGTAAATTTTACTATTTTTCTTAATAGTACTACTTTAGTACTATTACTACTAACTGCTACTACTCCAATTACTACTACTATCACTACTATTACTCCTACTACTTTCTACTAACGACTACTACCACAACTAGTCCAATATTTAACTCGCTTTATCTTTGCATAATCGGCACAGAAGTTTGACTTCTGGCTCCTGCATTTAGCTGCACGTGTGTGTTTTTTTAATTTTTTTTAAATCAACTGGTAAAGAATTAGATAAATTTCTTTACAGAAACTGCACTTTTGGTATGGAGGGAATTCTAAATCGAATCCAAAGGCCTTCTGACATTTTATTAAATCAAAAAAGGTTAAATCTTCAATTCCGTCATCCATTTATTATAGTTACTACAAAAAACTGTCTACTCAAAAAATTTTTAAAAACTTTCCTAATGGTTTTTTTTTAATTTTTATGGAAATTTATTGAGTTGCCATAAATGTTTTATAAAGTTTGAAAAACTAATTTACATGGTTTTCTTTGGCCAAACTCCTCGGAAATGGCTATGCTTGGGATAGAGTTGCCACCTGATTTAAAAGTTGAATTCAGTTAAATTTTACAGGAGCTACATAAATATTAAAATGTGTGTGTCAAACGATTCGTCACGCCGACTAGAAGGTTCATACATATATTTTGAAGAGTGTTGCCACCTGTTTAAAAAGGCGAATTTCATTGAATTATAAACAAGTTATATGAAATACGAAAATATGGATGCCAAACTGTTCCGAATCGCTAAGTAGAAGACTCAGAGCAGGCAGAAGGTTGCCACCTGCTTGAAAAAATGAATTGAATAAAAATATACAAGCTATGTGAAATAGTAAAGTATAGGTGTCAAACGATTTATTTTGAAGATGGTTGCCACCTGATTAAAAACTCGAATTTAATTAAATTATGCACAAGTTATATGAAATTGTAAAATATGGGTGTCAAACCATTTGCTTCGCTTAGAGAAAATTTATGGTAATACCTGAAGAGAGTTGCCACCTTTTTTAAAAGTTAAATTAAACTAAATTTGACACAAAGATAAATATGAGTGATAAACTGTTTGTCGCAGCGAGGACAAGATGCATACTTATACTTTTGAAAGGGTTGGACAACGTCTGCTAGGTTTTTCTAGTTTGTATATAAAATAAACAAACAAAAATGTATCATGAAAACCACTACCAATATTGGTAAAAGATCACCTTTCGATCGGTTTTGCTCGCCACTGTACGTTGGCAGGTTAAAATGTTTAATATTCGCAAACGAAAAACAACCGCAAGCAATTTATTTCACTTGTTGAGATTTCCCCACGACACCAGTAACCTTGCATATATGTAGATGTGTACATATTGTATGCATTTCTACACACACACACACATACATGCTCTCATTTGTACCTATTTATGCCTTCATTTGCGTTCCCCTAGGGCACAGTGACTCACAGCCCCACTTGACCAACGCCAACTTACTTGCGCTGCGCTGCAAACAACGTCTACGCTATATGGCCACACACCCACCCACACACAAACATACATCCTACCTGCCTATATACATACATACATACATACATACAAACATATATTTGTTATATGAATTTATATATGTACATATATTGTGTATATATGTATGTGCTATTGTTTTCGTTCACCGCTTAAATTGTTGCAACAGTGTTTAATGTTTTGTTGTTTGTTTCCTCACAATTAAACCAACAACAAGAATTTATTCTGCCCAATTAAGTGCATAATTGCACATTTATGGATTTACTTCTTGGCACTGCTACTGTTCGTTATAATGATTGTTGCTGATGGAAGGGGGGGCGAGGGTTTAAAATCATCAAATTTTTGTGGAGTATGTGGAGTGAAAATATAAATCCCGGATTAACTTGAAGTTTTCGTAATGGCGAACTGCTTTATGTTGGAGATCATTTTACATAGATTTCGAAGAATCATTTCAAAGTTACACAACATCTATAAATATCCATATATGTGCGATTGTATGTATGAGTTGAAATTTCATTACTATAACTTCAATCGCAGTTCAAATGCAATGCATTGGGCTTCATGCGCAAAAAGTGAGCTTAAACTTTGATGAAAATTTTCAGAGAAAGCCGTACAATTCAAAACAAAAGTAATGTACATATATTTCCTGGCAAACGGAATAATTTTTTTACTTGTACTGTACTACAAAACTGCATACCCAAAAAGTTTTTACAATTTCTGAATAAAAAGTTTGAAAGTTTTGATAACAATTGGAAGGTGACTCCTTTTGAAAATGTTTCACGTTGAAAAAATTGCTTTTAATCTGCACACACCTATGAGTTGCCAAAAACCATTTTTTTTTAACGTGTGAACGTCAAGTAATTGTCAATTGTTCCGAAGGTGAAGCTGATAGCAAGATAAACAAGGCGAATCCGCTGTGTATTTTATATAAATAATTATTACCTTTGTTATAGCTATGTATTTCCTTTTTCTAAATTTGCTTCGCCTCGATGGAGTTTTCTAAACGAACCATCGATGATTGGGTACAACGATGTGCGTAGCAGTGCATGATATTTTGCAATTTTCAAACCACGTCTCCTTTGAACTTAATGTGCTATTTTTAGACCTTAGACCAGCATTGCCTCTTTCGGCAATAACAACTCCCCAAGTTAGCGTTACCTTTTTTATAGATAGCCATCAGGGTGCTATGCGTCGAATAAAACTTGATGTCAATCCGTTCACGATTCCCAGCTGACCTTCCTAGAATGTTGAATTCTATTTATTTCGTAATTTAAAACAAAGAAAGGAAGAGTCTAACTAAGTTCGGGTGCACTGGTACCACATCATTTTGAAACCCTAAACGAAGTTTATTGAAATGATATAGCAAAAATTATATATTATATATATAGCAAAATATTGTATATTTTGATTTATTGTAAATTACCGTTATATGAGAGAGCTGCGCGAGGTTTTATTTTTATTTTTGTAATGTTCGAAATTGTGCTTTCTGACTAGAAATGCACTTTCATAGTTAGTAGAATTTGACAATGAAATTCGAAGATATACCAAAATGTCACGCACATTCCCAACATTTTTAATTCCATGTATTTAATACTCAAACCCAATCGTGTCTATCAAATTTGAGCGAATTAACTTGCATGGTTAGATAATATATATCGAATTTTTTTGATTTTTGTTTTTTTTTTACCGTTATGAATATGAGAGCTGGGCATGGTTTTTGTAAGATTTTTAAAATGTTCAAAATTTTGCTTATTGACTTCAAATGCTGCCCTAGTTTTTAAGATATGCCTAGTTGTTTGAAAGTGGGTGGTGCTACGCCTATAAACAATTTTTTTGTTTTTAATCCATGTATTTTCTTGTGCCACCTCATGCTACATTTTAAGTTTAAGCAAATTCTCTTTAATAGTTACTTAAATATCGCGTTTTTTGAGTTTTGAAAATTACCGTTATAAAAGAGGTGGGCGTAGTTTTGCTCCGGTTTATACTATTTTTGGAATTTTGTTTACTTACATCAAATGTAATGTCTCTACCAAATTCGGTAGCATGGTTTCGGAGAAATATCGCATTCTTTTGATTTTCCCAAAACAACGTTACGTGGGCGTGGCTATTATCCGATTTTAACCAGTTGAAATACTAACCTATACCAAGTTTCGTTGAAATAGCTCAACATTTACACGGACAGGCAGGCGTGGCTAAATCAAATTCGCTCTTAATTAAAAAAATTTTAATACCTATATGCCCATATCTATTTTACGAAATGCTCAGCATAATCAAAAACAAAAAAAAATCAAAAAAATTACCAAAAATAACAGCATTTTCATTTCAAACTTGCACTTTGGTGTACCAGAATGTGTATTATTTCTGAAGAAACTGTAAACATTAAAAAAAAAAACTTTGCTAATTTTCGTAATAAGTTAGAAAACATTTCGATCAAATATAACAGGTGGCAACTCTTAAAAATATAGCTATGGACCTCCTCCTCGCCGGGACGGACTGCTTTGCACTCATTTTTCAATATTTGATATCCTTTTGTATAATCTAATTAAACTTGGCGTTTAAAAAAGGTGGCAACCGTCTTCAAATTATACCTATGTATAAACTTGCTCCTAGGTTTGACACCCATATTTTACTATTTCACATAATTTGTACACAATTTTATCAAATTTGCCTATTTCAGGCAGGTGGCAACCCTTTATACGCGAATCGAATAGTTTGATACACACATTTTCATATTTTATATAACTTGAATATAATTTAATTAAATTCGACTTTTCAAATAGGTGGTAACCCTCATAAAGCTAGCTAAGAGCCTTTTGTCCTCGAGGGGACGAACAGTTTGGCACTCATTTTTCAGTATTTTACATCTTTTTTAAAAAAGATGGCAACCCTCTACAAATTATACCTATAAACCAGCTCCTAGGTAATTGTTCTATTTTACATAATTTATGCAAAACTTTATCAAAATTGACTTTTTCATATTTCATATAACTTGAATATAATTTAAATAAAGTTGACTTTTCAAATAGGTGGCAACCCTCATAAAGTTAACTATGGGCCTTTTTCCTGAGACGACCGGTATTTACCCATATTTTAATAATTCATATAACATTTGTGTAACTTACATTCGAGTTTTCAAATAGGTGGCAACCCTCATAAAGTTCGCCTTTTTGTCAAAAGGTACCATTTGACACCCATATTTTAATATTCCATATAACAAGTGTGGGTATTTCTTTTCATTCAAGTTTTCAAACAGGTGGCAATGCTTTAAAAAATTTGTGCTTGAACCTTCTTCTTATAATTAAATAAACATTGCCATTTCAATCAGGAGGCATCGCTTTCCCAAGGTATACGTACAAAAATCGAATCTATACCATTACTTTATTTTCTTTTACTAATAAAATGCGTTGGAAAATAAAATTGCGAATGTACGCATTTATTGTTTATATTCAATAGTACTACTGCAAGTATCGGCCGTTTTTTTTTAACCATCGAAAACTATCGATGACTTCACTATCGATAGTTTTCCAGCTCTATGTCACAGTGGCATCAGCTGTAATGAAGTGTCACAGCCATCTTGCTTTAGTTTTGTGTTTGCGGTTATTGAAAGTGCCAAAAAATTTCAAGAGTGCATATAAAAACGTGTATTATTAAACATTTCGCAAACGAAAGATGTGCATTAAGTTGTGTAAGCATAAAACACAATATTATATTAATAAGAATAAAGGAAAAAAGTGATAAGTGATTAGTCAATATGAAATTATTGTGAAGTAAATAAAGTGAAATTTCAACAACAAATATCTTTAAAAGTGTTAATATTTGTGCGCAAAATGTTATAAATATCGCCCACTGAACATCTCCTCAACACGCCCCGCGAATTTCAGTAAAAAATTCCCGGTACTTTGACTAAAACAGGCAATGGTTCTTTATTGGTAAGCCGCACCCCAATTTTTTCATTTAAAGTGTTTGATTCCAGATTTATACTTTCTTCAACATGCAAATACATACGTACATACGTACATACTTATGTGCATACATATGTACATATGTAGGTAAACGAGCCTATGAAATTGTAGCAGTTTAGAATTTTTGTAGCATTGCACCTTTTCGTTTGAGAAGCATTACGGTTTCATAGCCACAAAAATCGTGTCGAAACTTGTCGGTTGTAGAATTTGAATTGTTAAGCGTCATGTTTGCTTTGACAGCTGTAACGGTGCTGCCAAACCAATGCAACTTGGGGTTGAGTCCGCAACTGGGAGCGCGGCAGCGCCATCTAACGATGATTCCTATTGAACATTACTAGTGGTTTGTGGCTGTGCACAGCAGAGCTTTCTAAGCTTCGATTCAAAAAGAAGACAAAACTAACGGCTAAGTTAATATTTACCGTACATACCTACTGGTTTTGCTAGCCTTGGAGATGGCGAACAATCTTCTGTCATATAAAAATTTTTGAAAGTGGGAGGCTTTATTTTGAACACCCTGAAAGTATCGAATGAGGCGCGCACATTGCTACTAACCCTTGTATCCTATATAACATGTATGTACATACATACATATGTATGTATGTATGTATGTATGTATATGAGTTATATGCAGATATATGTATGTAGATATGTACATATAAATACTTAAGTATGTACCTTTTAGTTATCTAAAGAGCCTGCTTTTTAATTATTAATTAATTCTTGAGAAAGAAATGTACTAAATAAAAGTTTAAAAAAACTAAAAACAAATAAAAACACTCGTACACCTAAAAGCGCGAGCCAGAAGTAAATTTTTTCCGACTCCACAGAGAGATAGAGAATTATAAATGAAAGAAGTAGTGGTGAGACTTTTAGTTTATTACTTCGTCGATTGTATGGCTAGTAGCGCCATATTGTTGGAACCAATGGTCATCCACATCAACATCCTCCAATTCAGGCACGAAAGTGGCATTCGTCATGGCTCTGCAGCGTTCCCCATTGACTGTAACATATTGGCCGCCTTGATTTTTGAAGAAATATGGACCAATGAGCACATCAAACAGTGACTTTTTGAGGATGTAACGGCGTCTTAAGAATGGCTTCTGGATTATCAACACTCCAAATGCGATTATTTTGTTTATTAACGCACCTATACAACCCGAAGTGAGCTTCATTGCTGAAAAAAATTTTCTGGTTTTGGACCCCAGAAGTAGTAGCTGTAATGGTGAGTGAGTTCCGAACGACTGGCAGGTCCTGAAATGATCAGGAAATATTTAGTCCGAATATAGCGTTGAAACCGTTCAAAACTTGTCCTCAAATGGTCCTGAACTAGTGTGATTATTTTTCATGCCGCTAAAGAAGTTTTACTTCAAAAATGTCGCTTACCATTCTTTCGCGGTTGGGTCTCGTATTGTCTAATAAATAATTTTCTTTGCAAATTCGATACGATATTAAGGTCCAAGTACTCCGATTCCAAAAAATATCAGTTTTAAAATATCGAGTAAAACATATCAGTATCGAATGGCAGAAGTATCGAAATTGTATCGCTAAGGAATTTCTAGTAATACCGAACTGATTCGCTTATAGTGAAGTTTGAATCATGGCCAGTTCGCGTTTAATATGATTTAATTTGTCCAATTGCTCCTACTCTTGGTAATCGAATATTTGATACTCGAAATGATTAGAAACTGGCGAAATCGTATAACTCATTCTCAGCAATTATTTTTTCGCTGCTTTGTTGGTACACGGCGATTTCAAGCCAGGAACGCAATCATGAAAATAAAAAACTATAAAATTATATATCTTTCATTAATTACACAATACACACACCTATAACTTTGCTCTTTCAGGCGCCAGTTATTTGGTGCAGCGCAAGAGTTAGCCTACTACCTACTTGTGAAATGTCAACTTGCTTTACAAAAAAAAAGTCATAGAATAGAATAGAAAATCGAAGAAAATCTATTGAGAACACAAATCATGCATGCAAAACTTACTACAATGTGTTGTTCCACTAATCAACTAATAACAAAAACAACAACACCCAAAACTTACTACACTGTAATAACACAGGTGATGCCGAGAAGTAAAAACTGTAATACCAACAACAACAACAAAATTGCAAGTTGAGTAAGAAAAAATTATTTTGAATGAGGCAGACAGGTGGTTAGAAAGATGAAAAATGAAAGATGAAAGAGGAAGAACCATGGCATGCGAAAAGTTGGGTGGGTAGGCGTTGCGCGGAATACATACATACATATGTATGTACATGGAACATGTGTTCAATGCTCAGTGGCACAGTACTCCACTTGACCAGCTGAGCATTGATTGCTGTGGAATTTGTAACAGGAACATGCAACGCATTGCATGCAAAGAAATTAGTAGCAGTAGCAGTAGCAGTAGCAGGTTGACTGGCGGCTGGCTACCGGTAGTGGTTAGTGGTTAGAATATTATTTGTATTTTATTTTGCGTTTTTGTTTTTATTCTGTTAGTAATGCCTAGTAAAAGTAGTAGACATGAAGATAAGAATCAATACAAAATACACCGGCAGGAAAATTAAAGTTGCAAACGAATTTCGCCAATTATGCTACCACCACATAATCAAATTTGTTAAAATTACATACATACTTTTGTTTGAGAGAAACTTTGAGAAAGTAGGATAAAAATTAAATGGCGAGCCACTCACTAGTAACCAGGGGCCAGGGGTAATAATTATTTTTGAAATGTCAAAGAAAAAAAACCAAAGGCTCGGAGCAAAGTTTCTACTATATATATATGTGCATATCTCTTCATGCCCTATATGAATCTGTTGTTATCTAAAAAAAAATTGAACTTTATTAAATAAATAAATTAGTAAAAAAATAATCATATGTCGAGTTTTATTTTCTTGATCATAAAAAAATTCATTTTGTGTGTATTTTTTTCGCCCTTATAATGATTATTTGTGTATAATTATAAAAATAATTTTTTTTCATAAAAAATAATCATTACTTTCTGTTATTTTTTTTTTTTTTTGCTCAAACATAAATCTCAATTCATGAGCGTTATTTTATCTTTCAGATATTTAAAAAAAATTTCATTTTAAAATTATTAAAATTAAAAAATTTAATTATTATTAAAAAAAATGTTTCATACTCCCAATTTTTCATAAAAAATAATCATCATTTTATAAGTTAAATTTTTTTGCTCACAAAAATAATTTTTTTGCTCACAAAAAATAATTTTTTTTTCATAAAAAAATAATCATTACTTTCTGAGTTATATATTTTTTTTTTGCTCAAACATAAATCTCAATTCATGAGC
Organism: Anomoia purmunda; assembly: GCA_951828415.1. Taxonomy (NCBI): domain Eukaryota; kingdom Metazoa; phylum Arthropoda; class Insecta; order Diptera; family Tephritidae; genus Anomoia; species Anomoia purmunda. Next base: position 9,175,254 of record OX639994.1, read on the forward strand.
GTTATTTTATCTTTCAGATATTAAAAAAAATTTCATTTTAAAATTATTAAAATTAAAAAATTTAATTATTATTAAAAAAAATGTTTCATACTCCCAATTTTTCATAAAAAATAATCATCATTTTATGAGTTAAATTTTTTTGCTCACAAAAAATATTTTTTTTTGCTCACAAAAAATAATTTTTTTTTCATAAAAAAATAATCATTACTTTCTGAGTTATAGTTTTTTTTTTTTGCTCAAACATAAATCTCAATGCATGAGCGTTATTTTATCTTTCAGATATTAAAAAAAAATTTCATTTTAAAATTATTAAAATTAAAAAATTAAATTATTATTAAAAAAATGTTTCATTGTTTTTCTGCAGAACGAGAAACTCAAAACGCCACATAGCACTTTTTTAATAAATATTTCGTGGTCGATTTTTTTGCTATGCCAAACATGTTCAATGGCTCCAAGCGAAACTCGGACAGTGATTTTGTTTTTTTAAAAATTCACAATGTTTTTCAGAAAATTTTTTTAATTGTTTTTTTTTTATAGAAAAAGTGTATTACATAACATAAACCCAATAAATGCAAGCTGCAAACTTTAAATAAAAAATTTATAAAAACTCAACAAATTTAGAAAAAAAAAATATTATCAAATTTAAAATTTTTTTAAGCATAATCAACAACTTTTTGTGTATGCAGTTGTGTAGCCAAATTAATATTAATACAATAATGTAAAAGTGGTAAGTGGTTAAAAATTACTGTTGATTTTTGATATATTAACTCAAAAAGAAATAAATTTTATTTGAAAAAAAAAAAAAATAAAACTCAAAAAATTATAACATTTTGTGATCAAAAAAATTAAATTATGTATTTTTTTAATAAAAAAAATAAGAACACAAAAATAGTCATTATAACAGAGCGCAAAACTAACACTCTAAAAACTACTTTTATTTGGGATAAAAAAATAACGCTTGACCTATGATTATTTTTTCTGAACATAAAAATAAAACTCAGAAGTTTTTGTTTAATGCTGAGCGAAAATTTAAAACCCCTAATATAATGATTAAATATCAATTTTTTTTGATAGAACTTATTATGATTACGTAACTCAATAGTAGTAACTCAATAGTAGTTTCTTAGGTTAGGTTAGGTTAGGCGGCAGTCTTTAGTGGGTCCCACTTGGGCTCTTGGCCCATTGCGATGCCGCATTTGGGGCCGTTAATTGGCCCATTTTATTCTTTAAACCACTTAGTATTCCTAAGGAGTGTGATCAGGTCCCTAACTTCGACTGACCTGAGATAGCTGCTGGCAAGTTGCTTCAGCTTTCCTTCTAGCTAGTGCCGGAGAGCGCCAGAGTAGGCGATGTATGTGTGGTGAGAATATTTTGGACCTTTTGTTTACCATAGGTGTAGTTACAGTTTTTTTTTTTTTTTATAATCTGTATATGCTCATTTTAATATAGGCGCACGTAAAAAAAGAAAAAGATTTAAAAAAATACAAATTCTTATGAATTTATAATTTTAACGCGAGTTGTATTAAATATTTTCGAATGCCTCTCATTTTTTGGTGAAACTGTTTAACAGAGCGTAATGTGAATTATTTGTACGAGTAAAACAAAGTAGAAAGCAGGGCATAAAATAAAAATAAAATAACTGCAGCAAAATTGCATGTACAATATATTTTTTTGAGCGGTTATAGAAGTGTACAAAATTTTTATGCACATACATCTAAGCCAATACAAATGCAATAAATGTTATTACTGTAATTATTGTTTTAATTGCTAGTGCAGGTACAGCCACAACTGCATTTAGTACCGTAAAATTTAATGCAGTTTAGTTTGTTTAGCTTTTTATTTTAATAAACAAAAAACAAAATCGACGGCGAAAGTTGTGTAGATTAATGTCTCGCGAGAGATTAGACGCTGTCACTCATGACGAGAAAATGCAAAAAATGCAAACTTAGATTTATGTATGTAATTATGTAGTTCTGCATTATGAATTATGTGGGTCGACGTTAAAAATACTGGAAGAAAATTTTTACACTTTCCTATAATCAAATTGCTTTAAATATATAAGAAGTTTGACTTTTCTTACCAGCTATTTTATTTGCGAACCCAGAGAGATGAAAATTAGCCTCATTGCAGAGAAGAAAAATTATGTTTAAATTTTCTAGTGTTTTTGGCAGGCGCATAAAAGTAGGTGATAATTAAAAATGGTTAAATAAAGAATTGGCTGTTATTCTTTGTTGCCTTCGGAAAAGAAACAGAAGCTGATGCCTAGCAATTTGAAATTAAAAAATTTCGATCGTTTTGACTAAACTTCATTTCAGAAGATACCCGTAAAACACATTCTTTGCACCTTGGCGAAAATCCAATGCTTCTTCAATAGATTCCACGATATCATCAAAGTTACTAAGTTCAAGAGAAGATTTAAGAACTAGGGAGTAACATGAAGTGAATCTGCTGACTTCAGAGCGTACAGGAGCGCCGGTGCCTTTGGTCCCAGAACACGCACGCCTATGCCAATGGGAAGGATGCGAAACTTTCGACTTGTGAATGTTGAATGGGAAGACCTCCTCCGACCACGGCTACGACGGTGATGTTAGCTTTGGACTTCCCGTCGCTGTGAAGCAGTTCCTCCTTCGCAAACATCATATGTATTGTCGGTGCATAGTTTGTTTGGGGGAGGCGCTGCTTTCAGCGTCAGAGAGCTCCGGCTTCGGTTCGGGTACTTCAATGTCCACGTTCATTTCTACACCCACAATGGAGCCGTGCTGAGAGTGCCCGCGATACAGTTTCATTACGGCCTCGACAAGGCCTTGCCTATTCTCCAGGAGTTCAATAGACACCTTCTTTGCAGACAAGATCACTCACTTTAAAGATACCCGTAGAGCGCTCCAATCGTTAAACGGAACGGTCGGGTTCACCACCTGAAGTATCTTAAGGGTGCATTCTGGCGTCGATGGTGTCACCGGAACCCGGGCAATTGCTCGGGTGTGAGTGGAATATCCCTCTAATTCACTGATGTCGGGTTCTCGCAAGCGACCACTTTTGTGTTGCCCTGATACCAACCAGCGGCCTTGCAAATCGGAAGGGTTCCGAGATTCTCCGGTCAAGCATTCGCCAGAGCTGCCTTCATCCACTTCCACTGGTCCTTCGTTATGGACCAGAGGCTCCTCTCCCAGTTATCCGAAAATTTAGTGGCAGGGTTTTCGCCTTTTCATCGCTTCCTTCGCGCCCTGGGGCGGTGTTTCTAACGGGATCATATCATAGTTTTTAACGTGTTTGCAGTCTTACGCTTTTCAGCCAACTTGGACCGCTCCGATTCGATTTTGTAAGATACGTGGCTCGAGTTTCCATTCACTCTTTTCGCCTTACTTCACTCTGGTCTAGCCGTGTGGATTTAGACCTCGCAGCCGCGCTCCTTTCACCACGAATGGATCCGCTGCTTCCAGCACAATCCTCGCGGATCCACCATAACACCCTTCTGGAGCAAAGCGTCGTATTTGGTGTTTGGGCCTGCACAGTCGAACCCCTAGCTTGGGAGGACCACATATTTTTGCTAGGCGCTTTCGCCTGCTTGATCTTACCCCGAAGTGGAGAAAGTCGAATTTTTAATTGATTTTTGTTTTTGTTTGTGTTCATCTTGGTAGTACGACGAACTGCGCGGCGAAGTAGCGTAGTAGTCTAAACTTAACTGATATAGTGACTCCAATGGGTACAGCTGCCAAACTGAGTCACTAAAGAGTGAAGCTAGTTTCTACCAAATGACAAAAAAAGACACTGTAAGTTAATTCTTAGTAGGTTTCTTATGTGCACCCATTTTTACATGTGTGTGCATTTGTTTTTTTTTTATCACCTATTCACTTGTGCAATATAGGTCAATACTTACATATTTATGTTATGACTGCAGATTTTTGGCCGCATTTTCCTTCGTTAAGTGACCCTTTAGTGGTATTTTTAAGTAATGTTGCTGGTAATGGCTGCCTGGAATGGCCAAAGAAAACTATCATTCATCATCATAGTGTGCTTTAATGACCAGATATTCGCTATATACAGGGTGGTATTAAGATAGTCAAAATAACTTTTGAGTTAATTCCTGTAATTTATTTTTTTTATTAATTATTGTATTATTTTTATGACCTTCTATTTTAGAAACTAGTCTAAATCGCCTCGTCTCCTCATCAGACTTCTTTATTTCTAGACTTTCAAGGTTTGAACCCAGGCCCTCGGATTTCTAGGCCAGCATTCAACCACTACTTCACGCTAATCGTGTGAAAATTGTTTGATTTCACGCATGCTCTGGGTTCTAACCTTGGTAAAATCTAGCAAGAAAGAAATCTGATGAGATGTGGCGAAGACTGAAAGAACATTTAAAAACATATAAAATAATACAGAAATTTGCGTACAAGCATTATGTTTATTCGATATTTTCACAGTCATTGTTTAGTATTTCTATTGATATTACGGATAACAGAGTACATTTTTTTGCAAGGAAAGTTATCACTTTCTTTCTCATTCTTTCTTTCACTAAGTTTTATTTTTACTCTCAACTATGCAACGAAATCCGCTTTAAAAATTTTACTCTCCATTTGTGATTCGCCGCCTAAGAAGTTGAACTTGAAAAATAAAATTTTACAGATTCCTTAAGCAGAAATAAAGTTATAACCATGGTGTAATAAAAAAATGGGTGGTTGTTTGTCACTCTCATGCCTAAATTGTCGCTACGGAACTCAGAACAAGCACGAAAATGACACCAGCCATGGCACGAGTTCCACCTGACTGATGTCGCATTCCAGCGTATTCTGGTCTAACACACGGAACAGACTGTGTGGGGAATCAAGAGCTGCTGATTTGCCCTCACACGGGAACTAGAGCAGAATGCGAGTGTTTGGAGGGGTTGGGACGGTGGGGAGTATTCGTGTTGCTGTGGTCAGCTCCTTTGAACCGGGTGGGTCTTTTGGTTGCTATTTGGCATCGGCGCATTTAGCGTGACAGTTTGGGTCGAGGCGCGGGAGAGCGCGAGGAGCAACATGGGGCCACATACCTTGTGATCCACTCCCTGAAGAAGACCTAAGGATTGCTCCATTCATCGCTCGATTTACATCTAGTAAGGTGGCAATCGGATGGAGCCTTCTCTGGCATAAGCAGCAGAAAAAGGTTTCTGGTCCAGGGTTGGGTTCGATGCCAGCCTTGAGCAGTAGGATATGGAGCAGCCCTACTACAAGGAGCTACTCCAGGGGTGTCAAACGACTTATTGAATTGGCTGACCTAAACAGGGTTAGGTCGCCGAAACAACAGTCCTTGGCCGGGTGAAATCCGGATAATTCCGGTACGTGGAACCGACTGTTTTGGGAATGACGAGGATGCGATCGAGTATATCGCTGGATACATTATTCACAAACTTAAGCGACCTGGTATGGATTCCATAGACAATACTTTTACGTGAATTTATGAATTGTCGAAATTAATAGCTTAATAAAGCCTAGTTGGGAAGTTTGTGAAGGAGTTATTGTTTCTGGAAGGAATTTTTATAAAAATGAATGGGACCGAAATTTATTGCGGTCAAAACTATACACAAGAATGCTTGACGCCTCAAAAGCTTCCATCATGACGCAAAATGGAAACCGATTTGTTTTTGTGCAGAAATATTTTGAAAAAAAACTTCTAGGTACTGAAAATAGTGCCCAAAAAGTTGTACAAACAATACTAATGTTCCCCCTTTTTCTACTACCTTCGAATATGTACATGGTCGCAGTCGGCATACAGAACAAGTGAGGTTATGTAAGTGACATCACTTTATTTCTTAACACCATTGTTATTATGTTTTTTGTTTTCATTTTTTGGTTGCACTTTTCATCAGCCACCCTGTAAACAAAATACGTGCACTACATATGGATGTATGGATGGGTGTGTGTATGTATGTGTGCAATGCCACAATGCCCAATGGTCAACCGTTAAGTGAACTCTCAGGTGCATTCAATGCATTTTTCCAATCGCACAGTGTCTTTTGTTGTGGTTGTTGTTATTTTTGTTACCTTTAACTGTGTCACAATGAGACAGTTAACTGCAACTGTTTGTTGGTTTGTTGGTTTGTTTGTTTGTGCAATTGGACGCTGCTGGGGCAGGCAACGTGAAAATAGGCGCACAAACGACGAATAACAACAACAACAATAATAACAGCAACATCAGCATACAAAAGTACAATGCTTCATTAACGCTTCGCTCCAACCCTTCATTCACTTTCTTGCAATGCTTCTTTTTCATTCATTCATACGAACTCTGCTACTCTGGTGTTTTTTTTTTTTTGTTTTTTTTTTTTGTTTTTTGTTTTGTTCACTTGACAAAAAACTCACCTCAATTTGGCTAGCTGGCACTGCCCGTGGTAAACAAATATTTATTGTTTATTTGTAAGAATTCTTGGACAAAAAGTATGCACAGCCATTGGATCTGGTTGCCCTGCTCATTACCTACCTACCAGCCAGCGTACACTTTCCGCCACCTGCTCATTTTCCAATTGAAATTTCACGGCATCGCACAGAGAATGGTGGTCGGGAAGAATGCAATGAATTGTATGGCATGACGACAATGCAACGCTGCAATCCAAAGTAGCAGCAATGCACTGCAATGCAATGCGATGTACAAATGAATGACAATCGATTAAGGTCAATCGACCAGCAGTTCCACTCTTCTTTCGGCAGCACTCTTTTTTTTTTTTAATTTTTCACGAATTCCCGGTCAAGTGAGTAAGCATGCACATAAATATTGTAAATATGTACGTAGTATATTTTGATGTGCATACCGAATGCATACAACAATAATAACTACAATCGCTACCGCCGCCAGCTATATGGCGCTTTGGGTGATTCCAATGCTTTTGTTATTATGGCTTTATGACCTTTTTTTTTGTTTTTGTTTGCAGCATTTCGCTAACGATCTATACACTCCGATCGTTTTTTTTTCATATTGCAGAGAATTATTAACACAGAAATAAATCTGCTAGTTTTCATTTCATAACAGTAGCCAGCCCACTGCCGCCATCTGGTCGGTCACTCTGGTGATTATGAGTTGGGGAGAAAATGTGGGCAGAACGTGCACGGCTTGTTATTGAAATAGTGTGTTTAGCTTTCGAGCGCAATTGGCATAATAAATTGCATCGATTTGTTAATTGAAATTACAAATTCGATTCGAAATATTTTAGAAAGGTTGCAAGGAATAAGGGGACATATTTTTGTTTTTATTTTATTTTGCCATAATTGCACAAACCAAAAATGTGTCAGCCTACTTTAGATAGGAAAATAAGATCATCATTTTGCCTTATTGTCGCAAATTTGATTCATCAAAAGGGGTTTGAAGCGCCCAGTAATAGCAGTAGTCGTCGTCCATTAGTAAATAAAATATAAACCTAATATCAATAGATATATGAAGCGGACAATATTACCACTGAATGTAGGCCATAAAATTCCAGGTGAAGGTTACTCAAATAAATTATCAGAGACTTCATTTCAAATTGTACTGCCAAACTAACATTTTGTGATTTTTATTTTTTAGATCACGTTTGTTGATAATTTTTAATTTCTATTTTTTCGATCAGGTTAACCGTAAATTTTTATTTTTAATTTTTTCGATCAAAAATAATGTTTATTCTCGGATTTTTATTTTTTAGATCCCGTTTGTTGGTAATTTTTAATTTCTATTTTTTCGAACAAGTTTTATCATACATTTTTAATTTTTATTTTTTCGATCAGGTTAATCGTAAATTTTTATTTTTAATTTTTTTTTTTGGATCAAAAATAATTGTTATTCTTGGAGTTTTGTTTTTTCCATCAGGTTTGTTGGTAATTTTTAATTTTCATTTTTTTTTGGGATCAAGTTTAATCACAAATTTTTTGTGTTAATTTTTTCGATCAAAAATAAACGTTATTCTTGGATTTTAATTTTTTCGAGCACGTTTGTTGGTAATTCCAAATTTTTTTTTTTTTCGATCTGGTTAATCGTAAATTTTTATTTTTAATTTTTTTTTTGGATCAAAAATAATCGTTATTATGGGATTTTTATTTTTTCCATCAAGTTTGCTGGTAATTTTAAATTTTTGTTATTCCGATCAAGTTTAATCGTAAATTTCTATTTTTAATTTTTTCGATGAAAATAAACGTTATTCTTGGAAAATTTTGTTTGCGTTTATTATGATCGGTAAATTGTAAATACAAGAATAATGATTATTTTTTACCGAAAAAAAAACAAAACTACCTGGTCAAACTCTAGCCAATTTTGTACACACTTCTTTGCATTCCAAGTCAAACGACAAGAAACCCAAGAATTTATTTTATTTTTCTTTGCTAATTTCTATTATTTCATTTATTCGGGCAGAGCTGTAAAATGTTGAAGAGCGCACCCGACTGTCTCCTTGCTTTATTGCCTATAAATTTTCATAGAATGAGAGCTAGCTTCTATTGAAGTCTTGAGAAACGATCAGCCGGAAACGAAAGACTTAAGCAACAAACTCGACTCATAGTCTATTGTTGAGATTATAACCCCTAAATAAATTTATTTATTGTATTAATTGCTCTTTGCGTATATTTATAACATATGGCATCCTCTCAAAACTATAGATATGCAACTTGTCCGTACAGTTTGACACTCATATTTTAATATTTTATATCTGCGTATTGAATTGATTTAAAACAAGGTGGCAACCCTGTTCAAAATATACCTATAAACTTTCTTCTAGCGAAACGAATAGTATGACACCCATAGTTTACTATTTTATTCATATAATTAAATTATACATTAAATGCGAATTTTCACACAGGTGGCAACCTTCATATAGTTAGCTGTTAGTTTTCTCTCCAGAAAGAACCCTGATATCCATATTTTAATATCTCATATAACTTGTGTATAGTTTGATTTGACTTTTCAAATAGGTGGCAACCCTCAAAAAAGTTAGACATGAACATCATTTCTTAGATGAATGGACTGACACCCATATTTTAATAATTCATACAACCTATGTATAATTTAAATTAAATTAGACTTTGCGCGCAGGTGGCAACCCTCTTCGACATATAGCTAGCTATCAGTGTTCTCGTCAGGAAAACGAATTGCTTAAAACCCACATTTTATTATTTCATAAAACTTGTACATTTGTATTGAATTCATATTTTCAAGCAGGTGGCAACCTTCTATATGCATACAATTTAACTAAAAAAAAATCTTTAATTTTGGGAAATGACATCTCTTTTATGAGTGGAAGAAACTTCATTATTAATAAAATTTCATTTAATTTTCAAACACCAAATTTTTTCGATACTTAGTTTTCGTATACCTCTATGAGATTATCTCATAAATTTAATTGAATTTAATTTTTTGTAGCAGGATTCAACCGTCCCCATGTATATTTCACAAATAAAGCTTCCTTAAACCAGTTTCGTATGATAGCAGTATTGCAGAATTTCAGTTGCCTTACCACTTAAATTGAATCCATGCTCTATATAAGGCGGCAACCACCTACACAAATATTTTCGTATAAAGGCTTTCCTTTCACACCAATTCTGGCAAATTTTAGCAAGATTAAAGATTAAATTAAATAATAAAAAGATAACGCATTCCGCATCAGTGTCAGCTGAAACGCTCCGTGAGATAGGATGTGGAAGGAAAGATTGAAGGGGCATAGTAAAGTTCTTTCTCACTTGCCCACCATGATCAGACAGGGCATTGATTGTATAAATCCAGAAATAGATTTCCATATGCGCTTTGGGGTTCCAGTCCCGTCGAAATTTGAATGGGATGGAGGTTTTGATATGCCTGCCTGGAAACGTCATACATATATGCACTAGACAGCGCAAAGATGGACCAAAATGTTGGGGCAGTAGTATTTTCAGACTTCTTGTGAGGGAGGAAAGATCTTACCACCTGCCTCAATTTTCTAGTCTTAAAGATACCGCGCTTTCCTATCGCTAAATGCTGTCTCGCTTTAGGGCGCAATTGACTTGGTAATTTTCAAGTTGAGCCTGCAGGCATCTTCTCAGACTGTCGAGTGGCCATATTGGCTCTGCTATCTTTCAGAACCAAACCGCAGCTGGTTAAGCAATGCAGGACTCTAGGATATGTAGACTTAATTTGTATTCCTGGGCATCGCTACATAGATAAAAACGAGAGAGCCGATAAGCTGATCAAAGGCAGTTCAGTGACAACCTCAAATGAGGTGCCAGTTGCAGTCCAGGTTTTATTAATAGGAGGATGTAAAATTGTAAAATGAACATTGCCCGAATATAACATAAAAAGGGCATTCAGCTTCCGACGGAAGGTAGACCTAACGTCGCGAGACTCATGGCTTACAAAAATAACTGCACAAGCTGCAGAGACGAAAGAGGACAAAAACAGTTGAGCGCCTGCTATGCAGATATCCGGCTCTAAGGAGGAAGCGTTAGGCCACTATGGGAACGTTTGAGTACAAATAAGTAGTACAAGGATTTGTGCAAACATAACCTCAACAACATTTTAAGATATATAAACTGCGGTAGATTGTCTTAAAAAAAATAATCCGAGGTAATATGGTAGCAAATTGCCGCATAGTACTTTTTTGGGCATTGATCGCCATTGTAACCCAATCGAAAACTCGTAGTTTGGCTCTCATATTTGAAAATTTAATTTAATTTATTAATTTAACTTAATTTACTTTTAAGCAGGCGGTAACCTTCTCTTAAAACATTTTGGCAGTATTATTAATAATTTTTCTTTTGATGACAATATTGAAATAATTAAATTAAACTTTTTAAACAGATGGCAACTCTCTAAAAAAACATTCTATAGCCCTACGATGGGCTATGTAGATATGTGCCAAATCTTTTCAGTCGTCATAAAGGAATAAGTTTATTTAACTAATTTATTTAATTGGCTATAACATTTTTAATAGCTGGCAACTCTCGTATAAATATACCATGTAAGTTAGTCCAGAGTGTAAGCTATTTATGTATATGCCAAATTTTATAAAACTTTGATCAGCGTTAAATGGTAACACATTTAAAATATAAGAAGGATTATCATAAGCTTCTAATTCTCACCAAAGAACGTAGAAAACAAAGAAGTTACACCACTCCCATCGTTCATCTAACATATCAAAAAAAATTGGGCTTGTTTTGATTTATATTAGCATCTGATTTTATCTAATTGGTTGTTGGTGTGGTGAAAACGAAACATTTCTTGTCACATGGAACGGAATGGCGTGCAACTTTTTTGTAATCTACGTTCTTTGCTTTCACGTTTACAAGGTTGCTATTTGATGTTATCATAATCAATTACTTACTGCCTGTGCGATTTGGGAAACACTGTCACTTAGTCTGCTTTATGACATAATTTTTAATATTAAATTTTTACGCTTTAACTCAATTTAAAGTCGTGTTTATTTTGCCTAAGATCTTCTACTTTTACCTAAAGTACCGCTAAATTATTCTAGACCACACATTGTGCCTTATCGGAGCGCTAGTATTATATTTCCCATATTAAATAAGAAAGCATACAAAAGTAGTGGAAAGCAGAGCACATATAGCACAGTGAAGGGTAAATAAATAAATCCTAGAATATTATGGGCTTAGTGTACCTTTGGTCACAACGGCAGACGTTCCTACCAACCGACCTAAACTTTCTACACATAACACTGATAGAAGTGCTTTCATTGGTTTGGAACTTAAGTCTATTTAAAAAAAAAAAAACTACAACAAAACAAAAAATACCAATAAAGCAGCTATTGTGCCTTCTGTTTTTCAACTATTTTTCTGGACTGTCATCTACGGTAGTTAACTTTTTCTTTGTCTGTACTTAGCTGTGCCCATCAAAAAGCGCAGGCAGAGAGTCCCACTACTGACAGACCGACTGACTGGTATGCAAAGGTATGCGGCGTGCTAAAAAGGGTTAATATACAAAGAAAAAGCACACAACCAAAGTACCAACTCGTACAGCGTACTAACCAAATGAGTCCAATACAAGTTGCGCCAAAATCGAAATGCCAATCAAAGACCCAAAGTAACCAACGAAAGATAATAGTCAAACGATGAAAATGTGGCAGCAGTTAGTCAGTCAGCGTCACTGCTGGACGAGACGACAAAAAATGCAACGAAATCATTGAAGCAGCTAAAAGCAGTTACCGTGCAGGGCATATTTATTTGATGGCGTTGTTGTTTGTGCTCTTTTTTGATGCGTTGCGTACGCACCTAGGCGGCAAATGAGGTTCCATTTGAAAATTGGGAGCGTTTCTGAGTGACAAACAGCGACGGCACGCACGCACGCACGCACGCACGCACGTACACTTGAACGGGATGCGGGGGTTAGCAATGGAGCGACTCTGGCAGCCAGTTAGAGGCGGCACTAAATGGCGGCGCGACAAACTATGATACGCTAATGTGCCGCTGCGTGCTGCGACGCAACAATTCGTTAAGGTGAAATCGGCGTTGCAGTGACAACAGAAAAAAAAAAAACAAAAACAAAACACAAAACAAGAATATGAATACAAAATAAGCCATTGCAACTTTTTGTTTTTTTTTTTAAAGACGAAAAAAAAAACCATCCACAAAAAATTAAAACTTGCAACAACAACAGTAGCAGCAAAATAGCAACAAAATCAAACAACACCTTCATTGCCGGTGACAACAACGCCGAACTGGTCGATGCCGCCAATCGTTGTTAATCCATTCGATGGTGGGCTGGAGTGTGTTTGGCGGGTGTGCACTGCCGCATTCATAGCACCCAAATGCAAAGAAGCAAACAAAAAATGTACATACATACATATGTACATGCTATGCACAATGGCCAGGCTAGGCTGCACGTTTCATTTACAGTGGCCAAACTCGTTTTGAAATTTCGAAATTATGATTTTAAACACGTGCAACGCACTTCATGCTAATGAAAAAGCACACACACATACCTACGAGTTATTTAAATATATAGATATACAGATATACATACATTTGATAAACTGACATTTACATTAGACCACAAAAAGCTTTCGAATCCATTTTTCCACTTTTTTTTTTGGTCACCGATTGAATTGCCTATCTTCTAATTCTCTCCGTTGGTAGTTCTTTTCATTTCAATTAATTATTTCAAATATTGAGCATAAAATAACTAAGCAACGCAGCAGGTGTTTCTGTGTTTTTTTTTTTACATAAAATACGTCTAACGTTTCCTTATCGATGCCCAGCTCAGATTGTTGTACTACAATTGTTGTTAGTTTAAGGGCTTCACAAAAAATGCTTACTTAACTTGAAGTAATAAAGAAAAAGATTTACCTTTTTAAAATTTCCTTTAGGTTAGCAGATCACTACAGCGTTTTCCAGGCTGCGGTCACAGCTATCATGGAAGCGGCAGAAAGGCTTAGAATCGGAATTCTAGGAAGAGATATCACAATTTTTAGTGATAGCCAAGCTGCAATCAAAGCTCTGAGTTCTTTCACCTTTAACTCAAACATCGCGCTGGACTGCCGCCTATCTCTACAGGAGATGGCCAAGTAGAACAAACTCTACCTAATTTGGGTCCCTGGTCACAGGGAAATAAAGGGAGGCTGCATGACAGACGAACTTGCAAGACAAGGTACGACCAAGCAGATTCTTCAGGATACAGAACGCAACTCAGAGAAAGTGTATATAAACAAGGTGACAATAGATGGAGACAAAATACGACCTGTCGAACCTCAAGGCAGACGTGACGTAAATGAATGCTGCGCGTACACTTTCGAAGATCCTGCAGGAGCTGTTAGAATGACGAGGACGAGGAAACGGTCTTGCTTGTACTGTGCAAGTCTCCAGCGCTGTATAAAATCAGGATGCGGTATCTGAGATCACTGTTGCTGGATGACCTTAGTGAGGTTTCAAGCACCGCGGTTAATTGCCTGCTGATGAGGGGGTAATCTTTCCTCGGATATTAATTTTCTTGTGGTAACACAATGGGCCTCCTATTACTGGCTTAAGTGCCAGCCACTTTAACCTAACCTAACGTTATCTTTTTCAAAACCAATTTGGAAGAAAAACTCAATATTTATTTATTTATTTAAAATTTCATTATTTGCCGCTGAAATTACGCGAAAGTGATTAGCATGTATAAAATTTGTATGAAGCAAATATTCTTGCATACAAGTTAAACCGAAGTTTGGCAATAAATTTGATGGTAACCCGTTCGAAGAGTTCGCTAACCATGCCGGAGTTTGAAACCACTTCGTCCGTCTCCACAGCTTATCGCGGTAGCTGCTGTAACAGCGTTTGCCAGATTTAATTTACCAGACACATCTTGTCTACGGATATGGAGGGTGAGGGCCTGGAAGTCGTAATTTATCTGCCAATTTTGGTTGGCATATTTATTGTTGAGAACTATCACCGCTAATCGTCGCTTGCCGTCGGTCTGGCGTATCTTTGCTACCTTCCAACCAATCATGGCTGGGTAGCTCGCAATTGTCCCGTTGGATGAGTTCCAGAACTTCTTGTGGGTTGGTGTGAAAGTCTGCGATCCAGGCTCTGTATCTTGAGCCATTTTGAATATCTTTACTTGCGTATACGCGGCCAGAGCTCGCCTACACGTTTGATGGATAGGGTGTATTCACGGCTCTTTGGTCTACGAAGCTTATGAGCTTGACATGGGAATGGAACCACCCCGAATCTGCACAGCTAGGAGAAGATCCGGGTTTCTGGCCCCAGTTTTGTGGTGCGATCGCATCGTCATGAGCACTGCGATCTATTGCCGCACCAACAAAAGTCTTTTAAGCCACCTCCGCGAAGGATCTTATCTGCTCTTTTGCCTTTAGAGTAGGGAACACCTTCGTCCTCTTTGATAATACAAATTACCAAATGTTTGCAAACAGAGAGCCTAATTTTACGTAGGTTTAATACAATTGCGTGAGTGCCTTATATAGACATCCAAAGTACTTAACCTATATATTTGTGGTTGGGATGAACATGGGATATATGTATATTATTTTGGAAAAATGGGCAGTGCCACGACCTCAGGGAAGAACATTTGTCTTATCATTAGATGTACACAGCAGTGATAAGAGTCATTCTCTTGTACTTGGCTAGCGTCTGGTGGCGAGCTCTAAAGAAAACCCGGTACATAGCCAAGGTGGAACGAGTACAGCGTACGGCGTTAACGCTGGTCACAGCAGCGCTACTCTCTACACCTACTAAATCTCAGGAAGTAATTTTAAACCTTCCATGAGTGGATCTACTTATATATGGCAAATTTCTGACCGGCTGTAGTACTGCTGTGCTCAACGCGATACAGCCATGTACAGAGATGAGATACGGGAATGCAAAGGTCCTGGAAGCTCTTTCGAATATTCTAATGAAACTAGACGTGGCCGCTTCCACATACAGACCTGTCACCATATACTCGGATAGCCAAGTAGCTATTAAATCTCTTAATTCTCACAAAACAGCGTCCATGGGTTCCATAAAATGCTGTCTGCTCTAGTCTAAAACGTTCCGTGGCGAGTTGGCAAGGAAAGGGATGGAATTATTTGCTGTAAATTATGCTCTAGACGCGGGGATACCACTAGTCTCCTGCAAACACAGTTTAAAGACAAAACTCATTGAGAAGGTGAATAACAGGTGGGCCTTGGAAACCTCCAGCTGGATTACCAGACAAGTTTGACCAAAGGTTGAAGTAAAGCGATCCAAAGCTCTAATTCGCCTTGGCCGCCCTTCTCTCAGACTAGTAATCGGGGTAATAACCAGACACTGGCCTTATGGGCACATACGGGAATGGGCTGGGATGTCTAACGTATGATTTCTGTCGAAGTAGCAGGGACGAAGAAAAAGTGGAGAGCTTCGAACACTCTCTCTGCCGCTGTGCCGCTTTAGCCAAGACTCGAAACCAATTCTTAAATAGGCATTTTCTAGACTAAATATTTGGCCGATCTGAGCTCGTCAAACAATCCCGGTTTGCTGTGCTACTTAAGGCGCACTCGGTGGTTCACTTTCTAAGGGCTCTCATCAGCGGTATCACAACGGACTTTGTTGGCCTACGTGTGGCTCCGTGGGCTGGCACGTGGTGTGGCTGCAGGAGTTGTCAAGATAAATTAGGATCGAAGCAAGAGAACGCACTTGATTTATGTGAAGTAATTTGTATGAAATTAAGTAATTTGCGATGTAATGTGAACATAGTTAAGATCGGTATCGGATTTTACTCGGGGCGATGTACAGAAAAAAAAAAATAACTTACGACTCATTTCACAATATGTTTTTTAATGTTTGATGTAGTACATAAATATAATTCGTTCAGTAAGCAAATGGGCAAAAGGTGAGTGAATCTTGCACTAAGTATGATAATAATGCGAATAACTACTTTTCATTACCTTCATCAATCAAACGCACGCTCTGATTTATGTAAGCCTATCAATTAGTTTGTAATAATACAATGCAATTATTGCTGTTTTAATGTTCACATTAGTAATTCACATTAATTTATAAAACACTTTCTCTTCATTTCAAATAACAAAAATAAGTGGAGGAAGTTTTTTCAGACTTCAATTATTGCATAGTTTAAATCAACGTGAGCTAAAATGTGGGCCTAAATGCAAACACACGTACATAGCTGCAAATTTGCACTTACTTATTTA
The DNA here is from genome assembly GCA_951828415.1 of Anomoia purmunda. Taxonomy (NCBI): domain Eukaryota; kingdom Metazoa; phylum Arthropoda; class Insecta; order Diptera; family Tephritidae; genus Anomoia; species Anomoia purmunda. The sequence continues at coordinate 9,191,839 of OX639994.1, forward strand.
TTTATGTATGCACATTAGGCCCATTGAAAAAAAAATTCAGCACTTTTTTTTTGCCATCGAATTTTTCGTTATATTTTAAGACACCAACCAAAATATTTCGGAAATGTATTAAGATTTATGTGAGCTGGGCCGATTTAAAAATATCTCGGAAAAATTTAGTTTTTTATAAATAAAACAAGTTTTCCAATTTTTTTTTTAATGAAAAACACCACCTGAGATTATTAAACAGTTAAGGTTAAAGGTCTGCAAAAAATATGAACAAAATTGGCCAACGCAATCATAATAATGAGATCTTTGATGATGATATTTTTGACTTTTGGCAGAAGTCTTAAAACTAGGAGCTGAAAAAATTATTATTTTAAAATTTTCAAAAAAAAATCCAAAGCTTCCAAATACCGGATAACAGTTTTGAGTATATTTTTTTACGTCCTGTATGAATCTGTTACGATTTGAAATATTTCTTAGCGACATCTCTAAAACTTATAATTAATAATTACTTTTAGATTTTGAAACCTGCCCTGGAAACAGCTATCATATTTTGTTTGATCAGAAATAAAATGCGTTTTTCGAAAAAACAAAGACCAGAAAACAATTATTAGAAAGGCGTTTTTTCGAACTGCTAAAAAAAAATATAAAACTCAAAAATTAATTTTTAAATAAAGCGCACCAACTGACTTTTACTTTCGATCAAAAAAATGTAACTAAAACAGAAAAGATTCCTTTTGATGGAAAAAATAAAACTCCAAAAATTTTTATTATTTTTTTATGATGGGGGAAAAAACTAAAATTTATTACTATTTTTTTTATCAAAAAATTTTAGTTATTAATCAAAAAATAACAATCAATAACAGCTGACTTTTACTTTCTATCAAAAAATAAAAATTATTAAAAAAATAATTACTTTTGTTGGAAAAAATATAACTTATAAAAAATTATAATTTTTCATCAAAAAATAACAACCAACATCAGCGAACTTTTACTTTCGATCAAAAAAACATAACTCAAAAAATAATGATTACTTTTGATTGAAAAATTAAAATGAAAAAATTTTTATAATTTTTTTGCCACAAAATAAAACCCACAAAAAATTATTATATTTAATCAAAAATATCAACTAACAATAACTGAAAAATACATTCGATCAAAAAAATGTAACTCAAAAAATCAAAAAATAAATATTACTCAAGAAATAATAATTAATTTTGATGGAAAAAATAAAACTCATAAAAAATTATAATTTTAATTCAAAAATAACAAGCAGCAACTGCGGACTTTTACTTTACTTCAAACTAAAAAAAATTTATAATATTTTTGTCAAAAAATAAAACCCATAAAGAATTATTATTTTTAATCAAAAATATCAACTAACAATAACTGACTATTACTTTCGATCAAAAAAATACAACTCAAAAATAATGATTACTTTTGATGGAAAAATGAAACAAAAAATGTTTATAAATTTTTAACCAAAAAATAAAACTCCTAATTATTTTTAATCAAAACAAAAAAAAACAACTAATAACAGCTGACTTATAATTGAAAAAATAATGTTTACTTTTGATGGCAAAAATAAAACTCGAAAAATGGTTATCTAATATTTTATTAAAATAATTAAAACTGGTAAACAGTGATTATCTTGTATCAAAAAATAACAATTCACCAAATCATCTTTATTTAAGAGCCAAAAAATAAAACTCGTAACTTCTGTTGTATATTTGTTAAAAAAATAATTTTTAAATACCTACATATAATATTTTTTTAACAAAAAACTAAAAAAAAAATGTTTATTTTTAATTTAAAAAAAAAACAAACAAATAACAATTCACAAAACAATCATTATTTCAGAGTGAAAAAATAAATCCCAAAAACAAGTTTTTCATTTGTTGAAAAAATAATTTCGAAATATAATTTTTATTTCTGAACAAAAATTAATAAAAAAAGGGTATTCTTAATAAAAAAAAACAATTCGCAAAGTAATTTCAGTGCGAAAAAACAAATTCGAGTTTTATTTTTGTTGAAAAAATATTTTTTAAATATATATATTTTTTTTCTGAACCAAAAAATTTAACTATTATTATTATCGATTGCAAAGCTTAAATTCTTATAGTATTGATTAAATATCATTTTTTTTATAAAACTCATAATGATTACGGTCCATCATGATTAAAATATAAAAGATTTTATAATTCCTGTGAAAAAGGACAACGTTTTTTAGTGAACAATCTTAATGTCTATATGTACTATTTTGTGAATGACCAAGTGTGCGTAAATAAATATATTTGTAATACATACAACCGATGTAGCTGCATTGCAATTTAGATTTTTTTTTTTTTATTTCAATACTTTTTATTTAACTGCAGCTCGAAAAGTGTAACATGTTGCACTACGCGTTTGGGGGGATTTATTGCTTTTCACTTACAATTAATGCATTTAAAAATCATATTTCTTGTTATAGCGTTAAAATAAATAACTACACGCACCAATAACAGCCAAAAAAAAAAACAACAAAAAAACAAAAACAACACCATGGCAATACACACCAGCAGCACCTGCACCATGAACGCCGAACGCACCAACAACTGGTCTGTCAAGGCAGCTACAACAACAATAAACAAAATAACAGCAGCAGCGGCAAGTGCAATTGGCAGCGGGCGGTCGGTCGGTCGGTCGGTCGATTAGAGTGGCGGCCGTACAGTGGAGCCATTGGTTAACCAACTAAATTGCCTGAGTACAACAAACATTTGTTATAGTTATTGCTGCGCTTCTAACGAGCGAAAGTTTATAAGTAAATACAAATATAATATGTACATATTTTTTATACGTATTTTTAAGTGAAATCACTAACAATCGCACGCACTAGCTAAAAAAAAAATATCCACACACACACACATACAGTAGTGGACAAAAAAAAAACAGGGCACCCTAGAAATTTGCGATAATTTGTTTTATTTAAAAATGAGGAATGGTTTATAAAATATTGTCATGAAACACGTTTCTTATAAGTATACCTAATAAAATTTACATTTCAGTAACTGGTAGAAGTCTGTTTTTTTTTTTTTTTTATTAGAAGCCAAAAAAAAATTTTAGTGATATTTACATACAGTCAGGTACACATAAAAAATGTTCTTTAAACTAAACGCGTTATAATTAGAAAACTCATATTTGTTTATACATAAATTGGTATTGGTCGAATAGTTCGCGTTCTGATTTCCACTCCGCTTAGTTCCTGAATTTCACTCCTAAAGACTTCATCTGTTTCGAACCGGTCTCGAATGCTAATTCGCTTAATACGGCGGTCATCCAAAGGAGTGGTCGTTTTGGGGTGCCATGAACCAGCTTTGCGTTTTATAGACCCAGTTTTTGCATATTTTTGAAAAAAAAGCACCCAAAGTAGTTTTACTCCATTTTGCTTTTCCTCTAATTCCTCATGTTTTGAGAACGCAAAACCAAAGTTATGGCTCTATCCGCTACAGACAATTTGGGGGGTTTTTATGTTTTACGTTTTATTTTTTGGCGTGTCTAACCCAAGAAAAACTATACTAAACTTTTAATTGTATCTACTTTGATTTTTAATCACTACGCCTAAATGCCCCGTTTTTTTTTTGTCCGCCACTGTATATGTACATATGTACACATATGTATCTCCAAAAGGTACATGCTACATACGTTCACGCACACACACACACACACACACATCATACTCGTTCATCCCAGCAGAACGGTTTTGAAGCGTTCCACTCTCGCTGACAACAGCGCCTCAAAATCTCGTCTAATTTCACCACACCAGAACTAATTTAACTTTTGTTGATATTCGAATCTAATTTGATCCAATTGGTTTAACAGGAAACGAAGTGCTAAGTAACTTCTATCAATTATAAAAAAAAAGATAGCTCATATCTTAATCATTTAAAGATTTTAGTCTGCACAAGACTCACATATGAAAATTTAATTTCTTTTTGGGAATACAAACGGTATGTGCCCACACCAGGTCGTATTGTAGGCATGCGCTCCATTCGGATAATTGTTTTCCATCCTTCCAAACCTTTGCGCAGAAGGAACAAATCGCTTCGTCCGGCTGAGTGTCAACAAAACCTTCTCCATCCGATTCCGCATAAACCACGCTGACTTCGGGGTCAGTGGTTAAGCCCTCAGTTTTTGTTTTCCGAACGGAATACAGTGGCTTTTTTGAAGTTTTTTTTTTCTCCTTTCTAACAATACTTTCTTTTAAGTGATTTTTATTCCTCTACCAATAGGCGTTCAAATTTTAGGCAATGGGGAGATTTCCCACGTTGGTATGACTCCACTGCTGGTCAAAGGCAGATTCTGCGTCAACTTTGTTTTCCACTGTATGGTTCTCCTCCATTAAGTGACCATTCCTGTTCTTCTTGTGCAGCTTTTGTTAAAAAAAATTCGCGTTCATGCGTTAGTTTCTTCAAATGATTGTTGGTGACCACGGTGGTGAATTTCTCTCATTTTTGACGATAACCACGATAACGCAACCATCACTTTGTCAAGCAATAGAATTCATGTTGCCGTTGTGAGAAGGATAGAATAGGATATGGTTGGCTTCTGCAGTCGTTCCATATCAAACTTTTTAAATGTATGCAATTCCTTGCTCATCAGTCTTCATTTACCATTTTACCCGTCCGGAAAATTAGACCAATGAAAGAAACATTCTGGATGGCTGCAAGGAAAACCAAGTATGAAATGCGTCGATTTCGGCAATGTATTCAAATTTATACTCACCTTGTAAATTTAGCATTGGATTGATTCATTGCGATTCAACAGCGCCTGAAAATATTCTGCTGGGATGTGTTAGCGATAACTAACACACACACACACACACACACACACACACACACACACACAAACTTAGTATCCAACTAATAAAACGCATTTAATACAATTAATCATTTAGTACCGTGGTACATTGCTATTTGAACGCATAGGGGGGTTCGTGGCGGCAAGGGGGTAAGAACAGCTACCAAGTTTGGTAGCTAATGAAATTGAAAAGTGGAAGCAGTTCCCGTCTAGGAAATGCAATCAAAATTACGGCTAAATTGGTAAATAGAAGTGATTGACACTGTGGTATTTCCACATAGAAAAAAAAAATAAAGCATGGCATTTGTGTGTTGTGTTCGAAAAGTAAGGAATGGTGGACTCTGTCGCTACACTACCCATTTGGAGCTACACTTTAAATAAGGCTTAGAAATTTTATTTTGGCTTAAAGGTAAATAACCATAACTAGGATTCATAAGTATTTGAATTATGTGAGAGAGAAAAGTTAGAGACACTTTATTTGTTTTAGTTTGATTATATTGCGCTTTGGTATTGCTTACTATCATGGGGCAGTGGCGTTGGGAGGGGGTTAAAGGGATCGCAGTTAAAATAGGTTTTTAGGGTTTGAAGTTAATCCAAGTTTTTTTCAGGGTGTAGCCAGTGGGTAGCGCTTTTATCTCACGTGGTAGTGCGTTGCGGATGGAGTTGTATCCGAACGGCCCGTACTTCTCGAACCCAAGGCACGCAGTCTGATAGCGCTGTTTACAGCTGAGTTTTCGATAAAGATATCTATCGATAAAAAATCAAGAAATCTGAAGGGACCCGCGCTGATACTTTTTAATTTCGCATAGTTTCTGAAAAACGTCGTCCTTAGTAAGCGCTGACCACCAGATCACCGCTTCATAAGAGAGTAGGAGCCGAACTATAGCTGTGTACATCCAGTGTATCATTTTTGGTTTTAAATCCCTCTTTTAGCTGCAAGGCGAGCTACCGAGGCCTCCCTTGAGCGATTTTCGATATTCAGCCTCCAATTACAATTGGCGTCCGGAATAACACCAAGATATTTCACTTTGTTTGACAGTTTCGGGCTTAGTGAAACCCAGGCAATTTTTGCTTTTTGCGAACAGCTTAAGATCAGGTTTCTCAGGTCTCAACCTTCCGTTGCCTAGAGGCGCAAAATTAAGACTTTCGGAGGAAGGTAAATGCGAGGATTGAAAATGTTTGGGCAGTAACGAAGAACCTATAGTAGGGCTTGGGGTTTGAGATCGGTTGTGGTACTTTGGGCATACACAGCCCTAATCAGACCAATCATCACGTAATATCACATTCTGCGCTAAACCGGGTGCAGAGGTGCGTGTGTGTAGGCATCACGGGCGACATGAGCTAGGCATCAGAAGCAGCTCTTGCTTGCTACCCCTGCATTTAACGATCTAAGAGTAGACAATGAAAACTATTGTGGATTGCGGAACGACGCTCAGGACACAGAGAGTTTTTTTTGGAAGGTTGTCAGAGCAATAGCATTTGTTTTTGGCCCCAAATAACCAACAGATACCAGAGTCTCGATTGTTAGAAAGTATACCACAACCTCTCCTTCAAGAGACCGACGGAGAAATCCATGTACGCTCTTGGAAGACGCATTGAAAACATTTTACACTGACGGCTTCAAGACAGTAAATAGAACTGGACCTGGTCAGTACCTGCATGCCGATTTCAAATGCCTTTCTGCCTTCAATCGGAGATATTTGCTTTACTTTGCTAAGATTTATTGAGAATGGAAAACTTGCATTCTCTATCCCTCGGCGAGCTTCTCAAATTCTTTAAAGAGTATGGAATATTTGTCAAGGAAAACTGAACTCCCAAGTCCACCTTCTTTTGTATCCTTTTCCCCCTATCCCTGAGTGCTTGGAAACCCACTTTCGGACTTCCAGCCTAACTCAATTCCATTCCATTTCACTCCCGGGTTTACACCAAGAGAACGATTTACGGCCCAGGTATCCACCCACCGTCTTTTCGCTGGTAACCGAAAGAAAGTGTATGTTGAATTTTCGGCTTCGGCCTATTGGTCTACTCCTTGTCTATCCTTAAGTGCTCATTCAGCCGGCGGCGGCTTCTCCCCATTATACCGCACCAAATGTAGATTGGTTTGCTTGACTACCTAGGTGGTAGATTCGTAAGCAAATAATTACAATTGCTGTGGTCTTCTGCAGGCAGTAATAACTATAAGCGCGGTTGGTCTTTAACCTGACCTATCCTAATAAATTCCTGCTTAAATTGCCTGCAATCACGCAATGCTCAAGGATTTTTTAGTTTATTTTTTTTATTTTACTTTATTTTATTTCACATACTCATACCCATAACTATTGCCGCATCGGGGCAACGACCTAAACGTTTCCTAAACAACATACAAACTTGCTATCCAAATATTTACCAGCAACATGTTTCAATAAGACGGTGAAGCCTTTTGAAATTGTCGCCAATACCGACAAGGCAAAATAAACCAAAAACTTCAACAAAAGCATAAAAATAAATACCAACAGCATTTGTCATCCTTGCCATGTGTGTGTGTGTGTGTTTGTGTGGAGTTTGGCGTAAACATTTGAAATAATTTTTTCACCTTTTTGCTGATTTCCTTGCTGCTTTTTCATAAATATTTTGAAAGTGTCCAAAAAAGGAAGCGCTTCAACACACCATAACAACAACAAAAAAAAAAAAAAAACTTGGAACGAATTAAAGCAAAAAATGTATAAAACAAAAGCAAACAAAGAAATGAATTGCAAGAAATTTCACTTTCACAAAAGGTCTTTGCACGTTTGCGCCAAGGCATGCGGTGCAAGGCAATGCGACGCAGCTGCGCAGCGGTGACGGTGTGCCGAGTGACTTGCGCTAGCTAGCAGGTTTGTTTATTTGATTTAACTTTAGCTGAGTATTAAATTGGCGTGGCTGGCACTTTGGCAACAGCATGGATGCATTTCGTGTGGCGTTAGCGGCGGCATTTTGCGCACAAGTGTCTGGTGTGGTATACGGCCGTCTGTTGACCGCCGCACCGCGCAACACCTACTCCACCGCCAGCGCCCCCTCCCCACTAGTAATCAGTTAGTGAGTCGACTTATCCGCCGATGATTTGCGCCAGCAATGCTTGATTGCAAACGCTTATGAAAATGTCTGGTACTGCAACTGCAACTGCAACTGAATTGGTACCAGCCGCTGGCTATTAGCCACATTTTTGTGCAGCTATTTTTTTTATATATATTTTTGTTTTTTGTTATTTTTTCATATTGACTTTTTTTGTGTGGAATTTTGTGCATTTGCTGCTGCTGAATTGCAGGTTTCGCACACCCAAAGGCTATGCAGGTGGTTCAACCGGTAACCGCGCGCAATGGCCCACCAACTAAAGCTCAACTTTTTCTCTGCTCTATAGCAGCGCGTTTTCTGCATAAATGAATGCACGCAATGCGCATGTGCGACTGTCTGGGTTGCTGGCTGGCTGGCTGGGAGGAGACAGCTGAGTTCAGGTATTTTGTACAAATTTACAAAAAATATTTTGATAGTATACTCGTAATACGTAGTGACAGGTTGTGTGGAGTGGAGGACAACACTTATGGGCATGCGACTTAAATTTTTGGTTTCCATTTTTCTGCATCTTTTAATTTACTCTAACCGGCCTAAACAAAACGCAAATCCAAACATTGTTTATCATACCTAGGGGATAGGGACTCATTGACAAGTTTCGAAAATTAATTTATTTCTAATTGATTTTTTATATATTCATTTTTCGGCCTATATATTTGAATCAATTATAACTTTTTTGAAGTAAAACTTCTTTAGTGCCAAGAGCGGGATTTTTTTTTACATCGCGTACTGTAAGTCGTGTCGATATCGCGTAACGAAGGACGTGTTGATATCGCGTAACGAAATCACCACATGACGCTTATGTATATGAGATAAAACAAACATACATACTACAACTGCTACTACTACTACCAATTACTACTACTAATTTCTACTACTATTTTTAATTATTTCCACGAGTATTTTTTTAAACCTATTAGTAATTTGTACCACTATTTTTACTAATTTCTACTACAATTTTTACTAATGCTACTACTAATACTACCACTATTTTTACGAATTTATTTTACAAAAAATTTCAAATTTTAAAATTAAACAAATTTTCAGTTTTTAAGGAACTTTTATTAAAATTTTTCAATTTTTCACAGTATTAAAATTTTTCATTTTTTAACAAATTTGTTTTCAAATTTTAATGAAAGTCAAAGAAAAATTCCAATTTTTAAATTCACTAAATTTCCAATTTTCTTTTTTAACTTTTTTGACTTTTATTAAAATTTTTTAATTTTTGAGGAAATTCTTCAAGTTTTATTAAAATTTACATAACGTTTGCAGACTGAGTATATACATATGGTTTTGTTTTCACACACTTTTTAATTAGAATTTTTAGAAACTTAAATTTTATTGTAATAAAATACAAGTTCGAAGAATAGCGAAATTTTTGGCATCATTCACATTGAAGAACTTTTCTAACTCTTTTTTGGCGTTTTCGATATGCTGTTACTTTGGTACCTTTCGCCAGCAAATTATTTCCTTTCAAAAATGAAGTCAGTTGTTCTGAGTTTTTCTGAGTCAAACACAAAATTGCAACAATTGCATCCAATTGCTTTTGTGTGACTAGGATTGGGTCCTTTGATGTTTCATATTCTGAGAGGAAATGCATGGATATAGCAGCGGTTGTATTTATTTATATATATGTATATATATATTTTTATAATTTCTTTTTCATTGTATCTTCAAAACCAACACTGAAAAAATTGGTACATAAGAAATGAGAAGTAAATTAATAAAACGCAAGTTTTGTATTATGATTGTTTTCTTTTCAAAAGAAATTTATTGAAGAAACTGAGAAGCATATTATAGATCAAACAGAAGGCAAAAAAGACTTAGTTTTGTGGAAAATATGTTCAAAAAGCATGAAAAAAAACATTTTGCTTCATAAGCACTACAAAATTTTCTAAATAATTTTTTTTTTAAATTTTAATTGTTGCACAGGTCTCTAGCAATAATTTGGCTTTAACAGATTGAAAAAATATCAATTAGTCGACGAGTTATAGCCCAAAAAACCATATAAACAATATGCTGAAAATCGGCATTTGACTGCAAAGTTCGAAGGTCGATTAAAAAAAATTCGAACTAACATAAACAAACGCCGCCATACGGGTCTTCTAATTTAGTGTCTATTTTCACCCCTCACTCTCAGAATCGACCTAACTTTTGCTAACCTGAATTTGTTCCACAGTGTAATCCTACAGGTGGGGTCCAAAGCCCACCTGATATTCACCTCTTCGTTGAATTTTGTCTTTAAACTGTGTTTACAGGAGGTTAGAGGCATTCCCACGTCTAGAGCAGAGTTTATCACAGACAATTCCATTTCTGAATCCATCTCTGTCGTGAATGTCACTGTGCCCGGGGACCTATGCAATAGAACGTTTAGACGCGAGTAGATTGAGAGAACTTCTGCAACCATGGACTTTGTTTTGTGAGAATAAAGAGATTTATTAACCGCTTGGCTGTCGGAGTATAAAATCTGTCTGTGGGAGACGACACGGTCGGATACTGAGCAGTCTCCATTATAGCATTTAGCTCGCCTGAAATAACGCTACAGTGGTCCGGTAACCGAAAGCAGAGGTCCCGTGCAAATTTATTGGAGTGAATCCCGCTGCCCACTCTTTCATTAAGTTTGGAACCACCTGTATAGATAACCATCGACTCTGGGTCTAGGTCTATGGCGCCAACATATTCATACCTCTCTGGAATTCTTATGGAAAAAATATTGTGAATAGAGAAGTAGTGTAATGTAGCTTCTTTAGAGTATTTACAGTCCTCTTTCATTGCAATTCAAAACACTTATTAGCCAAATAAATATACATACATATTTTAATGAAAATTTGAGCGGCAGGTGACGCTGGAATCGATACAGATTTGTGCTATGAGAGACACTTCGTCGCCAAATACTGTCGTTCACTCCGATGGACTATCGTCTCGCCACGATTCGCAACAAAACGAGATTCTTTAACATCTAGTCGATTTATGATCACGTCCCGGCAGAAGAGCTGGACGATGTGATCAAAGATCACTACTACAAGCGCCTAGAACGCATATAGGAGGGCTGTCCCCCGTCGCGACATCAAAATCGTGCTTGGCGACTTCAATACCAGGGTAGTTAAGAAATAAAACTTCGGTCGCACTCTCGGAAATCTTAGTCTTCTGGACGAAACCTCCAAAGGAAAGTAAAGATGCTGCCGAAATTGGTCAAAGTTCAGTTCGGTTCGGCTCGGCTTTAAAAATCAGTATTCGGGCGTTTTCTATTAAGAAGCCTCTTGTCGAGGAGCCATTTTGGGACTGATGCTACACTTTAGGACCTTTGAGGCGCGTCTATCCGTTAACCCATTTTGAAAGTATTTAGTATGACATCTTTTAAAGACCTAACGAACTTTTCTTGGTGAAGCATTGCATTGTAACTTAGCCAAAAAATGTCTCCATACAAATAAGACACACCCTAATGCACATGCATACTTATCTACATATATGTATGTTAGTCTCTGATAAGCGGTCTCTTCCCAATTGAAACATTTTTCAGTATTCCAACTCGAACATTTCCTTTGCTGTTGGTGCATACCCTGACCAGAGAGAGAGATGTTCTCTGCCCTGACCTCGCCTACTAAAAAACCAATCAAAGCGCCTATGTTAATGCAACCCTGCACAAACAAAATTGGAGCTCTTCGAACTTATACAACGAACATGTTTGAGTTGCTTGGATATTTGGGCATCATGCGGCCAAAACAAACCGGGCATTGCCATTCACCATTGGCTGGTAAACGATGAACGGCCAACATATGAAACCAGTTGAGTTGTATTCACGTATCTAAAGGGGTACGTTTACGTGTCGTGCACGCAAAACTCGAGTAGTGTACTAAATACAAACGATTAACAAAAAATATTATTTCTTTGAAGCGAAAAAAAAATAGAAACGTGTCAATGCAAACCAAAAGTGCAGCGAATTCAATGAAAATCATTGCATTCTTAAAATGATTATTACCGAAAAATGTATCTCTCTGCGGGCAACTAAATAAGTAAATCCGAAATACCTGCGTGCAATGCGCGAACTCTTTTGCGGACTGTGCGAGAAGTGAAGCGAAAAAAGTAAATACGCGAATGCGAAAATGGGCACGAAATATGGAAGTGTTGTAGTATGTATTATGAGCAACAACAAAAGCCGTTAAAGCAAAAAGTAAAGAATAAAGATAAAAAAAACAACAAAAATTTTGTTAATTTACTTTTTCGTTTTGTTAAAGAAAGAAAAAAAAAGAGTAGTTGTAGCTGGCATTTAAAAATCAAACAGCAGGTAGTTGAGAGCAGCCACAGCAGCCAGCCGGAGCGCAAGTGAAGGCAAAAAAAATATAGTATATTTTTTTGTGCGTGTGTTTGTAATGTTATAAAAAACCACACACACACACACGCACACAAAGTGAGTGTACGAGTGTGTGTCTGGAATTGTAAAAAAATGCAGCAAAAATCAACGAAAATCGTAGCTAAAAATATGCAAAGAATATCTAAAGTGCAAACGTAGCTAATAGGAAAACAAATGGAGAAAATACAAAAGTCAAACAAAACCTGGCTATTCGTGCAGACAGACAGACAGATGGACCGATAGACATACAGACAGACATAAAATAATGAGATGTGGCATGCAGCAAGAAGTGGCTCGCCGTTTGACTTGCTGGCTATATAAGCTGACTTCTTGCGTACATATGAACACACACACATACACACACAAATACATACATGAATTCTTACATACATACAATAGCTACATACATAGCTACATATGTACATAACTGCTTGACTACTATAGCTAACTAACTAACTGGCTGCGTGTGCTGCCAACTTGTTTTGTTATTGGGGGTAGCGGGGGCTCTCTTGTAGCTGATTATTTGACCGAGGCTTAAGCCGATCCGTTGCTGTTATTATTGTTGTTGCTATTGCTGCTCACGTTCTTTACTTGAGATTCACATAATTGCTAGAGTTGCTTTTTTTTTGTAATACTACTACGTTGACTAGGTATTTGTTGTTGTAGGTATTGTGCCTTTTTGTTGAGTAGTTGTTGTTGATTGTCTGTCTGTCTGTCTGTCTGTCTGTCGTTCATTTATTAAACGCGCTGCAAACATTTTCTATACATAACCATACAATGTGGAATTTTATAATCAACTTTGTGCTGAGATTTTATAATCGGCGCGGCGCTCACAAGCTTTGCGGCTGTGGAAAAATTGTGTCATCGCGAATCAGGCATTTTCAAAAAATTGCAATAACATTGACAATATATTTCTTTTATATTGCATGCATATACAGTTAGAGTGAAAAGTAAGCATACAGCTGGTGCATGACGTTTTTTTTTCTTAAATAGAAAATCAACTTAATTTTTAAAATCCGGTTAAAACAAATTAAAAATTTATTGAATATTCCAATTCGAAGAAAAAACTATGTACGTGAAAAATAGTAGGTACATTCAAAACTTAGCACACAAGAGGAATAAGCGAACTTTTCTTGTATTACCTTATGCTGGTATTCTGTAAACAGTCTCTTCTGACTGCTTGAGACTTTTCGGTGGTGAGATTGATTTGGATACTATTCGTTATTCAGTCAGCTGCCTCAGGTCCTAGCCTCAAAATAAAGTCACTAATTTGTGAGCTGGACCTGAGCAGGTCAGAAAACAAAGAAATTGAGAATAGTATGAAATAAAAATGTACAACAATCACACTTAATTTTCGATACGCACGCCATTATCATCGATTGTACATAATAATGAACAGCTGCATTTATCGATTATTGATAATGCTAATTTTTACACATATCATACATAAATAATCGGTTCAAATAAAATACAGTAATAAGAATTTTGAACGTTTAATTTCAATGTTCATTTCAACGAACAATAATGCCGTTGACAAAGAATTGAAAAAGTATATTGTGTGCCATCGATGAACATCACATTATCATTGAGGGCGATTGTGCATCTCTAGCTAAACAAACCATCAGCTGATTGAATCTACTGCTTTTCATCATAGCGTTTTGTGAAATTGTTTGAGACTGTGGCTTACTGAATACCGAAATCGTCTAAAGTCACAAAAAAAATTCTATTCTTGAAAGAAATTTAGTGACTTCAGATGAGACTGATTTACTGAATACCGGCATTAGTCAGAAAAATTAAAATCAATATTTTGGGGGCCAACATTGAACTTTATAACGGCTCCATATGCTTCTGCATGGAATTAGCTTAATTTAATTTTCGCCCATTCTACATTCAAAGCTTTGCGCACATAATTTTTTGAGATTATGAGTATTTCCCCAATCAGGAACATCCCACAAATTCTCAATAAAATTGTGATCCGTGAATTGAGATGGTTAACATTAACTGTTTTGTTATACAATAGCCATTCTTTGACAACTCCAGCTGTATGCTTCGGGCCATTGTCTTACCGAAAAACCCACGGCGGAATTAGAGCCAGACCTTAAACACTTTGCTTTAAGTCGCAGTTCAATATTTGAAGGCAATCTCTGGTTTTCATGATAAAATCAACCAGAAATAGATTTTCGGTATCAGCAGCCGACATGCGCTCCCAACCCATTACAGAGCCATTACAGAGTTGCAACAAGATTTTATGGAAATTGCTCGCTTTATTTCGTGTCCTCCAGATTTTTACCACGATTTTTTGTGTCAAATATCTCGAAGTAGTTGTATGGATCAATCATAATGCACTTAAAAATTTCCCTTTTCTTAATTGAGGTGCTTATCATTCCTGTCATGGTCTGACAAACTGAGAGCTCATGTTCGATCAGAGTTGCCACCAGAACTCACTTATGCTTGGCCCCCTAAATTTTGCCAAAAAATATATCCATTATTATTTTTTCAAAACAGACATACATAATAAGGCCTAATTTTCAAAACTTTCTTATATATATGTACATATGTAGTTTTACATATATTTTAGGGAATAGCATAGATGTAAAATTTTTATAAAAACAAAACAACTTTGCCTGTACTCTCACAATTATTTAACATTCGTGGCATAGTGAATATTCTTTTTCTTTTTAATAAAATTAAAAATGACACATAAAAATTAAGTATGAACAAAAATCTTCTGAAATAAAAGCCACAAACCATAAACCTGCTGACCGACTTGGAAAGCACAGTTAAAAAACGGTACAGAAGCGCAAAAAAAAAACATGAACAAACACAATAATGATTACTACAAAAAAAAAACCCAAAAAAAAAATAAAATGCACAAAGCGACAAATACCGAAAATGATAAAATGGCAAAAACCCAAGTAAAAAATGAGAAATCGTGTAAAGTAAACAACAATATGCTCGTAAAAATGTAAACCAAATAAAAGTTAAAACAAAAAAAAAGCACAAAAACAAACCAAAAATAAAAATTGAAAAAAAAAACAGCCACAACCGTTTTCAATTTTCCATTTCGCAGGTGGCACTGTGTACTCATTGTAGTTAATATGAGTAAAGCAGCGAGAAGGCTATAAAAACCATAAGCAAAAATAAAGTCATGACGCGTCTCGCCCTCACTTTGCAATTATACTAAAAAAATGCCTTATCTGTTTTTACTTTTATTAGGCTTATTCTTAATTAAATTTTTTATGTTGATTTTTCTAATCAATACTCAATTGACGCACACTCATTCGCGGAATTCGCATTATAGCATCCCCTTAGCTGAAAAAATATCTGGCATAAATGAAAAAGTATTTACAATTTAATTCGTTAGAAAGTCGAAAGTACTTTAAATATTCGTCATATCAAAAATTTTCGCACGGGCCACTTGTTTTTAGTTTACGCTCACAAATATGAATCGTTTTTTTTAATTTTTTTTTTTTGTTTTACTTCACGAGTTTCTCGTGTTCGAACAGCTGTCAAAGTGTGCTGTCAAAATGTATACGCCTTTGAAGTGTTCGAACTTCGAATGCCGTTAATGTACCGAAAATTATTAACATAGTTTTTGTTTTTTTTACAAATAACATTCAAAAAACAAAATCATTGAATTTTTGCGCTGAAAATAAAAGCCATTCTGATTGGCTTAAGAGAAGGTCAAATGCCGAAGATATCGGAGGCAATGAAACTGTAACAAAAAATAATAAAATAAATAACAAAAAATAAATAAAAAATTTTAATCATCTGTACGTACATACATTAAATCGTATCACGATGATGGAGTTAAAAAAATAATTGAAAATGTGCCACTCGGGCTTGTAGATTTATGTACCTTGTGAGGGCTTCAAAATTGAAGGATTTTTTTCGGGGCCCGGTAAAAACAGCTAAATTTGTGGTTTCCTTAAAATTTGTCGATTTTTATGAATTATGATTATAAAGTTGCAAAGGTATTAACCAAAGGCATGTATGGTAAATTAACTTTTCGAAATTGTGCCAAATGTCAGAGGAAAATTTACCAAATTAAACAAAAACGTACCTTCCACTTTTTTTAAATATTCAATAAAATATATTTCAAAATATTTGTCAATTGGGTTATAAATAGATATTAAAAAAAATATGACATTTTCGAAGTAATTTCGAAGTTCGATTCAGCATGTATTCCATCTAGAGTTAATATACTTAGATAAAAAATTTGTGAAATTTAGCAGGTTTGCTTTTATTATTTCCACACAGAGACTTCTTTCATTCGGAATGTAATTTGACTTTTCATCACCAAATACTGAAACTAAATACAAAAGGAGAAGGTTCGGACAATTTGTATTTGCAATATGACAAATGGGAAAGCGGCGAAAATTCCATGGAAGTTTCTATTCAGACTGGGTTTGGCGCACTTTTGTTTTTATTACGAGTAATTGGTGTCTCTATTATATTTTTTTTTAAACGATTTGTGAACTTAAATTTTGTGTCATTTCGTCTTTGGATTTTTTGCAATCAAAAGTAAAAAGTGGATAGGCTGCAATGTTGTAAGACCTTCTCAACCGAAACAGGTTATGCTTGTCCAAAATTGACAAAATATATTGTAGGTCTGTCTGATATGTTTCGAAATTCGAAATTCCAAATATTTAAAATCAACTGGATTTCTAAATGTGTTTTTATTTTAATTTTTAGAACATGACCGTTTAACTAAAAGCAAAACTGCATATAAACTGCGTTACATTCTATGGAAATTATACCAAAAAAGTCGTTGTTAACCTATCCTGTCAAACATGGAACCTTTTTCTAAACACAGCACACTGTATTCAAGACACATTATTACAAAACTAAGCAGCATGAAAAATTGGGGAAAAAAAATACTCATATTATACATATGGATTTGTAGTAAATATCATCCATAAAAATCGAAGTTCAAATAGAGAAATTGTAGAAAATCACCAATTTAGCTAATTTAATAGGGTGCCGAAAAAAAATGTTTCCATTTTTGAAATCCTCACAAGGTGAGGGTAAAACATTTTCAACTTTTTTATGATAAGGTCTAATGTAGATATATTTTCATTAAAATTTTTCTTGCGTTGAGATACATATGTATTATTTTATAAATGGTTTTTTAATAAATGATCTACGCGTATGCTTGCACGGACATACCATATATTATTAAGCGGCACCAAGTTATCATTACATTCGCCCTCCAACTCAACAAGTTCAATTAATCTTCTGAAGTTGGTTGTAGCGCTGGTCTACGGCTTCATATTTTCATACCTCTGCTCTGCTGAGAAGTCAGTGCGCCGAACGTGCAGAAAGTGCTGAATTAGAACTGCCTATGGCTAGTCTTAAATGGCACACTACGCCAGTTCTACTACAGCGGTAATCTTGTGCAACTCTTAGGACATAAATCTAAAAAAACAGTCTCGGACAACCTACAGCCGACCGGCGGATTTAATGAATTTAAGTACGAGTATGTCATAGTTTACCGAGTGCCTTTAGTCTCATCCTAGCGAGAGTTGGACACTCGTACAGTGGGTGTTCGACTGTCTCTCTTGAGCCCCGGTTCTCACAGCTGCGACAGAACCTGTTGGCCAGTTCATCCGCTGTTTCATTTCCGTAAAAGCGCCTAGGCTCAGAAATGAAGGCCGGCTCTCTTCTACACTCATCGACTAGTTGGGATCTGGGCGTGGTAGAAAGCAGTGACCGAATAGCCACTAGGCTATCTGAAGATATGCATTCTGCTGTATGTATCCTACTGCATGCTTTGCAAATCTTTAGGCCTGAAAATCGCTTGCATAGTCCGACAGGTGAAAGCATAATTTTTAATTATATTTCTCAATGTAAATTCTTGCGCCGACTTTGCATTATATTTTTATCCCGTCCGTAGAGTGGGGAATTAAGCTCTGCAATGGTTGGTCCCTCCCATGACACCAGTTCATGCGGCTAGGGAATTACGTGCGAGGTTTTCTGGTTAACCAACGTCTCTGTTAGGGTGTAGTCAGAGGGTAGAGCTTTAATCTTAGTAGAATGGAGTAGAGCGTACTCTCAATCCAAAAAGGAACTTCGAAACAGCTGAATAAAAACGCATAGTTTCAAACGATTCCACCAAGTACTTTTGAACCAAAATGAGGCACTATTTTGTATGAAATTTTTTAAACATTTCGACGAATGCCCAACGCATACCCCACCTCCCACCCAACCGACCGCGGCGCACGTCTGAAACACCATCGAAGGAGGCGACAACTGGTGTCCGAAACAGAAAGAGCGCAGACTGCTCTACAACAATACAATCGCGGTCGCGTACGCGGGGCATAAGTAGCATTGATACCATCAGCCGTTTCTCAAATAAAACATATAGTTAGAGAGAGTTATGGTTAGGAACTGAAGTTTATGAAACCATAATTCTCGAACTGTTATCATCACTCTCTCCAACTAGGTTTAGGCTTAGCTTATTTATGACTTAATTTAGCTGAATAAGTCGAAAAAATGACTAAACTAAGTTATGTTGAGTTGGAGAAAAAGGCGCTCAGCTCATTGGATTCCCAAGGGCATGACACAATGGAGCGTAGGCAAGGTATTAGTATTGACTTTATCTGGATAGAAGTGATTGAAATTACTTAGTGTCATAAGTGGTACAAGAAATTCAATATTTTGCAACAAAGATGAATGGGTCGACAGACCCATTAGGCATTGGAGATCAATAAAAAGCAAACGTGAATTGTAAGGTATAGGATCAGTCAATTTCAAGTCTGTCTATAGAAAATTGGTAATAGGGTCTCTAAATAAACGCAGTAAATACCAGTCTAGATCGAACACAAGATGAACAAAGTTGTTTTGGCCTATCAAACGCGAGTAAGATTTAGCAGTCATAAAATTAATGTGCCGATTAAAAAATAAATTAGAATCAATTAAAACTCCGAAGCCTGAAGCAACAACAATAATAGCAGCCTCTAGATTACCAAAGCATTGGCGACAAATAAACCAAATACAATTTCACAAACTTAAAAATCAAATATTTTAATTTAATAATTTTCAATACTTAGCCACAAAAGTACCAAACAACACCTTTAATATAAAAACGGAGTAACAGTAAAAAAGTAAGTTTCTCAATTCAATTACAAAATGTGACAACGAAGCGATTCAAGCAAAAGGCCTGGGAAAAAAAACAAACATACAAAAAAACTCAATTGAAACGTTTAAACTAACTAAAATCCACAGCAAAAAAAAATAGAAAAATATATAAGTATAAAGAATAACCGCAAAAATGTCGACAACACGCACCTCGGATTGCCGTAAATTTTCACCAAATATTTTCAACAAAAGCAAATGCAGTCACTGCTTTCGTCAACGTGAGGAGCATAGCGCCGCCGCCTTGGAATGCAATCGGGTATGTCAGATGTATTATTATAAAAATATTTATTTAATATAAACAAAAAGTCTTTTACAAAACGCAACCGACTAAAAAAGCAATATCTCAACACATCTGGCTGACATTTCAGTCTGTCTTAGGGCTAGTTTTTCAGAGCTAGTTTGAATTGAGTTTAAATTTAAATAGAGTTTAAGTAATCTGAGTTTAAACTGAGTTTATCGTATTGAAAAACTGGTGCTAAGCCCTACGAATGTCTTACAAGTGATCAAAAATTATAAGAAATAATTTGTGCATTACGTCAGACGTACAGGATAATCTTCGTTAAAATTTTCATTCGAAAAGTAAATGCCAGTAACAGAAAGCATAGAAAAGTTATTGTATATTTCAAGGGAATTTATTTTTTTTTCAGTTTCTGGGGGCTTTTACGTTATTTGTGTAAAGTTTTTGTGTAAGATGATCTCTAGTGGAGTTTTCCGGCGATGATTTCTCTAGAACATTTCAACCCTTAAGCGACCTCATACATTTTTTTTAAGTGTACTTAGCAAAAATGGATCAAAATTACTCTTTGGTGAAAGAGCTAACGGGTTAAGATGTTCTACAAAATAATTCCGCGTGAAATTTCACTTTACGCGCCTAAACTAGATATTTCGCTCCGGTATGAATTTTAACGCTTTTTCACTTATTCTAAAAATACGCAGGCACGAAATTTCAAAGTTAATATACTACCACAAAAACAAATTTGAGCTGCGAATGCAAACAAAGGTTTTTTATATGGCTTTAACTCTGGCATCCTGAGTAGAAGATTAAAATTAAATTTGACTTAAATTTCAAGTAAAATTTTTGCTGATATGATTATTTTTTCATTTGAATTCGCTTTACCTTTGTGTAGGAATTGTGAAAATCAATAATTCTTTAAATAAAACTTTCGATTTTGTGAATATTGAAATTTTTTATACTGGCGAGCAAAACCGATGACCTTTTTACATTACACATTTTTTTGTGTTAATTTTATATAAAACTATAGTTTAAACTATCACAAAAACGAAGTAAATTAAGTTTCAAACTGTATACACAATATCTAAAAACTCAACAAATTTTCATCAGTTTTTTTTTAAATTTTGTAAAAGGATGTTAAGACATTTTTTGGGAATGCAGTTTTAGAGCCTCTTTAATTCTAGTATAATAATTATAATAAAAATTTTATTATATTTTTTTCTAAATTTTGGCTTTGAAATTTTTTTTACTAAAATTTAATAGATTATTAAATAACCTGCATACTCGAAAAATGTTTAAAAACTCTTCTAAAAATTTTAAAATTTAAAAAATTTATGAAAATTAAAAAAATCTCCATCGCAATTTTAAAAAAAATTTAAAAAAAGTGAAAACTCAAAAAAATTTCATCAAAATTGCAAAAATTTGAAAAAAAAAAAAAAATTTTTTTTTTGTTTGAGAAATTTTGAATGAAATTTTTTTATTTTCGTAAATTTTTTATTATGTTTAAAATATTATTTTCCTGGGTTTTTTTGTTATAGTATGAACTATATTTTTGCTATTATTGTCACCACCAAAGTCACCATTTCATCGATTTTGCTCGCCATTTTGTTAATTTTCTATATTCACAATTCGCGCAACAAATTCGCTTTAGACTGAGCTTGACAAATCCCACAACAAACCCCACAAACACAATGTATGTAAGTTTTGTGTTCAAATGTTTAAGAAAAGTCAACAAACTAAAATTAAAATTTTTCGCTGCGTTCACTAAATTTTTTATTTAAATATTTTTATATTTAAATTTGTGGTGGGTAATCCCTTATACTATGTCCACACGGTAATGAAATCAATTTAGTTTCATTAAACATGACCGTCCAGATGGCATTCCTTTTTACTAATTGGTTTTTGATGGAATTTCTCTATTTATTTAACTTTTTACTTTAAGCAAATCCGGTAACCGAAATGCCCTCCAGATCTTCAAAATAAAATCATCGCTCTGCGCACACCCAGCAGCATCTAGTTTTATAAATATTTCAATTTCTCCATACGCCGATTTTTTCTTATTTCATTTGTCAAACTAATGACGGCAATTCATCGATTATTTTTGGCAAAAAGTTATCGAACACAGAGTTGCTTATGAAAACACAACGAAAATTTAGATGTTTTCGATAAAGTTAGACAGTTTTTGCAGGGCGGAAAAATGCTCTTTCAATTTGTTTTCACAGATTAACACGAAGGAGTCATAGACAACTGGTTTTTATTGTCGTGTGGACTTGGTATTATACTCTTGCAGATCAGCTGTTTTTCATTTGACATCGCCGCAGGGAAAAATGTTCGCTTGTCAATTGAAGAGAGCGAAATAAAACGCAAATTTCTCTCAGGGCATTACGCTATACTAAAAGTATATGTAGCAGAAGTGTGTGTGTTGAAACTCTTGGTGTAAAAATAGAAATCTCTTATTTACATATAGTATGTGTGTATCTAGGTACCGGTGCATATTTGTCAATGCAAACCATACGCCGTATGCCACAAAAACTCGTGTGAGAAAAAACAAAATTCAAATACCAATTCCAATGAGGAAAGCCACATACATACAATAAATATGTACATTTGTTTTCTTACAGGCATATTTTTTTTACATATGTATGTACATATTTAGAAAAGGAAAACAGAGTCGCATCGATCGCACCGCTGCCGTGTTCTGTCAAATATTTATGCCGCACTGCCCTATTGTCGCAGCACAAAAATGTTAATAATTGAAATTCTGTCGCTTTATTATACTAATCAAAATTTTTTTTATTACTTTTCTTTTGTCTTCATAGCTGTTCCGTAGATGGTTACTTTATTTCCATAGTTTAAATTTTGAATTAATTTTACTATGGGCCTTGCACGTTGACTCGCTTAATTTGAAACTTTTTTTCTTGTGATTTTTAATTCGTTTCGCTGTGCTTTTCTCAGCCTGCTAGTAAATATTTATCAACTTGTTGTTGTTTTTAGAAAGCTATAGCTTTGTTTACATTTTTTGTTTGTTTGTTTTTTATGGAAGTGTTGGCGCTCTGCTTCTAATATTAAACCCTGCAAACTGCTGGACGTTTCTCAAGCAAATCTAAATATAAATGAATATTAAAAATTAAAGGCCCAAACTTTAATAATTTTTGAACAAATACCAATACTATTTTGGCTCGCTTTGAAATTGAATTATCCAGATATTATAGAGATATTATAGTAAAGATCTGTTTCGCTACTAACCGCGAAATTTCAGCTTCTACTGCAAGCAAGTCTACCATGCCTGACTTGTTATAAATAAGCCCGATTTATTTTTAGCAATTTTGTAAGGGTTGGGTACAATATGATTTTGGTTCAAAATTCTGTATTTAAAATTCTGTATTCAATATTCTGTATTCAAAAATCTGTAATTCAAAATTCTGTATTGTTAAAATTCTGTATTGCGGAACACTGTAATTTTAAATTCTGTAAATCAAAATTATGTATTGGCAGTATTTTGTTTTGCAAAACTCTGTATTGAAAAACCGGAAGAGCATATGGATAAATAAAAAAAGTGCGCACTTTTTTTATTTATCCATATGCTCTTCCGGTTTTTCAACACAGAGTTTTGCAAAACAAAATACTGCCAATACATGACTTGTCTTGACCCATATGGTTTCCTATATTATCAAAACAGATTTACATAAAGCAAATGTACATATGTTTGTATGTATTTATAGCTTCAGAAATTTCAAAATGGTCACAAAATTAGTCAAACGAAGAAGGCTGTAAAAGTAAACAACAGAATTAAAAGAATAACAAAAAAAGGCTTATATTAAGGCATGTTTCTTTTCTAAAGCGAATTGCTAAAAATTTAATAATATAATAATTGTTTCGCCATTATAATGTAATAACTTTTGTTTTGAATGAATTTTTGAATTTTTCTTTAATTGACGTATGTATATATACCATTGATTCTATAAAATCGGAATTCCATTATTCATAAAATAAATGTGCTATTCAGGTAAGCGTGCTTATCAGGTTATCTGCTTATTTGGTTATATTTTTACAGCATTTTGATCGAAAATAATTTTGATTCCAGAATTTTAATATACAGAATTTCAGTTCTCCATCATTTTGATCATACAGAATTTTAAGTACAGAATATTGAACCAAAAGAATTTAGGCTGGACAGAATTTTTTTTTTGATTTTTACAGAATTTTCATCCAAAAGAATTTTGAAAAGCAGAATTTAGTACCTCTCCCATTTTGTAATTTTTTAAATTTGTCCATCTTCTGCCATTCGTGAGGACGGTAAGTTTAGTTTGCTCTCGATTACTTCTAGCGAGCAGCGAATTGCTTTCATATCGGGTGCATCAAGAAAGACTCCGACTCTGACCAATTCGTCGGAGCTTACTTTATTTGTTCCTGTGGCCGGAAACCTGGGATGATGATAACAGTGCTGCCTGACTATTATCGCATCTCCTCTGGGAAGATACTAGAAAAGTTGGGTAGCCGAAACTAGAAAGAGACGTACAGCCTTCCCACGATAATCGGGTTAGTCTACGTATCGGACTGACCCAAATCTATATCCAGCTCAGAACTGCCGCTTCAGCATCATTCTTTAAAAGTTGATGGAGAATATTCTATGCTGTTTCAATAACAACAAAACCAAGAGACGTCCAGCTTCTTTCGGGTCCACGCTCGTTCCCCCTACCTGAGCTCCATTTTAGAGGCGTTGGTGTAAATGGTCCCAGTGCCCTCCTCGGGTATTCTGCGCCTATTCTATTTCCGTCCAGGTCGAAAGTTCAACTGAAAGTTTTTCCTAAAAGCAAGCGAAGTCTTTTGAATGACCACAATACGGACCATTGGTTCAAATGTGGTGCTCTATGGACAGTTGATTCAGAATCCGTGGGAGCGACTTAATGGCACTTTCAAAAACCGGCCTGGGCATTCACATATTAGATGCTTAGTAGCTTCTGGCTCTTCCTCGTCATAGCAGCTTTTGCAGAAATTTTTGTGGGTGGCCCTAATTTGTTCAGAGTCCCCCTCTATAGGAATAGGTCCTGTAAGTAATCCCATAGCTGGAGCTAATTCTCTCCTACTTAGCGAGCGAAGTTATTGGGGTTTTCTTATGCCCCATTTAGGCCGCATAAGTTTGGAAGTGTTGGAAGTTGCACTATTCTAGGCCGGTGAAAGATTTACGGAAGTACCCCTTCTTGCGAGCTCATCTGCTTTCTGTTACCTATGGTATATTACTGTGTCCCAGTACCCACACTAGCTGAAAGTCGAATTGCTTCTGCCATCACGTTAAGTCATCTGCGGCAGTTCGCTACTGTCCCCGATTTTTTTGTGATCAAGTCAAGAGCTTTTACGACAGCTTGACTGTCTGAGTAGATATAAACTTTGTTTATCGTAAGCAGATTCTAAGATCTGTATCGCTTCTCGTACGCCCGCTAATTTGGTTTGAAAGTCACTACAGTGGTCCGTAAGGCTGAATGCCTATTTTGTCCCAACTTCCCAACATCAGTATAGAATCCAATGGAGTCGTTAGATCCGAGAACTTCAGGGCTCTCTGCTTGGTATTTGGACGCGATCTACTTTGGTGAAAGTTAGCATTAGCACACAGTAGTTGATTATGCTCGGCTGTTGGTGGGTTTCATGGGAATCTAGATCCACATTTTTTTCCTATCCTTTTTCTGCCTGAGTCGAATAAATATTACACGGTTTCGATGACAACATTTCATGGAACATCGAGCTGGCATTAAGACAGAATCATTGTGGTAAAAATTTGATATATATTTCTATTAAAATGTCCAATAATGATGAATATAAAGGTGATGTGATTGATGAGAGGCCAGCGCAGTTAAATAGATTTATTCGCGGCCATTAGTCGGTTGTCTTAAAGTACAAAGATTGGGTTTATAAAACAACAACAAATATATCTGTAGTCATAATATTATATGTGCCTAAAGAAAATTAGAAATTCATAGAGCTTCTAAAGCGACGTAACCCGAAATCAAAATACTGAATGTGGAGAAATCCTTGTTTTTTTTTTGGGTGTTGTTAATAAATCAGTAAAAAAAAAAATATAAGGCTTTTAAGCAAATAATCGATACGCCAAAATTATGCAGAATAAGTTAAACCAATACACATACACATTCATGTATTTTATAAAATTTCATTTAATTGCTTTTTCAATCTCTTAGCTTTCGCTTACAATTTTTAATGCGTTTTTTTTCAACAAAACCTTAAATTTACATATGTATGAGGCGTGTTAAAGGAGTACATATAAATTGTACAAATTCGTTTTTCCTGAGGGCATTTCAACAAACGCTATTAATGCTTCTAAGAAATTACAATAGATCAATCACTACGCACAGAAGTGCGGCAATAAAAACACACACATACTTTTAAATACGAAAGCAGTGTAAAAAAAAATAATAAAAGCTTACATAAAAATACATATACTTTCAAAACGAATTTTCAGCCCGCTTTTATAATTACTAGAAATAAAAAAAAACTTAATTAATTAAGCTGGTCGGTCGGTGGTTAGCAAAAATATGTCAAAACTAAAGTTTGAAATGATAAATTGAGGTTGTAAAGAATGAATAAGCTGAAAATTCCTTCTTAGAATTAAGAGTTTCTTTTCATGTGTAGAACTCCACACAAGTTGGGAAAGGCTCTGACCCAGAGGGTTTCTCTCACTCTTCTATAATGCTTCATCTGGAATACCCCAACGGACTCAGTAAAGCTCCTTTTTTTCTTAAGTTCTATAAGCGACTTACTAAAAAATTTTCAATCAGCAAAATATTTAATGTTTGCGTATGAAGTTAAGTTATTTCTACAAATCCGCATACAAGAAAAAACTCAATCCTTTTACCTATGATTATTTTTTGAACTTTTGACTTTGAAATCACTCTATGTCTCCTTAGTTTGAAGCCGCATAGATTGTTCTTCATTAATTTGGAACCTATTCTACAATTGTCAGATAAATAAGATCGAAATCGACCAAGAAGTCTGTACTAAGATGCGCTGGTGCAATCAGTTATGTAGGCCGACTCAAATTTGTTTGAATTGCAAGGACTTGAAGATAGTCGAATCTATTTTTCCGTTCTATTTGTGTTTAATCTTTTTAAGTTAAAAGTGCCAGAGTATGAGAGGAGGCTATCTTCGCTCCCACAGTCGGTTAAGTTAGCCTACACGACGAAACTTTCGCTAACGGACTAGGGTTTATCAACTTCGTTGGGGCTCGAAACACAGAGCTGTGCGAGAAATATCGGGAGTTAAAGAAAATAGCGAAGAAGAGAGATGTCAAGATGCAAGGCTGTGAGAAGCTTGAGATGACTGCAGACAGAAAACTCTATCAGAAGGCAATGCGGCTTACAGAAGGTTTCAAGACCGAAGGAATTTCTTGTAAGATTGAAATCGGCGACCGACTTCCAGAGTTTACTTTAAACTTCAGAGAAACCACTACTTCACACGGAATAACAATGATGACACGGAAAACGTTGGTAATGATGCACTCGAACCTCCAATCAATGATCATGGAGTCGAAGTCCCTTTACTCGACTTGGACGAAACTCGAATGGCAATGCTAGCTAACAACAAGACCGCTGGCGCTGACGAACTTCCAGTTGAATTATTCGATTACGGCGATAAGGAGCTGCTAAAGTGCAAGCACCAGCTTATTTGTAAAATATAATGGACGTTCGCTCCAGCTGGTTGAAATTTAAGTGTACTATATGCGTTAACTACTGCGTGATCATAGATAATCATAGTTCAGGCGAGCATATTGTCTGAAAGACTGAAGCCTACCGTCAACGACTTGATTCCACCTCCATAGTGTGGCGTCAGACGTGGCAAGTCTACCATGGACCAGATATACACGATACGCAAAGTCTGGGACAATATCTGAGAGAAAATAATCGACACACACCATCTCTTTGTCGACTTTAAACGAAATGAAGTTGCATCTAAGCTACGATGTCCCATCAAAACTAATACGGCTATGTAACCGGTCATTCAGCAATACCGCCAGCTGGGTCGTTGAAAACCAAACGAAGCTTTAGACAGCAACATGAAATTTATACAGCTGCAGAACTAAATTGATCAAACACCTCCTGCCATCAAATGAACAGTGGTATCTTTTTCATCTGGGAACCAGCAACGGAGAAACTTTCCCGCCAACAAGTGCTACTTTGGGCTGCGTAGGGAATCGCATAGTACAAACCTTTCTCGGTAGACCAAAACCCTACTCTAGAATTCTCTCATCCTGGCCTTGCTATTGTTAGGCGTTGAAGCATGGACGCTACCGACGTCGGACGAGATGGCCTTTGTAGTGCCTGAAAGACTATCCGAAAGATTTTCGGGCCACCAGACGATGGAACGACGAGCTGGATGAGCTTTAGCTCTAGTTGGCTAGGATATGTTCATCCCTGAAAGTAATGAGCGAGGTACCAACAGGTGGCGGTAGAGGTATTGCCAATTGGCACCAGATAGCTGGGCGAAAGAAGAACAGTGACTACAAAGCCAGATAGGCTAACGAAAAGGAGACAGCAATGAGAATTGATGCACTAGAACCAAGAGCTAATGCATTTCAGCTTTCTAATAAAGCTTGCGACTTTCTATGACTCATTCCAAGTGCCGAAGTAAACTAATTTTACACATACAGTTTCTATGGTGTTAATTAGATTTTGGTACGTTTAAAACAAAATTGACCAAATTAAACTGTATCCTGTTTTATGGTTTCCTACGTTTCACTTTACACCATACTTTTTTTGTGTTTTTTTTTTTTTTTTTTTTTTTGTTGGCCGTAATTAACTGATTATCCCGCAACAACAAGGTAATTGAGAAAGTGTCAGATGGAGTCATTGATCGCATCAACAGTTAGTTTGCTGTCAAAGGAATAAAATAAACACAAAACAACAAACAAAAAAACGAGCCAAACAAATGAAGGAAAATTTGAAGAAAAACTGTGGAAGCTTCTTTATAAGTTTACAATACTTTACGGGTGGGTGGGTAGGTAGGTAGGTAGGTACTTCCACTGCTTCTGCTACGGCATTTGCAATACACAGAGATATAACAACAATTAGTGGCAGCAATCAATGCTGTGCATTGAACCCAAACGCGAAACCGCACCAATGATTCACCAACAACAATAGCAACAACCAGCAACGCAAGTGATGCACCCAACACGTAAGCAAACATGAACACAAACATAGACATAGTATACCCTGTTGGAAATAGAAAGCAACAACTTCGAGTGGTCGAAATTCGTACTTTTTTCGGGTTCCCTATCTGCTGTATGTCGAAATTCCTTTCGTACATAATTCTGTAAATTAACGTCACAAAATTCTGTATTAAAAAATTCTGTAATGACAAAAATCTGCATTTCAAAATTCTGTATTGACAAAAGTCTGTTTTTTATTTCATTATTTCATCTGCCAAGCGATTTGGTATTAAATAGTTATAAATTTTATAAATAAAATCTATTAATATTTAAGGAAAGAAAAACATTTATAAAGTCCAATACTTACTTAAGCGATAATTATATTTAGAAAGAAAAAAAACCAATAATTTTAAGTTCAAAATAACAATACAAAAAACAAAAGACTTCAATATTAAGTCAAACGAAAAGTATGTATGCAAAGAAGAAGAAAGGGGTAATTCAAGTGCGCAAAACTAGTACATAATTAGATTAGAACCAAATATATTTTGCTATTCTTTTCAAAAAAGATACTTTTCCAATAATTAATCTCTTTTTATTCTTATTTTATTTGGTTTATTAGGTCTAATTGATTTTAACTTTTTTGAGAAAATTTCTCAATTTTCTAATCTTGATATTCATCTCTGCATTCAAATTAGCTATAAGTTGGTAAATACCGCAATTGTCCCCCCCTACAATGACAGGAAGTCGCCGATGCCGAGCTTCTACACTATTTTGATTTCCTGTAAGCTAACTCTACTTTCCTATGAACTGACCAAAATGTGGAATGATGTTTTGGTAGTGCATCAAATTTACCAATATAGTTTATTTCAAACCATTTTCCGTGCCTCGACATGGCATAATCATCTAAAATACTGCAAAGGCTGTTGAGACTTTATTAATACTCGTATGGCAATGTTCTAGGCGGAAGTCAGTTATCTAACTGTGCATTTGATTACAACTACTTTTAAATGCGTTCGACCGAAAGGACATCAAAATTAGTTGCTTTAAGCTACAATAAAATGTTTTTATTTTCAACTATTTGAAATTCCATTTTTCAAGCTGTTTTAAGACTTATCTAAATACCAACCACTTTCAAACCTATCGCTTTCGAATTCTTTAAAAATTAAATTTACACAAAAATATTTTAATTTCAGTTCAGTGTACAAATTAAAAACAATTCTACTACTATTTCGAGCATCAATTCTCGAAATTAGTGTGAGTGTCGATTTCTTGTTCAATTACACTGCTTTACTGGCAAAAAATTTCAAAAAAAAATCAGGGTTGTGGGAGGTTAGTATGCACTTTCTGAGCTCAAACTCATTTTTATAAATTTTTTTGTACGGGTAGGGTTTTCAAAATAACGGTAATTTTGTATTTTTTTTTTGCGGGGTATCACTTCATTAACAATTTTGTATTTTTTGTATTTGAAAAGAACGAAAAATTATTGGCGCAATGCCAGATCCGGTTTGTCTCCAAACTTAACTCGACAAGGGATGACGGAAAATCATTGCGCCATTTCTTTTACACCCGAGTTGCAAAAAAATGCTTCACCTCGAATAAAATTTCCTTTAGTTGCAAAAGCAACCCTGTTAGCTTCCTTCATGTAAGTTGCGATTTGTTTAGTGCTGTTTTAGAATGGAAAATAGTTGTGCCGGTAATTTTTCGGTTTATGTAGTTATAAATTTACAAACACTATGCAAATCAAAATGAGCTAGGTCTTAAATCTAAATTTCGCATGTATTTCTTAAGCCTAATTCACAATAACGCAGTTCTTTCACATCCCAACACTACATCTCAGGTCGGATATCATTTAACCGAATTGGCTCAAATCGCATATTTTTCCGAGTTAGTGTTGTTGCTTTACATGCAACTCGTTATCGTACCTAGTGTTCTTTTGCAAGTCGGTTACAAAGAAACGGACCCAACATACCTTATTTTCGTATTGCTTAACTTATTTTGTTAAAAACATGCTAAGTTATAACTGCTCAAAATGTTATTTTTTTCAATTTTGGTTTTCATTTTTTTAATTGTCTTAAGCTTATGTTAAAAAAAATAACTAAAAAAAAAACTGAAAAAATCGCAAAAATTCTGAAAAATGCTTTAAAAAAAAATATTTTAGAACCAAATTTCAAAGTTATAAAAATACACATATGCTTGATTCAAATAAGATCCACATAATTAATTTAACATACATTTGTTTCAAAGCGGTTGACTTCCAACTAAAATTCGACTGCCCGCTTTTTTCCGACAGGGTGCATCCATACTACCACTGTGTGTGCGTGTGTGTGCAGTGCAACTGTAATGGTTGAATGTAATTGTGGGGATTGGACCTATTGGCAGCGGTAACGGTGGTGCGGGTTGGCGCAATCGATCGCTTGGCAAACGAAACAGCTTTAACAATTTATGTTCTCACTTTTGTTGCGGCACAAGAACGCTAGAACTATGAACAAGATGCAAAAAAGGAAAAAAAGCTAAAAAGCAAAAACAGTAGGTAATACCGCTTTGCGAAAAAGCGTGGCTTGCCGAGCGTAGAAGTGTTAAGAATGAATGGCGATAGCTGGCGGTGGTGGCGGTGTTGAGACGGAGCGCATTGGGCTAAGTACTGTGGGCTTTATTATATAAGTATATACATATATTTATTTATGTACATACATTTGTGCAAATGTTAGCAAATCCAGTTTGCATGCCAGACATTCTTGTTGGCTGCTAAATACCAAACACCAGTTTGGAATGTCAAAAGCGCACACTCGCTAGCTTAGTCTTTCCAATACCTACGTCCATATAAAAAAAAAAATTGAAAGCATGCCTTTAGTAGCAAATCAGGTAGTGGAACTGTTGGTTGGCACGTCATTGCCGTGGGTTGGTACCGAGCGTCTATGGTAGTTTAGAACCTTAAGGTAGGAACAAAAGATTTTCATAATACGCGCAGAACCACTGGCAGCTCTATTACGTGAAAATGAAATAAATTAAATTTTTATACTCAACACCTGTGACAACCAGGTATACTATTTACTCATACAAAATAATAAATGGAAGCTACATATATCTTATTGAACACCGATTTTAAAGATTTCCTCATGTAATAATTGATAGGTAAATCCTTAAATTCCATAGTTTCAGATGCCTAAATGAAGGAGTTTCAAAAACAAAACGCATAACTGAAAAATCAGTTGTATGAGAGCTATAAATTATACTGGTCCGATCTTTATGATTTTCATTTTACACATTTTGTTTTTTGTAAGCGAAATGAGGACCAAATTTTACGACTTTAGCTGCTTTAGTGCAGGAGTTAAAACGCAAACATCATTTTTGAACAGTCCGTTGTATGGGAGCTATGAGTTGTAATGATCGGATCGTAATGATTCTCATTGTACACCTTCCATGCGTCATAAGTGAAAGGAACGCCAAATTTCATGTTCCTTGCTGTTCAAGTGTAGGAGTTAGAACACAAAACCTAGTTTTTGAACAATCAGCTGTCTATACAAGATGAGAGAAAGCCGTACCAAATTTTATACTTTAGCTGTTTTAGTATAAGAGTTATAGAGAAAGCTCTCGCATTGGACGTGAAAATTCGACACAATTGAGATCAACTGCTTTTGAATCATTGTGAATTATCTACGGATTCTTTCCTTAATGGTAATGATAATGATAATGATAATGGTAATGATAATGATGATGATAATGATAATGATAATGATAATGATAACGATAAAGATAATGATAATGATAATGATAATGATAATGATAATGATAATGATAATGATAATGATAATGATAATGATAATGATAATGATAATGATAATGATAATGATAATGATAATGATAATGATAATGATAATGATAATGATAATGATAATGATAATGATAATGATAATGGTAATGGTAATGATAATGATAATGATAATGATAATGACAATGACAATGGTAATGATAATGATGATGATAATGATAATGATAATGATAATGATAATGATAATGATAATGATAATGATAATGGTAATGATAATGATGATGATAATGATAATGATAATGATAATGATAATGGTAATAATAATGATAATGATAATGATAATGATAATGATAATGATAATGATAATGATAATGATAATGATAATGATAATGATAATGATAATGATAATGATAATGATAATGATAATGATAATGATAATGGTAATGATAATGATGATGATAATGATAATGATAATGATAATGATAATGATAATGATAATGATAATGGTAATAATAATGATAATGATAATGATAATGATAATGATAATGATAATGATAATGATAATGATAATGATAATGATAATGATAATGATAATGATAATGATAATGATAATGATAATGATAATGATAATGGTAATAATAATGATAATGATAATGATAATGATAATGATAATGATAATGATAATGATAATGATAATGATAATGATAATGATAATGATAATGATAATGGTAATGATAATGATGATGATAATGATAATGATAATGATAATGATAATGATAATGATAATGATAATGGTAATGATAATTATAATGATAATGATAATGATAATCGTAATGATAATGATATTGATAATGATAATGATAATGAAAGTGATAATGATAATCGTCATGATAATGATATTGATTATGATAATGATAATGATAATGATAATGATAATGATAATGATAATGATAATGATAATGATAATGATAGTGATAATGATAATGATAATGATAATGATAATGATAATTATAATTATAATGATAATGATAATGATAATGATAATGATAATGATAGTGATAATGGTAATGATAATGATAATAATAATGATGACCTCATTTCGAACGAACAACATTTGCAAATTCTAACTTGGGTAAATTTGGGAACCCCTTAAGAACGACGAATTGATACTTCTAAATAATTCTAAACTTAACTATATACTATATCGGTTTTTAGAAAATATTATTTCTGTAACGAAACTTCAAGTGAAGTTTTATAATTTTTGCCGATATTTTGATAAAGTCGACACATTCCATATATATTACACATATTGAGCTTATGAGAAGCGCCACTAGTTTAATATACTCTTTAATGTACTGTATATTTCAAATAAAGTGCATATAATTTTGCACACCTAAATAAAAAAATAAATTACAAGATAAATCGAGAACAAACTTCTTTTTTTTTGTTTTTAATCAAATACCCACAACCAACACCTTTACAACAGTTGGCATGCACAACAATTCATTTGCTCAGTCAGTGCAGCTGCAGTAGCAAAATTTTCGCTGTTATAAGCAAACAATGGCTCTTGTAAAGTAAATATACATATGTGTGTCGTCTGCCTTCGCTTTTTATCGCAATACATTTGGTTTTTTTTTCCCAACTCTTTGTTTGTACTTTTCCCCTTTACAACTTGCATTTTTGCCATAATTAAGTCGCACTTATGCAGCCACAGCTAAACCAGTAGGGATAGATGAGAGATGCAGATAATAATGGAGTATCTGAAATACATCTCTCACGCGCTAAGTAACTAAGTGCCATATTTCATATGCCAATTAGCGAAAAGTATGGGTTTCAAAATAAATTACACTTTATAGGAACTAACCGGCACTTTCTTTCCCCAGAGCACCAGCCAATGAAACCGCCACGATTAAATTTAGGAAATAGTTGGGAAACTTTCTTACTTTTATTATCCTTTAACTTATGAAGGTGAGCTACAGATCAACGTTCTTAAATATCCTTAGTCCTGAAAAGTTCCTGTATCCATCGAAAGCTCCACTTTCATATAGATCATGGTTATTTTATTTCGAATTCTCGTGTAAAGAAAAATAACTTCGAAGCTCAAAGATTTGTATGCCCATAAGCTGGCACTTTCCAAAGTATCAAAAGCAGGTGGGAACGCATACCAGTTTGATACGCATGCGTACCAGAAATATACGCGATAGTAAAACTTCCATGTCGGCAGTCTTCCTAAAGTTCTTTAATCTATTAATAATAAAAAGGCACTAACCTTAATCCGACCCCGAATTTGCGCTCCTTTACATCGCAGCTGTACTAGGCGTCGCAAGGTCCGATCCTCTTCATTCCTTGCCCCGTCCATCGCATCTCTTGGGTGGCGGTGATGCCAGCCTTTACCTTTACCTTTACGAGAGCATCCACCGTACCAGGCATAGGCACCTTTCCAATTAAGGGTCCGGATATTCCAGGTGCATGCCCTTGAATCATCGTCCTTTAAACGTTTGCTGTTTTTATGTGGCGGGTACCAAGCCCAGCGCACAACGAGATTCTGGAGCATTTTTAATTTTGAACACATTTATATAGCGAGCCGCTTGCTCCAAGTCAAAGGCCGCACATAGAAGCAAATACTGATGAACAGACGTTGCAAAACTCCGGTGAGTCCTTGAACCGAAAACGTCAGAGTGACCCCTCCAGGTTCGCCTTCTGACTTTAGCTCACTCCCAAACGAATGTTCGGGAGCTACCCAGAGGGCACTTGGGTGAAATCATTCGGAAGATATGAGCTGCTTGAACGGCATTCTGAATAATCGTTCTGGGCACTCGCAGGTGAATGGCGATCATAAATAAGTAAGTAAGTGTATGTGGATGGAGCGTGGAATCCACTGAATGGACGAACAAAAAAATACGGACTACAGTTTTTTATGGTAGAAGATAAGTGTATACTTTTCTCACTTAATTATTAAACGGAGTATGATCCTCTTTGATGGGAGAACTAGAGTCTAACCAGCGTCCTGTCAGAAGACTACACTGGCAATCGAAGAGTTGACTGAAAGTCGACAAATAGTCCGTCCACCCAAAATCTGAAGTGAAAAAATGAAACCCAAAAGGCAATAGCTCTG
The DNA here is from genome assembly GCA_951828415.1 of Anomoia purmunda. Lineage (NCBI taxonomy): Eukaryota > Metazoa > Arthropoda > Insecta > Diptera > Tephritidae > Anomoia > Anomoia purmunda. The sequence continues at coordinate 9,227,508 of OX639994.1, forward strand.
CCCAATGCATAAAAATAGTGATCCTACACTAAGCACCAACTACCGTGGGAGCGGTTTTCTAAACATAGCGTATAGGAACCCATTAAGCTTATTATGTGTAAGACTGAAGCCCACAGTCAAAGAAATGATTTGACTTTAACAGATATTCACGATAGGCCATAAATGGAGATCCATCATATCTTCAGCGATTACCACTTTCCGCTTTCGAGAGCTGTACAGAAAGAGCTGAAGCCTGGAGTCTGAAGATCTGAACTTCAAGCCGTTTGATACCAAACGCGGCTTCAGACAAGGTGATTTCCTACCGTGCGACTTCTTTATCTTTATGTCAGAAACCATAATGCGAATTGGTCCAGACCTGAATGTGTACGATACGGTAGACAGTTGTAGTGATAGAGAAAGAGGAAGGCCTTCTCTGCTTTGGATAGACCAAGTGGAAAAAACTTGGTATCACTTGGTAGCAGGGGCAACGAAAAACTAGCATACTTTTTGAACTCATCCAAAATGTCGTTATTTGCTTTTAGCGCTATAATAATATTAGAGTTCAACTTTGGTACCGCCAAAAGCTTGGATTTGATCCTATAATTAGAAATGTTGTTCCTATTAGCACGCTACATAATCGGGGTAATAGATTTAATTAGAGGTTTGACCTTCTGCAGTCTGGCTATAATTTTCTGCACCTGCGTGTTTACGTTATTTCAACAAAGAAATTAGTTCGACCATATTAAGTTCAGACATAGTAAGTAGTTACATATATGCTTGTGATAATTAAATTAACTGCTTGCGGATAATGTTTACTGGGCACCTGATGACTTACCTGTCAATACAATACATATAAATCTACATACATGACTGCAAGTAAAATATATCCACATATATATTTAGTACCTATGTACATATGTAGTTATGTGCTGGCGTTAGCTAATTCTTTTTTTTTTGTGTCGGCTTTTGTTGGCCGAACAAGGGGTTCTCATTTCACTTTATTTTATTTACTACTCCAATACTTCGAAGCAGCCAACACACAGCCAGCTGGGGGAAGTCAATTGTACTACTCAGTATTCGTTGTATTCGACTGTAGGTAGGTAGATTTGTATACAGTGGTACGCGATGGTGGAGTCTGGGGTTTGGGCGGGCAGGGGCAAACAGGTAAGCAACCAAACAGCTCATTATACGTAATTTTCATTTTTATTGTAGGCATTTGTGGCGCGTTGAGCGCCCCATAGAGGAAAGTTTTTTTTTTTTTTTTAAATCGCATTGACGTGCAGTTAGAGTTGGTGGTAACACTTCATACATCGCGCATTAGATATTGCCAGAGAGTACTCGGCAACAGTGTGACCAGATTAGGATTTTCGAGGCAAGATTTTGCATTTAGTTTTTTCGTTATTGAACTTCGGAAAGTTCGTGCTAGATTCGTGGCTTTTTTCTAGCATTTTTTTACTTGCTAAAAATGAGTTCAATTATTCTTAAAAAGTGGACGTTTTTCCTTTCGGACGCCACTGTGCAACACTTATTGCATATACAAATTTGTTTTCATTATAATTTCTTTGACCTATACTTAGCCAGATTAATTTTTTCCCTCAAAAAGAGAGGTCCAGTGTACCGCAAAAATTTTGCAACAGTGTAACAATGGTGCTTTTCTGAAGGAGGATATTGTGGGTTCTACTTTTTCCACAAATATAAATAAATTAATTTTTAAGTTAATAAACTTTTTAATTTAATTTTCAAAATGTATTTTACATTTGACACAAAAAAATTCTTAATGAATATTTTCTTACATCACTTCAAAATTTTAAGAATAACATTTTAACACTTCATAAAATACTTAAATCTAAAATCTTAATATTAACATAATTTAAATAAACAAAGTAGTTTATGAATTAAACAAATTGAAACTCTACAGATTTCGTGCCTGAGTTTTTTTTTTAGTTTCACTTAAAGGTTAAAGGGGTCACAATGGGTATTTGCGCGACAAGTAGATGAATTATTACTGCTTTTATGGCAAGCGAAATGTTGTTCCCAATAAAAAGTGAAACATTTTATATCTGCACTTTGACCCGCCACCATCTTTCCTTCCGCCATTTCTTTCGCATTTTTCCAAAGGCATTAGGAAGTTCTTTTTAGGGAAATTCGACTATAATGATGAACAAAAAAATGGCGGAAAGAGGGCTGGTGGCTAGTCATAGTCCAGATATAAATGCCATCTCTAGCAAAGAAATTTGGGCAGATGTTCGAAAATTTACTAATTCATTCAACAGAAAAATTTATTATTGTTTTTTTTTTGCAATTTTGGCAAAAACGAGATGCTCTCATATTTGTAGCAAAAAACTTAAAGAAATTAGTAATAGCACTACTGATTTCCCCATTTGGTAAGCAGAACGCAGAACGTATTCTTAATTACTTTTTAAATTAATAATCGCACTACGTCCTAAGAACATTTAAGTTCATTTGGAGGCCGAACAAAGAAATTTTTTTTGGCGATCTCTGAGGTTAAACAATAAACATTTTTTTACAAAAGTGAAAATTGAAAATCAACAAATTTTTAAATGATCTATTTAGTAAGTCATGCCCCCGCCGCGAATCGTTGTAAATAACATAAACGAAGTAGATCGCAATTTTGAGCTGAAATCAACAAGCCAAAGATTTCTTTACTCAAGAGGAGGTTTTATTGTAGGTAAGCTAAAATATTTGCGATATTCGAAAATTAACCCTTTAAAGCCGGCGCCCAAGAATAAAATGACGAATGTCTAAAGGTACTTCCCACAATTTCGCTTCACATTTTTTTGATTAGCTGGTCACACTGCTCACCATCACCACCCGTTCCAAACTACCTAGGTAGGTTTGGCTAAGTTTGTATGTATGCAATAAGTTAGTTAATATTTTTGTATGTATGCGCAACAATTGTTGGCAGGTTATTTGTTATGTAATCGTAATTTTCAGTCCCACTGAACTGCTTTCATTTATTTTCTGCATTTTTCACTCGGTTTTGTTTTTTTTTTCTGCTCTTACTCAACTTACGCGCGTTGCTCATTTTTCACAACTGAATTTTTTTTGCCCCCCATAATTGTTTTCCTTGCATTGTTTCTACATTTTTTTCCAGATACTCGTATTCTTCATTATGCTTATTATATTTCTGTTTGTATATTCTGCTGACGCTGTGCATTCAGCAGTTATACGAGTATTAAGTACAGATTTCAACGTTCATCACAAAATCTCAGCTCACTTTTTCTGCTTTTATGCTATTGTTGTACATTTTTATTTCGAGTGTTTTTTGAAAGGGTTCTACTGCAGTTAGTTAATTTTGATCAATTCTCTAAGTAGAAGTTAATGAAGGTAGTTGTTTTTAATTCGCTCTCTGTCTCTCTCTCTCTCTGGCATTTAGCAGATTTACACCCAGCGCTGCTAATAAGACGTATTAAAATTCATTCGTACCGCTCGTAAAGTGATCGAGAAGGTCACAAATACACTTGGCAGTTGTTAACTGTTAATTGTTTTAAAATCGTTTCTAATTGGCTAAAATTTTATGGTACTACTTGGAAGCGATCGGAAATGTCAACTTCATTGGACCCCTACATTGCGCATATGGAGCTTTCTACAAGCAAGATTCATGATCTTGCGCCTGAGTTGATTTACGGTTTCGATTGGATCCGGTATTCACCGGGGCAGAGACGCAAAGGCCCAAAAATCTCTCAGAGAACCTTTTCCTTGAACGCTCCAAGGGCCTCCGATATTGACAGCATGTCTCTGCGACATACAATACCACGGACAGGGAATGATGAGAGACTTGGTTGTTTTGTTGGTTGCAGTGGCGAGTGCAGAACTCCAATGAGCACTAAGAGCCATTTTAATGCCATATACCCATTGGCATTGCCTTAGATCTAGTCCGTGGAGTTTAGGAACCTAAGCATATCATTTAAATCCACGTTACCCAAAATTGGATTTGCCAGAAATTTAATTCTGGTTCTGCAAAGACCTGAGTTCCACCATTTCTTCCGCACCTGATGAGTTGCAGCTGCGGCCGGAGGTGTTGTGTTTCGATCCCACTCTGGCAGCAGCATGCAAATAAGTTAGCCTGGAGTCCGTCATTCATTTTAATGAGGTGGAAGATATTTAGGCATTGAAAGAGGCCCACAGGCTAAGGCATTGTTTATCCAGTGTTGGAAGATCCGTTTCCTGATGAGACTCAAAGGCATAAGAACTTCTACGGCCTCTGAGATATCTATGTAGGTCGGAACCGTTAACGTGCCACCATCATTAAACAGAGAGCAGAAATGCTTCCTCCGTAGTTTAAAAGTACTCTGCATTTCGGCCATCAGGTCATCGTTTTTTTCCTTACTTTCTTTTTAGGTTCACCTCAGCTCACAGACGGATGCCTTATAAAACGGGTTGGAAGGCGATTGACACCCTTCACATCAGCACATACCTGTTGCTTTGTTCCCTACTTAAATCTTAAAACGTACTAATCTCATCATCAAGATCGTAATCTCATCATCAAGGTCGTCTCTAAAGAGCTGGGCTAATGAGAGCTTTGTACTCTGGGTTTCCATATTCCTGGATGATATGGCAACAACTTTTAGTAGATATGATGACAGCCTATACTTATGCGACGTTTTGATCGCAGTCTTTATTCCGAGGGTCGTTGCTATTTGTCACTTTTGCACCCATTAGACAATTCAATGCATTAGACAGTTCAGAAGGCGGCACATTTCGTCTCAAAACTTTCGAACGAAAAGTGCTTCCTGTCATTCGCGAGAGCTTCGGACTCTTCGCGCACGAAAAAGCGACTACTTTCCAACCCACAGTTCTAGTATTTTCTTTGCCTGTATTTGCATGCAGTTCGAATGCGGCATTTTTTATTGAGTCTGCTCAAGATGTCAGCGCCTTTTCAACAGTTCCAGTGTTAGGGGATCTTAGGGTTTCCACCGAAATCAACCATAGTGCATCCTCTGCCGAAAAGTTGTTTAATTTGTTTGACAACCCCTTTGGCATCTGTGAGAACTTCTACTGCCTTTTAAAAAATCCTTGGGAAAAGATGTATTCTAGGTTGCCGTTGGTAGAAGTTCTTCTTGATGCCATTGTTTGGTTCGAAGCTGGAAGCCCGTTGTATCGGATTTCAGATTCGTTTCATCAAATCTGAAACAACTAGCATACCTTAGACGAAGATATTGGAGGAGGTTGTTCAAAAATCTTGCTAGCCGTTAGATTCTCGCTTTCCCTGTTATCAACAGATAGGCATAAGTACATACGAATTCTGCTTAGAGGTAGGCCAAAAAAATTTCTGACCTCTTCGAAAACTATAGCAAGTCGCCAAACTATAACTCTTAATATCAAGTCAATTAAGTTTTTGAACTTCATCTTTCAGATTTGCTCCAGAATCAATCTCTGCAAATTACTTAATGACCCTTTAATTAGAAGATTATTTAAATTTACAAAAAGAAAAACAAAAATCACTTAAAAATGTCAAACCTCAATTAAACAAATTGCATAATACACCGACGTAACAAACACAAACAATTTCACATTAAAATAAACCCACAAAATTTGAAAAGTGCCCAGCCATACACGAATTTATGAGTCAATGATCTTTTAAAGATGACAGTGAGAAAACAATGACAGTTTGCCTAGCGTAGATTGCGACAGTGACTGTCAATTGCACGGATGTCAACATTGAAGATATTTGAAGCGAAATGACAAGTTGAAGAACTGATGCTCTGTAGCTCCGTAGCTCTGGAGCTGTCTTACGAACAAAGATGATGGCGTTGTGTGTGTGTGTGTGTGTGTGTGTGTTGGTCGGTCATATGCGACTAATTCAATTAAGCGAGCAAATGGCAAACACATAAATATTAAACGACAAATAGCGGGGCGAAATGGATGGGATACGAAAAAGAAGGGGGGGTCTAAGGAGGGAGAAGGAGGAAGGGGGGTCGACCAAATATACACATCTACTCACTGCCGAGACGAAGCAATTTAGCAATGACTTGTTAAAAGTGGCGAACCTCAACACATGTAGTTATATTTGTTTTTTTTTGTTTTTTTTTTGTTTTTGTACACTAACAACTTGTAGATAATGGATATATTCGTTGTCAGCATGCAACCAAATACAATACTAACATACAAGCATACAAATAAATTTATCTACCTTCAACGAATAAACAGAATAATATAATTGACAATAATTAAATGATACTTTGGTATTTATTGTATTTGAATGGAGCTATTTACATTAGGGCAGCTAGATTTATATTACTATGTAGCAAACAAATTTGTGCTGATAATTTTATTCATATGGCTCCATAGCCGCTACAGTAGTCAACTATTTTCATATGAGAGATGATTCTTTCCCACACTGAACAAAGTCCCTTACTCTAAAACAGGTACCGAAAATAATCGCTGATTTGATTTTTCGGTTTATTCTTAACGAATTATTCGTTCGAAACGAAACTCAAGTCTATCGATCCAATCCTTACGCCGTATGCTATAAAAATCTGATCTTATTTTTATTTAGCAGATTGTGTGTTTGAAATCATTCCACAGTCGGTATTTTGTGATTTCTATATTTTCGATAAAAAAATAATAGTTATTTTTATTTTTTCGATCGCGTTCGATAGTTATTTTTTAATATTTATTTTTTCGTTTTAGTTTGTATGCTACTTTTTGAATTTACTTTTTTCCGCTCAAGTTTAATAGATTTTTTTTTAATTTAATTTTTCCGATCCAGTTTAATAGTTATTTATTAATTTTTATTTTTACGATGAAAAATTATCGTTATTTTTCGATTCTTATTTTCTCGATCAGGTTTGTTGGTTATTTTTTGCTTTTTATATTTTCGTTAAATTTTGATCGTTATTTTGTGATTTTTTATTTTTGCGATAAAAAATAATCGTTATCGATATTTTGTGATTTTTATTTTCTCGACCAAAAATAATCGTTATTCTTGCTGTTTTCCTTTTTCGATAATATTTGATCGATATTTTGTGATTTTTATTGTTTCGTTCAATTTTAATTGTTGTTTCATGTTTTTTTTTTTTTTTTGATAAAACCTATCGTTATCGATATTTTGTGATTTTTATTTTCTTGACAAAAAATAATCGGTATTCTTGGTGTTTTCTTTTTTCGATAATCTTTGATCGATGTTTTGTGATTTTATTTTTTCGATCAAAAAATAATCAATTTTCCTGTATTTACAATATTTCGATCGTAATAAGCGCAAAAAAAAAAATTGCCGGCGATGACAGCAATTTGCTTTATAATCGAAAAAAAATATCACAAATTATCAAATTGATCGAAAAATTTTAAATAAAGAATAACGATTATTTTTTTATCGAAAAATTGAAAATCACAAATGTCAAAAAAAACCTTTAGATTGGCGTGAATACTGGTAAATTTGAGATGAATATGATTAAAACGACATTAGGCTTGTATCGATACTTTTACTTGGAGGTATGTAGCATCGAAGTTAGGTATCGATAAATGAAAAAATATTGGATCTAAAGTATCGATACCTACTTATATTGAAACGAAGGTAATCCCTATGTATGACATAAACAAAGTTAAAGTTATGGTAACTCGTCCCCATCCTTGCATTTAGCTATTCGATAACTGGTCAGCAAAATTAAACAAAAATTACTCAGTCGGGCACAATCAAAAATTAAATCATTCAAATACTGGCTGGGAATATAAAAAATGTGAGAGGAATTCAGTAATTATTTTCATTAATATTGAAAATTGTGAGGATAATAAAATTGAAAAAATTTAAAATAATATTATACGTAAATAGAAAAAATAGAAAATTTGGATTCGAGTATTTTTTCGATACCTACTCAGTACTTTGTTCAAAAGTATCGATACCAAAAGCACCAGCTCGCAAAAACTGCAACTAAATTTCTGCCTTGTGAAAGCAATTATTTATTTACTCACAATCTCGAGCCCAACTTCTGCTACGTAAATCGTGCAAAACAAAAACTGCCTTACCCTAATAAATGGATATGTATATAAATATTTTTACATGAGTAACAATATCTGTATGTGTAGCTGAATTTGTTGTAAGTCAGTTCTGTGGCCTTTCACATTTGACGAGATTATACGAGAACTTACATGCACATAAATCGTATTCATAAATCATCAGAATAAATAATCTATACGAGGGTGAATGAATAAGTAGCCTTTTCGCAAGTTTCCTAATGTATCTAAATTCCATTTTTACTACATCAAAAACTAACTTTTGAAATACAGAATCAAAAAATCGCTTTGAGCTAAAATTTTTAGGATGATAAAATACAGAAAATATAGTAGAGAATGCATTAGGTTGTACCTTCCTCGGACTGCCAATAGCTCTCAAATAATTTGACAGAAACAATTGACTTCATCACATGGTATAGTAGGTTAATGATACTGCCGACATCCTTTTGCAGTAGAAGGCACACTTAGGCCAGTTCGTCCATTGTAATACCGTTGGCGTGGATCAGTTTTTCTAAATATGGAATCAGGTAGTTAACTTGAGATACCTATGAAACGTTCCTGTTTTCTGTGGAACTTAGACCAGCAAGACTACCAAAAAATCATAGCGAACGCAAAGCCGTTTTCTTTCACCTAACGAAAGGCATTGATAATGACTGACACTTCCGACTTCCTCTTCATCGTGGCGTCCACGACTGAAGTCATTTGCTGCTTGTAGTCCCATCCTACTTTCATGCATCCCTGTTCAGCAATGGCCCGTGTCCAACCCAGTCACTTTCCTAAGGATAGAGGGTTCCAGGCATATGAGATGAAATGGCTAGGTCTTGTTTTATAACTTCTGGGCCGGGCCTGCCGCGATGCTCCAGACGCGAGCTCAGCGTTCATCTTTTATATTCCTGTTCGATAAGGCTTGGTCTGAGGCAGATTTTTCGGTATGATATCGGCACTACTGGCATCAAATAAGGAGAAATCTTCCCTGCCATCTGCTGCAGCTCATCTCCTGTACAGCTTCTCGGTATATTTCTGCGTCCAAGCGCCCACGCTATAAAAATATATGGCGGTCAGATCCATTAGAACTTGTCGGTCCTCGTTCGCAGTAATTGAAGTTGTTTTGCAGCCATCGAGTGAACAGCAGCCTGACGATACGAGTAGATAGTCACCGACTGCAGCTCAATAAAAAAATTTATCTGAAATATGACCCGTTTCTCTTATTTCCGTGAGCTGCGCTTGGTGAACTGAAACTAAGTTTCGAGTGACAATTCCTGCGAGTGAATTTCCCTAATTTACCTATTTTTGAGCCATCAGTATACATAGATGGCAATGGAGTTGGTATAGATCTCTAAGACTAGTTCTTTTTCCCACTTGGTTCTGGAATTGATCTGCGTTAAACATTCGTTTAAAAAGTGAAAGGCATTTGATTTGAAGCCTCACTTTTCGCCTATGGCAGACTAACAAAGCCTTCGTGGCCCGCTCCACTGCATTGCACCATCAGGTAAGTCTACTGTCCAAGTATCACTGTCATTTCCTTCGAGAGCGGAAGGGTTTTTCTATATAATGATTGATCGACGTTTCCCTAGACGAGCTATCATTTATTCTGATAGTCAGGACGCTATTAAGGCCTTTGGATCGCTAATGGTGAGATCAAAACTCGTTGGGGAGTTCATGACTTCTTTCTCAGCCGCCTCGGAGTATCTCGACATTCGACTAATTTTAGTATCGGGCCAAAGCGGCATAGCAGAAAACTGCATGGCTGATGAGCTCGCTCGCCGGGATACCCTGGAAGTTATTACTCCATGCAGGGAGAGAGTGGGGGCTCCTTTGGCTGCCTACGGACTTCTCTTGGACAGAAGGGGTCTCTGTCGACTCAGCGAGCGATGGGAAACTGTCACGACATGCAGAATTGCAAGGACCCTCTGGTTGAGAGTGGATCGTGGGCGCTCAAAGGAACTGAGGTCGCTTACTAAGCGGCAACTCTCGACCGTCGTAGGTGTTTTGACTGGTTGATTGTCCACATTCCATTAGGGGGTGGACAACCCCTCGAGGTAATAAAACTTTGCAAAATCATTTTCCTAGTTTTTTCATTACAATCTCAGCCAAGATTTGTTCTAATTATTTGAATTGATTTTAGTAAATAATACATAATCTAAACTTTCTAGGTAGTCACAAGGAAGCATATGCACATTCTATTAAAAATAGTTTTAACAAATCTCCACGTACATGGCCATTCTGAACATTTTCAAACCCATTTTTCTATTTATATCCATCTGCATTTCGCAAAACAACAAACGGTGATTAAATATTTCACACATTGCAACCGCGGGCTAGCCTTGCAGTATCAAAGAAATCAGTTTAATTAATAACCAATAAATTATTTATTTGTAATTAAATTGAATTTATTTTTATCGCGAGTGCAGTTCCCATAACGATTTAAATCGATTAAAAGATGCATCAAATAGAAAATGCAGAATAATTTTATAAAGGCAAATATGCGATAAAACCGTGAGAAATACTTATGTAAAAAGTAGCATAATATATAAATATAATATGCTATAAATATATATCCATATCTATATATTAAGATGTATCACTCTCTATATAAAAAAAATTGATATCTTTTTTCATCGGAATTATAAAATGTACTTATTATAAGACCTCCCCTAAAAATATTTCGAACAAATATTACGTAAGCTGGACCGATTTGAAAGTACCTCCTGAAATGGAGCTAGTCTGATAACGTTGTACAAAATATTTATTTTTTTCTACTGACCTTTTAAGTCTGAGGTGACTTTTTTGCTTTGAAGCAACAGTTTTTCCTGATGCTGAAACTTGATTTTATGAGTAGGATCCGGAAACCAAACAGCAGTCCATGATATGGCGCCCAACAGGAGCAAACCCACCCATAAATATGAAAAGATTTTTCTGACTTATAGCTGGCTTTTTCGAGGACTATCTTTATCTGTTCCCAAAGCTGCATTTAGGACGGCTAAACTTTTGCCTAAACGACCATGTAGTGATCGGTTTCACGCAAAATGGCGTAAACTCCCACAATAGCCTCGCGGTGAATGAAAAAAATACGTTGAATAAAAACAATGGATTATTTTTGCATCAAATTCTATGTTTTTTAGCATAGTTCGAATGATCCGATTTAGGTCAAACATGCACCGTTTTTCGTTCAATAACTTGTTGCCATTTTGTAGGTAATTTCATAATGTCATTCTCATAGAAACCCTTGTCCCTATTGGCAAAATACTAAGACAGACAAGCTTTTTTGAGGCGAATTTTTTACCAGCAAAATCATTTGCCATAGACAAGAACTGGTAGTAACCACTTGGTGCCAAAACCGAACTATTAGTTGGATGCAGAACCTACCAACCAAGCTCTCGGCGCTTCTGGTGAGTTACTATCGATATCGCCTCCTATTGAAAAAAGCTTCTGGACGATTGCTTCCCTCAGACGGGGCAATTGTTGAAAGTACAGGCCCGATTTAAGAATTTAGCCGTAGAGGAGCAGCTCATAGTGGATGATTCCCTGCCAATCCCACCAAACACATAGCACAACCTTTCTGATCCTGGTTTGATCCTTGTCTCCTTATGTGCAGATTGAATATCCACAGAATCAGTTAGATTAGATATGTGTGAAAGAATTCATGCATATTTTCTGAGTGGTGGTTACGAATTTTTGAAATTGAAGTCTCTACTTAATGGCGAATGCAAACTATTCTCTACCCTCGACAAGTTTCTTAGATTCATGAAATTTTTTGGAAGATTCGTCTCGGAAAAATGAAGACCCATCCCCAACTTTTTCCATATTCTTTCACCATATCTCTCATTATCTTCATAATTCCGAGAACCTTAAGTGCAATGGGCAACTATGCCTGAGTGCTTAGAACTCCATTCCATGGCATTGCAGTCCATTCCAATCTATTTCCGGTTCACTTAGATATTTAATAAATAAAGCTTTCCCTGTGAACGAGATATCAGTGATCTATAACTACAGTGTTGAAGATTTGCCAAAATTACCTAAGGTGTACAGCAGAGCGAGCTAAAAGGCAGGTCGAACACTTTTTGAGAAGAAAACTGTAGAGATGACAATTAATAGGAGAAAGTTCCTACGCTAATACAGCGGTTCTCAAAGTGTTTGCCCTGGTGTGCTGTAGAGTGAAAACAGGGCGCTGCGACAGAGCTCATTTACACTGCCCTGAAACTAAAATTATGTCTAATGAACAAAACAAAAAGCAAGTCAAAGCTGAGCTAGCTAGCCGAGCTGCTAATAGGCCGAGTCGAAATACAAAATATAATATTTTTCTTGAAACAATTGGCAACACCAGCAGCAAAAAAATTTTCAAAAACCAATTAGATTTTTGAGGTCCGTTAAACTGTTATTTTATTTTATTGTACTAAAATTTAATAGGCTATAAAACTGGATATTCAAAAATTGTGTCAAAGTTTTTAAATTTTGAGGTACATTTTTGAGGTACAGTTTTAAATTTGAGAAAACTTCTAAATATAGATTTAAATGATTTTTGCTACGGAATGATTTATATATTTTATTAAATTTTTTTGGATTTTTGAATTTTTTTTTAATTTGAGAAAAATTCTAAAAACAGAATTATATGGTTTTCGCAACAATGTGGTTTATATTTTTGTAAAGAGTAACTGAAAATATTTAGCGAATGAAAATATTTTTCACTTTTACCTTATTATATTTACTAGATAACCTCAACGTACTTTTATCGATAAATTTCGAAATTGAGTCGAACTGCCTATGAAAAAACCAAAAATGCAACTTATAAACAAAATTGACATCATTTAAAAACAAAAACACATGTACCATTTCCACATATACAAAACTTAAATACACAAAAAAGAAAAACACCTAATTGTACAACATAAATCAAAATGATTGCACCAACATAATATTGAACAAATTCGAGTACAACTTAAGTGCGACGGACAAGTTGTTGCAACAAGAAACGATGAGATATGATCAGTAAACTATTTGACTGAGGGCGATGCTTCACCCAAAAACAAAAAACAAAAAAAAAGTGGGTGAAAAGCATAGGGGAAAAATCTTGTTAGAATATGAAAAAAAAAACAAACGAAAACAACAGCAAATATAATGCACTGTCAACAATAACTGAATAGCAACGGAAATGCGCTGCACCAACACATTACCTTAAAATATTACTGCCGCAGTTGGCGTTAATGCCGCCAGAGTTATTGTTTGTCGCGACTAAATTAATGTTTGTGTTGGTGAAGTTGAGGTGACATGTAGGGAAAATCTATACTACTGAACTGCTTGCTGGCCGTATAGTGAAGTTAGAACTTTGATAAAACTGTTCTCGAAAATTTAAACAAGCTCCTATGGACGTTGATACTCGGGCTTATCAAAATTGAGGGTTCGATTAGGCTTAATATTTCCTTTGCAACTTTTTTCACGAACACTTAGTATACAAATTCTTGCGTACATATTTTTCGAAAACCATTACAATCTAAAACAAAGTAGTGGATTACCGAAATATGCGAGTAGCTTAAAGGAACTTACCACAAGAATTGGAAAGATTCGATTAGTTGCATCTGGCTGGTTAAGAGCCACACATAGACCTACTGATCCGTAGTAATACCAGATGGAGTTCGAACCTTTAAGGTTTAAAAGAGATAACAGTTAGACATTTTTGCGTTGCCTTGTGGCCAGGAACTCAAAAGGTATGCAGCCTTCTGTTGTCGGCTTGTCTATCAATCACCTCTCTTTTGTAGTTTGCAGATTACGCCTTCCATTTTTTCGATTACCATACAGAACCCATTTTAAACCAAAAAGAGTTATTTAGTCAGTGCTAAATGTACACTCTCTTCCAATTGAGATATGCCCGAAGCAAAGGACTTCTATTGGCGTCAACCTGTCTATGGATTTAGCTGCACTATCCTCAGCAACTAGCTCGATCGACGGCCAATTGAGAATTCTTTCATGAGCGGCCGTCGGAGTAGTTTTTAGCGCTCATGTTTCACATAGTGCCGGTAGGCGCTGAATTTTTTTCATCGACTCCGAGTATGTAAGTTTTTTGTTTTCCTTTCCTCAACATTCCGCGTTCACTGCATTTATTTCAAGGTACTTCGTATAGGTCGTACAAGCGCGATTCGGTGTTGCCGAGCTTCGGAGGCATTTATGGTGTAGAGGAATAAATTCTTTTAGAACAGTTGAGTTGATTTCACTTCATCGTCCTGCAAAGATAAACCGCCCTAAATAACACTAGTTTACAAATATTTGATTAAAGCGTGGTATGTCGTTGAAAAGATGAGTTTTAGACTAATTTTCGCAATTTTAGAAACTGATCTGTGCAAAAAAATATGAAAATTTTGATATCCAAAAACTTTACATTCTGATCGATTTTTAGTTTAATGCAAAAAAAATGGCTAGCAAATGGAAGCAATTTCATACTTTTTCGCTATAACTTCTGCACCAAAAAAAAACTAGAAACTTGAACTATATATGGAAAAATAAATGAAGAACTATATATGGAAAAATAAATGAAACTCATTTTCTTGTTCAGTAGCCCCAAAATTTGTCTACAAAAAACTTTTTTTAATTAAGTAATTTTTTCGTAGAAATTAATGTAATTAAAATAATGTCAGTTTAGTTTCGGAAAGTGTATGTTTAAATCACAACATCGATTATATTAGTGGGAAAGGAAGTTGAGAATTCGTTGGATTCTGAATATTATTCGATTAAGTCTCCGAATTGTACTTCGATATAATCTCCGCCCCACGTATTCCAATTTTCGTGCGACATTTGCTGCTCTGACTGAACAGCTGCAGAAACTTTCACTCTCTCCTCTCTCTATCTCTCTATCAATCTATCAATCTCTTTCTTTTCTCGGGATATCGTCTCGCTGCTAATTCCGACCAGTTTCGTTTAGCGTTGAAAAGCGATGGAAAGAAAGTCCGAGAGTCTAAGCAATGAAATTGATCGAGGAGTAGATCTGTAAATCCATCGATAGTCGTTCCATACACCCAGCAAGAAGCCTGATCTATAACTATCGGTTATATTAGCGGGAAAATGAACTCAAAGTATTGGTCAGTTTATCGGTTAATTATGCATGGCCATTGGGTATCAAATGAGCACTTCTCTTCTTCGCTCTCCTACATTTATGAAAATGTAAATTAAAGTTAATTAATTTTCTTTTAATACACAAACCCTTTGTCCGTTGTGCTTCTTTGCTCTATGCAGTATGCATTAACCTTTTCTCATCGTTTGCACGAATTGGTGTATGTACAATCGATAACTTATTTTCGACATGGGGAGGCAGATTTTGCAGAGAATAGTTTGGATGGTTGGTTTTTGGACTATCGATAAATCATTAATAGTATCAAATAGAACTGACGTCGAATTTTTTCATCCAGCTTTTTATAAGTTATTCCTTTGCTTTTTAATATTCTAGCGATGCTCGCTTATATTTCTTTTCATTGTTTAAACGATGAGTTTACCAACACATATTCGATTTTCAATTCATAATTTTTCTGTTGGCAAAATGCCGCGCCAAATTACAACATCTTAGCATTTTTTTGCATTTTGTGTCAGATAGATATGAGACCAAGTGTCGGCCATTTTTATCGTAAAAAATGGCATAATGAAAATTAAATATTACTCTAATATGGAGGCGAATAATAAGTAATTTTTAGGCTTGAAATAATTGTTTTTCGATTCACAAATCTGAATTATTACTTATAAACTGCTGCCAACTTTTTTCTCCCAGAACCGAAACCCACTCTATCTCTCTGTAAAATAAAAATTAAAAAAAGAGAGCCAAAAATTACACTGAAGATGGCACAACGCCGAAACCGGTCTGTCTCCAAACCAAACTTGCCACGGGATGACGGAAAATCGTTGCAATCTACATCAGCTTCCGACATCACCCTGTCGGAAAACAGAAGATAACATAACCCTTCAATTCAATGCAAGTCTTAATAAAATACTTCAAAATTAAAAATTACCAGCTTTGCAACAACGTCGATCGATAGTGACTGAGACCAATCGATAGTGGCGCAAAATTAAAACAATCGATATTTTAGTAGCTCTATTGAGCCACTTTACTCCATGCGCTCCCTACAGGGCACTGCTCTGCTATGATGCTGTGCGATAGCGTTGAATTCATTATAGTTGCAATCATTTGAATTATATTTGTTGTTGGTGTTATTGTTTTTGACTTTATTACATTACCAGACACAAAGTGTAGGTGTTGATATCGTTAATAGTGTTGGTGTGTTGGTGTGTTGGTGTGTTGGGGTTGGTGTTGATTTCTGTCTGCGCTCCATGCGCTGCAAACGGGTTTTCGTTCACAAACAAAAATTTTTTTTTTTTTTGTGTGGTTCTTTTATTTTTTTTATGTATTTCATTCATACACAGCCAAACCTGCATACAAACAAACTACATACATACATACGTATGTGGTGTGGCTTAGTTTTGTTTATTTTTTATTTAATTTTTTTCTTTATCATTTTTTCTCAATTTATAATAGTGCTTTTTGATTTTTATTGCATTTGAACTCCTTCCTATGATTGTCGTCGTTATTTTTGGTACCAAAAAAAAAAAACACAAATTTTTTAGAAAAAAACCAAAGACAACACTACAATTGTAGGAAATAGTAAGTCCAAATTTGGAGCGCATTGATGATTTTCGTTACAATTTTTCTCCATGCAGTTTTATTTGCTCCATTTTTTTTTTGTGCTAGTATTCGGCTCGTCTCCTCAGCGATGGTGTTGTACACGTGTTGCTTTGCTCATTATGAAAAAACTATATATGTTTATTTAGAAATGGTAGCGTTCATAAAATGTAAACAATTGAAAATTTTATGGCTTTGGAATTTTGTACAATGAATTGCATTTAATTTCAACTTATCCAATTAAAACCATGTTTCGTTTACACCACAAGTTCAGGCTCATTGAGCGAAAGGGGCTGGGCAACTAATTTTTTGAATGATCATACGAACAAATTATCGTTGAAATGTAAATAGCTATTGACTAAATTTTGATATGAAGTTTCTTTATCTATTTTCCTATGTAAATTCCTGGTAACGATCTCCAATCGCAGCATATTTTTTTCGGCCAGCGCCTTTTCTTTCTACCACAAGCTGATATTATTTACCACATATTTTTCGTGTTAGTAGAAATCCAATTATTGAATTCCAATTTTTTTTTATCCACTTTAAACTTTATTATTATATTTTCCGATAAAATATAATCGATATTTTCCGATAAAATATAATCGATATTTTCCGATAAAATATAATCGATATTTTCCGACAAAATATAATCGATATTTTCCAAAAAAAAATATATATTTTATATATGTAGATATTTTCTGAGTTTTATCCTTTCGTTCAACAATAATCGTTATTCTTGGATTTATAATTTTTCGATCACATATGATTATTATGATGTGATTTAAATTGTATCGAACATTAATAAAAGCAACAGAAAACTTGTCGGAAATGACGAAAATAGCAACTTTAGAAACAAAAACAATACGATTTATTTTTTATGATAGTAAAAATAAAAATCACAAAAGCGCAAAAATGTA
Source organism: Anomoia purmunda (assembly GCA_951828415.1). Classification (NCBI taxonomy): domain Eukaryota; kingdom Metazoa; phylum Arthropoda; class Insecta; order Diptera; family Tephritidae; genus Anomoia; species Anomoia purmunda. The sequence continues at coordinate 9,245,031 of OX639994.1, forward strand.
AATCTACAATTAACAATTAACTTTGATTGAAGTAATCAAAATTACAGAATATTGAACAAATATGATCAAACTTCATCGAAAAAAAAATTCGCAAATAACGAGCAAAACAAAAAATCTTCTAGCGCAACGGCTCTAAGTTTATTTAAAAAAAAATCATAATTTAATTGTTGTTTTACGATTTTAATTTTTTTGATAAAAAAGAAATTGTTACCCTTGGATTTTTATTTTTTCGATCATATATGATCGATGTTATTTCATTTATTCTTATCGATAAAAAATAATCATTATTCTTGGATTTTTATTTTTGTAATCATATATATTTTTTTTTTGTTATTTAGTAATTTTTAATTTTTCGATCAAAAATAATCGTTTTTTTCGGATTTAAAATTTTCGATCATATTTGACATTTGATATCGATATTTTTTCGCCTAGAACATATTATTTTCAGCGCTTACAAATTTGCGTTTAGTATGATAGAAAAATTGCAAATATTTTTTATTGAGAGAATTAAAATTAAATAATAATGATCGAACTTGAAGAAAAGAATAAAAATCCAAAAATAACTATTATTTTTGGTTGAAAAATAAAAAGCTCGAAATCACGATTATGCAATGATTCCACAAAAAAAATAAAAATGAGGTCAAATTTGTGTAGCATATGGTATAAGGATTAGATGGATAGAATCGAGTTCTTTTTCGAACGAATTCCTTCTGATGATTTTCTTCGATCCCTGGTTTTGTGTCCTCTTTTACTTTTATTTTATTGAGGTGGCATTTAGAGAGGTTTTAATTAGCCAAAGCTAATAGAAATTAATTACGCGATAACAAATATTGTTCCGACTTGTTCAATTTGCCAAAATTCACTAGTTATTGACTTAACCTAGCCTAACTTTTCAATGTTTCTTTATACTGTGTCATTCGATATAAATTTTTCTTTGTTCCTTTATTATTTACATACGTCCTTTTGACTACACACCAAATATGTTATTGCTTTCGTTTTTCACAGTGTTAGGTCACCATAGATATGTATGTATTTAATTATTATTTAACACTTCAAATAATTTTTCTCTCTTTTCTTGCAGGTAAGAATATGAAAAACGCAACTATATTAAAGAAACTAACCCAAGAAGGTAATCTTAAAATATAAATGCTTGAAAAACACAACGGAAAAATAATCAAAACCAGTCAAAATGTGCACCTATTTTTTCCACATAACTGTATATATCAATAGAGAAGTAGTGACCTTGTGAGTGCATCCCTCCGTGACTAGGAAAAATGGACGATTGCATTTTTGCTATCTAAAAACTTCACATAAATAAAACCCAAATACGTTTCGGAGCGTAATCGCCGAAGTTCTTTTGGAATCGCAGAATCTTGAGTCACCTTTGTTTCCTTTGGTTGGGCTCGGAGGACGCCGCTCCACTCCATCCACTGCTATCCTTTTGACAGAGTATCGTGATAAAGAACCATGATTTCATCGGCAGTAATAAATTGACTCCGCATTATTTAACATTACAAAGACGCCAAGTGAAGCCAAGTCCTTCTCCACTTGGTATTTCCAACGGAGAGCTGGGGCTTCCTCTTCCTTTTCCAACATCAGCGGGTACCGAGTCGCCAATCACCAGGTCGTCGTTCTTGTTCTAATAGGAATTTGTTTCGGTCTTAAAACTTTTCGTTAGTCGCTGCAACTTTTGGTAGAATTTTTGGCGCTTTTCCTGCCAGCTAGCATCTCGTCTTCATGTTTTTCGGACTCTCTCTTCTTGTTCAAGCTACCTGTAGCGTTCCCATACCATTTGCTTTTCACCCGATCGTAGCGTGGCCCTGTAGGCTGCTTCTTTTTTCTGTAGCGACGTGGCATAACGATTTTTTAGAGGTCGCTGAAAGCCCATAACTTTTTGAGTGCAAGAGAAATGGAATTGCTTTCAGTGAGCAGGTGGGGGAGCCGGGTAGCGAAGTTTCTGGCTACGCAGAGAGGCGTATTCCCATACGGACTGCGACAAGACAATGATCCGCATCGATATTCGGTCCTCGGCATTTATGTGCGTCTAATACACTGAAAACATGCCTTTCATATATCGCAATATTATCGATTTAGTTTCAGTTTGATGAATCTTTCTATGCTGAAATCTGGCGTTACAAAGTACCATGTTTCAAGCCGCGGCAATATCGATCAGTTTCAGCTCGTTGGCGGCGGTTCGTCGTAGAGACTGAATTTTTCGATAGTGTGACCCACGAGCCCTTCATTGATCACATCGTCCTGCTCGTCTGTCGGGGCGTGGTCACAACCAAACGAGATGTTGAAGAATTTCGCTTTGATGTGAATTGTTGTGAGACAATCGTCCACCAAAGTGAATGACAGTACTTGGCGACGAAGTCTTTCTCCAACCACAAATTCAGCACCGTGCTTGCGCTCCTTTTCATGTCAGCTGTAGGAGACGTCACAAGGTCCAATAGTTTTCTTATCTAACCCCATCTATTTGTGGAAATCTGCCATTATCTTTAGTTGTCTTGGTGGCGGGTCTTCAAGGTACATTTTTAGAGCGAGCCGCTTACTCCAAGACTGACGTCTGCTTGTATCTGAACCTATGGAGGAACAGACGCAGCTGACTTTAGTAAATCCTTAAACCAAACCTGCCACTCCGAGCACCACTAAAGCCCCTCGCTTTTAGCCATGACCTAAGGTGGTGATTACCGCATTTCGCACATGGATTGCCCATTTTACCGAGAGTGCACTAATCGGGATTAAGTATAGCCACTCAACTGTCACTGCATATCCAGAATATCGAACATTCCCCATTGAACGCCAAATCAAGTGGTGTTAGTCCGACAAATCTAAGCTGGATAGGCCAGCAACTTTAGAGCAACTCACTAAGATGTTGCTTTTAGTCCCTTGCAAACTTTTTAATAATGCTTGTTTGCGCCACACTGCATCTAATATCAAAACTTTTGAAATCTATTAGTATTCTAAGTACATACCTAGCGGCGACATATCATTCCTAAATATGTCATATAAATTTATACAGAATTAACTACAATTATGCGGCAAATAGCCAAGATGTGCACATGTGCACAAAAAATAAAATCGTGCCAAAAATGTTAGAAATTTGCGTTTGTGACCCAAATACCATGCGCACAAACTCGGCGACATAGCGACACAGAGACGCATTTAAGCGCACGCTTACGAGAATTTTTTGTTTTTTTTTTAGGTTTGGTTCAGACGGCCGACCGACTGGCTACGCATTGCACACACACAGACACAGACACACACAGACACACACAGATATTTCGAGTGCTACCTTTTTGGCAGGCGTAATTGTTACCGCGCCTTGTCTTTTACGGTCAACTCAGCCAAAATAGCCAAGGAATACAAAATGTGAATGAGAACGGAATGAATGTTGGTTGGTGCGCCGAATTGGTAGAATTTAATTATCTTGTGGACAAATGCAGCTAGCGTACAACGAACGTGTACAACTCATACAGTTAACGGCCATCGAAATGTTGGTGGAAAAAAAACCACAAAAGGAAAATTTAATTGAAAAATTAAGTCAACTGCATTAAAACTGATAAAGAAAAAGGTAAAAAAAAATTTAAGCATTGCAGCAATGGCAGTGTGATTTTTACTTCGTTTTCATAATTAAAATTGATTGCTCAATTACTTACCAAAAACGGTGGGCAGTCGATGAGTAGCTAAAATAGAAAACTGTGTCACTTGTATATGTTGACAATTTTCTAAATTACCACTATTCATTTCGTTTTATTTTTTATTTTTTTTTTATTTTTTTATTAGCTGCTTAGAAAGCTGGCGGCTGGCTTTTGTGGAGTGTTCGCAATTTGATGAACGATGTTGATTATACATATGCTAAATAAAGTTTTCCAATTTTTTAAGCAATAAATGAAATTTATGTTTAACTCTTCAAGTTGTTCAGAAAGTATGAGACATCTGTGTGTATTAAATGAAAAAGAAACGATGTTGGGTCATCAACCTCATCACCATCACACAAAAAAAAAACAAAACTTTCAAGTTAACAGCAGCGATAACAAAATACATGGCAGTTGTAGGTAGTACTGCTGTTGCGGCTGCTACAAAACGAACACAGCATCAGTAACACAGAAAAAGTGAGATAATCAAAACATTAGGTTCTGCTGCTCAAAAGCAAACTTGCTGGCTGAAATTTATATTTATGTAGTTTTAGCATGCCATGTAGGAAAATCAGCTGGTTGTAAAACGAGACACTGTACAAAATTTAAAACTTTTTTTTTTTTTTGAAAAAAATGGAAAGTCTATAAAAAATCTTGCGGTTTTTGGAAATTTTTAAAAACAAAATTGAATTTTTGAAAAAAAATTTCCAATTATATATTATTTATAGATTTAAATAAAACACAATTTTATTTTGTCGTGTATATTATTAAATTGTTGATATTTAAAAAACAAAAAAAAACAAAAAATCCCAAAAATGTATGCAACTTTTTTGTTTGTTTTTTATTTAACATGATCGAAAAAATAAAAATCTAAAACTAACGATTATTTTTTATCAAACAAATCAATTTTTTAAAATTTAATCTAACGTGATCGAACAAATAAAAATGAAAATGTAACTATCAAACTTAATTGAAAAAATTAAAAGTCCAATCTCAAACACGGATAAAATTTCATGCTAGCATTCTATTTTTTCGGATAAAAAAATCATTGGCGAAAATTCGTTCGAAAGAAAACTCGAAAATATCTTATGCCAGATGCTTCTCAAATCTGGCCTTTTTTTTAAATAAAAGATTCTATATTTCAAATCGTTGCGTTATCGTTGCTTTGTGATTTTTATTATTTCGATAGAAAATAATAGTTATTCTTGGATTTTTATTTCTTCGATCACGTTTCATCGGTATTTTTTAATTTTTATATTTTTGAAAAATAAATAACCGTTATTCTTGGATTGAAATTTTTCAGACCATACAATAAAAAATAATCGAAATTCTTGGATTTTTTTTTATATTTTCGATCAAGTAGGACCATTATTTATAAATTGTTTAGTTTTTCGATCAAAAATAATCGTTATTCTTGGATGCAGAGGCACGAGAACCTCTACGGTCTCTGAGATATCTAGGGTGAAACCGTTTTTAGCCTGCTCGTTTGCCTTTTCGTTACGGTGCCCCAACATCCATATCGGGATAGCGCAGTGCCGACGAGCAAAGTTCGCAACGTACTCCCTGCACCGGTTCACCAATCTAGATGACCCACATCGCTCGAACGCCAGAAAAGTTCTGCAAGCCTCCCATATAGCAAAAGGCTCCAACTGAAAAACAGTCAGCGGAATTATGGAGACGCAGATATGCCGCTATTTTAGTGTACGCTAAATAGGTTCCCGTGAATTTCCGGATCGCTGACGTACTGCTATATGCGTCCGTGTACGATCTTTCCAGAGCGGCATTTTCCTTAGCCGCAGGGCACTTAGAGAAGCAGGCTCCTTAATATAAAGCTCTATCGAAGGCCTTTGAATATCATCTGATTGTCCCAGTGATCGCAACGCAGGCCGACCGTCGTGTTATAGTTTACTTCAACGGCTAGAACTTCTTTCCAGATTGTCAAATTATTTTTTTCACGGCAAAATATATCATCTAATGTAGAAGTATGCGACTGGACTATTGCCCAGGGAACCAGATTACGCAAGTGGTGCATTTCTCAGCTAGCTCGTTTAGGGCTACCCTGCAATCGATAGCCACCTTGAAGTTGACGCTACTAGAATTTAAAGCTTTAAAGGCAGGTTGGCTGTCAGAAGAGATAGTTATAGTGCCCTTAAGCCAAACAGCGGGTTCAGCTCTAGCTGTAAGTTTAATGTGAAACCCACTACAGTGTTTGGATAGACTCAGACTCACTACCTACCCTGCCATCTAGCTTGAAATCATCTGTAGATTAAGTTACCAATTTTCCTTCATTGATCCCTTACTACATGTTGTCAAAATAGAGCAGAGGGTCGGTGTACGGTATACCGATCTTTCTTCGAATCCTCTTAGTTCCGAAAATATTGAGGAGGGCGAGGATGACTTTGGAGTTGACCGAACTCGACCTATAGGGAAGGAAAACATATAATTCTTTCTACAAATTGAGTTGTTTATTATCCAAAAGTTATTGGTTTTGTTCAAATGACAAGTTCATTGAGTTTCAGATTTTTTCATTGGGTACATTAAATTTTGGGTAGAATTCTACCCACAGGTCAACGAACGGTTCACAACCACAAAATGTTAAGTAGTTTGTAAAATTTGTATCATTTTTCTTTATCACAAAACATTTTTAAGATTTTCTTTGCTAAATGACAATAAAGTATGTCTACTATATTACCCAATTTGAGACACTGTACACTTTTCAATGAGCCCACATGAAAAGAAGAAGTAAAATTTCTGCCTTTGTTTGAAGAGATTCACTGTAGGAAGTAAATTCTCAGTAGATCATAACACATTGTGAGCAAGTGTGCTTAGTGAATAGTCAACGAGTTGTGACGAGGTAGGCGGAAATTTCTCAGGAAAAGTATTCCAGCGGCATCTAAATATGTAGGTACACACGTTACACATATGGCGCTGATATTGTTGCTGATGATGATTAAATTTGTTGATAATTACAATATGAACGATCAAATGAAATAATGAAGTGAAGTAAGTATAATGATCATTCTAAACTTGCAACACCAGCCATCTGTGCGGATAGAGGTACATATTGTTTTTGTTTTTCCTGCTGCTGCTACTGCTGTCAAAGATGTTTACGCTGTTGTTGATAGCTGTGCGTAAATATCAAGTACAAGGCGTCGTAGTACGCATCCACATTGCTCAAAGAAATCATTATTTTCACTTACACATGTAGTTTTCTTTTGTTCTTAGTTGGTGGTACTCATTTCGTTTTCTTAATATGGCAAAAATTATAAAGCTAACAACTTTGTAAGCTCAATGAAAGTTTTAGGAGGTTAGAATTGTAATACTAGAGAATACCAGCTCCTTTGTTTTAGAACAATAGAGGCCTGAGATGCCGCTGTAGAGTATTTTAAATTGTCAAAATATGTTGTTATTTTTTTACTTCAATGAATCGAAGAAAGTAGCCAACATGAAAAGCGACCAAATATTTGATCATGAGATGCGAAAGATTTTAAGACCGGCGCAAGAACGGCGACCTGCTAACGGATGTCCAAAAGACACTTAAATTATGAAAGGAACATTTCTCCACTTCACTAAACGGTGATGGCGAAAGCATCGCCGGAGAAGATGAATAGCAAGAACCCCAAATCGCTAATGACGACATAAACATCTCGTCACCCGACCTCGATGAAGTTCGAATAGCCAAAACGCGCCTAAAGGTCAACGAAGCCGCTGGCGTTGATGGATTACAAGCTGAGCTATTCAAGCATGGAGGCGAAGAGCCGATAAGGTGCATACTGCCATACCGGTGCAAACTGTGGAGAATGGAGCTGCCGTTGCCGAGTGTGACGATTCAGTCATGGAAAATCGACTTGCCTTCGATCTGAACACCTCAACACTCCACGCACCATTCTAATGTGAATTTTACAAAAATACCTCGTATTATTCCCTTTCAATTTACTCAATAAGAAAGAACACAGTTGGGTCTGAAAGCAGTTCGATGTGTAGAATGATTTTCAGACAGTGACAGCTGGTAGAGACTCGAACGGTGGCATCATTGGCCTATTTTTTCTTGAAAGTTCTGCTGGAGATGACATTTCGGTCAACGGCGAGGGTTACAGAGGCATACGAAACAATGTTGTGTGGTCGGAAATTGAAGACATTGGCTTGGACGATCTTTGATTAGATGGCTATCCCAAAAACCCATGCCACGAATCCAGAAACTTTTACAAAGTTTTTGAAAACTGGGGTAACATTACGCGCTACTGCGAAGCCAGCCGAGGCAGCCACATGAATACCGAACAAATTTGAGTGAGGTTCGGATTTCTTGATTTTGCCACGATTCCAATGAGTGCGAAGAGCTCAGTGAGTTTGTCATACTAAATGCAAATTGTATTTCCACGATTTGCAAATGTAAATCGTTGCATGGTAAATTTCTCCAAAATATACTGTAACAACTGACCTCAGTCAAGTCAGGCACAGTCAAGAGTTCCTGAAGATGACCTCAAATTGGGATCGAAATATTGACGAATAAAATAATTAAATAAAAAATTTTTTTATTCGACACGGCCTTTAGCTCGAAAACTTAAATTAAAATTCAAAACATGTTCATCAAAATTTCAAACCTTTTAGTCAGAAATTTATAAAAATATTTTTATCATTCCATTTAAATCCGGGCCTAAACTTTGTGTAAATTTCAATAAAATTCAAAAATTTTCAACAAAATTTCAAACTTCTTTATCGGAATTTTCAAAAATATTTTTGTTAATTTTTATTAAATTCAGGACTAAACTTTGTGCAAATTTCAATAAAACTCAAAAATGTCAAAATTTCAAGCTTCTTTATCAGAGTTTTCAAAAATATTTTTGTAAACTTTTTTTTTTAATTAAGGCCTAAACTTTGTGTAAATTTTAATAAAATACAAAAATTATCTACAAAACTTCAAACTTTTTAGTCAGAATTTTCAAAAATATTTAAGTAAATTTTAATTAAATTTAAAAAATTTTCATAAAAATGTTAAACTTTTGAATCCAAATTTTCAAAAATATTTTTCTAAATTTTTTTTTTTTTAAATTCAGGCCTAACCTTTTTTAAAATTCAATAAAATTCAAACATGGGCTATTAAATTGCAAACCCAATATTTTTATAAAAAATTCAAAATTTTTATAAAAAATTTAGAAGTGTTGATTAAAATTTATTGAATTTTATTAAAACTTGCACAAAGTATTTTATCTGGATTTTTACGGTTTTTGCTGTTAAATGGACTGTAGTCGCTATCTTCTAGTTATGATACGCACTATAGGGCTCGTACCCTGGTTGTATGTATGTATGTATGTATGTATATGTAATTCACCTTTAGCTCAAATAATGTTCCAAATGAACGGTTTATACCGACATCGACGTTGATACATACATCCAATACATCTACTTCCATATCAGCTCTTCTCACTTGTGCCTTTTCAAAATAACTTCTTTATGATCTTACTCGATCTCTATTTACTTATACAAGTATGTACCTTTATTGCTCTTCTATTAGTGGGTATCTTTTCTTACATGCTTTTATTGTTGCTATTTTTTACTTTTGTTCTTGTCCGTGACTATAGTTGTGCTCTTTGTACCCTCTTTCAATGATAATTGAATTTTATACCGTTAACAGTAGCTGGATGGATTTGTATGTTTACACAATATGTGGATATGTATGTGTGTATGTATATTGGTACACACACACACATACGCAATGTTCTTTAGCCGTTGTATTGCTCATATCATGCTCCAGATCAGCGATTCCCAAACTGTGATGGGTATAAGAACAGAGGTATCTGAAGAAAATGCTCAGTACCGTGAGTAAAAAAAAATTATCAAAATTCAACCAGAATTTTTAGCCATTTGAAACTTGCACTTGATTGTGGTAAAATTGAGTGGGCTACAAAATTGCGATTAAAAAAGCTTCTAAAAATTCTGATTAAAAAAGTTGAAAATTTTATGATTTGCTTTTTTAAATTTATGAATTTTTGTTTGAAACTTTTATTGATATAGTTTATGTTAAAGAATGAGTTATAATTTTATAAAAAATTATTAAAAATAAATTAGTAAAAATAATTGCCCAAAATTATATGTATCTAATTTTATTGCGTATGACACTTACGCACGCAAGCTTTATTTCATGGCAATCAAATAACGTTTAGATATAGTGCTCCTTCATTTGATACTAAATTAAAATTATTAATTTCCACATTTTCCAAACTGCGGCATCACAGTCATATTTTAAAAGCAGTTCCAACAGTTTTGCAACCAGTTGAATATTTGCACAATGTACTTGATACCCACAGAGAAATTTATGCACCCGTATCGAAGTACAAAAGATACTCGTTGCTTGGTTGAAGTACTCGAATATTTATTTCTAAGTTTAGTTATAGGAACATCACTACGCATAAGTAACGCTGACGTTAAAGCGACGCTTTTGCCGGTATTTTGTAGACAGTCTCTTGTCACTAATTGAGGTGAGATTAATCACGAGACTACGTGATATTCAGTACAAATTTGTCAGCTTGTCACATACCAAGGAAATTGAGCTAATGCGAAAATGAAGTAGCACTCGATCTGCCCCCTGGTCGTTCCCTATGTTTTGGTTAAATCCGTAGCTCTAATTTTTACACATATTTTAAATAATCGGTTCACATTCACCTTAATTCTGCATCTCTAGCTTGACATACGATCAGCTGATTGTCCCTACTGCTTTTCACCACAGTCTTTGATGACAGTTTGTTTAGACTGTTGCTTACTGAATACCGAAATCGTCTCAAGTCACAAAAAATGTCTTGAATTGAAAGTCTGAAATTTAGTGACTTGAGATGAGACTGAGTTACAAAATACCGGCATTAAAGTTCGTCAACTCTCATCTTTTCGAGCACGCGTTGAGTGTCAGCTTATTTTCATATTTTTTTTATTACACACATTTGATTAAAAATAATTTTTTTTGAAAAACATGGTTAATTTAAAATGTAACCACAAAAGTGTAGTTTTCCTTCAACCTTTCACAATAAAGAAATGAGTGTTGTCAAAGTTTTTACTGGGGCGTCTCTTTAGCATTTTCGCCTTTCGACCAAAGTTACAAATGTCACGCAAGGCCAATGCTTATTATTTATTTATTTATTTATTTGTAGCATCCGGTAACATTCCGACTAGTTTTAAAAATTTATGGAAGACAATTTACACTCTCCACAGATGCTTTGCAAAATCTTCAAGTTTGTGAACCGCTGCTTTAGAGATCTTACACCTCCCCATTGGCGGCGATGAAGCGTTGCTGTTTCTTGTACAATGGCTTTGAACCGGTACGCGTCCATGCCACGCCACTTCATTGCCGTTGTACACGCGATCAAACGCACTGTTGTGCCTGTAGAAGTCGACGTTCAAGTCTTCTTGCATATCTACACTTTTGTGTACAAATCACTTTGTTATTCTGTTTCTTTTTTTTTTAACAACAACAATATTACACATACCCGAAGATAGGCAGTCAATTTGTTTACATATTTACATTAAGCCGCAACCACGAGGCTTGTTTCTTTACCTATCAGATTTGCAGAACTTTACCAGAAAGCTTTGTGACTTCTCAGACTATAGGTAAGTGCTTTTTTGGTTCGCTGGAAGCGAAGTTATTGTTTGACAGTTTCACAAAATTTACATTAGCGAGAGATTGCTTCTTCTGTTTCCATATCAATCAATGTCGGTGGGTTTGATCTATTTTAGTTTCAGAAAGGGGTGCCAGAAGAAAGATCCAAATGACTTGAAATTATTGTGTATAATTTCTCTTCCTTCCTCATAGGCCAAAGTATTTTACCAATGCTTTTATATTCAAATTTATACTTCCCATTAAAACCGGGTTCAATTTTCTTCTTATTCTTCGCTTCTGCAAGACCAAAATCAGTTTGGTCAGCTCAGTCTTTATCTAAATGCAAGTACGCCAATTCAATTAGACACTGGCCTACGGAAGTCTTTCCAAAATAAAAGAGATTTTGTTTCTGCCTTTTTTCGCTCTTCTATTTTCCCATCGTGTCCATTCCTGGAGGAATGTGGACGGTCGTAGCTTTCTTAATTATAGTTAATAATATTGGGTCATCTCAATTAAAGATCCGCACAAGATGTAATATATATTTTCATGCAAGATCCTAAAAAATTTAGAGCCCCTTAAATATCAAAGAATGTAATTACCTGTTTTGTTAAGGTTTCGGCTCAGATTTTGCTCTTTGATGGCCAGTACTTCTTTTGATATACGCTAGACAAGGTAAGGGCAGAGCGGCAGCCACACGAAGGTCAGGTTGTGGCAACGCTGGTGGAAGCCATTTATTTCCTTCCTTCCTTTTGAAGGTGCACCTAGGCGCTTTATAAAGAACAGAAAGTCGAGAATGCTCGCAGAGTTCAGGTCGGCTAAACATTCCAAAAATTACTTATTGAAGAATTGCCTGCGAGTCCTAGCCATGAGAAGATAGGGGTAGAGATCTATTTCCTTTTTGCCCCTACAGCTGCGACAAAAATCGTTGATTTGTTATTCCAGCCTCTTTCCATGTGTGTCCGTAAGTCAGTATCCCGTTTTTACCATCACTATTAGTCTGAGGAAGAAGCGGAAAGCTTCGGATCGCTTTAAGCTTTACATCTGGCTGGAAATTACCTCCTCCATGTGTTTAGTCTTTAATCTGCATTTGCAGGAAGCTAGCGGTATGCCCACATGGCCTGGGCAGAATCGACTAACGATATTACCGTCCATTTTCTTGCCAACACGCCGTCATAGCAGTTGTCGGAAATGCTTTTGTGCCCAGGGGCGTACACAGCCGTCAAAGGCATTTAGACGCGAGTAGGTTAAGAGGAATTTTATGGTTGCCTTTTACGTTGGATTTTAGAGATTTATTATTAGCTTCACTAACGAAGAAATAGTAGCAGGCTCCGTTAATCGTAAGCTGGAGCTTAGTGCGAGTTTGTTGAAGTCCCGCTGTCTACGCTTCCGTTTAGCTTGGGACTATTTGTATAGATAGCCGTCGAGGTCTTTGGTAGCTTCATTTTACTCCTCTTTGGAATACTCATGGCAAACTTGTTGCCCCAGCAAAGTAGAGGAGTAGTATCGTCTGGTTATCCTAGATTTTTCGGCAGAGTTTCCAAAACCTTTGTTTATCCAAATCTGAGTTCCTTCCATGCCTGGATCGAATTTAGGCTGTCAGCTCCACAGCCGGCCAGAAATTTGCCAGAAAGATGCACCGGTGGAAGATCTAAAATTAATTTTGGGAGATTCAGTTAAAGGGCAGTGCTCCCCATCTGGGATTTGGACGCAGCATTGGGTAACGGCGAACAAGGCATTACACTTTTCTTTCTTCAAGCTGTCGAAAGAAGCTAGGAAAGGCACTCAGATAGTCACAGGGAAGCCATTGGACCAAAAAAGAAACTGGCAATCCCAATAAATATGTGGATTTAAAGTTTCACGCGCCAGTTGATAGTCACGCCTAACCCCATTCGGATATTAAGGCTAAAATTCCCAAACGAAAACGTCTAGTGGTAAAAAAATTTGTTTAATTACGCTTCAGCAGATTACGAGTATTTTTATGAATCCAAAATTTGTAAACTCGTTGGCTTCAATCACGTTCTATACAAAAAAAAAAATCGCAATAAACACAATAAAAACCCAACAATGTGTTTCGCTTAAAGAAAAAGTGATTCAACATTTTGAAATGGGCTTAAACCCAAAATGATGTGATTGATTGCTTGACAGCGGCACCACAATAGCCATCGAACAGAAAATTAGGCACATAAGTAATCGGTGAATGCGCACATGTAAAATAGAAGAAGAATTGAAAGTCAAAAAAAATCAAGCATGTAATGTGAGACAAGAAGAGGAAAGAGCTGTGGGGGAAACGCAAAACAACTTGGCTTCATTTATTGAGCAAATCCCAAAAAAAAAAGCAGTTAGCAACCCAAATGGAGTTTAGTTATAACAGTTTCGTTTCTTGTTTTTTGTTTGTTTTTGTAAATACAAACTTTCTGGTTGAATTGGCACCAAATGAGGAAATAATGATAATAGGTTAAGAACGCGAATATTAGGGTTAGCAATGAAACTGGTTGAACTCGGTTAGTTAGTTCAACTTATTTAATAAGCAAAGCTTAGTCAGACGTACTGAAAAAAAAAATCAATTTACAGATATGAACTTATGCAAAAATGTGTTATAAATTTATGTAATCATAATTTCTATATCTTCAATATATAAATATGTAGTCACTATTCGGTAGCACATACATATGTAGCTACGTTTATACAGTGCTTAACACAACTATACGACAGGGACTTATTCGAATTTTTATTAAAATATATTTATTTTAACAAAGAAAGCCCCGTACAAATCTAAGCTTTAAAGTTCGTATAAATCTTAATAAGATTCAAAAATTTTTCATAAAAATGACATACTTTTTAATCAGAATTTATAAACAAATTTGGGCAGTATATTCCCATCAAATCCGTGACACGGACATAGTTTTTGTCCATATTTTAACCCGCTAGGTGGCGCATGCGTCGAGATACTTAGAAAATTCGTATCAATGGGCCGATGTCGAAGATGATGCTGACGTAATAAAAAAAACACTTTAATGAAAAATAAATGCGCTAGGTGGCGCTAAAGGCGAGCTATTCAGAACATCTGTATTTATGTTCCGATTTAGATGAAACTAGAAAGTATATTTGGAGTACGACGAAGAATACTTGTATGATAAACGGATACGCTAGATGGCGCTGGAATCAAGTTATTCCGTTAAACCGTTTTTAAGGCCCGATCTTGCTGATCTAGGTGACGCTAGAGACAAGTTATTCAGAAAATCTTCGTTTTTGATTCGATTTTGTTGAAATTAGAAATGAAAACTGGATTCGGTAGACGAATAGAATGGAAAATTTGTAGTTATGATCCGATATTGATGATATTGACGATATTGACGATATTGATGATATGAAAAAAAATTATTGCAGACACGATTAGAAATCCTTTTATAGGTCGATTTAAATGGCATAAAAATATACACAAGCTTGTATACAGTATGTGTATACTAAGCTACTAAAAAGTTAGGTATTTTCATGAAAATTGTTTGAATTTTATAAAAAAAAATTACACAAAATTAGTAGTTTGGGCTGTTATGGGTTTTGTTTTAGAATGAAGTTAATGAAAAATTAGTAAGTAATAAATAAAGATTCGAATATTGTCAGAAGTCACTGTCATCATATACATAGTTATGATAAGCACTGTACTGCGTTCCTAAAACGAAAATGTATTTTGTATGCGAAAAAGCACACAATTTAAATAAGCAAATGCGAATAAACCGGTCGAGAATTGGATTAAGAAAACTAGTGCCCGGTTTTACGGCATATTTTTTGTTATATAATTCTTTCCTGTTCTGCGAACTTTTAACTTGATATTTTGGATGAGTTTCAAAATGTCACTAGGCTATCGTCTGTAATGGTTATCACCAAGTGTACCGCTTCTTAATACCTTCGAATTAAATGTTTTAACATTACTTAATCAATGCACGGGAGAAATGTATGTAGAATTCAAAGAAATCCATTTTCTTCATTCATTTGTCTTATAAATTTAGTTGAATTTGAATAATTTAAATAGGCTGCCACCCTCTCGAAATATATTTCTTGCCCAAACATGCCTTAAACCTTTTCAGTTTGACCCCAGTATACTAGAAATTCAGTTACCTTTCCAATTAAAATGAATCAACGTTATTTAGCAGGTGGCAACCCTATTCATAAATTTTGCCGTGCACACGCATTCGTTTCACACAAAAACTGATATATTTCGGTAAGTTTAGAAATGGAATTACATAAATTGATATTTTTAAACAGGTGGCAACACTATTTTCAAACACATTTCTATGATTAAGTTTTTTATGCCTCTACTTCCTTTGAATCTCATGTCGCGATAGTTTCCTTAACAAAATAATTTCATTTCGTTAACTCGCTTAAGTGGCAACTCCCGCCAAAGATATTTTCAACAGAAATTTTTCGAAAACCACCTTTGTTTGAGACCCATATGTACATATGTTAATATTTGATTGGACTTATCATTTTCATTAATTCTTTAATTAGATGGCAACCCTCTGCAAAAGTATTTTTGAAATTAAGTTTTTTTTTAAACACTCAGTTTGGCACACATATTGTTAAATGTAATTTACTTTTTAATTTAACCTAATTTGCATTTAACCTGTGGCAACTCTCCAAAAAATACATGAGGTGAAAGTAGAGCGAAAATTATGGTTCTTTTTTATTTGGTTTTTTCTGGATTTCTAAATAAAAAAGGGAAGAATGTGAGCCTCCTAGGTATTAGGAATATATTTTGTACTTTCTAAACAATTTGAAGTAAAAAAACTCCCGGCATGATCCTCATGAGCTGCAAATACTCTTCAGGAAAACTTGTGAAAATTTCCATGGCTCAATGAAAGTGATGCCACCTTTAAAGCACGTGCGATCCAAATCTAACGACTCGAAAGTTCCTAACCACAGAGCCGTTAAGGAGCCGTCAAAAGGCCTGTCTTGTAAGGCCATAAAGCGAGTACCCTGAAATCTGAACAGCTTTTCACCAAACCACCAGATCAAGTCTAAAAGCTGCCAAGTAATGAGCGGTACTGTAGACTTTAGCAAAAATTTAAAGGGATTGTAAAGGGAAAAGCCTAACAAATATAAATGAAATAGAAAAGCGGCAGGCATTTTTGAGAGGCCTCAAGTATTTGAAAATTCTTCATAAAAACAAAAAACGCTGCTACAACAAATAACAATTAAAATGGCCTAATTCACCACCTAATTGCTTTCACATTTACTGACACAATTGTTTTTGTGTTAATTTATTTTATTTTTTATTTTTTTTTTGTTTTGTTTTCTAATTTGCTATCAATACTTTTTCTCAAAACGTATCTATTGTTTGTTGTTTGTGCATTTAAGCGGTGATTTTATAATTGCAACAAATTAAAAGTGCCAAAACGTTAATCGTTTTTCATTTTATAGTTTTTTCCGCCACAGCGTTAATGACTCCACACGAACTCAATTTTCAAGTTGGCCGATTTTTCATTACGATTTTTGGAAAGGCAGGCAAAGTGCATGTGTGTGTGTAAGTGTGTGTGTGTGTGTGTGTGTGTGTTGGGCATACGATTGTACATAAAATCAGAAGGATCCTTAGATAGTCCAAGTGCATATATACATACATATATTTGTACCCTGAAGAGAAAATCTGATGTAAGGGAACTAACTTCTGGTTCAGAATTGGTACGATTTCCATTATTTACAGCCACTTTATTTCACGGTATTTCCACTGTATTCGAAATGTGCAAACCTCAGAGCCGATAAAATTGATTTTCAAAGCGTTGGTTCGGGTCCGCTCTGAGACGATTAAATCATACGCGATTTGAACCAGTTGAAGTCACAATCAATGACTTCAATTTTTGAACGCACTCATTGACTTAAATTTGACTAAAGACTAAAAAAAGAAGTCTAAAGTCTTTTCTGAATTCCGACAAATTAGGCATTTGGTGAAGTCACTTAATGACTTCAGTTCGATTAATTGCAGTAATGCTCCTCCATGAACCTAATGCCTAATTTCTAATGACTAAAAATTACTGCAAATCACTACAATTTGAGACTTCATTCAAAGGACTACAATTCACTTCGAAGAGTGACCTGATTGAAATTTTTGCAATTAAGTGATTAATAAAAAGGACTTAAATATTAATAATTAGTCATCAAAATTTGGTCGGAATAGTGATTTCATTTTTTTTTGTTGGCTTAGTCATAGAATACAAATATTGATTGCAGTCATTTGCTAAAAAATCAAATCTCAAATTACTGCATTCTTCTACAACTCTAATATAAATAATAAAAAAAATGCTCAGTAGGAAAGTCTGGCTTCTTTCTCACTGAATTTAAAACAAATTCCTTAGACTCAGATATTGGAGAAATTGGAGATTTCCGGAGACTATTTGGAAATTCAGCAGAAAACCAGAAATCTAACAAAATCAAAAAAGTGTTCGGGAAAGCTTGTTCCTAAAGCAAGTGATTTCAGTTGTGGCAAATTGGATACATTATTTTTTTTTTTTATTTACCTTAAATGAGGTTTTATAAAAGTTGTTATTTTCTTCACAATTTTATTTTAACTTTAACTATAGGGATCTGCCGTTGAGAAGTTTCTAAAACTAGCTTCAAATCTCCCTTAATCCAAATCTCCCCCATAGACAGTTTAATAAAAATTTTATAATTTACTTTCAAAGTCGCCCGGCTTATTGTATCAGTTTAAAAAAAATCCTTTATACGAAGTTTCATTAAAACCCATCACTGGTTATATATTCTCGCTACTTTTGTGAGACTTTTGCCTCAGTGTGCATAGCACCAACGTTCACGAATCTCTAGAGGAAAAGGGGGCAGGAAGCCAATATGAACAAGAAGCGAATATTCTCATACTGGATTTTTTTGAAGAAACACTTCTTTAGCGGCATGAGAGGGATTTTTCAACATCGCCTCTCAAAGTTGCGTCACGAGGTAACGTCACAAAGTCGCGACACGAAACTTTTGTGAGATAGCACAAATCTGAAAATCGCTGCATATTTATTTGGGGTCAGGTCGGCACTAGTCCAGTACAATTTAGGTTCTGGATCACTTCAGGATAATTGGAACTATTTAGTTCTGGTACATTTCACGACTATTACGGTTTGATTTCAGGATCATTTCGGGACAATTTCTGGACTATTTCGCGGCTAGCTCGAGATCAGTTCAACATCATTTCGGAACTAGTTCATTACCAATTCGGGTTAATTTTGAAGTAGTTCTTTTGAGATCTTTTCAGGACTATTTCGGATCGATTTCAGAATCATTTCGAGACTACTTCAGAACCGGCTCAGGACTAGTTTGTACTGACTTCGGAGCACAGTTGAAGACTAGTTAGGGATTGGTTTGGTTCTCGTTCAAGACTGTTAAGGGAGTAGTTCGAAACTAGATCGGGATAATCGATTTTTTCAGTCGTGTATACCGTTTTTCATTGTCTTTTTCGGTGCTTGTAGGTATTGAAAGTTTTACTAATTATTCAAATCCTGTACCCTGCATACTGCTGGGTATTTATATTTGCACAGTTGGACAATAAACGGCAGCCAGCATTAGAAGCAAACCGCAACAATAGAAAATGTTACTGCGCTAAAATTGGTTAGTATCCATTCTGATAGTGTTTCTAAATTTTCTATCCAATCTTAAGCTATAAATATTATCTACACACATACATACACATACATAGTGATGCATAGCTGGGTGGTCGCCCCTATTTCCACTGACCCAATTGCATTAATGTGGAAGGAAGTAATAATCGCCACAAAATAAAATGCAACACTATCGGGAAAAAAAATTATATTGCACTAGAAAAATTCAGTGGAAACTAAAGTAAAAAAAAAAAAAAACTCTATATCGGCAAAAGTTATCCAATGATTGGCACATGATTGCTTCATTTTCCGCTGCCCTAATTTCACTTGAAATTGAAATTTTCTGCTAAGCAGAAAAACAAAAAAAAAACAACAAAGCAGATAAAGCAAAATAAGCTATTGATTAAGGAGTTCAATGTTAGTTTGTTGCAGGGGAAGAAAAAAATTGTTGGAAAAAAATAATGAAAATCAAAGGAAAAGAACAAATCAATTGCAAACAGTTACATCGGTAGTTGTGCGAAAATTGTGCAGCAGAAAAATTTTTTTCGCCGCGTCCGCTACTTATTGTAGCTACTTAAAATTCACATTGTAATTTTTGGCCTGAGAATGCAATTGCAGTGGAGTCGTCGGAAGGCAGCAGCGGCAGTAGGTATAACAAAAACAATTACAGGTATTAAACAAACAGCGCAAAAATCTGTTAAGTAGTTTAGTTTCAAGACAAACAATGAGTTGTTATTGTCGGTTAACCCAAATTGATTGATTTTTTTTTTGCTACGTAATTTTTTTTTATATATTGCGATTTTTTTTCTTTTTGTTTTGCTGTTTTGTCTAATTTTATTTTTTTTTTTCTGCACTCTACTTGGCTGTGCATCAAATGCTGCTTGGTTTGTGGCAGCCTTTTGCATTATTCGTACTTTTGCCACAACTGCCTACTACCGTTGGATTTTGCTTGGAAATTGTCAGTTTGTGATTGCTGTTTGCTGTTGTTGTTGTTTTTGCTTTTTGAAGCTACTACTACTACTATGAAATTTAAGCATCCACTAGGCGACGTTGGCAAACAAGCAACCAGTCAACCAGTCAGTCAAGCCGCCAAACAGCTAAGCGCACTTGGCCAACCTACTAGTACTACCTGACTACTTACTCGCCTCCTAAGTATAACCACTCCAAATATGTGGTACGCCTGTGCTTGTGTTTGGTTAGTGGCTCTCATCACCGTCAAGGCATCCACATACCCAATAGGAAAAGTTATTCTAACTTCTATAGTCTTCGATAGTTTTATTTTGCCATCACTATCGCATGTTGTTCAACACTACCGATTTATGTACATATATCAGGTACCCCGCCCTCATTTCCATACCGATACTTCTGCCATTCGATACCGATATTTTTTCACTCGATACTTTTAAAGCGATATATTTTTTAAAATCGACTACTTGAACTCCGGTAACGTATCGAATTTGCGTGAAAATTATTTACAAGACAATACGAGCCCTAACCGCTAAAAAAAAAAAGGTAGCGACATTTTTTTCAAAATTTTCTTATTGATACAAAAGTGCTCCTAGTGCATCTAAAAATTAAAAAAAAAAAACGCTAACATTTTTTCACGGTTTGGACTTGAATATACCTTTATGGATATGTCAATCAAGCGGAAGGAAAAAAGTATTAAGGCATACAAGGACCGCATTAAGTTTACACTGTAAGCTAATCCCTTTCATATTTTATGTGCGATGCGGTATCTGCTGTCAACTTTGCTCAAGGTTAAAGTGTCATATTGATGGAATAAAATGATAGGCCGGACGGAGTCACAATCAGAACTAGATTCTTCATATTCTGCATGTCAAGCTAATTGCCAAATTGGTTCTTGTGCAAATACCCTCTAGCTCACGAACAGATTATATTTTATAAAAAATGTTGACTGAACTTCCTTTTTTTATTTAGGATCGGTATTTTTATTATTGAGTCTTTGAAATTCGACAATCCTTCAAAAGAGGCAAAAATGAAATAATCGAAATGCTTTTGCCGTCACTTCTATTCTCCGCATCGTGTGTTGCGCCCCCCTTGTACCGCTATACGGCTCTCAGTGGATTTGACAGAATCAGCTGTGTGTTGACGTCACATTGGTGCAATTGGCGTTGACGCATAGTAATCCTCCAGTATACCGAATACGAATCGCTTAACACCATCCCTTCCCCCATTAAGTTGTAGTGCATGTTTTATTCAGAAACAACAACAACAGTAGAAGTCTTCGCAGTTTATTGCGGTTTTTTTTTTCTTTCAAGGTTTAGGGAGAGAACGTTTTGGAATTTCTTCCTGTTTTCATTGGTTTGCCTAAGGCCAAAAGATTTCATCAGTTGGCTATGTCTTTTGCGTTGTTTCGTCGATTAATTAATCATAACACGTACAGATGAACCTTTCTGTACCTTATCCTTTCATTGGCTTCGTTTAGTCTGACCGTCGATAAGACTCACATTAACCGGTTCGTGCCTAGCCACAGCCGGCGCGATCTCTGGACACGATACGTTGTTGTTTTTCTCCATATTTAATGTGCTGTGGCTGGGCACTCACCAAATCATTTTTACTTTCTCGAGTTTGGTTTTTGTTTGTTGTAGTTTTTAAATTCGGTAGGACAGTGATACAACTTGTACTTCGAAGAAAATCATTGCTTATTTTCGACTCATCTTTTTAGCTATTTCACTACTTTAATCTTTAAGCCCTGCTCCACGCTCTCTTTGGAAGAGACGAGAGTTATAATATATTTCTTTATAGAGCCTTAAAAGTTTACTTTTGTAGAAAATACCAGCATAAACAAACTGCTTTTGTTTCCAGTGCGCTATTATAACGCTTGAAAGACGGGACTATTTCAAAAAGCCGAAATAGTACCGAACTAATCCAGATGTGATCCGAACTGGTCCCGAAATGATTTCGAACTGGCCCCATATCAGTCGCGAGCTAATCCCGAAGCGGTGTTAAAATAGTCTCGTCTTCAGAACTTAAAAAAATTTTGTGTCACTCGTAATTATTATAAGAAGACTTTTTTAATATAAGCCTCAAAATAGAGGTTCTTGAAGATTTAAAAAAAAATTGAAAATAATAAGAAATCCAAACTAAACTTGATTTCAAATCAAGTACAACAAAATCGCTTGGCATCTTTGGGGTTTTCCTAGAGGGTAGCAATGGGTCTGCACTCCACCACCACAGCCCACCGCCAACACTACCAATTATTTGAAATCTGTAGTTGCTATAGCTACTGCTATTATTACCATCATTGTTTACGTTATTGTTGTTATTCTTGTTGCTGTTGTTGTTGTTGTTGTAATCCCAAACGAAAATGAGGTTGTCGTTATTAGCCTGATTTGTTGCAACTTGCTATGAAGCCAACAACAGCGGTGCCAGAATAAAACCACCAGCATACAGCTAATAAAACAAAAACAACTGCAATGCAAGAGTTTCATACCTGTTCGTTTTGTTGTTGTGTTTGGTGCAATGTTGCAACACATTGTCCACATGCAACATCGACTGCTATAAACACTCACCACACCTTCTTTGTGATCTGAATGGCTGTGTGGTATTCCTTCGCACAAAATCTAAAAACAAAGGATACAAACTTACATATATGTTGTATGTTTGTATATATTTAGTACTTACTTGCTAGCAAATCTACTTCCAAGCAGCCAAGCGCTACATCTGTATTTTTTGTTCTCAAAGGATTTGTTTCGCTTGGCAAGAAAAAAAATCTATTATTATTTTATGTAAGTGAGTAGGTCAAAAGGGAGCTTTGTGTGTGTGTGAAAATCCTTTGCTGATGTGGGAAAATCCTTTCGTACAAAAAATGTATGCCAGACAATTGTTTTTGTTTTTTTTTTTTTTTGGTTTTAGACCACTAGGCATAGAAACAATAGCTATAGAAAAAATTGTGAGAAAATGTGTGCAAAAATATGAAATGATTGTCTGCGGATATTGCAAAGCATTAAAAACAACAGTCTATATGAAAAATACAAAGACAAAATCGGATCCCTCGCTTTAAATAACGACTGGTGATGCTCAAACTTTCCTCTATGTTAAGTTATCCAATATCCCCTTAACCCATTTTGAACCTTGCTGAAATTTTAGAATATCCCTGATTTCCTCACATCTAAGGTCCTCCAAGCTATCGGATAATTATCTACCTAAAGTGGAGAATCTTTGTTTGAGGAAGAGGGAGCACAACCGCAGAACCCCTCCCTCCTTTTCTTCGTCTTGGCAACTTTTATAGAATTCAAAAAGTGTCCTCTCATTGATCCCTTTAAAAAAAATACCTGTCGGAAGAAAGTAGCTTGCAGACCTATCTACCATCTCTTATATCCTTAGTAGCAAGTTTATTGCCGAGTCGCGCTAGGTAATCGACCTTCCAATTTTCCTCTAAGTCGTAATGGGCTAGTAGCTCAAGAGAGTTGCGGTATTTTATGTCTACCATGGAGGCTGTCGACTGTTTCTTAGGTGATTTTATTGCCGCTTGGCTATTCGTGAAAATGTAGATATCAATTTTGGATATCATATCACACACTTGACCACCAGTTACGTGGTCCTGTCAATTGCCATCAGTTTCGCCTGAAAAGCGCTAGAGCGTTCCGATACACGGAAGCTAATGGAGAATCCCAGAGATTCAGTGTATAAGCGTCCACCAAGCCTAACCTCGTGATTTGAGCCATCTATGCAAACACGGGTGGTCTCGCTCTTTCCTACACCAACCCGTTTACACTCTTTCCTTAAGGGTAGGTGGGTCGTAAACCCTGTAGTTAGTGTAAGAGTCGGCACTGCGAAGTTCACCAGCCTAGGAAATTCCAAGAACTCCGTAAGTATCCGGCTATGGCTATAATTTGTGTTTGACCACTTGTTTGGAGTGTTCAGTCGAATTGTCGCACCGACTGCGACCTATTTGGCACGTAAGTGGGTTTTAAGGAGGCGTTAAAATATTTTTACTTAATTCAAATCATAATAGCAAATATAATTAATTTGCATAAGCAAAAATTTAAGTTTTCAAATAAAATAAAATAAAAAGTTTTAAGTTTTAGGGTTAAGCTGATTTAGTAAAACAAAACTCCACACGTGCACCTAAAACTGCGAGCCAGAATATTTTTTTTATTTTATTTTTTATTTTATTTAAGCTTGTATAACAATACAATTATTATACAAACTACAAGTAAACGCAGCGCTAGCTTCAAAGGCTTTCGGCTGAAGAGCCAGAATATAACTTCCTTGCCGACTCCATAAAGAGTTAGAGAGTTAAATATAGGAGTAGTAGTGACAGTAGACGTTAGTTGTACGTAGTAAGTGGTACTAATTAGTAAAAATAGTAGTAAAAATTGTAAAAATAGTAGTAGTAACTATTAATAGCATTAGTAAAAAATAGTAGTAGTAATTAGTAGTAGAATTTGTGAAAGTGGTAGTAGGAATATTAAAAATAGTAGTAGTAATCGTAAAAATAGTAGTATTAAAGCAGTTGAATTAGTAAAAATAGTAGTAAATATAGTAAAAGGAGTATTAAAAACGGTAGTAGTACTTAGCAGTAGCATTAGCAAAAATAGTGGTAGTAAATAGTAGTAGTATTAGTAAAAATAGCAGTAGAATTAGTAAAAATAGTAGTAGAAATATTACAAATAATTGTAGTAATTAGTAAAAGCACTACAAGTGCGACTTTCTCAGAAGTTTTACTTCAGAAATAGTTATCTTAAAAATAAATAAGTATGTACGTACATATGTAAATGCAACCATGTACTAAGAACACTTGTGTAGAGTATGTAGAATTTTCGCAGCTGACAAATGAGTTTTACAACACGTGTGTGTAATCTTTTACATATTTACATACTAAAATACATACATATGTTTGTGTGTATATGTAAATATATTGTCTGTTAGAACAATTGTGTGCATGTTAAAAATATCTATGTAGGTCAACGTGTTTAACAACAGCAGTGTGGCAGATAAACAAAACAATAAGCTCTATAAGTATGCGCATTTTAATAACACCAGAATGAGAAAATTCAAAAAAAAGCAAAAAAAAAACAACAAAAAATATAAAACTAACTAAAAAAGATGTTTTAAAGTCATAAAACATATTGCATGTACATATGTACATATGTATGTATGCAATTTACTAACACCGACTAGACTCGCGGCGATAAGGAAGCAATAAAATTATCATAAAATGCAAGAAGCGAGCAAAAATATGCGTTTAAAAAAAAAAACAAAAAAAAAACAAAAACAGCTACACTAATCAACAGCAATCGAGGCAAACGCAGATGACAAGATATGCCATGACAATAAAACAACAATAGCAAATTTAGTCGTTGCAGCAAACAAATGGTTTTACTAATTTACATAGATAGACAGGTAGATTTGCTTAAGAATAGGCACACATTGAAAAAAGCAGATGCAAAACGCAGTTGTTATTAACAAGTTGATTAGTGTGGTGAGTCGAGGTAAGATTTAGTATGTCCAATATGTGCAAATTTGTATGGATGATGTTTCACCTGTTCAGCTGTGCGAATATTTACGTACAATACTCGTATTTGGTACACTCAGCGCAACAAAACAAAAAAAAAACAAAGTGTTGTCAACAATATACACAATTCGAAGTTTTAAGCTTGCGAAATGCTTACCACATTGTGAAAATTTTGATTTAGTTTTAATAAATGGGTACAAACATTTGAGTAAAGGTATTGTTTTTTAGCTGGTTATTTGGCAGTTTCTGACCACTTAAAAAAAAAGTTTACAAAATTTGATAAATTGCAAAACTCAACTTTTTTTTTGGTTCTCATTTAGACTTACACCTGTGACTAAATTTTGAAGGACTTGTTTTTTAGTTTTTAATGCTTCCTTGTGCCACACTGCACTCTTTTGGGCATAGAATAGTAGACATCTTACATATTCAGGCATAATTTCCTCATATTTACCTTTTCTATGGTTTTTCCTAGTTCCACCATTGATTTTGGTTTGCTTTTGAGAATTTTTACTAGCATTCGGCGAGTCCCCAGTTAACAAAAATCAAATTGTATGTAAATCTAACTTAAATAGCCTGGTCTATAAATTATGTAAATTTATTTGTTTTTTTACTGAATTATTACTTTGTATAGTTACACTGGCCAGATGGCGATGTGGTAATTCTTGTAACTGGGCTGTTCTCGTCCGTGATGAGCAACATTTTTTTAGGAACCCTAAACAAGCTGGGCGAAAGGGCTGAGCATCTTTGCTTAGGCGTTATTACCGAAGTTAAATTTAATGTTCCTTCTCGGGTTTCAATACACTTTAAACCTCTTTATCGTAAAGAGTGTGAACCCGATTTTGAATTGAGTGAAATGTTATAAGTTATAACACATCTCTTGGGTATAGATCTTATGTTAAACATTCTGCATCAGTGTCAGCTGAAAAGCTCTCAAAATTGGGATGCGGAAGGAAAGGATTACGGGGCATAGTGGAAATAGATCTCCAAAGACCGTTTGAAGTTATAGCCACGTCAAGATCTGAATGGAATATAGGATTTGATATGTCCAGCTGAAATCACCACATATACACTGACGGTTGCAAGATGTAACAAAGGTGTTGGGCAGGGATGTTTTCAGACTTCTTGGATGAGGCGAGAACATTCCCCCTGCCTCAATTTGTTAGTTTTTTTAGGCAGAAATTCTTTCTATCGCTAAAAGCTATCGCGCTTTACAACCTTGGTCATTTTCAAGATGAGCGCGTAGCCATCTTCTTAGATAGCTGGGCAGTCATATTGGCTCTGACATCTTTCATAAAAAAAATCGAAGCTATTTTGGGTCCTGCCAGAGAGGGTTCAGTAACAACAGGAGCATTTACCTTCACCCCCTTCAGAAATCTGCTCAACGCGCACAGGGTTAGGATGTAGAATTCCAAAGTTAACATGGCCCGAATACGACCTAAAGAGGACATTCATTCTTCCCACGAGGGGTGGGCACTGTCTAATCGGAACCCATGCCAGACGACTTAGTATTGCCGACAAAGATGACTGCAGCAGCTGCAGGAGTGAAAATAAGCAAGAGACAGTTGAGCACCTTAGAAGTTCGACTCAAATGAGCAAACGTATGGTCACTATGGGGGCGTTTGAGTGCAATTCTTTGCAGGATTTGTGCAAACATAGCCTCAGCAACGAAATAACTTGAAAATCTATCGTAAGAAAGCGGCACTCAGTTGCTAATTAAGCGTTGAATTCTTTCGCCGCCGTTCTAACCTAATATAACTCTGCCCACAATTATAAGATTTCTTGCTTTAATTAAGAATTTAGTGAGTGTCTGCTTATATAAGGTCTTTCAATAAGATGTTGAATTTCTAATTTCGAGTCATTTGTGAACTGTCAGTACAGCAGCTGACAGCTGATATTTAAATGATACGTAAGAAAAAACTAGGAAGTTTTCAGAAAGTAAAAGTTCACTCTGGTAAAAACATCGTGTAGACAGTTTGAAAAATTTGTTCTGCTTTTTTTGTGGTCGTCAAGAAGCCTCTGCTCGATCAACTATGTTGAATTTAATGACGAAATTTTAATGCCTCCGGAATATTAGTGATCTAAAAATAACAACTCGTCGGCAGGTCATGTAAAACTATTGACGCTGTTGCCAAGAGTGTGACCGAAAACACAGGGTTGGCCATTTCGGCACGACCACAGAAATTAGGCTTATCTAAAAGCATCCTTGTGTGGCCTTACTAAAACACTGAAAACTGTGGACACTAGCAAAATCTAATGTAGTCCATACACTAAAATTTCGATTGAACTGCATTCAAGAGTGTATTAGGCAATCTATGAATATGTGCGGGACACGGACAAGTTCTTCGCCTTAAATTGACTGAAATCTCTAGTCAACTTTGATATTTTGCTTTGATTGACGTAACGGTACATGTCTGACAGCCATCTGACGTCTAATTTTGACCTTTTTCACTGACTATGGCAGAGTGGATGTAGGGAAGTATCTTTGCGCCTGAACGAAAAATGAAATAGCTGATGGATGGCTTGCAATTGAAGCTTAAGATCGACGCAAGTCTGCTATGAAATTTTAATATTAAAACTGTGCACTTCGACACACTGTGTGCCCTAACCTTCGGTTCCGCAGTGCTCTTTGATGTTGTTGTATCATCGCCAGCCTGCCGAACTGTCTAACCGTACAGTACTTAGTCTGCCATCTACCAACCAGTTAGTCTGTTCGCTCCATTAGAGCTACCTCGCCTCCTTCCATCGATTATTGACCCGCGCTTTGAACTTTATGTGAAACAGTACTGCATAATCGACCGACCGGCCGACCAACCAACCAGCAAATATGGACGATTACATATACGAAATTCTCGCTAACCAAGAGACACAACGAAAGCAGGCAAAAAAAAAAAAAAAATAATGCACAAAATCACTCAAAAAAGTTTTGTCAGTAAAAATGAAATTAAAAAAAATACGAATATTATGCAGGCAAGGGTGGGTGTTGCTTTTGAAACTTCTTCACAATGTACAAGTATATATGAAGCTTTGTTGTTGCTTTTTTGTTGTTGTTTTTTTCTGTAGTCTCGTTGACGCTGGTATTTATTTTGGCTGCAACGCTACCCGGGTTAAGGTTCAAATTGATCTTTATTTTTTTCCAAGCATTTTTTCTCACTCGAATGCTACCGGCTGATAAGATGCACATTGCTGTTATTGTTGTACGCCTTTGGCTTTAAGTTTTTGCTGCTCCTGCTGTATTGCTGTGTCTTCCTCATTTTGCTGCTTTACGTTCGTTTTTTATTGCAACTCGCGCTACGTAATATTCGCAAAACCAACAACAATAGAGCTACAAATGCAGTGGCAACAGAAAAAGTTACCACAAAAAAAAACAACAAAAAATTGAAAACAAAACAAAAAATATAAGTACATACATACATATATTGATCACAAAGGTTGCTTTGAGGCCAAATCAATGAGAAATAAGCAGATGCCCCACAGCATTTTTATCGTTGACATTACTGTTGCTGTGCCGCTGCGCTGCTGCTGCTGCTATTGTTGTTGTTATTATTTGGTTGTTTCGTCGTTACGATCGCGTCGCATGCGCAGTTAAATGATATAACTTATGGCAGATTTCAAATTTGTCGAAAAACTTAATTTTTGTTGTATTTAATTTTTATGGGAATTTTCGATAGCGAATAAAACAGCGGAAGTTTTAAAAACCTACGCATGTATGGGACTGCATACATAATGTATGTATGCCCATTAAGGTGGACCCTCAATGTATGGGAGAATTGAAAACTCAACCGCTTTAAAATCGGAGGCCAAGTTTGAGTGAGGTTAGGGTGAATATTTTTTTTTTAATTATTTTTAATTGCCGCGCCGCTTGCACTTTGATGTTGGTGAGAGCGAAATTTTGGCCACAGCAAAAAAAATGTATTCCAACTCTTCAACTTGCCACAAAATCTATTTTTAATTCATTGCAAATTCTTAAATAATTTTCTCAAAATGTATGGGGAACACCAGAAGGGTTGGCGAGGGAGGTAAAGTGTATTCTTGAAAACTATTAGAATATATATTTCATATATTTGCACCTCTAGGGATGACTCTTGAGTAGCTCCATTTTGCCAAAATTTCGCTTTCACAAACTTCAAAGCGATAGATTTAACATTTTTGGGAATTATTTTTCTACCCCAACCTCATACAAAACTGGTCTTCGATTTTGGAAAGTAAGACGTCTGTGCCGATTCTACGGAGAAATGTTGTGAGTTAAATGCGTGAGGGAGTTTTGTATGGCATCCTTTTTAGTTTTTTTAGTTTTAGCTTGAGTGAAAATAGTAGTAGAAATTAGTACAAATAGTAGTAGCATTAATAAAAATAGTCCTGGTAATTAATAGTAGCACTAGTAAAACTAGTAGTACAAATGAGTAAAAATAATAGTAGTAAAAACAGCAGTAGAAATAAAAATAAAATAGTAGTAGCATTAGTTAAAATAGTAGTAGAAATTAGTAAATATAGTAGTTGTAATAAGTAGTAGAATTAGTAAAAATAGTAGCAGAAATTAGTAAAAATAGTAGTAGAAATTGGTAAAAATAGTAGTTGTAGTAAGTAGTAGTGCTGGTAAAATTAGTAACAACAATTAAAAAATAGTAGTAGATATTAGTAAAAATAGTATTAGTATTAGTGAAAATAGTAGTAGAAACTACTACAAACAGATGTAGTAATTAATGTAGCATTAGTAAAAATAGTAGTAGAAATTAGCAAATATAGTAGGAAATACTAGTACTAAGTACTAGTAATTAAAAGTTGTAGTGGTAGTAGTAGTAATTAGTAGTAGTAGTAATTAGTAGCAGTAGTTGTAGTGGCGAATTAATCCTGAACTACTGAATGAATGGTCCTGAAATGGTACCGACATATTTAGTCCGCAAATAGTGCCGAAACGGTCCCGAGCTTGTACTCAAATCGTGACGCGATGTAAAAAAAAAATCACTGCCGCTAAAGAAGTTTTATTTCAAAAATAAGAACCACCTTAATGGGAATACATACGCATGTGTGTGTGTGCATTTAACTATCACTGCATATGGGCCATAAATTTAACAGTAACTATGCGTGTAATAAAAAATCCATGTTTAGTGACTTTTTCCTGGATTAATTTCCCCAATACATATTTTACTCATTTTTCATTTCTGGCTCCAAACCCACACGCACACATCCAACTTACATATTCGTGTACAGTAAGGTTAACTTTACTAGCCTTTGTTGTTGTTGTTGTTGTTGTTGTTATTGTTATTACGCATATTTACGACCATCAGACTAATAATGTTGTTGATTTGCTATTAACCGTTATTGTATTTAAATATTTTTACTATATGATTATAAACGCATGGGAAATTTATATGCACTTATCGAGTTATGTATATTTTTCATACATATTATATGTATGTGGGCTTGTACATTCTAAAGTACTCATACTCTTACCTTATAGTTTTACACATGGAAGTATTTACACTTTCATTAACTTGAGTAGTTACTTGGGTTTCAGAAAGAAGAAAAAAAAATGTTTTGCTTTCCAACCTCCTACTATGATATGGTAAAAACTTAGCACATCATGAGACATACATAGGCATTATTGTGGCCAACCGACTGGGAAAAGTGCCTTCGAAAAATTTCTGAATTATCAGCTCTTTCCAGAGGAGTAACGGTGACTGGACATCATCTTGTACCGAAATGCTGGAGGTTCTCCCGGGGTGCTCGGATGACATCTCCAACACTTCGACAGACCATAAGACTTACTCTTCCGTAAGAAACTCTGTTCATAAGTTAGAATGGAATGGGCTATAATGTCTTTCCAACCCTATAAATCTCCGGAACTGTACGAAATCTTTCCCGCCCCATTTGCAAGCAGCTATGACCATAATGTACCCGCTGCTCTCACAGATCTTTACAGCTTGTATTATTCTAACCCATGCCCCACACGAGTAGACCAAGGCGTGGGTGGTCTTCCTACCAACAGGAGGCAAAACTGTTCATGTGAAACTGAAGTGAAACTGATTTAAGGCCCATAAACCTTACTTCGTTTCTTCTTAAAACTGCAGAGAGGATGAATATATTCGGCGGAATATAAAACACAGTAAAAGGCAAATCAGCGCTGAGTTTGCACTCTATGATGTCGTTTCAACGATTGAAAGGGGCCAAGCCTTCAAGGAGTACACGCTAGAAGTTTTCCTCGATATGGAGAATGCCTTTAACAATGTTCACCCGGTGACCAGGTCCCACCTCCAGATGCAGCAGGGGGTAATAAGCTTTGTTGGGCTGCTCAAAAAGAGGCTATTCTTTCCGAGTTAGAGGATCGGTCCATTACTAAACATGTGACCACTCTTTCAACCGAGGTCAAGCTCCTTGCAGTTATTCTAGGCAGGAAGCTCGAATGGATGCGGAACATCGAAGACCGTTCCAGGAAGGCATCACCGCCTTGTGCGCTTGCAAGGAATGTATTGAACAAAAAAATGGAGAATAAAACCACACATAGTATACTGGATGTACACGGCAGTGATAAGATTTATTCTCTTTTACGGGGTTAGCGTCTGGTGGCCAGCGCTAAGCAAAACCTTGTCAAAAACCAATATGGAGCGAGTACAGCATACGGCTACCATGCTGGTCGCGGGAGCGCTACCCTCTACACATACTAAATCTCTAGATGTAATTTTAAATTTTGCACCGGTAGATCTGTATGGTAAATTTCTGGCCGGTGGTAGTAATGGGAAGATGTCATAGACCTAGATTCAGAGTCGACGGCTGTCTTTACAGTTGGTTCCTAAGTTAATTGCAAAGACTTAGGTATAACTTTGCTTAACATATAGCATATTTTTTTTTAAAGAGGGTCGCGCTCAGTTTAAAAAGCTGGTGAGCGGGTTAAATAAAAGGTTGTAATATGTGTGTTAAGCGAAAGAGGTATAAGAAAGCCGATGGAAAATTGGTTTTGATTCGATAAATTCCTACAATTCCGAGCGACTTAATAAAATCCTACAATTCCCAGCGACTTACCGTCCTAATTTAAACGTCTGCAGTTCTCCACGGCTCAAGCTTTTCACCTAGGCATTCTATATTTTTCCAATAAAGATATAGACATAATATATATATTTATCTGCTAAAATCGTTTATTAAGATATGTTTATCTTTTCGTGCTTTCCGATAACTGGAGAAAATATTGAGATAACACAACGAAACTTGGTACGCGTATTGCCATCGCAACAAGGTATTACAAATGGACGCAATCAGATAATAACCACGCCCACATAACGGTGTTTTGTGAAGTCAAAAGTAGGCAATATTTCAGTTACTATAAAAGATAATTTGCTAAAATTTCGAAAAAGCATTAGTTTGGAAATTCTTTAGAGAAAAAAGATATATCTCGAAAATCACTTTATCAAACTTTACCCAAATTTAGTACGCAATTTTCATTGAAAGTCAGTAAGTAGAATTTCGAAAATTATAGAAATCTGCTAGAAAATCCACGGGCTTCTCGCACATATCGGTACTTAAACAGAAATCGAAAAACCAGGGGCCGTAAATAATGATTATTGTCGAAATTTTAACTCCAAAAATCTTGCAGAAGGAGAAATGCTGCATTTCCTATTTCTGGACCAGCTTGGTGTTGGTAAACGCGCATGCTAGCAGAATTATATAATATCATAATTTTATAACATGTTAAAACTCTACACCTCTAAAAAAAACACCCTTTATTTAGCTAATATTATCGTATCTTGTTTTTTTTTTTGTTTTCTATTTTGTTTGCAGTCTCTGCCAGCGATTTTTCGTCAAATCATAGATAAACGTTACAACTATCAGAGATATATGCACACTTATTTATCTTGACCATATATGAAATTTGCGAAAGTAAATGTAAAGTATGTAGTATAAACAATTTCAACTAAACTTTGCGAGCGAAAAACGCGCGACAACAAGCAAACGAAAAATTTTAGCAGCAGCAACAACAACAACCATAAAGATAAAAGTAACATAAGCCGCACCAGCGACATTATTGGTAACAAATAAAATTTATATAGGTATGTTTGTATGCACATTAGGGTAGTCCAAAAAAAAAAGAATTGAAAAACCTTGAAAATAATATTTATTTTATTTTTAGAGAGTCAAAGATGGAACTGCCTTCTGTTCGCCAGTTTTAATGGCCCCAGTTAGTCATCGGTTTTAAAAAATTTCCCTACACCTATGTAGCTAGGGCTTTTGCATAGAATTAGGATATTTAGAAAACAAAATAAAATGTTCCAAATTTATCTATTTCGATTGGTAATACAGAACACTCGTAACAGCTAACTGACTCGTTTTAAACTAATGTAAAGCATCCACTTTGAAATGCAAATTCGCTGACTTATAATATCAATTAAAAAAAATTTTATTATATTATTTACGGCCTTATATTTTGCAACTTGAATTTTTATTCAGTCCGCGGCCATCTTTTGTAAGGCCAATTAAGAAAAAGCAAAAAGTTTCCAAATGCTTTTTCGGATATTACCAAATTTCCTCATCTAACGGGAAGCTGGCGTAGAAACCCGTGGACTTTGGTTCAAACCTTGGTAAAGTCTAGAAAGTCTAGAAGTCTAATATAAAGGGTGTTTTTTTGTTTTAGACGTGTGGTTTTCAATGAGTCAATACTTTTTTCGGTGTTTCTCTTTTAGACAGCTGTTACTTGATTTATACCCAGTTTGGTTTGCCATTTGCAAGAATTGAAGCCGGACGACCATCAATCGCGTCGCACGTTCGGTGAATTGCCCCGAAACCAGATGGCCACCGATCCCCGTTATCACAAGCAAATTTTGTTCAGCGATGAAGCTCACTTTTGGTTGACTGGGTACGTTAATAAGCAAAATTGTCGCATTTGAAGTGTTGGTAATCCACAAGTTATTATTGAGACGCCGTTAGATCCTCAAAAAGTTACTGTTTGGTGTGCTCTATGGGCGGAGAGTAGCCTTGGTCCAAATTTCTTCAAAAATATTCTTCAGCCAATGGGGAGGGGAACGCTGCTACAGAGCCATGATTAATGACTTGCGTGCCGGAATTGGACGATATTGATGTGGACGGTCTTTGATTTCAACAAGACGGCGCTACATGCCGCACCACCAATGAAACAATAAATTTATTAAAGGAAACTTTTGGTGAGCGCCTTATCTCGCGTCGTGGGCCTTTGGCGTATCCTCCAAGATCGTGCGATTTAACACCGCTGGACTATTTTTTTTTTTTTTGTTTTGACGTTAAGTGAAGTCACTTCTCTACGCAGAGAAGCCCGAAACGATTGACGCCTGGGAAGAGAATATTCGGCACTACATAAGTATATTACTGACATAGGGCTCCAATTGCTGCAAAAAGTTGTCGAAAATTGGACCCATCGGCTGGAATTTATTCGAGCCAGTCGCGGCGATCACTTGCCCGAAATCATTTTTAAAACATAATGGCAAATTTTTGCGTTTATAATAAAGCTAATCTCTTGGCCATAACATTGAATGATATGCGCTTTTTTACTTTATGAAAGCGGGGGGAAAACTGGATAAGACGTGGGTTTCGTTAATTTTAAAAGTGGTTCGAACAATGGTTAGTTTTGTGAAGGCGTTGTGCAGAAACTAACACATAGTAATCTTATTGGAGTATACCAAAGTTCGAAAAATAATAAAATATTAGGGTATGACGTCCAAAAATTTTTGAATTGGTCTGTAGGTTTTTTTTTTTTTTTTTTGAATTTCAGGGGAAACTGATTAGCCAAGCCGTGGCTCGGAGGTGGAACTAAAATTGAACTATATTGAAACTATGTTGTGCGCTTCGCTACCGGGTAGTAACTGTCTCGGAAAACAATGTCAGAGGCAGTCATAGTTGGAGTTAGATAGTGATCTTTGTATACCCATATAGCCACCGCTAAGTTCCAATTTTTTGTTTTTTGTTTTTAATATGTATGTTGAATACATGTGACTTCCGTCATTGATATACAAACAGACATACAGACAAACAAACATTCGTACGTCAATTCGACATGACAATTGATTTTTGTTTGTGATAGGCACCAGAATTTACTACCAACATATTGGCATATATTTGTTCAAATATACACAAATTTATGTATGTATGTATGTGTGTACTGTAGGCCGGTAATGCACCGAAAGCAACAATTCGCGCAATGGTTAAACGAGCCTTTTTTCTGCCCCGCTTGAATTTTAGCGGTTGTGTCGCGTCTTTGGCGTTGCCAGTTGTTTGTTCCCAAAAATTATGCACTACAAAAACATGCTGACAGAATTACCAATACACTCACATTCATTCACTCATTCTGTTGAAATTACCGTTCAAATGACTGTCATAGTGCTGGATAAAAAAAAGAGACACTCGCGGCTCGCCATGTTAGAAAGAGAAACGACTAAGAAATTCATTGATCTGGTAGCCTGTCTTTTCGCTTGCCAGCTGTTCGTCTTTTCACGATTCGGTTTTGTCGCGATTGTGGGATTGTGGGACGCTCTGATTGGCCCGCCGAGAGAGTTCCATACCCTATTATTTTTGATGCGTAGCTTAGTGTTAATATTTAAAATCGACGTACTTTTAAAGAAAACCCTAAGAGATAAGTATGAAATGAGACAACATTAAATTAGGGCATTTGATTGTGCATGTACATATATGTTTTAGATCTTCAATCGATTGCCCACAAAAAATGGTATACGACTAGCAATTTTCACACCACTTTTACTATATTACTTTTAGTCTTGTTTTTGTAATAAATTGTCTTCGTCACTTGGAGTTTGAATAATCAAGGGAATTTGACAAAATCCACAAAAGCTTAGTTAAAAAATTAAACCAATAAGGAAATTCATTTGTTATGGGTCTAAACTTTAAAACTGAAAATTTTCACTACTGTGGTTTTTTTTTTTTTTTTTTTTTGACGCAGCTCTAAACCAGTAAGAGGAACGAGATTGAGCAGTAGAGCTATATGCTATATGTATTCGATAATAACGACGTGCCAGAGTGAAATGTAAGATCAGTGCACTGTTTTTGGTAACAGTTTTTGCATAGTGGCCCTAAGAAACTGATATCAACTTTCGATGCTCTAACTGCTGACAAAACTTTTTCAGCACTGAATGCCAGATATATCCTCAATTGGCTGATAAAGTTCTGCTAGGCATAAAACGACATTTCTCACATACTGGCATTATGTTAGTACGTTAGTAAGTATGTACTATGTACGCAGTAGTATTGTGCCACTGTGCAGCAATTTGGCTTTGCTGCACCACCGATGATGGTCATGGCAATGCGCGCACGCGCGCATTCGTTCAACGTGTACCATTTTAAAGTAAAATTTGTGCGCTGTATTAAACGAACAGTCGCAAAATTGCAATAGCAACAACTTTACAATCACAACAAGATGATCCATCAACAGTTGTACATATATACATAAATATGTAATACATATGTACGTACATACATATACACCTAGTATAGTTGGAACAATCGCAACAGCATTGAAGCGTCAACTCAGGCAGCCAGTAAGTTGTGGCAAGTCAACGGCAGTGAACAGCAGCAATTCAAAGCTTTTTTTTTTTGTTTTGTTTTTTTTTTTTGGACCAGATCGACCGGCCGAAACGCCTGTTTCCGTTGACTAAAGGAACATAGCTACATATGTATATACTGAAATACGAGAGTTGTATTGAACGTACCCTGTAGGCAATAAAATTAATTTTAAAGTAATTTCGAAGTATCTTTTTTTTTCAATGACAGCTAATTGAAATTTTAGTATAAAAACCTGACCTTTTTTTGCATATTATTTGTCTTGCATACTTTTAAATTTTTTTATTGTTTCATTTATTGTAAAATATAAAATTAGTACAATAGGATATTACAATTATCCTTTTTTGGTGCAACGGTAACTTAAAACTAAGCCAAGAATCAATAGAAAATAGTAAATATAAAATTAAAAATATAATGCTTTCTGTCAAACGATGTCTGACAAGTGACATAGAAAAAAAAACAAAAAGTACGAACACAAAATATTCTTAAAGTTGCTTTTATTAAGACTATTACGAGGATGAGTTGAAATGGAGTTCCAGGAGGACGAAAAATAGTCTTGCAGATGCTAAGTAGGCCTTTGGGAGCGAAAGTTTATCATAAAGATAGTCAGGCGCTTTATTCATAATAGGTGAAAAAGAAAAACACAATTTCCGGTAGTCAAATATTCGGCAATACTGCAACTCAATAATAGCAATTTTCATCCAGATAAACTAACATAGGTCTCTAACCCAAAAACATATCGCGTAACATAATTGAATATCACGCCAGTTTTATTAAACAGCGGTTTTAATTCTACGACTTCGCTTCCTATTTTAACTCTCTGAGTTCAACGGCCGCCGTAGCCAAGTGGGTACTTGTGCGCCGCTTCATTCGGTGGGCCCCGGGTTCGAATCCAGCTTGCGGCAAGTAACATCCAAAAATTATAAAAAAAAAGTTTATTTTTTCTAATATATGTAGGTCGCAATGGCAAAGCTCCGAGCGTATTTTTGCCTTGAAAAAACTGCTCATAAAAAACATTCGCCGTCCCGGAGTCGGCGTAAAACTGTAGGCCCCTCAATTTGTGTTACAACTTCAAGACGCACACTACAAATTGTAGGAGAAGATCATCAAAAATCGGTTTAGCGGTTATAGCGCCAATTAAGTAAATAAGAGATCGAACTTTCAGATAGATTTCCGTAAGACGAACAAAAAGGTCACTGAACAGAAAGGTCACTGAACCGAATGTAGTTTCTAAGTTTAAGTTAAGGTTTGTGGGTGGCTGACGAGTCAAAAGTGAGTGAAAAGTCCAAAAGGCATGTAAGGTTTTTGTCAAAAGCTATCCGTATATCGTCAAGTGTTTTAACCATCACCGTAGAACAGCTGCGTCTAGCTCTAAGCACAGCATGAAACGGAGACAATAATCTAAATTTGTTAAGATAGGAATATATTTGTTTACACATCATAGTTTATTAGTGCACCTTGCCACATCAAACTCTGGCGCAACACTAAATTCAAACATTTGATCATCCGGAATAGGAGGACACGAGAATGTGGGCACTGCGGCGGGTAAACAAGGCAACGACTAAAAAAAGAAGTGGTTAAGATTTTCGGGCTGGACTAGGCGGCAGTTTGTACTGTCACTGACATGAACCCGAAGCTTCGCCAGAGAAGATTATTGGGGAGTGAGGAATTCAATTTATTCACGAAGAACCTGCTCGCCTTTCAAGTTCAATGACTGCGGTGGCTTCGTTCCCTACTATTTTGTTTCAGAGCGATCATTTTTCATCGATTATTACGATTTCTGATCACCGCTTGGACTGCTGAGTGGAACCAAGGGATATGTCCAGTATCTATTTATAAAATTTCGGAGCGAGACATGAGCTCCAAGGGCACGCAGAATATTCGCATTCAAAAATGAGATTTTCTCATGCACTGTGAAAAGTCCTCAGCATACAGACTATTAACATTTAGAAAACGATAGTCAAATGAGATATTAATCAAGGGAACAGAAAATAAGATCATGGTCTGATATAAAAGATAATGGTTCAAATTTTAACACACTGGAAGGGTTAGACACAGTAAAATAATCAAGCAGACTTGTTTTATTTCTAATTAAAATTCAGCAGCTTAAAAATATATTTCATCTAATTAAATTATTTAAAAATTACTTCAAAAGTAGTTCACAAAAAAAAAGATTGTTTTTAAATCCAATTTTTTTTTTCATGGAACTGACTTATTTTTTCCGACAGGGTATTCCCATCGGCACTATCAATGTGTATGAATGTTGGTATTTGTTTGTAGTTTATATTTCTGACAAAAGTGGCATATACGCTAAGCACCGTTCGCAAAACCGTTAACTGTTGCAATATTGAAATTTATATTTATGTTATTATTTTTTTGTATTCTGTTGCGCCAAAGTTTTCTGCAACTCAGGTACATAACTCCTGACTCTCTAGCGTTCTTTGTGTTCTGTCATGCAGTTTAGCTGTAATTTTGAATTCTTATGCGCAGACAGTGCGGCCAAAACAACGAATTTTCTTAACTCTTGGGAATTCCGATAATAAAAGGAAGAAGGCCTTGAAAGCCGAAATTCTTGTGTTTTAATGGAAAATCAAAATTGTGCAAACTTGGAAAGAATCAAATCTGTTGTGTTCAAAAATTCAGTGCTGTTTTTCTGACAGGTGGCACTGCTATCATCAAATATCTGTCATAAGTTGAGTGTTTTAGAAATAGGGAGACCTCTTATTCCACTATTTAATGTCAAAAAAAACTAGCAACCGAAGGCCGAAAAAAAAATGAGGGGAGGCTTATGGCAAAGATGTGATTAATGGAAGACAATGTCACTGAGATGGTAAATCGGAAAGGAGTAGTACACCACTATGATAATTCTAGGCCACATACAAGGGTTATTCGATATGTAATTTTCCCGCAAAAGAAAAACGAAAATTTTGGAATGGAGGCAATTTATTTCTCATCATCGTCTCCGCTTAGCTCTGCGCCTAATCGATAACGTCAAACACTGCTCTGAAGTGATCTGATGCCCGAAATTTCTTTCAGGATATGACCAATGCGGTCTTTTGAGATACCTACAGTCTCATCGCGCCCTATCAATCGGCCGTCTGCCAAACCGATGTGTTCGGCGACGTTGAAACTCCATTTTCTAACGGTTGCCATCGAAGGATACTAGTTACTGCACCCAGCATTCAAGCGCTCTTTGATTGTGTTCCGTAATTTCCATTCCAAAGGCATACATCGAATCACCGAGGGTCTTATTCCATTTTTCTGAAATCCGCAGAGACGTGTGCCCTTCCACATGCAATCAGAACAAAACTACCAGTCCGATTTGGCTGACATTTTGGCACTAGCCGTCTACGAGAATGTACTACTCGATAGAGAATGTAAATACTAAGCGATAGGCACGCCACTAGGCGGTTAGCCTAAGTACTTACCGGACTGCCCTCGTACGTGGCCGTAAATTGTTGTTCGAGCTTGGATGACCTTACGCCCTCGAACTACCATATGTTTTGCTCCTAATTTTACATTTCAAAAAGGTGGCAACCCTCATAAAAATTAGCTACGAACTTTCTGTCGGAAGAGAACCGCTTGGCATCGATATTTTAAAGTTGCCTAGGACTTCTGTATATTTTAATCAAATTTGACTTGTCAAACAGATGGCAACCCTCCCCTAAGCATACAATACACTTGGCGACCTATTCTCATATTTACCAAATATGCTTATACATCCAAAATTTCATAAAAATCGGTCTAGCCGTTTCGGAGGAGTGAAAGAGAAATAGACCCACCTGCTTCACGAAACCATGTAATTGCAATTTTTGTTTTTATTTCTTCTTCCGAAATCTCCACAAATTTCTATCGTTTTCATGCCATTTGTGCAATAGTCATAGCCATAGGTATTACTAGAGAACGGCCGAAGGTCGATTTTTAGGGCCAAATCGAAACGGATTACGGCCGTTTTTGGTCGAAGCCGAATCGAACATTTTCAAGATCTGAACTAAAAATGATTAACGAATGTTTAAAAATTCTACATTTTTTTTTTATTTTGATTAAAAAAATGTTCATTAGTTTAAATCAACCATTTCCGTTAAAATAACAATACAAAATTTATATTTTGATAATAGTATTCAATTTAGTATAATAGTATTCAAAACCGTCACTTATAGCACAAAAATTAACATTTATTTCAATAAGGTTACCATCTGTTAGAGAAAGTTAAATTAATTCGATTAATAAGCAAAACGAAAAATATATTTACTATATACAAAAATATTTGTAAAGAAGGTTATCTGTTTAAAACTATTAATTTAAAGTTAACTGAATATATAGATGGAAAACGAAAGAGGTTTCGAAAAGCTGAATATCGAAAATATTTCAGCATAGAGTTGCCACCTTTTTAAAAAAAAATGAAGTAGAAGCCCACTAAACAAAATTGTAGTCAATGGTGTGGAGCAAAAGAAAAGCTCTTCTAATTCTCGAAAATATTTTATTGAAGAAAATCAAATTATAATAACGTGCAAGAAAATGATAACTATATTAGAAAATATATCTGCGGAGTTTGTACAAAACAGCTTGAAGTTTTTATTTTCAGAAAAATACATTTTGAGCCTTCACAGATAACACCTGGATGGCCTACAGATGAACTAAAATTTTGGGAAGCTAATCGTTAAAGTATTTCATCACTATACTTTTATGCTTGACAGGAAAAAAATCAAAAAAAAATCGTTGCGAAAAAAGAAAATATAATGAAATGAAAAATATTAATTTCAAGGTTTCAAAATCATAATTTTTTACACTTAGAACTGGAACAATTTATAACAACTGCGGAAGTCGTCAACTCAACTCTGTGCTTTGTCAATTTCTAACCTATGTAGGTAACTTAAATCGATGACATTCTAAGTTGAAGTTGACTTTCCGAATGTAAATTTCATTCCTTTTTCACCAATAAAATCACTTCTGTGTTACCCTGCATGCCGTGCACTACCAAAAAAATGCAACTCTGACTGCTGTGGGAGCACAGTTGGAAGGAAGCCATTGATACCGCTAGGCCGCGTTAAAACAAGGCTACTTTTCCACATATTTTTATGCGTTTCAATTAAGTTTGATGCTGGGAGCAAAAAGAAAAGAAATTAATACCAATTCTAATTTTATTCCTCAATTTTTTCCAAGTAACACTATATTTATAGTTTATCTATAGTAAACTCTATTTCCTCATTAAAATGCATATTGTTCGTAAATATTTAATTGTATTCAAGTATTCAAGTGTTTTATGGCGCTTTCAATTTCACAAATTAACATAAGCAATTTTTAATTTGCTATAAAAAAAAAAATTTCCATTTTCATTCCAATTCAAAACTAATTAAAACTTTAACCTTTTCCTTTTTTCTCACTCACTCACTCACTCACTCACTCTCTCTCTCTCTTTCTGTTTTGCTTGCAGGTAAGCGCAGCCGTGATGAAATCAATCAACTCTCTACTCCCATCCAATCGAAGAGCTAAAGTTAGTTTTCATTCATTGGCAATAGAAATTGTTCGAAGTTTTTACAGCATTCGGCATACGTTAAAGTTTTTAATATTCACGTAGCTACATACATACATACATGAAATATTGCACTTAATCACGATCGTGCGTAAGTGTGTGGGTAAGTGTGTGTGTGTGTGTGAAAGAAAATGGAAAACAAAAGTAAGGTTTTCATTAACATCTTTTATGAACGAATTAAGCAATCATTTATAGTCAACAGGTAATAAATGGCTGAATGCTTTGAAAAGAAAACGAATTCATTATAAGAGGCAATTCGCTAACACTTAAAATTGTAAATAAATATGTATGTAAGTATTATGCATGTGTAAAACGTTTATGCTGCAATAAAAAAGCATAAAACATAAATTGAACTTTTGCATTCGACAAGGATTGCTTATGTACGAAATTATGTATGTATGTAGATATTTGTGTACATTGGGCCCGGATGACGAGAATTTGGCCCAAAATTAATAACTCTTAGTAAACGAACAACTTTTAACATTTAATTACAGTAAATATTGGCTCTGGCGTCGCTGTTTTCGAATCTAACAATATAAGAATTTAATACTTATAGATCATCATAAAGCAAAACTTAGTGAATGGTTTTCGAATTCGCATTCGCAATTAGCACGTCGAATTCATAAAAGGATATAGCATCCCACGCTGGTTCCCCTTTCCCAATTCGCTGGGTTACATAAGCAAAACACATCAAAACAATACTGGGCGAATTCAATTTAGACATTTTACAAGCAAATTTACACAAAGAAAATACATGAGCAAAACTGGGCGAATTCAGAATTTGACACTTCATTCGCAAAATTACACAAACAAAATACCTAACGGAAAATTATTTCAAAACAAAACAATATATC
The DNA here is from genome assembly GCA_951828415.1 of Anomoia purmunda. Lineage (NCBI taxonomy): Eukaryota > Metazoa > Arthropoda > Insecta > Diptera > Tephritidae > Anomoia > Anomoia purmunda. The sequence continues at coordinate 9,288,240 of OX639994.1, forward strand.
GATCTAATCCTCATACCATATGCTGATCTTGTTTTTATTTCGAAGATATTTTATTTCAAATCATAGTCGTTATTTTGTGATTTAGAATTTTTTCTTTAAAAAATGATCGTTATTCTTGTATTTAAATTTTCCCGATTATATTTCGTCGATTATTTATGATTTTTATATTATCGATTAAAATTGTCTTGATTCTTTTACTTACAATTTTTCGATCATACTAAAAGCAAACAAATTTGTCGGCAATGACTATAATATGTTTTGTGATCAAAAAAAACTATTACAACATATCGATAAAATCGATAAAAATTATCGAAATATTTTACAACCAAAAATATCGATTATTTGTTTAACGAAAAAAAAACATTGATTCAAAATAAAGATGGAACTTGAACGAATATGTTTGAATCCAAAAATAACGAATGTTTTTGATAAAAAAAAATAATCCTAAAATAACGGTTAAATTATGATTTTTTTTTATAACAATTAATACCGTTACGGTCGATGAAAAAGTATCCTCTTATTGGGTGTTGATTAAATTATTTTTTTATTATTTTTTAATTGTTTAATTCCCATTTGAGATGCTTTAGGAAGTATCCCAATTTAAGATTTGAATAATTTTCTCACATGTCAGAGAAAAAAATCGCTTATTGCAACAACTAAGCTTATCATATTAAAAAACACTGCAGAATGAATATTCAAAGGGCTTTTGAAAATTTGAAACTACATACATATGGGTCATTCCATGCAAAATTAACACTCAAAAATTTTTTTTGGAAAACATATTTTTTTCGCGTTCTATATTGAAAAATAATCGACACGTATTTTTTTATTTTAATATGATACTTAAAATTTTCGAGAAATGAATTTTCGAATTTTTGAAATCTTGAAAAAGACGTTTTTTCAGTATTCCACAGTAAAAAAGTTTTGGTCATAAAAAATTCTGACTGTACTGAAAATTTGCGTTATTCCCCTATCTTCGCAACACAGCTAAGTAGACGTTCTGTGAGTCTTTTTTTTTATAACAAATTAGTGGTTTTTTGTAAACAATTAAACTTTTTCCAAATTTGGGACTATTTTTTTTACTTTTTTTTATTTTAATATGATTGCCTGTGATTACTATATAACCTGTGAAAAATTTGCGTTGTAGAAATGAAAACTTCGGGAGTTATGAATTTTTTTATCTTTACGCGCACTCCGCCGCTAGCTAATATAGAACGCGAAAAAAATATGTTTTTCCAAAAAAATTTTTGAGTGTAAATTTTGCATGGAATGACCCATATGTATAATAGATCAGCAATAATTTTTTAGGGATACTCGGAAAACCGAGTTCTCGATATAATCTTGGGTATCGCCGTTCTCTCGAGAAATGTCGAGTATTTATCGAGACGAGTACTGCGCATGCATTTAAAGTAGAGTACCGAAGAGCTCGCGAGCTTTACAAGATTCTAGATACACGAGTAGCTCGCGAAAAAGCGATCCTCGCGAGAAATTGCTTTCCGAAAATCGAAGGCTTTAGTTATGAGTAAAACATTGAAAAAAAAAACGAATAAAATAGCGGCAGACTGTTTGCCGGGCAAGCCGTAGGGTGTGAATTTATACTCGGGTGGAGTCTAGAAAGAAATCGTATGTTGATCTCCGAAGTAGTAGCTATAATTTCTACCGCTCTAAATGTTGTCGTCTTTCTGCCAAATTATAACTGGCCTTGAGCTCAAAAATTATTGTGGATTTAAATAAATTGGGTCAAAAAATTAATATAACTATTTATAATATTGAAAAAGGCCAAGAATTCTACTCAACAAATATAATACAAAGCTTTTATGTATTTTGTGTGGAAAAGTTGATTACAAATTTCTTTTTAAAAATGCCTGTTTGCCCAAAATCTCAGTCACTGGCCCACTGTGCACTGTCGAAGTACATTTATATTTCTATGCGAGTTGGCAAGTGTTAAAAATATGCAGCAGCAACAAATAAAAATGATCGCAATAATTAATCAAAATCGAAATTAATCGATGGAAATGAAATGCACTAGCCTACATACTCGGTATCAGCTTGCATTATCCATTCATAAATAAATGACCAACACACGCTATAGGCTGTTGCGGCGAGAGCAAGTGTTAAAGCGGAGTCGCCGCTACGCTGGCAAAATGGTTGGATGCAGCTAAAAGTCAAAGGAAAGCCGGCGCACAATCGACGATCGACCGACCGACCGGCGGACCGACCGACCGGTTGGATTGTTCATACGCAGCGGTCTCCAGCTGAGCCAAGCAATATCATTCCATTCGCCTCGCCGATCCGTTACACTTGCGCTAACCACATCATTTCACTTTTCACCTCAACGCGTAATATAAGAAACACTTATGCGAATACCCATAGCTAACTATAGCTGGGTGTTTATGTGTTGTAAAAAAAAAAACTACAACAACAACAAAAATACAAAATATAAAATATTAAAAGTAAAGAGTAATGAAAGAAATGATGTTGAAGAAAAATCGGGAGGGAAAAAATTGCATAAAATCTCGTTTGAACTGCATTTGATGCCGCAGAAAGAGAGATTTGTGCTGGGCAAAGCAAAGTTGGGTGTGAGAGGGGCCAGCGACAGACGGGAAGATTACACTGCACCATAGCTGTGACTATGCGATACCCCGAATTTCAAATACTATTTTTTTTTTTTGTAATGCATTTTGCGAGATATCGTAGTGGGTTTTAAAATAATTTTGGCGAACATTTGGTCCGAAGTAAAATATCTATGAGTAATTCTTGATGCCAAACTTTCATTGAAGTCTCATAAGGAGTTTGAAATCCCAAAGGCCCTGCCGGTTTTTCGGCAGTACAACAAGATTGTCAATATTTTTCGTGTTAAATTTATTCATACATTTTTTATAAAAATGTAGTTTATTTCAATATCGGAAAGCATAAAAAGTTAATTTTTTTTTTGAAAATTGTTCGATAATTATTTTACAAACTTGAAGAAAAATTTATAATTCTAATTAAAAATTAAGCTTGAGTTAATAATTTTTTTTTTTTTGAAAAAGCAATATTTTTAAAAACTTTTTATTTCTAAAAACTCAATTTTTCATGATATTTTCAAATCGGCCCTACTAACGTAAAATGTAATATGTTTCCGAAATATTTTGTTTGATGTCTTAAAATATATTGAATTTTATAATTTTTATGGAAAAACAGTACCAATTTTTTTTTCGTGTGGGGAATGGTGCACCCCAATGTTCATATGTATTCAGGCAAAACCTTTAAATTTGGAACATGGGAAGAACTAAAATTATCTATACTGGCTTTTACCGAATTTGAAAATTTTAGAGTGCCTCAAAAAATAGACAAGGAATTTTTTACAAATTTGGAAAATTTTGCTTTTTATTTAATATTGAAACGGCGACTATTATTATTTTTTAAATATTTTATTATAATAAATAGGTGTTTTGCGTATTTGTAGCAATCGCGAAATTTCCCAAAATTTGAAAAAATCAAATAAAGAACTAAAAGTTAATAAAGAACTAAGATAATTTTGTTTAAAAATTCTGTAATTTTTTGATGACAATTTTTTGTGGTTAAATTTTTGTAAAACTTTAGCTGTGATATAACAAAAAACATATAAATCATAATTCTCACCAAAATTGAAAAAATTTTCAAAAAAAAAAATTCAAATTTTCGATAAACTTTTGGTAGCAGCTTTGAAGCTCATATAATTCTAATATATTGAAGTATTAGTCTGAAGTGGCTGACATTTTTTACCATTTTTTTTAATTTTGGTTTACGCACTTTTCTCAACATAACGGAGGGATTTTATATAAATTCCCGTTGATTTGTAAAATTTTTTATGCTGGCCTATTTTTTGTCATATAAATCCATGCATCAAATGAAAAAAAACCTTTACATTTTTTTTCAAACTTCAACCGAAATTTTTAGCCCAAAAGCTATCTCAAAACACGACATAATTACAAAGCTTGAAATAAATTTTTTATAAATTTTTTACAAAGTTTCAAATCTATACGAATTTGAATAAACTTTGACACGTAAATAGTTTGTAACCATTATTAACTATACTTAAGATATTTTGTACAAGAGTTGCCACCTGCTGAATTCTATTAAATTTATAAGATAAATTTAATATCACAACACGGGTGTCAAACGAAAGAGATTTCAGAAGGCTTCAATACTTGAATAACTTTTAAGAGGGTTGCCATCTGTTTAATAAGCTAATAAGTTACTTACCACAATAAAATAGGTTTCAGAAGTTTTGAAGAGTTAATTAAAAGGCTTCTATATTTTGCCCAAAAAAAACCGGATGAAAAAGCTTGATTTCAAAAATATCTTAGAAGAGGGATGCCGCCTGCTTAAAAAATTGAATTATGTGAAATTTATAATATTAATGCAATATTGCAATATGACCGTCAAACGAAAAAGTTATAAGAAACCTTCATTTCAAAATTATGTGTAGATAGGGTTGCCGCCTATTTAAAAAATTAAAGAAAAATTAATTAATAAGGCAATTGAACTTTTACAATGCTATTGCGAAAGGAAGGAGAGGTTTATATGAAATTATTTTTGAAAAGGGTTGCCGCCTGTTTCCAAAGGTGTATTCAATTTTAATAAAATGCTAACTGAAATGTTATAACATTGCTGTACAACGGAGGTGGTATATGAAAGCTTAGCTTCAAAAAATATCAAAGACGATTGCCAGCTATTTGCAAAATCAAATACGAATTAATTTAAGAGTTTCTAAAGTCATTAAAGTTGTCGGGGTTCTATCCATCATCAGCACTATAGGAGCCCAATTGGAATCGAAGTTTATTTTATTGATGATTTCCATAAGAAAACAACTCTTCCGCACGTAGGGACTCCTCCAATCCATTTTTTTCGAAAGCGATACTCATATCAGTGAAGTCTCATACACTCAAATGCTATTAGTTTGTTTTCAAAATGTAAGGCTCTCAAAAATAATTGAATCCTTGCGGTGACATCGCATGAGTACCGTTAGAGGGTTATATTTATTACCTGATGTGACCAGGGTTCAAAGTTGATTGAAAAAGCTTCTCTCAAAAATCATCTGTTATTCGGTATCGTAGGAAAGGAGTATTTAGTCCCTAAATTCGTGGTACAATAACATGGGGCTCGGCAAAGATACATATATCGAAAATTTTAGCGGTACGTCGGTATTAAACAAAATTTATTTTGAAGACCGTTTTAGAGATCCTCAAGCATTTAGCATTTCCTTACCTCTAACGGTAAGTTAAGTTATTATTATTTTTGGCCTTATATTTAAATCATCTGTATAATTTATAGAGCTTGAGGCCAAGTTTGTAAATATTAGGGAATAATATGAGAAAACAAAAATTTTTCAAAGTGGTAGAAGTGATAGCTGCTATGCTATTTCGGATATCACCACATCTCCTCATCAGACTGCTTTCTTTCTAGACTTTACCTGGCTGTGAACCATGGTACACGGAGTTGCTAGGCGAGCACGCAACCACTCAGCCACGCTAAGTGTAAGTTAAGTTGCCGAAATCGACACAACTTGCATCAAGGTCACAATTGGAGTTCCCGTCCAATATGAAGGCAAAGCTCCAATTGCTCGAAATTTGTGCATAATTGTAGCTTCACATTTTCAAACTTAATTTTTCATTGTGCATTCAATACCCCGCTGGGCCATTACTCTCCAGTTACGACTGCGCCCGTCGAAGATCAATGCTTGACGTCAAACTGTGGCACGACGACGATGTGGTTCGCCACTGTTTGTTGCTTTCTGCTCATCAACAACTCTCGGTGACTTGCTTGCGGCAATTTTTAGGCAGCAGAGAAACAATTTTTTTTGTTCGATGACAGTAAGTGAAAGTGAATTTGATGGAAAGAAAGTGACGCACACCGACACCGCTACCACGCAGTGGCAGGCCGTCCAAAGAAGGTCGCGCGGCCTGACTACGACGGGGTCTTTATGTAAGTTTGTGCTGGCTGGCGGTATGCAAGTGCGTTGGGAAAGGGAGCCGTGGTAGCCAATCAGCCAAACCACATGAGCTGCTGCAACCTGTTCACATGAAATCGCCAACAGCCAAGCAGTCTGGCGCGCGGCAGTAGCTCGCACTCAGCGAGCTCAATGCGAGTACTACGCGTATATATGTATGTATACCGACTGCGAGATGACTTCAAGTTCAATTAGACGAATTGCCATTCGCCACTGACTTCATCCTGTCACTTCACATTCGTCTGCTATTATTTGTTGCTTTCAAGTTGAATGCAATCCATTGTTATTCGCTTGGCTCTTTTTATGGGCAATGCCACCACCACTAGACTGTAGCTAGAGTTTTAGCTGCATATATGTATGTATATAGCAACAATATTGGCATTTATTTATTTGCAATTAAACTGCAATTAAAGTGATGAACGTCGAAGCTGCAACAACAAACTGATAACTTTTGGGCTACAAGTTTATACAGAAATACATACATATGTACATTTTTGCACTTGTACTCGTATATTGTGTGGCAACAAAACGACTGAGTGATTGTCTGTCTGATTGACTAAATAACTGAACGAATAATTTGCGCGCGGTGGCACACAGTGTACAATGGTTGTAATAAATTCACTGGCAACAAGTTGAATATGCCACATGGTTGTCAACGGTACAAGTTGTGTGTGTATGTGTGTGTGTGTGTGTGTGTGTGTGTGTGTGTATGTGTGTGTGTGTGTGTGTTTGTGGGCATGTTTCGCAAGTCTCAAAATTATGCAGCTGCTGCGTGGAAAATCTAAATTACGCTGACATTTACAGTTACTTTTTTGACATTCATCGAAGGTGGAACATTCGACATATGACCTTTCGCACCACACGAAAGGCTAAACCGCATTTGACAGATAAATACTAAACCAATTAAATACTAAATCTTATTTTTTCTCAAATACTACTGAAGAACTTTGTGAATCAATAAGTCGATCAGAAACATTAAAAAACTTTGCATGGGAAAATTTAAGAAAAATATTATTTCAATATATGATTTAAATTTTGCAGCAACCATTTTTCCATTACTTCCATATACGCATCTGTTTATGTGGCAACACTACTGAAATAATATTCGAAGTTAAAGTGTTCGCAAATTAAAAATGACAGCTCTATATACTTGAGAAACTTATGTAATTACTATAAAACTTGAAATTAGGTGGTAACCCTATATACATATATAAAGCTTTCTCAAACATCCAAATAATGAATATTTGTAACGGGTTGTTTTTTTTTTAAAGGTAAAGAATTATCTAGATGATAAACTGTCACAGTAAATACTTTATTTATATTCAGCATCTTTGGCATTGTCTTTGGCATGGGGCGCTTCATTCGGAGGGTCCCGGATTGAAGTCCTGGCCGAGGCAAGCAACACCAAAAATTATAGCAAAGCTTTTTCCGAATAGCGGTCGCTCCTCGGCAGCCAATGACAATCCTCCGAGTGTATTTCTAGCATGAAAAAACTTTTCACAAAAATCGTTTGCCGTTCGAAGTTCGCCAAAGCATTAAGCTATGGTGTAAGCGCCAAATTATTATTATTATTGTAATATTTGACAAATAGTTTGGGGGAAATATCCTCAAATTTTGTGCGATCTCATGGAAGCTGCTCTTACTTCACAGGGAGTTTGGCTCAAAAAGTGCGATATTGATGTAAATCCAGCCTAAACTGAACTAGACCTCTATAACAGACGGCACAAAGAGCCGGCCCTCACACCCGCTATACAAGCCTGCTGTACGTACGACTAAGTATCTTGTAGTAATTCTCGACGATAACCTTCTCTGGCTTTGTAATACAACAGAGTGTATTGAGGAAGCCACAACCGCGTTATTCGCCGGCAAAAAAGGTGATTAGTGTGTTATGGGGATTTTCTCCCAAAATAGTCCGCTGACCATCATTGGTCTGATCGTGCTCTACGGAGCCCTAGTCTGGTGGTTAACCCTCCGCAAATCAACAGCGCGTAGAAGTGTGTAATAATGCATAAACGGAGCCTTGTATTTATCATCTACTGAGGCTCTGAGCTCAATTCTGCATCTTTCTCACATTGACGTAGTAGCTCGAGCAATAGCTGTTACCGCGGCTTTAAGACTAAGAGAGGTAGGCTACTGGACTCATGGTACATCTGGTCAGTCGTAAGTTTTAGACATATTATCACCCCTTCTCGTACCTGCTAGCAATTACTTGCACTAGAAAATATAAAATTACGATACCAAAACGCCAAGACTGGAACACAAGGCCTCACCGCATACGTAATGCCACAAACATGTAACTACTCCACGGGAAGGTCGGAGGAGGAGCTTTCTCTCCAAAGCTGGAACTAAAAACATCGTTCCGGCTTTCTCTCTCTCTGGTGGATATCTAGGAGGCCCATTGACACCTAGCCAAAAGACCCAAGGAGAAAAGAGAGGTATTAATCTTCTCTGACAGTGAAGCGGACCTAAAAGCCCTAAAGTCAGGCGTAGGAAGCCTCTAACTGAATGCCGCAGATCTTTACACTAAATAGAATATGACTCATATGAGTATCTATACATCCAGACATTGAAGATAACTGTAAAGCCGACGAATTGACAAAGTAGAGTAGGTTTACCAATGACCACATTTAAACCACGTGATAGAAACAACATCTTCTCTTGCGTGAAAGAGCTAAGCTCACGGGAATATTATCATATTCAGATGTATGGCAGGGCGTAAAGTTTGTTCGATTTCATATTGCAAAATTGTTTTGAAAAAGAAAAATTTGAAAACCAAAAGACCCAATCGTCCCATTTTTCGCGAGGTCATGGGCATTCAAAAAATCATTTTTCCCCCAAAGGCGATATTTCCAACACGGCTGGGAAAAAAAAAATTTGTATCTTGGACACTTCTCTTAATCGCTACTGTAACTGTGGTATTCTTCGGCAAAATACTGAATTCAATTAATTAATTAATTAAGCGAGTTTCGTAGCTCAACAGTCTCATGTTCTATTTGGTCCGGTTCTTTTTAGCCAACCCTTGATGTTGCTGCGGAAATTTGTTCCGCTTTTATTGGTGAATTACGTCGCATTTCCAGCGTTAGCACATAAGCCTAGTCAGCGTCTATTGTCACACTCAGCGGTATCCGGCGTAGGCATTGACGAACTTGTCTTCCGTCTGTGTCTGTACTGCCAATAACAGGCACCTCAAATGCCTGCGGAGGCCAGCAATGAACGAAGAAATCTGAATAAACTGAAATTTTTTCGCGGCATGGGATCCAACCCATTACAACCGCCTAGGCATTGCGGCTTGAAACTAGTTCTTTCAGACCGCCTGCCCTCAAGGAACTTAGCGACCTGGCGGGTCGGAATCTCGTCCATTCCAACCGCCTCAGTAGTGATTTTTAAATCAGCAAAGGGATAATTCCGCTTTGCTTGAGATGCAAAGTGGCAGAATTGCCAAGGATCAAGACAAGAAGTTGCCGATACAAAATTTAGCGAATGGACAGCTCTAAATCCCGTCCATTCCGAATGCCTCAGTAGCGCTTTAAATTCAATGAAGTGCTATTTTTTGCTCGAAAAGAAATTGTCATTACAAAAAAACAGACCAACTGCCTACGGACTGCATCAAGACCGTAACGAGCGTAGTGCTTAGTGCTTAAACTACCTCGCGACGAAATACTTAACGGGTGGATTGCTACCTTAACTCGTTGGTAGGGTCCGAGGTTGACCTAAAATCTCTGCCATACTTTCAATATGGTACTCGGTTGCATTGCAACTCTACAGTGAGCTTTGCACGAGACGAGCTTTCCCAGAACTCTGAGGTATTAAACCACATCCAGCACGATACTCCCCATTTTGGTATAGACTGCCCAGCACTGCCAATCGGACTTCGCGACTGGGACCACTTCCAGTTGAGCCAACCATTCTGCCCCTGACTGGCGACCTTTTAAGATGACAGCGCCTCGTTTGCGTTAACAGGGACCACCAAGCCGGTATGGATATAGGATGAGGATGACTTGAGAAGGAGAGGTTATAGATTCACATCACTTCCCTATTCCATGCTCACACCGACCCAAAATTGGTACTTCTTTCTTTATAGTGCATTTGTCGCAGTGTCGTAAGTGGCTTAGGTCTAACTCTGAAACTAATTTATTCTAGTCTAAGATCCTGGTTACCTAATGGAGCAGGTGGGTGTAGAACGATTTTTTTTTTTTATGATATTCCACGTACGAGTAATAACTTGAAGCAAAAAACGTTTAAGGCTGACATTTGAACTGCTTGGTTTTTTTTACGGAAAACAAAACTCAAATTAAATTCGCTCTAAAATAATACCACTAATTTCCAAAAAAACAAAAAAACAAACGCCGGCGTGTAGTCTACGCCCGTCGGAGCATGTATTTTATTTCGCCCCTAATTTTACCCGCTGCCAGCTTAAATTTTACTATATTTTCGGGAAATATACATACTTATTTTCTTCTTTTTTTTGTGCTCTGCTACAACTGTTGTCGTTGAAAACTGATATTGACGCTGTGGCAGGTTGCTCATGAAGTTTTTCGACAATTTCGTGTGCCGCCGCATCGTACGAGTGCATACAAAGTAAAAAAAAAAATATGAATAACAGCCACACCGCCAAAGCCGCTAAAGGTTCGTTGCCGTTACTTTTTCTTGATTTTTTTTCTTATTTATTTTTGTTGTAGTATTTTTCCCATTTATTTCCAATACGTAGGTTTTCTTTCCTTTCCGTTTCTTTCTTCGGCGTTTTTAAAATCACAACAACAAAAAAAAATGAGGTTTTTCATCTTAAAAACGAAAGTATTGCACGACCCGCTAACAGCGCGCCGCCCCACCACTGCCACATACTAGCGTGGCTTGCTTTGGCTTTCCCTTTCTGTCGATCGGTTGTTGATCGTTTGGCTCACCTGCATCTTTACTCACTGCAGTTCAGTCATAATACCTGGCACTCACACCGGCAGCTAGTTATTCATTCAATAATTTATTCGTTGCACCATTGATGTGAGGTTGCAGCTTTCGATTTTCGAGCGCCAACAAATTGTGTTGTTTGTTTTTTTTTTTAATTTTATTTTGTTTGTTGTTTCTTTTGTTTTTGTTGCATTTATTGTTAAAGCCGTTGGCAGTGATGCACCGCGGCGATACGTCATGATGTCAATTATGGCATCTGTCAGGTATTTCTTTGTTTTCAGTTTTCTTTTCTTCATAAATTTTTATGTCGCTTTTATTGCTGTTGAAAAAATTTCAATTAAATGCGATTTATTTTAATGATTTTTCAAGTTAAGCCACAGCTTCAAATTTCTTTCAAACCGCACCTTTTTCACAACAATTCCTCCCTGTATGTGTGTGTGTGTGTGTGTGTTTGTTGTTGTTATCATCCACTGCAACTATGTATCATTTGTTACCGTAAATGCTCATGGAGAAAATAAATGCATGCTAGTGATGGAGAATTAGATACCATGGTACCTCATCGTTTGGCTCTATTGCGACAAAAAAAGGGCTTTCGGTACAGTCGCCGCAATTAAGGTATAGGAATAAGTAGATATAATAAAATTGTTCCCAGCAATAGGAGGTGATGTGGAAAGCAACTGTAGATTCAGGGAATCGAGTAGTCAGTTATGGGCCGTTTGTTATTCAAAGTTTTTTTTTGTAGTGCGATCTTTCCAAAACTGAAGGGCGTTCCGTCATATTGCACCTAAGCTGATTGCAAAAAATTGCCACGTCTCTCGATCAGAAGATTAACGGAAATGTTCAAGTATAGAAACTTTTATAAGAGTGCATTTTTTCTACAAACAGCCTCAGTATCGAAAGTAGAAGCATTTTGCATAACTGACCCCAATAAAAAGTGTCTCAAATAAATATGTTAAGGAAGATCTTCGGTGCTGGAAAAATGCCCGATGTTTCACCGAGGAACCCTACTTGTTTTTTTTGGATACTACAAGTCAACGGTTTAAACCGGAAATTTCAAACAAATTTGGTATCTTCTCTGGGTTCCATATTTTTAACTGGGCTTCTAATGGGTTAGATTAAAAATTAGAAATATTAAAAAGAACTTGAAGTTAAAAAGGAGCCAGTCCTGAACCAACCCCAAGCTGATACCCCGAACTAGCCCCGAAATAGCACCAAACAAGTCCAGAAGTAAACCCGAACAGGTCTCGAAATGATTTCGAGCTAAACCCAAACCAGCGCCATACTAATTCCGAAGTTGTCCTAAAAAAGTCCCGCCCTGCAAGCCTTAACAACTTTTTTCTCAAACTAAAATTGAGACTTAAAAAAATGTATCTCGCTGATAATTATCATGAAAAGACTTTTATAATTTAAGTCTCAAAATAAAAGTCTGAATACTTTTGGAATATTTATCTCGCGAATAATTTTTATGAAATGACTTTTATAATATAAGTCCCAAAAAAAAGCCTTTGAATTCTTAAAAATAGTTATCTCGCTAATAATTATTAAGGAAAGACTTTTAAAATATAACACTCAAAAGAAAAGTTTTTGGAGACTTAGGCATTTATAATATAAGTCTCAAAATAAAAGTCTTTGAAGACTGAAAAATGTTTATCTCGCGGATAATTATTATGAAAGGACTTTTATCATGGTAGTATCAAAATAAAAGTCTTTAATTATTATGAAAGGACTTTTATAAAATAATTGTCAAAAAAAAATATCTTCCAAGAGGTAAAATTCACCTCGATGGCAATTATCATGAAAATAATATAATAATTATAATATCAGTCTTTGATTAATAAAAAATCTTAGAAACTCTACGAATTAAGAAAATTTTGAAATCAATCTTACCTTGCTTCATATTCTTAATGTTTTTTTTTTTTACAGCAACAATTTTGTCGGTACATTGAGGCACAGTGTTTTGTATATTTTATGTAAATTTAGGTACACTTTGTATGTCTAATTTTCCGTCACTGATATGTAGGCGCATTCTCTATGTGTGCATCGACATTTTTTTTTTTGATTTATGGGAAACTGTGAAGATCATAAAAATAAATAAATTCAATTAATGTGGAACATACACACCATAACAAATATGATTGCGCACTTATCTCTATATCTATGGAAAAATCATCTACAAACACACACACACACACACACACATTTACATACAAATACCTATAAATTATTCGTTATAAGCGCCAACACTTGAGCTCACAAACTCGAAGTGCAACGACAAGTGGCGGCAGCGCAAGTGAAATGCAGCTGCTTCACGAATTGAAAAATTTAATTACTTTTTAATCTTTGCGCGGCTCTTGCTGCAAATTAAGCAAATAATTACAACTGTTAGAGATAACAAAAAAAAAAAACAAAAAAAAAAATGGAAAAAGAAAGTTAACTTAGGCGCAATAATCCGAAAGTGTTAATGCATAAATAGTAGCAGTGAAGAAATTAAAAACTCATTAATCATTGGAAATGAGAACATACTATAATAAATCGCTTTCATATTAACAGCACACTAATATTAAAGTATATTATGTTCCTGAAAAATGTTTCGGGTCAAACTTTTCTTTCAATTGTAAGGACGTGCTTCCCTCTATAAGAATTTTTTTTATCGTTGTCATGCGCTTGACTGGGGTCATAAATTTAAAAAACTACTAAAACAGATTGCTATAACTGGCGCCGAAACTGTAGATATAAAAATAAGCTCACTTTTCTAACTTATTTTAATCATAACTTCTCTCGCGGTTTCGCGCATTCGGCTTTAGGTTTAACGTTATAAATTCGAATGTAACAGAAAAGGCAATAAATAATTTCACCAAAGGTAATAATTTGAAGGTACATACTTCATTTTTATTTTCAGCTTTTAATTTTTTATTATCTATAAAAAAATCTAAGCCGATTACGGTTGGTTGCTGAAACTTTGTTGTCATTGGCAATGGCGCCACCTACCAGTCGCATTTAGTGCCATGCAATTTATTGTTAAGAATCAAGCGATGGTGATATTATGAAATCTAATTTTCATGTTTAAGTTTTTTTAAGCCTACTCCCTGAGAATCTTCTGCCGTTACATTTAATTTGACTTAATAATTTAGTTTGTTTTTTTAAGCAGTTGGCAACCCTATCCAAAAAACTTTCAAAATAAATCTTTCTTAAAATTCGTTCGCATGAGACCCACATTTCAATTCTTGATTTTACTTCTTAACATTTTAATTAGTTTTTAATTAAATAATTTTATTTATTTCTTAAGCGCAGGTGGCAACCCTCTTCAAAGTACTTTCAATCTAAATCTTTCTTTAAACACTTTCGTATAAGGTCCATATATCAATATTTCATTTAACTTCTGATAATTTTAATTTATTTATTAAACAAAAATATTTTTGAAATTACCTTTTTTTTAAACTTTTAGTCACATTGCAAAGGACATTTATTTTTATTTTAGCAAACTTTGCATTTAAATAGGAGGCAACCTTCTTTCATAGCATTTAAAAACACATATTTTATTTGCTACATTATCCATAATTCAATATTTAATTTTACTTCTTATAATTTTAATTAACTTTTTAAACAAAAAATATTTTTGAAATTAGGCTTTCTTAAAACTTTTACTCATATTGCAAATGATATTTATTTTTTAATTTTACTAACTTTGCATTTAAATGGGTGGCAACCTTCTTTCAAAACATTAAAAAAATTAAGCTTTATTAAACCTCTTTCATTCGCTGCAATATCCATAACTCATTATTTGATTATAATTTTGATTCATTTTTTAAACAGGTGGCAACCCTCTCCAAAAAAAGTTTTGAAATTAAGCTTTCTTAAAAGTTTTCGTTTGGTACTCATATTGCAAAATGACATTTATTTTTTAATTAAACTTTGTTTGCATTTGAATATGTGGCAACCTTATTTCAAAGCCTTTGGCAAATGAAGATTTGCTGTCCATATTCTTCAAAACATTTAGAAACTGAAGCTTTATTAAACCTCTTTCATTCGCTACCATATCCATAATTCAATATTTGATTCGACTTCTTATAATTTTAATTATTTTTTTTAAACAGGTGGCAACCCTCTCCAAAAATATATTTGATATTTAGTTTTCTTAAAACTTTCAGTGCTATTGCAAAATGACAGCTATTTTTATTGAACTTAATTTCCATTTAAATAAGTGGCAACCTTCTTTCAAAATATTTCGAAAAATAAGCTTTAACCTCTTTCATTAGCTACCCATATTGCAATATTTGATTTTTTTCATTATTTAAATTGAATTTAACCTTTTAAATAGGTGGCAACTCTCTTTAAGAAATTGATTCTATGGTAGACCATACAACGGTCTATCTTATCCAGATTAATCCAGCCGCCAGAGAGTAATATGTGATTTTATTTATTTATTTTACTGACTATAACTTTTTAAATAGGTGGCAACCCGCCACGAAATATAGCCTATTTGTTAATGTCCCTTACTAAGTCCCCCTTTACCCTCTTCAAAACCAAGACGAAGGAAGCCAGGCTGGACCTAAAGCACAGACTTTAACTGATGACTGAAAATGTATTAGATATGTTTGAAAATCACTTTCTTTTAAAAAAAATATTTTTTCAATGAACCGGTTTTAATTTTTTACGCTTCGGTTACTTGTGAATAAAAATTTATACAAAAAATATATATTGTTTCGGCTGGAAATCGTGAAAGTCTCATTCTCAGCATAACTCATTTTCATTGTTTCACTTTCCATTTGTAAACTAATGGAATTTCTATTTATTAAACAACAACTCTGATGTTGACTTTGTATTGTATATTTCTACATGCTTACCGTTTGAAAATCTAAATTAAAGCCGGCAACACCGCCTGTAAGTATATCAAAAAATAATAAATATGAATATATATATTTTATGTGTGTGTATCTGATATTTAGAGATTATCGCATGAAAAAAATATCTTCATATACCTACATACCTACGTTAATGTTTGTATATTTAGTTACAGCTGTATTTTAATATTTTCATATCATTTTTGATATTTTTTCTTTAAATGAATTTATCATACGTTGCAATTTCTATTTACCTTGCTCAATTCAGATATATGTACAAATAGTTTTCCTTTCAAAAACCCGACTTTTGGTTTCCAAATGCGATGAGTCTTTTGTCGTACAGTTTTCCTAGAAAAATGGAATTTTGTAAGGTTTTTTTCACCATAATGACTTTGCATGTTGCAATCAGTTTATTAAAACAAAATTATCATAAAACCAAGCCAATCCAATCCCAAACTTACTTAGTTTATCGACAGCTGATTGAAGCTGCTATACCTTAGAGATTTGCGTAGCGCAATATTTCTAGATTTAGTTGAGAAAGAGACTAGTGCCAAAAAGGAACGAAGGATTTATTTTGCAACTGCTGCTACAAAATCCCGAACAAAGCAAGGCTAATAATAATAAAGTGGTTACAAATTTCAAAAGAAAAACTTTAGTACTGCTTTGGATTGTGTTTATTTCCTGTCTTAATTTGTTTTCCTTAAATCGAGAAAATCTTATGGGTCAAGCGGCCGCTTCCAGTACTGATGACCATAGGGACCCGATTTAAGTAATCTCCAGAGGCTCGGTTGACTGTCGTGCAGTATGCGCCATTGCTTCTTCATCTGGGAGCCAAATATTCTCCAGTCTTAATGGATTTAATTGCTGAAGGAAAAAGTTGTTGAGCTCTGTCCACAGTAGGCATCCTTGTCCTGTGGCATCATTATTCAAATAACAGGTTTTCCAATAAAAATATTTTAATTGTGAATGAAAATCTATTTATTTTTAAATAAAATTGATTTGTTATCAAAAATTTGTAAATGATAAATGAAAATCTATTCCTAATTTATGATTATTCGAATGACGAATGACATGAAAATCTATTAAGTAGTTATTGAAAACTTGTTGAATGATGAATGAAAATATATTCGTTATTTATTAATGGCAAATGAAAATTTATTCGTTATTTAATATTCTTTCATTGATGAATAAAAATCTATTCGTTCTTCAAAATTAGTTGAATAATAAAATAATAAAACGAATGTGTTTTCAAACATTTTCAAATGATGAAGTAAAAATTTATTATTATTGTAATTGTCGAAATTTAATTATTAGATAATTATTGTAAATTATTTGAATAAAGAATTAAAATCTATTGATGAATAAAAATCTATTCGTTTTTCGAAGTTATTTGAATGATAAATAAATAAATAAATTCGTTATTCAACAACTTTTAAATGATAAATGAAATTCTATTCGTTATTCAAAATTATTTCAATAATGAATGAAAATCTATTTGTTATTTACTATTCTTTGATTGATTAGTAAAAATCTATTAGTTTTTCAAAGCTATTTGAATGATGAATGAAACCCTATTCATTATTCGAAAATTTGTTGCACGATGAATGAAAATCTATTCGTTTCCAAAATTATTTGAATGATGAATGAGAAATTTAGTCGGTATTTATTATTCTTTGATGGATAGATGAATAAAAATCTACTCGTTTTTCAAAGTTAATTGAATAATAAAATAGATTTTCTAAAAACAAAATAGGCTTTCCAATACCTTGAAATAGTGAATCAAAATTTAATATTTTCTGGAAAATTATTTGAATGGTGAATAAAAACCTATTCGGTATTCAAAAATTGTTAAATGTTGAATGAAACTCTGTTATTTATTCAAAATTATTTGAATGATGTACGAAAATCTATTCGTTATTAAAAATCCTTAAACGACGAATGAAAATTTATTCGTCATTCAAAATTACTTGAATAACGAATGCAAATTTTTTGTCACTTTTCTGTCATGCAATTATTTAGGTTTTTTGTTAACGCCCATTCCTGTAGGAGACACACATCGCTGACTCCAAAAATAAATATGCAGATTTGTGAAATTTTCAAATGCTATTCCTCATTTCGTATAGCATTTGTAATACTTGGCTGAGTCTGTATGAATATTTTGAATGGTAAATGATCAAATAATATTTCTGTACAACAAATACTAAGTATTATTGAAATTGTACCTGCTAACCTTTTGGCCACATTTATTTAGTTGGTGTGCGGCTTAATCCAGCAGCTTTTGTTCACATTACCCAATTCATACAGCACTCCTATGCTACCATAATCGCGTGTAGACCAATCCACCTACATACTTATCGCTAAATCTCGCTATCAGTGTGACGGCATTTCGTACTGTTAATTTAAATTTATTTAATTTTTTGTACATTCATTTTGTTTTTGTTTTTTTTTTTAATGTACAAAATTTTCTGTCTGTTCGCTTCACACTCTAACTTCGTATGTGTCAACTAAGTAATCGCAATTCGTAATGCAACACTTAATGAATAATTCCAATCCATTCGGTGCTATGCCTTCCGAAATCAAAGGAGCCGCACTGCGCTGCTCACTCCAACCTAAGTCAGTGTAGAAGACAGAAGACAAGGTGGTGGTGGTAGTAGCTACCTTATGCCACGCCATTCTATCGCGAAGAGGAGGGGTCAGATGTGATAGGAAAATAACAAAAAGGAAACAAAACCACAATCACTTTTACTTATTTTTTACGAAATTTTACAATACTTTTTTGAGTTAGATTTAATCGCACCATCGACAGACAGACAGACCGAGTGGTGAGGTGCTCAATTGTCATGCTGAACTATTTACTTGTTATGCTACTATTTGTTTGCCGACTAGACAATACAGCTGCTTTAATTTTATCATTGTTTTTTGCCTACACTCATACACACACATACAGGGTGCGCCATTTATTCCTCCGGTATGTGAATATTGCCATTTCGCCATTTTTTTTTGTTTTCGAAACGAAGCCTATCTTAAACCTCTGTATTACTATGGGTAAGGCAACTCCTCATTCGAGCTTGGCAAGTCCAGTTCTCCCACCATTTAGATACCCAATGAATAGGCCAACTGCCTGCCACTTGGCAGATCGTATTCAGGGCTTCCTGTTCCCCGTGGAACCAGAATAAAGGCCAAGGTCAGACCTCGTGACCGAGGCCACTTCCAGTTGAGCTCCCATTCCGCATCCGGATTGGTAGCTGTTTAAGTGCAGAGTAGTGTGGAAGCCCGACCGGCAGCGATCCCAACCAAAAAACTCAAGCAGGTATCAGCCCAGCACAGCGGAGAACAGGAGGGAATGGGAGCCCGAGAGTGTCCAACCTTGTGGTTAGATCTCACACTGGGATTCAACGCCCCCACACCGCCAGACTGATCTTCGGCCATATTTTGCGGTCGAGCCGACCTGCTGAACTCCCATACCGCGCTGGACCTTATTGCTTTCAAACATAACTTTTATCACAACTCTTAACGAGGGATTTTTATCGACAGCCGGTTCTACGATACCGAAATGACCCGGATTTATATCCGGGCAAGGACTGTCACTTCAGCAGCATTACCCAAATTTTATGGGTTACAACAACAGGAATTTTTATCCCCTGCCAGAGACCGCATCAAAACCACCGCCTCTTCTGTTCACCATCTTTCGCAACTAATTTAACGTCTTTTCGTACGGATTTTGTCTGACATCTCTTCTTTGCGCCCGTGCCTCCGTATCTCCGTGCTTAGGCCCAAGCCAATCCAGTAGCTGTCCGGGTATGGGTCACCCAATCTACTGCGTCCATTACCAACGCTATACGGCTCTTTACCAACTAGTTTAACGTCTTCTCGGACGGTGGGTGCACAATTGCGTCGACAGAGCCTCGTTAGCGATAACAGGCATCACCAAGCCCACAGGCACTGGGTGAGGTGGTCTTGAGGAGAAGATGGTGGGATTCACATTAATCCGCCATGATCCCGGTAAACGATATCGGTGGATGTGATCTGGACACCAAGATCCACGGATTTAACCTGCCCGTTTTCCTTTTTGTGGGATTAAAAGCATTGACGAGCTCAAGACCAATATATTTGTGCCAAAGTAGTTGCTATTTCGACCGAGATGCTTGGAGAAGAGATGGACAATGCCCAAAAACGACCACCGTTTGCGGTGGTTAAAAAAGGCGGTCGTTAAATCGATGTTGTTTTAAAAAAGTAGTTCTCCCAAATGGTAAAGGTTGGACTAAATTACTCAATTCACTGTTTCTTTCAAAAGTAACTCAACATTCGCATACCAGAGAAGCTGATGGCGCACCCTGTACATTTCCATGACGCCTTTGCAATTGTGACTTAGTTTTATTTTAATTTATTTATTTTGGTATTTTCCAACAAATTTAGTACAGTGCCTTTGCCTATTATGTCCTACGTCCGTCCGTTCAACAATTGACGTTTTTTTCGGTAGTTTGTGCTCTTTGCTGCCGCTATTCCCACCGCACTAACCTCTCGTTCGCCACGAAAACGATAAGACGGTCGGTCGATTGTTGGGGTTGTTGGGTCGTCGATTGGTGGTGGCGGTGGTGGTGTTTGTCACAATTGTCGGTTAGTTGGTCGATTGGGCTGTGTAAATATATAGGTTGGCTTTTTTTTTATTTTCTTCGGCTCATTCAGCGATTTTCTTCACGTTATTACCATTACCTAGCGCTATTAGTCATGTCAATGGGTTCGCAAGCAAATAAATTCGTATGCACTCGCTCATATCTTGAGACCGCCATCCCATTGTATTTTTAATGCATTTCGCGGTTTGAAATATTTGCACGCGCTGTCCGGTAGCCGCTGCTGCTATGCTGCACGTACACGTAATGGCCCTAAAAATAGAAATGAAAATGAAAAAAAATCAAAATTCAAATAAAAACTAAATTGGAGCAATCAATTGGCGTTGTTGGCGTTGTTTTTATTTCTTAGGCGCGAAAAGGTTACCGCTTCTTTTTTGCGCCAATTCGAAGGGAATTGCTTGCTGTTTTTATTTTCTTAATTAAAATATTTTCCATTTGGTTTAATTAATTGAAAAGCTGTCAAATTTACATAAAGCGAAAAAAATCATTTCACAATCTACATATATATTGATATGTATGTATGCCTTGTAGTATCTTTTTGTGGCAGTATATAATTCTAAGCATTACTAATTTAATTTTCGGCATTTTGTGTAAAAAAAAATTATAATCACTTACTAATTTAATTTTGTTTTTCATTATTTTTTGTTCAATTTCAAGGCTTCACGCAAGGTTTCGAAATGTGGTTACCTCTTCGTGGCACCAGACTGGGACTTTAGCAATCCGCTCTATAGAACAAAGGTAAGTTTTGTAATGATTAACGAAATTAAATATAATCTAAATGCGAAAATAGCTTTGAAAATTCCACTCAAACCAAAATTTAGTAATAAAATTGTCGCTTCAATTAAAACGACAGAAATGATTTTGAAGCAAGAGCCCAGGTTTTCTATTGAACGTAATTTGAAAAATATGGAAAATGCCGAAAAAAAATTAAGAAAATATGAAAGAAAAAATTTAACAAAAAAGGTATATATGCATTTTATACATTCTGTTCAACAGTTCTAAGTAGAATATGGCGTAGCACATTTTTGTGGAATATTTCAACCCTCTTACGCCTCTATAGTTTTAACTGTTTGGTCTCTTTTGAAGAAAAAGGCGAGAAATACCCATAAAATAGGCATATAATGGGTTACATAAAATGAGACATAAAAATATTTGTCATAAAATGCTACAATAAGTCTCTGAACACACCAAAGCTCAAACCTCATCTTGAATGTCAGAAGTAAGCTAAAACTGAAAACGCGTTTAAAGTTTAATTTCATACTTATTTAGAATTGGTGCTAAAATGTCCCAACCAGATTTTAGCAGGTTAATGCGTGTGTATGAGAAAAATATTATTGGTAAAATTTCACTATAATCTGTATATTATGTATAAAAATTTAGCCTCTTTGTTACCACTTGGCTCAAAAACTGATGAACGCTTTTCAACCAAATTTGGTCAGTCTATTCGTTAGACCCGTGGCATGGGCATAGGCATATCTTAATCCGTTGGTTGGCGCGTGAGTCGAGGTATTGAGAAAATCCGTACTTATAGTCCCATATTGAAGATATTACAAATACACAATAGAAAATGCTTATATGAAAAATAAATGCGCTAGGTGGCGCTATAGGCGAATTATTCAGAAAATCTGTATTTATGATCCAATTTTGATTATAATAAAAACGTATAGTGGTGCTGCGAAGAGAAATATTTTTAAGAAAAATCAATCTGCTAGGTGGCGCCACAATTGAGCTGTCCAGAAACTCTGTATTTATGTTCCGATTTTGATAAAAATTGAAACGGATAACGGGGATGTGCCGAGAGTCACATGTATGTAAAATAGATACGCTAAATGGTGCTAGAATAGAAAATCCATATTTGTTGCCCCTTGTCATTTTTCAATAAGTTTTTTATTACGTTTAAAAATAGCTTATACTTGTTAATTTTTTGGTCTTCGCTTCCTAGATCAGTTTTTGGTAAATTGTTATTTTGGTAAAAGTTTGAAATTGTTGTACATTGTTATTGGACTTGAAATTCAATGAAAAAACGAACACAAATTTTCTGCCTATTTGAGCAAACAATAGATTCCATTTGAAAATTTTTGAGAAAAAAACAAAAGTCAAAGCGGCAGACTTGACCGGGGATCGAATCCAGCTACTTCGCGTCGCAAGGCTTGGAGATTTTAGTGCACGGTAGGTATGGCTCCGAGTGGACGCAAGTAGGGAAAATCTCTGTACGCTTCCAATGGAACAAGGAAAGTTCAAGGTCGAAAAGCTGCAATCCACTTCTTCACTCGACTTGGATTTCTGCTCTCTGAGATATCTCCGGGCAATGGGGCCACATTTGTGGCTCGCTGCGTACCGCCACTGAAAAAGTCATTAGCTTTCAGCGAGCCCGAATGAACGACTGGTACGTTGAGGTATGCCGCGTCGCTACGGAAACAAAAGATGCAAAGATGCTGTCTACAGGATCACACTGTGATGGGGTGAACGCAAAGCGAGCGGGGCGCATTTTCCGAAGAAGAGAGAGAGGTCAAGATGCTGGCCGACAGGAAAACCGCCGAAAGTTCCATCAGAAGGTGCGGCGGCTTACAGAAGGTTTTAAGACCGGGGTAATTTCCTGTTAGAATAAAAACGGCGGCCATATGACTGACATCCAGCAGGCATATACGGTTCTATCGCCCGCTTTATGTGAAATCCTGAAGCCCATCGTCAACGTAATGATTGAACCTTAACAGTGTGGCTTTAGACCAGGGAAGTCTACCGCACCAGATTTTCACGTTCCGACAAAAGAGGGAAAAGAGCCAAGAGAAGTGAATCCACATACACCATCTCTTTTGGTTTTACTCCCCAAATCGTTTGATTTTTTAAGGTCTTCTAGTTTTTCTTTCCTAATTTTTAATGTAAAGGTTTTAAGTGTAAAGACTGGTATGAAGCTTCGAGCGGTAGTGGCTATTTAACTGGGGATTATTGTAATCGAATATACCAGCTGACCAATTGACGTAACACAAATAAAACATTTTTTTTTTCAATTTGGCAAATAGATGCACAAATACATACATATGTCCTACCTATCTATTATTTTACAATAATAACTATACGAATCCAGCTAAACAAATCTGCCGCACCTTATAATGACAGTTCGGCGGCAGCAGCCACTACTTTTTGCAACTCCTACACGTTTGCTGCGCCTCAATGAAAAATTTGTACATACAATTTAAATAAATATTAAATGTGAAATAAAACAACGACATGGCAAACAAAAATGCATTTTTTTAATGAGATGCAATAAGCTTGGAATGTAGACAGACACCTTAAGGCAAAAGCTAGAGGCTGCTAAGCAAAATTATGAATGAAATGAAACACCTAAGCTGCATTTAATTTGTTCATAATTGTAAGCTATTGTCACGTATAAGGATAAATGACACACATGCATATTATATATTTACCACTTATCACTTTGGGTAAAATAAATACGTTTGTGCTTTTTTACTATTAGGGTGACAGATAAAATATTTGGCTTAAGCTTTTTAATGTCTTACTCATAAATTTCGAAGTTTATAATACACGTATGATTCCAATAAAAATATCGAAAAAACGTTGCATAGGCTCCAATATATAGTTGTAAGGATACCCAGTTAATGAGCCAAATAACCAAAGTCTTTCGTGTTCCTATGTGGATCTTATATACAAAAGTCAATCGTCCTGCCACTCATCATATATCGCTTAAACTGTTAAGTCCATCGCATTCAGCCTGAAAGTATGCCTGTCAAAGAGGTAACAGTTTTGATACCTTTGTAATGTGTTAATTACGTGGTTGAATTACGTCGAGTGTCGCGCTTTTACTACTAGTCTATTATAAACAAAAAAGAATTCATTGATCTAGATATTTCTTGATTTCGACCAAAGTTTTAACCAATCACACATTCTCTGTGGACTAAGTAACCTTAAGAAATTAAAATAATTATACAATGCCGTAAAAATTTTCTTTAGCAAACTTTAGCCAACAAAAAGCAAAAGGATAACTAGCGTCTTACGGGCTGCACTACCCCATATGGGTCCAAATTGTCGGACGGAGCAGACACTTAGTCCCAGTGTCAAAAAATAAAAACATTGTGTTTCCCAAAACGGATTCACCTGTGCAATTTTAAAGAGAAGTTGTGCGAAAGTTATTCCACTTTATTTTTGTTACATATTCCAATACCTAGTGGACGCTACAGTTAATAGTCTACTCCCCATTGCTGCTTATAATGGCATGACATCATCTTTTATAGCTTCCGCTTAATTTTTTAGCATAATCTGCTGACAGATCCCTTCAAATTTGTTTAGTCTCCTAGCCGGTTGTTTTATCGCAGACATTTTCCCCTCCGAATCGCCGATTTTATTAAAGCCCACACAATTTCAACTGGGTTTCATCCGGGCTTTGTGAATACCAATCAAGCTGCTGCATGCCTTTTTCTGCTTTCCAAGACTTACAAAGTCAACTCCATTGTTTTAGGTCATTGTTTTCTGGAGCGACACAATCATTTGTATCCGGTCCATAAAGATTTGCCGCAAACTTAGCCAACATTTTCCACACAATTTGATCATTATCTTTGCGTCGAGGTTTTGTGTAAAGACAGTCAAACTATTTAATCCATTTTCAGAAAAGCAGCCATAAACCAAGGTGCCTTGGCAGGGAGTTTAACAGACCGCTGAACAATTTTAGTGTCTTTACCTAGCCAAGCTTTTTCCCTCAGTAGTTCCAAAGAACGAAGGATAATTCACATATAAAAATCACTTTACTCCAATTACGGTCCAAATTCTCCCTTGGTCATGCTAATCATCATTTTTTAGTATGGGCTTCAATCAAACGGGGTTTTGGTATTTCAAAATTATTGTACGAACGGAAACGTCTATGCTTTTTGACGAAAGTTTTGTTTGCCTTAGGCTAAGAGTGGGATTTTTAAAAATAGATTTGGATAAATCTTCAGTTTTTGAGATAGTCTTTTTCATAGTCAACCTTGAATTGTTGGTTTCACCTCCTAACAAAGTTCCTTGAGTTTTTTTTAGGTATTTAGCGGTCTCAATTGTGGGCATTTTCGGGTCTTAAAAAGGACTTACGAGGAACACTTTGAGGGTTTCTTGTAAAATAACCACTTACGATCGCGAAGGAAAGCAACTGTAACTTACAATGCCATTATTTCAAAATACATCGTTCAGTTTGGTTATGAGAGAAAACATTTTTCGATTATTATCGATAAAACTTAGAGCCGGCACTGTTTTGTTCTAGATTTACGACAAAATACCGTCGTAATTTGCTTACAAATTGAGAATGTGCCCCAAATTTAGATAGTGTATCTGGGCTTTTACTTGTACGAGGATGCTTTGAGGCAGCTATGGTCGCTCAGAAATTGCATTCGATATAAATAGGAATGCACTTCTTTGTCATTCCACTCAATCTTAGATTTTATGGCAGGAACGCATCGACATTTCCTTACGACTTTTGAACACGAACTTACCAAAGAACATCGAACATTTGTTACAAGTTCAATGGACATCTGTACCTCGCCAACGCTCCTGGAACTGCACTAAAGCTCGAACTCCATACCAGTCTTTTCGGGCGTTACGGTATACATACATATGCCGCTTATGCCTCGAAAGTATGAAAACACCTCCATAACTGAAGTCCGATAAGCCCAGAACGTCTAGAAGAGTCGAAATTTCTAACTTTTCCCGGGCATTTCAAACTCTAGTGACAAACAGCTGTTTCGAACATAGTTCGAACTTAGTTCTGGTGCGCGTGAATACGTAAACGAGGTAATCGACAAATCATAGAATTCACACGCTTTTAATCGAAGACTGGGGTAGAGTTCTAGCTTTACGGTGTTCTTTTTAGATGACAGATGTCAATTTTATTGTTTCATCGAAAAATACACTCTCAGTTTAATTGTGTGCTGTACGAGGCACCTTAATGTATGTAGATTTATATAGTAGGTATACGCTTAAAATTTTTTTTAGCAATATTTATTTATGCACGCGAGTAAAAATGCTAATTAGCATTGTATTCAATTGGTACATGAATGTCGAATAAATATGTAGATATTATGTACGTATGTACGTACTACGTTTAAGAAGTTTATTTAAATGAGTCTGTGCTGACGTGTTGTCGGCTAACCCAATATGGTTAATAGATAATTTGCAATAGGTGATAAATGCCAGATTTATTAGTGCAAATGATATATGTATGTATGTTCATATGTATATTGCTTACGGATTATTTAAAATATTTTGGTCTTGTTATTAGCACCTACATAAATTGTTTGTATTAATTGAAAACGAACATGAAAATATACAAAATATGCAACACCTCCTACGCTACACTTCAGTGGTTGGAAATGCAATAATTTTTATACGTGCAATTTTGTAATAACACATAACTAATTTTCCTTAAATATTTCGAGACAAAATAGAGTACATGTATATATAATAGTTGAAATGTTATTTTATATAGAGCACATCTACTGACACTTTGATTATTTTGTATTCCAATCACATTTTGCAGCGGATTTAGTTGACGGAATTAACACTTAAATTACAAATGTAAATTAGGGTGGCCGAGCGAATGAAAAAAATCATTTGGTTCGCTACTTCACATACTAAATTTAGTACCTGTCAAATAAAATATAACAAATAAATTAAATCTAATTTCCTCCTTCAAGTAAACTCTGATGAATTGTGGAAGGTTAGATTAGATCGTCGTAGTAGATAAAGTAGTCCATTGAGCGATACCATAATTCCGCAGTCCGCTGATTTCCACTCCTCTCAACTCTCCGGAGGCGTTAATGAAGTTAGAGCCAAACTGTTTGTACCCTTGAAGAAAGGATGATTCGAACTCGTCATCTTCAAAGGCGTTGCGACAAAGAGCGTCAGAAGTTAAA
Source organism: Anomoia purmunda (assembly GCA_951828415.1). Classification (NCBI taxonomy): domain Eukaryota; kingdom Metazoa; phylum Arthropoda; class Insecta; order Diptera; family Tephritidae; genus Anomoia; species Anomoia purmunda. The sequence continues at coordinate 9,315,484 of OX639994.1, forward strand.
TTAGTCCTAACCGCATGGCTTGCTATCGGGCAATGCCCAGTCGAAAGTTGTAGCTTTGTTAGCGCATGGAATTCCCTTGAATACCTGCCGTCCATCACGGTTCAGAAGTTACTTGCAATTCTGCATGTCATTGTCTTTGCCCAGCCGACAAAAGACCAACCTGTCCAATAGACGTCCGCCAGCGGTTAAAGGATCCACCATCCTATCCCTGGCTGCAGCTGCAAGAGTGCTCTGCTGAGCCTGCTCAAATTAGTGCACGGCTACGTCTTTGCGAACTGGCACCCAATACGGTCTGATAAGGCAAGACTCGGAGGCTGTCGAAATAAAGGTCTGGCACTTCTTCGACATGTCCTAAGACCCTGTAGGGGGCATCCCCTTATCATCATGAAAGCTGCGCTCTTATTGAGAATACGAACACTTTGTGGGTGGGTCACAGAATTCTTCTGTCGGATTGCACAGTAGGCCTGATCTAATTATATGATCGACGCCAAGAGTTTTATGGTCGCCATTATAACTGGGCACTGTATGATATGGCTACACAATACCAGGATGGATTTCCCATCCGCATCCACTATCTTTGCCACTTTCTTGCTTTTGGAAAACACAATACTATGCCTTAAGAAAATACTTATTTAAATGCTTAGCAGATTTAAACTCAGCTAGTGTTCTCAGTTTTTTGCGTTATACGAAGTTCACAAAATGGTTCAATTTGAAAGGAAGTTAAGAAAAGAGTATATGAGAGCTCAACCTTTTAGTGGAATTATAATGAGCCGAGCGGTTTTCAAAACTTGTTTTCATAATATCCTGCATTTTCGACCACTTAAAGTATATATTTACGATTTTTACGAAAGTTTGTTGGGTTTTTTTTTTAATCGTTTGAGAAAATAGCTTACGTACATTGTTTTTTTTTTTTTTTGTAGTTTTATCTAAAATTAATAAATGGCGCAAAAACTGGTTATCTTGCCCGTTACATTCCTGTCTTCAAGCGATTTACCGTCCTGCCAAATCGCGAAAACTTTTGCCTAAAATACAGTGCAGTAAGTTGGAGTTTGATGGGCATGGATAGTTCCGAGAATACGAAGTAGAAGCCGGTTCCAACTGCAGAGTCCATGATGAAACCGTTGGTGAATATTTGTATGCCGCTATCGGAGAGAACCTCAGCACTCTTTCATGCATTCCTGATTGAAAACACATCCTTAATTCTGTGCTCAATCTCCGGTTTGCTGGAATCCATCTCGGCGTGTGCTTACCTACCTAGTAAAAAGAGAATCTTTCTCTCGATCACTCCCAGGGCCATCTTATCTGACGTTGACAGCGTTCATACTTCTGCGCCATAGAATAGCACGGGCATGTTGAGAGGCTTAAAAGAGTGTGTTTTTGGTTCGTGGAGTGCGGGCTTTACTCGTACTACGCAATTTCCTACTCAACTCAAGGTAGCACTTGTTGACAAGAAAGATTTTCCATTGGATTTCGAGGCTGACATTATTTTACGTGTTAATGCTGGTTCCCAGATAAACAAAGTCCACCACATTTTGGAAATTGTAATTGGCAACAGTGATGCTGGAGCCAAAACGCGAGTACGCTGACTCTTTTTTGTCATTTAGTTTTCGATAATCGACTACAGCTGACCGGTAAAAGATGACTGCTGAATAGCAAAATCGTTAAAATATTCGCTAAGATGAGTTAGCGATGCGAATATCGTTGAAACGAAGTAGTGAATTGCACTACTGATTTTATAATTAGGGAATTACCATTTTTGTTATTGCATTTGTCGGTGGTGTGTTAATTTTAGAACAAGGGACTCAGAATTTTTCACTCTATCGCGTAGTCAATGTAAAACTTTTGATATTTACTCTACCGGGTGTTGTTCGCATCATCATCGTCGGTTCACTCCAGCCAGACTACACTGTATTCGTAAACGCAAATTGCAATAATTCACAGTTAAAAAGGCTATAGTCACGCGTGTGGATTTAATAGTTTTTCAATGAAATCGTTGAATGGTGCATATGAGATTTGAAAACAAAAAACAAAAACAAAAGCATAGAGATTGCAAACATAATATCTATTGAAATGTATGACAGCGACGATGCGTGAAAAGATTTAGCGGTTAAACCAATTTGACGCCTGTGGTGTAAGGAAGTTTGACAGGTGTGAACGACAACGCATGACGGCCATTGAGGTTTCTAAGCGAATAGTATTTATGTATGTATGTATGTAAATATGTAAATATGTAAATATGTATGTAATTATATTCGTATGCATATAAAGCAACTTCTGCGTTTCCTGTGACAAGTGTAATAGATGTTATTGACAGCTCAACGCCGAGTGCCGAGAGATATTTATTTATTTATTTGAATGCCAAAGTAGTATTTGAAGGCCTAGAGCAGTGTAGTGTGTTGAGTTGAGTTGAGCTTTGTTAGTCAGCGGTAAGCAGTGCAATTCGGTATGGCTTAAACTGTTTGCGAGTTGTTTTATGAAAATACTTTACAATACAACGATTACGTGTGGTAAATTAAAGTAGCATAATTCATATGCAGTGTCGTAAAAGTAAACACAGCGTTGCATTTATGGCACTAGTAAAACGGTAGTTGAGCTAAAGTTATGTGCATATTTAAAAAAAAAAAAAAATGTTTGCATTCCTGATTTTGCTCGGAGCTACTTGCGAGCTATTGACACAATGTGTTAATGCGAGCAGACATTTTTTTAAAATTTATATTCAATCTTCGTCCGAAAATCTTCACTTTCGCACATACTTTTCGATTATCGAATTTGACAATTCCATACGATAATTGACAGGCATGATATTTTTGCGCAATGCAGGGATGTTAAATTAACTTTTCGCAATTGTGCTAAAGGTCAGCAACAAAAAAAAAAATTTACCGAATTAAACAAAAACGTAACAACATTTTTTTTTTAATTTTCAGTAAAAAAAATATTTCATATAATTGGCTCATAAACAAATATTAAAATAAATAAGCATTAAAAAAATGAATGAAAGTAAAAATAAGTGTATTTTGAAAGAGCAAAAAGTTGATCGAAATAAAAATTTCTGGGAAAATTTCGTAGGAATTTCGAACTTTGAGTCAGGATGTATCCCAATTAGACGAATTAGTTTTATTATTTCTACAGAGACTTTTTGAATTCGGAATGTATGTAATTTGGCATGGAGAGATAAAAACTATACGCCTCCAAATATTTAAACTAAAGCTGCAAATAAAGAACTCGAACAGAATTTCGCAGGTACTAAGAGGAATAAGCCAAAGTAGCTATTCAAATTTGAAGACGTTTCCAATTCACTTTCAAATATTCGGGGGAACTACTACAAAAAGCACATTAATTACTAATTCTCCCTTATCCGGGTATTCTTTGTTGGATCTTATATCTTTCCATGATGAAATGGCAAACCTTACTGAACAGAAATGTCAAAAGAGCGGGAAAAAATATGGTGTCGTTTGCTGTCACTATCGGTCTACTTTTGTAGCGTCCCTATTGAAAACCCCGTTACCTGCAAGCACCAGAACTAGCTTCGAACTATGTTCGAAACAGCTGTTTTTGTCACTAGAATCTGGAACGTCTGGAAAAAGTTAAAAATTTGGCTTCCCTGATTCCTGATCCCTGATTTCCACACATCTAAGATCCTTAAAATTATCGAAGAATTTTCTACTTAAAGTGGAGAGTCTTCGTATTTTTAGAGCGTGGAATAGAAGGTGAAAAATCGTTTCCTTCTCTTCTTCTCCTCCTTTGAAGGTAGGAGTAACGTTAACACTGTAGGGAAGGCAATGGTCGGCAGTGCTTAATCCACCAGTCTTGGAAGCTCTAAACTTCAATATCTCGCCGTGACCATAATTATTGTTTCACCTAACTGAAGGAAATTCAGTATTGCTTTGGAACCTCGGGCCCGATATGAGTATGGACGCCAGTATTTGGACTTTATCCCAATAGCTTTCGAATATCGCAGCCCCGGCCCAAGGCACTGTTTGGGCCTAATCGAACTCCATTGAAAGAAGGAAACATCTGCACTGCCATTAGTTTGCTACCACGATGCTCTAGCACAATGACTTGAAGTCTTAAATAATAATTATCATTGTATTAAAATCATCAAACTCAGCATCACTTCCGCTACGCTCTACGCGAATTTTTAATGAACTCTCATCAACTCCAAAGCGACACAAAAGCAAAAGCTGACAGCAAGTGATTTCATCATCGCCACCAACTTGTTACAGATTGTTTTTATTATTATTATTATTATTGCAAAATATTTAAATAAATTAGTGTTAATTAACTTTTATGCTACACTACTTCCTTAAGCAAAAGTAAGTATATCCTAAGGAGTCCAAAACCTTGGATGCCATGCAATTTATTGCGACAAGCAAACTTGTTCTCCCTCTCTCTGCTAGCCACTCCAGCTACTAAACGCCAATGCCACTTCAACGGTCAAGTGGCAAGTGGCAAGTGCCAACAACTATGGGCTGCGGCCGCCTGCAACGCCTTGAGTAGCTTTTACGAAAAAAAAATGAAACACAACAACAACACACAAACTAGTCTAGTGGCAAACAGGAGTTGCAACGCGCTACTGCGATGCATCGGTTGGCAGTCAAGTGTGCGTTGTGTTTTCAGCGAAAACTGTTTCCTGGCTTAATTAATAAAAAATTAAAAACATTGCCGTAGTGCGGCGCATAAAATAAAAATTACTTGAAAAATTGAACAGCTACTTGAATTGATAATAAACTTGGCATTATATGGAGACGATGGTAGCACAGAGCGATGAAAGTGAGTAACGAAACAAAAAGGAAGGCGAGCTAGACGTTAAACCGCTCGGCAGTATTTTCAGTTTAATTTCTCAAGTCACAAAATTTTGATTAGTTTGCAAACGGTGTAGACAAGGGTTGTTTATCAGTACTTTGGGTTCTAAGTTTCGTTAGCTTTAGCTCAATTCGGCTTACTACAGCTCTAATTTGGCCTACGAGAGCACTCTAAAATATTGTCCAGCTTCGACTTTGTCCCTCCAGAAGCAGACCACTTCCTGTCGTGTCTGGCTCCAAATGTATCCGTCATCCTGTTAAGAGAGAAATGGGAGAAGGCGGCGTTTGGTGGAAGGGACCGGTGAACTTTTTTACGGACGTGTCGAAACTGAACGGAAAGGTTGGAGAGGGGTATATTCTGCAAGGAGCTCTCCCTTAGCCAAAAATTTAGGCTTCCGGATTACTGTAGTATCTTTCATACGGAGGTAGCCGCAATCCAAGAGTGAGCAGGTGGGTTACTCACCATCAGAATGCCCTTTAGACGGGCAAAAATCTATTCTGTTAGCCAGGCGGCAATCAAGTGCCTGAGTTTCCTCCCAGCCTCCTCTGAACACTTTCATATCGAACTCATTTGGGTGCCCGGTCATAGCGACATTGCAGGAAATTGCATGGCTGATGAGCTCGCTAGGCAGGTCACCCTTGAAGTTATGAATCCGAACAGGGCGATGGTTGGTGGGATTTCCTCTGGCCGCCTACGGACTTCTATTGGACAGATGGGCTCACTCTTGGCTCAGCAAGCGCTGGGCAAATATCACGGCATGCAGATTTGGAGGGACCCTCTGGCTGGAAGTGGACCGTGGGAATTTTGATCAGGCATTAACTGATAGATATTCATGGGATTAAGCTGAATATATTCGCTGACCCTCTTTGTCGCAGCTGTTTGGAGGATGGCGATGTAGAACTTCCACTGCTGAAAAACTTGGCGAAATGATTTTCATCGGCAGATGGGGCACAACTCCTTTCCGTTATCCAATTCTGATTGCTCTTTCTTGATTACTTCATTCAAATAGTCGAGATGCACAAATGGAGACGGTATTGTCCATTTGGACATAATCTAGCAGTGCATAATAGACAACACCCTTCCAATCCCACCAATCAGGACGCTAATAGATTAGCTAGAGACGCAATGTCAAGAACTCCTACAGGATACGATACTTTCCTGGCGATAGGGCATCACACTATTAAGAAAGAGCTGAGGTATGAAGAAACTAATTTAAGGGAGATGTATTGGCATCTCAAGCCAGGCTTACTTCAGACGAAATCCCTATTGGGTGCGTGCAATCGTAAACACTTTCAGCAGCTTATGATCTTCTCAAATAACAGTTTGAAGATACTAGCAGTAATTATCGTCGGTCACTGTAGGCAGCGAAGTCATCCGCAGAAACTGAGAATATATTCGAATGTGTCCTGTCGATTCTGCGACTCTGCTCCAGAGACCCCGACGCACCTGCTTTTTGAGTGTGACTCTATCTCGAGCAGACGGCAGAAGTATCTTGGCTCACATTGCCCAGGGAAGAAACTTGTACGCACGCTGCCACCAACTACTAGCTTAGACTAAGGAGCAGAGGGCATAATAGATTTCACGCCATCACTCAACATAAGCCTGGTTGTCGTTAGTTCAGTTTTTGAGGTCGTTGGTGGAGGGTCAAATACCGCTGACCACGAACCTAATTAGCTACCAAAATGGTTGGATATCTCTGGTTTTCTTCAGAGTTTCCTTGCAGCGTCCTTTTACACGGAATCCTTAGGATATAATAGTTTTTTGTATGCCTTGTTAAATGCCTTTGGATTTAGTTTTTTGTTCACAACGAAGACAACATAGTAGAACTCAAAACTGCTTAACGATTTCAGCGGCTATCGAACCACTGGGGAGAAATGTGGCGGAATACAAAAGAAGTTGTGAACCAACGCCAATCACTAAGAAGCCGGGCTGTGGGGTTTCACCCGGAACTCGAAAGTAGATGGCCAGCTGAGTCTTGTCAGATATTGAAATTCTGCGGCAACTGCTTAGAGGATGAGGATGTGGAATCAGCTTAGCAATTCCTGTCTTCGCGGGATTAAAAGTCATGCACCTAGGAGAGCACCTATTTCACTCTTCGGCGGGAGTGGAGATTAGTCAGCTTCGTAGCTTTTTTGAAGCAATGCAGATTACAATTAAGAAGTCGACAGTCGGTTCTACGTACCGGAATGACCCGGGTTTCACCCGGCCAAGGACTGTTGTTTCGGCGATCTAACCCTGTTTAGATCGGCCTAGCCCACAATTAAGAAGTTGTCGTTCTGTATTTTTAATGCACTTTTGGTATCACAATGGATCCCATAGGAGCTAGGTGAGCTTTGAAGAGCAGTCACTTCTAACCTAACCAAACTGAAATTTTTAAAGAAATCTTTAGGTATTTGACGAATTTCATATCTCTTGCGCAAGTGATCAACCAAAATTCGGACCTTAAGTGAATTTTTTCAGCTAGTGAGAATACTCGTAAGAACTTTTAAAACCCATAAATTTACAATTTTCAAATCATAATTATTTTGTAGTACAAAAAACGAATTTAAAGTGTGAACCTCCGTTTTTTTCAGAAAAAAAGAAGAAAAATAATACTACGAAACAGAGTTCTTTCATTTTCAGTCCACTTTTAAGCTATTCAACCCCTAGAATTTCCATTATTCGAAAACTAAAACTATTATAAATTTTTTACCAAATTTTGCGTTTGCTACACGGTGGACTACTCACAAAGTTTCGTATGTGGTGCAAGCCAACAGCGGTGTGCTGCCTAATTTAACCAAAGTGTGCTGCACAATTAATGCGATCCTCCTGCCGGCGTATGACTCCAAACTGGCTTGCTGCTCCAACAAGATTTTAATCAGCACGCCGCTGCATTGCCACTCCATCACCTTGGTCATTGCAAGTTGTATCATTTTCATAATCGCGAACATTATCAGCATCATCATCATCATCACCAATAACTAACATATTTTATATTCATAATTCTAGCAATGTCTCACAAACCAAATCACCACTCGTAAACATTTTTTTTTTGTTTTTTTTTTTACTCATCTTCACCCAGTGCAAGGAGGCGGCAGGCACCACTTCCCTTGCCTTGGCCATTTGCAGTTAATGCATTAGAAAGAGCGTAAAGCGCACGCGCGGCCAACAAACTTGCAACCTTGTTGTTACGAGTGCAAGTGTTGTTGGTAGTTTTGTTTTTCGTTTCTTTGCTTTCATACTTATTATACACAAATGTACGGATATTTCCTACTTGTTGTTGTCGTTACCACTTTTGCTACTGTTGTTGATGACTGTCTTTCGTTGGCTAACTCGCTTTTGGTATCTGTCTGCCACTCTGCTTAGTTTGCCTGGCTGCTGTGGCGCGTTGACGCTTCCTTTTCACGTAAAATTAAGTGGCTTTTCATTTCTGCTATGATCGCATTAAAAAAGCAAAAACATCAAAAAGCAAAAACAAAACAAAAACAGGGAGAAAAAAAATGTTGAATTGACTGCGTTTCCGTGGTGCACCAACCAGTGTAGTGCCGCATGTGGCAACATCATTAATAGCAGCTCTTGCTGCTGCTCCTGCAACAGAGCACCTCCCCTTTGCAACAAGGCAACAAGCCATCATTATGTTGCCAACAAAATTATAGGAGCATTAGGGTGAACTTTTACGGACGGAAATTATTTTCTTTACAATAGTATAGTATTTGCGGTTTCTGTAGATCATCACAAGGAGATTGAGAGTTAAAACTGGGAGTAATAGCAGTAAGTAGTTGTAGTAAAGGTTGTAGTGGTAGTAAAAATAGTAGTAGAAATTAGTAGAAATAGTAGTAGTAAAAAGGAGTAGTAAAAATAGTAGTAATAATTGGTAGCAGCATTAATAAAAATAGTAATAATAAGTAAAAATAGTAGTAGTAAAAAGGAGTAGTAAAAAGGTAGTAGTACAAATATTAGTGGAAATTAGTAAAAAAAATAGTAGTAATAGCTAGCAGCAATAATCAAAATGGTAGTAGGAATAGGTAAAAATAGCAGTAGAAATTAGCATTAGTACAAATAGTAGTAGAAGTGAGCTGAAATAGCAGTAGTAATAAATATGTAGTAGCATTAGTACAAATAATGTACTAATCTATGTAGGATTACTAAAAATAGTAGGAGAAAATTAGTAAAAATAGTAGTAGTAATTAGTAGTAGCGTAGCTTTAGGAAAAATAGTACTAGAAACAAGTACATTTTTTTTAATTTGTTGAAGATTGTAAAGCTTTGAGTTTTTCGAGCTACAAAAAAAAAAGACAATGCAATTCAAAAGCTAATTGTTATTTTTGAAATTTAAAATAACGCTCAAGAAACGAGTTTTATATTTTATGAAAAAAAATTTTTTTGAGTTTTATTTTTTATGAAATTTTTTTTTTTTTTTTTGAGACCCAAAAACTGAAACTTATAAATTCTTGATTATTTTTGGTAAAAAAAAATAAGGAAACAAAAAATAATCATTATAGCAGAGCTCAAAAAATGAGTTTTATTTGTGTTAAAAAAAAAAATAAAGCTCGACAAATGTTTATTTTTTCTGGGCGATTTTTTTTAAAGTTTTTCTTTTTCTGAAAAAAAATTGTAAGTTTTATTTTTTTTTTTACTTTTTTGAGACCAAAAATTAACTCATAAAGTGTTGATTATTTTGGGTAAAAAATAGGATTACAAAGAATAATCATTATAGCACAGCCCAAAAAGTGAGTTTTATTTATGATAAAAAATTAAACTTATAAAATGCTGATTATTTTTGTTAGAAAAATAGGAATACTAAAAGTAATTTATTTTTTATTTATTTGAGAAATTAGCTTGTTTTGTATGCCATTAAATTTGAGGGAATTTAGTGCATTTTTGAATTAGCTAAAAATTACAGTGGACTTACATATGTACATATGTAATTTTTTTTTTTTTTTTTTTATTGGTTACTGTTGTAGCGCATTTATTTCCATATAAAAATAAATTTTGTTCATGAGTGAAAAAAAGTATATCAAAAATTTATGAAAATTTTTAGCCAACTGAATTTAAATTGACCCCAAAGCTGCAGACGCGAAAATTCGCTAAAAATTTCGATTAAACAGTTTGACAAATTTTGTGAAAAGCTCGAAATTCATTACCGTTCTATGGTCTCTTCTACATTTCTCTAGCTAACTGTATACAGTGAAATTCCTCAACGTCGCAGTGGTTTTGTTCTGTTATGGGAGATGCTCTAAATTTATAAGAAATATCGCGTTTGATGAACTTTAACTCCAGGTTCATAAAAAATGTTCTGATCAAAATGGTTTGAAATCTAGCATCCGCGGTCGATTATTAGAGTGGCCGGTTATTAGCATGGCATTTTGGTTGGAAATTTGTCCAACTATTGAAATTGTCCGGTTATAAGGATTGAGGAATTTCACGGTATATAATTTGGCTGCAAAAAAATTTGGCCCACCCTAAGGCACATACCTACATATGTACATAAGTATATTGTTGATTCGCTGGCAGTTGTTGCTGATTGCTGGGAGGCATCACTGCCTGCCGCGATGCAAACCGCCAGATATGCAAACTATCTTATCTTGTTGTAAAAGCTTATCGTTGACGTTTTGTGCGCATTTTTGCACTTCCATCACCAAAGCATCGCTGAAGTGAGTAGCAACACCGGTCGCGTAGCTGCGCCACAAACAAATTATGTTGGCTATAGCGGCGGCGGCAGCGATGGCTAAATTGAATTTCTACATAGTAACTGGTTGTGGTGAATGTGAGTAGTACATAGTTGCTTCCTGTGCATTGCACATACACACATAGACACACACGCATACTAATAGGCAGCTCAAGCTACTCGTAGCTATCCCCAACCCACCACCCTTGCCGCACAAAAGGGAAATAAACAGCATCTTAGCCCGGTAGTGCAATCAGATGATTGCTACGTTTATGAAAGCTTTGCTGCCATTTTAACTTCAAGCCCAAACGCGTATATATGTAGATACCTGAAATATGTTAACACACACATACATGCATACATAACGTTGTGCAACTGTACAAGAATATGTGAAGATTCGCATGCTGCTTGGAATTATGATAAATTTCCATGCAAATTGCAGCGATTAACTTGTCAAAGCAAATTATCGGAAATTATTCCATGTAACTGCGTATATACTTTATTTACAGAAACATGCATGTATGTATACATAGCATAGCATAGCATATGATCATGCAAATGTCAGTCTTTCACCACCTTCCACAACATTTACACTGCCTGTCTGCATGTTGTTTGCCAGTCAATGAAATCGTTTTGAAGCCATCAATGTTCGTTGTTGACTAATCGTTGTGCGGTTCACCAGGTAGTAGACATATGTAGAGAGATTCATTATAATATATCCCAGCTGTATAAATTGGGACTTTTTAATGCAAGGCGAACACATACAAAGTAGTTTTGCTTCGGTCGAACAATAAACTCAGAGCATAAGCTTGACTTGCCGTTTGGTTTCAATCAATGATAGAATTATTTCCCACAGAGATTCCACCTACTAAATTAAAAACCGCAAATTTATATTGGATTATATGCCTTAAAGCCCAAATTAAGCTTAGAAAACAAAGTACTACTTTTTATTAGGATGATACAACCAACCAACCGCAGGCGAGAGTCATAATTTTTTTACTTTATTTCTCTTACAAGGTGTACCACCGCGTACGCCTTACGCAGCACAGAAGATCGGGAATGCTTGCCGAGCTCAGTTCGGCCAAACAGTTTAGAGAGTACCCATTTAGGAATAGGTTTCGAGTCCTGGCCATGGCGGAAGAGATTGGCAAAGATGTGGTGTTCAATGCTCTTCACTTCCTTCTCGTTTCTGCAACTTCGGTAGAAATCATTGGTTAGACATCCCAATCTCTTTCCCTGCATAGTCATAAGGCAGTGCCCGATTATTACCCCGACCATTAGTCTAAGAGATGGTCAGTCCAGGCGAATGAGAGTTTTGGTTCACTCTACGCCAACCTTTGGCCGAACTTGTCTGATAATCATGCATGGCCATGGCAGTTGAAACTGCCATCCACTCTCTAGAGAGCAGAACTTAGGAATGACTGCATTATTGGTAAATTTTGGGGTAAGCTGTTCACCAACCTCGTTTATCGTACAAATGCTTTCGGTGGATCATCAATAAAAGAAAGTTTCAAAGTTGTTTTATGAGCGATTGGGAGTAAAACCTGCCGTCGGCGCCAGCTGCTTTGTTGTTCTTTGGCAGCGCTATTTCCATTCGATTTTCTCCAATGCGGGTAACGCGACTCCGTCTCCGTCTTCATTGATTGCGAATTCGGGGTCATCATCTCAAATGCTTTTCAAGCCACCACCATTAAGCAGCGTGGAGAAGTGCTCCCTACATAGTTTAAATATTTTTGGGATGTCGGTCAGCAGATTACCGTTTTCATTCTTACAGGAGTGAGATTTGGGGAGGCGAAGCGCTCGGTTATCTGTTGTGATTGCAGCTTTTGAATGTCTAATCTCTGTTCTTTCAATATAGGCCCGTTGTTTGCTGTAAAGTTAGCTGGGCGAATCCTGACTGGGTCAAAATATTGATCCGAGTTGGTGTTTACTCGTCCAGTAGTTCACATATTTAAGACATCCCACACATCGCTTGGATATCGATATTATTGGCCTTTGCTCTTACAAGTACTCTTCAAATAGCCGGGCAGAGGCCCCTCTCCGATTAAGGTACACGCCCTCAAATCACAATCTTTCAAATCTGTGTACTTGACGGACACCAAGCCCTGGGTCGTTTCTTCTTAAAGATATATTTACATATATAGCGACCCATGTGCCCAAGTCAAACCCTTCTGAAGCCTGAACCCGACAACTTCGGAGTGTCATCACCAGGCTCGCCTTCTCACCTTAGCTTACACCCAAACGGATGTACAGCAGCTACCCTGAGGTCACTTTGGTGAAATCACCCGAAAGACGTGAGCTGCTTGAAACGTATGCAAAAGAATCGTTCTGATCACTTCCAGGTGATTGACAGTCAGAGAATTTCCGCACTTGCGGGAATTTCCGCACACGTAACCACCTTGTGTGTTTAATCGCCTACTCAAACTTGGCTTGTAAATAGTACAATTTTTACACTACATGAGCTGAATTCTATGGTGGATTTTGCAGGCAAATGAAGTGGTCTAATTTTAATATGCAGGATTATAATGCAAGTAATGTTACTAGATTATCGTTGGCAGCTCTCCATTTTCGGTTGGCAAATCTTGAGCCTAAGTTTGTCTCTGAAGACAACCGCAATAGCCAAATCTATCATCAGCAGTAATGCTATTTCCACTTTGAATTAACATAAGCCAAACATATGAGCAGCCAGATTCGAAACTCCTCCTCGGCTTACTTTAAAGCCACTTAACTCAATGTAAGTAAATATAGGAATGCGACTGCATGTTGACACTTAGGACTTACCTATCCTATCAACCTAATTAACTGACATTTAAATATAATCTCTTGCTTTGCTTTTTTTTCGAAGAGATAGCGCTGGCGCCATTTAAAATACTACATATATGATAATAAATAACCTTTTCGGATTGCCCATCGGAGAGTTACACTTTCTTCTGATTATTTCAACACTTAATTACTTAAATATGTCTGTATGTTTGAATAAATTCTACATATGTATGTATTAAATAAATCAGTACCTACAGGAAAAATAGAAGACCTAGAAAATATATTCGGAAATTATAATAAGAAAAGGAGAGACCTGCAAATAATTAAAACTAACCACAAAATAAAGAACTCGAAACGAATGTGTTTAACTTAGCTGTTGAAGGTACTAAGAGAGATGAGCCCAATAATAATATTTGTAGAAACTTAATTGTAATTTTCGACCTCTAAGTTATCTACAAGTATAAATAAGTATTATAATTTAAAGAGGTCTAGTTAGAAGCTTGTTATTTTTAACACCAATTCCCTTTCAAATACTGCCTGAAACCACACCCAAAACACATCAACCAATTTATACTTTGCCTGATATTTGTGATGCTTTCTTAATCCTTTCTTCACCTTCGAAGTTCGAACAAAGACTGAAGAAGTGAAAGTGTCTAGGCCGATTTCACCATACCAGAACTAATTTTATTTTGCTGATTGATATTAAAATTTGACTAGATTCAATTCGTTTCCTGTGGCAAGCAGTTCGGTTCTACGTCTTCTTTGGTTCGAACAAAGAGCGTAGATTACAAAGAAGTTGCATCACTCCTACCAGTCTTCTAAGAGAAATTTTTGGCGAATTTCACCATATCAGAACAAATTTGAATTATGTTGATTGACGTTAGAATCTGCGTTATATGTTCAGAATGTCAAAGAACGTCGATTACAAAGAAGTCCCCTAACAGAAAATCTCTCGGCGTATTTTACCATACCAGAACTAATTTGATTTTTGCTCATTGATATAAGAATGTGATTAGATCCGATTGGGCGTCTGGTGTGGTGAAATCGGACAAGAGTACTTGTCACAGGAAACGAAAGGCGATGCTCATTTTTTGTCATTTCACCTCTGGATTTCTTGTAATCTTGTAATCACAAATAAGAAGTATGTAGAAGAGTTGCTGTGTTGTAAAATCAAATTGTAAGACGTTCTCATTCCAACGGCTCGGTTCCAAAGGTGAAATTAGATTTGAAATGGGAAAATTTTACTTAAGCCAAAGCATGAGCGGATTGGGTGAAGAGGGCGAAGCATATTTTTCAGATGGCATTAAAAAAATCACGGTGCACAAAAATTTCAGATACTTAAGCTACCTAGGCAGCTAAGCGGGTTTCACTGTAGTTACCTACATATAAATTATACGTACAGTATTTAATTTCACCAGATAAATAATTTTTATTAGTGTTACGTGGCGGCAATTGTTTTTGTATGTCACTAGCCACTACGAGCGCATAATACGCAAGAAGCGCCAGTGACTAAATACTTATATAAGAAAATAAATCAAGAAAAATTTTCGTGAGAAAAACCGTTTTCCATCGTCACTAAGTCAAGGCAGCCCAGCCGACAGACGGACCGACACAAAAAAAAAAACGAGCAAAATACAGCAATAGCAAACAAACAAGCTTGGCTGGTAGAAACTTTGTTGTTATGTGAGCAACAACAATAAAATCAACAAAATAGTTTTATCGGCCAACAATGAACTAAACTGCCGACAAGAACGGGCGCAAAAAAAAAAAGAAGAAAATAGCACCAATGAAAAGAAAACGAATATAAAAACAACAAATAAGCGAAAAAAATACGCAAACAGCAACAAGCACCGTGAAGGCAGCCAACCAAACGTAACGTAACGCAATAAAAATGCAAAAAAAAAACAAAAAAATCGCTTGAATTCAACTAATTCGGAGGTGGCAGCAGTGTTGAGACTGTAAGCGTTCTACCACATTTTATTTTTTATTTTTTTTTCAATTTAGAATTCTACCACCTCAGGCACACGGGTCGTACAAATCTACCACATTTTATGAAAAAACAATTATGATTATGATTAGAGGGTCGCGTTTTCTAAGCGTCAAATAGAAAGTAAATTCTGTGAACTTTAAATTCGTATGAAAAGTCTTGTTTTACCGCACGGTTTCGATTTCATTCCAACGGCCACAACGGGCCACTGCGTGCCCACCATGACCCCCAAGGGTTACTTTCATATCGCGATTCCAAGATGGTTAAGGACTGCCAAACGTTGCTTTCGGGAGCTTCGGAGTATTCCTCCATCAAAACTAATCTGGGTACCTGGAACTTTTCGGGGTTCCTTGGCCACCTGTCGGCTACTTCTAAACGAATGGTCTTGCGACCAGCTTGGCACTCGCTGGACAGCTAATAGAACATGTAGAGTCGCGAGATCGTTTTGGCCAGTAGGAGGTCACGGGAGCTTCTACGGTTATCCAAGTTAAAGCTCACTGTCCAATGGGAATCCCTGCGGTGCGTCTCAATACGGCGGTAGCTTTTTAAAGGATGCGGAGGTCGAATCATCTCAACACCTTTTACTCAGCTGCCCTGCCTTCGCGAGACTAAGACTTAAGTATCTGGGATCATACCTTATCCCCTCACCGGCAGACATATCGAGAATAGGGATGAGGCAGCTCCGTAGCTTCGTTGCTATTCTGTTTGTACTGTGGTATCACAATGGATCTCAGAGGGTCTATGTGGGCTCCCTGAAGCATCCACTTTAACCTAACCTAACCAAACCTATTGCAAGGTAAATTCACGTTAGCTATCACTATGTTCCATAAATGAATGGCAAAATACCTACCACATTATTCTTAAATCTACCACAATTGTACATAAATATAGAAAACGATGTACGAACACTGGGAAGCATTTGGCGCATTGACTTGGCGGCCGACGACTCGTCCGGCCGTTGCGGTCGCCGCTAGAAAACCATTCAGCCATTAAATGCCGTTATCTGCTGATTACACAATAAAGGTAACAACAACAACATAAAGCGCTGCAAATAGTAACGAACGAAAGAAATTGAAAAAAAAACAGAACTCAATTGCAACGGGTTGCACACAAAAGCAAAATGAGAAATCTACCTTGTAGATAGCAAGGCAGAAACAGAATTGAAGATAGCAGAAATACAATAGTAGCGGCCGAACCAGTATATTTGTATATATGTACATACATACTAAATGTTAAGGTGTCTGATGCTCTAAAAAAGAAGCGGTACTTTTTTCCTAAGCGATTCATAAAATTTCAGATGTAATATTCACATTAGGGTGCCCCAGCCTGGCACCACCAGCAGCAAGTCATATTTTGAAGTACCGCTGTACGCACCTTCCTTCTTCGATTATGATATAGTCAAGTCCCCGCTAACCAAGCCGTAAACGTTCCATAATTATGAAAATAATACCCACATTGAGATTTTGTATTTGTTATTTTGCAAACTTCACAAAACATACCTTCTGTTGCAAGTTTTAGGGATCTAGTGGAAGTAACTGTATATTCTCGGCACAGGTAAGCATCATGGCTCAATTATGTGGATGTTTTAAAACATTTTATGAACTTATTTTTTGTTATCATATCTAATATGATACAAAGCATCTTAGTTTCCAATTGCAAGTGTGTTATAGACACGCTATCCTTCTTGGAGGGGTTCGAGCCCTATCTAAAACCTCTGCTGTATTTTGAGTCCGGCACTGGGTTGCAATGTCTAGCTGCTTAGAGCTCTCAATATCAGCATACCACCTTCGGAGAACCAAATATCCGACAGTACCGGCTTCTTACCCTGAAGTCAACAGCTCGCTGGATAACCACCAGTTTCAGAGGAAGCCAAGTCTGAAGTCAGGCACATCCCTTCGGTCATGGTCAGCTCCAGATAGTTGCTTTGCCTCACTTACTTGATGCTGGCCTAAAATACCTAGGGTTGCCGTTGAACGCGACGGCTACAAGAGTTGTACACTATTCCGTTCCACTTCCATTTTTGATTGGTCTTCCAGAAGGCTGTCCGAATACGCACGACATTTACACATCGGCTTAACATTTTCCATGACCTTCCGTCTTGTCTCCCGTGAGAAAAGTGGGCTTTCCAATGGAATATTATATTGGCATGGAACTGCGACTTCAACTAGCCTCAAAGAAAGAAGTCTAGGATGGTTTAATCTGGCGATCTTGCTTGTCATGCCGGGATGTTACATGACCACGAAACGCTTCCTTCACAATATCCATTATGGTCCGTGTTGTGCGGCTGCACGCGAAACGAAGAATTTGCTTATTGGCATAACTGCTGCTTAAATGGAAATGCGTCTCGTTGCTCATGATGTTTTTCGATACAAAATCCTCCTCTTCGTTGCTGAGGTTGAGAATGGCTTGACAGTAACGCAGACGCAACTGATGGTTAGCAGGATCTAAATGAGTTCTAAATTTCGTTGTAGGGTCCAGGACCGCGATATAATCGGTCGAATGACCAGTGCGGTGATGGCCACGCCCTGCAAGATCTCGCGTGGTTCCAGTCTGTTTGAGTCAAGCAACTAAGCGCCGGAATATTTGCCCAGTAGGCGCTACTCGATTAGGAAATTGACGTCGATATTCACATCTTCCGATAGAGTGATTAATTTTATAGTCTGGTATTGTGCAAGGCCGGGTTTTATATCGCATTATCAGAACTCTATTTCGGAATTGGTTTAGTCATCGGTCAAGTATGTTTAGCAGAAGATGCAATTTGTACAACATATGGTCGTAACTATATTTTTTCAAGCTACGAGTATATTTGTATATATTTGGAGAATTTGTAACAAAATTTGTTATGTGAAATTCACCTGCTACATGCTTACTTTAAAGTCGACTCCGCTAAAGACTCAATAGTCTTTTATCTCGGTTTTTATTATTTTGGCACGAAATGTCTAGATTAGCTTCCCTAGAATCTGTGATAAAGACGAGCTAATAATTTTTTTTTATAAATCAGCATCCCAAGAATGGAATTAAATTGCCAGTTAGTTATATCGTGAAAAACCGCCAGAGGAACCTGCGAAAACAAATTCCATAGGTTTTGGCATATTTTAAGGTGAAAGAGGCTTTGAAATTGTTGTAGATCTCAGATTGAGTCCAGTTTTTTTTGGGGGCTTCGCGAGCTCAATAAAATTGCTCAACATTTGTAAAATATATAACCGAAAATAATAAAAAATATAAGGCCCAAAAAATAATATAATAATTATTATACGTGCTATTATTGGAGTTCAGTCGTTTTAAAAATGTAGTCATTTTTTATTTTAGTAGTCCAACATCGCTAAGGCCTATTAGGAAAATGACGAAACCAATTGTTGTTTTATTTTCTTTAGCATTAAGATGTCAATGAAATAAAATAAAAACGTATCTAAAATGTATATTTTTACCTACAGATCTTTATGCATATTTTCCATGTTTTAAGTAAATTTTTTTTCTTTTATTTCCAGGTAAGGAATAATTTTTGCGCAAGTCCTTTAAGGTATTCATTATTTATACTATGAGCTATATAGCAACAATAAATTTTAACTAAACTTTTTTTTTATAATGCAGTGAGTCTACAAAATGTGAATTTGGCACATTTTAGTAATCTATAATATGTTGTGAATGAATATTCAAAATTTTCAAGAGTTTGAGTTGTACATTTGTTTCAACTACCGGCTTTTTCAATTAAAACATACATAGAAATTATTAATTACACTATGCAACAGCCACTTGATGAATGACAATACACTCAAAAAAAAAAAAAACTATCTGGGTTGAAGAAAACCCGCTATGAAAAGCAAGAAAATGGGAATGAAATGGCGCCTGTGATATATTAAGTAATTTTGAAGAAAACAGATTCCATTTTACATATGCAGGTTTTTTTAATAGTTTGAATTTGAATTTTACTCAATCGGGGAAAATATCGCAATTTGAAGAAAAAATTACATAGAAATAAGAAAACTATTTTTAAGATTATTTGGTTTTTTTTTCAGTGTACTGGTTGAAATTTCGCAAAATCTTCATAGCTTTTTTTTTGTATAATAAAATTTTGCTAAAAATATAAAAGCATAAGCTTCCCCAGAATTTTGTGATTTCAACGCTTTTGCTGAGAACTCACTAATAAAATTTGAAAATTAAAAGCCAGAAGGTTCAAATGTGCTAGAAAATTAATCCTCGGAAAATTTAACTGTAAAGTCTTTCTTAAAAAAAAAAGCAATACACAATGAGTCTAAGGAAAATAAACGAACAAAAATTTACCTGCAATAAGCAGAATTTATTTAGGCTTTGCTATAGTATCATCGATATTGAGAGTTAACACAGAGCTGTTATTTAATTTTTGATGAAAACTATTTCTTTTATTTTCTATGGCTGAATTAAATTTTTCGAACTATAATTCACCATAACCTTTAAAATAAATTTTGTTTTGCTGAATTCACTAAAGAATGTACCATTTTTTAAATGTTCTAAATTTATGAGACTTGGTATATTTATCCTAAATTGGTTTAATATCTAAACCAGAAAAATATTTAAATTTCGAAAAATTTAAATTTCAAAATATTTTCTACCGGTTGATTTTTTCACAATAATTAAAAACTTACATAAAATGAAATTTGTTTTCTACAAAAGCAGAAAATATTTCTTAAGTGCCGTTTCGTTACCATTTTTCTATCTTTTGATAGCTGTCTTTGTTAAATTCAGTAATTTTTATAAATTTTTATTTTTTTTTATAGGCTGAATGCCCTAAAGGCTCTGTATGTATACAACAAAAAATCTCTTTTCACTCTCTCTCACCCTGGAATACCCTAATAGTTATTTTCTTTTAAAGCATTCCGTCTTATTTTATTTTTATTTTTATATTATATTATAAAAATAAAACGGTTTTCAGTACCACGAGTAGATAGTTTTATTGAAAACCTAAATCACCCTAGCGTACATATGTATTTTCAAATTTTTTTCTTTTTCTTTTCTGAAAAAAAAAAAAAAAAAAACGGCGTAACATAATAAAATTAAAAAAAAATCTAGAGTGTTTTCAAAATAATACGATTAAATTAAATTAGAATCCTATACTGGATCAATTAATGTACTAGTTGCATTTTGGTTGTTTCCAAAAGGTACATTTTTAATCTCTATCTAAATTATCGACCCAGCTTAGTATGATTATATGTAAATTATACTTAGATTACACCAGTTGTTTTTGCGAATGGCGCTTTACATGGCCTAGCTGTTTTTTTTACCGTTCTCTAAGGGTACATATACAAATATTGTGATTGCGTTATTGCAACGCTCCGGCTGATTGATTACCTAACTGACAGGTAGCAAGCTGAATAGACACAACCTGACAGACAAGCAAAATAACAAACACACGTCTACTACGTACTATGTAAATATTTATTTGTGTAAAATATATGTACATATGTATCTTCATCTAAAGCAAAAAGTCAGCTGAGTACTCAGCCCCCAATCACATTTGTTGTTTGCTTTACTAAAAAAAAAAAAATGGAATTCATAAATTCTGATTTTACAATTTTGGTTGTTTTTAGCAAATGACTCATGACGTCGAAATATATGTACTACATATATGTATGTGTATAGCATTTCTTGGTTCTCCTGGAGAAATATTGCTAGTGGCGACCGTTTTTACTTAACAACTCTACTCTAAATTGATGTAACAGGACAACATAGTGGTCGGCCGTTACCGTTATGTTACGATCTTGGAAATTTGCTAGTAAAATTCCGTCGGATTCGCAAGAGATTGCAGCGATAATATTTTTCTAAGATTGAGTCAGATTTCCTTCTTTTTTTTTTTGGATGTAGTGAGGTCGGATTACGGCACTCCCTCAATTCCCTTTTTGACGAAGGGTTTCATCGGCAGTCCAATTGATTCCGATTGACTCTTTCTGTCTGACTTTCACAATGACATAAAAACCGAGCGTAGCAATTCGCCTGTTCATGGTTTTTTTTTTTTTTTGATCAGCACAAAAAAGTTTTGCGGCCCACTTTGTACTGAACTTATTCATATCCAATTTTATTCTCAGTCAGAACTACACATCTTTTCAGCGAATTATCTGAGTAGACGAGTGATAGCTATGTTAGCCATATCAGGAATTATCTCATGTAATTGAAATGCTATGTTGAAATACCGATAGACTATATACAGACCTTAAATGGCATTCATCGGTAGTCAATTAATACCTTCTTTACCTCCCCCAAAGAAAATGCCTACAAACTCTAGATAGTCCGCACAAGGCCGTAGGTTCTATCACAACTGCATGGAGCCTGGGTCAAGAGAGACAGTCGAACACTTTTTGTCCTAGTGCCTAGCTCTTGCAAGGATGATGCTAAAGACATTCGGCAACCATTCCTGCATAACATTTCAAAGTATAACTACTTCTATATCTCTCTCTATGAAGGGCTGAAATTCATTAAGGCCCCAAGATTGCTAAAAGTTGCACGAGTTGTGGAAGCAAAATTGCAAACTTTCTAGTTTCATGCCACTATTAATTCCATCATCAGAGCTTATTCACCTTCTGTGGTAGACGAAAAGTTCAAGTGGCCACTTAAGACCGGCGCTCTGGATACTTTAGCAAGTTAGGATAGACCCCAAGACATACCAGACATAGCTTCTTCTTCTTATACAAAAAAAAAAATCCGTGTGTGTCTGTTGGTATGTAGTTTAGAGACTCGAAAAATACTTAGCTGATTGAGCCGACTGAGCCCAAATTCATAGGATGTATTTTCAGTAGTGCCTGTTGTGCACATGACAAATTCCGATAGGTGGCGCTGGAGTCGAAATATTTCTAAAAGCCATATATACACTCCGATTTGTTTAAAATATCATAATTTATATTGGCGACATACATAAATGTGAGTATACGTTTTATTTTAAAATTTAACCACAAGGTGGCGCTGGAGTCGTGTTATCTCTAAAATGGTTCAATTTTATGCAAATTCAGGGCAAGTATTTGTGTAGGTAGGCTGTAGCGAAGCGGGCCGGGTCAACTGGTGTTCTATATGAAGAATTCTCTAACTGCCTCTTCACATGCCCCAAAAACCTACTCACCTAACATAACTCTCCCTTTGGTCCTACTCCGTCGGAGTAGAACGTTTGCTTGATCTCCCGTTCGATGGCCTCGATGGCAAGACTTAGTGGTACTAACTGAGTTCAAACGACAGTTTTAAGAATTTGGCGACAAGAGGAATCTCGGTAATCACTTAAAACGGAATTTTGAAATGATAAATGCCTGCTACTTTGTTAACAGAATTTTGTTTAACCATTGCGCATATTCAACCAAAAAAATGTTAATGGTTTTTGAACTCAAGAAATTTTTTTAGTATGTAAAAACACAAACAATTATTTCCACAAGCAAATCTCTTAGCTTAAATTCCTAGCCATATCCTGTCGAACCACATATGCATCGTATATGTAATATGTAAATTAAATTCTTATTTAGTTCATTTCCAAACAATTTCCAGTTTGATTTTTTTTTTGTAATACACTTGGCAATTAATATTAACAGTAATTTAGGTAAATCCCAGCTTACAAGTAAGTCACTTCAATTAACGGATGCAAAAAATTCTCAGCTGCGTTTTTATTTTTAATTTCTTTTAAATTTAACTCTAAAGTTTTTTTTGTGCTTTTTGTTTGGCACATTTCCTGCATTACAGCTGGAAGCCATTCATAAATGCTCGGCTAAGCCTCTAACAGGCCGCTAAGCGCACTAAGTCGAAGTGAGTGAACTGGGCCGGCCGTCTGCCATAGACCGTAACTGGTTTTGGCGAGTGTTTGCAAAGAATTTAAGCCAAAACTTAGAGCAACCCAATTTGCGGTATGTTGCACTTTTGCAATGCAGCAGCAGGAGCTAGGCACAATTTGAAGTGCTACATACGTATCGACGATTGGGATGGCGGTGAACATAGCGATCGCACCGGTGTGACTAAGCGGACTTGCTTGGCTTATTTAGTTTTCGTATTCGCTAGCCGCAGTAGTGGAAAAACAATTATATTATTTTAATTATTTTCACTTGCAACTTGGAATGTAGCAATTTTATCTAACTTGTTTTGTTTTTATATTTTTGTTCGAAGGAAAAAAGTAATTTACTCATAACGCTTTTAACAATTTACTGTAAAGTATTGAGAAAGTTTTGGCTTGGAGCCGTCGCCATGTATTTCTGAAAGATATGCAGGTATGGGCGTACCGGGTGGCCCGCAAATAACGTATTATTTTATTTTTGCCAATTAAAAAAAATTAACAGAGTTTTTTTTCGGTCAAAAATAATCATTATTTTTTTATTCTTTTCGATAAAAAATAATCATTGTTCTTGGATCTTTATTTTTTTGATCAAGATTGATATTTTTTTAATTCTTATTTTTTGATGAAGTTTGATGGTTACTTCTTAATTTTAATTTTTTTGATTAAAAATGGTCACTACTCTGGTGATTTTTCCCCGATTGTTTATGATCGTTATTTTCTCATTTTTATTTTTCGATACAAAATAATCGGTTTTCTTGGATTTAAATTTTTTTGTTCATATTTGATCGATATTGTGTTGTATTTTTATTTGACCATAAAACATATTAAATATTTTTAGCGACCAAATTTGATCGTAATTTCTTAATTTTAATTTTTTCGATTAAAAATAATTACAACTCTCGTGAATTTTATTTTTCCGATCATTTATGATCGATATTTTTCTATTCTTTTTTTTCGATACAAAATAATCATTGTTCTTGGATCTTTATTTTTTTGATCAAGATTGATATTTTTTTAATTATTATTTTTTGATGAAGTTTGATGGTTACTTCTTAATTTTAATTTTTTTGATTAAAAATGGTCACTACTCTGGTGATTTTTCCCCGATTGTTTATGATCGATTTTTTTTCATATTTTTTTTCGATAAAAAATAATTGATTTTCTTGGATATACAATTTTTCGTTCGCATTTGATCGTTGTTTTGTTGTATTTTTATTCGAACATAAAACATTTTAAATATTTTTAGCGATCAAGTTTGATCGTTATTTCTTAATTTAAATTTTTTCGATAAAAAATTATCGTTATTCTGAGGATTTTTATTTTTCAGATCATGTATGATCGATATTTTTTAATTTTTATTTTTCGATAAACAATTATCGTTATTCAAGGATTTAAAAATTGGCGATTATATTTGATATTTTGTGACATTTTATCGATTACGACAAAAACTATGTGAGGCATGGCGCGCCATTCTGCTGAAAACAAAGAACACCCAAGCTCATGTCTTCGATTTCGGGCGCACCGTTGATCGAAATGTCGATTCCAGCAGTATGTAAACAAAAAAATAGCACAATGAAGCCACCACTCCAAAATCCCCAACAAACTGTCACTCTCTCACGACGATATAGTCGCCGAGATGGAAATGCGCTTCGTCAGAAAATCGTTTTCCATTACCAGCTACGCTAAGGACCAAACTGAAAAGCGATCAAATAACGGCTGAGTTAATTGGACCTTGTAGGCATACTATTCGCCCCTATACTATGCGGCCCCTATTTACAACATGAAAAAAGGAGATCAGGCTTAGACTTAGCAATAATTACGACATAATCTTTGACAACCTGCTCTCCTATTCAGCGCACACAACCGCAAGCGTCAACAAAGTATAGAACCGTAAAAGTTCCTCAAGTCGCTCGCAATCAGCACTTGAAGCAAAGGTAAAAAAAACATAGACCTACCAAACTGCCGCGCTCCGAACTCTGAACGGATGTCCACAGATGCCAGCAGAGTCTCATCGACACCAAGAGGCCTGCTTGCTCCCCGTTAAGGAGCTCAACATTGTGCTCAGCAAGTCGTTCCTCGTTGGGTGAAACCTCCCGTGACACCCAAATAAGCACTTGAACGAAGCCGAGCAGTCTCCCGAACTAGTCAGATCTACAACAGGCTAAAACAGCCTACATTCAGAGACCATCACACCCCTCACCTACTAATGTCTCGTGAATGCTGTTTTTGGAATCCAATCACCATTTGGTGCAGACGAGGAGGAATTCCGAATGTCCCGTGAGCTCCAGGTCACTCTAGCCCAATTACGATTTGAATACCGGTGTCATATCCGATATATGGAGAATCCGACATCAATAAGCTATTCACTTGTCTCCCAAACTCAGTTATCTAACATCCATTTACTTATGATCCGACCCCGTCAAAGCAGCTGGTTCCCTTCGCCTAATCTTAGGTGAGTTTGAAGATAACGACCATGGTTAAGCTGATCTGGCAGAGTGTAGCTATCTGCTACAACAAAAAAGGTCTTTGTGCAAAATTTGTATAAGGGCACTGCGTGAAATGTTGAGTTGTGGAGATCGAAAGCTAGTCGATGTTCCAGGACTGAGTAGCATCATACGCACCGCTCAGTCGCACGAACTTTTCCCAATAACTTGCGTACAGTAGGCGCGACTTAAATTTGTTTTCAATAAATAAACACCGTTTGGGATACACAAAATAGGCTTTGAAAATAAGTTTGCATTATTGCCCAAGGTTATACAGACTTTTCGTCAAGGCTTCCAGCGGGAGAGAGCTGACACTGTCAAAATACCATACGCTTCAAAAACATACTCTATGAAGCACCCTGTACACCAAACTGCAACCCTAACTGAATGCATGTTGGCATGCTCAAAAATATGTACATATGTATGTTTGTATCGCTTGCATTTTCGCAGCACAAAAATTGAAACGGTGCCAATTTTTTATGCTTGTAAAAATTTTTAATTTCAATTTTTACGTTTCCTTTTTATTGTACTTAGTTTATTTCAGTTTTCCCCCAACACAAATGTATAAGTTTTTTAAAAATTGTTCCGCAACAACATCGTCATCGGCATCCTAAAGCAGCTGCATGTTGCGAACATTTGCTTAAACTGCTATCCGAATATGGTGGCATGCCACACACCACATCCCCATCCCATGCAACAGTGGCAGCGCCCAAAAATAAACACTTCTCGCGTCACAGCGAAATCGTGTTAAAGTTCAATGGACCCCGAGGCCCCTGTTAGATTTGTTTGTGGCTCTAGCGAATTGGCCACACGTTGCATGCCACGCGAAAATAGCTAGCAATTAATTGCGACACTAATACGTGAAGCTAAAGTTTTGGCTTTGGTTTTGGTGTTGCCATGAACTAAACAATTGTGACTTCAAAAGTGTCCGAACACCACCAGGTTCAATGTCCGTCCGTGACTAATTTACTTGAAGTTTGTTTATTTGCGTTTTGTTTATTGTTTTTGTTTTTGTTGTTTTCTTAAAGTCGTTTCTCGATGTTTTACAAGGGAAAGTGTCAATAAAAAAAAGTAAACAAATAAAAGTGTTCAATTTAGTGCAAATACAATTTCAAGTTTATTTGCCTTTAAATTGCAACAAAAAAAAACCATGACAACAATAATTGGTAAAGGAAGTCAATTTTGGTTTGCTTATCGTAGCTAAGCAATTTTTACCACATTATAGACACTCTGTCAGCTCTGCGATTTGCATGCATTTTTCCTATCTTACCTGCTCTAATTTTGGCTTAGAGTTTATGATATCCGGGTTGCAATCGGATTCAAATCGCAAGCAGTACACACAGAGTTTCCCTTAGACCGCTGCGGCAAAACTGGAAATAAGTTTTTTTGTAATTGCAGCTAACAAATTCCTCAACCGCATTTCCACTCTAAAAAATAATTTCATGCATAGCTTACTTAATTTGTTTTCGTAAAGGTGGCAACTCTGCTCAGAAATTAGAATGACTTACAAGTTTTTCAATTTGCTTTTATTATACTTAGTATACGTTTTGATTTTTTAAATTTTTCATAAAGGTGGCAACACTGTTAAAAAAAGTATACTCTCTTATAGCTTATGTTATTTACTTTTCTGTTTTTTTTAATCGCTTTTAATTAATATTAATGTTATAAAATTTTATTTAATATAAAAATGTAGCTATTTTAATTTGACGTTTGATGGCAACCTTGTGAAAAAAGTTTTTTTTCTTAAATCGCTTTTAATTAATACCAATATTATAGCATTTGCTTTAATACACATACAAATTTAGCAATTTTAATTTTATGTTTCCTGGCAACCCTGTGAAAAAAGTATTTGTATTAATACCAAGAAAGGAGGTAACCCTCCGCAGAACATAGACCATGTTACAGCTTTTTTAATCCGCTTTTAGTTAAGCCCAAATGTTTAGAATTTTACTTAATATGCAAATTCAGGAATTTTAAGTTTGCTGGCAACTCTAAAAAATTTTTATATTTTGAATTTTTTGTCAATACCATTCCTCTGATAACAGCGTACATATATGTATATTAATTTTTAAAAATAGTTTTATTTGCTTCAGATAATACATATTTTGCTATGCGGCAACCCTTTTTTCAAGCATATGGTTGTATTAAAAATTTCTCAGCCTGAAGGCTGGTTTAACTCAAATGCAATCATACCACTATTAAAGCATTTTATTTAAAGTTTTGTGATTGGTGGCAACTCTATGCCACAAAGTTTCTAATTTTTTTTATTCTTCAATACCATTCCTCTGATAACAACGTGCAGTACGTGTATGAATGTATGTGAGTAATTATAAAAACTCTTAAATACTTAATATAAATATTTAGATTTTACATAAGATTTCTCAGATTTCGTTCAGTTCTAATTCTGCATAAGCATATCTCTGTACTTTTTAGTCACTCGTTTTGTTTGTAATTTTTCCACGAATTTCCATTTCCGCTTATCAAATTTCGTTTGGGGTTAAACCGGGCAAGTAAATAAAAATGTTTTAAATTTCTGATAAACCATTTTTTTTTTTTTACTTTCTTTATTAATAAACTGTCTTATGTTGCCTCTTTAGTCGCACAACTGCAACACTGGCTGCGGTTAAAGTTTGCAAAAACAAAATAGATCCAAAGATTCTCTCTCTCCTCTCCTTTCATTTCTCTCTTTTTTGACGAAAGATATTCGGGGCCATCGCTTCATCTATCGTAGTTCGAATTTTCGAGAAATCTACGAAAAAAAATGGTCATCGAATCGGTCATAATTCAAAAATAACATTTATGTAACTTTGAATATATTCGTACGTTGCAAATGGGATTCAGTGATTGAATTGTCGCAGATTTCACCAAAAGTCATACTAGGATGGGGTCAGTAATAGCGCCGAATATCCAACAGCTGATTGCTATTTTAAATCTTGTCAACTTAATTTAAAGACAGTTACGAAGTAAGATGCTATACGTGAATGAAATCAGTAATTTCTTTAAAGAGCCTCTAGTTCTTAAGTAAGCTATCTAATATAGAGAGCGAGTTTATAGTTATATATGTAGTTTTTACTTTCTTTTCCATTTCAAATCAGAAATTTAAACGTAATTTAAGTCAATTATAGGTTGTTTGTAAGATAATGTTTAATATTCGGTGCTTTCCAGTTTGTCTTAATTTTTTGTAGTTTATATTTGATTCGCGTATTTTTGCAATAAAAAATATGTTACAAGCTAAATGGAATGTGCACGGAAATTGGGCGTAAAAAATTCTCCTGGAAACTAACGCAACTAACGTTAAGTTAGGTTAAAGTGGCTGGTAGAATACATATTTACCGGCACATCTGCGATCTCTGTTTCCCATCATATTCTTCTAATTGAATCAACCCGTGGAATGTGTAAATCTTACTAATTGCCATGTTGCCAATTTTCTCATAGCGCAATGTTAATATTTTCATTTACCTCAGGTTTTAATTAAAATATAAACTTCATCATACCAATATTTTCAATTTTATAAATATGATTTTTAATTTTTTTTTGTATGTATCAAAAACTAGATAAGCTAAACAAAAATAAATTAAACGATCCCGTACTTAGTAGCACTACTAAATAGAATTACAAACAAACGCATGTGCATACATATGTAGATATTTTAAGGTTTAAAACATTTAGATGCCCCAAATACCAATCTCTTCCGCTCACACCTTCTGCTTATTTTTCTTTCTAATACTGAATACATCAGTGGTAGCTTCCACATTTCATCTGGCTTTCACATTTATACGGAAACTTCAAACATCGTGGCTTCTGCGGCCGTAACTTTGTACGAATATCTGAAAGCACAAAAGCGTTTTCGTTTGTAAGCTCATAAATTGTCTTTATCATTCTTCTCAAGTTGTTTACAACATGACTCTGCTTCGTGACTTTCTGTCGGCGGCGCCCAGAAGTTCTTTATTTCCACCAATTTACGCTGTCCCATGTCACACATCCAGGTGCTACCATTTTTATGCGATTCAATAACTTGTATTATATTTGTTGCACAATCGATTGTTGTCTGCGATGCAAATCCTCGTCGCTCTCTCAAACTGAGTGTTTTGCCTTGGAAACACTGAACTGAGTCCCAATGTTTGGTGTCGGTAATGCCGGGACAAATCGAATAAAGTGTTATGCCTGTTTTCTTTTCCAGATGCTGTAAAAAAAAACATAAATTGAAATTCATTAGCAATTTGTACATTTAAAAAAACAAAAGGTCACAATTTAATGATATTTTTCTAAAAACTTTATAAGCAACTAATTCAATATTCGTTCCAAATTTTTCTTAGTACCAAACTTAAGATTTTCATAACTTTCAATAACAGCAAAAGTTGCATATCATTGCTCTAGAAAATAGAATGGAGTTAATATTTTTTTATAAATATAAATTTTTATAAATTTAAAGATTTCTGATTCTGAATCCGAGCTTGTTTTCAAAAACTGAAAATGGCTAGTGAATTAAAAAAAAATCAAATTTTTATTTTTTTTATGTTTGATTCCGAAACTGAAATGAGTTTTAAAAATTCAAAATGCTGGATGAATTTAAACACAAATTGATTTCTTATGAAATTTGATACCCAAAGGTTCTCTTTTAGATGCTGATAACAAATTTTATTGAAATCTTGAATTTTTTTTTAAATCCGTGCGCTATTTTCTAATTTTTAAAAACTGATTTCTGATTCTGAGTGACTAAAAGAACATTTGCAAATCAAATTTCCTACAAAACTGAGAATTTTTAAATATTCAACCGCCATTTTGAATTTTTGAAAACTAAATTTTTTTATCAACAGCGATTCAAAACACGTTTGACTGCTCAATTTTATAAAAATTTGACTTTTCTTTTTAAATTTATCGGCCACATTAGATCCACAATTTTGAATATTTCACAACAAACTTTAGATTCGGAATCAGAAATCACAGAGCGCGATGATTAATGAAGTTTAAAAAACCACAAGAGGATATTCTATATAATTTTTTTATGAGTAAACAATATTTTTTTTTTACGGTGTAATAAAACAAAAATTTTTGAGTTTTGAAAATATATTCAGAATAATTTTGAAACTGCAGATAAAGCTATACCATCCTCCTGAGCGCCATATTATTTTATTTTGCATTAAATAGCAAAGCAGTTTTAAGATATGGGATACTGAGCTCTATCACTTCTCGTTACGCTTAGTGGCAACCCTGTAACCCAAATATCGTCTGCTAAAAGAGCCTCAAAAATCTAATGTGCAATGATAATATTGCAGTTATAATTTAAAAAAAAAAAAACAGTAAAATTTAAATTTTTTAGCGCATGGCAACCCTATATAATAATACTTGTGAATTTATAATAATTGGGAATGGCTATGTCACAATTTTATTTTTCGAAAACTTAAATAATAAAGTATTAAAATTTAATTTTTGAACACATGGCAACCCTACATAATAATATTTGTGATTTGTAATTTGTAGCCCAAAATAAACTTAACTGTATAACGCACACTTGTCGTGTTATTCACGTTTGAAGTTGGCGAACAACAACCACGTCAGTCGTTTTCAATTGAAATATAGAAAAACGTGAAATTTCAAAATTTTACAATGATAACTTATCTTCTGTAAATAAATCGCTGGCCGCTGTAATTCATCTCTCTCAAATTCGACTAGCTCGATAAAAACGCGCTAATCAAGAAAGTTGGAGGTCAATTTTAGAGTTACCTTGTATTTCTATGTTTTAAGATTTTCCATATTATTCTAGAATTTAGTCACTCAAACCGCTGTGGATTCATTAACTTATTATGGTAATATTTTGTTTTGTACGGTTAAAAAATTCTAATTTTGTTGACTCAAATGACAGGAACTATCTGCTTATACATACACGCACATTAGGAAGGCGCAAAATTGTAAAAGCTTACTATTTTTAGGGTGACAGTCAAAAACCATCCAGGTATTTTAATTTAATAATAATAATAATTTGGCGTTCACATCATTTCGCTCGATGTTTGACAAACTTCTACTAAAAAAAAAATTAATTCTAATACCAGTTTGAAACAGCCTAATGCACCATTGTATATGTGCATATGTGTGTCTGTGTTTGTTTATGTGCTTCTTATCAAATATAGTTGTTTGGCACATGCCACTCTCTCTCTCTCTACGCGTCGTGTGCCAGCTGCTCCACATGCTCTTTAATTTTGATTATAAATAGTTTCTTCGAGTATGTCAATTATTACTAAGCGCATGCCATGTAGGAAAAACTTGAACTGCATGTGTACAGTGTAGAATGAAAAAAATTATTTGATTTTGCCAATTTCTTCCCCTTATTTAAACTACTAATAGTATATAGGTCAAAAGTGAATCGCGAATTTCTGACTACTCTTTTTTCCGCTAGTATAAGAAGTTTTAAATAAGAATTAGATTTATTTGTATTTTATGTGCTTTCAATATGTGGTATGGTTCTAGAACATTGGGGCGAATCGTCAGTGTGATTCAATTCTTCTGGCGCTAAGAAACATCAAACTTTTCCTATACAAAAATCTGTAAGCAAAATCACCTGATTGCAATTTTTTATAATAAAATAGTCGCCTGTACTTTTAGTTTACTATGTTACCTCATGGTAAATAAAAAATATTCCAATAGATGGCGGTGCGTTTGAAAATATTTGGAAAAATGTCGTTTGTTAACAAATTTTGCTGATATTGATTAGCCATTCCGCTGTTCTTATTTGTTTAAAATTCAAAATACATATTTCTTACGTATTCTAGGCAATAATTTCATCAAAAATTACACCAGCGCCACCTATCTGGTGGTCGTGATAATAATAATAACCCATATCCATGATTCGGTTTTGCTCAACAAGAAAACTCAACACTTAGTGATATTTGTAGCATATGAAGTGTGTTAAGATCTGTATTATATAATTTGAGCAGTGTTGCCAATTTTTTTTGCGCAGTAGACTGTAAGTTCCAAATTTCCCAAATTCCTCATTTTTTGCCCATGGCCTGAATAGAAATAACTACTTTGCTAAGCACTTTTGTAATGTTAGTTAAATTGAGCACTTTTATGTTATTTAGCTGTCTTGCAGGGTATTCTATCACTCAGGCATACAAACACATACACACATAACACACATACATATGTAAATACATAACATTAAATTCCATTTAGTTTGTCGTAAAGTTTACCTACCGCTAGCGCTCTGGTAAAGCTTAAAACTCCACCTTTGGTCGCACTGTATACAGGTAAAACGGGGAATGGCGATAATGCAGCAACCGAAGAAATATTCACAACAACACCACCTTTGCCACCTCTACTCTTATCCATTAAGTCATAGACGACAAGCGTTGTATTTATTGTACCCGTAAGATTGGTGGCAATAATTAAATTGTAATCTGCTTCACTACAAATACCAGCACCATTAATTAACATATCGATATGGCCAAATTTGTCCACTATTTCTGCGAATACTTGGCGTGTCTTTTCCAAATCGCAGGTGACGTCAAATTTCATAAATTGGCATGCGCGTCGTAGATCGACCGTTTCGAGTTCTTTAAATTCTGACTCACCCCATGATTTGCCGAGTATCATGAGATTCTGTTAAGTGGTGTTTGGAGAAAAATATATATAAAAAAAAAAACAAATGATTTAGTAAATAAAGTACACTTGAAAAAATCAAAAAAAAAAAAACACAAAACAATTTTTACTAGCGCCTACCGCAATATCCTTTAGCAACAATTGCTTGCAAGTTTCCAAACCGATGCCACCAAAACCACCAACGTAAACAACATTTTTTTCAGTCAAATCATATATCACTTCCGTACTATTTGCCATTCTGAATAAATAGTACAATATTTATTATAAATTCATATATATTTTGTGTGGGGCTTCGTTTTTTTTTTTTTGTTTTGCGTAATTCCTGCTCTTCTTTTTTTTTCGTCAAAATTCCGGTTTTTCTACCATCTAAATCGAATTTAACTTTATTCTAGTAAACACAACTGACCGCCTCTACGTTTAAATTTTAACTGAGTTTGTTCAGAGAGCTGAACATATGGCTATGATATGATAAAAGAGCACTCAATATATTTTTTGGTAAATTTGTGCCAAGTCATTATGGTTTAAAAAAAAAAAAAATTATACGATTGAGCACAGGCGCGGCTTGTAAATACGCATTTGTGTATGTGTGTGTGTGTGGATGTATGTATAAATTAATACACATGTATGTACTGCCCATGTATGTAATCTCACGAAAATTATCACAAAATCTTATCAGCAGGTGAACATTTTGTGCTGATTCATCTCTATTGTTTATCACGTTATCTTGATTAGTGTTGAGTGTCAATACGTGCAAAGGCATTTAAATGTAGTACATATGTATGTATTGCACATTAGACTAGATGGCTAAAAAAAGTGTGCAATTACTGCTCCTCATTGCCGGCGGATTTTAGTTTCATTAAAAATGTAGGCCCCAAAAATAGTAAAAAATGAGTTTTCTTTCATTACTTTTGTTTTTGCCATAGTAATGGTGTTCACAAAATTACGTAAAATGACGTAAATTAATAGATCGTAAAATTTTAGATAGCCAAAAAATTTGTTTTTGTTTTAACAGCTGGTTTGCGGAATCAAATGCATTAAACTGGCTTAACTGAGGATTTTAGCAATCTGGTTATTTTTTAGCATTACGCCACACGACAACATCTTGTGAATACCCTTACTGCACTGAAATTGAATTGGCTGCAAAACTGTATAATAGAAAATTTTTTAAAAATTCTGATTGAAACTTCTAAAAAATTTGATGATTTTTTTTTTTTTAAATTTGTTAAATTTTTTATGAATTTTGTATAAAGTTTGCATCTGTGCCTTGTATGGTTTGTGTTACAAATTAACTATATTTCTATAAAAAA
This sequence comes from Anomoia purmunda, assembly GCA_951828415.1. Classification (NCBI taxonomy): domain Eukaryota; kingdom Metazoa; phylum Arthropoda; class Insecta; order Diptera; family Tephritidae; genus Anomoia; species Anomoia purmunda. The sequence goes on from OX639994.1 coordinate 9,349,843, forward strand.
GTAATAAAAAAAATTTGTTTTGGTTAAAAAGATTGTGCATATAAAAAAACAGGACTGAACGAGTTTCGCTTGGAGCCACTGCACATATACAGAAAAAAAAAACTGTCTGCATGGTGTTATTGTTTTTTACAAAATTTGTATGGTTAGTTTTGTTAATTTTTGTATAGTTTTTAATTAACAAATAGCATACAAATTAAAATTTTAAGCTTTGCACATAATTTATAAAAATTCAGAAAATTTTTAATAAAAATTAATTATCAAGCTTCTAATAACTAACGATGCCGGTTGATTTTTGACAATTTTTTTTTTTTTTTTTACTTTTGGTCTTACGAACTTTTTCCATATAACGAAGAGATGTTATACATTTTAATATATGTACATATGTATGTATATTTATAACGGCAAAACCAAAATTTCAAAAAATTGCCAAAAATCAACACAAATTTTCAGCCTCTACTTAAATTTAACTGAGTATAAAAATGCATGCTCTAAAAAATGTAATTTTTTTTTAACTTTTATGAATATTGTACCAAAATTGGAAATTTTGATTTACATGCTTTTTGTTGTAGAACTAGAAAAACCCAGCAGACGTTGTAATTCTTATATATGTTTATTAATTGTCCTTTGCGTATATAATCGAAAAAAAGGTATTTCGGTTTCTCTTTATATAACAGGTGGCAATCCTCTCAAAAATAAAGATATGAACAGTTTGACACTTATATTTTAATAACCTTCTGTATAATTTAATAAATGGTTTGACACCCATATTATACTATTTATTATACCCCTTGTGAATTTAAATGAATTCGACTTTTCATGCAGGTGGCAACCGTCTACATGCTGTAACCCTTCTCCTCAATGAATAATACAGTTTGACACCCATATTTTCATTTTTCATATAACTTGTGCATAATTTAATTGAATTCGACATTTAAAAAAAGGTGGCAACCCAAATAAAGTTAGATATGCTCTTTCTTGCCAATGCGAACTGTTTGTCACGCCTATTTTGATAATTCTAGTATAATTTATTTAAATTCGACTTTTCAAGCAGGTGGCAACCCTTCTCAAAATATAGCAGCCTACACATACTTGATTGATACTATTATTTTAATATTTTATATATGTAGTAGCCTATTTATTTATTTACATTTTGTCGTTTCAAATAGGTGGCAACCCTCTACAAAATATAGCGATCTATAAACCTTCTCCTCAGCGAAACAAATCGTTTGACGCCGAAATTTTAATGTTTTAATAATTTAAATATTTCAATTAAATTCCACTTATCAAACTGGTGGCAAGTCTGCCAAAATATATGTAGAAACCTTCTCCTCGCCGAGACGAAGCGTTTGACTCCCACATTTTAATATTTCATATAACTTGTGTATAATTTAATTAAATTCGAGTTTGCAAACAGGTGGCAACCCTCTGGCAAGCTTAAAATATACTTTACTGCCGAGCCGTTTCGGAGCAGCTCGACCATAAATTTGCATTAAATTAAAAAGTTGTAGGAAGTGATTACTTGAGATCGACATTGACTGCTTTAGCGCTTAACTATAGCAACGCGATCCGGTCTAATGTACGTTTAATATTTGTCTGTGTATTTAGACTTCAGTGTGTGAACTTATGAATCTACATAGAAGAAATACTAAACTACTTATATTCTACGACTGCATGGCACCGAATTGAAAAACAGCCATGCGTTCGAAAAGAGATTAGAGAGTAACTGCTATTAGTAGTAGTGGTAAACACTGGTTGACAAAAAAGTCTCATCATGCCTCTAATGCTTACTAATGAACGCTAGAACGTTCTTTGTAGAAACATTCCTAACTTTGTGGATCTCCCTCAAGGCACTACCCAGCATTCAGCATACTGTCTCAGTAGGCTGACCCACCCGATGTATGATTAATTATTTAACTGACGAGCAACTTGTTGCCGCTCAGCCTTGCGGTAGGAAGTTCAATGTACTGAAAGTGTAACCGAAAGTTCTGGCTTGTCCGATGCCCCCAAATAAGTTGTTTCCCATTTCATACTTCGTTCTTCGTCTACCCACTAAGTGGATAGCCGGTCTCGTAAAGGCAGTTTCTGATTATAGTTTGTTGACTAGTTTGACTTTCACTGCCTTGATTATCTCAAGAGATTGGAGAGAAGTAGAAATAGATGAGATATCGCAAAAGTAAAAATAGCTCGACTGTTCTTTCCATATACATAAACAGTTTGACGAGTAGCCAATCGAGTCATTGGTCGAGCAAACTGAGACAGTCGCTAGAAGCTCAATTTGTTTACTCGACCGAGTGCTTCACAACTCTCTCGGCCTTGTAGTATCTTACCACCAGTCAATAAATAACTTCAATATGAAATGATCGAATTGTTTGATATTATGTACATATGTATGACGTCGAGAAGCCCTAACTACAAAAACTTGTGACGTTTGCTATTTAAATATTGATCATTGTCGGAAGGTGCTTTTGTGAAACTTGCGGAAATATGGCTACTTGAGTTCAATTAACGAATTGTTTTATAAAAGCCGCGTTTATAGTCTTATCTTGTTCTTTTACAAAAACTTACCTTACGTTGTGCTGGGAATATTTATAACAAAATCACCGTTTGTGCTTGTCAATATCCCTAGTATTAGAAAAACTGACAGGTTACGTTAGGTTCATTTGGCGGGCTGTTTGCCTCACATATAGCGGGACTATTTGTCTTCATTGAAGAAGGCACCATTGAAGATGGCAAAGATTTGGTGAATCTGAGGAGAGATTGCAGCTCTAATGTTTCCACATTCTGAAGTTCATTAAAATTCTAACCTCCTTAGAGTTGTATCTTCTCGATATCACAGCAGAAGGCACAAGAGGTGTTCGAAGGCCTTTCTTGCATACATTGTCTTCATATATTGCCTGCAATGATTTCCATTCTAACTGACTATGCCTAATAATAGACTATGTCAATATAGTATAGTCTCTTTGCGAAGACGATAGTATGACTCGAGCTCGTACGCTCCCGAGTTGCTTTCCAATCCGATAGAAGAGTGCTGCGGTCCACATGATATTTGCGTTTCCATTGATATCCGATCTCATTCTGTGTCTACATAAAGATAGGGGATGCCTGTTTTCTGGGTCGAGTCTCCAAATATACCACAGTCTTCTTCCTAGCCAGCTCATCTGTGACCCAATTTTCTGGAATGTCAATTTGGCTCCAGGGATCCAGACTATGCAGGTGCTGCCATACTGAGCCAACTCGTTTCGAGTTCTCTACGTTCTTGGCTCTCAGAATAGATCGTGAAGTGTCGCATAATTCCTTAGCCAGTAATGATCTCAGCTATTGCTATCTATCCAATCTCAAATATAGGAGTCGCGTAGACGTAGTCTCAGATTTACTGATAGTTTGCTGGATTGAATTCCATTGCGTACCTTGCCTAGTCTAGTTAGGAGGCATTCGTAAAAATGGAAGTGAACTCTGGCCAAAGAGAGTGATGGGGTGGTGGAGTCCAGCAGTCGCAGTTTCTCTGGGAATGCATCCAGAAGTAATAAGTGACCGATTCTCCAGCGTTGAATAAAATCCTATCTAGTTTCATTGTAGCTTGCCTGGAGCTTACCATCAAAATTTACTAGAAGAAAGATGAGTAGGAGCTGCTGGCGTTTTAAGGGAGCAAAAGACAAATCCAGATTGACAAAAGGAGGGTGATGGAGACAAACCTATCTTTAGCTTATCCGATCCTTAGGAAATTTTTAAAAGTAATTATTAAGAACGGCTTCGTTTCACGTAGATAGTAAAGAGATCTCTGCGGCTTTTCCTACTGCAAAAAATTCTGATTTGAATATATTTTTTAGTGAATTTTATTAGGTTATACTTAAGTGATATGAAATATTAAAATATGGGTTTCAAGCGGTTCGTTTCTCTCGGAATAATGTTTGTAACTATATTTTTAAGAGGAGCTGCATACCTTTCCTTATTAAAGCTCTGTCGGAAAAAAGTGCAGTCTGTAAAGAAGGCTCAGTATTGGGTTTGCTGAGCCATTGATTCCATGCCATGCTGGTCAGAAGTTAGATCCTTAAAATTTATTTATTTGTGGAGACAATTCAATGTATTCGCCGGCATTATACTTCATGTAAAATTTATTCCAGAACTTTCTTGCTTAAGAAATAGTATCGGTCATATTTCGAATTAACCAAAGGCTGTTCTATTTTTTCAAATTTTTTTTTTTTTGCATTTCGAGTTAGTTATAAATTTTGTATTTCCTTTTTTTTTTTTGCAAGTAAATGCGTGTCAACACAATTTGAAAGTGAAAGCTAAGAATTATTGCTTTTGGTATCTAAATTCTCACAGCTTATATTATTAGTTACAAAATTTAGCCATTTCATGCGGTTTGTGCAAAAAAAAACAAACAGAGCCAGAAATTATTAGCGTGCGCCACTTGAACTTTATATTTAGTAGCAAAGCAAAATATAAAATTTGCCACAAACAAAAACAAAAAAAGCCAAACTACTATAACAGCTATTTTATCAGCTATTTTAGTCGTCTGTGACGTTCCCTACACAACCAAGCAATTGTTCTTGCTCTCTGTTGCAATTTGGTGCACATTTATGCATACTCAGTGTTAGTACACTAAAATATTTTCAATACTCATCGTGATTTTAATTTTCTGTTTGTAAACAACTGATAGAATAGATGTCGAAAGTGCAAATACATAGATATGTATGTCCGCAGTTAAATTAGTTAAAGTCTACTTAATACATTCATACCAACAATGCTGGATATCACTTTCATTAGATTTATATTTCAATGCTCAATACTGGGCAGCGGTTACAAAAATTCCGAATGCGCACTGTCATTCCCGGCAAAGTGCTAATCATAACAGATAAAAAGAGTACAGTTTCGAACTTTAAATACTTGAATTAACTGTACTTATTGTATGCGATAAAACTGGAACATACATATAATAATTCTTAAACCACTTTGTTTTTTTAATTTGAAAAACGCACCTTGCCGATTTTCTAAAATTAGATTTTTACGCAATTCTCTCCCTAATTAAATTCTTCGTACCACATTGAACGAACTCGCCACATAATTTACTAAAATATCGCATATATTCATTTTTTTTTTTAAATCAATGTTATATGAGCGGTTTCTGTAATTTTCGAATTTTCGAAACTACGCAGTAAATTTGGAAGAGTTTGATAAAGTTGTTTCGGAGTTATAACTGTTTGCTCTGAAGTGGGCGTTGTCTGCCGGATTTTGCAAAATTTTTATTTTTGGGTATTTCTCTCCATGGAAAAAATGTTTTGTTTCCTTAATCTCTGCAACTGGTTGAAATGGCTAACTAAACTATAGTTTTAAACTTATCTTCCCCAAGTTAAATTGTAGTTCGAATATATTCTAGCACAAAAAATGCTAGGTTAGAAATGAGGCGTCCAGAATTTTCGGCCAGGATCTATAAGGCCATAATCCGTCCAGTTGTATCCTACGGTTCGCTAGTCTGGACGAAACCCGTTGAAATGAACTATATCACATCGGTCGGTCAGCGTTGCGATCGCTGGGGCAATCAGATCGGTGGCCTTGAACCGAACATGTCTCCAATAGATCTTTACATTAAGTAGTCTGCTTCTCAGACCTCCGTAAGGCTAGAAGAACTGGGACTTTGCAAATAACGTGCAATTAGGATTGGACGGTCCAGAACTTCACAAAAAATCGGATAAAATATACCCGAAATTCTACTATCCAGAAACTTGAGTACCTTGTTCCCCTCTATAAGGAAATGGAATGATATCTTATTCACAAAGCGCTTCGCAGTGTCTGTTTATGCGGATGGGTAAAAAATGGTTAGTAGAGTAGATGCGGGAATCTATTTAGTGGATCTTCATATAGACGCATCTCTCGTCTTCCAGTGTCTCTCAGTCACAGGTTTTTGCCATATCGGAGGGTTGTAGAACTCTTCTGGCGTCAGAACGACATGGCTCTAGTATCGCTATTTTTTCAGATAGCCCGACAACGATACGGGTTCTCAGCTCCGGAATGCTGAAATCGTGCCTGATGAAAGCGGTGCGAACGTAGATCGTCGGCACACAGCGCCATCCTTATATAAGAGCCGGGACCCGTAACAATCATGGTAACAAAAATTACGAAGAAATTGAAATCGTGGAGTTTATAGTCCAATGAATTTCAGTAACATAAAGTGCTAGTTTAAAAGGGCGTCGATTTTTGATAATTTTTTTCTGAGTATTGTGAGTTTTTTGTTTTCTTTTAACCAAAAATACCATGATTCGTTCACTTTAAATAAATTGTGCTCGACCTATAAAAAAAAAAGGTGGCAATTTTTCGATTTCCTTAATTTCTTTTATTCGCTGTTTTTTTTTTTTGTATAGTATTATTTATGCAGTAAAAAATATTACTTAAATACCACTCGTCATTCTGATCAACAAATAGTTTTCAGTCTACGCACATTTTCTTTCATGAATGAAGCTAAATACTATGGTAGTGTGTAATGAGACTGCGAAATTTTCTTCAAATTGTTAAAAATAAAAATTCTATCTTATCAAATTTGAACGGAAGTACTAAATCTGGCCTGTAATCGGACATAGTATTATAATATAACAAGATGGTTCGATATAATCTCCCGTGCGCCATGGCTTGTGCCTCAACTCACATTATGGAATACCATAAGAGTTACTATTAGTACCGGCGAATTTAGGGAAGGCGTTGAAGGAATCATTTTGAATGTCAGTAGGGACGTCGGTAGGTCGCCAGTAGGGATACCAAATACCATAGAGGGCCAGTACATCGGATAAAACGCAAACCACATAAATTTCTTCTGAGTCATATCAATCCGTCTCGAGTGGGAATCGTTATAGGCGTTCCGTATTCAAGAATGGTCCATACTATTTAGAGTTTGCTTTAATATGGCCTAACGTAAAGTAAAATTTGCATACCACATGATCCACATGTGGGAAAAAGATCAATTTGCCCAACGAAGATGGTGTCTAAATCCTTGACTTAAATTTTTTGGAGTAAAGTAACTCCAGCTAGCGAATAGTTGATTATTTTGGCCAAAGGACTTCGTGTGAAGGAAACAACACAACAGTTTTCGGTATTACGACTTATTAGTGGCCATTTCCTTGGGAGAAACCCATATTGTTAGTTGTGATCTCGGAAAAAGCGTCTTGTTTGACAATGGCTAGAAAGTTTGAAATTAGTTTTTATTGTCAGATTTAGAAATGGGCTAAATAAAGCAAGCGATATAAATGTAGACAAGATGTGACTAGAATTGGCGAATCAGATCATGTGATTTGATCCCGTTAGATGTTCTCTTATAGGGCTTCCTGTAGTCCGAGATATATGGCAATAAGCCGCTTGTGCTCTGGGTTTAAAGGGTTAAGGGCAGAGTCAATGAGAATTGGACCAGTCGAATCAGTGCCACCGTGAAAAGCAACGATATATAGGAACCTTTAAAATAATTTAAAAAATAATTGCGTTGATACCTTATGCGCAGCTTGTTTATACTCGCTCTTATTGAAAGTACTTTTATTATGTACCCAAATAAATAGACAACACTATGCTTTCGGTCACACTCTCAGCTACAACCACAAGTAGTTCGAACTGGCGTGGAGCGAACACGAGTTGGTATTTTCACATCACTCCGAGATACTCAAATTTATGGATTATAGCTGGTCGACAAAGAGCCCGATGTTGGCCAAAAGCAGTACGAAATTAGCGAACCATCTAAGCGAAGTTTTCACAATTTTTGTATAAAACTTACACACTATTTGAATGCGTTATGCAAGAGTATATCGATATATTTTTGAAAATTCTTAAACCATGCTCACATTACAGCGTAATTTATTTATTTTCAACTAAATTACATGACATAAACTAAGTGCGTTCATGCGTGTCATTCCTAATTAATCTTGACAGCTATGTAGCCGCAGGGTTACTTAGTTTTTTGATTAATGAACAAAATCTGAGAGATTGTGTATATTTTTAATATAGAGTAGTAAAATTTTAATGTGACCATATCTTTCTATATAAGTCTGTATGGCATATATCATTTATTGCAAATACGGGATGAACATTTACTAGATAGTTAGATATGCATGCCAATTAAATTGCCATCCGGTTTCCAAGTATCTAACTCTTTATTTGTAAACAAACTCTGAGTGCAGTGATCATAAAATTATAAGCCGACTTTTTGTTTCTTTTGAATGGAGATGGCGTGGAAAATATTATTTTATTCGAAGCCCTACTAGCAAAAAGGAGACGTGTTGTATTTCTTTTAAAAGTCGTATGACGTTTTCTTTTATCGAACTAATATCGCCCTGTTCGTTTTTTTCAGCCCTTTCCATGTTTATTTTTCAAAAATGTTGCCCTCTGACCAACCAAAAGTGCAATATTTTCCACAAATTTGTATACCTATTGTGCAAAACTACAGGCAACCTAATGCAAATGTTATAATATAAGAGGCAATATTTTTTGCGAGCGAAGAAAAAAAGCAATAGGTGTTGGATTTTTCGTCTTTGCTGGAGGAAATATTCTTTGTTAGCACAGTTCTATTAACATTTCCTAAAATGCATCCTGCAAAAGGGGCAAAAGTTGCATGCCATTTTGGAAAAGGGTAAAAAAATCAAAATTTTCAAAAATTCGGAACAAAGGGCGCTTAAAAAGAACACTGACTCTAGGTATACACGCTTTCATATAGTTCGGTATCTTATGGCTCCGTTATACATACATACTTATGCAAAACTTTCACTTGATTTGAATTACATAGAAGCTTAGAAACGATAGCTAAAAAAAAATTATATGACAGCATGATTCTCTCCCAGCTCCTGTAGCATTTAGAAACTTGACTTAAAAATCAAAATATAACTAACTTTCAAGTTAAGTTATATAACTGACCCATTAGAAACAGCAGCTGTACTCACCAAATTCCTACGTTATATATGTTAATATATTTACTATATAAATATGTATAAAAGTACACATCTACCTAACCTCATATGTGTGTAGTTATGTTTATGATTACACATCTCTACCGCAATAATTAGCCAATTCATATTGCGCATGTCATAAAGCTGTCAACGGTTGACATTTTCAACAATTGTCCTACACCTGTCAAAATGCACATTTTTGTGATCGAACATGCAAAAGTTGCAACTACTTGCACATTGAGTATTTATGACAGCAAAGGCGCCGACAGCGCTGATTTGAGTTACATTATAGTTTGTTATGTTACTTAAGTTATTTAATTCAGGGAAAAATGAAATAAGCAAAAAAAAAAACAAAAACAAACAAAGTATTGTAACAATTGAACAATGAGAATACGTAATGCTGTCAATCGGCAACAAGCGATTGTTCTCTAAGCATACAGGTTGATACATACGTAGATAAATAAATATAAAATTTCCTTGCATTTGACGTTGTGGCAAAAAATTGCATACAATGCAAGCAAATATAGTGCCTATCATAACTATACCACAGGGACGTATTGACTGACACTTTTCGACACTTAATTTATTTCTAATTAATTTTTAGTTCATTCTACAATAGAAAAGGAAAAAATACGTGCTGTAAAGTCTATCTCAATCAAACGAAAAAAATCAAACAATTGCCTTCAAAATTTCAAAATTTAAACCAGAATTTTTAGAAACCTTTCGAGTGCAGTTTTGTAGAAAATTGAATTTTATTATAAATTTAGTAAAAATTTTATGAGGTCTAAAAATTGCATAGATTTTTTGAAATTTTGTTTTTTGTTTTTTTGCTGACGCTGTTGCCTATTTTCTTCATACGAGTATAATGAATGTATGCATTTTTTTATATTGCAGAAAATGGTCATCTCCATTAAAAAAAAATTAACTATAGACAAGGGAAATGTTTAGCAAATTGAAACTGGCATTTGATTATACTAATTCCAGAAAAAAACCTGCAGACGTTGTCCTGCCTTTATTTATTTTTTAATTGCCCTTGCAAATGTTAGCAGAAACGCATTTGCGTTTCTATCACATATAAAAGGTGGCAACCCTCGAAAATTTAGAATTTTATATCCTTGCGAGTAATTTAATTTAATTTGAATTTCAAAACAGGTGACAACACTCTTCAAAATATTCCTATAAAGTTTTTCATAGCGAATTGGACTTTTCAAGTAGGTGTTGCCACCTTTTCTTTAAAATAAAGCTATCTATAAACCATCATCTCAGCAAAACGAACCGTTTGCGAACCCTTTTTTCATATTTTATATAACTTGTGTGAAATTTTATTACCTCCATTTTTTCACTCAAGTGGCAACCCTCTATATCCTATCAGTCTTCCCCTTAGCGAATCGAGCACTTTGACACCCACATTTTCGTGATTCATATAACTTGTGTATAATTTAATTACATTCAACTTTTCAAACATGTGGCAACGCTCATAAAGTTAACTATGAACCTTCTTACCGAGACGATACGTTTGACACTCATATTTTAATCTTTCGTATAACTTCTGTGTAATTTTATTGTATACGGGTTTTCAAACATGTGGCAACCCTCTCCCAAATATAGGTATAAATAAGACTTCTCCTCGCCGAGCCCAACCGTTTGGCATTCATACTTTAGCATTTCATATACTCGCTTGGAATTTAATTAAATTTGGCTTTTTAAGCAGGTGGCAACCCTCTTTAAAATATAGCTCACCATAAACCTTCTCTACATCACAACGAAACGTTTGATATTGAAATTTTAATGTTTCATATAACTTTTGTATTAATTCAATCAAACTCGACATTTCAAACAGGTGGCAACCATCTCCAAAATATAGGTATGTATGAACCTTCTCCTCATATCTTAATATTTCATATAACTTGTATATGATTTATTTAAGTTAAACTTTTCAAACAGTTGGCAACTCTCATATAAGTTCGCTATGACTCTTCTTTCCGATACGAACCGCTTGACACCCATATTTTAATAAGTCATATAACATTTATATAATTTAAATCAATTTAAATTTTTCAAACAGATGGCAACCCTCTCCCAAGACCTATTCGACCACAAACACCGTTGACACGAGATTTTTATGCTGAAACTTTCTATGGAAATTTTAAGAAAAAGTTAATAGAAAATTAGTGAGCAACAAAAAAGGTTCGAAACTTGTCAAAAGTTCGCTGTGTATATTTATGATAAGCACTGTAGTTTGGCATAACCCACAAACGAAAATGCCGGTGACGAAAAAGTTCAGCAACAAAACTTTTATAAAAAGCAAAAAAAAAATAGAGAAAACTCAAATTATCAGCTGGCAATCCCGCAAAGGGTGAACAGAAATGGCTAAGTTGCGTGTCAAGTTACATACGGACACTATTACGAGTGTAGATATGTATGTACATATGTATGTTTGAAGATATCTATGTATAGACGTACCTATTTCTGTTTTCGTCACATTGACAGCACTATTTTATTTGCCTTATGTTTGATTGATAGTTGTTTCCATTATTTTTTTTTTGTTTTTTTTTTTTTAGTTTTCAACTACTATTTTTTGTTGTGGTAAGCATTTACACAAATACATAGTATGTACATATGTGCATATATACACACATACATATGTATATTTTTGACAGATTCAATTGCATTTATTTTGTAACTGAATAAGTGCATACAGAGCGCTATACCGTCGGTAGTCAGTGTAATTGGAGTTAGTCATTCATATCATATACTCGTACAGTGGTGGTCAGATAAAGGTGGCCACCGCCAAATAAGAAAAAGAAGCAGAAGATGAAGAAGAAGAAGGAAATTTATTTACAAGCAGCTATACCCAGTGTGCAACGCTTCACTTTGGTTTTCATTTCAATTGAAAATTTTCAAACACTAAAAATCAACTAAAAAATTAAATTCTATATAAAATTAAATAATTCTGAACCATTACTGCGAAACAGTTTTTTTCTCCATTTAATATTTTTATAAAATATACCCAAGGTTTCTGTGGGCTTACCAGTTGAAGCCACATAAAAATCCGTTCAGTACTTTCGGAGTTTAGTAAATTCAAATAGGAAAACAAAAATTCCAAAAATATTTCAACGTTTTAAATATATTGGATTCGTAGCATCACCTTCGGTTATTATTTTTAAAAAAATATTTCAATACATAGACCAGACTTTGCTACAGTTTCATTATAGTATCGAATATTATATAGCTAACTTTACAAGCAACTTAACCCTACTTCCTTGATTGGGTTATATTTGACCCTATTTATTTCGCATATAGGTAGACGTCAAATTTGCACATATAAAATAAATGGAAGTAAATAATGATTCAATTTTTTAAACCATTGTGAGCATTATATTATATTCAGCAACTGTAAAAATAAATTTAAGAAAATAATAAAAAACATATATAAGATGGCTATTATTTAAAAGAGTAATTTTTGTTTCTGACTGAGAAATAAGCTTCGTTTTTTAACAATTTTATAAATATTATAGTGAAAAAGGTAAGCAACATTTCAAATTTGTATACAAAATTTAGTGGATCCCTGCATTCCGCTAAAAAAAACTGCAACCCGTATAAGAACTTTGTCAGTATTTGCAATTAATTTCATTTTCTCAGACATCTAAAAATACCACTTTAAAGTCAGGCTTATTTATCCCAATGTTTTTGCTTTATTCACGTTTTTCTTGAAAATACCCCTAAATTTATCAATATAGGTGTGCTGTTTTCTTTACACTTTAAGGTTCTAATTTACAACTGGGTTGTATTTTTTGTTACGCTGCTATTTAGGAATTTTTGCAAAGTTTCGCCTCTAACTTTGTTACACATTTAAAAAAAAAATGGAGTTCATTCTACAACAAACCCCGTCAGAATTCAATTTTCCAACTTTGTGCAATTCTAATAAAACTCCAAAAAAAAAACAATGTTTAACAAAATTGTACAGTTTTTCATCAGTATTTTTTGAAAATTTATAATAAAGCGTAAAAAATTTATAATTTAATTTATATTAAAAAGTACGTAGTTTTCTAAAAACTTACATTGATTTTTGTATTTGTTTTTTTTTTTTTTTTTTTTTGGTAACGGTGTTAATTTTATAATAAATTTATAATGAAGTGTACACAGTTTATAATTTTATTTATTATAAAAAAGTTAGTAATTTTCTAATAACGTGCGTTGATTTTTGTATTTTTTTTCTAACGTTGTTAATTTTGTGATGATAAATATATAATGAAAAAGTAAAAAGTTTTTTTAAAAACTTACATTGATTTTCGTATTTTTTTCTAATGGTGTTAATTTTATAATAAATTTATAATAAAGTGTAACTAATTTTTAATTTAATTTAAAAAAAAAATGAAAGAAATCTGCTAAACACTAATGTACATTGATTTTTGTATTTCTTGTTTTTTTTTGCTAACGGTGTTAATATCAAAATAAATTTATAATAAAGTGTAACTAATTTATAACAAAAAAGGAGGTAATTTTCTAAGACTTACATCGATTTTTGTAAATTTGTTTGGTAACGGTGTTGGCTTTTTTTTTTAGAAGCTCCATTTGTTTGAGTTTTAAAAGATTTTTTTTATATATATTTATTTTTCAGATTTTTATTTTTAGTTTTTGTGGTTTGTGTATAATATTTATTTGTCTTCTAATATGCTTATTGTGAAGGAACGGTATTCAGAGAAAACTAGACTCAATTCGATGAAAAATATAAAATTTTACTCGTTGCTGCTTTGAAGTGTAATACATACCTAGATGTTAAAAATATTAAAAAAATATAAAAAAAAAATATTTTGTTTGTAAAATTTTTAAACATTTTATTTTTTAACTATTATTGCCTTGTCCATCCCTTTTGGGGTGCCTTTTTCCTAAAATTGTTGTGCATTATATTAAAAATCATTTACAAAATAAAAAATTCTCACAATACAATAAACTGAAAGTAATTCACGTGTTGCTTTTGGCGCGCAGAGTAGTTGGCGAAAATTGAGAAATGCTATAAGTAATTGTTGGTCTAATTTTTTATAAAGATTTTCAAGTACTCGCGTATACATATACCGAGAAGTAGAAGTACTCGAGTATATTCTCTATCCTGCACCAAATTAAAAATTATGGTATAACTTAAATTAGAAAAATACGATTTTCGCTATAAAATGAAACGAAATTGTATATGCAAACTTTAATACAAAATTTAATACAAAATTTAATACATTTGATTTTGGGTTTTTAATATTTTTTCACATTGTTTTTTAATTACAAATGTAAGCGTATATTACGATTAGCAAATTAAACAGAAATAAATTTGTTTTTAAGTTTGTTTAAGAAAATTTTGAAGTTGAAGTTTATATGTATGTACAAAAAATATTAAGTTGTATTTGATTTTAAATAACGCTTTGTACGCTTAGGTCTATTGTTCCATATTAGTATTTAAAAAATTTATTATATAGTATCTACTAAAGTTTAAAACTTTAAATACGTTAATATTTATCCAGAACCAGGTTAACTGGCTTTAATTGTAGCAGTCAATGCCTTTCACCATACATGTACATTTGTATAATCGTATTGACGTTCTCTAACTGTACTGTTTTATTTTCCCCTTTTAGTGCGACATTGTGCGCTCTCAAATTGTTGTTGCTCTTTGCTGCTCACTATTTCCATTTCTCGCCATAGCATATGTGCTATTTTTAGCTCTAGTGAATTGGTTAGCACATGCGCTGGCTGTAGTGTGTTGAGTTAGTACTATATTCACCAAACAACTTGTTGCCGATGGGCTGTGGTGGCTTAATGAAAAAACAGTCATTTGGCAGCGAGCCGGCATTTGGGGGTGTAGCTCAGTGGTAGAGCGCTCGCTTCGCATGTGAGAAGTCCCGGGTTCAAACCCCGGCACCTCCAAGTTTCCGCGCGTTTGTGTGTATTACCTATTTTTCCTGATTTGGCTGCAATTTTAATATATGCATATGTACGTACATATATATATTTGTAGCATCTCAAAAATTATTATGAGAGACATTTTAGTTTCAACTCCTCAGTACTCATTTTTATATATTTTTATATTAAAAAAAAAAAGAAAGATTTATATTTTAAAATTTTTTATTCACCTTTATTGTTAGATTCTATGAAGCCAATTAAATTAGCGCTTTTTCCTTTCTAATTGCAAAGCTTTCAAATTTTAAAATTAGAACTAGAGTACAATTACCACAGACATCATTGGCGCACCCAAAAGGGAGGTTGGTTTGTTCTTCAAACCCCCTCAAAAATCTGGAAACAGTAATACTAACTTGAAATTAAATTCAATTAGGGTAAACATCTTATATCTTTGTGAGATGAATCCATGATGAATTTTATGAATTAAGAAGCAGTTTCGGAATAACTGATTCAATAGGTCTTCTAAAGTAACACCTCCAAAAGTCCTTCTAGAAGCCCCTCTGTAGGCGGTGAAAGCAGAAGACCTGCTGTTTGTGTCACTCCATACAACAACGAATTGAAAGGGAATATAGACAGGAAGGTGTATCGTCTCTTAGGTAGGCTCTATGGAATATTTTTTAACCCCTATAAATTATCTACCCTGGCAGACGCTGTCGTACTGCACACCTCGCTCTGTGATCAGACCAGAAGTTTTTTATAACGTATTTTATCTAGTTGTCATATGGTTGAAGCTTTTTTTTAATACTTGGGATACAAAAGCAGGGCACACGCGTCGTAGATATTAGCTTGACGCTTCATTTCGTATCGAATTTCACAGAAGATTGGGAATATTGTTAAGTACTAAAAAAAAAATTGGTAAATTCGCGTTGCAGAAATAAAAATACCATTGTGTCTGAATTCAATATAATAATAAATATACATCATAAAAGTTAATTAGGATTGAAATGCTATGGTTCATGACCAATATAAGAGGGAAATATTAAGGAGCTTGCGTATGTGGTGGAATCTGTGAATAAATTGCGTCGCTAATAAATTAGATCTCGAAAATGGCGCCAGCTAATTGTCAATAATTCTAACTAGCGTGATGTTTTAAATGGCGAATATGAAATACTTATTGAAAAGCAAAAAAAAATTTTTTTATAATTTTATCTCGAAAACACCGCCAACTATCGGATCAAAAACAATCCTATCTTTCGAGTTGAGATTAGCATATGGATGCATTAAATTCTAGTTAAATCGGCGGTGTTAGCTTAGTCGAACATAGTAGCACTTAGATTTTATACATTAAACTATTGGAATCTTCCAATTATCGTGAATACTAACATTTTCACACATCTATTTGTTTGAAGGCCTGTTTGGGGAGTACGATATTTTTAAATAGTCCTTCCTAAGATTTCATATCATAATCTGAATCTTACTACTTACTTACACATTTCAAGTCTATTACTTGCGCCTAACGTTTTTCGTTTGGCATTCTTAAAATATTCAATTTTTAAACATCATAACTTATAAAAATGTAAGCAGCAACAATTAATTGCATGTTATAAAAATACAGTTCCTAAAGATTTTCACATACTCAGCAGACCAAAAGCCAATGTCAGGCAATGACAGTTGTTATCAATACTTCAAATTTAGGTTTTGTGGCATAGTTTTAGGTACCGTAGCTATGACAACTGCGATGTGATGACAAATTTAAACAGCACCATCTGGTAGCATGTAGGGCCAATAACTTGATTGGATATCAAGGAACAGAGCACCATCCATTAGCGAGTAGGATCAAATAAAACTCGGCGGCAGTGGTGCCAGATGTGGGGATTTCTAAAACCATATTGGGACAGATTTCTTCGTGTGGGGTTTGGGGATTTGATGGTGATTTTACCGCTGCCTTGAACTGTTCCTATTGAAATTAAAATATATACATATGAAGCAATATATTTTGATTGGTGCGCTTAAAGTTTTCTCCAATTAACGTTTTTTTGAAACATACTTTTCGGGGAAAATGTTGACAAAAACTATGTATATAACGAAAGATAATTTGAAGATTGGCAGACGGGTATCGACAAAGGTTTTGAAATTTAATTTTGAAATTTTTACTCTTTTTAAAAGTAAAAAATGTGCCGAACCGAAATTGATGAAAAAGACATATCAGAAATATTCAGTTACTTGTGAAAGTTAATTGATATTTTTATAAAGGGTGTTTTTTTTAGACTGATAGAACTTTAAATTGAAATAAAACACATAACAAATGCAGATGATGCCAATTTTTTTAAATTTGAAAGATATTTTCATGACATTTAATATTTAAAAACTATTTCTGGCATATGTCCGCCACGACTAGCTTGCGTGAGTCGGATGCGATCAATCCAATTTTCTTTGCGCAAAATTTTCCATGTTGTGGATGGATAAAGTCCAACTTGTTGAGCACGGCGGCGAATAGACAAATTCGGATCTTCTCCAACGCTATCAACTACAGCACCAATATTTTCTTCTGTACGTACAGTTCTTTGTCTTGTTGTTGGCTTTTCATCGAGTAGAGTAAATGTTGTTCGAAATTTATCAACAGTTCGACAAATAAGCTGCTCTGATGCTCGATTATGTGGACCATAAAATTCATGAATTTGTAAACGTTGTTGGGGCGTTATTCTTTCCATGATGATTTGTCAATACTTACTGAACAGAAATGTCAAAACGAAATGTCATTTACCAGCTGTCAAGTGACAGCCATCCCTATCGAAAGTTCTATCAGTTTAAAAAAAAAACACCCGTTATAAAGAAATATGTGAAGCTTAATTTAAATTCGTTTCGTTCTTTTTTGAATGAAGTTTATTTTTATCAAACATTAATTAAAATTAAACTACAATTTGAACCATTTGGTGGCTAAATTCCGCCACAAACTTCTTTATTTTGCCAACAAAATTTATTTTTGTCACTATCCACTTTTTAGTTATTTTTTAAAGTGAGTTTAAATATTGATATTGAAAAATGTTTCCATTGTCGAAATTAGCTCTAATTTTCACCTATTAATAATATGATCGCAAAAAAAGTCTGACAGCTTGAATTGAATTCCGCTTAAACGATATCAAAATAAAATATCGCGATTTGAAGAAAAATCTAGGGCATTTAAGAAGTTAAAGGAAATTTTATATTTATTTTTTTTAGAAAAATAAAATTAACTAATTAAATTAAATTAAATTTAAAGTTTTTAGCGGATTTTTAGCAATTTTTAGCCACTTTTAAAGTGGAATCGGGCCACACCCATACATATGCTGGGGCAACACTGTTTCTGATTTAAAGTTTTAACCATCGACTCTATGCTTCAAAAACGGGGTTCATCACTCTAATGATGACAACAGTCGTTGTTGTTGTTGTTATGTCCTACTGAGTACGTGACAACGACGTTATCTTCTGTGACATAGTTTTCGGCGCAGTAAACCTGTCAACTATGAGGTTGCTAAGTTTTGTCAGAGTAATAACAAAATGTATCGGCAATTTGAGATCTTTCCTTATTTAATAATCTATAACAAAAACACTGTAAGTTTCAAACTTTTAGATAATTTATAAAAATTCGAAAAAATGTACTCAAAATAGAAACTAACTTTGCAATACGAAATTTTAGAAAATACTAGAAAATTGTCTATTACTAAAAGCTTGAAGTGTTTAAAAGTTTTACTAGATTTTTAATATTTTTTTTTGCTGACGGGCTTTTCCTATAATGTATGATTAAAATTAATTTTTGTATGGAAGAAAATACTAAAAAAAAATCAAATTTGTTACATTTTTTTATCATATTTGCAAGCAATTTTTGAACTCTAACTTGCATGGTTTTTTTTAGAGAATTATCTATATTTCCCTAAACAATAATTGCAACTAAGTATGGAAAAAAAAAATTTTTTAAAACTTGCCCATACATTTGCTATTATTTTTTTGAACACGGATTATGCAACTCTGTTAAAAATCGATTGAAATATTTGTATGAAAATGTTCCTGAAAATAAAACAACATACTACGTGGTAAAAATGTGAAATAAACGCAAAAATAATAAAATTCATACATTTTATACTAAACTAGTAATTATGCCAGTTTTAGCATTTGACGTATTCATCGCCATACTATTAACAATTTTTCTTCTCAGTGACAACATAATAGTTATTTACTAAGTAAATAAACAGGCATCTTCCTACACTCACTGCTGCACATGCAGATTTCAATTTACAAAACTCGCAACAATTGCAAACAACAACAACAATAACAGACGTTCAACGTCAACAAGATGTTTGAAGGTTTTTTTGCAGCACTATCTAACTAAATAGTGTTGTTATTATTATTGTAATCGCAACACCGTTTTGTGAATTTTTAACGCGTCCATTGTTGTTGCTGTTTTTGTTATTATTATTAATTGTTGTTGTTTTGGTTTTTGTTATTACTTCGTCGACTTGTTGTAATGTTTGTTATTTGTGACGTGGCCGCTAATGTTATTTTTTTTTTGTGAAAAGCAATAATTCAGTTGGAACCGCAAATTACAAACAACAACACAAACAAAAACACCACAATAGGATCAAAAGAAAATAGTAGCACTAGCGCAAGGAGGGCAGTGCATGCAAATTGGTGTTGCCAGATTTGTTTTGTTGCAATACGAGACGAACGCAATATTGTCTGCGAAAGTACGGAATTTACGTAAAAAATAAAAAGTTATAAAGCTTTATTTATATAAAAACATTTGCTTGATGTCTACATTGTTATCTATAATAATAATTAGTTCAACTTTTTTCGAAACGTAACGTTTCTACGTGCTTTGCTCAAACTGTTCATTCCATTGCTCCAGCCTGAAAGTATGCATAAAAATATGATAACAGTTTTGATATCTCTGTAATGCATTATTTGCGTGGATAAAGAAATTTTTGGATGGCGTTGTGCGACGGACCTGTTATTTTTTTTTTTTTTAATAAAACAAATTAATTTAATAATAATTAATAATTTTAATAAGAAAAAAATAATAAATGCTCGCTTAATTGTCCAAATTTGTACGTGCCATTTTATTTATACATACATATGTACATATTCTACCTAAAATTTCTTTTCCATACGCAGTTAGTAACTCCACAAAATAGTTTTTGTTGAATATTTTATTGCAATTTCTGAATAAGTACGAAATTAACCCTTCAATGTATTGCTTTACTTATTCAAGTTAAATTTTGACCGTTTGCGTATTCACAAACTCATACAGTGCTTATCATAACTATACGACAGGAACTTTTTGACAAGTTTCAAGACGTTATTTGTTACTTACTCAATTGAAAGAAAAGTTTAGCTCATTTCACAGCAAACGCGGATAAATTTAATCTTCCAATACTGTACAAATTTCTATAAAATTCCAAAAATATTCACACAAATTTTATGCTTTTCTATTAGAATTTTCAGTGAATTTGTAAGTATGTCGTCGATCTAAATTTGAGGTGATTTTCAGGAACTCTTAACTGTGCGTGGTCGACTGTTGGCTGTACCTGGTCGACGGTCAAGAGTTCCTGAAGATGACTGAATAAAATAATTAGAGTGACTAAATAGTCGAAAACTAACCTAGTTTGCCATGTCGATTTGCCATTATAATGTGAAAATGAGGGAAAACTTGATCGCTCCTAAAATGAAACTCAAGCGTAAACATTCAAATCAATTACAATTATTGACTTTTGTTTTGATTCCTTCCATTCGAATCCGTTCTCGGATAAACATATATGCATATATAAAAATGTAGCCACTTTTTTTTGTTACAACTTGATGGCTTAATCCTTAAACTCGTGGCATGAACATAAGTTATATTTTAATCCGTTAGATGGCGCATGAGTCGAGATATGCAGAAAATCTGTATTTAAGGCTTGAGATTGTTGATATTAGAAAAGTATGGTGCTGGTGTAATAAAAAATACGACTATGAAAATTAAATGCGCTAGGTGGCGCTTGAAGCGAGCTATTCAGAAAATCTGTATTTATGATGTGATTCTGATAAAATTTGAAATGTATAATGGAAGTGTGACGAGAAATACTTTTATGAAAAATAGATCCGCTAGGTGGCGCAAAAACCGATTGATTCAGAGTATCTGTATTTATGTCCCCATATTGATTATATTAGAAAGCTATGGTGTTGGTGCAATAAGAACAACTTTTATGCGGGCGCAATGAGAAGTGATTTTACGAAAAATGTATCCGCTAGATAACGCTAGGGTAGAAAATTTATGGTGCGATATTGATGATAAGAAAAATTTTATTGCATGGACGATTGGAAATGCATACCGTTTCTTTGTAACCTAGTAACACTAGGTAGAATAACAAAATGCTTGTAAAACAACAACACTAACTCGGAAAAATATGCGAGTTGAGCCAACTCGGTCAAATGATATCCGACCTGAGATGTAGTGTTGGGAAGTTAAAAAGCTGCGCTATTGTGAATGAGCCGGAAGAAAATACATGGGAAATTTCAGTTTAAGACCTAATTCGTTTTTATTTGCATAGTATTTTTAAATATATAACTATGTTAACCTAAAATTTGTTTGCACAACTCGGGCACAATAAAACGAGCCCTTTTATAGTCCGACTTAGATGGCATTCAGTCGAGTCGAGAAATTCCATATTTATAGTTCAACTTAGTTCAAATCTAATAAGCTTTGTGCAGTTAAAAATACTGCCCCTTAGTCATAGCCGAAGTAAAGTTGACCATTAAAGTGATTGCTTGCAGCTGTTTCGGCCAGATACCAAATTGGAAATCATGTCAAAAAATTGCTACTAACTTTCGAGTCGACTTCATTTTTACACTGATTACGGTACATTGTTTTTAAATTTATCGAAGCTGCATTTTCTAGCTTTAAAGAATCTTGTGAAATATATGGAAGAAACGTAGTAAGAGACGCAGACGAAGTCGCGGGCATCAACTAGTTTTGAATAAAGTTTGAAATTATTGTATAGTGTAATTTAAGGCAAATGATTGAATTGCCGAAAATATAGGTCAAATGCTATTTTAAAATTTAATGGAAATTAAAGGATGCTCCGGCTAATGTGGGACATATGGCAATACCAGTACAATGTATACGATTTCTTTCACTGCCATCGACCACAATTGTGGGGGCAATCAAAGTATGCGAGTGCAGACCTACATACATACTCGTATAATAATTGTGGACATATGTATGTAGATATGTATTATTAACATTTACACGCCTCATATCACTCCGCCAAAAGCATAAATACCCACATACATTTGTACATACAAATATTAATGCAAATATTCCTATTTATTTATATACAGAGATATGCACAGTTGTGCACACCTTTATACAAACATTGCACCACCGCTCACATGCAAAACAAATCAAATATATGTACATATGTATGCGCTTGCATTCAAAAAGGAAATCACTCGTAATTGTGATTTTTATGCAAATGCCAATTTAAATCATTCGCGCGCATGCGCACCTTAGCGCAATGGCAACAAATACATATGAGTGCAAAAAAAAAAGAAGAAAATAAAACTGCACAACAAAAAAGTAAACAATCGCGCGTCCAACTGACGCACAAACATGCACAGCTACATGCATGTAGGTGTAGTAGTTTTACACAACGATGTATGTTGGTTTGAATGTACAACAACCCACCAGGCAAACAAAGCCAGGAACAGCCATGCCAAATATCCAGCTAACTAACCTCAAAACACTTAGCAATAGTTGTTGTTCTTGTTGTTTACTTGACGATAATGATAGTTTTGCTAATGAAGTTGGCGATGATGCTGCTGTTGTTGTTGGTGTTGTGTTTGTTATTATTATTTACATACATGCTGATTACATTTTAGCTGTGAAGGCGTTGGTGCGCGACCAGCCCGATTTTTTTTTTGAAATTTTTTTTCCACTTCATCTGCATAAATATTGTAATATGTCGTACATTAGATTGGGTCGTTAATTTTATTTTTCATTTTTAAGGGAATTTTAATTTGGCCCCATTAATGTTCGACGATTGCTCGATAATGGCCAACGGCAATATAATTGATGACATTTGTTCGAAAGTGAACGGAAACTAGGCGTTGTACCCTACAAAGCCCTCGGCGACCTTCTTCAGCACCTGGACGAAGGAGGTCAGGCTGGATCTTAACATCCATGCCGATTTCACCCCCATTCCGGCGGTTAATCACTCCAGGATTTTGGGGGTTACATTTTACAGGCTGCTCTCCTTCTCTGCGCACATTACCTCAATCGCAACAAAGTCCTTAAGTCGCTCGCCGCCAGCTCTTGGGGCAAAGACAAAGAAACGTTGTTGGCAACATACAAGGCGATTGGTCGGCCGGTAATAAACCATACCCCGCCAGTGTGGTAGTCGGGAACAAGTAGGACATAGTGGGTGAAGCTGCATACCTGCTAGAAATCTACCCTAAGTACAGTAATGGGATGTCTTCTGATGTTGCCGGAGGAGGAGTACCTACACTAAGAGGTGTTTGGTACACGCAAAGAGACATCTGCTTGCCGACAACCCACCTCCCAGACACAGCAAAGGGCATCTCCTTGAACTAAAGGACGAGATCCAGCAGCACACAACCCCACTGCTGGATGTGACAGCGCACCGGCAGTTCCTAAGCAACATCCACAAAGAGAGGCAGTCGCAACCACCATCGACTCTCGTCTTGTTAATGCCGTAGTAGGAGCCCAACTACCACCAATTACAGATGAAGAGTCCCAGCTGCCTCGTGAGTCCGTCGCTACGCTGGCCCATTTAAGATCTGGAACTCCTACCTGCCCAGAATTAACTCCGACATACTAAATAACTGTCCGGCTTGTGGAGGTTCTCCGCACGATACCAAACACCTATAAGCACCCATAAGCATGACCTCTCAAACCAACTCATCCAACACCCCTCTCTATCTGGTCCGACCCCGTCTAAACTGCACTCCTGGGTCTCCCCCTAGACGATTTTAACGACAAAGACTATGGGTGGATCCTTTCTTTACAACAACAGGTACTTTTTGACAAGTTTCGACGTTTTATTTATTGGCTACTAATTTCTTATTAATTTTTTATAAAAATACAGCTCAGTCTATACCATAAACCGTATAAATTCAATTCAAATAGGCACAGGCAGTGTTACGTCTGTCGGATTTCGCTAGGCTTCTCAATATATAAGGCAATCTAGTATATAAAATCCAAGCGCCGCGCTCCTAATCACTTATCGCTCAAAGAGTTAACTGCATTGAATTCGGCCTGAAAGTATGCATTACAAATAGATAACAATTGTAATATCTCTGTAATGCGTTGTTTACGTGGATTAAAAATATTTGGACTCATCAAACTATTTATAGATATTATACCTAGAACTTTCTTACATAAATGTCAAAAAACGAAACTAAAACAAATATAAAACTTCTAAATCAGAAGTTTTAGAGAATTTTTAGGTACGTAGTTTTATAGTCCATTTAATTTTAATATAAAAACTTCCAGTGATTTTGTATAATGGTTTTTTTGATGACTGATTGATTTTATATGTTTTATTACAATATAAATATTATAAAATGATTCTGAGTTTAGTTTAATAATTCAAAATTTCGTGGTGTTCAAGTATTACAGAATAACTTAAAAATAATTAGTTTTAAAAGTTCACATAATAAAGCCACTAGCCGCGACTCGAGTTTGGGTCCTTGTCCGATTTAAAAAATCTGTCTTCCTTTGGATCCGGCATACGGTTACATTGCAATACGGCATTGAGATGGGCAAGCAAAGCTCTTCTAGAATTCAGGTTTTAAACCATAGCCACCACGATGCTCCATATGTGGGGTAATACCCTGGTGTCCACCACACGGTAGATCACACTCAGGAGGCTCCTGTACCGCAGAATAAAGTCTCCGGGCAAACTTCGTTTTGAATTCCCATTCCGTATCCAAACTGGTAACCGTTAGTCCAGAGTAGTGTGGGAGGCCGACCGGCAGCGGACTCAACCATAAATCCCAACCAAAGGTCTACCCGGCAAACGTGAGACGAAATTATCACCAGCCAAGCCCCCAAACCACCCCAGACTCTTATCACTTCCAAATACCTTTTGTGATACCTCTTGCCTTATTTCTTCATGGATCCTTTTCAATCACTCCATTTTTCCGGCAGCAGCCTGAACGCGATATCCTACCGGGAACTACTACCATCCCGAGCACGATACCGCGTACGAGGTCACCCCTATTATTCTGCTCAACAACTTTTTCCTCTTTCTATTCAACTTTGTTGTCGTCTTTGTGACATCTCTATCGACAGATCCTCGTTTGCAGAAACCGGGATTACCAAACCCTTACGGACAGTGGAAATTTTCAATTCATAGGCAAAAACTTATTGACCTAATCTAATGAATAGTTAAAGCAACTTCAGAAAGCGCTTGCTTACTTGGCATTTTTATTTCTAAATATTTTTTTTTTTTGATTTTTTTTTGACTTGAACGCATTTTGCAGATTTATGAATTATTGTAATTGCAGTCGAAAACATTTTTATGTGGCATGATGTACACAAAATATGAAAACAAGATCAAAAAAAGATATGTATGTATGTATTTGTAATACAAAAAAATAAAAAATAATCATTTATTCTGATTGTCACAATTACGTATGAAAATATGTGGGCTTGTAAATATTTGCATACATACATACATAGATGCAGCTGCGTTGATTTGCTTATAAAGGCTGACATTAAGAGCACAAAAAATGCGTTGAATTTTGGGGCTAGGCTGTGCTAGAATAATAATAATAAATAATACGAGAGAAAACGTACAACAATTTGAACTGCACAAATTGACAACTATAATGTGCCTTTTGTATAATGAAGACAATATTTTTCATATTCAAACTGGCACGAGATACACACATACGTACTACTCGTACACTTACACATAACCTAAGTTTAGGTTATACAGTGCGTATGAGTTATTTGTGTGATGGGTGGATTAATTAGAAAAATGTGTCTTTTTTCTTTGATTTTTTTTTATGCAAAACAAACGGATTGTTTGTAAAGCTAACAAAAAAAACAAAAAATCTTATATATAAAAATCGTGGGTCGCTGATTTGAGGTCGAACTCCTCCGAAACGATTCGAACGATATTCATGAAATTTTTTACATATGTATA
This sequence comes from Anomoia purmunda, assembly GCA_951828415.1. NCBI lineage: Eukaryota > Metazoa > Arthropoda > Insecta > Diptera > Tephritidae > Anomoia > Anomoia purmunda. The sequence goes on from OX639994.1 coordinate 9,375,827, forward strand.
TTTGGTAGGTATGAAAATAGGTCGTCAATTTTATGCTTAAGAGAGTGCTTGCCACCTGTTTGAAAAGTCATATTTAATTAAAATATACGCAAGTTACATATATGAAATATTAAAATATGGGTGTCAAGCGTTTCGTCTCGGAAAGAAGGTTCACATAAAATTTTACAAAGGTTGCCATCTGTTTGAAAAGTCGAATGAAATTAAATTGTACACAATTTCTATGAAGTATTAAAATTTTGTTGTCAAATTGTTCGATTCGCTGAAGAGAAGGCTTATAACCTACCTAGAGTTGCCACCTATTTGAAAAGTCGAATGTAATTAAATTATCCGCAGGTTATACGCAATATTAAAATTTTGGTGTGAAACGGTTCGTCTCGGGAAGAGGGTTCATAGCTAACTTTTTTGAGGGTTGCCACTTGATAGGAGAGTCGAATTTAATTAAATTATACACAAGTTATATGAAATATTGAAATATGGGTCTCAAACGGTTTTATTTGGAAAGGAGAAGTTACATCCATACATATTGAACAGGGTTGCCACCTGTTTGAAACGTGAAATTTTATATAGTATATAAAATATTAAAATATGAGTATGAACGATTCGTTTTGCTGAAAATACGGTTTATAGCTAGCAATATTTTGAAGAGGGTTGCCATCTGCTCGAAAAATCGAGTTCAATAAAAGTATACACATGTTGTATGAAATAGTAAAATATTGGGTTTCAACGGTTCGTATTGATGTGGAGAAGATTTTTAGTTAGACATATTTTAAAGAAGGTTGCCACGTGCTATAAAAAGTCGAATTTAATAAAATGTTACACATACATACATGTATGTATAAGAAATAGTAAAATATGAATGGCAAGCCATTTGTTTTGCTAAGGGGAATTTTAAGGTTATATTTTGGAAAGAGTTGCCACTTTTTTTTTTACAAATTTAGTGCAATTATACACGAAGACAAAATATTAAAATGCGAATGTTGAACAAAACAAAAAAAAAACCCAACTTCTGTATGCTATAAATATTTAAATAAAACGAATACTTACATAGAGGTCTTTACTGATCGTAAAAGAAGCAAGTAATTGAGTAAAAATTTGTGAAGTGGGCCAACATTTTTGCGAAGGTCGAGCTTTTTTGGTGAAATTGATTTTTGCTGGCTCACAACGATACACAAAATTTAAGTATGAAGATTTTTCAAAATTCGCAATATTTCGAAAATTAGTTTCGAAAATATTTTTCGAAATGCTTTAGACTTTATTTATGTTCTCACGATTGGTAATAAATAGTCGGTTCATTTTTTTTCACATTTAAAAAGAATCTGTTTTCATGAATTATTTTTTCTAAAATATTTTTTTTGGAAAATTCTTTAGATGTTATTATCATGACGATTGTTAATAAAGAGTCTGCTCATTTTTTTTAACATTGAAAAAGAATCATGTTTTCATGCAATTTTCATTTTGAATTTTTTTAGAAATTATTTTTTTAGGTAAAATTTTGTAAAATATTTTTAAATGTTATTGACATTTGCTTTTTTCCTAATGTTGTTGTACATTCTATTAAAAATTGTTTACAAAGTAAAAAAAATGTGTGCAATATTATGAACCGAAAGTTATTCACGTTTCCCTTTTTTCATTGCCAAAAGTTGAGAAATGCTACACTTAATTGCTGATCTAATTTTTTATAAATAATTGCAAATTCTAGAGCTATTACATATTTTAAATATAGTTTCGCCCAAAATTGTTGCAAATGGAAAATTAAAGACCTGCGCCAATGCCTTCGAATTTAAAAAAAAAAAATGTATGAATTGGCACCTCTGTGCAGCGTAATCTTTTATTCTATAACTTTTTGTACGGATACATTAAATATGAAAACACTTATTTCTTTATTAATCATTACGAACCTTGGTTCCGTAGAATGCAAAAATCTGTATGTATTTTTTGTTTCACTTGTAAAAAGAAAGGATACTTGTATCTTATATTTTTCTAATGTACGCTTTTTCTAAAAATTTATAGCAATAATAATTAATAAATTATTTTTCACAAATTCTTATCTTTCTATTCTTTATTTTTCCAGAGATGGCAGCGACGATGGTTTGTCTTGTACGATGATGGTGAACTGACATATTCGGTGGATGAACATGTAAGTAATCGTTGAGTGTGATGAAAATGAAATCCAAACTGCTTTAAAATGCAAATTTCATGTTTCATAACTACAACCTATTAAAATTCATAGCGTTAAAATGTTTAAAATTTTTTCCTTTTTTTTTTTGCTTTCAATATAAAGTTGTGATACCACAATTTAAATTACTGCCGAACGCTGCTGGAAGCTGTTAAAACAGCCACGCCTATTTTCCAACGAAAAACGCATAAATTTTTTGCGCGTATAATTATTACTTAATAACCATAGGCATATAAGCGTAATAAAATTTATGTATTCACACACAGACATCTACATAAGTACATCCAAAAAAATGCAGGCATTTTGCACAGACCAGACACGCCAAATCTATATGGGTATTCACGATGCGTTGTATGAGCATAAAAAGCGTATTTTAGATATCAATGTTTGAGCGTAATCGATAATTCATTTTTGTTTATTCATAGCATGCGTGTGGCAAATACTTCTTCACGCTTTCTAATCATAATCAAATCATATTAAAAATCAAACACACCTTGCTCAAAGTAGCATAAGCATTAAAAAATATTTCATAATATTTGAACTCATGAAACATCAACAAAGTTATCCAATCATGCTATTTACGATATATGCAACGGATCGAGAATACCCTTACCAGTGGCCAGTCAAGGAATGAATGGTGTGGTATGTACATAAATAATACATATGGATATTTAGGTATATAGCATATGTATACCGGGAAAAAATGCAAATTGTGACGATTACCAGCAAGCATAATTCATAGCAGAAATAATCAGTGTAACAAACCAGTTGAAGGCGAATTCCACCTTTACAGTATTTATGGCTTTTAATTCACTATATTTGTTTTTAAATTAAAATTTTTGATATGTGTATATATGTATGTATGTAAATACGCACTCGTCAGAACTTAGCGATTATATTTGGTGTGCAGTTACACTACTTTCGCTTTTTCGTTACTAAATTTTGTACATAAATTGTCATCGGCGCTATTACAGCTATATGAAACCGATCTTTAACCTAGCTATTTAGATATGTACACATATATGTATGTATTTCTTTACATTTCGTTACACCTGCTGAAACATTTTACTTAACCCTAACGTCCCAATTAAGGTTGCCATTCATCTCGACTTGTGGAAAAATATCTGGATATAGAAAAAAACAGGAATATTTTTCTGAGCAATCAGAGTCGTGTGAGTTGGTATTTGATTGTTATAGGGATATTTTGTTTTTGTTCCTTCAAATAATGTCAAGATTGACTAACTACCACCCTATATAATGGCGTTGCTAATGCCATCTAAATCGGACCACAAATATGGATTTTCTGTATAAATCGATTATGGCGTCATCTAGCGGATCTATTTTTCGTACAAGTATTTCTCGTCCTACCGCATTATACGAATCTAATTGAATCAAAATCAGATCGTAAATACAGATTTTATTTATATGACGACTCAAGCGGCACCTAACGGATTAAATTGTAGGTGTGCCACGGGTCTAAGGAATATGCTACTAACATTTTTTTCGAAATCTGTTTATCGTTGTTTGCGCTAGAAAGAAAACGTATAAATTTGAATATATATGTAAGTAGATCACCAAAGAAATAAAAAGATAAATTTTTAAAATATTGGAAAAAGTTCCCTATACGATATAAATAAATTCAATTACAAAGAAGTAAATAAAAGTCGTAATCAAATACCTGGTGCATGTTTTCATTTCAAATACCGTAACAGTACTTGTTGCAAGTCATCGTTATTTGAGAGTTGGGCATGGTTTCTGTCCAATTTCTATAATTTTCGAAATTATGGATACTGACCTGAAATCTAAAGTATGTACCAAATTTGTTGTGCCCAAAAATTAAAGGATGTTAATATTTTAATGAAATTATTTCTTTATTCAATATAATTTCCCTGAATTTCAATCCACTTTTGCTATGGATCTTCCAATAATACCGTCTTTTCGGGGGTCTTGTAGGATTTTTGAGGAGGATTTGCAGACAGTATAAAATTGACTGTATAGTAATAAAAAATAACGGTAGTTAATTAATTTTCAAAGCAAATTTCTGCGGCACATTTTTAAACACGTAGAAACACTCCTTAAATATATTTTCATAATTAAGTTTTTTTTAAGCCTAAATTCTTTGAAACTCGTTACGTGATACTTCCGTTAACTGAATAGTTTGATTTAATATACTCTCCAAAAGTATTTTCAATATACATACATTTTCCTCAAGATTTTTTTGTTTGAAACTTATTGTTGAAACTATTTTATATCGTGGTTAATTTTGTATGGGCGTCAGGTATCAAATGACCATATCTCTTTTTTGCCTTTTTTGAATTTATGATAATAAATTCACAGTAATCTTTATTTTCCTAAAATACAGTCGAAAATTTATTTTCGACATGATCAGGTATTTTGTGCAAATAGCGGTAGAAATCAGTAAAGTGGTGGAAGAAATTAGTAAAAAATGTAGTAGAAATGAATAGTAGCATTAACAAAAATAGTGGTAGTAATTAGTAAAATAGTGGAAGAAATGAGTAAAAATAGTAGTAGAAAATAGTAAAAACAGTGGTAGAAATTAGAAGTAGCATTAATAAAAATAGTGGTAGAAATTAGTAGAAATAATAGTAGTAATAAGTAGTGCACATTAGTTAAAATAGTGGTTGAAAGTAGTAAATATAGTGGAAGAAATTAGTAAAAATAGTGGTAGAAATTAGTAAAATAGTGGAAGAAATTAGTAAAAAAGAGTGGTAGAAAGTAGTAAAAATAGTGTTATCAATTTGTAAAAATAGTGGTAAAAGGTAGTGAAAATAGTAAAGTAGTAGTAGCATTATTTAAAATGGTGATAGAAATAAATAAAAATATAGTGGTAGAAAATAGTAAAAACAGTGGTAGAAATTAGAAGTAGCATTAATAAAAATAGTGGTAGAAATTAGTAGAAATAATATTAGTAATAAGTAGTGCACATTAGTTAAAATAGTGGTAGAAAGTAGCAAATATAGAGGAAGAAATTAGTAAAAATATAGTGGTAGAAATTAGTAAAGCGATTCTGACGCATTCGCTTTGACGCTTTGAAAGCATTTAGTTACAAAAAAGTCACAAAAAAGTGAACACCAAAAGTCGCTTTCTATGAAACCATTGCCATTTAAAATTTCCAGTTTCATTAACATTCGCCATTCGCGTTGGTGCATTCTGTCGCCGCCAAATTCTTCGACATTTACTCTCTGCGACTCTTGACACATTTTTGTTTTTCTTTTATTTTATTTTTCATTTTTTTTTTTTTTTTTCAAAAAATCTGGTTTACATAAATTCAACGTGGCAAAAATCTATTCAACCAATAAATATCTATACAAAAGAGCAGAATTGAGGCCTATAGAAAATAGTATGAAATTGTATACTAATTGGCACCCTACTGCAACACCTGTCAAAGCTTGCGTGCAATAGTTGTAGCTTAGGTTAACATAGCATAGCATATAGTATGATGTGAACGAGTATGCATCTACATACATAGGTATATTTTTGCTTTCGCGGGGTATGATTGGGAAAAGGTATGCATTTTTATGAAGTTAGTGTGGCGGCTCGCTGCTTATTGACTGATTTTTGGCCTTGCTAACTGGGCTGCCTGTTCGCGGGCTACTTAGTTTTTTTATAATTTTTTTTTTTTGGTACAATATGTGTACTACTTTACCTGCTCAATGTGACTGAAGCTGTGTATGGATGTGTGTGTGATTCCAGCGGTGAAGGCCAGCAGCAAATGATTGTTGTTTTTCTCCTTGTTTGGTTTTGGTTTTGGTTTTGTTTTGCGTTTTTTTCATTGCAGACGTGCCAAAGGCAAGGACCTACTGGCATAAACTATTCACTTCCAATTGTCGTTGCAAGAAAAGTGTACTAAACGTGCCATATAAATCGATATTAACGAGTAGCTTTGGTTAACTGTCTTAAGATTTGTTTATTGATCGTGCGGCGAGAAAGGGAAAGGTACAATAGAAAATAAAATAGAATATTTAAATTGGTAATGGAAATTTAGGAAAAGTGGAAGAGAAATTGTGTTCAATTTCACAGCGCTAGTAACAAGAGAATTATCGAACAGAGATTTTTATTGTCGAACGGGGTCGAACCAAAGTTCGAAAATTCTAGATTTTTTTTATTGTAATTAAAAAAGTTACGTACATTAGTTTAAATCATATACTTTTTGTTGTGAAAATACTAATAAAAAAAATTTATATTTTTAATGCTCGAAACTTAGTGACTTTATATTGTAACTAACAACTACGTCTGGGTCGCTTACTGGGATTCCAAATGCTTACAAAAGATTTTTTAAGGTTAAAAACGCAGCTTCCATAAATTTTAAGACGATGCCTAGTGCTCAAAATAGAGATGAAGTCCACTTCAATGTTAGTAGCAATTTTTTTTTACATAATTTTTAATGAGATATTTGCCAAAAAATAACTGTACCTATCTTAAGTGTCAACTTTATCTCGACAATGACTTAAAACAATACCTCTTTTTCAACTGCACAAATCTAATTAGATTTGAACTAAGTCGAATTATAAATATGGGCTTTCTGAAAATCTTGACTAGCGGCCATCTAATGGATTTTCGACATATTTGAAAAATAAATATGTTAACAATTCTGATGCAATTTTGGCCACTTTTATCGCAATCCCAGTTGGCTATAATCTCAAACTAATGAGGAGGTTAGGTTGGCTTAGGTTGGGGGTTTATTGTTGCCGGCCGATCTATCCACTTATTTGAGAAACACACTAATTTTACCATTTCATAATTCCGTGAGACAAAGAATAGCATCCCTATCACCTCAGGAGTAGCCCTCGAAATCGTTAAAATAGTGCACTTGGCTAAAAATGGATTATTGAAATTAGTAAAGATTTATACAATAATTCATGCATTTCATTTTGATATTCACGTGAATATATGTAGGTACATATGTCGAATTGCTAAGTAATGTTAACTTCTATTTTTCCCTTCATTCCACAGCCCGAAACTGTGCCGCAGGCCTGCATCGATATGACGAAAGTACTCGAGGTCGCCATGGCCGAAGATGTGACGGGCCATACAAATTCGATTGCCATTACCGCCCCGGATCGGGTAACATTCGTGAAGGGCACATGCCCTGAAGAATCCAAATGGTGGCTCAATATATTGGCCGCATTTCCCAAATCCAAAGGGCGCCATAAACGCAATGCTACATTTCCAGGCGGTCAGGCGACCACAACGATTTTGCAGCAAATGAACACAGACGCATTCAGTGCTGCCACAGGCGTAACGACACGCAATCGCCATAATTCATACCACAAGGATGCATTGACGTCCGTGCAATCGACCAGCGTGCTAATTGGCAATGGCGGCAACAATGTAATACAGCGAAAAGCCAACTCCGTGACGACAACGGCTTCATCGGCGTCGCCATCGACACAGCGCAACATTGAATATCGCAATGTTGCCAATAAGCTGGATATGGATGATGATGATGAAGATGATGACGAAGAGGATGAAGATGGTAATGATGATGATGATGATGATGATGATGAGGAAGACGATGGCGTCGAAACAGGCGAGGATGAAGAGGACGAAGAAGAAGAAAATGATGCGGTTCAAGTCGGTGTGCGTGTCGCTGATGAAGTGGATAGTTGCAAAAAGGAATCGCAGCAAGATGACAAAGGTCGCGGTGATAGCAAAGAGACCAACAGCAAAGGTACGTTTCTTAAGCAAAGCCAATGTAAAATAATAAGAAGCATTTACACTCTGCACTTGTCACTTACATACATACATACAAACAGATATAAACCACTAAATCTCACTCAACACCCGCTAGGTATCACTTTATTATTTCATTTTATAAAAAACAAAAAAAAAACACTTTCCACCGTATCATTTTAATGCTCGCCAGCAGTGGGGTTAAATAAGTGTACCACGAAATGTAGAGTAGACTAGATGTTGAAACCTATAATTTAAAAAAAAACTGAGTGTGGCACGTAGTAGGTTTGAAAATTCATTTGTATGGCTGTGTGTATGAAATTTCACATGAACTAAAATATCCTGCAGCTATGTCGGCATTAAAAGTTGTTTGTATAAGTTTTATTTTTACTTTGAAATTATTGGTTAGGCGCATAGTTTCAATACGAAAAGAACATAAAGTTAAAACCAAATAAATATGGTGTTTGTGAGCAGAAGGTTCGCGTCATAGCAAAGAAAAAATTAAAGCCATGCGAGCTGAAGAGCACTGAAATCTCGCTTCATTTTTTCATACCGCAAAATCCAGCTCCAAAGTCTACAAAAGTGATAAAAACCGGAGAGTGTACTTTATGCAATTTTTTTTTTACACAAAACGGCGACTACTAAAGCTAAAGAACTAACTATCTCAATTTATATGAGTGCTATTCTTAAGTCGCTTATTTTCCGCATGCTTCACGACTCCGAAGAGTTGGACACACGAAGGAAAGATTTCGATTGGGCAGAGATCTTAATGATCACAGAAAGGTTAGCTATGTTATGGTCTATCGGTAAAACAAACTGACGCAATAAGGGCCGCTATTTATTTACTTATTTAACTTGACATTTGAACTGTCAACGCGCCAAAATATGAGTGCATCACATCGCAACACCGCAGTGTTGATACTCCGGCCCGTTTTTCTCATGCCCCTTTATAAACCCCCTACGGGAGCTATTCTGTGGTATTCTGTGCTTACGCTAACGAACGGAATGTAGTACGGCTGCCTTTGAACTCAACCATCCATATAAAACAGTAACTGTTAACTAAGCAGAGTATTGGAATTCTGGCAGTGGGGGATTAGATTATTCAACACAAATTTGATCACAAAGGGTATATTTTATTAGATTACTGACAATACGAATTTGAAACTCATGCTAAGAATTGCAAAGATATCTGACAAGTGAATGACCCCTATGTTTGATCATTTAGTTACGATCTCTATCCAGAAGAAAATTCCAATGAAGGCTAGAACTCGATAAGAGATAAGTATCTTTCTACACCGATGTGTCCAAAAAGAGATTGAGTAAGTCAATGAAACTCAGAAACCTCGTAGCTTCTTCTTACTCGTGAGTTCCGTTAAAAAGGACGGGAAACACTGGACTTCAGTAAAGCAACCTGCGCCTGAGATCAAATGCAAAATATAATATATAACAGATTGAAAGATTAGGCAAAAAATATGGGACCTATTCATATATGGCTGATGTGGCGGAATGAGTTCGTACTAGAAATGCCGTTCTTAGAAGGAGTAAATGGAAGCCTACTACACAAGGTATTTATTAATTCGCGTGAGAACGAAGAAATAAAGATGATAAGCCTACATTAAAAAACTTTGTCCAAAAATATGAATGACAGTGAGCGAGACAGTATTCTCAAACACTACTCAATCGAAGGGAAGCACAAACCAACGTTTTCTTGAAAAGGTGGTATTTGATTTCAATCCCCATTGATTGTCTGAAATGTAGAATTGATTTTTCCCGAAAGGCAATAATCTCAGAAGAATTATTTTAGCTTCAATATGTCATTTGAGGTTAGTTCACTACCACAATTTAAAACAAATATAGAGATGGAATAAATACCGAAATAGAGCGCGAAAGATAGAAGCAGAGACAGGCGCAGAGACACGGTCGTAGATTAAGGTAAAATTAGAGACGAATTGGTAAAAGAGACAGACTGAGGTAGAAAAAATACATACAGTGGCACTGACAACTTTGTTGGTTGGTTTAAGTAGATTGTCATCCTGGTGGCATACAATTAGCAAGTTTGCCATTTTAATTCCACAATTTGTGCAACCTACAACAATCTGGCGGCTTTAATGAATTTCAGTATGTCATACAAATTGATGCGGCTACAATCTGAACTGCATCTTAGTCTCGCACAGAAAGTGTTTTTTGACTGTCTCCCTTGAACTCGGGTGGTGGTCAGGAACTGTTGAAGAGTAAACGGCGTACACTCCTATGGACTAATGTCTCGCGCAAACTGTCGTGAATTTGTAGGTATTTTCTTTGCTCATATCTGAAACAGCGCTGGTTCTAGAAGGGTTATTGAAAACTCAGCACTGCTGGATAATCGTATACGACCATGTATGGTTCCACTTATGATTAGCTTTCGAATGGCGAATTACAAAAATTCCGCTCTTGATCTCACTTCACCTCGTGGGACACATTTATTGCAGAGCCACGCCTCACTAACTCATCGCTATCTCATTTAGGCTGCATTGTTCAATGGAACCCCAACCCTACATTCCATCTTTGATGGGCTGTAAAGACACTGGCATGTATTGAGGGGAGCAGAGAGAGACAGAGAGAGGTAGAGACAGGTACTCAGTCAGTGACAGATGAAAAAGCACAGATCAGTGGCCAATTCAGACAAAATCAGTGTCAGATACAGAGACAAATAGATTGACATATGTATGTAGGGAAACCCAGAGTCAGCGACAATGGCACAGCTAAATCAGAAAACGGCAGAGACAGAGACGAAGCCAAAGGCATAGCAGAGATCGTGAGAGAGAGAGAGGCGATAGCTAGATCTGCGGCTACAGGTATAGAACAAAGATGGATATAGAAAGAGGTAGATATACAGGCCTTCCTAGCTTAGAGCAACTGAAAGTGACGTTATAAAAGCTAGAGATTGAGAGAGCAAAGACAATTTTAAAAGAGAAGAGAAAGAAGCGCAGAAAAATTGAGGAATTGGCAGAACAGTTGATATTTTTGTTAGCATGGTTTGTGTAAAATAAAAGAAAAATAATTCATTTTCATTTCGCCAATGGGTTGATAAAGAGAGGCGTAGCGGTTCGCGGAAAACACTATCTTGTATTCTATCAATCTTGTCATACAGCAGTATCGATAGAATACAAGACTGCGCTGATTGATGTGACATTTTCGAGAGTAGCTTAGCTGCGTCGTAATAAATGATTTGATATATGGTAGAACTAATTCGATGCAAAATGATACTAAAAATGATACAACTGACCGCGATGTCAAAATGCTTTCATTCTCCCTCCATTGATTTCGCCCTAACTAGGGCTTGCGATTAATAGTCATAATGTAAATTTCAAAACCAATTACTGCTTATTTTGCCAAACTGATGAAAATATGTGTTTCCAATAAATCTCTGCTAAATCGCATTGGCTAATTTATTTAATTGCCATTTTCGCTGGAAACATCGATGAAATCGCCAGTACGTCCAGTATGTTCCAAATAATTGATGTTGTTAAACTAAAAAAAAAAAAACTAAAAATTACTGGCCAATCAGGTGATAAATACTACACACAGGTTTCTGATTTTGATACGATTTGCAAGTGAGCGTACTGAGTAAACTGGCTGCTATATAAAAATTTATGTACTATATACAGATATCTACGTATCTACATGCATTTATTTGCCCACGTGTGCATCCTTGTAGTTCATGCACCGAAAATCGTCACAACTTTTTAAGTACCGCCGGGCCACAGACCTACACACATACAGGGTGCGCCAAGAGTTCCGCCAGTATGAGAATGTTTAATAACTTTTGAAAGAAGCAATAGCCTGCAAATAGTTATATTTTTTTATTTACTTCAATCCTTTACAATTTATGCGGACTACTGTTTTAAAAACGACATCGATTAAATTACCACCTTTACTGACCACTGCAAACTGCACTCTCTTTCGATCGCTTTCCATCCCACCTTCGAGCATCTCGGTCGGTATGGCGGCTATTTCGGCGCTAATATTGGTTTTGGACTCGTCCAGGGACTTCGGCTTGCCGGCATAGACTGCACTCTTTCAATAGCCCTACAAAGAGAATCCCAGGTGGGTTAAATTGGGGGATTTTGCTGCCCAGTTCATCTCGCCTCTTTTCGATATCACACGTCTAGGGAATTTTCGTTGCAAAATCCGCATTGTTTGGGTTGTTGTGTGGCATGGCGCCTCGTCTTGTTAAAACCAGAAGTCAGTCAGACTGACCTTTTTCACGCATTTTCGGGCACACAAAATGTCTCAACATCCACAGATATCGTTTACCATCGACTGTTTCGCCTTTCTTTCAGCCCCCATTATGTCATTTAGCTCTGCCTAAAGAAACGCTGCAGTGGGCCGGTAATCGAAAACAGAGATCCAGGGAAAATTCATCGGAGCGAATCCCGCTGCCCACTTTTCGTTTGGAACCATCAGCAAAGATAACCGGGGACTCTGGCTATAAATCTGTGCCACCTTCCCATTGATTCCTCTCTGAGATAATTATGGAAAATTTATTGTCCACCGTACGCTGTACTCGTGTCACCTTGGCTCTGGACAAGGTTTTGCTCAGCGCTGACCAGCAGACGCTCTTCCCATAGAAGAAAATGGGTGTTATCACTGATGTGAACATCCAGTGTACTATATTTAATTTTATTCCTCTTTTTCTCTATATAAATAGATGTCTTGCAAGCGTGATTGTCTTCTGTTGCTGTCTTTGATGTTTCGCTTTCATTCGACCTTCATGACTAGAACCTCTCCACCATGGTTGAGAGTGTGAGTTCAACCCCGTTTAATGTGGTTAGTTTGAACGGCGGATTTTTATATTTCCTCTTCGTGCAGAGTGCCGTACGGTTTTTTGCGCACACGCCGGTCCAAAAAGTGACTTTCTGATCATATAACAGTGTTTGATGAATCTCGTGAGAATTTTCTGCCTTCCAAAGACAGAGAGTGTGAAATGCGTCTCGTTGGTCATTCAAACTTGCAACCAAAACCCGGTGTAGTTTCCAACATACGGGCGACTAGTTGCCAGTGTAAGGCAGTTCTCCCTTAAAATCTTATTGGTTTGAAGTTTCCAAAACGTGTCTAAAAAGGTCAATCGGTTGACAAATAGCGTAGTTGTTCAAACTTTTTTACATACTGGGTCAACAGATGGCGCACCCTGTATATCTGTTCATACATGTATTCCACATTTGACATAAACTAATTGCCAACCATTAATAAAAGAAATGTTGCATTAAATACGGCCGTACACTTTTTTCTGTTTTTTTTTTTTAAGTTATCGACTGCGGCGCGTTGTTGCATCGCATCGTGCAAATACATATCGCCAACGTTTCGATGCGATTTCAAAGTTTCCACGCTTTGCTACACTTGGCCAGATCACTGGTTCACCTTATAGTCGCCGACGGTCGTAGGTTGGTTGATCGTCGAGGTGGTTGGCTGGTTCATTCGGCATGACAAGTCCTGCCGCACAAGCTGATACTTAAAAGCACTTTTCTACACACACACACACACACACACAAACCACGAACACAAATAAGAGTGGCTCTTTTGCACGCCTGATTAAATCAATAAATAATAAAATGCGAAAAAAATTCAAAAAATGAATGAGCGTAAAATTATTCATTGATCGTGCAATGGCGGGCGCAATCGAAGCAGGTCTGTCTCCCCCGTGTATGGTTTATAATAGATGAGTGCAAAATCGAGTACAATCTATCTTGCGAATTTTGTAATACGTAAGGCATGAAATTTCTGAGGTCAAATGGAAAGAAACATTTTACAAAATGTATACATCTGCACGCTAACACAATTAGGTAGTTGTACTATAAACATTAAACAAATATTGAATAATATCATCATTGTGTGCCTCATATTTCATATTTGAAAAAAAGAGAAGTGTGTCGTAAATTTTTGCGACTGGTGAGAAAAACATGGCGATTTGTTATTGAAAAAATTGTTTATTGTCTTTCAGCCTATTTTCAGTGGGGGTCAATATAATTTAGTGTTCGCTCAAACCCATTTTGTATAGCATATGGTCGAGATGGGTGCGGGAAACGGAAATCACGGGAAGATCTGCAAAAATTTGCGGATGGGAAAACACATATTTTTCGGATACACGCAATAAAATTATCAACCGGAAGTAAAACTTCCTTATAGTAGTAGAAATTAAAAAGAGTAGCTGTGGCAATAAGTAGTAGCATTAGTAAAAATAGTGGTAAAAATTAGTAAAAATAGTGGTAGAAATTCGAAAAAATAGTGGTAAAAATTAGTAAAAATAATAGTAGAAATTCGTAAAAGTAGTGGAAGAAACTAGAAAAAATAGTGGTAGAAGTTAGTAAAAATAGTGGTAAAAATTAGTAGTAGCAGTAATTAAAATAGTGGTAGGAGTTAGTAAAAATAGTGATAAAAATTAGTGATAGCAGTAGCTGAATACGAAAATGAATTTCAGTTATTTTTCCAAAGTAGCGTTTTTGAGATATAGGCAAACCCCCTGTTTTCGAAGTTCTTTTGCAGTTATTGCCAAAAAAAAATCTCCAGAGTAGCAAAGAAACCCCACCTGTGAGTGCAGCTTCTCTACACTGATATATTCCTTATGTAAATCAAAATATTATTTTTTGAATTAATGGCTTCAAAATGGGAACCCTATAGATATTTTCGAGCTTTTTCGAAAATTGTTAATTTTTATTCCTTATTTTTAATAGAAACAATTTGTAAAATATAAATAATTGAAAATATTTTGTTGAAGGACAGTTTTATTGCGGAAATGTGGAGCATTAGTGCGTCTAAAGTGGTCAGAAAATGTAAAAGTTATTACAAATTAAGCATAAACGGTTAATTTAAATTTTTACTATATTCATTATATGAATTGAAAATCTGCCAAAAGCTTCCAGAATGTGCATTTGATGTAATATCCCATTTTATAAAGATTTGGGTCCGCTGGTTCTGAAAATGGCACCTAAATTTTCCCATCACCTAAAGATTTGGAGATACAGTACGCTGAAGATTTTATCCCAAGATTTGAAGTTTACAGATATTTCAACTCCAGTATTCCCATCCTCCAGCTTGGACACATCAGTATACAACACTTGAGATCCATCGTAGATATATGGTATTATCCATCCGCAGCTGTCACTTTCAGGAATTATGACCTTGAAGTGATTGTGGAAGTAAAGCTTTGGTAGCATGATATCCGAGCATTCCATTACCGGATCACTGAGAAGCGGGATAGTTATCCCCTTGTGATCCCGAAAATCGCCACTGTTCATGCTATGTGTATATAGCGTAAATCCAAAGCTTCTAACCAAGCCTCTTTTTCGATCGAAATTGAGAGGAGAGAATGTCTGTAATGGCACTCTAAAGGACAACTGCCGAAAGTTAAGAGACTTACATTAAATAAAAAAAACCTCAAAATATTATACAATAAAAACAAAACTCTTTACATATTTCACAAACCAACAGCCAGTTAACTATTAGGGGAAAATCGATTATTTTTGTCATCAAGTCTAAAAATGAAGATGTCATCGCCAAATTTAGTTTGTGATTATTTTCAGAATTCTTAGATGATGTATAAAACTTGATTCGTTGCGGGGCGCTTCGTTGTTTCTGATGACAGACTCTTGAAGGAGATTTATTGAGGCTTGATTTGTTAAAAATTTATGATAGAATATTCTACTTTCTGTGAAATTTTAGCTAGTAATTATTATAAATGCCCGCTTGAACACATTACCCAAGACGTTTTTCTAGGTCAACTCAAATACACTAGATATTTTCGAATTAATTTTTTATACATAATATACATAAACCTTATGATCACTTTTCTTCCGACGCTACATTACTGTAAGGGCAAGAACAATGTACATTAAATAATAATCTTCTGACATTTTTAATATTTAATAAAATTGGGAATCCAACTATTTTTTTACGGTAGAAAACACCTTTGGGGATGTGTTTAAGGCATAATTTTTGTTGCACAGTGTTATTTATTAATATTTTTTATTGAAAATTACAAGCCTCCTGGACTCTAAAAAACAAATAAAAGACAAAGAGTTTTCCAAAGAAATGTAATATTTTTTTTCAAAAAAGCGTAAAATATGGCAAGGATTAGTTTTTTATTTATGTATCTCAGGGGCCGTAACGGTTATAATTTGTATGAAAAAAATCATGATTTATTAGCTATTTTGTAATTGTTATTTTTTCGATCAAGTTTAATCGATATCTTTTTATTCTTATTTGTTTTATTTAAAAATTTTTGGTCATATCGTAATCAGATCGTAATATGATTTCAGTTCTACAACTTTTAGGCATAATTAAGAAGGTTCAAGAAGACATGTGTTGAAGAAACAAAATCTGTCTCTCAAGATTTAGAGATTGTGCGGAGTTCTATGAGAGCTCTAGAGAAGTGTGAATTTGTGTAAAGTTCATTACGCTAACGAAATGGCTAGATTCCGGATTACCCGAATTAATATTTTCCAGAATATTACGTTTTAAATATTTAAACTTCTTAAGTAACAAGCACTCAAATTTAAATTATGCTTCCTTTCATTTTATTTCAAGCAAATGTGGCTTCCAATCAGCTGGTTTTGAACGGACTCTAAAAATGTATTTAGATCTAATTTTAATAAGTTTTTAACTAATTGGTATATTTTGATTTGGGAAATAAGTTAAATTTTAAAACACCAACGCTAAATAAAATTAAAAATCCCTTGAGAAAATTCTGCAATACAGGACGTATGTAGATACAAACTGTGGCGAATTTGCCCCCACCTATTACCCTGCATTTTTTTTTTTTAGTTTATTGAATTGAGTTTGATGAGAGACTCTAGTAAATATAACTATACATTCGATGTCATTCACAAAGCATCCAATTTCCTATAATTAGCAACAAAGTAGAATTAATTTATGCTCGATAATATGTATGTAGATATGTATTTTGTATTTCTATTTAAACCGACGCACATGTTGCATATTATGCGCAATTGCAAACTGCAACACACAGTGCCTGAGCAGAAGGCTGCAAGCAAGTAAAAGGGAAAGGAACATTCATTGGCAATTTTCTCTCATGTCTGTACGCATATTATCAGCTATTAGCTATATAAACTACATTTTATTATGGCTCTTAAAAAGTGTATGGTTATCAATTTAATTATACTTGGCACCTTATGCGTCCTTTACTTCACTGACATTCGCAGGCAGACATTTTATGTATGGTCAGTGGCGTTCCAAAGACTACTATTCATCTGGGGGGAGGTCGAAAAATATGAAATATTGACGACTTTTACACTGCAATACAAGCAGCAGTAAACATTAAAATTTTACTGATAATGAAATTTAATTTGCATTACCTGTCAACTTTAAAAAAATTATAGTAAAATAGGCCCCTGTTTCTTTGTACCCGAGTTGCAAAAGAACGCCCCAACTCGAATAGAATTTCCTTTCGTTGCAAAAGCAAACCTGTTCGGGTCTTTCATGAAATATACGATTTGTTTAGTGTTATTTAAGAAAGTAAAAGACGATGAAAACTCCGGACAGAAAAAATTATTTCGGGTTGTCAGAGCAATACCCATTGTTTTTGGGTCAAATGAAAAACTCTTACCGAGAGTCTCTTTTGGTAGAAGGTATACCGTAAAATTTTACACAAGAGAAGAACGAATAGAATCCATGTACTATCTTGGTAGGCTCGGTGAAAACTTTTTACACTGACGGCTGCAAGACAGAAAATGGCACTGCAGCTGTTTGCCGCCTGGATGGCAATTTGTCGGCGACTCTTTTCGAATTAGAGATATTTGCTATACTTAAGGTAGCGGACTGGAGAATTGACGACAGGTGGCGTGGATACCAAATCAAAATCTGCAGTGACGCTCAAGCTGCACTAAAGGCTTTGGAGATTGTTCGTTTCTTTTCCAAAATTGTCCAAGAAACTAAATTGTGGCTGAACTCTGTTGGCGAATGAAATAAGATTGTATTCATCGTGGTGTTGTGGCACTGCGGTCTTCAAGGTAACAAACTGGCTGCCGAATTGGCAAATTGCGGGCAGAGCAACGGACCGCAGCCAATTATATGTAGGTACAATCATAGCAGAGACGTCAGGTGCATCAGGGATATAACGACAACTGTGAAGTAACCAAGGCTTCCTAAAAAAACCAGCCAGAGTGGTGGTGAAATTCCTTCTTAGACAGGGTAGGAAGAAATTACGAGCCCAGGTTGTGTTGACTATAGCACACATTCTATGGGGACAACACTTGGTCGCTATTGTATAGAAAATAGAAAACTTTAATTTCCAAACCTCCACAAATTTCTCAGTTTCATTAAAGAGTCTGGAAGATATGTCGAAGAGAAAGGAAGTCCAATTCCCATCGTCTTCCCTGTTATTTTTATTCTATCGCTCATTCGCTTTATCCTTCCCAGGCTTTTTTTTAGTGGAATGGGCAACTACATGTGTGTGCGGCTTGAAAACCCGATTTCGGATTTCCGGTCGACTACGATTGCACTCCATTCAAATCATTTTACAGATAATGCAAATAAAATTATGTAAGCAGTATTTTACCACTGCATTTTTGCGTCCATCTTTGCTATTTTATGGGAACTTTTGATAAAATCCTGAATATCAAGGTCTGAAAATCATTTGAAATATTAAATTTTATTGTGAATAACTTCGTAAAAAAAAATACAACTGCTTATACTTAGACAATAGCTATTTTGCTCTTTGCCTTAAATTCCGGGCGTGTGACAACCCTCAAACCACCCCCAAGCAACGCCGCTGTGTATGAAGAAGGCGTTTGGCTTTTGAACGAAACAATCTGTGGTTGAAATGCGCGCACTAAATATAAGTTTTTGTTTTTGTAATCATATTATATTCTACAACTAATAAAGAATATGATATTTAACTATACAAATGTACGAGGAGCAGAGTATTTTGTAATGATGACATGAACGCACTGATGCACCAGAGGACACAACAATGTTACTTTTTTAGCTGGTGTGTGTTGCTGATGCTGATGCCGTGGCCGTTGCTGATGGTGATGGTGATGGTGATGGTGATGCTTCTGCCGCTGAGCTGGTTATAAAATTAAGTGGAGTAGTTGTGTGGTGTTGCCTAGCTATAGTGTGGCATAAAAATATCGCAAGCATCATAAATTCCATCGCTGTCATAGTCTTTTACCGGCACACCAATTAAATGCGTACCCCTCATTTAACACAATAACCTTGAACCTTTTGCCACACTCGCACTCGAACTCGCAGTCGCGAATAATCAACTATACTCGTCTGTAGGTATATTGTTGTTGGAGTTTGTGTGGCTGCTGCTGTGGCACCACCCTAAAGTGATCAGCATTATGATGAGCCTACAACATACTAACTTGACTATCAACAGCAACGTCATACGCCGTCACAATATATATTTACAACAAAAAAAAACCAAAAAAAAAACAACACACAACCAAAGAAAAAAGCAAATCGGCGGTTATCAGTCTGGCAGTTAGTGCAGACTTTGCCGCCGCCAAACTCACTTTAAACTCATAAAAGCGCTGCTCAATCAAGATAAACATAGCATTTACGCGCTCCCGGTATGCACCAATAATATCACTAATACAAACATACAAACATACATACGTACATACATTGTCGATGATTGGCTAGCTTTGGATCAGCAGCGCTAACAGTGTCTCACCAGTTGGTCGGTCAATGTTCAGTGACTGAAAGTATCCTTCAGACTGCTAAGCTAGCGCTATTAGACTAGTTAGCGTTTGCCTAGCGTCGAACTGGCGAACTGTCGAACTTTTAAAAAAAAAACACTTCATATGGGGCGTTCAAAGCCAGGTCCGTGCGCAGGATTTGCTCTTAGGAGGGGTTCCATTTTATTTATTTTTTTTTTTTTGTTTATTAAATGTGAGAGCGCAATGCAATTGTTATTGCACTAGACTAATTTAGGTACCTGGCCATAGCGGCACTGCAGGGAACTGCATGGCTGATGAGCTCGCTCGGCAAGGTACCCTGGAAGTTATTACTTCATGCAGGGTTAGGGTGGGGGCTGCGACATGTAAAATTGCTAGGGCCCTCTGGCCGAGAGTGGATCGAGGGAACTAAGGTCGCTTACCAAGCGGCAACTGTCGACTTTCGTAGGTGTTTTGACTGGTCATTGTACGATGGGTATCTATGCGGTTAGGCTGAATTTAGTCGCTGACCCTTTCAGCCGCAGCTGTATGGAGGATTGAGGAGGTAGCTTCATCTTTTCATTTTCTGCTCAACTGCCCTGCCTTTGCGAGACTGAGGTTCATGTACTCCAAAGGAGCTCTCTGCGGTGGAGATTGGTAATTTTTCTCAGGCTAATCTTTCTTGATTTTTCCGATTTATGTTACCGTTCATATAACAGGTGGTATCACAATGGACTCCTCTACTATGTCTAAGTGAGTTCCTACTGCGGAAACTACCATATTAACCTAACCTTACCTATTGCTTAGAAAAAGGTGGGCCACTGGCTGTCTGGGCCTTTGGCTCGCCACTGGTGTGAAAAATAATGTTATGTTTGTAAAATAATGAAGTCTAGGTTTAAAATAACAAGTGAAATTAGCAAAAAAAAAAACCCCTACTTAAGCTAATGAATAAATATGAGGAAACTTATTGATTTTCATAGATCCGTTAGTGTTAAGTAATTGACAGCTTTCCCAATGTTTTCAGGTGCGATACTTTTCAAAATATCGATGGGATTGTCGTTTTTGAATATACTATTTCTGTAGTACTATTTCACTAACTTTAAGCGTTGCGACAATCGCAATTTTTTTCGACAATATTTGTCGTTTGCACTAACGATTGTGCGATTCGCTAACTTATTCTTAACTACACTTAACAGCTGGCTCTCCTCTGAGTAATTTGGTAGAATAGTCATCAACTCGACTCTAAGGAATATCCGGAATCACCTGCAAAATTTGCCATGGTTTTCGTTTTCAAAATTCACCTTGTGCTCCAGCGTATTTAGGATTTACATTGTATATTTAAATTTTTTTAATTAGAATCATTTATCTATATATAATAAAACTAAAATATATATATTTTTTTATACTTGAATCCTTAATAAAAGTTTGCTTTTACCATTTGCACATTACTTGAATGGTAGATATGGTGGTTGGCATAAGCTTCCCCATGATACTTTGGTGGCAAAATTGATATACATATGCGTGCAATCGAAGGCCCCAATAGTGCCCCCCACAAAAGGTAACGACGCTGAAGCAAACATTTCTTTATTTAGCAGCTTGGCGTTCCACTTGGGTCATAGGAAACCTCACTTTCTGGTGAGCAATGAATCATTGACTGAATCCGTTCCCGATGAATGCCGGCGGATGAGTGTTGGAGCTCTTACTGCTTCGTCACCTCGTGATAAATCATATGCTAAATATTCGAAGGACATTATGATTAATGTTCCTTTTTTAATTATGTGGAAACAAATCACCGAATTTTTAATTTATCTTTTATTTAAGTTGATATCACGAATTTTTCTTTTTTCGATTGAGTTAACAACGTCAAATTTGTTGTCGTTTAGTTTTCGGTAATCGATTAGCTAACGACAACAGCTGATCCGGCGAATGCGAAAATCGTTAAAGAAAATGAGTGCTGAATAGCAGCGTCGTTAAAATTTTCGTTAAGATGAGTTAACCATGTGAATATCGTTAAAAGAAGTTAGTGAATCGCACTACTGATCTTTTCAAACCGTGGGCATTCGCTGAGAGCATTGCCGCCGGGCAATACTGACGAGATGGAGGGGTAGTACCAAGTAGCCCATATATATGTGTAGCGGTGGTGTGTCCCAAGTGAAGACGAATGAAAACTTTGATATCGTTGCACCGACATGACAATGAATAATTCGCTATCACAATTTATTTGCTTATAGTTATGTGGGATAGTTTGCCAATCAGTTAATTGTTTGAGGCGATGCCGCGGAGAGAAACAATTATGTACATATGTAGGTCTCTTTTATCAACGATTGGGAAAATTATGGGCTTAAGGGAAGATTAAAGGGTCTTTCCCAACAAACTTGGCTCGCTAATCAGCTAATTCCGGCTATTCCTTTATGCCCACATTACTTTTATTGTGTTAGGGTTTAAATTAGTGAATATGTGGTACCATTCTGGAAACAGAGGAGCTGCACATTCGCGGAAGAGTTGTTGACATAAAATTGGGCTGGCATTTTCCATCACGTATTTTTCGATATCTAAGATAAAGGACGATTTTTGTAGAAACCATGGTGGATAATTAACACAGATATCCGTTGTTGTTGCTGTTGTAACAGCATAAAACATTCCCCATAAAGTTTTGGGGAATCCAGCTGAAGTTACAGTCCTTGGCCGGATATAAAACCGGATCGTTCCGGTATCGTAGAACCGACTGTCGTGGGAATGACGGATTTCCGTAGCAAGGGTCGCTTTAGATTAATCGTCGATTGAAACAGCGTTCTATTATTGTAAGGGCACAATTTTGATATTAAATTTTTGGTGTTTAGCTCAAGTCTCTCCTCAGAGACCGTAGAGGGGCTCGTCTTCCTCTGAGTCTCATCAGGGTACAGATCTCCCAGCACAAAAAGACTAATTGCAAGTGAAAGTGCTTAGAATCGTGCAGGGTATGCAAGAGCATGTGACCCACTTTCAATGTCAAAGGGGCTTCTACTCTCATTAAAATGAATCGGGCGTTCGTCTCCAGGCTCTAACCGGTATTTGCACTGGGCACTGGGTACTCATGCTGCCCGAATGGGATTGGAATACAACGCCCACTGCCGCAGCTGTAGCTCGCCAGGTGCGGAAGAATACAATGGAAAATCTCCTCTGCAGCTGTTCAGGTCTTTGCAGAACTAGAATGAGATTTCTGGACAAATCCCATTTTGAAAACCTGGAAGAGTTGGTTAACGTGGATTTAAAAGATTTGCTTAGTTTCCGTGAGTTGGATCTAAGGTGATGTAGATTCTCTTTTTAATTTCTCTTTTTTATTTTCTGCTCTATCTGCTTCTACGGCGAGTAAATATCTCGATTTGACTTTTCAAAAACCCTATATACTCTAACTTCAGTTGCAATGTAAACTTCAATTTAAAACTTCTCTAGGGGGTGGGGTTTTGAACCACCAGAAGTTCCCCCGATCGCACGGGCCTGTGAGTGGATATTTACTGTTTCACTAAGCACCAGCAGCGTAAAGAAATCTATAGTGTATGGTCATTTTCTTGTAGCACAAAAGCCAACATTTATCCGAATTTATTTATTGCTTTAATGCGTCGAAATGTTGAGCTTTACGTAGTGCACACTTTTTCACAAAACTCGGTTGAGGGAAGACAGTACTCGCAATAGCCAACTTAGTTTGGAATCCCCTCAGCTTCACATGTTATATGTATGGCCCCGAGCTAGGTGCTCCTCTGTTACCACCACTCCCTGACCCGAAATTGGATTTTTTTTTATTTGTTCATTCGCGCGCTACGCTTAACTTGGCGATATTTTTGTCCTCCGCTTGGTAAACGCCTGTAGCCACTTAGTGTGCGTTTGATGTTTTATTTGTTGTTAACTCTTCATGGGCCTGTTAAAAATCACTAGCGCATGAAAATCTTATTGAGTCGCCTGCAGTCAGTCATAAGCGGTTTGCTGTGCACACAGAGTACTTACTTACTTGCCGTAAATAGCGTATGGGGTGTGTTTGTTTGTGTGTGCGCATGCGCGAATTCCTTATGGCGTAAAGTTGATAATTTCTGTGCAAAATATTTGCATGGGAATAGCTGTTGTCGTGTAAAAGAGGTAGACACATTTTGAGACAACATAGTCGGTTTCAAATGTGTTCCAATAAGGATAGGAATATGAGAGTGGACTTCTGAAATTAAACAAAAATGAGTTCAGCGCTTATTCCTGGTTGCCACAGAAATATCCTGGCATATAAACGAAAAAACTAACTCCAATTAAACTCCGAATGCAATTTTTTTGAAACAACAGCATTTTTTCAGATTCAATTTTCCGATAACTATTGAAAGTTCACAATTTGGACAGAACTGCCAACGTTAGTATCAGTTTTGCCCAGTTTGATTTGTTTTTCTATCATCAGTAGCTCATTTTTGGCTCAAATGTTTATTTGGAGCGAAAAGAATCCACGAAAAATTCATGAGGCAATGCCACAAAAACCTCAATTACCTGGTGGTGTATTTTAATGGCCGGAGAATGGTTGGTCCCTGCTAATTTAAAAACGAGAACGACGAGAAAGCTACTATCAACGGCGAGCGCTGTAGACCCACAATAGCCGATTATTTCCTATCTAAAAAAATGGCGACCGACGTAGCCAAGTGTTAGGCGTTCTATCGCCCCGAGTGCCCTGGTTTCAAATCTCGGTCGGAATACGCGGCCTTAAAAAAAGTATACAAAATGTTTCTTTCTAATAGCGATCGCCCTTCGGCAGGCAATGAGATACCTACGAGCGTAGTTCTGCTATGAAAAAAATAAACTTCTCTGCTTCTCTCTTCAAAAACATCTTCCGTTCCGAGTGGGTCTAAAACTGTAGGTCTCTTAATTTTGTGTTACAACATCAAGACACGCATCCAAAATTGTAGGAGAAGTTCGGTCACACATCTAGTTAGATGATGTAAGCGCCAAATTATAATTGTCTATCTACCTCCCTCATATTATCAATTCAGTAATCCACAGTTGTACTGCTTAAATATGGTTGTCCTTTTGTGTAAAAAGTTTATGTAAGAATATCTCGGTTTTCGTTTTCCTAAGGAACTTAGGGAGTTAATTTCGATTGACCCGAATAGAAGGCGGCAGAAGTGACTAAACTTCGACGAGTTTCCGATCTTCATGGATGGCTCTAAAATAGATATAGGAACAGGTACTGGAACTTTCTAACAGTAACTCTCATTGAGGGAAACCTGAGATCTTTGCTACTTCGAAGCTTACCTGTGCTGTAGATTGTCAGTCGGACGGAGTTTTTGAAAATAGTTTCGGTATTTTTTTTTTTTAATATCAGTTAGTCGATTCTGGTTCTCAATGCTCTAATTTTCATTATTCTATTTGTATAACAAAAAAAGCATCACCATCACTTTTTGTTCGCTCGCTACGTCAAAGATATCATGTATTTATTAGACTTCAACCTTTTCCATGTATTTAGGACATGAAATAAATAAATATCATGTATTTTATTGAATTTGCACCTTTTCCCGAAATTTAGCACCTAATGTTGTTATCAAAACGTTTTCTATTATTTATATAGATGTTACATAGTGACGATCGATCACTCCGTCCTCCATCCTCCATTCAGTTTCATTTTAGCACTATTTTGTAATGACTTTAATATTTTCTCAAATAGTATTTAGTGGTGAAGATTTACTAATTTAAATTCAATTTTTTCTACACTTACGTAAAGCTCCAGAGGCGCTTCATATATAAAGGATACGTGCAACTAAAAAAAAATTCCCAACTAACATGCCATTTACGTGTGTACTAACCTAACAAGAATAAGTGTTTATATCTCGTTTTTTAATATCCTCAACTGCTTTTGCTTATTTTGTTGTACGTAAATACTTAGCGGCACCCTTTTATAAAATAATGTCATTACTTTTTGCAAAGCTTCAGCTTCATTCGACTTTTGAATCATCGCATCACACAGCTCGTTTCAAATAAGTTTAGGATGCTATTGTTCATGATTTGCTGAAAAATACAAAATTATCTATTCTTCGATTTTCATTAAGTGTCATTTTTTGTAAGAGCTAATCTCGAAAGTCATTAAATTTCGGTTCTTTCCAAATTTGGACATATAGATTGGAGATAGAGTGACAGTTATGAAATTTTAGTTAATTTGTTAAGCCTTTCGCATTTAAATAAGTTTCTTATTGATATTGTTATAGGAATGTAGGACTTAATTAACTTTAGTTTAAGTTCCTTAGTAAATACAACATTTAAGGTTTTTGTTAATATCTCCGAAAAAAATATGAATTGAATCGAATTGAATTGAATTGAATTGAATTTAATTCAATTTAGGTTGCCCAGATTTCATTTAATTTGTTTAAGTTCCATTTAACTGAAGCCGTTTTAATTTAGTTTATTTCAATTTAATTAAATCAATTTTCTATATTAATTTCGTTTAATTTAATTTATTCGAATTGAATTTAATAAATTTGAATTGAACTGAATAGAGTTAAAGTCAACCACATTAAATGCAATTGAATTGAAGAAATTAAATTGAACTTAAACTTTGAATTGAATTTAATTAAATTTTATTTAGATTATTCCAATTTAATTAAATTCAGTACAATTCCGCTGAATTAAGTTAAAATGAATTAACAGATATTAAATAAAATTGAATTAAACGTAATTAAATTATCTTTAAATTAGTTCTATGGAATTGTACTGAATTGCATTAAAATAATTGAATTCTACTAAACTCCATTAAGTTGTGTTAAATTGAATTGAATTGAAATGAACTGAATTAAATTTGAATTAATTCAATTCAGTTTACTCTAGTTTAATTTTAATTCAATTTAAATTTCTCTATTGAATTCTTGTTAATTTAATCGTTTTGAATGAATTTAATTGAATTGAGTAGATTTAAATTGAACTCAATTGACTTTCAATTGAATTTAATTGGACTACATTTGAATCAAGTAATTCCATTTTAATTGATTCAATGTATTTTAATATAATTTAAATCAATATATTTTAATTCCATTTATTTTAATTTCATGGACTCGAATTGAATGCAATTCAATTGAGTAGAGTTAAATTAATTGAATTAAATTGAATTGAAAGAAATTAAATTGAACTTGATTGACTTTGAAATAAATCGTATTTAAATTATATATTTTGATTCAATTTAATTTAATCAAATGGAATTGAACTGAATTGCATTAATTGAATTGAATTCAACTAAACTGAATTAAGTTGAGTTGAATTGAATTGAACTGAACTGATTTGAAGTGAATTGAGTTGATGTGAATTGAATTGAATTAAAGTTAAACAAATTGAACTAAAGTGAATTAAATTAACTTGAACGGAATTGAATTGAGTTGAAATGAATTGAATCTAACTGAATTGAACAGAAGTAATTTGAACTGGATTGACTGGGATTCGGCAGAATTGACTTGATCAGAGTTAAATTGGTTGGAATATAACTAAGTTAAATTTAATTAAGTGTTATATTTTTTTTGCAAATTTAGTAATAACTTAAATTTAGTAATAACAATTTAAAAATAACTTAAATTTTTTATTAACATTTTTCGAAGAAAATGTATACGACTTTTAAAGCTTTAAAGAACTTAGAATAGGTGGGATGATTGACGTCCAGCGTAGCGCGAAGGAGAGAGGGCTTGACAAATTTGGCGCGCTCTCACAGTTGAGGTTTCCGAAGAAGAGGTAGATATATTTTTCGTCAAAAATATGTAGGTAATCAGACACGAGACATTTGTTTTTATCCCTTGGATTGCCACTCTACATATGGGTTGAAATTTTACCAGATGCTAGGGCGGGCAATCGCTTCTCGCTTTGTACTGGAAACGCCAAGAGATAGAATTAATCGTTTATTTCTCATTAACGTTATTCTACCTCGACTATAATAATTTCCATATCATTAGTGGCATTTCTTGCACGATTCCATTATTATTGATATATGTACAAAACAAATTATGCCGTGAGCGTTTAATGAGTATCACACTATATTCTTCTTCTTTTGATTGCTTTCACCTTCGCATCACCCTAACTTCGCTGGCAATGCCTTTACTTAATAATTTCACTTCCAGAAAGAACTTAGCTTGCATTTGCAATAATTCTTTTATTTCAAAACCACTTATATAGAATTTCTTGTTTTTTCTTTTGTATTTTGTTTATTTTTGTTTTTTGTACTTTTAGTCTCATCATCATGTCTACTCATTGAGGATATCCGACGCGACGAGAAGACATTCAAAGATATCGCCAACACCATAACAAATCTAAGTCAACAGAAAAATCGCTGGTCCAACACAACTGTCAATGTCAATAATGTACTCAATAGTCATCTGCATCATACGGCGGCGACACCACAAGAGAAAAATTCGCGTGATGAAACCGATTACCATCGATCTACGAACAAACAACAATTACAGCATCATCAGCAGCAACAACAGAAACAGAACAGTATTGCTAGTTTGAGACCAAAGTCATTGCCATTGGCAGCAAATTCGACGCCTGCCATTGTTTCGGCCATAGTCAAGAAGATACCGCCTGTATTATCGACGTCCAGCAACAGTAACAGCAACAACAATAGCAACAGCGGTAATAATAACAAGAATAATAGCAATGTATCTTCGACAAATGATAGCAGCAATAAGAACAACAATAGTACAAATGAAATTGGTAAAGGGCTTGGTGGTGGCGTTGGTCTGGGCAGTAATAAGTGCAAAACTAGTCCACGATTGCAATTACAATTGAAAAATCTACAACAGAAACACGAAAGCAATCAACATCGCCAACAACACTTGCAACAACCGAAGCACCATCATCAGCAGCAGCAGCAGCAGCAGCAGCAACAACATCAACAGCAGCACAGACAACAGCAAGCGCACGAAAGAGGCGATCCGGATGGTGGTTGTAATCTAGATGATCTATCCACCAACTACTTGGCTAAGACGGCAGAGTTACGTGTCAATCCGCCTGCCGAGGAGTCACTCAATGCGAAAAAAGGTTGGTTAATGAAGCAAGATAACCGCACCGGTGATTGGACGAAGCATTGGTTCTCACTAAGCGGTGCAGCGCTTTTCTACTATCGTGACCCGGTGTCGGAGGAGCGTGGCGTGTTGGATGGCGTGTTGGATGCGAATAGTTTGACGAATGTGGCGGAAGTGAGTGCCAGTAAGAGCTATGCCTTTCAACTGACTTCTTGGGATCAACGGCGCCTCATCTTAGCGAGTCTATCGCCTAGCTCACGTAACAGTTGGATCGCCATATTACGAAATATTGCCGGTTTGCCGGCTTTGCTGCCAGCCAATAGCACGAGCAACGGTAGCGCGCCACTTACTGACGCCGATGTGCCGCCAACAGTGGAATTGGTTATCAAAGATGGCGGTGGCGGCGGCGGCGGCGCGGTCAATACAAATATGAAGAGTGAAATTGAGAAGGACTTCATTAAGGCGCAACGTAATCACGAATTACAGAAAAAACCATCACAATCAACACCCGTACACCATAACGCACTGCATCAGCAACTGAGTGACGCTAGCTTACCCGCTACACCGCAAGTTTTGCTACAACCTGCCAGCAATGCCCCAGTCAAAGTTGTTAATGCCGCCACAACACCATCTACACCAAAGACTACGCATTTCTCTTCGGACGAGGAGTACCGCACCGCTTCGGAGGGTGGACGTCGCGACAGCGTTGACTGGGGCTCACCGCTTTCACCATCCCCGCCCATCACAACATCGATACTACGCAATCGTGAACGCTTGTATGCGCGCTCATTGGCACCCACAACGGCAAGATCACACAAGCGTAGCCACTCTTCGCCGCCAACATCACGTCGCAGCACCGTTGACAGCATCGGCTCGGATGAGCTATCGCCACCACCGTTAATGCATCCAGTGCAGGAGGAGCTCAATATCGACAAAGAATTACAATTCCGTCTCAGCGTGGCGGAGAAGGAACGCAATATGTTGCGCGAGGAAGCCAAAGAGCGCGAAACGCGCATGTCTGAATTGCTAACTACGTTGGAACGCACCGAACAGCAGTTGAATGCGCGTTTACAAGAAATGGAGGCAGTCCGCGATAATCTAACTTCACAGCTAGAGGAGACCAAACGTAATGCGGAGCAGATTGTTGGACGATTGACGGCAGAGTTGGAGGAGAGTCAGAGGAAGATAAAGGATCTAGAAGATCGACTGGCGCGTGGTATTGATGAGAATGAAGCGCTTTACAAGCGTTTACATGAGTTGGAAGGTAGCAGCTTTAGCAGTTTCAGTCAATTAAATCGTGGCAAGTTGAAGCGCATGGACTCGTTGAGCGACCTAACACAAATCGGTGATATTGACCCATTCACGTTGGAACGCGATTCGCTCGCCGATGAGTATAATGAGTTGCGTACACGATTTGAGAAAGCCGTAAACGAGATAAGAGCCATGAAACGCGAGTTGAAAGATTCACAAAATCAATTTGATTCACTAGAAATTTCATATGCCTCACTCAAGCAAGATCTCGAACGCAAGGAGCTTGAGGATCGTGCACAAGTGCAAATGATGGCAGCGCGTATACAAGACTTAACATTGAAGTATAGCAGTTCGGAGCGGCAGGTACGTACGCTGAAGCAAAAAATGGCCAAATCGGAACGGCGAAGATCACTTTCGCTAAAGGGTAAAGAACAATTGAGCATACCCAAAGAACTGGAGCTAAAGGTATGCGAGCTGGAAGCGAAAATCGACGAAATGGAGAAACACACTACTAGCGCCAGCGTGGAGAACAGTCGTTCTTTAACGAAAAAATCTTCAAGACGGCGTTCACTCGAAAGCAATGCCAGCAATAGTGACCCACTGCAGTTCATGCTACGTCTAAATGATCTAGAAAAGCGTTTAGAGGATAACTCGGTGGCTGGTTCTGTCAGTTCTTCGTCCACTCCCACGCCATCTTGCAGCACACCAACTATTGATAGCGCAAGTCGACACTCCTCCAAAGTTTCTGAACATTTAATGGATCGACTGCGCTGTCTAGAAAGCGTTTTGGTCACAAGCCGTGATCGCCTCGAACAAAGTTTGCATCAATTGCAAAACTTACGTTCCTCCCACAGCCGCCGTTCAGTTTCACCCATCACTGATCGTAAGGACTCGTATCGTTTCGTGGAACGTTGCCTTGGTGAGGTCGTCAAGCTAATACGCGAATCTTGCGAAACTTGTGTGATCAGCGGAGCTGGCGATAAATGTACAGTGCCTAATGTAATGCTGCTACCCGATTCAAATCCGGTAAAGATTGCGCTCACACAGTTGGAGTCACAGTTGCGTACCAAACTTGCTGAATTGCTAAAACAGCGTCGTGTGCTTCGCGAACGCAATGAATTGACCGAACGCAAGAATATGGAACTGCTAGCTGAGCGTGTGGCATTTGAAAGTGTTTGCTTTGGCAAATTGCGCGATTCGGTTATGCGGGCGGAAAACCCAGAACTCTTTGGTGAAAGGCAAACACGCGCCGAGGTGGCAGAGACTTCGCATCTAATAACGATGCTCAAGGCAAAGCTGAGTGGCAAGTGTGCGCTCAAGTCCAGTGGTACGCTCGATATATTGGCAGGGGTGCTAGCACGCCGACTTATGTTATCTAACTATCGCAAAACGACAGCGCGTAGTAAGGAATCATTTGAACCGATTGATCAGAATATCATGGATGATTTGCTTAGGCAGCAGAATGAAATCAATTTGATCGCTAAGCGTTACAAAAATAATGCAATGGAAAATCTAGCCAGTGGCTTGGCTGCAGAAACATTGAGTTACATCTCATCCAACGACTTAGTGCAAGGTGCCGTACAGGAGGCGTGGCGTCAGGCGCAAGAGACAGTCAACGCTGAATTAGTGCAATCTGAAATTGCACATATCATGTTACGTAACGCCGAACGCTTTGAACAATCGCTCACACCTTCATTTGGTTATACGCTTACGGCTGAGGAGCGACTTTCATTTGAAAAATTCGCCGATGCAGTGCACGATGCGTTGCGCAAGGAGATGGAATTGGCTGTTGCACAACTAACGCAATGCTACAAAGAGGCCATACAGAAAATGAAACGCGGTCAGTGGCGGCTGCAGTTGGAGCAAGAACGTAAAATATCGGAAGGTCGGCAATTACTTACCGACTTCGCCGACATAATTGCACACAAAGCGCTCGTGGATGCGCGTATAATAGTGCTACGCGGCGAATATGTCGAACAGCACTTAGCCAATGAGAGCACCCAGCTTGCTCCAAGCGAGTGTGCCCAGCAATCGAACAAAATCGGCATTACTGCGCTGCAGCGTTACGAGAGCCTCTTCGAAGAACTTTCAAGTGATCTGCAGATTAATAATCCAGCCGATATACTGGCCGATGCCGATTTCGAATTCATTTACAAACAACACACCATCGATTTCTTTAACGATCGACAAGTTCTCTCGGAAATCTCCACATTTCTTAGTCAGCTAGAAGATTCGCTAATCGCTTTGCAGTGCGAGGCTTCCGCTTCCACCACATCCATACCACGTTCGACCATCTCCATTGAAAATCTACAAGATGTTTGCCACAAATGTGGTGATCTACGACAACGTGCCGATCAACTCTGCCAAGAGATACACCGCGCGCTCAACACACCCTGTCAGCATTGTCGACAGGTGCACGAGAAATTGTTGCGCCTGCAGCAACAGCATGAGAGCGAATTAAAGCAATTGCAACAAGCGCATGCCAAAGATAAGAGCGCTTACGTTCAACAGCTTGAAAATCAGTGCAATGCCTTGAAGAAACTCGAGGAAGAGAAGAATGCCAACAGCGCCGAATTGTTGCACAGCAATGAATTGCTGGAAATGCGAGCCAGTGAGCTGGCGGTGGTGAATGACAAATTGCAGACCAAAGAGCAAGAGTTGCGTGCCAAACACACCGATCAATTTGCAATGCGACGGCGACTCGAAGAGCAAGCAGAGGAAGTGCATGCTCGCGAGGAGGAAAGCAATGCGTTGGTGCAGAAATGTGCCCGACAGGATGAGGAGTATGGTGTGTTGCTGCAGGAACGCGACTATCTTCAGTCCGAATTGAACAAGGAAAAAGAACGGAGTAGGCGTTATGAGCGACGACTGGAAATGCTGGAATTGGAGCATAGCAAACAGCTGGAGTGTCTGCAGGAAACATATCGCGATCAGTTGATGGCACACTCGCCGGACTTTAGTAATGTGTCTACCGATGACGAAAGCTTCCGGCAACGCTATCAAGCTGAAATTGAACAGCTTAGGGTAAGTTTGGTGCAAAGTTCACTTTGCTGTTATTTATTTTAAATATTTCCCTTTCTTTGGCTTTGTGTTCGCAGACTCTGTGTGAAAAAGGACTGTCGGCTATGGAATCCTCACATCGACGCATCGTTGCCGATTTGGAGGAAAAACATCGTCAGGAAATTGAGAGTTTGCTAATGGAGAAGGAGACTGCCTTAGCTGAGGAGACACAGGTGAGTTTAGCTGACTTTTTTTTTTTGCTAAAGGCTTGATTTTAGTAATCTATGTAATATTTTACTCAACAGGCTACCTTGGCTGCCTTGGATGCTATGCGTAAGGCTCATCAAAGCGAAGTGCAACGTGAGGTGGCGCGTTTCAAGCAGGAATTCTTAAAGCAGTTCCAGAAGGGCGAACATTCGGCCTATACTGCCAAAGCCAATGAGTAAGTGAAATAGCTAAAAATTTGAATGTTTCATTTGCCCATTAAATATCTCCATATAATGAAGCGACCGAGGCTGATTATTAAGTAAGGTCGAACAAATTATTAAAATTTAATCCGTAAACTGAATAGTGAGTGAGTAAAATTCGGGAGGTGAAAAAAATCTAAGCAAACTAATTTGACTTGCCTCTACTTGGCAATTAAATAGTTACCCAAATATTTCATTTCAATATCACAATATGCATTGTAGATAGTGGGAAATTGTACGCTTTGTTTCATTATCAGCTAGACTTTGCTGATGTTAAGAGATTCGACAGTGAACGAGAATAGTGGCCTGTGAAACAAGATGATGATGTTCCGTTAAACGTACAAGGAAAATTATCACAAACTCTTTGCGATTCCATGAAAGCTGCTCTTACTTCACTAGTTTTTTCTATCAAAAAGTGCGCTCTTGATATAAAAAGAACTTAAACTGAATTAGTCCTTTTTACTAAACAGGATAAAGTACCGGCCCTTACACACCCTAAACTCAATGATTAAAGCCTGATTTTGCTTGATAAACATCAAGCAAGTTTTATCTTAGCACCCAGTTGAGGTTTCCCACTATCAATAGAGTTGGCCGGGTTCTTATTGCTGCAAATTTCTCCGATTCGAAGATACCCACTGAATCTGGTTATCGTATTGACCTTTCGACATAAACATCATGTCCCACAGCTCCTTAGAAATCAATATTGTGAAAGAGGATAGTCCGAAGTCTTCAGTACTTTTTTTCTTCTCCCAGCTCAGCGCCATTGTACGGCTTTAGGATAATGTAAATAGATATTAAGTTAACTTCGTTTCCGTAAAGCAAGATCACATATTAACGACGCAAAAACTCGGCGTGGCTTTATGAGTGTGCCTCGTTATTATCCCACTCATTGTTGGCGTGTTTTTGGCAAGGTGGCCCACAAAGAATATATCAAACGCAAATGATTCTGATATATCACTAGCAAACCGTTTTTTACAACAGCAAATCTGCTGGTACTTACTAAGCGTGTGCGCGCTGTTATTACTGAAGGTCTTGTCAATTGCTTTTTTGGTCGAGTTGAAGCTGTTCTCTGATTAATTTTTTTTTATAAAACTCAGCGAGTCATTGATTTTAGGCTGAGAAATGTTGGTAGTGCTACACAAGAGAAGGACCGGACCGAATTGTTTTGGTTATCATTTACATAAGTAAAATATTTGGCCATCTTATTCTGACTTTAGATCTAATTTCCTAATAAAAATAATTAGCAAACAAATCGCCTGTCATTTGATCAAACAAGCTTCGTGTCTTTGCGATTACCCCAACAGATTAGGGACGGCTATAAGATAAGATAATTTTTGAGAGGTGCATACGGCTGGAGGATAAATTACTGCAGCTGACCCAGTTCTCTGCGGGGTTTTATAATGATCTAGGAATCTCACCGCACTCTAAAATCGAAGGCACTGACCTAAGCTGCTGATCGCCGATTAGCTGTTAGAACAAATTTTGACCTCGTACACTGGTCGTAAAGAATATCTAAGGGTGACAAAAAAGTAAGCTCTTTCGACGAAAACAGAACATAGGAAGAGTAAATGGGATTGGCGGGACATGTAAAATGTTGATTGGTGGCAGTCAGCGAACTTTCAGAAGTAGAGGTAAATATTGTGTAAGTCGGGGTCGATTTTGGAAAGGCAGTTAGATCATTTTGTGACGTTTGGCTCAATTTTATTTTCTTTGTCCAGCTTTCAGTGATAGAACGAGATAACTTTTAGAACATTTGTATTAATATATGTATTTCTTTCTCCATTTTACTTGCAGAGAGGAACTTGAAGAGTTGCGACAAGAGATTTTATCTTTCTCCGAAAAATTTTCCATAAAATGTGTCGAAAATGCTTCATTGGAAGAAAAATTGCGTAGCACCACACACAAGTTGAAACATTTACAGCAAATGCAGCAGCTGGAGTTGAGGTACTTATAATCGAATTTCAATTTAAAAGGAGTAAATGAATACATTTTTATATTATTTTTTGTTGTTTTTCAGAAACAAGCAATTTCGTGCACATTTAGCCTCCGAGGATCCCATAACAGATGCAAAATTCGTGCAAGGACTATGCTCAGCGAAGGACGATGGTGCTGCATGTGAAGACAGCGAGGTGGGTAGTTTAAATGCATAAAACAGAGGCACAGTATAAAAAATTATTTAATAATTGAATTTTGAAAAACAAAAAAAATCCAAATTTTCGTAAGAATTGTAAGAACCTTTTTATATTTTTATTGGCAAGATAAATGTTGATTAAGTCATCGCTAATTGTCATAATTGTGAGTGAACAATTTTTTTTATGTCCTCTAAAGCTTTGTGTGGTTTTATTTAGCTCGAGATCAGTTTTTATTAGAGAATATTATGAAAAATAAACAATTTTTCCAAGTGGTACAAGTGAAACCTGCTAATGTTGGGAGCTCACCACATCTCCTCAAAGTTCACCACGATTTTTCGAAGTGGTAGCAGTGATAGCTGCTGATAGTTGGAGATCACCACATCTCCTCATCAGACTTCTTTCTTTCTGGACTTTACCAGGGCTGGAACCATGGTACACGATCAAATTTAGGTCAAATATGTACCGTTCTGTTCGATAACTTGTTGATACACTCTCATAGAAACCGTCGTCCCTTTTGGCAAACAAATTTCACCAGCTTCTCTTAAGGTGAATTTTTTGCCAGCAAAATCATTCGCCATAGACAGGGATAAGGAATTTCTGGCGAGTCACTATCGATGTGTTCGGCTGTTGGCGTTGTCCTGATGGAACATAAATCCTCTTCTATTGGCCAAAGTTGGCTGCTTCTGGCCGATTGTTTCTTTCAGACGGTCCAATTGTTGACAGGGCAGGTCCGATTTAAGAGTTTGGCCATAGGAGAGCTCATAGTAGATGATTCCCTGCCAATTCCATAAAATACATACCAAAACCTTCCTGATCGTCAGTCGTGGCTTAGCCACCGTTTGCGTCGGCGCACCGCGATTCGACCACGACCGGTTTAGCTTTACGTTGTCATAAGTGACCCACCCACTGTTCATCACCAGTAACCGTCCGGCTCGGAAATAGATTGATTTTGTTGCTATTTGCAGATGGAAATTCGGTCCATGAGTTTTTTTGCGCTAAGCCGTGTGGCACCCATACATCGAGTTCTTTTTTGTATCCAGCCTTATTTAAATGGTTCCAAACGGTTTTTTGTGCAATGTTTAGCTCCTAGGCAATCGAAACAGTTCTTACATGATGGTCGGACTGGACGATTTCCATTATTTTATCGATATTTTCGAAAATAGGTCTACCAAACAAAAATTGCGCGTGTTCGACTGTTACAGTACCAGGACTTTAAGCACCATCAAAATTTTCAGCCACCATGCTTGCGTTTTCGCCTTTACCGAAGAAATACTATGAAATATGGCGTATTTTCTCTTTGCTGGTGTCCATCTTTGACGCGTGCTCAAACAATACGGAGTCAAGCAATCACAAAAGTGTCTGAAAAGATTTTTAGTACGAAATCTTATCTTTCTAATGTCATATGCCGTAAGCTCACGCTCGTCCAATGCCAGCTACAGATTACCAAAACGATTTGTTAAGTCTTGAAATACGAAGCTATTTTGGAGCCAATTGATCCCGAAAGAGTGACAAAATGATTTTTAAATAGTCTCGAAATGTTATTTTGCCACCTGTCTGATCTCAGGACTTAAAAAACGTTGTCTTACTTAATTTCATAAGTGTCAGTTTCGGAATACTAGTTATCGATCGATGCCTTAACAAATTTTTATCTTGCCATAATATTAATATTAATTGACTTTGACAGCTTTCTCTTATCAAAGCTAAGTCTCTAGCATAGACATGCGTGTAAATTTTGAAAATATTTCCATTGAGCTATAACTCGAATATCATTTTTTTTTTTCATTTTCCTATTGATTTAATTTTTTAATTTTTATGCAACCAATTGTAACTAATAATTTAATATTTACTAATGGAAAACTCATGTAGCTATTATTATTATTATTTTATTTACGTCTGTAATTTGTCATAATTAAACAAAAACAACAACAACAAAAAAACCAATTCACAATCGTTTAGGCGAAGTCGCATGCGCTTGTTACGTTGCATGAGCTAATCGATGAGAATGCAGCTGACGTAGCACAGATGTCGGCCGAAAACTCACCATCCACCACATGTACAGTAACACTGGCTTTTGGTGTAACAAATGCAACAGCTTCATCAGCTTTTTTAGTAGAGCGAATGCCAACAACAACGTCTGTGATCAAACAATTCACTCCGATTACATTGGTTGATCAGAAATCCGATAATAATAACGTTTGTAAAGTTGAGGATGATCACAATGAAATTGTTGGTGATGATGATCAGCCTAAACTTGATTACAATGATGATGGTGATAATGATGAATTGAATTGCAATTACTATACATATGAACCATGTTATAAGCAAAGCAATTTGCACTACTTTCAAAGTAGGCTGAGTTTTGAAGGTAAAGAACGGCATACAATACGATTAGTACACGACTATCTCTGTCTCTTTCAGTGTCTTTGTCTATGTCTCTTTTACTGTCTCAGTGTTTCTATGTATGTTCTGTGATAATTAATTTCGTGATTTACAATCAACTTTAATTTTTTTTTGTTTTGCGCACTATCGTTAGACGTGGCTCGCAGCTTAAATCATGTATTGAATTTTTTTTACTATATTTTTGGTGAAAAATATTTTTTCGTACATTTTTTTATAAAATTATATAAACATAAAAATTAAAAAATTTTCCTTTGTCAAAATATTGCGACAATTTGACAAACTTGAAAAAAAAATTCTCAAACATTTTCAATTTTTTCTCACAATTTTTGGAAACTTTTCGATTATGCAGTTTCGTTGATCATTAAATTTTACTGTACTAAAGTGCACGTTTTAAGTTCTTACAAACTTCCATTAATTTTAGATAATTTTTCTTGAGCGCGGTGTTGCAAATTTTCTTCCATTTAACGCATGCCAGAAATGATATTTTACATAGAAGAAAATGTGCAACATAGTCCGCTAGAAAAATGATCAAAAATCGATGGGAACTTGTAGAAACTTAAAACTTACATTTTGTTATACTAAACTTAAATGGGCTACAAACACTGCATACTTGAAAAATATCTAAAAATTCTGAGAAAAAAATTTAAAATTTTTAAGAATTTTTTTTCAAGTTTGTTAAATTACCAAATTATTTTTACAACAGAAAAAAATTGATTTTTTATGCTTTATGATATTGAAATAAACTATATTTTTATGAAAAAATTAACGAAAAAAATTTAGCGCAAAAAATATGGTAAATATTGTAAAAATAACACTGTCTGATTTAAGCTGCGAACCACTAATTGTATGTATATGTTTGGTTGGCGTTTCAACTCAATATAATTTCAGGGGATTAATATTAGTTTTTTGATATTTTAAGTTGGTTCGCTTAAGGTGCGACGGAAAAAGTTTACAAACCTGGAATAAAATTTGAAAAATTCGAGGGTTTCAGCGAATATATTTTATTTCTATTACGTTCTAAGGCTGCCGCTAAAATATTTCGAAAAAAAAAATATTTTTACTTTTAAATATTAAATAAGATATTCAAAGGTTAATGCCCGGTGGTTTTGCAGAATTTTTAAACTGTTTCATGATTTGAGGTGATTTTTTTGAAAAATATATTAAAAACCTATTGTTATTAAAAAAAACCCCCTCATAAATGAAGATAATTTGAAATCTGTCCGGCTCGTCTAAATCTTAATTTTATTGCGAAATATTTCAGTTTATGTCTAAAATATAATGAATTTTATATTCCGCTTGAAAAGCAGTACCTGCCGTCTGCAAAAAAAAATTATCAAAAATTAACAAGAATATATTACATATTATTATTATTGTCAAACTTTTCATGGAAAGAAAAACATACAGAGATATTGGCCAGATTTTTGGAAGAACACATTCAAGGCGAATTCATACAAGGTGATAGCATCCCATGAGCTGAATGCTTGTTATTCTTTCCAAACTCGCTGGGTTGTTTTGTTTGCACAAACAAAATACATGAGCAAACTGGGTGAATTCAGATTTTGACATTTCACTCGCAAAGTTACACTAACAAAATACACAGCAGATTCGCCTTATTTATCTTGCTATCACCTTTTACAGATCCATCTTGAACACATTATTCTATTCAAAAAACTTCGACAGATATTTTTGTCTCCCGACCACGTTCAGGCGGGTCTCGAAACGAATTGCCTTTGCTAAAGTCAATGCCTATTACTTCCAGCAGTATAATAACCCAAAACACACAGCTGACATTGCACAGCTTTGGTTGTTTGTACAATGTACCCAAACAGCTTCGAATGCACCCACAATCACCAGACCTAAATCCCCTGTAGGAGATCTACTGGAGCGAGGAATACGCCAATGCAAAATTTCACCGAAGACAATCCTCTAAGATGCACTGCGAAAAGAATTAGGCAATATCTCTTCAACGGAAGCTGCCAAGCTAGTCGAGGTTTGGCAGAGATTTTGAAACGTAATGGTTATTAATCTGTATATACGTACATATGTACATATATACAAATTTAATCGTTTTCTTTGTTACAACTTAACGTAGAAACCGATGAACAAA
Source organism: Anomoia purmunda (assembly GCA_951828415.1). Classification (NCBI taxonomy): domain Eukaryota; kingdom Metazoa; phylum Arthropoda; class Insecta; order Diptera; family Tephritidae; genus Anomoia; species Anomoia purmunda. The sequence goes on from OX639994.1 coordinate 9,415,704, forward strand.
TTTCACCCAAATTTGGACTGTAAATTCACTAGACCACAGTAGTACGGGCATAGGCTATATTTAATATTTAATCCGTTAGGTGGCGCATAAGTCGAGATATTCAGAAAATCCGCATGCATAGTCAGATATAGATGACATTAAATCGGAATAGTGCCGGTGCAATAAAAAACACTTTTATGACAAATAAATGCGCTAGGTGGCGCATGAGTCGAGATATTCAGAAAATCGGCAGCTTTGATCCGATTTTGATGATATTAAAAATGTACATATGTACATATGAGAGATACGTTTGTGAGATGGCGCCAGAATTTCGGTATGCAGATAATTCGTACTTACTATGCGATGTTGATGCCATTAGAAAGGTATGGTGATGGTGTAATACGAAATACTTTTATGGATTCGCTAGGTGGCGCTAGAGTAGAGTTATTCAGAAAATCTCTGTACTTGATCCGATGCTGTTGAAATTAAAAACATATGTATGTATAATATGAGTGTGACGAGAAGTTCTTTTACGAAAATTATATCCGCTTGACGGCACTGGGGTTCAAACGCCAATCAAAATCTTAAAACGGTAGTATCATCTTGAAAATAATTTACTTTTTTACAAATTAAATTATTAAGCATTTTGCAGGGAAATTTTGAACATTTGTATAAAAATCTCTTTGATGTCTCTGTAGCTGAGATTTCCAGAAAATCGATATTTGTGGTTCGACTTAGTTGAAATTTAATAGTCGACTCTTAAGTTAATTAGAACTCCTTTTCGCAGATATCCCATTTAAAATTATGTTAAAAAACTGCAACAGCACTTTTAGCTTTAAAAATCTGCTGTAAGAACACGAAAGAGAAGCAAGTTTTTTTCTTTATACGCTGACTTTTTCTAATGAATTTTCTGGTCATATGATGTTTAGTTTAGCTTATAGAGTTTAAGTTCTTTCGTTTTTATAAAAATAATAACTGAATATTATTGTATTTTATATAACTCGTATGAAGATGTTTTTTTTTTTTTAACTAAATAACCTCATTGTTATAATATACGATACGTTGACTTTTACGTTGTTATTTTAAAAGAGTTAAACGGAAATTCGAAAATTTCTCCTCATAATGTACATACATATCTTACTGATGTTATATACATAATTCTGGTTGTTGCGTTTATTTTAGTTTTCATTGTTTGAAATTCACGAAAATCTCATCTTTCATCCATCACTTACATATTTATTTCCCAAGCTAATATTTCACTTGTCAAAACCTTAGCTAATTTTCATGCCATTCTGGCTGTGGTTTCTCGCTTCATCTAACATCACAACCATTTTTTTTTCATTCTTTTTTTTCTTCTTTATAATTAAATTATTTAAGAACCAATTTTTTTCGTACAACATTTACATACTTAACCTCACTCTTTTACTCCCGCCCAACACAGGTTTAAAATCTTCCACATTCGGCAAGAAATTGAGAACAACCTCACGAAAATGTACCACGAACGTCGCGAGTACGGAAATCAGTAAAGTAGCTGCGTCGTCGTCAACAGCTGTAAAATCGTCACCAGCATCATCCAACAATGCGCCAATGATCACAGCAACAACTCACACACCAAAGCTAACAAACGCAATACAAACAACAATACCAACAGCCACAGCAACAACAACGCCAGCCAAAGTGAGCATTGAGAGAGGCGTAATGGAATTTGGAATGCGCGAAGGCAGCTTGCGTTGTGGCCAAAGCCAGTTGAAAAATTGGCAAAGCGAAGAAATTGGAAATACGAAATTTGAAATGCAACAAGAACAAAATATTTGTGGCATAATGGAAAAGCAACAACAACAATACGAAATGTTGATTGGTGAAATGCCAGCAAATGCCGACAATGGTCACAAGTCAGAAACGAAAACCGACACAGAAATAGAAACAGCAACAGCAAAAGCTTATAAAATAGAAGAAAATAATTCCTCTTCAACAACAACAACAAAAATAACAAACATATTAACATTAACAAAACCAGTGGAACAACCAAAGATTTCTAGTGCTAATAAACATATTTATAATCATAATAACTATAATGCTAATAATAATAACAACAACAAAAACAAAAACAAAAACAAAAATAATTTTAATATTAGCAATACTAATAAAAATATGCGTTATAGAAATGTTATTGAACAAAGTAATAATTATAATGTAAATAGTGTTAGATCAACTCCATTTAGCAGCAGCAACAACAACAACAACAACAACAATACGTGCAACGCCAGCAACATAGCGCCAGCAAGCCGATTGATGGCGAATATTGAGAAATGCAATGCGGTAGCAGCAAACACAACAACAAACACAGCATTAGTTACGCCTACCACAACAACAACAGCAGCAGCAGCAACAACAACAACAATGCGATTGGCAGCAGCTGCAGCGAGACCCAGAGATGGGCAGTTGCGCTTGGCCGAGCGCAATGCCATCAATTTGAATAGTTTTACCGATTTTGTGCGTAAAACGACTACAACAACAACAACCACAACGGCAAGCGATACACGCGATACAACTACAACAAACACAAAAAACAAATTTGGCCGCAAAGCAACTGCCGATTATAGCGACATTAGCGATGATGGTGGTGGCGATGATGATGATGGTGATGTTGGTGATGATAGGCGACAACAACAACAACAACAACAACATCAGCAGCAGCGGCGTCAGTTTGCCACATTTGGCAACAGCAATAACGCGATAAAGAAGCAGAATAACAGCAGCGCTCACAACTCAACTACGGCAGTGTTGGCGAGACGTTCACACGAATGCAACTCTACATTTTGCTCACCCACTTCCGGTACGAGCGGAAGTGTTGTTGTTGAGCATACGAAACGACGATCGAAACCGACGAAAATGACGACGTCGGCAACGGCAATGCCGCCGCCACTCAATCCAACAACGATTAGGCCAACAACTGCAATTCAAAAGCATTTGCGACGATTCGAGTTGGAAATTTAGCAACTGGCCACATTTTTCCACACTCACACACACACGTACACACATTTATAACTAAAGATATTTGCATGAAAAAAACTATTATTACTCAAAATACACAGAATATATGCCAAAATGTGAGACACATAAATATTTACATACATACATAAACTATTTAAATATTAGGAAAGACAAACTAGAAAAAATGCTAGCAAAATTTTGTATTTCGATACGGGTACATACATACATATTACATATTAGCTTCCATTTTGCCAAAATTATTTACCATGTGTCATTTAGTATCGAATAAAAGCGAAACATGCAATTAGTTCACATTTAGATAAGAGATAAATTTGATTTGTATTTTTGGTTTATTTTTGAAATGCGTGTTATTGCAAGCAATTCTAAAACTAAAATTTGTTTGCTCTCAAAAGTTGCAAACATGCTTAGAAATCTGCGCGCGAGGTTATAGGCAAACCAAAGGCGACTTTAAAATTAGTGACAGCTTTTTTGTGCGCATTCTCCATAAAAAGGAGTATGTTAAAAATTTGCAAGTAATTTAAAAGTCGCTTTTATGTTTAACTTTAACTATTCGCCGTGTTGTATCAACCTGAGAAAATGAAAAAAAAAATATTTAAACTTTTTTTTTAATTTTTTTTATCTCGCCTTGTTGTGTAAACTTAAAAAAAAAACATTAAAAAATATTCAAAATTTTTTTGAAGTATTTCAAAAAAAAAAAATTTTAATATTTTCTTTTGCGCTCAGCATAAAATTTATTAAAAAATTTTTTACTACTTGTTAAGCTTTTATAAGTACATGAATTAATGCAAAAACACAATTACCACAGCATCTTTCGTAGTCAGAGATGTTCCATTGGCCATAATTTGTAAAAAAAAAGAAGATGTGCACTTATTTATTATACTATTTCACTTTTATGGCTAAAATATTTTGACTCCTAACGGCCAGGCCGTTGTTTCTTATAAATACCATTCTCAATATACTTATAAAAACAAAAACACACACTGTTTATTGCATGCCATTTTATTTGTTTTTGAAACAACCATTTTCTGCAGTATGTAGATAAAAGTCGTTTATTACTTTTTTTTGTTTGTTTGTTTGTTTGTTGTAACATTTAGTTAAACGAGTTAATATTACATATGCATACATATTATATATCAAACTTTATATTATGAAAATAAAAAAAAATAAAAATGATAAAAAAATTATTTACACAATTTATGTTAGTATTTTAGTACATACAATGTATTTGCTTATGCTCATAATATATGTATGCGTTTTATGTTAACCCCAATAATAATAATAAAAAAAAAATATTATACATATAAAACAAATAAATAATTACAGAGTATGCATGTAATAAATTTAGTTAAAAATAAAATATTTACATAATAATTCGTATACAATAAACTTTGCGTAAACGCATAGTTATTGATTTTGTTTTGTTCATTAATTCTATTGTATGTAGTGTACGTATTTCCCCCCTTTACCTCTAATTCTATCAATATATTATTATAATTCACATATGTTATACTAAACACAAATATTTCGATCTTTCTGCTTGAAAGTTATGTATCGAATTATATTGTACATACATACATACATACATAAATAAAGGTTCATTTTTGAAAATTGTTAAAACTATAAAAAAAAATGTTTTATTTGCAGCTCGCTTTGTTGGTTTGTACATAGAAAAGATTATATAAATATATAAGTTAAATTTATTTAAAAATATATTTTTTATTTATTTAAAAATATATAAATTTAAATAGCAAGCGGTATATTCGGAAAATTTGATAAAATTTCGCGGAAGCGCATCAGGATTAGAAAAAATAGCTTTTTAATAATAATTACAAACTCTTTCCCGCTGTACCAATGGTTGGGGCGCAGTCCAAATAGCGATATTCCGTTATTCCGTTATTTTTGACTTTTACGCGTATGTATGGGTATTTAGTACTGGGTTGATTTACATCCGTTTTTACTATCTACATATTTTTTTTTACCTTTTCCTCCATTTTCATTACATTTATTTGCGTCTTTTAATATCTTATAACTGAAAAATCCGGACATTTATATTTTAGTGTATCGAAAAAAGCACTGCAGGTCAAATTTGGAAATAAAAAATAGGACGATTTTGAATTCAAAATGTTCCGTTTATTAAAATGTGGTTTATAAATGGAAAATTACTTATTTTTCTTTTATTGAAATATTCTTTATTGAAAAAAAGTCAAAAACGGCTTAAATAAAACTTTAAACTTTTTTTTTAAATAATAATAAAACAAATATTAACTTTTCTAAAATATTATTAAACGTTCACTTTTTTAAATATCGTGTAAAAAGTTTTTAATTTTTTTAAAATTATGATTAATAATATAAACCTTATTTATAGCCAATTGATTGTTTTTTTAAATTAGTTTATAATAAAACTCTCACCTTTTTTAATATTGTGTACAAAATGTTTCATTGTTTTTTAATTTTGTAAAACTCACTTTTTAAATATTGTTTATTGTTTGTTTTTTTTTAAATTTCATAATTTATAAAATTTCTCACTTTTTTGAAATATTGTTTATAGTAAAATCATTACATATTTTTAAATTCGTTTATAATAACAACACGTTCATTTTTTTTTAATGTTGGGTAAAACGGATAAATTTTTTTTAAATATTATTAATAATATAAATTTTCACGTTTCTAAATATTTTTTTTTTTACTAGATTATTATTTTTTAAATTTGTTTATAATAAAAACTCTGAATTTTTTAATTTATATTGTGTAATTTATATTTTTAATTTTTTTAAATATTGTTTTTAATGAATATATATGCATATAATATTACTTATAATAAAACTCACTGTTTTTAAACATTGGTTATAATAAAAATTTTCACTATTTTAAATGTATTAACAATAAAAACAGTCACTTTTTTTTTAAATATCAGTGGTACCTTTCGCCACATGTTTTATGATCAAGACTATGAGCACTTCCGCTGACCAAACGTTATCAGGACAGACTTCCAACATCGAATCCTTACCTCCATCCTCGATCATCCACAATATCTAGTGCCCTGATGTAGACTCGCTTCTTTCAGTTTTTGACAGTTGACAGTTATTTTCAAAGCGAACTGCGGGCGTTTGTAAAGGGTCTTGCAATAGGGACGCTACAAAAGTAGACCGATAGTGACAGCAAACGACGCCATATTTTTCCCCTGCTCTTTTGACATTTCCCTTCAGTAAGGTTCGCCATTTCATCATGGAAAGATATAAGTCCCAAAAAAGAGTCGAAACTATTAAAATTCACTACCGAAATTCGGAGTCAATGGCGTCAACTTTAAGAGCGCTACGTCCAATTTATGGTCGTCGTCATTTCATTTCTAGCTGAATGGCTTCGTCAATAAGCAAAATATGCCTTATTGAACAGGCAGCAATCCACACGTACTCCATGAGTCAACATTGCATCCTCGAAAAAGTTACGGTTTGGTGAGGTTTATGGGCCGGCGGCGTCATTGGGCCGTACTTCTTCCGTGATGATCAAGACCGGCACATTACTGTGAATGGGAATCGCTACCGCTCAATGATAATCCAATATTTTTGGCCCGAATTGGATGATATGGACTTGGACAATATGTGGTTCCAACAGGACGGCGCTGCAAGCCACACAGCGAATGTCACAATCGAATTATTGAAAATCAAGTTTGATGAACGTGTTATCTAACGAAATGGCCCAGTCAATTTGCCGCCTCGGTCGTGCGATTTGACGCCATTAGACTATCTCCTGTGGGGCAACGTCAAGTCTATGGTCTATGCCAACAAGCCAGCGACGATTGATGAACTTCGTACGAATATCGAACGTGAAATTGCAGCAGTATCGGCCGATTTATGCTTGAAAACTGTCGAAAATTGGGTTCAGCGTCTGGACTTCTGCAAGCGTGCCCGTGGTGCCCATGCAAAAGAAATCGACTTCCATACATAATGGCATCGAATGTACTTTTACAGGAATAAAGAATTTAATTCATATCCCAAACCGTTTTTGTTTTATTTAAAAAACATCTTTTGTAGCGTTCCTATTGCAAGATCCGATATTTATGTGGCAAGATGATGGTCATTATGAGAATTCGTGGCATTAACACTATTTCTCTTTTCTTGCACAATGCGATTTTTCAGTTTCATAATGCGGTATCGAGGTTATGCCACCGGTTGACTGGTACCCATAAATTTAGTTGTTATATGTATGTATGTATTTAATTTTTTCAACCGCTGGCAGCCCTATTCAAAACCATCTCTGACACTAAGCTTTTCTAGCCCTCGTTTTTTTAAACCTTTTTTGTTTGACATCCTTATTGTTATATTTTATTCATATCTTAAATTTAATTGGATTTAATTTGTTAATTACGTGGCACTTTTCAAATAAATTTTTTTTAATAAAGTTTTCTAAACCACTTTTCGTTTGACACCAATATATTAGCATTTCAGTTAAGCTTCTATCTAAATTGAATCAATTATTTTAAAACCCTCTTTGGCAACCCTCTTTAAAAAGATTTTCGTATAAATCTATTTCATTTCCCGCCAGTTTTGTAATATTTCATTTTTATGTAAATTTTTAAACAGGTGGCAACGCTGTTTAGGCAATTTGTCATATGTACATATGTAGCATATGAATACTGTTATAAACTACATACATATATGTATGTTTAAAATTTTATCTAAACCCATCCAGTCGCTTCGGCTTGAAAATGTCCACCGTCCCATAAGAAGTGTCACTTCAAAAAGTTTATTTTAAAGCTTGCTGTGTTGTTTTTTCTGTTTGCTTTTCAAATTCATATACATACATACGTACTATATATGTATATATGTATATATTTATTTTACATTATAAAAAAATTGTAACAACAAAGTATGGGCTCGTCCGGGATTTGAACCCGGGACCTCCCGCACCCTAAGCGGAAATCATACCCCTAGACCAACGAGCCAACTGTCGTTACAGAAAACGAATTTGAATTTTGTTCTTTCCCCTTTGACTAACTATAAACGGATGATACAAAAAAATTAAAAGAGTTATATAATGGTGCATTTGCGTAAAATTTAAAAGCGAATGCTTTACCAATTTGTTTTAAAAAATAGTCTATAAAACTCTTGTAAGATTGAAAGAGCCAATGCAAAATGAAGCTCTATTTTTGGTTTCTAAATTGTAGTTTTATATGGATGTTATACTAGTGAAAGTTTTAAATGACGCAAGCCGCAGAGCTTTTTGTCTAAAAATTCAGTGCGCTGCGCTCTTTTTGTTTTACACGAAAAAAGTACTTAATTAAAAAAAGAAAAACATGTTTTTTATGCTAATTTTGGGCCGCTGAACACGAAAATATGTTTAATTTATTTTTTAGAAGTTTTGAATTGATTCAAAAGTTATAGCTACAAATAACTCGAAATAACTGGCATACAACTAACTCTAAAAATTCGAAAATCTATACAATTGTAAATATTTTGGATATCAAATTAGCATAGTTTTATGTGAGACTCAGATCGGTTCGTAGAATTGCGATTTGTAAAGCATTGTTGGAAAAAATTTAAGAAAATTCAACCTACAAACTCTTGAACAACTTTCAGCACTATGTAACTAAAAATCTAGACGTGATGGAAAAATTTGAGTGACATTTTCAGAAGCAACGTGCCCAAGTCCATATAAATTACGATATTATGGCAAATGTAAATTTTCACTGTTGCACCGTGAAATGAAAAGTTTTTGGCAGATTTCCTACTGAAAAAGTGAATGTAGGATAAATTGGAATAACTTTTACATTTTCCGCCCGATTGTGGCGCTTTCAAGCTACACATTTTCTATAAACCTTTTTTTTGCTATCTTGTTTTTTAGTCAAATTTTTCAACAAAAAAAAAAGAAAGAATAAAAATTATCAATTTTCGAAAAAACTCGAAATTATCCATATTGTTTTGGCATTTAAAAGCCTGTAACTCAAAAAATTCTATTCCGATCTAAAGATGCTCAAAGCACCTTTAAAACGGCAGCCATACAAAGTTAATTGTTTTTGCTTTTCTATTAGGTTTTGTACCTTGAAAATGGGGTTTTTTTGCCTATTTCTCGAAAACGATTATTCGAAAAAAAATAAAATAAATGAAAGTAATTTTCAGGTTAAGCGACGCGAAATAAGTTAAAAAAAGTAACGAGGTACCGCTCATTAATTAAATATTTATTCACTAGTGCTATAGAAAACTAAAAATTTAAAGGTACAATTTTATATAAAAAAACAAAATATTTTATAAAATTAATTGACAATTGAATAATAATTTATGAACTTTGTTTGACATTTTTGGCCCCTCTCCTGAATGTAATTTTATAAACGCAACTAGTTTTTCTGGTAAAATCAGCACTACTACCCCCGCCTGCGAAATTTCTAATATTTATTTTTTTTTTAAATGTAGAAAATCATATTTTTGAAAAAATTTATTTATACACAAAAAACCATAAAAAAAAACATTAAATATCATAAAAAATCATAAAAAGTTGTTAAAGTACTACTTTCAATATAATAAGATAAGAACACTGAATAATTTCTGGCATCGAAATTCCGAAGAAATTTTGGAAACGAATAACTATTTTATTAATAAAAAAAAAAAATACGTATAAATATGTGGCTACCGCCTGAGTCTATCCAAAGGCATTTATGATATCATTATAAATATTAAAATCCAAAATAGTTTAGATGGAGAGATTGAACTTATTAATTCCTTTATGAATTGAAGAAATTTATATCAAACTATCAAATCATAAATGTCTACATGAAATACCACAAATAGAGTATTTCTTCTTTGAATAAAGAAAAGGCATATAAAACATTTAAATCGTAAATTTTCTGGTTTAAAAAAAAGTTTATTCGATGAGCGTTGAATATAATATTTCTTGTTTGTATCAAAAAGTCAGAGACAGCACAGAACAGGGATGTTGTCAGAAATGCTATTTCATAAGAGGAAAACGTATATTTCAAAAACTTCGAATTCCGGGTGTTAAAATTTTTTGTTTATTATTATTTGTGATCACGATAACAATTTTTATTTGTTTTTTTTTTAATTTTTTGTCAAAATCATTTTTGTTGTTATCTTCAGCCTACGGAAATGGCATAAACGAATTCATCTTATCCGGACAATTGGCATTCATTTTCGTTTCAGTTGAAAATTTCCGCAAAAAAAAAACAAAACACAACAACAAAATGCGTGAAATTTCATATGTAAGGCATGACAGTGTAGTATTCGGTTTACGCCGTGAAAAGGCTCACAACAGCTGTGCAACATGATGCCAGCAACATTTTTTTACAGCTTTGAAAGTGCATTTGCTATATAAAATTGCGTGAAAAGTGGCAATTCGCCATTCCATTGTGTTTTCTTTTTTGTATTAAGGTTAGAACTAAATTCACAGCCGTGAAATTTCGCTGGCAACATGCATCTGGACTGCGGTGAAATGTTGCTAGTGACCAAAATTTGCGAAGTGTTTAATACATGACGCATAACAGCAAATGTAACAAATGATACAAAAATAATTTCTTAAATAAAGTGGCGAACTGGTTCCCTTTTGGCGTAATTTTAAATGGCAAATGCATTTTAAAAACTATAAAAAAATGTTGCTGGCGTCATGTTGCCAAGATGCTGCGAGGCTTTTCACGACGTGTACTGAATAGTTTTTTGCCGTGGAAATGTTGTGGAATTTCACGCCGCATATTTTACGGCAATGTAATTTATGTGGATTTTGATGGACATTTTACGAGAAATGCGAACTTAGTACTATGCCTTAAGAAAATGTAGAAATTCAATGTTGCAGGAACATTTTCTTGTTGATACATAGATATTTGTTGGAAGTGGCATCAAGCAATCTTCTAAATTTCAATATATTTTTTTTTTTGAATTTGCAAAAGTTAAGCAAATTGAAAAAATTATATATTTTTCAAAACAATTTTTGTTATTATTAACAAGCAAAGTTGATTTTGTTTTATCAACTTCGACTGTAATAAATTGGCGCTAGCGTCACTTTTTTATTTTTATCTTTATTTATTTATTCATTTAGCGCCATGTATTTCATTTTTGAAGAAAGCGAAAATGTGTACCAATTATTTTCTGTTTCTAACAAACAAAATCAAAATATTAACCAAAAAGGTCGACAGACTGAGATTGGAAAGGACGGCATTTGGACATTTGCCCCTGTCGGTAATTTAGGTGAATTCCTCCCTATTGATTTCAGTGGAAAAATCTACAGTCTACTGGAGAATTTTGGTTTGTAGATATAAAAACGCGCTAGGCGAAAAATCCTTTGCTACCCTTTGTAGTTTTGTTAGTTTAATTTTTTAATCTTACTCCAGAGCAATGCGGAAGTCGAACGCAGTATAAACGCTATGAACATTCGGCTCGTTGCTTTGCAAACCGACTTTCAAAAGTACACTAGGTAGGATAAAAAAATGCATGTAAAGCAAAAACACTAATTCGGAAAAATATGCGAATTGAGCCAACTCGGTAAAATGATATCCGCACTCAGATGTAGTGTTGGAAGGTAAAAAAAAACTGCGCTATCGTGAATGAGCCCTAGGAAAATGCATGGGAAATTTATATTTAGGACCTAATTCCTTTTTTTAAATATATAAATACATCAACCTAAAATTTGCCAGCAAAACAATTTTCCGTCCTTAAATAGCACTAATCAAGCCGCATGTTTTGTGAAATATGTTAACAGGGTTGCTTTTGCAACTAAACGAAATTTTATCCGAGATGGAGCGTTCTTTTGCTAATCGGGTACAAAGAAACGAGCCTATTATTGTCAAAACAAAACAAAGAAACATAATTAGTGTTAAAATGTTAGATGCAATTTTAGGTCTAAGGCTTGAAAAAGAAAAACGTGTGATCAAGATTTCGATATTGAAAAAGGTCTCGTCCAAATGATGATGACAACTTCGAATATATACTCAAATTTATCTGATGATGAAGATATAATATATGTTGTATAGATATATAAATTAATTTTGTGTATGAACAAACTAGCTCGTAGCTTAAAAATAAATTATTTTTGAAGCCTATAAAGCCAATATACCTACATAAATATGTGAAAACCGCATAAAATTATTATGAAATCGTAATATGCATAAAATATTTGAATTGTTCATTTATATGCTTAGCCTTAAACAAATTTTTGTTTTATCCTTTTGCAGCTTTTTTTTGTAGTTTTCCTATTTATTTAGCATCTTTAAAAACAAAAAACCAAAAAAAACAAAAACCTTCTCCCCTTGGGCTCGTCCGGGATTTGAACCCGGGACCTCCCGCACCCTAAGCGGAAATCATACCCCTAGACCAACGAGCCAGTTGGCTAGTCGCTGCCCAATGACGTACTTCACATATTCACACATTCACAGACCAAGAGAGAGAGAGAGAGAGAGAGAAAAAAGCACTTTAAGTGAATTCAATAAAGTCCATACATACATACACACATAGGCTATAAATTTGTATGTATGTATGTGCAAATAAGTTAAATCAAAAAAATGTTGAAAGGTAAGCGCTATTTTTAATAAATATTTTTAATACGATCAGATAAACAAGAAAATCGGTCAAACTCAGCAAATACAAATTTCCAGTAAGAATAAAATAAATATGAAACGGAACCAACTTAGATTTTATCGGTTCATCTAAAGCGGCGTTAAAGTTAGAAATATTTTGATTTTCACTAAGTAAAATTTTTTTACTGATTTTATGTAATACGTGCACAGAAAACAATACAATCAAATAATCTATAATTTAATAAACATGTGGAAAAGTCGTTACTGAATATTGAAAATTCCTATAAAAAATTACCGTAGGTGATGCCCTCCGCCTCTTTCAATTTTAATATACGAAACAACTAATAAGATTTTTATAGAACTTTATATATAAATATATTCTATTTTACCAAAATCTTAAATCGGGTAGAAATAATGGTTCTTAGAAATGGCTTAGAATCAATTTGCATTTGAATAAAATTTTATTTCCCCAACGTAATCAAAGCATTCTAGTATTTAATTTTTGTTGTTCCTTTTTTGGAGCTTGCTGATAAAAAAATCAAATTAAATTTAAAAAAAAAATAACTCTTCTTGGGCTCGTCCGGGATTTGAACCCGGGACCTCCCGCACCCTAAGCGGAAATCATACCCCTAGACCAACGAGCCAATTGAATTGTTGATGTCCAATGTTTTACTGGACATTTTACAATAACAAATAAATTACGCATTACCTGCATGTGGCGGCACCTAGCGACAAAGGGCTAACTGTAAATTGTGAAATTTGACATAAGCGTCCACATATGACAAGTAGATGGCGCAAAACGAATTTTTAAAATATTATTGAAAGACTAACGACGGCATATGACTTTGCTGGAGGTAACGTACAGTACGAATAGAGAACGTTGTATTCCAGAACACACACTCGGAAAATATATATGTAAATATGCGCAAAAATAGAGCCAGTGTCTGGCTGAGTGAGCACCGCAAAACGATTATCGAAATGATGCATGGTGTTGCACAGTGTACAAAAAAAAAAAAATTACACTATTATGCAACAGTTAGAATATACATAGTTCTTGGGGAAATTCGAATTTGAGATTAGTGTCGCCGCGAGAAAGATCTTTAAATGGATTTTTTTTGGATGTTTAGTTGCCAGTATCTTTTTAAAGAATGAAATTCATGAAATTCAAAAAAAGGGTACTCCTTTTGCTTTTTAAAAACAGTTATTTTGAAAATATCGTATGTTATACGAATTTTTGTGAAGATAATTCCAATTGGTTCGCTTTTGAAAGTACCTAGGGACGGATTAATGAGGAGAGCTCCTTTTAAAAAAAATATTAAAATCTTAACCTACTGCATAGTATAACCTCAAAATCGTGAGGAAGAGAAATGGGTAGAATCAAGGAAATATAGTCCGATTTCATTAAACTCTGAAATCATGCAATTAACAACAAAAAAAGTATGAAAACTAATTATGTGTTTTTCGTTTTAACTTCGTACTCATTCAATGTATCGCTCTAAGAGAATCGGATACCCATAAATATCAGCTTTTAAAGGCTCGATATCCAAAATATCGATACTAAATTAAAAATGATTTGACAGTTCAAATTTGAAGACTCCACTTTTGAAAAACAAGTACCCTCTCCGGCCCATCGTTTTATTTTACCAATATGGCACTGGGAACTTGAACTAAGTGAACAGCAAGAACGCACCTCACATTAAATTGGAAATGGATTAGCTTAGAGGATGACCTTGACGCGGACCTTGAATTCCTCACTATTTTTTTTCATTCCGTTGTCTTATCCGGGTTCAAATAACGAAAAAATCTTAACGAGTTATTTTATAAAATTGTCCAGTTGTTCTAGGAGCATTTCTGTATCCAAAAATTGAATTGAATTTTTATGTGCCATTACACAGGTCGTACAGTTCATAATTCCATCATCTTCGCTACCCATCACCCACGCGAACAGGGTCATATGTATATTTATCTTGCGTAGCTATTCGCTACTTCACACTTACATACGTGTGTCCCAATACGCAGAGACTCTTTGTTTGCTGCCAGGAGGTACTTTGTTTTACCATCGTTCACCGCTAACCCCGTCTTCTCTAGGTAAGCTGCATTAACGGCTTTTCTGTTAAGACACGCACCCTACCAGCTCTTCGCCGCCAGCTTTGAACCACTCAGCCGGTAAACCATCCGCTCCGCGAGCTTTGCTGTTTTTAAGCCGCATAATGGCAATTCTCTCCGCGTGTTGGTCTGTGGAGAGGCGTAAACATCGTCACTAAACATTGAACTGGTATTATCTTCTTCAAACATACCTTCACCCCTTATCTCCAGTGTACGCTGGACCTCCGTTACCAGATTTCCATCTTCGTCTCTGCCGGAACTAGCCCCGGTCTTGAAATCATTAGTTTGTTGTCAACCGCGTCGGAGATAGCGTTCCACGGGTCGTTGAGATGAGAAGTTGCTAGTTTGAGTAGGATTGAAAGTCATGTGTGATATTTCGCGGCTGTCCATTGAAATAGCAGCTTTTCGATGTCGAACTTTCAACGCGTTGCCTGAAATTAAACTTATGTTGTGGAATTTAGTTCTAATGCAGATTATGGCGATTCGCTCACTGAGGGGGGTGAACCTAGAGACAAGGTGTCGGACTCTCCGCTCAACCACAAGTCCAACATCAAACTTGTGCGGCGTCTCTTGACAGCTGTAATAAACGTGGCATGGTGCACATTTCTTACAGCCATGCTCCATCCATCACATTTCCAGTACTGCAGGGACTCAAGCTTTACATATATCGAGGACCTCCAGCAGTTGAATAGAGGAACCATCTCTATAGAGCGTTCGTACGTTTCAGGTGCCTATCCGTCGATGATAGTCCTTTTTACGTTTCCTTCTTCGCCAATGTCATGGGGGGTAATCATCAAACGAGGCTTGTTTGATATTTTCATTGGTAGATGTTTGTACGTGGCGGATGCCAAGCTCAGCGCACAACTCTTTGTTCGGAAAGGACAAACTAACAAACTTATATTTTTTTTAAGAACTGTTGTAAGAGATTTTGATATGATTCTGATTATGAAATTCCATGAATGCTTGATAAGAAAAAGTTTTTAATATTGGGAATATCAAAATTATTGCCAGAGTTTAACATTCATTGCGTGTAGTATAATTAATTTTAGAACATAGGCATTAGGTATTATATATGTATTAGATATTCGATATTATTTATTAGATATTAGATATTAGATATTACTAGATATTTCAGGCAGCTCTGGACGACCGACCAATTTCATGAGAAGCTTTTTGTGAGAAATTCAATTGGCTATTTACCAATACTTGCCAATATCCAGTAGATGTTTGCTATGCCCGCCAATATTTTGCTATCCCAGTCGTCTATTGAATTCATTGCGAAAACATTAAGCATCATCTTCTTGGTCAACGGCCAAAACTTATCTATCTATCTAACTAAGTGTAATTGTAACTTATAATAAAATGCAAATGATTGCTTGTTATCACTCTTTTCTTCCTTACATATTTCTTAGATCTTTGAATAATGTTTGTAATCATTTGCAGTTCTCACAACAAGAAATACTGTTTTTTTTTGTTTTTTTTTTGTTTTTATACATTGCCCCGGCAATCAATTGCATTAACAAACAGGATCACAATACTCATTTGCATTAAATATGTAAAGGACAAGAGACATAAGAAATATATGTGCGTGTATTTAATTCTTAGTGAAACGATTACTCGAGGAGGAGTTACGTCACAATTTGTATGCTTAGACCACCACGTTCACTGCTCTGTTAAATCATTGCAGGCAGGCGTCGAGCTAAGCGTTTTCTTTATATAAAAACTGAAATTATTTGCAAGCAAAAATAGCTACTCATTCATCTTGCTAGCCGGGGGAGGGACGGCTTGTTCAGCAACAATAAAAGCAACACATCAATTTTAACAAATTGTCCATCGACAAGCTTGCCAACGTTTGCTCTATATCCGTCTAAGTAAATATCTAAGCCAGTTGGATCACATCTCGGCAATATTCGTACAAACGACGCGCTTACTTAGCCAATGACTTAGCTTGCTATTCGCCGGCACTGTTGTCATTGTCTATTCCAATTCGTCAAAAGTTAAAAATCACACAAAATATGTTGCTGACTGTTTGGCTGTTGCTGTCGCTGGTTGCTGCTGCCGCTGCTGTTGCTGTTGCTGTTGCCTCTGACTGCTGACTGCTGACTGCTGAATGTTGACTGTCGCTCGCTTTGCTAAATGAATAGATGGATGGATGGCAATGGATGAGATAGATGGCCTGATGGCCTGATGGCTGTTGTTTTGGGCGGATATGTTGCCTGGATAAATGTAGCTTTGACGGACAGATGAATGACTGTGCTGGCACAAGTGTCAGTGTATCTGTGTATGTGTGTGTTAGTGTGTGTGTGTGAGTGAGTGACTGATTGTGAGTAGCAATGCTGCCAACTTGTAGATGATGTTGCTGTTAATGACGGCCATGGTTCTTCGGCTGCTGCCGCCGCCACCACTGCCACTGCCACTGCCACTGCCTCCACTGCTATCCACTGTTTTTATTGCTATTGCTGTTGTTGTTGTTGCTGTCATGGCAATATTCCATTTCAGCTCCGCTATGTCTACTACAGATCTACTCTTTTAGCTTTGCAGGCAGCGCGCAAGAAAAAATACTCAATGAGAAATAATCACCATCATCATTTATTTTCCTCAACGCATCAATCTTTGTTGTTGCACACATCTGCTACGACCTCCCCGCCTCTCCTCCCATTTCTAGCTCACAACGCCGTTGAGTTAAGTTAGTTGCCTGTTAGTGATGGCAATGCAAAAATTTTGCTTTGCTTTTTGTGTTAGTGTTGGTGTTCGGTTCTCATTGTATTGCTTTGCAGTTTTTGAGTGCCACATTTGACGGTTCACTTCGCGATTTTCAGTTGGAAAATGGTAGCGAAGTGAAGTAGAAGGCGTTAACAGGGACCATCAAAAAACCAAGGGTGTGCATGGGCGTAGTTCAAAAAATGTACGTAGTTAAGGTAAAGAGGTAGCAGGGCACTACTTCGCTGCACGATAATATCATTTTCAATTATAGGAAGTTACAAAATTTGTTTCCTTTCCGACTTTTATTTTTCAATTATTTTAGAGCATCGTAAAACGCTACCTCTTCTTTTGCGTTTAACAGTTCGAGAATAAATATCTGAATGAGAGTCTGTAAATAACTGAACATTAGTCGAAATGGAGTTAAGATTCAGTGTTCTGGTAAATCTTTTCAAGGGTGTCCTGGTAGAAATGTTACAGAAAAAAAAAAAAAAATAACACAGCTCCATAAAAAAATAGCTTAGTTTGAGCAGACTATGCTTAATACATGTTTTTGAGGTCGCTGAATTCAAATCTGAGGTCAGTTTGGCGCTATCACGTCAAGTTTTTTCATAACCTCACAAAATATTTGAAATTTTTTTTAATTTTTTCCCGGATTTTTTTGATTTTTTAGCACTTTTTTTGAGGCTATGCAAAAACTTGAGGTGATGGCGAAAAAACGGAACTCAGATTTGGAGGCAGCGATCCCGTCAATTTATTTCATAACCTCAAAAAGATTTTAAATTTTTTCATTTATTTCGACGTTATGAAAAATTTGCAATTTTTGATTTTTGGAGGTTATGAAACTTTTTGAAAAGTTATATTTTGTGCTATTTAATACGTGGCCGCTCAACATAAAAAATATATTCGATTATTTATTAAAGATACCGAAAATAACAGTCATCTGAATTTTTTCAGATAAAAAAATCATAGGCAAGAATTCGTTAAAAAAGTTTGATTATATTAATATAATCCTTATGTCATATGCTATACAAGTCTGAGCTTATTTTTATTTAGAAGTTTTTTTATTATTTCGGTCAAAAATAATCGTTATTCTGCGATATACTTAAATTTTTCCGATCATATTTGATCCATATTATTTCTTTCTTTTTTCAGTACAAAAAATAATCGTTATTTTGTAGTTTTTATTTTTTCTTCTGAAAAAAATCCTTATTCAGGAGTTTTATTTTTTCGATCAAGTTTGATTGTTATTTTTTGATTTTTAGTTTTCGATACAAAATAGTCGTTGTTTTTGAATTTACAATCAATATGAATTATCTAAAAAAATATTTGACTTCTGCTAGAAATTAATTTAAATTTACAAAACCAGATATACATATTTTCTCCGATTTAAAGAGAGATTTCTTAATATACTCCAAGTAATATAATATTATTAGAATAACATTGGCGAAAACTTATAAGAATACAGTGGCCAAATGAACTTTTACCATAGAGTGCATTTCAATTGCAAAAAAAAAAAATAAAAACAATAATAATAAATAAATAAATAACAGATAACAAAAATTAATATATCGACTTTTAAGTATTTTTGAAAATAACTGCCAAAAAAATTCCGCGGACTCGAAATTAATTTTAGAGATATTATTAATTTAATTTATTAATTTAGTACCAGAATCGCGATGATGCGTTGAACTTTTTGTGAGCGCCATACAACTAGACCTACCCTAATATGTGTATATGTTTCAAAACCCCGTTATGAGAACTTTGGGCAATAAAAATTGGGTTATCGTTTTCTTCTTTGCGGTCCGGGCTAAAACTTTACACATTAAAAATTCGAATATGTTAGCAGTTTCTCGTTTCTCAGAATACGATTGTGCTTGAGGAAGGAAACCGAATTTTTTTTTGTAAATCAAACAACAAAATTTTAGTCGATTTGGATGGACTGTGAAAAATAAGCAATAAATTCTCAAATTTAAGAAGTATCTAATAATTGGAGTTGTTTTTGTAAAACATTCATCTAATCACACTACTTAGGCAACATAAAAATTTTCTTGCGGTTTCAAAAATTGTAAACCATATTACAAATTTGACACGCCGCTACTGACCGCAGGCGTTGATGCTCGGCAAACACACACACACACACATATATATTTAACTATGCGCTTACTCGCAAAATGCTGTCATCGCTATCGCCAACATCATTTTCCTCATCATCTTCATCTTCATCTGCATCATCTTCATCATCATCTTTATCATCTTCATCACCCCACGTCAGATGCGTTGACTTTTGACGCGCACTCTGCAATTAACACACACAAATCGTTGTTGCTGTCGCCTCGTTGTCAACGTCATCGCCGTCACGTGACTACTACTAGCTACATGCTGCTTGCGTTCATTTGCCATCTTTCATAGTCGAAAGTAGCAGCGCAAAGACTCAGTATCGAAACTTCAATGTGGTGAGTTACTAGATGCTACAAACTAGAGAAAAATTACGTAAAAATAAAAAAAATTGTGCAAATAAAAAGCTTCATACTTCATGGCTTCTATCTGGTGATTTTTCTCCAACTTCCTTTACGGTTTTGTTGTTGTTGTTGTTTTGGCTAGCTGCACACATTTGTTCGCGCGCAGCCTTCAATCTCAACAAAAAAACAACAACAACAATAACAATAACACCTCCCTCCCTCCTTAACCTTAGAACACTTTTCGCCAAGTCATTCGAGTCATTAATTTTCGCGACCCCACACGTTTTCGTTATCGTTCTCGTTTTCGTCCCACTGTCATTCATTCTGGCAAGTGTAGCGTTAACATTTTTGTTGTCGACTGTCTTGAGTGCAACACGCGCACAGGATTTTGTTGAGAATTGATATGGCAGCACTGTGAAGGTAATGGCGTACTAGTATGTACTTCCGTTGTTGTTGTTCTTCTTCTTGTTGTTGCTGCTGTCGGTAGCGACTGACTCGTTGGCTGCGGTCGTTTGTTCTTTTCTAATTTATACTCAAACTCCTTTTGTACACTTTTCTTGTTCGCCACCTTCACAACGACTTGCTTTGCCTTGGCTCGTTAGGTTCATTCGTCATTCGGCTGAGCGGTTGGCCGGCTGGCTATATAGCTGCCTTTTCTTCACTCTTATTCCCCAGCTGTAAGCGTTGGGTTATTTTTCATGCAAGTCACTTCAAAAGTCATTAATCATTTTGTTTACTTGCTTTGTTGCGTGCAAAGTTTTATGCTTGTGTTAGTGTTTGTGTTTGTGTGTCTGTTAGCGTCCAGTTTCTTTGTATACTCAACATCATATATCACGCACATTTGGCTAACAAATCCTTAAGTATCCTTGTCATTCATTTTGACAATTATCCTGGCAGCATTAGAGCTGTGCTGGAGCTTAAGAAATTACATCATTTCAGTTTACTTCACTTCAATTCACATTGACAGGCGTGCAGTTTTTGGATAACATGACAGTCTACGCTCCTCTCAAGCCGCATATCTCAAAATGTAGGAGAAGCTGGGCCAAAAATCCAAATTGCTTAATGTATAAAACAAATTAGAATTAATAAAACCATTTTAATCGAATCGGCCACTTTTCTTCCGTCCGTAAACTGGCACCAATTGAAAACACGAAGCTTTTGTTTTAAACCCCGCACAACTGTCAAGGTGAGTCTTGAACCCGAACTAAATTCTACCGTCTAAGTACAAATCTCACCAGTACTAACGTCAAGTGTTACGTCGGAAGGCATTTTGTGTACTAAGCTCTACGTTCATGCCAATTGTGATGCAGTACATGGGCCTATGTAGGATTTGAAATTTGAGCTCCTCCTCCAATGCAACCTACCAAAATTAAGGACCACTAACTCAGTCTAGATGTTAATGATAATTTACCAAAGAAAAAACAAAACCTTTGACAGACACAGAAAACCCTTGTGACATTATTTGTCATCATTGTAAGGTATAAGTTAGATATTTTTCGGTGCCCGAAGATGGTGGATTCAGTAGGTTTATCGCCAATCTCTTTTCAGCACACCAGCCTACGATCAGATTTACCGCAGATTGCAATCGTGAGCAAATGGTGTCCCCATACCTACACCCAATACAGATGACTAAGTCATCTGCATAATCGCAAGCGTTAAATCTTTTACGAAGCAGCTTCCCAAAGCGTCCATAGTAAGGGAAATAATACCACCTTGAGGATAACCACGAGTGGCTGTTACTGATTGTTTACTACCTCCAAGGTGGGCTGTAATCATTCGCGACTTCAACATACCTATGACCCAGTTCGTTAATAGACTCGGAATGTTCTTCCTAGCCACAATTGCCTTCGGCAGATTTTCAGAATTATTCCACACTTTGCGTATATATACCACTTCACTTCAACCTCAGTCCATGTTAGTGGAATAAGAATAAGCTGTAAGCTAGCGTTTAGTACTCATGAGAGCGTTCCATATATCGGGGAAAGACTCTACGGCAAAAGGCGGGGGTAAATGCCATTCGGAACTAGAGATTTATATGCACTAAACGTTGACAGAACCCACGGCTACTTTTCCTTACTACAAATTGTAGCCGCTAGTCACCTTATTCTTCTGTTTGCACACTCCGTGCACCCAGCAACCCTTAAAGGATAAGGGCTTTTTTGGGGCTACGTCCCGAGAAGTTGGTGTCTAAGACAAGCCTACTTGTTTTTTCCGGAGATTCTTTTGTAGGCGATAGACCTCTGGCTGTCAGGAAATGCTATCGCAATGCTCATGCCAAGTGACCTTTTTGGACCTGCTAAGCTCTCGAATTGCCTATAAAGTCGAGTCGCCTATTTGCCTCGCCCAATTGAACATCTTTCTCATATTCTGCTTGAGTTTTTACGACTGTTGTTCGATCAGCTCATTGGGCAGCTCTCTTAAAAATCAGTTTTGAGGATATTTGTGAGCTGCTTAGCCCCGGCCTCAAGTTCATAAGCCATAGTTTTATGTCTGTTTCAGAGATATTATCCTCCTCAATGCATTGTAATGAAAAAGTTCCCAGTTGGTCTTCTTGGGATTTTACGCACGTTTTGCCACGTTCCTATCCCGATTGCTAGGCAGTTACCCACTCTTCCCGATCAGGTTACTAGAGAGTATTTCTAAAGCCCGCGGGTGTGAGACCTTTACTAGGAAACTCTCTTTGTTTTATATCCATAATAAACACCGAGCTCGGATTCACAGCCGTAAGCGCATATCCCTATGACAAAACTATTCCCACCCATTTCATTCGAATTGAATATGCTTTCGAGTGATTTTCGGTCTGCTTTTTTTCGCAGCACATTCCACATTCCATTCGTAACTGTTCACACAAAGTGGTTTACGAGATATTTTTCGAAATGTAAATCTAATAAAATATGTATTTCACTTTATTTACGAGCACACAATATCTACACAGCAGGTTTAGCCATTTCGGCTCACTAACAAATTTCAGCTCATATAAAATATACAAATATAGCAAACAAATTGTCTTTCCTTCCAACAAAGGCCCAGGAGTGAGTGTAGTTTGCACCTAGTGCATAGAGAGCACCCGAAAAGGCATTGGCTTAGAGCTAAAGTTACACAACAGAGCCACGGGAAGAAAAGCAGCGAGAAATTACAATTCACAATTCACAACTCGCTTGACGCGGTGACAATTGCACAAAATGCCAAAAGCAACACCAAAAACGGATATAATACCAAACGCTACAAATCATTTCTATTCTCTCTCTTGGCATTTTTTTGTTGTTTTTTTTTGTATGTTTTTTATTACAAGTGTAGTAGACGAGTATTGTTATTGGTGTTATTGTTGGATATGCTGTTTGACAGTTGCGAAGTCATGTTGACAATGGTTTTAGTTTTGCTTTTGACACTTGAAATAAGTAGCAGCATTTGCAAAATAACAACGGGTGAAAGCTGCAGTTTGTAGGATTTTTTGTTGTTGGTGTTGTTGTCGTTATTGTTGCCACAGGAGTGGCAGCAGTTGGTGTGTGTGTGTGTGTTCGTGTGAGTGTGACTGAGTGCCTACCCGCTGAGCTCCGCGCTGACTTGGCAACCAATTTTGATGACAATGCTAGCGACTGTCGACAGAGAGCAGTCAACAACGACAATGAGCAGCTGAACCCTGAGCTCCAGCATATCAAGCGCCGTATAAAACAAGGAAAAGCAAATAAAAAGGGTAGCACCTTTTTGCGTGCAATATTTGTAGGGTCAATGATGACGGCTGTGCTAGTGTTGAGCCTCTGCTGAGCTGATTTCACTAGGAAATATCGGAGGACACATACTCTGCTGCTACTGTGCAGTTTAGAACACTTCAATTTCTCACAGTCGGATTAAGCTATGAGTGTAAAACGAACTGCGCGAGTACAGGACGACTGCTGGCAGGACGTCTTAAAATGTGTACAGCCGAATGTTTTTGATATGCAATAAACTTTTAAAACACAGTTTGATAAAATACTAGCAATTAACTACCTAGATGTCAAAGGACGTAGATTAGAAAGAAGTTACATGGCGTTTCGTTTCCTGTGACAAAAAATTTCCGTCCAATTTCCAATTCATAGATTTAAAATAATTAAAATCTAATGCCGGTATTTTGTAGACAGTCTCCAGCCACTATTTGAGACATTTCAGTGGTTATATTGATTTTGAAACTATTTGATATTCAGTCAGCCGCCTCAAGTCTCTAGTCTCAAAATAAAATCACTAAATTGTCAGTTGGTCATGAGTAGGTCACAAAACGAACAAATTAAGGAAAGTATTGCTTAAGTATCTTGTTCTAAGATTTTAATCGAATGCGCATATGAGCAATTAATCGGTCTACATAAAATGCAGTAATAAGAATTTCGAACGGTTAATTTCAATGGTAAATTTACGATAATCATATTGTTTTAATTTTTCAATAGTAATAATGCTGTTGACAAATGTTACATTGTTTTAATTTTCGGTCCCTGATTTATATTAAATAGACCTAATAAATAAAATTGCGGCATCACTATCTTCACCATTAGAATTATTATCTGATTGGTACAAATTGCAAGATTTAAAATATTGTATCGAGTCATATGGTATTTGAAAAGCATGCCTCCAAGTCTATTTCTTTCTTTTATTTTAGTTAAATTTTTCATTGAGAACCATCTGGCTACCTCCACATTGTTAAGTGGAAAAATTAAAAGGGTAAAAACAAAATTTACTTAACACTCTAAAAGGGGTTCTCGACTCTGTGCTAGTTTACATATATTCCAAAAGTCGCTTGTTAAACTAATATTTTAATATTGAAGTTCTATTGTTGTTATTAAGTCGTACTCCGGACTTCATGCCTGCCCGCCAATCATGCCAAGCTGACTTGTGACCCGTTGTTTTTCCTCCTTCCTACTGCCAAACAGAATTCATATTTTTTTTAAATTTTATTTTATAATCATTTATGCAATAAAATATTTATTATATAAATACATAAAGTCGCAGCACTGGCTACTAGGCCTTCATGCCTGCTGGGCACAATTGTTGCGTGCTTGTCGGACAGACGCGAAGTTCGGAGTTTGACTTCCGGCAAAGTTTAGAAAGAAATCTAACGAGGAGATGTGGTGAGCTCCGAAATAGCAGCCATATTTTCCGTCGCTTTGACTGTTGTGGCCTTTTTCAAATCATTCTATGTGAATAAAAAACTGGCTTTGAGCTCAGAAATTATTGTTGATATCAATAAAATTAGTATATGTATATTTATATTTTCTTTAATTTAATAACCGCCTCGCAAGAAGAAATAAATTGCTAGGCGTAATAAATTGCGAAGCCTATCTTTTTTCGCTAGACACAAAATTTATGTTTTTAAAATTTTCAATGCTACTAATTACTACTACTATTACCTACTACTGCTCATTACTAATACTGCTACTACTAACTACCACTACTATTTTTAAAATTTTCTACTACTATTTTTTACTAATTTCTACTACTATTTTTACTAATTACTACTACTATTTTTACTAATTACTACTACTGTTTTTACTAATGATACTACTAATTAATACTACTAATTTCTACCCATTTCTATTACTATTTTTCCTAATGCTACTCTAATTAATACTACTATTTTTACGAATTTCTACTACTATTTTTACTAATGCTACAACTAATTTTTACTATAATTTTTACTAATTTTTTCTAACGCTATTCGTATTACTATTACTATTTTTATTAATTTCTACCACTATTTTTTAACTAATTCCTAATATAATTTTTATTAATACTTCTTCTAATTTCTACTACTATTTTTACTAATTGCTACTACAATTTGTACTCATTTCTACTCCTTTTTTGCGAATGCTACTACCAAGAACTGCTATTATTTAAACTTATTTCCACTACTATTTTTATTAATGCAACTACTTATTACTACCTTTATTTTTACTAATGCCCCTATTAAGTACTACTAATTATTATTACCTAGTACTAGTTTCTGCTACTTACTACTAACGACTACTACCACTACTACTCCCATATTTAACTTAACGAAGTCGACGAAGAAGTTTGACTTCATGTTCGCGCTTTTAGGTGCACGAGTGTTGTTTTTTTTTGTTTAACAATGTAGCAACGTAAGTTGATTGCGAGGCTTCTTTTGTCGGATATAATTTGGATGCGAAGCTCTTGCAAAAAAAAAATAATATACTTCCATCTGACAGATTTACTTTAATTTAAAAAAATTCTCATAATGTATTTAAAACCGCAACCCTCCTATAAAATCCTCAAAAAATGATACTCCTTATTTTATTTTTAGAAAAATTCATGTGTAACAAAATTTTCAAGTGTTTTGCGAATACTTTGGTAATTAATTCAGCGAGAAAACTGGTTATATTTATCTAAAACTAATTGGGAGAAATATCCTATTTATTTACATCAATGTGGTTGGCTTGCATCAAGCTCTGCTGCAATTTTCGATGCGCATCTTAATACTTTTCCTACAAATCGGTAGGCGAATAGTTTTACAGCACTTCTCGTTTATAAGAAGCAGAAACTACTTGCGAACATAAAGAGCCAAAGCTAGCTGACCTTAATAACATCGCCTAACAAGTGTGCTGAAGATGTACACAAGTATTCGTTTGTATCTGATTGCTGGCCAGAAGCGACAACACAAAAGTAAAAACAAAAACCAAAAGAAAAAAAAACCAAACAAAAAATGTGAGCCAGAGCATAAATAAATTGGAAATGTCCTTTTCACTGGCAATGCTTCCATTTTAATATAAATATTTCTCAGAGGCGATTGTAAGCCGGTCGGGGCGACTGAGCCAAGTGATGGCATGATAAACGGAGAAATTGCTGGGACACCTCTTCAATTCAAACGAAAGAGGATTGGCCACGTGTTAGTTTTCATGTTTGGCAGGGTGTTTGTTAAACTGCTTGTTGATGGTTTAGTTAGCTGCTCCTACCGCCCCCCGTCCTACGTTGTAAGTGTGCTATTGATATTGCTACGCTTGGTTTTTTTTTTCGTGTCCAGCTGTTGCTGCCAGTTGAAGTAATTCATGTCAGTGTGCATCCGCACAGATGGCAGGAGCTCTGGTGACTGGCAGCCCCCAATGTAAGCAAACTTGTGAAAATTACTAGCACTCTTGTTGAAGGTGTTGTTGCTCTCTCGGCTGTCGGCCATGTTGCTCTGTAATCATTCTAACCCATGCACCTCATTCAGTTTGCCCCCCCCATACACACACCCACACCCATAGATTTTTGGTCTTCCAAGTCTGAAAAGTATTATAAGAACTACTATAAAGCTATCATGCTATCAACCCTTGATCCCTTGCAACGAACAGAGAACATCCTTTCATGTTGCACGTCTCCAGCTTGTCTGTTGTCTGTTGCAGCAGCAGCAGCAGCAGCAGATCCGGCAGATTCGGTTGCAACATAGCAATGGAAGGATGTTGCCGGCAAAAACTATATATGTATGTATGTATGTGGATATGAATTTAACTAGTAAGTGGAAAGTTGGCGTGAAAGCGAGTGTAGCTCGTGCTAAAATATAATAGTAGATTTTCCTTATTTTCGATTACGTTGTTGTCGTTGTTGCTTGTGTGTTCATAGTGTGCACAATAAATTCCAATGCAATGTAAACTGGCAGTGTTTGTAGGACCTTTGATTTATTTTGCCTGCAGCAGAGAACTCTCCATTTTCATTGCTTTTATACTTTCCGAGTGCGCTCATTTTTCTACTATTCATTTCGTTGTACATTTGAAGGTAATACTTTTGTGCATGTGCATATATATTTTAGTATGCATGTATGTATGTGTAAATGTATAAAAGCAATTTAAAAAAAATCCCAAGTAACAAAAGGCTCATTCAGTTGTTACGAGTGGAGTTTCTACAGAAGAGATATATAAAATGGAAGAAAGTCCACTGATAGTTTCGATAGTTTGAAGAAGATATTAACAATTGACATTAGAATAATGAAAACTGTTGCGATTAATTTAATTTACTCTCTAATCCTGCATGCTCATCAGGAACGAAGGTGAAAGCTTTCTTTCTATCTAACTTCAGTGATGGCAAGCATGGCGAGTGAAATTGGAAAACTCTGGCTCATTTCGATGTAGATAGCTCATGAAGTGGGAGCATCCCAGCTGTTGTTGCAAAAAATATTAGCCGAGGCGAAGCGCAGGAGAACCGGTGTGATTATCGGAACTGATGCTAATCCCCATCATCGCGTCTGAGGGAGCGCGAACACCAACAACAAAGGCAAGTCTCATTTGTTTCGCAATAGGGGAATGCCCCAACATACATAAAAACCCGTCAGCGGGGATGTCCTTGAACTCACCCTGGCCTCACTGTAACTGGTACACCAGTTCTCAGACTGTAGGGTTCTAAGCGAGCACTCCTTTTCGGATCACCGAAGTTTTCTTATGACATTGTTTTCGAAAACTGGAATCTGAGGAGTACGGAGTAGAACCTCTGCAGCAGAAAACTGCAGGAACTCTTACCTACTGAGGGCACTCGCTTATTCGATGGTGCAATAGACACCCTAGTTAATGAATTCGCCTTAGCTTGCGAAAGTGTGCTGGAGCACTCTTTTTTGCTGAAAAGTTTTAGGGGTAAAGGAAAGCCTTATTGGTGGGCTGGAGAGCTTTCTGAGCGTACGGTGCCTAGTAGACGTCTGTTTAATAGGAACGTAAGGAGTGAACTATGCTCGGACTGGAATCTTTATAAAGCATTTACAAAGCTGAGACACCTCCGGAACAAGGTACAGAATTAGAGCATGAGCAGCGAAGAGTTTCTGGAGTTGTTTCACTATGCTGATTTTCCATGTAATCCGGAGCCCATGGGGTACGGTTTTCGGGAATCATCCTGGTGTGGGCGATTAATTCATCCCGGCCCACGGTGGTATGCCGTTGGCTTGCCCCAATTTTTGCAGATCACATTCCTAAGGGCTGGAGGCGGATTAAGGTGGTGCTTATATGGAAGGCTGGTATAAAAGTTCCCACACTGCTCCTCAGGATTTCAGGCCAATCAGTATTTCATCATGCACCTTGAGAATGCTTGAGAGGCCAATTCATTTGCACATAGGAACTGGGATTCCGAGTGAGGGATTATCGCTTTCACTGGATGCCTATTGTAAAGGAACACCGATGGACTCTGCCCTGCACATGCTCGTGAAGCCTGTAGACGAATCTCTTGCGCGTAAGGACTTCGCGTTACATCGAGTGGGCCTTCAAAAACGTTTAACTCGGGGCTATAGTAGAGCCTCAAAGGAGACCAGGAGCCTCATAAGCCTCGTCATTGTCAGAGTTTTTTTGGATACTTTGTTTGAGCTCATGCAAGGATATCTAGGTAAGGTTGGTATCAGACCTTCGGTAAATTCGGGAAACCCCGAAAGCCCCGTTCTTTTCACCATTAAGTACAATGGCTTTCGTTGGGTCAAATATCTGACTTTAGCAAAGTGGGTAGAAAACTCTCCTGAATATTGCCAAAAGATCAAAAAAGGCGCATACTTCTGTATGGGGTTCTTGTCTGGTGGGGTTCCTTAGATAAGACTTTTATGATTTGCACAAGTTAGTTATATGAAACATTAAAATATGGGTGTCAAACGGTTCGCCTTGTCGAGAAGAAGGTGCATATATTTTGGAGATGGTTGCCAACTGTTTTAAAATTCGAATTTAATTGAATTGTACACAAGTATATCAAATATGAGTATCAAACGTTTCGTTTCGCTAGGCGAAAGGTTATAGGTATATTTTGAAGAGGTCCTTCTGTTTAGGAAATCAAATTTAACTAAATTCTCCTTATATGTGAGAGAAACCCAAATGCGTTTTCTGGTTCGCCTGCCGGACTTTTTTTAGGACGTGTGTGATTGTTGGCATAAAGTTTATAGACTCTGAAGCTACTGAAATGGTTAAGCTAAAATTCATAGGATGTATTTGCAATGGTGTCTATTGTGCATATGGCAAAAAAATTCCGATATCTGGCGTTGGAACCGGAATATCTTTAAAACCCGTATTTGGATCAAATTTTAAACCGACAGACGTTAACCATGGAATTGGTCTGAAATGTGTCACTGGAATAAAATTTTTAATAAATGTCGAACTTAGATCGATAGAAAGTAAATAAATATGTATATAAAATATGTATATAAAATATTTATTTACTTTCTATCGATCTAAGTTCGATTCCGCGAGAACTTAGATACTAAAAAAATTGCACTAAAATATTTTTTTTTAT
This sequence comes from Anomoia purmunda, assembly GCA_951828415.1. Lineage (NCBI taxonomy): Eukaryota > Metazoa > Arthropoda > Insecta > Diptera > Tephritidae > Anomoia > Anomoia purmunda. The sequence continues at coordinate 9,445,686 of OX639994.1, forward strand.
TGATTATTGAAAGAAATTGCAGTAAAAATTCTGATAACACAGTTTGATTTACATTCTCAGTAAAATGTTTACTGTTTACTGAAAATTGTTACTCTACCAGTTAAAAATCAATACCGAACCTAAGGCGAATTCGTATAAGGTGGTGTTACTTTAGCAGCCGATTTGATTTTTTTATTCGCTTAACATGTATTTTGTTTTTGCCTTTTCGTATGAACTTTCAAAAGCCGTTAAAGCAAAAACAAAATGCATGAAAATTCTGACAACTCTTACGTAAAAGCAAAAACAAAAAACATGGGAATTTTGCAGATGGACTTGTGTCGCCTGATAGAAATCATATCATACCTTGACCCAACAGCTAGATTCAATGAATTCTTGAAGAAAATTCTCCATTACCCTCAGCTGTACCTGTAAAATGGTTATTTTTATTCGCTGCAATTTTAAATTGGTCCACAGTTCAGTTTTTATGTAAAATTTATGACTTTTCTTTGAGAAGATACTTTGATATTTGAGTAATAGATTCGTAGCATTTTGAAGAATTTGGCTATATGTATATTATTTTAAAATCTCACGACAACAATATGGGAGGTATACATCTGTTTCTTATCGAGGAAATTCCATAAAAATTTGAGAAAATATTCTTAAATATACGCTTCAAAGATCTACATGATCTACAAATGACACGCCATAGCGTTTGAAAGAATTACAGTTTTTGTGCATCAAGTTTTAATTCGTTCGTTTTTATTTTTCGATTCTTCCGCTTCCACTCTTGTTTGGTGGGTGCGAATTGCGCTTTTGTCAAAATTTATATACCCACATATGTGTGTTGTTATGTGAGTGTGTGCTTTTTTTTTGTTTTTTGTTTTTGTAAACATGCGGCCACCCCCACGCTTTACGCTTTTCATTCGCCCCTGTTGTTGCTGCACTTGATTTATTTGTTTTACTTGGATAGTCTGGAACACATTGTACGCTAAGCGCCGACTCGTTTGCTCCTTCCTTCGCCTGCCCCACTAATATCCTCCTCGTTCGGCTCGTATTATGTGTGTGTGTGTCTGTGTGTGTTTTCACTTGGTACGCCTGTCTATGTTGTTGACAGGTAAATTTGTGACTTTTTATCAGCAATATTGCTAAACTGTCTGTTGTCTGTTGGCTGTTGGCTGTTGGCTGTTGCTGCTGTTTTCTTTTGGCGTGTTTTTCGTTTGTTTTCGGTTTGTTGTCGAAAGTGTTGTTGGTTGTGAGAAAATGTAGTCTGCTGAGATTTCAATTGTTTCGCCTAGCTATAGAATTTATTCGCTTTCAGAGCTACCAGGTTGATACGCATCTACAAAAGTATTCGAAAATTGTCAAATATACATACGTACAAAATCACAAACTATCTAAAGGTTTTGAAACCGTCTATTTAACAAAAATATTTTGCAAGTATACTTTCTTCGTGAACATTTGAAGTGTGAGGTAGGACAAAGCCTTTTGCAGCGATAGAATTCTAATTTAAAATTTCTTTAGTTATACTAAAAGGAATTATAGAAAATTATTAGACTTGTTCGCTTAAAAACTTCAAAACGACTGAGTCCAGTGATTTTTTTTTTTAGATTTTTTGATCTCCGTTTATTTAAATACACTTTTCAAAACGTTTTACTAAAATTTTTGCTCCCTAAAGAAATTAATTTTTGCCGTTCAAATTTCACAGACCGTAATCTTTATGAATTCTATTAAAAAAATTGATATTTAAACAATATTTGAATATTTTAAATTTTGCAAAGAATAATAATAATAAATCTCTTAGTTTAATTTTTCTATGTTCTGAAATAAAATTTTACTTTTTGGAACAAAAATAAACATTTTTTTGCGGGTGTTCTTTTTTCGTTCTGAAATAATCATAATTTTATGAATTGTAAGCTTTTGATAAAAAATAATAATTTTTTATGTGTTTTATTTCTTTGTTGATCAAAATTGTCAACATTTTTTGAGATTTACTATTTTTATCATGTATTTATTATAGCATTATTTTATCTCTTAGAAATAAAAGTTAATTTTGAGTTTTATTTTTATTTTTTTTTTATATTTGCTTTAACGAGTTAATATTACACAAAATATACTACTAAATGGAGATGAGTTTTCCGATATGCCAAAACTCAAAAATTAACTTTTATTTATAAGATAACGCCAAAAAAAATAATAATTACTTTTGATGAGAAAAATAAATTAAAATTTTTACAAGTTTTGTTTTAAAAAAGTTTCATTTTTTTTGGTAAAATTTTTTGATTTATTTATTTATTTTCAACATATATTGATTTTAGTATTATTTTATCTTTTAGAAGTAACAGTAAATTTTGAGTTTTCTTTTTGGTTTTATTCGCATATATTAACAGGGGTATATAAACCAAATTTGCTACCAAACGGCGGTGAGTTTTTCGATGAGCCAAAGTTTAAAAAATCATTTTTATTCATAAGATGTGTTATCTTACATCTATTAAAAAATATTGATTATTTTTGATGAAAAAGAAATATCAAAAATTTTAATTACTTTTGTTAAAAAACAAATTAAATTTTTTTTGGTCAAAATGGTAAAAAAATTGTATACCAATTTTTTCATCAAATATTTATTTTAGCGTTACTTTATCTTTAGAAATAAAAAATAAATTTTGAGTTAAATTTTTTTTTTATTAATTTTATATATTAACGAAAGTATATCGAAGAAAATTTACTACCAAACGGCGGGGAGTTTTTCGATGTGCCAAAACTCATTAAAAATTGTTATTTTTAATCAAAAGCCTACAATTCACGAAATTATGATGATTTCAGAGCGAAAAAATAACACCCGAAAAACAATTTTTATTTTAAAACAATTCGAAAGAAGTGAGTTTTACTTTTGATTAAGAAAATGCAACTCAATACTCCTGGTCAACAAAATAAAAATAAAAAATAAAACTTAAAAATTTATTATTATTTTTGATTAGTGTATAAAAAATTAAAATAAAAAGCTCAAATTAATTTTGAGTTTTATTTTTTTATATTACTTGTACTTATTAAAAAAAAAAAAAACTTACTTTATCAAAAAAATTTTTACTACGAAACAGTTATTAGAAAGGCAGTGTGGCGTTTTGAGTTTCTCGAACTGCAAAAATAAAATATGATTCAAAAATTAATTTTTATTTCCAAGAGATAAGACAATTCTAAAGAAATGAGTTTTACTTTCGATAAAAAAAGTAAACTCTAAAAATTATCACTACTCGTGGCAAAAAAAAAATAAAGCTATAAAAATTATGAATCTTTTTGATCTACAAATAAAACTCATCAAATAATTATTATTTTCAATAATAGTAATTACAATTAAAAAATTCATTGTTTTAGAGCAAAAAAAACACTCGAAAAATGAGTTTTATTTCTTATCATTGGTCAATATTTAGAAAAAAATGAACTTGTGATTTGCCTCCTTGAGACCTCTTTGTGGTGCAAAATTAGAACGTTAGAATGTCTTCATAAAATGCAGCCGCGGTTTCCGTATGCTCGAAATCGGTTTAAAGCGCTATATATCATAAAATTTGCGAACTAATAAATTCCAAATATAGGCTATTGCGCTAATTTTTCGGAGTTTTATTTCTCTAAAAAGTGTGCCTTACTTAATTTTCAACTGCACACAAATTTTCAATGAGAAAAACGCTCTATCGAGTAATATTTTAAATACTGATGAAACTTTGCCCCACCATAAAAGGTTACTAACAAAAAGGATATTTATTTAAATGACTATCTCCTGAGAATATTCCAACAAGTATCAAGCTGTCCAAAAAATGCTCGAAAACTATCTTCTTCCTGTGCTATTGGTAAAATGGTGAATTTTCTTCAATTACAATTATTAAAATCAATAATTTGGTGTTGGTTTAAATCAAAAAAGCAACCTGCTCAAATTAAAAAAAAAACCAAGTACTTTGGTCAAAGTAACCACGTAACCAATTGTGAGAAAGCCAAAAACAAAAAGGATTTTTTTTGCCATTGCATTCGAATAGAAGTAAGACGGCGATGATAAAGTGTTTGCAATTTATTAATAATTTTTTAAAATGTCGACACCGCACGCAACACAAACAACAAAACCTAAAGTTAGTTATTGAGCCAGAGTAGGACGTGCTGCAACTCAAAGGTGCGCATAATTAATTACTGCAGTGCTGAGACACCAAACTAATAAGCGCTGTGAGTAAATCAGGCAATGCTTTTGAAGAGTAGAAATAAAACGTGCGAACGAAAGATAAATGTAGCGTTTGGGTTAGTGAAATATCCTGATGACAGGAAAATTAACGTTATTTTAAGCACCCACTTGAATGTGTTAGTAAAGAAAATTAGATGCTAAGGAGCAAACGAATTTTGTTAGCTCTTTGTTTCAACTAAAATTTTTTACTCCTTACTCCGACTCCTTTGCTAAGCCTGCGAAACATTTCAAACCCATTGGCGTTAGCATCTGCAAAACAAATTTTGAAATGTGTTATGCCGATTTGGTGTTTTTTTCTCTAACTTCGAAAAATATTTTTGTTATTGATAGAATTTCGCTTGTTATTTGGAATAAATAAATTTAGATATATAGTTTTTTTCTTCTTTGATGACAGCAGATGCTTGATATCTGTTTCCTTTAGGAAGCAAGCGTAAACTGCCGTCGGCTTTTCGTGTCCGCATTTCGAGGCAGAACAGTACTGAATGTTGCTGTTTGCGAGCACCAATCGGCAGCCCGGCTCCTCAGTCAGATATTTTCCAAAATAGAGGCTAAGCAGTCACACGATAGCGAGTCTGAGCACAGAGATGTTCTTTCCAAAAAAGTGCATTTTCTCACCTTAATTGATGATGTTTGTGTCGATCCTCTTTTATTGGGTCTTTTCAAATATTTGGCGGTTGGGAATAGCTGGTCGATGGTAGATTTGCGAGGTCTAAAACCACGTTACCAGCTCTCCGGCACTATTCTTGAATAGCTTAGCTGGTAATCCATAGCGGAATTATTGCTATAAGAACTTCATCGAGCTCGAGTGACGATTTGTTGTTCGGGTTCTCAATCTACTCCGGCGACGCAACTGGTTAAATGTTCCCTCTAAAATTGAAGTGTAATTTGAACATCACCACCGTTTGCCCCGTAAGTTGTCGGCTAGCGTTTCCAGTTCTTCCCACTCACGTATTTCGATCTTTCTTTTCGGCCTGCGACCAATACATCTCCCTTACTCTTTCAGCACCCGGTAGCGCTCCCACTTCCAGAAAATTTCGGCTTAAAAGTATCGAGTAAAAAATATCGGTATTGGCTGACAGAACTATCGATATGGTATCGTATCGTATCTTGAAATTCGTGTCCCTACTCCCATTCAGTTCGCGCTGTACCCCAACGCAGCGTGGTCCTTTAGGCAGCATCTTTGCTTCTGTAGCAGAGTAGAATTTTCAGACAGATTAAAGATCCTCGTCGCTTAGGAAAATTCCTTTTATTGACAAATTACTACTATCTACAAACTTTTTCAGCATTAAAAAAAAGTCTTTCAAAAGTTGTGTGATTACTTCACTCACTGCGCATCAAAGATAGACACCAGCAAAGAGAAAATGCACCATATTTTACACCTTTTCTTCGATAAAAGCGAAAACGCAAGCCATGTGGCTAAAAATGTGAAAATAGTGATGTCAAAGATGCACCACGCTTTGGAAGGCCAATTGTCGAGTCCGACCGCTATGTTAGGACTGTTTCGATTGCCCAGGAGTTAAACATTGAAGCGGATGATTACTGGTGGTGAAAAGAAGCTAACTTACCAAAAAACTCCAGCGAAACGTGTTGGGGTCGAATTGCGGTGAACCGACGCAAACGGCGGTTAAGTCAGAATTGACGGGCAGGAAGGTTTTGCTAATTCTTTAATAGAATTGGCATATTGGGAATATTGTACTATGAGCTGCGCCCCTACGGCCCAACTCTTAATACGGACCTGCACTGTCAATAACTGAACCATCTGAAGGAAACAATCGCACAGAAGCGGTCAGCTTAGGCCAATAGAAGAGAAATTGTGTTCCATCAGGACAACGCAAAGGCCACACTTATCGGGAGCTCGGTTGGGAGGTTCTTATGCATCCACCTTATAGTGGGAACCTAGCACCAAGTAACTACTGCCTATTCCTATCTGTGGCGAATGATTTTGCTGGCGAAAAATTCGCCTCAAAAGAAGCTTGTGAAAATCAACTGTCCCAGTTTTTTTGCCAATAGGGAGGGGGGTTTCAGCGAGAGTGGTAGTATGAAATTATCTACAAAATGGCAAAAAGTTATCGAATAAAACGGTGTATATTTGAACTAAATCGGATCATTCTAACTATGATAAATATAATCTTCCATTGAATGCAAAAGTAATAGATTTATTTTTACTACTGGCCTTATATTTTGGAAACTTCCCCGAATTATTGGTATGCAAGTATGCTTAGCCTTTGCATCACATTTTAAAAGTTGTATCCATCTCTGTTCTTTATATTTCCCCATCACCATTGTACTAGAATTTCCAATGGCAAAAAAGTGTTAGCAACTAACACACACACCTGCAATGTAGTTTGATTAGCGAAGAATAACTGAGACATTTAAGTCAATAGTTATATATTTATATAAAATGTAATAGCTTTCATATTGATGACACAGGAAGTAATCAATATAAATGCTTGACTTTTTAAAAAATGTTTTCTTTGAGTTACTGTATGTACGTATGTACGTACGCACATGTACACTCCCTTCTGTTTACTTGTCTAATTTGCCTCATTTGTCTGCTCCTCTGTCTAGTTTGTTTGATTAATGATGTGTCATTAGTGTGGATGACACATTACCCAGCCAATCAGTCAGTTATACTTAACAGTTAAATAAGATAATATAACTGCAGAGTTTGAATGTTATATTTGTTTGAAGCCATAAGTTTTCAAAACACTAGCCATCTAGAACATGTAACTTTTAATAATAATAAAACAAAACTGCTTTCAATAAGACTAGTGCTATATACATATTTTCCGCCCGACTATTTTCGACCGCACTATCAGTGAGCCTATGGCCCTGACGCCCGTCCGGCTAATGGGTCTCTAAATAGTGATTGATAGAAAGTCAATTGCCTTTGTCTTTTGATTACTGGTTATCTGTTCTTGAAAGATACGATGGCATAATATCAGGAAATTGAGATTGATATTGTTGGAGAGCTCCAACCAAAAGTTAGATCCTTCAACGGACGGTAAATATGAATTTTCTGAATAACTCGAGACTAGCGCCATCTAGCGAACCCATGTTTGGCAACCGTATTTCTCATTTCTCATCACACCTACTGTATGCGTTCTCAGTTTTTTTGAATATCCTTGGGGAATAAATCATTAAGTTTCCGTCAAATTGTCATGGTATTTTTGTACCATAATATTTCATCATGAAAATACTTAGTCCGAGAAAATTTATTTCTTTGAGCTCTAGAAAAACTTGCAGAAGATCCATTTCGTTCAGTTATGAGGATCGTATATTGGACTGAATAATAACCCGAAGATGTTCTAGGGCTACCATAAAAAACGGCTTGTTTTGGTTTATGCCTATATTTCTTCAAACAGGTGATAACGAACTGTTTGCTGAGTGAAATTGAAGCCCGTAATCTCAGAGCCTGCTACTTGTCACACAAATCAGTGAACGCTTGATCTCGTGACATTATACCTCTTGACTTTAAATTTTTCGGCTCCGTAAAGTCCAAAGTCTACATAAATAAGCTGGCAGCTATTGCGGAATTGCAAGGCAACATTAATCGCGAGACTTAAGCTCTCCACATGCTCGAATATATCATTGAAAAACATCTAGCTCCATCTCCCACTATATTGTTGAATTTTATCTATTAATGAATGATTTTCTTTACAGAAAGTTCCAATTGATAAGAAGCATTCATAACGTTATTAACTCGATTTTGACTTCATAATATCAGTGACTTTATTGACGAAGACGCTCTTCGTGCCTTTAATCATTTCATATCAAGCTAAAGTATTTAAAACTTTCGGAAGGTAAAAGCATATATTATACTTTAGATCGTATTAATTTGTTTAGGCAAGTTTCATCTTGATAGAACCAAATAGTCAATAGATCATATATGTATATACATAGCTTGTTCGAAAATAACCAAGAAAAGAAACAAATAGATACACACAGGAATCCTGGAATACTCAGAAAATGAGTTGAATGGTGATGAGGGGTTCGCAAGTTTAGCTCATAGATCATAGAAAGGCCGTAACTCTTATATTGGTTAAACGAAAAGTGTCATAAAATAGGATTAAACTTACAGTTCGATGAAAGTTCAGTGTGTCGTTTTTAAAAATAAATACCATGAAGCTGGTCAACTGGAGAAGAGAGAAGGTTCAGGCAGGAAAAGATCTGAGAGTAGATCAGGCTATTTTGAGAAACCGTTTCAAAAATACTGCTGAAATTTTTTTTATCAAAGAATATTTCTCCGTTCAATTCCGGTCCAAAAAGCTGGGCCAAAAGTAAAGTAAAATGGATGAATCTGAACGGGGACATGCCATATTTTTAATTAAACTTCATATGACCTAATGGTTATCGCACCGTTCGCCGTATTTCCAGGCGAACGGTTTGCGGAATATCTCATACTTCCCACTATAAAGAATTCTCCCTTTATAATGGCATGGGGATGCATTTCAAAATACAAACCGTAGTTTCTGATTATAATAGAGGTCATAGTAAATGCCAAAAAGTACGAATCTATTGTACTCAATAGGATTGTACCCAGCTTAGAGACCTTAACAGAAAAGGAACCCGATCAAATTTTCCAGGATGATTCTCATCGGGGACGAACTGTACGTTTTACCACTAAACTTTTACCCATTCAACCACTTATTACACTTTTTCGGTCTATTGTTTAACGTTAGACTACAAAAGTGAAGAACGATTTGGGCATAGTATCGTTTGATTGGCCAGGAAATAGCCCAGACCTCAATCCAGTAGAAAACCTTTGGGCTATTTTATAAGATCAAAAATTCGCAAAAACAAGCTCAAATAAATCAATGGTGTAACTACGAAAAGCCATAGAAAAAGTATGTCATGAAAAAATGACGCCGAATATTTAAAAGATTTCTACGATTCTAGGTACAACAAAGTATTAAAAAATAAGGAAAAAACAAATCGTTCAAGTAAGTATTATTGTTTTTCGAATTTTTCAACTTTTCAATATTTTTTTCAAGTGGTCAAAATCAGCAAAAGAACAAAAAAATAATGCTGTATTTTTCAAACTAAACATAGTGAATATCTGTTCCAATTACTCGTGGTATGCACGCGAGTTTTGCTTCATTTATTTTGTGACAAAAGATTTAACTTGTAAGAGATATGATCCTATATATCTACTGCTTGCTGTGTAGATCTGCTTTAGTCGAAAGAGTCTTTTTGATCATCAAATATATTCTATGGAATTTTTTCACTTACTACGAAAAACGCCCGCAATAGTGAAGAAGATTACTGGTAGTAAATGAGGAGTGAAGGATAATGAAAATTTTTGAGAATTCAACTTAGTTATCTACGGATTTCCAATCTATGTTTGTATAAGTAAAAAATAAGTAAACTATGTATATATACTTTTTATGTAACTCTTTCCCCGATTTTTCGCACAATACCCTCGGGTATGCCAATAATGACGAGCGAAATCTTAAAAATAAGCGCCAATCTCCATATTACTACTCCTAGCGCAGTCAGTTGTTAGGTGTATTTTTTTTTTTATCAAAAAAGCATTGCCATAAATCACTTAGCTACATACCACAAATTCTCATCTCTACTGGGTATTTGAATAGAAATTAATCTAAAAAAAAAAAATAGATAAACCAATGCCTCCAGCTGGTACGCATTTGGTCATTCATTTGCTTATTTCAGACAAACCGACAGCTGTAGAGATTATTAATTCTTAACGCAAGCCGTCTAGCGTTCATTACGCCTTTGTAGATTGAACTCTGGAACAGTTGATGAAATTTATATATCTACCTTCATATTTACATATTTATTTTGCGGCAATGTTGCTTTTACGAGTATCTCTTTCATACGACCGCCTATACGAACGGTAATGGGTACGCCTATAATAAATTAATATAAATGATAAATAATTTTTGTGACTAATGGCATTGACGATGGGACGTCAAATACATTTTGCTCACTAAAACGGTGCATGTAGATTTGTATGTGTATGCATCTTTTTTCCACTATCAGTTACAATAAGTCATAACAAGCTCAGCGTGTCGGCTTAACTGTTGAGTAATTATGACTAATCATTTGAAATATTTCTACACAATGGAAAATTTGGAATAAATATGAATAATCAGTCTAAGGTGAAAAAATTAAAGCATATTTCTGGGCGCTAAAACCGCAGAGAGCTCCATTACATTTGAGTTGGTGTAGGAATACTAAACAATTTGGTTGACAATAATTGTTTTCTGAATGTTTACGCTTCATTAATTTGTTTATGTTTTATTTGGGCTTTGTTACCTCAATTTCCTCGCTGATCCTTTTTCGATTAAATGGCAGCATTAAGGCTTAAAGCCAATACATCACACGCTTGGTAGAATAATAAGGAAATGTAAGTCAAAATCTTGAACCCACTAACCCTTAAACCCAGAGATGAGCGTTGTTTATGGCGTAAGGGAGAGCTCTTGAAATATTGGATGTTCAAGTAAAGAGAGAGTCGATCTAGTGACCTGTTGGTTAGTTGATTTAAGCGGATTGTCACCCTGGCGATAAACAATTGGCAAATTTGCCATATTGATTTCACAATTTCGTGCAACTTAAAGCCATCTAGCGGCTTTAATCAATTTTAGTATGCCATACAGAGAGAGGCGGCTGCACTCTGAAATGTTACTGGAAGAATGTTGTACCGAGTGTCCTTAGCCTCATCGCAGTGAGAACTGGGCACTTGTACAGTAAGTGTTCGACTGCCTCTCCTGAGCCCGGGTCCTCGCAGCTGCGACAGAACTTATTGTAGGGTAAGTCCATTCTTTCGGCTGAAATTGCAGGTATTTTCTTTTCTCATTCATTGACGATCCCTCGTTTTAGGTGAGTCATAAAACATCCAAATAGTATATGTGTAATCCTTCTGTATCACTAATATTAGATTACATCGTGTGTGTATTGTAAATTCATTGATCCTTATAAATTCAAACAACGATACCTCCATTTGTTTACCTCGTGAAATAGTTTGAAAAATAGTAAAATCTATGTAAGACTTAAGCGGTACAAAAATCGCAGCCAATCCATTTGCGTAGTTGGATAGTTGGATTGTTTAAAATGCTAAGACTTTATCGATCATTTTGAATTGTGGATACGTAATGAGCAAAATCTTGACGATGCTTAATGCTTTCTGACTATAATGAGAAAAGTGTACTCATATGTATAAAAAATGTGTTTCCTAGAGGACTTATGAGGTAGACTTTTGGACAGGGTCTTATTTTAGACTGAACACATTAGAATACGTATTAATACCAAACGAAAAAGGTAAAGAACACTATAAAAATGTAGATATAACTCTGTCATGCGTAATGGCAAAGCCTTTTTGTACAAAAGCTCTGTTTTTTGTACTTCTTTACGCTCTCCTTGTAACAACCTTTGCATCATCCATGCCCTTTTCGATTATCTGGCACTTCCACTTTAGAACTTTTAGCTGGTTGTGGATCAATCGGTGAAAACTATCGGTTTAAAAAAAATAAGCAGGACGATGATGACTATGGTTTTGATAGAGTTCTACTTATAAGATGGAAAACACACAATTCTTCTTACAAATCGCCATTTTTATTGCCAAATGCTCAAAAGTAGTAAATTTTGCTCAAAAATAGTTACGTGGCAAAGTCATTGAGTTTCAGCTCGATTGAAATTTTTTTCATAGGTACATATGTCATATTTTAATGTTAAATTTTGGGTAGAGTTCTATCCAAAGGCCAAGGAAACGGTTAAATACCACCTTCATTGTATCGGAAGTGGAAGCAATTTTTATTGCGAGCTCGTGTTCTTTGCGTGTATCCAGTTTAACAACCGAGGAATGAGCTGTTTTAAAACTAGTAGTACGGCGATCAAAGTAAGAAATCTGGTTTTTTTTTATTCGTTTTTATCCAGAGAACTTTGTTTTTGCTTGCATTTCTGTTGAGCATATCGCGGATTAGACTGAAGGTGTCACAGACGACTACGGAGTATCGACCAGACGATGTGCCACGTAATTGGGCACCAATAGGCGGTTTAGTCATTGACTACAAAGCTCATGTAATCTACGCTCAAAACATTCTAAAACTCAACTAAGAGGCAGACAATTTTCATCGCAAACCAACAGGAACGATGAGGTTCGTTTACGCCTCAAAGCAGCCTGCAATTGTGTTGTTTATGCTGGGGTCTTGACTTTGGGCTACTATAGGGCGACGAGTGTTATATAGCGACGTCCTACGACTTTATCACTCATCACATGGTATGTGCATCGATTGAGATGCCTCCCATTTATGCTAATTACTACGAATATTGAAATTGTGTTGCAAGGAGTCTATATGTAATAAATAAATAAATAAATATAAATAAACCAATGCAACACCACGAACTACATCAAAGAGAAACATAAGTATACATTTCAGTAATTAACAAGGCGGAAAACAATGTTCTCAGTATGCTACCTCTCAAAAGGTAGAGCCCCAACTTTACCACCGACAGCCAGGCATTATGATTGTTTAAATAAGATGCGATTCGATTCAGCAACACTGAGTGGAAACCAACGCATGCTAATATTTTCAATAGCATACCATTAGAAATCCTGTCGAAAGCTTTAGAAAAATCAATAAAAAACGGTGTCCGCCTGAAGCCTTGATAGGAGGCTGCATTCCTACAGAGGCATCTGAAGATACTGATAAAACAGACACTGTTGAGCGCCTGATATAAAGCTATGCTGCTTCAGACATTTCAAATTCTTAAACAAACATACAAGTTTATCTTGCACGACACACTCGGGAAGTATGAATACAACTATAACATTTCCTATTATAAATGTGAAAGCGTCAATTTAAAATGAGAATAGTCAGTTGTAAATGAGGAAGCGTCCATTGAAAATAAGAATAGTAATTTGGAAATCAGAAAGCGCCAAATGAAAATGAGAATGAGTCGAATGCCCATTCTGATTCTGTTGCAGTGACCTTTGCTTCATGAACGAACTTTTCTAACAACTGAATTGTTTCGCATTTTCATTTGATGCTTTCTGATTTTCATCTGAGAAATTTTCGCATATACAATTTGACATTTTCCCAATTTAAAATGACTAATCTTATTTACAATTGACACTTCTTACTTTCCATTGAAGTTTTCATATTTAAATTTTACCCATTCTCATTTACAATTAGAAATGGCGTTGAACTAACAGTACAAATTTTAACAAATTTATAAAATTTATTATAAAATTATAGAATTCAAAATCAGAGGTACATATATGAAGTATATGTGGTTTAGTGCTGGAAAAAATTCACTCAATCAAAAAGAACAAGTCCAGAGTTCGGCCTAGTTTATTAGTTAAAGTATTAATTGGCGCAAGATCAATGCTTAAATATAGCTTTTTTTTGCCATATAAATTTCACTAACACTATTTACATCTAAAGCTTAAAAGTCGTAGTTATTATTAGCCTAAATATTTGAAGCACAAAGAGCAAGAGAGTGTGAGCTGCATATCATACATTCGGATACACAGTTGATCGAGTAGCTTATACTGGTTTTCCTTTAATTAATAAAACTCTATTATCATTTGATTTTCTCAAGCTATATACAAATGTGTGTGATTTATGTTAGCTGAAAGTTGTTTTTTTATTTTTATTTTTTGATAACTAAAATACTTCGGCATTATTTTATTTATTACGCTTTTCTCTTTTACGACAACGTGAAGGGTTTCTCTAGCCTATCCCCTTTTGAGTTTTTCTCAAAAGTCCCAAGTGGCTCCATAGCTCCCTAGTCAACTGTCAATAAGCAAAACATACCAATACAACCAACAAAAAATTGGATAATTACCTACAACCATCAATCAAAATGGACTTTTGTGGCGTGTAAGACCAGAAGCGAGAAACTGTAAATCAAACAAAACTTAAGATCGTGGAAAAAATATTCTTTACGACAAAGCAGCAAACACATAGAAAAATAAATTGCTTTCGGCTATTCTATAAACTATACTGGTCAATAAATTGCACACACACACACACACACAGTACGGCAATAAACTCACTTCAACATAACGCTTGGGTCTAGGCACGCAGGCGCAAATCATAAAGATTGACGACTCATGTCACTCGGCGATGTCTTGGCGTAAATAAATAGAATTCGTTATGCCAGTGAGTGAGTGTGTGTGCAACAAAAGATCAGAATGAGGCACACACACACATACAGACAAACGTAAATACAATAAAATGTGTATGTATTTTCCGGATGCCACAACATGTCAATCAAATAGCTGAAGGAAAAAAATAAATAAAAAAAGTGATAAAAAAGAAAAGTTCAAGAGAACGTTGGCGCGCTCGATGGAAATAAACAAAACAAAAAAAAAAAGAAACGCTAAAAATTGTGATACATCACCTTTTGTTGTTGTTAGCTGATAGTGTTTGTGTTGATCGATGACTGGCGTTGATAATGTTGCTGTCGATCAATAACTCGTTACCTTGTACACAAACGCTAATTATGTTGGAATGGCGCGATGGCAGCCGAGTTTGAGTTATGATACAATATAAGAGGAAAACAAAAAAAAAGTCGTTTGCTTATATTCCCTCAATCGGCTTTCTTCATTCTTCTTGCAATGTAACAAATCATTTGTTACGCTGCGACGTGCGAGAAAAACATAAATAATGTTCCATTGAATGCGCGAAGTATAAAGATATAGTTTATGTATGTATTTATGTACACTGGCGAGCAAAATATTAGCTAGATTTTTCTTTACGACTCGTTTTCGTCAATTTTATATATAAGTAGTTCATACTATAATAAAATCTATGTAAATTATTGCTTCAAATTTTATACACAGTTTATAAAAACTCCACAAACTTTCATCTGATTTTTCTATTTATAAGAAGTGATGTTTCAAACTTTATACACAATTTATAAAAACCCAAAAAAAAATTTTAAAAATAAAAACCCAAAAAAAAAATTAAAAAATTAAAAAAAAAAATTTTCAATTTATTAGAAGTATGTTGCGAAATTTCTTGAGTATAGCCTATTTAATTTGAGTTAAATAAATTTTAGGTTTGAAGTGACTAGTAACTACCGTATATTTAAATTTTTTTTTTTTTTTTTTAATTTTGGCCTTGGAAACTTCTTTCCATATATCGCTCATGCAAGGACTTATTTTATATGGTAGGAAATCCAGCATACCATCGGCATGTAAAATTATTACAAATCAAGGTGAATTTTTATAAAATGCTTGCTTTTTATAAAAAAAATTTCGCGAGATCAAAGATTAAAAAAAGTATAAAAAATTGGCGGCACTTTATTATACTAAACAAAATCGAACATTTTTTAAAATGTTTTCAAATATTTTTTAAAACGTTGATGGAAAATTGTAGAGTTTACATAAATTTTGTAAGAAGTTTGAAACGTTAATTTTTAGAAGTTTTGCTATAGTATGAACTACATATATCTAATATTTATATGAAAATATCGTGTCATACATAGATTTTGGAGAGAGTTGCCACCTGTTTGAAATGCCACATTTTATTAAATTATAGAAAAGTATACAAAATATTAAAATATAAGTATCAAATGATTCGTTTCCCCAAGTTGAAGGTGGATAACAAGCTATATTTTAAAGAGCGTTGCCACCTGCTTGAAAAGTAAAATTTAATTAAGTTACACACGAATTATAGGAAATATTAAAATAAGGGCGTCAAACGGTTCGTCTGGGTGCATACTTATATTTTTTTTGGAGAAGGGGTTGCCACCTGTTTGAAAATTCGATTTTTATTAATTTGTACACAAGTTATATGAAATATGAAAATATGGGTTCGATTCGCTGTTAAGACGGCCTGCTTGAAAAATCGAATTTAGTTAAATTATACACATGGATATTCAATGTAAAAATATTTCCGATAGGTTTATCTAGTTTGTGTATAAAATTAACAGAAAAAACTGCATTACGGGAAACCTACCTAATATTAAAAACAGATCAAGATTTGACCGGTTTTGCTCGCCACTGTATGCGTGTGACTACAGGAGCGCATGCGAAAATGTTTTGTATGTATTCCCAAGAGTATTTGAGAATTGAGCAAAAACAAAATTAACGCTTGATGAAGCGATATACTGCTGCCAGTGTAAATAAATACAGTTGTTCACAAATAGCTAAATATACGGTTATGTATTTGTATCTGTAAACAGATAGATCTTCTTCAAAATTGGCATTCTAATCACCTAAACGGTGTTGGTTGAGTTCAAAATAGCATTCCATTTCTTTGCCTTAGCGATGCCAATTAGAATTTAGGAGAGACGTGAGACTTATTTTAAGCCCCTCTCAGGCGCCGTTGATTTCGGTGATACTCTCGCTTAGGAATTCCTTTGAGGTCTCGTCCTCCGAGGTTAGATAGAGTGTTCTTCTTCCGTCCATTAGAGCAACGCCTCCTGACACTAGTAAAGCCGTCTTATTACTGGGAAGAAAATGTAACGCAATATGCCAGGATCAAGTAAGATTTTGGATTAGGGAAGTATAAAGAGGGGTAGAAATAGACAGGTAAGGTAATCTCAACATAGGAAAGTATGTCAGTTCAGCTCGAAGCTTATACCCACGCGTAGCTTCCCACTTGGTTCATGATGACATGGGAGTCCCTGATAGGAGCAACCATTTTATCATTATAGCCTCTTTTCCTCGCCAAGGATATCAATAGGGATAACGGAAGAAGGACTTTTTTTCAAGAGGAAGAAAGGAGAGATAGAATGTTTTGAGCGCGAAGAGCTTGAGTTGCCAGTAGGCCGTAACACCATCCAATCGCCAATAAGGCGACTATCAAGCGATATCAAAATCGTGAAGACGTAGACAAAGATGTAAGTCTGATAACAGACGACCAGAGTGCACTTGAGATATGGACGGAAGACTTCTCAGTGCATTAGAACTGCCACAGTGAAGGTGAGTTCGATGAAAAGGATAGACAGAGCAAGGTTTACTAGGTCGCTCCGCTTGATCAAGATGAGAGAAGAACTTCAATCGTACTGTGCCACATTATTGCTATTCGAATTTGAGGGTTGGGAACTTTCCAAATCAGTCACCAGATCGCTTTTTTTTATTATTTGAATTCACCCCCTTATTAAAATGTTTCGCAATTTGCCGTTCCTTTTGGTGGAATTTTCGAGAGACTTTCATGCCGGCGAACATCTCAAGATCTTCGCACTCACGCATTTTGGTTTCTATTTACTTTCTGTGAATAATAGGGCTCGCACTCTTTCGAGACTTTTTTCACTTATGGGACCATTTCTGTCTTAGTTCGCTATAACAGAAAATTCATTTTACGTCCTTTGATTGATAGTAATGATGTGTATTTTCCATAGATCCGTCCTAGGAAATTTTTTTAAACTTTCGGAAGGTGATTCCATTTAATTTTGTAAAAAAAAAAGAGCGCACACTAAAAGTTTACCATCTTAAACTCAAAGTATTTAAAAATTTAGACCATTTCTTTCATTTTGCCAATTTTTGGTTCAGCCCAATTTTGAACCCTGTCTGATAGTATCACGATTTGAAGGTCGCGTCAACCTAATTCACACCATTTTTTCATATACGCGATCACCTCATATGTGCTCGTATATCTTTGAATAACCATACCTCCATAAATTCTCAAAATCTCATTGCACTCACGATTTAATGTTATGCCTGAAAAGTGATCCCACTCTGAGACATTTATTGGCGCATTGCACGCACTCATTTAGCTGCTAAAAGCTGACCAAATTGCGCGCTTCCAAGTATAAATTTACCGACTATATAAAAACACTTAACTGCTTGCACAAATGGCAAAAAAAAAAAAAAAAAAAAATAGGGGAAACGCTGTAAAATATATCTACGTTTTGCAGAAGGAGGAGGCAAAATGAATTGGAGGAACTGCACAAAGAAGATGCTTGATGGCTAGCGCGCTGACTGGCACTTGCGGCTAACACGAAAGCATATTTCTAATATCAACAAAGAAGTGGACAAAACCAAAAAAAAAAAACAAAAAAGAAACGAATGCAATAATTTAAACGCCTAAGTGCGGCGCAAAGCCGGCAAGAATGTACTGCGCTTAATGTAAGTAGATATTCGTGCTGGAGAAAAAAAAATGGTTTGCGAGTAAATCAAGTGCTCGTGTTAAATAAAAGGGCAGCTAAATAAAGTGTACGAAAATTGCTGTGTAGCGAACGCAGCGACCGCCAACGAGTTTGCGATTTCAATGACCCAACTGGGTAAGTGTCTCCGGTGAGATGTGTGGATGTACATACACTGACGGGCAAAACTGGATGGTGATTTTTTTTAAACCAAGATTTTTTCATGATAATTTTTTTCATTAATTTTATATAAAACTATTGTTCATACTATAACTAAAACAACTAATCAAAACTCAAAAAATTTTCTTCAAAATTTTTAAATTTTTTTGAAGTATGTTTAGACATTTTTGGGTAATGCAGTTTAATAGCCGAAAGTCAAATATTAAAATTGTTAGAATTTTTTCGAGCCTGCAATTTTATAGCTTATTTAATTTTGGTCAAAATTTAAAATTTGTAAACATTTTTCGGGTATGCAGTTTTATAGCTTATTTAATTTTAGTGTAATAAAGTTCAAGTTTGAAGTGGCTATACACTACCGTAGATTTTTAATAAATTTTTAAATTTTGACCTTGGAAACTTTTTGTCATATATCGCCCATGCAAGTACATATTTTATGTGGCAGAAAATGCAAAATACTGTCAGCATACAAATTTATTAAAAATCAACGTTAACTTTCATAAACTCCATGCGTTTTATGAAAAAAAAAGTTTGCGAAACCACAAATTCAAAAAAATAAAAAAAATCACCGAATTTTTTAGCCACTTAAAAGTTGCACTTTATAACACTAAAATGAAATTAGTTATAAAAATGTATACTAGAAAAATGTAAAAATAAATTTAAAATTTTTATGAAAATTATTTGAGCTTTCAAAAATTTTATAAAAAGTTCCAAACATTTAATTATAGTGGTATTGTTATATATAGTAAGCACTACATTTTTATATAAAACTATCAAAAATTATACATAATAATGTTTCAAACTTTACACACAATTAAACAAATCATACAATATTTTTTTTAATTTTAAAGTTTTTTTTAATATGTTTAGACATGTTTTGGGCCAAATTTTAAAATTGGTTTAAATTTTTCGAGTATGCAGTTTTATAGCTTTTTTAAATTTAGTAAAACAAAGTGCAGTCTGAAGGGGCTAAAAATTAACGTTGATTTTTTGAAAATTTTTAAATTTTGGACTTTGAAATTTTTTTTTTTCAAATAACGTGTATTATATACATATTTTATGTGGTAGAAAATTCAAAATATTCTCGGCATACAAATTTATTAAAATTCAACTGCAATTTTTAAAAATATATGAGTTTTATTAAAAAAGTTCGCAAAACGACAAATTAAAAAAAAAAACAGCGACATTTTGTAGCCACTTCACAGTTGCACTTTGTAATACTAAAATTAAATACTATATAAAACTGTGTACTAGAAAAATGTAAAAAAAATTTTAAGTTTGATGAAATTTTTTTGAGTTTTCAAAAAGTTTCAAACATTTCTTTATAGTGTTTTTTTTTATAGCATGAACTAAATTTGTATTTATCTAAAATTAACAACAAACAATTTATGAATAAAAACCTAGATAATATCTAAAAAAGCTGGCTCGGTTTTGCTCGCCACTGTATGCTGTATTTGTGAATGCCAACGTAACGCATTCTTTGCCTCTGCTCATTCTTTCTGGTTAGTATGAAATTGGTGTAAACGAATTGAGGAAAAACGATGTGAAATGTCTGTAATTTGGACAATTTGATGAATGGTTATTTACCACGAGATGGCAAAGTGGGCATTTTTCTTTTCTACTTTACGCTTACGTTGCAATACTTCAGTTTTGTTTTTGGTTTCTGCAAATTGCATTGTTTGTTGGCAGTTTGCAGGTCTTACTAATTTTTTTTTCTCTGGTGTTAATTATGTGAGTGAATTTTCAGATGCAGTTTATTTTTATACCTTCTGACTTTTAGTTGAAAAAATATGAGAACTTCGAAAGGGGGGCGATATATTCACTCGTATACCAAATTGCCCGTTGTGTATTTTTTTTCTTTTGAGTACCAGGTTGTTATAAAGGGAATTTCTAAAACATTGCTTTGCAAAAATGTGGCAGATCGTTAAGATCACGTAAGATCAGTATGCAAAATGATCTCATCCAGTTTTGGAAGACCATCTGCGCATCTACTTGTATAATTAGATAAAGACTACATCTTGAACTCTAAGATGCCCTATTTTTATCAGAACTTGAAAAAACTTATCATAGCAGTTTTAATTTGAATTCTACACCTGCTTAGAGAAGACACGATTTATCGGAAAAACCGGTAAAAAGATTATTTCCGTTCGTTTAATGGTAAAAATAAACCGATTACTTACTTTCGATTAATCGAACGTTCATTTCTTACGATTACTAGCAATTAATAACCGAAAGCTTTCGAGCGATTATTAACCGATTAATCGGTTATTTAATTTTTGTTTGTTATCGCTACAACTGCTAAACCAATATCACATTTTTATGTTGCTTTAAATTACTTTAAATACATGTGAAACGCGAATAGTCGTGACACGAAACTTGGTAGGCCATTTTATCCAACTCAAAGGAGAGGTCAAATGGAGCTACTATATCTGCCAAATATATTTATATGTTTGAACCAAGAAAAAGAGCCTGCTGGCAGTTCCACAAATTGTATGCATCTGGTAGATAGGTAGATAGAAATGAGAGCATTTTAAGTTTAGCCGACCTGGAGTCACTCGAAGCCTCCCAGTCATCTTTGATTAAAATATATTACCCTATTTTTTTAATTGATTACAGTCTACTCTTGTAAAATACTTCGTCAGATATGAGGTTCTCCAGTAATCCCGTGAGAACTGGTCCAGAGAAGAACACAACTGCTTTTCATATTATCAAAATATGTGAGGCTTAACTTCCACTGCCAGATACTGAAGGGTAGCTACGACATTCCTGCAGACGCCCAAAGATCTGGATAGCCTTTGATCTTAAGTATTGTACTGCATATGACTAGGCCTTCAGCTGTTGCCACTTTTGTCACTTGGTTGAGTTACCACAGCACTGTTTATTTTTAAAGCCCACAAGTAGCCCACTATTTCTCCGCCTAAATAGTTCCTCAATTTCTCTTGATACATCGTATACAAATAATATAGGATAATTCTTCTCCCTGAAGTTCATTGCTCAGCTCTGTTCAGCCATATCGATCAAGTTTTTATCATAAGAACTACGCCAAGGAATCAAAATGGTGCAGGATTGTTTCTCAAATCAGTCACTTTCACCACTTTGAATCCTATTGCAGTTCCATGAACTAAAATAACCCAACACGATTTTACCAGATCATTCCAATAAACACAGCTCTGCTTTAAATAGTAACTGGGACATTTTTTGTCAAGCTTTTTCTTCTGGGAATGCATAGGACCTGGACGCACAGTTTCCATGCTCTCGAGGAATGGAACCCTTAAAAGTTCTGTAGAGGGCTATGAATATCTCACTGTACTCATGATAGGTAGGTTGTATCTTTTTCAATTTTTCTAATAAACAAAGGTCTCTGTCAAAAGCAGTCAAAGGGCATATCTACTGGATACCTGGTTATAGGGGCATTGCAGAAAATAAAATGGTGGACAACAATGCCAAAAGCGAAATTATTTTTGGATGCGGGCAAGGACGCTATATACCATGGCGGGTATCCTGACAGCACACAGCCTATTAGCAGTGTTGGCGGACAAAACAGGATTGATTTTTAGCGACGAATACAGAAAACGCAGTGAGTCGTAAAGAATATATCCTTGAAACTTTCCATTTGCTTAAATCTGGCGATATCAAAAAAGCGGCTAAAGTACTGAGTTGCCCCCCGATTCAACAAGCTCGAAGGCGAGGCAGTACGGCAGCTTCGAACCTTCCTCAAATTCGTCAAAAGAGTTGATCCACATGAAGGGTTAGGTTATAGCGATTGTCTTTAGAGACATACTAAAGCTCACTGTGATACTGCGATTCCCTATTCTCCTTAAAACCATTTTGAACTTTGCAAGAATTTTAGAACAACCCTGATTTTCAAACATCTAATGTCTTCCAAGCTATCGAAGAATTGTCTACCTTAAGTAAAAAATCTTCATTTGGATAGACCAGAGCATTGACACAGAAGGTGCAAAATCGTTTCATTCTCTCCTTCCCCTTGACAACTTTTACACAATTCATGCAATTATACGCCTAATCGAAAAGCCTGTTTACCTATCAAACAATGCCCTGTTATGGCAGATACAATCATCTTGACGCTATTTTTATTTAGGTTCAATAATAAGCCATCCACATTTGGCTGACAGTTCTACAATTGTACCCGTTCCACAATCTGTCATTCATCACTTTAAAAAATATGTTGGAAATAAGTAGCTCGCAAGTTTTTAAGGTATGTATACCTATATCATCTCTGATATCCTCAGCATGACGTTTATTTCCCGTTCATTGGCGTTTCCTTTCCCCTCTATATCGCAATGGTTGAGAGATGTACTACATTTCATGGATACCATGGAGGTTGTTGGATGATTTTATTGCCGCTATGAAGGGTTATCTTCATCATGTTCGGCATATTGCCGGCCAAGATAACCTTACCTAACACAAATGAGATTTATTTTCAATTTTGTATGGTGTAGGTCAATGTGTCACGTGAAAATTCTGTATGCATATAGGAACTCCAGATCTGGAAAGTATCTGAAACAATGATTGAGGAATTGAGTTCAGGCATTCAATAGCATCTCGATTTCTTGAATTCAAACCAAAATTGCGACTCTTTATATGGGGAAGTTATGGAACTGCCGCACACCCGCCTCAGTGAAGATGAAAAAGAGATAGAATCGTTGTAATTTTACCATGGCTCTAACATAAATAATCAGCCATCCGGTGGATTCGTAGAGATATTTCCAAACTAACCAATAAATATGTTAAGAATGGCCCAAACAATACCGCCATTTATGTACTTCATATTACAGATATAAATTTTGAATGAAATTAACTGGTTGCTCATACGTCACGTCACACCAGAAAACCAATTCATTTCTCCCTAAGGCTTTGCACATGCCGATTTTGGTTTCTGTTGCCATATTTATATGCACCATTTGCGCTTCAATATAATTTATTAATTCACTGTCAACACGCAGCCACTCAATGTATTGTTATCTGCGATAGCGACAGAAGGGCAAAATTATGATACAAAAGTTATACATATATTTGAATGTGTGACACCATTTGCATTAGGCTGATGACAGAGTATGAGGCAAAACCGATGAAGCACTAAAGTACGCGGCTAGTCCGGTTATGATGTAAGCGCCAAACTATTTTATTATTTCTTTCGTGTTACCAAAAAAGGTTTTCTTTATATGACATTTGCATAGAAATTATTTTGGGTTAGAAATAGTAGACTTCGCCCTACAAAACTCATGCTGCGAGCAATCAGTAATAGAAGAAATTTAATGAAATATTTCCTCCGTAAACGACATTAACGTGCCATCACCCGACCTCGATGAAGTTTGGATAGCAATAAAGTGGCTAAGGAACAATAAAGCCGCGGGCGCTGATAGATTACCGGCTGAGCTATTTAGGAGGGGTGGCGAAGAGCTGGTAAGGTGCATCCACCAGATTATTTGCAGAATATGGTCGGACGAATGCATCCCCGCCAATTGGAAATTAAGTTCGCTATGCCCAATGTATACGAAGGGTTCTCCTGCAATATGTGCCAACTAGTGCTGGATCAGCCTACTTAACATTTCACACAAGGTTCTGTCGAGTGTAACGTGTAAAAGATTGAAGCAACTGCCATCGAACTGACTGGATCTTATCAGAGTGGCTTTAGATCTGGTACTCATGAGAAGAGGATCGACACACACCATCTATTTCTCGACTTTACATCAGTTTTCGACAGCATGAGAAAACGATGCCTATCCCTGCAAAAGTAATACGGCTATGTAAAAGAACGCTGAGCAACACCACCAGCTCAGTCAGAATTGGGAAGGAAGGTTTCAGACAGAGTGACTTCCTTATCGTGCGACTTCTTTACCATTATGTTGGAAAAGATAATTCAAGCTGCAGAATTAAACCGGACAGGTACCCTCTTTTTATAAGAGTGTGCTGGCTTCTGCCGATGACATTGACATCATTGGCCTCAACAACCGTGCCATTAGTTTTGCTTTTCTCAAGCAGGGTAAGGAAGCGAAGCGAATGGGCTTGGAGGTCAAAGAGGACAAAACGAAGTACCTCCTGTCATGCGCATTCGCATCTTGGCTCCTGGGTCACTGATGACGGATCAAATTTGGACAAATTAGAAGACTTTGTTAATCTTGGAACCGCAATAACACCAACAATAATGCCAGCCTCGAAATCGAACGAAGATTCCTCTTGCCAACAAGTGATACTTTGGACTGAGTAGGCAAATTAACAGTAAAGCCCTCTCTCGACGACTACGCTCTATAAGTCCCTCATCATGCCCGTGCTATTGTATGGCGGAGAAGCATGGACGCTATCATCGTCAGATGAGATGCCCATTGGAGTGTTCGAGAGAAAGATTCTCCGAAAGATTTTTAAACCTTTACGTCTTTGCGACGGCGAATACTGCAGACGGTGGTACGATGGGTTGTATGAGCTTCATAACGACAGTGACATAGTAGGTATATCGAAATGGGATTCAGCGGCTACGCTGGCTAGGTCTTGTTGTACGTATGGAAAAATATGCTTCAGGCCTGAGAATATTCGACGCAGTACCCGCTGCTGGCAGCAGAGGAAAGGGGGAAGGGCTCATCTACGCTCGAAAGACCAGGTGTAGAATGACCTGACTTCACTTGATATCTTCAATTGGCGTCAATTAGCAAAACAAAGGATCGACTGGCGCGCTTTACAAGAATTGGCACAAAGATTTTGAGAATCCTCCTATTACATTTATGTCTGAGAATTGAATAGGTCCGGTAATAAATTGGTAAAGCCTAAAAGATTGCGACGTCTGGTGTTTCAACTGTCTCGGATATCATATGTGGCTTTCGTGGCTTCCGTGTAGATGACTTTTTCGGCATCATGAACCCTTGTTTTATCTTTATCGAAACCCATGCTCGGTCAACAAACGAGCCACAGCCTGTGATCAGCCTTATACTTGCAGCATGTCTTATCTTTGGTATATACGCGCGGTAGCTAAACCTATGTAAAATAAATATGTATCCTTCTTTTACAGTTGAAATGGGGACAAATTATGGGAGAGCTGTAAGTCAAGTTAAAAATGAATGATAATAATTAAACGAGTGGTGGCGGATGCAGCAATACATTTGCTGAGGTGAATTTATAGGCAGAAAAGCAATGTTGAACGCAAATGTAGAGATGTCGACACTTGAACAGTGGTTGTGAAATTTTTTTTGCGTATTGAGTAGGGGGAAGTCAACAAAAATGGAAGAGCTGGCGAAGAGATATACATAGGCATATGGAAAATGTATGCGTACGAGCAATTTAACTACGGATCAAAATTGTAGCCAGCACTTTTCGTTGGGGACAGCATTCATTGTTGGTAATTTATGATGCGACATTTTCATCAGCAATTCATTGAATTTTTGCAGTAGCTTTATGTTGCTGTGGCTGTTGAGTGGCCTCTGTTGAATTCCTATCCACTACGGTGCTGTTCAAGCATTCGTGCAATAGCGCCAAAAGCGATGACATCAATTCTCGACTACGCCATCAAGCAACAACAACAACGAACAGCACAAAAAAAACCAACGACAACACTCAACACAAGACTACGACGGAAGCGGACTACTGAAGTTGATTGCATAGCAAAAGGCGGAGGCAATGCAAAATTCTCATATATTAATCGATGCAAATGTGCAACACGACTGCCAACAGACTGCAAAAGCAGCTAAAGTGATAGGCAAGAGAAATGAAAAATGTTTTTGTGTGATGTTTTTGTTGTTGTTGTTGTTGTTGTTGCACGAACAGGATATGCGGTGGCTGACACCGACAACGTGGCGGATGTGCGGATGTGGATAGGATGATGATGCTGTTTCGTATGCCAACCGTATATGACGCCGATGCTGTTGTTGTTGTTGTTGTGGATGATGGTGGATGATGGTTGTTGTGGTGGTGGTGGAAAGTACTAACAACAATAACAACAACTGTCGGCTGCACATGCGTATCGCGATAATAAATCAATTTTCTTCATGCCAATGTCATGTGAAGGGGAGGGGGGGGGGGGGAGGGAGGCAATGAGGAGCAGAAAGTGAGTAAAATGAGGCAGATGCACAGCATAGTTGCACATGCAAGTAAACGAGAATATATGAGCTTTTCATGTGCTTTAGTCAGTTTGCTGATTGAAAGTTGTGGCATGCAACATGCCAGTTCAAAGTGGCAGCTAGCAGGCAGCAACAGATAATTTGATTGCTTTGTAGGCAATTTGACATGCTTCATACTCGTACAAGTAGGTTACGTACATTCAGATATAAGAAATAATATGAAATCGAAACGGTTGAGTGCAAATGGCGTTGGCTATGGGTGGTTTGCATACAAAAAACGTAAGCATGTATGTATGTTGATATGTGTGGGAACATACATAATTTATAATTGCATATGTACATGCATATTCGAATTTATGCAGGCACTTTGCCACGTTGCAAGCTTGAATAGCCCCAATTACTCGCTGCATGCCGGCTCATACTAATTCGCTGTTGTTGCCCGGATACTAAGTGGCATTCAAGTAGATACTCAACGCTCATGTTAATGATAATGCTGATAATGTTGATGATGATGATGATGATGATGATGATGATGATGATGATGATGCCACACACACATAGAGTAACAAATTAACTTAAGATTGTAGAGTGTGCGCTTACATTTGCCTATACTCTTAGTGCGTGTGCCTTTGTTTGCAATGATAAATGCACTGCACTTATCGGGGGAGTCTAATGAAGATTCGCGCTGTTGCGAATTCAGCTACAGAAAACTAGTTTTCTACACGAAACGATTCTATGGCATCAGCAGTACTAATATTAAGATCGTTGCTAGATTTTGGCTATAAGGAATGTAGAATGCCATTGATCAGATACCATGTTCGCGGATGATTCAGACAGAAAACATTTTCCGCTATCAAAAAACTGTAAAATATTAGAACACCAAGAGCCGAGAAGGTAACGTGTGCACACTTCATTCGCTGTGTGCCGAGTTCGAATCCTTCCCGGGAAAAGTAACATCAAATATTATAGAAAAGCCTCCGAGTGTATTTCTGCCATGAAAAGATTTCTCTCAGTAATCATTTGCCGTTCGGAGCCGTCTTAAAACTGTAGGTACCTCAATTTGTGTTACAACGCAATGAGTTAAGTTTAACGGCTGCTCTCGTGGAGAATTCACTTGCATGCCCGAGCCGAGCTCTCCCAGAATTCATTGTGATGCTATGAAGAAAATGTCCTCTAATCTAACCATCCCGCTCTTTCGACAAATCTCCACAACCCCTCCAGTGCGACAGTACTGAAATTGTACAGGTCCTCGAAGAAATGGTCTCCCAGATATCTTAAGAGCATTTCTCGTAGGACAGAACACTTTCACTATTCCACCTTTCTAAAAAAATGGTTGTGCAGGGTCCAAAACTGGCGGGCACGTGCCCCAAGTGGAGAAGCTTAACACTCAGTTTAAAAAATCTCAGCAGACTCCGTGTACTTTGCTCAGTGAGTACGCTATCCCGCATGCGCCCTGATTGGCCCATCTACTGTTAGTATCTGCGCTGGTTCAACTTGTGAGCTCAGGTATCTTAAGGGCGTTGAACCCTCGAGCCGGATTCTCTCAGTATTGCCTCAGCTCATCTAACTGGATACTCACCCGGTTCCTCCTTTTCTGAAACGCTACTTTTCCCCGAGACCAAATATAGGTTGAGAATGTGTTGCCGAATAGAGTTAAGGCAGTTCTGAATCCACATGGAATGAGTTGTTGTTCATAATACCTCCCAATTTTACCACTACGTCAATAACAAAGATCTCGGTTTGGAACACGTTGTTGTAATCTGAAAGATCGCAATCTCGTTGGTGTTCAAAACCATGTCAGATTCCCAGCTCCTTTTTTCAGGGCAGTGAACTTTGTAATTGTGGACTTAATCGATGTGCATAATATGATAGTTACATATTTTGCGTTCCAACCCGACTCGGCTTTCGGGAAATTTTAACGAAATAATATTAGAAGTAAACAACGTGGTATTTTACGCATTCCAATTTTAATTTGAAAGGAAACTGTATGACGTTTTTACAAGAAAAATGTTTTTTTCTGTTCTCATACTTTTTGATTGCCACTCTCATTTTAATCTCACTCTAGATAATAATTTTGTTGTTTGACATTTTTAAAGGATTTTGCAGCAAAAGTTCTGCTCCAGTACAGCTCATATTGAAAGCAAGTCAAGCCATCAAGTTTTTATGGGTCACAAATCCAAAACGTGGTGCTCATTTTAAAAATCAAGGTATGCAGTTTTTTCTACTCTACTTCTAAAACCAAAATTCTGTGTTTAGTTTATTAACTGCTGGTCTGCCATTTATGTTGAAATGCAAACATCAATGCAAACTTTTTTGAATCCCCATCATCTTTCATATTTACGACCCAAGCACGTTCACCGGCAATGCAGTGCAGTGCGGTGATAGCGGCCCTGGGCCTAGCACGCCAACAGCCTGCTCGAAATCTATTACACTCGACGTATTTCATGTTGTAAACAGAATTAATTATGCACTTTAATGCAGCATGAGCTGCGCTGCAACAACAAAAAAAAACACATGCAAAATACACACACGAGTGCCGCTTGCAACAAAGCTTGCGCACGAAATTATTATTACACCAATTGATGCAAAGAAAATTTATTATTAATATGCGAGAGCACAAGCACACAAATAAATTGGCGAAGAAAAATGCGTTCCGTTGTGCCTAGCCTAGCCTGGCCTGGCCTGGCCTGGCATGCAAGCAAACCAATCCAAATGCATTCACGTGGCACTGAGTCGTACACCTTCTTCTTAGCATGCCACCTTCTGCCCATCCATTGATTTATTTTGCTCTGTTGTGGTTGCTATGCTGCTTGAAGCGAAAAACGTGCAACATGCCACACGATAGTGCATCGCGACGGCGGTGGTGGCGATGATGGCTATTGAGGGCGGTGGTTGGCAACCGTAAATTGGCTTGCAGCCTACACTTCAGCCATTCGCCTAACTGTCCGTCTGTTGGTTGGTCGGGTGACTCGGCACGTCAACGCGTTGTATGCAATTTCCGTTTAAAGTCACTGCTGCATAATATTCGTGCAACAAATTTTTCATTACATTTGATGTGCTTTGTTTTTTTTGTTGCAAGTGCGATCTACAGTGTGTTGCAAATTAATAATTGTAGAAATTATTGAAAAAATGTGCAAAGTATTGGGTTGCATATGGTCAGATGCAGTTTTTTGATTCATTCATCGGATGCAGTGCTAAAGATTGCGGATGGCATGAAATTGGACGGTCGCGTAGTCATGGTCAGTAAGAGTATTTTTAGTCGTCTCGGGCTTGTCAATTGGCACCTTGTAGCTGCGATTTGACACCGTTAGCCTTTGCTTTAGACCATGAGGGACCGATGATATGCAAACAATCCATTAAGAATTCAGACCCTTAAGGCGAATAACGAGCAATCCGTTCGTCAGATAGAATCAAAAACCATCACCAAAATCTGGGTTGACACCATACGCTACTGCGCGTTCCAAATGGGAATATGAGAATGTTTACTCCTTCGAATAAAGGAATAAGTTAAGTTAGATTGGAACGGCTGGAGAGAGAGACCCCTCCTGACCTTTGTGATGCCATTCAGTTTGGATATCTGAGTTCCCCTACGATGCTGCGTCGTTGACCCGAGATCAAACCATTTGGTTAGCGTAATGAGCTTTAAGATAGGTTTTATTTTTATTTCCGATATCTCCGCAAGGTTTTGCAGGTCTTCTGCTAAGTGGGAGATAATGTTGTCTTCATTCTTCTCTTGCTCTTCACATTTACAGCTGCGACAGTATTCTGGGGCAATCTCAAAGCATGTAAGCCAATTGGGCAGGATTCTTGTAAGC
This sequence comes from Anomoia purmunda, assembly GCA_951828415.1. Taxonomy (NCBI): domain Eukaryota; kingdom Metazoa; phylum Arthropoda; class Insecta; order Diptera; family Tephritidae; genus Anomoia; species Anomoia purmunda. The sequence continues at coordinate 9,476,003 of OX639994.1, forward strand.
ATCGAAACCTTATTCCGATTTAACCTCAGAAGTAAAGAAGCGCGCCTTTTGTTATATGAGGGTCACGTTAGCTTAATAGTTGCATACAAGGGAAAGTTTCTCCAGGGTTCACTTGATGCTTGCATGGTGCTGCTTCTAGCACGTTACACTTCGTGACCGTTGGTATACCTAGTCTGAGCTTCCCTGAAAGGATGGGGCGGTCGTACCATTCTTCGTCAGCTCGTCGGCCTTATAGTTATCCTTAAAGTCTCGGTGTCCAATTACCCATTTCAGTCTGTCTCTATAATGCTGGGCCAACTCGTTTAAAGATCTGCAACTTTTAGTTAGGCCCACTCTTTACGTAGTTAAAAAAATGTTTTTAAGTTCATTTTATATAGCAGTTCACTTAATGGCTCACAGCTGTTATTGCAAATAAATACTTCTACCGGCAGATGATGAATATACGAAACTTCGTAAAATGCCCACTACTGACCCACTGTACTCCACAGCTTGTTTGAAAACACGAAGACTTGCCTATTCCAACGCCTGCTTGTCCCCATGTTTGGTTTTTTTGAGGGGCGTTGCTGTTGGATTTTGTGATTGATTGAGACTGCACTCTTAGGTCTTAGCTTGGCTGAGCTCTATAGCGTGGCGCTGCATACAGACATTGGCCAATTGCTTAATAGAGAGAGAGAGAGAGAGAGGGAGAGAGAAAGAAAAATAAGAAGCGACGAGGAACGCCAATGAATGTAAATAGGTATGCACGTGTAAAAAAGTCGTTAAGCTGCAACAACAGCAAATTGCAAATTGTGCAAAGTGTTTGATTAAGGAGGGGAAACCATTCACGCTAATAATATTTTATGGACACGGATACGGCGCACAAATGAACGTGGCAACCTGCTGTAAACTTTAGCTCCTACAACTAAAGTGAGTGCCCGTGTCCGTGTGTGTGTGTGGTTGTGTGTGTGTGTGCCGGTTATTGGTGCGCCTTAGCACTCACTCCACGCCGCGGCAAGTTGTGGTAATTGATGGCGTTGCATAAATATGCCGCACAATCGATTTGCTGACTGCAGTTAATTTGTTGATGCCGCCGCAGCAATTGAATTGGACGCTCGCGCTACAAAAATGCGCTACGAAAATGATGCGTGCCTACCTACCTACCTACCTTCGTTCCGTAGTTTTGAACGATTCATTTTTCTGAAGGCTCTTTAGAAATTACATATGTACATACCTACAGCCTGCAGCTGTGTGTGTGTGTGTGTGTTTGTGCCTGTGCGCCTCTTTTGTACAACTGATTGTTGCTGAATGTTGTAATTGCAGTTGTTGCACATAATTCATGGGAGAGAGTAGGCAGTAACCGACCGGCAGATGCTTTTGATTTGCACTGGCCACTGTGGCTATAAAAAATGTATGCTCATAACTTCACTGCTGCATGAGTTATGTGCATGAAATTTTGTAATGAATAACTATTAGTATATTCGTTGTTGCTAAAGGAAATGATGAGTTAATCATTAGTTTCTTTTTTTCAACAATTAGCAGTTAATAGCATCAATAAATGGGTTTGGTAGTTGTTCTGCAAGGAAATTTCTAATGAGCAAATAAAATGTAAGCGTACGATAAATATTCAAAGTTATAATACTTATGCTGGGTTTTCATAATATTTCATCAAAAATATTTGACAACAAAATTTGACAGGACACAGATCAATCAATATGTTACCATTTTATAATTTTGCTCTAACGCCAAATTCAAACATATCAAAATTTTCGCTGTTTTCATTCAGCTGCGAACATTTGACGTCGAATTTGATCTAATGAAAACCAAGCAGAGCTCTGCCATCAGAATCCGCTAAATCTGCGAAGCCAGTAAGTGAAGCCAATACCCAGAAAAATAATAAATAAATAATAGTTATTTCCGAATTAGAAAAATTACGTTTATTTTATTCCATATTTATTTTATTCTATATTTATTCCACAAATAACAGTGATTTCAAATTGTTTTTTTATAAATCTGAAAATAACAGTTATTTCTGATTTTTATTTTAAAAATCTGAAAGTAAAAGTTAGTTCTACTTTTTCATAAATGTTTAAATAACTGTTATTTTTTATGATGATTCCTTTTTTTACTAATTAAGTTGTCGAGTGATTTTCGTTTCTGATATTTATAAATAAATAAAAAAAAAATAATAATTGTTATCATAAGACGAATAAAATAAAATAAACAGGAACCGGAAAAGTTACAACTTCTATTTTAAAAATCGGCATTTAACAGCTATTCTGTGACTTTCAGTTAATATTTCTTTAAATAATAGTTATTTCCGACTTTTATTTTATTAATTAAAAAATAAAATTTTTTTTTTTCATTTTTATTTCTTGAAAATAAAAGCCAGTTCTGATTTTTGTTTCCTAAATCTTTAAATAGCTGTTCTTTTTGATTTTTAGTATATCATTATTATTGATGAACTCGTTTCTGACTTTTATAAAACGGCGTTTTTAACAGGAAGGACAACAGCTTTGATTTCTATTTTAAGTATCGGCACTTAACAGTTATTCTATGACACTTATTTAACAAATCCTTCAATAATAGTTATTTCCGAATTTAAGTTAAATTTTTATTTATTTATTTTTTGATTATTACTTAAATACTCCACAGATAACAGTTATTTTTAATTGTTATTCTATAAAGCTGCAAATAACAGTTATTTATGACTTTTATTTCATAATTCTGAAATTAAAAGTGAGTTTTATTGTTTTTAATTTGATATTAAAATCACTGTTATTCTTATTGATTTTCTTTTCTGACTTTTATAGAGTCTTCGGTAACTGGTATCATGAGACAAATGAAATAAAACTTAACAGGGATCACAAAAGTTACGATTTATGTTTAGAAAACGGCCTTTGTATGTTATTTTGTGAATTTTATTTAAGAAATCCTTTAATAATAGTTATTTCCGACTTTTATTTTACTAATCCAACAAAAAAAAAATATATATAATTTTTCATTTTTATTTTAATATTCAACATATAATAGTTATTTCTAAATCGAAACATAACTGTTATTTCTTATCGTTATTTTATAAATCTAAAATGAAAGTCAGTTCATTTTTTTAATTTTTTTCCATAAATGTTAAAATAAGTGTTAATTTTATTTTGTTATTTTACCATTGTGATTTATGGGCTTTTTACCAAGTCACGGACTTATTTTAATTTCTGACTTTTTAAAGTCTTAGATAACAATTATCATGAGACGAATAAGATAAAAACAAAAAAAAACAAATCATTATTTTCATATTTATAAAAACACAATCACAAATAACTGATTTTTTCAGTATAAAATATAAACAATAAATAACTGTTATTTTCAGTGTAAAATAAAAATCAGCAATAACTTTTATTTTTTAAATTTTGCTGAAGAATTACAACAGAAAATTAATTGTCAAATTTGATTCGCATGAACAACTAGATCGATTGGTATTTTCACTTGGTTGTTGAACATTTTCTTCTTAGCGAATTTATCTATTACTGTTTATACCAATAACTGTTATTTTCGGTCCCTGGTTTTTAAAGATGTTCTCTTGCTTCCCAATGAGGCAATTAGTGCTCTCTCTCTAACCTATACCCGAGATTCGATTATTATAAACCAGAAGGTATCGAATATTCTCACTTTGGCTAAGTTGAACTACTTTCCAAAGCCATTTCAGCTTTTGCTATAATTTATGAATACGAAAGAATTAGTTTATTATTATTATTATTATTATTATTAAGAACAAGTGAATATAATTCAATGACGCTATGACTGGGAAAACTGACTATATGAGCCCGTGCTTCAGCTACGATAAATCTCTTAGAGACACAATAGAGGTCAGGTTGGCTGTCTCAAAAATCGTGCAGCACTTTTATTGGGTCCCGAGGTATAAGGATGTAGAAAGAAATGAAAGGGCACCTTGCCAAACGGGATGCCCATCTAAAAGACTTCATCAGGGAGAAAGCGCCGATTTCTCTGCAAGTAATTAAATGATCGCGCGAACTGTATACATATCAGAGCGAAGGTAGGGCGTGAAAGCGAACGTTGGCAGTTAGGGTTGGTAAAAGTATGTGCAAATCATACACTCTAAGTTTACGAGATTTTTACTCTCGTCGAAAAGAGAAGAGTCCAGGATCTAAATGGAACGACCGCAGACACATGCTTACCAAATGGGGTTTGATAAGAAAAAATAAAAGGTGCAGGATGAAGCGGTGGAACACATAGTTTGCGAATATCCACCATTGGGCAGGCGACGATTTACGATATTGTGTAAGGCACCGCTGAAGCCTGCCATGGACAAAGAGTCGAAACGTCTACCTTCGCCCAGTGCCACCTGCGCATCAGACGAGGATTTAACGGCTTATGGTGTTATCTAATCTAAGCAGCAAGGCCCTCATCATCGTTGGTCTCCTTGACGTGGGGATGAGGCTTAAGTGTTGTCATGGTTACTCCTCGCGGATTTCCATGACACCACGAACTAAGAGGGAAGCTCCATATATGAATCAATGTAGGACTCGAACTTGCACTGCTTCTTATGTGGAGAGTACCGCACCAACATCTCTCAATTTCCGCATACCCTGCATCCCTCCTAATATCTCCCAGTTCTCCTTCCTTCCTAGTCAATCCTCCCCCTAAGCCAGGGTGTTAAGCGTCACCGTGCCCATTGGTCGGTTTGCAGCCAGGGGGTCTAAACTCCGGCTGTATTCTAACGGCGCCTCCCTGACACCGGGCCACCTCAGGGAGTATGTTTGGCCTTACCGCGGCAAGGGGCGCTGTCGTGGTGTACCCCCCTTTTCCCCCTTATATTTCTCAGACCACTACGCTTGCCTCGTCGAGCAGGTGGTCGTACGAACAAGATGAGCACAAACAAACTAAAAATTCAGCAAAAAAACTTGTCTTCCCCATCTCGGGGTAAGACTATGCAGGCGCGAGCGCCTAGCATAAAAATTTCTTCTTCCCCATCTCGGGGTAAGAATGCGCAGGCGCAAGCGCCTAAAGCGCCGCTTCGCTCCGACAGGGGCTCTTCCGGGCTGGAGGTTGCACGCCGGCCCGTGATTATGGGTGTTATGGCGGGGCCTAGCACCAGCAAAGCTGCGGGGATTATGCTGGAGACGGCAGATCGTTCCGTGGCGGTAGGCACTAGGGGCCCGCCAAACACCGGCGTGGCTGCGAAGCCTAATCTTGCGAAGGCAGAGGTCTCACGGCCTGGCCCGAGCGGATTAAGGCGGCAAGCAGCTACACATGAAATTATGGAGGGGGTGGCAGCGATGGAAACTACGAGCCACGCCCCTCTGAAGGTTGAGTCGGAGCGGCTCAAATTCGCTGACAAGCGAAAGGCCGCGAAGACGCTAAGGAGATACGACGGGGTCCCGTTGGAAACGCTGCCCCAGAGCGCGAAGGAAGCGGTGGAAAGGGCGAAAGCCCTGCTGCCTAATTTCCGGGTCACTGGGGCTTCAGTGGAAAACCGGGTGCCTTCGTCTAAACGACAAAGATCGGCGGAGGACCAAACTCCGGCGACGAAAAGAATCCGGCCGCACTCCTGGGTGGGCAGGCCTAGTTTTGCCGAGGTTGCGAAGGACAGGATCCTTATTGGGGTCCTGGACCGAGGCAACGAGCTCGGGTCCTTACCAAAAGACCAGTGGAGGTGGGTGAAGGCAGCTCTGGCGAACGTCATTTTTGACGTTCTGCTGGAAAACCCCGGAACCCCCCCGGCCTGTAAGGACGCTGGCTGGTACCAGGGCCATATTAAAGTGGTAGCCTGTGAGGACCAGAGATCGGTGGCGCTGTATAAGGCCGCCGTTGCAAAGGTGGGCCCTGTCTACCCAGGGGCGAAGTTGGAGGTGGTGGACTGGAAGGACATTCCAGTCAGACCACGGGCGAGGGTATGGGTTCCGGTGACACCATCGGCACCGGAAAGCATCCTTAAGATGCTCCAGGTGATGAACCCATCCCTCCCGACAAGTGATTGGAGGGTCGTCCGTGTCGAGGACGCGGAAGGCCCTTCCAGACAAGTGGTATTGTCCCTTAATAAGGAGTCTATTGGGCTTCTGGAGAAGAGGCAAGGCCGCGTTTCGTATGGCCTCGATGAGGTCATTATCAAAGTGTACCGAGGTGACGCTCAGCGTGCCTCCGGGTCGGGTGAAGCAATGGACGTTGACATTGAGGCACCCGAACCGGAGCCGGAACCGGAACTCTCCGACGCTGAAGGCAGCGTCTCCTCCCAGACGAACCTTGCACCAACAATGCATAGGTTGTTTGCGGAGGAGGAGTTGCTTCTCAGTGACGGGGAGGGTGAAGCTGACGTCACCGTTGTAGCTGGAGGGGAGGATGCGGCTGTCTCGCATGAGGGTGCTGCAAATAAACCTCCATCATTCTAAAGCAGCTTCAGCTGCTCTCCTGGGTCGCCTAAGCAAAGGCGACATTACGGTGGTACTCATTCAGGAACCTTGGGTTTGCAACTCAAGGGTATGTGGGTTGAGTGCCACCGGTTTTAAGCTCTTCGTGGAGCGTGGTAAAGGTAAAATTAGAGCCTGTATTCTGGCTAAAGCAGATTTAAATATCTTTCTTCTACCTAATTACAGTGATGGCGACGTCACGGCAATTCTCGCGGAGTTAGGGGGTATGTCGATTGTGCTTGCATCGGCCTACATGGCGTACGAAGCCGAAAACCCTCCTCCCTCTATGGTTCGGAACTTGATATCCAGGTATGAGAGCGGACACATGTTGGTCGGCAGCGACGCTAATGCTCACCATGTCAACTGGGGGAGCACGGACATTAATGATCGAGGTGAGTTACTTTTTAACTACCTTCTAACTACTAACCTACTTATATGCAACAAAGGTAGGGATCCCACCTTCATTACTAGGAATCGTAAAGAAGTTTTGGATATAACTCTATGTAGTGTTAATCTATCTGAACTGATCGAGAGTTGGCAGGTTCTAGACGAACACTCCTTCTCTGATCATCGTTATATTGAAATCGTATTGAACTTTTCTTTTACCAGCCCAAAAGTGCGCAAAAACCTAAAAAACACGGATTGGCGCTCTTATAAAAGGTTATTTGAGGATAGGCTGACCAGCGAACCTCTTATTGAACCTAACTGCATCGGGGATCTAGAGAACATGGTGAACGTTTTTACGATGACCTGCTCAAATGCCCTAGAGCAGGCTTGCCCTGAATCTAAACAATGGGGCAAACGTAAACCCCATTGGTGGTCACGTGAGTTGGACTCGCTACGCAAATCTTGTAGGAAAAATTTCAACAAAGCCAAAAGACTTAATCTCGAACTAGTATGGCAGGAGTACAAAAAGTCTCTCCAGACCTATAAAAAAGCTTTAAGGGCGGCAAAGAGATCTTCGTGGAGAAACTTCTGTGGCGGCATCGAGGGTGTTTCCGAGACAGCCAGGCTAAGGAAGATTCTCTCAGGATCCTCTAACCCGATAGGTTTCTTGCAGAGGCAAGACGGTTCCTGGACCTCCACGGGAAAAGAAACCCTTGAACTGCTACTGGATACTCACTTCCCTGGGAACACAACTGCGGAGGAAAGAACTCCTCCGTTTATTTCTTCCAACCCCGTCAGCATACCGGTTTCGGAAGAAAAGGTTAGATGGGCTATTCAAAGCTTTAAGCCATACAAATCTGCAGGGCCGGATGGGATAATACCTGCTCAGCTAATTAAGACACTGGAGGTGTCTGCAAAATGGCTCTCTACTATTTTCAGAGCCTGTTTCAAACTTAATCATATACCGTTGGCATGGAGAAATGTCACGGCTGTTTTTATTCCTAAAGCTGGTAAGGCCTCATATACTAATCCAAAGGATCTTAGGCCTATCAGTCTATCATCATTTGCTCTTAAGGCACTTGAAAGGATTGTTAGTTGCCACCTGTCCGATACCATAGACAGTCGACTACTGTCTAATGACCAGCATGCCTACCGCAAAGGCAAATCTACTGAGACTGCACTCCATAGCTTGGTCGGCTATATTGAGAAGTCTCTCAGTGCCAAGGAATTCTGTCTTGTAGCCTTCCTGGACATTGAAGGCGCCTTCAATAATGTGCTTCCAGAAGCCATAACTGGCGCCGTTAGGGATCTAGGAGCCGAATGCTCACTGGTTGAGTTTATAGGCCAGCTACTCAGTTGCAGAGTAGTAAAGTCTAAGCTGGGTGCGAGCGAATTGTCGCGGCACGTGTCGAGGGGGACGCCACAAGGAGGTGTCCTATCCCCACTTCTGTGGAACCTCACCGTTAATACGCTACTGCGAGATACGGTATGGGGTGGCGCAAAAGTTGTCGCGTACGCTGATGACGTCGCGATCGCACTCAGGGGAAAGTTTCCGCAGACACTATGCGAGCTGATGCAACGAGCGCTTCGGGAGGTATCCAAGTGGTCCACCCAATGCGGGCTCAGGGTCAGCTCAAGTAAAGTGGAACTCGTACTCTTCACGAGAAGGTATAAAGTGCCTTCGGTGACCCCACCGGTACTAAATGGTACCCGGTTAAGTATTTCTACAAGTGCCAAATTTTTAGGCGTTGTTTTAGATAGGAAGCTGAACTGGAAAGAGAACCTGGTTCAACGTCATGAAAAGGCTTCCATAGCCCTCTATACTTGTAAGAGAGCCATAGGCAGGAAATGGGGTCTTAACCCCCAGATCTGTCGGTGGATTTTCACAGCGGTCGTCAGACCAATTCTCCTATATGGGGTGATCGTATGGTGGCCCGCTTTAGACAAAGAGGTTAACCTCAGATTACTCACCAAGGTGCAGAGATCTAGTATGATCTGCATAAGCGGGGCGCTCAGAACCACGCCAAATGAGGCTTTGAACGCCATTTTAGACCTCCTTCCTTTAGATTTGGTCGGACAACAGACGGCAGCGATGACTGCTTTGAGACTAAGAGAGACATCCCAGTGGCACCCTGAATGCCAAGGGCACTCTAGTATTTTGAACAAGTTCTGCTCTATTCCGAGCAGCACGGACCGGTGTGCTTGGACATCGGTAAATGAAAGTAACTTTACTACACGAATTCCAAGCAGAGAGGAGTGGAAACCTGAGTTTCACACTCCACCTGAGAGCATTGTCATCTATACAGATGGCTCGAAACTCGATAATCAGGTGGGAGGGGGCGTTTTCTCACGAAACCCTCTCCTGCAAATTTCCTTTAGGTTACCAGATCACTGCAGCGTCTTCCAGGCTGAGGTCTCAGCTATCATGGAAGCGGTGAAGAGTATAGGGACCGGGATTACAGGAAGAGACATCTTCATTTTTAGTGACAGCCAGGCTGCAATCAAAGCTCTGAGCTCTCTCACGTTTAACTCGAATATCGCGCTGGACTGCCGCCGATCTCTACAGGAGATGGCTAAGCAGAACAGACTGTACCTCATTTGGGTCCCTGGTCACCGGGACATAGAGGGAAACTGCATGGCAGATGAACTTGCAAGACAAGGTACGACCAAGCAGATTCTTCAGGATAAAGAACGCATTGGTATGCCGTTTGCCACTTGCAAAATGCTACTCAGAGATTTTACATATAAACAAGCTGACAATAGATGGAGGCAAAATACGGCCTGTCGAACCTCAAGGCAGACGTGGCCTAAATGGGATCGGAAACGGTCGCGCAGCGTTCTCTCTCTAAGAAGGGAAAACATTTCGAATGTGATCGGGGCTCTAACAGGGCACTGTCTGATAGGTATACATGCTGAAAGGTTGGGAGTGCCCTTCCGAAGATGCTGTAGGAGCTGCAAGAATGACGAGGAGGAGGAAACGATCTTGCATCTACTGTGTAAGTGCCCTGCACTGTGTAAAAGCAGGATGCGACATCTGGGATCACCGTTTCTGGATGACCTTAGTAAGGTTTCTAGCACCGAGGTAAATTGTCTGTTGAAGTTTATCAATGAGGCAAACTGGTTTAGTAAGGGGTAATTTTTCTTTTTGGGATGGTACAAAACTTTTCTTGTGGTAACACAATGGGCCAAATATTGGCCTAAGTGAGCCGCTGAAGGCGGCTGCCACTCCAACCTAACCTAACCTAAGCAGCAAGGCCCATTGCAATACACACTCGGTCTATGTAAAGCCTCTTGTTGGATCAGCCAGAATAACCTAAATTAATCAAAAAGTATTGTCTCAGATTCTTTTCTCATTCACTAAGCAAAGTGGATTGTTTTGTCGCCAGCATTTTCTAAGTCAATTGTACTTTATACGGAAACAAATCCTTCCACGGACTCCAATGTGCTAAGCACTCTGTCGATGGAACAAACTTGAGTTCACGATTATATTCTCTTTTGCCGCTTCAAACTGTTTATTGAGAGGTTTTGGAGGTCAATGGACGACATGTGGGCGATCTCACAATGTTCTGTGCTCAACAAAATTCAACACCTGACGTTGATTGTTAGCTAGGGTTCGCTCGACGATATGCATGTTGAGTTACATAACACAACTGAATGACTATTTTCAAAGTATACCGCCTCTATTTCGGAGTGTTGCTTCGGTGTGAAAAGACTCATGGTTCAAAAAATTACCCACCCAAAAGAAGCCGCACCATTTACTTTATCTAGCAACTGCTGATGGATTAAGCTCTCAGGAAAATACACTCCAGAAATGAAAATAAATTTCCCTTTTTCAGCATCGCACGATTTCAAGATTCCAGCATGCGTCTGATCCATTTCTTCGTCATTCTTCATAGCCTAAGAGTTGCTGGTATAATGATTGAAATCTCCTCATTACTACAACGGTATCAGGTTTCCTATCAAATAGGGACTTTGTTTAAAAGTAGTTACTCTGAGATAATAGAATTAGGCCACCTGATTTAAGAGCTCAACGTAATTTTCAATAACATTCCCTAGCAGGGCAGCAGTTTCAAGCCAATTGGTTTTGTTTCCGGCACATTGGCAATTTCACTTCCAATTAACACCAGCCGCAATTCAATGCCACTGTAGCATTGTACGTATAATTGGCAAATACCACAGTATGTCGCATAAATTTACAATTTAATTTCTCAAAAAGGTAATTATAAACACACCCGCAAATTGCGATACAAATCAATATACATACATATATAGCATGTGTGACTATTATACTTAATATGAATTGGAATATCTGTGCATGGGTGGGCGAAATAAGCTTACAGCATCTGCTCAATGCATTGTGAACGACATGGAAATACTAAACAAATTTTTTACTCTTAAGAGGTGCACCCGAGATGAGGTTCAGCCAAAAGTTTACGAACTCACTTCCTGTTCCTTCCAATCTCCATTGGGTAACAATAACCCTCTAAATGACCGGGATCAGGCTGCGTGATGCTAATAGGATCGAACAAGGAAAACGGTCAAATAATACATATGGACTTGAGGTGGGACTTGCTCCGAACGCTGGATGCTCCAAAGACATGACCTCCAAAACCGAGACCTCTTACACAGATTCACCAAAATCGCAATCGGCTACTGAAGGAATGTATTTCCACTTTCACAGCTGTAACGATTCTCATTCGGCATGCGAAGCGCCTAGTTCGGCGCTAGTGTTATGGCGTCGACCCGTAAATTCTCTCCTTGGATCTGGCAATATACAAACTTCGCATTTTGACGCTAACCCTCCCCGAAACGGCTCGATCGATTCTTATGAATTTTGAATGTCAATTTGATAGTTTTGATAATAGGTATACTTTACGATGATTTTATGCTTGGGAGAGGGTTGCCACCTGGCTGAAAAGTCAATTTCAAATATAGACAAGTTATATCAAATATACAAATATGGCTGTCGAGCGGTTCGACTTGGCGGGGAGAAGGTTCTGAGCTATATATTTTGGAGAGGGTTGCCATCTGTTTGAAAAGTTGAATTTAAGTAAGGTACAGACAAGTTATATGTATGTATAAAATATGAACAGCAACCGTTTCGCTTTGCTGAGAAAAAGATTTACAGCTAGCTACATTTTGAAGATGGTTGCCACCTGTTTGAAAAGTCTAATTTAATTAAATTATAAACAGGTTATATGATATATTGAAATATGGATTCGCCGATTTGTCTCGGCGAGAAGGTTCTTACCTATATTTTGGATAGTGCTGCCACCTGTTTGAAAAGTCTAATTTAATTTAATTATACGCGATCTATATGAAATATGAAAATATAGATGCCAAACTATTCCATTCGCTGAGGATAAGCTATATAGCGTATAGCGGGTTGCCACTTGCTTGAAATGTCGAATTTAGTAAAATATGTATAAGCAAGTTATATTATAATATGGGTGTCGTTTTGCTGAGAACAAGGTTTATAGCTACCGATACCTTTAATGATTTTAATAAATGTATGAGTCTATTTGGAAGAGAGTTGCCACCTGTTTTAAAAGTTAAATTAAATGAAATTATACACCAGGCAATAAAATATGTATTAAAATATGAGTGCCAAATTGTACGTCTCGATGAGAACAAGGTGCATACCTATATTTTCGAGAGGGTTGCCACCTGTTATATGTGTCAGAAATCGAAATGTGCTCTCTGATTACATATACAAAGGGTGATTAATAAATAAATCGAGGCAATAATATACCGAAAAAATTGATTATGGTTAATTTTTCGATTAAAAAAAATATTACCTACATGGATCACCCTGCATACATATTTTTAATTTTAATGAGTCTATTAACCCTCAGTTTTAGAATAGCTTTAAAAAGCTGATATTAAATTATAAAAAATTATTATTTATATATTTTTTCCGATTGTGTCGAAAAAATACATTCAATGAAACTATTACACATACATGCATAAATTATGTGCTATGTGTGCCTATATGCAGCAAATTGTGGCACGTTGCAAACATTATAATTTGACTGCTTATTAGCTGAATGGTTAGTTGAATAGTTGTTGTTGATTGCTGATTGACACGGCCGATCTGCTCAACTACTTGCACGCTTGCTTGATGGGTTGTTTGATTGACGGATGTGCTGAATTGTTGCGCTTCGTTGTTGCGGCAACCAAGGCAAAGCGGCCCAGATGTAGGCGCATATAGCATACATAAAGTAGTACATTCCACTACTCCAAGAGATAAACTTTATTATTGCAAGTATTTTGTGTTTTTTTTTTTTTTTTTTTGATTTTCATGTTCCTTGCACCGGTAATGTGTTTCGTTGCATGCCTCCATCTGATGGATGGCCTGATATCGTATAAAGATGAATGCGTCTTCTGCCAAGGCGTTGAATGATGACTTTCAGAGGCGGTTACTTGTTGAAAAGTTGTATGCGGAGAGGAATGCACAATTTCCTTAACTGCATACACCTCGGCGCAATACTATCAATCGCGTTGCAGCTGTCCAATCAAGCAAAAGTGTTTGCCACAACTCAAGTGGCTGCTGCTGTCATTTGCCTCCAAACATTTTTCTCTACTCGCGCGCGAACTCTGTTGTTGTTGTTGTTTTTGTTGTTGTTGTTGATGCTTTGACATGTTGGTTTATTGTAGTGGTTGATTGCTTTGGCTCCTTGGTTAATTTTACGCTCAACAATAACAACATACAACAACATATCAAAAGAAGCATGAAAACGTCAAGCACGTCAGCGCATCAATTATTCCACACTTCAAATGTTAACAGCCCAACAGCAGCCATCAGGTTCAAGATTTTAGTTGTATTTAGTTTATTTACGTATGTACGACTCCTCTGTATGTGTACATATGTATATGTATATGTGTTTTTAATTACCCAAATTTGTTAATTGTTATAATCAAAAAATCATCATGCCGCACAACAAAGTCGCGACAATCCACATAGTTCTTTGCCTATCATGTAGTTTTCGAGACATTATTTTTGATAAAATCAGGAAATTTCTTATGAATCAAAAAACGTTATTTTGTATTTGTGTACATTTGATTTCTTTTGATTTATAGATTTCTTTCCCAAATTAAAAAATTATTCATACCATATTAGATCGAATTTGCTGCATGATGTAATAAAATATAGAAAACTAGGAAACTCAGACAGACGTTGTCCCTCAAATATTTATCTATTAATTACCCTTTGCATACGTAACCATGAAACGCATTTCAGTATATGCCTAACAGGTGGCAACCCTCTCAAAAATGTAGCTATGCATCTTGTTGTCGCCGAGACAAACAGTTTGACACCCAAGTTGTGATATTTTTCCTACTTTTTGTATAATTTAATTAAATTCAAATTTTCAAACAGGTGGCAGCCTGCCTAAAAATATAGCTAGCGATAAACCTTCTCCTTTGTTAAACGAACGGTTTAATACTCATATTTTAATATTATATATACTTGTGCATAATTTATTAAAATTTTAGTACCAAACAGGTGGCATCCCTCCCAAATATAAGTATAAGCCTATGTTTGCCGAGAGGAACCGTTTGACACCAATATTTTAATATTTAATATAACTTCTGCATATTTTAATTAGAGTTGAGTTTACAAACAGGTGGCAACCCTCAAAAAAGTTAGCTGTGAGCCATGTTTCATAGACGAACCTCTTGACCACCATATTTTAATATTTCAAAAAACTTGTGCATATTTTAATTAAATTTGAGTTTTCAAATATGTGGCAACCCTTTATCAAGCATATATATAACCTTTATAACCTATTCTCGTACCTACCAATTATATAACCGTTATCGAGAAGCTCGACCACAAACACAGTGGCGCGAGACTTTTACATACAAAACGATTTTTTTGTTTTGTAAATTACTGTTATTCGTGGGTTTTCTCCCCATTTCTACCTATAATTTTCGAAATCGTACCTACGGAGTTGAAATACAGTGAATAGCAGATTTGTTATAGTTTGATAAAGTAGTTTCGGAAATAAACCTATTTGTTCTAAAGTGGGCTATGCCACGCTCATTTCCAAAAAAAATTTTTTTTGATCGAGTTGGAAATTTTTTTTATTTTTTTTTATTTTCGTAAATTACCGTTATATGCCAGAGTTAATAAATTTTCAAAATTGCGCTTTTTGAGTTTAAATGTAAAGTGTGTAGCCAAATTTGGTAGTGTCTGGGCGGCTAGTTGCGGAGATGGACCTTTATTGCTCTAATATGCTGTGCCAAGCCTATTTTGATTAAGAAAATCGTTATGTGGGCGTGGTTATTATCTGATTTCGCCCACTTTACACACCAACTTACCTTGGGCCGAGGGAAATGTGTGCACTAAGTTTCATTGGCATATATCCAAGGCCGTATTGTATGTTGGGCGGTAAACATTTGTGAATCCCGTACCTTTTTAGGCATTCACTCATAGCACGCGTTGGGTCTAACGGGAGTGATCCAGTAAATTAGCGTTGTCCCAGTAGACCAGTAATCGTCAATTAATAAAATTTCTTCGCTATCTCAGAAAGTGGAAACTCTAACCATCGTCATCGACTTGTTTACTTTGAATTACTTTGATGTCCTTCTTCTCTTTTTATCCACTGAACGCCTCTTGTTTGGATTTCAGTTCATCCATCAGCGGTAACAATGCGGTTGCTAATTTCATCTACATCCATGAATGATAAAAATCAAGAGTAAACGAGATAGAATGATTGAAAGTTTGGTTAGCGGTCCGCGGAAGGCGCGAAATGCAACTCTGACATGTATTTTGTTGTTACAGAAAATCAATGCTTCTCTGCAGATAGTCGGATCTGAACAACTCGAACCGTTCGCAGGAAGTTACATACTACAAGGGCTGCCTCAATTGTGCTTCCTCCTTGGATCTGGCGAAACTATAAAAAGTTTTCCCCTGCTCTTCTTTCACAAATAGAAATTTATCATTTCCAAATCTTCAAATTTTCTAAATTCAAAATTTTCTTATTTTCAAAAACTAAATTTCAACAACCCATGAAATGAAAAAATCAAAATTGCAACCCTGTTGCAGCTACCTGCTTAATGTACCTGGCCTCTACTAATTTTTCGAACTTGTGCAAATTGTATATGAAAGTTCAGAATCCTTACGAACCGATGACATTTCGTCATAAATTTATTTCGGCGTATTTTCTTTTTTAAAAAGGACTTTTTCAAATATTTAACATCGGAAATACATACGTTCTCCCTATTTATTTTATACATCTTAGGCCCTTACTATGAGATGCATTCGACATACGATTTTCGCTGATTATCTAACATCGACAATCGAATGTCAAACTCATATGAGCCGTGCAGCCCTGTTTAAATTTTCTGTCAAACACAATTTTGCTTTTGACTCTGCATCGCAGGTTTACAAAATTGCTGAAAATGTACGAAATTTTTTGCAGTTTATTACTTTTTGGTGTAAGCTCAGTTTAGTTTTAATATCCACTGTATAGCAATACAGCCCCGAAGTCGTAGTACAAACAAAGGCAGTCAAATCAAGCTTAAACTAACTTTAAAGTCGGCTTTATTTTGACTATAAAATTCGCAATAGCGCTATTGCTCAACGAATAAGTGGCATAATACCAATTGAGAATTCATTCGATCAGCTCTTTTGACAACAGTCGAAAATCGAATGCAACTCATAATAAGGGCTTTAGTATTATACCTATCGGAATCTACTAATCTATGTAATAAAGAGCGTACAAATATATATTTCGAATTATTGTCATTTAATTATTTTCTATCTAAATTTTGCTTTATCATTTCCTTTTCTAATTTAAATTAAAAAAAAAAAGCCACACAATTATTTCTAAATTGCGTATTATTAATTTGCATCATTTATCAATTCACTTTTCCATACACTCATTTTTAGCGTATTATTTTATGATTACGTTTTCCTTGTTATTTTCCGTTTCATAATTACTTTTTTTCTCACTGATTTCGCTGATGTAAACGTGCTGACAGCTGTCAACTTCACATGATTAATGCGTGTCAAAATGTATGGGCAAGGCAAAAGTAAAGAAAAGAAGACAACAGACAGTGTAGCACTAGCAAAAATGATAAATGACAATAATAGCGGTTTTGGTGGTAGAAGATATGTAGCACGGAAAATCGATACATATGTACGTACACCTGTACATCTGTAGAGGCATATAGCGGAAATGCTTAGGTGTCTTATTATCGGTTTGTAAAGGGTATTTTCGAAGTGGGTACAGGAGTTCGAAACATTACATTTCTTCTCGGTTGATAGTTTTCTGCTGTTAACAGGGAGTGAAATTAGTTGTTGTTGTGATTTTTTCAAGGAACGCAAATAATGGCTATTGTCCAAATTTAAACTAAAAAAAAATATGCCAGTAATTGTGACAGGGACTACCTTCAGCCAGATTGATTTTTATTTTTTTAGTTTTATTACTTAAGAAATAATCGCTACTTCTTGAGTTTTATTTATCGCTCAGGAAAAACTCTTAATTAGTTTTATTTTCAACAATTAATTAAGTTAATTATTAATTGAAATGTAATTACTTTAATAACTGTTCTAACCGTTACGGTCCTTGGATTTTTCGGATAAAAAATTCAAAGAATATGTTCAAAACAAAACTCGAATAAATCGATTTAATCTTTATGCCATGTGCTTTGCAAATCTGGCCCTATTTCCATTTTGACGATTTTTCGTTCTACATCATGGCATAAACCGTATTTTCTGAATTTTCTTTTTTCTTTTTTTTTAGTGTTTCCATAAAGAATAATCATTACTCCTAGATTTAAATTTTATCGACATCTTGGGACTTTTATTTTTTCGATAAAATGTTATCGATATTTTTGCGATATATATTTTTTTGATCATAATACATAAATCGCCTTGTTGGTGTTTTTTCTATTATTGTCGTTGCCGACGATTTTTTTTTGGGTTTATTATGATCGAAAAATGTCCAAATGAAGAATAACGATTATTGTTGATCGAAAAATTATAAATCACAAAATATCGATTAAATCATGTTCTATCCATTGCTCGGTAGGTATTTCATTTCGGATAAATGTTTCGGAAATGTTGATGATGTCAGTTTTATAAAAATCGTGGCCCTAACGAAATTCATTCATTGTACAGATTTCTTATAACCTAAGCTAACATTAACTTTAGCGACAAAGAGACCGTTCGATGGAGGGATTTTGCTGAAGGCCTCGTAGCCAGTGCTGCGTTCCCATGTATTTAAATAACAAGTTGTTGTTGTATACATTATTAAATAAATAAAATAAATTTTTCTATTGCAGCGGTTCTTTTTTTTGATTTCGTCTTTGTTGGATAAGAAAGTATACTCCGCCATAATTGATTGTGGTTTCTGGTTCTTTTCTTATGTTTTTCCTGATTTCACCCTAGAAAATATCGGTACTTTGAATAGTTCTCCCTGAAATCAGAGACTGCTGGCCGGGTGGCGAAGTAGTTGGTTAGTTGTATATTTCGGTTACAGATTTTTTACGTGAGACTTTCCTTATACCAGTTGGTTATTCAAGGCATGTCGCAAGTTGCTCATATTTAGAAATGATATTTGGAGATATCGTCCTTTCGCGGTGTTGATGAAAATTGACGAGATGTTAAAAAATCTCGCTCAATTGTGGGTTGTGTCGGGAGATTTACCCATTGAGCTAAACAGTTGTACTTGGTGATAAAATGTCTCCCCCACCGAAAACCCAACATATAATTTTCGCTCTTTTGATTGACAACCATTGGTTCCATAAGATTTTACTTTTGCATTTGCTCTTATGAGGGCATCAATCTAAATATTAGCGAAGCTTTCTCAATAAAATGTCCAGGGCAGTCTGCTTTCAAATAATACTTCCAAAAGGTGCCCATAAAATGCTTTTATGCAATTATCCGAAAGTCGTGCTTGTAACACGTGCAGAAGAATCGTCTTGGCAAGTTCCAAAATAATTGTATATCCTTGTTGATAATTAAATTAAATTCAACTTGTAAAAAGGGTGGCAACCCTTTTCAAAATATACCCATAAACTTTCTTTTAGCGAAATAAATGTTTTCTCAACCATATCTTACTATTTTATGTAACTTGTCTATAATTTATTTAATTTCAACTTCAAATATTCAAAGTAGGTGGCAACCCTCTATATGCTATAAGCTTTCTTCTCAGCGCATCAAACAGTTTGGAAGGCATAATTTAATATTTCATATAATTTTTGTGTAATTTAATTAAATTCAGCTTTTGAAACAGGTGGCAACTCTCTATATGTTATAAGCTCTCTCTTCAGCGCATTAAACAGTTTGGAAGGCATAATTTAATATTTCATATAATTTGTGTGTAATTTAATTAAACTCAGCTTTTGAAACAGGTGGCAACCCTCTAAAAAAATCACTTTGAACCTTTTCTTCGCCAAGACGAACTGTTTGACATCAATATTTCTTATAACTCGTCCATAATTTATTTACATTCGAATTTTCAAGCAGGTGGCAACCCTCTTCAAAATATTCTTGTAGTTATATGTAAATCTACAATTCTCCTTGCCGAAAAGAGTCGTTTGAACCTATATTTTGATATTTCAACTAACTTATGTATTTTAGTTAAATTAGATTTTCTAAACAGATGGCAACCCTCTGCAAAGCATGAATTATACTTTACGAACTATACTCGTACCTACCAAAAAATTTCACGAAAATCGGTCGAGACGTTTCGGAGGAGTTCAACCGCAAACACCGTGACGCTAGACTTTTGTATAAAAGATTTTAATTTTTCTATAAAAATAAAATTTATTTGAACATACTTTAGTTTATTGTATTTTCATTTATGTAAGAAAAATAAATAAATAAAAAATTTAATATTTTTACGCCAACAATGCAGTTTTTTAAATAGGTTTTTTTTTTGTTTTTATATTCATGAAAGGTAGGAAAGCTTCGGCGGGGTCGAATACAGCACTTCTCTTTACCTGTTTTCTCTTGCAATTGGGGAACAATAAGTTAAGTTTTATTTCTTTTTTATTACATTGGAAAATTTATGTAAAGTGGCGCGATAATGTGGTTATGGCCCTTAACATTTGCCAATGCACGCCGCATATTGGGATCTACTATGGAGTTCAAAAGTTTAATTTGACTTCGTGTACTTAAGACCATACTATACCGATAACGCCCACCTATGGAAAAAAACACACACACACACACATATATATATCCGGCTTTTGCAAACATTTTGCAGTATCGCTTAATTGACTTCATCGGCTTTGTGAAATTGTATTATCAACTCAATTTGCAACATGCCATGTAAGTTAATCTTTTGCACTTTCAACACACACACACACACAAAACTACATGTACGAATGTTAGTGTGTATGTAAATAAGGTTGCAAAAGGACAGTTGTTCGATACCCATACATTTAGCCACAATGTGGTTTCATGTTCATTTCATAATGCTACTTGAACCTTGTAAAAAGGATAATAATAGCCGACAAGCGCAGAAGAGTGAATAGTGGAAGTGAGGCAAGGGGAAGTGGAAAAGTGGCGGAAAACTATTTACAGTTCAATACGCAGACAATTTGTTTAACAATGAACAATGAACAAAAACAACAACACAACTAATGCCAGTGACAACAGCAGAACAAGCAATTAAATAGAATAGAAATGGAATGGCATGAAAATTGCACGCCAACGACATAACTGAAGCTCCTCCACACCAACCAACCTATGCACATAAATAGGAATACAAACATACTTGGTACAAATGCGCCATTATGACTGCTATGCTAGATAGAATCTAGTGATACTTATGTGTCGGGCAATAACGATTTTACAATGTGAACGTAGCGTAACTTTAGCCACAGCTATGGGTGGTGGTGGGGTTGGTGGGTGTTCGAAGTGGCATATTTGTGTTGGCGGTGTGTTGAATTTGCAACCAAATCAAAGTTTACATTCCACTCTAATATCAAAATGCCTTTTTGCACGCCGCTAGGGCGGTAGGTCACGTAATACCAGAGATTGCGCAAACTATGTAAGCGTGTTCGGCGTCGTTTCAGGTTTAATGGGTGGTAATGAAGTTGCTGTCTGTTGAAGTGGGGTATACAGTTATTGTTAGTATGATAATGAAAATTACTACATATTATTGATGTTTCAAAGGTGCTGAAATTTCATAAAACTAAAGAAAAGTAAAACAAAAAATGTGTGTGTTGGAAATGTTTATTATACCATGTTCACACGGCAATGAAAACAAGTTGTTTTCAGGAGATGTTTTCAATACCAAATATGACCGTCCAGACAGCATTACTTTTTACTAACTGGTTTTCAATGACATTTATTTATTTATTTACCTTTTTTACTCTTAGGCAATCCGGTAACCGAAATGTCCCCAGAGCCTCAAAATAAAAACTTCGCTCTGTGCACACCAAGCAGTGCTGTGTTTCATAAATATTTCAGTTTTTCTCCGCCCCGATTTTTTATATTATTATTTATATATATTTTATTATTTTATTATTTTTTTCATATTATTGTCTTCTAAACTAGTGACGACAAGTCATTGAATTTTTCGGCAAAAAGTTATCGAACACAGAGTTGCTTATGAAAAAATATTGAAAACTGAGATGTTTTCGAGATTATTAAGAATGGAACTTTTTTTCACTGAATACGACGAATGAGACATAAATAAACCGGGTTTCAATGTCGTGTGGATTTGGTTTTCGGTTATATAATTAAAAAGTGGTGAGTAAGCTACTCCTTCTCTTCTTCTTAGTATAACGGTCTAGACGATTTTGTCCGATTCAAACTTAGCTAGTTTTTCCCTACTAACTGTCGCTAACTATAGACCGCAAGTGACCCCAATTCCTTCATCATCTGGTCTTCCAAAGTAGAGGAGGCCTCTTCTTCCTCTGCTACCACCGAAGCCAAATCCTTCACCACCTGGTCTACCAACATAGAGGTGGCCTTCCTCTTCCTCTGCCACCACCAGCGGATATCGCATAGAATATTTTCAAGGCTGCAGAATTTCCCTCCATTCGTAGAACAGGACCTAGCTAGCGTAGACGGTGAATTGTCGTAATATAATAATTTAGTAAATATATTTTCCAATCTATATACTCTGAAATCCTTAGATATAAAGTAGCTTTCGTTCTGTCTTAATTGCAATATGGCGCCTTCATTTGGAAACCATATCACCAAGTACATATCCATCGGTTGGAATCGGTACAGAAGGTTTTGATACGTTGGTAAGCTTTGCGGTCTCTTAACTCCTCCGAGCCGCTTCCGCCGTACCTAACACTTTGTCAGTTGATAATCTTATGACGTTGAGTAATATAAGTTAATTTTTTTATCCGCATTTTTATGCTGGATATTGTTTCAGGGACTATCGGCTGTCCGCATATTCTTAGTAGAATAAAATTTAATATCTCGGCGTAATTTTGATAAAATTTGTGTCGTCTGCAATATTTGCCGTCGCAAAGACGTAAGGGTACAAAAACCTTTAGCTCCACGGAGTGGGTATTTCGTTTTGTCCTCGTTCACTTCCAGTGTTAATCTATCAACATCGGTGGATTCGTTGCTGCGTAGTCGAGTTATTGCTCTTCGAATTTCATCGAAATCAGGTGAAGGGAAATAGATACTATCATCAGCGATTGGGCGTTCGGGATCTTCATCTTCTATGGCGAAACTTAGTTCGGCCTCTCTTTGCGTTCTATGAATAACATGTCTTCCTTTCTTTCTCAAGTAGTGCTTTTCGTTTCCTCAACGGTGCGACATTCCTCATCGTATCTACTAGTAGCTTTTTTCGGAATCGCTGAAAGGCAGTGAATGAAAAATGTTCTACCAGTGATCGCGAATTCCACATTACTTGGCAGTGCTCTTAGAGCGCAGATGCCGATGTTCGGTCCTCGAGGTGCGCCTACGTCTAATGCACGATAATTCCGGTGACATTTTGTATGTTGATACCTCGTACGCAGCAGCTCGTAATTCTATTATAGGTGACCATAGAATTAGTATTTGCGCCGTCCTTCTTTCCCATCAGGTCGTGGGCACAAATCAGCGAAATGTTGAGGACCAAAATGAGGGGGACCCAATTCAAGGGTTGGTAAAATTTTTCATTGGTTATATTTTATGAACCGCATGTAGAAAAATCGTTTTGACCACTCCCAGGTGAATAGGAATTAGAAACTCTCCCTGCTTGGGTGGACTTCCGCATTCGGAACCATCCTCTTTCCTATGGCACTGGAATGCCCCATATTTACGTAGTACGTTTATGTGTAAACGGCCAGTACTTAAGCCCTCTACGTACATCTGCATGTACAAACAGCTAGCTCGAAGGGCACGCCATTATAAAAGGGAAGTGTAAATGAAAAGGAATAAAATAGGCAAACAATACTTGGTGGTTCCATATAGATGTTTGCTCACATGAATGTTTGCTAAATTGTACTATATTGTTTCATGCTTACCTACTTACGAGTATGCACATATTTACCTAATAAACGCGCCTTTCTGAATAAATATCCTAGGCAAATACTTTCGGTTCGGTCGAGCAAGCAATGACAATTCTAAATGGTTTCACTGTGGTATTGAAATGTACTGCAAATTGTTTGTTCCTGCTGCTGAGGCCGTAAGCCATTTTATTTCTATTGCTCTCATATATTTATGTATATACATATGTGTGTAAATAAATACCAGCACTAGTATTAGTGTATGAAAGTTGTATTTATTTTGAACAAAATTACTTGGTTTTACCTGTCGGATTTTGTTATTGCACAAAAGAGATTCCAGCGTGTATATTTTTGACTAGTACAGGTCTTACTATGTAAATTTTGTTCTTTTGTTTTTTTGGTTTTTCCAGCAGGTGGCATCCTTCACATAGTTAGCTAGCTAAGATCCTTCTTGCCGAGACGAACCGTTTGACACCCATATTTTAATATTTCATATAAATTGTGCATCATTTAATTAAATTTTACTTTCAAACAGGTGGCAGCCCTTTTCAAACTATTAGCCTTTTCCTCAGCGAATCGAAAAGTTTGGCACCCATATTTTCATATTTAATATAACTTCTGTTTAATGCAATTAAGTTCGCCATTTCAAAGTAGTGGCAACCCTCATAAAGTTAGCCATGTATCTTTTTGCCGAGACGATCATTTTGGCAACCATATTTTCAAATTTCATATAATTTGTGTTTGTTTTAATTAAATTTGAGTTTTCAAACAGGTGGCAACTCTGCGAAAACTATAGGGATAAACATCTCCTCAACCAGACGAACCGTTTGCCACCCATAGTATAATATTTCAAATAACTCGTGTGAAACTTAATTAAATTCGACGTTTGAAACAAGTGGCAACACTCTTCAGAATATAGCTAGCTACCTTCGCCTTACCGAACCGAACCATTTGATATTCACATTTTAATATTTATTATAGATGTGTATAATTTAATAAAATTTGACATTTCAAACAGGTGGCATTCTTCCCCAAAATATATGTATTAACCTCGTCGAGGCTAACCCTCTGACATCCATATTTAAATAATTCATATAACTTGTGTATAATTTAAATAATAATAAGTTATCTATAAACCTTTTTTTCGAGACGATCCGCTTGATACCCATATTTTCATATTTCGTGAAACTTGTGTAATGGATTTTTATAATATTTTTTTTTGTTGCAAATATTCAGTATATTTTCAATGCCATCTACGTCGGACTATAAATCATTAATCTCAGACCACAAATACATTTTTCACAAAAAAATTTTTTTGTCAGATTCCCAGTTACTACGTTTCCAATTTCCTCAAAATTGTATCGTAAATACAGATTCTCTGAATTACTCACCCCTAGCGCCACCTAGCGTATTTATTTTTAATAAAATTATTTTTTTGTTACACAAACACCATACCTTTCTAAATTATCTAAATATCTCGAATTATGCGTCAGCTAACGGATTAAAATATATCCCATTTCCTTGCCAAATATCTAAGGTATATCATTTGGATAAAATCCGTTAATCGGTTTTTGAGTCACGTAGATGGCTATATCTTTATGTTATGATAAACATGGAACACATATCGGCTATCGTTGTGGCAATTCATTAGCAGCTCTTTTTGAAATTCACCTTTTTGAGGTAACATCCGCAAACAATTTAAAAAATAATTATATTTCAATGAATAACTTATGAATATCACCTAAATATATCAAATAAATAACATAATCAAAAATAATTTCATTAGTATTTCAACCTTTTTTTTATCATTTACTTTTAATTTCACCGATAGCAAAATAACCGTATTCAAATTACAAAAATGTATGTGATTGAAAAATTGGTAGCACGGCTGCATAACTTGTTTTTTTTTTAAATATTAATAAATATGAAAGTATTGATAACTTAAACCTCGCCACAATGTGAGTCGGTTTCAAATTACTTTCAAGCCGATCCACTCCACACAATTTGCTGTCACAGCGGTGACCGCCAAAGTCGCACAAATATGTCACCATAGTGATTGATATTCGCCACAAGCAAATCACATCGTTTACCCATCTATCAAGCAAGGAATTGTAATGGCAGCTGTGTGTGTGTGCGTGTGTGTCAAAAAACCGAGAAATTAATTCAAAAGTAAATGACTTTACCCTGAACACATGAACAACAAAATTAAAGGGGTTTTATGGACAATGAATGATAAGACCAATGTGACATCAATCAAAAGTGCCAAACTTTCGTTCATTTTCGTTATGATGAGAAAATGAAACCAAAAAACGGCAAATGAAAGCGCAGAAGAGGGAGATAAAATGAAGGATTTGAAAACCTAAAATTAGCTACCAGAAATTAGTGTCACGAGAAAGTGGTGTCAGTTTGGGTTGCCGTTACTCTGTTAAAATACTAGGCGCCATCTGCAGGGGCATCGGTTGTTGGTTTATGAGACTGATTACTAGTAGCAGATGGAGGATACTTGAGAGTCTTTGTGCAAGGCGCACAGCTGAACGGAAGCCTATTTAGAAATACACACTTACATGTGCACACTAGAGTGGTTCCAAAATGTTTGGGGGGAAAAGAAAAGTAGAATATTAAAGTGCTTTAACCCCCAAGAACTTTTCTATTTTTTTTTAATTATAATACAATTAGAGCTCACTTAAAGCGCTAAAAGTTCTCCAATTTTTTTTATATAGGGGGGAAAAACAATTTTTCGCAGAAATGGTTTAGAGTCTTTGAAAATCAATATTTATGGTATAACACTAAGACGCTCCCACAAATTGTTGGGGAAATTGCTATTATTTTTTATGGATCTACGGGAAATAATTTCAATGGGCCTATGAAAAACCTGAAATATTGGTTTTCAAGTATTATTTACCATTTATATAAAATATTTTAATTTTATTTGAAACATTTTGTCTCCGTATAAAAACTGTGAGCGTTTTGCGATAATTTCTGATTCTGTTTTTATTAAAAAAACATTATTAATAAAAAAAGGTAATTTATAGTCTTATTTGTAAAAATAATGGAAAAATTCATTAAAATAGTGGTAAAAATTAGTAAAAATTGTGTTAGAAATTAGTAAAAATAGTAATAGAATGAAGTGAAAATAGTGGTAATAATAAGTAAAAATAGTGGTAGAAAGGAGTGGAAATAATATTAAAAATGAGAACAAATAGTGTTAGAAATTAGAAGTAGCGTTAATAAAAATAGTAGTAGAAATAAGTGAAATTAGTGTTAGAAATTAGTAGTACCATTAGTAAAACTAGTGATAAAAATTAGTAAAAATAGTGGTAGAAATTAGTAAAAATAGTGGTGGTAATTAGTAGTAGCATTAATAAAAAATAATGATAGTAATTACGCGATGTTAAAAATCTAGCTTTACGTTTTCGGATGACCCTAGTGCGCACACATGCCACCTATGTCCATACATATAGTGTGTATGTATGTATATATGTGAGTATATTGAAATCTCTACCAATATGCAAGTAACATTAAATGCGAAATTACACACGAGCGATTTGCCTGGCGTTAAAGTGAAAAATAATAACTATCGCGTGTAGTGTTGCATATGTCAAAATGTTGTTGTTGTTGCCTTTCAAGTTGCTATTAATTGTTTACCTGTTGGCCGCCGGTTGTCGGTTGTTACGACGGCTTGATGTTTGGTCATCAATCTAAAGTCATCATCCTGCGCCTGTCAACACAGTAACGAGCAAAAATATATAACGCCAAAAAAAAAAAATATCTAACCGCCGCGCCTAGCATGTGCTCACTCACACACGCACACTCACACACATACACACATTGCTTGCTACACGTGCGGATAGCAGTTCATAAACAAATTTATGTAAGAATGTATGTAGGTATTTACTTGGCATATTTCCTTTCACAGTAGTACTCGAATTTCACAGCACTGATTGCCCGGCATATGGGTTTAGTGTTCGTTGATGTTGTTGCTGTTGTTGTTGCCGCTGTTGCCACATGCACAACTTACCACATCCATCATGCATCAATCATAATTTATTATTATTTCAAACTTACTGAGGGCATTTTTCCACTGTGGTTATCATCATCATTCATGTTGTTGGGGTTTTATTTTTTTTTCGGTTTTGTTGTTGCGGTCCTGTGATTAGTTTTCGCAAACCCAAATTACTCTCTGTTGATATGCACACCATACTTGACATATGTACATATATACGACGACTAGATCAGCTCAAGTTTGTATAGGGAATTTTCATATTTTGAAAATATCACAATTTTTCAGTTCTCTCATCTGTACTAAATATAATAAAAATGTAGAAAAGCCCTATTTGTGAATTGAAAATTTATTTAAAAAAATGACGAAAATAAAACACATTTGAATCATTTTTAGAATTTTTGTCTGCCTGTTTGCCTGTTTGAACTCACTGACCTCCGAAAGTACTGCATGGATTTTCATGGGGTTTGAACTAGTGACTATTTACACATAAGCCTAGAGCGAAACATAGGGTACTTTTGATCAAATTATCGAAATATTAAATGTAGAAAAAAAATTTTTTTTCTTAGAAATAATTTAGAATTTTTTTTCGAAACAATTTTTTTTTTCAACGGCATCAAAGTATAACGGTACATATATTTTGTTGTTGATTTTTTGAAACGTAGGTGCGCAGAAAAAAAAAGACACTCATGCAGAAATTAGCGTAAATAGTAGTAGTAATTAGTAGTAGTATTAGTATTAGTAAAATACTAGTGGTAATAAGTACAAAGAGTAATGGTAATTGGTAGTAGCATAAATTAAAATAGTAGTAGAAATATATGAAAATAGCATTGATAATTAGTAGTAGCAATAATAGACATAGTAGTAGATTTTAGTAAAAATAGTTGTAGGAACTACTAGTAGTCTCAGTTAAAATATTAGCTGGAAATTAGTAAAAATAGTAGTAATAGCATAAGTAAAAAGAGCAGCAGTAATTAATAGGAGCATTAGTAAAAATAGTGGTAGAAATTAGTAGAAGTTGTTTTATTTTTTGTTCAAAAAATTTATATCTTTTTGGTTTGTTTTTTTTTGCTCCTAAAATAATAGTTATTTTTTAAGTTTTGTCTTTTGCTTAGAAAATAAGTTAGTTTTTATTATTTCCAATTTGTGGTTAGAAAATTAAAATCCATTCTGTTCTTTTATTTTTCCCTTCGAATATAGATGTTATTTTTTAGTTTAATTTTTTTTTGCTTGGATTATTATTTTTTAAAGTTTTATTTTTTGCTGTAATATATATAATATCTAGCGTATTTTTTAAATTTAATTCTTCGCTAATAATAGTCATTTTTTGGGTTTCAGTTTCTTGGTAGAAAATACCAGTTATCTTTTGAGTTTTTGGTTTTGCTTTATTTTTTTTTTGGAGTTTTACTTTTTGCTTTGAAAATAAAGTTTTTTGTTTTTTTTTTTTTTTTTTTTTGAGTTTAATTTTTTTGCTGGAAAATAAATGTGTTTTTTTGGTTTTAGTTTTAGCATGGAAAATAGAATTTAAAAAAAATTATTAAATTATTAAATTTATATTTTTTGAGCTTGGTAAATAACAGTTTTTTCTTTAGCTTTTCTGTTTCTGCTACAAAAATTTATTTTTTTTTTGTTTCTTTGTTTGCTTCGAAAATAACATTTAGTTTTGAGTTCTCTCTTTTGCTTAGAGACAAGTTAGCCTTTTCGTTCTAATTTTTGGTTAGAATACAGTAATAAATTTTTCAGTTTTATTTTTTTATTCGTTCTTTAGTTTTTTTTCGCTTAAATAAATATATATGTATGCATATATATTTTTTAAATACATTTTTTGAAAACGATGGTAATGTTTCGAGTTCTACTTTTCGCTTAGAAAATAAATTTGTTTTTTTGAGATGTTTGTAAAATATTAGTTATTTTTCGAATTGAATTTTTTTCTTGAAAAAGAAAAATTAACTTAGAAAAAATTTTTATATATTTTTAGCTTGGAAAATAATAGTTTTTTCTTTAGTTTCATTTTGCTTCCCAATATAGTAGTTACTTTTTGTGTTTTTTTTTGTTTAGAGCAATCTGGTTATTTTGTTAAGTTTCATTGCTTGCTTAAAAAAAATGATATTTTTAAATTTTTTACTATTTGTTTGGAAAATAAAAGTTAGCTTAGATGCAAATTTTAATTTTTTGTGAGTTTGGTAAACAATAACACAATTCTTTGAGTTTTATTTTATTTGCTTAGAAAATATTGGAAAACTATACAAAAGTTTGGAAAATAATATTTTTTTAAAGTTTTTTTTTATATTTTTTTTATGTATTTATTTATATTGCCAATAACTGATGTTTTTTGAGTTTTTTTTCATTAGAAATAATAGTTATGTCTTGAGTTTTTGTTTTGCTTAAAAAAAATATTTTTTGAGTTATTTGTTTAGAAAATTAATGGTATTTTTTTGTGTTTGGAAAATAAATTATTTTTCAATTTTAAGTTTTGCTTGGAAAATGTTAGTTTTTGTTTTTGAGTTTTATTTGTTTGCTTTGAAATTAGTTTTGTTTTTTGTTTAAAAATAGATTTTAGAAGCTAAATTTTTTGCCTAGAAAAAATTAATTATTTATGTACATATTGAATTTTATTTTATGATTAGAAGATAGTTGTATAGGTAAATATACAATGCAAAAGTTAACCCTTATATATAGCTGGAACAATAAAGGAAATTCCAAAAATGTTTAATTAAAAATAAATTTTTTAAATAAACCTTATATCCATGATAAACATTTTTGAATCACTAGAAACAAGACAAGTAGCCTCCGGCCGATCAACTTTTTGACTAAAAATATAATACGCTTTAGTGACAAAATTAGATTTTACCCATGGTGAAAAGAGTACAGAAGGTGGTAGAGATTGTGGTAACGCTAGCATCTCTTACAAATTTTAACAGAATTTCTACGTCAGAACAGATTTTATTTACAAAAACCATGTATGTATGTATATTCACCTTAATGTTTATTCTTTCCAACGTGTTTAACAATTTTTGGTGTGTATTCTTTCTAAGATGTTCCCTCTCATTTCTCTCCACCGGTAAATCTGTTGTGACGTCATAGCCAAGTTACTCTCCAAATCAAAGATCAATCAGGGCAATCTTGTACATATTCTATCATTCTTGGATTTTACCCAGCAACGCTAGTGTTGCTAAATCGCTGCATTTACGAAACACCCCTAATTTGTAAGTACAAATGTAAATATGTATGGTGAAACCGCAGCAACACTTTACAGCTTAATTTCAAAGCGCCCATTACTCAGGCGGTGTAAGTGTCGGTCTACTTATGTAACTACTTCGTCTAGGGTATTTATGGGCATTTTATATATTTCTAAAATATTAATCCCTTCCATGCTGAAGTTGTCACATATTAAATGCATTTTTCATTCAATTCGAAATTATTTATGTACATACATATGTGCGCCCATAAATGAATATTCTCCGCTAAGGTAAAGTTTGTTGTTAAACGAAAGAGTGAAAATTTCTAAGTCACGCACTGAAGTACATAAATAAATATTTAGGTGTCAATGAAGCAATGAAGCAATGACTTGACACACGCAAACGGCTATAACAGTTGAATGAGATAGTTCATAGCATTTTGTACTCGTATTCTTCACAATTGCTCCGTTTTTCATATTTTACATCACATCATAAATTAAGTAGTTAAGTGTCAAACAAGGAGACAACTGAAATGGAATTGAAAATAAAAAAAATGCAGAAGAAATTGCTCGAACACTGGATTGACATAGAGAAGTATACAAATAAGCTATACACCTATACATAAACACATACAGTGGTATGTGAAATGAACGTGTTGACGTTTCAGTGATAATTCATAATACTTTACATGTCATCCTTAATTATGCTGTCGTTCATAATTATGCCATTTTGACAGTTTGCCAGCTGAACATGCAGCTGTTGTTGTGCTAATGAATAAAGCAATCGAAATGTATTATATATAGGAAGTAGGAGGGGATTGCAGCGCTAGCGGCGTTCGTGTGATTACGTTCGAGTTATTATATTATATGTATGTAGGCAGTCGTCGTATGGTATGGGTAGCGCTGTCAAATTGTTTGTGGTCGTTAATGACTCAAAAAAATAAAAGGTGATCAAGCATGTGAATGAAGGGTAGCGCACAACGACTGGTTTGACAGATAAATGTTTAATGTGCGTTCACAATGACGGGTTAAAAAAAATATCTACGAATTTTCTACATACAAAAAAAGAAAATTAAATGCCACTTTAGGTGTATATTTTCTATTTGTTTTGTGTCTTTTTTTTTTTTTTTATACTGCAGGAATTCTCTTGCGATAGAGAAATATACAGTGGCTTACAGCCGAAGTAATGCAACCGTATAAGAAATACGAAAGCAAATATTACCTGAAAACTAAATGCATCTGCCAAAATATATAAATACCGGCAGATAAACACATTTATTTTATGCTTAAAAAAATTCAGATTGTATAGTTATTTTATTTGATTAACAACAAAAACAAACTTCGTTATTAAATTGCAACTCACAGCGAAAATGATGCAGTAACAAAAAAAAAAAAAAGAATACTTTGCAATTTTTTTAAGGACACAACTAAAATTTTAGGTCGATTAATACTTTGTGTGATACCCCTTACTATCTATAACTGCTTTCATATGTTTCGGCATGGATTCCACCAATTTCTTTGTATAATTAGTAGCAAGTTTATATTCCATTCTACTTGTAGGGCGTTTTTCAAATCGGTTTTTATTTCGAATCTCGTATTTTCGAATCACTCGTTCCAAAACTGGCCACAGATTCTCGATAACAGTGAAATCTGGAGACTGTGCTGGTGTTTGTGCTATGTGCGGACAGTTCCAAATAAGCCAATTTTGCACAACTCCGGATTTGCGTTTCGGATCATTATCGTGATATTACCGAAAATTGTCGGAAATATTTAATTTCGGGCACTTTGCTGCAAATTTCGTTTCAAAATATCCAGTTACACACTCTTGTCCATAGTACAATTGAAGAATTCCAAATTTCCCAGATTCCAGAAGACGACATGCCCTCCACCGTGTTTTACGGTGCTACGTAGATTATGCGGTTGTAGCTCAGCATTTACTTTTCTCCATATATAGCTCTTTCCATCCGATATCTAAACAGATTGAATTTACTCTCATATGCAAAAATTATGGTATTCCAGAAGCTTTCATTCTTATATAAATCTTCGTTTGCATACTTCAACCTTGCAATTCGATTTTTAGCATTGACGGTATGTTTTATTTCGCGCTGTGCGGCCATTGAAATCAAATTCTCTGAGCACTCTTCGTATGGTTTCCGGATGTCTTTTTTTCCCAAGAAATTTGTCCACTTCGTTGCCTAAAGCCAACGGGAACCACTTTCGTTAAATATTTTATTTATTTAAATGTAAACATGATTTTTTACTAAGCGCTTTTTCATTTCGCTGCTGCATCATTTTGGCTGTGCGCCACTGTATCTTTGTAGTATAAATGCTTAATGCGTGGTATTCAAATATAAATATTAAAATTAAAAATCCACGTACACATATGTACATATGCATATCTTGTGTGAATTATCATTTAGTCGAACAAGTCGAACACACACGTAAATAAAAAAAAAAACAGATTTTGTGCCATATAGCAATTTGCTTTTCACGCATTAACGTTAATTGTATTGTATTTCGTATAAAGCTGTACTTTCCAATTTTATTATTCAATATATACATATGTAGGTAGCTATTTCCTTATATCAAATAAAGCACTTGAAAAATGAATTATAACTAAGTATACATAAATTTATATTCCAGTTAACATATCTTTGGCAACCAGCAATAGTAACTAAAATCGAATTAGCATTTGAAAACTTTAACAAGAAATATGTAAATTTTAAGTAATTTGTTTTTTCTTCTTAAAAATAGCTTTTTGATGAAGTTACTACAAAATTTTTCAGAAAAAACATAAAAGTATTAACTTCATAATGAATTCATAATTTTACAGTTTATTAAAAAAGAAAATGTTAACTTTTATGTCTTATTGACACAGTCAGGGCGGCGGAAGACGTGGGTATGGTGGATAGTACTACCCACCTGGAAATTCGAGTTGAAAAAAAATTAATTTTTATTCTTGTTTATGCTGATTGCGATGATTGCAATTTTTGATCAAATTGATTTCGATCAACAAAGATCTTCAAAAGTCGGAGCTCTGCGTAGTTGATTCGTTTAGGAAAATAGAAGCCATTACCTATGCACTGGATGCTTCCCGTGACTCTGAGTTTTAGTCAATTTGGCTAAATAGTAAATGGTAAATAGTAAATAATAAATTTCCAAACGAGTAAATTTCAGCTATGTTTGAAAATCATACATTTACATTACCCGAAGATTACTTCTGAAGAATATTACTCCTTTACAATTACAATACATAGATTTGACAATGAATCAGCGAAGATTCAGAAAACTCTAAGATGCAGTTGATAAGTTAGACCTAGAAATCCTTATGAATGATCTATTTTCTTGGAATTCTAAAGCAATGGCTGTTTTTTCACTGTACAAATTGCAAATTTTCCAAATAATTATTTCCATGTATTATTTATGAGCAATAAACTTATTACACGAATAACAATAAATTATTTTTCCGAAATCCGTTGATTTTCTTAATTGATCGACGACTCATTTATTTCACCTGGTATACTCTTACCACTTGCAAAACTACCCACCCGTGATCAAGACATTTCGCCGCCCCTGGACACAGTAATGCACCAGAGTCGCGGAATAATAATGGACTCGAAGTGATTAAATATGAAAAAGGTAGGCATATATTTTGCCACCCATCTTTCTCATGTACTTACACCTAATGAAGGTAATAATATCCTTTTAGAAATTTATGCGTATTTAGCTGAATTCCGCAAATTCAACGATATTTAGAAAAACAAATCACCCGTTATTGACAGGATAACAAACACTGGTGGTCCGAAAGACCGGAAAAGCTGACCAAAAATCAAAAATTCAAATTTCGCGCTTTGAATGTAGTTCTTTATATTTGCTAATAAGGGTCCTTCAGTAATATACTGGTGTTAGCGTCAGGGAATTCAAATTTGATATTCAAATTTGTTAAAAACAAAATGGTGGATAGAAAATGGCGGACCCAAAATTGAAAAAATGGCGTTATACTCGGAAAAATTCGCACTAGGGGGTTTCGGGGTCGGAGAATATGAGTTTGATATTGCGATTCAAAAAAAAAAACGATGGGGGACATTCAAAATAACGAATAGGAATCAAATGAATGGACGTCACTGTTTTTTGTTTTTTGACTGAAGAAGTCTTACAACTTTTGAATTCTTCGGATTCAACTTTGCAAGACACTGCTTCGATTGCTGTTGAAGATGCATGTCGTGACATTAGAGACTATGACTTTGTTCTGTAATTTGCGCAAAGAGATTTGGTTAGAGTTAGCTGCGTGATGAAATCTTTGATGACCTACAACTTATAGTTATACATTAAATGTTATGCATATATCATTATATAAGGTTAATAATAATCGTCGAACTGTTGGACAATTTGTATAATTTATTTTATTCTGTTCAAGCAAATTCAAAAATTTATTGAATTCCGATCGGCTACTTAGGAGTCGGCATTTTGTATTTTGGAATGTCAACCTCAAATTCGTATTCCCCGGCCCTAAAAACACCAGAATAATGATTTTTGTAGGAGAAACAATAATTTTTCAAATTTCTGTCGGCCATTTTGAAGACGCCATTTTTTATTTTAAAATTTAAACCTCAAATTCGTATTCCCTGGCCCCAAAAACACCGGAATACTGATTTTTGTGGGAGAAACAATAATTTTTCAAATTTCGGTCCGCCATTTTGAAGACGCCATTTTTTATTTCAAAATTCTAACCTCAAACTCGTATTTCCCGACCCCAAAAACACTGAAATACCGATATTTGTGGGAGAAACAATAATTTTTCAAATTTCGGTGCGCCATTTTGAAGGCGCTATTTTTTATTTTAAAATTTTAACCTCGAATTCGTATTCCCTGACCCCAAAAACACTGGAATGCGGATTTTCGTAAGGATAAAGTTAATTTATAAAATTTTGATCTGCCATTTTGGAGTCGCCATTTTGTTTTTTACAATTTCAACCATAAATTCTCCGGCCACGAGATCAGTAACTTACTGACTTTCAAACTTTTCAAGCTTTTCCGGTCTTTCGGACCAGTGTGTAACAGGAAAAGTGATAAAAAAAAGAGCTTCCGTGCAACGCAACCAAACACTTGCTTTATATTTATAACATCATATTACGAATGCACCACTTTCCTAACTCGTAGGAACTCGCCGAGATCATAATAATCAAGTAAGACCTATCATAAAGATCCGTAGGCCTACTACTGGTATAAATTCTGTATTTGCCAAACTCATGAACTTTTGCAGATGATACACCGATCCATTGACAGCCGCTCATAGATGTCAACAACATTTAAAAGTAGTAGAATAATCGTTAAAAATTTGGAGAAATATATGCAATGAGTCTAAGAGTCTACAAACCTTCGGTTTCATTTAACGATAAAATTATTCGGCAGAAAGATGTCGTTACTAACCTAGGGATTACAATGGATAGAAGATTCATATGAAAAATACAGATATAGATAAATATTATACTTATTTAATTAAATATCGTAAATTTACATTAGATTATAGGCAGGGGCGGCTGAAATTGGCCAATCAGTTTGCGCCTTGCATCCGCGATAGAGTCCCTGAGGGACTCCGATCGGTGCCTGTGAGAGCGCTCTTGTGTTTAAATGTACATACATATGTATGTATGTGGCCTATGCGGCGACTGGCCATTGGCTGATCGCGCCACCCACTCCGCATCCCTAAAATAAGAGCTTCAGTATAATAAGTTCAGTAGTAATAAGTTTTTATATGCGCCAAATTCTTTATCAAATTGTTTGCTGGGTTGGAGCTGCTAATGTTATTGTTTATTGTTTCTTGTTTATTGTTTAATAAAAACAGACTCCCTGAGGAAAACGCGAAATGCATTGAAATGCGTAGGAGGGAAAAGGAAAGTTAAATTTTTCGTTTTACTCTTTTCGACCGAAGTAGCTCCAACCCAGCAAACAATAGTTGTAATAGTTAGTGGCGAGCTTAACCCGAACTACTGAATGGTCGTGGAAATGGTCAAGCAATTTAAATTATAATATATTTTGCTACACAGAAAAATATTTTGAATATTTTTTTTTGCATTTTCTTTGCCCCTAATATGAATGGTCCGCCAAACTGTCCATCAAACACAAGTCATTATTCAAAAATTTATCTCACACGGTATTGCAAACTTGTACACTGAATTCATTAAAGTCTCGGAATATTTAGTAATATTTCCAAAGAAAAATGTACAAAGCTATAAATCAACTAGTAAAAAATAGAAATCTTAAGTTCCAGTTAGTTTGAAAAATATGTGTACGTAATACATACATGCATATTTGAAATTTATCTTATTTTTTTCATTTTTTTGTTTACACTGAAACTAAATGTACGTACATGTGTAAGTATGTATGTATGTAAAATTTATATTTGTATGTAGCTAGCCAAGCACGGGGTGGCGTCTCTGTTCAGTGTTCAGTTTTATGGCAGCCATAATAAATTATAACCATTAATAGTACATTTGAATGAATGAAGTGCATATTAGGTTGCAAGTTGCACAAATACGGCAAGCAACATAAATCATTTCCTCTATTCGTCCCGCGCTATTTTCGCGCACATTATTATTATCATGCGAGTGCACGTAAAGTATGAGAGGAAGGAAGCGACATTTGAACAAAACAACTACACGACACTACACTACGCTACGTACGAACGTTAAGCTGACGTTTGTTGTCAAGCTCCAATGGCATGTGTAATAATCGCTTGTAATTTTCGTGATTGCTTAGTTGTGTTGTAAATTTTCAGCACTTAAATTTTGCTATGATATTCGTTGCGATTAGATATTTTTGACAGCTGACTTGTCATTAATTATATTTGGGAATGTTTGTATGCAGATATATACATATTGTAGTATACACGTACGATATCAATATAATTGTAGTATACACGTTGTAGTATATACGTACGGTATCAATATATCTTAACATTTACCCCATAGTCAGAACGTAGTGTAAGCTTAGCATGGAAGAAAACACCCAGCGATGTAATCGTGTGATCACTAGAACTCGTGAAAAGGGGACGATCTCTAGCAAAGAAATAAAGAGTGTCATTAAATTTTTGTTCATTGAAGCGAACCTTTGTGCTTTTATTAAATCGGCGAGTCATCACCTGACTATAATATGTACAGGGTGGGCCAAAAGAAACCAAGGGGTGTAAGAGTTTAATAATTAAAAGTGCCATTGTGTCTCGGGCAGTATGGACAGTGGCTCCGTCCTGCTGAAACCACATACCAGATCTGTTTTCAAGAGCAGGACGTAAAAAATTCTCTATCATAAACCGATACAGCTCTCCGTTTACGGTTACGGTTATAAGTTCTCTAAGTGTTGTCTATATAATCTGAAAGAAAAAATAAAAAAAAATGTATAAACGAAAAAGTTATTAAACTTTTACACTCCTTGGTTTCTTTTGGCCCACCCTGTACATACATATGTAGTAACAGAGGTTGTTGAAGAAATACACGAGCTAGCTATATTCAAAATTTTGTTACATTGAAATAAAAATTAAAAAATCAACGCACTGCCAGTGGTTGCATAACTTCAGTAAAATCGTACAAAAACATTTTAAATAGTTGAGGAAAATCCAATAAAACGAAAAACAATCTGAACTAATTTCTGTAATGAATGTTTTGAAATATGCGGTGCAAGTAAAGTCAAAGTAGAGTCATAAAATCCTGAATTAGTGGCTATATACTGCAAGAGCCCCCTAAGGACAAAGTTATTATCTCACTCATGCAGAAATAATGTAGAATATTTGACAATTGAATTATCTAACTGCTCGTCTAAGACCCTGTTGTCCTGTGTATGTATATCGTATAATCCTCATAAGAATTGTAATCTTTTGTGACTTTTTTGATTATTTGTCCACTGTAGTAGCTGTTGATTATGATAATAATATTGTTTGTGGTGACTTTAATGTCAATTTGCTACGCTCTGACTCGTATAGTTCACGTTTAGTTGATGATGTGTCTAGTGTTGGGTTGTCATTCGTTAATGTATCTTTACCAACGAGGTATGGAAGTAAGTGTTGTCGAAGTCTACTTGACTATTTCATTGTGTCTGATCCTGCTATCATCCCATCATACATAATTAAAATTTAAAACTGCTTCATTTCGACCAAGTTTTTATTTCCAAATTTTTTATCGATTAAAGTGTGGTATTTCAGACTTTTTGCGATTTTTTTTTTTAAATTTCTTAAAATCGCACAAATTCCAAGACAAGAAAAAATTTAATTTAAATTTAAAACAGTTTCACATCGACCAAAGATTTTTCCAAGTTTTTTTCATTTCGAGAAAAGTTTTTCAGAATTTTAGTTTTTTTTTCAAACTTAGGGTTTAAAGTTTTTTTCAGAATATTTGCTATTTTGTAAATTTCTAAAATCGCACAAATTCTAAGACGAAAGAAATCATAATTTAAATTTAAAACAATTTCACTTCGACCAAAGATTTTTCCAAGTTTTTTTTCATTTCGAGAAAAGTTTTTCAGAATTTTAGTTTTTTTTTTTTTAAACTTAGGGTTTAAAGTTTTTTTTCGGAATATTTGCGATTTTGTAAATTTCTAAAATCGCACAAATTCCAAGACAAGAAAAAATATAATTTAAATTTAAAACAGTTTCACTTCGACCAAAGATTTTTCCAAGTTTTTTTGATTTCGATACAAGTTTTTTCAGAATTTTGAATTTTTTTTTAAACTTGGGTTTAAAGTTTTTTTTTCGGAATATTTGCGATTTTGTAAATTTCTAAAATCGCACAAATTGTAAGACGAAAGAAATCATAATTTAAATTTAAAACAATTTCATTTCGAACAAGTTTTTCCCAATTTTTTTTCTTTTCGATACAATTTTTTCTTTGAATTTTAGATTTTTTGTGAAATTTTGGTTTTCAAGTTTTTTTTCGGAAGTTTTGGGATTTTTTTAATTCTTAAAACCGCAAAAATTCTAAGACAAAAGAAATCATAATTTTAATTTAAAGCAGTTTTATTTCGACCAAGTTTTTTTTTTTCATTTCGATGAAATTTTTTTTTTTTAATTTTTAATTTTTGTTTTTTAAATTTTGAGTTTAAAGTTTTTTTCAGAACTTTTTGCGTTTTTGTTTAAAGAAAAAATCATAATTTAAAAAACCCGTTTCATTTCGACCAGCTTTAAATCTGTATGCTTTAAACCAAGTATAGATAGATTGAATTATCTAAAAAATTTTAATTAATAACACTAATTACACCTTTATAAAGATACATATGTATGTATATAACTTAATAAAAAACACAGAAAAATTATCCATTTATTTCAAAGCAGTTGACTTCCAAGCGATTTTTACATTGGTATTTTTTTTTTAAAGTGCCTGCTTTTTTCGACAGGGTATGTGCACATGTAAAAATATATTTTGATCCTATTTAAAAAAAAAAAACATTTCAAGTGATTTGTATTTTCTTGAGTAGTTTAATGCAACGAAGAGGAAGTGAATGGCGTTTACTGATATCTGCAATAAATCAATCAGCAATAAATTTGTAACATATTGTTATGAAATATATGACTCGAGCTATTTACTACTTACGAGTACACTAAATAAATAGCTCATAAATAAATTGTTGCATTTGAACTGAAAACGAATCGAGCAAATATTGTATTTCAACGTTGTTGTACAAATAAAGGAGGAACATGTTTAAATATTTGTTTTCATGTACTTTCAATTTATGGTTACACGACGCGCTTGCTAATAAAAATAGGTAAATAAATAAATATAAATATGTACATATATTCATTTTTTTTCACTCCTGTCATCATTCAAATCACTCACTCATGCGGCGCTTATTTATTCGTCTCTATTTTGGCGCCTACTGGTATTACCCATAGGCATATAAAACGATGATTGCTACTACTATTGCTTTTTGTTGTTGTTGTTTTTTTTATATTTTCAATTTACGATATATGTATGTGCGATCGATCATTAATAATGCCTGTCCGCATTACATTGTAGATACATGCACGTTTACATATTGCGGCTATGCAATCAAATAGATAAGTCCACATATTTATTTACACAGTGAGAGAGAGAGAGAGAGAGATAGCTTCTCAATGCAATCGATTGGCGTATCGATCAAAAACCGAATAATCAGTCATCAAGCGCGTTGTCAAGTAAATTCCAAACTCAATCAAGTATGCAGCCAAAATATAGCGCCATATCAATATACTACATACATACATAGAGAGGTGCAGTGTCATTGCCCAGAAATAATGCACATGTATGGGTGTGTGCTACATCAGAGGCAACAAAATAATTTGATATGCCTCCTATATTTGAAAAAAAAACTATTCATCAATCATATTTTTTGTATTATCGTAAAAGTGTTATTTTTATGAGTACTCTAGACATAGTTAAAAAATAATTTGGAAAGCTTCCCATCAAGCAATTTACTTGGGTTATTTTAATGAATTCGTTCAAAAAAAATTTAACTCACTAGCGCCCAACTTATGTGTTCCAATTTCGTACCTCTTTTCGGTAGGTTAGGTTAGGTTGGAACGGCTGAAGAGAGCGATCCCTCCTGCTCTTAGGCCAAACTACGTTCCACTACGTTGTCGCACGTCGCTAACCCGGGATCCAATAATTTCGTTAGCGTAATGAACTGCTCTCATTTTCATTTCCGATATCTTCGCAAGGTTTTACAGCAATGGGTTTCCGAGCGTGTGCATTCGTCGTCTGCTAAGTGCAGGGTTAAGACCTTCTTTCTTCCCATCCGTAGCTGCGACAGTATTCCGCTCACTCCCAATCTCGAAGCTTGTACGCCAATTAAGGAGACAGTGACATGTAGAAATTCTTGTAGGAATGGAAATCTAGTTCCGATTTAACATCAGATGAGGGCCACGTTAGCTTAGCAGTATCACACAAGAGGTAGTTTATTCAGCGTTTGTTCGCCGCTTGGCATGGTGCCATTCCTATCACGCAGTTTAAATGTGGCCTTTGGTATATGTATTCTATCCTATGGGGGCGGTTGTACCATTCCTCGCCAGCTCGTCGGCCTTGCAGTAACTCTCAATGTCTCGGTGTCGAGGCACCCAGATGAGTTGTATTCCATAATGCTGGGCCATCTCGTTTAAAGATCTGCGGCATTCAGCTAGAGACTGAGATTAGGGCTTTGAGGACCGCTTGACTGTCAAAGCAAATTAATACCTCTATGTTCCCCTGGTTACCCGTGCCTCTAGTTGCAGCTCCTACAACCTTGGCATCGAATTTGGAGCCATCAGTATATATTTTGATGGCGTAACGCATGCGGTAAGACCTGGTGGAACCAATAGCACCGCGTGGTTCTTTTTGTATGGCTGACATTAGTCGAAAGCTTGAGAAGAAATTGTTAAAATTTAGCTTGTAGCTTTCAGAATTCTTCAGAAGGTTAGCTATTGGGTAACATAGGAGCCGTGATACAGGTCATTATTGTAACAAAACCCTGTTTCTCCGTAAACCATAGCCCACTGTTTTAAAGATAAATTGCTTTAGGGAGTGACCATTGTAATATCGCATCATCTGATCATCTATGGACTGTTGTTTTTCAAAAACGTTTAGACTTGAAAAATTCTTGCCAGAGCTTTCCAATCAGTGTCATAATTTTGAAGTACTTTTCAAGAAAACCAAAGTTACCTCTTTTGCGAGATGCAGTTTCTTACAGTTTGAATACCAATGTCGTAATTTATTATCGATATTTTTATTCACTTACGAGGTAGAATAAATAAATTTAGAGTTAAATACCGACTTGCTTCTAACCACATTATCGAGAAATGTGAGTATTGTTAATTTTTTTCGGGGTGTCCGATATGTTGTTGCCTTTCTAAAATATTAAATTGTTTATTCAAGTTCACAAATGGCGCTAATGGGTTAAGATATGACAAATACAAATATTAATAACTACGAATTCGTTAAAAGAGATTAACGCCTTTCAAATTTGAACGATTGATACACTAAATGTATTACAGAACTACCTATCCTTTCGAACTACTGATCAAATGAGCTACATATGACCCAGTTAAAGTGAGCTTTGGTTTGTTGGGTTACTTCTAATTCAAGACATATATTTTTGTGCACATATATTGTATATATTCTGTGCTAGACAGAGTGACAATTTTAATGGGAAAACCTGGTCATTGACCATACCACAACTATAGTCTCTCTATTCGACTAAACTGTTACTGACATTGAAGCGTTGTTCAGCTTATAAGCCAATTGTAAAGCGCTCAGTGGTATTTTGGTGACCAAAAATTCAATATTATAATATCGCATTTCTCCAATCGAAAGATGCAGCTTTAAAGAAAAATTTCCGACTACGTAAAGTTTACAATGTGTACACCCAAAGTCTTGTTTTCGAAAAAATTTAGTTCAAAAACATTGCACAGATGAAATCTTTAAGCATTTCCTTAGAGTATACATATATACAAGATACGATTTACTATAATTTGAATGTTATTTTTTGTTAAAATAAAGCCTTTTCTTCCAGCGATTTACGTGAAAAATTTTACGTATTTTACCAATCGTCGAACAAACTTATAAATATTCTGACAAGATCACGAAAATTTTAATGTAATTTGATTTTTAAATAACTTGCATACTTTAAGGATAACAAATTAAAAAAAAAAAACTAGGGGACCTCGGAAGTTAATCCAGATAAGGAATTTGAACATTTTTCCGCTTCTGTTTTGTGAATATCTTATTTTATTTCATTTTTGGAAAATATCGCTTT
Organism: Anomoia purmunda; assembly: GCA_951828415.1. Taxonomy (NCBI): domain Eukaryota; kingdom Metazoa; phylum Arthropoda; class Insecta; order Diptera; family Tephritidae; genus Anomoia; species Anomoia purmunda. The sequence continues at coordinate 9,519,132 of OX639994.1, forward strand.
ATGAGGGTAGGGGATCTTTTTTTCAACGGAAACTAAACCATTTACAGTTGACCGTCAACTAGATTTCAGGAAAGTCAATTGCATTTTAGAAGAACTTTAGAAAGGGTAAATTGAATTTGAGAAGAGTCTATAGGATGTTAGAATACGTTGATTGAGTTTTTAAAAATTTAATTTGGATTATGGAATAGTCCAAAAAATCACAAATTCCAGAATCGTCGTTCTGGCGTTAGTCTATTCTTGATGAAATTTGCACATAGATGGACACGCAGATCGACCAAGCCGTTGTGATACCGTTAGCGGGAGCCATGTCTTTTCTTCCTTCCTTTCCTTTAGAAGGTGAACCACCGAGTGCGCCTTACGCAGCACAGAAAATCGGGAATGGTTGCCGGGCTCATGTCGGCCAAGCAGTCTAGAAAGTACCAACTCCTCTCCGTCCCTGCAAGTTCGACAGAAATCGTTGGACGTTGGACTATGGGCGTTGTTTTGTGAGAATTAAGAGATTTAGCGACTTAGCTGTCGGAGTAAATATATAGTGGCAAGTCTGCCTGCGGGAACGGACACCGTCAGACACAGAACAGTCTCCATTATGGCATTTGGCTCTGCCTGCGGAAATTTATTGTAGTGAATCTCGTTGCCCACTCTTTCATGCTCAACCGCAAAAAAATCACAAATCTCAAAAGGAAGTTCTAAAAAAAATGCAGAGACCGAAAGTAATCGTTATTTTCATTTTGTTTGGATCAAATAATCTTTGGGAAGTAATCGTTTGAAACAAAACTGGAATATATCGATCTAATTCGTATTTATAAAATTCTGTTTTAATTTTTAGTCATTGCTACTTTGTGACTTTTATTTTTTCTATCAAAAGTAAGCGTTGTTTTTGGATTTTTATTTTTCGATAAAAATAATCGTTATTCTTGTTAAAATAAGCGTTATATGTCTTATAATCGAAAAAAATTCACACAATATCGAATATGATCGCGAAATTTTTAATCCAAGAATAGCGATTGTTTTTGATCGAAAAAATAAAGATCACCAAATAAAAATTAAATCATTATTGTTTTTATAAAAATTATAACCGTTACGGTGCCTGAAAAAGTTCAATTAAAACAGGAATGGCATGCCAATTACTCTATTCACTCTATTCATATAACGTTATTAACGAACATAAAAAATTTGTGTGTCAGTGGGTGCCACGCCTCTGCCATATTTTCCAACGTCACTTGGCTGTCATAAACTGGCGAGGTGAATATGCCTAGCGCGCTCATAAAAAAAAAACGCCTACACCACCCGAACGGCAGGGATGCGCGCACACTTCGAACACATTCGGCTTGAGAGGCATCATCTATCGTTGTTAGTGTGTTTGTTTTTTTGTTTTTGCACCAACTATCTATCTTTGTTGGTGGCTTTTGATGCTGGCGGTGGTGCATTAAGTATTGACGTCTCGCTACGCTGGCTAAAAGTCAACAATGCCAATAGAGCTATGTTGGCCAAGATGATAACAATATTGTTGCTGCTGTTGCTGACAGCAACTTTGTGGCTGCCATCATCAACAACTTTTTCTCTCCCCCCGCCCCTCCTCACATACCGAGCAACAAGCAAACGCTTGCCATGTGCCATACACACACACACACACACACACACATACATACTCAACCATTTATGCTTTTGATGTACAATAACAGCAAGCAACACTTCAGCCTTGTTTTTTGTTTTGTTTTCTGTTTTGTTACTGCTGCTGCTGCTGCTGCCCACGGCTTTTGCTTGGCCGGAGGCGTTCTGCCACATGGCCATCGATCATAGTCATCAAGTATCATTATTGATGAGTCTGCGACGCACTCAAGTAACGCAAGCGCATATCTTCAAATAACTACATACATACATAGATACAAAAGTATGTATGTTCGCATGTGTGTACATTGCACTTAAATGCTGTATATTGAATGTTGTTTACAGTCCTGCCATATTTTTGTTGCGCGCTTGTTGCAAGGTAACAAATTTGACAGCTGTGCGCAAAAGTCTTTTGTTTATTCCATTTTCGCTCATACCAAACCTGTAGCAGCTGATTTGTGATTGATGAGCTCTACTTTTTGTAGTTGTTGTTGACTCTGTCACATTTATCACAAATTCAATGAATAATTTTAACTGGCGCATCGGCCTAATGTTATCTGATTTCAGTTGATGATGGAGTAGAGCTTATGTTGGGACGTTGAAGCTCAGGTACAGTGTTACAAAAAAGTGGAGGGTCAGTTAGATTTTTTTTACAATATTCAGAATGTTTTACATTGCACATACTATGATTGTCGTAAAACTTCTTTAAGGGAATAAGGTTTCTTTTTTACATCGCATAACGAAGGTCACGTCGACAATTTCAGGACCTTACAGTAGTTCGGGACTGGTTCACCACTACAACTACCACTCCTACTTCTACTACTACTATTAGCTACCAGTACTACTAAATAGTAATACCACTACCAAATTTTTTACTACGACTTCACACTACTAGTTACTACAGCTATCACTACAACAACTATTAATAACTACTTTTATTTTTACTAATTTTTACTACTATTTGCACTTGTACTACTTCTATTTTTACTAACGCAACTGACTACTAATTACTATTAATATTTTTACTAATTTCTACTACTATTGCTACTAATTCAACTACCAGTTACTGCTACTATTTTTACTAAGCTACTACTTTTAGCAACTACTATTTTTACTAATTTCTACTACGCTTTTTACTAATTCAACTACCAGTTACTACTACTATTTTTACCAAGCTACTACTTTTAACAACTACTATTTTTACTAATTTCTACTACGCTTTTTACTAATTCAACTACCAGTTTCTGCTACTATCTTTACTAAGCTACTACTTTTAGCAACTACTATTTTTACTAATTTCTACTACGCTTTTTACTAATTCAACTACCAGTTACTACTACTATTTTTACTAAGCTACTACTTTTAACAACTACTATTTTTACTAATTTCTACTACTATTTTTATTAGTGCAACTTCTAAATATTTGAACTATTGTTACTAATTTCTACTACTGTTAGTACTCGTCCTACTGCTATTTTTACTATTACTGTTTTTAATTACAACTACATTTTCCCTATTTTTTCTACCAATTATTACTACTATTTTTACTAATGGTACTACTCATTACTACTACAATTTTTGCTAATGCTACTACTATTTACTACTATTATTTTTACTAATTTTAACTACTTTTTTAATAATGCTACTGCCAATTACTACTACTATTTGCACTAATGCTACTACTGAGTACTACTAACCACTATTACTACTACTACTTACTCCAAGGTCTAATAACACTACTACTGTATATAACTCTCTATCGCTTCATGAAGCTGGGACAGAAGTTGTACTTTAGGTGCACGATAATTTTTTTTGTTGATTTAAAAAAAAAAAAAAAAAATGGTTATATAATATAAATAAATCTTATTTCACACTTCAAAAAGAATACGCAAAAAAAGAACAAATTTCCAAAAAATTCAGGGAGTTTAACGGTTATGACTTTTATTAAAAACATAATTTTTATTCGAAGATTTTTTTTTGCAAATAAGATAATTGTTTTTTTTTAGTTTTATTTTTTAAATATTATTTTCCAAGCAAAAAATACAACTAAAAAATAACGGTTATTTCTTAAGCAATAAAAAAAACTTAAAAAATAACGACTGTTATCTGAAGAAAATATAAAACTCAAAAAATAACGATTGGACTTAATTTTTTTTTAAATAAAATTCAAAAAACCAAAAAAACAATATCGCGAAAGGTAGTCCTTGTTACAAGGAGTAAAAAGCTTTAATTCTTTTCCACGTAGCATTTCTCTTTCCGTATCATTTTTTGAGCTGAAATTTGGGCAATAATTGTTACTGAACAATTCACCTAAGTTGTTGAAATTTTTTAATGAGCATATTTAGAAACTTTTGAAGTATGTAGTTTGGGTGCAAAATTAATCATCCAATTTTGTTTTTGAATAACTTTTTTACTAAGTGAAAGAAATGCGTAATACTTAAGATTTTCAGATTTAATAAGGAAAATATTTTTATAATGGAGGAACAATCCACTGTATATTTACTTTTATATTAAACTGTATGCTTCCGTATCCAAACATAGTTGTAGTATGTGTATTCGCTGGAGCTAGCGTACTCAGAATTTTCATATGGAAGAATGTAATACTTCACTAACGTCCTCAAAAATGTTAATTCTTGAAAAATATGTACAATGGCTACTTCTATTTTTAAAAGTTTTTACTTAACGTGCAATCTATGTTGGTTTGTTTTGGTCAAATCACTCAAGCTGAATTAGAACAGGACGTTGAAGTTTAGCAGATGACAATGCATTTTGATAGGAAGTAGAGAACGTCACCGATTGCCCTTTACTTGGGGGGGTTCACGACTTCGGGGTGACTGCACACGCGTATGCCCTCTGGGTAGCTTCTGAAGATCCGTTAAGCAGTGAACTAAAGTGAAAAAGCGAATCTGGTGGGGTCGCTCCGACGTCTTCGGTTTGAGAGGTTCTCTATAAAAAAGTGTCCTTACGAAACACGCCCTATATTTAGTTTTGCTTCACTTGGACCAGCCAAATAAAAAAAATATCACCAATGAACAATTTCAATAAGCCTCGGATGAGATCTCTCTTAATGTATTAAGGACTATTATTTGAGGGCATGTACCTGGAATGTCCGAAACCCCTTAATGTGCAAGGTGCCGCTGCCCGACTGGTTGATGTCTCTGTGAAAGTAATTACTCATATCACCGCCTTCTAGGAAATGAAGTGGTAGTCAATTGAGTATTAAAGCCCTCGTTGGATGAATTAAAACCACACTATATAAGTCCTAACGAGGAGAGGTATGGGTACTGTCTACAACGGATGAGATGGACCTTGGAGTGTTCGAGAGAAAGAGACGGAGAATACCACAGACGATGGAACGATGAGCTGGCAGATCTTGTTGTACGTATGGAAGAAAATGCTCCAGCCCAGAAAGTATTCAACATGGTAACCGTGGTGGTGGCAAAAGAATTGCATCGTCGGCATTGGATTGCAATCTGCCTGGAGGCAAAAAAAAAAGCTTCAAAATCAATGCGCGATTCACTCTTTTAAACGAAACGATGGGCTGGTCTTAAGAGCACTGCTCCCGTCTCGTCGTGTTTGGCGTCTTCAATATCAGGGTGGATAAGGAAGGGATCTATGATCACGCTGTCGGAAAATTTAGTGTCCACGACGAAACCTCCGCTATCAGATTAAGACTTACCGACTTTGCCGATCCAGAAACTGATGGTGTGTAGCGCCTGGTTTCAGCATAGAAAGATTCACTGAGCCACGTGCCTCTAAATCGATCCAGAGCTATATCGAGAGTTGAGAAAGAAACAGAGACGTATTATTTGCAGATGAAATTTAAAGGCCAAAATATGTGAGTGGGAGGAGTTTGACAACAAAGAACGGACGCTGATGGATTACGAAGCTCTGGGCCGGTCGACAAATATTTTTGCGGGACTGGTGGGAATAACTGAGACATCAACACCAAGTAAGAAAAGGTAAGAGAAAGTGACGTTGAAGTGGGAAGAAGAACTTATACCCGAAAGCGACGAGATGATGAAAGGAAGGTTAACTGCAGTTCCATTTTGAAAATTTGCCCTCTTTTTTTTCTACCATCGTTTCAATTAAAGCATAAAATAGCTACCATTTATAGTGCCTAGCCATTGAAAAGTTATAAATAAATTTAGCGAAAAGGACCTGCCGCATTTTAGCGCGCACCCATACAGATGTACATACATATACATATACTACGATAAATGTGTGCAAGTTCACACAGCTGAACCGCATTATGGATGTATGCATATAATAATAAATTTTTTCAACAGCGCAAGTAAATGAAAAATTAAGAGTTCCGATAACAAAATATATGAGCATCACCGGCAGCAAAATAGTCTCGTTGTTGCAGATTGCTTTGCTTTTGATGTTGTTGTTGTTGTCGTTGTTATCGTTTGCGCGCTCCTGGGGTCCCATTCACACAGGCCCGCCGCATTTGTTGCAATCAGAGGGTATTAATACACAACGAAACAATAAACAACGCCGCAGTGCCACGACGGGGCGATGGGGCATGCCGCACACACACACACACACACACACATATATATATCGAAATCAAAGCCTGAGTCCATATGTGTGCACTGGAACATCTTGTGCGCCAAGTCACACCACTGCGGCATATAAGAATAATAACAAAAGCAACAGCAACAACAACAACACTAGCAACAACACTGTTAATAATAACAACAATATTTATTGCAAATGCAGCAATAAATTTCAAAACACTATTCGCCTGGCACCACATGGGGTCGCCAGAATTGAAGATAAATTTTAAGGCGGCAATTTATGATTTGTGAGCATAAGTTTCGCCGTCGTCGTCGTCGTCGCCGCTATCGCAATGCTAGTCGTTCGTGGTACGCGGCAGCGTCTAAGCTTAACGTAGTAGCACCAAACGCGTTGGGGACTAGAGCTGCTCCGTTGGCTGCGCTGTTGTGCATGGGTGTGAAAAATGCTAACTGTGTTTGTAGGAATGTGTGCCGTAATATATATGCTTGGCTAGTTGTTTTATTCAACAGGAGGTTGAGATGTAGGGTAGCATTTAAGGAGGAATTGAAAGGGTGAGTAAAGGAAATGAATGGGTTTGAATATATCAATAAATTCAAATCCACGTATGTCGGCAGTGCTTTACCATCTACTTTTAGTATATATAGTAAAATTGTCTATGACAGTCACAGTAATCGAATATTAGGACGATATTTAAGTGGTTTATTAAAAGTTCTGGTACCAGTAGTTTTTGTATGATCTCTGGGAAACAGAATACAGTTTCCGCTCAGGCTTCGTGACCAACACCACTTTCACTTGTGCTCTAATTTGCATTCGGAGTGATAGCCTTAAGTCCAGCGTGGTGTGAGAGCCCGGGCGGCAGCGATCCCAACCACAAAGCCTAAGCAGAGATCAACACGACAAAAGTGGGGAACAGGAGGTCGAGAGTGTCCAAACGCTTTGTTGGATCGCACTCTCGGCACACCAGCTTACCGCACTACTGGAGACAGAAAGTCCAGAGTGCACAACACCATGGTAAGATCGCAACCTGGGGCTCACCGTCCTCTGCAATGCCAGACTTATCCCGGCCGGACTCCGCCATCGAAACTCCCAGCAATCGAGCTCTCACACTACTCTGGAGCTTTATACATTCAACTTCTTCGGCATATTTTTGGGCGGCAGTAGCGACACAGCTCTAAACTAGGAATCTTCATACCCGGCCAGAGACCACATCAAGACTATCGCGCCCCACTGTTAACCATTTTTCGTTTTTGGACTATTTTTATGCCTTTTCAGACGAACAGCATTTTATCTGACATCTCTTGTCGATTCCTTCTTCTGACATATCTTTCTTTTTCGCCTTTCTGCCATCTCTTTCTTTTTCATCTTTCTGACATTTCTTTTATCCGCCACACGCAACTATCTATTTGGGCGACAGCCGAGACACAGCTCTAAAGCAGGGGCCCGGTCAGAGCCCACATAAAAGCTACCTATTTTCCCTGTTTTCAACTATTTTTACGTCTTTTCGAACGGCGAGCATATCTTCATCTCTGTCACCCCTTGCCAACTCCTGCTCTCTGACATCTTTATCTCTCTAAGCCGTTAGTGGCCCGAGCACGGCCACGGCGTGCGCAGCATGCGACCGTGCCCAAACCTTGACCATCATATTCACCACATACGTCCGCTAAAATTCCTACTAAATAAAGGGTCTATAAATGAATTACCCTATACGTGATAAGTATGATACTATTCCTCTTATATCTACATCAAATCTTGCGTTTCATTTGAAATATTTCTAAATTTCCTAAGCATTTAACATATTTACTGTTATTTGCTTTCCCATCCCACCACATCTATCTACATACAATAAGAAAAATCCATATTTTCATATGCGGCAACTAAATTGCAATAATTTCCAGTGAATGCACTACACCTTCCAAATGCCTGAAGGCATACTCGGCACTCGTACAACGCACATCATCCTACGTTCAAGTGGGCCTCGGCAAGTTTGAAGCAGCGGATGTGCGCCGCATGTTATGGCAATTGGGCGCGTTTTATACTTTATGAAAGCATAAATGAAAAATGGAACATCGTTAAGAGCAATTCATAATAAAATATTGGCTGAGCGTTGGTGCGGAAGGTTCAAATAAGCTTAACGTCCAATTGCGCCACAAGCGATTTACAGACCAAAGTCGTCGGCGATACAACGCAACTATGTAAGTAACCCATGTAGATATGTAAAGCTGGTCAAAGCTTGGTGCTGGTACGTGCTGGCGGTTGTTTAGCGCGCCCACAATTATGTGGATGTTAAGGAAACTCACTCTCTTTCTCTCTCTTTGGGCGATTGTCGTTTGTAAAATTGCCTGCCACTCCGCGAAAAGAACATTTTTCTTCGACATGCCATGACTACCCTTCGCCGTGGCTCCTCCTTTGCGTGTACACCTACATACTTCGCTTGCGTGCGCTTCCTATCGGTGTGGCAAATGAACTGTGCAATTTTGCTGCCTCAGCAATCATTTTTCATTTTTCAAAACCTTCTTAGCAGCCGGCATTGGCTTTGTTGTTTTGCCTTCTCAACACTCCAGCCTGCTGGAGCTTTTGGCAGCCCAAAAATATCATCGCTGTCTTGTACGTTCGTTCGGTAATGAAGTTGTTGGCCTGGCCACAGGCCATATCGTAACATACGAACATAACTAAATGTATGAGTATGCAATGGCATGTTGTAAATAAGTTGGCTGTTGTAGCAGCGAGCGAGCGACCGAACGAGTGAACGAGCATTCGCATAATTTTTCTTTTATGACATTCGTGAGTAATGTGTTGATTATAAACAATTGGTAAACGAGACATTTTGACAGAGTGAATGACGCAGTACGACGTCGAATGCTCGCGTTAATTTTTTAATCGTGCACTGTGTCACAAGTTGGATTAGGAAGCGATCAAAAGGTGTGAGCTTTGACTAAGTTTTGTGCGTATACGGAAATATAGCGTATACGAAAGCAATGCATGTAGAAATAATGATAATAATTTGGGTTGCGTCTGCCTGTTTGACCACAAATGATAGGAGGTTTTAAATTTCCAATCGAAGAGCGTCCTCACACCTTGGATTAATAAGAATCTCACAGAGCTCCGAAAGTCAGCGAGGAAATCCTTCAACGAATGCTACTGAAGTAAGGTCGGTCACCTTTACAAAGTGAACTTAAAGAAATATAAAAAGACGCTCCGGGGCGCTAAGGAAATGCCCTCGTTTTGTGTATCCAACGAGAATGCGAAGGAGTCCGCTAGGCTTATCAGAATTCTGGTAAATCTCAGCCAACAAATATAAAGAGGTCAGATGTTTCATCGAGTTGGCTATGGAGTCGCTGGACATCCTTTTGAATACTCACTATCCAGGGTACAGAATCAATGAGTTATCAAATGTTGCTCTAAATTGTACAACTATCTGGAGAGCTATTGGAGAAAGGAAATATGAAATGTAAGTCTCAAGGTATGGACGCGATGCAACAGGAATCATCAGAAAGGATTATTCCAATACTAGTATTAATAGTCAGAGGGCGGTTAAAATTGCACCATGTTTCGCTAAGTTGGAGAAAGATTAAGGTAATATTTATTCCTAAAGCGGGGAAACGTGGACATGACAATTCTAAAGACTTGAGGCTGATAAGCTTAGCATCCTTTGAAGTCAAGACATTTGAGAGGCTTCTAGATATGAATATAAAAAAGAGTCTAATTTATCCCACTCTCAACACGTCTACAAGAAACAGAGGGCAAAGGAGGTACGCACGATTGAGAGGCCGCCCTGTTACAAAAAATTTACTATGGTAAATTATAGATAGATTCTACAGGAGCCACTAATGGATGACATCTCTTCTGAGGAGTGGGGTCTCAAAGCAGGGCTGCGTGTCATCACCGCTATTATGGTTCATGATCTTGAATAAAACACTGGCGTATCTCTATTCTCAGAGAGTCAAGATGATGGCTTAAGCCGACGATGTAACAATAATGGTATCGGGTCATAAGCGAAATTATGAAACGGGTGCTAAGGATGGTGGACTGCTTGGCCATGAATTATTCCCTTGATGTGAGCTCTGCGAAAATTGGCTTTATGTTTTTCACAAATAAAACAAAATCGCCTGGTTTTACTAAACCAAAGTTAAGATAGGCGGAACAGGGTCCGTTGAAAAATGTGAAATATCTTGGTGTTATGACCTAACAGCTGCTTTGCGATTGCGTCGGAGTTCCCGAAAGGAAGGCCGTTCCAAATACCAAATATTTCATATCTGCATCAAATAATTGCAGAGTTATAAGGAATTTGGTTTTTTATATACAAGACCGATTTAAATTTTCTCTTGCACGGCGGCGGAGAACCGCCGAATTTTTTAAATTTATATATATTTATACATATCTTGTTAAAAATGTCATCATCATTTTTATATAAAATATTACAATTTTTGATTGCATAGAACAAGGAAAGTTGATTTCGAATAAAAACTTACGCTATATATTTACAGTTCAGTTGCACCCGAAGTAAGGAAGAGTCTAAGTCCTTACTTGGTTTTGAAATTCCGATTCCGATTTACACGAGCAAATTTTGCTCAGCGATGTGGCTCACTTTTGGTTGAATGGGTACGTCAGTAAGTGAAATTGTCGCATTTGGAGTGCTGATAATCCACAAGCCAATGTTGAGACGCCGTTACAACCTCAAAAAGTCACGTCACTGTTTGTTGTACTCTATGGACAGAGGGAATCATTGGCCCATATTTCATCAAAAGCCAAGGCGGCCATAATGCATGATTTATGACTTTTTCTGGCCTGAATTGGCGGATTTTGATGTGGACGACCTTTAGTTGCAACAAGACGGCGCTACATGGCATACAGCCAACGAAACAATAAAGTTATTGAAGGAAATTTTTGGTGAGCACATTATCTCACGCCGTGGGCCTGTGGTGTGCCCTCCAAGATCGTGCGTTTTAACATCGTTGGATTATTTTTTGTGGGGTTATGTGAAGTTTTCCGTTGTCTAGGCATGTAAGCCCGATACAATTGAGGCCTTGGAGGAGAATATACGGCGCAATATTGTGGCATACGGCCCCAATTGCTGCAAAAAGTGGTCGAAAGTTGGACTGGAATTTATTCGAGCCTGCCGTGGTGGTCACTTGCTCGAAATCAGTTTTAGAACATAATGGCAACTCCTTGTCTTTTTAATACAGCTAAATTCTTGGCCATAACATTAACATTTCTTCTTGTAAACAAAATGTCTAAACAAAAAACACCCTTTATGTAGATATGCTGGGAATAAAGTAGTGCAAACTTTTACCCATAAGCCAAAAAGGTATCTTATTTTTGAACTTAAAAAGATTTATGCCTCGTGAGTAACGTGAGAAATCAATATTTCTCAATAATTTTTTCGACACCCCGTTAGCATTCCCTGATGAATGCACCCACCTACATGCCACATGTGAGTAAGTAGGCACTCATGCCAAATCGAATTTTATTTGCAATACCAATATACTGGCGCTATTCTGCGAGCAGCGATAATAATTTTTCTCGATTTTTGGCGAGATTTGCCGATGCTGGAGTGCAAAAGAATGAATTAATTTATAGATCAGTGTGTAGTCTAGCGATTTTCGAGTCGTAGACGAAATTGCCCATAAGCAGGTGGTATAGGTAGGTATGTATGTATGTGAGAGTAGGCATTAGTGAAACTATGGACACTTGTGAGGTTAGATATCTTTTTTTTTTTTTTGGGTATGCCCCTTTGACTGCGCTTCATTCGCATGTCGTGCATTGCCATCATAAATTTTCGCCTTTGCCATGGCGTGTTGATATGGTGGCGGCGCAAGTCAGACTAACCGGCAGACAGACAAACGATGTCTGATCCATAACAATAACAACAACAGCAACAACAACAACACACGCTCACAAAATGCTCACTTAAGGACGCGCAAAGTACGCGGGGCTCTAGCAGCAAACATTAAAAATGAAAATCAAAAATGAAAACAAAAAAAAACAAAAAACATAATGAAAAATAGCCAACCAAGGCAACACATCTTCGTTGTGGCGTAGCGCATACATTTTGGCAGTTTTGGCGTTGAAGTGAATTTATGGTGTCTGTTGTTTATGATGTCAGGTGAAATAAATAATAAATTCGTTATTGTTGGCTGCCGACCGCTGACTGTTTTGTCTGCAGCTGCCTGCCTCCTCACAACGCCACAACAAGTAATACTCTACTTTATACGCAACACAAACACCAACACAAACACAACAACAACACTTAACATCCGTGGCGGCAGCAGCAGCAGCAGCTAAGCTCATCCAATTGCCTGAGGCGCGCTTTTGATAGTTGTAAAAGAAAAAAAAAACTTAAAAAAAAAAAATTCAGCAACTAGCAAAAAAAAAAAATCTAATAAAAACTGCAAGCATTTTTTCCATGTTTTTCGATTACAGTTGTTGCAATTTAGTAGTTGTCCATGTCTTAGATTGTTGCTATTAGTTTTTGAGGTGGGCCTAGACACGCCCGGTAAGTGCGCTCAACGTGCCATAGCTGTGAAAAGAAAAAAAAAAACAAAGAAAAAAACAAAAAAAAACAACAAAAAATTGCAAGCCATTCTTTGTTGCAACACAATGGGCAATAACATTTTCAGAGGCATGGAATTAACCAATTTCGCGCTGCTTTTTATTTGTTCGCATATATCTTTGCTATAAAAAATATACGATATTTTTTTATAACAAATCGCTGATTTTTGGCGTGCAATCGGGGCGGGCAAACAACTTTATTTGTCTGGATGCTGCCTTGCGGGGTTTGTGGGAAACAAATCTGATAAATTGAGGCTGGGAGTTAGTGGGCGCAGCTGGGTTTTGAACTCTTCTGAGAAAGGAAAGAGTTAAGATCATTAATAAGTTGATATCTTTTTCAAAAATATTTATATATATATACATTCAAGCGTTTGCAGTTTCGTTAGAAATGTTATATAAATTTGCCGGTGAGTTTTCGTTACTTGGTTGGAATTACAGTTTCAAATGAAATTTAAAGTTTTACGAAAAATGAAAAAATAATATGGTAGTATAAAATATTGATTTATAACTAAGTTTTGTTAATAGTTAATAGTTAAAATGCCATGTCTCCGACAGCTGTCTTTTAATTGATCTATTCTGCATTTCATATCCAAACAAAATCGTCAAAATTAACGGGTAAAGTGATTGTACATTTTTTGTGCGAAGTGTGGAATTCCTACTTCTTATTTTTCATGATATATTGTTTCTTCATTTTTTTAAGCTATATTTCAAAATTTTAAGCTTTGTGGAAAATTCTTAAAAACTCTGCAAATTTTCATTGAATTTTGAAATTTTTTAGTTTGAATATTTACAAAATGGTTGGTATGCAGTTTGTAGAAAAAGCTATGAATCAAAATTTAAAGCTTTGTGCAAAATTCATAAATATCGAAGAAATTTTCATTACCAAAAAAAAAATTTTTTTTTAAATTTTTATAAAATTTTGTATAATATAATCGGTAAAAAGAAAAATGAAAATTTTTTCGTTAATTTTTGTAAAAATATTGTCCGTTTAAAATGATACATTTTGTCTTTAAAATTTTATAAAACTATAGTACATATATTATATAAAAAGAAAACTATAAATCAAAATTTTACACTTTGTGCAAATGTCGTAAAAATTCAAAAAAATTTCCTTAAAATTAAAATTTTTAAAGTTAGAATTTTAAAAAAAAATTTTGGTATACTCTCTTGTATCTCCTTTAGAGCATACACGAAAAAAAGTATTCATACTTATAATGACTCAAACAATTGACCACATGTTTATTTTTTTATAATATTGGCTCCATCTCTAATGATAATTTTTTTTTACATTTTTTCTTTAGCATTTTACAAAAATATTGTTAATTATATAATGAAAGGCATACATATAAATCAAAATTTCAACATTCGTACAAAACTCGTTAAACTTAAAAAAAATGTTCATTAAAATTTAAAAATTTTTAGTTTCAATTTAAAAATAAAAATTTGGTATGCAGTTTTTACCTCCTTTTTAGCATTATAATATGTATATGCGAAAAAAAGAATTCATACTTACAGTCACTCAAACAATTGACTACATATTTATTTTTTAATAACATTCGCATCGTATCTAATCATATTTTCTTTATAATTTTTGTTTTAATATTTTATGAATATATAGTTTGTTATACAACGAAATGCATATCGATCAAAATTTTAAATGTTGTTAAAATTTTTAATATTTTAATTTAAATTTTTAAAAAATTCTTGTTAAACAGTGTTATACCTCCTTTTAAGCATAATAATATACACGTAAGAAAAATGCATACCTACAGTGACTCAAACAATTTACCACATATTTTTTGTTTTTTTTTTTATAATAGAAAAGAGTCGACAACTCAATAAATTTTATATAAAATTTTTAATTAAAACTGTTTTTTTAGAAAACTTTTGCGTATTCAGTTTTGAAGCTAGTTTTTAGCATTATATTTGCAAGTCTCAAGAGACTGAAAATTTCCGTTGATTTTTTAAATTTTTTTTTAATTTTGGTCTTTTTAACTTTTATGAATTTAACGAGTGAAGTTTGCCTGGCAGAAAATGTGCAAGGCCGTCAGGACAAAAAAATATAAAAAATTAAAAATTAAAAAAAAAAATGCCAAAAGTCAATTGGAATTTTCAATAATTTTTTACTCGCACATTATTGTACCTATATAGAATAAGCTGGGAAATTTAAAATTATAACAATAATTTGTTGAATTTAAGTTTTGTAAAAAGTTTAAAATTTCGTTTTGTTTTTGTTTAAAACATCGTCGTTCACTCCCACAATTCGCATCAATTTGAGATTTTTCAACATCTGGTAGATTTTTGACCACACTTTGATGGAAGGGAAAGTAGCTGCGATCAAAGAAGGGTTCTATGGTCACAATGTCAGAATATTGAGCCTTCACCATGAAACCTCCGCAAACAAACTGAGGCTGAGCGACTTTGCCGGGCCTGAATCATGGAGGGCTGCAACACCAGTTTCCAGTATAAAAAATAATTCAGTAGGCTGTATCCGAAAAACTCGAAATTAAGTCTCTTATATTGCGATATATTTAAGGCATGTATCCAGTGCACACCGACTTCGGACTCTGATCGTTATCTTGTCACAGTCAAAGCACAAAGAGAGCTCAACGATTTAAACCTGCTCACTAATAGCATTTCGTAGCTAACAGGAATTCGTGAGTATTGAGTCCATCGTTTTCTGTCTCTATGTAAGGCCACTGAAGAAGTTCTGGGACTCCCGCGACCTCGAAATAACAACTAGTGAGGCAAAAATACGTGAGTGCGAAGAGCTTGAGAAGCTGGCAGGCAGGAAAAGCATCCGGGAGCTTTACCCGAAGGCGGCTTGCGGAATGTTGCAAGACCGTGGCATATCTAAAGCCAACTTAAATTGTGGATAGAACATTTCTCTACTTTGGTAAATGGTGACCCAAAAGCATTATCTCCTGGTCGACCTCAAATTGGGAAGGACCTCTCCGAGCCGTTTGATACCAAACGAGGTTTCATACAGGGTGGCTCCTGTTTCTTTTTAAACTTATCCTGGGGAAGTTAAGTTGAGATGCAGAACTAAACTGGGCACCCACTTTATTTTCAAAGAGTGTTCAACTTCTGGCCTATGCCGATGACATCGACATCAATCGTGCCGTAGTTCTGCCTTTTCGAAGATGGATGAAAAAGTGAAACGAACGTATTTGGAGGTGAACGCTGATAAAACAAAGTATCTGCTGTCGTAAGATAAACAGGCAGGAATTTGTTTGTCTTGGAATCAGCAATAATACCAATAACAATGTTAGCTTAGAAATTAGAAGGAGAATCTCTCTTGCCAAAAAGGTTTGTGTCTATTCTGGAGTAAGAAATCGCCTGCTGAATTTTCTAAGCACTTTGGATTCCAAACGACACCCAGTCTTATTTTGTTCAATGTAAAAAATTGCCCAACTGGACAGAAAGTAATCATCTGACCTCCAGCGGAAAAAGTGACCAATTTTGGTAATAAGTAACCAAAGCGGCAACACTGATCGCAATACGAAAATAGCATTTCCTATATAATTTGGTTCATAGCATTTGTATTGCTCATTTATTAACCTTCCAACCTATATTCAGCAACTACCATAGTAATAATTTTATGGCTGCAGTTTCACTGCAGACCCAAATATTCCACACATATAGGATGTTAGTATGTACGTACGTAAATTGTTCATTGCACATATTACTTGGTCGAGATCATCGATTACAGCAATAAAATAAGCAGCTAAATTACCGCCGAATCGTGCATGGCAACGCCTTTATTACAAAATCATAGCAGCTGTGTAAAAGTACAAAAATGAACGTTTGTGTAAGGACTAAATTTTTTGCCCACAGCGCATGCGCAGCGTGAGAGATACTTCTATTCAGAAAGAAATCTAGGTCTCAATCGAAAGCGAAAAATATATTTAATTATCAACAATAATTTTTGAGGTCAAGGGCAGTTTTTTATTTGTAAATCATTGGAAAACGGCAACACGAGTCACAGCGGTGGAAATATTCTCCTCATCGGATTTATTTTTAGACTCTGCCCGGGTTCGAATTCACAGCCTCTGACTTGTCAGGCAAGACCGCAGCCTGTGATCCAAAAAAGGGAAAATAAACAGCAGTTCACATGTCCGAAGGATGCAGAGATGCCTTTATCTACCACTCCCTAGTTTTGATCCATCTGTGAAATCAGACAGATACTGCACTACACTCTCTTTAAGAGGAGAACATGTTGATGCTGAAGTTACTCAATAGTAGAGTTTCTGGGCATATATAGTTAAATTTTCTGTTTTTTTTTCTGATCGCTGATGAACCACAGTATGCGCCCAAGTCCAAACGCACATTATTTCCATTTACCCAGTTTCCATAGACAAATCACGTTCAGGCCTTCGTTGGATATGACGCGATTGTCTCAGAGATCGCTGAACTCTGGTTAGTTTCGCCCTGATTTAGTTCACTTCAATGGTTTTTCATCTAGCGAACCATAGGATATAACTGGATGGACTATCGCCTTGTAGATCCCATAAGTCCCGGACGCAGGCTTCTTTTCTAACCTGGCATTTTTTTTTTTGGAAGAATAGGAAACGTCGCACGCTTTTTTAACCGTCTAGACCCGGAAATTTCTGTGTTAAAA
This sequence comes from Anomoia purmunda, assembly GCA_951828415.1. NCBI lineage: Eukaryota > Metazoa > Arthropoda > Insecta > Diptera > Tephritidae > Anomoia > Anomoia purmunda. Next base: position 9,536,434 of record OX639994.1, read on the forward strand.
AAGAGCTGATTGCTCATGCTATTTTCTCCCGCTCGTTGACCACAATTCCAAATTATCCCAATTTTGAGAAATAAGCAAAAATTGCCAAAATATTCCATTACTTTAAACATGTTGACAGCTCTTTTTAAACTTTCAATAAAGTTCTCCTAAGTTAACATTTTCTTACAATCTGAAGTTGGTCAGAAAATTGTATCCTTTGAAATTTTTTGTTATGAATGCTAAGCGGCTACTAAGGCCCTCAAATCTCACCAGTGGGCTAAAGTGCTCTAAAAATTTGAACATTCTTGTTCTGACCAATCGGGTCTGAAATATCTGGAAATCTTTATAAGACAAACAACTTCTGGATTACATGATGGGAGACACTATTCACTTTGGGATTGTGGCACGACGACGAGATCTTCTTACACAAAGAGTTGTTAAGAAGATTGTCAAAGCAATACCGTTTGTGTCTGGCACCAAATGAGTATCCTTTGGTGAAAGCGAAATATCGTAAGATTTTTTACAACAGAACAATAGAGAAATTAAAGCATTCACTTGAGAACCTCGGTAAAAACTTTCTATATCGACAGCTTCAAGACAGAAAAGCGAACTGGAGCTGGCTAGGGTATGGAGGATGATTTCAGATGATGGTTTTCCAATTGGAGGTACTTGCTATAATTAAGGTTGTGGACTGGATAAATCGTTAGATGTGCCGCGGACCCTAATATGGAGTCTGCACTGACACACAAGCTGTACGAAAAACCTTGTGATCGCTCGTGTCTCTTCAAAAATTGTCCCAGAAATTAAGCTGCGGCTGAACTCTACTGCAAAACGAAAAAAAAGCCGGGACACGCGGGCCTATGGAAAATACCATTGGACCGCGACCAATTATTGGGCCAAGTATAGCAGGAACTGTTTGGTAAATCAGGGATATTCCGAATAAGATGCATGGCAACCGTTAGTGCACTACTGACATTTGCTGAAAGAAAAGACAGCGAGGTAGCGAAATTCCTTCATAGACAGAGTGGGATGGAGCTACGAGCGCTGGCGGGGTTTAGTGGAAGACACAATAAATGGGAATTGAAAATGAAAAACATCCTTTATCTATCCCTCGACAAGCTTTGCAAATTCATCAAAGAGTCTGTAGCTTTTTGGAGGATAAATAAAGTTCATCCTCACCTTTTCCCTCATTTTCCATTATTCTTTTTAGGTCTTAAGTGCAATGGAAAATTATGGCTGAGTGTCGGGGAAACCGGTTTATCTCAATTTCATTCAATTCCTCAGGAAATAATACCGGAAATCTACCAGGCCCACAGCGTGTCTAAGATCCAATCTAACGGATTTTTCCATAACATCGCAGTTTGAGTTATCACCGGCTTTAATTGAGAATCTAGTCGGAGGAATGTTGGAAATTTTAGAGAGTAGAAAATTAAAATGCGGGGCACATCTAACGCTGTTAGGAATATTTTTTACTAACGTGCTGATTTTTATGTAATTGTTTGCAACTGGAGCAAAAAACTATAGACAAGTTTATCTATCGCTATACAATGGCAAGCTTCCGCGTGAATTTTTGTAAATGAAAGCCGTTTAATTTCCAGATGCGGAATAGGACAGTTCTGCATCCCTACTTCCGGGACGATGCACACTACATATATTTGGGGGAAAAGCGTGGCAAAAGTACCAACAAATGATAAATGTATGTAAAATACGATATCAGCAATAATATTTCTCTCCTCAACCTATGACGGTATTCCCTTTTTGTAAACGCCACCAAATGCATACAATAATGAAAATCTGGTATTGGAGATGCGACATTTGACCAATATAACTCTAAATCCATTTCACAAAAGTGCATTTATATTTTCAAAATATGTATGTGAATTTCGTAGCACATTCCAATTAATAAACCACTACTAAGGACAATCCCCATTTACCCCAACTATCAAATCAAAGCATTCCAAACATTTTCAACACTTAATTAGTTGTATTTTATTGGCTAGATACAGTTAATTTTTTGCTGGTACACAAATTACTTCCGACAATAACAAATATCCAAATTCGAAACAAACAACGGTAAGCTATTAAGAGTTTTATTCGCTTAGACTCGAATAGGCAACCTCATAAACTTTGTGAATAGTCATGTAGCTAGCTTATCGTAAAGGTCTGCGAAGGTCATAGCTATTTGGCACACCACAATTATACCAATACAAAAAACATCAACCACACCGCCACAAGTACAAAGTCATCTAAATACAACATACCTTTAAAAACCTGCACCTCAGTGGGGTAAATGCTGGACAAATCAGCTACATTTATAGGAGAGAATTGGCAGCAAAGTTTCTTGTTTTTTTTTTTTTTGTATTTATTGCTATTCAATTTATTGCTCACTTACTTAAACAAAAACCTATTTGCTTGTTGTAGAAAGAAAGAAAACTTAAATTCAACCCTGCAGAGATAGAAAAGGGACCGGAAATGGAAATTGCAAACTTTTACTACTGGAGTACTTTGTAAAGAGAAATTATCTCTTAGGTCTTTCAGTTAAAATTGTATTAGGTTGAATGGCTAAGAAACTCTTCTCGCTTGAAAGAAGTTGAGTTTGTTGCAGTACAATTGAAAATGCAACTAGGAATATAAACCTAATTTATACCTGGTTGTAGCTAAAGCCGAAAATAAACCTAAGCTGTGTTAAAATATATTTTCGGGGCCAGCCTACTAGAAAAACCATTATCTACCTAAGATGGCACATAAAATCCCTCGATCTCTTATTTTGAACATTTCTGTTACAGGCCTCAGAGAAGCAGTGGATGAAGCTAGTACTTCGTGAGTAGGTTCCTTTGGCATCCCTAATAAGTGCATTTTTATTTTATTAGAACGGCTTTACAAGCCTTGGTTTAAAATCTAGATAGTGGAGATTGGCTCTCTGAAAGTATAGGCTTTCGTCTTTCAAATCTTTCGCAAGACCCATGTTGACTAATCCTAGGCCTGAAACACAGGTGCATATTATCCCATCGTACCTATACCCGTCCCATCGTTCATGGCATTCCCGGGTTTAGGTCAACGCCAAAATTTCATTTAGTTCCGATCATCGATCCAATCGTTCGCCTTTAGCAACGTTCGAACGGTCTATGTTGACCAAAAGGAGTCATTGTTCTAGGCCAGCAACACGGCAGGATTTTATCCCTTCGTACTATAACCGAATGAGTATCTGAAAGTATCGCCAATCTTTCGCCTTTCGAATCGTTCGGAAGGTCTATGTTGATTAAGGCACGCTCTCGTTCTAGCCCTGAAAAGCGGCAAGATATTATTCCATCATTACCTCGCTCATGTCTTTCAGTCTCGAGGTTAGGGCAACGTCGAAACTTCAATCTAGTTGGGCAAATTGTCACCGTTCCAATCTTTCGCTTGTAAAAGCTTTCCCAAGGTCAATGTTATTTAAGACAGGTCATCATTCTAGCCCTGAAACACAGCTGGATATTATTCCATCGTACCCATACTCGTCGTATCGGTCACACCATTCATTCTCGAGGTTAAGGCAACGTCGAAACTGCAATCAGGATATTAGCCAATCGTACCTAAACCCGTCATCTCGCTCCTGTGATTCATTCTCGAGGACAGGCCAACTTGAGCACTGCAATCTAGTTAGCCGATCCTCATCATCTCAGCGATCCAAAAATTAAAAGACAAACTAGTTCTAGAAAACTCTGAATTAATTTCCGCTATGAAATGTTTTGTTGGAAATTATCATTGACACAGGCCAACAATTTCATCGATTAAATTTAATCGATATTTTGTGATTTTTATTTATTCGATGAAAAACAATCGTTTTTCCATGATTTCAATTTTTGGAGATCAAATTTGATCGATATTTTGTGATTTTTTGGATAAAAAATATCTTTGGATTTAAAATTCTTCGATAATAGTAAACGCAAACAAATTTGTCCTGATGACAATAATAGCAACAACACCAATAATACAATTTATGTTTAATGATCGTTACAATAAGAATCGAAAAAATATCGGTAACATGTCATCGAAACAAAAAATCAGAAATATCGATAAAATTGTATCGAAAAAATAAAAGTAACAAAAATATCGATAACATGTTATCGAAAAAAAAATCACCAAATATCGATAAAATAGTATCGAAAGAATAAAAATCAAAAAATATCAATCAAATGTGGTCGAATAAAAATAAGTCACAAAAGGACTATTTTTCAATCGTATAAAGCAAAAAACATTATCTAAACAAATATAAGGTCAGATTTGCATATGATATAAGAACTAGATATATAAGAATTTTTTTTTACGAATTCTTTCAAGTGATTTTTTTTACCCCCAAAAAAACGGTTATTTTCGATCCCAGCTTCAAATTGCACCCTCGGTTGATCGGGCGGTTTTTGGGTAACGTTTGGTCTCGCTCGAAAAGAAATTAATCCCCGATTTATAGTTCAATTAATATTTTCAAAGATAAACTTTTCCTAGCAGTATTTTTCCCTATAGGGCATTTATAGTAATACTGCAACTGGCACAAAATTTTAATGGATTTGCACGTTGCTGGGGCTTCAACAACACAAATCCGATTGCCTTTGCTTTTATTTTGCGGCGCGATTATCTCGCAAGTTGTATTTATTGATTTTATGCGCATTGGTTTTTTTTTGTTTTCTTTTTCCAGCCGACCTCAGTAATAGAGACTTCATTCACTTTTGTCGATTTGTTAGTTGAGATTTTCGCTCATTTCCTACTTTTTTTGCGATTGAGTAGGCGTATTGCATTTGTGGTTAAATTATTGACTGGAGTTTATGACTTTTCTTATTTCACGCTATTCATTCAATCACGATTTTAGATGACGCGCACAGGTACAGGTAATGACTGAATTTTTGTACCTGGCTGACGGGGTCAGTGGAAATGGCTTGCGATGGCAACTGAAAGGCAGGAAAATGTCTTCATTTTAGCAATGAAATTATTTAAGAAATGGGTGGGATTAATGATTTTTCGTAATAGGTTGTAAAATAATTGAGGATATGAAAAGAAAAATGAGATAGCAAAGAGACAAAGGATACTTAAATTGTAGTTACCTAATAGGGTTGGGTTTTATGGGCATATATAGAGTTTTTTAAATAGTCTAAAATAATTCGACAACTGCAAAATAACTTCCGGTGTAGATATATGAAAACATAACATTTTAGTTTTTTCACACATGAATCGTCTGCAAAGCCCAATTTGGGGAAAGGATTGGTCAGATGAGCCCGCTGTTTGCGCTGAAAGGGCTTGGGCTCTTTATGAACCAACTGATTAGCCCTTATAAAGATTCTCAGTACGTCAAATCCTCGAAAAGGCACAAGATAAGGTAATAGACTCAAACCAACTTTTCGTCCAATTAAAAGTCGCCTTTCATAAGCTAGGGAGAAGCCACGTCATGTCTAAATTTTTGATATTGTGATATTACAAAAAGTGCTGTATATTTTTGAAGATTTTAATATTACCCTTAAAAAATTACATATGTATATTTACGGTTTTAATATTCCATCATCAAATCAATAAAATACTTACTTTTATCTCAAAAATGTCATCTTTGCAACAATTCTCAACCTCCGCCTCAATCCAAGGCGAGGTAATAGAGATGACAATAAATCGACCAAAGCAAATCACTTGCTCGCAAATTTATGCAGCAATAAAATTGTGCTTGTCATCATAAAAATCTACAGCCTCAATAACAACAAAGCATTTTAAACTATCAATGCCCATTATACAAACAGACATACATAGAAAGCAATTGCGCATTTTTAATGGACCCAGCCAGTAAACAAATAGATACACTCGAAAAATATAATCTCTGAGAAGTATTTTCTTCGTTTTACTTAAAATTATGATATTAACTGCGTATTGTGAAAATTTTTCCAAGAAAATAGTAAATTTTCTTTACAAATTTTGTGTTATTTTTCGTGCTAATTTTTTTTTTATTAAATTTTTATAAAAACATAGGTAATTTTAATATCATACAACAAAAAGAATATAAAAATTTTTTTTCTTTGTGAAAATTTATCTATAATTTAACAAGCTTGAAAGAAATTTCTTTAAAATTTTCCTCTCAGAATTTTTATAAATAATTAACAATTTAACAAAAACTAACACAATATATATTGTCAATATTGTAAAAAATAACAATGCATCGTGTAAGCTCTGCGCCACTAAGCAAGTATTTTTGTCCCGGCTATTAATTCATGCCGGTGATGTTTAGTATTTTTTTTTTTCATTACGAGCAGCAAGCATCGAAATGAAATCCTTAGCCTTATAGACCAATCAGTGTCGGACTTACCTAAACCTTCTAAGGGCATGTCCAACCCCCGCTAGGTACGATCGTCAAATATTACGACTGGAGGCAGTTTGAGTGCTTAGTTTTTACGATTCTTACGGCTAAGATGTAGTTCGTAGAATTTACATCAACGTAGAACCATCCCCTGTTAGTCTTACTAACCCACAGTTGTCGGGTCTGTTCGTTCTTGGCCGCCGTCGTAGTACCCGCAAGCTAGACAATGAGAGAGCAAAGAACGGTTGCAACTTTTGTTATCATTTTTGTTTAAAATAAAATAAAACTACTTTCATTTCGTTATCGAATGAATGGATGCTGCCAAATTGGCAAAGAGGGAACTAGTGGTCCGCGCGAAGGCCCAATCTTGTATTCTATCATTCGCGTCTACTCTTCGACCGCTCGTGTTTGGGAGGGAAGTTGCTGCATCACTATGGTCGCCATATGCTGTCCCTCGTTACATGTGTCGTTGCTCTTCAGCATCGGGGGCACTAGATTCTCTGGCGAAACGCTACAAGTCAGTGAAAGAAAAATTTTGTCGGACAAATTTTATTTTGTTTTTCAACGATGTTCTGACTTTTTGATGCCTTCCAAAAAGTAGGCTGTGTCAAAGTCTCAAAAATATGCCTCAGTTTCCAATTTCACATCCTCATTTGATAAAACTCTCTTACCACCGAGCCATTTCTTCAAGTTTGGAAACAGACAATAGTCGCAGGGAGCCAAATCTCAGGAGGATGAGTAAGCAATTCGTAGCCTAAATAATTCAGTTTTGCCATTGCTTTCATTGAAATGTGAGCCGGTGTATTTTGGTCCGGTTCTTCAAGATGTCATAGGATGCCGCTCTGTTTGAAAAACATATCTTCAGGCAACATTCCATTCAATTGTACCACGAAAATATGGTGGCAGCTATTCACAACTTAATTTCGAGTTCTCGGCGTTTAAGATAATGCATTTAAGAATTTAAGAGAAACCGCTTTTTCAGTCATCAGGAGTTTGGCTGTATCTGAAAGGTTTTCTGAATTCACTGAACTCTAGGACTGTTTTGAAGACGTCCAAGGATAGATTTGGGGGAAATTTCTTTGGATACCATAATAAAATCAATGGCTACAGAGCACCACGAAGAGTGTATTTGGTATTTGATTATAATGACGGTCATGGATTACAGATAGGGTCACTATTAAACTGTGACAAAATAATGTAAAATACTGTGTGATTATTTTATGGCCCGGACTTTTGTAATGTTTTCTGAAAGTCCACTTATCCAAAATAAAACAATCGATTTATTTGCAAAAAAAGATAGCTCGAATTTTTTAATGGCCTATTAATGTTGTCATTTCCCTGCCTAAGTGGTTTGCAAAAAACTCGAAAAAATTATGTTAACCAAATGTCTGATCGAAACAGAATATTCAAGCGAATTCCCTAAAATTTCATTAAGAATATTTTCGTAGAACATTTTAACCCATTACCTTCAACCTAAATTAACGGTTTGAACCTTAATTCAAGAAACGCTTCAAATAAGAAATTTAGAAAATCGCTAGATAAATATAATCATTTTTTTTAATGGAAATCCATGGATAATGGATTGCAAACTCTTTTCAATTTGATAAATAAAATTAAATGCAATATTAAATATAACTGATTTTTTTTACTCCTTTGAAGGAAATTGGTTAATATTAGCGCCTTCGATTTCTCGAGAAGCAATTTCATGGCGAGGATCGCTCTCTGGAGAATCTCGTAAGGCTTGAATCTCGATACTCGATTGCATTATACTCATTTTATTACTTTGCACTTGTGCGTGCTGTTTAATTTTTATCTTAAACAATGAAACATTGAAATAAACTCATCTCGATAAATACTAGAGATTTTTCGCAAGAACGGCGATACCCGAGAACTCGATTTTTCGGTTTTTAGAGTATTGAAATATTCTCTCTCTAATTTATATATTCGCACCAGTTTTTCCAGAAGCTTGTAGCCCCAAAAAAAGATTTTTTTTAAATGTTCGTGAATTTTTTTGTCTATTTAAATCGATGTCTCTGAGCTTACATCGAAATAAAAAATCTCTTCAATACTGCAACATTTGTTCGGAATGGGTTTTAAAAACGGTTCGGTTCGCGGTTTGGTTCAAAGCTCGAGAAAGCTGTCATTCGGTTCAAAAACCAATTTTCAGCCCCTATTAAAAATGCATAAAAATCCGCAGTTTAAATATAACAATCTTTAACTTTTAGCGGCTTCTGTTCAATTGCATTTTTCCCACTGTGCACAGTCGTTCTTTTTCAATCCTCACATTCATCCAACTTTTTTGAGTGTACATTCATACATCGCTACATATTTACAATATTTAGCTCAGCTCTAGGTAGTTAACTGAATTGCGTCTGATTTGGCCCCTAATTTGCATGTAAACGGCTATTCAACCTCAATGCAGACCATACCGATGAAGCATAATTTTAGGCGTATTGGCCTCTACACTGCGACACAAGCCGGTTGTAAGCCATTTTATTGCGCTAGTTTTTGTTGGTGCTGTTGCTTTTGTCGTTTTTGCCGCTTTTGCCATGCTACAAATAATGGACCACACTGCTGGAGACCATAGCTCTACACGCCTCGGCTGACTCTGCAGGCCTGCTAGTTCGCATATTTATGTAGGATGTACACACACACACGCACTCCCATATGTATGTACATATATTAACGCAAGTAACTAGTGTTGCCTGGTGTGTGTTTTGCGGCTAGGAATTACGGCCTTTCTGCATGTAATTTAGTGCCACCGAGCAAGTGCAAGAATTAAAACTAAATTACATTTTCAGTCGTTCTTGTCGTGATTTATGTGTTAATTAAATTATTTTATGGCCATATTTAAGTCGTTTAACAGTGGGACGTACATACAATACATATGTATGTAATTGCGAATACACATACTACAAAGCGGCGAATTGCCAATAAAGTACAAATGCAGACCACTAGTTGGTGTAGAGAGCCAAGCAAGCAAGCAAGCAAGCAAGCAAGCAAACAAGAAATAAAACGAGAGTAGGATGGGAAAATGCGAGAAGTGCCAAAAAGTTTTGTAGAAGTGTGCACATAGTAACTGGTCAGCGTAACGCTGCAACTATGTTAGCTAAAATATTGCACAATTTCCTTACATAGCAATATTTGTTGGTTCAAGCTTGTTTGGGTTGCAGTTTATTTACATATATAACCTAAATATACAATAAGCCAAACTTGACTTTGTCGGCTATTAAATATGACCAGAGACCTGACCAAAATATTTTACAAATAATTCATGCATACATTTTGTACATTCACACGAAACAAACCGACAACGTTCAACCAGTTCACTCACTGGTCATGCAACGTAATTGGCTTTCAGGTAGGAGTTGAAAGTTTTTCACGACAATATAGTGCTTATCATAACTATACGAGCGGGACTCTTTGACAAGTTTTGACCATTTATGCGTTACGTACTCATTTTTGATTCATTAACAAAAAAATACAAAACCATGGCAGACGTTGCCCCTGCCCATCTTTTATTGCATATATTAATTGCCATTTCGATATGTTAAAGAAAACTCATTTCGCTTTTTATCCAAATTACATGTATGCATTTGCTGAGGCGAACAATTTGACTCTGATATTTTAAAATTGTATATCCCTGATGTCTAATTTAATTAACTTTGACATTTAAGAAAAGGTGACAAGCCTCTTAAAAATAAATCCATAAACTTTTTCCTAAAAGAAACTAACGGTTTGACACACATATTTTACTATCACATAACTTGTGTATAATCTAATTAAATTCTATTTTTCAAACAGGTGGCAACCTCCTATATGATATAAGTCGTCTTCTCAGCATTTTTTCACATTCCATACAACTTGTGTATAATTTACTTAATTCGACTTCTCAATCAGGTGGCAACCCTCATAAAGTAACTTATGAATCGCTATATTTTAAAAGCTGCGCGTAATTTAAATTAATTTAAATAAATTCGTATTTTCAAACAGGTGGCAACCATCTGCAATATATAGGTATGCACCTTCTCCTCGCCGAGATGTACCGTTTGATACCTATTATTTAAAATTTCGTATAATTCGTGTATGATTAAATAAATAGGTTTTTTGAAGTAGGTGGCAACCCTCCTCAAAATATATCCAATATAATCATTAAGCTTCTCCTCAGCTTTACACACCTATTCATATTTTTATATTTCATATACTTGCGTGTAGGTTAATAAAATTTGACGTTTCAAGCATGTGGCAACCCTTTCCGAAATATAGCTAACAATAATCCTTCTCTTTGGCGAAACAAACCGGTTGGAATCGCAATTTTTATATTTCATATAATTTCATATAAGCTTTTCAAACAGGTGGTAACTCTTGTGTTTAATTTAATAAAATTCGACTTTTCAAAGAGATGGTAACCCTTGTCCAAGCAAAAAATATGCTTTACGACCTATGCTCATATCTATCAAATATACATGCCAAATTTCATAAAAAATCGGGAAGCCGTTTCGGAGGAGTGCGACCACAAACACCGTGACACGAGATTTTTATGTTTAAAAATATGTATCAGTCCATTCTATAACAAAAACTGTACAAATTCATATTTTTAACTCTGTACAAATTTTAATAAAATCCACCAATTTCCACACTAATTAAATTTTAGTATAACAAAGTGTAAATCTAATTGCTAAAAATTTCCATTGATTTTTATAAAAAATGCACCAGGAACAGCGTCTGCAAAAAAAAAAAGATTCAAAATCAACGCAACTTTTATGTCTCTAAAATTGTACGACTTTATTATTAGAATTGAGGTTTTCTAAAATTCTGATTAAGAAGTTCGAAAAGTTGATAAATTTGCTGAGGCTTATTAAAATTTACACAAAGTGTTTAAGCCTGGAATAATGATATTTTGATTCCACGATGAACTGTATTTTTATAGAAAATTAACTAGGTTAGGTTAGAGCGGCGACATTCGTGCAAGACTTCGGAGGCCCACATACACATACACTAACAAAGCCCGATGTGATATTGCTGGCATCGAGTGCACCTTACGTAGTACAGAGGATCGGGAATGCTCGTCGAGCGCAGATCATCCAAAAACAGTCTAGAAAGTACCTATTTAAGAATTTCTCTTCATCCCTGCAACTTCGACAGGAATCGTTGATTAGGCAGCCCAATCTCTTCCCATGTATGCCCAATAAGGCTGTGCCCAGGCACCAATGTAACAGTCACGGAGCGCTTAGACGCGAGCAGATTGAGGGAGCTTCTGCATTTTATGACAACTTTGAATGTTGTTTTGTGAGAATTAAGAGATTTAATAGCCGCTTGACTATCGGAGTATATAGTTGCTGGTCTGTTTGAAGGAGCGGACAGCAGACAAGGGCCAATAACGATGCAGGCCCTTAAGGCAATCATCGAGCAATAGATTCGTGAGAAAGAGCCGGAGACCGTCACAAAAGTCTTGGAAAACCGGGTAAACAAAATAGTAGCTTTAAGGAGAATAAATGCCGATAACAGTCGGTTACTGAAAACTTCAAAAGTCGATAAATTTTCCAACAACATATGAAAAGAATACGGCACCCGACATAATTTAATGCGCTGCCAGCAGATAGCGGCTACTGCCTGCGATTAAGCTTAGTCTGAGCTTTAGGAGTGTGAGTAATGCGGCTGCAACTCCAAACTCGGGCGATGATAAGGTCGGTGTGTATTTGTGCGAAGAAGATGGAGTATACTTTAAAGTCAAATCGCAATATCATATCTTCGGAAAAGTTGATTCTGCAAGAAATTTCTTTAAAACTTCTTTTTCTATTATCCTTTCAGAATTTTTATAAAATTTTCATTGATTTTTGATAATTTTTCTTGCGGACGGTGTTGCACATTTTCTTCCATCAACGCATGCACGAAGTTTATGTGGTAGAAAAAGCGCAAGCAAAATTGTCAAAACTCAATCAAAGTTTTTAGGAACTTGCAAAATGCACTTTATTTTACTAAAACTGAATGGTTGACAAAACTGCATACCTGAGAAGTTTCTAAAAACTCTGAGAGGAAAATAGAAAATTTTACGGAAATGTTTTTCAATTTAAAACGACAGAATTTTTTCTTTTAATTTTTTGAACACAAATAGCCAGAATACAGAAAGATAATACAAATATGAAGTTGTCGAACTGCAAATAAAAAATGGTTGCAATGTTTGTTTACCAAACCCACACTCCCCTATTGTTTTAGAAATATTTCTCTCGGTCTATAAAAAAAAGCAACACGACAACTAATACCTTGCAGTGCTCTTAACTAATGCGCAGCTTTTAAAATATTTTTATGGGTTGTTAAAAGAATCGTGACACGTAATATAAATAATAAATTATCCTAATCAACATAAACGAAATACGACCAACGCAACGGGCGGCGTATATAGTGAAATTTAAATACTAAAAACTTAGAGACACACACACAAGTGTATAAATTTCGAAAAGATTTATATGGAAGCTGCAGAAAAAAACATTTACACTCTAATGAAACTAAAAAATGCCACAGAGATCTTAATAAAAATAAATTTGTTAATGTCAAAATAACATGAATTAGGCCTGCAAAGTAGGGGAGCAAGCTGTAAAAAAAAAAAACCAAAGAGCAACCAAACATTAGATAAATGAAAGGGAAGCCAGCGATCGACGTACAACGACACAGAGTGAAACAAATAATAAATACTTTTTAATTTAAATCAATAGCATAAATCACAGCATGAAATAAATTAGGCGACAGTTAAAAATGTCATTAACACACACAAGAAATGACAACAGCGAATGGCGACAATAAAACAACAACCAAATGGAAATTGAGTGTCAGGCCGAAAACCACATATGGAATATGTAGGTACTGAAATTATGCAGGCATGCGAGGATGGCCTCAAGAGGCTAGAGATGTGATTTGGGTCGCATTATACATGCATGCTTCGAAAAGAAGTAAAAAAAAATATATTGAATATAGCTAATTAATGTTTCCGAAAAATAAAAACGAGTATAGTAGAAATATATTGGTATACAAAATTTGACAGCAACAACAACAAGAACACAAAATCGATGAGGGCAAGCCAAGGCGACAAAGGGCGTACGGCCAGCCGTTGAAGAGCAAAAGCAAAGAACAAAAAAAAAACGAAGTGGTGCCAAGGGACGAGTGACCGAAAGAGTTAGCAAAAGGGGCGCGAAAATAAAGTAAATATATTGCATATCGTTTTTTTTTCTCTTGTTTTTTTTTTGTTCCTACTGTGAAGCGCCCCGCTTGCCTCTGCCGGTGGCTCTAATATCTTGCGCGCTTTATCAAAACACATGCGAAGGCATTAATTTAAATGTCATGGCATGCTGTCACATCCAATGCGCGGACAGCTTGGCAGGAACTGCGAAAAAATCCTCTTCTCGGATCATTGGTACTTGGTGGAAAATTAGAGTTTAACTTTTTTTTTAAATATCTAGCAACAAATCAAATAATTTTAAACCGATTGTTACTACTATCAAAGCCTAACACTTTGGCTATTTTATTGGGAAATATTGGCAGTTTTCTTTATTATTAAATTATATAAATATTATTAAATTTCAAATTTAATTTGAATACATGATTTCCTTATCAGCCACAATTTCAACCACCTTGCACTTCCGCATTTCGGTATATCTTTTCGGTTTTGGAATTCCCTTTTTTCATTTCGCTGTAGCGGTCCATTAATACGCATTTGGATATCGTGCGATCACCACGCTGGTCTGAAGGCTGTGCCGTTCTTCCTACATTCTTCTAAGTCTCGCTAATTCATCGTAAAAACAATGGCTAAACCTTCATCCAACTAAGAGGAAAGCTTCCTCATCTGGGGTATTCGCCGTTGCCAAAATGTAAGAGCTAAATACTTTCGGAGAATCTTTCGCTCGAACACTCCACGCTTCTGTGCCAAACATAACAAACTTATAGAGTATATGCTTGGTTCATGGAGAATGGGCTTTACTTTTCAATTGACTACTCAGCCCAAAATTGCACTTAATGACAAGAGGGATGCTTCGTTGAATTTCATGGCTTATATTATTTTTGGATGTAATGCTGAATTTGGATTTAACGCTGGTTCCCAGAAAAGCAAAGTCTTCTACTTTTTCAAAAGTTTTAACTGGCAACAGTGATAGGGTAACCCAGTAGCGAATGCGCCGACTTTTTATCAAATGCAGGAGGTTCCTCTTTTTGCCATCGTTCAACTGCAAACCGATTCTCTTCGATTCTTTATTGTGGTGCAGTTGTAGTGGTCAATGATATCGGGGTGTGTGTCAATCCTTTTCTGCTCGCGAATCTTTTCCAATATTTGGTGTATCGTGAATATCCGGTCGATGGCAGATTTACCAGGTCGAAAGCCACAAAGCTGTTGACTTCAGTCTTTCTCACAATATGCTCGACAGAACACTATGTGTTACGTTTAGTAGATCAATCCCATTGTAGTTGGCGCGCACCAGGTGCCAGCTCCTCAGTAATAGCGATCCTGCTGTTCTTTAGCCGCCCTATTGCCATTTGAATTTCCTTCAAGTCGAGCAACGGGAATTCGACTCCATAATCATTGGTAGGAGAGGCGGTTTGGGTTCATGTTCTCCAGCATTTTCTATGTCCTCTGCATCAGGCCGCCGTTTTCTTTCTGGGTCTTGAAATCTTCTGCAAGCCGTTGTGCATTTTGATAATTAAGGGGAGGGTTTCCTGTGGACGAGCATCTGGAGCACCTAGAACTTGCGCATCTTAAAGTATATTTTCTTCTCACGAAGCTTCCTTCTTAAATAGTCGAAGTCGCTTCCGCACAGCTCGTTTCGCGACCGATCACAACGCGGCTCTGTTAACAGCATCTTTTCCTTATCTTTGCGGTGCGGCTTTCCTCATCGTGTCAGTCATTCTATCCGGCTCGCCAATTACCATCGAGTTCTTCAGCGATGGTAAGTAAATATCGACAAATGTGGTCTTACTGCTCTCAGATATCATTCCGTTGAATGTTGCTCTAAGAGAGCAGAAGTTCAAGCCGAGTGGCGAAGTGGTTGGCTATCTATTACTATTGCAGCTTTTCAATGTCGAGCTATTCATGTTTCCATGGACGTGGTTGCGACAAGATGGCGAGCCGAGTCAATTTCAGATTCTCGAATATTGTACTTGTCCAAGATACTGGACGAACGCCTTCCGTCTAACACAACTTGGTCAATACGATTTTTTGTTTTTGTTTTTCAGAAGATATCCATGTAGCTATATATCTTTTTATGGAATCTTCTGCTACTAACTAGCTGGCGAAGTAGTAGACGAGCCTCAGTAAATTTACAGACTAAATTTACCAATTCAGCTCAATTGGTTTGCCATTTTATCATAAACAGTCTAGCGCCAGAACGATGCTGCAATTGCTCGTGGTGAAGACTCGGATTCAAATCTAGACTCAGGGCAAGTAATTTAAAAATATTATGGAAATGTTTTTTGTCCAATAGCTGTAAGCCTGTAACTATTAAAATCAAGTATTTTTAAACGAGTCAAACTTCAATTTGATATTATACAGTGTGCACCGTCAGTTTCTCCGGTATGTAGACCACTTAAAAAAGCAATCGATTAAATGGCCAACTTTATTGACCACCGTAAACCGTGCTCTTTTTCGGGCATTTTCCATCATTTCTTCGACCATCTCTATCGGTATGACAGCTATTTGGGAATATTGGTATTGAGCCCGTCAATGGTCTTCGGTCTCCTGACGTAAACTTTACTGTTTAATGATCTGACCAAAAGAACTCCAGGAGGATTTAAATCGGGGGATCTTCGTGGTCGGTGCAAAACCCGCATTGCCTAGGTTGCTATGAGGTATGGCACACCCTGTATAATATTGTGGGGTTATTTCAATTTAAAGTTCTTTACTTGTAAAACAAATCAACCTTTAAAAGAGAAGGACAATAGTTCAATAGTTCATATGCCCGGCTTGAAAAATCGTGATTAAGTTTTGAAACCTGCATTAAACTTCATATCCTAATACAAGCACAATGGTACTAAATACACTTGGAATTTGAACTACTAACCTCCTCATTTCTTAGAGTCCCCCGTCAACCCCACAGCAATGCTAACAAAGCCGACAATGACGACGAATGGGCTGTCAGATTGCATGTTGCTGCTGTTGTCTCTCTTGCCATTGCATGGCATGCCATGCCGCCGCGCCAGGCGACATGCAGCGAACGCGCCGACGACAACACACTGGTATGCCACCGACGACCCAACACCAGCAACAACAACCAACAAACAAACAAACAAACAAAAAAAACAAAAAACTACAACAACCACTGCAGTTGGGGAGTGGTAGAAGAAGCAGTGGCCAAGCAACACTATCGCCAACGCCATTCTCGTCAGCAGCGACCAAGTCAAACGGCGGCAAAAATAGCAACAACTAATGTGGAAGCTAATGACACTGGCAGGCAATACAAATGTGTGTTTTATGGTATGTTTATTTGTTTGAATGTGTACATATTTTTTTTTTTATTTACTTATACGGACGCGTGTGTGCAACCGACTACTTTATGCCTCGCAACAGCAGTAAAGTGATTTCTCAAAGTGGTGGACCACCGCGGCAACTGTTGATAATTATTAATCGTCGAAAGAATTTCGGCATAAATCTTTCACGCGGTGAAGCAATACCATAGCTATAGGTATAGGGAATAGCAACTGCAGCAGACGTACCAGCTAACAGCACTCAAAGAATGAAAGTCACAGAAACCCACACAAGATATTTACATACAAACATCTGAATATCCAATCAGTATATGTATGTAGGAACTTATAGCGACTCATTCGGTGGCAATTGCAGCTCATGCGGTGGCATCTTGTTGATGATGTTGATGCTGATGGTGGTGATCTTCTTGTTGTTACTGTTGTTGGTGTGGTTGTTGCTTTTATTGGACTTTCATTCGTTTGCTGTGGTGGGTAAAGTTAGAGAAATTCTTGTTGTTGTTGTGATGGTTTTTTTTTTTGTTGATGCGGTTGTATAAATTTACTTTTTGTACAACGCGAGTGCTGCCACGGTTGTTTAATAATGAACGAAGGAAATGGGATAATGAGTTGTCAAATGGTATGCAGATCAGTAGATATGTTAGGGCCTAATAAAGACGAAGACCATACACATAAATTTACTAGTGGATTAGAGAGATTTGCTGGATATTATGATTAAACTGAATATGCCGTCGTTAAAATGCACCAGATTAAGAATTTTAGAACTCGGTAATTCATTGAGATAGTTCCTGCATAGAGTTGAAATCGAACTCTTTTTGAGCGCTGCTCTTCCATTTAAATATAAATAGATTGAATACTCTTGTATCTCGTATTATTGTTAGAGCTCTTGGATAAAATCGACTATTCGACTAGTTGATTCACAACGTTTTTGATAGTTGATAAACGAGTACTAAGTATTCGACTTTCTCTTTCGAATAACCGCTCACCATCGAGTAGTCTGCAAATCGACTAACCGAAACTATTCCAAAAAGAATTTTTCAGGTTAGTAGTGGTTGGTTGGTGCCTTGCCTAGAACCCAACCATCTCTTGCGGCGCTCATTCTCCGGAAATTTATTTTTTCTCTCTATTATTGTTTTTAATTTTCAAGCCATTTGGGTTTGTGGATGAGTCTACTGGCCGCATGTTCGCCAATCGGTCAGTGTCCCGTTATCGTGTATATCGGGATGAATATATCTTTCCTTGGCCTACTTAGCAGATCTACCGTTCTTTATTTGTCATAAGTAGTCCAGATTTTCCTTGGAAATTTTGCAAGTGGTTATTATGTTCCAACTTATTTCTTTCACTCGTGAAAACCTTAAGCGTAGTCGTCTCTTTAATTAGTCCTAGCGGGCAGCGGATAGATTCCGTTTCAGATTCATCAAGGCAGGCCCGGATCTGGCCCGCTTACAATCCCTAACTATCTTAGACTTTGTCGTTAGTGATGCCAGTGAAACTAAGTCTGCTTTTTGTGTCCCAAAACATTTTCTTTTCAGTACCCTGCAGACCTACTCAATGTCTCCCCCTGCTTTTGAAAGATGCCATCAATGGTTTTGCCATTTGCAAATTCCAATTTAAGTAATCCGTTTGGTGGCATCCAATCAGGAACTGCTGAGCAGCACATGCACGTCTCCTGGTGAAGGAGTGCCTTAGGCGGCATCAGAAGACATCCCGTTAGGAGAGCAGTCTATCGATCCCAGGATGCTCGCGTAGTGAACCGTTGGGATGGGAGTACCATCAACATGAATGACGAGTTCCAGTCCAATCTCATTTGTCCATGTTGTGAATAAGATCAGTAATTGCATTCTTGATAGCCATTATTGAACAGCAATCATCATACGAAACGATGGTGACTCCCTCTGACGGTTAAGGGGTCTTTGAGATGTAGAACTTAAACAACATCATGGAAAGCACGCCACCCAATGGGCTCCCTTTAACTTTTCTCAATTTCGAGATCGCATCTCTGAAGTACACCGATTACTATCGACCACACAGATAATTGGCACGTCACCGCTTTGTCTCATATGGGAGAGTTGTTGTCTCCACGTTCACTAGTAGCGTTGCGTGGCTGACTGCGTGTCGAAAGCCTTTGACAAATCTTACGCTACTAGGACGATTCTCCCACAGGGACGGTCGCGATTTAGGCCGTAGTTCACCTGTGTGTTTATAGCGCTAAGTGTTGCGATTGTGTTGTGCTAGGCTGAGGTAGCACGTGAGTACGGGAGCAGCTGATCCTGCAGCGTTTTTACCAGTGGTGAAGAAGGGAGATCGGATGATAGGAATCACCCATGCCTGCCGGTTTCTCTGGTTTCAGCAGTGGCATAACTCTCCCACCTTATACAAATCAGGAATTATAAATGAGGAGATGTAGAGATACTAGTGAGGTAAGCCAAACGCGTCGGGCCCAAATTTTTTAACATCAGCGATCCACACCAATGACCTTGTAGGCGTTCGCCTTCCCGATGACCTACCTAACCTCCCCGCTGATTAAAGGTTAACAGTTTGGTGTCAGGTCGACCTTCTCCTTCACTTTGTGGTATTGACTTTATACCACGAATAGAGTAATTATTCGAATTTAACATAATTGTAATCAGAGTTTTTCTATTGCCTGTGATTATTAGAAAATTTTGCTTATATGATTTACATATTTGCTTAATTTAATTTTAATATTTCATTTAATATAATTTGCTTTACACCTTTTTATGTGGCTATCTGAATAGCCAAGCTAATTTATATTTTGCGGAAGGAATTTGCACGAGTGTGTATACACACACACACACACACACACACACACGCAATCAGGCAAATATGCATAAATCTGTGCTACGTAAAACTATCCTTTTGCATAACTGGTTTTAATTGCAATATATTAAGTATTTAATTGGTATTAAAACACCGATTATTTGTTACACGCAATTGCCAATAAATAAATTTCATAAATACCAGCGGCTTAACAATTTTACTATGTACGTACATTCAATGAAAAGTTTTGCGATAAATTTTCCGCTTGCACATATAATAAATCAACATTATTTCTATTCATTGTGCGCTTAGGCGGCAGCAGCGTATAAATTTCAAATATTATTATAATATTTAAAATATATTTTCATAATTTATTTGCACAAATATTATAGTAATAATAATGTTCGAAATTTTACACACACACACACTTGCAAAGTGCTTGCATTTGTGTGTGTGCGGCTAACGCGAGTTTTTTTGTGAAAATATCAGCGCATCCTGTTTTGAACAGGAAGCTAACAATGTTTGTTCATCGTATAGTTTGTGCATGCAAATTATCAGCTATTTTATTTTATTATATTTTACACGCGAAAAATTTATCAAAATTGGTTTAATTTAGTGCACTTGGCGCATTGGCAAGGTTTTTTTTTGGTAATAATCTACACACAGTGGTGGTTGTTTTTGTTTTAGTATTTTATATTGCATTATATCATTTGCACAAATCATTGACTGCTACAGCGTTTGGCATTGCATTATTTATTATTTAGCTGTGTTAATTTATGTCAAATGCGCTTAGAGAATTTTCGCTTGTTTTGCTTTGGTTTATTTGCCAGAAATGCAAATATATTTGAATTCATTTAAAACTAAAATAACATAAATATTTATCATATGTATGTGTGCACTTGTGCGGCTTTTCCTGTTTTATTTGCAATTATGTAGTGTTGTATGCGGCTATGTAAGTCACTTATTTTGTGGCATTGATTGCCTTTTTTGGTTGTTCTACATCCGCTTTGGGTTCTTTTTGGCGATAAACATTATAATTTATGAGCAATAAATTTCTGTATAATCGACACTTGTGGTAAAAAACGATTTACACATTTGTAAATTTTGGCAAAAAAAAAAATACATGACATATACTTGTGTAGGTATGCAATGCTAATTTATTTTTATTGTACATTAAGTAGTGAGCAAAATAAATTTAATTATTATTAGTACTTAAATTTATCACTTCTTTACTTATGTACATATGTATGTTAGGTTCACTGTTATGAAATGGTACAAGCCAAAAAAAGGTAGAGTTTCAAAGCTTAATTGAAGTACCGTCAATTCATCGTTTTAAAATCCGGCCTATAGGTTAGGTTAAAATGTGGCGGCTATCGTGAGAGACAGACTTAGTCTCGCTGTCCGTTGTGATACCCCATGGGGTTCAAACGATTCCGTATTCTCAATTCCCCTTAAAGTAATTTTGAACTTTGCAAGAATTCTAGATGATCTGTGATTTCCACGTATCTAAGGTTTTCGAAGGAGGATCTTCGTCTGGATAGAGCGGCGCACTGATAATAGGTCAGTTGCACTTCGTTTCCTTATCTTCTTCGTCTTGACAATTTCTACAGAAATCATGTAATTGTGCGCCTAATCGATAGAGGTATTTGCCTATCAGACAGTGCCCTGTTTGTAAGATACAATCATCTTGATATTATTCTTATTTAGCTTCAATAGTAAGCCCGTGCATTTAGCACTAAGTACCGGCCACAATTGCTTGCAGTTCTATAGCTGATCTCACGCCGCCATCTGTCATTTGCCACCTTAAGACGTCTTCCGAAAGGCAAGTAGCTAGAAAATTTGTAAGGGTATCCCTATATGATCAATTAAATTCGCTGCAGGAAGTTTAGTGCCAAGTCGTGCGAGTTCATCAGCCTTACAGTTCCCCTCTTTGTCCCAATGGTGTTGGATCCGCACCCCTTTTGGGTGATATGACTAAGCTATCTCATTGCGATATGATGAGTGAGTGATTTTATTGCCACAACCCTGAATATCGTAGCACACTTGACCAGTTGACGGAGTGAGGATTTCCTGATGTTCAGAGTATAAACCACCTAACGACCGTGCGAGTTTATTTTTTTTTTTTTGTTATCTAAACAGCCGTAAGGCTATATCCGCGGTGGTGGGGGCGAACGATAGCACTCTGCTTTGCTGTCACCACACTTGATATACCAGCTGGCCACGAACTAAGTAAGCTTCCGGAAAGTCCATTATACAACCTTATTATTTAGCACCAAAAAGATAAAGATGAATCGCGTTGTAAACCGCCTAAAGGATCGTCTAAGTTCGTTTGAACTTTCCAAAGCTTGAGATGCCGTTAGCCGTGCAATGCTATTAGAAGGCACAGGGACATTATTTCCCCCGATGTCGCTGATGCAATGGACTGTTCACTACCTGTGTGGCTGACAATCCTGCAAAGACGCCACCTCAAAACCGATACCTTAAGATACCTTATAAAGAGAGTACCACAGGCGTAAGTGTTTTTCTCTCTTGTTTAACTTTTTTTCAATGAAACTCCCTCAGCCACCAGAGAGAGTTTTCTTCTCTTTTCTCATACAAAATGCGTTCGGAAATTTGAAGGCTCTGATCGACCTCTACATATTTCACAATCCTAGGGGGTGATAACATTAAAATTCCGATTTATTTTTTCTTTTTGGAACATTCTAATCTACAAATGCCTTATATATGAAACTCTCGTATCACGGCGTTTGTGGTCGCACTCCTCCGAAACGGCTTTACCGATTCTCATGAAATTTGTAATGTATGCATTGTCACCTGTTTTAAAAGTCAAATTTAATTCAAATATACACCAATTATAGTTATATAAATTTAAATAACAGTGTCAAGCGGTTCATCTCGGAAAGCAAGTTAATAGCTAATTTTTGGAGGGTTGCCACCTGTTTATAAAGTCGAATTAAATTAAACACCACACAAGTTATATGAAATATTTAAATAAGCGTGTAAAACAGTTAGTCTACGAAAGAAGGTTCATAGTTCTTTTTAATGAGGGTTGCCAACTGTTTAAAAAGACGAAATTAATTAAATTTTACAGAAGTTATATGAAATATTAAAATATAACAATCACATGGTCTGACTCGATGAGGAGAAGAGTTATAAAAATTTTTGGAGAGGGTTGCCACCTGTTTGAAAAGTTGGATTTATTCCAATTACACACAGGTGTATAAAATATTAAAATTTCGATGCCAAAAGTTCATTTAACCGAGGAGAAGGTATAACCTAGCTTAATTTTGGAGAGGGTTGCCATCTACTTGAAAGTCGACTGTTTTTAAATTACACACAAGCTTATAAAATATTATATAAATATATATATAAAGCAAGATTTTAAAATGCTTCGTCGCGATAAGAAGAAGGTCCATATATATATTTTTGGGAGGCTTGCCACCTGTTTGAAAATTCGAATTAAACTAAACTATATACAAGTTATATGAAATACGAAAATATGGGTGTCAAACTGTTCGTTTTGCTACGGAGAAGATATATAGCTAGCTATATTTTAAAGAGGTTGCCACCTGTTTGAAAAGTCGAATTAAAGGAAATAGTAAAATATAATTGTCAAACCTTTAATTTCGAGAGAGAGGGTAGTCAAATTTTATGTGTAAGAGAACCCGATTTGCGCTATGAAAAACTACACTCCTCTCTGGACAAAAAAAAGGTTGCATTATTTTAGGTTGATTGAAATGCCGTTATTGTTTTCTACTAATCCCGATATTTTCTGCCTATTGCTTCAAGACTACTTCAAAGAGATTAAAAAAAAATTGTCTTTTCTAGAAAAGCACTCACAATTTCCTTAGCGCCAATTCATTCTCACTTTCTCTTCTTTTAGTAATTTTTGTATACACATAGACGAGGAACCAGACAAAGTTAATGGACAGTTAAAATATTTTAATTGCCAGGGAAATGGTAGTCATACCTGTCTGAAAATACGAACAGCGAGAGTTTCCGTTGATTTCAAAATGCTATATTTTATTTGTCGAAGCGTCATTGCATGGTTGCATTAAAATCTAACAAATATCTGTTAATTTATGAGTGAACCTTGTGAAAAACCGAACTGCTTAAGCAAATACCGAGGATGATTAACATAAAATAGGAATGCCAAGACCCAAAACAAGCGTAATACTAGTAATATGGATGCGAATGTGTAAATTCTTTGTAGTCATAAATCATACTTAGAGCTCTCCTTGGAATCAGCACTTGTGCGCAGTTATACAATATGAGTGTGTGTGCGTATGTGTGTGTGTGTGTAAAGAGTACATAAAATAGACAAACATTGACTATTTGCTCATTTGCAGCTTGTTTGTTGTGTTCACGTGTAATAATTTTTTGTTTTATTGTATTTATTTGAATAGGCACGCCAGTCATTGTGTGTGTGCGTGCGTTTGTGCTTAAACAATAAAACTATTTAACAACAACGACGATGATGGCGGCTAAACAAATTAAAGCAAACACACACACACACACACACGCATACAACGAACACTGCCAAACGCTTTGATCTCTGCCGCCGCATGACTACGGAAAGTCGGCTGTCTGGATGGATGGGATGGGATGGATGGATGGATGGATGGATCTGCTAAAAGGCCAGCGAAATGAGTGGCTGAGTGAGTGCGTGAGTGAAGTGTTATGTGGATCTTGTTGCTGCATGAGATAACCTAATTATCACACTATTCCAAGCATCAAATTTGTATGTGCATAGATTTGTATGAAAACAAAAAAAAAACAAAAAAAAACAAAAAACGCAAACAAATAAACGAGCAATAATACTTCGCGCCCGCAAAGGGCAAAAGTAAGTAGCCAACGGAGCTGCTTTTTTTTACAATTGACTTCCTTGAAAATTTTCGCCTTCCATATACAATACACACAAGCACACACACATACATACATTGGCATATTTTATGTTGTTTGACGACTGTCTGTTTGTTTTTGGCGTTCTTAGTGCTTTGTGGAATGATATGAACTCGTAAAAAGTGCAATAAATGCGTTGCGCCGGCACGCACTACTTGCCAGGGCATCAAAGCGTTTGCGTTCGGAGCCGCCACGGTGACGGTGAACGCGCACCAAGTTCCTGTATCGCAGAATAATTAACAACTTTTTGATTTTGTTTCCACAAATTCTAGTTCTTTGGCACTGATTTAAAAAAAAAAAATTTCCGCTGCGGACGAGTCGTCTGCACCGCACCTTTGCTCATAAACAATTCCGCATTTATTCCTCTAGTACGCGCATTTTGGCTCTTTTATTCCCAGCAATAAAACCATAAATGAAAAGTAACAGTTTGTTTGCGCCACATCAAAGCTGAGGCGCATTAAGCCGCTTAAATGGGAAACGGAATTGATTTGTATGTCAAAGAAATTATAGTCATAGGTCTTGCGTAGCAGCAGGTGATAGCTTTTCGTATAATATTGCTATTTATAAATTAATTTTGGCATATTTTAATGTGACATATAAATAAGGCTGATGCCCAAAAATTATCTTATACCTTAATAAAAGTTAAACGAAATTGGAAGGGTTATTTCGTATCTACAACTAACATATTTACCCTACATTATTAAAACAATTCAGTCACCTTCAATTTTTGTTCAACAGCATTTAAGTACAATTTAATGATATATACTTTATTTAATAAATAACACAAAATAATATTTTAATTGTATTTAAGATTCTCGCCAATGTTTGGCATCGGTTGTCAAACAATAGTCAGCTAACATATTTGGGCTCCCTTTGCCCTAGTGCCCTTTTTCCACGTTAGATAAATCCTTATGGAATCCCTCACCATGTTTTCCCGAATTTTCAGGTAAAAAATTTGAATGTGAGTGTTCCATTTTTACTGAGTCCAATATTCTTGTATGCTGTTAAAAATTTGCTGACGAATTTTTCATCTCATTTTCGAAAACATCTCCATGCGGACTTTTCGCTCGGATTTTTCTTTAAACTGCTCATCAACCTATACATAGGTCTCTAATTTGTGGCCCTACAGAATGTTGTTTAATTTTTTGGCATCGCTGATTTTGAGGGATTTCTGCTTTAAGTAACAATAACCCATCTGGAGTTTTGTCCATACATCTAACAGAATGTGAAATATTTAGGAAATGGTTTTCAGCAAAGCAAAGAAACTAAAACCCCACCGCATATTGGCAAATTTTGACATTTATTTGTCTGCATTTGATTTTAATTATTTTTATTTAAAAAAAATATAGTTCAATCTTCAAACAAGAATCACTAAACACACTGATGGTCAAAGAAAATTCCAAGGTTTTGTTCGACAATTTGTTTATTTTATAATTAAATGTGATACATTGAAATATGTAAGGCAAAAAAATATGACCAATTTTTTCAGCATTTAAAAGCGGTGTACCCAAATTGGTACAGTGGCCACTTTAGTGATAAATTCTTTAAAATCCATGTTTTCAATGCGCAGAGGTTCCTTGAGTTTTACACAGCCCCAGCGGCTTATATCATGACAAATGAAACACCGTGATCGCTTTAGAAGGTTTTCAGCGCTGTCTCGGGGGCGATTGTTTTAGATAAAATTCGGCAATGTTGATCCATCGCATCATCCCTGCAATGCATGTACTAAGCATGTCGGCAGGCATGTCCATAGACTAACCCATTTTATCAACTCCACATCATGACCATATTATAATTCAAGAACAAATGCTGGATTTTGAAATTTACCCTTTGTTTCTCTTCAGCAGACCATCGTTTTACATTTCCATCATCATAAGAACCTTAGTATGTTTCCACTATGCCAACAAATTCCGATCCCGTGCTAATGGACTGGGATCTCTCCCCTACAGTTATGATTTTGTGAGCAGGTGGTAGAACGGGACAGAACTTCCGTACTCAGTAAGCTGAAAAGTGTGCCAAATCGGCTCTTAACCAAACCAGCGGCCCATTCGGACCACGCCAATACTAGCACTGAACGCGATGTTGAATATATTTCCAGTAGATATTGCGGGGGAAAGAATAACAATCGTTAGGCTACGGACAATAATTTGAATATATATTTGAGGACACTACGAAGCTTCCATGGTCACTCCTTCTAGAAAAAATTGAGCGCGATATGTTGAGCCAGAGATTGGTGAAAATGTGCACGCACAAATCGAAGGGTCGAAGCTTGATGGAAGAGGAAGAACTCAAGAACAATTTAGGCTACCAGATCACTGCAGCTACCTCAGGCGAGGGTAACCACTAAAGAAGTGGGCGTGTGGCTGTTTAATAGCGCGACCTCATTTAGAGAGATGAATATTTACTCTGAAAGTCAATTTGTAATTAGAGTTATAGATTGCATGACTTCTCCTGCCAGATCTTCAGAGTACTTCTAGATAATCTGGGTTCCCGAGCACAGTGCTATTCGAGAGAACTGTGATATGGATGAGTCAGCTTAGTAGAGTACGTCTGGAAAAGACTCCTTAAGCAATAAGCTTTTCGGTCATCTAAGCCACAGCTCTTAGGAATTGTGAAGGGTTTTGTGCAATGAAAATCCAAGCGGTGGGCCTCTATATCAGCACTGGCACTATTCGCGGCAACCGCGTAGAGGATTGAGAGCTGAAACCATCTCATACTTCCTGCTCAGTTGCCATGCCTTCGCGAAACTAAGACTAAGGATGAGGGCATAGCATGAATGAGATTAGCCAGCTTCTTAGCTTCATTGCAAGAAGCAAGCGCTTTGTAGATTACAATTAAGAAATTGTCGTTCTGTTTAATGTGTTGTGGTATCACAATGGTTGCCGAAGTATGTCAGTGTGCTCCGACGAGCTGCCACCTTTAACCCAATCTAACCCACGACAATCCGGTCTACGATACCGGTATCTAAATCTAGAGTGATTGCTCGTCACAGTGCTTCTGTGGTGGCATGGGGAGCTCAATTAAAGGCACAAGGTTAAGGGCAGTTAGCCGAAGCCTACCAATTGAAATCGTTTATAAATTTTTCACATAATCTCACTTATTTTCGAAATTTTTGGTGCTACAACAGCAACTTGGGAAAACCATTTCATAATAACTTATACAGGCGGAAGTGAACGCCCGATACTGTGAACAACTCGGTGGGAAGAAGATCAAAATTGTTAAATTTTTTTAAAACTCCAAAGAAAAATGCAATATCCACAAGGGTAATCCCCGAAATAGAAAACCGAATGTATGGGGTGTGTGTTTGCTATTTTTTTAATTATAGAATGCATTCTTGTAGTTGTGTTTGATATGCCCGAAAATTTAATCGTTTTTTGTTTATAATTTTGGGTGATTGCTCTTTAACCCTAGGACGATAACCTTTGCCGCAGAGGCGCCCAACCGAAGCACATGTTGATATCTCTTTCAATTGTGAAATTGTGCGTGAATTAATTTGTGATTTATGTTCAAAAGTATTTAAAATACAGAAATTTATAATGAGATAATTTTATTTTAAAACTATTCGAAATTTATATTATTATTATGGACTGATTGCTAAAGTACTAAGTATTAGGTAAAAGCGTATGGTTATCTTTCTAGGGTTAAGCAAAAATTGGTTTCAAAAGGCGTAGAAGTTTACTTATCGTTAAAAGAGGAATCCAATATTGTGGCGGAAAGCGAAAGAGGTGATTCTGCCAACAAGAAATTCGGGCCGCTGAAAAGAATAATACTTAAAACACTATGAATGCTTCGAGTATAGAATCTCATTTAATTTAGTGAGGTAATGATCATACGAGTATAAACCTTACAGACTAGATTCAAGGATTTCGACACTTAACTTAAAAATTATGACTAAGAGTATAACTAAGGAATGTTCGACTAAGAGTATAGAAATTCAAATATTGAGCCTAGAACGAGAACTGGGAATAGAAAAGTCTCGATCAAGGCTGATGAATATTTTTTTTTTTTTTTAATGCAATGAGAGCTCTTGTAATGGGATCCATGTCAAGGTAATTAGATTTAATTAGCTTTTCATGCAACTGATACTGAAGGCGTTACGATTACGGTAATGAGCTCAAGTAGATCAAGACAGTTAGTTAGGGACCAACAATGATATCGTAAGTGAGTAAAACTTCGCTGCATTCTTTCCGTTGAAAAGGAATGCATTGCATAGATTGGATTCCAAATTATTGAAGTCTATTCAAGTTTTGAACGAACTAAAACTAAGAAAAAAATATAACTTTCGTGGTATTAACGTCGAAGAAAAAACTAGATTAGGGTATGCTTTGGGTATTAATAGATCGACATATTCACGAACAGTGGAAAGGCAAGCAGTAAGTAAAGGCTAATGGGGTTCAGATTTTTAAAGATAGTTATGAGGGCAAATTTATTGATACTAAAAAGTAATTTATTTCTTTTACGCCAGTTGTCCAAGTTATTAAGATAATTTTGTAAACAGAAAATATCTGACACACAGGTACATAATATTTCTAATATTTTTTGCAAGTATTTTGGCATTGTAGAGCCTTCGAGACAAAGCGTTAAAAAAAAGATCGTTCATTGAATACAAAAACCAGATTTCGGTCACTCTTAATCAATTTCTTTTTGTTGATTCAATAAAATAAACTAATGTGAATTTAAAAATGAAAAAAATCAGTATGCTTGTAGTGAACAATCTGGGTGCTGTGAACTGGTCTTGAATTAATTAGTTCACTCGATCCAGATTGCACTTTATAGGTAGCACTTTAGTTGTAATCATAGCACGTGTGAAAAGCGAATTATCATATGACAAACTGCACATGCAGTTATATAACAATGAACTCTAGTACTTTCCTGTCGCAGCGCTTCCCAACCACTTCATACATCCGTATTTACTTGCGTCAAGGATAAGTAACTATAACGATAACAGTTCAGATTCTTACATAGTATGTGCAATATATGTGGTGGCAATTTGAAAACTTTGCAGCCGCAAAGAGCGTGTAAAGTCCTTAAAACAAGCAGCATACTTTTACTACAGTGACAAAAAACCCACATACCCCCCGAGTACGAGTACGAGTACTACCTTTCCACTCAATTAGACGCTGCCGCAAGCGACAAAGCAACAGACAGACAGACATGATTGCCTAGTCGCATACTCGGATATATGTCCACACACATACAACATTATACATACATAGTCTGTACGAGCATTATCTATTAACATGCCAGATACATGCCGGTGCGCGGCAGCTGCTGCATCTGTCAGGTGAGTGAGTTGGCTTTCTATGCGCCAGCAATGTTGGATTTTTGTTCATTTCGCGCAATTTCACTTCACCAAATCCTCCACCCTTTTGTCGTAAATGTCTCTTACCGGTAATTTACGCCACAAACGCGCAGAAAAGTTAAGTCATGAAACGTGCTTGCCACATGCCATCACACTTGCATACAAACCACCAACAACAACTACTAGTAGTAATGCAAGTTCACTTCATCACCACCTCTTTGGCTCACACAGCTGCTTTTATGTTCGTTGGTAATTTGTTAAGTAGAGTTAAAATAATTGCTCGTATTTATAATTTACACATTTTAGGTGGAAATTTATCGTCGGTTGAAAATACTTGCTTACAGTGCGCGTTTGGCAGAAGTGTTTTTTTTGGGGGGGGGGGGTGGCGAGGAGGGGCGTAAAAGCAATTCCTAGTTATTTAGGTGATATAAGGCGTGCCGTTGGTTTGCGCTGGAAAAAAACTACATTAAAATATTTGAAGTCAGTTTACTTGTAGGATTCAGTGAATAGGTTGGGCTACCAAATTTGTGTTGAGAAAAAAAAGTAGAAATATTGTATTCACTAACAAGTAGGGAAAAGTCCAATGGCGATTTCATTTCTGCCTAAAGATGTTGCCCTTCTAACCTCTAAAAATGCATGCTTTTGCCTTTTTCTTTTCGTCAAAACAAAATGTCACATTAACACATAAACATTAGCTATATATGTATTATATCTATCCTTGTCTGGCGCTTGCATTTCATAAGACATTCGTTTTAAGCTATCAGCTGATTTTCAGCACAACCATTTCCCCATTTCCGCATAGCAGAAAATGTGCATTTTTTGCCTTAATTTAACTGTGGCTTTTTAAGAAACGAACACAGAATTTGTTCGCCTATTTGCATTTATTATAGAATCGAACGCGAAAAAAGAAGATACCACATTTTTCGGTAAAAACGAAATCACCATAAGTTCGAGTGCAACCGAACTTGAAATACCTAGCGGAAGTTTTTATGTGAATTCAACATTACTTGTTGTGTAGAATCAAAAACAATTAAGCTGATATATATAAGCGAAAGTGAGTCCTTTATAGGGGTTCAAAGAACTCAAGCGATCTTTATGAATTTTTACAGTAGGTCCATGTGGTCTTCGGGCCCAATATAAGATATATGAGTATATAAATATTGAAAAATGGTACGTTTATTGATTTAAATGAAAACAGAAGGAAGCGTGTATGATTTTAACGCACCACACTCATATTTCAATTTTGATTTTTTATTATTATTTGCATATTACCGTTATATGAGAGTGAAAATTGTTTTGGAACGTTTTTTACAGTTTTCGAAATTTTGCTTATTGACTTAAAATGCACCACCTAGGCATAGTTTTCGAGATATGCCTATTTGGTTGAAAGTGGGCGGTGCCACGCCTATTAATAGTTTCTTAAATATAACCAAATATAACCAAGACAATGGTTCCAATGCAAGTTCGTGTATAGTTAATTGTGATGTGAGCCGATAGTGATTAATTGCAACTGCTGTTAAAGTGAGAAAGAAGAATAAATAAAACCACTAAAACGTTGAATGAATAATAGGAATCACAATATTTTGATTCAACCGAATTTATCTAAATTTTCAACGCATACTTATGCGCCAAGTAAACGCATTTGTGTAAGCAACCAACATAAGCAAAATGAAAATACGCCCCATCCCATTAACAATAAATGAAATAAAAACTGAGAGAAATCTGCATATAAAGAAATTGGAGATTTTACATGAAAAATTTTGTACATTTAATTTGAAAAGACCACTAAATTAACATAAATTAGTATCATACATCTTACATCATCTTATCTTTCATTTAATTTGAAAATACCACTAAATTAACATAAATTAGTATTATACATCTTACATCATCTTATCTTATCTTTATTTTTATCTTTATCTTTATCTTTATCTTTATCTTTATCTTTATCTTTATCTTTATCTTTATCTTTATCTTTATATTTATCTTTATCTTTATCTTTATCTTTATCTTTATCTTTATCTTTATCTTTATCTTTATCTTTATTTTTATATTTATCTTTATCTTTATCTTTATCTTTATCTTTATCTTTATCTTTATCTCTATCTTTATCTTTATCTTTATCTTTATCTTTATCTTTATCTTTATCTTTATCTTTATCTTTATCTTTATCTTTATCTTTATCTTTATCTTTATCTTTATCTTTATCTTTATCTTTATCTTTACCTTTATCCTTATCTTTTTCTTTATCTTTATCTTTATCTTTATCTTTATCTTTATCTTTATCTTTATCTTTATCTTTATCTTTATCTTTATCTTTATCTTTATCTTTATCTTTATCTTTATCTTTATCTTTATCTTTATCTTTATCTTTATCTTTATCTTTATCTTTATCTTTATCTTTATCTTTATCTTTATCTTTATCCTTATCTTTATCTTTGTCTTTATCTTTATCTTTACCTTTATCTTTATCTTTATCTTTATCTTTATCTTTATCTTTATCTTTATCTTTATCCTTATCTTTATCTTTATCTTTATCTTTGTCTTTATATTGTGTACCTATTTTTACATTGCGTTTCATACACTCGTTTTCATTGTTACGGTGTTCATAAACCAACCGAATTTCGGTTTCGGCTTCGGTACGACACAGTAAATTTGCTTTCCCACTTCTCATCTACGAGCAAACATATGTAGTATTTATAATATGTACTTCCAAACGCAACGCTTTGATCTCTCTTACTCTGTGATCTCTTCTAACCACTTTGATTGATCAATTAAATTTATTTGTAAACATGTGGCAAAGTGACGTTTAAACAAATGTTGCTGCCACATTGGCAATCAATGCATTTATTTCATTTCCCTCCATTTGTTTTTGTATATTTATTTGCCTCCATTCGATGCGCTACAAACACAGCGGATATATGTAGCTGTGAGCCATTGGTTGTTGTTGTTGGTGTTGTTGTTGCCGCTGTTGATGTGGCCTAAGTAACAACTTGTACGTACAATTTTGCGGTGGCGCTGATGTGTTGCATGCGGGTCGTCCCATCGTTTTACTTTGCTTTTAAAAATTAATTGATTTCTCCAATGAGCATTCAACGAGCACACCAACAGAGCGAGTTTATATAGATATCGCGAGCCATAGTATGTAGACAGATAGACGGGAGTGTTTTATTTATCAATGGTTCTAATGCAATAGCAGAGTTTTATTTATATAACACGTACATGGTTTCTTACTCAAAGACACAGACGTATGTATGTACATGTTATGTACGTACATTTCTGAGAGCATAATTAATTGACTATGTCATTGATATGCTTCAAATTGACGAGCGTAAGATTAATGGACCAGATTTATTCGAAATCATTAATCAGAATCACAACAAAAGTGAGTAGTTTTTATTCTTCGAAAACAAAAAAATACGGATGTTTAGTTCAACATTCAATTATTATTAATTACACAGTGCGACATCCACAAAAAGGGTCGGGTTGCATTAGTATTTTAAGAAAGTACAAATATCCGATAGTGTAATGCCAATCATACTGGTGTCCTTGGCCCAGCACTATCAACCAATAGGAGTTCTAGGCATAATACTGCAATTTGTGGTTGCTCATCTGAAGGTTGAGTGGTGGCCGAGGACTGCAGTTCCTTTGCACAGACGCCCGCACCGACGCCCACTAACCAATCCAATTCGTCTTGCTTGTTCCAACCGTCCCTTAAGCAGGAAACCCATTTCATTTTCCTTTCGATTCAAAACCCTTTAAGTGGTCTTGAAATACATCTGCCCAGAGGTGAATGGTCAGCAGCGCTAAAAGAACTGGCCGCTAACGATCCTTTCCGATGCCCGGACAAGGTATTAGCCTTATAACGCTATTCCGGCTCTCGGGAGACATCATAAGCGGAGATGAGGACATGGTTCTTGACTTGCAGCCAGCACTTGCCACACTCTGCGGCACTACTGGTTAATGCTAAGCCTAGTGATGCCAAGTTGCCGACAGAAAATAACCACCTCTACGACGAGGGGCAAAAGCGCAATAGAAAAAAATCATGCTTCTTTCCAAACACAACAATAATATAATATAATAATTTGGCGCTTATACCATAGCTTGATCTTCGGCCGAAGCTTATGGTATGCACCGTGATGTTCTTACACATATTGAGGGACCTAAAATTTTCGACGACTGCGAACGGCGGATGATTTTTGTGAGAAGTTTTTCTTTCATGGTAGAAATTCTCTAGGAGCTTTGCTATTACCATCCAAAGGCCGACCACTATGTGAAAAAACTATTTCTATAATTTTTGATATTACTTGACTCGGGTAGGATTTGAACCCGGGCCCTACCGAATGAACCGCGCACAAGCCACACACTCGGGTACGGGGGCCACCAGATACAACTATTCCAATCTAAATATAACAGGCAGAACTGCACCAACGCGCCATGTAAGAAAGCATCTCAAACGACTAAAGTGGGGCATCTTTGACAACCGACATCAACCGCTGAAATAAAAACAGCGTGCAGAGTAGCAGGTCACCCTCGACCTAGCTGTACCAAGAAATGCGGTATGTCGCGAGGGACAAAGCCTACTCTACACTGACACTGAAAAAACAAAAAAAAACTAAGGAAAATTTACCTTAATTTTATGTAGTTTGAGTAAAGGTTTCATTAAAATTAAATCTGTTCTCTCGAAAAGTTGTAAATATTTCTTAAGCGCCATTCAATTCTCATTTTTGTTTCATTTGACAGCTCTTTCTCTTCAATCCGATTGTTTTTTGTTTTTGTTTTTTTTTTTGAGTCCACCTCAGCTTCGCTCCGGCTCCAGTAAGCTCAATAACTTCAGAGCAGTTGACCCTGACAAAGCATATTTTAGACCGCCCATCTTTTCTTTTAAATGGAATGATGATTAACGCGTACGATTGGGAACGAGGTGCTGATTACACTTTGTTATTCTCCTCCAAATAGATGCAAGAGTTGTAGAGACTAGATATTATGCTCAATGTTGCATTATAAACGCCCTTCGAAAGCCTGGCCGAATCTTTGGAAGCCTGCTCCACAGTCATTGATCCATATGTGGCCAAAGAGATTGTAAAACCTTACACAGCGGATTTTCCACCTTTGCTCACAAGTGATAGACTACAATCCGTAAAAGATTTTTGAGCAAATACTCGAAAGCAACTACAACCGATAAGCGCTTTCTCCGCATGCTCATTTATTTTGCATAGACGAAAAAGATCAAACCCATACATACTCAATGTCACATCATACCAAATGAAAAATTGGTTGCCTAAATGAAATCAGGAACTTCAATTGAATAAAGTACATATTTACTATGATTTAACTTCAGTCGGTCTAACATATTTTTCCTTTCACTCTCATTCGTGCGCTCGCTCATTTGAAGAGATCACTGAAACCGCAACGCGTTGATCGTATCTTTTGACATTTAGATGTCAACTTGTCAAATGTTAATGCACGCAAGCAACACATTATAAAAAAACAAAATTTAACAATCCAACAATTCAGAGTATAAATAAAACGTGCGCGTATAACGCTTTTTGAAAAGCAGTGACTCACACTGTTTAACCACTACACACGCACACTCTGTCTACCGGCCATACTGTGGTGCTGTCTGCTATCTGCTGTCTGCTGTCTTCTTCCGAGGTGAAGTGCGGTTTACTTTTGTATGTATTTCGTTTTGTAAGTCACAATACGAGGAGTAAGTATAGAGGCACTTTAGCGCTTTAACGCCGCTATTGCCTTTGCCACAATTTATTTTATCTGCACATTTCATATGTTTCCACTCTAAAAAGTGACATGACACGCCATCAAAGTAACAGCCTCAATTTGAAACTGTCAGTTTATATGTCAGTATCAACTGTCAGTGCGTGTCAGAGTCACAAGAGCTGAATGAGCTGCACACATAGACAGCGCTAAGAGGAGTAAAAAAAAACACGAAAAACAAAAACAAAAGAAACGCATACAGATGATTTTTTTTTTCATTTTGTAATTTTTCCTGTTTACATTTGGCCTTTCTGCGTGCGGCGCTCAGCTTAACGTCACATTGGCGGCTGTCCGTAGGTCCGACTGCATGTCCGTTGGTTTTAGAAGACATTCGTTGGCAGCATTTGAAGTGCCTTAAAGAGTAGTTTTCAAGTGGTTTTTTGTAATCCTCATCCTCATCATCAACATCAACAGCAGCACCAGCTCGTCGTGGTGTACACTCGTGTGTTTGGTGTTTATGGTATGCATATCAAAATATAAGTTAGGTGTTAAAACGCTGCATTATCTGGCATAGTACATTTCGAACTTGTACTTCTTGCTTGCAAAGCATAGCAGAGAGTGCACTCATGCAATCTCGCTCATAATCATAATCATCGGCCGTAATCAAGTAACAATGCAAAGCGGCATTGCACATAATGGGGCACGTCAGTTTTGTGTCAAAATAAATATGGTAAAGTGATATTTTAATCAAGGCGCGCACAATCGTTTACATTCACCAGCTTTTGAGTGTTTACTTGCCACTCAATTTTTTGTGTTTTGTGTCTTTTTTTGCTTTATACATCTTCGCTTTTATTTTGTATTACAAAAAAAAGCTTAATAGTCATTTGCACTGCGCGTGTATTCTACCACACGCCACTCCAACTAATCAAATTTTTCGTTTCCAATTAGCGCAGCGAGTAAAGTGCGTGATACTAACCGAAATTTGTGGTGTGGTGCTGTATTTCCTTAGCACTTTGTCTGATTTCAAGGTCCTCTAAGGTATAGTTCATTATTTTCTCACCTCAAATTTCCTCAATTATTATGGCACTCGCGAAGTTCCTTCTAGCTTGGAGCAAACAGTTGTGTGGTATAATTTTCTGCGGAATATTTGGTTTTATTCATTTACTTATTTATTCATGCCTAATTAATATAGAGATGAGAATGAAGTACTAAAAAAATATTAAATTAACTATATAACTCAAAAAACTATTTTTTTTAAATTCAATTAAAGTACTCCTCTGCTGCTATTCAGGTCTTTGCAGAACTAGAATGAGATTTCTGGGTAGATCCCATTTTAGAAACCTGGAAAACTTGGGTAGCGTGGATTCATATAATTTGCTCTGGTTCCTAAACTCCACGGGCTGGGATCTAAGGCGATGCAGAGCGTTCTTTGCGTTTTCTCTTCCCCCTATTTCAATCTTTCTTCACTCGAATTCTACGGCGCCTATTTGGCGGGGCTAATTGGAGTTCTTCACTCGCCACTGCAACCAACCAATCAACCAACCACT
This sequence comes from Anomoia purmunda, assembly GCA_951828415.1. Classification (NCBI taxonomy): domain Eukaryota; kingdom Metazoa; phylum Arthropoda; class Insecta; order Diptera; family Tephritidae; genus Anomoia; species Anomoia purmunda. The sequence goes on from OX639994.1 coordinate 9,573,425, forward strand.
TGAGCACCGATTTAGTATAAGATAAATCTAAATCTTAAAAAAATTGAGAAAAAGTTAAGCTCAGCGAGAACTCTTTTTCATCGGAGCATAGACAAGGAGGCAAGGTACTTTAAATTTTATTCGCTGAGGAAGAAGAAGAAGAGGAAAATCCTTGCCAGAAAAAAGATAAAACGTAAACGAGACTTGACAAGAGAGTTCTTCTATCAGATTGTGATAATATGCTAATTAATCACCATGAATCGTAAGACAAACTCGTGTCAGAAAAGTTAACAAAGCGCAGAACAGAACGAAGAAAGATCTCGTGCATTCTTTCCTAGAGTTTTATGTAAATGCCACTTGTCGAGGTTACAGCGCTTAAAATTATGTCGCCGAATATAACGTTGTTCTCGCGCACTCAATAGGGCATAACAACTACAACGACTGTCGTCATCATTATAGGGTTGAAAACCGCTTTTGCTGCAGAATTTCAGGCGCAACGACGCTGACAACTGTCAGATTCATGAGTTTTATCTGGTCACTAGCATAAATAGGGTAAATCTTGATTCAAAATACATACCTCTTTAATTTCCTTGTCCTCAATAAGATATGAGTTCGCTATAAAGTGTGAAGCCTCTGGAGTCCAAATACCGGTCGGGGTATGAAAACATCAAATTATAGAAGCAGTCCTTTGGCAAACCTATGAGTGCAATGGTATCAAGAAAAGGTGATAATATAAAGTCAAAAACACCTACATATATACATAGAATGTAAAAGGCCACACAAAAAATTTTATTTATGGTCGCCTTCGATAACATTAACATTGTAAGTTAGCATTATTGTTTTCAACTTTTGAAACTTATTGCCATATCATTTTATGTAGAATTCGATTTTAATCGCGTACCCCATTAGCCCACCCAAATTCATTTTATTTTGACTTTCAAAAAAATAGTCAAAATTACTCTTTCTTGGGCTAGGTTAGGTAATGGCGGCTGTCTTCAGACACCCTTAGGTTTACAGCCCTATCACAACGCATGGGATCTGCAATTCCCAATTCCTGTTAAAGCAATTTTGAACTTTGCAAGAATTTTAGTAGATTCCAGATCACCTCATATCTAAGATATACCCAGCTATTGAAGAATTGTCTACTTAAAATGGAAAACCTTCGTTTAGATAGAGCGGGCCACTGGCATAGAAGGTGCAACACCGTTTTATCCTCGTCGTATGATCATCGCAACACTTTTTTATCAATACACACGACCTGGGTTTAGTCAGTTCACAAACCCTGTATATTATGACCCAAGATTACTGGATGAGCACGATCTCCTGTTCTCTTTCGGCGAAACGGAGGAGAAGTGCGGTTGAGACCGCCTTGCAGGATAACCTGCGCAATCGCCACCATCAGTTTCATAGAATTTGGGGTGGGCAGCCTACAACGGTTTGGTTGACATCCTTCTCATCAGTGTGTCAGAGAAGTAGGAGAAATCTCTCGTCCGTTCCTCCAGAGTGATCCTCTCGAAGAAATCACCAACCATGCCGGAGTTGAAAGCCACTTCGTCCTCGGTAGTGCTTTCGGCGCTACCTGCTGTACCATCTTGTCTATAGACATGGATGTTCAGGGCTTGGAAACCGTAGTTTATCTTACAATTTTGGTTGGAAAGTGGACCTGCTGATGCCTCGTTGCGGACTTCTAATTGTGGCTTGCCGTCGACCACGCCTATCTTTGCTATCTTCCAAACATGAGCACAGTGTTGAGCTGTAATTGAATTTAACTGAAAAACGAAATTTGCGCCTATAGCGTCACCTGTTAAGAACGTATCGCCTTTTCTTTTTTCCTAAATCTTCGCGTAGCAATTACATAAAAATCCACAGAAGGAAATATCCAATTTGGTTCAGTCGTTTTCACGTTTTAAGCATCCGAACAAACCACGATGCATTTATATATATATAGCTATTATGTACTAAAAGTGCGGTATGGATTTGAAGAGTTATTAAGGTTCGCATGCTAAAATTCTCGATGTTCGAGTTTATCTATTGAAACTTCAATTCCCTCCTGCTCGCTTTCGGTCGTTCCCATTCGCAGTCGCATAATAACTACAACAACCGTCGAAAGTGTTGTGCACTTGCAAGATTTATTGGTTAATCTATAAAACTGCGGCCAAGTAATTTATGTTGCTATATAATCGTAAATTAATTTACTGATTGATGGTTACAGCACATTTGCCTGAATTTGTCTTGTTTATAGGTGAACGTCAACACGTTGCGCATTAAACATTGAACTGCTCTCGTGGTGACTTATTTTTCCCCTCTCATACTCGCAAGATTTCCAACTGCTGTCCGTAAATCAATTTAACAGCTTGTTTTGTGCCTTTTTACTCTCGCAATTTCATTTATTTTTACTCATACTCATACTCATACATACAAATTACTTATATCGTTTCTTTTGCGGCGTTCAAAGTGTCTGCGGGTTATTAAAAACTCAATCACAGTCAGGGCGCTATTAAATTTTATCGGTGAATTTTGGTAAAGTTTTATATGCCGCGGCGAAAGACAGCCAACAAACCAGCCGACGTTGCAAAACGGGATATCTACTGATACTACATACATATGTATGTTTAGATGTATGTGTGTGTGTGTGTGTGTATGGAAGTTTTTACTACATGCCGACATGGGCACACAACTTAGCATATCGCGCGCATTCCTCGCAAATTGACATTTTATGGGACGCTGGGGCGGCGGCGCGCATGGTGGTGATGTTTTGGTGACAAACAGACGCAGATCCAAAAGCAAAATGTAACGATGGCGAAAACGGGTATAAAAATAAAGAGACACAGTGTGCAAAAAATGAGAAAAACTGAGTGCTCTTAGGAAATAATCAGGGAGGTGTCATGACTGATATCGAAATTTTTGCAAACGATAAATTGGGAAACATCATTCAGCTCTAATCAACAATTCGTTGTAGCTAAGTCAGAGAAGTTTTGGTGCCACATACGTTCGAAGTACCGATTGTCTGGTCTTACAGTCCGCTCTGCGTTCAGAGCGGTATCAGATGACGCGGCGCTATCATAGCTGCCCTATATTTACTTGATCTGGTAGTTGAAGAGATGCGAAAAGCATGGCTCATGAAGCTCCCAAAGCGACCTAAGCGCGCTCAGCTAAGCAGTGGGAGCCACGACACGAAACTTCGAGCAATGTGAACCACCAGGTGCGAAACATGTGGTGTTCGTCTGCTGCCATTTCAGACAAGAGAATAATCTAGATGATAGTATCGGCTGTAATATCACGCCAGATAGCCTGAACTGATGCCACTGATGCTGAACTCCAACACCGATTGGAACGAGGTACAGCATATGGCTATCGAAGTGATATAGCAACTACATAAAAGCGAGCTGGCGAGGCGTTGACGTGAACGCCTAGAAACTGGTTAAACTAAGAAGAAGATGACCGATGAAGCAGTGTATGCAGTTAAGAAGTTCTAACTAAATTGCGTTTCGCAGAGGAACTCCGCAGAACTTCATGAAAGTGGGAACTCAGCGTGGAATCCACTCCACTCCAACCGCCAAGGCAGCGTGGCTTTGAAGCTAGTCCTTTCAGATGGTCTGTTCAACATGCAATGTAGTGCGTGAATTGAATCGTGGGTGCGGCTTGAAGTCCAATGCATTCCCATCGCGGCTTTGAAACCAGTTCTTTCACACCGTTTGCCCAGATAATAAATTACTGTAGTCTTAGAATGACGGTTTTGGAGGGTCTGGCTTTCGATGCTTCCTCCGCGTAAAAACAAGAATTATTATTATTATTGTAGTGTCTCGCTTGCTCGCATCGAGAGTGGGTGTACAGGTGGAATCTGGTTATGTGATAAAAATAAATTAGTTAGGAGTGTTATTACAACGATGAACACCCTGACTAGGCGACAGCAGAGCATAGGATGACATCTGTCGCCTTCGCTGATGGCGTTGCCTTGGTCGATGTGTGTAAACCCTCCTGCGAGTTACACGCTCTATTATTAGACAACGATCTATCAGATATGGTTAGAATATGATGCATAGAATACTATCTAAATGCTAAGAATATTTATATTCTCTTCACAAGAAATCTCAAGCTACTCAATCTTCAACTTCCATTAATAAATATGAGAGCTCTTGTGCTGGCTGGCACCATCCTCATGGCCGACGAATGCCCTTGGAACCTTAATTAATAAAACTTCAATCTAACCTCACCAAATTTCTGCAACAGAAAGTTGAGAAAATTCAGCAACGTCAGAAAATAGCCTGCACAAAGAATTGGCAATATTGCTGGCTTTGATTTTGAACCACTACTTTTCGACCAATTAGTTAAAGCCGCACGCATGATTCTCTAAAATAAGGACTAAAAATACCTTCATGAGTACATTTGCACAAAATTATCATGTTGAAAATTCGTTACTGAAATATTTATGTAGGAAAATCCAGCAATTTTAATTTTAAGAAAATCATAAAATCATAAAGCGCACCCGATTATCGGAGGTTTTGTTGGTTGGTTGGTTGGTTGTAGCGTTGCCAAGGAAGCAAGGGCACAATTAGCGTTTAGACGACATTATATAGATGGTTCGCTAAGAGGATTCCTAGTGTCGGCTGTCTATTGCGTGCCAGGGCTGGACACAAACAAAGATAGTGAAGGACTATTTTTCTCCTATCCTCGAGATTGCAGCTCCGACATTGAGTGGGGTATAGATTCACGGCTGTCAGTTTCAATATATCTTTCCTGAACTTACTTAGCAGGTCTACCGTTCTTGATTTGTCAGTAGTGGGCCAGAGGCTAATCCGTCTCATCTCGGTTCTGCCATGCGTGAGAACTTTCAGTGCAGTATTCTTTAAATAACTCCTAGCAGGCAGCTAATTGCTTCCGTCACAGATTTATTAAGACAAGCCAATTTGTCGGATCTTTCATTACCGGGTATATCACTATGACCGAGAACCCAGTCGAGAGTCCACTGGCCCGGTTTGGAGTTTGTGATTGGTGATGCCAGAATACTTATTGACTCTCTGAAAATATGCATGCTTTTTTGTTCCGTCGCAGTTTGTTGCCCAACACCTCTGCTTAGAAGATGCTAGCAAAGTGAGGTAACCGAAATGAGAGAGACACGTCTAGTTTCTCTGAGAACAACGCCCCACTCACCACACCACCACACAGTCCATGATGCCTGAAAGCAAACAGTAGAGACACGTGGTCAATTTGTTCCTTTTTTCTAAGAGCTTGTCTATGCCCGTATTGCTTTGACATTTAGCAGCTCGACTCGCTACCTAATTTACGTGATGCAAGTTGAAGTCACTTTAAAAAAATTGTCATGAATTGGCCCACCGTGTTATTCGTCAATATATCAATGTATAGTTCTTCGTTGCAACATTTTCCTTATATGATATTAATAATCCTCTGTCGCGATTCCTTTAAAATTCGCATTAACTCCTTGAGGGTAGGCTGGTGTCAAGGTAACGCACCATAGCTACGCCTGTTTAGGTAGGTACGTATGTCCTACTATGGCACTAAATTTTGTTCGCACTTTGTTTGATAATAAAACAACATGTCTGAAGTCGTTTTTGATGTCTATATTGCCATTCGTATCGTGGCATTTGTGGCAGCGAATTTTTTCTTTCCTTCCATCCTTCTTAACTTGTAAAAGTAATAAGATTCGAAATAAAGTTGTGAAAAACTAAACTTTTTTTTTGCAGTTCTTGTTTATTTCTTAATGGTGGAGTCGTTGCGTTTGGGCTTCTTGCAGCTGTATACACGCTATGTGTGAGTGTGTGTGTGCGTGTGTACATGAAAGCATGAGCTAGTAGAATGCGCAGCGCATAAGATTTACGATTATGGTTTGGCTATTAAAAGTCTCGAACGTTTTATTTTTCATTCAACATTCAAATACGCTAAACATATTTACAATTTTCGCATTATTCGAGATTTTACTTTCAATTTAGTTGAGTTAAGAGCGCGGAGGTCGGCTTGCGAGCTGAAGTTTTTTTACGAGGGGACTAACAAAAGTTCGCTTTATTTATTTTTATCTACTTTACATGATCGGTGTTGATTTCAAGTAAAGTTGACTTTACTAAAAACTTTAGTTAGTACATTTTCGAACTTATTTACAAAGAAAATTGAACAAAATGCACTCGATCCATTTTTTGCGTCTCATTTGGAAATCCAGATACAGCCATGACATTTAAGCCCAATTTATCAGCAATCAGTTTTTGTGTCCATAGTGGATCTTTGTCTATTTTTGACACTACCAGAACCACAGTGACGTCATCAGTGTAAAATTTTGTTCGGCCTACTCGAGGTACGTTCTCTACAGAAAAATATTTCGTTTGAAATCTTCGGAACCACCATATGCAATATGGCAATTATTGAATATTTGTAGTAGTTTTAGTTTACGTTGAGAACCGAAGATAATAAGAAACGAAATTTCTATTTGCTTTGGTAGTGGAACTTCGTTTGTTCCATCTTCACCTATTTTGTATTTTCTCGTCTCCATTTCAGTCGATCGTTTCGAAATTTAGCAAGAAGTTTAGTAAAATATTGGCAAAGGATTTGGCATTTTTCTTCTTTTTTTTCTCGAAACAAGCGTGGACGTTACGATTTTTATTATACAAATCGCTCTTTAAAGGTTATTTTGTAACTATTATATAATTACCTATTATTTTTTACAAACCAACATAAAATGTTTGCTTTTTTTACAATTCAAAATTAACAATTATTGATGACTTTTATTTGTTTACAAAAGCCATCAATATAAATCAGTCAGTGACTTATTTTTTAAGCCATCCTTATAAAATCCATTGTAATTTTTCGCAGAAAATAGTATCCATAACAAATACTTTTTTTTATTCCCCAACAACTTAATGAAAAGTTAATATGACTTTTATAAATATGACTTAAAAATTAAAAGTCATTGCGTGATTTATTTTGATACTTTTTATTACTGAATGTTTTCAATAACTGTTATTTTTGATTTATAAAATAAAAGTCATAAATAACTGCTAGTTTTGATATACAAATAACAGTTATTTTATAAAATAAAATCATAAATATGAGTTATGTTTATTAAAGAAAAATTATAAATGACACTTATTTATTATTTTTAACCGAAAACTCATAAATGGCAGTTATTTTTGATTTGTAAAATGAAAATCGAAAATAACCGCTTTTTATGATGTATAAAAAAAATCATAAATAACCCTTATTTTTTAGAAATTATAAATAAATAACAGTTATTTAAAAAAAATCAGATATAACAGTGCGTTATGATTTTTAGTTTATAAATTATAAAATAGTTGCTATCTTCGATTTTTTAAATAAAAATCCAATATAACTAATATTTATTTAAACTTTGCATAAAAATAGCAAAATAAAATCATAGGAAAATTTTACTCTCGGTGAAATAAAAAATCGGTTGGTGTATTACACTTCGTTCTAGAACATTGCTTTCATAGTTCCTTTTATAAAATTAAAATCATAAATACGAGTTATTTTTAAAAATTAAAAGCGTAAATAACAGTTATATTTTATTTATAAAAGAAAACTCATAGATAACTGTTATTTTTGATGTATAAAATAAAAATCGCAAATCACTGTTATTTTGAAAAAATCAGAAATAAATAACAGTTATTTCTAAAAATCGGAAATAACTGTTCTTTATAATTTTTAATTTATAAAACAAAAAATTTTTTTGTTATTTTCGATTTGTGAAATAAAATTTAAATATAACAGATATTTTTTTAAACTTTGCAGGAAAATGGCCATTCTGAAAAAATCAGAAATAAATAACAGTTTTTTTTACAGATCAGAAATAAATAACAGTTATTTTTAAAAATCGGAAATAACTGTTCTTTATAATCTTTAATTTATTAAAAAAAAAATTTTCGTTATTTTCGATTTGTGAAATGAAATTTAAATATAACTGATATTTTTTTAAACTTTTTTTTTTTAAATTTTTCTCTCAGTAAAATAAGAAATCGGATGGTATATTACACTTCGTTCTTGAATTTCATAATGAGTTTTTCATGACAGTTTCCAGAAATAATAAAAAAATCTCTGGGTTTAAAAATCACCAACTAAACGAACTTTTGTTAGTCCCCTCGTATATGTGTACGTATGTACATACATATGTATGTAGGTACAATTGTGCGGTGTCGTGAAGGGATTACTTAACTGTGGTACTCTGTGCAATGTGCGATGGCCGCGGGTAGTTGGAAGGAAAAGTTAGGGTGCGCGCGCACAACCAATCGATTAATTATGTGCGCACGAAATTTTGTTGTTTATTGAGTATGAACCACCGCCTTTTTAAATTATGCCGGCAACATTGTAATTTATTAGTTTTGCCATGATTTTCAACATTTACGCTGAGTTGCGCGCGCATGCAATATGACAGTTGCAGACGGACGAGCGCAGCTAGGCAGCAAGGCGGCTGCGTTGCAGCAATCAGCAGCATACCGCGCATGCAATACGGAAACAACGCAACGAACGAGGGGTAAAAGAGTAAAGTAATGTATTGCCGTTTTGTCAGCGGGGTGCAGCAAGCGTGAAACATAGCCCCGCCTCTTGTTAGTTGTTGGATGTTGTTGTTGTTACTGTTTTCGATTAGACTGTTAAGTTGTCAAGTTTAAATTGATTTGTGGCATTTTAATAAATACTATGCACGCAGGCAACGACAACTAAATATAACTAGCATAAAACAGGATACGTTGATGAACAACAAGAGCAATTTTCGTTATTATGACAATAAAAATGCAGTAAAGACAATTTAGAAATTTGTCAATTAAACTTTAACTACCCTACAGCGGAAATTCAATATAGTACCCAAACCTTCTAGTTCATGAACTGGTATTTAATGGGTGTAGTCGTATCAGTTCGTGCGCCATATGCCATTGAAATGTGAAAGTTGTCAAGTCAAATTGAATATCCATGCCTCGGACATGATTGGCGTGGCGTCGTGTGAAGGCTATGGCTTATGATCATGAGGTTGCTGGGTTGTGGAAAATTGTGGAACAAAAAGATAGATGTAATGCATTTGGATAGCATTTTATATGTAGTTTAATAATCAGTGTGTAGAAGTCCTCTGCATGCGGTTCAACTAACTCAAGAGTTTCGGGTGATTTCAGCCATGTGTTCTCTGGGCAAACAACTCCCGAACACCTGTTTGGGTGTGAGGTAAAGTTCGAGGGCGAACCTGATGCGGTCACTCCGAAGTTTTTGGTTTAAAGGTTTAACTGGGATTGAAGCGTCTGCTCTGTAGTAGGTGTAGATGCGAGGGGCATCTGACTTGGAGCAAGCGCCTCACTATATTAATCTGCCCTAAACCAAATATGTCTCACAAGCTGGCTGTGCGCATGGGTTGATACAAGCCTTGTAAAAAGAGCTACCTATGGAAATACTCTGCAGGGCTCGGATAAGATCCCCATGTTCTGATGAAGGACACGGAAAATGCTTTTAGGACCACGATTTCAAAAAATGAGCCTGGAATTTCTGGACTATTAGTTGGGGTGGTTACCCTGCCCGGATGGCTCCTCGTAAAGGCAAAATCTGACACTATCGTCATCTAACAAATGAGATGGACCGGGAAAGGAATGAAGATAATCAGATCTTGCGACGCCTACTAAATAGGAGCTGGAATTTGAGGTTCCCAAGTAGTGTCGTTGGTCCCTCCGGTGGGCGAGCGTCTCAATGCAAGCCGTGTTAAAGTAAATTTCTTCAATAATGTTACGATATAAAAATCTTGCTTGGCGATTCTAGGGCCATGGTAGGACGGGAAGGTGTGATCGATAGTCGGCAAATTCAGACTTATCGACAAACTACCCGCTAATGGATTGAGACTGTTGGATTTCGCTGGGGCGCGAAACATGATAGTCTGTAGTATTAGGTTCCAGCATAAAAAGCGTTATGTACTGATAGAAAAACAAAAACATCGAATTGACTATGTCGTGGTAGAAGGAAGACAACCTTGCGACTTATTTATGCTTCTGTTCGGCAAGCAGTGCGTGTTAATTGACACAAGGAATACTCCGACGTCGAAAGTTTGCTACCGTAACAGATAACCAATACTCTCTACAAAACGATATTTGGAGACAACGGGACTCCATCTTTATGTAATGCTGCTAAAGAAGACGTTGGTTTTCGGTGAGACCGAAGGAACTGCTACTGTAAGAAGGAGCAATGCGTGCTATGCTGGAGAAGTTTCGGGGAGTTAAAGAAGTACTTAAGAAGTACTCCGAGGTCTTTACGATTAGTTCATGAAAGTTTTATAAAGGGTGTTTTTTTTTTAGATATGTGGGTTTCAAGAATAAATAAAGCGCATACAATTTAATGTTATGGTCAAAAATTTAGCTGTATTATAAAGATAAGGGTTTGCCATTATGTTTTTAAAAAATGATTTCGGGCAAGTAACTGCCGCGGCTGGCTCGAATAAATTTCAGCCGAGAGGCCCAATTTTTGGACCACTTTTTGCAGCAATTAGGGCCTTATAACAGCAATAAAGTGCCAAATATTCCCTTCTAAGCCGTCAATCGTCTCAGGCTTCAGCTGCGTAGACAGGCGACTTCACATAACCTCACAAAAATAGTCCAACGGCGTTATATCGCACGATCTTGGAGGCCATGCCACAGGCCCACGATGCGAGATAATGCGCTCACCAGAAGTTTACTTCAATAAATCTATTGTTTCGTTGGCTGTGTGGCATGCAGCGCCAATCTTGTTGAAACCAATGACCGTCCACAACAACATCCTCCAATTCGGGCACGAAAAAGACATAAATTACATATGCCTCTATAGCGTTCCTCTCCCCATTGGCTGTAACATTATAACCGGCTTGATTTTTGAAGAAATATGGATCAATGATTCCCTCTGCCCAAAGAGCGCACCAAACATTGACTTTGATGTGAGGATATAGCGGCGTCTTAACAACAATGGCTTGTGGATTATCCACACTCCAAACCGATCAATGGTTGCTCGAATTACCGACTCTGCTGGGCGATTATATCGACCATTATTGTAGTAATAATTTGCACGATTTGCAAAAGTTTTTCCGGAAAACAACACGTCAAAAAAACACCTTTATTTTGAAAGTTCCACTTTGCGCAGGTCCGTTGTTTTTTTCGCACAAATTTGATGCCTCATTTTGTTGTTTTTAATGAAAACAAGATCAAGCGACCGCCGTACCCGAGTGTGTAGAGTATGCGCGCTTCATACGATGTGCCGCGGGTTCGAAACTTGGCCGGGCCAAGTTTTTTCTAATAGCGGTCGCCCCTCGGCAGGCAATGTCAAACCTCCGAGCATATTTCTGCCACGAAAAAACTCTCAAAAAAATCATTTGCCGTTCGGAATCGGCGTTGAGTGACAACGTCAAGACGCACCCCACGAATTGTTGTTGAAGTTCGACAACCGTCAAGTAATGCTGATAATTTTAGTATAACATCAATACGTTTATTGAAATCAAAGTATAAACTTAGTTTATCGGTTTGTGCTGTCATACCCAATGAAATTTTACTCCTTGTAGTATACAGACCCTGGATCAGGGAGCATTAAGGCAACCGTTGTAGTACTTTAAGAATGAACTACCAAACTCTGATTCCCGTCACCTAGAGTATAAATTTTGAAAACAGCAGTGGTATGGAAGACCTGCTATGTCTTTTGTGCCAGCTGGTAAGTCTGCAATTGTTATTTGTTTGCTGTCATTCGACTGAGCGCACCCATTGTGGAGAGCGCCAAGCAAAAGGAACAACCATCCACACTAAAATACGCTATATATTTATTATATTGTATATATGTAATATATGTATATGCGCTGACTTAGTGAATGCATATGCATTTGCCTGGAATATTGGATATATGTATATATAAACAAATGTCTATGAAATTTATTATTGTCCAGCTGTTCGGCATATAATTCACTTTAAAATAAATTTATCACAATTTGTGTGCTGCAGCGTAACGAACGTACGAAAACGAATTCAACGGAGCTGTGGCAAATGAAAAACGCCACACACAATTTTAACACAATACACAGATATGGCAATAACGACGACAACTATACAACTACAACTACAACACAATGCAATAAAATGTTTACTTGCAGCAATAACAACAACATAACAAATGCGGTAGTAGCGTCAAACAAATAGCAATATTGTTGTTGTTATTTTTTTTTTTTTTCGCTAACCAAGTGTGTTGTGTGGCAGGCAGGCAGGCTGGGTAGTGAAAAAATATGATTGTAATAAACGAGATAGAGCCACACAATAACAACAACAACCACAACAACAACAAAAACACAAACAAAAAAAAAACAGAGTAATGACTTTAACAACTTTTCAAGTTAAAGTGAAATTGAAATTTATTTCTTAATTTATCGTCATGACAGTTTTTTGCAATATATTAAAATTTACGAGTGCATATCAATTTTATTGTGGCAGCATAGCAGCAGCCGTTCGCTTTCGTTTTCCCACTGATGCCTAGGGAATGAAAATTAAAAAAGCAAAAAAAAAACTGCATACTATTTCAGGGTGGTGACTCCGATTATTTGCCACTTGAATTGCCGGTGACCAAGCTAGTAGCTAGTTCTCATAGTCTACGACCTGAACTACAATAAAATGAGGGGTAAATCTCAGAAGAATTTTCTTTAATTGGCAGTATAATCTTCCTTGTATTTCGATATGTTTCTCACAGCGCTTTACTAGCATCGCTTCGCTATACTCTTAAGCGTTCGTTGATATTTGGGTAGAATCCTACCCATTAAAATAAAATGTAGCCAATCAAAAAAGTTTCAATCAAGCTGAAACTCAATGGATCTGTCTAGAAACTATCTTTGGGAGCTAAGTAAGAAGTAAGGCGAATTTCAGTAGAACAAAGCCTCTGGATTTTAGTTTTGGAAGTAAGGAAAAGAGCCAAGATCCTCATTATTTTCAAAACGAAGGTCGACAACCAGCAAAATGTTCTTAGATGGAAGTGCCAGTTAATCGAAAAGGATGTTGCGAAGACCGACAAGGAGAGCATGAAAAAGGATAAAAAAAAATTTTTTAAAAAAATAGCCTACAAAAGTAGCCATACACACACAGTGTGCGCCAATTGCATAAACTAAATGTAAAATTTACTTTCCTAATGAATAAAATACAAGAGATTCACTGCTTTTAAATTTTTTCGTACAAAATATATGCGATCTCAATATGGGTAGAAATCTACCCACAAGGTCGTAAAACAAATGTCAATTTTAAGGTGAACGAACGGATCAAAAAAATAGTCTGAATTTATGCCATCACAGTGTGACAAAAGAGCTGACTTCACTTCATCTTTAGTGATAAATATTTTTTGCTCGTAAGTTGGATTTCAATTAAGAGAACAACCAATTGGCTTTTCGGGCCAAATTGTATCAAAGAGATACACAACTCTTATAAGAGAAGCGAATAAAATTTAATCAGTAATAATTATAGTATGATAATGATTTTTTAAGTAATTGATAACTATTATTTTGAGACTGAAATAATAAATGTCTTTGATAAAAGTTATGAGTGAGAAAAATTGTCGAGATATCGATAGCTATTATTTTGTCACTTATTCGAGTATGTATTGTAAAAGACTTTTTATAATTAGATAGCTACTAGATTAAAATTGTAGGTCATCGGTGACTACTGATTTGACACTTATATTATAAAAGTATTGTTATAATAGTTATCAGTGTGGTATTTTTATGTCATCTGTGACTCTTATTTTGAGAGTGGCTTATATTATTAAGGCCTCTCATAAGAATTATGAGTTGTAAAAATACTTTATAATCTACTATAGACTTTTTATATTGAGACTTTAATTATAAAAATGCCATGTATCCTAAGGGATTGTTTGGCTTCTATTTTCGTGTTGGGTGTTTTTCGAAATGTGGAACCGAAGGGCGCTGAGCATGTTCACGGATAGATCGAAGCTTGAAGCGGCGTGTTTCCGGCGGAGGTGGTCGCCATCAAGACAGTTGTCGACTGTCTGCTTACGAAGTTGACCACTCTATGGGAAGTAAGTATCTACGCTCTTGGGCAAGGGGTAATTACAGCTTCTTATTCAATAATGGTGCGATATAAAGTGGTTACCGATTGCCTCAATTCTCTTTCAAAAGCTTCGGAGTATTTCGTCGTCAAAATAATCTGGGTGTAGCAGCATAGCGATATCCCTGAGAATTTTGAAGCCGATGAGTATCGATGTACACATGGAAAGAACATTTTGAGCAAGGAGATCTTCGGGGCTACCCTCACCACCTGGCGGCTGCTCCTGAGCGAATGGGTTTACGATTAGCTTGGTAAGCGTTGGACACAGAATAGAAAAAGTAGGATTGGGAGGTCGTTTCAAGCTTCGACAATAATCCAAGCCATAATTTTAACGTGATAGAAAAAGTAGTGTGCAATGGAAATTCATCCTTAATATCAACTCTGACCCTTACCACGTCAATTGCATGGAATAATTTCAGCGATTTTTGCTCAATTGCACTGCCTTCGCTGACCTAACACACAATTATCTGAGATCTCATTTTATTCCTTTCCTGCGAACATAACGGGATTGAAGCCTCGCAGCTTCATAACAAGACGGAATGCAGTGAGTCAGAATTGTGCGCCCAATGCCCGTGAATTTCCAGTTCGCTGGGGACAGGGAGCAGGTGTGATACTCGAGTAGTTAAATTTGTAGCTCAATTTTGCGATTGCAGCTATCCAACGTCAATGTTTCTCTCTAAGGTTAGACTCACGTTCGTGACTGCTCAGAGATGTATGCGGATCTTAACTGCGGGTCGATGTTCGGTCCTCGGAGTTTACGTACGTCTTACACACAGGAAACATGCCTTCCGCCTATTGTAATATGATAACTTTTAGTTCGCGGTTTTGGTGAATTTTTCGAAGCAATTTAGCTAGGTTATAACTCCATTTACGGTATCTTGTGATAATTAAGGTCGTCGCTAAAACGTTTTAAGTTTCGGAATCCCAAGATCGCTTGAGAGTTAGTCCACAACTGGTAATAAGTCCTAACATAATTTTCTTTGGGTTTCCTCTGCTCCTTTGGTCAAAGTGGGCAGTGCCACCTTTCTAGAGGAGCTCTTGGTCGGCAAAGGGAGTTGATGGTTGATGGCCCCTTTTAATGGTTCGAAAATAATCTTAGCTCGACTAGCCAAGCCAAGAATATTTCTTGGAGAAAACTTTAACAGCGCTATCCAATCTTGACCGGGGTATTTAACATAAACAAAATTATAAAATTATTATGTTTTTATTGCTATCTGCCACGATTCTGAACGGCACGACAACAAGTAATATTTTTTTGGCAAGAAAACACCTCCCACAAAAATCATATGCCATTCGAAGCCGGCATAAAATTGTAGATTCTTACTTGGGCAAGCATCGAGATATTGCTATTATAAATTAACAAATAAATGTAGGAAAGAAAACACAAATTTGAAAACACAAATTCTATATACAAGTTGCCATTAAAAAAGTCTGAAAAAAAATATATGTATATATGTATATTTAAAATATTATTAGATTACTCATCATTTTTGATCATTTGATTATTTTTAGTTTGTTTTTTACTGTCAGCTGGTTATTTTCCTTGAGTTCCGATATTTCTAGGAAATTTTCAAGTTTTCTTGATTCCATTAGTTTCCTTGATTATTTTTTATGAATGCTTGATTTGTGTACCTATTATTTTTGACAGTGTTTTTTTATTTCAATTAAACCACTCATGTACCTACATATGTATGTTTCAAATATGTGCTCAGTCGTTGATGTACGGCAATAACTTGAGATTAACTTGCCGAGAACCTAGAGATATAGACAGCGATTCCGACTCGCAGATTAGACTTCGTTTGTATTATACATACTGGAAAGCCCACACTTATTTAAGTACTGTATAGAATTTCATCGGAAAATTAATTATTCACAACTAGCCAGATATGCCAAGATAGCAGAGTGGCAAGTAGTACTTGAATTGTCAAAACCTACCCCATTCATTCAAGTATTTTTTTTTCGAAGAACTAGCCATATTTATAAATAAATAATTAATCACATATGGCAAGTAAAAAAATTAAATTTGCCAGTTGCGCGGCCGCTATCGAGTACCGGAACGATTACCTTTTCATATCAGTAATCGCATTAATTAAAAACCGGATTGAAGTTACATATTGATCTATATCGGTGATTGTGAAATTTCTGACAGATACTTGAAAGTGTCAAAAATGTGGCAGTGAAAAAAGATATTGGGGCAGATACCTAATGAAACAGGTGCGGACCCAAGAGTAGGTTTAAGAGTTCGTATTTATTACAATTTAATATGGAAACCATTTTTTTCGTAGTACTAAGACTTTTTCGGTTAAGTTTTCAAAAATATCGTCATGTTGGTCTACTAGGGTAATGCACATCTGTAGGATAAAAGGCGTATTTGAGTTCCGATATTTTAGTGGCAATATTTACCTAGACGTCATATGTAAAGTCGGTTAAGTTTGGTGTTGGATTTGTGACAGGAAAAAGACTTCATCGCCGAATACTGTCGTAAACTCCGGTAAACGAGCATCTGACCTCGATTCGCCCTAACAGGAAGGAAAGTATCGATGGCTCTCCAGGAAAGAGACTGATCAACTTTGATGGGATCCGAAAGATGGTAATCTGTATCATTATTCATTTATGATTTTATGACTTAGGACACATTAGAATGCCTTCTGAATCACCTAAATATAAATATACCCATGCAATGGAATGAGATTGAGAGGTAGGAAGAAAATCCGAAATCGCACTTAAGGCCTGCGGAGAGTAACAGGAATAAGGGATAGGGGAAAAAATACGAAAAGAAATCGGTGGGAATGGGGCTTCATTTCGTGTCGACAAATTTCCCAGAGACGCTTTTATAAATCTGAGATCAGTTAGACAATTCGTCAGCCAGTTCGTTAGCTTGAACATCGCTGTCTCCCCACACCCTCATGAGTTCAAGCTTTTCACATTCCAATAGAGTTCAGCCTCAAATTATTTTCTTGTTGCAAAAAGTCTACGAGGCTTTTAGTGCAGCTTGCCTATCACTGCATACTCTGATTTGGTATCCACTCGCCCTTTCGCCAATTATCCAGTCCGCTACCAAAAGTATGGCTATATGCATTGGCTATTCTTAATGATACGGTCACCCACGGCCATTCCCTCGAAGTGAGGTTTGCCTTTCGACGCTCCACTAGCCATCCATAGAGGGCTTTCGAGAAAGTCTCGCCGTGCTTTAAACAGCGATCCTCTCTCATTGTCGGGATGTACCTCACACATAACCTTGGCAGCCATTCAAGCGAATGAACCAGAGGTGGATGGTTGAGTTTCATCCAACATTCGGGATTCTTTGGCGACCACCTGTGTAGGAGGAAGTTGACAAATACTCTCATGTTCTTTGCCAACTGCCCAGATAGACTATTGCTCGACATCAGAAGAACACACCCGAACAGATCTGTTACGTTTCCACTTTCCACTGCCGGTGTAGAAAAAGAAGGCTTTTTATCCTTACCGCCAAAATGCCGGCCTGTCAGAGGGTATTCTGCTTGTTATCCTCCTAATTCCGGAGATGCAGTAAATGACATTCGGGGTGATCAAGCTTGGCAGTACTTGGTCATCGTTTAAAAACGAACTCGAACCAAGAAAATGGAGTACTATTGGTCAATACTAGGACTTTTGCAATTTAACTTCCACCCGTCGATAAGGTCTGATTAATAATTCGACTAAGCCCTTCCACCACGATAAGGTGACTTCTTTCGCAAGAGAAAATATGCTCACACACTATTTAATTTTACTCTATATGAGTATGGCTGTCGCCGAAATTGAGCAACCGGTGAGAACAATTGTGAAGTTTAATTACACAATCTCATTATTACCAATTCCAAACCGCTCAAGAGGTTCATGTAAAGGGACTTTTTTATCTCATTTGCTGTACTCATGTACTCAATAAATTGTTCAATTGCTACACACACAAATGAAAAAAAAAAAAATAAACTAATAAATGCAGCGACAATCAACAGTGAGTGACAGCGTACAAATCATTTCAATTGCGAGATTGTCAATTCAATTAATTTAAATTGTATTACAATGTATGTACAAACAGTGATTTCCACTGAAACTTAAATAATTTCCAGTCAACAAAGTCCCTTAACCGCGGCCGCCAATCAGGATGGAATGAAAATTGACACAAGTTCCACTTTACCATTGCGAGTGCTATTATTAACAATAAAGCTTTTAAATATTTTTGTGTAAGTGAATGTTTGCATGTAGTTGTAAAATATATTAATAATTCTGCATTTAACCTTTTGTTGGACGCGCATAAATCAGAATTTATTAAAAATTAACTGTACACAAATGTGCATGAAGTAAATTATTGCTGTACGACTTTAATCAGTAACACAAATTGACAACTGTCACACGATACTACAAAGCATGATTGTAAAATATTTGCCTGTCACAATTGCACGTTCATATCGTCATTCGTTGACAATTAAGTGAATGAATACAGAAATTACTGGCAATTGATGATATGAGAATGTTATTGTTGTTTTTTTTCGACATCTGGTGTGAAGCAAAGTAGGGAGAATTGAATTTTGTTCTGGCGTCATTCAAGCAAGGCGTACGAGTATAGTTCACGAAATCTAGTTATACTTAATAAACTTCTACATACTTGGGATGCATACAGTTTTTCTTAGCAGTTGTTTTAGGCGTTGTATGCCGGTTTTGTTAAGTTTTCAACTTATTCTGCCAACTTGTTGCTTTTGCAAATGGCTTCATACCGCCCCAAGTGGAAAGTTTCGCAAGCAAAAGTGATCCTTAAACCCTTAAAAAGTGCTGATAAAATCAAATCATATCGGCCTATTAGCTTGCTTCCCATTTTCTCCAACCATCAATTTGCATTTGTGCTGAAAAAAGCCACAGCACAATCAAACAAGTTTACAGCATTGCTGAGCAAATATATTCCGCATTTGGGCAAACAAAATACCATACAGCTGCCTCCGTCGATATATCACAAGCATTTGATCGTGTTTGACATGATGGCCTACTAGAGCCGATCTGGTCAATAGAAGTACGTAGGCGGCCAGACGAGCTCCCATCCTCTCCCTGCTTGGCGCAGTAACTTCGAGGGTGCCCTGCCGAACGAGCTCATTAGCCATGTCGCTATAGCCCGACACTCAAATCAGGGAGGAATCAGGTACATCCCGCACAGTTTGGATCTGACCATTGAATACCATAGGACCTTGATTGCTGATGAATAGCCAAAAGGCTGCCTCCTACTGTAGTCCAGAAGGCTAAATTTCTCGCTGAGAGTGCAACCCGTCCATCCAGCTTCACTCCATATAGCTTCGACTCCCGTTTCTCCCTTTAGCGGGATGCGAGTGAGGAAGAATCCATTTGGAGGCCAGGACGGCACACAACGGTGTTTTTCTTGAGCGAAGAAGTCGAAGCTGGAAAGAGTGTCGGTAGGCCGAGTACGAACTGCAGCAACCTTGCGGACAATGCCCAGAGGCACTACGTTTAGCATAAAAAATAGGGTTTCAAGTGAAAGTGTTTTGCATAATCAGGTTCAGATACTTGTTGCTTTATTTGTTTAGGCCATGGTGTTGCCAAATTATATTAGACCTCAAATTTTTTCCTCATCGTCATTCAGTTTGAAACGAGCATTTCAAACTTAAAGTAAATGAAAGGTATTTGAAAATTACTTAGAAAATTTAACATCGTTATAAAATAGGGTACCTCTGCATTTTAAAACTACTTCTTTTTGAGTAATTCAGTAAATTGAGTAAAATTAGATACAATTTGAAATCTTCGTTTTCTATTAGAAATTTCATTTGAGGTATTCAATACTAGCAAATACTTGGCATTTTTTCTTACTCCTCAAAAACAAAGAAGTAGAGTGTCCCACCTAAAAGAAGGTTGTTTCCACCGGAATTATAAATTCAAGCCAAAAAGTTTTGAAAAATATTAAGATTTACGTGAGTTTGATCGATTTGAAAATGGTTCCAAAAATTTAGTTTTTATAAAAATACAAACCTCAAAAAAATTGAGGAAATTTCAAATCGCACCAGCTCCAGCACCAGAGCCAAGACGTTACAAACATTCTGCATACAAAATTTTAACCACTTTCGATCACTGCTGGGAAGACGGGACGTAATGAGACGATAGGTTCTCGTATTCCTCTATGTACACATCGATAGTGACTCGCAAGAAGATTTTTGGGTGGTTCTTATAGTTCGAACCTGGCACCAAGTATGTCTATGGCGAATGATTTTGCTGGGTGAAAAATTCGCCTCAAGATAAGCTTGTGGAAATCGACTGTACCAGTTTTTTGCCAATAGGGGCGAGGGTTTCTATGAGGATGACTTTACTTGACCTCAGTCCAGTCTAATCGACATGTACACACTTGAATTTGTGATGTGGTCATTCCTCGTTTTTATTTTAGATAGAAACAACCGTTATGGCTATTTAAGTACATACATATTTACAAAATATATACGCCAATAATAACTTACTTACCATTTTTATCTTCCACAAAATCTGGCTCATAGCGTATTGATTTACGCTTAAAGTAAAAAAAAACTCAACAATTTATGTATGCCCTTCTTATAGTAAGCGAAAGCGTACCCAATCAAGATAAGAGTTTGTATAAATGTATATCAAATATACTCGTATTTATGGGTTTACACGCCAGCCCCTCCAAAATATATTAACGATATTTAATATGATTTAATATCTTTTATCTACAATCAAAGTCGTAATTGATTTCAACAAATTGTCAATCGCATAGAAAGCAAGCATACATATCTTAGAGGGTGAATTCAAGTCGAACAAAAGATTTTTTGATTAATATTTATTTATTTTACATACATACAATGGCGCCAGTCTAAGAAGTACCCACATAACGTAAAACAACATACGATTTTAACAAACCATAGTGAGCTGTGAGGAGACGCACTAACAGCAAAGGCAGAACAATTATTTTTTCTTAATTTGATACGAAATATTTTCTATTAAACTGAAAATAATTTGATATCAAATGTTTTTCTAAAATGTATTAAAGTTTGCATTTTATATTTAAGGAATTTTAATTCGACATCTCGTATTTTGTGGAAGTATGTAATTTTAAATTCATTTTAAGAATTATTGCTTCAAATTTGATATCAACAAATTTTCTGAAATGATTTTCAATTGCAAGTAAAGCTGCTATTTAACATTTAATTTTCATTTAAGAAATGACTACTTCTTATGTAGATACTTAACAATTTTCTAAAATAATATTTAAATGGAAACTAAAGTTTGTATTTAATTTTTAATTTTCATATGAAAAATTTTTAATTTCTTAATTTGTTATGAAATATATTTCAGAAATATTTTTTGAACTGAAAATAATTTGATATTAAATATTTTTATGAAAAAAAAACTGAAATTAAAGTTTGCATTTTATATTTGAGGGCATTTTATTTCTTAGTTTGGTATTCTGTATAATTTGGAAATATTGAATTTTCAAATTCATTTTAGGAATTTATATTCGAATAATTTTCAAATTGAAAATGAAGTTTGTATTTAACATTCAATTTCCATTTGAGAAATTTTTTTTCTTAATTTAAAACGAAAAAATTTCGAAACTAAAATAACAAGGATTTTCCCAAAAAAATTAACAGTTGAAAATAAGGTTTGCATGTTATATTTACTTTCATTTTTATTTCTTAATTTTATATCTACTTTTTTCTGAAATGGAATTTTCAAATTCATTTTAGGAATCTTTATTTCTAATTTGATAGTAATTATTTTTCTTTAATATTTTTCAAATTGAATATAAATTTTTATTTCCCGAATTGTTAGTTTCCTGAAATATGTAATTTTCATATTAGTTTTAAAAATTTGTGTGTCCAATTTTATATTAAATATTTTTCTGAAATAAGTAATTCGAGAAATTTTTATTTCATTTAAAACGAATTATTTTTGAGAAATATTTTTCAATTTAAAAATTAAGTTTCGTGTTTAGCTTCAAAATCTAATTTTAATATTAGTTTGAAAACTTTTATTTCTTAATTTGAACCGATTTGATAATATGATTTTAAAAAGGAAACGAAAAATTTTAAATAAAGTTTTTATTTCTAAATTTGATATAAAATATTTTTCTAAAAAAAAAATTAAAAAAGTTTGTTTTTGTTTGCGGAAGAAATTTTTAAATTGAAAATAAGGTTTTTATATAACATTAAATTTCATATCAAAAGAAAAAGATGAGGCCTTAGTTTGGATAGTTTTCGTTGCTTATATTATTTTGTTTCTACCTTGACTTTAGTCGGTTTGTATTTAACATTTGTATATGGAGTACAAATGTTTGCTGGGACTACATAAATATGAATTGCAACCAGCAAGTAATTAAGTCTTCCATGAAATTTCTATTAAAAAAAAAAAGCCAAGGTTAGCTATACACATACGTAGTATATATTTACGAGCAAAGCGAAAGCCTCAAGCCATAGAGGGTGAAACTCAATCAGCGATAAGATTTAAATTATTGATAGTGACAATCAAAGTCACAACAGCCGCGCGCTAGACAACGCCTATTACTCGTCAACTGTCAACTATCAACAGAATTTTTGAGCGTAAGCGTAAACTATTTGTGACACTGCCTACACTTCCAGAACCCAGCCGTTGGGAAGCTTTTACATCAGCATGTTCTGTCCGTTCAGTTTTGCATAGCCACATCCATGAGCATGGACGAGGTAGGGTTTCCCATTAGGAGTTCGGACGCCCTAGTGCCCAGGGTATTCCTATTTTGTTCACAACGATTAAATGATGATTTTTTTTTAAAATAGAAATTATAACCGTTACGATTCTTGTAATAAACAATCGCACACAATTAAACAAATCGCAACATTAAACTAAAATTATCTATAACTTTATAACTATTAGCTAGTTTAGGTCATACACGAAAGCGACCTTCGAATACAAAAACATTTCGAAGTTGTATAATAACGGTACACTGTTTTCACTCTAACCTCAAATAATCCGTCTATAAAGTGACCGCAGTTGCACTGTGTAGAACAAAAGTCTCAACGGAGAAAATTAAGGATTTTCCGAATTTCGAGTAATTCGAAAAAAGAAACCGGTTGAAAGAAGCAAATTATTGTCGGAATCAGCGGCTCAAATTATTTTAGTAGGACTAAGGATTTTTCTGGTTTTAAACTTGTGTAATATATAATTTCAGTATAAAAAATATACGTACATATATTAGTTCTCGGCCTGTTTATTAGATGAGGAGATGTGGCGAGCTCGAAAATAGCAGCTATAATGTCTACCATTGTAGTTTTTCAATAATTTCCCAAGAAATAAAAGGAATTGAGCTCATAAAAATTGTTGTTGTAAAAAAAAGATTTTATTTCTCAATACAAATTAATTTAGATTAATATATTTACATAATTCAAGTATAGTTATTTGTTTAGATTTCGAACGAGCTATTATTTTGGGTATAGGGAATGATTGCGAATGTCGCACAGAATTAAACAGCGATAGTTGGCTCCAATCGATGTAGAGAAGATCTGTGACACCGCCCCTCACTTTTTACACAATTTATTTTAAGAAAGTTGAAAAATGTCCCCAAGATTGCCTATTTAGTTTGTTTCGATTGGTTAACTTTAAATCTGGATATGTTGGCGGGATTACGCCATTGAGCAAAGCTTAAGATGAACTTTCAATTTCAAATTTCATTCGACTTGCATCCGCATAAAATAAAGTACAGTTTTGGAGCACGCTGTAAATAAAAATAATTTGTAGTCTTAACAATGTAAGTATGTAATTTGAAAATATTTTAGCAGCTGCAAAATATGCTACTTCTATTAAATGTTAATTTCTAAGCCGGTGACGTGTAGTAGGAGGATATTGTGATTTATGGGCACTTTAGTAGTTATACATTAATTTGGGCATAACTGCCACAACATAAATTAGCTTCCGTTTTAACTAATTGCATGAAGTGCAATCAGTCAACCATAAATTTTATATTACGGAAATGAACTCAAACACATACATATTATATATGCTATAAATTTTGTGTATTTAGATGTAGATGTATAGTTTATTTATATGCCGCATTTTATGTACACCAGTCGTACCACAAATCAGAAGAATAGGAAGAAAAAGGGAAGACACAGATATACACCATAGCCAAATGTAAATACTCACAAATATCGCAAACGCCCTCAAATTATAAGTCTGCGTTGCGCAAAGGGTCTTTTCGCTTTGACTTGTCAAATTGCACATTCATATTGTATTTATTTACATATAAACATTCAAACATCCATGCTGGTATATAGCAGAATATTTCAAAAATGCTAAACCACCCTACAATCGGCATATTTCATACAAGATGTGGGGAACCGCACACGAACATGGAAAAATGTTGGTAAGACCAAAAGTTAAAAAAAAAATTGTGAAAAATCAAGGAGAAATTTCAGGCACTGCTGAAATTAAATGGGCTAAAAACAGTATAAAAAATTTAATTAAAAAGTGTGACAATTTTTAGAAATTTTTTGAATTTTCAACAAAGTTTGAAATTTTAATTATTATGATTTTTGTTATAGAATTAACCAAGGTTGTAGAAATAAAAAATTAAAAAAATTTATAAATTTTGCACAAAGTTTGAAATTTTAATTTAAGTATATGCTTTTTGTTGTAGAACGAACTAAAGTTTCACGAAAAAAACACAAAAAACTACTTATCGTTAAAAAAAAATTGTAATTATTGTGAAAAAATACCATTTGATCGCGGTATATACATATAGCATATGAAGTACTAATTTTTTCGCTCCATATACTTAACTACACACCAAACCAGAGCTTTCTTATTTTTCGCTATTCAGATCTTCCAGTAGATAATCGAAAACCTATTGATTTAACTTAAAGTATTCCTACAATTTTTGACTTGACTTCAGCGGTCTTTGGGCATTTTTGAACGAAGGTCTTTCAGTCTGCCATAATTAATTTTTTGTTAGGAAATTGGTTTCATTTTAGAAACAGTTTTTGAACGTATTAAAACGGCTTGTCGGGTTGCCGCCTCTTTAACGGATCATCCTAGCCAGCCAAGGGTTATTAGTAGAAAGTTCAGCCACACAACGTGAAAACATACACGGAGCTATATTTTTTTATTTCCCTTCCGATGAACCATCTCACTTCTGCTCAAGGATCTGCACAAAATCTGCTCATATACTATAATCAGACGGATCTATTTGGTTTCGGAAAGCCCTTTAAAAAAGTGTTCAGCTCAAGACCGTTGCGCTTCTTCACTTTCCCAAAACTTATTTCGCAATCCTTGCTCCATACGAAATTCTGATGCTTCTTAGTAAACTCGGTGAGAGAGAGAGAGAGGTTTATCTAAAGGTCTATCGCGATACCGTACCTAGTAACAAACGAACTCGCTCGACAGCTCAAAATACTTTTCGAAACAATTTGTCAGGAAAATTACACTGAAGATGGCACAACGCCGAAACCGGCTTGTCTTCAAACCAAACTTAACAAGGGATGTCGTAAAACTCGTTCCTATGTACATCATCGATTTAATCTACATTTAATTACTCTGTGCAACCCTGATGTGCGCAATCTGTGTGTGAAAAAACTGCCAAAAAGAAACAATAGGAATCCAATATTATTTTTGGTATAAATGTTGGATATTCAAATAATATCGTAGCTAATTGACAAAGTCGGCAACACCCAACCGAAACCCACTTAAGCGAGTGCCCACACATTCCCTTACTTCCCTGTGTATGGATTTCCTATAAGCACAAAGTACAAAGTAAGGCCTGCAAATGTGGTGTGGTTCGGTCTCCCAATTAGATGCTCATCCAAGCAATTAACACACAAGAATGACATAAAACAAAATCGCAACAATATAATAATCATAAATATTAAAATGTTACCACGAAAACTCAACCACGCAAGTGGAAAGAATTGAAGTTATCTCACAGCAAACCACCAAATAGAAAGTAGATAGTACAAAGAAAGATAGTCAACAGGGTATGGAGGCTTTTGGGAATCATATTCCACATTCAAACATACATACATACGCATACATATTTGTGCACACAAGAGAATCAGTCAAGCGAATTGAAATAGTCTGAGGACGGTGGCGCTTCGTTGAAGGGGCACGCAGAAATTAATCCCAGCATATTTTGGTTGACAGTGAGTGGATTGAGAAGGCGACATGGCATATTGTCTGCTGATGTTGATGTTAGGCAATAAAATTCAATTAAACGAAATGACACACAACGTCAAGCTAAGTTATAGGCAATGGGTGTGCTGAGTAGTTGTTGTTGTTGTACCAATTTTTTACATATCTATCCGCATCCCATATTTATGTAGTTGCTTATGTATGGAGATAAATTGTTATAATGCGCCGAAATTGGCGAGTGCATACGAAATCAAATATATATTAAGAAAATAATTAATAATTACGACGTTTGTTTGAAAGAGAATACCGGCGAACGGCGCCATTTATTAGATCGTGCCCAACCAAAACGAACAACGTATTTCGCCCGACGCCGATTCGCTGCGATAAATTTAGTTCTATTGTCGTCGCTGACTTTAAATTTGAAATTAAAAAATTTGATATAAGTTTTTAGTAAAAGTTGCTAATTTTTTTTACATTAGTAAAACCTATTATCAAATAATTTGATTGTCGCCGTATTTGTGTTTTGCTGAGCAAAATTTTTGAGCGAACGTTACTGAATTCGTCGCTCTACTACGCGAAAAGGAAATTCTTTAAATAATAGCTGCCACCTGTTTGAATTCAATTAAATTAATAAGTTAAACCAAATAGTATTGGTGACAAAAAACCAAGATTTACAAAAGCATTATTTCAAAAATATTTCTGAAGAAGGTTGCCACCTCCTCAAAAAACTAAGTTCAATTAAATTATAAATGTTTAAATATGAAATACATTAATATGGTTGTCACGTAAAGAAATTTAAGAACGCATAATTCCGAAAATTGTTTTGAACAAGTTTGCCACCTGACTAATAAATTACGAAAAATTGTTTCAAAAATAAATAAAATATGAAAATACTGGTGTGAAACGAAATAGGGTTCGAAAATATTTTTGAAAGGGTTACCACCTGTTTCAGAATAATTGTAATAACTAAAGTAAATTACTAAATATTTTTGCCGAGGGTTGCCACCTGTCAAAAACATTAAATTAAATTTTCTAAAAAAGTGAATTGGGTGTCACAATATTGTTGCAAAATGGAAATGAAAGTTTTAAAAGGTTTTATTTTAAATATATTGTGTCAAAAGTTAAAAATAATATAGCGTAGGCGTGGAAGAAGTAACACTTAATAGGAAAGTTCCAAAAAAAGAAATGGGGCTTAAAATATATTCGTATATACATAGCTTACATTTCAATGAGCTGATTAGCCCCGTCAAAAATATTTTTCAAACTAAGCTTTCCTGCATCAATCCAGTATTACTTTTAACTTAATAAATAAATTGTATTTAAAGTTTTGAACAGGTGACAATATTCAACAGACATGTTATTCAAAAATAACTTTATTAAACATTTTTCGGTTGAGAACCCTTTTATAATATTTCATTAATATAATTAAGTGAGTTGGATTAATTTTTTTTCTATTTTCGAAAGCAAGATTTATTAATTCTTCTTTATTAATTCTTCTTATAGTTTAACTGAATCAACCCTTTCAAACAGGTGGTAGGTTTCTTCCAAGATATTTGCGAAACCATTTCATTTCACACCATTATAGGAATTTTGCGTTTATTTTTTAAATAATTTATACTGAACTAATAAAACACATACTTGCTTAAATCTCTTTCATTTGTTTTTCCTTAGGCATAAAAATTTAAAAAAATTTATTAAATTACATTTGTTTTTTCAAGGAGGTGGCAGCTGTCTTGATTTAACTTATCTTTTAACAGAAATTATTGAAATATTTAATTTTTTAAATTAATTAATTTGAATTTTCGGAACAGGTGGCAGCCTCGTTAAGAAATATTTTTAAAATCAAGCTTTCTCAAATTTGTTTCATTTGATAACATTTTTTATTTAATTTAAATCAATTTTGCAAACATGTGGTAACACCCTTCCGTTTGACAACAATACAGTAGCATTTCAATCAACTTGTTTAGAAACATATGGCAACCCTCTTCAAAAATGTTTTCCTATAAACCTTTTTCGATTCACACCATTCACAGTATTGCAATATTTCATTTAAATTCCGTATTAATTTATTTTTTGGTTGCCTTTTCTCAAATTCCTGCAATGCTAGGAAACTTTTTTTGTCACCGAGTTTGTGTATACATTTACTATTCCTACAAATTCTTACGTAACTTCATTACTTCTTATTGCCGTGACAGCTTCGAGACTCGGCAATTTGCTGTCAACAAGATGTCAGTTTCGGACATAAAATGGCCACCATACCCATACCATACCACTCTCCTACCTACACTCGGCCATATCGTTACTGCCGCCAACAGACATTGCTGTATTTGTTGTTGTTGTTGTGCGCTTGGGCATGAAAATTTCATTTAAAAGGTCTTGCGGTTTGATTTTACAAAGTGTCAAAAACGTACACAAATGAATTTGTGGTAATGTGACAGACAAACTGACCGGCGGCTCTAACGTAGAATAGTGGGGAGTAAAGTTTAAATAAGTTGACTGGCATTTGTGTGGCAAGCAATTCAAGTTGAAGAATTTTTCCACACGAATAACTTTTTGATGAAAAATATATGTATGTATGTATTGGTTTGAGTATTTATTAGAAATGCATTTAACCCAGCACTTCAAAGGCGAGTGCAAACAGTAGAATTAATTTTTTTTTTTTAGTTTTTTGAGGGTGTACAAAAGTGCTGCGCATTCAAAATCACTTGAATATAGATGGATAATTGTGTAAAGATTTAACCATTAAAATGTAGACAAGCAAATATTTTTGAAAAAGCTCTCAAAAATTGAAGTGCAAATATTCCAAGTGGTTAGCATTTTAAGAGCCAACAAACAATGTGGGCGATCGGGCGACGTGACAAAATCGTGTAAAATAGTGAGAGTGATATTAAAAATGAAGATTTATTAGATTTAACCAATAAGGTGGTATTAATGGTGCAACACAATGTCTTCCACTGAAGTGCACATGTATTATTATTATATTTATGAGAATAGTATAAGTATATATTTGGTATGCAATTGGTCTTACATCATTTTGAATTTCTAATATGGAAATGAACGTTGCAATATTTTAAATAAAAAATATTAGTGTTTTTTTTCTGCCGGCAACCGCTTCTCGACAAGCGGTGAGTATATTGATCCACTTAGCCTAAGCACCTTTCGAGGATGTACTCGTACATGTAAATTGACTATTAGTTTAGTAAGACAAATTTACCAAGCTGTTACAGTTATTTCCAAACTGCCTTTTATATTAAGTGCAACCATTCGTGTATCAACATCAGCTCAAGTTGTTTGTACTCAGAAGACATTATACTTATGTCTCAATCAAAGAAAAAATGTTGTTATTTCTTTTTATTTCTTTATATCTGTTCAAAATACTCCACCCATAGAAAACAAATCTTCAGTAACGAAATCCCTACAATATGTTTAGCTACAGTCTCTATAAGCTCCATTCGCCTAAAAATGAAATTACTAAAACTCACCAATATTGCCCTAAGATAACTAAAAAAAAATAAAAAAAATAGTGCCTTACACAATTTAATTTTTTTTGGTAATCGACCTCGAGTGAAGTACATTTCTAATATCGTGAATATAAAATTATTTTCATTTTTTGCACAAATAATATTAAGAAAGCTTTCAATCGTTCTGACATCCGTTTACTTTTTCCTCTTCTTCTTTAGAATTTCTACTTCGTTTTCTCATTCCCTGTCTTGTACAAATGTCTAGTAGAAACTCCAATTCGATAAGCGCCATTTTAATAAAATGCACTCGCCGTCGAAGCAAAGATGAAACAAATAATGAAAAAGGGCATTGCCTGAGATCCAGCCCGTGGAGTTAAGAAGATGTTACTTTCAGAGGTACAAGAATCTCTTTACTCTCTGAGATAACTTGGTCAGAGCCGTTCTAAGCCAGTTCATCGGCTTTCTGGTTAACGTGAATGTTACAGTACCCCGGTCACACAAAAGGGTGACGCTGTACTGAAGTGCTAAGTTCAGAACGTACTCCCTGCACTGCTTCCCAGGCTCGATGCTCTATTTGAGGGCTCGCTGAATATATTCCCGCAACCTACACCATAGATTAAACAGAAATTCTTTCCACTACCTTCCTGAGGAGAACAAGATGCAGAAGTAGGAGAATTTCTGGGCCTATATAGTTCGATTTTGTGAGCATTTCCGGACCGTTGATGGACTGCAATATGCGCCCAGGACTAAATGCATGTTCTATCCAGATTTCCAGCTTCCTTCGACTAATGGCACTTTGAGAAGCAGACTTCTTAATGTAAACATATATCGGACGCATGTGTCAAATTAAGTTAAAGACGTCTGTTGGACTTTATCTGATTGCCCCAGTGAACGCAACGTAAGCCGAAAGTTGTACCCTGATCAATTTCGTTGTGATATAGTTCACTTTAATGGCTTACCTCCAGGCTATCGAGCCGTATGAGGAAGGATAGGCGTAAGGCCTTATGCTCCATTTATAACCAGCAGTTTTATGCAAGATTAGATAGCTCCGTTTGTCGTTTTACCCAATGTTCCATATTCAGTCCCAGTTTAACCTAGGAGTCAGTATTTCGCGTTAGATGAGAGATGAAAATCACAGGACCCAATGTGCATTAATATTTTTCATGTGCAAATATGTATTCATATACAATTTTCCTAGTACATTTTCTGTTGAGAATAGCCGAGGTATTTTTTATCATTCTATATAAAGGTACAGAAACCTTAAGAATTGATGCCATTTCTACAAAAATTAGTTCTGAGTATTTCCTTTATTAACAAAGAATGTAATAAGTGCTCCCAATGATTTTATTATATTCAAAAATGCTGTCACACTTTATTATTGTTGACGTAAACTTTTAAAAACTTTTGGCACTGTTATTTTGCGTAACCTTTTCGTTGAACTACACATGTGTTTTATTTGTCCACTTGAAATAATTGTATTTTTTTCAATTTATAATTTAAAACATGCGCCATATATGTAAATGTCTCAAAATTCTTCACTAAATATTCCATACTGGAAGCAATCCTTAAGAAAAGTTTCGCTTGCGAGGCCTTAATACAAACTGTAGACCACAATCACATATGCTCATCACATGATCTTATCACATGATCTCAGCACACGATATGTCTTGGCTGACAAGGAGTAAAAATTAAAGCGAAAAAAGAGGGAGTTGATTTGCAATGAAAATTAAATTGATCACTAAATGTTTCTGATTGAGTCTATAAATATGAGTTTAATCTACAATTAATCATTCCAATCAACTCATTAGTGTTCAAAAATGATTTTTTTTAAATACTCAAAAACTACAAGTTGAGTTATTTTGTATTATTGTCACAGTGTGTAATCCGAACTTAATCGGGAACTGGAGAAAACGGAATTTTCTCAAAATCCTTTTACCGCACTTCTGCCAGTAAATGTCCGATTCAGATAGAGATAGCTTGTGAAAGCAACATAATTAAAAAAAGTCAGCTGGTGTGAAATTTGTTTATGTGAAGTTTTTCCTAAATTATTCCCAATGAAGGAATTAATGCAACGCTAACTAATCGGGCACTGGCTAATCAGACTTTGTGGCAAAGAAATTGTAATCTCCCACTAAATATTTTCTTACTAAATTTGTATTAAAATAGAGTCCTTGATAAGGCGAGACATTGGTTTTAAACCTTTTTATATTGGGGTGGTTTGTAGGTTTGCATTTTGTTTATTCTTTGACGAGGTCTCTTATTTGTACGTAAAAAACATTCTTAAATTATGAAGAAAAAACTAAGTGTAACCTTGGCCAAGATATTTCAGTTTAAAAGCTATTCTACGTCTCTTTCATTTGATATCAAATTTAAATGGACTTTTTTCGGCTTTGAAAAATATTTTGCCAAGACCTAAAACAAAAAAATCCTGAAAAGTTCCTGATTTCTGGATTCCTTTCCAGGAGGTCCTGGGACGAAATGAACATTGATAACTTTCGTCTACCGCAACATTTTCCCCGTACATTTATTACATCCAATAACAAAAAACTATTATTTTCGCTACTTACTCACTTAATTTTATTTTTTCTAATTTTGTTGTTTAAAATATTTGGTAACGCCGTTGATTAATTGATTCTTTAATAATTATATCGTTTAATTGATTCTTCGCGCGTAACTGAACCAAAATTTAAGCAAATATTTACGCCAAATTAACCAATAGTTATGATAATTCTATTTGTCAGCTTTTAATGCAAGCAAATCTCGGAAACATATAGCATCAATTGTTAAGCAATTAATTTGTCAAGTATAGCAACAACCTGACAACCACTACCCACTACCAGCACCAGCCGCCGCTCAGGAAGGCGGCAGGAGCTTTAAGTATAAATTAAAACCACTTAACATGTTGTAATTTATTAGCTATGCTTACCTAATTAGCCCCATAGAATGATACATGGGGGAAAAGAAATATCCACTCCTTGCCATTGTCGGCTATTTTGCCACAGCACGACTTACAAAATGCTTCACGAAACAGGGTGACAAGGAGAGACAGCAACTCTAAGAAATGTAAAGAAAAAAATAACAACCAGTCCAAGTGGAAGGCAGTCATAATTCTTATCGAGACATAACTGTTCATACACCCACACCAACTACTTGCAACATGTAGAAAAGCAAAGCTCTGGTTAGACCGCCCACCCCACGTTCTGCATCGACTCCTGCGCCACGAAGAAGGAAGAATGGCAATGGCTTGCCTGTTGTATGGAAAATGGAAAATCGCCTAAAATGCTCATAACTCACAGTCACAGGCACACAATATATTCACATTGTCCTTCGCAATGAATTTGTTTTTCTCTTTTTTTTTTATTTAATTTATTATTTTTGTATTTTGCGATGACTTTGCTGTCGCAGTATTCATTCATTGGCTGGCATCGTTGGGTTGGCGCTGTATGTAAGGCGGCGTTAAAATCGTTTAAGATCAACATAAATAAAATCTGAAGCGTGTGATGTGGTCGAATAATAAATAATAAAGCAGTTGAGCCTGCAGGGGTGAATGTGGATTAGACAATTGCACAATAACTTCTAGGATTTCTGCTCCAACTCATACAACAATAAAGCAATAAAAAGAATCTTCTTCTAACCAAACCCAGCGAGCTTGTTATGTATTTACCGCATGCTTGTCTTAGCGTGTTCTATTTATAGCGCCATTTTTTTGTAACTGCCGACATCTCTTGCTTCGATTTTGTGATTGCTTCACCGAATTACCCTTAAATTTCTTGAATTATGTGGTGTCAAGCAGTTAGTTTGGCCAATCGTTTGTTCTGTGCCGCCAAACTCCAACTCCAACTCTTGAGATTGACATAATAAGCTGAACTGCTTAGGGGCATTTCGATAGAAAAGGGATATGGGTGGATCACAGGGTTTTCTTAAGCTTTGTTTCTTTGGAAATTGCAAATTTTAAAAATAAAAGAAAAGCCTTTTTTAAAGAATTTTTACCTCGAAAACTATTAATCCTGCAAAAGTAAAGGTCATTCACAAACATTTTATTTGAAAAAATATCAAATTTTTATATTATAAAAAAATAAATGGGAAACAAATTTTTCTTTTAACCCTTTGCGGGGCAAGACCCTCTATAGGTCTTGCCTTTATACACTCAAATTCAAATCGCATAGTTGTCGCGTGGACTCTGGCTATAATTTTCTAGTTTTAGTCCAGTAAGACCTGGAAATTTAGAGAAAACGATTTATACGCCATAATTTGACTGTTTTGTTAATTTAAGTGAGCTGCAAAGTGAAGAGTGGCGCATAAATTTTTTTTTTAAATTTTCTATTTATTTCTTACTTGCCCCTCCCGTACGTAACCAGAAAACGCATTTCGCTTTCTGTCACATATAGCCTCTCAAAAATGTTGGCACAACCTTGTATAATTTAATTAAATTTGGTATTTTAAAAAGGTGGCAACTCTCTACCAATTATGCCAATAAACTTTCCGCTAGCGAAACGAACGATTTGATAACCATATTTTACTATTTGATATAGCTTGTGTGTAATTTAAATAAATTCGAGTTTTCCAAAAAAGGTGGCAACCAGCTAGAAAGCTTCTCCTAAGCGAAACGAGCTCTTTGTACTCCAACTCTCTTTAATATTTCATATAACACGTGTAGAATGAAATTAAATACGATTTTTCGGGCAGGTGGCAACCCTCCCAAAAATATATGTACACAACCTTTCTTCGCCAAGACGAACCGTTTGACACCCATA
This sequence comes from Anomoia purmunda, assembly GCA_951828415.1. NCBI lineage: Eukaryota > Metazoa > Arthropoda > Insecta > Diptera > Tephritidae > Anomoia > Anomoia purmunda. The sequence continues at coordinate 9,607,781 of OX639994.1, forward strand.
TTTTATAATTTCATATAACTTATGTATAATTTAATAAAATTCAACTTCTCTGACAGGTGGCAACCCTAATAAAAAATAGCTATAAACCTTCTTTCCGAGGCGAACCACTTGACAGCTCTATTTTAGTATTTTATATCAATTGTGTATATTTTAATTAAATTTCATTTTTCACACAGATGGCAACCCTCTTTCAAGCATTAAATATACTTTACGAACTACTCTTATACCCTACCGTGACACGAGATTTTTATACACATATAGCATTTATCTTCACACTAATTTTAATTGTTCAAAATTCAAGCTAGAAACCTCATGGATTTTCCTAAAAAAATATATCTAAACAAAATTCGAACTTTCATTAAAATATAGCGAAATTTTGAAACAGGTGTTTTCAGTAATTCTGAGCAGACTGCAGACAGTGAGTTTGAAGGTATTTTCTGTGCGCATTCCTAAAAGAGCCCTGTTTCAAGCGAATCAAAGAACACCCAAAACTGCCGGGTAATCCTATACGATCCTGTATGGTTCCACCTCTGCTTAGCTTTTGAGTAGACAAATTAAGAAATTCTACTTTTGAACTCTCTGAGAAGGGCACCCATGTCCACGCTCAATCCAAAGCCATACCTCGCCAATTCATTCGCTGTTTCATTACCGTAAATTTTCCTTTGCCCCGGGAGCCATATTAGGGTAATCCCGAATGTGTCAGAAATCCAGGTCAGCTCTCTTCTACACCCATCCACTAGTTCGGATCTAACCGAGGTAGAAGACAGTACCGCTTGACTATCTTAGAAGATATTTACCTGCGATCTCGAGGGTGCATTTTGTTTTATGAATCTTACTGCCTCTTTTTTTTTGGATTATATTTTTCAATGAAACTCTCTGCTCCGACATTCCATCTTTAACCTGTCCGTAAACAACTAAGACAGCTAAGATTTCTAATTGGTGGCCCTCGCCTGAGACCAGGTCATGCAGCATGAGAATTTCGTGCGGGGTTTGTGGATTAACCCAAGTCTTGGCCAGGGTATAGTGAAAGGGCAGCGCCTGAATCTCAGACGGAACTTGAAAGAACTTTATCAAAGTTTTAATTTTGTACACGTTTGGTTGCTGGCATCTGCCAATAAATTATGCATGTTAAGCTTACAATGGGTTTCACTTCTGATTAGCATCTACCGATGGGCAATATTAACCCGGCATTGAGATAAGGGCCCTGATATTATTCCTTAGCACTGAAACAAAAAGTTATAATTTATTAAAATAATGCATAAATGATTTTATGTTTTTAATCTGTACCGAGCCTTATTAGAAATTTAATTCCACTTTCATCCAAACGATTGAGACTCAAGTAAATAAAGTATCGCCTTTATTTGTACACACTCTCTTCCATACCCGATAAAAGATGTAAAGTACTAAGTCTAGCGCTTTGAGCGCCCTCTAAATATTTTTTGATTGAAAAAAAGCGAATGTTAGTGGTCTTGTTTATTTCGATATAGAACACTTTTTTGGGAGTGAGATCATTGAAATTCCAACCTTACTTTTGCCACATGCATTTTTGGACCACCCTAATACTTAAATATTGCATTGGCATGCTATTTACATTTCTTCACTATTCGCAATGTTGTTTTGCGAATGTTGCGAATTAACCATTTCCCTTTTATGAATATACTTTGTGTTACTCATACGCCATGGTGTTGCCGTATCTTATTTAGTTTTTATAACCTTCCTGAAATTGAAATGTTATTTTAACTGCGACCCGATGTTGGTAAGTATCAAAAGAAGAGTTAGAGTTAGGTATAAGGTTTTATATCAAAACTTTTTCATTTCGCCTGCTGACACCTTGAAATTGGTTGGTCATATACTACTATATACCTTAAAAACTATTTATTGTATTTTGTTTTATATGCGCAAAAAGTAGTGCAATGTTTTAAAATTAAATATTTGTAGACTGAAAATGCAGTAATAGTTTAGAATAATTTTTCTCACCTTCATGGAGCTATGACAGCTTTGAGAAGGCTGAAAAGAGCTCTTCCTTGTTTTTTTTTTGTTTGTCAGCTGTTTTTAATAAAAGAATTTAATAAAAAAAGTCTAGCTCGCCTGCTTTAATTTACATTTTAATTTTCTTGTTGCCAAATATTAAATAAATAAATAATATTGGTTGCATGCTACTTCCCATATCCTTGTAAAAGCAAAATATTTCAAAAAACGGTTATAATAAAAATTAAACAATATCACAAAATAACGATAAATAATGATCGAAAAATTTGAAATCCAAGAAAAACGATTATTTTTGTATCGAAAAAATAAAATTCACGAATTAACGCCCGAACATGATTTAAAAAACAAAAGTTACAAAATAATACATATAGTAAACAGGTGGCAACCTTCTTTTAAAAGCATTTGGGAAATGAAGGTTTATTGAGCCTTACATTTAATATTAGTATGAATTGATTTAATTCGTTATAATTTTAATAAACAAAAGTTAGCAACATTAAAAATTCAAGAAAAAATATAGTTTTTTTTATCGAAAAAAGGAGAGAACGATAATGCAATGATTTAAAACAAAAATCTACTAAATAAAAATAATGTCAGATTTGTATAGCGCTATATACTAAGTATTAGATCGATGTATCCCAGTTTTATTTTGAACGATGATTTGCTTCGATAATTTTTTTGATTCGAATATATCAAAATAATGATAATATTCGGTACCTGGTAGGAAAAAATATTTCTAGGTGAAAATTTTTATTCTAATATGCAAAAAAGTCCAGTAAGTAAGTGCAGTAATGTGCAAAAAATATAAGCACGGCATTTGGATCAGATTTAGCTTCTCCTTTTGATTGTTTTATGTTTGCTAGTTTCTTTTTTGATATAAAAGTTTAGCTCATTTCATAAAACACGGCCGCACAACCACATATTTCAATGTTTGTAGAAAAAATAGGACCATTAATAACAAAAAAACATTGAAACAACAACACGCGTTTTTCTGAGAATATTTAGAAACAGATTTTGAAGATACTTTTTATGGAAGAAAATGTATGACTCCGTAAAGAAACAAAAAATACCAAAAATCAACGGAAATTTTAAGCTACTTAAAAATTGCACTTTAATATATTAGAATTGAAAGAGCTTCGAAATGCAGACTAGAAGTTTGCTGTAGACTTAGATCAACTTATACTTGCACTTAAATAGAAGAGGAGCCTTTAAAAGACAAAATTTTCTTTAGCACAACTATTTCGCATGAACAAGTAGGTAGGTTCCCAAAATGTCGGATATGCCCATACGAATCTTAAATAAATCTGCAGATGTCTTAATTTCTTCCACATTTATCATAGCAAGCACATTGATTTATTTAAATGTAGATATGTATGTATGTATGTAGGTATGTACGTAAAAATTTATGTAGTTATGTTTGTCCCTACCGAACGTCAGCAGAGTTTGTATTTGCTCGTCGAGAACGAAAGCGCAAAATAATTTATGAGGACCATCAGCAACCCTTAAACCTTAAATGATAAATGGCGTGCCAGGCTGTCGGTCGTTGGGTGTGTTGGTGAACCCCAAAACTATGCAACGAACGAGATGAATACAGCAGTCAAAGCTCGTTTCTCGTTTTCAAACAATCAGCTAGCTAAGCTAACCTATGCACAGAAAGAAACGAAGTGTGAGGAGATCTTTTGAGTGAATTTATGTGAATTTGCAATGATGTGTTTTGAAATTATTTATTAGCTAGCGCTAGTGCGCCTGGCTTGGTACGAAACTTTTGTTGTGAAGTAGCGTGCAATCAAAATGCAATGTTTATTATTGAAGATAGAATCGCTTAAATTAGGGACGCAGAATATCTAATAATTATTTGAAAGTGGGGCTTTAAAAAAAGTAATCTTAATTTGCGTGAGACTTATAAAAGTCTGCCGATAATAATTATGAGTGAGAAACAAATTTTTTTAACACCATCACAGTTGTTTTCCTTAACTAAAGGGATGCTCAACATCGAGTCTAGACCGTTGAACAACCTGGCCGTAAGGATCGAGTGTTCCCAGCCTTATGGCACAATATGTGAGATCAGCGTACCGGCGATTTTAGCCCTGACCTCCTAACATTCACTCTTTTCCAATTCCTGTTCTCCATCCCCTATTCCCTCTCGGGGCTCAGGTAGAGTCAAGGAATTGCCCACAAGGCAGAGTATTATCTCCATTGCTGTGGAATTTGGTTCCGGACGGACTGCTTCAGAGGCTAACAAATACTATCCTGTTGAAATTGAAATAATATGCAGATGAAAGTTCGTAGACACTCTATGCTAAAGGATATAACTAGGATTCAATATAACCAAAATATAGTAGATAAAGATGGGACTGCATATGAATTCAGCAAAAACCACCGTCGTACTGTTTACAAGGAAACATAAATTTGAAGGTATTAAGCCGATTGGAATGGATGGAATAACCTGAGGTCACCAGGGAGAGGCTATGTTTCTAGATGTGATACTAGACCAAAAACTACTCTGAAAACCACACTTAGAGGAAGAAGCGAAGAAAGATGTAAAAGCATTCATGGTCAGCAGATCCATGGCAGGAAAGAGTTGGAAGATACTGAGATGGATCTATATGACTATTGTACGTCCTCTGATTACCTACGGGGCCAAAACCTGGTTACGCAGAACCACACATCACACCACTCAGTAAACTGCACGGACTGGCCCATGAGCAAAGAGATATCTGAGTCGAGGGATGATGAGCACTACCGTAACCGAGACATTGCTATATTGGCAGATGGCCTACAGAGCGGCTATGCAGACCCTCGAATCTCCACAGGTGAATTTTGAACTGGTGATGGATTGCCTTGACAAGCTGAACACAATTCGTTTGAGAAATCGAGTATGGGCTCTCTGAGTTTGGGTGAAATGAGGTCACGGATAAATTAATGAAAAAGCGAGCGTCAACAATAAAACGAATTTTATGAAATATTAATTCTGACTAAGCTACATTTTTATTTTATTATCGATATTTTGTGTACCACGTCTTCGTGATACGATATTTATGGGTACCCGATACTTTTTGAACGATACTTTGAATGAATATCATATCGATACTATCCGCACGATATCGTATCTCTATTCATACCTTACAATTACACACACTTACAAAGTTTCAAAATTTTCATTTGCCGTTTGAGAATTGCAAAACTGGGAGTGAACTAAAAGCAGATCTATATATATATTTTTTTCTTATTTATTCTACGAATGGCATGGTCAATTAAACCACACACATCTTTATGAATGTATGTATGTATGGGGGTATGTAAATAAGTCTACAACACAATAAATTTTCAAATGTGCATGAGTGCATTTATAATTAACTCCTGCTACTTTGCCACATTTTCCATATGGTGGGTGTGGGGGCGTTTTTTGTGTGTGAGTTCCTTGTGGCGTGTATTTAACGATTGCCCACTTTGTCGACTTTCCCGCTTGCCTAACCGGCAGTTTTCCCTAGTTGCCGTTCTCTATTTGTAAATAAGCTTTGTCATCTTGTCATTTATGTGACGCAATTTGTTTTATTGCTTTTCCGCACAAGCACACAACAACAACAATTATAATTCTGCATATATACAATGCTAATGTTTTTTATTTTAATAATAGCATTGTTGTTGCTGTCTACATATATGTTATAATTATAATTTTAGCTTGTTGACACAATTAGTCAACCCGCCGTTGCTGTCCGGTGGTCACGTCAAGCACAATGCTAGAAAAATTACGTTCGCAATTAGTGAGAGGAACTTTTCAGCCAAGTGAGCAAATGTGTACTAGGGTCTAGCGCTGCCTTGGTGGGAATGTTAGAGGGGCGTGCGGTGTGCTTGGGTTGTGGCATACCATGGCATGAGTGCACATTTTATGTTGGCTTTTGCGACTTTAGTCAGTGTTTATTTTTATTGTATGTGATTTTGAATTCCCTCCCTCCCAATGTTTATTTTGCTTTTTTTTTTTTTTTTGTTTTTTTGTTTTTTACATTTGTCCAAAGCTATTAAATAAATTAATCAACTTAATTAGACAATGGCGTGTGAAAAATCCATTCAGGAAGTGCAACTCTTCGTAGCTCAAGCGGTGTGTAGGCAAAGAAAGTAGTGACATAAACAGAGAATATGCAAATTTTGACAATGCAAATGCCGAAAATGTGCAGAAGTTTGACAAACGCGTGCTCATGAGATTCCGGACTAATTTAAAAAAAAAAACAAAAAGAAATTATTAAGCACCTGGGAGCTATACCAAGACTGATGGAATTTTTTCGCGCAAATATTAGGAGCAGTTTCAATGATCGAATCAGCTGTTTTAATATTCCAAACATCCGTCACTAACTTAAATTAATTCTTTGATGGCCGCGGTAAACCGATGTCCCAAATTCTTAATAAGCCCATAAGAGATTAAAAAATGTGAGTTTAAAAGGAATTTGGAATGTAATGGAATGGAACTGAGACAGCCTGAAATCCGAAATGAGGTTGCCAAGCACTCAGGCGTAGTTGGACACTATACTTAAAGCCAGGGAAGGATAGAGGGAATGAGGGATAGAGGAAAATTATACGGAAAAACGCGGGAATGGGACTCAGAGACTCTTTTGTGCTTCTGAGAAGCTTTCAGAGGGATAGAAACCGAACGCTGTACATTTCCATTTTAAATACATCTGACCCAAAAAATATACTCTCATCTCAGTTTAGAACAAGTATGACAGATACGGAGGAAATGTAATGCATGGCCTGAACGTTCCTGGTATGATTGGCCTTATAATTGGCTGCGGTCCAAAGGGGTCTGCAATTAGTCAATTCGTCAGCCATTTGTTACCTCAACACAGGTGTTCTGAGACAATTTTTGCATAGGTACAATCTGCTAGGCCTTTAGTGCAGCTTGGTTGTAACTACAGACTCTGATTTGATATCTACTTCACATTTTGCCAACTTTCCAGTCCGATACCTTAATTACTTACAAAATAATACCAGAAAAGTATCTAAAATCGCCGTCCAGATGCCAGCCAGCTTCTGTTCCATTTTAAGTATCGGCGTCGTCAGTGTGGAAAATTTTTTTATCTTCTATTGGGCATGAACTCTCAACGTAATTTTTCTATCAAGGATTAGACCCAGATATTTCACTTCCTCGGGAAATCTTACATTTACCGTCCAACTTTCTTTTTCTCGTAAGCAATACGATCGTTGTCTTGCTGCCGTTGACAGAAAGATCCTGCGTAGAGCACCACCCACATGTCTTATCAAGGGATCTCTGCACATATCTCCTGGATATATCTTCCAGAAGAACATCGGCCGCGTAAGCTTAGATGTGAACCAAGTCTTGCATTTCCGTTAAAAGGAAGCCCACTACAAAATACCATAAGAAAGGTGAGAGTACACCGTAATGTGGTACAAAGACCATCTTTCTCCACCACAGTCAGCAATCTTCGAGATAACATCAAGTGCGTCCAGCTAATAATTATTTATTCCACTTCATCGCTTCTAGCCGCTGAGCTCCCTTAATATCAGAAAAAACTCGAATTTTTTCCCGTTCTCTTCCTTGTCTGTGTATTCACGAAGGGCGGATCATCTGGTATTGCGAAGTTGTTTTCAAGATAGTCGATCAAAAATTTCAACTTCGGTTCCCTACCTTATTCAGGGAGTAAGTAAACCAACACTATATAAAAACTTTAATCAATCGTTTTGACGTGGAATAGTCGAATGATTCTTCTCTAGGCTTTCTAAAGTCAGTTGTTTCACCAGGTGATGCCATCGAGATCATTTAAGTATCTGAGGAACGGGAAACGTGCTGTTCGGAAGTGGTACGACAAACGGAAAGGAGTTTTAGATACGCTGATTTTTGAGAGGTAGGTGGGAAGGTGTATATTTTTACGCATGGAATCTTATCATATTGGGTATACATAGATTTGGTATGTCGGTATCTATTTTGAGTAGGTAAGACTCTAAGAACATAGAACTATAAGAATTAATCATTACGAATTTGGCTGAAAGAGTAGGCGCTAACCTATTGTTCAACGAGGAGAGCAAATGTAACTTGTTGTACGTGCTTAGTTGAACTTTACGGGGGTCTGTCGATGAAACTCGAGCTATTGGGACCAGAGCTACCTAGTGAAGGTGTTAATTGACTACCGATGAATGCCGTTTATGAACTGTATATAGTCTGTTGGGTCCACGTTTTGAGTTCTCGGATATACATACCTTCTGGTGTGCCCCAAACCGGTGTGTGCGTGGATGGTGCCTATAGAAACGGCCCGACACAAACTATTCGCAGAGCATAATGCTGTGCTCGCTGATGGGTACGATACCCCTGTGTGTAAGTGATGTGCAGGTGACAAAACGAGGCACCCCATACTACTGATCGCCTTGTATGTTGTCAACAGCATTCTTTGTCTTTGGTTTAAGTGCTGTCGGCAAGCGACTTGTTGCGGCTCTGTAGCCTAGTGACGATTGTTGAAGTTTAGTACGAGGTGCTGAAAGAGGAAGCTATTGCAGGCAACCTCCAAAGTTACTGGGTTATCTACAGTAGCAATTTTCATAACAAAGACCTCTATGCCTAGCTCAAGCTTGACCGTTCCTGCGTCCTTGTTATAAAGAACGGTGCCGTAGATTTTGCAGTTAGGCTTTTCGCAGTAAAGAAGCTGAAGAGGTTTGAGAGTTAGTCATCTCGGCTTCTGACTGACCTTTGATGGCCGCTGAGTTGCTAAGTGGTAAAAAAAAATTTATAAAACTAAGGCGAGCGGCCTTAGAATCATAGATCATTAAATTGAAGTAAATAAGAGAGATTGCTTAATTTCAAGCAGAAAATGAACGTTATTTGAAATATAATAACATTAGGGTTACAGCACTTCAAGCTCCCAATTGTCAAATACTTTGCACGCAATGTGGCCATATCTCCCTAATGGTTCGCAAAATGTTGTCTTCCAAGACGTCCCAAGTTTACGGTTTGCTCGGATAAACAAATGACTTCATGAGACCCAAGCCAAAGAGCCCTCATAGTATCGGCAAACCCACGAATTCTTTTTTAATTGGTCCTTGCCTAAAAACTTATTTACTTTTGTTAAATACTAAAGGAATAAGTAAATACTGAATCTTGGAAAAACAAGTCATTTATTTGTCTATATCTAAAATTTATACAATTTTCATATAAGAGTATGAATAGAAGTCTATGTGTGCAAACCTGCAAAAAGATTTAAAATAAAGATAAAAAAAGCATTACGAACACTGTGTCTAAGAAAATTTGCAATAAAACGAAAATTGTGCTGTCATCAAAAATTATGTCATTATTTCAGTTTTTATGACGGCTCCATTCGCCATGTCTGTGCGGCAAACTAGCACGCCTTATCCAAACGAGAAAGTGCACTTTTTTTAAGGAGGATATGTTAAACTATGAACTCAGCCATAGCACACGAAGAGCGAAATGTGTGAGTGGAGTAGGATAAGCGATATTCCTTTATTGAGAAACAACATAAAATAGAAAAAGAGTTCGCCTGTTTGCCATTCGAATTTTTAATCTCCAGAGAAAATCCAATTTTACTGCAAAGGAAATTGGAAAGTCGATATGCGTCGTGTGAATACTTGAAAGAGTGACTAGTTGAAAGTGAGAAGGTGTAAATGCTCGCGGCAGAGCAGATTAGCTATTTGTGGCATTTGCCGTTTAATGTGCTCCAAGCTGCTTATTCTCAGATTTGTGTGTGTCGTTACGTTGGATTAGAGTATTTCCTGTCGGGAAAATAAGCTGTTAAAAAATATTTACCCAAAACAAAGAAAAAAAACAGGAAACCTTAGAGACAAACTAAATGGCGTGATGCACCTAAAAACCTACTTTAAGTGCGGGTAGAAGAGGGAAATTGATAAGGGCACATATGTGCTCAATATAACAACCTACATGTTAATTTGTAAATACCCTACTGAAAATTTGTCTAGCCCAAAAAAATTATTCAAGATGAGGTCTCTTTTCCACAGTACCAGTTCCTGGTCAATCTCCCAAATGACTAGTTTAACATGGATGGGGAGATACGGTGAATTTATTTACAGTGCGAGGAGGTTTTGATAATAAAATTAAAAAAATCGTAAAATTAAATATAAGTACAATAAATTAAATTAAATAAAGTGAAATGTAATAAAATAAAACAAACCAAAACGAAATAAATACAGTTAAATGAAATAAAATAAACTTAAATTAGTTTGATTAAAATTAAAGAAAAAAAACAACAAGTTAAAACCTAATTACGTAAAAAACAATAAACGAAAAAAATTAAATTAAATCAATTTAAAAAATTCAAATGAACTTGAATAAAATGAAATATAGTAAAATAAAATAATACAAATAAAGCTTAGTTAAAATTAAAATTAAAATTAAAATTAAAATTAAAATTAAAATTAAAATTAAAATTAAAATTAAAATTAAAATTAAAATTAAAATTAAAATTAAAATTAAAATTAAAATTAAAATTAAAATTAAAATTAAAATTAAAATTAAAATTAAAATTAAAATTAAAATTAAAATTAAAATTAAAATTAAAATTAAAATTAAAATTAAAATTAAAATTAAAATTAAAATTAAAATTAAAATTAAAATTAAAATTAAAATTAAAATTAAAATTAAAATTAAAATTAAAATTAAAATTAAAATTAAAATTAAAATTAAAATTAAAATTAAAATTAAAATTAAAATTAAAATTAAAATTAAAATTAAAATTAAAATTAAAATTAAAATTAAAATTAAAATTAAAATTAAAATTAAAATTAAAATTAAAATTAAAATTAAAATTAAAATTAAAATTAAAATTAAAATTAAAATTAAAATTAAAATTAAAATTAAAATTAAAATTAAAATTAAAATTAAAATTAAAATTAAAATTAAAATTAAAATTAAAATTAAAATTAAAATTAAAATTAAAATTAAAATTAAAATTAAAATTAAAATTAAAATTAAAATTAAAATTAAAATTAAAATTAAAATTAAAATTAAAATTAAAATTAAAATTAAAATTAAAATTAAAATTAAAATTAAAATTAAAATTAAAATTAAAATTAAAATTAAAATTAAAATTAAAATTAAAATTAAAATTAAAATTAAAATTAAAATTAAACTATGTACATAAATCTTTAAAAAATTATAAAAATTGAACAAACAAAATCTCAAAATGTAAGTAATGTAAAATTGAAAAAATTAAAAAGAATTAAATTAAATTGAAATGTTAATTAACTTAAATGAAATGAAATTAAATGAAATAAAATTAAAACAGCAATCGTTCGCAGAAATAGGTTAGAATCATTTTCTTTTAAAAAAATTTCATTTTTCAACGGCGTCATGTTGCGATTTGTTGCTGGTAGGTAGGTAAGGGTAGGTTTTCTTTAGATAATAAAAAAATTAATTAAGTTATTAATAAAGCTAATGTCCTTTTAAGACGTTTATACCGAACTTAACTTAACATATCTAAGGCAACATATGTACATAGCATTTATTATACACTCATCAAATACACAGCCAATATAACTTTACCATAGAGCAGCATATTTGATATACATAGTTACCTCACCTGGTAACAAACGGTAGTTGGAAATGAACAGAAGTTCACAAAGCCATAGCAGGCAAAACGACATGACAGTTTTTGCAAACCCAAAGTCGTTTCTGGGGTTTACGCAGTCAAGTGACGCATATCGTTGGATAGGACAACAAATACACACGAAGTGGACGCAATAATAATATGACATGAATTTTTAGAGCAATATGTATAGGAGAATTTATCACTAGCACACAGAGAGAAGAAGTTTGATAGTATGTGCAACCGGAAATGGACAACAACCGAAGTCGGTTACAATAACTCAACACAACACACACGCGTCTACATATCAATACCAAGCAGAAGATGGAGTACACTGACTGACTGAACGTTTGCAGCTCTACACCACATGCATACGAAATTTGGCATCCTTTGAGCTGACAACAGTGGCCGCAATTCACTGCACTGCATTGGATGACCGAGGTTATAACATTCTTGCATGTCTATGCAATATGCTGTATATGCTATGTTTGTGCCGTGCTTGTGACAACTGCTAATGTTACGAGAAATAAATCAAAATGCATTGTCATAAAATGCAACATGCAGTGCTGACATTCACTGTCACAATGCAGCGCAATGGCAACGTCAAGTGGGCTTGTATGGTGCAAACAGAGAAAACAGCATGTGGCAGGATAAACAACACCAGAGAGAAACCATACCTAGACGTCCGTTCGTAAGTGTGCAATTTGAGAAGTTTTTGGCGAAAAGTCATCATCGGAGACATTGGCAATGCCAGTCTGTCAGTGCACTTCGCTCCTACACATGATATACACGTGCACTTGTGTGTATGTATTTATTTGAGATATGCTGGTGTTTGTAGATACCTAGAGAAATATTGCAATCCTCTGGAAGGATATGCTGTCACAGTATTACATAGGCATTTGAGATCTGTCGGAATGGTAGATGACCAAATTGCATAACTACCCCTAGTTGACATTTCTACTTGCATTTCACAAATAAATTTCGCTATACTCGTACACTTAGTCCTGTCATAAGTTCTATTACAAGTTCAGACCGTTATAAAAATGAAACTACATGTGATAGATTTTTTCAAAAAGTTAATTCTATTTATTAAATTTCTGTGGGGTATTCGATAAGCCGCGTTCTCTAACGCTGACCACAAACTGTAGTCCAAAGGATTCAAATCTGTGCTTCCATATGGCCAACCATCTGCAGTTATGACCCCGAAAAATTGATTTCAGGCCGCTGCTGGTTGGTTTTTGTTTGAAAATCCAATGTTCGAAGAGAGTAGAACATCTGAACAGTGACCACGCTGAACCCTTGGAATATCATATTTTGCGTCTATGGAAGTTTCTGCGTAGATTTTGTCATTTTGCTTATTAGAAACTTCTTCAACAGTGAACATTTCTTATCAGTACTGTAAGGATACTTTCATAGTCGTCGACCGCGTGCCACTGAAGATGCCGCTTACATCTGTTGAGCCTACACACTTGTGTAAAGCAATCACCGCAATACGATTGTTTTCGCACAATGGCAACCCTACTTACCGCTTTCATCAAAAAGCTCTGCTAAATACTTCGGCCTCACCGAAGTTGAAGGTAGCCGTTGCTTCTTTCTATTATTTGACGATCCCCACAGCCGATTAACGTATTTTAATCCAATTTTTTTATTATATAACCAGCGATCTAAGGATAAATTCACCACAGTACGTGCCGTCCTTAACTGGACCAAGGCTGCGAATGCCGAACTCAAGTTCATGGCGGCGCCGAACCGAGTATGCTTTCTCACCATGCGGAACAATATTGGTGAGCCTGAAGAGCTGTCCGTATGTGCAAATATCGGGATCATAAGCACAACGTCGACCTCGTTCGATTTTACAACAGACGGCGCAAGGTATCGAAATGGTTCTTGGCGCTTATCTACACGCCTGATGCCCTCCATCGCCGGCCTTAGTTTTCGAAGGTACTAAGAAGAAAGAAGACCAATTAAATATTCAAGTTTAGACACTTGTCTAATTCACTTTCAAATATTTGGACAAACTTCTCCCAAAATACAACAACTAATTCTCCGAAAACGGTTTGTCTCCAAATCAAACCTGACGGGAAATCATTCCAGTATACATCAACTTGTCGGAAAAACAGAAGATCAAAAAGAAAACTAACTCTCACTTTTTCTGATATTCATGTTTGTCGGTTTGGTCAAAATCTCGACCTCCTAACCCTCAGTGCATGGAGTGAGCTATCCCTTACTCCTGTGCTCAAGTTTTTAAACCGAATTCATTGAAGTGACTTACAAAAATTCTCACTATTAACCCATAGCTCCTAAAAGACGCTCAGCTCACTCAAATAAAATTTGCGAATTGCACCACTGTCGTACACCGCAGCCTGCTATTTGATATTCGGATCCTGTCACTTAAAATGTTCTATTGCGCTGAGTCGCATGTAGCAAGCAAACATTTCACAATTACTCTACAGCAAGAATACTCGCCCAACCACAAATGACAACAATAACAACAAAACCAACACAAAAGCATTCAATCAGTTGAAAAAGCAAAGAAGCTCTCACGAGTATACACACACACAAACACATATAAATAAATACACAGACACTCACATGTGACAGTTGGGGTTTTTGGGCGCGGTGAGAGCGAAAAGCTCGTATATCACAGTCATAGATTGTCATTAATTTTGGAAATGTTTTCATTTATACCGTTGTGCATTTATATCAACAGCAACAGTAACAATAACAAAAACTGAGATGAGATATCCTTAGCCGTTGCTGACAGCCTGGCAGTAAGATGTAGATTTGTACACAGAGTGAAAAAAAATCTGACTAGAATACCAAAATGGACAAAACGAACACAAACAAATGACATTTCAAGTGCAGTCACAGCCAGGCAGTGAGAAATGAAAGATTTTGGCTATATGTCCTGTCTACTCGGAGCAGTAATCGTTGGCGGTGAGTTAATGCAACGGAATGACAGAACGGGTAGCAACAGTAGGTCGTCCAACAAGCGGAGGCAGCGCAACATAAAAGCAATGAATACACACACACAGAGGCACGTACGAAAAGGTGAGTGGGGGATTTGCTATTTATATTTACAAAAATTGTTGGTGGACATATGAATTTAATTTTCAGCATTTTTATATGAAAAATTTTAAAAACTATTGTATGTGAGAAATGGACAATGCCCAGTCAGAGCTCCTACGAGGATCGAGAGTTGCCGTTTCGTTAGTGACCTCAGTTCCTTCGAATGCCCACGGGTCCTCGCAATTCTGCGTCAACAGGGAGCCTATCTATTCAACAGAAGTCCGTAGACAGCCAAAGGAGCCCAACCCTCTCCCTACATGTATCTGGTACATTGATTAAAAACAAAATAATTTGGATCTTCGCGTATTTACTGTAAGTATTTTATCAATCAATGTTACGAAGCACAAGCTTACATTCAGGAATACAAACTTGCAATGTGTTCGAAAACCTTCAGGATAATTCAAGCAACACATTGAAATAATACTGCGCGCAACGAGGTGGGTGGAACATTACGAATCAGTCAAAATGTACTCGCAGGAAAGGTTCAAAAAGAACTGCTGCAGCGTTTCAGCTTCTAAGGACGATCGGAACATTCGATTTTCTGGTTTTTTTTTCAAGTGATCGCTTCAATTCTTTATCTGACAGT
The DNA here is from genome assembly GCA_951828415.1 of Anomoia purmunda. Lineage (NCBI taxonomy): Eukaryota > Metazoa > Arthropoda > Insecta > Diptera > Tephritidae > Anomoia > Anomoia purmunda. The sequence goes on from OX639994.1 coordinate 9,622,982, forward strand.
ATTATTGAGTCGAGTTTTGCAAACGGAAACTCAAGATCGTTGCAATGTGGAAACTAACGAGGTTGAAGATTATTCATGCGAATTTCGTATATTTTGTGTTTTTTTTTTATCGAAAACTCCAGTTGTAGATGAAGAAGTCTGCAGGCTATTTGAAAACCCTTTTGATTTAGCATGACGATTGTGCTGTAGTATTTATCGACGCAGTGAAACTTTGGCGAAGACGAATTTTTTGTCGCAGCCATTCTTTTTTTACGATTTTCGCTATCGCCAAATCAGCAGTTGACGTTAGCTAGTCGATTATCGAAAACTAAACGACAACAAACTAGATGTTGTTAACGCAATCGATATAAGAAATTCGTGATTTCAACTTAAAAAAAGATAAATTTAAAATTCGGTGATTTGTTTTCATGAAATTAAAGGCCGAACATTAAATAATTTCATTGAGATATTTGGAATATGATTTATTGCGAGGTGAGAAAGAACTAAGCGCTCCAACAGTGGATCGACGTTTATCACAGATTGTGGGCAATCCCTTTCATTTGAATGCCACATAATTTTAGAAGCTGTATCGGTTATCTCAAACGCAGTATTAGACACTCGTCTTTGCCCCGTTGTTTAGCCCGTGAAACGAATTTATTAATTGAATAATTATTGCGAAGTCTTGTTTCTTTCTATGAAATAAAAAACATTTTAATTATATCCACAGCATAAATGTTTTCTTTGACGAACTTCTGCTTTTTTATAAAATAATATGAAAACATCAACCCCCCTAAGAGCAAATCCTGTGCCTCCACACACACACTTTGTTTTTGTCAGTTAACAAATGCGACTCTGTGGCAGGCAAGACAAAACAACTTCAAGTCGCCGCGCATACATCACATGACAGTAGCAATAAAAAAAAAAAAACGCAACAACAGCATCATCAGCAGTTGCAACTGCAATTCGTCGTCGGCATACGGAAAATGTCAACATTGTTGTGTTGTCATTAATTTCGGCACGCACACATACATACATGCATACATAAAATGCATTTAAGTTATCTGTAAGCGCATAGAAATTTGCACAGCATAGCACACTACACTCAACTAGTGTCAGAGCTGTCGCTGTCGCTGTCACTGTCACTGTCATTGTCACTGGCTCAGCGGCAAAACGCAATGCATTGCATGTCATGAAGAACCAAGTTTTGCCTCAGTGAGTCAATGTGCACAAGCAATGCATATCTACACACACATACAATTGCACTTATTTGTGTATGTTGTGTATGTTTGCATACCTCAAACTCCTTACTCTCTCTCTCTCGTTCTATCCTTCGACGTGCTTTTCACACACTTGCATATAACTTCTGCTTTACTTGCACACAACACAATCTCCGTTTGCTTCGCACAAATTTTGTTACATTTGGGTGACGTTATGTTACGTTAAGCTGTCAAGTTACAATGGTGTCACTGTCGCTGTCACTGGCACAGCTGTAAGGACACTAAGACCCAACTCATACGCACCAATTCACGCACGCTTGCAATGGAGTAGAAAGAGATGGTGAGGTGGTGGTGATTTTGTATTCATTGTTTGCAAGGCATACACTCTAAACGATCACAGCAATGTCTCACAGCGCTAGGCTAGGGTTAATGCCAAATGTCACCCGCTGAGGCAAAGCTGTTATCGTCACCAATGGAGCTTCTAGTTTTCACTAGTCACCAGGGTCGTTGTTGCATAAGTCATAGTTATTCTGTTTTTGTAGCCATGGGATTGTTGTGTGATTTTTTTTTAGAATAATCAAAGAACCAGGAGCACATATTTATTACAACGTTGACAGAAAATTCACACCATACCCAGCGAAAGATATCGCAACTTTCTTTACACCATACAGCAAAGAAGAAACCTAAAATTCAGTATACAGTGCAATGCATAAGCAATACTGGCTGTCAACAACACAACTCCACAAAACAAAAAAAAAAAAAAACTTGCTTCTTTTGAGTCAACCATGTTTGTCATTTTGTTTTTGAGCTCGTTGGATCCAAATCTGAGATCAGTTTGGCGTCATCATAACCTCAAAAAAAAAGGCAAAACGACATCTTTAGGAAGCCTTATTTGTAGCCACTAAAGCATTGTCCGCGAAGCCTTAGCCCTAGGTTAGATTAGGTTAGGTTGGAGTGGCTGGAAAGAGAGACCCCTAAGTGCATAGGCCAATAGTAGGCCCATTGAAGGCTTGCCATTGTCTGCCACAATTAGAAAAAAAGCTTCTTTCTGTAATATTGAATACTGCATGCTCTGGCCGAAGTTTTATTAATCTAAGGCACCGAGTGATAGACGAAGCGTGGCTTTCGGTAGGTTAGCGAAATCGGTCTGGAAACCACAACTACAGAGCCATCTGAAGGATTTTTATGCAACGTCGTCTAATTTGGAATATACAAGGATTTCTAATCGCACCTGCACTAATATCAACACTAATATCAGCAATATCCAATACTTGGATCAGGGGCATCGCAACAAAAGAAATAGAGATGGCGAAAAGCGCAATTATTTTACCATTTGGCCAAGTCAACTGTACGTAGAAATCTCTAAAGAATCTATATAATACCAGAAAAAATCCAGTGGACGTTGTTCTGCCTATATTAATTTATTGACTGCGCTTTGCATATATTACCAGAAAACGTATTTCGGTTTCTCTAACATATAACAGGTGGCAACCATCTCAAAAATATAGGTATGTACCTGCTCCTCGCCTAGACGAACAGTTTGACGCTCATATTTTAATCTTTTGCTTAACTTAGGAATAATTCAATTAAATTTGGGTTTTAAAACAGATGGCAACCCTCTAAAAATTATACGTATAAATTTTTTCCTAGTGAAACGAATCCATATTCTACTATTTCATATAACTTGTGAGTAATTTAAAAAACAAGGATTTTTCAAACGGGTGGCAACCCTCATACAGTTAGCTTGGTGAGACGAACCGGTTGACTTCCATAGTTTAATATTTCATGCATGTATGTAGCTTGTGTATAATTTTATTAAATTCGACTTTTTAAACAGGTGGTAACCCTCTCCAAAATATAGCTAGCTATAAACCTTTTCCGCAGCAAAGGTAACCGTTTAATACTCATATTTTTTTTTGTATATAGCTGTGCAGAAATTAATAAAATTTAACATCTTAAATAGGTGGCAACCCTCTCCAAAATATAGTACCTAAAAAACGTCCCAGCGAAAAGAGCCGTTTTACAAAATATTTCATATAACTTGTATATATTCTAATTAAAATATAAAATACTACAGTGTTAAAAATATAAATTACAACAGTCAAAATAAATAAATTTATATCCAAAATTAAAAATCGCATCTATACAAAAATAATTTTTTTTTGCCTAGCCGAGTAACCGAACCCTATCGACGCTAGTAAAAACATAATTTGTTTTCCTAAGATCTAAGTTCGAATTTCGAACTAGTTCATCGAATGATATGAAGCTGACGCAGAGGCTGACTGTGCGATAATTTTGAGGCAATCGAAGGTGGACTGGAGTTTATTACTATTTTCTAAGATTATATCTATCCAAGAGTGCTATTTTTATTATTCCAAAATTGAAACCCCAGTTGAAGTTAGCTTGAAATTTTTTAAGACCTACTGAAGTTGTGAGTGAAATGGAAATTTCAAGTAGTTTCGTAGAATATTGTAACTCATTAGCTCCCACCTAAAAGTTTTATTTTTGCCGCAACTTTAAGAAATCACACGAAAAAATATTTGCAAATTAGCTAGAGGAATAAAATGTTCTAGAAAATTATTATTCGAAAAATTTCACTAGAGATCTTCTCAGACTAAATCTGTGTGCACATAACGCCGAATTATACATTAAATAAAACAAAAAAGTAGCTTCGTATGAAAATTCGATAATCGCTCTATTAACTTGCGCTATTAACCCTTTCGCGAACAAATAAGTAGACGCCGGAAAATTTGTGTAAAAACACAGGGACATACCGGCATTCCCATCGTCAATTATCGCAACAAATATATGACGAAACATGAACTCCAGCTGTCGAATTTATATCAATTTATACAGCGATAACGGGAGTATGGAAACGACCTAGATTATGTGATATAAAAGAAACGAGCAGCAGGTCAAAGTTCAGATGAAGAATCCACATGGAAGATGAACCTCATTGCAACCCTTCCCGAGTTGCAGGAACTGAACATTCCAAAAATGAAATAGGCGGAGTCTACAGGCGAGCGGTTTGAAAATGTCAAAGCATATCGCAATTTATTTTTGATGCTAGAAACTGCAAATGCAAATGCAAAAATTGGTTGATTCAACAGAGAAATATGGGTCAAACCTTTGTGCGTCTATTTACCCACATATTCGAAATGCACGTTTTACTCTTTTCGAACAATGAGGAAATATATAAGTTCCTGGGTATTTTTTTAATTCAGGGTCAAATAAACGCTCCCAAATTCTCGAACGTATTTCCACGTCATCAAATTAAGCTTTTTTTTAAGGTGGGACTTGCCGGTCTGCTCTATGCTATCAAATTTGTATTATAAATAGGACAGCGCGCCTACACCCCCATAAAAAAAAGTATGTATATATTTTACGTTCAAAAATTTAATTCAATTATTCATTTCAATAATTTTGCTGCTACCCCGAGGTGAATATCTTCATTGGATCTGAAGATGCAGCAAGAGTCCCACGAAAACGTCACGCCAAAAACTATTGTCCATGAAAGGGTTAATGTCAATGAATGACAGATTTTTTTTGTTTTGAATTCTCGTGGACTGTTACGTTTTTTGTGCAAAGATTTTGCCGGTGAATACCCGTAGTAAAATTTTCCGAAGAATAACCATTTTAACCCTCGAACGACATGCTACATATGGTTTTTTTGGAAGGGTTTCTTGGCACTTTTAGTGAGGAGCTCATGGGTTGAAATAAAATTTTACTTTATATGCATTAACCTTTCATTTCGCTTAGATATGAATATATTTTATTTAATGAAACATTTAATTTTTAATTTATTAAAATACCAGTTGTTTACATAAAATAAAATATAGAAGATGAAGTAGTTTAGCAAACCGACAGCCAGCTAGTTTCAAACTAATAACTTTCACTGCAGGGTATGCGTTTGTATGTATTGAGTTCAAATTTTCGTATACGTAACAAATTTCGAAAATTGCTAGTGCTACTGTTATCCTAGCTTTTGCTGTTGTTGTTGCAGCTGTCAGCTGTCACTGCAAGTGACAACAGAGAATGTCGACCGTTGATGTTGCTGTTATTGTTATTGTTGTTGCTTCTGTGCAAATTTTAAATAATTTGATCTTGTTGCTAAATTGTCGTTGCCGACCACCGGGCTGTCAACGATTTTGACTTTCATTTCATTTTTCATGCAGATTGCTAGTTGCCTAGGCAACTGTTGTTAATTTTATTCCACTATGTAGCAGTAGTATGTAGTTGTTGGTGTTTTTGCTATGTTGTTGTGGTTCTGTGCGCATAAATTGATGATATCTCCAAGAGACAAATTGCAATGTCATAGGTCATGTTTGTGGTGCACCAAATAGCCGGTAATTAATGCCGATGCAACAAGAAGGGAATGTAAAGGAGACTACGTAAGTATTTTGAAAACCGAATGCATTCCAAACAGCCGCAACTATAAGTGTGTAAATGTTTTCTTTGTAAAAATGTATTGCAATATTTCTCCATTGTTGCATCTTTGCTACACGTAATTAATATAAAACATTCGGTTGCATCTTCAAATAAATATGGAGTGAGAATTTCTCCAATTGTTGTGGGTTAGTGGTTCATATATTCCGGAAAGCTAATATTTCTTTTGCAGATACTCAAAATATTACTAAATAATAACTGCAAAAGACGTCGGTGAAAATTGTTTGGGTAAGAAAATTGTTTAACTGCGGAAATCACAGGCCACGCGCTACATACAGGCTTACATATTTATAGATTGCTGACAAGAAGTTGAGAGAATTAAAAAAAAAATAAAAAATTTAAATTAAGGTTTTCTTTGAACAGGCAAGAGAGAGTTTGACGTTTAGGCTTGGAAAATTTCATACATTTCAAAAGTTTCTGCCATGGAAACTCTTTTCGTAAAACTCATTTACATTTCGAACTGCAGCCAGAAGTAAACCACTGATTTTAGTAGCTGTTTTTGCAGACATCGCTATACAAAAAATGTTTTGCGATATTCCATCATCCTCAAGCCATAGCTGGCATTCTGCCCCAGCAGATAGACTTACCCAATGCATGTGAAAACGCAGGAGACTGTTAACTAGCAAAAAGTCTGATATCGTACCACCCAAGCGATGCTATGTAACTTCTATCGGATGAGGCGCCCAACGGTACCTCAGTATCTTGTTGTTCTTCTGTTTTTCCGACAGGGGGTGAAAAGATGATGTAAGTATATTACAACGATTTCCCGTCATCCCTTGTTAAATTTGGTTTGGAGACAGGAGAACGAAAATAGCATTGAAGATGGCACACCGCTAAACCGGTTTGTCGCCAAACCAAACTTGATAAAGGATGACAGAAATTCGTTACAATTTTTCGAAGAATAACCATTTTAACCCTCGAACGACATTCTAGCTCCACTGAGTGCAAAGTAGATGTTCATGGACGCGGCTAAGTCCCGGGCACACTAGAACGTAAATTACTTTTTTTCCTCCAAATTACTTCGCATAAACCAAGAGCGTGCACACTTATCATTTCTAAGTTATCTTGACAGCTTTGTAGCCACAGGGTTGCTTAGTTCTTTGATTAAGTGAAAAAAAATGTGAGAGTTGTGTACATTTTAATATAATTAAATTTTATTGAGATATCTTTCTTAAATTTATAATCACGAAAGAGAGCTGCTAGAGGCAGTAAAAATCAAGAAAAAGTTGTGTGAAATACTAATATTTCGAAATGCATCGTCCAGTTTGATAATGGGCGAATTGGGGACTTGGTTCTAAATTTGTGATAAAATACCTCATCTGATCTTACTTTATTGACAAATTTTTCAAGGCGAAAATACTTAGTTTTATCGTAGTTTGCTCATAAATTAAAAATGAGCCGTAAACTAGGATAGTGTGTCCGAGTTTTTAGACCTATGTATAAAGCCAGGGCATTCGATATTGATAAGAATTTTGGACAGCACATTTCACACCAATGTTATCATAAATTGTTTGATGTTAACTGAATATTATTCTGCACAAGCCTGAGGTCCTTCATTCGCTTCTTCAAACGTAATTAGATTGCAAAAATTGGTTTGTGATTAATGCGAGTGTCTGGTGCAAATATGCCTGGCACAAAAGGATCCGACTACCTGCAAATTGTATGAAGAAAACCCAACTAGTCATTTAGAAAAGAAAAAAACAACAAACAAACTGGTCATACAATGAATTTAATCATCATTTCCTGCGTTATTGAAAATTTATACTTTAATTAATCATCCACATACTCAATACCGCGAAGGGAGTGCACGCTAGCTAAACAATGTTGGAAAATATCTAATTTCATGCAATTTAATTGAGCAGTTACGAAGCAGTAACATCCAGTGCTAAGCAGTCCTGTTTGCCCGGTCGTTCCTCTGTTCATCCGTCAACAAGTACGAGGAGAAATGAGAATTTCGGTGCAAATGAATTAAGAATTTTATTGTATTTATTTCTCTTTGCGAATGCTAAGCAATAAGTAATGGTTTGTAGATGTATTGTGTGTCGGGTTTTTGTATGGGCATTGTGGCAGCGGCAACGCCTAACTCAACACACCACACCACACCATACCATTTCATTAATCCATAATGCGAGTGGATCTCTGTGAGACGTGGCAGTGTTCAGCTATTGGCTTGACAACAATGTCATTGGCAATTACCATCAAAATCTATTGTTATGTGCAAGCGAGCTCATATTTTCCTGTCAATGCGACTGACTGACTGACGGTGGCTGTTTCCTACGTTCATTATTCGTTTGCAACTCGCTGGATTTACTTCTCACGTGTTTGCGCAAAAAATGAATAATCACAAAAAGAAAAAAAAACGAAACAAAATAGGTGTGCATTTCGCCGCAAGTGGCTGTGGCAACCAGCTGTGGCAGTTGCCTGAGTATTAATTGTATTTGTACTCGTCGAGTTATGCGAGTTTGTTGTGGCGTTGCTTGTGGCGGGATATGTCATGCAATTCATCGTCAGATGTCAGCTAAGCTACACTTACTGTAGCCCCGTGTATTACTCCTTATTCCACACTTGACTAGTTGTTGTTGTTTTTATAGTTGTTGTTGTTGTTGTTGTCTCACTCCCAGCATGTTACTGTCGAGCTGTCATTCATATTCGCTTTTGAATTATCTTTCATTTTGCTAACGCTGCTGTCGAGTTAACCCACCACATTTTATTCAGCACTTCCGTTTTGTGGCAGCTATCTAGTCAAAGCTTCAACAACAACTATGATATTTCCCCTTTTCGCAGGTATTCTCCACAACAACACAATAAAGTGGCAGCAGCGAAGACGTTGAATGACAGCTACACATATACAATGACAGAAGCGCTACCAAACAATAAGCGACAATAAGTAAGCTTCCATGTATTAATAGCATGAAAATTCAAATGTACACATCCAGTACGAGTACAAGTATTGTTGTTAAAATACTGGAGAGAGTAGGAGCGATAGAGTTGGTCCAACGCCCAACAGTATTCTAGCAAATGTCAAGCCAAAATTGCAGTCCATGTCAAGTTAGTTAAAATGTCAAGCGCATATTCTTAAGCGCCACGTGGCATCGGATTGTTGTTGAGTTTGTCTGCGAAAATTAGATTTGAATAGTTGAAGTGACAAGAAATGGACTGAGAACTAGACATATTTCAATAAATGTTGATATAGTTCGGTTTGGAAAGTGATTGTATGCTATATTCTAATCAAAATCTGTAGTTGATTTAAGAGATTTATGTGGCTAGCTTACGGTTTTATACCCAGCAGAAAAAGCGACTGGCCGAAAACCGGCAGTTATGAGCATTAGTGTTTTCTAGCTGATTTTCCAAAACTAGCACGTGACGCAATGTCTATAATTCCTAGCTTCCGTTCTCAACTGTTCTTTAAAATTTATGCTGTTAGTTTAATCAAAACCGGAGAAAATTCTACTAATTATTACACTGTGCGAAAGTTTTGTGGTAACTCAAACCGGTCTGCACTTTTTTAATATTTTCTGAAGGCATTGGCGCGCCCAAGGGAGGTGTCTTGGGGTTCAAACTCCTACCAAAATCTTTAAACTGTAGTACTATCTCGAAATGAGGCTCCTTTTTTGAAATTAGATTAGCGTAAAACTCCTACCAAAATATTTTTTTGTGTGCGCCTCTGTATGAAGGTATACCTGTCCAATAATAAAAGGATCGATCTATTTGCAATAGTTAGTTCAAATTATTTTTTATGGCCTACTAAATTCTTCATGCCCCGGCCTAAAGTTTCTTAAAAAAGTGGAAAAATAAAATGTTAAATTATCTACAGTAAAATTTTACGGGAAACATTTTTTATTTTTTTTTTAATATCTTAGCCCATTAGCCCCCGCTTAAAAGTGTCATTTTGTAGCTTTCTTCAAGAAACCCGCCAAACAACAAATTTGGAAAGCCACTAAAGGGTAAAAATATCATAGTGAATTTTGCGCTGGAAAACTTCACTAGGGGTCTGTCCAGACAAAATTTGTGTGCAATTAAAGCCGAATTGTCGAGATAAAAAAATAACAAATAACTTCACATAGCAGCTCTATTAACTTGCAGTGTTAATGTCAATGAAGAAGAGCATAAATAAATATTGAATATTTCAAGGGCAGATATTGGATATTTTTCTGTAGATTTTTCGGTCTCTGTGTAGAAATGTTTGACTGAAAAGACCCGTCTAGGCTGCTAATGACTTTCGAAATTTGTTTTTGTGGTAGGATCAAAATGACACTTCTAGGTGGGAGCTACGAAAATACTTCACGTAAAATTAACTGTATATATTTTAATACTTCATTTACTTTCGTTTAGACATATATTTTAAACATAGTTTCCACATTTTTGAAAACATCTTAGGAATTGAAAACTTTTACAGATTATAACAAAAAATCGATCATCAGTTGCAAATCCTTAGAATGTTTTATTACTGTGTACCTAACCTTTAAGAAAATATTAACAAAGTTCGGAATGGTTTCGGTTGCACAGTGCTAGAAAGATAATAATTAACCCTAGGGTACACACCAATGCACGCGTGACTCACTATGGTGGACCATTTTTAAATGTCAATAAATGGTTTTGTTATCTAAAATGGAGCTAATAATTAAAATTTAAAATTAAAACCAATTCCTTACATGCTTTTTCGGAATGTAGTGAACAAGAGTCGCGTCCATCTGCAAGCCAAATATAGAACTATTGATTGTTCTTGTCTAAGAAGTTTTGAACTCCTTAGATATATTAGGACTACAAACTTTAATTGTACTCGCAACGATGGCTTTCTTTTGCAACATATCTTTAACCAAACGAGGATTCGTATTTAAAATAATTATACATCACCACATTATAAACTTAATTGGCATATCTGTCTCTGTAAAACTAATTATTTATTTATCAATTTGCATTTATATTGGTGCAACTTACGAGGATGTCCATAATCGACAAAAAATTTCTAACTCAGATAGAAGATCCTTTGCACTCTTAGCTACTGTTGGCAAAACTTTAATCAGGCAGGCGGCCCCTAAAAGATATGCACAACAGCTCTAATCAAACTGTCCCAGCAGCCTTGCATTATGAGGTGGGGTTTGCTAAAGGCTGAGTTAAATCTCAGTCAAGCCAATATCGTGTGAAGGTCCCACATCCCACACGGTTTGGTGTACTCGTAGACCAGCAGCTTTGTTACCAAAGGCGAGTAGAGAAAGAGAGAGAGAGAGCAGATAACCGGGGATATCGACGATATTAGCGAGAGCGGACAGAGTCAACGGGCCGACTTGCATCGTCGGAGCAACTGGTAGGCAAAGGTGTGTACACTAGCAGCTGCAGTTCGTACCACGGCGGATGGCTCGGATCGGCAGCGGTGCGTAGAAACCTACTGGACTAAGCAGGCTGATTAGAAACCCCACTGGACACCACCGTTCCCGTAGTGGCACGCTACATTCGCAGAGGCTGGAAGAAAGATCGCCAGTGAGGATATTTCTAAAGGCTTTGAGGTTCGTCGATAGATAGTCTAACCGACAAAATGCATAGCTCAAAGAATGCTTGAGATGCAAAAGTGTACATAATTTCCAAAAAAAAACCGGATACCAATTATTTCAAAACGAAAGAAATCGTGTAGAAGCTCAAAACTGTGGTGGGCGAAAAATGAATGAATCCGATTAGGGTGGGTTTTTTAGGAGACGACAGTTCTAAGTCGATATAAATTTTACAGAGGATTTTAGAACTGTAACAAATGTAGGGCTTAGTTCTTAAATTACTCCACAACAAATTAAGTGGCGGTGGTACTGAGGGTGATCGATACACAGACGGTAGAAGGCTTAGTTTAAGTTTCACTATGGTAGTTTGACGTTCAACGTTTCTCCTCTTAAAAAAAAACACAATATATTTCGTCATTCATATATCGGTATATTAATCTTCACAAAGCTCTTAAAATAAAACACACGAGGGTTTACAAATTTTTAGACATTTTTCTTGTGGTAACATTTGTTTACTCAAATAATCCTGACAGCCATGTCAACTCAAGCACTTTTAAAAATATTTGAATAATACATTACATAGTACATTTAATATGCACGCTTGCGTCGGGTACATGCAAAATTTATTTGGTGTTGCGTTCATTTCAATTTTAATAATAAACAGGCGAAAAAGAAATTTGAAAAAAAAAATATATCCAAGATAATATAAAAATCTTGTGAGCTGTTGAATAAGTCAAAAAGGAATACACACTTATATCACCATACGCAAATGTATGCTCCTATGATTGTGCAACACGTTTTTGCAAATTTGTCGTTGTTGCTGCTGTTGGTGCTGCCACTGCTAACTGCTTTTGTTTGCCGTTACTGCTGTTGCGCCACGTGAATGTGGACGCTAAACAATTCCCCCATCATCGTCATCGTCATCATCAAACAACTCGACTGTCACTTGTCACATCTCACATATCAACGCGTCAGTGCGTCAGTTAGAGAAGCGTTTCGCACATTGTGCCAGGACGGGGAATTTGTTGCTGCTGTTGGCGTTTGCCGCCATTCTTGTGCAAACTTGCGCGCCTAGCTTAAAATGAATTATTCGCGTGAAGCACAAACCTGTCAAGGCGCTGTCAGTTAGAGGTGTGCGCGTGTGTGTGTGCTGCTATGCACATTCACATATGTATATGTAACACACACACACACACACACACACACGTAGAGAATTCAGTGTGGCGTGTTTCCAACATCACTTCGTTTTACCTTGCCACCGCGAGTTGGCAGCAAGTTGAGTGGCATTGTGTGGCATGGGGTTGAGCGAAGACCGTTTGCAATTTACAAAGGAGATGACAGCAATAGCATTGAATTCTAACACACACATATACATATGCACATATTTACATCTAATCATACAAATGGTATATACAGAGGACAACTACGTTATTTAGTCGAGTTCCTCCGCAGAAATAGAGCTACCTGCAGTTATATGGCGACTCGGATAATTTTTTGCGAAGACTTTTCATTGCCGAAATGCACTCTATTTTTTCCTAAAGTTAGTTATGCCACGGCCATTTTCAATAAATTTTATACCCACGTATTTTTTATCCCACTCAACGCCTTATTTTAAATTTGAGCCAATTACATTTTATCCGAATAGCTATAATTTCTATCACTCTGATTGTTGTTGTCTTTTTCCCAAATATTTTTCTTACACTGACCGTAAGCTCAAAAATTAATATTTTTGAATTAAATAAATTCGGCCAAAAAATAATATATGAGTTATAGCTATTTAAATTTATTTTTTATTTGTGGAAATTACCGTTATATGAAGCGACCTTGTTTTCTGTCCGTCTATAAATTAGGAAATTCTAATTATCTGTTTAAAATATAGAGTGTGCGCCAACTTGCATATATGCAGCTTGGTCAGCTATTTTTTGTGATATACCACGCCCAGTTTCTAAAAAAAAAATTTTACCTTTCATAGTTACTGAAATATCTCATTTTTTGATTTTTGTAAACAAGCCTTATCCTTATCCGTTTTCAATACTAACTTACCTTGGATCGGAGCACTGTTTCTGTTGAGAAATCTTAATATTTACTCATCTTATGGCTTAATTGATTTCTCATTTCATTTTGAGCTTTTCGGTATAAAAAGTAGGATGACGACATTTTTACCAGTTTTGGTCAGTTTTGGGTTTCTGTTGATGGGTGCACGCTGCGACCTCTCGACTAGTGTTATTAAATGGTTATATGAACAGATAGTATAATCGATACTTCTGTGTGGGATTCTTGCCTGGTGGGTTTCCGTGAACAGCACTACGGCAGTCAGTTAGTCAGAAAGGGTGCAAAGAACGGCTCTTATTCGAGCGGGGGTCCTCAGACCACGCCAACAGTAGCGCTAAAAGTAATGTTGAATATACTTCTATATCTATTGGAGGAAGGAAAGCGGTAGGAAGTATGACAGCTCTAGGCGCAGTCAACTTGCGGGATATTTGAGAATATTACAAAGCTTCGACTTCAGCCTGGCTACAATGGACCATTCTGTACCTTCCAGGGCTCCTAAGGGGTTCATCGAAAGCAACATTCCTTCTAGGAAGGAATGGGTAGGGTGCGTTATGTGAAACCAGGGAATTGCCAAGCAGATGAGCTAGCCAGGCAGGGGACACTTGAAAAAATACACTTTAACCGAGCGCATTTTCGAAGGTCCTCTGTCCAGATGTCGCCTGCTTCAAAACGGATGGTCGTGCGATCAGCCAGGAAAAACGCTGGGCAGCTGCTAAAACGAGGCGAGGTCGTTTTGCCCAACAGTAGATCGGAGGAGGTCATTAGAGCTTCTACGGTTATCCAAGCTCCCATTAATTATTTGGCTCTGGCCCTTTCTGCGGCAACTGCTTAAAGAATGAGGTGGTGGAATCTTATCAGCACTCTCTGCTCAGTTGAACAGGAAAAATCAACCAATTTTTACAGCAGAAGTTTCAAAAAAAATTATCAACAATAAATGCCAATTTTTAGTCACTTGAAATGCGTGCTTTTTTATACTACAATTCAATTTATTGGGCTATAAAATATAATAACTAAAATTTTTTTTGAAACTCTGAATAAAAATATTTTTGCGGCAAAGTTTGAAATGTTAATTTATATGTTGTTTGCTGTACCTAATGAGCGAAACTGTTACCAAAAAAATAAGAAGAAAAACAACCAAAGCTGCTTAAAATGTCGCTCGGGTTTTTCACATGGCTTGTATTTATTGCTTTTATTGAGCCCGTTCTATTCGCAATTTTAAATTGATTTCCAAACACGCTAATTCTAAATTAGATAGTCTCAAAATATGTAACTTCAAATAGATTTAAGAATTATATACATTTGTATATATTCGGATTGATCAATTGCATGTTGTTTTTTGGAAGTGCATGTATGTGTGTGGTCGCTGCGCATTTACCTCATGTTTTTAAAAAATGTTTCTTTGCCATTTGAACATAATTTTTTGACGCCTCAAAAACCACCTACATACATGCTTACTTTCTTGCTCACTTCAATTTTTCCTGCCTACACCTACATAACTTACCTTGCTCCTTTGTCATTTTAATCTCCTTGTGTAGTCAGTCTATTTGTGTGCATCATAAATGTAATTGCGTTTGTGTGTGTGTGTGACTTGTCAGCCGCTTTTAATCTTATGCCGATCAACCCATTTCCTGCTGCCAAACCTTCGCCTCACTCGTCACACCTGTCTAGTGCTGTTTTCTTCTTTTTCACCACACTTCCCAGTAGCTGACAACTGACACCCCCACCAATACGCCTTCTCTCGCCCACATTCGTTCAATTGCGCTGGGCGTTGACGTTGCTGTTTTCATCCTTAATGGTTGACTAGTAATATGTGTGTGTGCTTCTACTATGTATGTATGTGTATGTGTGTTTTCAGGCGCAAATTGCTTACATTTCATTCCTTCCATCTTCCGTGCTCAATCTACTACACCTCTTTCGTTTACTGCGTTTCTTGCATACGGCTGTATATTTCGTACTTTCTTGATGCACTGCTGTCAGCGTTTTGTTCTTCTGTCTCTGTGTGTGTATTTGTGTAGGTGTGCAAATGTCTGCGAAGTGTAAACCGCGAGTGATTGACAGTTAACAAGGAATAATTCGTGAAAAATTACGCGCCTTTTCATATCAAGTATACGAGTACGATGTATGTATGTCGGTTTGTACGCGCGAGTTGTGTGACGTTCAGTCGTCAGCTCGTCCTCCGGGACGTTATGCGCATTCACATTGTTTGACAGGTACAGTTGCTTGCACAGGTGCTTGTACAAAAAAAAAAAAACTACATAAATTTATTTAACATCACAGTGTGCTTGCTATTCCAAAGGAAATAAATATTTGCGGTGTAGATAAAGTTGGTTCGATTGGCAATTTACTACGGCATGATATTTCCTGGTTTTCGTACAACTCATTTACATACTTCCGGTTTTTGTTTTTTGGTTTTTTTTTGCCAAACTCATAAAATAAATAACGTCAAATTCAAAATCAATAAAATACAGTTTTTACAGAGCGCAGCTCTTTGGCATTCTGATGTTTCATAACTTAAGCATCTTATCCTATTTCATTTTAGTCAATTCAATCCCCTTTGAAATTCAGCACGTGCTTGTTGTTGCAGGTACAGGGTGCTTGAGTTTCAGCCTAAAATACAGAAATACATAATTCTATTTGGCTGTAGTGATAAGAATTTTCATACCATTTTTTGTAAGGTTAAATTGACGGTGCTTTTAATGCCACTACTAATGTCTACTACTATTTTTATTAGTGCTACTACTAATTACAAGTACTGTTTCTACTAGTTTCTACTACTATTTTTATTAATGCTACTACTACTTTTTTCATTTTTTTATTTTTTCTGCTACTATTTTTAATAATGATGCTAATAATTGCTACCAATATTTTTACTAATTTGTACTACTATTTTTGCTTATGCTACTACCACTCTTTTTTACTAATTCTGCTAATTTTTTTACTACTCCTACTACTCGTTTTTACTCATTTCAGTTATTAACTATTGCTACAATTTTTACAAATTTCTACTACTATTTTTACTAGTGCTACTACTAATTTCTACTACTATTTTTACTAATGTTACTACTAATTGCAAGTGCTTTTTTTTACTAGTTTCTGTTACTGCCATTTTTACTTATTTATTTTTTTTTCTGCTACTATTTTTACCACTGTTAATGATAATTACTACGATTTTTACTAATTAGTTCTACTGACCCTACTAATGCTACTATACTAATACTACTAATACTAATACTCTTTTTTACTCATTTCTGTTTCTAACTACAACTATTTTTAATAATTTTTACTACTTTTTTTACTAATACTATTATTGATTACTACTCACGACTACTCCCATAATAACATGCATGTTTTTAGTCAATTCATCATCTTCGGCAGAGCCCTACAATTGCTCTTATTCTTGTCAAGGGGTGGCACATTTAGACCTGTAGAGCCCGTTGTTATACCATAGTTGGGGTTCTCGTCCGCCTAAAGGAAAAGGAAACCAGTTAGTTAATTTAAGATGGCCACGAAACTCATAGAGGTCCGCCGAGCTCAGGTCAGTTAGACAACCAAAGAAACCTGAGCGAAAACAATGCGTATTTTTCTTGCGAAGGCGATAAAATGGCATAGACAGAACTCGATACTCTCAACTTCTTTTTCATCGCGGCATCCGTAGCATTCTATTTTACTGGTATGCATTCCCATTAAGCGGAGGCCAGTAAATGTCTCAGTAGGCAGCCAAATGAAAGTGAATGATAGATCTGTCTTCATAATTTTTGGGTGAAATCTGCAGCGATGTCTCATAAGTGGGGCCAGTGTGCCATCTATTATTTCCATCCATCTGAACGAACTCGTTTTGAGCCAGAATTTGTAAGGCGATAACATAGCTCTTACTTTTTGAGCGCTGTTGACGTCAGATAAGAAGAACCTACCTTTTGTTGACAATTCTTTTGCTATCCGATTAGCCGGTGTGCTGTACGAGTAGGGTAGGTTAACAACGACAGGCAAGAGCTTTAATTTTCAAAAAAAGCGTTTATCGGAATCAAAGCGATAGACTGCCTATTTTGTACTTATTAAATCTAGACCGGAAGTGGTTCAATCTTTACGAGTTACTTCAATATCTAGGCTAGGATATTCTAAGTGGGTATTGAACCAGTGGGCAAATACGAGACGCGACGCCACACGTGTAGTTAACCTCAGCTGCTTTGACAGACTCGATTTTTCTCTTTCAAATCCAAATCATTGTTTGAAATTAATTTCGTTAAATAAAATTGCGGTTTTGTGCAATCCCTTCCAACTTGACACAACTCATTTGTACTCGTTGTTGTACGGATTGATTAGTTCAAGGTTTCACCCTGACAGCAATGCCTCAGCAATAAAATCGAAACACACAAATATGTACCCATATGTGTGTGTGTGTGTGTGTCTAGATAGGTCTATGTACTATGTAATTCTATATGGATTTTTGAACGATTGTTAAAGGCGCCTCATCGCCAACCCTACTCAACATGCCTCAGTCATCCTCATTCTCATCATCATCATCATCATCATGCTACTCGTCATTCAACAGCAACAACAGCGAGTGACACTGACAATGTTGATGAATGACAATCAATCTCAAGTGTCAAGCAAATAAAAGTTTATTTCAATCCGCAGCACACAATACGGAGCACGCACACATACGAACGCTTGCGCACAAGTATTGTTTATAAAACAAAAACAAATTTCGAGTGAATGGAAAATATGCAAAAAAAATACACACACACACACACACAACAAATACTCAGCAAATGAAATGAGAATACGAAATGCGAGGCATTTATCTGCAAGTAAATACACACATACATACAGACGTATATGGGTCTTCATGTAAACAAATAGCCAGTGCATGCAACCGTCTGTCAGTCAAGGCTTTCGTCCGTTCGTGCGTTCGTCCGTCCGTCATTCTCTCCACGAATCTGTCAAACAGTCCAGAAAGAAAGTGCACTCCCAGCAAGAGGAGGTGATGGGGATTTCGTTGACTCGGTCGATGGCGACGAGGACGACGACGACGACGAACACTACACAGCAGAGTAATTCTCTTTCCAACTCACTCGCGCTGACTGCATTTCTTTCAGTTTGTCTGTCAGCGCGCAGTGCAAAGTGACATTTGTGACATAGCCGTACTAAGGAAAGAGCAAACGAGCATGACTGGAGCATTCGAGCTGGGAGTTGCTGGTGGCAGGATTTGACTGAGAAGCGTTTGCTGAAATGTGACGAAAAACATGAGGAAAAAGTTTAAGAGAGTGGCGGTAAGTGAGGTGGAGTGCTGTGTGGCAAGTTGAAGTATGGCGTGAAATATTGAATTGTAAATGAGCGTGACCTTAGAAGTGCGCATACTTTAAAATCATGGTTCCAATGGTGGAACATTAGCTAACTGTGAAGCTTAAGTAAAATCAAACATACGAGAGCTTATCATAGTTTGCATGGTGATTGTACAAAAATTTTTAGTGAAAAGATCTGAGCTATGTTTTAAAATTGTGCATTGATTACTTAATGTGGTCCGCTTAGAAAAAAAAATCATGGAAAGAAGAGAATATCGATGATTCGTACTCTATCTTATATTTATATTTGGATCCTAGGATAAAATAATCTCCTGATAAAGCCTGATTTGGAAGATGAACCAAGGACCACTTACCGCCACTCAGATTCATTCGGAACTCTTTGAGTTTCCTAGGGAAGGATAACTGAATCATAAATGAATTTTATGATGAGAGCTCATGAAAAATAAATCAACTAGCTTGCCACATGCAGGGAAACTAAGCATTCGCCCAAATTACCATTTTAAAATAATCGGGTCATTAAAATTGATAGTTAAAAGAACGCAGCCTATACATCCAATCAGCGTTCTCGGTGACAGTCAAGCTGCCCTAATGGCCCTACCAAGGAAGGGCAAACGGGATTGCCATGTGTGTCAATCACAGTCAGATGCTTTCACCCCAGTTCATCAGTTGCACAAGCTGTTTGCTGTCCCATCGGCTCAATGACAGCAGAAACTAGACAGATTTTTGACCATCGACGCCTCTCAATTATCACTCAATCAGTAACTGGCCTAGACGATTTTGGTCAACTTTAATACAGCCCGCCAGTCCTTCCTTTGCTTTGCACACTGGAAACCGCAAATGCAGTCAAGTCTTTCTCTACCCGGTCTTTCGAACTTAGAGGATTACTTTATTTTCCCCTGCTACCACCAGCGACTACCGCGTGGAATAATTTACCTCCATCTTCCCAATTTAGAGGATACTTTCCTTTTCCTCTGCTACCAGCTTCAATCACACCGTCGAATACTTTAAGGGCTTGGGCATTTTCTTCCATACGTACAAATTGACCTAGCCAGCTTAACCGCTGTATCTTAGTTTTCCCTCAGCCCAAAGAGGCTGACATTGTTGTGGGTGTTAATGCTGGTTCCAAGTTAAACAAAGTTCTCCATTTTGTGAAAATTGTAACTGTCGCGCCAAGATGCGAATGCGCTGACTGTTTATATGATGACCGGAGGTACTTCATTTTGCCCTATTTCACCTTCAATTGGCGGGCATGCATTCTTCGCCACCACTATGGAATAACTCCGCTGGCAATTCAGGGCTGGTAGTTCAGCAGCGTTCGTAGCTTTTTTCTTCCTTAGCCGCGTTCTTGCTATCCGAACTTCAGCGACGTCGGGTGACAAAATGTTAATGCTGCCATCAGCGTTTTGGGATCGGGATCTCCATTTTCATCTTCTCTGGCGACGCTTTCGCTGTCACCATTACGCAAAGTGGAAAAGTGTCCCCTTCTTACAGGGATTTGGCAAGCATCTCATGCTTTTCGCAATCTTTCGGTCTCTGTTTTCTCTCTTCGAATAATATCTCCCGTTCTCAACGCCAGATCGTGTCGGAGGCGCGACATTCCTCATCGTACCAGTTTCTCCTTCGGGCACGCCGGGTGATGAAGTTTGTAGCTGTGTGTTGCGATTGTAGCTTCGCGGTTATTGCAGATTAAAATGCACCCAGTTTTGAATTTGGCATAGATGACAGAATTTGCGAGAGCTATAACTGGCTGCAAACCAAATAATCCCTGGTCAGACCACTCTCAGTCGTATGGTCAGATGTCTCAGTAGATTGGCGAACGGGTTCAAGAACAAGCTCGTTAAGTCTAGCAAACGAATTTAAACGAGAAGTTGCTGAGTATAGACTAGCTGTCACTGCAATCCACTTATTTCTTGCCAATCCACGTATATTAAACTCCATAGCACATATACTTGCGGAAGCTTCAGCTTGGAATACCAAAGCATATCACTCGAAATAAAAGTGAAGCCTGCTACCAACATCATGCAAATAAACTCCAGTGACAGTTTTCGAGCCTCCATCAGATAGTAAAGAAGAAATCAACAGGACCACGCTGTGAATGAACATAGCGCGAGCTGTTGGGTAGAGATATTCTTCGGTATTTTTCTTAGTAGGAAGAGAGAGATTGGAACGCTTTAACGCAAAGAGCCTAACCAACTGGCCGAAATAAAAATTTTCCAAAATTAAACCAACAATTTAGACGACTAAAGGCCGACCAAATTATTTTAAGAATAAAAGTGCGGTTACCGATTAATATTTGTCGTTAGAGGGGTATAAATATGAAATATCACAATTTACGTTTCACAGCGATGGCAGTAATCATTTACTCAGTCTTACCCACTTAAAATTCACTGTCATCTTCCGATGATATATCAATGTGCATACCAAAGGCATCTACGTAAATATATATATTTTTCAAACATTCCTTTGTTTTTTTTTTTACAAACACAAATAAATTTAAATGAACGTGAGTTTGCATGAGTGCGTGCATATCTCAAAAAAAAAAAAGATGATTGAATGCTCGGCCGTTCATCAAGATGACAAGACTTGACAGTAAGAAATAATGCGGCGATATGTCTACGGCAATAGCAATAGCAGTGATGGCAGAATAAAAAGAGTAGTAGAATTCGTTCTGAGTGACAGCAATGTCAACATTAGTGACAATAACGCACGGCAGCGATCCACTACCACTACCCCATTCCATGTACCTATACGCACACAAACATACGTACAATATCTACTAAATGTCATTGGATGCGACGGACAATGAGACGAGCGCCGATGGTGTGACACAGTAGCAGCTGCTACTGTCCATTTATGTCATTGTCACTTTTTGTCGTCTATCACGGTTCGTTGCCGCTGTCACAACTACAAATACGAGTAGATACATACATACATACGTACGTTGGTATTTTATCCTTTTAAAATTTTTATTTGCTTATTTATTTCTACGCTGTCAGTGTGATTCTATCCTTTCGTTTCATTTAAAAATCTGACAGCTTAGTAATCAGTGACATCAGCTGTGCGGTAACATTGTTTATGTGTCTGTGATTTAGTTGCTTTGTTAGATTTTAATACCAATTTTGATGTGAAGTTATTCATTCGTTTGTAATTGGATGGAAATTCAGATTTGGAAAAGTGTTGAATGCACTTAAAAGGGACAAACAGAATTAGACGACATAATGGGGTTAAGCCTGAAAGATGTCAAGGGTTTATTTATACTCGTTCACAGTATTGCTTCGTCTTGAGAAGCTAATGAATCGCTCTGCCGGAAAATTATTTAGTAATTGTAATTGAAGAATTTTAAGTTACAGCTAAGGCGTATAAACACTTCAAACGTCTACGTATGCTTAAGTAAAAATCAGATTTGGCATAAAAACATGGGCATTCCCTGTTTTCTCATTCCACCTTCCGACGACTTGTTTTATTCGTTTTATTTTAAACGAGTCGGCCAAAAAGATCGAAAAGCAAAAACACTTGTTTTATCTTTTACCCTTACAATGAAGCGCGTAGTAGCCGCTTTGGACTTTTTTTGGAGTTAGGATGTTCTCGACAGTGATAAGGCTTTATTTTTATTCAAATGGCATTTTTCCGCAGTTGATTTGTTATCGAAGTGATAGCCTAAGCATTTAAACCTTAGCTTCGCATAAACAGTGCACTTGACTAGAATATGAAAAGATGATTCCACCGCGGCATCCTCCAAATAGCTGCGATAAACCCGGTCAGAGGTTATATTCAGCCCAATCGTATATATATATTTCCAATAATGCCTGGCCGAACACCTAAGAGGAACGAGAGTAGTCGCTTTTCAAGCGCCCGGAATTCCTTCGAATGCCTGCGGTTCACGATTGACCAGAGGGTCTTTCCGATTCTGCATGTCGTTGTATCTGACCAATAAAAGTCAGAAGGTTGCCGAAGGAGCTCCACCACTCACCCTCCTTGGATCAATGACTTGAAGGGTGCCCTGTCAAGCCAACATATCACCCATGCAGTTTCCTGCACTGTAAGGCACTCCAAGACCAGTTTCGACCTGACAATTAAAGACCCTAATGCCTCCATTGCCGCCTGGCTCTCCGAACAGGTTTTTGCCTGCCTAAAGTGCTTTACACTGGTGAGTATCCTATCGGCTGCCTCTTTGATTCCGAATACCTCCGCATGAAAAATACTACGGTAGTCCGGAAGCCTAAATTTTTCGCTGACAGAATGCTCCTTGCGGAAGACACCCCCTCCATCTTTCCGTCCAGTCTGTACGGTCAGAAGCAAAGAAGGATCTGCGACGTGTTTCGTGAGAGACAAAGTCGAAACTTGCGAGAGTTAAATAGTGCTCGAAGGCTGAGCTGAAGCCCCACCGACTCCAATGAGCGCGGTCCGTTGCACTCGCTCCAGCCGCTTAACTTTCTATACCTGCTCCTGATTATGGTTTCGTGAAGCCAATAATATATTTAAAGATATATACATAATATATTTAAAGATTTACTTTGAAGTAAACAACATGGTCAGGAACCTCAAGTAGGACGTTTTTGGCGAATAAGACGAGCTCTGTCTTCCTAGGGTTAACAGCGAGCCCACACCTCGTATACTATTTACAAATAGGTTTAGGTATTCCTGCATGAGGTGAAAGAGCGTACACATGAAATTTCGATAACAACAAGCGCTACATCGTCCGCATCCAACTCACTCAGATCGAGAAATAAGAGAGCTCCACCATTTGCGTAGTGACCCTATTCATCCTTATTGTATGGAGGCACTACCCCACTCTATCAAGATGGCTCTGCCGGGGAGCAGGCGCGGTAAATGAGCCTTATTAGGCCGCAATCGACTCCAAGTTCATCCACGGATCTGACTATTACCTATGGCAGGGCTCTTTCCACTGACCTGTTCCTCGCGTAGTCATGTCGAGCACGCGAGAATCCGCTCATGGAGAATCCCATATATTTTATATGCAGATCCATCGGGCTGTAAAGGATTTTTAAAAGAAACTAAGAGAGGTTGATTTGTTTGAAATCCTTAGGGGATACAAGAGAGCTCCTATCCGGGGTTTTAAAGGAATATTGAAAAAATTGAACAGCCAGAGAGCTATCAACAACGCGCTTGATAGAAAGCATATTTCAATAGTACGGCATCACCACTGCCACTATTTTTACTAATGCTACTACCAATTACTACTACTATTTTTTACAAACTTCTACTACTATTTTTACTCATCTCTACTACTATTTTTAATCTCTACTACTATTGCTAATTTCTACTACTATCTTTACTAATGCTACTACTAATTGCTAGTACTATTTTTTACTGATTCCTACTACTATTTTTCTAACGCTACTGCTAATTACTGCAATTATTTTTATTTACCCTACGACCAACTCTACTATTATTTTAATACATTTTTACTACTATTTTTACTAATCTACTAGCAATTACTATCACTATTTTTACGTATTACTACTACTATTTTTACTTATCCTACGACTAATCCTACTACTATTTTTATTAATTTCTACTACTATTTCTACAAACGCTACTACCAATTACTATCACTATTTTTATGTATTAATACTCCTTTTTTTCTTACCCTACGACTAATCTATTACCATTTTTATTAATTTCTACTACTATTTTTATTAATGCTACTACTATTTTTACTAATTCCTCCTACTTCTACTAAGTATTTCTATCTACTATTACTAGTACCTACTACTAACCACGACTACTACGTACTACTATCACCTACTACATCACCTACTACATCACCTACTCCCATAATTGACTCTCTACCTCTTTATGAAGTCGGCGAAGAAGTTTTATTACTGGCACTCGCTTTTACACACGTGGACGAGTGTTTGGTTTTTCATTTAGCAAAAGGGTTATTCAAAATCAGAATTGAATGATTAAGCAACCGCCTTAGACCATAAATTGTATAGAAACACTTCGTAGAACCACTAAAAAGTAGTCTTAATTTTTAGTGCAAATAGCATAAACTTATCATTCACAGCATTTTACATACCTACGCCAATGCCATAATTTCAAACTAATGAGAGGTGTATGTTAAAAGTCAATTGCATTGCTTTCCTAGGAAAGATGCTATAACAATTCATTACTTATTTATGTAGATGAGTACGCGAAGCATAAAGCAAAATAAATAATATAATAGAAACATACTCATGTCAATATACTAAAAGCAAATCAAATGCTTGTCAAATGCAGCGCATCATTATCAATGGCAACATATAGCATTTTTTTTAACCGCTTGGCAAACGCAACGGCATGTCATGCCACATTCACGCCAACAACAATATAATTTATGACTTAATTATCGGGCCATAGTTAATGTGTTCAATAAACTAGTCTACAAAATTGCACACACCAAACGACGGCAACAAATAATCGATGGAAAGAATGAACGACGAACGACGGACGACATGTCGCCCCGTATAGCCTTTCCTGTCATTACGGCGGTCTACCACCGGGCAATGCCATAACGGCAACGGTAACCGCAGCTGCATCACTGCCGCCGCTCAAGCACAACTAAATTGTTGCATCTTCTGCTGTTGTTGTTGTTGTTTTGTTGTTGTTGATGATTTGCCTCTTCGTGCTTTATTTTGTTTAGCTTTTCTTTTCTTTTTCCGTCGACTTCTGATTAAACATTTAGTTTATTATTATTTTTCACTCTACTCGCAGCATGCTGCTATTTTGGATCGCATTATTGTGGTATTGTTGCTGCTGTTATTCACTTATTATAATATTATATAGTATTTGACTGCGCTCTCGACATACTTACACAAACACACACACATTGTGCATACAACAATCGACGTGACTGTGGCCGGGGCCGTCAATTTGCTTTTAAATGCAACAATTTGATTGCAGCATGCGCCGTTGCCGTTTTTGTTGCCATTGATGTTGTCTCACTTACTTAATGTTGTTGTATGTATGTTGTTGAGCTGATCGCTTAGTTTGTTGTTGTTGCTATACAGATAACTTATGTGTCGTTTGTGAGGTGATGCCAAGCGCGACTGGCTACCACTACTACAGCTACCTCATCCGGCCTGCCGGCCGGCCGCATGCATCGAACGAACATCTCCCAACAGTTGGAAGTCATTTATTGCTCTACTTGATACCTCAATGATTGCCTTGACTGGTGTAGTTATTGCTTTGGTTGTTGTTGTTGTTGTTGTTGTTGCTGATGTTACTAGCGCTGTCTGACAGCGCATTGCTCGCTTGCTGGTCGCGCTTAGTGTGGCAATAAAAATTCATTTAAAATGGCAGCGATTATGTCTCAACAGACCATAAAAGTCACTCAAATGACAATTACTACTTAGGCTTCGAACTGTCGTTGCAAACCAGAACGAATGTCGCATTAAATGCTGATCGAATTTGTTTGCGTTTTGTGGTGAGGAGCGATGTAAAGGCGATTGTGGCGAGGTGATATAGCAAAAAAAAAAATTGTGACAAACAAGTAAATAAGTTTGAGAAACGTACTATCAGCGTAATAGGCACAGTGGCGCAAAAATCAGCTCAAAAAAATGAGACTGACTCAATGCCGATCGCTGAATATTATAACATCTCTGTTCGGCCCACTCACTGTATAGTCTAAATTTTTATTATTAAACTAGAAAATTTCTGGAGATGTTGTCCTTCCAATATTTATTTACTAATTTATATAACTTGTGTATACTCGTTTGATACCCGTGCATTTATTTTACCTTAATATCGTGTCTATAATTTTCTAAACATGTGGCAACCATATGCAAATTTGTTTCTATTTTAAATTTGTTTACGCATTTTTAGTGAAATTCCCTTAGTGCTTTTAATGATTTTTTTTTTTTTTGATATCTTAGGCATAGTAACATCATCTTTGCAACTTCTTCTTAGTTATGTGTGAACCCAAATTTAAATATTTCTGTAATTTTTTCCGATAGGTGGCAACCCTTATACAATTTTTTTCTGTTTAAAATTTGCCTACTCACTTAATTCCATTTTTTTTAGCACATCTTTTCCCTAGATATGTATGTGGCAACTCTAACGCAAAATATGGTGTGGGAACATTTATCAAATTTCTTTTCGTTTCAAATTTTCCTATAGAATCTCAGTTAACTGCAATTTAAAATCTTAGACATGGTGACGCCACTTTTCCAAGTTTTTCTTAGATATGTGGCAACCCTTACTTAAAATATTTTTGTATAGCTTTATTAAACTTTTCTCATTTTATGTCTGCAGTGTTATATTGCATATGTAAATTATTTTTGAATTTTTTTTTCGAAATGTGGCAACCTTTTTAAAAAATTATTTTAATTTAAAATTTACTGTACATTCTCATTAAGTTGAGATTTTTTGTTTGAGAATTAATATCTTAGACATGGTAAAACCACTTTCCCAATTTTTCCCCAGATATGTGGCAACTCTAATTCAAAATATGGTGTATAACTTTATCAAACTCTTTGCATTTCATGTCCATACTGTTATATTGAATATGTAAGTACTTTTGTAATTTTTTTCGAAAGGTGGCAACACTTATCAATTTGTTTTTTGTTTAAAATTAACTACTCTCCAACTTTTCGGACTGTCAATCAAGAGCCTCAGTTTCGACTTTGTACTGCGACATTCACCGTTATTATTATTGCTATTGATTGAATGCTACACCCAAGAGCTCTTAGTTAATTGGAGAGCGTTAAGAGTGGTGAGCCACTAGAGTCCTGGAAGTCTGTGGGCATGGGGGAGACATTCCTATTCAAGTTGAGCAAACTGGTTCCCGATCTACAGAAGGAAGGGTCACCACTCTAATAGTCCCAGTGGCTTTCTTTGAGCAACATCTTCGGCTTCCAACGGGATGGATGCTTTATAAATAATTGTGTAGGGCACTGCCCCACATCAGCTATTCTGAGTGACAGTTTTAGAGATGGAGCAGTACTGCGCAGCCAATGCGTTGTTCCTTTGTCCCCACAGTCTCCCATCGCCAAGTGATCATTACCTGTTACTATCAATGGCTAATAATTTTGCTGGTGAAAAATTCGCCTCAAGAGAAGCTTGTGAAAACCCAACTGTCCTAGTTTTTTGCCAATAGGGACGAGAGTTTCTAAGGCATTATAAAATTACCTTAAAAATTGCAATAAGTTATCGAACAAAACGGTGCATATTTGACTGAAATCAGATCATTCTAACTCTGCTAAATATTTTACGATTTTAAACTTTGTAATCAATAATAATAAAAGATTTATGAGTTTATCAATAATAATAATAAATTTCTCAGTTTTATTTGTTTGTTCAGAATACAATTGCACTATTTTGAAGAAAAATTAAACTCGTTTTTTGGGTGTTATATTTTCGCTGTGGAATAATTATTATTTTATGAATTGTTATTTTTTTGATTAAAAATATTAATTTTTTATGATTTTATTAAAAAGGTATTGTTATTTTTTTATTTTTTTCATTAAAAGTAATAATTTTTTTTTGTGATTTATATTTTTTTAAAGAAAGTGAAACTCAGTTCTTGTTCGCTTTTCTAATAATAACAATTTTGTGTGGCGTTTTGAGTTGTCGATCTGCCGAAAAAAATTAACCTCAAAAATTGGTTTTTTTTTATGAGAGGAAAAAAGCGCAATTTAATGCAAAAGTAATGGATTCCGTTTTTGTTATTGTTATTTTTTGATTAAAAATATTAATTTTTTATGATTTTTATGATCTTAATAAAAAGTTATAATTTAGTTTTATTTTTTATTTTTTGAAAAGTAATCATAATTTTTTTTTGAAAAAGTGAAACTCAGTTTTTGTGGCGTTTTGAGTTTTCGATCTGCCGAAAAAAATTAACCTCAAAGGTTTCTTTTTTATTTATGAGAAATAAAATAATGCGCAATTTAATGCGAAAATAATGGATTATATGTAAAAATATATACAGTCGAACTCCTATATAACGAACTCCTCTATAACGAAAACCTCTCTCTAAAGAATTTTTTTTTGAAACACTACGATTTTCACAATTTATTCATATTATTAGACCCCTCTATAACGAACTTCTCTATAGCGAATTCCTCTCTGTAACGAATTCTTTTGTTATACATATGTAAATGGAATTTTCCTTAGCAAATAACTCCTCTATAACGAATTTTGTGAAGAGCTAAAAAGTAGTTGTTATAATACACAAAAATATCTTAGAGTTCCATCATTCTCCGAAACGCGTGCAGCATTACAAACTCTATTAACATTTGTTGAATCACGGAGCGATGTACCCGACATTATATTTAATAAAATTAATTCCTTAGAAGCATTTATTGATAAGGAAAAGTCTCAAACAGCTAAACAAACTACAGTCGACAATTTTTTCGTACCTGAATAATCCTTATAATCTTTTTGACTTTTTATTAAGGTCTTCTTTTTAAAATATAAGAAGTAAAAACAAATAAAATGAATCAATGTTTCATTAAATAGGCCTTGAACATAAAGACATGAAATTTCGTATGACCTCTCTATAACGAACTTTTTCACCGGTCCCGACAACTTCGTTATAGAGGAGTTCGACTGTATTCGAAAATATTGGAGTTCGTTTAAATTTTTCTATTTCTATGAATTGAATAGCTTTCATCCTTTCTTACCCACTGCCAACTGCACTATGTGTCGCGCATAAACTTCGCATTGTCTGCTCCGTCTCCATTAATGTAGAAATATCATAAATAAAATAATACTCATTTGACTAAAACATTCTATATTTCAACAACTTAAAACATGCACACACTCACGCGTACATGGATTGATTTTACAGAACACTTGGTACATGTGTGTGCTTGGATTTACTATCCCGGCCCGTGAGTGTTTCGTAGTGTGCGTGTGCAGCATCTCTATATCAAACTCCGCCTAGTACGAATATCTTTTCAACCTTATCCAATGCCACCACTTAAGCCACTAGTGATGTGCTTATTTAACACATTATGACCGCAATAAAATTGTATACAACGTTGTCTGTTTGGTCTACAGGCAATGGCCACAAAATTTATACGATACGAGCCGCCATCATAAGAATATCAACATATTCAAATTGAAATTACACATA
This sequence comes from Anomoia purmunda, assembly GCA_951828415.1. Classification (NCBI taxonomy): domain Eukaryota; kingdom Metazoa; phylum Arthropoda; class Insecta; order Diptera; family Tephritidae; genus Anomoia; species Anomoia purmunda. The sequence goes on from OX639994.1 coordinate 9,652,545, forward strand.
GGCTGTATACTTACATAGATTATGTATGGCTATGGCAAATACACACACTTAGATTGTTTTGCAATAAACAATAAATTTTCCAACTTCAAAATCAATTAGTCTTAAGTACGTGGCTGTCAGAGGGTGTGTGTGTGTGTGTGTGCATTAGCATTAATAATGAAAATGTTTGAATAGGAAACATTTAGTGGGCAAGATGACTACACGTAGGTATAGAAAGAAAATCCCTTACAGGCATAAACCTCCATTCATAAAATTCGTTTTCTTTATTTAATTTTGGTTGTATTTTTTTTTTAAATAAAGATGATTCTATAATCACAGCTATGTTAGTAAACGTCTCCAACTTTCTAGAAAATTTATAAAAATTTAAACAAAATGATATGGAGATTTTAAACTTTTTAATTCGAAATTTTAGGAAATATTCATACATGCCGTTTTATAGCCCATTCAATTTTACCAAAATAAGGGGTAAATTTCAAGCGGCTAGGAACTTTTGTTGATTGTTGAAAATTTTTTTTTGCAGAGGATGTTGCGCCTTTTGTTACATATAAAGCCTAGTATCCAGTTCAAGGCGAATTTATAGAAGGTGATGGCATAAGATCAGCTGATTTGTTTTTTTTTATTCACCTACATGTATTTTGTTTTTGCTTTTGCGTATGAGCTTTCAAAGGCCGTAAAAGCAAAAACAATATGTATTTAAATTTTGACAACTCTTACGCAGAAACAAAAACAAAATACATATGAATTTTGTAGTTGTATTTATAACACCACCTTGTATGGATTCGCCTTGATCCAGTTCTTAATGAACCAAAAAAAAAAAAAACACACACATGAAATACGCCGAAGTAATGAAAATGAAATTTTTGACTATCAAAATTTCTTATATTTATTAATTCAAGAAAATTTACAAACAACGCACTATGGCTGAAATAAGCACTTTTTGCGGTCAGAAATTAATCCATGCAGCTAGACTCCTAAAATCTTGTTCGCGTGCTTCAGTGCATCTTATAAGACGGTGATACGAAAAAATGTAATGCAAATAATTTTGAAATTTTAATTAAAGTATCTAGAACAACGTTCGCTTAGGGAAAATTTTGAAACTGAACTCTTGGGCGCAAAGTTTTTTATGTCAGCCATAGAGCAACGGCGAAGTACTTTTTCATGCCACAGAAATAATGAAAAGTATATCTTCTGATGTTTCTTTAGAGGCTAATTTTAACGCTTGAACAAAATTTGTGTAATTATTTTGTAATGGAAGAAAATAGTGACTATAATAATTAAATTTAATGGACTACAAAACTACATACACGAAAGTTTTCTAAAAATGCGAACTAAAAAGTTAGGAGGCCTCAGGTTTGTTTTGTTTTTGAATTTACGAAAAATTATTTTTATTTTATAGAAATTTAAATTAGTTGCAAGGCGAGCACTTTTCGTATAGGCGAAGCTGGATTTGATAAATTCTTCAAAATTCGTAAATTGGTTATTCGCGTAAAGTGCGTAAGAAAATCTATTTCGCAAAATCTCACATATGGGCCTTCAATAAATTTGCTTTAAGCGATTTTGATATACATACATAAGTAGTGCTGGAGCCCAAAGTGATTGTTATCCGAAGGGAGCCCAGCTATCAAGATGCTGAGAAATAAAAACTACAAATTTTGTTTGGGCATCTGGTATAGCAGTCCTAACCTTAAAATACATCTCATAAAAATTGGTTTTTTGACTATGGGTATGGTCGCCTTAAAGGAGTACCTAAATGCCGATGGAAAAACTCAGACATACAGACGAGCCAACATGTCCGAGAAGATAACTAAAATCGACCGGCTCGATCTTGGTTTATTTTCTTAGCTTGAAAATAAGGTAGCTAATGGTATTTTAACTTTCGCTGGAAGGTCCCTTACAACTCAGATGTGAATGCAGAAAAAGAGTCTAATATAATATCCGGGGGTATTATTTCTGCTATAGAGCGATTGTCAAATCACATTTCAAATATCCACTTGGTTTATTATTAAATTTTTTGCTTTATAGCTTTGTTATCTCTTTTGTATATTTTAGGTGGCAAAATTAACGAAAGACTTGGACTGAAAATCAGCGAATTGTGACCAAAGATGGGCTTCGAAATGCAACAAACTGCCGATGAGCTCACAGAAGTAGTCGAGGATATTTGACCGTTGAGTTTTAAAATATTCATCCTATGTTTGATAAAGGTCTGTAGCTAATAATTGTTAGTGAGCGAATTTTTTTTTTAATTATTGATAACTATTATTTGAAGGCTTATTATATAAAAGGCTTTCTATAATCATTATCGGCGAGATAAATTTTTTTTCCGTATTTCAAAGACTTTTATTTTGAGACCTTGAAAGACGGATTTATTTCGCGAGTAGTTCGGGATCTCTTCTGGACTAGTTCTGGCTTCCACTAACTTCGTCTTTTTATTACTCTTCTTTGACGTAAAAGCGTGACTAAAATTAATAAAAAGAAGATCAACGTACAGCCAAAGCAAGTGATTTGACCTGAAGTGATCTAAAGCTAAGCCCGAGCTGGTCCCGAACTAGACAATTATTGATGACGAACTGGTCTCAAAATGATTTGAACTAGTCTCGAATCAGTCGCGAACTAGTCCCAAAATATTCTTGGAAAAGTTCAGTTATTCAATAGTTAAACATTTTTTTTCTCAATTATAATTATTATGAGAATGATTTCGTTATAAAACCCTCGCGATTAAAATCTTTTAACACATGTATCTCGCTGATAATTATTATGAGAGGATTTTCATAACATGAGTCTAAAAAGAAAAAACTTTAAAAACTTGAAAAAGTATATATCACTCGTAATTATTATGAGAAAACTTTCTTAATATAAGTCTTAAAATAAAAGTCTTTGAAGACTAAAATAAAGTCCATATCACTCATAGTTACTATGCGAAAACTTTAACAATATACATAAATCTCAAAACGAAATGTATTTCGCTGATAATTATTATGGGAGGAGACTCATAATGTAAGTATGACTAATGACTTAAAAGTAAATATATCGCTGATAATTATTATGGAAAGTCTTTTTACATATAAGTCTTTGAATAATAGTTATAGATTACTTTGGAATCTTACTGTAATAATTTTTAATAAACTTTTACTTTTTTCTCTTATAATATTTTGCATATTTTGTAATGATTTTATTTAAATGCAATTTTTGAATTGTATTTATAAAAAATGAGTATTAACAGTATTTGGTTTGTGAAGTGTTATTTTGTTGATAACTGACTTTTAATTAGTGTTTTGTTTTTATTTGCGCTGGATTTACTATGTAAAATTATTATATCGGTCTCGTAGACCTAATTGATTCATTACTTGATCTTTATAGACATCAATTTATACTAAGTCATGGTAGAAATATATTTATTTCCTCATAATTGATATGTGCTGTGTAAATCCTTGGATTTTATGGTGCTACAAATCAGGAACGGCAATTTATTGGTAGATCGTTTTCTAAACTGATTTTACCAAGTACATAAATTGCCTACGAGGGATTTTTCAATAAATTTTTTGATTTACGATTGAAATTTTTCCCAGGAATCTTTGGATTTAGAAGATGAGCTTAAACTTTTTTGGGGTATAGGAATAAATGAGTTATTCAGATCGTTAAGGCAGGTACGTAAGACTCGTCAGCTTTGCTGCAGTGCCTTTGAATATATGTAGTTTTTTATAGCGGTAAATTGAAAGTTTTTGTTCGCGGCATTAATGAATTTATTTTTAAAGATATTTTTAGAAAACCCCAGAGCATCTTTATTTCCAATTCGTAACCCACATATTTGCGTGCACGATCATATATTGATCCTCTATTTAAAGCTGTCATGATACTTTCTAAATTCCTTTACACAAAATAACTAACCAAATTAATCCAAACTGAAAAGCTGTTTGTCTAAAAAATCACATGCTTATCGCATTTATCTACTGATTGATTGCCCACTCAACGCCTGTCCTCTGCTATTTGTTAATTCCACATCAAAGCTGTGACCAAAAAAAACAAAAAACAAAAAACTTTTAATGAAAAATTATGAGACAAATGCAGCTATAATAATTTGCCTGTGCTTTCTTCAAAAATTTACAGCGAACGAAATTTTTGAATTTATCTTTCCACTGAATGCACACCAAAGGCGGCGACAACAGCCGCAACAGCAGACATGAAGAAATGGGAAGAGCAGACAGCTAGCTGTATGAATGCCATAATATATATGTAAATATATATACATATATATATATATATGTGTATCTATGTATGTTTGTGTGTATTAAATCTTATTTATTTGCTTATTTACATGCCATATGTCAGTTTGGTTATATTTGAGATTGCTTGCGGATTACATTTATTTATTTACAGTTTGAATGGCTGTCGTCTGTCGTCTCAGTGCAATGATTAAAGAGAGGAATGCAGGCACTCATTAAGTAATTTACATATCTCGCGTCAAAATGTCAGCAATGCGTGCTATAATTTTTATGTCAACGATGTTTCATTTTATATTCGCTTTGGTTGCTTGCTTTTACCTTCAATGCATTTCATGAACTTATGTATACCCTTAATGCGCGCATTTTTGTGTATTCGTATTCATCTGCCTATGAATTTTTTAGAGCGCTATAGCGGCGAATCTCATGGGAGTGGAATTGAACTCATCGTTGAGAAAGCGCCATATGTCATTGAACAGTCGGCGTCTTCGCAATTTGTCATTTATATGCAAACATAACAGTTCGGCTTCCTTCCGAGCAATTCAACGAAATACATTTTTATCTAAGTCAATGACAAAACTCCATTCCATGACTATTGAAGTAACTACTGCGCCTAAAGGTATGCAGCAAAAACTTGACTTGATCTCCTCGAATGTTAACAACTGTCACTTTAGTTGCTATGGCCTACTGAGCACGTGAAAACGACGAAACAACATTTGCATTATGCGTCATAGTTTTAGGCATAGAAGCTATGACAATAATCATTGGATAAGTCTTGTCATTCGCATGGGAATAGGGCCATCAATTCAGTACGGAAAATAATGGGCGTACATAATTCCCTTTCAAAAATTATTTTCGCACGTACTTTGTCAGCGTGTTTTTCTCCAGCAGGAACCCCTAAATCTATTGATTTTCAAACTGAAGAAAGATGAGATAGAAGCGGTAAGATGAAATAATATACATATATAGGGGAAGCTTTGGCATTTTATTCATAGCTTAAATAACTTTTGTGAAAAGATAATTCTAAAATATCCACGAAAACAAAAATTATTATCCATTGTGTTTAAAATCCAAACCAAAGAAAAAACCAGAATAGCTAAAATGGAAGAGATGTTATCACTTTTTTTTTTAAATTTTGCTTGACGTCTTAATAATTCTGCAAACTCTCTGAAGCGACTACGGGTTATTAATTCTTAGTATAGCTAAGTATGTCTGGTAGGCTACCCTTACTAATAACTCCGTGGTTGGGTAACTATGTGGAATCCAAATGTCATCAGCCGTTGGCGTGACGGATGCACTGAGCTCCAGCCCAATGGATGATTTGAATATTCTGATCGATTTATTAGCGATAGATATCTTTATCGAAAACTCGTTTGCTTACAGTGCTATCAGACTGCATGCATTGCGACTCCGAAAATAATGGCCTTTCGTCCACAAAAATGACCGAAAAAAGAGACGCTGTAGACATGGGCGCCAAGCTTATGATATCAAAAGCGTAATTTCTGAAATTAACCAGAGGTTGAGTCCGTACAGGATCGTGTAGGATTACCCGACAGCTCTGGATGTTCTATGAGCTGCCTAAAACCAGTGACATTTTAGGATTGAGATAATACTCACAAACTCACGGCAGTCCGCACTAGGCAGTGGCCCATTGGAATACCTGCTGAAAGGATCGGCTTACATTTTATATATATTGTCGCAGCACCGAGGACCCGGGCTCAAATGAGACAGCTGAACATTTTCTGTGCAAGTGCCTAGAATTTGAAAGGATGTGCGAATATTATGGCTATCATTTTCGGGTATAGTGAGAAAAGTTTACTAACCGTTTACTTGCACAAAATGACTGCTATGAAAACTGGCACAATACTATGCTAATTTACTGGGTCAGATACATCAGGTAAATGTGACAATTTAGCGCGTGTAGTGCTTTTTCTGCACCCAATTGTCGCCATTAACACCGTTCGGGTTTCAAGCGATCTATTAATAGCTACCAGATTCGCAGAAATCGACCTCCCACACTGTAGTCCGTACTTTTTTCTCTTTTCCAAATTCAAACATAGAGTCAAAGAGACGAAAAGTATCGGTCGACATTGCAATGAAGGCGGCCTTAGCGAACCAGTCTGAAGAGATATCTAAAGACCATTTTTTCAATTGAGGAGGATTATAATGAAAAAAAAGATATGAATATTTAGTATCAACCCCTTAAATACTACCATGATCTTGTGCCTTAAAACCACTCCCGAATCCGTGGATATTTTGCTGATTAACGACATCGTTATATCGCTTGCGATCCTTTGAGCCGTTCTGGCAACTCCCAAAAATGACTTGTGGGTCCGCATTGCCTTTGGTTCGACCTGACTATTTTAAGTAACTTTCTTATTCAAAAATAATCGTAGATATTTATTGGTCGCTGTCGGCAGATGTTTTTGAATCTTTAATGCAGATTTTTTAAGTTTAATTTTCTCTACGATAAAAACAAAAAGACTCTAGGCTATCAAGATTAGATTTGTCGGGGATTAACAACTTTAATATCTTTAGTACTTTTATTTATTGCTTTGAGGAGGTTTGTTCATTGAGAAGTAGTAGGCAAAGTGGCCCCCGGCGGCACGGTGAACTTACCAAGCTTCTTAAAAGGCAAAAAAAAAACTAAAAGCCGTTTTAAAATAAATATCGAAGAGAATAAATTTGTTACGAATATGATATTGTACAGAGAGAGTATAATATGCAAATCGCCACGCCGAAAGCAAGCACGCATGGGGACTTCTGTAATGATATTGAGAACTTGAAATCTTCGTCAAGGCTGCGTAAAAAAGTTCAACACGACCGAAGAGTAAGGGTAGACTCTCTCAAAAGGTCTGCTGGATCTTACAACATGTCGCTGTTAGAGAACACAACACTCTGCTGTAAACCCATTTTCCGGGTAGCAGGTTCGATCCAGGTGCAGGCAGAGATATGGAGGCTGTTAGCACGACGGGAGGCTTCACTTGACTAAATTCATCGCTACCCGGTTGTTATCTGAGAAGTCAGCGAGCTTCGCTCTATCCACTTTTGATGATTTTAAGTCACCAGTCCCAGATGGCGTTCAAAAATCATAAAGTGTAGAGAAGACAAGCTCATTCGGGCCTTGATAAGAATCTCTAGAGCTTGTCTGGTTTTTGGTCATACTACCATAGCTGTCAAAAAAGTTATTGTTGGACTGCTAGCCACAGAAAAATCAAAGTTAGCTCAATCAGGAAACTATTATGGCTACAACCTTTTAGAGTTCCGATGGAATTCCACGGGTAAACTTTAAAGATCTCCATATAAAAGAATACAGATGTTGAAATAAAGTCAGCTGTTTTGACACATTTTGACGCAAAAAAAGACGCTGTGAAAATTCTATTGGAGTAAAGTGAGATTATATTGGAGAGTGGTTTGAGGTTCACTCCTCATTTTATAGTTCAGGCCAGAAATTTTTGAACCTTACTACGTACATTTCCGTCATTGGAAAACTTGAGTTTTTGAAGCATTTCTAACGGGGGTCAGCCCACGAATAACGCCGTGATTGTTGTTGGCCTTAGATTTTACCAAATTTGATGACTTACGCAGAAAACCAAACCTTTTTTTTTGTAGACAGCATTAGGTACCTTAAAAATCTACACCAGAACTCTACACAAAATACTTCATTTAAATATAAATTAATTCTTTTCAATCCACATTCAATGCATGGCATAAAACAAAGACCACAGCAACCTCTTTCATTTAAATTACTCGTTTTTCTTTTCAATTCTTCTTTTTTTTTGTTTTTTTTTTTTTTGCTTTTTCGAAATTCATTCTTCATTAATTTTTTGTGCCTTGGCTTGTGAAATGAAATGAAGAAATATGAATGCTTACAGCTGCTGCAAAAATATCCGCACTAATTGCTTGCAACACCGACAGACGCGTCCGACATGGCGAGAAGAAAAATGCCAAATGCCATAGTGACAACAACAACGACAACGACAACGACAAAATTAACGATACGACTCAAGTGATTTCGCTCGCCAGCCCCTTACCACCACATACTGTTTGTTCGGCGACGCAAGCAACGCTTTAGCTATTGTCGTTTGTATGGATATTGCTCGCCAAATCGGCCAAAAAGGAAATATATTGAAATCATAATTCATTTTTCATGAATGACAAAATTTCGCTGTCAACTGTCAACCCCTATAATACGCTGATGATATGCGTGTGACAACGGCGTCCGACCGAGGAGTGCATTGCCGACAGGCACCAGTCGACGTGGCGCAGCAGTTTGGTACAGCCGAACAGACGAGAGGAGGTGATAGGCGGCAACTTGTAGCAGCATACTAAATACATACAGCTCAGCGGGGCCAAGAGAGAATAGCGCTTGATACGCTTGGAACGACTATTAGCAGTGGCAGGCAGTCAGCGGGGCGTATACGCTTCCTAACCAAAAAAAAAAAAAAAAACACAAAACAAACAAAAAATAGGAATGAGTACTCACTACGTTGTGGCAAAAGGCAAAGGCGTTGCCAGCGAGTCGAAGGTGTATGCAGCATAGCTCATACATATTTATCTTCTCACAAAACTGTCAAAAAGCATTAACATTTAATTGAGGCTAATTTAAGGCAAAATATATTTCTTATGGAAATTTATGCGCTCAGTTGCCACACACCAATAAAAGTGGCAACAAACACAGCAGCAGCAGCAGCAGCAGTAATTTCTCTTCTTATTTTATTTTTATTTTTTGTTGTTTTTGTCCCATCGAACGGATACAATACGAATTGTATTTATTTATCATCACTTTTGCCATTGCTTGTTGTTCTTGTTGCCGCTCGATGCTCGATGGCTGCGTGGAAATGTGAGAAATGAACATTTTGTAAAAATGTCACATTAAATTTAATTTATGCGCTGTTGCTTGCAACACGAACGCAGACAGACGACAGGCAACTAGTACCAGCCGCAGCAGCCAACCCCAGTTCCTTTCGACCGGCTATCAGGGGCGAGAGCAAAGCAGTGAACAGCCACAGTCAGTTCGACCTCCTCTTGCCCAACGCTGTCACTTGAGCAGAAACTAACTGTTTGTTGTCCGCATCCTCAGGGGCATCGCTGGTGGTGGTGGTGGTGCTTGCATCGCTGCTGCCCGCCAAGATAAATATCTTGCACATCAGTGCCTTCAACAGTTCTGTCTGTACGTGATCCTACACATTCGTACACATTCCTACCTCCGTACCGGCGCAATCCATATCAACGCGTGTATCTGTCCAATATTGCTGACGTTGATTATGAGCGGCGCGGATTTTTATTTGTATTTTTTTTTTTTGATTTCATTTCTTATATTTCTGCGCTTGAATCCGTTGTGCTGTTAATTTCACTCTTCCGTTTGGTGTTTTTGCTTGCTGATCACTGGGATTTAATGCCGGAAAATACGGCATATGTAATTTTTCATAAATTATTCAGTTGTTACATGTCATTGTGGTCATCACTTGCTTTATCGCATTACAGGAGATCTCCCTGTAGCCCCTCGTGCGGGCAAAAGTGTAAGTATGGGGAGATATGATTTATCTCGCATGGCGTTAAGTTCATCACAACTGGCACGTTTACAATCATTATAATAGCATATGGTTTTACAAAGAGGAAGCGTTAAAAGCCTAGACCCATCAAATCATCAGTGTGATACGTTAACCCGACCGTAATCTTCTACTATTATGTAACATCGAGGGCATGTGTTCCTTATCTGATGTTAAAATGCTCACCCTAGTCGGGTTCCATTATCCCCGCCGGCTCAATTAAGTACTTGTTAGTTAGCAACTCCTCCTGTCCTCTTTTACTGCTCTTCTTGTTGCATTTTCCTGCCCCAGCAAGTGACGCATAGTATATTGGCGATTAAGGAACTTTTAAATCACAAATAGTTTAATATACATCCTTGTCCAAGGGGAAGTTACAATTTAGCCTATTGGTGCGTTGTGATACCGCCGCCGAGATTGCTTATTCACATTTCCCACTTCTCTAAAACTGGAACTAAGCGCCTTAATTCAGGCACTTAAAGAACTCACCGTCGACCGCTGAGCTTAGGTCAAGAAGTCTTGGCGAAACCAACAGCGCCTTGTTTTCGTTAGCGTAAGGCAATGGCATAGATAATGCTTCCCACTTTAGACTTCCGATTCAACGCGGCATTCACGACAGAAGCCAGTTATTTGCCAGCAGTCCAGTTCTGCTGTCATCTATTCCCATAACCCAGTGACCAGCGATAATCCTATCTACGTACCTAAAGGGCGGAGCTCTAGCTGGATGAGGCGCCTAGATCTTGCTTGATTGTATTTAGTGGTTTCGATGCCTCACTCGTGAACTCAGCGGTCTTTATTTTATTTGCTTATTCGATAAAGCTTGACCTGAGCCAAAGTTTGCAGTATGATAGCGGGACTCCTTCATTAGAGCGATGCGTCAGATAAGGAAGTACATTGTATTGTCAGCTCATCAGCTACACAGTTGTCTGGTATATCACTATAACCCATTATCGACGCTGTAAATGCAGTAATTTGGAGTTCAGATCCTATAAAAACTTGTCTGCTCTCCATCGCTGTTCTTGAAGTGGCTTTGAAGTAATCCAGTGATTTAATAGCCACTGACTGTAGCTTGATAGAAGAAAAAAGAAACCACTCAAGCTCAGCCGAAAACTAAGGATGAGCGCTAGTGCATGCGAGTGAATTCCACTCTCGTGTCTATTTTTGAACCATCTTTGTAGATGACAGTCGAACCAAAGAACATAGATTACAAAGAAGTTGCATCACTCCCACCGTTCCTCGTCCGATTTACTTTACAATCTTTTTTTTTAGCTTAGTGGATACTGACACTTCAAATAAATCTGATTAATTTTGCAAGAACGCCAAAATACATCTCGAATTTTATCATGTTCATATCAATAATGTGGAATAAGTGGATTTAATTTCTTTATTGATGAAAATAAACTTAAAGAGCGCACTGCTCATATCAAAACAATAATTTCAAATTAATTAGCGATAATGAATAAAATGTGGATATTTTCGATAAATCTAGCTGCGAATTATCGATTAAAAAAATCGGTTATCGAGCCGAGAAATATTGGTATTTCGAATAATCGATAAAGTAACGAAATTTCTTCACAAAGAATTTAGGGCAGAACACGAATATTAGCTGAAAAATACTAGACTTCTTCGCTGCATTTTCCAAGGAAGGGAAATTAAAATAGCAGCATATTTTCTGCTCCTTTCAAAATTTGAGTTACAAAAGAAAAAAGGGGAGCAGTAAATTGAGAAGCCTTGCAAGTGGCAATAAACTTTTATGAAACGTTGGTTGTAGCTTTGAAAATAATGGAAAATGTGGGTAAATTGATAGTGTTATATTTTTTCGAAATACTTAGTGTTATATTTTTTTGGAAATAATGCTGCATTTATTCTGCCCCGTGCCAGGGTTTTGTTTGTTGCTCTTTCCCCAGCATTTTAATTGGATGGAAAATTTTCCCGCAGGAATTTCGAATTTCAATCCAGCCGGTTTCCCAAATACATAATATACTTATGAAATATTTACATATTTTTATAAGGGTTGCTTGTATTATTCCCACCGAGACTTCTTTCATTCAAAAATTCCAATTAGAAATGGATATCTCTCCATCTCAACTTAACCGGCAAACTCGAATCGAATTTCTTTAACTTAGTTATCGAAGGTAAGAAGCGGCTTCCCAATAAGAACGTTTGAAGACGTCTGTTTGTAGTTTTCGTCCTTTAAAAGCAACAAAAAAATTCTTCTTCTTTAAAGACTTGTCTATTTAGAAGTTAGTTACTTTTTTACACCAACGTGAGAAAACACAACCAAAACATGTCAACCAATTTTCTCTTTTCTTTATATTCGTGGTACCTACTTTTCTTCAACGTCAAAATTTGAATGTGAAAAAAGAATATAGGGAAAGGTCTCCTCCAACTTTGACGCGCTCAACATTTGTGGACTCAATTTTTTTGAAATTTCGCCTCGCCTTTGGATTTTTTGCAATCAGAAATAAAAAGTGGGAACGCGGTAATGTTGTAAACCTAAATGGCAAAACCTTCTCATTCAATTCAGTTTATGTTTGTCTAAAGGTGACAAAATAGGAGGTTGCTCGATAAATTCCGAAATTCGAGACATTTGAAATCGATTTGATTCTCAAAGTCTTTCTTGATTTTCACAGCATGACCGTATAACTAAAAGTGAAACTAAATAAAAACAGCGCTGCATTCTATGCAGATTGTACTCAAAAAGTCGATGAGGGGTCAAAGTAATTTTCGGCCTTAAATTTTATCAAAAAAGCCGAATTATGGGAAAGTTATCATAACTGGCGAGTAGGACACAAAACTATTGGTTCTTTTTATGCAGCGTGTACGCAAAATTTAAATACATATTTTGTGTTTCTAGGGTTGAAAAATCTGTAAGTATATATCTATATTTTCGGATCTACAACCAAAGTGCATTCGTCGCTGCTTTGAAGAGGCCTTCTTGGAATTTTCGCTCAATGTCGGTTTGGGCTTTACTCGCATCACATCAATAATTAACTCAGCGTTATTTTACTTTATACAAATCTTATCAATATTTATGAACACTTTATGGATGTGAAGAATTTCCTTGATTTATAATCTGAATTAACAGTAGTTTATCTCTATAAAATTAACGGCTACTTGTCACCCAAATCGCATGTAATGATTTTTACTGTACTATAGTAAATAACGGTAGCTTTATTTTTATTAAGAAGTGGGGTGAAAATAATAGAGATTTATGAAATTTATGAACGAGTGTTGATTTTAAGTGGAAATGTTGTGATTAGTAATTTTTTTATGAAACAGAAAACTAAATACTGTGAATTGCTATTACAGATAACGGACTGTGACAGTTACTCGTACGGCTATGTAAATTTTACATATTTAGTGTAACGAGATAACGGAAATTCACTGTCATTTGTAGCAAGTGAGTGAAAATTGCAATGAAACAGAATTATTTCTAAATAAACTGATAAATTTATAATCAACGGTATTTCAACAAAAGATTTCTCCTTAAAATTAAAAAAGCACAGAAAATGTCTGAAAAATTATATAATTTTCTTCATTTTAATACAAACCACAAACTACCGCATAACTAGTTGTTAAAATGATACACTAAATATTAATATATGAAAAAAATTTAAATTAATCAACTACTTATAATAAGTGTGTTCGGACTTTAAGAAGTATTTATTGTTTATAGCGATTTTATATAACTTAAAAAAATTTGATAGAAAAAAAATGAAATAAAAAGAAATAAAAAAATAAAAATAAAAAAAATTAAAAAAAAAATAAATTCGACTTGGGCTCGTCCGGGATTTGAACCCGGGACCTCCCGCACCCTAAGCGGAAATCATACCCCTAGACCAACGAGCCAGTTGAAGCTTTGCATTTCTACTACCGCTGCTTGGCGCCATGTGGCCAGTTTGTAAAATACAACAAACTCGTTTTTTTTCATTGATTTTTTAGGCGACAAAATTAGCTTGCACCATTTGTATTAGCATAAAAGCAAAGAAACAACTTTTAAGTTTCAATAGTGTTTGTTGTTATTTTTGTATAGTGTAATTTGAGTAAAGTAGTGTAGAGCAACATTTTGATGAAGAAAAAATTAAAATGCAAAGCTTCAGCCAACGTTAAACTATAAAAAAAAATTAACATATAGTAACTTTCAGAGCGACAAATTTGAAATGGTTTTTATAGTAAAAATTAATTTAATTTCGTCTTAAAATAGAAATGCATGCATTGTATGAAAAAAAGTCAGCAAGATCAAAAATTCAAAAAATTATAAAAAATCAGCGACATATTTGCGGCACTCCAAATTTGCACTTTATGAAACTAAAATGAAATGAACTATAAAACTGCTTTCTCGAAAAATATTTAAAAACACTACTAAAGAAAATTTCAATTTTGATGAAAATTTCTGGAGGTTTTTTTTTTGTTCGCCACTGTATTTACGTAAGTATATTAAATGTCGGTGCCAGATTAAATTTTTGGACAGGGTTGCCACCTGTTGGAAAAGCCGAATTTAATTGAATTATAGCTTTATGAAGTTATGCGAAATATTAATATTTATATTTGTTTTGCCAAAGAGAAGGTTTATTGTTAGCTATATTTCGGAGAGGGTTACCACCTAATTGAAACGACAAATTTTATTAAACTAAATGTAATTAAATTAAACATAACTTGTATGGCATATTTAAATATCGGTGTCAAATGGTTCGTTTCTCTGAGGGAAACCCAGATAGCTATATTTTTAAGAGAGTTGCCACCTTTAAAAATTTGCTAAAAATACATACAAGGAATATGTTATAGTAAAATATGGGTGCGAAAAGTTCGTTTCGCAAGCAGAAAGCTTAAGGTAGGAGAAAACTTTTGGAGGGTTGCCACCTGTTTGAAAGGTAAAATTGAATTGAATTTTACGCAACATAGATGTGAGAGAATCCGAAATGCTCTTTCTTGTGACATATGCAAAGGGCAATTAATAAATAAGTATAGGCAGGGCAATGCCAGCCGGATTTTCCTAAATCTTTTTATATATTTTGTTGTATTATATAATTTTTTTGTAAAATTTGTTTGAAAATAGCGCCCTTGATAAGGGGAGACGCTGATTTTAAACACTTTTATATTGTTGTAGAGACGCTGATTTGAAACACTTTTATATTGTTGTAGGTATGAATTTTATTTACTATTTGACAAGCATTTTTTTTTGGGTCATAAGGAATATTATTCAATTATGAAACAGCTATATTAATAGGTGGCAACCTTGGTTAAGATATTTCCTTTTTCGTTTGATACCATATTTGTTTAATTTAGATACGTGGTTTGTTTATTATTATTGTAGTAAAAGACTTTTATTTTGGCCGCAAAAAATATTTGATCAAGTTTAACAGTGAAAACTAAAAACAACTGATATTTTCTGTCCCTGGTATAAATTATGCTGGATAATATTTGCAAAAAAAAATAAAACCATTCTCATTAAAAAAAGTTTTTAAATAGTCTAAAATCCAATTTAGTTCCATTTGAAGATGAAACTATTAAACAACGAAGTAGCGAGCTTGATATGAATACCTCTATCAACTTCCCTTGGCGAATTTGTGAGCATAAACATATGATTTGAATATTTTAATAAAGGAAACATAAGCTTGTGATTAGTGTAACTTTGATCCACTCAAGTGGATATTTAGGGTTAAAGTCTAGTTTACCCCCAGGAAAATGCTGAGGGATATTCAAAATATGAATTCAAATGATTATAGCTAATGAATATTTAACTGAGGCCAAAAAGGGCTACAACAAATCGCTTACAATTTTTTTTTACATCAAATACTTTTTTCTTCTAAAATCCAATTCTTTTACACATACTCGTTCGCATTCATTTTCGGACAAGTATTAGAATTTCCATGAATGCGAAAAACCTCCTCTTTAACACAAGCATGTACATACTTACATACATATACATAGTATTTCCCTGTCGGAAATATAATTACTTTAAAAACACTTTAAAAAGTACTTTTTTACCAACTTTAAGTGGTAGAAATTTTTACTTTTTTTCTTGTAAGCAACTAATTTTATTGGCATGCCAGATCCTAGGAGCAAGTCAGTTACTTGACTCTGCATTTGATTCCAACTACTTTAAAAAAAAGTTTGACAAAAAGAACATCAAAATTATTTTTTCCAGCTGCAATAAAATTTTTTCATTTCCAACTATTTAAAATGCCATTTTATCGAACTATTTTAAAACTACTTTAATTACCAACCACTTTCAAACCTGTCCATTTCCAATTGTTTTTAAATTATTTACCGTCTACTTTATAATAACTAAAAAATTTTTTTTTTCATTTCAACACAAATACATTTTAAATTAAATTCTGCATAAAATTTAAAAATAATAACACCATTATTTTGAGCATCAATTACCGAAAGTGCATATTTTGCCTGCCTTACAGGCAAAAAATTAAAAAAAAAAAATCAGGTACAGGAAAGGAGGTCGGCGCTCAAACACAGATTTTTCATTTGTATAGTTTTGAGATGGCAACATTTTTTTAAATTTTTTTAATTTTTTTTTAAATTAAAAAAATTTTTTTTTTTAATTTCTCAACTCCATCTAAAAAAACTAAAATAAAAAAACCTAAAAAAATGTCAAAAAAATAAAAAAAAACATTTAAATTAAAGTTGAAAAACAAAATTCATTTCGACCCGATATAATGCTGCATGTCTTAAACCAAATCTACTTACGTAATAAGTAATAATTCGAATTATATTTTTATGAAAGATTTGCACATACATAATTAATTGAAAATGCATTTTTGAGTTTTTTTTAAGAATTTTCACGATTTTCTTTAATTTCTTAACTTTATGTAATTAAAAAAAAATTGTAAGAAAACCATTGCATATTTTCAACCAAATACACATATATTACACGTATTTATCTACAAAATAATAATTAATAAAACTAGCTACATTCTTATGAAATATATTTAAGTAATTAATTGAAAACATATTTTTTAAGTTTTTTTAGAATTTTTGCGACTTTTATTTTAACTTTATGTCAAAAAAAAACACTAAAATAAAAAACTTAAAAAATTGCAAAAATTCGGAAAAAAGCATTAAAATCGAAATGTAAAAAAAAATATAGCGACCAGCGGTAGCTCTGCATGTTTCAAACCAAAAATTTATAGATAGTATTTATCTACAAAATAATAACTAATAAAACTAACTACATTTTTATAAAAGATTGAAAATTAATTTTTTAATTTTTTTTTTAGTAATTTCCAGAATTGTTTTGTTTTTTTATTTTTTAACTTTATGTTAAAAAAATTACTAAAATAAAAAATATCAAAAATAGGCAAAAATTCTGAAAAAAACATTAAAATCAAAATTAAAAAAAAAAATCATATCGAGCAGATATATGTAGCTCTGTATGTTTTAACACAAATATATACTTATGTATATAGTTAGTATTTATCTATAAAACAATAACTAATAAAACTAACTACATTTTTATAAAAGACATGCATATACATAATTAATTGAAAATATATTTTTTAAATTTTTTCAAAATTTTTCCCTTTTTTTTAATTTCTAAACTTTGTGGTAAAAAAAATTATTAAAATAAAAACTTAAAAAAGTGCCTAATATTCTAAATAACATTGAGATCATTGCAATTCTTTTTCGATTTATTTAATATTTTGCAGAACTTCTCCGATGTTCTATATGTTTTTATATATATGTAAAAAAAATAAAATAAAAAACTTACCTTATTATGTTAAAAATATCACTAAAATAAAAATTGAAATTGAAAAAAAAACATTTAAAAGCGAAACTCAAAAAAAACTGTTTGCTATACATATATGAAATAAATTACATTTTTTATAAAAGATATTCATACATATAATTTATTGAAAATATATTTTACCACAGAAAAATTATAATAATACAAATACATAGATATGTATATAGTTGGGGCAAGTTTGATCGACATAATTAATTTAACATGCATTTGCTGCAAAGCAACTGGCTGCGAACTACTTTTCAAATTTTTAAACTGTCTCCTTTTTTCCTACAGGGTTACTACTCGTTTCCATAAGCCTATGAACATTTCTATCCTGCGGATGTTCATATCTGACACACACAACTCCGATTGACCTGTCAAGACAAGCAATAGCCAGTTTTCTGATATGCTGCTGACAAATTTAATACCTCCAGTTGCGACAAGTACAACAATAACAACACAACACATTGAGCAATGCTATTGACACGACGCACTCCAGCACTCCACCACTCCAACACACCCACCGGCGGCGACTGCGCTTAGCCAACTTAACTAGATGAAAATATGAGAAAATAGAACAGACATTTTAATGAAGTTTCAGTGGCTGTGAGCAGGTAGAGGATTTTGTTTGACATCTGGGGGTTGGCCATTGAAGTGAAGCGCTTGGAGGGGGGGAAAGAGTATTGAAAATTGTATGAAATCTGCAAATTGCTATGTCATTATTTGTTAACATCAAATTGCCGAACACACACACACACCCACACACAAATGCAATAGCAGCAACAACACTGCGGCAGATCTACCATTACTATCAGCATGAACAGCTACATCAGCAAAAAATGCCACCAGCAAAGTGCTGGCGATGTTGCCACCCGTTGACACAATCCTGCTGTTGCTTTAGTAGGTTTTGTATTAATGCTAGTGCTGTTGTCGTTGTTTTTTGTTGTTCCTGAGCGCTTATGTGCGGCAAGTGGCAACTGACAACTTGCTGTTGCTGGTGTCAAAGAGTGTAATTGGCAACTTGGAAAAGGGGCATGACATACAACAAAAACTACAGCAGCAGCAACACCAGTTATAATAACAAAAAGTCAAGTCAAGTGAACTTGGTAGTCTTGGTCTGCGCAACATCATCAACAACTCGTAATATGGACAGTTGGGTTGGTTAGCAGCAGTTTTGTTTTTTTGTATTTTAATTTTTTTTTTTTTGCTTTCAATGTCTGTCAGTGGATATGTTTAACGTGACAGCATAATATGGCTCAGTGTACAAGATGTAAGTCTAGTAAAGTGCCAGAAAGATGAGCAAATGCCGGTTGAGAGGCCAAAAGGAATTGCACATAAACCAAGTGGTAGTGAAAGTAAACGAATAAAATTAAAGTCAACTGCGCAAACGAATGCTTTTTGGGTTTATACCCACATCAAGCACTTCCGTCGGTATAGACTCACAAGGCAAAAGGCGATTCGAGCTCTCTTTTTTATCGTGATGCTTAAATTTTACGTACATATTCTGAGGTTTGAAGTCTCTGAGAAGAGTATAGGGACAGCGATTCGAAGGTTCTCACCAAACAAATCCACAGGTATCGACCTGCTGATCTACAACAGACCTTGAACATAATCAAACAAATACTCCCTCAACTAAATACCACAAAAATGAGCCCAGGTTAAAAAGGAGTCTTCATCCGAAAGGCGGGAAAATCATCACATAACAAGTTCAAAGATTTCGGATCAATAAGTCTCTCGTCATTCCTTTTCTAAACATTGGGGCGCATCCTGGACTCTCCGATGCCCAACACAGCCCTATCTTCAACATTGAAAAGGAATACTTCCTTGCCGTCTTCCTAGACATAGATGATGCCTTTAACAACATCAGTCCAGAATCGTGGTAAGAGACACACCTCAAAGAGGAATGTTGTCGTCTTTACTGTGAAATATCGCTGTTCATGGGGAAAAAGTAGCAACGTAAGCAGATGGCATTGCCATAACAACCCGTAGGCAAGCATCTAGATACGCTGACAGGTCTGGTACAAGTGCGAACCCCAACAAAACGAAAATGTTTATATTAACTAGGAAAGATCGTTGCCCTCCGATGGAAAATTTAACTCTAAATGCAGTAACATTGAGAAGAACGCAACAAGCCAAGTATCTGAGCCTGAACTTAAATAAGAAACTAAATTTGGGGACCGAGCGTTAACGCAAGGGTTCGCAACGCAACGACGGCTGTTTACTCTTGCAGCAGGGCAATAGGCAAGAGCTCGGGCTTAAGACCCAAGAGTATGGCATAGATCTATACGCCAGTTACTTTCTTAGTATTTACTATTTTGGCGAGGGCATCCCAACAGACTATTGAACCATAAAAAGGCGTATATTATAATCGACTACGATAACTAGTTTCGAAGCTCACTGCCTAGGCGTTGGAGGAATAATTTAGATGTTGAATGCCCTCCAAATGCGCTGAGAAGCATCACCGAAAAGTAGGTTGTTGTTATGGTAATGCTAGCGACACCCTGCTAGATCAGCGTACCCGTCTAAGGGGATACTTCAGAATATGATGCTTCGATAGGGTTGTATTATGGTGAGAGCGGTGTTAGATGAGTTGGTTTGTTGGGGCATTCTCTACATGCCGGACATTCATTTGAGTCAGAGAGAGCTAAACCTCTTCTTCTGCTATGGGTGGTAGTTTGACTCCAATTACAGCGTGGGTTAATGATGGTGGTGATTTCTTCATGGTCAATGCTGTTCAGAGCCTGTCGTCATCGGATCCAGTGGTGGGCTGGTGAACGACTGGATCTCGCCCTTGAGGCTTTTGTGGTACCTTAAGGCAAAGGATTCCATCGTACAAATTGGTCCAAAAACAAGGACCGAACACACAACCTTGGGGAACGCCGCCTATCATTTTCGGACTCATACCTGCTGAGTTGTGGTCATCGAAATAGCTTCGTATGAACGCTCTAAGATAAAAGGATACGCCGACATCATGGTACAGTGCAACTAAAATTTTTGCCCAATTCGCCGTACTAAACACATGTTTGATCCTTCGAACCAACAAAATAGCTGGCTGGTCAGATTTACTGCGTGAATTGTGGATCTTCTTTTTAGGAAACCAAGCTGATTATCGATGAACCTACCTCTGATAGAACCCTGATTTCGAGGCGGTCATACATACGTGGGTTTTGTTGAACTAAGCGATTGCTCTATAGGATCCATGCTTTAGTTTTGCCCGACACTGTATATATATTTTTAATAATCACTAACTTGCTACACCAAGCCATTTCTAAGTAACCTAATCTGATCTGATCAGATAAAGTGAGACTATTATATTTATTTATATGCACTACTTTTGTGCTTACGTGCGGCGATTTTGTATCATCAACTTTGGTTATTTTTAGCGCTAATCTCAGGGGTTCATTTACATGCAGCGAATGTAATAAAAATTGAAATGCTCATAAAAGCCATTGAAATGCAAGCAAATGTCAAGTCGGTTGACAGGTATTCACATACACACACACACACACACATACATGCATACATATTACATACCAACACCTCCCCACTCGCACTAACACTCACACTTTGAGTATGGGGCTGTCAAAAGGCGTTAATTCCGAGATTTGCTTTATATTTACACATTACAATTTCTGTCAACTGTGGCGAAGCTGCTATTTATTATTATTATTATTGTTATTGTTGTTGCTTGATCTGTTTTACATACTTTTTGTTTTGTTTTTGTGTTTTTTGTGGTTGTTGTTGTCGCTGCTGTCAGCGTCAACGACGTTGATGAGTGACAGTTGTAAACAACGAATAAAGCAATAAATTTCTTAATCAACTCAAAGATTTTTTATACAGCAGAATTTTTATTTACATTTACATACCTATTTGCAAATATATTACAATACACATTGTATATATGTACATTGGGATGTATCGGTAAGACAGTTCTTTTTTTCATCGGAATTATAAAATGTGTAATATTTTAAGACATCCAATAAAATGTTTCTGAAAAATAGTAAGTTTTACGTCACCTGTACAGAACTAAAAAAATAATCAAAAAATCATTTTAATTCCGTAAAATTTTTTTTTACTATTTATAGGCAGACATTTTTAGCTGAAACTGTTCTATGACCTGGGGAGGTTCTTTTTTTAACATTTTAAATAAACTATTTTTACTCAGAAAAAACCAGAGACCGAAAATAATTGTTATTTTGATTTTTTCGCATCAAAACATCACTGCCAAGAATTCGTTGAAAACAAAACTCGCATATACTGATTTCATCCTTACGATATATGCTTTGGAAATCTGACCTTATTTTTATTCGGAATACTTGTTTTTCGTTATTCATGGATTTCGATTTTTTCGATCAAGTTCGATCGTTATTTTTTAATTTTTGTTTTTTCGATCAAAACTAATCGTTATTCTTGGATTTATATTTTCTCTATCATACTTGATGGATATTTTTAAACTTATATTTCTTCGATCGAAAATAATCGTTATTCTTGGATTTAAAAATTTTCGAGCATTGTAAACGCAAACAAGTTTATCGGCAATGGCAAAAGTAAGTTTTATGATCGAAAAAATTATCAGAAAATATCGATAGATACGATCGAACAATTTAAAATCCGAGATTAATGATTATTTTTGATCGAAAAAATTAAAGTTCTAAAATTACGATCAAACTTGATGGAAAAAATTAAAAATCCAAGTATAACGATTATTTTTTATTGATAAAATAGAAATCACAAGGTATGGATTGTACAATGATTTTTTTTTATAAAAACTATAATAGTTATGTTTCCTGGGAAAACCGGATTTTTGTAGGTATTTTCAAATCGATGAAGCTCACTTAAAGCTTAACATCATTCACAAACAATTTGACGGAAGTTTTTGATAAGGTTAGATTAAAGTGGCAGCTGGGAGTGAGCCAGTACACCTGGGCCCAATAGAGAAATATATCCTGTAAGTAGTCCCATAGGTAGCGATAATTCTCTCCTACTTAGCGAGAGAATCGCTTGGAATTTTTTATGTCCCATTTAGGCCGCATAAGTTTGAATGTATTGCAAGTTGCGCTGCGTTTCCAGGCTTATTTTTTCTACATGACTGCTATAGGTTGCCAGTGGCATAATTATAGCTAGTACGTAGATTTGTGTTGAAATTTTTAAAAATTTTTCCAAGTGTACTACACGTGCAAAAAATTTAATCCTTAACTTAACCAAAAGGCGATCACCCTCCCAGCAGATGGCAAGGGATAGATAGCTAGCTTAGTAGCTCCGAATGAGTTGAGGTGCAATAAATTCCACGCGGAAAATATAAATTTTCATTTTACAGTTAATTTACAATGCGATAAGTCGCATGAGTTTGCCTCATGAGCTGCGTTCAACAGACTGGCTGTCGTCTCGGTTCGTCGCCGTTTTTGTGCAATGAAAAAAAAATAAAATAAAAATTAAGTATACGCTCTGGGTCTGGGTCCAAGCGAACGCTTGACTGGCTATATATGTACATACATATTTACTTGTAAATATTTTTTCAGGCGTGATATATTTAGTATGCATTTTATTTTCGTTACTTTAGGCACATGTGTTAATTTTCTGATTTTTTTTATATTTATTTTTTATACATTGCTACATATATATATAGGTATGTACATATGTATTTGCCACTCATGTGTCAACAATTCAAACTGATTTATTATATTTTGATAACCTCAAAGTACAATAATAATAATTGCCTTCATAATTTATAGCTTTCTTTGCAATACTTGTATTTTTTTAACTAGCACCGTCTTTCCCATATTTCAATTTTTAAATGACTTTGTTTACAGTCACAATAGCAGCACAATCGCTTCTCCTCAGATGCTGATTAAATGCATATGGCTATGTAATTTACAAATGAGTATATTTATCTTCAAATCACATGCAAATATATACGTAGTACATACAGACATATATACCTACATAGGTATTTATGAGCAAACATGCAAACAAATTCGTAATTAGGCTATTAAAGTAATTCTTTGCGCATACAATATAAATATTGACATGGTGCTTTGGACGACTCTAAGGTAGCCCTAAGACTTCAAAAACCCATTAAGTTGGCTTACAATATCGTCTGAAAAATTCCTGTTGTAGTATAGGAGCATATATAGAGTACTTAGTGGTAGTATTAGTCACAATAGTAGCAGAAATTTAAAGTAGTATTAGAAGAAATAGTAACAGAAATTAGTAAACTTAGTTATAGTAATTAGTAGCAGCGTTAATAAAAATAGTAGCAGAAAATTAAAAAGATAGTAGTAGAAACTATTAAAAATAGTACTAGTAATGAGTAGTAGCGTTAGTAAAAAGAGTAGTAAAAATTACGAAAACAATAGTAGAATAGTAAAATAAGTTTTGGTAATTAGTAGCAGCGTTAGTAAAAATAGTAGTGGGAAATTAAAAAGACAGTAGTTGAAATTATTAAAAATCGTACTAGTAATGAGTAGTAGCGTTAGTAAAAATAGCAGTAAAAATTACGAAAAGCAATAGTAGAAATACTATTATACTATTAGAAGTTAGTAGAAAAAGTTGTTGAAATTAGTTTAAATAGTAACACAAATGCGTAAAAATAGTAGTAGTATTAAGCAGTAGGTGTAGGAAAAATAGTGGTAGAAATAAGTGAAAATAATATTAGTTTTAGTAAATAGTAGTAGCAATAGTCAGTAAGAGGGATTGCAATTTAGTTAAAATAGCAATAACATTAATAAAAATAGAACCAGTAATTAGTAGTAGCATTAGTAGAAAAATGTAGTAGAAAATTAAAAAAAAAATAGATTAATTTTAATAAAATTAAAGAAAAATAATAGTTGTAACATTAGTAAAAAAAGCAATAGAAATTATGAAATTATTAAAGAATAGTAGTTGTACTAGTAAAAAAAAGTAGTGGACATTTAAAAAAAGCAATACTAGAAATTAGTCAAAATAGTAGTAGAAACGAGGAAAAATAATAGTAGTAATAAGTAGTAACATTAGTAAAAAAAGTAGTAGAAATTATGAAATTATTAAAAAATAGTAGTTGTATTAGTAAAAAAAACGTAGTAGAAATTAATAAAAATATTGGTAGAAATTAGGAAAAACAATAGAAGGTATTACTAGAAATAGTATTAGTATTAGAAACTAGGGATTCGTCCAGGTACATTTTCTTGATACCTAACGGTCCTTCAATAATATTTAACTGGAGTCGTTCGTAAATTGTCTACAACAGGTTGGATGCAACCGTCGAATGATGGAAACGCGACTAATATGTCGGTATAAACAAGCACCGAAAGGACCTCCTGCCTATGGAGCCCTAAAGTGTACTCAGCTCCACTCTCCTATTCCCGTGCATGGGCGGCCCACGAGCTCTTGGTACAAGTACAACTATGGGATGAGTGGGCAACTTCGTAGTAATCTCTCTCTCGACGAACCAAAACCACTCTATATACTTCTGTCATCCTGCCCGTGCTATTGTATGGGGTAGAATCATCAGATGATTGGAATGTGCGGGAGGAAGAATTTTTGGAAAGATTTTTGCGGTGAATACCGCAGACGATGAAAGGATGACCTGAAATTGTTCCAACTCCGAAATTATGCAACTCGGAATCCGCTGGTGGTTGCAGAGGAGGAGCGAGGCCCCCTCTTAGTCGGAAAGGTTAGGTGGAGAAGAGCTTGGCTTCACTTTGGGTTCTCTAGCTGGCGTATGTTTATAAAGCAGAGGAGCGGCTGGCGCGCTATGTTGGAATCGGCCAAAATCACCAAAGCAGTTATGGAGCAAATTAAAAAGAAGAAGTGGCCGCAGATGCTCTCGGGTCCTGAACATAATGAGCGCGAGTAGAACATACAAATTAATTCTAAGGTCGCAGCGTTAGAAAATATATAAATAAAATAAAGTAGTTTAAAGAATTTATGATTTTAACAAAAACTTTGAAAAACTGTGTGTGGACTTGATGAGCGTATACTTTTGCTACCTAGTGTAAAGGCGATAAAATTAACGTTGAACGAGTAAATAGCGCGTCTCATGCCGTAGGTAGCGCGTTTTAAACGCTTATCAGTAAAATAAAAAAAAATAAAAAAAAACAGCGCAACGCGAAACTTCTAATGCCACAAGCATCTGCCCAGTTGTCGCCTCTTAAATAATTTGTTTGCAAATTCCAGTAATAAAAGTACACAATGACAATATCTAAATTTAGATAGACCATTGTCACGTTCAACATGCCGGAGATCACGTGTACCAGTGTGTTGTGCGCGGCCGGTCGGCACGGTTAGCACGGTAAGCAATGGGGGCCACGGGTAATAAGATAAAAAGAAAAACAACAACAACAACAACAACAACAATAACGAAACGAGGGTATTTCAACAGCAATTGTGCAGCAGTTTTCCAAGTCATTTCAGCAAACAAAGAGGAGGTGTGTGTACACACCTACAATAAACACTAAAGTTCATGTAAATATGTACATAGGTTTGGGGGAATATGTAAATAGAATGTTTATGGAGATGCATTACAAGTACTTAATTTTTCGGTTGATGCTTGACATGTTGAAGCGTGCGACATGCGCTTGAAAAATTTTAGTTTTACACACAGTCATGCTTTCTCCAAACATTGAGCGGAAAAAATAAATAAATGTCGACGAGGAGCAATGGCAGCATTAAACAAAACAAAAAAAAAAACAAAAAAAAAAGTAGCTAATTGAAATATTGCCCTATTGTTGTCGTACTATCTGCCACAACCCTTCCTCGCGCAGCTCCTATTCAGTAGCCACTTCATTATCTTTGCTGTCTTGGCGTTTTGTAATTTTTGTTGCTATTCAACGCAAAATGCCGCACTGCGCCTTCGATTGCCGACTTTTTAATTACGGTATTTAATATCAAATGACAAATATTCTTAAGCCGACGGTTGCTCTATTTGTTTGCGCTGTTAACGCTTTATGACTGCTGAATTTATTTACTTTAATTAATTTAGGGTAATTAGCGTTGATGGATGAGGCGCATTAACTGCTGTCGCTGCTGCTGGCTGATTCTAAGTTGTTTGGCTTCCGAACGTAAAATGGGTGGGGTATTAAAAAATTAGGCAAAAAAAAAAAACACAAACTGAAACATAAAGTTAGGATACTTCAAAAGGCTTTGTATCACATAGACAACAACATAACATTTAAAAGTCGCGCAGAAGACTATGTAATTATATGCAGGTATGTGTTTATCGGCCAGAATCAAGCATTTTTGATTTTTTTTTTTGAATTTTGGACAAGGAAACAAATTATGCCAAATTCAAATTTATTTTTTTTAATATGCCTAAAAGTATTATAGATTTAATTTTTTTTTTTTTAAGGTGATATTTAAAGTTTCCTTTTTATATTCAGTATTTACCAAAAGATGGGTTTGCAAAAAAAAACTTGTTTTATTAAATTCAAAAATAATTTTCTTTAAAAAAAACTCTTTGAAAGTTTCAGAATCTTTTAGGACCACTTAAAGGTATTTATTTAACAAAATTTTGCTAGCATCACAGTATGTGGCCTTGACGTATTCGATTTTTGAAATTTCGAAATTTTGAAACTTTTTTTTTCGAAAATTTTTACAAAATATATTTGTATTTGTAACCAAGAATTTACAAAATTGGATATTTGTTTAGAAAACTTTATGCAGAGTTTGCAAAAAGAAAATTGTTTTTTAAATTCAAAACATAATTTCTTTGCAAGGAAAAAAAAAAACGCTTTGAAAGTTTCAGTTAGGACCACTTAGAGGAATTGTTTAACTGAAGTAATATATGGGCTTGCTATATCCGATTTTTGATATTCAGAAATATTTTTTGTTTCGAAATTTTTACTAACTATTGCCAAAAATTAAGAAGATTGGGTATTTGTCTAGAAAACTCTATTCAGAATTTGCAGGTTTTCAGTTAGTTGTTAAATTCAAAATTCAATTTCTTTGAAAAGAAAAAAAACCGTGGAATATTTAGCATATTTTGACACCAATTATTATATTGTTTGAACAAAATTTAGGTAACATTGCAATGGATATTAGATTTTTGAAATTTTTAAATTCTGTAATTTTGTATTTTCAAAATTTTGTTTTTAATATTTATTTATATTATATCTCCAAATATTACCTGGGGACTCTTTTTTTTAGCTATACAAATTTTCGAGATATTCGAAAAATAAACTTGAAAAATCTACGACATTTTGGTATTTGTAATTTTTAATTCCAAAACCATTTTTTTTTTTGTTACCGTTGGTCGAACTTCGTGTATTCGACATGGTTTGACCAATATATTGTACATTAGTGCCACCCACCGGCCGTGTGGAAAATGTATCGTTAATTACTTTAACGAAGTGTTGAGATCGTAGTACTAACTGACAGAAATCCGAGAGGTCAAGGTGTGTAGATTTTAAGGAGTCCCGCAACCGGTCATTTATTTCCCT
This sequence comes from Anomoia purmunda, assembly GCA_951828415.1. NCBI lineage: Eukaryota > Metazoa > Arthropoda > Insecta > Diptera > Tephritidae > Anomoia > Anomoia purmunda. Next base: position 9,680,470 of record OX639994.1, read on the forward strand.
ATAGTAAAGTCAACAAGGATTCTCAGCTGCAGGTGCTTATGGTATGCTCAATACAGTACTGATCTTTCTTATATTTCCGACCTATTTAGTTTCGGGCAAGGTCTGCAGGATTTGTCTTGTAAGAAATGGCTTACTGATAAAGCAGGAGGAAGAAGGATGTTTGGTATCTCTTTAAAATTATTTGCCACTTTCATTTTTAATCTCGACTATAATTATCTTAAGGCCTCAAAACTGGTATGCAGAGTGCTCGATTTAGTTCAGTCGTCTACAAACTGCTGGTTAAATTGAGGACTCTGGCTCGCCATCTCCTCCACTATATCATACTCTTCGATATTTCTATAACTGAAACCCTACGGATAGTGGCGTCAATATAACTGAAGGTTATGGGCGTAACTGGATATTTCCTACAAATTCTTAAATACTTTGGACGAATAACCAAGGCTTTTCGTCATACATTTTTTAGTTATTTTTATATAAAAATATATAACGAAAACGGTGTAAATGAATGTTTCAAACTTTATACAAATTTTATAAAAACTCAATAAATTGCACGCTAATCTCTGCACTCTATCTACCTAGACTCGGTTATATTGGTTACTTAAGGCTGCCCACCAGACCAGAAAACATAGCATAAAATTGGACGAGTTACGGTTGTGGACATCCAATGGTTTATATTCGGCTATGGACCCTAAGTCTTCCAATTTTGCAAGAGTAAAACGCGATGCTCGCTTCTTTCGCTCTCTCTTCGACATTAGTTTTCCAACTCAACTTTGTATCTAGAATGTTTTCTCGACACCTTGCTTGCAGAACTGGGTATCTTGGTCTTGGCCGTAAATAACATCAATAATATTTTATCTGGGTCGACGCCTATGGCTCAATGTTCAGCCCATTTTCGCAGCTTGGTTCGGATTCACTCCATTTTTGGGCCGACTAATATTCCTACTCGCATGCAAGCTTTTTACCAGTGAACAGTGCGCTAACGTTAAACAATTATTTAATTATTTTTCAAGGCATAGGCACATTTTCTGGCCCACCAATGAGCCACTCTGCCTAGCATAAATTAATAAGCGCGCTAATATCCTAGATCAACTGAGTTTTGCGTAAGCCACCAAGGCTCGTATACTTACGAATATTATTGTTGTTGTTTTGGTTTTATTTTTGAAAACTGATAGAAAACGACCAACTGCCAGCCAGCGCATTGACATTTGCGGTTTAAATAGCGTTAAAGCACTAAAAGTCGGCGGCTCCTCTGAAGTGAGTCATCTCAACCACACCAGCACAACTAGCAAAATAATAAAAGAATGGCATAATGTAACACAACAAATGAGATTTAAATGCTTATATCGCACAGTGGTCGGTAACAAAACAAAAAAAAAAAAAAACAAGCACGAAGTGGGGCCTACCCAGCGCCCTAGCGCTGCAAATGTGGACTTAGTGCAGCTAAACACAAAAAAAGCAACAGTCGACGTTAATGTCCGCGTTAGTAGTGTCAGCGGCGGCGAAACCAAAACTAAAGTGATTGTGCAGAAGAAATATGGAAGTTAAAATGTCATGACAGCATGAACTGTTCCACCACCGACAGTGCGGCAATCAACGGTGGACGGTGGACGGTGGACAGGCTTTAAATGTGAGTGACAGCTTCTCAAAAGAGTTAATGCTGTTATTAAGCTGCGCGCACTGTTGCCTTAACTGCCTTTTAGAGTTGGCATTTGCCGCCAATGGCTTGGCATTGCTTTGAACGATGGTTGTACTGGTTGGACGCTTTGACGCTTTGACGGTTGTTTAAGTGAGCGCGTAATAATTTTTGTACGCTTTAATGCTATGATGTTTTTTAAGCGCTTATTGCACACACTGAGAAAATTTGTGAGATAAAAGTATAAAGTTGGTTTAGGACATGTTAGATAACATGTACCTATGTATTTCCGCGATCGTTTCACGTTACAAAACTGCGCTGTAATTTCGAAAGGTCTTAGGTATTTATTAGCACCGAATACTCAGCTAATTCTTGCGAGTTGACTCAATCACTCCAGCTCATTTTAGTGAGTCAGCGCTGTGCGGTAGCTCGATTGAGTTTGACAAAACAAAAAACGCCACCACTGTAAAATCCGAAGTATTGAAAAAAATCCAGAAAATTTTGAAGTTAATAGCTCAGAACAAACAAATATTGAGTTCTAACCACGAAAACCACGTCGATTACACTAGTATGCACGCAAAAAGTACTGCATTTAAAAAGTGAGACTAATTTTAGATCACTGAACACTAAAACAAGTTTAATTTATTTTTTAAAAGAAGCGTTTTCGAGATATAGACAAAATCCATGTTTTCGTAATCCTCTTGCAGTTATTGTCAAAAAACTCCAGAATAGCAAATAAACATAACAACAATGCCACATAAAAATATTTGGGTTTGCGTGATACTTGTAACTTTAACCGAAAAGCAAAAAACGCAAATGAGATGTCATAAAAAATGCTTTGACAGCGCGTATATATTTGTTGTGAAAAGTTAAATAACATTTATTTTGGTTAATCTTTAAACTTGCATTGTTTTCTTTTTTGAGGAACATTGGAGAATTAACGTCTGTTTCTAAGCGAATGTGCGTAATATAAGAAATATGAAAGTCAGCTGATTGTCAAAGCGCGCGAAAAGATGAGACCGAGGTGAATTCATATGAGGTTAAGTTGATCACACAGCTGATTGAATTCGCTTGTCAAAATGGGGTGTTTGTTGTATATCAAACTGTCAATGTGCGAATATTTTGTTAGTGTAAATTTTTGTTTTTGTATTTATAACACCACCTGATATGAATTCGCCTTGGATGAAAGTTGGCGCACTTTCAGCTTCGCTTTGGCGTTGACGTTGGTTATGTGGGAAGTATCGTATAATTGTATGTATTCATCTTAGTTGTCAAAGTGAAACTGTCACTTAAAGCGAAGCAAGATTTCTATCTGGCATAGCCTTAAACCTTTTTTGGCATTATTTTAAAAGCACTTTCAACCGCCTTACGCTGATGTATCTATTGTGTAAATTGGATTAGAGATATTACGAAAATTAATAAATTAAAAATGTTTTGTTGAAAGAGAATTTTATTACGCAAATGCGAAGCATAAGAGCGCCTTATGAACTGAAAATGTGACCCAATGATAGATAGATAGATAGATAGAGATATCACTTAATTGTCTAATATTTGTAAACTCATGTCGCCAAAAAATAAAATTTTAAAAGAACGACCAAACTTGATAGAAAAAATAAAAATTACAAAATATTGATAAATCTGATCGAAAAAATTTTAATCCAATTACAAAGATACAACTCATACCTTTTTAATAAAAATTCTAACTATTACCGTTCTAATAACTGTGTGACTCACAAGTGGACCGAGGCGAATTCACATAAGGTGCTAGCCGTAGTGCAAAACCCAAAAATTATGACCCGGTTATGGAAGATTTGCACTTTACTTGACTTGTATGTGAAACTTAGAAGTGATTTATATTGCCATATGAATTGCATTCATATAAAAAATCAATTTGGTATAGCAAAGTTGCAGAAATTTTATTCGAAATAGGTGAAACAATTATTTGACAGTAATATTCTCTTTCGGCTCTCTATAGTTATTGTTGTGTTTGTGAGAGAATAGAAGCAATGAGAGAAAATATAAGAGCGGTGTCGCCTATGACAGAAATCAAAGTTCCACATTAAAATGATCTAATATGTTGCTGATGTTTTTCAATTTTTTCATAACAAATTATTTATCATATCAAAGACAAATTTCTGCTTTATTTACATAAAGTATTTAAATAAGGTATTCGATTCTATTAAGAATTTTAAAAAGTATTTTCTTTTGTTTGAAATATGTTTCTTTTTTATAAATAAAATTTACATTTTTTAATTTTAGTGGCTATTTTCAAAATTGGCATACACTGAAAACAAAAGCAACCATATCAAAAGAAAAATATTTTTTTTAGAAAAATTCCAATTTTTAATTTTATTTTCCTTATAACTCGATCTCTTATAAAAAATTAGTTTAGTTCAATACCCCCCGAAAAAGGTTTATTTTCCCGTTTCATCAGCCAGCGCATAAAACCCTACACTCCGTTCCTACAGTTAGTCTCATCTTACAGAGATGGTATCTGTCAGGTGACCGATGAGAGAGAATGATACACCCCTGTTTGAGGTTCAGAAGTCGTTCAGAGATCTTACGAGATTGAGTTATGAACCTCTGAGATTGCAGGTCAAAATCCCTCCCATATTCAACAGAAAAGTTCTGTACCATGCCGACGTCGTTGGGCCGACCCAAGTTTTGCGAAACCATGAGATTATTTAATTTTCTCTCTCTACAACTTAAGAACTCAACTTTTTCTCTCTACTCGACATTATTTATTTATATGCACTCCTTGAAATTTGCTCATCCAGCTGCACAGTTCTGTATTTGAATAACCGCAATCTTTCAATTATTTGCAGTGTACAACAAACCAATTTTATAACCTAAATGCTTTCCCATCATTTTTTCTCGTTTAGCTTCATAATTTTATGTCTACGCTTGAGCATAATTGTAAGAGTGTGAGGGGGGAAAAAACAAACGCTTGTTCGCTTCTTACAAATCAAAGAAGCAAATTTATCAGCTCAAATGCCCGAAACTGTCACTTTGACAGTTTTGAGTGATTTGTGGAGACAGTGCGACAATAATGGCGTTTCTGTCATCAAACATAAACGATATGGCAAATTGATGGCGGTGTACTAAGCGTAGATTGGAGGGGAGAGGGAAAGAATTGTGGAGATGAAAAGCTGTTCAAACACTTTCTTAGTAAACTTGGATGTGAAAATAAAAAAATTGCCGAACTGAAAAATAAAAATACTCAAAAAAAAATGCTTTGTATAGAAACTAAATATAGCAACATTGCAACTAAAATAGGCCAAATATGACACTTTGAAGCAGTTGAACTATTGGAACTTTTCTCTAAAAAATGTGGTGTGTATTTTTAAAGGCTTATGAGATATTTTAAAGCTCATACTACACAACTTGTCGCAAAGGCTAGGTTTCGACCCATTATTCAACGTTGGTAGAGAATAAAAAAACTGCTAAAAATACGATGTGTGTTGGAACGGTTTTCCGCCATCCGTTGTCAAGTTTGGCTGAAGACGTTGGACCAGTGTAATTTTCATTCTCATAACATATATTATTTTCCAATATCTCTTATGTATATGAGGTGTTTGAAGCTACAGGAACTAACAGGGACTTCGTTGAGGCTGGAAAAAATTTAATTTAAATAAAATTAATTTAATTTACATCAAAGCAAATGGCAAGCTAGAAACCGTTGTCATATTAAGTTTATAAAGAAGCATGGAAACTGGCTAGCGGGCACACGTCGAAGAAACGGCGAGTACACTAACCCGTCGAGGCCGAGCATGGAAACTGGCTGGCGGCCATAAGTCGAAGAAACTCTTAGTGCATCAAACCATCGAACTAGAGGGAGACATACAAACCCCATAGATTAGTACTCGATTTTCACAAGCAAAAGGAATCTGTGAGATGATACTGGAACTATCACCACGGGTCATCTTTCCGAAACATTATCTATGTAATACCAAAAAGACGAAGAAATGACTAACAGACTTAAGGAACATTCATCTCGATGATTTTCAATCGAGATAGCGACTTCCAAATTTAAACGATTTCGTTTTGAACACGAATCGTTCGTATGGCTTTTCGTTCGAGATAGAGCAGTAAGGCCGTAAGTCTCATATAATAAAGCGAGCTTATTTTAGACATGTGGTTTTGAAGAATAAATAAAATGCTTATAATTTAATGTTATGACTTTAGCTTTGTTATAAAGTTATGGGTTTCCATAATGTTTTAAAAATGATTTCGGCCAAGTGACCGTCGCGTCTGGATCGAATAAATTCCAGCCGAGAGGCCCAATTTTCGATCACTTTTTGTAGCAATTGGCGCCGTTTGATAGCAATAACCCGTCGAAAATTCTCTTCCAAGGCGTCAATCGTCCCGGGCTTATCTGCGTGGGCAAGCAACTTCACATAACCTCAGAAAAAATAGCCCAGCGGTGGTAAATCGCACGATCTTGGAGGTCACGTCACAGTTTCACGACGCGAGATAAAGCGCTAACCAAAAGTTGCCTTCAATAAATTTATTGTGTCGTATTTGTTGGAACCTAAGGTCATCCACATCAACATACTCCAATTCAGGCACGAAAAAGTCATAAATCATGGCTCTATAGCTATCCACATTGACTGCAACAGTATGGTCGACTTGATTTTTCAAGAAATATGGACCAATGATTCCCTTTGCCCATAGAGCACATTAAACATTGACTTTGATGTGAGGATGTAACGGCGTCTCAACAATGGCTTGTGGATTATCAAACACTCCAAATGCGACAATTTTGTTTATTAAAGTACCCATTGAACCAAAAGTGAAAGCAAAAGTGAAAGTAAAAGCCGAGATCGGTGGCCATTTCGTTTTGGGCACATTCACCGAACATGCGATGTGCTTGATAGTCGTTCGACTTCAATTCTTGTACGAGTTGGATTTTGTTCGCAAACCAAGATCCATCTGCAAAATCTTCCATAAAGTGGATGGACACAGCTCTAATTGTTGAGCGCGAAGGAGTATGGACTCATTTGGGTCTTCTGCGAAACTCTGCTCCACAGCAGCAAAGGCGTTGTTTATCTGGGTTTATTTAATGAAACATATATAATATATTTCGTGAGCCATTATTACAATATAATTTCAATGTTCTTCCAGGATACCAATAAAATGGTCAAGCCAAAAATGAAGATATATTACGATAAAACGAAGGACTTTTCTACAAATTACCAGCCTCTTCAGATCCAGCCGTATCGTCCAGAAGGTATGTACATAAGTTCACAAAAAATACTTTGCAAGTACTTACAGCTTAGAAATTCTTTGTTTCTTTTCAGTGGTGATCAACAAAAACCAAAGAAAAATTAATTTACCAACAGTTTTTTATCATATCACCATAAAAATTAAGTAGTAACTAGTTAAGATCCACGACTGCGTGGCGAATGAAACTATCTGCTATTTCCGTGCCTTGGGCCTAAGAATACACTGTCAAAATGTGATTTAAATCTCTCCTTAGGTTTTTTCATAAGTTTTTAAGCCAAGCTGGGACGAAAAACTCCGGCTACATTTCAATACAGTGGAACACAGCTTACATCATGCAATTCTTTTTTTTTACAGTATTGCTAATAATTTTAATACTACATTTTTTCCGTTATTTTTTATAAAATAAAGTAGGTAATTTCAATATCACGAAGCATACAAATCAAAAGTTTTTCATTTAAAAAAATTAACAAACTTGAAAAAATTGCATTAAAACTCCTTTTAGAATTTCTAGAAAGTTTTCGACGACACAGTTTTGTTGCAGATTTGATTGTCGGATAACAAAGTGTAAGTTTAAAGTTCCTAAAAATTTGCATTGATTTTTAATAATTTTTCACGTTTTGAAAATTTTACTTTATTATACTAGAATTAAATGGGCCTTTGTAGCCCAAAAACTTTTAAAAATAATGAGAAAAAAATTTAGATTTTTTATGAAATTTTTTCCACTTTGTTAAAATACTGAAATACTAAAAAAGGAAAAATAAATGATTTTTAAGCTTTGTTATATTAAAACGACCTATATTTAAAAAAAAAATTGACGAAAAAAGTAGCTTTTAAAATATTGTCAATATTTTCAATATAGCACTGCACGAATAATGTTGAGTGCCACTGTATATATTACCTGTAATTTATATATATTATTCCTGTTATTTTATTGAAAACAAAACTGTATCTTTCTTTTTTAATGCAAGTAAAAAAATGATTTCATTTTAGTTCAAGCTTTTACAGTAGCATCAAATTTTCAATTTGAAAATGAATTTTTAGGAAACCTTTTATTGGCGAACCCTGTATTTATATATTTTTTAAATCATACGCGTTTGGCTTTCAGTTACATTTTAAATATTTTCCGAAAGCAATGCGTCTATCGAGTTTGGCAGTTACTTTACCAAAATTATTACCTTATTTCATTTAAAGTTAAACTCAACTGTATTAATAGACTTTGAGTAATTTGTATTCAGCGTTTACTAAAAAAAATTTCTTTTTTTATTTTTCAAAAAAATCTCAGCTTCGACTATGAGTTTAAAGCATCATGTTTTTATTTGCTTTAAAGCTTAGATACTTTACTTTCGAAAGTCACGTAAAATATGACTACCATATTTGACTTCAAATTTTGATGAGCACTCTAAAGAATGCCTAAATATTTGTTAAACCAATATATGTATGTAGCTAGGTACTTCAGTAATTCTGTTACAACATATTCTCATATTTTTGATTTTTTTAGACATACTACGCCCATACATCATCTACACATGAGCATAAATTATGTTAAACGACTTTTGAGACTTGGAGATTTTTAAAAAACAAATAACAGTAACTTTAATAAATTTCTTGAGTTGTTTTGACACTTTTTGCCAGACTACCAGCGACAGTTTGTCGCATGTTTGCCCACGTTTTACTGTTAACTCCTCGTCTTCACTATTTTAGTTGGAGGCGGATGTGAGCCGGTGGCACGAGATCTAACACGATATCTGATGGCGTTTGTTAAAAAAATGAGGTAAACACGTGTAAAAATCGTGCTGCAGTGAGACACTGCTGCAAAAGACTTTAAGAAAATATTAGCTTGGCTAAATTATTTTCTTGGTCATAACAAGTTTTTATCACGTGTTTGAAGAAGGAAATACTCGTATGTGAGTAAATATTTAGACAACAAGACCAGAGCAACGTACATCACGTGATTGGTGGAAAATTTTGTTGGCGATGACACTGCCGTTGACAGTGTTGGAAGGCTGGAAGGCCAAATTCTTGGCAAATGTTGACTCATAAAGTAATTGACGGACATTTTTGTTTTCTATAAAAAAATTTGGTAAAACAAAACAAACAATTTACAGTTGTACGACTTTAACAAAAAATATTGCAAATATTTTTAGACGGTTTCTAGCTCTAGCTAGTATCTTACCAGTATGATATGCGTCTGCATGTTTTACCAGAAATAAAAGATCTTGCAGAGCTTGCCTACCTTCGATGGTCCTCGGGTTGGCCGAACTAGAAGTGATAGCTGCTATTTCGGAGATCATCACATCGTCTCATCAGACCTCTCTCTTTCTAGATTTTACTTTAGTTTTGAACCAAGGTCAGCCAAAAACCAATTAGAGATAAGACAAATTTAAGGGCTAAAGTTTCCATTTTAGTTCCGCGATCAGTCGAATATGCAATGCTTAGAGAATTTTGCTCGCAAGATGTGGTTGTGATACAAATCTGCTACTGTATAGGCGTGCGTCAAGATGAGGTCATCGTCGTCTCGGCCTAACCGCCATACGTTCACATATTTTTCCCATCGTACAGTAGGTACGCAGAAGCGCAAACACACGCCACGCTTTGGCAAGTAACACGAAGAACAAGCCTCGCAGAAACAAACTAATAGACTTTATTATGTCCACGGAGTTGGTTATACTTATCAACATTTGTCACCACCTGGAGGCAAGATCTGATCTTAGATAACAAAGGTATGGAGGTTCACATCAAAGGGTGAAGGCTCTTGGAAAATAAAACTCTTTCTGCTCATCGAGTCATTGAGTTTCGGCTAGACTCTGACGCTAATTAAATACCCAAGTGTTGAAATCCTTGAAAGGCGGATTGGAAAAAGTTGGGATCGCCCCTTGAACCGAGAGTAGAAGATTTCGCTAAACTCAACAGTTTAGGTTCAATTTAAAAAGCCACCCACAGCATTACGCGCACTTTAGTTAATGGTTCTCAAGAGGCTTGCCAATTGAGAATAAGTGGACAAAGCAAAGCGATCCCAATCTTCGTAAGGACCTCTTATTCCTTTTCTGAATGATAGGCGTTTGCCCGTATCGTACGAGAGGTCATGCGGGGCCCGAAGGGAGGACTGAGTCCATATCATAGCGAAAATGCTGATTAACTCGGAGATTAGGTGTATTGGGGATGTAGGAATAAGTTGGGCTGATGGAGGGGATGTTGAGAGAATTTTCGCGAGAGGTATTTTAATGGTGAAGACGTTCATTGAAAACGTTAGAGTGGTGCATATATGTCAAGCGAGTGAGTTCAAACCCTGCTCACCAGTATTGAGTAGTATGGAAGGGCCCAAACTCTGGCCGGAGACTTAAATCGCATACCACGGTGAAAAGGAGGCATAGAGCGCGCTCTGGCCAATTCTTTGGTACGGCCAGTCGAGGAATATCATAACGATTTTGGTTAAGACAGAAATACGGGTAGAACTACCCATATTTCGGTTCGATGTGAAGTTGCATTGCTAATGAGTGCCGGACCCAAAGTATGACAGAGATTTTGGATAAGTTTCGAACCTTACCAAGGTGGTAATGATGAATGCTATTCCGATAATTCCGTTACCAGCAATCAGCCACACTGTTGATGCCAATTATTCTATTTTGGGCTATAAATACGAGTTTTATTGAGGGCTCGCTATAAAAATATTGATACGAAATAAACCATCCGAACGGGGTCGAATCAACTGATTTATTTCTAAAATTAGTTTGACTTGTGGATTACGCAAGATTTCACCATGGATTTTTTTTAATACAAAACAATGTTCTCTAGCCCTCTATACCTGTAAGAGAGCCGTTTATAAGGAATGGGGTCCTAATCTCCGGATCTGCAGAAGGTTATTTACAACAATCGTTAGACCAGTTCTCCTCTATGGCCTGATCGTGGCAAAGGCCTGCCACCTATCTCTAGAGGAGATGGCCAAGCTGAACAGACTGCACCTCATTGGGTAACAGGGACATAGAGGGAAACCACATGGCAGATGAACTTCCAAGACAAAGAAGGACCAAGCAGAACCTTCAGGATAAAGAACGCACTAGTATTCAGTATGCGACTTGCAAACTGCTGGCGTGGCCTAAATTTGACTGATAACGGTAACGATGTGTATAGTCTCTAAAACGATAGAATATTTCTAACGTTGTTGGGGCAACAAGCCGGGCACTGTCTCACAGGGGAAACATGCTGAAAGGCTAAGCGTATCATTCCGAAGATGCTGCAAGAGCTGTAAGGATTACGAGAAGCAGGCTGTGGTATCGGGGATCACCGTTTTGAAATGACCTTGGTGAGGTTTCAAACATCGAGATTAATTGACTGATGAAATCCATCAGAGGGGCTAAATGGTTTAGAAAGGGGTAATCTTTCATCGGATGGTGTCAATGTTTGTGGCAACACAATGGGCTTTCAATATATGACCCAAGTGTGCCGCTGTAGGGGATAGCTCCACACACCTACCTACCTACCTACCATTAGAAGAAGCTTGAGTTTTACATGATAGCCGAACGAGTTTTTTTTTAATTTTTTCTATTTTGGAAATTCTCAGTGTACGAACTCGATGGGCACATTTTCAACTTTTTTAATGATATCGTCTAAAATACATATCTATGGGAGCTATTCTATTCTCTGTATATAGAATGTTCCTACACGTTTTATTAAAAAAAAAGCTTATCTTCCATTTTGCTGGAAGGCTTCACCTGCCCTTTTCGAATAAAAAATTTAAATCTTAATGCTCGAAAGTGAACATTTATCTTATGTGAAAGCGGTTCAGGTATTGCCAGTTATGCCGTGATGGATCAACTTCAAATTATCCAGCTAGGCGAGCATTAAATTTCGACTTCGAATTTAATTATCTTTCGAATTTTGAAAATAAAGTACATATTTTTAGGACACCCTGTAAATATGTTCAAATATTGTTGCCCACTCAGCAGTGAGTATATTAAAATGGATATTAATAATTGCTATAATTTTTCAGCTTTTTGTTTTTTTTTTAAATGTTTCTCATAATAGCTTTATATTTATTTCCACAGCGCACACTAATTGTCAGCTAAGATATTTTGAAGCGATAAAAATTATAACGCCAAATGATTGCTTGTTTTTATGTTTTGTATGAATTTATTAGTGTTTTTTGTATGTATCGAAATATGTGGATTCGGAGGTTTATGTTCGTGCGACCGAAATGTTGCCCTCACATACGAATTAGTCGTGTTAACTGTCACTGCATGTTTATGGAGGTGATGAATGAAATGCTTTTCAAACACATTAATTTTCGACGCCGAATACAAAACACAAATACTTACAAAATATACCAGAGTAGCAAAACACACAAAAAAAAGGTCAAAACAGGCACGAAACAACAACCAAAACGACCTACAGGCCGACCAACCGGCCAACCAACCAACCGATCGACCAGTCAACCAACAGTGTGACAAGAAAAATATTGACAACACAAAAATTTTATATGAGAAATATAAATAACAAAGCGACTACAACAACAATATAATTTGCTGACGGCCAAAAACATTTTTTTTTGTGCGTTTTTATGTAAGGAACTCCTGCGCCACACCAAAGCCTAGGAATATTCATAAAATAAACAAGAAAAAATTTTCATATATTTTCTTATACGATTATTTACAAATTTACCCCAGCAGTCAAAGTTATTGGCTCAAAACCAGCTCAATTGCTTCGAGTTCATTATATTATTTTCGGTCTATATTTAGAAATTTGAGTTTTATTGAGCTATAGGTCAGTTTTTTTATTAGGAAAAGTGGTAGAAGTGACAACTGCTATTTCGGAGATCACCACAACTCCTCATCAGCCTTCCTTCGTTTTAGGCTATACTAACGTTTGAACCAAGGCCCACGGATTTCTAGGCCAATATTCAACGCCGAGCCACGCAAATCGTGTGAAAATTTATTGATTTCTCATTATCTCTATCTCCAACCAATTTTTTTCATATACAAAAAACAAATCATATTTTCAATATGGAGATGCCCGACGAAATGTCAGTGGGCATTAGACCGGATCTGTGCCCATGTAACAGAGCTAATCCATTCATAGATCTTAGGGTCATACAAAACGTCCTTGGCGCCTCAGCCAAAGCTAAATTTTCTTCATAACTGTTATTTATTGCTCGATTACAATACTAAATATATTCTTCTAGGATCATTTTACTCTGGACTGTCTTTTTTATGGAACTTTATTTTCACCCTTCCTAAAAAGTTTACTCTTCATAAAATTTAACGTTTTATAAGCGAGTCAAGAACTTCAATTACCATTCAGAGCGCCGTTTTAATTCTACATACTCCCAATCGAACCAGATAGAACAATCAATGAAGAAAGGAAGAGAAAAGAGAGAAACCACTTGCATTGCCTTAGATTCAGCTCGTGGTGTTTAAGAACTTAAGCAAATCATTTAAAATCACGCGTAACTTAACTCCTTCAGGTTTCTAAAATGCGCATTTCCCAGAAATGCCATTCTAGATCTGCAAAGACCTGGTGAGTTGCAGTTGCGACAGTAGGCGTTGTGTTCGAGGCAGCATGGCTAGCCAATGGCCAGTGACCGATGCAAGCAATGGTTGGCCTAGAGACGATCGCCCGACTCAGTTTAATGAGAGTAGAAGACCTTTTGGCATGCTCTTTTACATTCCCTATACGATTCTAAGTTCTTCCGCTTACAGTTAGCATTGTTCTTCCGGTGATGAAAGATCTATTCCCTGATAAGACTCAGATGTATGAAAACCTCTACGGCCTCTGAGACATCTACAGCGAAACCGTTTCGAGCCGGCTCATCAGCCTTTTCGTTACCGTGAAAGATACAGTGGCTCGGCACCCATATTAGAATGACGCTGTGACGACAAGCTATGTTCGCGACGTACTCCTGCAGCGCTTCACCAGGCTAGATGCCAACATTCCGGAGCTGATAGCCGGGATCGCAGCCTTACTAGTTATACCCACATTGCTCAAGCGCCAAAAGAGTTATGCAAGCTTATCATGTAGCAAATATGTAGGTACCTCTGACTGAAAATCACATTCCTACTCCCGTTCCTACTCCACTAACCATTTTCGATCGATCCGTGGAAACAGATACAGCGAAGCGCTCTGTGAATAATATATCCTTCCAGAGCTGAAGTTTCAGAACGGTAGAAGATTATATAGTCCGATTTTCTAAAATGCAAACTACTTAATGTAAAGACCTATCAGAGGCATGTGATAAATGACGTTAAAGGTCGCCGGCTGTCCCCTGCTTAATTTCATTGTAATAGAATTTAATTGACGACTTTCCACCAGATTAGCGAAATGTAGTACATAACTGGACGGATTATTGCTATGTAGATGCAGGAAATAAGTTCTGAGCACATTTTTTACCGGAGTTTCGAGAAGCTAGGTTGAAGTTAGGAATTTCTTTCCTAGTGGGGAATAGAAGCAACTCAGTCTTTGAGGGGTTAATGTTGAGTCCACAGCTGCTGGACCATGATTTCAACTCCCTTATTTTGCTTTGAAGAATATCGCTAATCACGTTAGGGACCAACACTATTACCATAATTACGACCTCGTCCGCAAATGTAGAGAATGGAAGAGCAAAGAAGAAATTATAAAGAAGAAGAAGAAGCGAACAGGTGACGGAATGCTTGAAAGTCTTGTTATTTTTTTTTGTGTGTGTAAGAAAATGTCAGCGGAACAAACAAATAATTTTATTTCGTCAGAGAATGGGCCGACGTTGTCAAATAGACAAAGAGAGGATTAGCAGTCCGTCTAAGGCGCGATGAACTAGCCCGAAATTCCAAATTTCAATAAAACCCATCATTTTGACAGCACCGCAATTGCCATCGAATCTATTCCCATTAAATACCAGTTGAAGAACTAGACGGCTTGTTGTTTGTATTGGCTTTTCACTGTTTTCGTTTCGTTTGGCAAAATGGGCAACAATAATTCGTAAAAAAAAGACAAGCGGCTACTGCTGACACCACAGCTGCCACCGGTTAGTTGGCTAGCCGCTGCAACGGCGCTCAAATCGACTGCTACAAAGTTGGCCCAACTTCTGCTGATACAGCCACCGCCAATGTCTTCGCTTATTTCGGCTTGTCTTGCCTTGGCTACTTTGGGATCGATCCAGCTCAGCCCGCTTTGCCGTCTCTGCCAGTTGTTGCGTGTGTTCTATAGCTTCGTTTCGCTATTGTTGTTGGCACTGGTATGGCTGGGCGATACTTCAAAATGACTAATGGCCAGCGATTATCGGGCGATAAACAAGAAATAAAGGCAACATGAAATTTATATTATTGTTTTAAACATTTGTCAGTGACACTATATGCATTACATTTGTACATTTGTATATTTGTATGTGTTTTTATTTTCCGCCGCCGGCCTACTGCTTCATTTTTCTCCCAACTATCTCCTCACCTTCATGCTTGGCGCTCGTAGGCGACCGAACGCATTGTATATCTTCATGCATATTCATATGTAGTACAATATATTTTGACCTGCTGATTGCTTCCTTTTGTTATTTGTGTTGTTAGTGCTGTTGTTGTTGTCATTTTAAGTTGCTACTTGAAAACCACTCATATTTCATCAATCTGCGTTGAATAAATACAATCGTACACAAATTAATGTCTATAAATTAAAATCTAGGTAGCTATTGTTGTGTCGAATTGTTGTTTTGTGAGTTTGAGTTGGGCCTCCTTTTTTTCGCTTTGGATGTGAGCCATAACCCAGTCAGCCAAATGGGTAGAGCTACAGAGCAAGAGTGAAGCACCGGATGCGAGCGTTTAAGAATCACGTTTGTAAATCTTTGTTATGCTTGAAGTTTATTTATTTTTTCAATAACTTATCACATAAAAATTTGTCTTTGGTTTTCGCTTGATTTATTAGTAATAAATGGGTTCTCAAAAGCGCTTCGGATTTCGGTAATTACTGATTAGTAATTTGTAGACAAAAATAGAATATAGAGTAGAACCAATCCGTATGGACGTGGACGCTTCCGCTTCATCTAACCGCGTCCAAACTACACTTCACTCTTTCGGGCAGCTGGGCCATTCATTTTATTTCGTAAAAAGCTGGCGGAAAGCCCTTAGTCGGTTGTAGTAGGCAGTTCAGTGAGTTCGATCGTTATTGCATAGCGATCGATACAGGGACGTTTCCATTTTGAATTTTCGTTGGCACAAAGACTGCCACACTGCCCACTCACACGCCCACCATGTCCGAGTTGGACGCCATCACACAGTCCATTGGACATTTGATTGCCTCCGCAGTGGCTCCTACTGAGTCTGCGGGGGAAATTGTTTCGATATGTCTTGTTGGTATATGTGGAGGGTTAGGGACTGGAACCCTTAAAGAACCAACAGTGCCACCCTGCGGTTGCCTATGGGGTTTCCTAGTTTAAACACCCTTCCAGTCATGGATGGGGAGTTCTGGTTTACCCAGTCTTTTTAAATCCAGAATCTCTTCTGGATTCCCGGCTATGCACTCGGAACAGGTGGAAATTTCTTCCCGTTGCACAACATCCAAACGTGCACTCCAACCCCGGGTAATGATCGCCTTACCATCTTTACGCTCTTGTGCCATCCGGCATTCGTGCAGCTAAGTGATGGTCCCGGGTTCTCCCGCAGTACTTATCGGTGCACCTTCCACAACTTCCCGTTTACCAGGACCCAGTTGTGCCAAGATATCGCACTATCTTTGGCATCGTGAGCAATCAACGCTCGCACTAGGATCTCTCTTGCTACGTTTGTGGATGATTTCTATGTCTCTCGTAGCTGTTAAGAAGTGTAACGCTTCTTCCTTTTCGCTGCTGATAAAGCGTTTCGGCTTTGGAGATATACCTTAGCTCTTTCTCTGGGCCCTTCCAGGAAAAACTCAGCCCACAATTTACAGTCCGCTTGCTCTTCGGCTAGGTTCTCCCTATGTACCTTTTAGAGAAACCCCATAGCTGAGCAAAAGACTCTATAGTACCTCCCAGAGCCGCTCAGTTTTCTATGCTTTGAAGGACAACACGATATTGCTCCTATGGAGTACCGCCGCGCTCTCTCAAAACAATGATATTACGTTTTTTCCTAAATACTTCTTTCAATATTTGGCTATTATCGACTCTGTGAATATTCACTACAACACTTCGTCAAAATAGAAAACATGATGGTTCTATCACACGGGAAATTAAGTGTGCCTCCCTGCAGGATTTGTTCACTTGTCATATTGGGGAGAGTTAATGTAGGTTTTTAGTCGCCGATATAGGAATGGGATGGAATGGAATTGCGGTATGCCGGTAATCCGAAATCGGGTGTCCAAACACTCAGGCAGTGTTGACCATTGTGCTAAAGACCTGGGATGGGTGAAAAGGAATAAAGGTTAGGGATAGCTGATCTCAGACTCCAAGTCTTACTAAAGGTTCCCCGACACTGCCCAAAAACTCTTTATTCACCGATATACATAGAATAAAGTAAAAGCATTCAACTGACAACGTTCCTGACTTAGCAGAACTTCTAAGCGGTACTGACTGTATTTACAGAAACGGAGTTTTGGAAAAAATTTTTTGATGTTTTGTTAAAAAGGCTTTTTGCCATGTATATTCAATACGAGAGGCCTTTGTATAAGATTTTTGTATATGAGCACAAAAAGTCCTACAAATGATATCACGTGCTATCTTACAATTGTCTTTGGAAAAACTAGAATCGATTTTTGCCAGAATAGATCTGTAAATATGTGCTATGTATAGTAAAGAAATCTAGTACAGGCCGTCCTCTCCATTTCACGCCAATTTTTCTTTTTGTTTAATTAAATCAGATTTGCTTATTTTACTCTTAAGCAGATTGCAAATAAAATTACAGTTATAAAACTTATTTTCGTTATCTCAATCTCAAACCATCGAGTATTCAATATAGTCGCTGTCATTTCAAAACAATAATATAAACATAAATTTAAAGGTATAATTATTTATGTACATACATATATTGTTAAATTCAAGTGATTAATAAAAAAAGAAGAAAGAAAAAACAAACTTCTGCTTTGACAAAATGAATTGACAGACAATGTAGCTGTAGTTTTGTACGTATGTGCATAGGGGGACAGTGCTATTTAAATACTGTTATACGCGTAAACCACTCCAAAAGTAACGGCAACACTTAAATAATATTTTTAATCTGACATTTTGACATCATTAATTAAAGTTTTTTTTTACACTTTACAGTCAAATAAAAAACGAAAAAAAAAACAATGAGGCATAGCAATATTTTATATAATTTTATTATAGCTTTTTATGGCTTAATGCTGCCATTGCTGACCTGAATTTCACACAAATAGTCAACTTACGCTTGAGTAGCAACACACATGTGTATGTGTGTGCGTGTGTGTGTGTGTGTGTGCAAAGTTGTCTGTCAGTTTTTTGTTTGATTTTTTTTTCGTTTCAGTAAGTGTGGCTGTCAGATAACACCGACTGAATTGTCAATTCCTATTTAGATTAATTGACAACTGTCATAAATTGAAGGCAACCACATTTTAAAATTTAAGTGCAGCTTATTTGATTTACTTTTGATAAAACAATAGACGATTTAACTATGTAAGATTAGCGTAAAATACTGTGGAAAATTTATTTTATATTTGTACATACAACAGAATTTAAATGTTAAATGAATTGCGAAATTTTCCATTATATCTTTAAGCATTCAATGTACACTGTAGGAAACGTAATATTAAAGTAATTTTAGACCACTTTTTTCACTTAAAATTATTTGCCATTCCAGACAACAAATTGATTTATTTAATGCGGCAATGTCAAAGGACTTTGCCTAAGTTTGCAATTACTTTATTTGCAATTTAATTTCAACCACTTTAAAACGTATTAATTTCAAATTAGCATGACAAATATGAACTTAAAAACGAAACTCACTCAAGGTGCATAAAATTTTCTTAAAAGTAGTTCACAAATTTATTTATTTATTTATTTTCTATCAGTTTTCATGCAACTGCCAGGATTAATCTACAAATATACAGTTATGGTAAACGAAAATAATAGCTAATTTCATTGCAAAGTTTTGATAATCTTGCCTTTCTTTATTTACTTTTTATTGATTTTTTATGAAAAAAAAAATTGTAAGTTCCAAAACAAAAACCCTATAAGACGAATTTTCAATCTAGAAGCTTTATAAAAATTTAATAATTTTAAACAACAATTGAAGGGTCGCCTCAAATAACGTTGTAAACGATAGTTTGAGTATACCTCTTTTTTTTTTTTAGCAAATTCCCGTTCCAGAGAGTATTTGAAATTGGAATATGCCAAAAAAAGAAGTATGAAAAAATTTTCGACTACACCGTTATTTGAGGCAAGCCTTCAATTATTAATTATTGGCATTTTAATCAGAATTTTTTGAAAACTTTTAGGCATGCAGTTTTGTAGTTCATTCAATTTTGCGCAGCACCGTCAGTAAAAAATTAACAAATTAACAATGAACAAAAATGTTTAGCAACTTGAAATTTCGCTGGCAGAGTTATACATCTGCGTTATACGTAAATGGAGTTTTTTTTTTTGTCCACGTGTAGAACTCTAAAATGAAGTAAAATAATGAGATTACATAATCTAAAATTGAAAAGTTTTATGCCATTAATTTTTAAACAAAATTTCGGGAATGTAGCATCACCATTTTTTAAACAATGAGGACTGTATTTCGCCAATATTTTTTAGAATATTTCTAACTATCAGGGCGTCTAAAGTCCACGCAACTTCAGAGAAAAGAAAGTATGGGCATATAAACCATTTAGGAAATCAACAGGCCGAAATCGAAAAATTACGCGTTTGACACGTTTCATCGTAGTGGCACCGTCCTATTGGAAAACAAATCTTCATTCTAAATTCCGTTCACTTGTGGCAGTGGTACTTAAAAAAACAACAAAAATAAATAACTACATTATACCAATTCGCGTATTGTTTTTTTCCCTTTTTCTCTTGTATTGTGGTGGTTTAAAGACGCACCTTTTTCCCCCACAAGCCGAGATAAGGATATCAGTTAAGTGGCCGCCGCTTCCAGACTTCCAGAGTCTAGCACTAACTGACACAAGCACTTCAAAAATCCCCACTAAAAACCCTGGTTATATCTGCTGATCTTGCCGGTCAGAAAATAATATATACAATTTCTAATTAAACACTTCATAAAAGCGAACTGACACTTAGCGCCATTTGCTACTTCCGATAGAGAAATTAGATGCGGAAACTATGGACGAATATACGTTCGCGAAAGGCTTGGTATCGGCCTTAATGTGTAATATTTAAAATCAGCTAAAAATTTCAAACTCATTGCAAAATTTTACGTATATGCGCTGTTCTATTGGTTGTTATTCTATTCGCTTCCGAGCTGCGCCCCAATCTTTATGATCGCTATGGAGCGAATGACTGAGAGGAGGCTTTTCTACTATCTTATAATTACGCTTGTATTCTTTCGCATATACTACCAGGCTGTCTGAGCAAGACGCCAGGAAGTCCTGTCGCCTAATTATCCGAAGAAATTTAACGAAATGGTATTTAAAAAACTTAAATTTTGTGCGATCTCGTAGTGGCTGCTCTTACTTCACTGGCTGGTTGGGGCAAAATGTGCGGTCTTAATGTAAACCCAACCAAAACTGAACTGATCCTTTTTACCAGACGGTAGAAAGTACCGTATACTAAAAAATCTTCCAAAATCCATTACGTTTAAGAAAATAAAAAAAATAAATTAATACAATATATTCTAATCAAAAAAGTATTGATAATAAGTGCTTACGATTCGATACAAATACAAAAACATCTATTAAAAACAAAAAAACAAGTTAACCCCCAAATTACCACTAGTTTTAATAATTTAACAAAAACATTGGTCTTGCAAATCAAAAATAAAAATAATCGGTTAAAACTTCGAAAGAAAACTAGAAACTTTATCATTAATCTCCAAAATTAATATTTTAATTAAACTATTTTCTGATATTATACAATTTTTATTATTTTCTTCAACATTAATCACATGCTTTATTTTTATGCAAATAAATCACTCCCTAGCTATAGGATTAATTTTATTATTACAAACCTTGCAAATCTGTTTATTAACAGGAATAATAGCTAAAAGATTTTGATATTCTTATATTTTATTTTTAATTTTTTTTAAGAGCAATATTAATTTTATTTATTTATGTGAAGTCATTAGCATCTATCTATTAGAATCGAAGAATCGCCAAGAGTTCCTACGAACTCCAATTGAGCTTACTGAGATTAGCCAGTGTCACCTTAACATTTCAAGTGGAGAAAGTTTTATAGTGAATAAAAAAAAAAAAAAGTTACTTAGCGCTTGCAGTTTACTCGTAGTTGCCTACAAATTCTACCGCTACCCATTTTACGCACTGTTATCATGTGCAGTGAATTGCACAATTTTTCCGCTCATCTTACCTTTGCCTCACTACATTTGCCACTAACTACATACATACATACACATTTCTTACATATTCACCCTTTCGTCCTACAAATCGCGCTTGCAAATCGATTTAGCGAATATGCTTCGAATGGCCCCATAAACAATATTTCTATGACCAATGCGAATGTTGTTGCCCTTTGCTGTCTCTAATGCCTTTTGTTACACATTCATACACTGTGCTATTTTTATTGCTTTCACTGCCATTGTTGTAAAATAATTTATTTTCGTTGGAATTGAATGCAAAACAAATCCAACTGCCACTGCTGGCAAAAAGTCACCACCACCACCACCACCACTGTTCGCCACCTCCTCAAATTGCAACACCATGCGAGCCAATCGTTATATTCTCGGTATGCCTCACCCACACCGTTATGCATTGCATTTCATTTATTTAGCTGCATGTGCATGTGTGCGCGTTTGTGTGTGTGTGTGTGTGTGTGTGTGAAATCTGCAGTAATAACTCCCAGACGTGCCAATACTCGTATTACTAGCGTCCGCAAATTTATTACTAGGTTTCAATATTCGTTTGTATGCCGTTATTTATGCATTAGTTTGTTTATTTGTTCGTGTGTGTGTGTGTGTGTTTCTGGCTCTCCTCCCTTTTTTTTTTTGTTTTTTTTTTTTTGGTGTGCCCCATAAATCGTGTGGCAAACAAAATAACAAACTTATCACAATTCGAATGAAATTGATTTGTGGCCTGACGGTTTCCTGCCGAGAGTTTAGCAGCACAAGTACTCATAAATATTGAAAATAACTCGCAGTGGTCGAATCGGAACAGAAAATTAACCAAGGGGTGTGCAGGAGGCAAAGCAGTAGATATGTACATACATATTTTGTATTGTCGAATGTGTAATAATTCACGTGAAAGTACAAGCATACAAAAAAAAAAAAATTTTAGACGATTACATTTTCGAAATAAGTACAGATTTCATGGTTTACAAAAATTGTTTTATGCTTCTAATTTGCTGCAAAATTGATTAATTTTTTTTTTTCTAATTTTAAAACAGGATTATTGCTAGGGGTTAAGTAGATTTTCGCAAATTTTGATTTGAGCTGGTGAACAGTTCCGTAACCATGCAATTCAGTGCTTTCCAGTTCATATCCAATTAAAAAAAAAAAAGAATAAGCCTACGAGTATAATGAAAATGTAAATTGTACTTTTTTCATTACGCCCCTAAGGAATCTTAAGGCACTATGCAGATACCCAAAAAATAGTGTGGCAAGCCAAAGATTCACGTGAAATATTCTGCAAATTTATATGTAACAGGTGTTTTTTTTTTAGACTGATAGAACTTTCGATAGGCATTTCTGTTCAGTAAGCATTGCCAATTTCTCATGGAAAGAATGACGCCGCAACAACGTTTACAAATTGTGGAAATTTACTTTAAAAATCAGTGTTCTGTTCGCCAAACTTATAGAGCACTTCGTGAATTTTATGGTCTACATAATCGAGCATTAGAGCAGCTCATTCGTCGAACTGTTGATAAATTTCGAACAACATTTACCCTACTCGATGAGAAACCAACAACAAGGCAAAGAACTGTACGTACAGAAGAAAATATTGGTGCTGTAAGTGATAGTGTTGGAGAAGATCCGAATTTGTCTATTCGCCGCCGTGCTCAACAAGTTGGACTTTGTCCATTGGTTTAAAATTGGACTGAACGCATCCGATTCACCAAAGCTAGTCGTGGCGGGCATATGCCTGAAATCGTTTTTAAATATTAAATGTCATGAAAATATATTTCAAATAAAAAAAAATTTGGCATCATGCTTCATTTTTTATGTGTTTTATTTTAATTTAAAGTTCTATCAGTCTAAAAAAAAAACACCCGATATGTATTGATTTCTACAAAAGCTGAAAAGAGATTTATGTATTCGGTAGGTCTGTAGCCCAGATTTTGTATCTATCGGAAGGGCTCGGAAAAACAGCAGCATTCACATTTTCTTTTTACAATGCGGAGTTTTAAGCTTCATAACTGCAAAATATTTGTGAAAATTTTAATGGAAATTTTTTTAAGCTAATTTAATTTTAATAAGTGGGCACAAACATTGTTTTAAAGTGTATTCTAACTATTTGTTTTATTTTTATTTTTTTTGTGTTATTCATTGAGCCCGAGACCAGATTTTTATTTAGGGAATAATTGAGGAAACAACGATTTTTCAAAGTGTCAGAAGCTACTTTGAAAATCCGTTGTTTTCTCAATTATTCGCTAATTAAAAATCTGGCCTCATGCTCAATAAATTACACTGGTTTATAAACAAGGAAGGCCAAACAATATAAATTTTTTTTTTTTTTTTTGGTTTAGTTTAAAAAAGTCAGCATCAATTTTTTTTTTGCTTTCGCAGCTTTTAATGACTTGAAAAAAAATATTGAAATGGATTTTCGTAGTTCTACCATTGACTTCGGCTGGTTTGTACGAATTTTATCGCTTATAATAATCCATACGTTTTCTATTGGCTTGAGGTACGGACTATTGGATATGGACTATGAAAAATTGGATATGGTTATTTTTCTGTTAAGAACTTCAAGCTGATTATAATGTCATTGAGTACAATTTCTTCGTACTTTTTCGGCATTTACTATAGCCTCTATAACAATTAGAGACTCCGGTTTGTATTTGGAATTCCTTATACATCCCCATGCCATGATATAACGATAATACTTTACAGTATTAAGTATAAAATTTTCGCAAATCGTTCTATGGCGAACGGTGAGATAGCCATCAGGTCTATCTTATTAATATTTCCATTTTTGATTGAGATACTTTAGGAGCTTTTCGGTCGGTGATATCTTAAAAGCAAAAAAAAAAGTTTATTCTTTTCTCTAACGCGTTTCGGCGTCTTCCACGCCTTCATCACATTAAAAACAGTAACAACATCAAAATAAACAAAAATATAACAATAAAACACCACATATCGAAATTGCAAACTAATATTTTGTACCTCTGTTTAACGATCAGGAGTGATTGGAATTTAAAATTTGGTCCTAAGAAAAATACAAATTTCCATTTTTAGTTTTTATTCGTTTTTTTTAATATTTATTTATAAAAAATAAGTAATTTCGTGTATTTCTTTCTGACATTTGTCACAATTCCGAAAAGTTAATTTATCATCCCTGGTTGCCGCTATCGAATTGCAAGTGTTAGTTTTTCTGTCAATGAAATGAAGCCGAGAACGGGTGCAGCTGTCAAAGATCGCGAACTGCCGATCGTGGCTGTGTGAAAAATATGATTATAGTCGGCCTCGCGAGCGGATTAGTTAAACTTAGTTTAAAGCCGTCTGACTGGCGGGTTAAACTAAGTTCAACTAGTTTTAAAGTTGACTGAAAAGCGGCGTGGCGGGTTTAGACTTAGTTTAAAAGGCAAACAGAATTAAACTCGCAATGCAAAACTGGCGCTTAGCTACTGGCCATACGGTGATTTATTTGCTCTTAATATCGTTAATAGTCATATCAAATGTCCTGAGTCAGCAAATCTATTAAATTGCTATACTCCCCCGTGCGATTTAAAGCGTATTAGATAAAAATAGTTATGCGTAAAATGAGCCGATCAGCAGATTGGTGCACCTATGCAATATCTTTAAGAAAATTCTCAATTCTAACGCGGGTATGTATAAATTCTATTTGAACCTATTTTCTATTTTTAACTAATTAGTCTGTAAAAAGTATCCACTTTATGACTATTATAATAAATAAATGAATAAAGTTTGAGCAGATTTTTGAAAATTTTTCGAAGGCCCAAAATTCCGTACATTATTCTAAAACGTTCGTCTCTAACGGAATAGAGAATTGTAAGTCAAGGACCTATATGAAAGAAACATTTCCAGTTTTCTTCTACATAAAAATGTTTACAGTATTTTTTTTTATTTAAACCATTTTTATAAGAGATACTGATCTTAAATTTTTTGATCAAAATTTGGATGTCATGTAAAATTCGCGTGCCTTTTTCCCCAGTACATATGACCAAGTTTTTTTTGCTCGACGCGCAAATAAGTATAACACTTTTGCAAAGCCTAGGCAAGTAAATGCAATTACATACTCAATACTTTTCGTTTCTATACCAAATAATTTTGATATCGTGACATTTAAACGAAGTGCTAAGTTGGTGGGGAAAAAATGCTCATATCGAAATCCGATATTAGACAACTTTTGTTTTAGAATTTTTTTCTCCACCGATATTTTTAATATGCCACCAGCGAGAATGCGCCAAAGTCCATATATTGCAAAGTAATTATGTAGATCCAATTGCTGCACCAATATCGATGAAATGCGAGGAATGTGAGTCTAGCTGAGAAAATTAGAAGGTCATATTCGCATCTAGTCTGGAGAAAAGTAGATGTTAAATAGAAAAATTGTTCTAGTTTGACGAAGTGGCCAACAAAAAAACAGCTCGCCACCGGTCAAAGCACAAAAAAAAAATGGACAAAAGTGGCACACACACAATAGACACCTCAAGGATACATACAAAAAAAAAAGTTCACACAGAATACCTTCAGGTCAAAAGTGACGATACAGGTAGGAATCGATTCTTTCGATTCTATCGGGTCTTGCAATAGGAACGCTACAAAAGTTTTTTTAAATAAAACAAAATCGGTTTGGGATATAAATTAAATTCTTTATTCCTGTGAAAGTACATTCGATGCCATTATATATGGAACTCGATTTCTTTTGCATGGGCACCACGGGCACGCTTGCAGAAGTCCAGATACTGAACCCAATTTTCGACGGTTTTCAAGCATAAATCAGCCGATAATGCTGCAACTTCACGTTCGATATTCGCACGAAGTTCATCAATCGTCGCTGGCTTGTTGGCATAGACCATAGACTTGACGTAGCCCCACAGGAAATAGTCTAACGGCATCAAATCGCACGACCGAGGCGGCCAATTGACTGGGCCATTTCGTGAGATAAAACGTTCACCAAACTTGGTTTTCAATAAATCGATTGTGACATTCGCTGTGTGGCTTGTGGCGCCGTCCTATTGGAACCAAATATTGTCCAAGTCCATATCATCTAATTCGGGCCAAAAATATTCGGTTATCATTGAGCGGTAGCGATTCCCATTCACAGTAACGTGCCGGTCTTGATCATCACGGAAGAAGTACGGCCCAATGACGCCGCCGGCCCATAAACCGCACCAAACCGTAATTTTTTCGAGGATGCAATGTTGACTCATGGAGTACGTGTGGATTGCTGCCTGTCCAATACCGCATATTTTGCTTATTGACGAAGCCATTCAGCCAGAAATGACGACGACCATAAATTGGACGTAGCGCTCTTAAAGTTGAGGCCATTGACTCCGAATTTCGGTAGTAAATTTTAATAATTTCGACTCGTTGTTGGATCGTATATCTTTCCATGATGAAATGGTAAACCTTACTGAAGAGAAATGTCAAAAGAGCGGAGAAAAAATATGGCTTCGTATTGCTGTCACTATCGGTCTACTTTTGTAGCGTCCCTATTGCAAGACCCTTTACTTGCAAGTGAAAGTATCGATAATCTTGTGAGCTCACAAGCGCTCCTGTTCTCATATCAATCAAGAGCATCATATAAAGTGATCAACATCTTCTAAATCTAAAAAGTATTTGGAGAAATATCCAACAACTGAGACAACTAACCGAACATAGCAAAGAATTTCGTTTGATAACACACAACCATTAGTTAAAGTGTCGGGAGGCAATTATTACCGTAATATTAATTACTGTCATGTTATTCGAATCGTGGCATAATTCATTACGTCCACAATACCCCTCACAAATGTCATATGTTCTGATGTATGGATGTGTGTGTGTGTGTAGGCATTAAAATGTTGTAAAGAGTACGCCCTCATTTTCACTTTGGTGTACATTTCGACATAAATTAAAAAAAAAAATGCGATGACAAAGAGAATGAAGGAGGGTACTCGTAATATGAAATCTATATATATGACATTAAGTAAGTAGCAAGGAAGAAATTCTAAGGAATACAAATATACTTGTAACCAAAGCGACGCGTCGTGTCGCATTATACTAAATGTACATAAAAATTTACAATTTTACTTATACATAAAAAATGAGTGTAGGTGTTTATGCTCGTCGGTGGTGCGCCCATGTACATATGTACATATGTAAGTAGTAGGTAGTTACATAAGTAAATGTGCACACATGTGTGTGAAATAAAATAAATGTATCTCATGGGAATGTTGACAGCTCAGCCTGTCACCTACAACTGTCGACTTAAATTTTACAACATTGCATTGCAACATTGTCGGCAACTACATATGTATGTATGTATGTACATATGTAGTATGTACGTAGATAAATGTAGAGCAACAAAAACAGTGGCAACGAGGTAGCGCGAACAGCAATCAAGTTGATGACAGCAACGCCAGTGCTGACAACTGCAACATCTATCTATGTATGCGAGTGTGTGTATGTGAGTGTATGTGTAGAGCGACTATGACTGTGATGACAATGACAGGCAACAACAACCAATGACAAGCAGTAGAGTGTCAGGCGTGTAGCGACGTAACTTAAGAAAGTGTCAAACTAAACATAACGAAAATGACAGAAGGAAGCCATAAATATTAGCGTTAAGGAGTGCAGTAACAATAGATGTAAAAAAATAAAAAAAAAATAAAATAATGCCAGCAAATATAATTACACAAGTTGATGATGGTGCAGTTATATCAGCAACAACAACAATAACAACAACAAATGAACATGCAAATACTTGCTGACATGCAACTTCAAATGTCACTTCACATAACAACAAGAAGTTTTCATTTGTGTGCAGTAAGTAATTGTAGCGAAAAAATCTTGAAAACATAAGCTTGGAAAATCAAAAGAATAATAAAAAACAACAATATCAAAATATAAAAATAAAAATAAATTAACAAATGGGTATATTGCAAAAATTTATAGAAGAAAAAAAACACAGCAAAATTTGTGTAACATTTTTGTTTTAAAATCTAAAACCGGCAGCCGTTTCGAAACCCCAAAAAGCCGCTACTTTTCTTCGCTTACATTAGACGTCTCGCTTCCGTTTTTTTTGTTTGTAATTTCCGTTCCTGCTCAAATTACTACCCGCATCCTTTTATGTGGGCGTTACTGTCGAGTGTTATTGTTCGAATGACATTTTGTTGTCACCTCTCACATGATTGAGTATTTCGACTTGCAGCCCAAATACATTGGCTGAGGCAAATGAATTCACAAACGTACATTTCTATATACTTCCCCTTTTTAAGGACACTAAGTTGCATACGTTGGAAGGTTCACAAGTTTCTGGTCTACCCAGAAGAGAGTTTTAGGAGAATAGGCGCAAATATATCTTTTGTGAAGAGAATTTGCTGCTCATGTCTTATCCCTTTGTGTAGACCAATAAAAAGAAGTTATATATGACATTGTTAGGTTAAATTAGGTTAGAACGCCTGCAACCGTGCAAGACCACGGAGGCACTCGTAGGCTAACAATACCCGTTGTGCTACCGCTGATGGGACCCACACACTTCCTTTCTTCCATTCTTTCCATAGAACGTGAACCACTGAGTGCGCTTCACTTATGTAGCATAGAAAATCGGGAATGCTTGCCGAGCTCCGGTCAGCCAAACAGTCTAAAAAGTACCTATTTGAGAATTGGTTTTTGTGTCTGCAACTTCGACAGAAATCGTTGGCTAAGCATCCCATTCTCTTTCCATTTATGCCAATAAGACAGTGTTCGGTTATTACCCCAACCATTAGTCAGAGAGAAGGTCGGTAAAGGCGAATGAGAGCTTTCGATCAGTTAAATAATCCGACAGGAGAAATGAAATCGATGGAGTGGCGTCATCCATGCTCACAACGTCAAATAAATCCAAATGTTAGTCAAACGTGGAAAAAGATTATAGGTATAACTTTTTATTTTTTTTTGATGGAATTGACGTCGATGTGGCAAGTAAACTGAAGCACCTACATATATCACACGATGTGTATGTCGATTCAACACGAACTAGAGCAACTGCAGCAATAGTGGTGTGCAAATGTCTAGCGTGAAAATCTTGGGGATGCAACCCGAGCGTACTTAGATCGATGTAGACCAGGATAGGCAGGCCGATGTTAACGTATAGGGTGGTGGTATTTGTATCAAGGGCCGAGCTGTCAACGATCAAACAATCACTTTCTATGCTCCAACGATGGGCTACGCATGCCCGTATGTATAACGGGAGTTACGCGTACGCATTCGACGGGCACTTGACGCGGTTCCTGACTTGATTTCGCTTCACATAACAGGCGTACCCTCATAAACATTGCTAGATAAGATCATATCGTCTAAAGCCATGGAAATACTGAGCACCCAGTTTCCACTTTCTCAGCTCCCCGGAGATGATATCATGAGGGTAACTCAATGTGGGAGAAGATTTAAGATCGAGCTTGGGAATAAAGTTTCCCGGAGTGCACCTTCGCTGGAAGCTACCTCCTAGCTAGGCTAGCAAACCGCACTGGTACACGGACGGACTAAAGACTCTAGAGGATACAGGGACCGGTTACGAAGTATTGGGTGCCAGAACACACATGTCTGTGACAATGGAAAAGATGCTAAACATTTTCCAAGCGGAGGGATTCTCCTGTGTGCCGAAATGATCGTATAATAATTTTAAGTGACAGCCAAGCACCACTCAAGGGCCTATCATCGTATGAGGTAAAACCCTTATTGGTGCTCAGCTCAAATCTCTAGCAACCCAAAATCACACGCAGCTCCTCTGGATTCCTGATCACAAGGACATCGAAGCTAACGAGGAGGCTGATAGAATAGCTAGAGATGCGGGGGCAAAAGCATGCACAGGAACCGATCCCTTCCTTTATAGGGAAGCCACAGGCACCATATGTCGTGGTTTCACTAACCAAATTTCTATTGGAAGAGTACAGTTTACAACATTGACCGCTCAATGAACAGGCTGAGGATGCTGACAGGATTATTTACGGTTCATTGCAGACTGCGAAGCCATCTCCGAATATGGTCGTTTCGGTTCTGCGATTCGGCCCCAGAGAACTCCGATGAACCTGCTATTCGAGTGTGATGCCATCTCGAGAAGACGAAAGAGGTACCTAGGCTGATGTTGCACTGAGAAAAAATTCCTACGCTCGCAACCACAAACCATCATCTCAGCCTTCCAAAGAGCGTTGGGGCTAAACGAGGTATTGAATATAAAGAACATAGGGCACAATGGGTCGTAAAGGACGAAATGCAAACCGCGCTATCTATTTCTATGTATCTTGTGGTTTGCCGAGGGACTTTCATTTGTGGATATTAAAGGTCGGTGCTTCATTCGGTGGGTCCTGGGTTCAAATCCTGGTCGTGGCAAGTAATATGAAAAATTATATACAAGTTTTTTCTAATAGCGGCCACCCGTCGACAGGCAATGGCAAACCTCCGGGGGCATTCCTGAAGAAAATGAAATGAAGAAATTTCTCACAAACACCATTTGCCATTCGGAGTTGGCGTAAATTGTAGACGCCCTAAATTGCGTTACAACATCAGGAAGCACACTACAAATTGTAGAAGAAGTTCGGCAAAAGATCAGGCTAGCTTTATGGTGTCAGTGTCAAATTATTATTAGTATTAATGCGTAGAAAGTTTTCAATCTTAATGTCGTTTTTACAATTCTTTATGAAGTTTTATCTAATTATTTTTCAGAATTGGGAGTTTAGTACTCGATTCTAAGAAATAACGCTTTAAAAACAACGAGTAAAAAATATTGGAATCGCACTGCAACAATATCGGTATGGTATTGTATTGTAAAAAAATTGTTGTCCCTAAAGTCCTGATTTGGCATTCAAATATTTCAAATTGTCGACAAAATTTGAGCTGTTGCACTACATAAATCAACCACTTCAAAACCGTTGCTATTCTATTTTTCTACGTATTTGTGTATAAGTTTTCCAGAAAATAAGTATCAAAAGAACTACAAAAACAACAACATACCCTTTAACCTTATTTTAAGTGTACCAGTATTTACGATCGCACAACTTCGTCTGTCTCCACCGTTTCAACTAATCTTTGTTGGCTGCAATTATTTATTTGTGGTGAATGGATGCCACTTATAATGATTTTGTCCTTGTTGTTGTCATTTAGTGACAGGGGTCTCTAAAGCCATGCCATACCACAGTAGACTGTGATATAATCTATATTTTATAGCTTCGTATGCAGTATTTTGTTGTGCTGTTGTTGTTGTTGTTGTTGTTGCTTTTAATGTTGCAGCTATTCATGCAAGGGGTGGTTCATCGTGTAATTTATAACAAAATTGTTAATTAGCTGCAACATCAGCTGTTCAAGTATAATTTATGGCTGCGTGAAATGTAAGGTCAAAATTTTAAGTGTATGCATACACGCACAGTGTAACAAGCACACACACACACACACAAACACACGAATTTATAATCGAGTGCTTAGAGTCGCTAGGATGCGTCCCTGTAAGACAACGGAATATCATATAAGTGGAAATATTAACATTCTGACTAAGATTACAAAAGTGCTTAGAAAAGTAATCATTTTTGTATAGGCCTTGGGCAAAAAATTACTACTTTTTCCTTGTTTGTGTGATATGTTATTTTTTTGTACTAACAGCAATTTCATAATAAAGCAACTCATCATTTTGCTGCCTATAATTTACTTAGCGCTAAAAACTAAACAAAAACAATTTTTTTTTGGAAAATGCGTTTGTATTAGAGTCTAATAAAATAAAATAAAAAATTGTAAGTGTGTAGAATTTTTCCCCTGCGCTGCTCAGCTATGCCTTGTAGGGGTTTATGTTGCATTCACTGCACACTTTACAATATAACTGGGTATGTCGAGTAGTTCTACAGAGTACATTAAGGAGGAGCAGCAATTCGAACCCTTCGAACTTGTGCGACGAGTATCCATAACTCAAAGCTGTGCTGGAGGTATGAATGCATTAATTTTTTGATGAGGCAATTATGTGCATGTTGCTAATACCAAACCTCCCCCCTTCCCCTTCTACTCGCTCGCTATGCAATTGCGCCGCCATAGCTGATGATGTGCGGTTGTCGGTGCGACACTTGATAGAATTGACTGATGCTTTTGTTGCGTGACTGAGTGCACGAATGACTGGCAGGCAGGATGAGGTGTTGAAAGCGTTCCAAGCAACCCAAAGCAAAGCAAAGCAAAGCAAAAGTAAAGGAGTACACAAATGACAGATGAGCTGATGAAGGGGGGGGGGGGGGGGTATGTGAGATGATGCAGTCAATGAAGGGGCAAAGTGCAATACCTACTGAGGATGAATGACAGCATTACAACTTACGAGTTGGCGAAGGTAATCAATTTCCCTACACGGATTAGTGATGAGGAAATCAGACAAGTAGATTGTAGAATGGCATGATGTATGCGCCGAAGGCGGTTCGGTTGCCATTATGTGATTATGAAATCTTTTACAGGCACAGTAAACAGGAGCGTGAGTAGCTAAATGAAAAGTCGTGCGTGTGCAGACAGAAAATACAAATACCCACAGTTTGCACACACATGTGACCTGTTTTTGATTACCAACGTGTTTTTTTTTGTTTGGTTTCCTAGCTAATTAAAGCTTAGAATGTAAAATTTTAACTCGATCGGATTAGGTTTGAGTTGTCCGCCAAGAAGTGAGATAGGATATGGAATCGGTGTATATTATATTTTGCAGTTATAATTTCAAAAGTATAACCCAGCGTAGATACTCGTAATTTGAAGAGCGCAACCAAAAGTAATGAATCAACGCCTCTTCCGGAAATGCGTTTGTCAATCGTTGGCTCAATTCTAAAAACAAAAAGCTGCACAATTATTAGAATTATTTGTGTTGACTCAACTACATATATGTGAAATTTATTTCATTTATGTGCAGAATCGCGCATGGGTTAATTCATGTCAAATTGATTATTTTTGATTTGAATGAATTTGGTCACAACTTTTCTTTTAAAATATAACAAAGTTCCGCCTCGAAGAAAATGTGTTTTTTTTCAATCCTAACAAAAAGTTGTTATTAAACATATAATATACGATTCTCAAATAATAAAACAAATTTAAAAATTTTCAGAAACTTGGTTTTAAACAAGTAATATACGTTTAAGAAAATCTCAAAACATAAAAAAAAAATTGTAATTTTGAAATTAAAAATATGAATTTTACAAAAATTGTTTTATGTTTGTTTAATACATGTAAACAATTTTACTTAGCATTATCCGAATTGACATTCAAAAAAAAAAAAGGTTTGAAAGTTTTTGATATTTTGAAAATTTAAAAAATTAAAGCGATATGTTAAATCTTTGGCAAAATTGTTTTCATGCAATTTTTTTAACCACTCGTACAAGGTTGTAAAATTTTCGGTGGGTGTCGAGTTTTTTTGATTTTTAAAGATATGCATTTTTCAATTTTGAAAACAAAACTTTTAAAGGTTTAGAATAATAACTGAATTTTCGTTTTATTTTTTTGAAACCAAAATTTTGCCAACATTTTTTTATGTAGTTCCTCTAACCACTTTTCAAAAGTTGTTCAACTTTTCGGTGCGTGGGGGTTTCTTTTCAATTTTTGTAACTTCTTTGAAAAAATTGCTGTTTTTGCTGTTTTGCGTTAAAAAAGCAAAAAAAAAACCGTCGAAATCACAGTTTTAATTTCTTTAACACAATATATTCTTCATTTATTTATTTTTAGAAATTTTTGGCGAAATATATTTTTGTTTTGCAATTTGATCTTACTGTACTAATGTGTTAATCAGTAAATGAAATGAAATGAAATGAAAGGAATTAAAAAAATTAAGAATATTTAAATTAAAAAAATGGAGAAAAGTCAATGTGATACATTAAATTTTTGGTAACATTTTCTAAATGCAATTGTTCGAATCGCTCATTAAGTATCTTGGAATTTTTCGGTGGGGGTTGACTAGTTTTCAAAGATATGCATTTTTGAATTTTTAAAACATTTTGGCGTAGAATACGTCTTACCTTACGGTATGGGCACCAATGTCAGGTTTTTATTGTTGTAATCTCTATTTCTTTAATTATAAGGAAACGGCTCGATTAATTTTTTTTTTTTTTTTTGTAGGCAAATGAAGATGTTAGCTTTCGTTTGACATACATTTCATGTTGGTTGATATCTTCCTAATATTTAAATTTCTCAAATGAAAATTGTATAAACACATGCACACAAATATGTGTGTGGTGTTTGGTTGAGTGTTTGCTGTTGGGCGATTTAAATGTACTCGTGCAGCCCTTTCTTTGTATTGCATAATTTTAGGCGGGCAAGTTAAAGTAGAGTAAAAGAAGAGAAAATGCTGCCAAGCACTGCAAAGCTTATGTATATCATCCAAAGTAACTATCAAATAAAGAAATTCATTTGCTTGTATTATTTATCATTTATTGTTACATATGTTTTCTGTCTTATCGGATGGCGTATTCTACGTTAAACTTAATGGCCGTGTCTCTGACACAGCCTGCTTCTTTTTTTAACTTCTTTGAAAAAACTTAAATTTTCGCAATGCAGACTTATAAAAATAAAAAAGAATAACTTTATTCCTTTTAATTTTAATCTTTTAATTTGTAGAATACTTTTTTTTTTTGATCAAGTTAAACGAAAACTTCTGGCAAAATTCACGTAAAGAAGAAAATTTAAATTCTATCCATTTATCGATTTGACATGAATTGGCTCGCATATCGTCTGTAAAACTTTTTTCAAACTCATTGCAAGGTGAGCAAGTTCTTACAGCTATCGGTTCGTCTGTTTAGGAGCAGTTCGGTCAACCATCGAGCTATATGACGTCAGCCCCAAACTTTTATAACTATTATACTTGTCGCTCAGGTTAACAAGAGCCCTCGATTTCGCAACGAAAGGAATCGATTCTCTTGAGGCCACTCAGTGAGCATTATCGAAAAAAACGAAAGTCACTTTCAATACCAGCAAACCAAATTCCTTTGAAATCATTGCCTTATCTCTCGCCACAAATGTCACTTTTGGCCTGTGTTGACGGCTCTAAATAAAAATTATGTATTTCCTGTTTCCCCAAAATAAATTTTTTTTCCCCATTAGCTACGGTAAATACCAATCTTAATATGTTGCAAAAACCCCCACATTGTTTATTTAGGAATTTTTCTTGACTAAAATACACTGAAATCTATAAATATAAACACATATTTTAAGTGGCAGGAAATATATATCAAATTCAGTTGATCTTTAACTTTGTACTACGAAGCAACAAACTCAATGAGAATTCGAGTAAAAGGAGGCATCAGCTGCAAATAAATTTCTGAATCATAAATAACTTAAGCGTCGCACTTTGATATCACTGCCAAGAAATCTTCAGCTACGTAAGTAAAAAAATAAATAAATATATACCTACTCGTAAGTTTAGTTGCTGATAACAATAACAACTCAAGCGGTGATCAATCAACGGATTAAGTAACGTCAACGTAGTGGGTCTTGCTTGGACATTATCTACAAAATATATATTATCAAATTTTTGTTTTAGTATCCTAAGGAACTATAGCTACAAAATTTAAGACTAATTTTTCAAAACTCAAGTACACGATGTGAGATAAAGTCATTAAAAATTGTAGATATCAATAGTGCTAAATTAAAAGTGGAAAACTTTAGTGCCAGTCATATTTCGTTTGAACGCCACTTGTGTTCGGGTTTATAGCTAAATATGAACTCCATGTTGGCATATCGATCCATCCTTGCCCAAATCGACGTGCCGCAATCGAAAACAATAAACAATATGTAAACATAATTTAAAATATAATGTATGACTTTTCGATTGCTACTTCTTAATATAAATTGCGAGAGACAAGGTTGATTTTTTTTTAATTTTTGCTACGACATTCGCGAGCGAACGCTCTAAATGTATTGCAGTTATTTTTGTGCTCCTAATTCGAATTTGAGGCGAGGGACCGGTGAACTACTTCACGGACGGGTCGTAGCAAGACGGAGAAGTTGGAGGGGGTTTCTTCTGTGAGGAGCTCACCCTCAGCCAGCAATTTAGGCTTCGGGACTACTGTAGAGTATTTCAGGCGGAGGCTATTCGCCAATGTCCTTTAGACGGGCAAACCTCTATTTTGATAAGGGATTTAGGGCCCCTAATGGTCAGATCGAAACTGATCGGGGAGTGACTGACTTCTCTCTCTCAGCCGTCTCTGAATACTATCATATCGGACTGATTTGCGTACTAAGCTATAGCCACATTGCGGCAAACTGCATGAATGGTGGACTCGCTCGCCAAAGCAGCTTTAAAGTTATTGTTCCAAGCAGGGAAACGGTGCAAGCTCCTCTGACCCCTAGAGACTTCTATTGGACAGATGGGTTGTATGTCGGCTGAGCGAGAGCTAATAATTCTCAAATAAGATCCCCCTTATTTGATGACGACCGAAGGTATCGTATTAAGGGCATGCACAGGCATGTACGAACCATTGATGGGGAAGGTGCCGCTGGCCAGCTGATTGATGCCCTCGCTGTCAATGGCAATGGCTGTCATCTCCGCCATCCAATAAATTAAATGGACGGCGCAAGCCATGTAAAGAGGGCAGTTGGATTTGTGGTGGAAGAGAAGCTCCGTCGCCAAGTACTGTCGCTCACTCCGGTTGACTTGCGTCTCCCCACGATTCAATGTCACGTTGGGTAAGGCAAGAATATCCAACCAAGCCACGCGGCTCCAGATCGAAAAACTCGAAACCAAGTCGATAATATTGCGATAGGCGGAAAGCATGGTTCCAGTATATTAGACGTACGTACACTTCGAGGTCGGAACATCGACTCAGATCATAACCTTGTCGCAGCTGAGATCTGCATACGCCTCTACGCGTCTAAACACCCACAGCGCGACGTCAGAAAGCTGCAATCGCAATAAATAGCTAGAAACTTCACTACTCACGACTTTTACACCTGCTGGCTAAGAGTACTTCCCAGGAAGCCAGAATTCGCAAGTATTGGAAGCACATTTATCGTTCTTTACGTAGCGCCGCTGAAGAAGCTCTTAAACTCCAGGCAGCCGGAAAGAACAACTGGTATTATGAGCAATGTCGCGCCCCCACAAAAAAGAATGACGCTGCCTACAGGGTCATAATGCGATCGATACCAAGGCTAGTGGTGTGTTAGCATTACGGGCAGTTAAGAACGAAAGATATACTTATTATTCGAATAACGAAAAGAGAGACCTAAATACGATAATGTGAACAGACTGTAATGCTAGTTGACTGGAAAAGCGTCCAAAAATCTAATCAGAAGCTGAGGCAACTTGCGGAAGATTTAAAACTCCTGTCAGAAAAAAACTGCGATATGGTGACTGATAAGTGTAGCTTTAAACCATTGTAAATCTATCATCGATCAGATATTCACAAATATTGAAAAGAAACTCCGCGAGGAGAGGATCAAAACACACCAAAGAGATGGTGGTCGGCTTTAAATCAGCCTTCTACAGGGTACGAGAAAAAGTTTTCTACTTGCCGCTATGACGGAATTTGGTATACTTGGAAAACTAAGGTGGCTATGCAAAATGACGGTGATCAACACCACCAGCTCTGTCAGTATTGGAAAGGATCTCTCCAAGCCAGTTCATACCCAACGAGGTTTCAAATAGGGTGACTCTCTATTGTGTGTCTTCTTCAACATTATGCTAGAAAAAATAACTCGATTTGCCGAATTAATCCAGTCAGGTGCAATCTTTTATAAGCTGAATAAAGAAGCAAAGCGAATGGACCATCTCCAGTTGGCGGCAAATAGCAAAGCAAAGGAACGTCTGACGTATTTTGAAACTTAAAAAAAAATTGTCAGCAAAACCTTAACTTAAAGTAAATTAAAAAATACTATATCATTGATTTTCACATTCCTCGATTTTCTTTTTTTGTATAGAGTTTCAACATTCCATGAGATCATCGTGCCAGGCTTAAGAATTTGTAGTATAGAAATGCAGACACTTGTCGCTCAGTGTTATTGCGCGTGTAAAACTAAATCTGCTATCAATCATTTGGGTATTTAATTGTCACGAATGACTCAATTTCGGTTGTCTTGAAGTCTTAGCGTGCAGTATAGAACATATAGAGATATTATTTTCGCATCAATATGTAGATAGCTAATTATGTGTATAATTTTTATATGTGTATATGGATATGTTTGTATGAGAAAATATGTTTTCTACGCTTCAGCAATTTGACTTGTTCATTTCGACTTTTATTTCAATATTTTCTTGGGCCTTTTTTTCGTGCGCGCTTTTTTTTTTGTATTAATTATGCCAAAATACTACCAGCTTAAGAGGTAAGTACAAAAATTAATACATATGTATGTATGTATGTGTGTAGATATGTATTGGCGTTTAGTTGAAGTATTGTTTTTCAGTTTCGTGCTTTGAATGCCATAATTTGATGATGATAAATGATTTTTACGCTGAGTGATGGAGTCGCCGTTTTGGCGATTTTCAATACATGTTATTAATTTCCTATCATTTTTGTTTTTAATTTTTTGTTATTATGTATGCCACATACATATGTATGTATGTGTGAGCTCCTGTTTATCGTTGTTGTTTATGTGTAAAAAAAAATGGAAAACCTCGAAAAAAGCTTAATTTTACTGTGTTATTCGTTAGAGGTTTCCTCAACTGCTATATCTACCCAGTGTGCGTCGCTGTTTTTTTTTTTTTCTTTTTGCTTTTTTTTTGTTGTAAACATTGCCGGCCATAATATCACTCCATGCTATCAACTGTTGACCATAAATTAGCCATAATTTCTTGGACTCACTGACATTTTCATGGTGATTAATTACTTAATGAGTTTGCATTTAAACAGCTAACGAAAAATCGTTTGTTAATGACATTTTTCTAACAGCGGCCAAATTGATTTCTTTTAATGTTTTTCGCCGCTGCCAGCGATTTGCCCATAACGGCTCGCTATATGAGTGAGCTGCCACTGGTTAATTTTTATTTTTTTTTTCAATTTTTGATGGCTTCAGTCTGACATTAACCGATTCGTTGCGCGACTGTGACTTGCTAGCCACCGTTTGCTCCGTCCACTTTCTGGCGGCGCATACAAACAGACATATATATGTATATAATATATATAAAGTACCAAAGTACATATGGTTCATACATACATATATATATAGTATATCAAAAAATTAATATCATATTCGACTATTGTCGATTGATTGATAGATTTCGTTTTCTGCCCCTCTGCCAGTTTTGTTTATTTTTATATTTTTGTAGGAAGCAATTATTCGATTATAAGTTTTTTTTGTTTTTGTTTTTTTTTTGTTTTTAGTTAATTGTTTGTTGAGCTCTAACACGTAAGCTGACTTTGTGTAATTTTCTTCATTTTCTTTCGGCCTTACTGTTGCTTTTTTCGCAATGATTAATCGTTAGCTAATGATTACTTTTCAAAAATCAGCGGCAATATATACTACATATATATAAGTAGTTTTAGGAAAAAAGTCGACAAAATAAATGTGGTTTCATTACAATGCTTAGTGAGGGCAACGGTTTTTTTTTTTTTTAAAGCATGAAAAATTATTGAAAATCCATTCATTTTTATGTAATTTTAGCAAAGCTAAGTAATAGTTGTTTTTGTTAGCGGTGGTTAGTTATGACCACGGCGTTGAGTAAGAAGATTAATTTTTTTTCAATGCAATCAACCAATCTATCATCAACGCAATTAATTTGACTATGAAATATTTCGTCAGCAGAATAATTTCAGCGATGCGCACAAATTTTTTTTAGTAGAACAAATAAATTTTTTTAAGACTTTACAACAAAAGATAATAAGTCCGTACTATATTTTGAAGCGCCGAAATGGTAAATCTTCTTCTCCCCAATCGCAAATAACTCCATCACACTTATATTTCTATTTATTTTGCAATAGAATATTAGTAGAAATAAGCCAAAGAGTATAAGTAGTTAGTAGTAACATGTAGAAAACTAGTAGTAGAAATTTGCAAAAGTAATATAAGTACTTAATAGTAGCATTAGTAAAAAAAGTAGTAGAAATTAATAAAAGTAGTAATAGTAATTAGTAGTATTTGTAAAAAGAGTAGTGGAAATAAGAAAAAATAGTAGTTGTAATTAGTAGTATCATATGTAGAATTGGTAGTCGAAATTAGTAAAAATCGTTCCAGTAATTAAAAGTAGTATTAGTAAAAAGAGTAGTAGAAATAACTAAAAATAGTTGTAATTAGTAGTAGCATATGTAAAATTAGTAGTAGAAATAAGTAAAAATAATAGTAGCAATTAATTAGTAAAAATCGTTGCAGTAATTAATAGTAGCGTATGTAAAAATAGTTGTAGAAATAATTACAAAGAATAGTAGTAACTAGTAGTAGCATATGCAAAATTGGTAGTAGAAATAAGTAACAATAATAGTAGCAATTAATTAGTAAAAATTGTTTTAGTAATTAGTAGTAGCACTGGCAAAAATAATAATAGTAAGGAGTAGTAGTAGCAGTAGTGTCATAGTAGTCGTTGGAGTTTCGTACTTGTTTCTAAAAATTTTACTTTTTATGATTTTCGTTGGAGTTTCCGCCTCATTTCTTTATACATAAATTTATTTTTATAATTAAAAAACTCAGGGCGCTACTTTGAATTCCAAAAAAAAACAAACAGAATGCGAAAAATGCTTACAAATTAAGAGCAGTTCCGAGAGTGGGCGAAATTTTGCCAAAGTGATGATAGAAAAATCTTATACTTTGAAAAAAAAAAAACCGGAACCATTGTGAAAACTATGAAACCGGAAGATATTTTAAGATTCAGTTTAAATATTTCATACGACAACTATGATTTCCGACAATTATCAACTGCAAGTAAATCATGTTTTTTTTTTACAAATGGGCGACAAAAAAAAGAAGTTACTCTTTTTAGCATTTTGTAATTTAGCAAAATTATAACACGTTTTTCACTAAAATATTGAAAGCTATGCATTCTTCTTCCTCTCGAATTTTTTGTTTACTGGATTTGAGATATGTCACTTTGACGCGGAAAGGCGCAATCTGGTATTCTCTTACTCTTGGGTTTTACCTTATAACATATTTATCATCCTCAAAATTATTTTATACACATAGAAATAAATTGTCAAATGTCAACGGTAATTTGTAGTCACTTCAAACTTGCATTTTGTTATATGTACCAAAATTGAGTGGGCTATAAAACGGCCTCTCCTTGTTTTTATAATTTTGAGTACAACTTTTTTATTTCTTATAAAAAATAGTTTCAATTAATTTAAGATAATTGAAAAAAAGAATAAGCAAACATTTTCAATATGTGACGCGGATATTGTTTTGGAATGGGATGTATAAATCAATTTAAATTAAATTATAAATTTATTCAAAAAGATTTTTACTCGTCAATGCAAAGCTAAAAAATATGGCTGATATCGAAAAGTAATTAATTTAAATAGGGTTGCCACCTGTTTTAAAACCCGAATTAAATTAATATTAAAGTATGGGTGTTAAACGATTTGTCTCGGCGAAGGCAAGGTGTGTAGCTATATTTTGAAGAGGGTTGCCACCGCTTCGAAAAGTCGAATTTTATAAAACTATATATGTAAGTTGTTATGTTTATGAAATATTGAAATATGGATGTCGAACAGTTTGTCTTGGGGAAAAGAAGGTCCACTATTATATTTAGAAGAGGGTTGCCGCCTGTTCTAAAATCCTTATATAATTCGAAAATATTTCAAAACCTCTAATTTGAGTAGGTAGGTTTAAATTAAAATATGTGAAATTTATGGATTTAATAAATCAGAAACGGTTTGAACGGGTTTTATTTCTTAACTACATGTAGGGTTGTCACATGCTTAAAAAATCAAATTTAACATGAATTAAGGGAATTCGGTGATTGAGATACGTATCACAATAACGAGATCAAATGAAGGGGATTTAACACAGCTTTATTTCTAAACAAATTTGAAAGAAGGTTGCCACGTGTTTAAAGTTAAATTAAATTAACTTAAAAAGTTAAATTCAATTTTGTAGTAAGTATGTCAAACTAAAAGGTTAAGGAAAAATTTATTTGAAAAATATTTCTGAGCAGTGTTGCCAACACTTCAAAAAGTTGAAAACATGTTATTATTATGTGTTGTTGTGTTCTTTTTATGAACATGAATAGCAAAATATATTGACAAATTTTGACACTTTCGTTTATCCTTATTTAATTTGCATTATTTCTAGAAAATTTATAAAAACTCAAAAATTAAAAAAAATCTCATTAAAATTTTTAATTTTTTCTTTCGAATTAAACATTTTTTTTTGGTGGCTCATTGAATTATATTATATTGAAGTGTAAGTTTCAAGCTGAAACTTTTGTAAAAAAAATTATTTTATAACAGTATTTTGAATTTGGAACAAATTTTCCACGACCTTTAAGAAGAAAAAATAGTTGTGAAACAATACTAGGAGCATACAATTTGAGGTAGTGTTATTGTAGAAAGGAATTTCACTACAACTGGCTTAACTGTAATTTATTTAGCACTAAGTACTTCGCATATATTATGCAAGACTGTTTTCTTTGCAAAGCTGCACAATCACAATAAATTTCAGCACTTGTTAATCTCAATTGCATTTCTGCGATTAATATTTCAGTATACCACTAGTAGAAGTTATTAATCATAACCGTCCGTCCCACTTGAAATCAGTCTGTGCTTATAAATTTCACAAATCTCAGTTGTTTGTTGCACTTGTCACTCTTTCTGTTTGATTTAATAAATCTAGGTATATAAAATATAAATGTAGGACAGTAAAATTAATTTCATTAGCTTTATGAGATAAGCTGCGCATGTTGTAGTTGTATTTTATGTAGTTAAACTTCTGTCAACAGTGAGGGTATAAATCAATCCGAGTTGTAGGAACAGTGAATTTTAGGTACCCAGTAATTTAATAATAAAAATCCTACATATTTATAGTAGGTAGCTATAGTAGTGTTAAGCCCAGTAGTGTTGTTTACTGACGGATTTTCGACTGTTGTGTGGAGATTGTGAATACTTACGTCTCAAATAGTTCTAATATTATATTAACTTTTTACCAACTTTTTTTTCAAATTTCGAAGCTTTAATTTATATGTTTGTTGTACTTTGAATTATAAGCCAATAAAAATTAAAATTTAAACACAAAAGTGTTGTCAATAAACCGAAAGATGCGCTAGCCTAGTTTCCTTGTCAGCCGCTGCTACTGTAAACTTCTTACATTTAAAATTTCATAAAATTTTGGTTGATCTAGTGGTTAGGGCTATTTAAAATAGAGAATACGCTCTCTGTAAGCGTGTTTGCACCTGGCAAATGCTTTTTAACTTGGCACATAATTTTCTTTAAATCGGCTTTTCCGG
Organism: Anomoia purmunda; assembly: GCA_951828415.1. Taxonomy (NCBI): domain Eukaryota; kingdom Metazoa; phylum Arthropoda; class Insecta; order Diptera; family Tephritidae; genus Anomoia; species Anomoia purmunda. Next base: position 9,724,046 of record OX639994.1, read on the forward strand.
TAGAAAAAACTGATAAAAAAACTGTTCAAAAAATTTCCAAATTATTTAAAAATGCCTATCTATTTCCTGCAGCGAACCTAAGCCACTACATTAGACAAATGACAACCCTGGCGTGTAATTTTTTTTTGCTGGTGACCTCTGAACTATCAATAACGCTAAGTGAAAAATGAATGAGGAAGAATAAAATAGATCATGAATCCCTTATGAATTAAAAAAAAAATAAAAAATCAACCCTATTACTGTATATATCTGTTTAATCTTCCTTGAGCTAACCCAATAAAACGTAAGCGAAAAATCTGAGTTTTCATTTTCAATATAATTTTCTAGTTTTTTCTACAGCATACTGAGCAGAAATCTTAGCATCATTTTAATCGCTGTTAAATTTTGTTTAACGACTAAAGGCAATTTGGCCAATATTTATTATAATTGTGACTTCTTGCCATCCACATCATCTGTGATTTTATTTGTACAATATAATTATGAAAAAGGGTTGCCAGGCAATGTTCAAAAAGGTTGTGTATTTATCTTCGGATAAAAAGTATATTTCATTAACAGCTGATGTGTTAAGTGCAGTATTGCCAATTGAATAAAAATAATAATTATATTCCAGTGTTGATTAGCAAACAATTATTTGTTCATCATTTGCAAATTATTACTGGACCTTAGTAATATGTATTACAGAACAAATGCAGGGGCATTTTCAAATACAGAGCATCTTCGCTGTTTTTAATAAAAAATTATTCATACAAAACATAACATCGAAATACAGTAGATACTAATCTGTATAATACGGAACGGATGGTCACCGTACCCATTGCATATGCAGATTTATTTTTTGGGCAGGGGCAAGTAGCATCGGAAATTATATAACAGTTTTTTTTTTGTCGCCACTCGGCAGACAACGACAAACCCCGAGTGTATTTCTGCCATGAAAATAACGCATACCACAAATTGTAGCATTAGCATTTTTTTCAATTAAATTTAAGTGACAGTGTAAATAATTATAAATCCTGAATTTAAAAGTAAAAAAAAAAACGCAGGATTCGTATATGCTACTGTTTTCAGTTCCGGAAAATTCAGAGTTATATTTATAACCATTTCCGTCCGTGTACGCACAATTGTGCGTGCACGTTTAAATTTTATTATTTCCTTCAATATCTGTCCTAGTGCAATACGACCTGAATAGCACAATTGTGTGAGCTGTTTTCCTAATTAAAAACACAATGGACCGTTTTTGGTGTCCGTTAGTTTTGGTGGATTTTGCTATTTTAATATTGCATTTCAATCATTTGCAAAAATGAGTCGGAGGAGTAAGTATGACAAATTATTTGACTTATTTAAGAAGTGAAATTCATTATCAAAAAAGTGTAATAATAATCAAAACACTACAACTTTTAATTCAAAAGTGGTATTCAGTGTTAATTTTGTAACTTAAATTGTTTTTTAGACAGTTTGGTTTCAAGTGCTACAATTGTGCATATCCTGGAAATAAAGGATAAACTGAAAATTTCACAAAGCCAGCTTTTTGGTTATTTTCTACACTGGCCAAAGTAATAGGTGAAAAAATTTTAACAAATTTTACTAAGTAGATTTGCCATAGGTCGGAAAGGGATAAATAAAGAGATAAGTAACTCAGAGTTATATTTTTATTTTCATAACCCAGACACTGTCTTGCATCAAATAAATCCAATAACGCGGGCTACGTACACTTCTTTATTAACATTTAAAAATAACTAAATTAAATTAAGTTAAAAATTATAATTTAAAATGAAAAAAAAATCTTGCCAGTTCCAGAATAACAACGATAAACTTCATATGATTGGTCTCTAATCTCGTGGAAGTGATCGCTTCGCTTTGCCAAAAAACTCGATTTTTTTTTTTTTTTTTTTTTTTAAATGTGTTGGATAAATTTTAGTTTTCCTTTATTTATGACAGAATTACACAAACTTAACAATTTAATTTAAAATAATTGTTACGTTAAATATTTCTGAATTGATGCCTAACCTACTGCTGTGCAAGCAAATTGATCAATTTTGAGTTAAATAAATAATTGCTATTTCGCAATTGGGCCTTAGGAGTCTGTACTATTACAAAACGGTGTAAATTTGAAACTGAGAAATAATTGTTTCGAGTTCTTATTTACATGATTTCGTTTTGTTGGAAGTTGGCAAACGTGTGTCATATTTTGGGAAATAGTTAACAAAGTAACTGTTCCACAAATATCACCACCAAACCATTTGAAACATAAATAAAATAACATTCGGGTGTCTCATCTCAAAAAATGCGAGTTTTTTCAAAATATATCGAAAGAATATTGTGATTTATGTGCGCTAGACCAATTTCAAAATGATAAATACTAAATTTAAGAAACTTGACCGATTTAGATTTTTAAGGTTTCATTGGAAAGGCATTATCTCACGCCTTTTATTCCATTGTAATCAATCCCATTTCCATTCGTAAAAATCAACGAAGACTTGTGTGAAAATTTTGTCGCCCAGTTTGGTTCTAGGACAACACATTTTTCAACTAATGTCGATAAAATTTAGAGCCGACACGACACAGATTTGTTCTTGATTTATGATAAAACTCCTAAAATTTCCTCTTAATTTATTGACAGATTTTACAAAGCGTAATTACTTAATTTCACCGTAATTTGCTCACAAATTAAGAAATAGTGTATCCGATATTCAAAAAAAAAGATACGAGAAAGCCTAATAAAATTTCATTTATTATTTATAGTGATTTTACGTAATTAAACAAATAAAAATAAATCAAAATAAAAAATATAATTCGCACTTGGGCTCGTCCGGGATTTGAACCCGGGACCTCCCGCACCCTAAGCGGAAATCATACCCCTAGACCAACGAGCCAGTTGAATTAAGTTTGCTCAAAAGCCAACACATACTCCGTCTGCTCGATTGCGATGTGAAGAAAATCAACGAAAAAGAAATAAAGACAAACCAAAAAGCCCAACTGATCATAATTATTCGTACATATGTATATAAATTTGTTGTTGTTTTATTTATTTATACGTCTCTACTACACTCGCATTAGCATTCAGTTTGTAGAGAAATCTACTCGTACACTCGTATGGTGGAGCTCATGCCTGTATATTTTTATATCAGCGTTTTCTGTCTTTGGCTTCTTTTGCTGTACCAGCAATCTTTGGGAGAAAAAAACTTATCAACAGTAGTGGCCAACAAACTTTCACACAAACTTGTCTGCGACTCCAACAACAAAGCAAAACAGTTGAAAACTTGTTTGGGGTAGAGTGAGTTTTCGAATTTGCAATTATAAACAGCGAGCGAGAGGAATCGGCGCGTTAAACCATCGGTGAAATCAAGTCCGTCTTTTCTACCCAAACAGTTTATATCCTATCTTAACATATAGGCTATATTTTAAAAAGAGTTGCCGGTTGTAAATAATTATATAATGAATTAAATAAATGATTTAAATCACGTATTGCCCTATTACGAATGGATCGATTTGATTTTATTCAGCATATATATAATCCGTTATATGGGTTATCATCGAATATATTTTTAAAAAAATATTGCCACCTGTTTAAAAAGCTAAATTTAATTAGAACATGAATGTAATCAAATATTGCAATATGGGTATCAAACGAAAAAACCTTAATACAGTTTCATTTCTCAAATATTTTGAAAGAACGTTGCCACCTGTTTAAATGCAAATTAAATTAAAGAAAAAAATAAATGAGATTTTGCAATATGAGGCCAAATTAAAATTTTTAAGAATTTCAAAAATTTTTTGAAGAGAGTTGCCACTTGTTAAAAAATTTAATTAAAATTTTTAGTCAAATTAAATATTGAAATATGGATTTCAAACGCAGGAGGTTTAAGAAAATCTTTTCTAGAAAATTTCTTTGGAGGGGGTTGCCATAGGCTTAAAAACACTTTATCATGAAAATGTGGTTAAAGAGTGTTAAAAATTTTAATTTAGTACATTTCTAAGCTTACTTAAATATAAAGGTATTGCGCTGAAACGAAAGCGCGTATATGAAAAATTTGTTGGAAAGGGTTGCCACCTTTCAGAAACTTTTGATTGAAATTAATTGCTAAGGTAACGGAAAATCTACTTTAATTATGTCCAACAATAAAGGTGTATGGAAGCTGCATTCGGGAACTGTATTTGAATTGGGTTGCCACCTGTTTAAAAAATATAAATTCAACTAAATTTATAAATTTCAATAAAAAAAACTTTGAGTATCAAAATTTATAAAAAACAAGTAAAAAAAATGGTGTTGTCAGATATCTAAGATATCAAAACAAATTAATGTAAATGAAGCGCATAATGGAATTTCTCTGAAAGTGTATAAACAAATTTGGGATGAAAAAATTTGGTTAGGGTTTACAGTAAAGCAGAATGGATATCAAACGACACGTCGAATTTAATTAAATTATACACAAGTTATATGAGATATGAAAATTGGGATGCCAAAAGGTTCGCATCGGCGGCCGTAAGGTTCATACCTATATTTTTAATAAGATTGCCATCTGTTTTAAAAATTAAATTTAATCAAATAATACGCAAGTTATATCAGGTACATATTAAAATATGGGTGCTAAGTAGTTTGTGTCAACGAGTCGAAAATAGATTATACACAAATTAATTGAAATATTCATATATGTCATATGTATGTTGACAGGCTTTCGCTGAAACTAAGATACTTAAGGAGGGTTGCCACCTGTTTCAAAAGTCATACTTTCGCTGAAACTAAGATACTTAAAGAGGGTTGCCACCAGTTTCAAAAGTCAAAAATTTAAGTAAATTGTACACAAGTTATGTGAAATATTAAAATATCAACATTCAGGAGTTCGATTCGCGGGATGTAATGTTTATAGCTATATTTTTAAGAGGGTTGCCACCTGCTTAAAAAGGCGAAATTAAGGTATACACAAAGTATGTGTATAAAATATTTAACTACGGATTTTCCCAAAAAATATGATTTTTAGGTTTATTTTAAGTAGGGCTGCCACCTGTTTGAAAACTGAAATTTAATTAAATTATACACAAGTTATTTGGTTGTGAAATCTAACTACGTTCTCGTTTTTACTATGAAAAGGCGCGCAATAAATAAATATAGGCCGGGCAATGTCTGTCGGCGATTTCTAGTTATTTATATTAAATGTATTTATTATATATCAAAAAAGAAATTATTTAACAAAAGCCTTCAAATTGCTTATGAAAGTTTGCTAAAATTTTAAGATATATTGTACATTTTTTTGTAGTTTGGATGACGTTAGTATATTGCTGCAACAAATTAGAAAAAACAAATTTAGCACGACAAATATTACACCCATTAAAATAAAACGAAGTAGGCTTGTTGCGCAATTAAGGAGTTTTAACAAATTGATTACCTTTGTACACACTATAAATTAGTTTCAATTTAAATTTTATTTACTTAAAGTACAATATACTATAAGTAAACAAATAATTTCGTATACTAAGCATAATAAGCGTATACTAAGTGACAAAGACAGCTGTAGATAAGTGTAAATTTGTTTGTACAGAAATTTGTGAAAATACATGAATACATACATACATACATACATATGTACATATATAAATAATAACAAATATTTGTATATACTATATAGTATTTACAGTTTGTTTGCATGACGCTCACTTTTCCATTCGAATTCAATTTAGTTATTTGTCAACTAAGCGCACACAAATTTGTCGCTATAGCCTTAAAAATATGAATATTGAAAAAACACCACTCAAGTTGACAGCAAACAACAAAAATATCTTAGTATATACATAAGCTAATAATAATAATCATCATCTTAACTTAGTTGACTAGCAAATCGTGACATTTTGTAAAGACATTCGGATGTGCGGCGAATTCGCGGCTAGCAGAGGGCAGGCAGGCCAGTGTACATACATACATATGTACATACATTTGGAAAACAAATTGCCTATTCATGTCAGGCACCATATAAAGTGGTCGAGCGAGCAGTCACATCAAAGCACATTGACAATAAAATCAAAATCAACAGCTACAACAACAACAATAACAGCAAAAACAACAGCAGCAACATCAACATTTAATTCAACCGCAGTAATAGCAAAGTAATTGAATTAATAAATAAATTCAGCTAAATGACAATTGAAAAAGGCGTACAAAAAAAAGTAAGTTTCGTTTAACGCCAGAGAAGCGCGATGGAGTTGATTGTGTGCACTGTGCGTGCGTGCTTTCAACAGCTGTCAGTCAGTTAGTCAAAAAAAACCACACAACTTTTAGCTGCAAACGCGCGTAACATACATATGTAACTAATTGACAAATGGTAGTATGTATGTAGGTGTGGTTGTGTGCCCAAATATATAAGTGTACGAGTATACATACATATGTACAAACTTTTGACAATCAAACGAGAACCTAATCAAATTGTCTTTACAATTTTTAAGCGGCGCTCATGGGATTCAAATTGCTTAAATTAACGATAGATTCAAAACATACATACATACATTTGTGCACACTATATACATAGTATCTACATTTGCAAGCATTTAGAAATCACAGTCGTCGCATTTAAAAATCAATTTCGAAATCTCGAAAACAATAAAAAGTTATAAAACATTCGTTTGCGTTGGTAAGCAATAAAAAAATATAAATAAATATAAAACACCAGCAACACCATATCTTCTGCTCGTTCCGCATGACTACTCGTACGACACTTGAATGACGATAATTTTTTCTAGTCAATTGAAAATTGTCACAATTAATTTATTTATGACCGAATTTGTGTGTGTGTATAAGTATATGAATTTTGCTTGTGGCCAACAAACAATATTTCGAACTGTAGATATAAATTTAATTTCCTATTAGTTAAGCAGTGAAATTATCGTGAAGAGTGGTGCGCTACAAAATTCAAGAAATGGATTTACGATTTAAAAAAACAGAAAGAGAAACTAAACAAAAAACACTTGAGCACTAAAAAGTGCGAGTCAGATATAAGAATTCTTTGCCAACTTCATAAGGAGATAGAGCGTTGAAAATGGGAGTAGTAGCGGTAGTAGTCTTTAGTAATAAGTAGTAGTTAGTAGTACTTAAAATAATAATAATTTGTATACTTTGTAGTGACATAATAAAAAAATAGTAGTAATTATGAGTAGAAATAAGTAAAAATAGTAGTAGAAATTAGTAAAATTAGTAGTAGTAATAAGTAACCTTAATAAAAATAGTAGGGTAATTAGTAGTAAAATTTAGTAAAAATAGTAGTAGAAATCAGTGAAAATAGTAGTAGAAATTTGTAGTAGAATTTAGTAAAAATAGTAGTAGTAACAAGTAGTACACAGGTAAAAATAGTAGTAGAGATTGGTGAAAATAGTAATAGAAATTATGGAAAATAGTAGTAGATATTATTAAAATTAGTTGTAGAAATTAGTACAAATAGCAATGGAAGTTACTAAAAATAGTTGTAGAAATTAGTCAAACTAGTAATAGCATTAATAAAAATAGTAGTAATTATTAGTAGAAATAAGTAAAAATAGTAGTAGAAATTAGTAAACTTAGTAGTAGTACTAAATAACCTTAGTAAAAGTAGTAGGGTAATTAGTAGTAAAATTTAGTAAAAATAGTAGTAGAAATCAGTGAAAATAGTAGTAGAAATTTGTAGTCGAATTTAGTAAAAAAAGCAGTAGTAACAAGTAGTACACAAGTAAAAATAGTAGTAGAGATTGGTGAAAATAGTAATAGACATTATGGAAAGTAGTAGTAGAAATTATTAAAAATAGTTATAGAAATTAGTGCAAATAGCTATGAAAGTTACTAAAAATAGTTGTAGAAATTAGTCAAACTAGTAATAGCATTAATAAAAATAGTAGTAATTAGTATCAACATTAGTAAAAATGTTAGTAGAAATAAGTGAAAATAGTAGTTGATATTAGTAATAGCAATGGTAGTAGAAACTAGTAAAAATAGTAGTAGTAGACATTAGTATAAAAACTAGTAGCAGTAATTAGTAGTAGGATTAGTAAAAATAGTAGTAGAAGTTTGTAAAAACAGTAGTAGAAATTATAAAAAATAGTAGTAGAAATCAGTTAAAATAGTAGCAGTAATTGGTAGTAGCATTAGTTAAAATTAGTAAAAATAGTAGTAGAATTTAGGAAAAGTAGTAGAAATTAGTAGTAACATTAATAAACATGGTCGAAGGAACTAATCGAAATAGTAGTTGTAATTAGTAGCGGCATTATTATAAATCGTAGTGGAAAAATTAGTAAAAATCGCAGTAGGAATTAGTACGAGGAATTCGTAAAAATTGTAGTAGCAATTAGTAGTAGCAGTTTTACTTCAAAAATTGTAATTTAAACAAAATTAATCGTTTATTTTTTTTTTGTAAGGACGTTTTTACTTAGTAAAAAGAATTAGTTCCAGTGGTGGGCAATTTTTTTTTGAACCTTTAAAAATTTTCCCTTTAAGTGGAGAATATGATCTCCGTCCAGTGGCGGTCGTCAGTGTGGCTACACATTTGTGTCCATTTTATCTAATTTTCCATGATTTATCCCAAGATTCTCGTTGATAACTGTTCGCTTTGCTGTCGGATAATCTCTTTAAATACTGCGATTGTATGTGGCTTGTATGTGGCATAAAACCGCAGCATCAAATAGCCCCAAAAAAAGAGAGCTGGGGAATGAGGTATGGACGAAAACGCACAACACCTGAGGAAGTTTTTTTTCTATTTTTTGTAATATGAAAGTTTCTGTTAAATTTTTATTAAAAATTAAAATTTAAATTAATAAAAGGAGCTCAGAACATATCCGTTATAATTGTGAAACGTGCTACATATTCGCCAATAACAATGCAATAACAATATAAACTATATAAACTGTGATTTATTACTCCGCAAGCAAACCTTTCTAAATTGAAATAAATTATTTTGTCACTAAATAGATAAGTGTTCACAAACTGAAGCTGAAGCATCAAAACGCTCGTAACCGAACTAAATTTGGCATTTGCTTAGAGAGACCACTTAGAAGTCCGGCAATCATGCTGATTTCAATAATCGCTATCGTTTTGATAAAGTTGTTGAAGAAATGACAGACAATTATATGACTAAATAATAGACTAAATGCTATCGACGCTAACTGGCAGCTCAATAAAATTCGTATCTATAAACTTGCATCAGATATATGTATATATATATATGCGTAGTTATCTGCCAAAAAGCGTATGGTTATTTGCGTTGAAATTGCATTTGATTTGTTATTTAATAAGTACTTAAATGGTTTCAAAAAAAAAAAAAAAACGAAAATATATCTCATTCATATCACCAGACAATTTGCTATATTTGAGTGAGTTATAAACAATGCCATGGTTTATTTATTTATTGTTTCCTTTCTTTATAATTCGTACTTTTATAGCGTTATAACTTTTATTGTGCGCTAAATTTTACTTAATTTATGAGAGTCAATTGTGTTCATACGTTTGGTGGTCGTAAATTTTTTTTTTTGTTTTTTTTTTTTGCATAACGTTGTCATTTGACGGTTTTACTATGTCTTTCACTTTACTTTGTCGCTTACCGTTAGCGTTAACGCTTGTTTTGGCACTAAAAAGCAGAGAACCAGAAATAGAATTATTTGATGATTGAGTTTGAAAACAAAGTCATCCAAATTTTTCTATGAATTATGGACTTATTTTTTATCATCCTATTTCGGAACCGCGTGTATATAAATAAAATTCTTTTGAAGACACTTACAAAATGTATTCTCAATAATAACACTGTACAACGGCAATTTTCCACTAGAGTAACCATGCTTCTTTTTTTTTTTATCCTGCAGTACAGCCCGTCAGAAATCTTTACATTTCATATCTGCACTTGGACACGCTACCATCGCTTCTTCTATTATTTTTTTTATAATTTTTGTCGAATTTACTAAAAACAGAAATAGCAAAACTATTAATAGCAACTTTGTAATGCCTTCGGAAAAATATGAAAAAATGGCGGAAAGAAGGAAAGTTTAAATATAAAATGTTTACGTTTTTATAAGGAGCAAGATTCCCTTAGTGCTCAGTTTTCAAAAAAAATACTATGGTTACTCTGTTGCAAAAAAATACTACGGTTACTCTGTTGCAAAAAAAAAAACATATAAATTTGTTGTACTGTGTAACTACTGATTGACTTCGATTCTTCTCTCTTATAATTTGTAGTTATGTCTATGCTAAGTGAAATTTAATTATTTCGCTATATATGTATATTGGAGCCCTTATTAATTGACTATTAGACTAATCGGTTGATTGGCAAGAGTTGTTCAAAAACATTGTCGGCTAATCGACTAATCGTTTTCTTGCGAATTGACTTTTTCGACTAACTGTAAGTTTGCGAATTCTCGTCTAGTTATTTTCTTTTATTAAATATTTGTGTTTTGGTTTCTGTGTTCGAAAACTCATGTTTATTGCCAAAATTCGTCTTCCGTTATAATGGAAATTTTAATAAATTTATTATTACTGACGATCCCTATTTGAATAATTTCGGTTAGTCAATTTTCAGAATACTCGCTGGTGAGCGGTTTGTCGAAAGTGAAAGGTTAATCGAATACTTACTGCTACTTACTGGAGCTAACATATAAGGCCAAAAAATATTATATTGCAAGTAAAAAAAATTAAAAATTAAGAACACCGAAAAAAATAATATATATTTGTTTTAATCTCTTAAACTCCTTTTCCACGTCTGAAGCTACGAACCTAGTATTTACCTCTGGAACGCCCAATACTCTGAGCTTCGAATTACTTGTACACAAAAACATATTTTGCTACAAAACCCGTGATGCTTGTATTCGTTAGAAATACTTAGAAATATGATATATTGTGTATTTTAAACAATTTTCGCATCAAAGGTATTCACAGTGAAGATAAGAAAGAAAAAAATGGTGCAACCGCGATTTTGAGAGTATCAGCATTAACTCTACTTTAATTCGATTAAAAAGTAAATTAATTTCATTATATTACCACAGCTTTTAGATTTTGGGAGGGGTTTGAACGCCGAAACCCTTTTTGTTTGGCTGAAGCCTAACCGAACCGAAAGCCAAAGTTCAGCCGATTTCTAAACAGGACTGTTGGCCAGAAAATCGACCAAAATTCTGGTGGGTTCACTCCGGCGTTTTTGATTAAATTACTCACCATGGTTTTGCGGCGTCTCTTCACCAGTACGTGCTGAATCGAGCGAGCGTCTGACTTAAAGCAAGCGGCTCGCTACTTAAAGGTGTCCTAAACCAAAAATGCCCCAGAATCTGGTTGTGGTAATTTTAACAGGCCTGGGATGAGTAAGTAGAAAAGGGAGACCGAGATACGCAAATGCGAAGAGCTTGAGATGCTAACCGACAAAAGAAAACGCCAGAATTTACCACCCGAAGCTCCGGCGGCTTGCAGAGGGTTTCAAGAGCGGAGAAATTTCCTGTAAGAATGCAAATGGCTTCCTGATGATGAGACCGGACTGATTGGACCTTATCAGTGTGGCTTTAAACCTGACAATTCTACTATCTACCAGAAACGAAGCAAATGTGTCTGGCGGTGGGCGAGGGCAAATGAAACGAACAGTCAGCGCATTCGCGTCTAGGCTCCCACATTACTGTTGACGATTACAATTTTGAAAATGTGGAAGACGGAAACCCAAATTAACACCTATATATAATAATGTCAGCCGCGAAATGCAACAAATACTTCTTGGGGCTAACTAGGGGACTAGGTAGGAAAGGCCTCGCTTGACGGATGAGACGTTCCTTGCAGTGTTCGAGAGCAAGATTTTTAGGCCACTTGGTGTTTCAAGTTGGCGCCAATGAGCAGAAAGAAAAAACTAAAGTAAATAGTTTTAGGAGCTAAAAGCAACTGCAAAAGCCCTTTCTGAGGGATGGCCTCTCTCTTCCATTTTATATTCCATTTTCCTTTCTCTTTTTGCTGGGTGTGCCACGAAATGTTCTCTTATTTGCTAGCTACAGAAGACCTCTCCGCAGATCCTCAACAACTTTTTTATTCACAAAAAATTATTCTTATGATTTCAAAATAGAAGACAACTGTTAGAAGGCATGCCATCACTTTTTGGCACTTCTTGGTAAACCCTTGCAGAATGGCTACTCTTAAGAAGACCTCCCTATATTATCTTCTGACAATTTCTATTTTTTTTTGCTCATGGTATTGCGGCGTGAAATTCTTAAAGCGTTCTTATCCGGAGTAATTTTGAGCAACCATAAATTTTCTTTATAGTTCAATCTATATAGATTGACACTAACGGGCTGGCCAATCCCCTTCGTCTTATTCCTGTTTTAAATTCAATAAAGTTACCATCCAGCGCCTGCCAAAAGTAGCATTAAACCCAATTTTTTTTTTTTTTGCAATAAAAAAACATAATTTCTTTTAATAAGTATTTTTTTATTATTTTCATTTAATTTTAAAATGAAAACTAATTATTCCATCAAGTTTGTAGTTGAAGTTTATGACTTTTGTATTTGATGATTTTTGTTTTTTTTTGTTTTTACAGAAATTTCATTCAATTATATAAACACATATACATAGTAAGCGCTTAATATGTATGTATGTATGTAGTTAAACATGAGCTTGTTTTTGTTTGTAATAATTTCAAATTCTGCACATCTCGCATTTATGGTCTTTACATTGTTTATTACTTATGTAGCTAAATAAATTTTTCAAAAAAAAAATGAAGCCATTTTACACGTAACATAAAAATTAGAAGCGATAGAGCTTCTACACAAAAAGAAAAATTAATTTTTTTTTTTTACAATTTTCACGCTTAAAATTATATAATTGAAGGCAAACGAACGTACGTACTTTTATAGATAAGTATATTAAATTAATAGTAATAAAACACAAAACACAAAGCAAAAAACTAGTTATTGTTGTTGCTGTTTTTTTAATAATTATTTGAATTGAAATTGTTATGGAAAAAATGCTTTGGCTGCATTTTATAATTAAAAAGTTAAATCACTTTTTACGATTTACTTAGTTCACATACGCATATCATGTACGCATGCAATACGTTTGTTTGTATGTGTGTGTGTGTCTGTAGAGTTATTTAATATTTATTATTTAAAACCTAATAAGCCTAGCATCCAACTACATTTTAGTATCACAGTGTAAAACGATCGCAACATTAGCGCTTTATCAAATTGCATTTTTCTGTTTATTCTTCATCTTCTTCTTCTGCTTTTCATACTTTTTTTGAAACGCAATTTTGCTTTTTATCATTTTTAACGTTTTCCTTTTGCCTATTTTCTGCAATTTTTTGTTGTTTTTTTTTATTTACCACTCTTTTAAAAAATTGTTTCACTTTCTTTTCGCTTTTCCTCCCGCCTTTTTGGTATGCAAATTGTTACTGTGTGCGCGCGCGGTCCATTATATGCCTGCCGCCCCACCTAACTTAATGTTGGCCTCGCATTCGATCTAGACGCGCACGCGCACTCACTCAAAGATCACTCGGTTAGCCTTTCGTTTCTCTTGACTAGCCTTGCCGTCGTTTATTCGCTCCTAACTTGCCACATATTCGCTTACTGATGCACTGCCGCTGAGCCAATGCGTTGTCCATACATGGCATAAGGCGAATAGTAGGGTCCTAGTGCGGCAGCTGCAGCCGCTGCAGCGGGATTGAAAGCAGTCATGCCGAATGCAGATGGCGCTGTTAGTGCACTCGTTGGTATGCCGCCGGGTTTGGCATACGGATGATAACGCGCCGCAGCAGCGCTCATTGGACTTAGCGGTGGTGTTGGATAGCCGGCGCGCAATGCCGACGGCGGAAAGAGTGTGCCCAGCAATGATTGGGCTTGTGATTGAGCCAATGCGGCGGCAGCAGCAGCTGGATCGGAGAGATTACCAGTATGTGTGCGCAGATGAGAGAAAAGTTCATCGGAGGTTTGGAAACGTTTGCCGCAATATGCGTCGCCTACCACCCAGCTGCAGACGTAGGGCGCTGAGCGTGCCACAGCAGCATTAGCGGCGGCAGCAGCGGCAGCTTGCGAATATGGATGATTCGGTGGTAGACCAGTAGCACCACCCATCATAGCCATGCCGTATTTTTGATGTTCACATTGCGTGCAACCGGCTGGACAGGGTGCACCCATTAGCATTTGTTGCGTATGTTGCGAGTATGGACAACCGGGACAGTAGGGATCCTTGCAAACCGGCACAATGGCTTCGCCGCCCGATGGTGTCTTGATGCGTTGATAGCTGATGTATGGATTGGGCTGTGAGCCCGGTCCGTTGTGGCCGCCTGGGTAGCCACCACTTGCGGCGGCAGCTGCCAACATGGCAGCATGATGATGGGTAAAACCGCCGGCAAATGGTGGACGGAAAGCAGGATTGGCGTGTTGTTCCATGCCGGGTGGGCAACAGAGCGCCGAAAGTGGATTCATGCCATACGGACTGGCCGCTTTGTAAGCAGCAGCAGCGGCAGCGGCAGCAGCAGCCATGCTACTCATCTCTTTGGGATGTGTAGCCGAACCGTTGGCATTATTGAGTACTTCCATGCCGGAGCGTACAATTGGGCTAGCGCCGCGCTGTGATGAGCCGGCGGGTGAGACGGTTTTGCGATTATTGTCGCTGGGTGTGGGTGTGCCGCCATGGCCATTCTCCATTTTGATTAGATGTGATTCCGGTGTGCAATTTGATTTGCCGCGTGAGGGAGCGCGTGTGGCATTATCAGCACCGCTGGAGGAGCACTTCGAGCTCGGACGTTGCTCGTCCACAATCAACGATGATGATGATCTAAATGTATTGTGATTTTGAGCGCTAAGCACATTCGTTTCGTACGGTTTGAAGGCCAACTTCACCTCGGTGGTGGTGGGCGTGGTGGATTTGGGTGATTTCGCTTGAGTTGGCGATTTTGAAGCGCTCAAATCGGTGCTGGCATTCGATGAGGTGGATGATGAAGATGATGATGTGGATTTCTTTGATTTATCCATAGCTAGAAGAGGTTTGACGACCGATGAATCGGCGCCAATTTGTGAACAGGTCTGGGCCAGTAAAGCGAGCGGGCTCTTTTTGGCATCCATCTGGAAAGGGAAGAGGGGGAGAAAAATGATTATTAGTGGGGAATTTAAAATAGCGTAAGAAAATTAAGTGCTATGATTTAGGATAGGTACTTAAATTTTGACTACAATTAAATTTCATATAAACTGTCTTTCGCATTTAGCTATGCTTTGTAAAATTTTCATATATTAACTCTCAACCAATCCTGCCTCCGCATATCTATAAATTTTTTTACATTTTTATATAGCTACAAATATCTTGCTTATTTTTGTGTACAAGCAGCGGTCTATTGTATTGTTTATTATTTGCCAAAAAAAAATGCAACGTTTCAGTTTTAATAGCTTCATACATTATAAAGGAATTTCAAGCTATAAAGTCGCTTTCACCGTGAATGACAGTTTTAATGAAAATCATTTTTCGTTTCTACAAAAACCCAAGGTTTTTATGAGTCCATATTGTGACACAATGATTATAAAGTCCATAAAATTGGCAATGTGGTAATAAAAATAAATTTAATTTAATGTATTTCGTGTTGTTTTTCCGAAGTTTGATTATTATTTAAATTTTATTTTACGAGTGCATATAATATGCTTTTTGTGAATTAATAAAGTAATAAAGCGGTGCAAAAAATAAATGAAATACTACAATTGTCTCTTTTATTATTATTATTATTTTTTTCGTCAGCTTCTTTTGCTTTTTTTTTTATTGCGGCGATCTTGTAGCTGGCTGGCTGTTACCAAGTGGTGCTAAGAAATTTGTCCAAGTTAACGCTAATTTAGCTGGTTTAGTTTTATGGGCAAAACATTTTTATTATTTAATTTTACATGTTTTTTTTTGTTTACTCTTTCTTACTGGGCTTGCATAACAACAGCATTAACCATTTTTTGTTAAAAAAAAATATATATAAAATTTAAAAAAGTATTAATTTGTCAAATTTGTACATCTTGGTAGCTAACAATAAAAATGTTTGTAAAGGAAAAAATATGTATGTATAAATACATATATATTAAAACCATTAAAATCGAATCTATGGACCTTTGACAAATCCACTTTTTCATTTCAGTCTAATAACCGTTGACTTTGAGTAAAAAGAATTTAGTATTTTCCTAAAATATTTGACTGTTTGACGCATAGTTTACAGTTAAAAGTCGCCAGCAATGATTTTAGGAAATTCGTTTGTTAAAACCATTTACTAACTACTATCATATAATACTATATTACATAAATTATGTAATCATAAAATCCATGTTATAATTTTTTTGCTGCTATTTTCTTCTTTTCAATTTCAATTAGTTATTTTTTCAGTGTTGATGACTTGCATCGAAATAAATTATATATAGAATAAAAATGTTATTAGTTATTTTTTTTTATAAATTTTTGCATTTTATGTGAGCAAAATTTGTCTCGTTTCAAATAGAGTTTGAAACGCTAGCGTGAAAAACTTATAGTTCAACTACTTAAATAAATAAAAATTTTCAATTTTCGAAATATTTATTTTTAAAATTTTTAATTTACTAATATCTTAAAGTTTTTAAATGTTTATTTTTTAAATTTTATAAAAACAATTTAACAGTACAGAGTTGATATTCAAACTTTTTAAAATAATTTTTTTTTTTAATTTTATATCATTACATTACAAAATTTTTAAAAGGAACGTTTCATCATGCGCCTCTTTGCCTTTAGCAATTTTTTTTTTTTAATAACATTATTCTACTTTTTTATGAATATTTTTTTCGAAAGGCATATCTATTTAAATTTTTTTTGTTAACTCTTTTTGCCTTAAGTTTTTTTTTTTTGTTACAAGATGTCATTCACGCTTATTTGTTTTAAGAACTTTTTTGATGCTTAGCATTTTAGACATAATAGTTTGACTTGTCTACAAATTTGACGCTATATGACCGAAATTTAAACCAAAATGCAATATTTTTGATTTTTTTTTATTAAAAATAGAATTTTTACCTTGCTCAGAGATACTTTTTACTCTTTTTTTACGCTATTTTTTTTTTGAATGTTATGTTTATTTTTCAAGATTTTCGAAAGATACATTACTCTCCAATTTTACTTTACTACTTTTATTTTCATTCGCTTTATTTAATTATATTTGCGATTCAGTTAATTGCGCTTAAAGTTTTTGATATGATGGCGTGTATTTTTTTTTTAAATATTTAAATTTCTCTAGGCTATCTAAATTTATTTAGTAAGCATAAATTTTTTAAATCGCCGACAAATGAGCTTCTTCAACTGAATATCAATTGGCTTCTCATACTCTAGAGATTTTATTTTTAGTTAGCATTTTTCATTTTTTTTTATATCTTTTACTTGACCTTTTTCCAACCAAGGAAAATATTTTTCCTGATTCTTTAGTTTGCCTGTCCTCTTTGTATCATAGATTGTACCGAGTTTTCTAGTATTATAGATTTCTTTTAACAAACGGGTTTGTTTTTATTCCTCTTTACAGTTTCTTGCCTGCTTATTTATTGGTATTTAAGAATTTTTTAGAATACCGTTTGCTATTTTTGTTCAAAGTAAAATTGTTCTTGAACTGAACTTTGCATGCAGTTCAAATTCAAATTTTTAAGTGCATTTCTATGAGCGTGCAGCGTAATTAATTTACTGAAGTGCTTAATTAAATTGCCCTGAAAATCTTTGTATGTGCCCAAGAAATGGTGAATTAAAAAAAATATTGCCAATTGATTTCTGAAACGAAAAAAACTATGCTTCGAATTTTAAGATTTTTTTTCAATTTTCACACCTATTTCTTAAAAAAAATATTTGTCCCACCTTATCTCTTTTATACAACTTGTTCTAGGTGTGCACCTAAATTTCCCTAAATTTAATGCTAATTATTTTCCAATTCTCAACTCACCGTTGTTGATATTGGTGATAAGTAATCCGGCTGTAAATATTGGTTGTTGCCAATGGTAACAACACCGCCGCCACCTTCTAAAACAACCATTTTACGCAAATCCAAAGGTTGTGAAGATAGCGCGAGTAACGGAGTTAAACGATTACAGCTAATCCACAAAAATGGTAAATCCAGCGGAAGTATTGTAGTGCCGAGCGCGTAGCCTAGCTAAATTGCTGACACAGCGCGTAATCCAATTAATTTGTAATTTGAGTAAGAAGCCGTTACGCTGGTTCGTTGGGTTTCGAAAGTAATCCACGAACTTAAGCAGCAATAGCACAGTTTATTGTTTTTTGTGTTTTTTTTTTAAAGATAACACTGTATTTGCATAGATTTCTTGCAAAGAAAGTAGTTTTTTTTTTCTTTTGTTAAATTTACACTTTTTCCTGCAGCGCTTTTTTTTTTAGCAATTTTGTTTCTTTGATTTGCTTAAATTTTTAAACATTCAAATATTGCCAGTAATACATAAATTTTTTAAAGCGCACTTAGCGCTTCTTATAGCAACTGTTGAAGCACTTGTTTTTTACCGTTTTTTATTACGGCGATTTGTTGTTGTTATTTTTTTTTTTATTGAACCTTGCTTTTATTGGAGCACAACCGTTTTATAGCTGTCTAGTTAAATTATACATATGAATATGTAATTGTATATGTGTAGCCAAAGTATTTAGTTTGCTACGTTCCGAGTTTCTTTTCAAACACGTCCGAACGCAAAGATAGCCAAACACGAACTGAATTTTCTGTGGCACACAACTAGCTAAGGTACTGCTGGCCAAACTCACGGTGAGTTGACGCGCTGCCGCCAGAGCGCCATAACCCAAAAAGGCACCTCAAGCGCACGCTCGCACTGAGCGCGCGCTCCATTGCAATTATAGAGGCGCTCAAAACCTGTAAAGAGCGCGCGCGCCTATATGACAACGTTCGTGCAAGTGAGACCACATGCGAGGGTGCGAGTGAGAAAGCTATAGCATAATTTTCAAATATGGCGTACTTTTTACCCAATCAAATCGCATGCGCCATAAAAAGTATACGCTTTGATCTTTCGCATGCTCGCGTTAGCAGCGGCAATGGCAGCTGAGCGCGCTCCGCCACTAATTGTGGCAACCAGCTGTCAAGCGGTTGTTAATGGATGGCTGACTGGTAGGCGGTTGGGTGCTGGCGAGCGCGCGGCAAGTGATGAGCGAGAGCGCGCATATGTAGTAGAGAAGTAACAGGTTTTACTCTCAGCGCCTTTGTTGTTATTGGCAGAGAGCGCAAGGTACAGGCAATGGCGCTCAGCGTTTACGCTCTGCACTTGTACTCAATATATTTGACATGCTCTGCAATTTTTAACCAATCAACGTTCGCTATGGCGCGCGCAGCGCAATGGCAACACTTCAAAATGGGGTTACCTTTGTGGGAAATATGTAGTGAATGTGGCGTATAGAGCGCGTTGTAGAGCGCTAGCGGCCACTGAGCGGCATACTCTTTGCATTGTTTATACAACATTGCCATTAAATTTTAATTTAGCGCTCTTTTTCGTTTGGCTGCTGAGTAATGGGCTGGGTGAGTGCGCTGCATGCTGTTTATATCCAGATGGATATATGTGGGTGTGTGTGTGTGTTGTGAGACTTCTCGACTGCATTCGGCGCTCTTCACTTATATGTGACGCTCGCTCTTGTCGGCGGCAATCATTGCGTTTGGTTAAGTGACCAAAAGGTTGCAATTAAACTGTCCCGTTTATCACGCCTTTCAGCACAACTGCAACTGCAACAAAAACAACAACTACTACAACAACGCTACAACAGTAGCCAGCGACTTAAACAACAAGAAGAAGGCACACACAAAACGAGCTCTATAATTTTTATTTTCCAATTTTTATTTTTATTGAGCGCGCATTGTCGGCATTTCAAGTTGGGCTGCACTTTAGTGCAACAGTGCGGCGGCGGCAAAACACCGCTTACTTGGGTTTACTAAATTGTACTATTGTCGTTGGCACTCCTCTTCTGCCCAGCTACTAAATGGTTGCCTACGCTTGTAAATCGCTCACACATTGCCATTGCCTGGCTCTTTAGTGGCATTAAAAAGTTGGTTAGCACGTCGCGTTACATATCGGCATACATACCTGCATGTATGTAACTAGCGACGTGCAAAGTTTGTGTAGATGAATATAAAATTTATGTTCGCGTAAAATTTTTACACTTCAATTTGGCGAGTGCTTCGTTGTTTTTGTGCAGCTAAAAAAAAAACACAATGTGAACCTTCATCATGCAGTGCACTTTATAACTTCGTCTACTATTTTTTGTTTTTTTTTTTATATTTCCGCAGTTAAGTGAAACGTAGCGCTTGCTAACTTCTTCGCCGCAACAACGTTCCGTCGCACTTGTATTGCGGCATGTAAAGTAAGCTAGGTACGTTTTGCCGGCGGTGTTTTGAAATTTCCACGCACTCACTATTCCTAATCGAATGGGGTTTGTGTTGTGCTCGGAGGCATTGAGAAAAGAAATATTATAAAGAATTCCTTAATGGTAATCATTGCAAATTCAAATACCGTGAAATTTCAAAACCGTCTGGTAATGTATGTAAAAAACTGTTCAAAATATAAAAATTTATATAAATAAATAAACCGTTAGCGAAAGAAAACCAATTTTAATTTTCAATACTATTTCAATGGTCATTTTCTACAGCGTGCTGATCTAAAATGTTTAAAAGTGCCCATGCATCTCTGAAGTTCTAACCATCCTGTAATCATGTCCGAAGTTACATTAATTGAGAGAACATAAGAAAAGTGTTTCTTATTTTGATGTAAATTTTTCTTCAAATTACGAAATTTTCTCTCAATGGCGTAAATGTTTCCTCAAAATGAATAAAACCTTAAATAAAATAAAATCTGTTTTTTTCAGCGCCATTTTATTCCCATTTTATTTATTTATTATAATTCAATAATAAAGATGATTCAAGTAATGGCAGCTTATTTTTGAACGGGATACAATTTAGGCGTTTCGAAGAAAAAGAGTTAGAAGAGTATAAAATTCTTATTTTGGTATAATCGTATGCGATAGCATATAATGGCAATGAGATTTTGATAGATTCAATCCAGATACTCGTTTTTTGTTTGAGTGTAGCTTTAGATTCACGTTTTTACAGCGCTGGCAGTTTCCTATCACCACTGAGGTAAAAGAAGAACCCAAATTCAAATTCTTCCAATGCTTTGCCCCATCGATTCAAATAATCTATAAAACCGTCATAAAAATTGCAAATGTAGTTTTAGTTTGATTTTTTCTCAATTCAATTTATTTGATTCCTCCATTATTTTCTTAAAGATTAAATGCCAAAACTTCTCATATTTTCGCTAAGTGATTTTAAGTTGGAGCTAAGGTACTCCCCTGTTAAAATATTTGAGTTATGAAACCCACTAAGTTAGAACTATTTGTGTCTACTAACCTTAGATAGAAACTAAACACATCATAGTTGCCGATTCAATTTTTTTAAACAGCTCAACCAACACTAAATTAATGACCCCACTGCCCGCAAGGAAGGAATGTAAGATTTCGTTAAATTGAGCCTATCTTTCAGCTGTCATCTTCCTGATTACTGTATTCCAGATGCTCCCTGGTCATAAAGTCATGATATAGAGAGTAGCTACGGGATACCACCGATTTCCGAACGGTATGGCAGAGACATTTGAGTTATATTGGGTAACAATGAAGCTACTGCATTTGCTCATCAATGTACGACTCTGAATGACGCTGATATCACGCTTGGTGATACTTACCATTCCCTTGTAAGTTTTCAATCAATAAAAAGTGTGCTACTTCGAGCGATAGGTGGGGGTTTGAATCCACTTACCAAATGACCAGACCACTCAAGCTTTCAATGAGTGAAATTAACGAACGAAATCTTCCCATAGCCAAGGAGACGAGACATAAATTTGACAATTGCGGTCCTGACTGGGATGGCTTAGAAGGCGTAGGCGCAGGCGTAGCCCGGGTAGGACCTCAATTAAATGACTATTGTAGAAGTCGTGGAGATGTATTGCTATTTAGAAGGTGAGCTAAAACCCTGGGTAGTTTTATCTTTAGCGAGATTGATATTCTCAATCCAATAGAGATTATGGATCTGACGAAGTTTCTACGGCGGACGATGAGGTATTTAAGGCCAGTTGTAACTTATAAGCACCCAGGCAGTATTACAGCCCAGCAAAGACTGCTAGCTAATGAATTTCTAGGCTATTTATTGACTTAGAGTATGTTTGTTAAAAAAAGAAGGCATCAATTATATTTCAGAATAGCCAACAGGGTATTAGAAAGCATAAATTGGATTTGAGAAAACGTCAATTGGTTTTATGAAGAGTCAATTGAATTTCAGAAAATGTTAAATGAATTTTAGAAAACCCAAATTGGATTTTAGATTAGTCAATTGGATGTCAGGAAATGTAAGGCGAATTTTAGAATTGCCTATATAATTTTAGAAGTAAACAATTTTTTTATGTCAATGCAAATATACTAATTTTTTGGCAAACATTTTATGTGTCACAATTCATTGCACTTATATTCTCATTATACATATAGTACACATATTTTTATATTACGCTCACGTGCACATTAATCACATTTTTTGTATATTGCATTCATGCAGCTCAGGCATCCCTAGATTTAATCTCTTGTTTGCTGAAAATGAAATGAAAAATTCATTTGACGCTTTCTAAAATTCAATTTACGGTTTCTAAAATTTTATTGATCAAATCCAATTTACGTTTTCTAAAATCCTTTTGACTATTCTAAACCCCAATTTTCATTTTCCAACATCCAATTGACTATTCTAAAATCTAATTGACGCTTTCTAAAATCCAATTGATGTTTTCCAAAATTCAATTAACGTTTTCTAAAATTATATTGACTATTCTAAAACCCAATTTACGTTTTTCAGCATCCAATTGGTTATTCTAAAATCTAATTGACGCTTTCTAAAATCCAATTGATGTTTTCCAAAATTCAATTAACGTTTTCTTAACTTATATTGACTATTCATGTTTTCCAACATCCAATTGACTATTCTAAAATCTAATTGACGCTTTCTAAAATCCAACTAAATAGAAATGGTGTAGATTGAAAAAAACATCTATCAAAAAATGAACAGCGAGAATAAATTGACGCCAAATAAACACTTGGTACTTTAGGAGAAATAAATAAAATTTGTCTTCTATCTGGATTTTTTTTAGTGTTTGAATATTTCATAAAATTTTGATATCATTTACGTTAAGCAATCATGCCATGCAATTCACTACCCAGTGGATTCTTTTCAAATCGCCGGTGGATATGATGAAACTCGAGAGAAATATGGGCTTCGTGCCACCAATTCGAGTTTTTAATGAGAGTTATATTTAGTATACATTTTATACACTCAAAAAAATTATTTGGATTGAAGAAAAACAGCTACCAATTGGAAGAAAATGGGAATGAAATGGCGCCCAAGAACTTATTTACTACTTTTGGAGTAAACAGATTTCATTTTATGCAGGTTTTTATTCATTTTGAAAAAACCTTTGCGCAATATCATAATTTAAAGAAAAAGTTTCTTTGGCTTCTTTTATTTTTTTTAGTGTATACGCGTTAAAAAAATTCCACTAACCATTGAGCTTTTGTAAATATAAATATATGAACGGATATGTAGGCACTGCAAGCTATTTGAATAATTATGTCATATTAAGTTTATAAGTAACAAAGTTTCTCAAATAATGCGTGAAGTAAAAATTGCAGTACTTACTTCGTAATATCAACTTAATAAAACTTGAACGCATGCATAAAATATGTTTTATAGTTAAACGAGCAAAAGTACGTACATACATAGTGCATGTGTAGCTACAATTCCACCACACCATCGACCATTGTCAATTATGCACAATTGCGAATGTGTCGAGTGCTAACTGAGGAGAGGATACAAAAAAAAAAAAAACCCCAGCGAACGTGGAAGTGCTTTGCTGATGATGGCTTTGTTGCTTTGGTTGGTTGGTTGGTTGGTTGGTTGGTTGGTTGGTTGGTACACCACGCCACTTCAATGGCACCGCTGTAGAAGGAGGACGCAACTGACGGGGCTGGCCGTAATATTTATGCAATTTCAAAGACGGCAAACGTACCAGAGTGCACATGGAGGCAGCGCAGTGGAGCACAAAAGGGCAACAACAGAGTAAGCAAAAAAAAAAACAAAAACAAAAAAAAAACTCAAAGAATACTCGTAAATTATATGAAAATTGGTAGCACGAAAGGAAGAAACTCATAAAATTAACCACATTTTTCTTCATTTTTATAGCATTTATTATCACATTGCCCCGGCGGAGAAAAGCGGAGGCAACGCAAGGCGGCGGCTGATAGAGCGAAAGAGCCATAAAAATGCAGTTTCAAACGATGGAGTTGGCCGGAGCGGAATATTTGCCTTGGCTTTTGATTTATGCACACCCCAACTGCGGCAACAGCAGTGACAGAGGCAGCGGCAGTAGCCATGGCAAGTGAGGCAAAATAATGCAATAAATTTGACATTATCGCGAGCAGCCATAAGATATGGCGGAATTGGTAATAGCGTGAAGTTAAGGCGCAGGCGTGGAAAGGTGGATATACATACATACGTATGGATATATGAATATGTTTGTATGTAAATAAGTATGTGTGCGCTATCCTCACTACCCGGCAAGAAAAAAATGTTCTGAGATTTACCGTGAATAATGCAATATAAATAGAGCATCTTAAGGAAGCCTCTCCATTTCAAGTCAACCGGTTCAATCGGGTTATTGTTTTCCATTTTCCATTAAATTCGAATCTGTTGTTTGTTGTTGGACAAAATGTTGTTGATCATATTTTTTATTTTGTTCGAAAGATATTGTTTTTAAAATTTTTACCGTTTTAAAAATTAGAACATAACTTCTCTAAAACGATCCGATTTAACTTGCTAAATTTTCGATATTAGTTTAACATGAAAACGCGCAAGAAACCAAATTGCCAACTTGTGTCCAACATTTTTTTTTTTTGAAAATGAAAAAACACACTTTTTTCAAAATTTAATTTCTCGTAAACTGTTTTTTTATTTGTTATTTTTCACACCGAAAATGAGGCATTTTAAAAGTATTTCTAAGAGATAGAATTTTTTAAAGAGCTTTCAGAGAAGTTCTGTAGTACAGAGAAACAGAAACAACATCGCCGAAAAATATCGGAAACATTTTTTTTTTGGCCAAAAGAAAAATACGCGTTTGATCTTGTTGACGAAAAAACCACATATTCGAGTTTCATGAGAAAATAAACACAATGACCCGATGCCTTGAAATGGAAAGGCTTAAGGTAATAATATTCCTACTGAACACTTTAAAGAAAATTGAAAACTACCATTTTAAAATACCATGTTCGTCTCGTATCATATCGTGATCGTTATTTTATGATTTTTATTTTTTCGTTAATAAATAATCGTTAGTTATTCTTGGATTTAAAATTTATCCGATCGATACTTTGTATTATTTTTTTCGCTCATAAAACATATTACAAAATAGTTGGCGTTTATCATGTTCGACAAATTGTAAATAACGATTATTTTTGCACGAAAAAATAAAAATTAAAAAATAACAATCCAATTTGAACTGAAAAATTTAAATCCAAGAATAACAACTATTTTTAGTCGAAAAATCTTCTAAATAAAAATAAGGCCAGATTTGTATAGAATATGGCATTAGGAGATTATATTGCTATATGCTTGTTTTATTTTGAACGTTTTATTGTTTTTCAATGATTATTTGATTCGAAAAAATCAATACAAAAATTATTTGCAGTCACTGATTTCAACACGATATTTATTAAAATTCTGAGTATATGACGGACTTCAAAAAAGGGGGATAGTGATGGGGATAATGATAATGATAATAATTAATGCACGCCTAGTGTATAGCGTGAGAGCGGTATATATCTCGAAAACTTACACTGAAGATGGCACAACGCTGAAACCAATTTGTCTCCAAATTAAACTTGAACAGATAGGACAGAAAATCTGTCTAAAACTCCTTACTACATATGTACATATATCTAAAGCTTTTAGGATAATATGTGAAATGGCGTGAAATTTTATTTCAGAACCTGTTGAAACAAATGCTTTATACTTTACATATGTTCGAAAGCTGAGTAAACCGGAAATGTGCGACTCTTCGATAGCAAATTTTAATTTAAAGCATCTAGACTAGCTCGCTATGAGCAGCTCTGATAGAAAAGCCTCTTACTTTTTTCATGAAATTTCCGATGACATTTCTTGCAGGGTTTAGTAAATACCGAGCGTTTTAAGTGTGCGGCGGTGGCGGCAAGAGCAGCGCCAGCATCTACGTCTCGTTTAACTTGCAGGAGCGTAAGTCATAAAAATGTGAAATTACAACAAAAATACTACAAGCAAAGCATGAAAAAATAAATGAATACCCAAAGTAGTATGTATGTATAAATATTCAAAAGGGTGCTGCTTAAGAAGTAAAACGAAAATTTCACTATCCATATGTATCTACATACCTATGTACATAGGTCTACTTTTATATAAACGTTAACTCACAGAACACCAATCATGGTTTGCATTTATAGGGCAGGCGCGCACATAAAAAGTGAAAATGCTATGATATGACGAAAGCAGATAAACACGAAAAACGCTCATAAATGCTGGAAATGGCCAAAACACGATGAGCATCAAAGTATAACTCAAGTAGTACAAGGAGACCAGTTTCGATACAAATACAATCGCACACAAATGAATCCAACCAGACACATTTTCAAGTACTAGGCGACTCATAAAATCCAAACAGCGTCACTTGAGAGGATAACCTCCAATGGTTTTTACGATCTGCTAAGAAGGTGGTCTCACTGTAACAGTAAGCTTGAAAAATAACAAGTTATAAAACTGGGAAGAAAACAAAAAACAAAAAAAAAAAAAAAAAAATAACAAAACAAGTTCATGGTTTATCGTATTGTTTGGGTTATAATTCTTCTGATTTTATGTGGCGGCAAGCATAACGAGCATGGGCAAATCGCTGGATATATGTACATACATAAGTCGGGGCTATAATCACATAAGTGGCCTATGAAACTGAAAACGTCCAGACCCAACACATTTAACTGGCCAAAGTGTGGATTTTATGATTGAGTTGTATACGGATTATTGAATACTTCCTGCCATTCGTATTTTAGTTTTTTTTATATCCTTCGGGCGGCATAAAGAGCAGTCGCATATAATCTTGGATTTATCTACCTACACACATACATACATACATACTTAAATTGGTAATGTATTCGTTGGGTTTACAATACAAAATAAAAAACGTAATTCGTTTTTATGTATGCATGCCAAATAAAACGGCTGACTGACTTAAAGCAGCTTTTAGCGTTACCTCCTAAGGGTCGAAAAATATATTAACCGATTAAGTTTTTCTCTGACGCAGATGTGAAATGTATGTGGGGAAAAACATACATATATGTATAAAGTGCATATTTCAATCAATTAAAAAAATTTAAATAATTATAAAATGAGTATTCTATTATCCCACTATTTTCAACATTGTCGCTAAAGGTGTACAAAATTTCTCAATAAAGCAGCATCTGAAAGAAAAAAATTATTTATTTCCATTTAAGTAGACAGTAGCAAAGCTGCTAGTAGAAAAAGAGCGAAAGACTACCGCCGCAGCTAAATTTCGTTGTTTTTTTTACCTGCCTGCAATTCTTGAGCCGTTGCCTGAAAGTCCTTTAACATGACCAGTGTGATAAGAAGGCATAAAACCTCCCATCTGTCTTATTTCTCTGCACTTAATAATCAGAAGAAATCGCGAGTACTTCTAAGGCAGCCAATGGACTCCTTTCTAGATCTCAATCCCCATGCCTAAATATGGCCGCCGTAACAGAGTGTGTAACGTGTGCGCACTTCATTTGGTGGATGCCGGGTTCAAATCCTAGCCAAAGCAAGCAACATCAAAAATTATAGAAAAAGTTTTTTTTATAATAGCAGTCGCCCCTCGGCGGCTGGTAATGGCAAACCTCCGTGTATATTTCTACCACGAGAAAAATTTCTCATTAAATGATTTGCCGTTCGGTGTTGACGTAAAACTGTAGACCGCTCAATTTGTGTTACAAACATCAAGATGCACATCACAAATTGTAGGAGAAGTTCGGTAAAATGTCACCAAATTATTAGTTATGTAAATATTCCGGTAGAAGAATCGAATCTAGTGGTAGTAAACTGAACTGAAAGTAATCAATGTTTGCCCTGGTATTGGAGAAAATACTTATGCGATAATTAGGTAGATAAAATGTTGCTGCTTAGCGGGATCCACCTCTCACTATCTGCAGCATGCAAATACACCATTTCACTACTAAACCAAAGCTTCCGACTTAGTCGCAATTCTTAACGTCTTCCCGCTTGAAGCTGTCGCACATCTGTAATAAATTCGAACACAATTGTGTTTGATGAATTCTTAACGAGCACGTAAAGGTAGGTAGTTCCAAGGCGAATTCAAGGTAGTGTTATAAGTACAAAAACAAAAATTTACACTAACAAAATATACGCACAATGACAGTAGGATTTACAATAAACACATCATTTTGATTTAACTTCACCTTATATGAATCCGTCTTGGGTAGCTCCATACAAATTCACATTAATCCTTTCATACAAAAGTTTTGACGAATTTGTAAGGATACTTGTTCTGATTCAGAAAAATTCTTGACTGGACCGAATTCAATAAAACATTAATAAAATTGCTTCTTGAGTAATTATGGCTCAAAATTAAAAAAAGTGTTCTGACAAATGGAAATTAAATCGCTTTTTTAATGTAGAAACCAATTTTACCATAGCAAATTTACATATTGTAGATTCTATATATAAATAAACCTGCCAAGTAGTAAACGAGTTCATCTCATAGATTGTTAAAAATTTTCGGGGCGATAACCTGAAAAGTAGCGATGATATCTTTAGGCATTCGTTCAACGATTGTGAACTAGGACTATAGCTACCCGTGCATGGGAAAGTAAATCACCCAACTCAACATTTATAAGAAAAAAGAGAGAAAGGGATCATTTTCACATTGCAGACACTCAATCGATTTTCGTGAGGTAAGAAAGTGTAGAGTTACGGAGCAAAGCGAAAAAATCATATTTTTCTTACGGGTTTCACAGGAACAGCACTCCAAATTAGGTGGTATATATTTACATATTGGTCATCATTTGGCTTCCGCATATCCGATTGGTTTCATAATTTTGTATGTTATAGTACCAATTAAGAGAGGCATCACTGTTTACAAAAAAACAAAAAATTTCGAGATATCGATTTTTGAAAAACAATTTTCCCTTTTTAAATAATCGCAACTTTGCAAAAGGTTTACTAATTGTGACCATTTGTTTGCACATGGCAATTTATTGACTGTTTTGAAATATAACTTTGAAAAAAAAACCGTATTTTTATAAAATTTTTAAAATTTTTCTTGAAATTTGTTCTAAAAAACTCCGCTACTTTCAACTCGATTGGGATAACAATGAAATTATAGTACTTCTTTCGAATTTTGAAAATTTCATTTTTTTCAATTCATTTCATTCAATTAAATAAATAAATAGAGTTCTTAAAGTTTCCAACCTGGCACTTTATTTACAAAAAATTAACAACGGGTTCAAATCTGGGACCGAAAATGGCCGCTATTTTGAGTTTTTTGGCTCAAAAAATCATTGCAAAGGTCCCTATGCCATGTGCTATACAAATTCAACCTTATATTTATTTATTATTCGTTTATGTATTATTTGTTGTTACAAGTTATTACATAATCGTTATTTTGTTTTTTTTTTTTTAAATTTTTCCATATTTTTGGAATTTTTTTAAAACAAATTCGACCGTTATTTTGTGATATTGTTTTCGAACATAAAACATATCATTGTCATCGTTGACAAATTTTTTATCGATCGAAAAACTGTAAATACAAGAATAACGATTATTTTTTATGGAAAACATAAAAATCTAAAATATCGATTAACTTCAAATCGGAATATTTTAAATCCAAAGGAACGACTAGTTTTAATCGAAAAAATAAAAATCCAATAAAAATGAATATTTTTTATCGAAAAAATAAAAGTCGTAAAATAGCGGATAAATTATGATTTTTTTTTAATAAAAAATATGGCCGTTACAGTTCCTGATTCAAACGTGAAAAAAACCAATATATGTATGTACATAAGATGAGCTCAAAGTTCAAAAATAGTATAAAAAGAAATGCTAAACAAGAATATAAATAAAAAATAGTATATTAATTCCAAGAAAGTATTGCAGTTTACAGATTTGGAAGCGGAGAGTTTAAACCCCAATAGTGTACCTTCTAATCTAACCCAAGTACTGAAGAAAGTATTTATTGTGTACAATGAAGGGATCTGAAACTAATTCGACCTACATCTAATAGCTGTTGAAAAAAATGAAAAACAGCAAATTATATAAATTAAAAAAAAGAGTTTCAGAACCTTAATAAAATGTCTTATATTTAAAAGAGTGCTTGATAAATAGCCGCACTGCAGTCGCAATTATATTACAAAAAAAACATTTGCCTTTTCACCTATCCACTACTTACATTCCTTAAATCCAAAACGACATTAAGGAAGACAAAGCAAAAGCTAATCTTTCCGGACAAACTCATCACTCAAGCGGCTATGCATGCTCGACATGAATGTCCGTCCACGAGCGCAAAGAGGGAAAATGTGTATGTCCTTCGACGTTTAATGTATTGCTGCGGCGCGGTGAATTGCTGTTGTGTCGTTGTAATTTTTCACCATTTTCCATTTGCAACGTAGCGTTAATTTGCGTTATTGTCCACAGCACACGTTCATCAATAATCTCATTATTTTCCCTTTTTCTAAATCATTTATTTATTTTTCCTGCTGTCACACACATACACACGAACATAAATTCTCAACTGTAAAATTTTCAATGTCACGTTACCACGCCATATTAATTGTAGATGTGCTCTTTGTGTGTGTGCATATGTGTGTGTTTGTGTGTGTGCATGTGTGCATTGTTTGTCTGGCATTCTCCACTCTATTAAATAAATGACTGTCAATAAATTATCGAAAGAAAAGCAGAGCGGATATGGAACGACCAACTATTTGTTCAACTAAGTGCGCGTTAGCAAGGACATCTGTGTTGGTTTGTGTGCGTGTGTGTGTGTGTGTGTGTGTGTGTGTGTGAGGATAACACAGCAGTCAGCAGGGGTGTTGCCAACACATTCAGCAAGACAACAGGACATCAGAACATTTCGATGCAAACACAAAACAACAAGGTTGAAAATTCTGATAGGTAGATTGCTGTTGCAACGGCAAAGCACATAAATAAATGGATGACAATCTTTTTTTTCTTTTTTTTGATTTTTATTTTCATTTGTTCTTGCTATTTCTGGTTACCTTGCCATTGCTGCTGCTGCTGTGCTGATTTTGCGCCCCTTCGCTGTTTTTTTCTTACTTTGTATACAATGCAATCCTGAATTTATTGCAATTTTCTGTTTTTTTTTTGATTGTGTGCTCTGTTATTTTTGTTGCTGATTACGTATTCGTTTATTTTTTTTTTTTGCATTCATTTTTTTTGCCTTTCTTTCTAAGTGAATTATTGCGCTGTAGTGCAACGGTAACTTACGTTTGTTTCATATTGCCATTTTCCGGTGTTGTTGTTGTTGCTGTTATTACCATTGGTACCATCATTTATTTTGCGGTATAATTTCAGCTTTAGCTACAGCGAGCAGTAATTTATTTTTCTTTCTTTTTTTTTCTTTCGGTGGGTGTTATTTCCACGAGATTAATGACCACAACAGCCAAACAGTTGCCAGCAGAGATATATAAAATGCATTGCAGTTCATTTTAGTTATGTCGATTTGCACAAATCGCACTCGAAGTCGATACAATATGTTTTTATGCTTTGAAATATAGTTGGTATCACCCTCATGCATTCCGGGGAGAAAAATGATTTGTGCGGTAATTTCTTTCAGTGGTTTTCTTTAGCAGATTGAAAACATATTTTACTTTAGATATCTAATAAATAGAACTTTTAAATTTTTTGGCTTAGTTTTCCCCGATATTTATTTCGAAATAACCACTGCTGCAATAAATGTCGTCTTCTCCAAATAAATCTACGCTTATAAACCGATGAAACTATCCATTCGGCGTTTCGTTATTACGATATTCCGCCACTGCGAACGATGAGCTTCCGATCTTCAACTTAGTCTTGGTCGCACAGCTAACGAGGTTTGTCTAATTTTCGCTTGCCACTTCTGCGCAGAGAGCTGGACAGTTTCGAGCTTTAGAGCATGAATTGTGGAAGAATTTATTTGACATCACAAAGGACCAGAATGGTCCTCACGATGTATCTTATAGGTAGTAAGAGCAGAGACGCCAATTAGATTTTTTTTTTAATTTTATTAAAACTCTCAACTGTCAAACTTTATTTGTATCGGAATACTTTCTAATCTGTCAAAATGTTTTTGTAGTAAAATTGCTTATGTGACATCGGAGACGGTTATACTTTCAACGCCACGGTGGATTTGTTATGATTTCAAAATTATTTTGTCAAAATGGCTGGACGGATTTAAATGAAATTTATTACATGAAGAATTCATAACCTGGGTTAACAATAAGGAAAATTTATAATGAGAGTAGCGATCTATTTTAAAAGTTGAATTCAATCAATTAGTTAAATCAATTAATTATCAGGATATGGGCGTCATTGGAAATAGGTATAGGAAAGCTGTATTCCAAAAACATGTACAAAGAGGGTTCTTCAAAAGTTGATTTCTAAATATATTTATCTGAGAATATGTCAAAGCAAGTTTATAGTCTCTGATATCTTGAAAAATGACGTAAAATTAAAAGAAAAAATGACAAATCGTCGCATAAATTTTACTATTTGCAAAATAGTCTCTCTCGGTAAAACATAGCTAACGTAACTATGATTAGGAAAATATCAATTTTCTGATTACAAATTACCCAACTGGCTACAACTTTACGTAAGTGAGTGAGACGCTTGCAGTTTCAACATCAATGTAATTTATTCCCCAAAAAACCACCCAATTTCGTGCGTCGAGAGTAGAGGGCCCTCTTAATTGAAATACTACAAAGCTTAATTTAAAAAAGTTTAGTTTGAAAAACATTTTTTAAAAGAGTTATCACGTCCCTCAATTTAATAAGGAAGTTAACTAAATTGCTAATAACCTGGTAAGTTGCAGCCGTTTCATTTGGCCTTGTACCCAATACCTTTTGAAAACAGCCGTTTGCTTGAAACGGAGCCGTTTCGAGACAGCTCATCGGCCTTTTCGTTACCGTGGATGTTATGGTGTCCCGGCACCCATTATTAAGGCAACACTGTGCCGACGAGCTACGTTCGCAATCTACTCCCTACTACGCTTCACCAGGTTCGATGCCACCATATCCGAGCTGAGAGCCTGGATCTCTACTTGACTACTACTAATTACTACTAATTTCTACTTGAAATTATAGCAATGCTAGACCAAGGGCGCTCTGGCACCAGAAGAGTTCTGCAAGCCACCCAAATGCCAAGACCTCAGGTTGAAAAACACTTCTAGAATTTGAAATTTGCATAGATGTCTCTGAATTGATTCCCGCAACTACTCCACGTACCATTTTAGAGCCAACTGAAAAAATATAAACTTCGAAGTGCTCTGTAAAGAAAATATTCCTCAGTGTAGACTTTGTTAATGATTTCAAAAACTTATCCAGTAATCAAACACTTGATGGATTTGCAAATATTATAATGATTTTGTTTTATAGTTTACAAAAGTTTTCATGTCCGTTAGTAAGTTATTTTCAGAAGAAGACACGAGAAAGATTTTCGTAGAACACTTTAATCCCATTAGATCTCGTTTAAAGCTGTACCTTTGTCTCTTATTTGTAAGAAACTCTACAAAAAACAAATTTGGAAAAGCGTTGGAGGATTAAGATCCGTCACAGAATTATTCTAAGAAAAATTTCACTAAAGGTCTTCTCAGACAACATCGTTATACAAGGAACGTAAAAGCCCGCAGCCAAAGCCAAAAAACAAATATGTTCCTTGAATATTCAACAGTTATTTTAGCTCTTCTATATTAATATTAAAAGAAGCATTAGTAAAAGTTAAGTAGTAGTGAAAACTAAATGGTAATTAGTAGTAGCACTAATAAAAATAGTAGTAAAACTTTGTAAAAAGAATAGTAGAAATTAGTGAAAAATAGTAGTAAAAACTAATAAAAATAGTAGTAGTATAATTGTCGGATGATTCAAAATACATAGTAGTAAAAATTAATAAAATAGTAGTAGTAAGTAGTAGTAGCATTAGTAAAAATAGTAGTAAAAATTAATAAAAATAGTAGTAGTATAATTGTCGGATGATTCAAAATACATAGTAGTAAAAATTAATAAAATAGTAGTAGTAAGTAGTAGTAGCATTAGTAAAAATAGTAGTAGAAATTTGTAAAAATAGTAAAATTAGTAGAAGAAATTAGTAAAAATAGTATTATTAGTTAGTAGTAGCAATAGTAAAAATAGGGGTAGTAAATAGTAACGGAAATTTGTAAAAATAATAATAGGAATCGGTAGTAGAAATTAGTAAACAAAAAAGTAGTATCAATTAGTAGTAGTAAAAACTATGGTAGTAATGAGCAGTAGGATGATGGTAGTATTTGTAGTATTTTGATGTGACTTTTAGAGTAGTCCTATCTGCTGGAGCTCTATGACTAACAAAATTTGGAAGGTTAAATTGAAAGCAAAAATGTGTCTTCGGTTGTTTATTTCGAAAGAAGGATATCGAAGACACCTCGTTCAGATATTTTCTATTTGCAATCTAATTAAATAAAAACGTTTTCGCAAACTCTACGCCAAAAGCATTCAAAGCATTACGCGTATATTTTATTTTGAGATTTACTATTATCATTTAAAACTTCCGCAACAGGCAGCCAAATTTATTGCACGCACATCTGCGCAACTCTCACGCCGCGCAACTGAAGATTCGTCAAGGATAACGAAACTTGATATATGAACTGTGAAGTGAGTAATTATAGCCATCAGCTGTTTTATAATAAACACAAGACATAAGCGTAAAAAAGTAAATAAAAGCAATTTAAAATGCACACACCCGAACCCAGAGCCGAAGCCAACGCAAACAGAAGGAGCGAGCGTCAGTATGCAGACAAGGCTGTCTAATGTATAAAATCTCAATAAAATTATTTGTCAATGTTGTTGCAAAAATGTCAGATGCATCAAACGTCAAGGCAGTAAAGTAAGCATTCTCCTGCAGTGAAAAGAGGGCGCGTCAAATAAGTGACAGCAACAAATAAGCGTCAAAATGTGTGTGTCGAAATAAATGATGGTAATAAATCAAAACAAAGAAATGGAAAATGCAATGCGAAAATCAACAAAACAAAAAAACAACAGAACAACAGCCAGAAAAGCGGTAGAAGGTGATAAATGGCAGGAGTGCGAAGAAAAGCAAAGAGGGTTGTGTGAGCGAGAACACGGCACATATCCGCCCAAGGACAACTACTACACTACACTACGCTTTACAAAAATTCTGTTAAGACAAGGGTCCTTTTTGCTATGCACACGCGGCATATCCTTGAAATATTTGCTTAAACAGGATAGCACACAATACATATATACTGTCAGTTACTATAATTTAATGAATGAATGAATGAACGAACGCTGTGAGTGGTGGTGAATGGGGAAAATAAATGCGTTTTTTCATGGGCAATAATTTTGTATTAAAAGTGACAAGCGGCCTGTCTATTTGTGGCACAATCTCGCAACAATGTATGACGCACACACACATGCACATAGGTACTCATCTGTAATTGTATCTGCGTGTTTTTGTTTTGTGTTTTTTTTTTGTACTGCTAGAACAATGGCCGTCAATTAAGTGGCGTACATGTGCGACGCAATTGAATTGAACACATTTTTCAAAATCGAAAATGAGTTTGCAAAGGGATACTGGTCCTAAGTAAATAAAATGGCTAAATATTGAAAAAACTATTGATTTAAGAAACCTATAAACTATGTATATCCAATCATTTATTACCGCATTTTTCGTATCGAATACAATTTAATAACTAAACGGGCTCAAAAAAAAAAAAAATTAACTGAAGCCATAATTTATAATTTTTACCTACCATAACAAAACAATCCGCCGTTTACAGCTCAAAAGAAAAACAATTAAGGCACGAGCATCCAATTCTGTTGTAAAATCGATTGCGAACCTTTGAAATCCAAGCCACTTGTTCTGTTATGTAATTTTCGAGATATAGTAGTTTTTACTCAAATAAAATAAGATTCGATCATAAGCATTACTTCAATGACTTTATTTAGCAAGGTATCCAAAATGCTGTTTTGAGAAAAATTTAGATTTTATTTTGCATTGCCGCAAAATATCCGTTGCCTAACTAGGTTTTGCTCCGTAACTAATTTGAAAATCAAAAATTCTCAACAAGTAACTAAAGTAAACAAAATAGAGATTTTTCCTCAAACCTTGGAAGACTAGCTGCCAAAATTGACGACTCCGCAAATGAAACAACGACTAAAATTTATAGATATGCATCTGGAATGTCCGACCCTTCTATAGGGAAAGTGGCTCTATCCAACTGCTGAATATAAAGCAGATATCGCCGCAGTGCAGAAGATGCAATGGACGTGACTCGGCTGTAAGACGAAGACATTTACTATTACTGCCATAAGAGGGTGCACAGGTTATGTGTAGGATTTGTAGTTCGGCGGGCTTGTCTCCAGGTTCAACCCATCAGTGAACGAATTGCCATAAGCGGGCTCAAAGGTAAGTTGAATTAAATTAGCTGAAGGTGAAGAAGGATAATGATGATATCAAAGATAAACTTTATTATGCGTCCACGTATTGGTACCGCGACCATCCCGCTACGATACGAAATGTTGCGGAGAGAAGCCACGGAACACGGCAAGGAGTACTTAGTATTAGACAACAGCATTGCAACATCCATAAAACCACTTGGATCCCACCTGATCAGAAACCTTTATTGATTATGTTGCGATAGACGGGCTTTGGGCTTCGAGCGTTCGTTCGAGGGCCCAACATCGAATCACACCACTAGCTTATTGTTGCTAAGATCCTCTGCTGAGAGATAGGCGTGCGTTAGACACAACGGTTAACCGAGGAAAGTTGCACGCGACTCTCACTCTCAAATCCGCTGTAGATCGGATGCTCCTGGAAAACACCCTATATAATAAAATCGACGAACACCACCTTTTCGGGGACTTTAGAGCAGCTTTTGAATCAATGCTGCCTATACAACGTCAGTCTTAACTCATGCTCGTGGTATCATGCTATTGCCATTTTGGAAATTCTCACTACCGTGAGCTTCTAAAGTTCATCGAGAATTCAAAGCATTTCGTGGCAATGTCGAAACTGAAGTTTATCCAGCAAAACTTGGAATAATTGTCGACAATACTTTAAAGTTCGTAACTTTATAAGTTCGCACTTGCGGACGGGATGTCACCTGATGTCAACTATTTTATAAAAATAGGCTTAGTAATAGTTGTTATACTTGGTTGCAACCGGAGCGATGACCACCTAGATACGCCATGAGTCTTCACTTGAAGTGGAACAACCAAGTTCAGCAATAACTAAGACGACCGTTGAGCCTGCCGGACTACAGACATTAATCGGTAGTCTATTAACATTTTCATCACCTCCCGCCCCAAGAGTGTTGTCTTCGGAGTTCAATGCAGAGGAAGAGCTTGAGTTACTTCGTGGGAGTAGGTCCTGGATCTTGTGGCAGGTTAAACTCCTACTTATCTAGGATATATCCCAACTTACTAAACGTATGCCCTTTATGAGAAAAATCCTCGCGCAATACTAACTCCTCTTCGCATGCCTCCAAAAACTGAGTCATCTAACACCAACCGAGCTTAGTGTAGCTGCTGCAACAGCAACAACACAGGTCAATAAACATATCCATTATGAGCACTTATTCATGAATATACGACATGAATTAAACGAAGACATAATTTTCAAATCGGTAGACCTTTTATATACGGAACATATTTTAAAAAAAATTTGAAAATTAATTGCGCGTCATATTTGCATATATTTAAAACATAAATGAGAATTAGGATAAAGCTAACATGTTACATAGTGAACTGTAAAAGTATATACCATTTTCATTTTAAACTAAACCTTTTTCAAATTAAGCAAAACTATTTTCAAAATAGAAGAAACTTTATTCACAATAAACTTAACTGTTTTCAAATAAATGAAATGTTAGCAAAATATATTAAGCTTTATTAAAACCATGGTTATATAATTAATCGAGACATTGGGCTTTGGGTTCAAACCCCTAGTAAAATCTTAAAACTCTGGTACAATCTTGAAATTAATTTACTTTCCTTTAATTAAATTACCGTAATAAATTAATCAATTGAATAAAGTTTCAATTATTTTGAAAATAGATTCGTTTAGTTTGAAAAAAAAAATGTATTTAATATGAAAAAGGTTTAATTTAAAATGAGAATTTAATCACGGTTCTTTCTCTGTAATTGAGATCGAAAAGTAGTTTTATTCGAAAAGGCAATTACTTATGGTACTTATCGATCGAGTTCGAAAAATTTTGGTATTCAATCGAACTACAAATTGAGGTATGCCATGCTAAAAATGGAATAAAAATTAAAACAAAATTGAAATAAAAATATAGGTAACAAAATTTGAAATGTGAAACAATAAAATTATTTAAAATTTACCTAGTCAGCCAGTCAATAAGAGGACTACCTAAACGACCCCGTTTGCTATTAACAATCACTTTTTGGTCTCATTCTCCTTCATACAAGAGGCTGGTCCAGCAAATTTTGGAAATGTTTCACACAATGATTTATTTGCTTTATTTTTTGCACCAGTTTTTGTTTTATCTTTTCTAAGAGATTTTCAAATTTATCTACACTCATTTGAAAATATCAACTGGGTCACGCCTATGGCCTTGGCATAATGGAAACCGAAAGTACAATGCTAAGCTGTGGCTGTCGGTAATGCAAACAGCTTTTGATATCAAATTTTCTGTCATGTAAAAAAATATAATAAATTAAATGCTTAATTTGCATACATCATTGAACCAGATGCAAACCGTTATTTTCGGCTTTATATGGCATTTTTGCCCAAAAATGTTATATTTAATTTCAAACGGAGAAATGGTCAAAGTTCAACTGCCCTTTTTTCCACTCAAATTGCTGCTTTGCTTTCAGTACATTAAAATCTAGCACTTACTGGATGTATGGATTTTTATATGTTTGCACATTCCCCTACAGCGATTTACATATTTTTGAATTCAAAGGGATTTCCAAGTTGTGCTGTGTGTTTTTATTTCTATGCATCGCATTTTGTTATTTTTGTTTTTGTTTTTTTAGGATGCTAACCCAAACACTTCAGTGCACGGTTATGTGAACATGTGAAAATCTGTTGAAAAGTTGAAATGTTTGCGCTTTTTCCTGGTCATTTCCAGTTCCGCCGCAAGAACACACACGCACACATTTACATATACATATTTGTACTATACATATACATATGTATGCCCTGTCGGAAAAAAGCAGACAGTATAAAAAATTTAACAATTTATAAATTAGTCGGTAGTCGATTGCCTTGAAACAAATGCGTGTTAAACGTTATTATTTTTTTCTAGAGTAAATTAAAAATTACAATTTTTCTAGCGAAAAATATATTTTCAATGAATTTTATTTACATATATCTTTATATAAATGTAATTAGTTTTATTAATTATTATTTTGTAGATAAATACTCGATACACATATTTACTTGGTTTAAAACATGCAGAGTTATAGCTGGTGAAAATGGAACTGTTTTTTGAATTTTGTTTTTAAACGCACTTTTTTTAATTTTTGGGTTTTTTTTTTTATTTCCAATTTCGGCTGTTTTTTTAAGCATAAAATAAAACAAATCAAAAAATCGCAAAAATTTTGAAAAACAATTTTTTTAAACAAAACTAAAATTTTTTAAATTTTTTTTTTAATTTTTAATTTAAGTTATGTTTTATTATGTTTTTTAAAACATAATTAAGAAGTTAACAAAATAGAAAAATTTTGAAAAACAATTTAAAACCAAAATTAAAAAAATAAAATTTATTGTGACCAGCTGAAACGCGGCATGTTTTTAACCAATCCCAATAAGTTTTATGTCGTTAAAACCGCATTTTGATTATCTTTTGAACAAGAAGACCTCTCCAGCGCCTACATAGTACATTTTTTTTTTAATTTTATGTCTGTAAGGCTGTTGAACAAGAATTCGACACTCACAATAATTTAAGGTTGGCCAAAGTTATAACCGGTCGAAATGAAACTGTTTCTTGAATTTTTTGAATCTAAAAAGTATTTTTTTTAAATTTTCCATTTTAGTTGTTTTTTAACATAAAGTAAAAAAATAAAAAATTAAAAAATCGCAATAGTTTTTTATTTTAGTTGTGTTTTTAATAGATTACAAAAAAATCGGAAACTTAAAACAAAATTTTAATGAAAATTAAAAATTGAAAAAAAAAATTCATTCAATTAACACTGCATTTGGATTATCTTTGGAACAATAATACCTCCCCAATCCCCAATTGTTTTTTAATTTTATGCCGGAAGGCAGTTTAATTGAACAAGAATTCGACATTCACAACAATTTAAGATTGGGGAGTATTATAACCGGTGGAAATGAAACTGTTTCTTGAATTTTGATATGAATTTCTTTTTTAGAATTTTGGGTTTTTTTAATTTTTCATTGTGGTTCTTTATTTTTAAACAAACATTCAAAAAATCTCAAAAATTTTGAAAGAAAGACTTTAAAACTAAAATTTAAATTTTTTAACATAAATTTAAAAAAAAAAATGAAAAAATCGCAAATATCTTGACAAAAATTTTAAAACCAAAATTTAAATTTTTTTCAGACATTTTGCAATTTTTTTGCAAGTTTTTTATTTTAGTTATGGTTTTTTAACTAACTTAAGAAATTTGAAAGAAAATCGAAAAATTCTGAAAAAAACTTTAAAAGCAAAATTAAAACAAAAAATTTAAATTACAAAAAAAAAAAAAATTCGATTAAAACCGCATTTTGATTATCTTTTGAACCAGAAAACGTCCTTAGTACTTATTTTTTTTTTAAATTTTATGCCTGAAGGCAGTTTAATTGAACAAGAATTCGACACTCGCAATAATTTCGAGAATTGATTTTAATTGTATACTGAAGTGAAATTTAAATGTATTAATTTTGTTTAAGCAAACGATAAAATAAAAAATAAAAACGAAATTTAAAATAGTTGGAAATAAAAACATTTTATTGCAGCTGGAAAAAACTAATTTTGATTGTTATTTCTATTAAACATGTTATAAAGTAGTTGAAATCAAATGCGGAGTCAGATAATTGACTTGCTTCTAGCTATGTTAATAAAGTTAGTTCATCCCATCAACAAAAAAAAAAATTAAAGAATTTCAACCACTTGCCGTTGGTAAAAAAGTATTTTTTAAATTACTTTTAAAGTAATGCTATTTCCGACAGGGTGTATATAAATATTTCTATTTATTATGGACACTTCACGTGTGTTGGTCGGTTGGTCATTCATTTCCGTTTGACTAAGTTGAGGCAGAGCTCGTTTGAGTTGACTAATAAGGGATCGTAGATGGACAGACACAGCATATCCTACATTCGCACAAAAACGGCATCATTATTTGTACAATTTATAACACAGTCATTTTGGTATTTTGCTGTTGATAATTGCGGTGGGGTGGTTGTTCGTAATATGTACTAACATTTTCCACGTCGCACCGATTTTCTCTACATATTTGTACTTTAACATAGTCCTTTCCGCCGCACGCATACATTTAACATGCTTTTTGTTGTTGCTTTCCCATTTCATGTGCACTTTGACGGTTGTCTTGTGTGTCAATTTTCCGTGTTAATTTGGTGTGAAATGTTTGTCAGTCGACATTCTGGGTATTTGCTTGCAGTTCATGGTATTTAGCATAATTAATCGGCGGCAATGCCATTGCCGTTGCGCTGCATGCCAGTTTTGTGTTTTTGTTGTTTTTTTTTTGATTGCCGAGCGCAGTGACGCGTCGCTGTCAGGTCGTGAGTTTAAGTTATATGTATTTGTAGTTTTACAGAATATTTGTTGTTTTTTTCGTTTTCCATTTTAGTTTTTCGACAAAGTACTTAATTTATGTGGTCATAATTTAAATTTTCACCGTGACTTACTTTTACTATTTTAAAGAAATTATGTAAAAATGTATACGCTACAGAAATAATTTAACTATGCGTGAAAAATGGAAAAATTTAAATTTATGACAGAGATTTCGAAATTACGCTTGAGCTAACACAGTGTGTGAAATTTAGGGTATGATAATTTAAAATTTAATTGAATGCGTTTTAAATGCTAATTTAGATAAGTAAAATTTATAAGCTTAGCTGTTAATGAATGAAAGAGTTTGAGAATATTTTTAAAATATATTTTTTACTTAAAAATGTGTCGCGGATACTCGACCAACAAAAAAACAAAACGAAACAGGCCTTCCAATAATTTTGCGCATACGAAAAAGATCCAAAAAAAACTGACTTGTGTCTAGTTTGACCAGTCTGACTAGGTCAAGTTTCCAAGTATGGAAATTTCAAAGCCTAAAACAAAATGCAATAATAATTAAACATAGAAGAATGAGGCAGCCCGATCTGTTTCATCCTATTGAAAAATCTCCTATTGAAGAACTCACCCTAGCTGTTTTACCGTGCAGCCCCTTTTTTTAACGAATGCATCGTTTTTTAACCTGCTGGTATCCCATTTATATTTTAACTTTGATTCACAAAATTTTTTTTTTTCTGTTTAGGTTTTCAACATCTAATGGAGCCCACTGGTCGACGCTACCTCCTCCGCCAGCCAGTTGGAGCGAGACAAAAGCCATATAAAAAAAAAAAACAGGGACTGAAAATAGTTGTTATTTTGATTTTTTCGAATAAAAAAATCAGTGGGAAAATTCGTTCAAATATATCGATCTAATCCTTACACTATTTGCTGTACAAATCTGAGCTTGTCTTTATTAAAGTTTTTTTTATTCATTATGTATAATCATTACTTCTTGAATTACATTGTTTCGATCCGATTTGATCGTATTTTTAAATTTGTATGTTTTCGAATAAAAATAACCGATATTCTTGGATGTAAGTTTTTCCGATCATATATCAGAGATATTTCGTAATTTGTATTTCCTAGATCAAAAATCATCGTTACTTTCGTTTTTCCGATCATTGTTGATCATTGTTTCGATCATAAAACATAAATCGAATTATAGTTATTGTGTCTATTATTATCATCGCCGACAAATTTATTTTGCGTGTAACGGTTAGATTTGATCAAAAAAATAAAAAAAAAGTAATATATAACTATCAAACTTGGTGAAAAAATAAAAATAAAAAAAAACTATCAAGCTTGATCGGAACAATAAAAATAAACAAGTAAAAAAATTAGAAAATTACAATCAAACTTGATCAAAAAAAAACTCACAATATATCGATCAAATGTTATCGCAAAAATAAAGATCCCAAAATGACGATTAAATCATGATTACTTTGAATCAAAATTATAACCGCTACGGAGCCTGAAAAAACAGCTGACCTTAAATTCTTGTTTCACAACGTTGATAGCTCTCGTGCTATAAGTTCACGATTTTCCGGTCTTTTGTGCGGTTAAAATATATAAATAAAATACTAATTGTTTTTTTTCTAAAGATTCAATTTTGAAAACTAAATATTTATGGCCGCTTCGGTACACTCTTAGACGTGGCCAGAAATTTAGACTTCCGGACTGCTCTGTTGTGTTTCAGGCGGAGGCAGCTAATTGACACTAACCAATGCAATGCCATTTAGATGGGCGCATATCTACTTATTCTGTTAGCCAGGCTGCAATCATGGCCCTAGGGTCTTTAACGGCCACGAGGCATCTCTC
Organism: Anomoia purmunda; assembly: GCA_951828415.1. NCBI lineage: Eukaryota > Metazoa > Arthropoda > Insecta > Diptera > Tephritidae > Anomoia > Anomoia purmunda. The sequence continues at coordinate 9,767,921 of OX639994.1, forward strand.
ATGACATCTCTCTCAGCCGCCTTTGAATAAATTCATATCGGACTGATTTGGGTGATAGCAACATTGCAGGAGACTGAACGGCAGATGAGCTCGCGATGAACGAATACAACGACATGCAGAATTACAAAGACCCTGTGGACGGTGGTAGAACGTAGGAGCGACAAACTTCGATTCTCGTGGGAGTTCTGACCGGACATTGTCGGAAAGCTGTTCATGCGGTTAGGTCTCTGAACTACTTTGCCGCAGCTGTCTGGAGGATGACGAGGTGGAATCCTATTTTCATTTTCTATTCACCTTCTATACCTATGCGAGGGTGAGGTTTAAGTCCCAAAGCTCCCACTTCATTAACACCCTAGATATCAGAAAAATCAGCAGGATGCTGGACTTCATTTTTGGTACGCCGCGTTTCTCCAGTTAATATTTTTGGTTACGCTGTAGGTTATCCTTCAAACTGATGTAGACTATGAAAGACGATTTTTAGTTATATCTACGTATTCCATTGCAGCAAGGTGGCTATCAAATCTTGAAATAAATGGTCACAGGCTTCGAAAGTAGTTTCGAACTGCAGTCGATCGCTTAACTAGATAACCTATACATTTCCTACGCCTATCTCTTGTGCTCTAGGTAATTCCGACGCGGCCAAACTGGGCGAACCGTTAAAAGCATTGTGTCGAAGCTGACAGGATCTGGAAGAGAGGGAGAGCTCTTTGTCTTTGTTCTACTCTTGCTAGAATTGGACGACTTAGAGTTATAAATATAAGGAACTTGACGAAAATTCTTCACAAGGAAGGTTTTGTAGTGTATTACCTTTATAAAAAGGTCGTAATTTTTTATATTGCAATATATATAAAAAAAAAAGTTGAAAATTAATAAAAAAAAGATTGGCTTTGTAAAATAATTATTGAAGTTGCTAAGTCTGTAGTGCACTGCCAACAAAAAATTATATTTACTTAGAAGTTAAAAGGAGCACATTCAATGTGTGCTTATCTTAATTTAAATTAGAAACCGCATTTTGAAAAAGGTCGCTGGCAAACAATTTTCGTGCTTACCTAGTAAGGCAATAGGAAAGGCGCCATAATAACCAACGAATGGGGATACTTCTAGAATCAGCTACATACAAAAATAGTAGAAGCAGGCAGAGCAAAATATTTTCCACTTCACTGCTCCGCCAATTAAGTGCAGCTCCAATTACACACTCACATCCTTCAACGCACTCATAATGAAAACGTTTAACCTGTCTGTCTGCCAGACTGCCACAACGACGGAGAGACTCAAGTGTTTCCGCGCCACTTGACAGCTCTCTCAGCTGAGAAACGAAGGAAGAACACTTGGAAAAAAAAGATTGCACTGCGATGAAGAGGATGCGGTGGCCACGAAGCCTAGGTAATGAGCAAGCCAAAAAAAAACAAAAAAAGAAGATATAAAAATAAAAATTAAGTAAAAATAAAAATAAAAAAAAATGAACGCCAAGTGATATAAGGAGTGAATGACGAGTGAACTATAAACACTGAATATACTCAACCTCATTGGAAACGCATGTAGACGGCGGGCGACACAGGGGGTACAAGGAAGGCAAAAACAGTCATAGGCAGCTGGAAGGACGGACGGACGGACGGACTGGACTGGAGGTTGTTTGAGATGTTGCTGCTACTCGATTTAAATGAAAACTACAAAAACAAATACAACTAAATAAGTCATTCAAGTGGTGTGTACGGTGCGATGAGCAAATAATATACCAACAACAACAACAACTACTCTGCATGTATTTCTCTCTCTAAGCTGGAAGTAAGGATAGGCGCGCAATTGCGGACAGACTTGCCTGGTTGGTTGGTTGGTTGGTTGGTTGATTGCTTGTGGACGCTTGTGCGCGTTAGGCCGAGTCGAGTTTTCTTTGCCGCTGTCATTAATGAGACGTCGTCTCCACTTTAATATGTCAGTATTTTATAAATATAAGCCATTGCCGACTTGAGTACGGTAAGGCTAAGCTAAAGATGTTAAAGACGACGACGACGTTGCTATCCACCAGTCCCGACTGTCTCAACTGCCCCGCCTCAACTGCCAGCCACCATCCGCGCAGTTGTGAGGAAAGCAATGCCATGACAGCAGCAATGGGGAACATTTTACCATACCCGGCATTATTCAACCAAGCAGCAAGCAGTCGAGCTGCCTGCCACATTTTGTCAGCCACAATGGTGTCAGCATGTGCTCTCAACTAGCAATCTGTGGCAAGTAACCAAGTAGGTATGTATGTATGTAACTCGAACTCGCATCATGTTGCGCCTACTTGTCGTACATTTACCAAGTTTTTATGTGTGTGTTTGTGTGTGTGTGCTTGTGCGCTCAGTCAAACAAATTGAAAAGGGAATGAAAAATTTGTTAAATGAGCGTATCGTGTCTTTGATCTTACGCTTCGCTTCTAATTTGATTATAGCCATCGTTGCTTCCGTTGCTTAAAGTGCTGCGGCATTTCGAGAGAATATATCCACTATTTATATGTCAGCGTGTCTACGTGTGTGTGTGTTGCATGTGAAATGAGGCTGTCAGTTACAGCGTCATTTACAACGTCAACATCGCCATCGTCATCGTCATCCTCAGTAAACTTATACGCCTTTTGGAGTCATCTTCATTTGCCGACAATCAAATTGCAATGGTACAAAATCAAAAAAAAAAAAAATATAAATAAATCAAAATAAGAAGAGCTTAGCCTATAGCAGCTCAACTGAAATTTTGTTTCGTTTTAAAGCTAGAAAAAGTTTTGAAGGCAAGATGCGTTATAGCTCCTATTTACTTTATTTATTGCATTTTTCAATGCGCTTTTACGCTTCCGTTCAGTTGCATGTAAGATAAGATAGAGCAGGCACCCTCTGCCTGCCGCCTCTTTACTGTCAACATCGTCATGTTCATCATCACTCCTATAGCATAACAATCTTCTCAATTCACTGATTTTTTTTCTTTCTGTGTGTGTGTGTGTAGATGTCATCAAATAGACCACACTACTTATGTCATATTTTGTTGTTGGCGTTGGCGCGTAAAGTTGTGTTACTATTATGTGAAGAATGTGCTGACAGTCGTGTAAAAATCATTTACGAACAGTTAAGTGTGTGTGAAATGATGAGGGTTTATTACTGACAAATTGTGTAATCTTGTGTTGGAAAATATAGGCAACATTGATATGATGATAATGTGTACGTAGTTTGGGAAATAAATCATGTGATATGTGGTAGCGGAAAGCCTTTACAGAAAAAATTTGCAACCCGTCGGTAATAGGTACATAGCCACTTCTGTTAAGTTTGATGGCTAATTTCCTAGTACACGTAGCGAAATAGGTGACATTTAAAAGAAGTTATTTTTTAAGTCAATTAACGGGACTGGTTGACCACTACAACCAGCTCCTACCACCACTACAACTACTAATTACTACTACTACTACTAATTACTATTAATTCCTACTACTGTACGACTACTGCTGCTACTAGTACTAAATACTACTACTTTTCTCACAACCAATCATTTTTGCTAATTTCTGCTCCTATTTCTACTTCTATTCTACTTTTGCTACTACATGTTTTCACTAATGCTACTACTAATTGCCACTGCTATTTTAACTACTTTCTATTATCAATTTTACTAATTCTACTACTACTACTACTATTACTAATTTTTACTACTATTTTTACAATTTACTACTCATATTTTTCTTGCCAATTTCTGCTACCATTGCAACTACTATTCTACTATTGCTACTATTTTTACAATTTTCCGCCATTTTTTACAAATGTAACTGCTAATTACGACTACTATTTTTATTAACTCCTCCTTCTACTATTTTTATTAGTATTAGTACTAATTAATATTTATTATTCTTTTTACTATTGCTAATATTAATAACTATTACTATTTTAACTTATTTCTACTACTCTTTCTATAAATGCTACTACTAATTTTTACTTCTACTTTTACTATTTATTACTACCCTCTGCTACTATTCTCACTCATGCTACTACTGATTACTACTACTATTTCTTATCATCTCTACTACTATTACTACTACTATTTCTTATCATCTCTACTACTATTTATAGCAATGCTACTACTACTATTTTTACTAATAATACTACTAATTACAACTACTTTTTTATAATTACTAGTTGAATTTTTAATAATGCTACTATTTACTACTAACGACTGCTACCACTACTACTCCCATATTTTACTCTCTACTCCCTTATGAAGTCGACAAAGAAGTTCTATTTTTGGCTCGCGGTTTTAGGCGCAGAAGTGCTTTACTTTTAATCTCAAATGATATTTCGAACTATGAGAGCTTCTCATACTATTTTTCCAAAATATTTTCTTTTAAAAATTTTGCTACCCTGCATATTTCATCAGAATTTCTTATTAGGGTAAGCTTTCTCTCAAATCTTCATCGCAAACAAATGCAGACGGTTTGTCTGCTATTTTAATTAAGATCTGTCTGGCTATAGCAATTTGATAAAAATAATAATCATATACATAACTATAGATGCAATGGCCGAACTTCTCCTACAATTTTTGTTTGCGTTTGAATTGAGGGTCCTGCAGTTTTACGCCAACTCCGAATGGTAGACGATTTTCTTGGCAGAAGCACCCCCGGAGATCTGACATTGCCTGCTGGGTGGCGACTGCAGTTTGAAAAAAAAAACTTTTCTATAATTTTGCTTGCCCGGCCAGGAATGGGAATGTAAACGTGAGTAATTTTTTTTTTGGAAAATGGGCATGGTTCCGCCCACTTTACAGCAAAGTACTATATTTACGAAACTACTTTAACACACTCTACAAATTAATAAACATAATTTCAAATTTTATGGAAACACAGAAAACCACGCCCAACCCGCATATAACGGCAATTTAAAATAATTCAAAATGTTCGGTATTTTAGTTACTACTCAAAATAATCTGCCAAATTCGATATGCAGTGTGGTGTTGCCAAAAGGAGATACACGGAATTCAAAATGTTTGGAAATGGGCGAGGAGAGAAAGTCGTTGGTTAATAAAATCTGTAGAAAATGGGCATGAAATTGGCCGCCTTGGAGCAAATAGTTGTACATCCGAAACAAATTTATCAAATTCTACGAAATTTAGTGAACTCTATAGAACTTAACTTATTCTTGTCATTTCCGGCAGCCTATTGGCTAGTATAGTTCGTTATAGGATAACTCGTTAGATTAGTTAATACTTCTTGAATTATCACAGTTAGATAGTTAGATTACTGGTAAGATCTTGGAGCGCAACAAGATTCATATATGTGAACCTATTATGCTGTGCGAAGGAGAATAGAGCATGTGTTTGATAAAATCCTTGAAAATTGGTAAATAAAAATGATTTAATTTAAAACTACTCCAAAAACTATTTGCAGTATTTTTTTGGATGTTCCTTGTAGTCGCGGTTGATGGCTCCTCTACCAAATCAACTAGAAGAGAAACCGCAAGTCCGCTACAATGAAGCATTGAAATATATAAAAACAATTATAAATATTTTTAGTTTGAAATAAGCTAAAAAAAATTTTGCATTTTTGTTGTAAAATCACATTGGTTGGATTGCTGTGCGACATGGCGCCCCGTCTTGTTGAAACAAGAAGTTAATCAGACCTTTTTTATGCACTTTCGGACACACAAAATGTACCAACATCCACGGATATCGTTTACCATCAACTGTTTCGCATTCCTTGGTGTGTCATGAATCTCGTGAAGATATTCTCCCCTCCAAATTTACAAATTTTGTTTATTAACACCCGCTAAAGAGGGTAAAATGCGCCTCATCATCGGCCATTAAAATTTGCATCCAAAAGGCCGGTATGGTTTCGAACATTTAGTCAATTGTTTTGCCGTATTCTATACGACGCGGCATGTACATATCTAGACAATATGGTTTGAGTGCAAAATATAATTTGAGACGAATAGAGATCGTCAAGTGGTTCCACTGATGCTCAACTAATGAGCTCGGATGCGATATCAGATATTTAGGTCCTCGGCATCCCTCTCTTTCATGCTTTCAATAATTTCATTGGAACGTCTTGACCATGGATGATTATAGGTTTGATTACCGACTGTTCTGCGATCAAAGAAATTTTTAGTCAGCGCCCGAATATACACGTTGAGTAAGCGCAATTGAACAACTACTTTCAATGTACATAGTCACTAATTCGAATTAAAAGAAAATTTTTCCAATCGATTATAATCAGTGCACATCGCATGAACACCGGCTATGGGAAATCAACTACCTCCTATGGCAGAAAAGGGAGAGTAAGACACCATTTCCTCTTTTCAAGTGAATAAAAATTAAAAACGAAAAGACGCAATAAAATTGATTCATTATATATCAAAAGCTCATTTTGCATGCCCGCACGTACAAATAGATAAATACATCAAAAGACTTAAGCCACAAACGCACACAACCCCAAATTCTTGCCATAGACTTCAATGTAATTTTTCCTTAACCCAACTGTCAATAAATTACAAACAGTCAATTAATAGTTGGATTTATTTAATATATATGTATATATAGCAGTTTATTTGGAAGATAATTGATTGAACTGCGGCATGCAGCATGAATTAAGTGTCAGAGCCTTAGCGTCAGCGTCAGTGTCAGTGTCAGTGTGGCCGTTCGCCGTTGTTAACTGTTGGCTACTTGCTGGCGCTCACCACCACCACCACCACCACCACCACCACCACCACACTTACGCATTGCAGGACGTAAATAAATGCCAACCGAACGACGACACGAACAAATGTTGTGTGAATGATGGAGTTAGCAGTTTAAAAGCATCGGCAAGCTAAATAAACGGCAATTTTTATGTGCGCGCTGTAAAGGATTTATGTGGCAATTTTAGCTTGAAAATAAATGGCTTTCGCTCGTTTTGCGTTAAACCCATCACGTGCCGACATTGCCGTTTTGCTGTCATGCAACAAATAGTCGAACACACACACATACACATACACACTCTCATCTAAACATACATTTGTATCTATGACTTTATATCAAATACATAAGCTTTTATTTGTATAGTGGCGCTGCTGAAGATAAATATATATCTATGTACGTATGGGGAAGTGTAAGCGAAGGGGTTCAGAAAAGTCGCGTACTTCTTCAAACTATTTTCACATTGGAAATTAGTGCAAACACAATTTGTGTTTGTATGTAAAAATATCGAATTGAAAAAGTAGTCTTTGCAGTGGCGGTGAGGGGTGAACTTTCCGGGCCCCCAGTGTCATGAGGGGCTCGAAAAACCTTAGCCAGCTTTTGGTACAAATAACCTAGTTTACAAAGAGGCTGTATCCCGTCCCACTGTTCCGCTAAACTAGTTTTACTAGTTGTGCGGATGAAAGAAAATGTTCCAGACTTGAAAGTAGTCAACATGGTACCCGACAGTGGTAGTAGAGGAAGACGAAGCCCTTCTATATGTTGAAAAGACCAGGTGTAGAAGGACTTGGGGTTACTTGGGGTTACTTGGGGTCTCCAGCTGGCGCTAGTTAGCAAAGCAAAGGAGCAAGTGGTATGTTCAAAATCGCCTAGGCGATTATAGCGCCAATTAGGAAGAAGATAGTTTCACACTGGACCCCAGAGGGTCTACATATGTGAGCTCCCTAACCTTACGGCTCTTTTGAAGTATTGTGTTTTAGAGCCCCTGCAAGCATTTTTTTTCCTTCGGTCTCTGGAAAACCTTAACACAGCACTGATACATTTTTATATTCCCCCCACAGTCACGCCCATAAATATATATCACTGTTGCCACTGCCACTGCCACTGTCACAACCACAGTAACACTTCACTTTTCATTCTTTCGTATGTTATCTGCGCGCGCGTATGTTGGCATATTATTTGCCACTCGGTGAGTGAGGTCTCACTCCGCTAGCTGTTGCCATTGCTTCAGCTACACTTTATCAACTTAACAAATGCTGCATAAATCTCATTTCGTTTTGTTTGTTGGCCAATAAATTCATTAAGTGGCATTTAGAACCTTTCACCTTGCCCATGTTGGGCATGCGAACTTTTGTTGTTAGAAACGGGTGATAGCGCTGCCATAGCACCATCACCACAGCAATCGGCTATATTATATATATATATATACGTACATATATAATTTATGTATGTACATAAGTAACTACATGTGTCTGAAACCGCTGACCACTCGGACTATTTGGTCTTTGGTTGCACGCGGCCAACACTGAAAACAATTCGAAATTGCCAAGAAGAGTTGAGTTTGCGGCACAGGTTCTGGCTTTTTCATAGGACTGATTGGGGTTGGTTAGAGCTGGTTGACTTTTGCAATTTATAGTGCCCACCATAGCGACTGACAAAGAAACAAACAGACATACGCTCGTCGTTGTCCAATGCCATAGCTCGATTCCGTTTTACAAGAGTTTATTGCACGAAAATGAAGTACCTAGCGAACGTCCAGTTCAAATAAATTATTTACAATATATGCTCATAAGCGCACTTCAAATATACCTAACATCTACTATACTATGTATGTACATTTGTATGTATGTATGTGATTGCAAATATCCATTTATCTGTCTGTCTGTATAAAACCAAAAAAGTGTGTACTAACGTCTCGTGCTTGCATCCAAAGCTTAGCTACCGAAATTCGTTTCCCACTACAACTATTTCATTGCTCCTTTTCATACATACATACCTCTTACCCCAGCACTTACCGATTTAGTTAGCTTAGCTTCGGATAGTAGTAGCAGCTTTTCGTTGGCAATTCGTTTTGCCCATAAATTTGTTTATAAATATTGCAATTTTGTACGCCGAGACAGGAAGTTTTAACCTTAATTTAGACGTGGTCTATGACTTGATTTGCACTGCTAACACATCTATATATGTATGTGTGTGTGTGTGTATGTATTTGTGCACGCTTTCACATGTGCGTGTATTTGAGTATAGTGCCAATAAAGCTTTGGAATTTATTATACTCTAAAACCGTCAACACTAAATTGAAATTTGTTTAAACCAGAGAAGCGCATTAAATGGTAAATGTATTGCAATTACACTTTTAATCTTGAGTTTTGGGGTTATTCGCAATATTTATGGCATCTAATAGAAGCGTTTAGTTTTGCGAAGAGATTTTTCGTTTGATAAGGAAAATAAAATGTAGAAGTCATTACATTCTAATGCTTCCTAATTTTCGATATACATAAGTTTAAGGTAAAATATTTTAAAATAATAAAAATGTATTTACATATATGTACATCAATAATATTGAGGGTGAGCATAAACTAGTATTACGAGTAGTACGTGGCATACTCAATCAATTGACGAGTTCATTAGAGTTGCGGTTTGCCTACCTAATTACCCAAATCTCACATTCAACAAAATAAAATAAAATTTGTATATGATATCTTGGACTTTACGAGGCGCCTAACAAAAAAAAAACATAGTAAAAATAGTAGTAGAAATTAGTAAAAAAAAAATAGTAGTAATTAGTAGCAGAATTATTAAAAAGAGTAGTAGCATCAATAAAACTAGAAATAGTAATTACTAGTAGCATTAGTACAAATAGTAGTAGAAATTGGTAAAGAAAAATAGTAGTAACTAGTAGTAGAATTATTAAATAGAGTAGTAGCATCAATAAAACTAGTAATAGTAATTACTAGTAGCATTATTTAAAATAGTAGTAGTGATTAGAAGTAGCATTAGTAAAACTAGTAGTAGTAATAAGTTGTACGACTAGTAAAAATAGTAGTAGAAATTAGTAAGAAAAATAGTAGTAATTAGTAGCAGAATTATTAAAAAGAGTAGTAGCATCAATAAAACAAGTAATAGTAATTACTAGTAGCATTAGTAAAAATAAAAGTAGAAATTAGTAAAAAAAAATAGTAGTAACTAGTAGTGGAATTATTAAGAAGAGTAGTAGCATCAATAAAACTAGTAATAGTAATTACTAGTAGCATTAGTAAAAATAGCAGTAGTAATAAGTTGTACGACTAGTAAAAATAGTAGTAGAAATTAGTAAGAAAAATAGTAGTAATTAGTAGCAGAATTATTAAAAAGAGTAGTAGCATCAATAAAACTAGTAATAGTAATTACCAGTAGCATTAGTAAAAATAGTAGTAGTAATAAGTTGTACGACTAGTAAAAATAGTAGTAGAAATTAGTAAAAAAAATAGTGGTAACTAGTAGTAGAATTTTTAAAAAGAGTAGTAGGATCAAAAAAACTAGTAATTGTAATTACTAGTAGCATTAGTAAAAATAGTAGTAGTAATAGGTTGTACGACTAGTAAAATTAGTAAAAAAAATAGTAGTAACTGGTAGTGGATTTATTAAATAGAGTAGTAGCATCAATAAAACTAGTAATAGTAATTACTAGTAGCATTATTTAAAATAGTAGTAGTGATTAGAAGTAGCATTAGTAAAACTAGTAGTAGTAATTAATAGTAGCATTTGTAAAAATAGTAATAGAAATTAGTAAAAACAATTGTATCATTAGTAAAAATAATAGTAGAAATAACAGTAGTAGCTAGTAAAAATAACCGTAGAAATTTGCAATAGTAATTAGAAGCAGCATTATTAAAAATAGTAGTAGAAATTAGTAGTAACAATAGTAAAAATAATAATAGTAATAAGTAGTAAAAATTAGTAAAAATAATTGTAGTAGAGTTAGGAAAATAGTAGTAGTAATTAGTAGTAGAAAGTAGTAAAAATAGTAGTAGAAAGTAGTATTTCATGGCAAAAACTCACTCGGAGGTTTACCATTGCCTACCGAGGGGCGACCACTGCTAGAAACAACTTATCCTATAATTTTTTAGTTTATTGCCGGCCAGGATTTGAGCCCAGGTATCAACGAATATAGCGCGCATTCGACTTCGGCGGCCGCAAATTGCAAACTTTAGATAACAAAGAAATGGCGTTAATTTCTGATAATTTCTTGTTTTTTTGACGGACAGAAATTCTCATTACAACGAATGCATAGGGTATTCTGAAGTTTCAACCTTATGCGACACGCCTTAGCCGTCTCCAATCGAGTTCAAATTTTACTTGTGATATATTCGACTATAGTAGTAACAACGTATGCAGGGGTTGAGCTGTATAAAAGTTGATATAAAAATTGTCTTCCTACATTTAAGGGCCGCCCTAGAAAATCTATTACAAAAGTATCTGTTCGACGTATTTGAAAATAAAAAGTAGTCGACTGCACGCAGTTATGGAGAATGAGTTGCATTAAGGACCAAAATCTAATTTATGGATTTTGGGAGTGGTGCTGGTGGATATTTCAAGCTATTTTGATCGAACAATTTCTCATAAACGGGCAAAATTGAAAAACAAACCCCCAGTATATCAATAATACTTTAACCCTCTTACTAAATACTTCTTTGAATAAAACAAAAAAAAACGAAATATGCTGGGAAGCAAATTTGCAAAATTTTTTTATTTCAATATTGACAAAACACAAGCTGGAGAAATTTATAAAAATAAAGTAGTAATTCATTCTGTATGGGGGTCTGGAGTAAACGTACATCGAAAGCGCAGTTTTCTTAGAAAGTGCATCTCATGTAGACAAAATCTGCTTTGATTGGTTCGCCAACACTACGAGTAGAAAAACAATGGAAATAGCAGCCCAGTTGGCTGTACATAATTTAAATGCTTTAGAGGGATTGTTAAACAGATCGCTTAGGTGGAATTAAAACCAAATTTTTAGGCATCTCCTATAAACGGACAAGAACACTGTGACGTAGAGTGTCCGGTTATGAGGAATTCCATTATAGTATTTTTTTTTTTAATTAAAAATTAAATAAATTAATTAATCACCACTCAATTACAACGTTTTTTCACCCTCCAAAAAAACCATTTATAATTACTTATGTACATTTTTTATGCGCCATGCATTACATAGGTACCAAAATAATTAAAAAAAAAAAAAATTCCAAAAAAGTGCATACATGTGCACATATTTAGTGCATAGCATTAATCAGCGCATTAAATTATTCCCAAGTCCCCAATTCACATAATTATTTGGATGTCCTTTTTTTTTGTGACATTGCACTCGTGCGTTAAAACTTCTTTTAACCCCTTTAAGAGGCAACCCTGCTGTGAGCTGCTACCGGGCTGCTACTGTGTAATTTATTAGAAGAATTTATAACATTTCACATACCGTATCAAGTATCGTTAATTGTGTTTTTTTTTATTTATGAATGCTTCCTGCCATTTTTAAAGCATTCGTTTGTTGCACATTTTTTATGCTTATGAATGTAAACCGCCGAATACTCGAATACTGTTTATGCAAATGATATGTTGTGCTATTGCAATGATATTGTAAGATCAGCGCGTTCAATTTAATTTATTGCATGTAATTTGAGAAATTTATTGTACATATTGTGCATTGTTGTGGGAATTTCCCGAATTAGCGGATACTTATAGGGGTGGTAAACTTTGAAAAATAGCCCTTTTTGAAGTGCTCAAGATTCATTTTCGTTATCTTATTATGTACATATGTAGGTATGAGAGCATGAATAAAATTATTGTATATAAAATATTTTTCGAGTAAAAAAGATAGCTCTAAATTTAGCTTTAAATTATTAATTATTTTGCAAGTCTCAAAAAAAACAGGTTGTATGAGGGTTGCCACCTGTTTGAAAAGTCGCATTTAATTAAATTATACAGAAGTTGTATGAATTAAAATGCAATTCTTAAACGGCACGTCTCGGCGAGGAGAAGGTTTGCACCTATATTTTGGAGAGCGATGCCAGCTGTTTCAAACAACAACTTTTATTAAATTATAAACACGTATCTGAAAAATTAATATATGAGTATCAAACGGTTCGTTTCGCTGAGCAGAAGGTTTGTAGCTAGCTATATTGCGAAGAGGGTTGCCACCTGCTGGGAAAACCGAATTTAATTAAATTATGCACAAAATTTGTGGAATATTTAAGTATGGGGCTCAAACGGTTCGTCTCTCAGCGAGGAGAAGCTTCAGACCTTTATTTTGAAGAGGGTTACCACCTGCTTGAAAAGTCGAATTTAATTAAGTTATGAACAAAACTTGTGGAATATTAAGGTATGGGTGTCAAACGGTTCGTCTCTCAGCGAGGAGAAGCTTCAGACCTTTATTTTGAAGAGGGTTGCCACCTGTGTGAAAAATCAAATTTAATTTAATTATACACAGGTTAAGTGATATATGAAAATATGTTTACCAAACAACTCGATCCGTTGAGGGAAAGGCTCATAGCGTATAGAAGGTTGCCACCTGTAGGAAAAATCGAATTTAATTAAGTTATACACAAAGTTTGTGAAATACTAAAGTATGGCTATGTAACGGTTCGTCTCAGTGAGGAGAAGCTTCGCACCTATATTTTGGATACGGTTGCCACCTGTTTGAAAAATCGAATTTAATTTAATTATACACAGGATAAGTGAAATATGAAAATATGAGTACCAAACTATTCGATTCGCTGAACAAAAGGTTCATTTTACTGAAAAGAAGAAGAAGGTTGCCACCTACCTCAAAAGTCGAATTGAATTAAACTATAGAATAATGGGTGTCAAACTGTTATATGTGGCAGAAAAAGCAATTAATACGTAAATATATGCAGGTCAATGTATGCCTGGGTTTTCTATTATGTTTTTAAAATAAAAGTGTTTATGCAATAATTATAAAGAAATATGTTTTTTTTTGTTTTGAAATTTACGTCAAACGCCGGCCCTGCTGAAAACTTCGAGGCCGAGAGGAATCAGCCACTATACCTCCCTCCCTCTCGTCATCCCAGCAAATATACCTCTGTAAGCAAAGTTTGTTTGCGAATGGGATCTATGAAGGTATTTCTAAGTTTAATAAATTATCTAAAAATCTTTAGAATTATATAATCTTGGGCATAAAAGAACTCTTAGATTACAAAGCACACACATTCACATACACAAAAATATGTTTTTATGAATTATATATGTATATAGATCTTTCAAGCATCATGTCGTCGAGCATGAACAATGTGTATAAATTTGAAAGAATCCTCACCGCCACAAATGCCTCATTACGCATTGTTGTCATTACATTTGCGGCTGAATGAATTTGTTGCTACGCTTACCTAATTCTTAATGATTTAATGCAAAAATTTATGTCGCACATTAAGTCAGACAAATGTGCCGGAAGATAAAGCAACAAGAACAACAACAACAACAACAACACTCATACATAAACTATGATCTTTTTGTAAAAGACATTCAGTTCTGGGTGTTAAATTAAATATTCAACCCTTCAGTGTTAAAAATGGCATTATTTGAGGCAGCAGCTTAAAGGGATAGATATATGTAGATATAGGTACGTGCATTAATGTATGTTTTCCAAAGTGTGCATATGCCTGTGAGTGTGTGGATCAAAAAATCATGCCGACAACAGTGAAAAATTCTCAAGCACAATAATTTATGTACACAAAAGAGATTCTCATCTAAGTACACACATACATACATTCATAGCTATACTATACCTATACATAAGCTTCGAAGCAGACACCTCCAGATTTATAAAAATATACACGGCCATGCATCGCGTAAGGAGAGCTCAGTGAAAAATTCACACTTAATTTGCTGTTGACGCAAACCAAAGCAATGCCATGGGTTGTGGATGCAATGCCGTCAATTTACAAAGTGTTAATATAAAATGTGTATTGTTTTAATATAAATACAGCGACGGTCAGCCGAATAGCACACAGAGCAAATATTTACAAAAAAAAGGTATCTCAATTTCCCTCTTTATTTTCTTGTCGCATTCGCTGTTTGGATGCTAGAGATGCCTGATCGAAATAATGAGAATAATTTGGAAACTGGTTCTGACGTTTCAGTTGTATGGATAGCGATATTCGATTTTTGAAGTAAAACTTCTTAGGCGGCAGTGATTTTTTACATCGCGTAACGAAAGTCGCGTCAGAATCGTACTTTACTAATCGTATTTTACTAATTTTTACCACTATTTTTATTATTGCTACTACTACTTTCTACCACTATTTTTTAGTAATTTCCACCACTATTTTTACTAGTTTTTACTATTGTTTTTACTATTTTCTTCCACTATTTTTACTAGTTTCTACCACTATTTTTGGTAATGTCTTCCACTATTTTACTAATTTCTACCAATATTTTTATTAATTCTACTCCTAATTTCTACCACTTTTTTTTACTAATTTCCATTACTATTTTTACTATTTTCTTCCACTATTTTTTACTAGTTTCTCTCACTATTTTTAGTAATTTCTACCACTATTTTACTAATTTCTACCACTATTTTTATTAATGCTACTATCATTTTATAGTACTATTTTCACCACTTTCTACCACTATTTTTACTTTTTTCTACCTTTTATTTGCAATTGGTACTAATAATTTCTACCACTATTGCTACTAATGCTACTACTAATTTCTACCACTAATTTTACTAATTTCTACCACTGTTCGTACTAATTTCTATCAATATTTATACTAATGCTACTGCCAATTACTACCACTATTTCTACTCATTTATATCACTACTTTTATTAATGCCATACGATTTAAATTCTTTCAACATTTTTAATTTTTGTATTACAAATAAATTTTACGAAAATTCTCCAGCAATGATTTAAGCGCTCAAAGGCAGCATCATAGCTTTTGACTCGATATATTTACAGCGTGGCGAGGAACAGTTTGCAATTTCATATTTTTTCACTCATTTTATCGTATTCTCCAATCATTAATTTCGAATCTTTCACCTTTGTTCTGTTTTGCCAGCTTCAAACGATTCGGTAGAGTAACGCAAAAGGCACACAAGGCTTCATCCGGTATTTTATACCACATCTTCTGCCATTGTCATTAGAATTGCTCCAGCTTCGTAAACCATAGTTTGGAATTTTTACAAAAAAAAATCCCCCGTGGCAGAATTAGTGGAAAATTTTATGAATTAGAGAATTGTTAGAAAATTGTAGAATATCTAAATATTTTTATATCACCGGACATTTTAGGGTATCTGAAAAGCAATTTCCTGCCTCCATCTACTACCAATGCCCACACAAGCTTCCTAATTAACTGGCTACCACTATATTTGTCTTTGTACATAAAAATGTCTGCTACCAGCATTAATCCGAACTATATTAAATAAGTCGTAGGCTTGCCGTCATCATAGCCGCACAATCAGTGTGTTATCTCCATTTGCGTGTCTTTCACAATAATTCCGCTTTTACTACACTATTCGCATATTTAAACTAAAATATCCTTGCTGTGTACTTTATAGTTAAATCAGAATGCTACGCATGCGCCTCTGGATTTTATGGCCCTTTGACGTACCTATTTTATTGCACTGAGAACTCAGCTCGATTACTGACTTTGTCTTATAGGCACATTTTACATGCATCATTTATAACCAACGCATACACATTTCTTTTCGTGGGTATTCAAAAAAAAAAAACCCCAATTCTCAAAAGTAAAAGATTTAATTATTTTTACTTTCCTTCTTTATTTCAAATTAAGGTTTTTTTGTGTAGATAATATCGCATATTTGTAAAACAGTTGAACATCGGTTAACCAGAAAATAATTGATTAATTGATTTTACAGTTCTAATAACTTTAATTTACGTCTGTTACTTTATTATAATAATCGCGTTGCCATTATCATTATCATTATCATTATCATTATCATTATCATTATCATTATCATTATCATTATCATTATCATTATCATTATCATTATCATTATCATTATCATTATCATTATCATTATCATTATCATTATCATTATCATTATCATTATCATTATCATTATCATTATCATTATCACTATCATTATCATTATCATTATCATTATCATTATCATTATCATTATCATTATCATTATCATTATCATTATCATTATCATTATCATTATCATTATCATTATCATTATCATTATCATTATCATTATCATTATCATTATCATTATCATTATCATTATCATTATCATTATGATTATCATTATCATTATCATTATAATTATCATTCTCATTCTCATTATCATTATCATTATCATTATCATTATCATTATCATTATCATTATCATTATCATTATCATTTCTACGGCGGGAAAAAGCTCCGTGAAACCCAAACACCACGAAAGCAAATTCTCAATGTCCGAAAGGGGTTTTTCTACAATTTCTCCCAACTAGCTATTTTGCTAATCCGGCTGAAGTAGAGAGAGTTAGTGGGCTCTTAGGTTCTGGTTTTTACTTTTATTTCCTCTTCGATTTGTTGGTGCACGAAATTATTGAAAATAAGGATATCCAATTCAAGGATTCATAGGCTAATATTTTAAACAAATGAAATACTTTCAAAATTAGCATTCTCGTGGTATGATTATTAAGTTAAGAAATTTTGGGAAAATACTTTGAACGTCTCCATACTACCTACGAACATTATGAGGTCTTTCGACTCAGCATCATATTGGAAACTTTTAATTGTAAATTCCCAGCACAATCATATAATCGTAATACCTTAAAGATCTAAATGAAGTAAAAGGCATGACGGGGAGCTGGGAGTGTACGAATATAACTCAAGTGTCAGCAGCATATAATAAATGCAACTATTACAAAAACACAAAACAACGCCACAATACTGTTGGTAATGTTTGTGAAATATTTTGCGCTTTTATGCAGCCATCATCACTTTTCTTTATTAGTAAAACCAACCAACCAACCAACTATACACGTTTGCCACCCCTCTTCACTGCAACCCCCCGCTAACGTCCGACAACTTCTTAACAACAGACAAAACGACAAAACAATGGCGTTGACAGCATAAAACAGAAATGGCAGCCAAGTTATTGTACTCGTAATGGCGACGGCGAAAGCGGTAAGAGAAAATAAACATAGCCAAGTCTGGTGAAATAATGAAACAATCGCAATTATTTGCGAGTGCAGTGAGAAGAACACTGAGGTAACTGAGAAATGAAATATGAAAGAAGAAAGAAGAAAGCTGTTCGGAAGGAAGGACAGACGACGACGCACTGCGGAGATTCATGGCAAGTGACAGTGACAGTAGAACACTGAACTGGGTGACAGTAACAGTGACAGTTGTCAACTTGGCGCTGTGGACAAGTAGAAGTCATAAATTTTGCTTGTGGGTGAATTTTATGATTTAAAAGTTACAAAAACTTGCACTTCCACAAATAATATCAAAAGACAGTTTTTAAAGGATAAAGCTTCGGATATTGTTCATATAAAGTAATTGGAAATAAATTATTTATTATAGTAGCATTAAAAGTCATTGTTTTATTACGGAATCTTGATAAAAGTAAAAAAAAAACATAGTTATTGTAAATGGCGGTGAAGAAATTTCAATTTGTTACAAAGCCTTTGTCAATTGATTTCAGACTATGGAAAAATGTAATTAATCAAATATCTTGTAAATTTTCCATCTTGTCTTGCTGCTCATAATTATTATGGCTTCGAAATGTTGAAAATCAAAAAAAGGCAACTGAAAAAGCTCGATATAAATCTGCAAGGCGGCATAGGCCTGTAGAAGACTCTTTGGTAGTGAATTGTGTCAGAGGTAGAAAAAATGGCTTGGCTTTAGTACACGATCGTTCCGTATTCTCGTGTTAACGACACTTTATATTGTGACTAAATAATCAAAGGTTTGCTGATATCTCAGTCACCGTATCACCGAGAACTTGGACATTTTTGGAATCTCGTCTGGGTTGGGCTTCTCTCCGCATTTGCTTGCAACCATCAGAGAGCAAACATTACACGAGTATATCTGAAGGGGCTTTCTTCAATGGCAACTCTCGACGAGAAATTTAATGTAAGGTATGCTTGTACAAATGTAGGAATTCTGTATCCATAACCATGGTATTTTGCATCGAAAGCCAAGTGGCCTACCGTGGTTCAGGCCAAGTCCAATTATACCGGGCTAAGTTACAAGAAATATATAAGTATTAAAAGCAAAATTTCCAGATAAACAGGCGGCCTGTCGGTGGTTCTATCCTTGATGATGATTGCGCCGTGACTGGTTAGGTTAGGTTACGTTCAGCGGGATGGTCCAACGAGAGGCCGCACATAGACTGAGTAGGTCCTTGTGTTTGTGTTGTGGCGGCTAGTCACGCCCTGTGAAGAGCGGATTCACCCATGGTCATTGTCGCCAAACTCATCTAGGGGGAGGCCCAAGAAACGTGCTGTTTCTACAGGGTTGGACCAGAAGGAGAGGGGGGTTAGATGAGTAGGTTTGAGAGAGCATGTGAATAGGTGGTTGGTATAGTGCGGAGAATCTCCACATGCCGGGCATGTGTTGGGTATGTCAGGATTGATTCTGGATAGGTAGGAGTGATCGGCCTACGCAATAAGTAGTTTGAAAACCCATGTCTTATGAGCCGGTGGCGATGTCAAACAAAATCGCCGTCTCCTTGGCGAAATTAAATAGGCTCTTTGGCCCTTTGTATCTTGAAACGTCGTCTGTCCAATGCTGGACATCGTCATCGTTTTAGCTCCACTAAGAGTTTGCAGTTCTCTCTTTTCAGAGAGCCCTGCATTTGCTTCCATGCCCTGTCTGCTTGCTGATATGCACATAGTTCGTGTGATTGTTTGATTGCATGCAGCGGGATCTTAACTTCCACACGAATTGAGTCTTCTAGACATACACCCTGTTTGGCAGACGCCCTTTCATTTTCCAGGACCCAATAAAGGTGCACGGTTTTGGGCACAGACAACCTGTCGAAAGCTTCTTTACACTCTACTACGGTTTCAGAGCAGGTATCGTACAAAAGCAGGACCTTGATGGCTGCCAGAAGTTGACGTAGATTTTAATATACCTACCAGCTGGTTGAAAATCTGATATCAGCTTAGCCGCTTTCTTCACAGCTAGGACTTCTGCCTGAAAAATATTGTAGTGAACCGGCAGCCCTGTAAGACTTACTGGTATCTGGTTCTGGGCAGTCCCAACTCCCTTTCCTATTTAAGATCGGTCCGTGTATATTTGTGTCGTTCTTCATATCGTCCTCGCACTTCTGTGTCATCCATCGACCTCTACTGTAGCCCCAAGAGATCTATCAAAGTTCCGGCACGGGATCACGTAGTCGATTCGTCCAGTCGGAAAGGCCGCTATCCGGGTGTGACCGTATGCTCTGAACTCAAACTGCCTCGAGACACGGCTCCTGTTATTCTGATCATTGAGAGCCGTGGCCGTCCACAATACACAGATTGCGGTGAAAATCCAATGTGAAAGTGTAGGAGATAGTCCCCATGTGCATGCATACATAGCTGGAGTGGCATTTTTTGTTGTTGTAACAACATAAAACATTCCCCATACAATTTTAGGCAATGCTGCTGAAGTGACAGTCCTTGACCGGATATAAATTCGCGTCGTTCCGGTGTCATAGAACCGTCTGTCGTGGGAATTGAGGTCTTCTTCATTCTACAATTATCCTTAGTATCGAGTTTATGATGATTTAGTTAGGGATATTAATCATTTTGTGTTACTATTTTCAGTATTGATTTGGCTGCGCCTGTCTAGTGAAACAGAATTCTGGCTGTGTCTTGAACTCCTACGTGAGTCCGGAGCCACCCCGAAATGTAATGTAATGTAATTTAAGATTTATAGAACGCAGCAAACTAAATGTACATATCCTAATGAAAAAGAGTAGGACAAGTACGACGTTCCTGAATTTATTGTAGGTTTGAAATTGGGCATGAAGATGTGGGAGATATAATAACGATTGATATCCGCTTGTCTCATATCAAATTTGATTCTGATTTCAGGTTGTGTCCAAATATTCCTTAAATGGAGCGAACGAATTCGTTAATCGATGCTTTCGACTTTTTCCTTGGTAATTTTGTGAACACTTCTACCGATTTCTGAGAATTTGTGCTACGCTGCCAGTAACAGTTGCATCAACTGAACAATCGTATTAAAATTTAAGATGATTAAAAACTCATCTACTCAACAGGAGTGGAGAAGAGCGATTGACAGGATAGAGATGTGGGAATCAGCGGTGGAAAAGTATTGGATATTGTGGCAAAGGGAAAAAGTAGAATGAACATAACTCTTCAAATATATTGATATTTATCTAACTTTAATTTAGTTTACATAAATGTACATTAAAAAAAAATTAATAAAGATTAAAATATATTCTTCCCAATTTCTAGTTATTCAAATTCAATTTCTTCGTAATTTGAGCATATCATTAATTTAAATCATTAGTTTTTACTTCCTTATGAGTGTAGACTAAATTGCACCTAATGAGGCGAGTATTTTTAGATAAAATTTTATACTTGACTAAATTCAGTTTAAAACTCTCTCAGAAAAATAAACCAATATAAATCCAAAAAAAAAAGCACAAAATAAAACAAAACACACCATAAGACAAAAGCGGAATATTACATCGAATGCAGGAAATCAGAAAATAGTAATACCCTTCAATAACAAATTTAGCGAAAATCTATTAACTTCTTTTAATTTATGGCCGCCATTTTGAAGTTTTCAAAATTGATTTTAGATTCCTAATACGTGAACCAAACTACCATTCAATACACGTTTTACGAAAATCTATCAACTTCTTATATGCCATGTTCGCTATTTTGAATTTTTGAAAATTGATTTGATATTCGTAATCCGCAACCCCAAAAACAATAGGTAACGTTAAATTAAAAGTTGAAAGTTTCTCGTATTTTAGAAGTTATTCCTTTTGCACAAAATCTGGAGCTTCTGGTCCAATCTGTAAATACTTGAAATTTTCAGCAAACGGAAGGTCGCCTCAAATTTTTTCATACATCTTCTTTTGTTTTGTACATATTCCAGTTTCAAATACTCTCGGGAACGGAAATTTGCTTGAAAAATGAGGTATAAAAAATAGTCGTTTACAATGTTATTTGAGGTGACCATTCATATGACAAATCTCGATGAAATTTCAATTTAATGTAAAAATTTTGTCGTTAAATGCGGCTGGAGTCGAGTTATTCGTAAAAATAGCTTTTATAAACTGATTTGATTGAAACTCCAAGCACATAGTACTTGTATATGAATAATAAATTTATCCGCTAGGTGGCGCAGAAGTCGATATAACGGTAAACAGCTCATTTATGGGCCGATTTTGCTTACATTCATATATAACTTGTACGAGAATAATTAGTTTTCCAAAAAAAAAAAAAAAGTATCCCGCTAGGTGGCGCAAGAGCCGATATATTCGTAACATTCTCATTTGTGAACCGATTTGGTTGAAATTCAATTTAAATTTATGAAATGAAATACATGTGCAAGAATGTGGTGTAGTGTGTTACGGAAAACATATTTTTTACCATTAAGTTCATTTTAAAACGTGTGAATTTTAAAAATTTAATTTTAATTTGCCTAAATAATTATGGCAACCTTATTTGCGATGCGCTATATTTTGGATACTAAAAGTTCTTATATCTCATAAATTCTTTCAAGCAAAAATATTCTTTCTCAATTACACCAACGTACATACATATGAATGGAGGGGAAAAATGCGATTGTAGGCATAAATTTGATCATATCATTAGCGCACAGTATATGAATATATCCTGTCAGCTCGGCAATAAATGCCTCAATCGCAAGCACAACCAAGCCACTCTGCATATACAATTCTTATATGCGTTTGTATGGGAGTGCGTGTGTGTGTGTGCAATCTGCAACACTTTCAGCTGCTCCTTTTGCGGCAGTGCTAACACTTAACAAAAAAAAAAAAAAAAAAAAAGGGGGTTTTCATTCGCACAACACCTTTTATTTCCTTCATAGTGTCCTCCTCTTCCGTTTTTCACTACGAAGCTAGCAAATGTTTTTTGTTGTTTTTTTTGTTTTGCCACATATAATTTATGTCCTTGCCTCGCCGCTATTTGTATACGTCCTTTTCATGCGTTTCTTCTGAATGTTGTCTATGTGTGTGTGTATGTAAATTTATTTATATGTGCGCGTTAGTATTTTGTGCGCATATTTTATTCAGCTTTTATTACCCAAGCCAAATGAATTATTTGTAGTCGTATTTTTTCCGGAGCATCGTGTTAAGTGCCCCAAAGGTAAATACAAATACCTGTATGCAAACACACACACACACACACACATACACAAATATACATAGATGAATGAAAGTTGGTTGGCAACACCCTTTGCAATTCTCGCATTGAATATTCTGTTTGGCTTCGCTGTTTCTGTTTCTGTGTCTGTGTTGCAGTTTGAAAAGGGTGCAAAAAATTAGCATAAACAAATTTCACGTAACGGTGTTGCAAGCTATAATAATAAATTGAAAACATTTATAATTTTAATGCGGCTATGGAATAAGTAGAAGGATCCTTCATTCATCGCTGCGTTCGCTCGTTCGTTCGTCCGTCCGTCCATCCGTTCGTTCGCTCATTCAGCAAATGAACTCGTTCGTTTTCATTGAATTATCGCATCGTTGTACTCATTGCTTGTGGCAATAAATTTTAATTACTGCCACAATGGTGTTTTTTGTTTGCACATAAATAATATGTTTTGTATGTATGTGTGTTTATGTATGTGTGTGTGTTGATACTCTTCCATATTACTTATGAATTTATGAGCTTTGCGGCGCTGTGTAAATAGTTGCAGGTGATGATGTTAAATGTTGAAAAAGATATCATCAGATAAGTGAAACGCAGCGACGACAGGATATTGAGTCGAACATATTTTTGTGGTTGAAATATTGTTCGGACGTTTTACCCATCGAAGGGTTGTTTTATGAAAGCATCCTGCAGAGTTGAAGCAATTGACTAATGTAGATTTCTGATTTTGCAAAATTTTAGAATTTTCTATGTAAAGCAACAAGCACAGTGATTTGTAACAACCTTTAGCAGAATGCGTCGCAAACGGGTTAGGCGAAAATAATTATTTACTTATTTAAAATTCAACATTTCAAGTTAGTCCTTTATACTTTCTGTTAGGTTGGGTTAGGTTAGAGGGGCTGCAACCGTCAAATATCACAGAGGCACTCGAAGGCTAACAAAGCCCGTACTAATACTTGTACCGCTGGCGGGAGCCATGCATTTTCTTCTTTACTTCCTTTAGAAGTTGAAGCACCGAGTACGCCTGACATATCACAGAAAATCGAGAATGCTTGCCGAGCTCTGGTCGGCCAAACCATCTAGAAAGTACCTATTTAAGAATTGGTTTCGAGTCTTGGCCAGGGCGGGACAGTGGCAGCGATAGTGTTCGATGCTCTCCACTTCCACTTCGACTCCGCAAATTCGACATAAATTATTCGCTAGACACCCCAAACTCTTCCCATGTGTGCCCTGAAAACAGTGCCCGGTTATTACCCCAATCATTAGTCTGAGAGAAGGTCGGTCAAGTCAAATCAGCGCTTTGGATTACTTTACGTCAACCTTTGTCTAGTAATCAGATGCGCTGAATAGTTTCAGGGTTGTAGCTTTTTCATCCATTAGCACTGCATGTCACCTAGTCAACATGATCGGTGAATTTTTCTTTGTTGGCCAATTCTCTCCCCCGATCGTTCCATTGCCGAGCGGTAATCGCCATCGCACAGGTTGAAAGTCTCATAAATCTGCCCTAGAATCTTTCTCTCGAACACTATCACGGCCATTCGATTCCAAGTTGCTAATGGTCAAGCTCTTGCGCCATACAATAGCAAGGACCTGATGAGTAACCTACGGAGTGTGGTCTTCGATCGTCGTGAAAGGTATTTACTGCTCAAGTGCCAACTCAGCCGAAAGTAGTTCTTATTGGCAACGAAGATTCTTCATTGGTGGTGTTAATGCTATGCCTAAATGCACGAAATTCTCTACTTTTTACGATTCATAGCTGTCAACTATGTCAACCATGTAGACAGCATATTTTCTTCAGTAGCGGTGTGGCATTCCTCATCGTCGTTATTTCGGGGTCGCTGAAAGCTAATAACTTCTTCAGCTGTGGTATGTAGTGACTCAGGATTGTACTCCCAGTGCTCTTCCAGTTTGCTGGAAAGTGCTCTTAGTGAGCAGGTGTGGAAGTGGTGAAGTTTGTAGCTGTCTATGGCGATTGCAGCTTTCTATTTAGTCGCACATGCTACAGACGTCGGAGCGAACTCACCGGATTCGTCTTCTCACTTTAGCGCACTCGCAAATGGTTGTTCGGAAGCTACCGTGAAACTTGGTGGCACAGGCTACCATGTTTCGAGCTCCGGCAAAAGTGATCAGTCTCAGTCCGTTAGCGGAGGCTTCGTCGTAGAGACTGAATTTCCCGACCGTGCGACCTAAGATCCCTTCCCCTTCCTACCCTGGCATTGGAGTCGCCAAGCACGATTTTGATAGCGAGACGGAGGCAGCGCTCGTAAGTACGTTCTAAGCGCTCATTGAAGTGAAATTTGGTCACATCGTTTTTCTCTTCCGTCGAGTCGTGGGAACAAATATGCGATATGTTAAAGAATCTAGCTTTGATGCGAATCGTCCACCGGAGTGAACGACATTGCTTGGCGACGTAGTCTTTCTCCACTCAAGTCTTTTTTGAACCTCCGGTCATATTGTGTGGAATCAAACGTGTACGGACTTGCTTCACTAATAATCCATTATATTTCCTCCTAGCATGTCACATGTCGATCCATCCGAATAATTTCTCGCACATAATCGATGTTTGAACAACAGCAGTTTTTGGACAACCTTCGCGGAATTTTATTATACACACTGACGCGTCCTCGTTGAAATTCCGCTAACTTGCCAAAAATAGAAATTTTTTTATAGAACTTTATTACCAAAAACTGAATGAAGCAGTTTTGAGGTTGGTTTTTCAGTTAACCCACACTTAAAACTTACTTTCACAAGCTGCTAAATCAAAACTACTTGGCAGAATTTTTATCAAGAATTTTTATCGAAAATTATAGTGTGACATCCAAAACCCAATTCCTTGTACAACAAATCTACCAACCAGACACATTTCAGTCTTCAAAATCTACTCGCAGACTTCAAGTACCTTCTGAGTACTTCTACTTTGCACACGCCTTGCCATTGCACTTTTTGTCAAATCATATTTTATTCATCTTTCAAGTTATTACTCTCAACATATTTCAAACATTTGTATATCCACATATGAATCTACATACATAAGTATGTAAGCGCTTAAGTGTTGCAACAAATTATATTATCAACTTGAGTTGAAGGAGGCAAAAAAGGAAGTAGACTCTCGAAGGCAGACAACATAATCGCTCGATGGTTTTTTATTCGTTGTACCAAGAGAGTGCGAAGGATCAAAGCATATGAGGAGATGAAAGAAAATTTGAATTGCCAAGAAACACATTTAAATTGATTTGTGGAAATGCACTTGAAAATACATACATATGTAGATATACATATATCCTTATTGTACTTATATGTCCAAGCCAACATTTGACGTTCACGTGAGTGAGAAAGGAGTCAGCTGTCATTGTGTATTACTTGTTTCTATGAAAACAGTTGATAATTCAATTTAAAAGCAAAAAGAACGGATTTAATGCGAAAAACTAATTTATGTGTAGATTTATTGTCTTTTATGAAATACTATAATATATTTACGAGCACATACACCCAGCGAAACAAAAAAGACGCATCAAGCCTTTCACGGAATTTTAATTTTTGGGAACTGGTGATTCCCTCAATACCAATAAAATGAGTTGAATGATGGTGAGAGGTTTTTTTAAAACAATTTTTGTGCCCACTATCAACATTTCAAAGCTCAAATCGCAAGTTTAGCTCATAGAGTACGCCTGTTTTAAATAGTCGAGAAAAATTATGCCTCAGTTGGCTGTGGCTAAAATGACCGTAATTCTTATATTGGTTGAACGAAAAATACCATGAAATTGATTAACTGGAGAGGGAAGCAAGAAATCCGAGAGTAGACCGGGCTATTTTAAGAACAAACCTACAAAGCCATTACCAAAATGCCGCCGAGATAAAAAAAAGAGCTGTAGCAATCGCTTCCAAAGATATTACGTTCCGAATCGTTCAATACTGGTTCAATGAGATCGGTTTCGTCGGCTAGGAAGCTTCCAAAAAAAGCCACCTTTAACTACAAAAATGAAAGAAAAGCGGTTCAACTGGGTCACAAGTAAAGTAAAATGGACTGAATCTGAGAGGAGACGCATCATATTTACTGCTGAGTTCAAATTCAACAAAGGCGATGCGCGGGCGAGCCAGCGTGATTATCGAGACTGATGTTAACTACAATAGTGAATATCTCATTGTTTCCTATAGGCGAAATTACCCAACATTTATTACAACCGTCAGGGAGGAGGCCCTAGACCTCACCGGAACTCGTACACCAGATCTCCGCTTGCTACGTTTAGGAATCTAAGGAGTACGGGGTGGGACGTTTAAAGCAGACAACTGCAGGAAATGCAATAGACACTCTATTTCATGAATTCACCTTAGCTTGCAAAAGGAAAGTTTACTGTTCGACTGGAAACTTTTTGAGCTGCGGGCGTGTGGTAGACGTCTTTTTATTTAAAAGAAGTGGGTCAGGAGGAGTGGACTACCCTCGGACTGTGACCTATATATCATGGTATGAGAATGCACTTCAAAATACAAACCGAACTCCCTAATTCTAATAGAGGGTACTGTAAAAGCCAAAAAGTACGAATCTATTGCACACAATGGGGTTATACCCAACTTGGAGTCCCTAAAAGAAATGGAACCATATTCAGATTTTCACGAACGAGTTAGCGCCATGTCAGTGGGCAAGAACTGTAAGTTTCATCAACTGACAAAAGATTTGAGCATGGAGTCACTAGAGTGGTCAAAAAAAAGTCCGGGTCTCAATCCAATAAAAAGCATTTGGGTTATTAAGGAGGCTAGAGTTCGCAAATGGATGCCTAACTCTATGGTGGAACTACGAAAAACCATAGAAAAAGTATGCTAAGAGGAAACTACGTCTAAAAATATATGTACAATTCTGTGCCCAAGAGAGTGCGGAGTGTAAAAGAGGCACAGGGTGGCACAGCAAGGTATTAAAAAAAGAAAACAAATCGTTCAAAATTTAGTCACATTTTGTATTACAAAGCTCTAAAAAAATAGCTCCTTTTGAGCAGACCATGTGTATGATATGTTTTTGAGGCCGCTGAATCCAAATCTGAGTTCAGTTTGGCGCCATCACATGAAGTTTTTTCATATTGACAAAAATTATTAAAAAAATGAAAAAATAAATTTTTTTAAACCGAATTAATATTTTTTTGTGGGGCTGTCTAATTGCAGTACAAGTAATAACAAAAATAAAACAAAAAATTTTGTTTGGCAAATTTGTCAAATTTTTCAATAATTTTTTAAAGTGATCAGGAACTTCAAAATAACAAAAAAAGGATGCTGTATTTTTCAAACTAAACAAAAAAAAATAGTTACAATACATTTTACTCAAATTTTGCGCCCATTTATTAAAATTAAATTAGACAACAAATTAACATCAAAATTTTCACAAATATGGTTAACATTTTGGGGTTATGAAGCTTAAAAGTTCGAATTGTGAACAAAAACTCGTGAATGCGGTTTTTTTTTATTGCGCTGGGTGTACATATAAAGTTTCCAAATATTATTCTCTAAGCTGATCTTTTGCATTACTGTTCAGAAATATAGCAGCACTTTGCTACCCAGGTCAATAGAAAGCCTGCAAGTCAAGCATATGAATTATATGACATGTCGACCCCATTGTAGGGCATAATTTATGGCTACTTCTTTTTATGATATATATATGTATATATATTTTTCAATTATAAATATGTGTGTGTGTTTAGAAATACCATTATACCAACACATGCTACAAAATGTTGAATTAACATAATTGTATTGTATTTTTACACACGCACACGAATATTTTCAGAATTTTACATTTTCAGGGTGGTACCTCTTAATCACCCAGAGACGACAGCTATGGCAGACCAACTACATGCAGCCGATGTGACGGGAGCTTATAATGTTAATTCAAATATTTCAACATAAAGCTGATTAGCATAATGCTAATGATATGAGCAAAAAAAAAAACAAAACGAAAATCAGGAATAATAACTTTTTAAAGCATTATAATTAAACATGCTGGTAACTTGAAAAGCTGAGCCAATGTATTCCCGCCATGTACTTGGATATATATACATATATACTATAGACATGTATTTACAAAAATGGATTTATTAGCTTCCAGTACTTGTAGCCAATTTAGTTTAGTTGCACAAAAAAAAACAGAGTGAAATCAGCCAAGCGTTGTAGTAGTTTGCCTGCACTTAAATTACGCTCCCTCTCGCGGCCATCATTTAGTAATTCTACTTTAACTGGTTGACTTTTTGATGCGTGGTTTTTAAGTAGCTGGAAGACACTTATTATCTATTTGATAATAACAAGTTCCGTAGTTTTGTAGCTACAACAAAAGTAAGATATTAACTTTTATTACATAGTTGCACGTCATTTGCATAATTATATTTTTTCTGCTGACTGGGAAAAAATATCGAGAATATGTGATGTTGTAAACGGTTTGCATTAAACGAATCGACAATGGTTTGCCAAATTATGTATTTAATATTCTTATGATGATTATAAGAGGCGCAAATGGTGATTTATCAAATAGATAGTAGAAGAGTAATCGTTTGGTCCATGCAGTATGTAACATAGATAAGGGTAAGTCATGGAGGTGTATATTTTCAGTTCGAAAAATTCTTTTCGTCTAAAATTGCACTAAATTTATAATATTATCTTACTTTCTAATTAATATAATTGACAGTTAACGAGAAATTTATTCGTTTTAATTCAATTACTTCTTATTTAAATTTTATTCAATGTGAATTAGCTGACAAATCATTTCGGGAACGCTTTCGGAATCCATTAAGAGAGCAACAATGGACCTATAATAAATAAGTTGAGGTGTATTCATTTTGATTAACTACATTCGTAACGTTACTAACATAACATAAAAACTTTTAAAATTAACGCATTTCACTGTATAAATCAAAAACTTTATTATTGCGGTTTAATTCAAAAGTTGTCCGTGGAAAATTTTTCATTTCGTGAACGCCACCATAAATCTTTCAAAATTGTATGCGTTTTGAAAAGTGACTTTCGTACAATTGTTTGACCAAATAATAAATTAAATAAAAGCGTTAAGCTAATATTAATTGCAAACGTATATAGCGTACATTAATTCGGCACCATTTCAAGAACGTATATTTTTCTCAACACTAAGATATGTAGTCGGGGTAACTGTAGCCCAATCTCTGACTCCTACAAATTTTAGTTGTTTAAATTGAGTTAAACTACTTTTTGAATATATTTTGCATTCTTTTTTTAAGTTTCAGAAACGTTCCCGAAATGACATTCTCTAGATCTTTCATTAATTTTGGGATAAAGCCAGAAATATATCATGTCGGTGGTCTGTCGGAGGACGACTTAATCGAATAACTAACAGTGACAAATCAATTTAATAATAAAGTTTAATTTTTTATTTCCACCGCCATGATTTTGACCCCTACAAGTAAGCTTGCCATACGTCAAGCATTAGGCCCACAATTTTTTTTATCCACAATTCCTAAGTAGTTTATATTTTAATAAACATTTATTTAATTTTTTTCGATGCTACAAAACTGGAATTTTAATTACTGCATTGACTACATAAAATAATCATTTTGAAATCGTCCTAACGTACAAACTTTTCACAAGATTAATTAAATCTTATTATCTGATTTCTGACATACTAATTGGCATTGACTTCTTTTAGTGGAACTTTTTTCTAGTTTTTTTTTTGATATATGTATATCTATTGACATTTGTTTTGAATTTACTGGAGTAAAAGCAGGTGTAAAAATCGTCATAGGATTATTGAGTAAAACACTCCGCTCGGAAATACAAAAATAATAGGTTGTTTACATCGGGACAAATTTAACCCGTAGAACTTAATATGTGCCAAAAATTTTATAATTTGAGAAGTCTTAAAAATATGAGGCCATTCTAAGTTTATTGTTATTTAAAATATTTATTAATTAATATTTAATTAATACAAAAATAATAGTCCATTTTTTTTATTTAATATATAAAAATGATTTTTATATTATAAAATTTATTTTTGAAATTTATTGAATTTAAATATTTATTAATTAATGCATAATTAACAAAAAATAATTTATTTGCTTAATATAAAAATAAAAATATTATCTATACTATAGAAGTTGAATTTGTTATCTAAATAAATATTAATTTATACTTAATTAGTATTAAAATAATGGCTTATTTTATTATAATATAGATAACCTTAATTTTAATTTATTATAAAAAATTATTTTAAAAAAAATATTTAAATGTTTAAATTTAAATAATATTTACAATAAATAATATTATTTTTGAATTACATAATTAAATAATTTATTTAAAATTTATAAAATAAAAATTTTTATATAATAATAAAGTTTTAATAATGTAAAAGTTAGCCCATTTTTTAAAAAATATATTAAAATAGAAAAAATTTAAAATATAAGTAAGGAATATTTATTAAATTTAGGTAAATTAAAATAATAGGGGTATTTTATTACTTAGTATTTAATTAATAAATATAAAATATTATATTGGTTAATATTTATTTATTTATACAAATTAATAAATAATTTTATGCTATTAATATAGAAATAAATTTATATATATATATATTATAAAATGTTATTAAAATGATTATTAATTAATATTTTTAAAATTTTCATTAGGAAGATTAAAAAAATTCTTTTGTGAGGAGGAATTTACTTTTATAAAATTATTTTATTTCTTATTAATACTATAAAAATGTATCAATATAATATATACAAAATAATTTATTTTTTTTGAAATTTAATTTTAAAATACCTACATCTTTGGTATTTAAAATAAATAAAAGTCATAAAATAGCAAAAATATTAAACACATATTATTTTTTACAGCCAAAAACCATTTTATTCCTGAAATGGGTCAAATTCGACCCGAAGACCTTATGAAGTTTAAGCTCTAACTTTGTCATTAGAATTTTTGTAATTGCAATGCTCAATGGCAACTCGGCGTTAGTTAAATACGATTAGTTGTTGTTGCATTTGCAGAACTGTCGGTTAAAGTTTATTAGAGTCTGCCGCTACTTTCATAGGTTTTTTTTTTGTTTTTGTTTTTTTTTTGTGAAATACAAATGTAGAAACATTTTAATTGTTATTGTGGCGTTGTTTTTCGGTGAATATGCAAATGCAAGGTGTAATAGGAAAGCCCCTATCAAAAACCAGCTCATGATAAACTGTTTTTTTTATTTTTAATCTAAACTAAACTAGCGCGAGTTTTGGGCCCATTAGCATAGTCAAAAATTTATTTGTTAGTTCAACTCCACGCACACACACACACGCACACACATACATCCTCGAATATTATCAACCATATTATTTTCAATGCATTGTTGTCGTACACTGGGCGGTGTGGAAAATAACACAAAACTCATAATTTTTCTACGCTTGTCACCTTTGTCAGCGGTTTTAATTGTCTTCCCATTTTGTTTTGTGGCACTTTGTTTTTTGTTTTTTTTTTTAATTGTCTTTCTTTTTTGTTGGCCGTCGTGACGGTAGTGAATTGTTGAATTAATTTTCCAGCGGCAGTCGACATTTTTTTTTTTGTTTAAATAAACATACCTACTATTTATCTGTATGTATTTGAGTTAATCGCGAGTTCTGGTGGCGCTGTTCGTTTGATTATCTACATCCCGTATTTAGTACCTGTACGGAGTTGGTTAGTCCAATTAATTGCCACAAAAATGGTAAAGAGGGTGAAGAAAAATGTTGCTACTGAATATGTTTGAAAGTACATATGTGTGTGTGTGTGTGTGTGTGTGTAGATTTGTATATGTATTTTATGTAACTCATTGTTAACTTCATCGCTTTTGTGACACATCCTACTATAACGAATTGAAAATTTAGTGAAATTGCTTTCTATTTTATAAAGACAATGGCCAGATAATGACTGACACAAAGGACCCACTCAGTCACTCACTCACTCACTCACTCGCTCACTCATTCAACGCCGCATACGGTATGCGGTAGTTATGCATAATTTTCCCATTTGTTCAAAAATAATATGAGCAATTTATTATATTCATTGTGGCGTGGTGGTCCGTCGAATGCGGGTCGAGGTAATGGGAAAGTGGTTGGCTTCATACAAGCAGATATATTTTAATAAATGTATGTATACACAAATGTTATCTATAGTGGAAACATCTGTTTTGAATAACAGGGGCCTACTAACCTTTCAATTATTTATGTGCATATGTTTGGATATTAAAATAGGAGAGTAATAACTTGTCTCACAATCATTAAAGTCAAGTTAGTTAGGCCATTTAACTCACTGTTATAAAAGAGTTATCTCATCAAAAAAAAAAAAAAATAATAACAAAAGTAATAAAAATAATTTATGCCTTATTTAAATAGAATGTCTTAATTTTTTTATAACCTTCCCATATATATTTCTCTCCAACTAGCAAATGAACCTTCGTACAGTTTTATTTCATAGTGAAGATTTTACACTAGTATATTGAGTGTTTTATTTTCTTTAACAACTATTTCACAATGATTACAACTACCTGATGAAATTAAAAACCGATATGGATGTGCGACAAGAAATATTTTTTCTATGCAAAATTTTATATGAAAGAAATTGCGGTAGAGCGTCCCCACAAAAAAAAATTGTTAAAAATCAGCGCTCATTTGTAGCCACTGAAACTTCCACTTTATTATATGAAAATAAAATGGGCGCACATTGTTTTATAAACAACTCCTGCGCGAGCCAGAAGTACAACTTCTTTCAATATTCCATGTAGAGGTAGAGAGCTTCGAACTGGTTCCGGAGTTGTCCCAAACCAGTGTCGAATCTGTGCCGAACAATTTCCTAACTAGATCCACATCAGTGCTGAACTAGTTCGAAAGCAATCTCGAAATAGTACCGAATTGATCCCGAAATAACTAGGCTCAAAATTTCTCCGAAATGGTGCCGAACTAGTACCGCAATATTCTAGGGCTGATCTCGAACTCTAGTCCCAAAATAGTCATGAAAAAGGTTCCGAAATAGTCCAGAAATGATCTTTAAATAGTTCGGAAATAACTAGGGCCAACATTTTTCCGAAGTAGTCCGGAACTTATCCTGTAATGAAACTAAAATAGCACTGAAATGGTCATAAAATAACTTTCTAAAAATTTTACAATTCAAAAAAAATTCAACGGTTTTCGTTATATTATTAGTTTATTCCCATTATCTATAATATACGATTACTTTTATCTGGTTGCCTCGGCTGACTTCATAGTAGCGCGTCCTACTAACCCAGTTTTCCTATACCTTGGTGTCGTCCAATCTCACGAATGGTTTGCTCGATATTCTCCTTCGGGCCTGAATCGTTAAAGGTTTCTTCGCACAACCTCGGCCCTTCATGGTACCCCACAAAAAAATTCCAGTAGTATCGAATCGCAGCTCCGAGGTGGTCAACTGGCATCGCCGAGACGGCAGCTAACACAATAACTGAGCTTGGCGCGCAAAAGATCACTTAGGGCATGGGCTACCTGACAAGGCATGCTATCCTGCTGAAACCAAATATCGTCCAAGTCCACATCTTCAGTTTCCGTCCACAGATAGGCGGCTGCCTTCTAACTCTGATCAAATTGGAGCTTGTAATCGAACAATGGGTAGCCTTTATGCAGAATTCGCCATCAGGTTGGAACTGTGGTTGCTGGTGAGTCGATGTTCCAGGACTGAGTCGCACACAAAGCGATTCGTTTAGCTCCGCGGTGATAGGTTAGGTTAGGTTAGGTTATGAGGCAGTCCCTAGTGAGACACAATTAGGCTCCTGGCCCATTGTGATACTGCATTGGGGCTGTGGTGTAACCCCAGTACCCCTAAAACCACTTTCTACTCCCAAGGAACCTCATCAAGTCCCTAATTTCATCTGACCTAAGATCGTCGAGTTCATTAGGGAAATATGTTGTTTATGTATTTTTCTAACAGCAAAGTCAATAAATATATGATAGAAATTTTAAAATTACTCTTAAATAAATTTATAAGAATTCTGCACACTGTTTTGCCACATTTGTGGAGATCTGATCAAAAAACCTATTAGCTATATTTTAGATTTTATATCGATGAAGGGGATAAATATTGGCTACCAAAATTATGACATACCAGTTGCTTGAGAACGTTGAGAGGTTGGCTAGAAGGAAGTCACAAATTTTTGACGTTTGCAATGTTAATGATTAGTAATGACCCTCAGAATTATGAAAAATATTGCTACTTTCGCGTGCCATGATCATGACGGTTCATCTGCTTTATCAAGAACATCAAGAGATTTGAATGGCCTTGTTCAGAACTTAGGGCTATCAATATCGATTTCTTGGATCAAGATCAACACCCTGCAATTTGTTGGATAGGAATACGAGAATCTCATAATTAGACTTTTTTGATGCTTCTAGATAATGGAAAAATAAATGGAAACAAGCATGAAAAAAATTATACAAATTTGGAGGTATTACTTGAAAAAAAATGTTTTCAATACCCAAGGAATATATTTACTGATCTGGATTACTGGATTAAAAGGGTGATATGATAAATTTTGCTGTTTTTTATGTGAATGGGGCAGTCATAAAAGAGAACATATTAGGTAGTGGAAAATGGGAAAAGCTTTTCGTAGGCCCGCAACTACGAGAATTACCAACGGATGTAGCTTTTAATTCGAACTTAAGTAGAGCAGAAAAAAATATTGTGCGGCTTCACACGAGCATAATTTCCTTGATAATACAAAAACTGATAATCCTGAAAATCTTGATGCCGTTTCAGATGAGCATAGTGAAAGGTTTCGCCAGGATTTATTGCACATTGGAAGGCTCGACAAACGAAAAAGGTCAGCACCATTGATTGAATATTACATTAAAAATTCTACCTGTTGTAGTTATTTCCATAGTTAATTTCATATTCGGAAAACCAAAAATAATGTTATCATTCATGAAAAAAATTAGGAGGAAAAATAAAAATGTTTTTTCCAGACGCGTGTTCTAGGTCTCACGAACTTGCATGACAATCGGAGATTAAGCATTTTTGGAGGAAATAGAAAGCGTACTAATCTTATTAAACGAATTCATTGCTATTTATATTTGAAATTTTCGGTTCTTGGATTTTTCTCAACGGAGTCGAAAGGGTTTCCACTTGCCGTGTATCAAATCGCATCAACCTCTACATAAAAACCTCTTCACGAATTCGTAAAAAAAACCGAGTCCGAGGAAATGTTTTTAGATGCGTCGGTAATGTTTGGTGATATATTTTCGGAGAGTAAATTTCATATTATTTTAGTTATGCAATCGAAATATTTGCAAAAACTAAAAGACTGTTTTGTTAAGTCTTATTGTGGAAATAAATAAAAGTTTGAGAGCGATAGTCATAAATTAGCACTGGGAGAAGGTGGGCAGTAGGCGCTTTGCCTGCAGTCAACTGAGCTAAGGACGTACATATATTATGTGCATATAAACCATATATTATATATTGCATAACTGTATTAGCTGCCTCGTTGCACTGGGCTCTCCATTGCTCTGGCATTTACCTCATCAGCGAATGTGTACCTACTATGTGAATCTCTTTGCCTGTGCCTGGCAAGTGCACATTTTTCATTTTATCCACCTCCCGAATTGCATTGCATTTGACAAATGATCGAGAGTCCTTCGAGTCGTTTGCAAGTTGAGTTAAGCGAAGAAAGTGGCAGCCGGCAGCTAGCATTTTAAAATAGCAGCTGAGTGTGAGCAAAAAAAACAAAAAACAAAATGTCAGACAATAAAAGGAGGGTGAAATGAATGGGTGGTGGAGGGACGAGGAAAGGAAGCGCGAATGTGCGACACATAGAGTTGGTTGAGCAGGCAATTGGGGTAGGGGAGAGTTAGCCATCAAAATAACAAATAACCTCGACTAGCAGAATTGATTGCATGCCATTAATTTTCATTTCAAATTACACTGGCAGTATG
This sequence comes from Anomoia purmunda, assembly GCA_951828415.1. Taxonomy (NCBI): domain Eukaryota; kingdom Metazoa; phylum Arthropoda; class Insecta; order Diptera; family Tephritidae; genus Anomoia; species Anomoia purmunda. Next base: position 9,804,828 of record OX639994.1, read on the forward strand.
TCTTCGGTGTCAGTACGACAACAACGACGACAACAACAAAAACGATGACGGCGACTACGACTGCGTTGGCTATACAAAGTTGCAGAGGTGTTGCCGCGCAAAAGGGATACTCGTAGCTGCTGTTGCCGCCTGACAGGACAAGTAGAGAAATGTTGATTGCTGGCAGTAAAGGAGACAAAACTCAACGCAAACGAAAGTAAGTAAATAGAAGACAAGAGAATGTAAGTTAGTGGGAGATGTTTTTGATTAACGAATTGCCGTTGCTTTTAGCTTTGTTATTGTAGTTATTGTTATTTATGTCTTCACAGCTGAGAATATCTTGGCGTAATCTGCTACTGTTGTTGTGGAATAACAGAAAATAGCATTATTTTTACTTTTCCGTTCTGCCACTGTGCTGCTGTTAGTCTCCGTGGGGATAATGAGCTCTACGCTTGATGTGGAAATGATTCGAACCGAATTTTAAAGTGAAGTAATAAAGTGTAAGTTTTAAGTGGGCAGCGTTAAATCTTTTTGCAAACGCTCTTCCGCAAATTCTTCGAATAAAGCACGCTCTATTTTTTTTTTAGATTGAAAATCCGCGCAACACCGGCAGATTTTTGAAAAGCACTGATTCTGGTCTTATAAAAAATAGTTTTTTCTATTATGGTAGACCGGTTACAGAAAAAGGTTTGCAAAAAGCTCACAACCTGTGAGCCAAAATAATTATTTTGAGCCGACAAAATGTGGCAAAATGATAACTCCTAAAAATCAAAATAGTACATATATGTATTTATATAAAAAAAATGTATGCCTGTATTTTGGAACTCATTTTTTGAAGTGAAACTTATTATGGCATTTGGGAGATGGTGGCCTTAATTGACGTCACGTTTTATTAACATTTCACACCGAAACAGATAGTTAGACTTGCATCAGATATTATAAAAAAATATGTGGCATATCAACTGGCTTACTATATATGGTATTTTCTAAAAAGAGTTGCCACCTATTTGAAATCATTTATTTAAATTAATTAGTATTTTGGTAGTATATTTAATAATAATTTAATTAATTAATTTCTTAGTTAAAAGTTTTAAGAAAGCTTAATTTCGAACCTAGTTTTGAATAGGGTTGTCATCGGTTTTAAAAATTAAGTTCCATTAATTAATAATGCTTATAAACGATTACATTATAAGTGTACAGAGGAAGTGCTTTAAGAAAGCTTTAGTTGAATAATTCATTTGGACAATGTTGCCACCTGTTTAAAAAGCTGAATATATATGAATAAATAGAATAAATGAGGTATGATACAGGTGCGAAGTTTAAGATGTTTATAGGAAATTATTTTCGCTTAGAGTTGCCACCTTTAAAAGAAAAAGTTTACTTCAATTCAATTAATAAGTTAACGGAAATGTTGCTATGTTAATGTCAAATGGAAAATCTTTAAGATATTTTATTTTCCTTTTTAATGTTGCTATCGCTTTATTTTTTTTTTTTTTGATATTCTATTCTAAGCTTTAAAAATATTTTTTTTTTTAACTGCATCGAAAATAAGTAAAATATAGCTATTTTATATTTTCGACGTTTTATGACTCTGCGTGTTTTTTTCCAAAATTTCGTATGAATTATAAATAATTATTATAGCCATGCTAATAAAAATATTATAGCCATAATAATTAATTATTAGTGACAATTTCGAGCATACTTCGAGAATATTTCGGGACTGGTTTCAAAATAATCTCGAAATCTGAAAATAATAGTTATCGTTGACATGAAAAATTCGTTGTATGCCAAACAATTATCAAAAGACTTTCATTATTCGGGAACCGAATATAATAGTGGGAAGAATTCCTTCAACACGAAACTCGAAAATATCAATCTACATAATTCTTATGCTATAAACTATGCAAATCTGACCTCATTTATATATATAGAAGATTTTTGGTTTTAAAAAATTGCATAAACGTTATTTGATCGATATTTTGTTATGTTTTTCTTTCGATTAAATTTTATCGTTATTTTTTAATTTCTATTTGTTCGATCAAATTTGATAGAAATTTTGTGGTTTTTATTTTTTCGATAAAAAGTAATCGTTTTAACGGATTGAAATATTTCCGATTATATTTCATGGACATTTTGTTTTTATATTTTCGATGAAAAAAATATTGCTATTTTCGAATTTAAATTTCTTCGATCTTAAGTGATCGATATTTTGTGATTTTGAAGCTTTCAACCATCATAATCGTTATTCTTGAATTTAAATTTTTGCGATAATAATTGATCGATATTTTGTGATTATTATTTTTTCGATCATATAACATAAATCGTAGTATTGTTGTTGATATTATTGTCATTGCCGTCAAATTTGTTTGCATTTATTGTGATGGAAAACTATCAAATCCAAGAAGAACGCTTATTTCGGTAAAAAAAATAAATATTACAAACTATCGATAAATATAATCGAGCAATTTTGATTTCGTAAAAAAACGATTATTTTTTATCGAGAAAAAAATAAAAATCACAAACTATCGATCAAATTTGATCAAAAACACCACATAATTATTAAATCATAATTTTTTTTTGTAAAAATTATAGCCGCTATGGTCCCTGCTTCGCAATTGCCTGCTAAGGTGCGTCAAAATACTACTATTTGGAGAAATAAATTCAATACCATTCGAATTTCTTGTTATATGACAAATTTGGTTTCGGTAAAATATTCTATTTCGGAATCGTACATACATAAATGTTAAAATTGATAGCACACCCAAAATTATTGCAAATTTAGTTGTAAACCATCAACTTAGTATCTATCATACTGATTATCTCAAAATGTCAACAAAAATTGAACTGTTCAGAAAAATACAATGCCAACACAATCGACAGAGACGCCACAACACTTAGAACTCTTTATGCTAATAACGCCCCCAACCAAATAAATTGATCAGACAAATCGGCACTTAGCTAGCACACCCAGGCACACCCACACACACTCACACACACACGCGTTTGCAAAAAAAAAACATTCTTTAAGTTCATTCATACTTTCTCAACGTCAAGCAAGATTTGTTGCTGTAGGCAGTCAAGCAACCGAAAAAAGCATTTCATGAATTCATAAAAGGCGTCAATTGAATTGAACTTTGAACGGCTCGATGACAGAAATATTTATGCAGATGGCATGGCATTGAGAAAACGGGTATGAGCCAAAGGAGGAGTTCGTTGTAAGAAAGTATCTTGAATGGAACGTAAATTTTCTACAAATTTTCCAACGTAGTAATTTTATTGTTATGTGATTGTCGTTTGCTGCCTTAAATCGAAGGCATTCATTTTATCGGCTGTGGAAATTCATTACTTTATTGTCAGCGAATACCTCGAGGGTAGATGTGGGTGTTGTGGGAGTTGGTTTTTTGAATCTTGGAACGCTGACTTTGGCTCTCGGTGCGAGCACAAATGTACGTGAGAAAGCTTCGAGTCTGTCTCGATTCCTCTTGTCGCCGTTTTGCTGCACGTAAGGACGCGATAAAGTGTAATGGAGTGAATTTGGCTGCGGGTGGAATCGCAAGATACTCGTACGCATAGCACATACAGTGGTGCGCAAAATTGGTCGAATGATGGTGACCTTTTTAAAATATTACAATTTATGCATTTTATTATTTTAATGTTTCAAACTTCAAACAAAATGTTTGAAAACTCGAAAAATTTTCATAAAAATTTTAAAAAAATTTGGAATAATCTTTTTCGCAAATTTTATATAAAATACTAAACCAAAATCCATATGGATTCAAATTTGATACGAAATTCCTGAAAGTTTAAAAAATTGTTATCAAAATTTTATAAATTTTAGAAAGTTTTTTTCGCTAATTTTATATAACATGATATAACAAAAATCATCAACTATGGTTTCAAATATTATACAAATGTAAATGTAAAAACTAAACAAATTTTCAGAAAAATTTTTTAAATTTTTTAGAAGTAGGTATGTTTGGAAATTTTTTGGGTACGCAAATTTATGCCTATTTAATTTTAGTATAATAAAGTGCAAGTTTGTAGTGGCTAGAAACTGCTTTTGAGTTTCTATAATTTTTTTTTAAATCTGATTTTGGAAATTTTTTTATATACCACCAATCATTTGTTCAGGGTTGCATTTGTTTGAAAAGTTGAATATAAATGATTTAATCAAATAAATTAAATATTATTACACTGGTGCGAAAAACCAAAGCTGTATATAGGAAAATATTTTCGAACAGAGTTGCCACCTTCTTTAAAAAGTTTACTTTAAATCAATTAATAAGTTAACTGAAATGTAACTTTATTGTTGTTAAATAAAAATAGTTTAAGACAAATTAATTTAGAAAATGTTTTCATGCTGAAGAGGGTTGCCGTCTGTTTTTGTAAATTTAAATTCAATCAACTTAGCAATATTGATGAAGTAAGTGCTAAAAAAAGAACGTTTAGAAAAATTGCATTTGAAAATTATATGGGATTAGGTCCCAACCTACATATTTAAAAAGTTAAATACAAATTAATTAATAAGTTAATTGCAAATTACACTTGCTCTTGTAAAGCCAATAAATACTGATTTCATGTGGTCGAAAATGCAGAATACTGTCGGCGTATGAAATAACTAAAAATCAACGGGAATTTTTATAAAATGCACGCGCTTCATGACAAAAATTTCGCCAGACTAAAAATGAAAAAAATTATAAAAAATCAGCGTTAGGTTTTAACCACTTCAAACTTGCATTTTATTAAACTAAAATTAAATAAACTATAAAACTACATACCCGAAAAACTTCTAAGCAGTTTTCTAAAAAAAATGTTCAAATTTTGACGAAAATTTGTTGAGTTATCAAAAATGTTCGTATAAAGTTTGAAATACTAAATGACACTATGATCTATATTTGTATATAAAATTAACAAAAAAAAAATTTATGAAATGTAATATTGTTAAAATTTTGCTCGCCACTGTACATACACACATACACACACACACTCAACCATTTGTATCTACACAAAAGCACATATTTATTCTAGCAGCTAGACTGCCATCAAACGAAATTTATTTGCACTTCTTATTTGCTTCGTTTGTCTACATTTACTGGCATCTGTATTTATCTTCGCCGTGTTTGTTAGATTCACGACACTTTATTTGTCATGTTTATTTATGTGTGACCCTAAATTAGTCAGTGCACTTTGCCCTACACACCTTTTGCAATGACTCATTGATTTTTGCCTCTCCACCACCCATACTCGTTGTTTTGTTCTACAACTTACATTTGATATGTGGTTGGTTGGTTGGTTGGCAATGAGAATTTCGTATTTGCTGCTGTTGAGGTTAATTTATTATGCTTTCCTTTCGCACTTTTACTATACACATATTAGAGTTACTCTTTATTTAATACTGTTATGTTTTAGTTTTGTTAGCGCCGTTGGCTCTTTTTGAATTTCTTCCCATTGCGCCTTAAATGCGGTAAGCTTGAAAATATCGTTGGTAATGAGATTTCTCACTCCGAATATAGTTTGCAAGGATTTAAATCGTACAAGAATTGTGATTCGCATAATGTACATAATCAGAATGAAGAGAGGTTTGCTTGGGAAATAGTGGAATGGTGATGTTATTCAGAGTAAAGTTAGAACAGGAAGCTTTTAGCACTAATGTCTAAAATATTCGTCATGAATGACTGCATATAACTTCCGCTGAGTCTTTTACTCAAACTCGAGGAGTTTCTCTTTAACACCATCTGTTCAGAAACGTAATCTACGCTAAATCTAATCGTAAACTGAAACCTAAAAAGAGATTGTCGATAAGCCATTGAAGTCCGCTATCGTCTCCTTCACCAAAAGAAGGAAGATTAATTTGACCGAACCCACTTTGGCGGGGACCGAATTTGAGTTCTCAAAGCAGGTGAAAAAACTAGAGGTAACTCAGAAAAGGTTAAAACATTCAACTGGAACTCACACTTCAGCGATTTTTGAGGTCACATGGGATTACTTATCCCGTTTCTTGGCAATTCTTCAGGATAAGTTCTCATGGTTCCAGTAATCGTAAATACTACTCATTTATCAATTCAGTCGAATCAAAAAACATAGCTGCAAGGGTGATTCTGTTGTATTTCAGGATGGACAGCGAAATTCATGCAAATCCACCACACAAGCCTGTACAAATATTCGAGTGGGCATAACTCGGTGAAACGATAACGGCTATAATGGGTTGTTTTTCAAAGTAACTTGGTAAATTTTGGACAGCTACTAGAACGTTTAGGAACGGGTGGTAGTTTTGGCTTATAGTAGATTGGAGCAGGTCGCGAGAGCTCTACGGTTAACTAGCACAAAGATCTCAGTAATTATGGGGTGCTGACGGAGCGCTGTCAAACTGGAAACCATGCGGTCTGCCAAACCTCCTGTAAACACAGTTTAAAGACAAAACCCATCGAGGGGGTGAATATCAGGAGGGATATGGAATCCACCTGTCGGATTACTAGACAATTTTGGCCAAAGGTTGACGTAAAGCGATCCAGAGCGCAGATTCGCCTTGTTGCCCGACCTTCTCTCAGACTAATGGCCGAGCTAATAAGCGGACACTGCCTTGTGGCCACATACGGAAAGAGATTGGGATGTTTAACCAAAGATTTCTGTCGAAGTTGCAGGGACGAAGAGGAAGTAGAGAGCATCGCACACTATCTCTGCCACCGTCCCGCCCTAGCCAAGACTCGAACCCAATTCCTAAATGGGTACATTCTAGACTATTTGGCCGATCTGTGCTACGTAAGGCCCACTTGGTGGTTCACTTTCTAAGGAAAGGAAAGAAGAATACGGGTGGCTCCCGCTAGTGGTGTCACAACGGGTTTCGTCAGCCTACGGGTGCATCCGTGGTCTTGCGCTGCTGCAGACGCTTAAACCTAACCTAACCTATTGCTATTATCTTATTTAAAAAAATAAATATTGCTGACAAGACTTAAAACTTCTTAGTTGCTTCTTTTGAATTAGTGTTTCGGCAAAATCTTTAAAGAAATTAATCACCCTATACTCCAATAAGTTCACGATTAAAACACACACACCCATCTACACATCTACATCTACACAAATCCCAGAGAGCACCATGCACACTTCTTCAGAAAAGCTGCGACACCAACCACACAATTTTCAACTAAATCTGTAGAAAAAGCAAACCAATACTTAGACCTACATTTAGGCAAATAATCCACTTACAAATTACAACAACAATAAAAACAGCATCAGCAATAACAATCACGTTGACAACACTCGAGGTACATTCGAAGCGTATAAATTGTCGTCCTAAGTACTTTTCTCCATACGTTTTTGCTTTCCAGACATTTACCACCAACCCCCCCACTAATACCCTAGAAAATGAAAACAACCAACTAAGCGAGTTGTTGGTTCAACCATTCGGTCGGTGGCTTGTGTGGGTGTTGAATAGGGTAGGGGCGGGGGCGATGACGACGGGTTACTACACACAATTATACAAATTCACCCATACATCGTTTGGGTTTTTCGATATTTCCTGTCGCATTTATATTCCTTGTTTGGCTGCCTGAATTTGTTTGGCAGCCATGACTGTGCGGAGGCGACGGGAGGGTTTTAGTTGTTTTGGCTGACGGCTGTCAACACCGGAGATTGTTCGCTTGTTAGATGACAAAAAGTTGGCACATGTTAATTTGAGTTGTTTTGTGTAAGCGTCTACAGTAGGAAGTTTTATTTTGGTTTTTTGTTCTTGTAACGCATTCATTTGGTTAACACACTGTTGTTGCCGATGTAGATGTACGGGTATGTATGTGTTTTCGGCTGAGGCTTTTCAGAGTAATTGAGAGTTGGTGTTCGTATTTATTTTTCTACTACTAGGACTGTGGGTTGGATAAAACGGATGGGGGTGAGTTACTACTGAAGATAAATTAGTTTGCGGTAAAGTTGCTTATTTATTTACTAACACCACACTAACACTTGCACACCCACCCACCCACACACACCCTAAGCATGAATAAAGTGGTTTAATGAATGTGAGGGAAATTTGTGGCAGCAACAATTTAGTGCACTTAGGGGCATTTATTGAAGCGAGGCTTCTCAGTATGGACAAATGTGTAAATAATACTTTAGAGCAATCATACTTTTTAAATGAATTATTTTACGGTGTTCTATTGTGTGTACTGAAGTGTTGCACGGTGGCATTTAACACATTTGCGCCCACCGTGCCCAAACGAGGACAGTTAGAACTGTGTTAATATATTGCGATAAAAGAAAATATGTTTATAATTTTTTTGTTTTAAGTTTGTTCTAAAATTTTGAAAAAGATAACAGTTGGCACGAATTTAAAATTTTATTGCAAATCGATGCAAAAAAAATTACTATTTTATTTCAAAAAAATACTTTTTAATTGTTACTTGTTGAGTTTTATTTTTTGTTCAGAAAGTAACCGCTATTTCTTGAGTTTTATTTATTGCTCAGAAAGTAAATTTTATTTCTTAAGTTTAATTCTTTGCTTAGAAAATAGCCGTTATTTCTTGAGTCTCATGTTTTGCTAAAAAAAAACAGTTATTTCATAAGTTGTATTTTTTGCTTTTTGTTTATTTTGACTATTCTTGTTTTAAAAATAATCTCAGATTAACTTATTTTCTAATACTTTTTCTTGGGCGCAAATGGGATAGCTACAAATTAAATAAAATTATTGGTGCAATTAAACTGCATACTCGAAATTTTTTCTAAAAATTCTGATGAAAAAGATGGAAATTGTATGACAATTCTTTAGATTTACCGAATTTTCGTAAATTTTATACAAATTTTGAAATTTGGACTTATATGGTTTTTGTTATTGAACTAGCTATATTTTGATACAAAAAATTTAAATACAAAGTATTCTGAATAGTACAAAAAATACAAAATGTTGTGTGTCTTGAAAAAAAGTTTTGAAAAATTTTATAATGAATAAACGCAGTGTCCCTATTTGAGAACGGCTTCTTTATATATAAAAAATAAAAATCATTTCTGTGTCTTATGTGTTTATTTTGATTATTTTTGTTATAAAAATCAACTGTGATTAACTTTTGTTCTACTACCTTTTTCTTGGGCACAAATGGGTCCTCCTCTTTCTTACTATACTAAAATTATTGGTGCAATAAAACTGGATACCCGCAATTTTTCAAAACATTCTGATTAAACTGTGGGAAATTTTATGACAATTCTTTAGATTTGCCGATTTTTCGTAAATTTTACACAAATTTTGAAATTTGGACTTATATGGTTTTTGTTATTGATTTAGCTATATTTCGATAGTACAAAAATTAGATGGAAAGCTTTCTAAATAGTACAAAAAACTAAAAATTCTGTGTGTCTTGAAAAAAAAGTTTTGAAAAATTTAATAATTTTTTTTTTTTCAATAAGGCTAGTATTTGAGGACGGTTTTTTTATATGTAAACAAGAAAACTAAAACCCATTTTAGTGTTTTGTGTTTATTTTGACTATTTTTGTTATAAAAATCAACTGTGATTAACTTTTGTTCTACCACCTTTTTCTTGGGCACAAATGGGTTAACTCCCTTTGTTTATTATAATAAAATTAATGGTGCTAAAAAGCTGCATGCTCGATTTTTTTTTGAATTCTGTTTAAACTGTGGGCAATTCTATGACAACTTTTTTCTAAAAATTTTTTTAAAAATTCAGCAGACCCATTTTGACTACTAAAACAAAAATTCTGCCAAAACCGTAATCGTAAAATATACTACAAAATTTTCACTAGTTGCATTCAAATTTTTCTGCCCAAAAACTATCCTAATAAAGGCCATGCCTAAACCTTTTCGAAAAAGCTTAGATATTATGCCTCGTTTATCATGTCTTCTACTAATAAGTATGTACGTATTTTTTTGTTTTTTTTTGACATAAAGCTCACTCCCTTTGTGACTTCGTTAAATTCTGATTACTCGTTTTGCGTGCCAAAAATGATTTTTGATCGATGTGTTTGACGCTGTCGGAGTAATAAATTTTTTTTCCAACAAACCACCTCCCACTCTACTTACACTGTCGACTTACGGCAATCTATCTTCCCATACTTCGCAGAAATTGTGCTCAGCCCTTCGGAATATTTTCAACAAAGTAATCATTTTCAATTTTCTCCCAACATTTCTGTGTATATGCGGGTGTATTTTTTTTTTCTTTTTTTTTTTGCAGAATGACAGCCTGACAGGATAAATTACTGGCTAAATGAATGAGGAAAAATAAGGCTAAATCATCATCATCAGCTCAAAGGCAAAGGCAGCAGTTATGTCTAACAATAACAACACTAGCAACACTAGCGAGCATACTGCAGGACTCACTCAACTCTCACTTATCGCTCCTCCTCTATTTTACCACCACTGTTTATCATACGTTGAATATCCAACTTATTTTTCTTGCCACTTCTTATCCTTATGCCATTTCCTTCCGACCCTCCTGCGGCGTTTGCTTTGGGCGGCCTGCAGCCAAATTAATAGGCATAATAATTTTTTGACAGCACAAGGATACTACGCGCTACTTTACTTATGTACTTAGGGCAAGTCGGCGGCAGCCTTCAACAGTCATTCAATGTATATTTTGACATATAATGTTTATATATATATAATTTATATGTAGATATGTATGTGGAGTGTATGTGAATGCGTAGGCGATATGTACGTACATATTTATTGTGTATGCAAGCAGTTGGTGGCGGCGATTGCACGCTCGTGTTTGTGGTGTTGGTGGCAATTTTGACAGACAGGTTGATGATAAATGATGTCGTCGTCGTCGTCAGCGTTTGCCTCGTCATCGTCATCTTCAATACCAACTACAAAACCATAGCCGACAATTGCATATTTAAGGCAACAACAACTATGTCTCTCACTTCATTCTCATTTTAGGCTTCTTTTTTGCGCTGTCAGGCAGCCAGGCAGTCAGCCAGCTATTCACTCACTCAGGCAGCCAGTCCAAAATCAAATAGTCATCAGATGATGTTTAATAACATTCTCAATAGTGAACCGTAGATTCTTTTATAATAATGATGTTAAAATATTTAAATGGAATGTTAGTTCGAACGGACTTGGCTAATCTTGGAATGCGATGCAATGGTTTATTGGGTTATTACATAAAGCCATACTACGATCATTGTAATACAAACGATAACTTAAAAATGGAGAAAAATGAAGTCTGCCCAGTCATCAAGCACCTCAGCCTCAATAAAAATTGTCTACCAAAGATGAACACACTGACTTGGTAGAAGCATTAAGGGACTCGGCTACTCTATATTCTACAGTTGCACGGTGGTGTCAAGAGTTTAAGATACTACGATCATTGTAATACAAACGATAACTTAAAACTGGAGAAAAATGAAGTCCACGCAGTCATCAAGCACCTCAGCCTCAATAAAAATTGTCTACCAAAGACGAACACACTGACTTGGTAGAAGCATTAAGGGACTCAGCTACTCTATATTCTACAGTTGCACAGTGGCGTCAAGAGTTTAAGATAGTCCAAGCATCGACAGAAGAAGTGAACCACGTGAAAAATGGACCTAAACAGAGAATATGCGAAAAGTAGGAGATCTTCTGGCCGTAGAGTGAATATCAGAGGCAGGTCAGTTAACTCATTTTGGAGAATACTCCGATCGTGGTAATAAAATTCCCACATACAGAGATATTTTATGGAAACATTCAGCTGAACCTCAACAAAGAATTTCATATGAGCAAATTGCTGACGCGTTGAGTATCCAGAATGCCATTCGAGAAGTGCTTGAGCTTCCATCTTATTCTCTTTAGCCGGGTTACGCAGCAACTCAAAGTGAACGAGATGAATGTCGCTCTAGAAAAATTTTAGTGGAGTTAAGATACAGATTTTTTTTCGAAAGGTAATGTACTCAGAACAGAGATGTATTTTTAAGTTTGAAAAAAGTATGTAAAAAAAAATAAATATAGTTCGAACCGCCAAACAGCCCCTTTTGCACCAACTAGCAATATTTTTGTAGAAAAGCGCAATTGTGATTTCCATTGTGGATGTTCTTGGTTTCGTTGTCAATCCACGGCCGCTGATACTTAGGGTCCTTTCACTCCAGCATCGCCATTCCTATGGCATATCTAAGGCAATTGTTTAAATTGCTCTAAGTTTTAGTTCCCACGTTCTCACGTTCCCAACAAGACACATTTGTAGAGCGAGATTTTTGTATGTCGACAGATATATGTTTTCAGATTGCCTACCGATATGACGTCGGAGACGTAGTTTCTCTTAGTGGTTTCGAGCACGCTGTATTTCTTTGGTACATCTTTCGTGATATTTTATGTGATACTAGTTATTTTTGCATGAGTGAAAGCTAGAATGATAGAACGGCCGGCAGCGTACACATCACTGTGATCCCTGCCACAGGAATAATGAGAAGAAAATGAAGGTGTTCTATTTTCGCTGCAGCTGTGCTTAGCTTTTTGTAAAAATCACACAAAACTCAGAAAAATAGACTTTTTAAGAGCAATCAATGGCGTCAATCCTTTAAAAACGAGGCAAGCACGAAGTAATGGATGTAAATTTGTTTTCACCATCTTTTCTCTGCATCTTGGAGTGAAAGCAACGAACCATCTCTGAGATATGATGAGATTGTGGGGGTGATATCTCACTGCTAATTTTTATAAGCGAAATTGCGAGTAAAATCCGAAATTTATCGGCTAGCCAATATGGCTATAGTTTTTCGACGTCAGACTTTCTTTGGCCTTCCCGACGAATTTTTTCAATGTATGGAGGCCTCTTTAGCTGCAGAACAGTAGTGATTCAATGTTAGGTATTCGTGTGTCATGCGTTTATCACAAAGTGATACCTATATTTGTTTATTCGTTCTTTGTCAAAAAAAAATTCAGCAAATTTTTCTCAAATTTCAAAAATTCTTAATCAGAATCTTCAAAAAAATAGGGTACGCAATTCTGTAACCTAAATTTTACACTTATTTTACTCAAAATTAAAATATTTGTTTCCAAGCAAAATTTTTATAGCAAATATGAATGTTCAATTTTATTATAATAATTTTATTTGTAATTAATTTTTATTTATTAAAATTTAAAAAATATGGGTAATCAATTTTAGTATAATAAAAAAAATATGGGTAATCAATTTAGTGAATTGAAATTACGGTTGATTTTTTTAATAATTTTTTTTTTTTGCAGACGTTCTTCAAAAAATTTTTGCTATACAAGTAGCGCATGCTTGAAAAGTTTTTATAGGGAAAAAAGTTTTCAAAAATCAATTGTAATTTATAGACAGTTTATTATACTGAAATTTTATTTTAAAATTGTGAGCCACTTTTCAGTAGCAATTTATTATTCTACAATTAAATAAACTGTAAAACTGCATACCCAAATTTTTTTTAAATCAGATAAAAATTTTTGAAATTTTGAGTTAATTTTATTTTTATTTTTTAAAGTCGCATTTGGTTTAAAGCTTCCATTCTAAAGGGGTTTTTAACTGCATACCAAGATTTTACTATTAAGAACTTTTAAATTTTTAGTACAAATATTTGATTTTTTTTTTAATTTTAAACAAATTTAGAAACTTGCATTTATGGCAATTTTTATAAAATCTTAAAAAAAACAATGCGTAATTCTATAGTCCTTTCGAGTTTAGTATAGTCCTTTTAATTTTAGTACAATTATTTTACTGAATTTTAAAATATTTTTTTTATAAAAATTAAAAAAAAAATTATATTTTGTTTTGTTTGCTTACGTTATTCAACAATTTTTTTATGTTATTTTTTGTTTTAGACAACACTGGCGGCAGAAAAATGTTTCCAAAATCAATCGTAAGATGTAGACATTTCAAACCTAAAACTTATTGTTCTAAAATTAAATAGGCTAAAACCTACGTACCCACACTTTTTTGTTTTTAAATTTGATAAAAATGTTGAAATTTTCAGTTTCAGTTTCAGATTTTTTAAATTATGCTAAAAAAATGTAAAATTTTTAGCGGAATTCGTGGATTTTTTGTTTAAATTTTGCGTATAGTTTAACACTTGGATTTACGGTTCTTTTAATAGAGGAGACTACATTTTTATTAAAAATAAAAAAAAACACGAATAAAACAAACAAAAAAAAAACAGTTTTATTAAAAACCAAAAAAAATTAAAAAAAAAAATTAAAGAGCAAAACTAACATTTGTTGCCGGTAACGAAAACACTCGCAATTTGTACACCCTTTTCGTATTCTGTGTTTCATATTACCAGGGAATTTGGTCACCATGGTAATATCAACAAAATGGCTGCTTATTTGCTGTTTTGAACAAAAGCGAATATTTCGACTTTGCGTTGAAAAAGAGCAAAAAAAAAGTTGAAATAATGCAAATTTAATTTTATTTACAGTGAATTTTGTATAAATTGCACGTAAAAGTGGAAATATTTCGTCATAAAAAATGCAAGTTTTTGGTATGTTTAATTGACCTTTTTTTTTTTGAACAGCATTAACATTTGCGCTAGAACTGCAGTTTCTATAAATGATAACAACTTTCGGTCAAACAAAATTAGCTGGTAACAAAATTGACAGTTACTTGCAGAATATACCCACTAATGGTGATTTCTAGACGACCTCATCAGATACTCTGGCAGCTCAAGTCAGTCAGCAAATTATCTCGCTTTCCTGCTGCTCCATAAAACAAAATTAAAATAAAAGAGCAAATAAATGAAAAGAAAAAAAAAGAAAAACATAGAAATATTGCACTGTCAGGAGAACACTTCCCGCGTTCCAATAGCGTTGCTGTTTTTATAAAAATAAATCGTTCAAAAGCCGCTCATCCGTATATAATAAAGTTGTATGCATAATTAATTGATGAAATGGATAGAACATGACGATGACGTTTCATATTAATGTTGACAATGACTGATTGGTCTTCAAGCTGTCTGTGCAAGTGACTGGTAGTTTTCGTTTTTTTTTTTTTTTTTTTTTTTTTTTTTGCATACATACGACATACGAGTACATCCAATTTTGGATCTGGGTGGCTCAAATTGCTATCAAGAATTTATGAAGGCTTTGTTCTGAAAATTTGTGTATGTTTGCAGTTGTGTGCAAGCGTATGCTTTTTCCCCTTGGCTCCTGCACTCTCCAACTGGTCTGACTGACGGACTGACTGACTGACAACCGAGCACATGCATTCGTCATTCAAACAGCCGCCAGCCAGCCTGCTAAAGATTTATTATATGAAAGCAAGAAAGTGAAATATGCAAAGTCAAGAGGATATAATTTATCAGTCGGTCGGTTGCATATTTGAGCAACCCCAAAACTCTACTATTTACATAGCTGCTTTGCCACTTCCAACAAATACACACATACATAGTAGTTGTTATTGCCCCCGTAGAGCTCTACGAATGATATGTCAATTTGAAGTGTGAGAAGATTTTCCATAACCAAAACATTATTGTGAATGATGTGAATGATGTGAATGATGTGAATGATGACGGAAATTTTTGCTCAAAGAAAGCAATTAAGTTTACTTTCACTACGGCAATGTGTGCTATGAAGAACAAATACTTACTACATATGTATATGCATTTCATTTATATTGATTACTTTTGATTGAAAGCAAACAATTTTTTTTTTCGCCACGTTGTAATGCATATCTATTACTATTTCAATAGAATTTCTGGTAAAAGTGCTACCATCATTTTTATTAACTATGAAAGTCATAAAAGTCATTTGCAACGCTAATATCCTTGGGAAGGAAAATTCAAGCACAAATAGATATTGTGTTTTTGTGATTAATGATATTTCGGTCGATTTTGTTAAGAAAGTGATTAATATGAACCGCATATTTATAAGCATATTTACCATTACTAATACACGCACACACACATTGAACAGTTAGATATCGGTTGATGTTTGACCGAACTTCGCCCACATAATTTGTGGTGTGCATCTGGATGTTTTACGACAAATGGATGCGAAGATTTTGCAAGGCTGAAATCTACCTGCTGAGGGCGACTGTTATTAGAATAATAATTTTTTTACAACTTTTTTTAAGTTACATCCCTCTTCAAAGATTTAAACCAGTATACTGCAAGTAAAAGCAGACACACTCGACTATGACGGTATATTTAGAAAAAAAGCCTATCTTCGAATTAAATGGCATTTCTTAAAAGAAGCAAATACTCGGCCCCGTCAGAAAAATATATCAAAATATTAAAAAATCAATACGAATTCATAGCCAATTTAAACTTTAATTTTTTACACTAATAATTAATGGGCTAAAAAACTACATACACAAAAACTGTCTAAAACTGAATGATTAAAGAGTTTCAAGTTTAGCAAACAAATTTTCTTAAATTTTTAAATTTCACCAAAAGTATCTAGGAACATTTCTATATAAAAAAGAATTTTTGAAAAAAAAAATCGCCTAAATTTTTTGACGATATGGTTATGGTTTTTATTGTTTTCAAAATTCGACCAATCGCCAATGGAAGAAAATACGCAAAAGTGTCAGAGAAATAAAATATAAAAAATTAACGCAAATTTGAAACCAATTAAAACTTAAGTTTGTTTACATTAAAATTTACTTGGTAAGCAAAAGGCATACCCAAAAAATGTATTAGAGTTAAAATTTATTTTTTTTAATATTTGGAAATTTTTAGCCATTTCATACTTTAATTTTTTACACTAAAAGGTAATGGACTTTAAAACTGATACCCAAAAATTTTATAAAAATTATTGATTTAAGAGTTTCAAGTTGTGTAAAAATTTTGAAATTTTGCACAATGCATGAAATTAAAATTTATATTGAGCCCTAACCGCGAAATAAAACAGCTAAATTTTAATCAAAACTTTGTTTTTGATGCAAATTTGCATCTGGATGCCCCAGTAAAATTTTTGAATTGAACAAATTTTTAATTTTTATAATTCAATTTATTAAATTTTTTCGCGGTTTGAGTTCGATATATGAATTTTTTAATTCTCCACAAGGTAAGGAATGACAATTGATATGGGGTTAGTTGCTTAAAAATTCTATAAATGGAGGAAAATACGCTATACCGTCAGAAAAAGATATATATATTTTAAAATTTTTAATTTTTTATATTTTACAAAAAACTACATATCAAAATTTTCTAAAATTTAATCATAAGAGTTTCAAATTTTGCCAAGCAATTTATGAATTTATTAATTTTGCACAGAGTAAGAAAGTACAGATTATTATTAGGTTTTTTTTTAAATAAAGTATAATTAAATAAGAGAATTATCAAAATTTTTCAACTCACCGTACTGCAATGATTTGGCACACTTTTGTAGGCAGTAGAAAAATTACAAAAATATAGTCAGTTTATTGTTAAAAATAGCCAAAAAAAAAAATAGAAGACAAAAACAAGCTTATAGCTAACGCAATGCTAAAAATAATTGTATCAAGCGTTAAAAAATTGTCAACTAAAAATAAATAAAGTAACTAATAAAAACTTATTTAGCCTCAAACTCGTACATGAATATCGTAGTTTTTCAACTCAAGAATATAATTTTTCAAATAATATACCGGGTTTCATAAAAAACTTATGCTTCATTGTCAAAAACCATTTAAGTCAAAGGTTCATAGTTTCGAGAAACCTAATAAAAATTTAATAAAAAAAAGTCATAAAAATTTTTAAATTTTGAATCAAAAAAAATTTTTTTGTTATGCAGTTTTATAGTCCATTCAACTTTTCTATAATAAAGTGCAAATTTCAAATGGCTTAAAATTTTTATTGATTTTTGAGTTTTTTTTTTTGCTGAGCGTGCTACGCCTTTTCATCCATAAAACGCATGAAGTTTACTTTTGTATGGAAGAAAATGCTGAAAGCAAAAGAAAATTAAAAAAAATTGTATGACATTTTTTAAAAATTTGTTAAATTTTTTATAAATTTTCTTGAAAATTCAAATTTTTGACTTACTTTGTTATAAATTCACCTATAGTTTTTTTTCTTGAAAATTCAAAATTTCGACTTACTTTGTTATAAAAATACCTATAGTCTTATAAAAAAATAAATAAAATTAAATAATGAAACACAAAATTGTCAATAAATTCGTCTATAATTTTTGTGAACACAGAGTACGTGTATGTATAAAAAAAATATAAAAATAACAAAAGTTGAACTATTTTTTTATTAACTAACACAAATAAGTAAATCACATTAATATATTCACTATCAGAATCACAATCAGACTCTCGTAAGTCAACTGATTTAAAACATTTTATAAATTCAGCTGATATTTGAAAAGCATGGCAACAATATCCAAGCCTTCTCTAAAAAAAATGATGTGTATTTCTTTCCACCCCCGCATTACCGAACAGCAATATTAAAAACGCCAAAAAAACAAAGCAACCTAACACTCTGAAGTTGCTGTACCGTTTTACTTCAACACAAAATCGACTATTGTGCTTACCCAGGACGTAAATAAAAAAAAAATCCGCTAAGTTCTATTGATGTTATAACAACAACACTATAGCACTTTTGCGCTAAAAATAACTAATTGAATTTATAAAAAAGCTAAAAAAGGCTAATAACTAAAACAACAATTTCCATAGCTAAACTCAGAAACAAAGCGAAATCTAGCAATAAAATAGCCAGACAATTATTTCTAATTTGTAAACACACAGGTCCAACAAACATCACAACAATAATACATACACTCGTGTGTGCTAGCAGCAGAGATGTTCTTAGCACTAAACTGTCGAGTTGGCACATGCCCGGGTAGCTCAGTCGGTAGAGCATTGGACTTTTAATCCAAGGGTCCAGGGTTCAAGTCCCTGCTCGGGCGAACGTTTTTTTTTTGGAACTTGTTTTTTTTTCTAAGCTCATTTTTATGCAGTAAATTAAAAAAAAAATTAACTGTAATCGAGAAATATAGATTTAAAAATTCGAAATCGTGAAAAACTTTTAGGCAATAAAGTAAAACAAAAAAAAAAAAAAAACAACGAAAATAAAGTAAATTTATTTTGCTATTTGATATGAGTATCAGAATGAAATAATTGAATTGTATTTTAGATTCGAACTTTTAAATAACTAATGGCTAGCATGATTTTCTTAAGAAAAATTACTTTCCTTCTTTTGATATTTAAAAAAAAAGAAGAAAAATTAAAGTAATTTCAGTTCATTAATATATTAATTTGTTTAAAATTTTTTGAAACATGCTTTTTTCTAATATATTAAAATAACAAAACTACCTCGTTCTATGGCCCAAAATCATAGAGGTGGCGAATTTAGTTACGCTAGAAATAAAAAAAATCAAACTTTATTATGAAATTGATTATTCCCTGTTATGAATTGGATTAAGTCGTCTTTAATTTACTTTAAGAAGCGAGCCTGGTTCGAAATGGCATATTTTTGGATTTTTTACGAAAACAAATGACTGATGGCCTAGAAAAAATCATTTCGGGAACGTTCCAAAAATTTAAAAAAACCACTACAATTCAATTTATACAGGAAAAATTGTAGGGATTTGGGATTATGCTACAGTTATCTGAACTACTTATCTTAAATTATTTAAAATAATACATAATTTTTATCTGAACACCTTTATAAACAGCGTTCTCGAAATGATGCCGAATTGATGAAGGGTATACACATTGCCGCTAAAACTGACTTACCGCTTTAATTGAATTGGAAATATCGCCCACAGTGCCACTTGACACGTTTGGTGGAACAAATTTGAGCGATTTATAGTGGTGTTCACGAAATGAGAAATTTTACTATATGGACAAGCTTTTAATTAAACTCAAAAAAAAGAACTTTTTAGTTACTCCGTAGAATCCATTAGTAACTAATGGTGCGAATGTAGTAACTAAAATTCCTTCTTCGTTAACTTACTTGCGCCAACTGATATATTCATGAATTATGGAAGCGTTCCCGAGTTGATTTATCAGCAAATTCGCTTAGAATAAAATTTATATAGAAACGCATTTTAACTAAAGCGATTCAATTTGCAATTGTTTGTTAATTATAATAATCACAAAAAAATTTTCCACCTCTACGAGTTTTGAACTATACACTACCTCAGTGAAAGTATTGAAAGTGCGAACAAAGCTTAGTGCCACTTATATTTAGCTGGTCGTGGGCAGAGCAATCTTACTTTTTATGTAGAATTTTTTTTGGTATATTTTGTATTTTTTTAGGGGACCAAAGAAAAATAATGAATATTAAAAAATGGATAAATAAATAATTGGGTATTATTCTTTGAAGTGTCCTGAAGGAATCTAATCCACTTCTATGAAATTTTTTTCCATACAAAATATTTTATAGGTAAATTTTTCTATATATAAAACAATCCTAGGGTTAGAGGCCATTCAAATTCTGACTAAACTTTTTTGGCCGAAATGTTTGGTCTACACTAATGTACTACATATGAGCGCACATAAATATTTGTCTCATTAAAAGAAAAGCGCAAAACAAAGCAAATATGAATGACATATATCTGTATGCATATTTTTAGTTTTCATACTCTTGTCTCTCTCTCTCTCTCCCTCTCTCTCTTCATCTTCCCATTTACGCAATGGTTTTGTACTTTGCATGCGATCAATATGAAAATTTTACTATCTTCCCACACAAATAGATATTTCAGAAACGAATATGCCAATTTTAAATTTGATTATTTTATGTACACGTAATGATCCAAGACCTTTTAGTTGATATATGTATGTAGCTATTGTAGTTTAGCTAAGCTAATCGCCGTTTTTAATAGTAAAAGCGATAGATAAGAGATTATTTTTAGTTTCTGGTCATAAATATTTATTTACTTATTTTTTTAGCACAATTATTATTGTCAATAATACTACAATGTGACTTTAGTATAAGCGAATTGGAGAACGAAAAATTGAGGAGGAAAAATTGAGAATAAAACGAGCACGTTCTTGTGACAAAAAACTTTAGGTTAAAACTCCTGTACACAAAAAATAAAAAAAATTTCAACCGAATATTCATAATAGAATTTTGCATGCTGTTTTTGATCTTTTTTAGAAGATTCGTTTAAGAAAAATGCCAATAACTCAGCGAAAACTTGACTGATCTAGACTTTAATGAGGTATTTCACACTTTTTTATTTATTTTTTTTGCAAATAATCCCATTCACATCTCACTGTTTTCAAATTTTTAGTGTTGTTTTTTTTCATATTAGGGAAAATAAAAATTATTTTTTTCTATGAAAAACTAAATTTTTTAAACATTTTCAAATCGGTTCAACTCATGTAAATCTCAATATTTTTTGAAATATTTTGGAGGAAGTGTTTAATATAATAATTTAATGATTCCGTTGGGAAACTCGCTGGAATTTTTTTTTCGTACGTCCACATTTGGTACGTTTTCGTATGTATATTTTTTTAAGTTAAAAAAAAAATTTTTTTTTAAGTAATTTGCTTCAGTACACAAATATTTTCCCACTCTTTTTAATTTATTTTGCAAATAATTCCGCTGACGATTCGCTCTTTCAAATGTTTTTATTTTTTCTTTAATATTTAAAAACAAAAAATATTTTTATTTATTATCAAACTCACGCAAATCTTAATATTTTTCGAAATATTCTAGTGGAAGTCTTAACAATAATAATTCTTTCGAAAAACTGTTGGAAATTTTTTCGTACATATGTACATATGTATATTTTATAAAGTAGAACCAATTTTTTTAAAAATAATTTGTTTCAGTACACAAATACACAAAACTGAGCCGCAGATTACGCAAATAATGTCATTCTCACTGTTTCATCATCTCAAGTGGGTTTGTTTTCAATATATGTATAAAACAAATTTTTATCAATATAAAAAAAAATTTTTATCAATATATAAAAAAAAAATATTTTTAAATACATTTTAGACTTTCACAAACATTTTTAAATCGAGTCAGTTCACTTACATATATCTTAAAAATAATTTTTTATAATATAATAATTTTATAATTCCTTTGGAAAAACTGCTGGAAATGTTAATGGTACGTAGATATTATTTTTAAGTTGAACCCAAGTTTAGACAATTATTATAAAAATACTATTATGGTATAAGATTAAAAATAAAAAAAAAAATTCTCACTCGTAATTATTATGAAAACTTCTAAAATACAAGCCTCAAGACTTTTATGATATACAGTGACTCACAATGAAAATTTATCAGTGTTATTTTTTACAATATGCACAACATTTACGTTAGCATTTTTTATAAATCAAGGTTTCAAACATTAAACAAAATTTATGAAGATTCAATAATTTTCCTAAAAGTTTTTAAATTTTTAATCTGATTTTTTAGACATTTTTTGGTTATGCAGTTTTATAGCCCTTTCAATTTCAGTGTAATAGAGCGGAAGTTTTATGTAGTTAAAAATGTCTATTGGTTTTTTTTTGCGGTGTTGCGTATTATCTTTCATAACCGTAACTTATGGATGAAATTATATTTTATATGAATGAAAATGCGCAACACCGTACGCAAAAAAGATTGCGTAAATCAATCAAGTAAGTCTTAAAACGATAGTTATCGCTAAGCTTACGCTCAAAATAATAATTGTTGATTATGCTAAAAATGTTCTCACTCATATTTATTATCATAAGGCTTTTATTGTTTTAGCCTCAAAATAATAGTTATCGTGCAATTAAAAATGTTTCATCCCTATATATACATTAACATACATATATCAAAAGCCGTTAGCCGTTTTCTTTGTTACAAGTTAACTCGAACCCCGATGAATGGGTTAAACAAAGTTCCTTAAACCCATAGCGCGGACGTAGGCTATATTTTAATTCGTTAGGCGACGCATGAGTCGAGATATTCAGAAAATTCATATTTATGATTCAATATTGATCATAATAGATAGGTACAGTGTTGGTTCAATAAAAAAATACTTTTATAAAAGAGAAATGCGCTAGGTGGCGCTAGAGGCGAGTTATTCAAAAAATCTGCACAATGGGTGTGCTACGAGAGACAGTTTTAAGAAATATGGATCCGCTAGGCGGCGCAAGAATGGGGTTATTCAGAAAATCCTTATTTATAGTCCGATATTGGTGATTTTAGATGCATATGGGCCTGGGTTAAAAAAGTTTCTGCATGTATATGGAAACGTAGTAAGCAACGCAGATGAGTTCCCAGTTATCAACTAGTAATAAATATAATAATTATCAAAAGTTGTTTATAATTCTTATGAAAATACATGAGACAATAATACAAGGTTGGATAACCAGGAGCCAGTTGTCCCGCTCCCGCTCGTTACCTTACCCTGTGTAGCTTAATTTTTTAATCTCTAGAAACTACTAATAATAATATCTTTGGCAAGGATTTCTTCCCTCAAACACAGACTTTAGCAAATATGGACAATCGCAATATCTTTTAAGCTATCATATTTCATTGGAAATAACAAATTTCGTCTCCCAACTGCAGCCCTACAAGATAGTCGAAAAACACAAACGTGCTTAATTTTACAACCTTCTATTCTTGAATTATGATACAAATACAGATAATTTTTTTTTAAATTATTGATTGACTTTTATTTTTATTTTTTTCTTATAATACACACATTAAGAAATACTTCTCATTCAAAAATTACAGCTGGCTTTAAAATGCGAATATTTTTTTGTTGTTCATTTTTCACTTTTCGCTTCACAGAAAAATACTTGCCAAGCTGATTATAAATATATGTGTACATTTCTAAGCGAAAGGTGAATATCAGAAAACCCTCAATTATACGCTTGCATTTAGCATTTAGCATTCAACAGAAAACACCTACCACATTTACTTTTTTTTTTGTTTTTCTTTTCTTTTATATTCATTACAGATTTCAAATCCTACCAACTCATGCACCCACATTTCCCGCGAAGCCCATTAAAACTGCATTTCCCCAGCTTGTTTACTTACACGCCTATTAGCCGCGTATGAAGAAGGCAAAAAAAAAAAAAAAAAGCAGCAACTATAAATCAGCTCAACTATAAGCCACACCCTAACAAAAAAAAAAAGGGCAAACTTCAAAGCCGCACCGATCAAAAGAAACCCAAATTTGTTGACTCACACTTCCGAGGAAGCGCAGTATACATAGCTATAGCTATAGCCTAGACAACAAAAGAAAACAACATCCTTACCAATGGTAAGAACTAAGACACAGTGGTGTTATTATATGCAAACGTTAAATGACAGCGAGCATAAATAAACAAAGAGAAATCATTGAGACATTGTTCGAATGTCAGTTGAAATAATGTGAAAAAAGAGAGCAACAGCAGCAACTACACCCTCCTCTACAGGTAGCGCAGTGGGAATGCAAAGCAAAATTTTTCCCAAATCCAAACTACTTACAACCGCGTAGATTCATTCCACTCAAACAGCGCCTGCCTAACCTTTCTAACTACACACACACATCACATTGTCTTTGGACCCACATCATCGGTCTCATCAACTTGTAAGATTTATTTTAATTTGCTATGGTCACAATTTCATCATCATTATTTTTTGCGAAGAAAGCCCATTGCAAGCGACCTCGACTTTGGCACTTCGGTTGCGCCGCTTTGTTGGTTGCACGCTCTGGACATAATATAAGTTACCCCGGCCCTGCTGTTTCGCTGGAAAATTCATAAATTTTGCAAAAAGCCATACATAACTACTAAATATACAATATATACCGATTTATTTGACAGTACAATTCTCATTTTATTTTGGACAAGGAAGTGCATGAACAATACCTACATAAAGTCAAGCGGCAGCTTCAAAGGCCAACTAGAAAGGAGCAGATCTCGGTCTCGGTCTCGATTGGTTTTGTTGCGTGCGTGCTGTGTCTGCTGGTTGCTTTTTTGTTTTTTTTTTTTGCTTTTTTTTGCGTACGTTGTCAAATACTGCTTTTGTCTTTTTTACTTAATTATTATCCTTTTTTTTGTTTTTGGGCTCTGTGTTATTGCCTTCCACTATTTTTGCGCACGTCTTGCGGATTTCTAAGTTTTCTAGGAAGTTACAGCGTGACAAATTTCATTATTCAACTGTGGTATCCCTAAGTATCTTTGTTGCTTGTTATCCTCTCAGACCTTGATCATATGTACTATGTACTATGTGTGTGTATAGGTAGGGAACGAATGGTAAATTGTTGCCCTTCCGCTTAGCGTCGTTGGTCGTGAGAATCCCGTTTACTTGCTGATTACCTTTGTGACATTTATGTTTGTTGTCTCCTTTTATTTTATGTGTTTGTTTATTTCTTATGCTTTCATTGGAATTGCGAAAATATTTCGACAATGCATTAATGTTGTCATTTTGCATTTTAGAAAGTTGTTTGATCTGCCGAAACTACAACAAAGTAGAGAGCAAAGGAGCAGGCAGTAGGCATTGAATTCCACAAATTCTTTTCACATATATCTAAAGGTTCTCATACTTTTTCGGATACTTTATGTGTATTATGATTTAATGATTGTATAAAATTATAAATTGGCAAATTTTTAGTGGCTATTTTAGTCAAATACTTAGCTTTTTACCACCGCTAACACGGAGAAATATGCCACTATTTACTACAAAAAAATAACAACAGTAATTTTTATTTTAAACTTGAATACATCGATCTAATCCTTTTTCCGTACATATGCTACACAAATCTGTCATTATTTTATTTAGAAGAGTTTTTGTATATTAAATCATTACATAATCGTTATTTTTTGATTTTAATTTTTTCGATAAAAAATAATCGTTATTCTTGGATATATTTTTCTTTTGTAGATCAATTTTGATCCTTATTTTTTAATTTTTATTTAATATTACATTTTAAAATAAACGTTAATCTTTGATTTTAATTTTTTCTATTATCGATGATCGATATTTTGTGATTTTTATTTGTTCGATAAAAAATAATTGTTATTCTTGTATTTTGAATTTTTCGATCATAATAAATGCAAACAAATTTGTAGGCGATGACAATATTCTCAACAGCGAAAAACGATTATTTTTTATCGAAAGAAGAAAATATCGATCAGATATTATCGAAAAAAATCAAAATCCAGGAATAACGATTATTTATTATTGTCGTAAAAATAGGAATCAAAGAGTAACGATTAAACCATAAATTTATTTTTTATAAAAATTTCATTTATTTATTTCTTTTTTATATGTGCCCATAGTAAGTTATCGAAAGAAGAAAACATCGATCACAACGATTATTTATTATTTTCGTAAAAATAGGAATCAAAAAGTAACGATTAAATCAAAATTTTATTTTTTATAAAAATTTCATTTATTTATTTCTTTTTTATATGTGCCCATAGTAAGTTATCGAAAGAAGAAAATATCGATCAGATATTATCGAAAAAATCAAAATCCAGGAATCAAAAAGTAACGATTAAACCATAATTTTATTTTTTATAAAAATTTGATTTATTTATTTATTTTATATATGTGCCCATAGTAATCATTAGTAATTTCGGTCGGGAATTGAAAAAGTGTTTCGGAAGTTCGTTTAAATTTCAATCGAAAGTATATTGGGCTTCAACGAGAAGATTTTGAAAAACAATTTATCCATTTCTGATTACAAATATTTATCAATAGTATCGCCTGTAGAAGCTTGATTGTACTTATAGTTTTCGCCCTTCATATAAACAACAACAAAAATATTGTAATTTAAAAACTTGTCCATTTGAAAGTAAGTTATTTTTTTTTTTTAAATTAAGCTCTTTCAAAAATTTGAGAGTTCTACTTCCAAAACACATCAACCAATTATATATTTTACTAACATTCGCGATGCCTATTTATTTTTTCCTCTTTGGATTTTGCTGGTAGTCGAAATAAAGAAAGATAGGTATCTGAAAATATGTATGCGAGATATGGGGAATAGAAAGGCGGGGAAAATTTCCCAGAAGTTACTGCCCAGAATCGGGCTGGCAATCTTTCGTTTTGATTAATAAATTAACGGTGTTTATACTACTTCATTTAAAGATTCTGCTCGGGAACGAGCACACTAAACATTTGGGAATTCGTTTTGTGAGGCATCATTTATTTGTTTTTGCTCATCGGATGTAGGATTCGTAAAAATAGCAGTAGAAATCAGTAAATATAGCAGTAGTAATTAGTAGTACGAGTAGCATTAGCAGTGATTAAAAAATATGCAGAGTGGTTCTAATCTTTGCGCAAAGTTTGAAATTTGGATATATATGGTTTCTGTTAGAAAATGAGCTATACTTTAATAAAAAAATTAATAAACAGTAGAAAAATAGAAGAAAAACATTTAAAACTTCTTAAATTGTCACGAACCTATTAAGTTGCCCGACACTGTATATACACTGAGTTTCTTGATAGATTTAACCACGTGTCGAGCTCGATCCTTTGAATTCAACAGAAGAGTCGGAGCTCACACTACCCTACTATTCCTCTAGGTTCACCAGTAGCAATCGACAACCGACATTTGCCCTAATCCCTGCTAATCACATTTGCGACATTTAATACACACAACACCATTTTAATCTGTAGATGTCTGTTTTTGCCTCGTTGTGCGGTGCAGTGCAGTACAAGGCCTCTTCAAAAGTACCTACATTTCTCTAGACAGTCTATGGTATGTGTATAGATTTGCACTAAATACTTTTATGTTTGCACAAATTTCAAGCACCAGCTGACTGTCGAAGGAAATAGCTGCTACCCGCTAATACTCTGCTCCAGGCGCATTGAGTTGTGTCGAGCGGCTTTGCGTTTGGCTGTCAGTAGAGTATTTGTTGCCTTTAACGAATTTCCTTTATTTTGTATTTTTAAGAATATGTAGTTAGTTAGTAAGTGTTAGCGCTTAGACATTTTAATTCGCCTTTGTTGTAACATACCCCAACACATGTGTGGTGAAAAACTCAATCAATGCTTGTTGTTGAGACGAGGAATGCCTTTGGTAACAGCCGTCTCTAGCAAACTACGTACACTACTATAAGTGTGCTAGTATTAAGGTATGTATGTGGCAAAAACAAATTCTGAGCTGCACAAAATTGCAACATGAATTGTTAACTTGACTCTAATGCACTTTGAGCCGCTATTTGAAAACGCAGCGTATTATGGGCGCTGTGTGGTGATTTTTCAGTAGACGACTATTGCAAAATAGAAATAAAAAAAAGAATAATGTGAGTGAAATTATATCCAAATATTTGGTTTATCTAGAGGCAAGAAAGATAAAATACAAGATAGAGCCTTCCTCGGACCGCCAGTTCTGTCTTTGTCGATTTGATTATTTTATACTCAATTACATAGAATTTTCTCAAAAACAAAAACAAACAACTAAAAGGCAGTTCCATAGAAAAGAGATATGGTGGATTACAGGTTTTTCTTAAATTTCGTAGTTTTGTAGTACTTGGGGTGCTCAGTAACTGCTAACCAATTTCAATCAAATTTTTTTAAATAAAAGAAATGCCTTTTTTCAAGAATTTGTGTCTCGAAAACTATTAATCTTGCGAGAAAAATACCATTTTTTATATTATTAAAAAAAATTTTTAAATATTTTTTTAAATAATTTTTTTTTAATAATTCATCTTGACATTAATTTTTTATTATTCACAATTCACGCTATGAACAACAATCGATATCACCAAAAAAAAAAAATTTATAAAATTTTTAATTTCCTTAAAAAATAGAGAAATTTTGAAAGAGGAGTTTTTTTTTTTGTAATTTCTGAGATAAACGTAAAAGGTTTGATTTTTGTCCCATTGAATACCATCAAAGTTAAAATTAGAATTACATATCTTAACGATTTTAAGCTTGTGAAACAATCCCAATAAAGAAAGCATATATAACGTGTTTCTAATTTTGACAACCAAATACTTAATATCGTGTAAAACTTCAAAATATAATACAGTTTTTAATCAGTCTAAATTATTTCATCATTTATTTAGCAGACGACAATAGAGATCGCAATTCAAAGACATGAAGCTAACATAAGGCTAGAAGCTCCGTTCAATGGGTTGGAAGGCTTCACAGCATTAACTTAGCAAAGGGAAACGTCTTTCGAAAGGGCTACCGAATTTCTGCGAGTTTATTTTCATCATAACCAACTGTTTAAAAACAAGGAAGATACTAACGCTTCGTCACTTTATAATACCATATCTAAAAATTCAAATCACTTTACCCACCAAATTAGGCGTTGCTTACAATAGAGCAGCACATTTGACAGCAACACTTAATTTTTCTCACCACACTCTTAAAAGCCACACACAACACTGGCGCTAACAGCGACCGGTCGAAAGGAAACGGAAATGCTTTTACCATTTGGCAAATTTGTTTTGCGGTTGATTTCATTGCCTCAACACCAGCTGCCGAATTACCAACCATTTTAGTTGCCTACCAACACAAGCCATCCCCACCATCCTATAGCATGAGGTCATCCATTAACTAAATGCTGCTCACACCCAGCCAATTGACCACCACCGTCATATAGTCTGCTTGTTCGGCACAAATTTCTGCATTTTCATTTAGTTTGCGCCACAAAAATGTAAACTTACATAGTCGTACAATATATACATAGAGTATTTCCTTCATCTAGCCCTGCACTAGCTGCTACAATAGCACCACGAACTCGGTGAGTACCACTTCTCCCTTCTCACATTGCTGCCAATCCAATATTTCCTTTTGCTGTCTTCCGCATCTACAATGAAGTGCAGTTACTCTACGTCTCTGCCACACACAAAGTGTTGGCTGCTTGTCGTACAGATTACGGTTGAAGTTGACATTTTGGGGGCTTCCACAGTGTCGTGTTTGCGGATTAAATGGTCTTTTGATTTGTCTGACATTGTGGCATCCACACACACACACACACACACACGCCCTGCTCTTCTGACATGCTCTGCCTCTTCCTGTTCGTTGTTGGTTGTTGGTTGTTGCGGGTCTGTGTTTCCTTGCTTTGTTGTCTTCCTTTCATGCTCTTCATGCTTCTTCATGCAATTTGCAGTGGTCGGTCGTGTTGGCAGCTTGTTTTCTGGCCGATTTCACAGACAGTGCAATGCGCCACCCTCTTCGTCTCAATTATCTTTAGTCGGCGCGCTTTCATACTACACTTATAGATATATAGTAGATATTTGTTTTTCTGTGTTCTCTCTTTTTTTTTAATCTACAAGTATAAGCCCATTATAACGTGTCCATGCATTCGTACTATTTCCCTTAAGGCACTTCGCTTATGGCCATCTTCGCCTTGTCAATGGGTGACTTAATCTGTGGGTGAGTCGATTTGTGCTTGTGCTTTTTTTCTTGTTCTTCCTGCGTCTTACCACTTACTTACTACTATCGTATGTTTTTTTCATGTTTCATTTGTGCTTAGTTTTAAAATTGGATTTCATGCCAATCCTAATTGACAATTAACATAGCCGCGTTAGTTCTTTTGTGGACTTATGGAAACATTCGTGCAAAACATGAAAATGAAAATAAGTCGCATTCTTGTGTTTTTACAAGCAGACGCGTTGAAACAATTTTTTTAAGTCAGTGAGGCAGTCGATTATTGTCACGTAAGTAACATAGCAATTTTCATACGACATGTATGTGGTGTACCAATAAAAGTAGAGGATTTAATTTAAAAATAAAACACATTTTTTCTTAATAGCAATTTTGTGATATTTTTTATACAAAGAAGGCAAGCAGCGATTATGTACGGAATACCGCTTGTATCTCTGCTCACAGGCCCTTGGACTGCACAATTATATACTCTAATTGGAACACCCTTTATGTAGGTATGTAAATGCCGCCGGTAATTTTCAAACTAAATTCCTTGGTTTGTTTTTAATGGATATAATTTCGGTAAGAAGGTAGTAGGTAAAAAATGATTTTAAAAAGCAGAGTGTTGCCACCTGGTTAAAAATGTAATTTCAAATAAATAAACAAGTAACATTAAGAGTTGAAATATGGCGACTGCATAGAGTTAAATAAGATTTGACGCATACATATATACATAGGTCATCGTCTGGCTTGCCATATAGCTTGCTTTATGTAAAAGAAGCTGCCACCTGGTTTAAGATTTCAGTATAATTAAATTTATGCGTGAGGCTAAATAGGCACAACGATGAGCGTCAAACAAAAGAGGTTTAATAAAGCTTAACTTCCGAGATATTGTAAAACAAGGCTGCCACCCCGCCAAATTTATTTAAAATAATTAATAAGTTTAACTAAGCTAATAAGCTGAATGAATTTTTTATATATGGACTATAAAAAAGCTTAATTTCAAAAATGTTTTTCCAGAGGGTTGCCAACTGTTTGAAAAATAAATACGTTAAAATTAATAAATAAAAAAATAAATTTAAATAGAAAGTAAATAAATAAAATAAATGAGTAATAAAATAAAATAAAATAAATTATTAAGTGAAATTAAACTAATAAATTAAATTAAATTAATAAATTAAATTAAATTAATAAATTAGATTAAATCAAATTAATGAATTAAACTAAATTTCACAATATGGACTTAAAGCCAAAAGTTATAAGAAAGCTTAAATACAAAAATATTTTTGGAGAGTAAGTAAAAACGAAAAAGGTTTAGGAAAACCTAATTTGGAAAATGTTTTTAAAAGGAGTTGCCACCTGCTCAAAAAAATTAAACAAATTCAGTTGTTAAGTTAAATGAAATATTAAAACATAAAATTCAAAACAAATAGTTTTAAGAAGGCTTAAAATAATGAAATTTTTTTCAAATGGGGTAGCCACCTTTTTGAAAATACTAATTCAATACCATTAGTAGATTAACTGACGTATTGAAATATTGATGTGTAGCGAAAAAGTTTATACGGAAATTTATTTAAACGGAAATGCCACCCGTTTCAAATTATTCAGTTCAAATTAAGTTGTAATGACAAGTTAACTGATTTCGAAAATATTTTCAAAGCGATTAATTAAATTAATAAGCTGAATTAAATCGTAAAGCATAACTATAAGCGACAGGCAATTCCGAAAACTTTATTTCAGTAAAAAAATTTTAAAGAGTTGCCACATGTTAAAAAGATTAATTACTTTAAATAAGCTGCGTTATTTTTTAAGCTCAACGGCAGTCTTTACTTCGGAGATCACCACATCTACTCATCGGACTTCTTTTTTCCTAGACTTTACTAGGGATCGAACCCTGTTAGAAAAAAAAGGTGGCAGGTTCAGGGAGTACACAGGGTTGTACTCGACAATACCCATGCCCTCTATTAAGTTATTTCTCGAAGGCACTCCATTTTTGTGATTTTAATTTTTTCGATCAAATTTGATAGGTATTGACCGATTTTTTTTTTATCACATTTGATCGATATTTTGTCATTTACATTTTTTCGATCAAAAATTATCGCTATTCTTGGATTAGAATTTTCCCGGCCCTATGTGATCGATATATTGTGATTTTTATTTTTTCGATCAAAAAACATAAATTGTATTATTGGCGTTGTCAATTATTGTCATCGATGACAATTTTTTTTGCGTTTATTATTGTCGAAAGATTTTACATACAAAAATAGCGAAGATTTTTGATCGAAAAAATGTGGGGAAAAACATCTGACAAA
Source organism: Anomoia purmunda (assembly GCA_951828415.1). NCBI lineage: Eukaryota > Metazoa > Arthropoda > Insecta > Diptera > Tephritidae > Anomoia > Anomoia purmunda. Next base: position 9,837,208 of record OX639994.1, read on the forward strand.
TATAATCAGAAAAATATAAATAAAAGAAAAATCTTTCTTTTATTTCGAATAAATAATAATAAAAAAATAACGATTAAATTTGAGAGAATAAATTGTAAATCAATATAAAAATTATAACGGTTACGATCCTGGCTCTAAAACTTTTCCATAATAAAAAGCCAACGCTACAATTATCTAAATTCCTTGTACAAAATTTGTAGATTCATCGCTTTAAGAAATGTTCTTGCAAATGTTCCCCAAACTCAAATTACATCTACACATAAAATGGTCCTGTGATTTTCTTATTTCAGTGAGCTGGGCAGGCGTAAGAGAAAAATCTCCTATAACAATTTCACCCAACATTTTTCTCTCACATACATTTTACTACGTGCAATGCTAATTGGCAAATATCTTTTGTACTAATTCCAATTACTGAAACCAATGTTGCATGTATCCTTTCATACAAAAATGTTGCATACAAAATTTCACCCCAATTTTTTTTTTGTTTGCTTTTTATCCTTTGTATGTACAATAAATGAGAGCAGAAGTAATTTTTGCGCAAAACTTACTTGGATAAAAGCCAACTCATTTACAACACACTTCTCACTTTCAAGTGCCAGCCACATAAGAAAAGGAAATTGAAAAAGCAGCGCAGCGCAGGTACGTAAGTCGCAGAAAAAAAATATCAGTGAGTGTTGTTGAAAATTTAATTTTTCCCGCTCACAATGCGAACGCAACATTAAGTGCGGTTTTCTTAATTTGATGCATTCAAATTTTCATGCACTTCAACTGCCTTACTTTAGCAGCGTCACAAAGGGCAAAGAAATGTTATTGTTTAATTTTTCTAACTTAACAACCACCAGTGGCAAAGGGCGCCTCAGAAAAAGGGTGTTGTTTTTTTTCTAAAGGAGCCAGGTAAGTATCCTGTTCACGTGAAAATATCGCGCATGCGCATACGGATCCAGAAACTAACTTCTGGCAATGTGAGAGAAATTTTTTACCCAAATGCGCACATAAAAGGCGTCACCAATTCAAGTGGCAATTGTTGTCAAAAGCGTCATGGCTTGTCAACAGCGGCGCTGAGCTAACGATCGTACTGCCTAGATATTGTGTGCATAATTGTTGTTGATTTATGCAATTCATGTATCTCAAAAAAAAAAAAAAACAAAAAAAAAAAAATAATAATGAAAAAGAAACAATGCAGGGAATACCCGTTTGAATACCGCAATAAAGACTGAGCGTTCGAAAGCAGTAAACCCATTAACTGTTTTTTAAAAATGCTTCTGTAAAGTTACTTGTTATATATTTAAAGTGAGTTCAACGCACAGCGGTGGGAAATTAGATCGTTAAACCAAAAGGATATGATAGGGGTGCTACAAGTAAGGTAAGCAAGCCGTATGGCTATGAGAGGCAATCCGTATGGGTACTAATTTAAATTAGTTAAACAAACGTGTAATGATGTGCGTACATTTAAATATATGATAGACTTAAGCAAAAACTATCGATAAATCGATAAAAAAAAATATCGATAAGTCAATAAAAATTATCGATAACTGGATAAATTTTTCCCGATAAGTCGATATCTTTTTTTTTAGAAAATAATCGATAAATAAGTCGAAATTTTCTTCCCATTATCAAATTTGTATCAAATTCAATATATTTTTAAGGTCTTTATGAGTCCAACTCACGTATAGATTCATATATTTCGAAACATTCTGGCGGCAGTCTTAAAGCATAAAAAATTCTATAATTCCGTTGGGAAAACTGCAACTTTTTTTTTTGGATACAAAAAAAGGTCGATGTACATGTGGGCCTCTCGAGTTAAAGCACAAAAACATCATGAACCGAATTTGCATCTGCGAATCGCTACAAAATCGAACCATTTCGGAAGCTGACGGTTAATGGTGAACGAATGTGGGTCCCTTACCACAACATTAAGCGAGAGGGGTCGTGGCCGAATGGCGGTAAGCCGACGCATACGGTGATCAAGCTAAGATTGCCGGTCCCTGAAGGTTTTGCTATGTGTTTGTTGGGATTGGCAGGGAATCATCTGCTATGAGTTGCTCCCCTACGGTCAAACACAGAACTCGGATCTGTACTGCCATTAATTGAACAGTCTGAAGGTAGAAGGCGACCAGAAGCGGCCAGTTTTGACCAATTGGAAAGGAGTTGTGTTCCTTCAGGACAACGCCAAGCAACACATCGAAAGCGACTCGCCAGAAGCTGATTGGTTGTTTCTCATACATCCACCTTATTGTCCGGATCTGACACCAAAGGATTACTATTTGTTTCTGTCTATGGCGAATGATTTTGCTGGGTGAAAAATTCGTCTCAAGAGAAGCTTGTGAAAATTAGTTGCTCCAGTTTTTTGCCAACAGGGATGAGGGTTTCTATGAAAGTGACCTTATGAAATTACCCTCTAAATGGCAACAAGTTATCGAACAAAACGGTGCATATCTGACCTAAATCAGACTATTCTAACTATGTTAAATAAAATATTTAATTTAATGCAAAATAATGGGGTTTATTTTGCATGATCTCACATCACATAAAAAGGCCCTGCGCGTCTGTTGATATGTATAGTTAATAGATTCGAATACTACTGAACAGATTGAGCTGGAATTTACAGTATGCGTTGGTAAATCAGTGTATTCCGATAGGTGGCGCTGGGTTCGTAATATCGCTACATTCACAATTAAATTTGGTTCAATTTCAGCACATGTAGGGTATGAGAAATGCCGCAACCTTTAGCAGTTTATAATTAAGTTAAATACTAAATTAAGATTAAAGAAACAACATTTGGATAAAACAGTTAATGATAACCAGATTAAAACGTTCAAAGCTTGAGAATACCTTGGAGATTACCAAATCCGTCAAATGTGCAAAATATGGCAAAAATAGCCCGAAGGCACTACCCGTGTAACTCAAGCTATGTAAAATTCAATTATAGACGGCCTAAAATATGTCATCCTCCTAACTTATTTCTCTGCCATTATCTCACAAAATTTTGAGCTGACGAAGATAGAATCAACTTTTTGTGTATCAAAGTTTTTTTTACGAGCAACGCATCACAAATTTTTTGCACAAAACAAACATAAAATTAATGTACACGCGCATAAATAAATTCGAGGGTATAAAAGATGTCTGGCAAACAACACAATTGTGCACACACACAAACACACATACTTACTGTAGAATATCCTACTACTACTACTGCTGCAAAGTAAACATCAGAGCATTTGAAAATCTCACCAAGAAGTAGTAAAACTAAACCACCCGCTCACCATCGCCACTCATCTCTCCCCAAAAAACGTTGTACTTGTTCTTGTGGAAGGGAATCTCGTGATTTCGTTTTCTTACAAAAAATTTTTCTTTTTTTTTTAGTTTAAATTCTTGCGTACATTCTGTAATTGTGTGAGTGTGCGTGTGCATCTGAAGTCATAAAAATATTAAAATATTTTACGACACATATTCTGATATTATGCGATATTTTTATGATGTTTACTAATCGTACTTATTTGCCGAAGCACGCATACATTTACTTTGTGCATATTTGCTTACGGATGTACATATGTATGTAATTTACTACATATATTTACATACATACATACGTTGTTCAAGTAATTCTACAGTTTTAAATTTTTGTTTATAATAAAACGTTGCGTCAGTGGCGTTGGTTCCCACTAAACCAAACCATTCGAATTTGTCGGAAATCAAAACTTTCTGAACTAAGTCGATTTCTGAACAAGTCGAAAGTCTTTGGATCTTTTTTAACGAATTCGTAACGAATGCCCACAACGATGCATCCAAATTTTTCGAAAATCCGACTTTTCTGACCAAAGTCGAACGTTCTTCGATCTTACTTATGGTTAGTCTCCACTTACTTGAAATTCTCGCTTGCTTTCTACTTTTTGTTCTCGCGAGTGATAGAGAGTTTTGTTCACTTGGCATATTGAAAGCATACTGTGTAATTTTCAAAATGTCGTCATGTAGGAAGCTTCTATTTTGAGCGAGAGGACGCTACGATATCCGATATTGCCCTATGAAAGATGCCACGAAATGGGAAATTGCTGCCAAACCACAAAAATGACAGTTGATAGCAAGCGAGAGCTCGCTTAGCGATCGGTATGGGAAAAAGTATACTTCCTATTTCCATCTCACTTGCATCATCTAGAATTCTTCACACTTCCCCTCCGAATTTTTCGGATATCAGACTTTTCTGAACAAAGTCGAAAGTCTTCGCTCTGGCAACAGTTTCGTAAAGAGAAAGAGGTTAATAAATAAATATAAGCAGGATAGTGTCTGTGGCGGTGGAGTCGAGATATTTGCAAAAACCATATTTACAGTTAAATTTGATTCAAATTCGAAAAACGGATTCGCCACAAAAGTAAATTCAAATTTATTTTCAGAAATAAAGTAAAATAAATTTGAAAGTTGCAGCAATAGGCGGCGCTGTAGTCGCCATATTTCGAAAAGCCGTATTAACAGCCCGATTTCATTCAAATTCAAAACACGTATTAGCTACAAAAATATAAATATTTTATTTTAAAATTGAATCGATAGGTGGCGCCAGACCCGAAATATAATATATATATACATAAACATATAAAATCATTATTTCGTTATCTCAATTTGACGGGTGTAGCGAGGCGCGCCGGGTCAGCTGGTTATAATAAATAATAGAAGTGCATCCAAATCAACTAAATAGCACAATCACTCATCGATCAACAAAAACACAAACTTTCTAGCCCGGTAAGTAATAAAAGGATCCGCATGTGGGGCATATTCCTCCAATAGGACGATAGTTTTTAGAATTAAATTTTAAAACTTACTGCTAGATTCAATAAATAAATTAAGTTAAAAGAAATAAAAAAAAGAGCTACGTTTGTAAAACTCACATACCCTCTTAATTTCACGCTTGTTTACGAGTCTCCAAAAAATTCACATAAACAACAACAGCTGAGAATAATTTCAACAGTTATGAAATTAAATATTTTTTTTTTTGTTATTACTTACATTATGTGATTTCGAGATATTTGTGTTTTTCTTTTGTCAATTACTTGCAAGCGAAAAAAATGATGGGCTGCAAGTATACTACAGTTTTTCTTATTGTTGTTGTTGGTTGATAACTACCCCAAATGCTAGCTCGAAAAAAGCAATATCAGCAATATGTTAACCCCCAAACTATTGTTTGCTACTTACTAAATTGCACAAAGCGCACTTGAATGAAGGAATGGTTTGCGAAAGTGTACAAAACATTTCGTAAAATGAGAATAAGGGGCAACGATGTATTAAGTGCCCAGAATGAAGGTGAAAAGAAAACTCATAAAACATTCCTTTTATTATGTACATATGTACATAGGTATGTATATGTTTACTTTACTTTATAAAGTTTCGTTTTCTACATATCTGTTTTTGTGTTTTTTTCTCGTTTTCTGCTCTTCATGGAGTTCTACCGAAAGGTGGCACTTTAAATATTATCCACCTCCTGTGTATTGCCCAACTTTTGTTCATGCTTTTAACTACGTATTTAGTTAGATCCGTTCGCTTTTCCGGCGTCCTTTTTCCTTATAGTTTCGGCTTGTTTTTGGTTATCTCCGCTTGCTTGCCTGCTTATCGCTACTTTATGGTTTTAATAAAATTACTTTTCATTTTACAACACTGCTTTTTGCCTTTATTGCCTCCCTGCTTGCCCCACACTTTTCAACTTCACACTACTTTTTTTTCATTTCACTGCTTTTCAGTGCTTTCACATGTTTTGAATGCTTTTTATTTATGACGAAGAGAAGTTTTTTATGGCTTATTAAAATACTGCACATGCCTGTGTGAAAGGGACGTTTTCGTTTTTTTTTGTTGGCAAGGATTTTTTAATATGGAGTTATATTTTTGAATGTAACTGCAAAAATATATTTGAAATGTATGTACATGCGTTGCTTATGCTAAAAGTTTCAGCACATTTAATGCAAAATCAGCAGTCGTATCTCCGGATATACAAGATTTTTAATATGTAGAACCTTCACTACTTAATGCAACTCCAAAAACAAAGGGAAATTTTACATCAAAGAAATTATTTATCTTTCTGATATTTCTTCTTTTTTTTTAAGTGCAGGAAGCATTAACTGCCAAACCCCCCAAAAACTCTCAGTGTGGGACTTGAACCCGAACTAAGCCTTCTACGGTAAAAGTACCAATCCCCCCGGTACTACCGTTAATTATTTCATCGAGAGGTGGTATGAGGACTAAGCTCCACATCCGTTACAGTCTGATACAGTCCGTAGGAAGTTGCAGCGTATTTTGGTCTTCGTATTGGCATACATTTTGCCACTTTTGCATCAAAAGCAATGAGCCCTTTACCAATGCCAGTTTGGTTACCTGTACTTTCTGTATGGCACTATTGGAACCGTCGAAAAGGGCACCGGATCACAGGCGGTCCGAAAGAATTGGTTTCAAAGCCTCGGTACTTAGGCTGGTTTAAGGGACTGGATCCAAGTCGCGCCTACGCTACAATTTGCCCACTATATTTCATATTGGGTAGGCGGTTTGAAGGACGCTTACTCTTTTATGAAGTTTCTCACAGGAATACCACCTATCGTGTCTTAGTCGCCTGCTATGCGCTAGCCTTTCAAGAGTCCTCAATCTTTTCATTGTATTTTTTATAGCATATCCTCCGCAGTGTTCGCATATGGGATCACTTTAGAACTGGGTTAAGTGGAAGTGGGATCCATTGTGTCCTAGCAAGCCAGCATTTCAAATCCGGAATGCAGTGGCTATTTGCTGGATTGTCCCGTCTTTATTGCTAGGCTAGCTTGCTGGCATCTGTTGCCGCGGAATGGTAAATTTCTTCCTTGAAAAACTTTGCTGCCTCTTCTGCTTGTATATCGATAGGGTATAGTCCCTAAGACACTCACCGATTTCCGATGAACTTAGACTAGCAAAAGAAATCATGGCGAAAGAAACGCCGTCTTGTTTCTTGCTAACACAGGACCATGCCAAAGATAAAACTAGACACTTCCGACTTCTTCTCCGTCGCAGCTACCGAAGCAGAAGTAATTTGGCTGCAGCTCCATCTGACCAGTGATAATCCCAGCCACCTGCCTAAGGAGAAGACGCTTCGGGAGCAGGAGATGTTCATATTTTGCCTTTTCGAGACAAGATCCAGTGCGATTTCTCACACGTGAGCTCAGCGCCCCATCCTTTAGCTCCTTGTTCGATAAAACTCGACCTAAGCCAGAGTTTGCGTTTAGGGAGACGCTGACGTCAGGTATAATACTGTGAACCGGTATAATACTATGAACCGAACCTCATAATATAAATATAATGCATTTGCCGGCCAGATTCCTTAGAATCTGCTTGCCACAAGTATAAAGTCTGGGGAAGTATAGAAGTTCAACTGTTAGTAGCTTCGGCTACGAGCTCTGACCAGAGACTAAAATCAGGTACCACGGGGAACAGGAATCCACAGAGGGTACTCTAGTGCCCATTTATGAGTACGCCTCTAATTGAGTATTTTAGTTTTAGTAGTTAGTACCCAAATGCGACTAGAGCTTGACCCCATGACGCGATCAATGTGGTGTTGCAATGCAGCCGGTAACCGGGCTAAAGTATGGCATAAGTTTAAATAGGTCTCGAACCCTACCAATGAAGTTAGTGTATCAATTCCACATTGCCAATTGTTGCTGAAAATACTTGTGTATTTCGAGGCGCTGATCGAGACTTTGATTTGATCCGGAGTGCTTTTGACCACAGCGATAGAAACTATGACCTCTAAATTGATAGGTCAAACTCTCTCTACCACTATATTCCCGAGCCCTATCTTCCATTACAAGCAGATGTCTCGGTCTCACTTCGTTGAAAAATTATCAATATATAGATAAATCAAAAAGGATCTAGAGTTATCTCAAAGCAAATCAGATCATGGAAGATTATGGTATTTTAAATTTATTTTATTTTATATAACCGTAATTATTAATGTTAACTTTAACATGCCCAATTGATATTTTCTGATTGGTTAAGTAGTTATCTAGAATGTTTAAAATCATAAAATTCGGCACACTAATCATAAATTTAACGGTTGAAATAGTTATCAAACTCGGGATTTTAAGGAAATAGGAAATATAAAATAACGCTCATACGCCTAGTTGTACCCCCACAAAAACAGTAACTTCTCTAAGGTTGCTCTAAATTAATTGAAGAATGTCGCGATATGAGAAGTAGGCGTGGTTATTTTCCGATATCAATAATATTCAAAACTATGCTTACTGATTTAAAATTCAAAGTGTGTACCAAATTTGATGATAGGATAAAAATAAACCCATTTGCTCAAATGATGGTTTGTGCCACGCCCATTTTCCAATATTTTTTTAACCACACATTCCTTTTTCCAATCCAATCCTGTGCACCAAATTAGAGCAAAGTATATTATACAGTTACTGAGATATCGTGTTTTTAATTTTTGTAAACTTCCAGTGCAAACGGCGTGGTTTTTGTTCGATTTCTCTAATTTTTAATACCGTCGGTACCTTTTATAAGAAAAACTTTAAGTGCCGAGTTTTGTTACGATATCGATATGTCCGATTTCGAAATTTTTGGTGTTTTAACTTAACTAGCTCCAACAAAGCATGCCTACAAAAATTCACTATCCTTGGAGCACTGCATAGAACAGTGCGCCATAGCCAGTGTGTAGGGTGAGCGTACTCGTACTATCCCTAATGGGTTAAATTCTCGATCGGAGTGCGTAACATAAAAAACAGGTTTTTTTCTAATATCGGTCATCTCGTGGCAGGCAATTGGAATTCTCCGAGTGTATTACTGAAAAAAAAAATCAGAAGATCAAAAATACTATCCAAGTAAGTCAAAGTTTTTAGAGCACTGATTGAGTACAGAAAGGTGAAGCTGGAACCTTGGTTGTTTTTTGTTGTGACGTCAAAAAAGCACCGCTTCTGTCAAATTCGCCAATTACGATGCTTGTATATAATGCGCCGCCATTGTATTATTTGCATTGTGGTTAGTGGCTATGATATAGCAAATGTCACTCAAGCTGTTCTCTAACAAAAAAGTTTGTTTTAGAATTTTTACACTGGCGAACAAAGCCGGTCGAATGCTGAAGATTTTTTACAATATTAGCAATGTTTTTCATGATAAATTTTTGTCGTTAATTTTAAGTGAAACTACCGTTCATCATATAATGAAAACTATGTAAATTAATGTTTTACATTTTATATAAAATTTATAAAAACTAAACGAATTTCCATAAAAAATTTAAATTTTTGAGAAGTATTTGTAGACATTTTTTGGATATGCAGTTTTTTAGCCTATTCAATTTTAATAAAATAAAGAGCAAATATTTTGAAACTACTGTTGATTTTTTAGATTTTTTTTGTAGATTGTGACCTTGCAATTTTTTCACATATCACCTATATAAATACATACATCGCAAATCCTCGGGAATTTTATAAAATGCTTGCGTCGTACGAAAAAAGTTCTCAAGACCAAACATTTAAAAAATCAAAAAAAGATCAGCGGAAGTTTTTGGCCACTTTAAACTTGGGTTTTATTATACCAAAATCAATTAAGCTATAAAACTGCAAACACGAAAATTTTGTAAAAACTTTTCTAAAATTTTTTAAAATTTTGATTAAAGTTTGTGAAGTTTTCATAAATTTTATTTAAAGTTTGAAAAATTAATTTACCAGATTTTTGTTGTAGTATGAACTATATTTGTATATAAAATCCACAAAACAAAACAATCAGGAAAAATTCAGCTAGTATTGTAAGAAAGTCACCATTCGACCGGTTTTGCTCGCCACTGTAGTAAGTGCATAATGTCATAATCACACCATCAATACGAGAAAGTACACAGGCAACGCAAACACACATTCCTTCAGTGTTATCGCGCGGCCGTCATCACCACCATCGTTGTTGTCGTCGTCGATTGACAGATTGCAAATTGATTTTCATGCCAATGTCAAAATTCTGTCAGCTCGCAAAGCCCGAAAAGCAAAACGCCATTTGACATGAATGTGCCCTAACGGTGCTAGTGTGGGGAAAACCATTATAGCGGTAGAATCGAAGTGAGGGAGTGAAGGTAAAAAGTAGTAAAGCGAGGGCGTAGCAAAAGGAATAAAAATCACGAGAGAACGAGTACGATGTAGTAGATTGAAGTGGCGACGGCGGATGGAAAATGCGTTGCGTTTGAGCACAAAGTTGAATTGCTGACGAAAATGGCAATTTCACTGATTTTTTTTTTTTCTATTTGAAAAATGTGATATACCCTTTAGGGAAAGTTTGTAACGCATATATAGAAGAAATCATTTGACTTGTCATACTACGTTGCTTATCAACTGATTTGAAATCTTAATTGGTATTTTTTTGCAAACATTTTAACCCTCGCATGACCTTTGGATAGAAATCGTTTTGCATCTGGTTTCACTTAATTTGTTATGGGGGCACCACCTTCAGTTTTTGCTATCACTAACTAATCTCTCCCAAGCTATCGAGAATTGGCTACCTAAAGAGGGCAACATTCACGTGGATAGAGCGAGGCACTGACAGAGAAGGAGCAGCATCGTTCCCTCCTCTTCTTTGTCGTCACAGTTTCTTTACCTATCAAATCTATCAAAACCTGTTATGACACTTCAACAAGTGATCCCGTTCCGCGGCCCGTCACTCGCCAATTTAAAAAGCACTTGGAAACTGGTAGCTAGCAGTTTTAAAATTTCATCATTTATAACCTCAGCAGAAAGTTCAGAGTGGAGCCGCGCGAGTTCATCCCCCAATTCCCCACTACGTCGCACTGCTATGGAACCCACACCACTTTCGGGTGAAAGGACTCGTTGAGAAATGTCCGACATTTAATGGCTACAATGGAGTTTGTCGACGATTTCTTGAGTGATTTCAATGCCAATGCTATCAGTGAAAATATAGATATCAACCCTGAATATCTTATGATACTTTATCAGTTTTGTGGGCCAATCAGTTGCCATCAGTTCCGCCTGAAAAATGCTACGGTGGTCCGGAAGACGAAAGCTAATGGATATTTTCAGGTGTTCAGAGTAAATGTCTCCACCAAACCCTAGGATGGAAGAAAATAAGGGATAGAGGATATGGAAAAAGGTGGGACTGGGGCTTCATTTATTCTTGACATATTTTTCCCATTTTTTTTATAAATCTGATAAGCTTGCCGAGGGATAGAGGACGTTCTCCATTCTCAACACATCTGACCCAAATATACTCCATCTCAGCCTAGCCAAAAAAGAACAGATGTAGAGAAAATGCTCTGTGCTATCCTCATCCTCCAGGCAAGATGTGCATATCGGCTCATCAGTGATGCCTATGGGGACCATGTGTTGTCCTCATGGATTGAGCCCTGAAATCAACCCAAGAAGGAATTTCCTTTCAGGAAGCACATGGTTGTTTTGCACGTGTCGGTAGTGCACCTACACACCTCTGCCAAACTTGGCCCAATAATTGGCTGCGATCTAATTGGCAGTTAGTCAATTTGTCAGCCAGTGCGTTACCTGGAACACCTGTTATTGATCTAAGGCAGAAAAGCATCTGAAATTTTCGTCCAGAGCCGTCAGTGTAAAAACTTTTCCCCGAGCCTCCCAAGAGAGTACATGGATCTCGTTATTGTGCTCTTTTAGGAAGCTTATGGTATACTTTATACCAAAAGAGACTTTCGGTATCAGTTAATGATTTGGGGACAAAAACAAATGAAATTGCTCTGCTAACCTACCAAACAATTTTCTGTATCCGGAGTTCTCATCGTCGCCCTGAACTGAAAAACGACCACCACCTATTGAGAATTTGTCGAATTTTATTTTTTTCTAAAAGTTCAGTTAGCAAGGCCGAATAAAACCGCCGATGGAAATATCCAATTTGGTTCATTAGCTTTTATCCTCGATTCAATAAATTTTCCTACAAGGTATGTGGGCATACAAGAGTATTGGCGTGCAAGTGAAAGCGTAATTTGCAATATAACAGTGACGCACTGGCCTGCCATAAAATACATATGATATGAGCACATACATATGTACATCCCAGAAGATAATATAGGGAGGTCTTCTTAAAGGAAGACATTTTGGAAGACCTAAGCAAGAGTGAAAAATTTCTCCAAAATACCCTCTAAAGTATGTCCTACATAAACTTTCCTGGAAGCTCTTCTGTAGGTAGCAAAATAAGGGGATCTTTCGTGACAAATCTCAGCCCTTTTCGAAGGCCTTTTGTGGGCAATGAAAGTAGATTGCTTTCAGTTTGTGTCACTCCATACAAAAATTAAAAGAAACTGGAAAATTTGGGAATGCCATTTAACTCCTGAAATTATCTACTGGGTTATGTACGCATGTATATCAATATGTACAACCATGCGACCACATAAAACGGTGGCTTGTCAAAAATGTCATTCAAAATGCCTATACATATACAACATTCTTTTCGTTGTTGCTGTAGTGGTAGGTGCTGCGGTTATTGCTTTACTTCACTTTGCTCCTTTGCTGGAAAATTTTGAGCCATGTGCGAAAAATGTTATTTGAGTTCACAAAACCACACAAAAATGCCAACAACAGTAGTAATTACCAAAACTTTAGAACGCACAAAATAATGGCATTTATTTCGCAAACATTTGCAAAATTTGTAAGAGCAGCATTTACCAATTTTCGAAAAAAATTCAAATGCTGGCATGGTTGGAAATGAAAAATAACAATAAGTAGCAAAATTTGAAATGCCAGAGGGGTTATCGCTAAGGTAACCCTGTAGCGTAGTTGGGACAACATATATAGTAAAAGGCGTTTGCTAGAGGTTTCATTTTTCGATAACGATCAAAATAATTGATTTACGTTAACAAATTGAAAGTTTAGGATGCTTTGAAAGAAAGAACGTGAAAGGGTAACATTTTCATTAAATAAATGATGAATTAATCGCTATAATTGGATGAAAACATAATCGATTTAATTTGAATGCTATTTTGGTATTTATCGATAGCTTGTGCATTTTTTTCTATAAAAAATAAGCGATATTCTCAATTCTGAATTTTTTCGAATCGATATAATTTGAATGCTATTTTGTGATATTTATCGATAGTTTGTGCATTTTTTTTTGATAAAAAATAAGCGATATTCTCAATTTTGCATTTTTTCGAATCGATCTAATTTGAATGCTATTTTGTGATATTTATCGATAGTTTGTGGATTTTTTTTTTGATAAGAAATAAGCGATATTCTCAATTTAAACTTTTTCGAATCGACATAATTTGAATGTGATATTGTGACATTTATCGATAGTTTGTGAATTTTTTTTTCGATAACAAATAATCGATTTTCTCAATTTAAATTTTTTCGAATCGATCTAATTTGAATATTGTTTTGTGATATAATTACCAATAGTTTGTGCATATTTTTTTTCGATAAACAGTAAGCGATATTCTCAGTTTAAATTTTGTTGACCACATTTAATTATCATAAATGGATTTTAATTTTTTTCATTATAAAAGATAAAAAAAATCAATGGTAGGTTATGACAGCAAAAATAAGATTTAGTTAATCAAAAAAATAAAATAAAACTATCGGGTAAAGAAACAAAATGGGAATGAAATAGGAATGAAATGCGCTTAGGAAATATAAGGTACTGTTGGAGAACACGAATTCCAATTAATGTATTATTTTATGAATTTTGAAGAAGCCTTTACTGGATCGGGAGAAAATATCGCAATTTGAGGAAAGAATTACATCCAATAAAATAATAAAAAACTAACTTCGGATAATTTTTTCAGAGTTGTTGTTAGCCTGACTGTACAAATTCATTTCTGACTATCGACCGAAAAAAACAAAAACCAAAAAATTTCATCAAATTTGACCGCAAAAAAGTTTAAAATAACGATCAAATTTGATCAAAAGAATAATAATGATAAAATAACGATGAAATATGATAGAGAAAATAAGAGTATTTAAATAATGATTATGCAATAATTTAAAACAAACAAATAATGGCTCAATAAAAATAAAGGCAAAATGGTTTAGTATGTGTCAAAAAATTGTAGAGCGGAATACCTTCCTACGATTTTTTTGTGAAACCAACGAACTTGATCAGCTGCTGTATTTTCACTACTGAAGTGAGAGAAGTTTTTGCAATTTTCTTATGCTCCATTTAGGTCACATAATTTTGGATGTGTTGCAAGTCCCTCTGCAATTTCACAGCACACTCGTTTCTTTGAGAAATAACTCTCTAATCCCGAGCTGACAGGAGGCGAGCGGCATGCCCAACCTCTTCCAGGTCGGTGAAAGAAGTACGGAAGTACCCCTTACTGCCAGATCGTGGCTGCAATCTGCTTGCCAGGTTGAGCTCTATTGGTGTCGTGAGAATCCCCAGATGAGATCATCTCACTGTTAGTTTTTCGGTTTTTTTGCATGTATTTCCAGGCCCGATTTCACCACTGACTCTGGTTTCCCACTTTTGTTTACCACGCTGCGGCTTGTAGAGGCGCCTTGTATCGCATGGGTTATTTTCTCGAGTAACCGACTTTCCGACATGTTGAGTGGGTCGGCCATTTAATTTTTGCTTATGTTTTTTAAATTTTAGTTTTGTTCTGTTATATATTTTTATTGTGATTCCCTCTATGGAGTTCGTCCACCCGGGCTGAGATCTGTCTTGCCCTAGATAAGGCCTCAGATATGCACTGAGTGTGGTCGCAACCCAGCGGGCTCCATTCGTGACTGCGCTATTTAAGGGCCCCGTCTCGTCTAGCTGATCCTCGACACGGTGTCTCGCCTGATATCTTGATTTATTCGCTAGATTTACCTTCCAAGACAGCGCTGATACCTGATCCTAGCTGGCCACCATTCTGGTACGCACAGAATCTCTAGTAGTGACAATTTTCAGTCACCACCCTCGGGGAGGGTTCAGTCGGAGGATTTTCACCGAGTTTCTTTCATATAAAAACAGCAAAAAAAAATTTCGAATTTAACCCGATATTTGCGTTTGTTCGAGTTTGAATTTTGTTATATTAAAATGAAGTTGGCTATAAAACGGAATACTAAAACATTTTCTAAAAATTCTGACAAAAGAGTTTGAAATTTTGATGAAAATTTGTGGAATTTTATTCAAATTTACGCACTACTTAAAGCTTGGATTTATACGGTTTTTATTGTAGAATGAATTGCATTTTCCTGAAAAATCAGCTAAAAATTAGCATCGAAACTTGTCAATAAATTTAGGTCGTATACTTATGATAAGCCCAGTGGATCAATTCGAAACTAATTCGATTTCAGAAAAAGGCAGTCTACGCTCTCTTTTAGATAGTTTGAAAAGAGGTCCAACATGAAGTAACCACTTTTTGTATCAGTTTAGAATCACTTACGTAATAGCAGTATGGTACAGAGGCTCATATCACATTATTGCAAATTTCATTACAGGGATGATATAAGTTATTTATGCACAACATATGTATGTATGTGTAAGTATGTGGCTATATATGTATGTACGAGTACTGCTGATCAAAGGAGCTAAAAATTAATTTAGCCAGCTTTCAATAATACGCCACAAACATGCCCTCAAGTTAGGTGAACGAATACTGCATGGATAGAACTGTGAACATAGTACATATGGGTGTATGTGTGTGTGTGGGTGTCACTGTGCGTGTGCATAAGAGAGCTGTCAAGTTGACATAAACATACACCCTCCATAAGTGACAGCAATAAAAACAACAACATATTTATGAGCAGATATGAATGTAGAAAAGGGCTTCTGCTAGCTAGAACAGCTATCGCCCATTTCAACTATGCCAGTGCTGCCTTTTTATTGCTGTCATTTTGTTGTGTTGCTTTTGTTGTTTGGCTATGCCAACGAGATATATTAAATTTTTCTTTCCGTTCCTCTTACGCTCCTGCCTTTTCCTTTTTCCGTCCATTCACTTTCATCAATTGCCGTCCTGCCAATATGAGAAATGTCATCTGGTTATGATGGCTTTTTGACATCTCGTTATTGAAGTCGACGTAGCCTGTGTGGAGACGCTCTATTCGTATAAACTGTGGGTCTCCACCAAGCGTTCAGCAGCATACGGTGCTTACTGAAATAAAGATTGAAACAGTACATACATATTTGCGTTTAAATTTTTATTTTGCTTTGTTTTTGCAAAATCCTCTAAAGAAGGCTGGCAATTTAAATCGGAGAAGATGTGCTTGGTAGCTGTTGTGTAGTGGTGGAGCAGATTACAGCAAATAAAACGCATTTCTCTCCTTTGCATTCTTTATTTAAGTGTCACGTTGGTTTTTGTTTACTTGTCGTATGCTAAACTATTTTCAAAAATTTTAGTTTTGGGATAGCTGATCTCAATTCCATTTAAGACAGACAGAATCATATCGCCCTCTAAAAAGCTTGGAAGCCGTAGAAAGAGATTGTTAGTCACATTTTTACGAATGTTGAAGATCACTTTAATATTTTCTATGGCTGTGTTTCAGAAAAAGAGGGATTTTCATAAATCTGAGCAGCAATTTTTAATTTTTTTTTTTATTTCAGTCTTAAAATTCTTGAAACTATCGACTTGATCCCTGAAGGATTTTGTTACACCCACTTTCCACTAAGGGAACATTGAAAGAGGTGCGGTGTGCGAAAAGTTTGTTGGATGTGTTTTCTGTGAGGAATTCTCTGGCAGTTAAAGCTTTAGGTAGAGGTAGCCGCCATCAAAGAGCCAGCCGATTGGCATCTTCTTAGTGGTACAATCGAAAATAGCCGGCGACCAGACCGCTTCTGAATATATCCGTATCAGACTAATTTGGGTATCTGGCCAGAACTACACAGCAGTAGCTGGCTCGACAAAGCACCCTTAAGGTCATAGCTTAGGGCGCGGTTGGGATCCACTTTGGTGACCCGCGGACTTCTACTGGACAGTTAGGCTCGTTGTCGGCTCAGGGAATGCTGGGAAATTACCACGACATGCTGAATTGGAGCGCCACCATGTAGTGGTGGACTGTAGACGTTCTGGCGAGTTTTACACGCTAACAAAACGATAACTCTCGACCCTCGTAGGAACGTTAACCGGACATTGTACGGTAGGAGTTCATGCGGTTGGGATAATATTACTACTGGCTGCCACTGTCGCATATGTGCGGAGAATGACGATGTGGAATCATTTCCACAACTGCCCTGCTTTGGCGAAGCTGAGAGCCATGAGTCTCTTGTAGATATTACCATATTAATCAAACCCAACCTCGACAGTCCAAGAACGGTTTTGTGGGAAGGACCTGAGTGGATCTCATAAAAAGTCAGGATGATTGTAAGATGAAGACGGATTATTATTATTAAATACCTGTAGGCTTCCTCCTCTTTTTTGACCAAAGTGAGTAGTGTCCTCTTTCCTATTCCGTGGAAGAGTTTTGGGCCTCTAAACCGAGTTGATGCTCTGTTTTTCAAGGTTAATCTGACAGAACTACTATGAGTTTTGTTGACAGGTTCTCATAGTTTGTGTTATGCCAACACAAGCCAGCCTCTCCAAATAACGAAGGATTTAATGGCTCGCTGTACGTTGGTTCTGTCTACCCAGACAAGCGCCGTGTAGATTAATCTCAGTATGTTTGACAAGCAGTCCCAGTTCTCTCCAGTTTGATTTTTAGAGTACTTTTCGGATTCTGCTGGATTCTGAGCATATCTCTTTTACCACCCTTCAGCTTTTTTGTTTACTTATTTTTCTAATTTACTCATCCGCTTCAGCTTCTGGTAATGAGGTAGACCCTGTGAGATGAGTATCTTGAAATAGTTTGGTATTTTTGTCCTCATTCTCAGTATAACTCGCGCACCTTTTTTTGTTATGGATTAAGGATTATGAAATTATGGCATTTAATATAAACGGGGAAAAAACTTAACTGCAATTGAAATGATTTCTTGCCATAATTCATTTAAAACGCGCAAACTTTCAAACTTTTCAAGGATTTATTAAAACCCGAAATTGCTAAAAATTGAAGGACAAAGAGTTTGCTTTGTAGACGAGTTCATGCCAAATTGGTTTTCTTATGAATAAGTTGAGAATTTAAGAGTATTTGGAAAATTTTAAACACATTTTTGTGATCCACTCGACCAGATCTATGACCTCAACTAAGCCACAACATAAAAATTTCATTTTCAATGTGACACAGTGCAATTATATTAACGCCAAAGATGATGCCGGGCGGTCATTATTTGTGTAACTTTTTTTGAATCTACTATCATTTCATGCTGTTAGATTACTTCATGCAAGTACTTTTTAAGTTATTTAAATTTCCGCCCTCCTCTACGAACGGCATGCCTTTTCCACTCTTTTCATTGCACCGCACCACATCAGCTTCACTTTCGTTCTCCCTTTGCCTATTCATCGCTACTTATTGCTGCTGTCAATTTCAACTTCTCCACTTTGAGGTTGCTGTGGCAGCAACCATTGACATCACACAGTCCAACAGTTTAATATTTACTTGCAATTGCTGCTAAGCAACCAACAACAACAAAAACAAGAACAACAACAACAGCAACAGCAACAATTGTGATGTTAGTGTTATCTGAAACCGTCTCCTGCAAGTTTTCTGCTCCTTCAATTTGCTTTCGCTTGTATTGAATTTCTTTTAGCTGTCAAGATTGATTTTATGCATTCGCATGCCTCGACGTGCAAATACTTGTACATACTATTTATGTGGTGTTGTTGTTGCAGTTGTAGTTGCTGCTGCTGATGCGGCTATTATTTTTGTTGGCACTTTCAACATCTCTGCATACGGCTGGTTTCTTTCTTCTGATGCTGTCACTTCCATCAACGTGTACGTCAATGTTTTCTTGGCTTGCGTTTGCTGCTTCATTGTTGTTGTTGTTATTATTTCATCTACTAGACTCCTGCCAACACCAGCATCGGCACAAAACAGCCATAACAAAACAACGAGCAGCTCCATCAGCAGCGCTATTATTATTGTCATTCGTGTCGCTGTCAGCGGCATCCCCATCCCCATCGCCATCGCCATCGATATTGCCATCATCATGGTTATTATTATTATTATTATTATTTTCATATTTGCTTTTGTTGTTGTGTAATTATTATAGCCATCTCTTGCACGTGATCCTTGTCAGTGTCAATTCGATCGTTTGTTAACCACAAAACCCACTTGTTTGTTTGCTGTGGTTGATTATTTTGACAAACTGTTAGATGCCCCCCAATGGAGTTCGGTGTTCGGTGTTCGGAGTTCGAAGCATGGCGCATGAAGCTTTTGCGTTTATGAACTGCTGGATTCCATAGGCGGATTGGTGGATGGTGATACCTTCGGTTTGGGGCAGCCGTTGATATTGGCACTTGCCACAACTGAGTTGGTACTTGGCACGATACTTTTGGTATTTATGTATATTAGCTGGCTGATTGAGGCCAATACGAGAACGACGTAGAAAACATGAAATATTTCAAAATTGGTTTAAAAAGTTTTTGATAACTTAGTGAAATAAACGTGCGATATTTGATTGCTGGTTGATCGCAGAGGCGAGTAATAATTTCCCTTTGAAACAGAGAAAGAATAAAGAATGAAAAAGAGAAGATGGAGGAAGACCCTCACATTGCATCAGATCCAGCCCGTGGAGCTTAAGAACTTAAGCAAATCTTTTGATTCCACGTTGTTCGGCTCAAATTAGGATTTTCTGTTTCTAGTTCTGACAAAAAACAACGGCTAGCCTGTAAATGTACATCCGATGAATTTTAATAATAGTTGCAGACCTTTGCCATTGAATGCAGGTCACAAGGCCTTGCGCGCCAGAAGCTCTACGGCCTCTGTGATATCTAGGACGGAACCCTTTCTAGCCTCTTCATCGGTTTTTTTGTTGCAGTGAATGATACGGTCTCTCGGGACCAGAGCGACGCTATGCCGACGAGGTAAATTCGCAAATACGACATCCAAGGCTTCACTAGGCACGATGCCAACATATAGCAGCTAAGCGCCCGAAATGCTGTCTGGCTATCTGTAAAAATAGCATTGCTAGGTCAGTTTGCTCCGACGCCAGAAGAGTTCTACAAGCCTGTCAGTTATAATATGGAAGTTGCAGCGACGTTTCTATTTGAGGATCCGGTAAATATGTAGGTTCCCGCACCTACTCTATTTCGAGCTATCCGCGAAAACAGATACGCTATGGCGCTCTGTGAATAAAATATACTCTTACTTCCTTTTTGAGGTAAACAAAGTACTGAAGTTTTAGGGCAGTAGACTTAACCTACGATCAAACGCACGCTCTTTCCGATGTACCGATTACCTTATTCTTAAGGCACTCTGAGAAGCAAACTGCTTGATGTAAAAATCTATAGGATGCCTTCAATGGGCAAGGGGATGAAGTCGAAGTTTAAACCAATATTTACTGTGGCTATAAAATCGTAATATTTACCTTGGGATTAACCGATCATCGGCTTAGGACGAACCGAAAGTCTTTGTCAGTGGTCTCTTTCTATTCTGAGTTAGAGTTACCTATAACTGCTCCAAATCGAAACAATGCAGTGCAACGACGGACTTTGAAGTGAAAGTCCCAACCGTTCGTTGTAATCCCAAGCTCCGATAAATCTAAAAAGCGACTACAGAAGGAAGAAGACGGCGCGCGTTTTGGTTTGGCTTGGGCAGACTGACCCAGAGTTGGAAAGGAAAAGAGAGAGTTAAACGCGTTTGGTGGAGAATCAACTCCAACGCAAGGAGGGCAAGTGTTAATAGAACCTTCATCTCGTGTCGTGGACGACCTAAAGCAAAAAGTGTTCTATGCAGAATAAGAGCGGGGTCCACGGGCTTGGAGCAGGAAAGTTGTACGCTTGACATACCCTGCCCACCGAGTCAGACTTTCCTTCGAGTTGCTTAAATCTGTCAATTTCATAACAGGAAGGTTTTACCTAGGTCATCTCTAAGTACATTTATCCAAAGTGTATCAGCTTTTAGTGCCATCAACCCAATTCACGAGCAACGCACTCTGTCCTTCGAATGCTCATGAGAACGAGACCCATAGACTGCTGGCTTGCGTACTGCTTGTCAAAGTACACGGGAGGCCACATCTCTCGTCAATCGTAGCGGTCTGCAGTGACACAGTGTTGCTTATGTAGCAACTTCGTATTACTGTTTGTGCTGTTCAACTTAGCTGAGCTGTCAAAGCGAAACAAGCGTTTTATGTGGCATAGCCTTTAAAGATGAATTAAGGCACGCCTACAAGTTTGCCACCAACTGCTTGCGTGAAAGAGTGGCATCCATGTCAAAAACGAAACTAAGGAAGCTGATGAAAAATCTCAATTACTAACAATAAAACAACTGCCGATGTGATGATAATAAAGAGATTTTTTTCATGACAAATACAAATTGGTCGCCGGTAGGCCACACAGGAGCGAGCGATACATGGACATAAGTGACGTAAAAGTAAATTGACAAAGTTAAGAAGGTAATAAAAAGTTGTAAATTTATGATGCAGTAAGGATTAGAAGAATTGGCGGCGTGGGAGAGGAGAGCAACCAATAACAAATACATTTTGAGCGGTAGAAAATAATAAAAAAAATAATGAGTAAAAGACCGGTGCGTAATAACTACACTTGACAACACGTACACAATGCGACCAAATCAATATTATTATAGTATAGCTACAGCTAAAAGAAGTCATAAAAATATCAAGTAATAAAAAGTAAAATAAATAAAACAAAGAAACACTACTTTGACAGTGACAGTTCCCGCTGCTCTCATGACAGGCTAAAGCCAACTGAAAAAGCAGCATTAGAACTGACATTGTATAATGACAGCTGTTACGATAACACGCACATCGTTGAACGCCATTTCGTATAGGTTGCGCTAAAAAGACTTTTTTATGTAGGATTCCTTTTGTTTCAGTTTTTTTGTTTTTTGTTTTGTTTTTTATACCTTTCATGAGAATGAAATGGTATATTAAGTTTGGTCCGATGTTTGTAAGTGCCAGAAGGAGAAGAGATAGACCCATCAAAAAGTATACCTAAATGATCAGGACGATGAGCTGAGTCGATTTAGCCATGTCCGTCTGTCTGTCCGTCTGTCCGTCTGTCCGTCTGTCCGTCTGTCCGTCTGTCCGTCTGTTTGAACGCAAACTAGTCCCTCAATTTTAGAGCTATTTTGATGAAATTTGGTGAGCAGGTGTCGTTGTACAAATGATTAAACATTTGTCGGAATCGGCCAGATCGGGTGACTATAACATATAATACAACCGATTATTCAGATATTGAATTTTGCGCCATAACTCCTCCATTTAAGCAGCTAAAGGCTTGAAATTTTGCAGAAATATCAGCCATTATTAGCTACGTATCAGTATTGAAAATCATGAAGATCGGAGAAATATAACATATAGCTCCCATACAACCGATTGTTCAGATATTGCATTTTGCACCATAACTCCTCCATTTAAACAGCTAAAGGCTTGAAATTTTGCAGAAATATCAGCCATTATTAGCTACGTATCAGTATTGAAAATCATGAAGATCGGAGAAATATAACATATAGCTCCCATACAACCGATTGTTCAGATATTGCATTTTGCGCCATAACTCCTCCATTTAAACAGCTAAAGGCTTGAAATTTTGCACAAACATCAACCATTATTAGCTATATATTAGTATTCATCAAGATCGGAGTTCACAGTGTAAATCGGCAAGATAAATTCAGGACAAATATTTATTGCGAAAAGTAATAAGCTCAGCGCAATATCTCATGAATCATAGCGTTAAACGTTTGGGAACTATTTACGGATCTGATAACTGTTTTAAGCACTGCAAAAAATAAATAGTAGGTAATACGAAATTGTAATACAATAACACGTTTTTTACTATTCTTCCATTCATGAAAGGTATGAAGCCTTCGGCATAGCCGAAGACAGCGCTGTTTTTACTTGTTTGAATCTCACATTGGTTGTCTACTGCTGTGAGCTGTCAATAAACTTTCAGATTATGACATTATTTATATGACAAACCCTGACAAGGCTATTGTGGCTGGCTGTCTCATCGGGCTACAGGCTCAGTTCCAATCCATTGCGGCGATCGGTAGCAACGCTGAAAGTATTAATGTTTTCGTAGTATACCCACATACGAACCAATAAAGTTAGCTAACATTATTAAAATAAAAGCACTTTTTTTCAATTCTCTTCACTACACCTCACTTCGGCATATAAAATGACTTAACGTGGCACAACACACCATTGGCGACCGAGCAGCCTCGTATCAGCAGCACCAGCCATACGCTGCTTGGCTCGCCGTTGTGGCTGCTCTGTCGCATCCCACTGCATTCAGTTGCTGCTGCTCCCCTCCAATGTGTTGTCATAAAGTATTATTTTGCTATAAAATGAAATTCATACATGACCAAGACCGCTATTAGCTGCTGAGCCCCACTCGAAATGGGCATTTGTAGTGCATTTTATTTCCAATTTTTTTATGCCGTCTTCTTGCTATTTCTTCTTATTTCTTCCGGCTGGATTAACGCTTTGGGTATACAACAGCTCGTGCTGCGGTGAGTGAGATCGCTTTTGACATTAAGTGTCAATGAAATCAATTTTCAAATCGTTAATCTGGTCATTTATGTGCTTGGCAGAGGCTACCAGTAATGGCTGTGTTTAGTCGCTGCTGGTGGTACCGACATTCTTGTAGCCAAAAAAAATGAAGTATACCTAGAGAATTGGTGGTCTGCGTTTTGATGCGCAGCTTTCTTGTTGCTACTCTGTGTTTTCTTTGTTTTTTTTTTTGTTTTTTGTTGAGCTGTCCTCGTTGCTGCATAATGATGTCAATCATTCTAAAAAAGGTGTGGCGTAAAACGGTTTTTCAATCGCTACCTAAATTTCGTTTTAAGCTAAATGAGTATTAATTTATTGCTTTTAATTATTTTCTAAAGATTTTACCTCATCTTATAAATGAAATTTATTTGATTGCGTGGGCTAGAGCTTCATAATTTGGCGTATAGCGATTAGCTGCTGTAGAAAAATATGGTTTTGTGTGCGGTACTATTGTTAATCAACTCTGTTGTTGAGTTGAGTTGAATTGGCGAGTAATTTAAATTAATTTGCCAATTTATAATAAAAGTAACATTATATCAAGAAGCAAAAGTAAATGTAGAGGGGATTAAGAGGGACTGATGTGCATCTACAACCTCACTTTCTCAGGACAACCTCTCCCATTGCGCGTAATGGGCTTGTTGATCCCTATCGCCGCTAACGGGCTCTGTCAAACGGTTTACCCACCATCCGAGAAGACGAGAATGTAAGTTGATTTCGAGCTGGAAGTTATGAACGGAGTAGTTCGGACACGGGACTCTGAGTACACTTAGGTGGAGGTCCCAAAAAAGGTGCGGGTTGGACATTCCTGCAAGTGCCGTGTTCGAACTGCTGCTGGATTGGCTTGTAGCGTAAGCGTGGAGGTACGCCTGTGGTTGAAAGATGAAGGTTTGATTGAAATTCTGCCGCATCGCTTGTGGAAGAAGAAGTTGCAAGGTGGTATTGATGAGGGCGGTAGTCTTGATGCGGGCTCTGGTCGGGGATGACAATATCTGATTGAGATCTGTGTCGGGGGGGCGCCACCCGATTTAATTAGTTGAATAAAAGCGGGCCATTAGAGATGTCACCAGAAGAAGGACTTTGGAAGAGGTGCCAGAGATGATGAGAAGCTGTTCGTTCGAAAAGACGTAAAAATAGTTGAATAACGACAGAAATTGAATAGTGAGGACGGTAGTCTTGATGCGGAACTCGGCTGGCGACGAAAATCCTTGGTTGGGAGCTATGTCGCAGAGGCGCCTCAAAAAATTGCAACATAAATAGTTGAACGCAAGAAGGTCCAGAGTAATGTGATAGCTCGGCTGGTGATGGCTGCGACCGCGGAGTCTAGCCGGGGATTACTCTGGCACTGCGGGGTACGGTAAGTCCCAAGGTGAGATCAAACCACGGGCTTGGACACTCTGAAGTGCGGCAAGAGGTTGGACACTCGCGGGCTTCCGTTCCACGCTTTTAACGGGTGGATTTGGGGCTCTCACTGGACTAACGGCTACCTGCCCGGATGCGAAATGAAATAAAAGGTTGAGTAAAAGCTCTCAAAAATCTTTTCTATGGTCTCCAGAAGCCCACGTAAGGCTCTTCCTACTAGGATTAAGATCCTGCTGCGATTAACCTGATGTTGTTGTTTATAAAATGATTTAAAGGGTTGAATATAAAGCTCTCCAAAAACTATCTTACAATCTCCAGGTGGTAGGCTGGTAATATCTTGTTAGTTCAGCTAATTTAATTGTTTTGATATTTAAACATCGGTTTTTGGATTTTCCTTTTAACAAGATGGCCCCCTTTCCCACTCGTAGCAAATCTGCATCGCTCGCACAAAAATCGTTGAGTCAATTTGGATGGCTTTTTCAAGTGTTTTGCTTAGCATGTCTTTTCAATCCAAGGGGCTTACAACATCCACTCTTCTCGGCGGCTGTTATGACTTTCTGGACTGCATATAGGAAATGAAATTCAGTTATCAAAAACGAAACATGTAGCATATAATACGTAACGGTTCAGCGGTCATAAACTTAATTTGTATTATCAAAAATGTACAGTTATATTTTTTATCTATTTCGTTAACTCTTCCTTTAGTTTATTGCCCCAATTTGCGCTGTTACTTTTGCCAAATTATTCTTTGTTTGCTCGTCTTTGCAAAAAAAAAAACAAAGCATTACCCTTACTTAGAATATATGCGAACACCCTAACAGTTGTATTTATTCTTCGTTGCTTTTGTGTGTGTGTGTGCGTTTTTTTTGCTCTGTCAAATCAATCATTGTCAGTTTTATTGACATAAAACCATAATTTTTCATTGCATGCGCCAATGACATTAATTTTGTTGACAGTTCTTTTGCTAAGCCCATCATCAGTGCTGTCAACGACGCGTACAAATACATACATACAACAACGTGTATGTGTGTGTGTGTGTATGCATGTATTTACTGACACATATTTGCGTACGTGTGCAGTACTCCGTTGTGTGTACGCCCATATTAATTGAACACATGCACTGGGTCGGCGAGTGACAGCTTCGGCGTGCTGCATGTTCCTTGCATGTCATTGTGGCTTCGCTGACGCCAATACCAGCACATATCCATACGCAGTTGTCGGCGCTCAGTGGGCGAAATGATCGATAGTCATACTTAAAAAAAAAAAAATGTTTCTTTGCTGGAACAACTTACCAACAATTTTTTTTTTGAGTCGAAAACTTAAAAAAAGGTCCCTTAATTTTTTTTCTCAGTTAACATACACACAGCAAGTTTACAAAAAGGTATCATTTGGAGGCCGACATTTTTATAAAAAGTTCAATTTTGTGAAGAGTAACATTTGATTTTGGCCATTTTTCCATCAATTTAATTCCCCGGAGGTCTGGGATTAGCTTTATCTCATTTCTGTAAAATCGCATTCCTATGAGAGAGAAAAGTTTTCCAATTTTTTTCGCTACTGATAAAAAAAAAACACCATGCGATCTGCGTACCTCTTTAGGTTAGGTTAGGTTAGAGCGGTTGGCTTCAACGA
This sequence comes from Anomoia purmunda, assembly GCA_951828415.1. Lineage (NCBI taxonomy): Eukaryota > Metazoa > Arthropoda > Insecta > Diptera > Tephritidae > Anomoia > Anomoia purmunda. The sequence continues at coordinate 9,863,680 of OX639994.1, forward strand.
CTTTGATCTTTGCAAAAATTTTACAAGATTCCTATGCATGAATTGATTTCCTAAAATTGAGAATCTTCGTCCGGATAGAGCAGAGCCTAGCTAGCACAGAAGGTGCAATATCGTTCCCTCCTCTTCTTCGTTTTGACAACTTCTACAGAACTCCAGCAGTCGTACGCCTAATCGACGGCAGAGGTGTATATCTTTTAAAAAGTGTCCTGTTATGGCAGATCCCATCATCTTGAGGTTGTGCTTGTTTAGCTTTAAAAATAAGACTGCGCGTATAGCCTGAGTACCGGTCACAACTGCCTGGCAGTTTTACAAGTGATCTCATTCTGCCACCTGTCGTTCGCTACTTTAAGAAGCCCGTCGAAAGCAAGTAACTTGCAAGTTTGTAAGGGTATACCAAATTTCATTCTCATCAGGAAAGAGTCGCGTAAGTTCATCGGCCCTAGAGTTCCCTTCTACGACGCAATGGCCTGGAGTCCACGCCACTTTTGAGTGAAATGATTCAGTCATCTCAGTCATGAGAGATGTGCGACATTTCATGGCTACAATGGAGGTTGTCGACTGTTTCTTGAGTGATGTTATTGCCGCCTGGCTATCAGTATGACATTTGACCAGTTTTATGGTCCTATCAATTGCCATAAATTCCGCTTGAAAAATGCTACAGTAGTCTGAAAGATGGAAGCTAATGGAGATTACCAGGTGTTCAGAGTAAATGCCTCCACCAAATCCTACCCACGAGCTTTGAGCCATCTGCGTATACTAGGATGGTGTCGCCTTTTCCTACAGAATTCCGTTTACAATCTCCCCTTGTAGGTAGGAGGGTCGTGAAAACTATGATGAGAGCAGGGGTCGGCAGAGCATGGTATACCGGCCTAGGAAGTTCCTAGAACTCCGAAAGCGGTCTGCTATGACTACAATTAGTATTTCAACACTTATGAAGAGTGTTCAGTCGAATTGCCGCACCGATTGCAACCTGTTTAGAATGTAGTTCTACCGGAAGTAAGTTCAGTGGGGCGTATTGTGCTCTAGATGCTGTTATTCTCATCGCACCCGTTATGAGTATGGACGCAAGGCTTTGGACTTTATCCATCCGTTTTGAAGTTTACCCCTTTCTCAGGGGTATCACGCCATACCTGTATACCGTAGTAGAGAATTGGCGTAATTACCGCAGTTTAAAGCCAGTTCCATCCCCCACCTTTTTCCAATTGACCTGCTCCAGTAGCAGTGACTGAAAAAAATACCAATAATAACTGAAAAATACGCACTTTTGGTTTTTTTGTCCAGTAGTAAGAATTGAACTTGACCAAAATTTTTTTAAGGCCGAAATAAAAGTATGCAAACCTACAATAATAATGAAGTGTTTAAAATCAGAGTCTTCTCTAGTCAAGGACGCATACAATTTTTATAAAAAAAATATATACTATGATTTTAAGTGTCTCTAATCCCGAAATTATTTAGCAATTTTATAAATTATAAAGCAAGCATAAGCAATCAAAAAGTTTACTTATACCCAATATTTAATTGCTAATTAAAAAATTGTTATGTGAATATTTGGCGTCATCGGGAATTGAAGTGAATAAATATTCGCAAAAAAATTATAAAGTACAACGCAAAATTTTTCCTTATTTGTGAATTAATAGAGTGGAGAGGTCTCCTTACTAGACATTCCCAAGAAATTATACATATTCGCTTATTTTCTTATTTGAATTTTGTCTCGCTAGATTTGTGTTCTATACCACTGTGCGGCGCCCTTACGCACTCACACTAGCAAATAGCTAAAGCTGGAATTGTTAAGCAGTGTACAGACATACATTATACAAATTTTCAAGTTGAAAGTTTCGCATATCTTTTTAGTTTTCAATGCATTGAGCTCACACACACACTACACTAATCCACACGTACATATGTATGTACAGTATGTAGCGCCAGACATGCAGCAGATTTTCCCTCAACATTCACCAACTAACAATAATTGGAGTTGTCATTTGTCATTTTGGGTTGCATACGAAATTATGATTTTGACATTTATGTCAATGATAAATTCCCTTTTCACGTTTGATAAGGGTCACTTTGTGACTTCGTCGCACAACATACAAATATACATACATACATACATACATACACACATGGGCACAATTCTTCTCATTTGCAAAGTTATTCAACCATGGGCGGCATGCAGAATAAAACCGTCGACCGCCCCGTGCGCTAGCGGTACTACAAACTGACTTACTATTGACATATGGGCATACGCAAATATGAACGTAAATATGTATATGTCGATTGGTATTATACAAACTAGCATACAAATGAAACTGCCATTTAAATTACCATGAATAATTTAAAATTCTTGACGATTTTCCGCTTGACGGCATATTCACGCATCTGCAAACTGTTTTCGCAGCGATGCCTTTTACCTTTCATTTTTGGTTGCATATGTGTACAAATTTTTCTATATGTATACCCGTTAGGGAAAACTAGAGCGCTTACCCTGTAGGTTAACTTAACATAAGCGGACTGGTCAACAAGAGGACTCACATAGACCTAAGACCTTCTTTGTGTTTACCATATATAAATTCACAAACCGGCGGTGTTGTCGAGGAACTTTGTCAAACATTTGCCGAACTGTACTAGAGTTTTGAGCATTTGTGGTCGCACTTCAACCAACACCTTAAATTGTCGTCTAGAAAATGCTGAATACTCGCAAACTTTGTGACCCACCCCGCTCCACCTTTTGTCTCTTACCAGGTCTAATGAAGAGGCATGCGCCGCCCAAAGGCGTTATCAGTAGGATTCTACTATTTGTCAGGGGAATATTAGGATCAAAGTTTCAGGAAACCCTCCCATTGGGATTTTGCCCAACCATCTTCCAAGCGGAGGTTTATGCAATTGAACTCTGTTTGGATTTTCCTACAGGGCACGCACAGACATCCACTTCAAGCGAGTGTGTGCTCATTTGACATGCTGCGTTGAAAAACACTTCAGTTTCCATCTCAAGTGCCACAAAACAGTGGGAAAGTCGCCTCTTATCAAGATGTATTATAGTACTCGTACAATGCATATGAAGTATGTATGTGAGCAATTCAATTATTGAAAAGTCATTGTGCAATCAATTGGGATCTTTGAAAAGTTATTTAGACCATTAGATAGACTTGAGTGGTGGAAATTAGTTTGTTTAGAATTTATTGTCTTGGGAATTGCTAACAAAAAAAAAAATCAATTTACAATCGAATACATGTTGTGAGCCTTGCTAAATTAATTTTTTTTTTGTTTTTAAACAAGCAGTGCTTTTTTTCTTGTTCAGAAGCAAACGAACACTAAGTAATATGTAATATGTTATTCTCAAGGTTTCAGAAATGCATATTTTGGATGCTAAGTGAGCTAAAACTTTGCATTTGTCATTTGTTTATGGAGATGCATACATTAATTAATAGATTAAGGAAAGGGAGAACAATTGAGAGGCTTCTCTTGCTTTAGAGCCCACCGAAATGGTTCCGATCGCTCTTCCAAAAAATATGTACCATAAGTAGAATTCTGGAGTTGCAAAGAAAGGCAAATTTTACACTCCAAATCACACTTGCAGCCCAAAAATATTCAAAGGCTCGACCAAACTCAAGAGTCGTGGGAGAACCCTCCAAATTGAATACACAGATCCATGAGATGAAAGTAGCAAAAGATAACTACTTTTTCTAAGCCTACTGTTTCGAATATGTAGTCATTAGACAAAGTAGCTTATGATGAATGATTTCATATCGTGAATGACTGAAAACAATTTGAAAATAACTTGAGGAAATTCTTTTGGCACGAACTGGCTTATGTTTAGAGCAACCTCAAAACAAAAGCATTTGAAATGTTCCGCTGAGCAAAATAAGAGAGGAAGTAAGCTAAGGATAAGATCTCACTATCGTCGCTATGTACCGAAAAAATCAAAGTAGGGATTATTTTCGGTAATTGTTAGATTCTTATTATTTTATTATAAACTCGCTGTACCAATTGTGCCCTTTGAAAAAGCAATGAACATCAACCGGCATACGTTGATACCGTTGAAGGAATAAAATTTTGTTTAGAAGGCAATGATTCTAAGACATCTCTAATTCAAAGTTGCTCTCCTGATTAAATATTTTGATTAAATATGTCAGGTCAAGTTACCAATTAATGCCCCATGAAAATCCATTCAGCTGTTTCGGACAGTAAGTTCAAAGAGGCAAACAAAAATTCTAAGCCAGGTCCAAATATATTCTACTACATTACGCTCGGTCATTAAAGAAATTCTCTTTCGGTTTTAAGGAAATTTTCAATGTACCGATACACAGTTTTATTCCAGTATAGATAGAAGATAGATGACTGGATTTTTTCTGGTGGCAACAACTTCTACCTTGGCCGCGGCTTTTTCATGTCATTTTTTGACGCTTCATGTCACTATTCAACACTTCTGTCAAATTTGCCACAAATGGAGCCATGTGGTGTCAAAATTTGAGCCTCGCAATGAGGCGTTCAGGAGCGTGGGCAGCTGGTTCAAAAAGAGTGTTTCGAGAATATCAAGTTTAAAGTTTTCTGTAACAAACTGAGATTCGCTTGACATATATTTCAATTTGTGTGGATGTGAATTTGGCTAAAGCGCTTTGCCAACATATTTTCCATAGCCATATCTTTTAGAAAAACGAAAAAAAAATAATCGATTATTCACTATCCGAAAGGTAGACGACTCCTTTAAGTTCTACATAAATATTCGCTCTATATGAAAAATGAGCACAACAATGCAACTGCGATTTTGCACGTATTTTGTTTTAAGCCAAAGAAAACTTTGCTTTGCTCCAAAAATTTTCAAACTTCTCTCTTCTGCCTCCAAAAGAAATGAATTCTCAAGGCTATTTTTCTTATTGTCAATTGGAGTATTAATTATCATAAGCGCTCGAAAAAGGCGATCAAAAGGTTGAATAAAATTCAAGAAAAATAGTTTTACAATTAAAAGCAAGTATTGATTATAGCGCGTTGAAAAGCTTGAGACTTCGTTGAGAATAGTCTCAATTAAATCGGCATACGGTCAGACATGAATTCGTTCAGCGAGGATTATACACCTTGGATTTTCTGCAGAAAAGTCCGATTGCCAACTAAGTCAAAAAGAAGCTTTGGCCTAGTGTAATGTACATATATTTGATAAAACGTATGCCTAAAATATTATTTTCTATACATAGATATCCTACGCAGATATAGCAAACAAAAATCCAATTTTTCATTTTTTGAATACCGTCATTTTTTATTAGATCACAAATTCATTTAAAGCTCAAATTTCGAATTTTAACTAATGGCATGTCAAACCCTTAGTCGACCCAGCTGAATTACCTAGTTGCATAACTACATAAATACAAAAACACATAACAATAAAAGAAAATGTATCATTTTACTGTCAAAAATAAAAAAAAGGGTAAAATTACAAAACTATTTCAAATTCCCTACGCCTACCGTGCAGAGTGTGCTGTGTGTGTGTGTGAAATAATTTCACTCATTTGTCAAAATTTGTCAAAGCTGTCAAATATTTGACATTTAACAAACAAGTATGGCATGAAATTGCAGGGTTGCTTGTGCTATGCCGCGCATGTAGCATGTAAACGCATGGAATTGATTTTGTTTTTTTTTTTTGCTTTTGTTTGTGGTAGGGTGTTGCTGTTGGCTGCGGGGCGGTGCAAGGCGGTTGTGCAGGCGTAACCGGAGAAAGGAGGTAGAGTTTTAGAGAAAAAAGGGTTACAGTTTTGGGCACATTTTTTTTTTTACGAGAAATTAATAATACGTTCAAATAATAATAACACCAACACCAACGATGAGGATAAAAATGCATAGCAACAACAACAGCGCGTGTACTCAAACTGGTGCTAAGTAAACATAGAAAGTTGGTGCATTCAACTCGGCTCGGCAAACATCATGGCAATGGGAGGGGTACTCATACCTTCGGGCTATTTGCGCAACTGTTGCAGAAAGGGGCTTGCCACGCACTTGCGGATCAGAGCAATTATAACCCAGTTAGCAATACAGCTTGCTACAATTAATTAGAAGTAAAAATTGAAAACTGTCTAATTGGATGATGATACCTAGATCTTTGCTCCCGGCCTTATCGTAAATCAGTTTTTACTGTAGGTAGTCGAAAGTGCACTCACCTTTTTTTACCGGGCTTGTAACATTTCCTATTCAAAGCAACCATACCGAAAGGATTCCCGACCATTCCGCTGAATTGGCTAACGACTTAGTGTTTTACTGTTAGAGCTAGAAATGTGATTGATATACAAAAAGTGTCGAGATACACCAAGCAGAAGCTATACGAAGAAGCCGTGCAGGAGATACAAAATAGGCGAGCGAAAATGAAAGAACACGACTAGGATGGTTAATAGGTGATTTAACCCATTCCACAGATTGCGTCAGAACAATAATGGAGATACAGGTTCCCAAATCTTCGCCCTTGAAATCTCTACCGGCAGTGGTAGGTAAAAACCTTCATCCCAATCAGCGGTTGGAGCTCCATTTTGATACCCTTTTTCTCCTGTGAAGAACTATGTCTCTACTATCTTCGAGATTGCATCGCCGATATCTAGGGGTTATCGTGGCTGTCAGTTTCAACGCCAGCTTACATTTTAGAGTTTGTCATTGGTGAACCCAATGCTAAAAGTGCTATCTGAGAATAAGTATACCTTTTGTGTTCCATTGCACTTTCTTGTTAGCACAATGCAGGCTTTCTTAATGCCTCGCACATTCACTTGGAGAATGCTAGCAAAGTCAGGTAACCGGAACGAGAGAGAGAGAGAGAGATGTCTAGATTCTCCGAGAATAACCCCGCACCCACTCCGCAGTCCATTCTGGACCCGTCGGTTAAGATGGTCATAGTACCACTCTGCTCGAACTCTATTACGTCTTGAAAGAAGCTTTAACTTCAAGGTTCTACTGAAATCAAGCGACGGAGATACATAGTCAGTTTAATCTTTTGTTTCTAAGAGCTTGTCAAAGGCTAAACTATACCCTTATTACTTTCAATTCCAAAAGTCTGACTCTGATTGCAGAGTTCGTCGCAATTTCGCGACATGGATCTCTATGGATAGTTGATCCAGAATCACATTAAGCGCAGCCTTGGAGCACGATCCAATTTACTTAATTTCTTGATGCTGTTTTGCTTGTCCGTTATTATGGCGGCCGCTGTAGCCGAGTGTGTAGCATGTGCTTCATTCGGTGGGTCCCAGGTTCGAATCCAGCTCGGGGCAAGTTACATGCAAAAATTATAGAAAAAGTTTTTCTTGGCAGGCAACGGCAAACCGCCGAGTGAATTTCTGCCATGAAAAAACTTCTCACAAAAACATTCGCTGTTCGGATTCGGCGTAAAACTGAAGGTCCCTCAATTTGTGTTACAACATTCGGCCAAAATCGCTTAAGCGGTTATAGCGCCAATTAAGTAAGTAAGTGTTTTGCTTGTCCAGTGCCGGGCGCCAGATTTTAGTATTGGTCTGGTTTTAATCTCCGGTTTCTGCCGAAGATCCGTAGGCATATATACATATATTAGAGGCTTTATAAATTTCTCCACCCGTTTCTCGACGTTTGCCTTTCATTAGCTCTGTCTTGACTCAGGGTCCATTTGTGCCACCTGGTTAAAGATCCAGCCAGAATTGCGCTGGTCGTTGTGGGGAATGGACCTGACACTGCCCCAACACATCATCTGCATATGTTACTAAATTTACTCCACCACCTGTATTGAGTTCCACTACAATATCGAGGGATTCGGTACTCCGACGATAAAAGATTTAGTTGAACTAAGGCCACACACTGATGTATTTTGGGTTAGATTGTCAATACTTCCTCCTCGCGCCAAATAAAAAAGATTTCAGGCATAAAATCGTTCACTTTTTGTTCGATGGGTAACTTTTACTTTTGTTACACAGCCTTTTTGTTGGCTCTGAAAGACTGGGGGAGAGAGGCTGACTGATTATTTTGTTTTTCTACGTGAGTTTTTTTTTTTGTTTGAAAGGATATTATATCACAGTTCAATGAGTTATGGAAGGGTAATTTTTGAAGCCGCACATGAGTGGTGGCCATTAGGGAGAGAGAGGGGGAATAAGAAAAGCGCGACGGCTGTCAAAACCGAAGGCTGTCAAAAATACATGAATACATGCCTCCCAGGCATATGTGTTGCATCTGTTGTACAAGTAGACAGATTAACTCGGGCAAGAAGGAAGAAGGATATGCAATGCTGCAAGTGTATGTGTATGTACATATTGTACATTTTAATGTTTGTTCTCTGCGGTTTGATAATAATAATCCTTCATAAAAACTATCATCACTCAGCCACTCACAACAATTTGAGGCGGACAAACGAAGGGTGTTGAGTTGAAGCAGTTGATGTGTCATAGGAGGGTGTTGGTTCGCACTGCAGCATCATGCTACCCCTGACAACAACAACAACCAAGGTTTTTGTAGGGTTTTCTGCGCGTGCATTGAATTTTCAACGCAACCGAACAGCGTTTTTGTTTTTGTTTTTTTTTTTTGCATGCAACAAATTTTAGCCGACCCTTACGTTATAGAATTTCAAGCAGATTTCAATTTGATTTCAAGCGATTTAGCGCTTTTTGATTTATGGTTATTACAGCTTTTCAATGCTATAGCAGTGGTGTTCTCTCGAATACGAGCACACACAACATACACACATACACACAGACACGCAAATAACGTAAGTAATCACGTCAAAAAGGGGCGTTTGTGTTTCGGTTTGCCGTGCATAAAGTGATTTGACTTTACACAACACCCCTCGGCCGGCCCTAACTAACTACACACATCTGACATGCGAGCGCCTGCCTGTTGTTGCCCAGTGTATTGCATCGATGATTTTATATGCCGATTGCATCACGAATTACCGAAATTATTTTTCCTTAACAAGGATAAACATAAATCTAGCTAATTGTTAGAAACGAGAGATTTATTTTTCATGGCGTGCGTCTGCTATTCGACGTCATGCGTAATTAGATTTGTTCTGCTGGTTTTTATTATGGCGTTAAGTCGCTTGGTGCGGTGGATGGGTGACGTAAATGGTGGGTATCGTTTTTCATGAGCTAGCGATTTTTTTTTTAGGTTGCAGTTAGTTACCTTTTTTTTAATACCATAAAGTAATATTTTTTCTCAGTTCACCTTTTAGATTTATTTTGATTCGATCACCAAGTTCCGAATGAACTCAGAAAATATAACTTTTCACTTACATATTAAATCTTACAAACAAAAAAAATACGCTTAAGGGGGTCATCTACTCTCAAGGCCTGAAATCGAGCGGTTTTTAGGAATTAAATTCCGAAGGATCTACTGAATGGATTAAAAAATTTTTTATTTTAGTTAAAAGGTACATGTTTTGACTTCGAAATTCTTGTATCGAATACAAAAAAAATATTATCGACCTGACGTCATTAACTAAATTGATGTTGAAACTGCATGAGTCCTGCTAAAGTAAAATTCTGGCCAGTTCGGTAATCTGTTAACAAAACCTAAATATTCTTTATAATCACAGTTACGTTGGCTATGTTTTCCCGAAACAGAATTTCTTTTTGCTTGTGTCACTGAGTTTTTTTGATGCATTCATTGAGGGAAGGATGAAAGGTTTGACCCGTATCTTCCCTAGACTTTTTTGCCAATACCTATAGAAGATTTATTTCCCCGATTTGTTAATCATCATCTCTTAGGTGGGCTTTAGCGAGTCCATAAGATGGTTACGAACCATGATGTATGATCAAAGCATCGAGTTTTCCTAGACCATCCGCTTACTCATCGCTGAATTGCATGCCGTGGAATCCAGCCAAATAAGTTCATGTGTTAGCAGCACTGAGGGCATTAGAGAGCGTAACTTTCGCAGCTTTTCCTTTTCGACCTACAGCATTTATTTCATTTATAACATTATACACATTTTAGTCCGAGAGTATGCTAAACAATAATGAATGTAATAGCGGTATTCTGTAAACAGTCTTTAGTCACTAATTGAGACTTTTGGATGGGTGAGATTGATTGTGAAACTATTCGGTATTCAATAAGCCGTCTCGTGTCTGTAGTCTCAAAATAAAGTCACTAATTTGTCCTGAGCAGGTCACAAAATAAAGAAATTGGGGAAAGTATTTATTTAAAATGAAGAAGCACTCGAACGGTTCCTTGGTCGTTCGCTATGTTCGCTATGTGCTCAAATCTGTTAAGAAAAACAACAGCACTTAATTGTCAATACGTATATACGTTTACATTTACTTATGTTTCTTGTTTTGCCATTTTCATCGAGGGTACATATAGTAGATGTACCGCTACATTTATCGATTGCTGACAGCTTTAAATTTTAAACATATTTTAAATAATCGATTCACATGAAATACAGTAATAAGAATTTTTAACAGCCAATTTTTATATTCATTTTACAACAAACAGAGAGAATAATGCTGTTAGAGACAAATTCAAATAGTTTATTTTGTGTAATCGATTAATACATATGTACTCATTATGCATCTCTAGCTGAAACATACCAACAGCTGATTGATTTTACTTCTTTTCACCACAGTTAGTCTTTGGTGAAATTTTTTGAGGCTTTGCTTACTGCATAACGAAATCATCTGAAGTCATAAAGAAAAGTTGGTTAACTGAATGTCTCAAATTTAGTGATTCGAGATGAGACATATATGTATATATCCTTTCGACAATCAAATAGCTCATTCATAACATCTTATAATTCCCATGTGATTGCAGCTTTACCCGAAATGTTGGCGATCAATTAATTTACGGACTTCCGAGGTAGAAAATCACCAACCACTTCTTTTATTTCCCTCCGAATCATAATTTATGCTTATTTTTCGACGTCCTCCGTTTCAATCAGCTAAAAGTTTTGTAAGTGATGCGTTCATTGCTTTATCGATACATATCGATAAATTGGCTCAGACTTTTTTTTAAATAATGCTTCGTCTACACGTAGCAGGTCGCCGTTCTACGTACATTTGCAAAGCAATTGACGATTTTGAATTCTGCTTGTATTATAAAGTAAAACACACAGGTATTTTGCATATTTGCCAATATCGTTTCATTCATCAACTTTTTATCCTGGTGAATGCTATCCGGACAGTTTTGGCTAAAGTACCTTCTCTATTTTTACTACGCATGGTTTCTTGCAGACGGTTTGAAATTGAGGCTTCGTGTATACCCCTTATGCAGTTCATCTCTTAGCCCCGTTGTGAGTAGAACTTCATTCATAACCAAAGGAACACATACTAAAAATAAAAATTTACTGATACGTGATTTTTCTTCAAATTACCTTAGCCAAAAATGCAAGACCACTTTACTTATTTATTTAAGCAAACTACACTAAAAAAAATACCGTTACCACTTTCTCTTGAATACAAATTGCTTCTTGATTAAAATGCAAATGCAAACAACAACATTACTCGTAATTCCTTAAAAGTAAACTGTGCGGAAATTTATGTGATTAGTCAACAGAAGTACCTCTACACGTAAATTGAAAACAAATACAATCGGATAGTTGAAACAGAGACTTGGCGGAAAATCGCCAAAATGTTCGATACAAATGTTGCTACATTTAGTTGCAAGTATGTGTATGGATGTTTGTTTGAATAAGTACTTATAAAATTGCTAACACTCATACTTAGTACATTAATGTGTGTATGTGTGTGCCTGCCCTCTCAGACAGATTAAACTGCCAAATACTTGTGCATTTTGTTGGCACTCGTGTCCGACATGCAAATTATCAAAGCCAATTTGAATAGTAATTGCCCATTGCAATCAAATCTACATCAAAAGCATACCAGCAAATCAACACCATTTTACACCACAAAGCCAAAAGCCCAAAAGCCCAAAAGCCAAACGCCAAATACATATCCGCTGCACAGCAACCTTGTTTCGCGGTACAATTGGAACGGTGAAGCGTTAAAAATGCGGCAAACTATATAGTAGATGTAGGAACATGACAAGAGTGCCGAAAAGGCAGGCAATAATAGCGACAGTGTTTAGATTAAGTTCAAATTAAAAAAATCAGATAAAGACGTACCTACTGTGATAAATTTGATTGCGATACAATTAAATGTTTTGAATGTTCGATACCGTTAAGAGGTTGTACTTAGTCGAGTGACCAAAGAACGATTTTTTAAAAATAATTTTTCCTAAAAAGAAATGTCAATTTAGTTAACAGAGCTCACAAGCTCTGGTAGGCCGTCCGCCAGTTTAATTCAGTCTTGCCCTAGGATTGGGATTACTACAGTCGATCTTCCTATTTTTCCGATTTCCCGTTGAATTTTTTATGGAAAACTAAAACCAAAATTTGGCAGTCCTCTTTTGCAACTTCTCGTTGAATTCTTTGTGGAAAACAAAAATTTGAATTTAGGAGACTCAAAAGAAGCTCTAAAATCACCGCTTCCAGGTCAAGCCTGCACGGCTAAGTTCAACCTAGCAGTTTCCGCAGGCAATGGGTTGTCTATCCCAAACCTCTCTGATACAGCCATTGGGCACTTTCGAAGACACTGACCTCTAAGCTATCCCCAACCTATCCGTTTGTGATGCAATTAGTCAGACACCATCGGCTGATGGGCCTGTCAGATCTTCTTCAAAAACTTTTCTTGTTTCGGGGCCTGAAGTTTCTTCGATCTCTCAGTCCAAGAACACAAGAATCGACAGCAGAAGAATTTGCGCTGCAATTTCAGTACTGAACTAGGCATACAGCGGTGCATTATGTGGAACTGAATTCTCCGAAAGGACGTAGACTTTTTAAGCAAACCCTAGATAGCCGGGTGGTGAGCAGCGTCGCAGTGAGCTAGGCAATTCATCCTTGGAAATAAGAGCCATGAAGGGCTGCCCTCAATGGATAGGCTCGATCCCCATACTGTGATCTCTCGTAGTGGCGGGGCTCCTAACCAAATTATGTGACTACGGTTACGATGGCATTGTCTACTCTGGCGACTTGGAAAAGGACTTTACGGAATAAGTCGTCTAGTATGTATGCGATGTGAAGAGGTCGGCGCTTAGCGTTGTTTGCGAGATGATGTGACAATACCGTCGAAGAGACAATACACAGGTGAAATCAAACTATGAATAAAGCCACATGGGTCATGTGGGCGTGCAGAAGACTTTTTAGCAGGGCATGGAGCTCTGACGGAATGGGTCTACGGTACCATCTTGCGCCCAAAATTAAACTATTTGCCCTTAGTTTAATGGTAAACCCCCAATAAAGGACTGCACTACTTTGGTTAAATAAATAACAGAGTTTGCTCGGTCACTGGATATATGAGAACTTCTCGAACTGCAGCGTTGGAATCACGTTTAGTATTAACTCCTTTTCATATTTTCACGCAGGCAACATTAGCCTCGCAAGCGCAGCAATTGTGACTATCTGATGGTTCATTGCAAGAGGCTGGTAAGCTTTTTGGTATTCTGGGAAGAGCTTCAAGTTAAGAAGGTATAGAATCTCCGACTCATGAACAAAAGAAATCTGCTTTGGCAGAAAATTCTTTGTTAGATTCCCTGAAAGGAATAGCTAGACTAATGTAACTCTATCCATGGACCAAAAAAATGTACTTTGGCGCACAGATGGATCAAAAGCAAAGAAGTGGGCGAGAGTTTGTGATGAAGGATGGTTATTTGGCCTCCGCATTTCAAGCCGAGGTACTAGCAATCTCAACCCGCGTCCGTTTAAATCTTGAGAAAGTTATGTATGTGTTAGAGTGGCTTTTATTGCTATTTCTCCGTATAGCCAGAACTTGTCCTTCTACTCACTTGATTATAATCCGTAAAATATTTTCCTCAAACTAAATTTTAGTCACCTACCGTACCACAGTGCACAAGACGCCTCGTCATTCGTATCATCAGAAAAATAAATTCCCAAAATACTCGCTGCCACTGCAAATTCGTACAAGCCGTCGTCTATCCATTGTTCCACTGATGGTTCGTTTTGCAAATTTCGCTCGCCTGCCAGTCTATTCATACGTCAATTCGACTACTAGTCTATCTGCCAGTATTGTTGGCCTTTCAACCGACTGTCTATCCGTCTGCTTTTCTGCAAGCCCCAGCTCCTCGCTGCGCTGTATACGTTGTACATATTTATTATGTAAAACAAAAAAACAAAAAAAAAAACAACACTAAGAAACTGCAAAAGCTGTTCGGACTGCCGTTTCCTTGGGTGTTGGTGTTGGTGTTCGAGCTCGCTGCAGCGGCGCTCGGCTGCTGAGTTGCTGTACAAAGTGTCGGCGCACATCAACGCTGACAAGTCCTGTCAGATGTGCTCTGAATGAACCAAGCAGAAAAGCAGCATGCGATTGTGCTCTCTCTTTCTCTCTCTCATCCGCCAACACTACACTTTTTCCAATTTTTTCTTAGTTTTTCTACTTTTTTCGCATTATAATGAGGAAAAGTCGTGCATGTGAAATGCGAGCCGAGAGGTCCATTCGTCCGTCCAGCTGTCTGTCTGTCTGTTTGTGTGATCTAACCTCGCATTTACACATTTGCGCAAAAATGCTTTGCATGCCATTGCCAACGACGTTCCCGTTGCCGTTGCCGGTTGCCATTGCCGTTGCCGTTGATGACGCTGGTGGTTTCTTGGTCAGCTGGTGACGGCTGATGGGTGATGGTGGCTGATGCTTGACGAGCGCCGTGATATGGTTGGTGGTGGTATGCGCGCGAATTTTTGTTGCTGCTACTCATGTTGCTGCTGATGCTGATTGTTACTGCCACACGCTGCTGCTGTTGGTGCTGCTGCTACATGCAGTCTGATGATTCTTGCCGCTTGACGTTTGACAGTTGACGGTTGATGCCTGATGTAAAAGTGAATGAGCCATGAATCACATCAGACATCTTTTAATTAAAACAAACAACATTGTTTCCTTCGCCTGTTGCTGCCACAGCTTCACGGTGGCTGTCAGCGAGGAGCTGGCGTTGTGTTTTTTGTTTTTTTTTTGTTTGCGAAGTGATGAGTGTGAATTTATGTAAATTTACATATTACGAATTCAGAAGAATTTCAAACACCCAGCTCCGCACTATGTAAAAAACATAATTTATTGTAAATGTGGAAAATAATAAAAATAGTTGCTAAAATATTCTAGATATTGAAATTTGAGATACAAGTTTTAAAGATTTCAGATATTAACGACAGCTGAAATTTTTTCATCAAATCAAAAACTTTCCAGTGTAAATATCTATCAAATATTTTTTAATAAATTATTTTACATTTTTATTTATTTTAATTATTTTACTTTATTTTTTTTTTTGTATATTTTATTACTTTTCCTGCTTATATTTTATTTTGTTCAATCTAATGTATTTATTTTTATTTTTTTATTTTATTATACTTCCTTCAATTCGGATTTATTTTTCTATGTTGTATTTCAGTATCTGTTTGCTCTTAAATTTTTTCTTACTTTTTTAAAACAATGCTTTATTTTATCTTATTTTTTTCCTTTCTTTTGCTTTATTTTAATTTAAATTTATTTTATTTTACATTATTTGGTCACATTAAATTTTATTTTAGTTTGTAGTTTTTTTAATAACTTTTTATACCTACTATTGCGCTATTTTATTATTTATTTTGTTTTATTTTTTTTATTTGACTTTATTTAATTTACCTTAATATAATTTTTTTTAAATTATGTTAGAAATTATTTATTTATGTTATTTTACTCTCTCACTTTTTTATTTTAATTTATTTTTCTTTATTTTTTTACTGTGCTTTATTTTATTTCATTTTATTTTATATTTAATATACGTAATTTAATATAATTTATTTCACTTTTAATTCAGATTTAATTTATTTCTGTTTATTTTACACACTTTTTAATTTTGGTTGTTTTTTTATTTCACTTAATTTTATTTTATTTCATACATTAATTTTTGTTTTATTTTTTTTGTGTGTTTTTTTAATTTAATAGCTGATCTCTAGTTTGTTAAGGCATAATTGTATTATCCTTTTACAATAAAATAAATAAAAATAAATAAATTTAATATTAATTTTATTGCAATAAACTTAATTTTTTTTTTGAATTTTTCGAATTTGTTATTTAGTTTAACATTATTTAGTTTTATTTTATTATATTTAATTTTACATTATTTGAAGTAAATTATATTAAATTTATTATGCATATTATTTTAAATAAAATCTGGCTGAATTTTAATATTTTTTTCATTTTATTTTGTTTTTTTTTTAAATCTTATTAAAAGTAGTTTTACTTTATCGTATTATAAAGTATAATACAATTTCACTTTTTATTTTATTTTCATTTTTTAATTTGTTTTATTTAATTTTTTTTGTTTAGTTTGTTTAAAATTAGTTTCACTAAATTTCGTTTTTTTGCGTTTTTATGGATTTATTTAACTTTATTTTATTTCAACTTATTTTACATAATTTTTTTATATATGTAGATTTGGTTAATTTTTATTTAATTTTATACATCCTTTGAAATTGTTTCTTTGTTTTATTTTATGTTACTTTACTTATTTTCATTATTTCTGTTTTACCGAATTAAGTTGATTTTTTAAATTTTTTATTTACTTATTTTTTTTCTTTTTATTTCGGTTTGTTTTGGTAAAATTAAACTTATTTTATTTACTAATGTTAAATACAATTTTGTTCTACTCTAGTTTTGTGTTTTTTTTTCAAATTCGTATATAGTTTTTTTTGTTTAATTTTGCTTTTTTCCTTTCATTTTTATTTATTTCACCTTCCTTTTTTATTTGTTTTTATTTTTTGATTGATTTTAACTTAATTTAGCTTAGTTGTCTTTATTTTTATTTTTGTTTTTGTATTTGATAACCGGAGTCCACAGTTGGTCAAAGTGATTTTTTTTAATATTTGCAATGTTTTTCATAAAAATTATTTATTATTGATTTTTATAGAAATATAGTTCATTATGTACATAACTTAAACCATTTCCATATGTAAATAAACGTATCGAACTACAGAGAAAATTCACAAAAATTGCAAAAACTAAAAAAATTGCAACGAACTTTCAATCAGAATTTTTTGCAGTTTTTCGAGTATGCCATTTTGCTGCCATTTTGAATTTTATTATAATAAAGTATTAGTTTTAAGTGGCTAAAAATTGCCGTAGATTTCAAAAAAAAAATTTTTTTTTTGGCTTTGCACATTCCCATCCATATAACGTATGAACAAATTTATTTTTTTATAGAAGAAGATATGGAGCTTTTATATACATGGCTTGTATATAAAACTTATGAAAAAAAAATCCTGAAATATATTTGGAATATTAAAAAAAATTTGGACAGCCCTAATGTGCATGTGTACACATTCACGCAACTTTTGAGCAATTAAATGACATAAACTCATTACGAAAGTCTGTATGTTTGAAAAGTAAGCGGCATATATGTATGTACGTATTTTGTAGTTGTAAATTAAAAAGCAGCTATTTTTACAACACCAAATATAATAATTACATAGCTTTGTCTCTAGAGTTTGCGTTAAATAATTTCTTAATCTTATCGTTAGCCTCCGTCACTTCCTCAGTCTGACAAAATGCCCACAACAAAAGTGTAAATAATATTGTTTTAAAAATAAATTATTAGCAATAATTCTACCAGAATATTCTCAATATATTTCAAACGCTCTCTCGCGCTCATTTCCCAGTCACAGTCAGCCTTTAGTAAGTAGAAGTTTTAAAGCAAAAACAATGCTACTAACGAACAAACAAATTATGTATAAATAAATTCGACTTTTTTTACGGTTCTCTCTATTTTTGTTATTGGGTCTTTCTTACATTTTTTGTTATTGTCTTTTTTGTTTTTTTTTCTTCTTCTTGTCTGCTTGTACACAAAATCGCCGCCGAAAAACTCTTTTGCGCAACTACACCAATGCGTATGAAGCTAATGGATTTTTTGTTTATCAGCCGTTGCGGTACATTCACACTACTCTCCTCTATTTATTATTGGCACGCTCACTCATTTACTCACTGCGCTAGCTAGCTAGCTCCCAACCAGATTACTGCCCATTGGCAGCGCCCCAACTTAAGGGGGTGTAGCTCAGTGGTAGAGCGCTCGCTTCGCATGTGAGAAGTCCCGGGTTCAAACCCCGGCACCTCCATTTGTACTTGAGTGGATTGGGAGTGTTACTTCTGGTTACACTTCCATTCCACCGTGCTATAAAGTTTTCAAAGCACTAAGCGCTAACTATATTTTAATGTATTTTTCATAGTTATGATTTTTGTTTCTTCTTTTTTTTTTGAATTTATATTACATTTGAGGTTTTCTTCAACATATCTGGCAAAAAAATTAAAAACAAAGTCAAATCTTAAAACTATTTTTAAACCTAAAAAAATCCATTACAGACCTACATATGTACAGTAGTAAAAACAAAAGTTGTAATTGTATCCCATCAAAAAGCAATTGAACTCTAATAATGCTTTCTATTGGTCCAGCGAACTTTTGTTGTCTTTTACGATTAATAAAATTTAAAAAAAAAGTATCTAAAATTCAAGCACTTTTCGCATTTCTCCAAAAAGCACATTTTCTTCCTAATTTCGTGTTTAGTAATTTCGCGAACATTGACTCATTTGCAGTTAACTGATATCTGAATGAAAATTTCGATCAAAATAATAATGCTTGGGGGCTGCGAAGCACGAAATTTGGAAACTTTGAAAATTCTCCTTTATAACTTCTGTATTTAAAAATCAATGTGAAGATTTTCTTGTTTTCTGGTTTTCTAGTTTAAAAATTGTTGGCCGAAATAGCAGGGAATTGGAACCAGCTCGGAAATTGGTACACTTACCTTATAATTTTTATGTGTGCTAGAATACAGGGTGTTGCTTTTAGCAAGGCTAAAATAAAAACTGAGTTTCACAAGACAGGTTAGGGGTCTCTATAGACGAAATGTGGCATTGGGTAGTATTTTTACAATCACTCATAAAGATCAAACAGAGAAATTATAAGAAAGAAACCAATTTAGCTGTTTTTACAGGGTGGCGAAAAAAAAGGGTTTCTCCAAAATTACAGTGAAATGTGTTGACAAATTTTTACAAAATTGATTTTTCTTATTAAATTTGAATTGTTTTTAATAAATATAATAATTCTATAACAAAAAAAGTGTGTGAGTCGAAATTTCAAATATTCTAGAAAATTTATAAAAATTCAACTAATTAAAAAAAAAAATTCATTACAATTTCGAACTTTTTTATACGAAAAAGCACGTAAATCAAATTTAAAATTTTTCTAAAAAATATATAAAATTTCAAAAAAGTTTCAACCGATTTTTAATAATAAAAAATTTAAAAAACTAGTCTTTCAGCATACAATTTTTTTTTAGTTCATTTAATTTTAGCATCTAATGCAGTAGCCTCAAGAAACTAAAAACTTCGGTTTATTTTGGAAATTTTTTGAAAATTTGAGAATTTAAGTTTGCTAATTTTCAAAACCGCCAGCATAAAAAAAATATTAAAAATCAACGAGAATTTATATAAAATCCACCTGTTAGATAGAAAAAAGTGCATGAGATGGAAATTTCAAAAAATTGTCAATAGTCAACCGGAATTTTTAGCTAATCCAGACTATATTTATTATTATAAAAAAAATTTTTATTAAAAAGTTTTCCAACTTGAGAAAATTTTTTTTTTAATTTTTATTAATAAAGTTATATATAAAACTTTAAAACTGTATCTATATGTTTCTTTGCTATATAACGATATTTTGGTTGGTAGCTTTGTTGTTTAACGCTGTCACATTTTTTCAAATTTTTATATTGCGTTGAATATTTTTTAAATTATTATAAATTTTGTATAAAGTTCAAAACGTGAGTTTAAAGGGGCTTTAGTTAAAGAATTCACTGCACTTTAATTGAAAAGTTTCGGAAATTAAGTAAAAAAAAAATAAGTTAGACAAACTTTTACACCATGTGGTGGACTTATAATTTCAAAATCTCGACCCATGCGCCACCTAGTTGTGTAAATAATATATGTAAATTTTTTTTTTAATCATATGTTTTTTTATTATGTATTACATGCAAAATAAATAGTAAATGAAACTCAAAAATTAATTTTTATTTCAGAGTGATGAGTTTGAAACCAAGAAATGGGACACCCTCTATTATCAGCCTTAGTCTTATCTTGTGTTCTGTGTGTTGTTTATCACACTTTACACTATTCTCATTCTAACTGTTTATTCTTCAGTTTTCTAATGCTATAGATTAGTTTTAGCCACTTCTGGAAAGCTTTTTGAGTTATATCAACTCGACTGCCACCCTTGGCACGCTAATCACGCAAATCACAATGGGGGTGTAGCTCAGTGGTAGAGCGCTCGCTTCGCATGTGAGAAGTCCCGGGTTCAAACCCCGGCACCTCCAGGCGTGGACAATTAATATTTTATTTATTATTTATTTTAATTTTTATTTTATTTTGTTTATATGTACATGTCTAAAAAATAAAAGGAAGAAATGAGTTTAAGATTAAAAAAAATCTTCGATCTAAAAAATGAAAAACAAAAAAAAAAGACCTTGAGTATAGGAGTGTAGGCACTTGAAATTTGGATGATAAAAGTCCACTTATCAGAAATACAATTCAGGTCATTTCATTTATGTCGTCGTTAAAGCAATGATTACATTTCTAAAAATATTAAAATTACTATAGCTATACTATTTAAAAGTATTGTACATATGTACATACAGTGGTTCACAGCTTAAATCGTACAGTGTTATTTTTTAAAATATTGACAAAACTTTCGTGCTAAATTTTTCCGCTAAGCTTTTTTTTAAGAATATAGAACATTTCAATATCATAGCGCATAAAACTCAAAATTTTCTCCTTTGTCAAAATTTTCCAATATTTTAACAAACTTGAAAAAAAAATCTTTAAAATTTTCCATACAGTTCATTTCAATATCATAGCGCATAAAACTCAAAACTTTTTTCTTTGTGAAAATGTTCCAATATTTTAACAAATTTAAAAAAAAAAATCTTTGAAATTTTCCATACAGTTCATTTCAATATCATAGCGCATGAAACTCAAAATTTTCTTCTTTGTAAAAATGTTCCAATATTTTAACAAATTTGAGAAAAAAAATTCTTTAAAATTTTAAATTTCCGTCTCAGAATTTTTAGAAACTTTTCGAGTATGCAGTTTTGTAGACCATGCAGTTCTAGTGCAATAAAGTGCAAATTTAAAGTTGCTACAAATTTCCATTGAATTTGTATTATTTTTTTTGTGACGGTTTTTCGCACTTTCTTTCATAAAAAATTTGATTATGGAATTTGCCAAAACTTCTGGCGATAAGTTCAAGATTTTTTGACGAAAGTTCTAATTAATGTCTTTCATAGTCTGAAGCTTATTCACATAAGCCCCTAACTTAAAAAAAAACGTTACAAACAGAAAGCGGACTGGGGAGGTTAAATCTGATGATCTTGAAGGCCAAAATACGCTATAGACAAATGCGTGGAAAGAGGATTAAGTTTTCTTAAAGACTACCTCCTTCGAATTAAATTAAATTGATGTCAACCCTATCTAAGGTATTTTCAAACTAAAGCTTTCTTAAAACTCCTTCGTATAAATTCCATACTTCAATATTTGCTTCAACTTATAATAATTTTAATTGATTTTTTAAACTCTCTGCAAAAAGATTTTTGAAAGTTAGTATTTTCATATTATTTAATATAACTAAATTGAGTTTTAAACATATGGCAACTTTCTTTCAAACTTTCGCATAATAACCATCTATGACTACATTCGTTTGCTTAAAAGAATTAAACCCTTTCAATGGGTGGCAACTCCTTAAAAAGATTGGTTCTATTGGTACAAATATAACGGACTATGTGTGTACCCAGCTTATAAGCCAAATATGTACCCGATTTCATACAAATCCGTCGAACATACTCACACATAAACTTTCACATGTACAGTATTAGTAGGATTTATCTTAACCAAAATTTATTTAATTTTGGAAACGTGGCAACGAAATTATGAACAGCTTTCAAAAAAGTGTATATACACATATATGTATATATATATATATATAATTTTCAAAACCTTCTTTTCTAATCCTCTGCCAGTTCAAAACAATATTTTACTTCTTCCTTTATCTTTTGAATTTAGTTGCATTCTGTAAACAGTTTGCAACCCTCTACTTTTCGTTTGGGATCCATATTTCCATATCTTATTCAACTTACTATTATCTTATTAATTATTTTAAATAGGTGGCAACCCCCCACAAAATTATTTGTGAAGTTACGAATTCCTAAAATTTGAAGTTCGGCACTCATATTGTTAAATATCGTTTATTTTTTTAATTTAACTTAATTTGCATATAAACAGTACGAAACCTTCTGTAAAAGTATTTGGGAAATGAAGCTTTTTTGAGCTTCTCTCGTTTGATACCCATATTGCGATATTTTATTTCGTACATTGTTTTAATTGAACGTAGCCTAGAGTGGCAACTCCCTACAAAGAAATCGATCGAATCGAAACTATATTACAGAATATACATGTGCGCAATCTTATCCAGATCTATCCAGTCGTTATATAGCAACATGTGATTTAACTTTAATTGACTATAAGTTTTTTAACAAGTGGCAACTCTCCATGCATAGACTATAGTCTATGTTATAGCGTAGGGGGTGAGATTTGTGTTCTCCCCAGCTGTTTGGGTATGAAAAGGTAATAACATACTCACACACTCACACACTCACACACTCCCCCACATACCCACTCACAAACACGAACACAAACTATCACATTTATAATATAGGTAGGATTGCCGGCCACCCGTTATAATCACTTCTTTAGCTTAGCTATGGCTTTGAATACCCAAGTAGGACGTTATGACGCTGGTATTTCAAACTATTTTTCTGACTTCAAAAACAACCCTAGCAAAGTAGGTCGTGTTTTCAATTTAATAACGGCATTTTTAGCCCACAATCTCGGCTGGGGCGAGTAACATCAAAAATTATAGTAAAGCTTTTTTCTTTTCATAAAGCGGTCGCCTCTCGGCAGGCAATATCAAACCTGCGATTGTATCTCTGCCACTTCTCACAAAGTCATCTACGGTTCGGAGCCGACGTAAGACCAGAGGTCCCACAATTTTTGGTACAACAATAAGACGCACACCAGAATGTGTAGAATATGTCCCGACAAAATTCGGGCCATATGCAGTGGGTGTCAAATTATCATTATTAATTGGAATGCTATCTGGATGCGATCTTCAGCCAAACGCTTCGTCCAGCATTGCAGGATGCATACAAATGTGAATATAAAAAAATATGACTTACTATCAGCCAGAATTAAATGCGCTCAACGCCTCAAGAGCAGTCACACTTTTTTCTATGTGGCCACTGATTGCAGACTTAATGGCATCGTCATTTCTTTGTTCCACCTACCGGCAAAACCAACATACTGGCATCGACAGCGCAACGACAAATACGACGCAACGATGACAGAATGTGTGAGAACACGCATTTGGTGGCACAACAAATCCTGCCTGCCTGCCTGCATCAAAAACGTACCGTGTGCGACCACATGCAGCATAATTACAAAATGAAATCGCATGCACAGCAGCATTTATTGTCGACAACTTCAAAACGATCATAAACATCATCATCAACAACAGCGTTGATGGCGGCGGCGCGGACACAAAAAAATAACAAAGATGCAATCGACAGCAACAGGAGCTGGAACGATAATATTAATAGCGACACATGAAGACATTTCCACTAACAACAAACCACAACAACAACAGGCAGCGGTGGCAGCAGCAGCTGGCAACAACAACAACACACGATCCTCACACACACACACACCCACACACACACCAGATCTGGAGCACTACGCGCTCCAATGCACCATACGCGCTTCGCCCCTCTTACAACAAATTTGAAGCATCTAGAATTTAATGAAATTTGAATGAGGCACTCAGAAATCCAACTACTGACAATGTATTGTGAAAAGAAGGTGCGTCGCAGTAGACGTCAATGGAAGCGGAGGAAAGAGGCAGGCAGTGGCAGCCAGTGGCAGCCAGTGGCAGGCAGCGCCAGCACTTTTTCGGCCTTTTGATCTTTTCATTGTTTGTATACAAGTTGATGGTTTGTGTTGATGGATGCGAGCGTAAAATTTGCTTTGATCATTTCCGCGCAACACACAAAATACACAACAATATATAACAAGTACAATAAGAACAAGAACAAGAACAAATACAACAACAAAAACAGCAAAGCATTTTATACATATTGTATTGTTGATGATCATGCCTCTTTCGTTTAGCTCCTTGTTTCTTGGCTGCCGCCCGTCAAACACGAAATTTACGAGTTGCTGTTCAGCGCCGTGTCTATACAGTATTTTTGTATTTTTTTTTTCGAACCACGTTTTGTATGTACGCGTAGGTGTTAATGTGCTTGTGGCAATTATGAAAAATCACAGACATCCTCCCACACCCAAACACCGAAATATCAGGAATGTATTATGTCTATTGGCATGCTTAGAAACGTACTGCATATTGCGCCTCATTTCATCTGATTGATGTATTGTCCATTGTATGCTGTCGAAAGGTTACTTTGACGTGCTGGTGCGTTTTTATGGCAAATGATTTTATTTTGCTCATTGAAGTATTTGATTTCGGATTCGCAACAACAGATCTTATTGTGAATGAGTTTTGGTGAATAGACGTAAGCCTGTGGGTCACACTCACGCATTTGGCTAATGAGCTCACTTGAGTTTGCTAGAAATAACTATCGAGATCCTCTACTTTTCAGAGGAACTAAGGGCAACGATTAAGGAACTCTTCTTGAAATATCTGACGAGATCCAGTCATACACCATCAATTGATTGGAGCCTGCTGCGTACGCAGGAGCCTTAAACGACATTCACCTCGAAACAACCACCACCTTTGTCAACTCTCGTCCTGGGAATGCCGTCCTCGGGATCAAACAACCACCCATAACAGAGGAGGCGAAGGCTTCAGCTGCCTAGTGGATTCCGCGTCACTCTGGCTCAATTACGATCTGGATGTTGTAGCAGGATCCGCCATGTAATAATTCTTCGAACGATACCACCCAAGACCAGGAATACCCTGGCTCTCAGCAAGTATACTACTCCCACCTTCGGTTATCGATGCCACCGTCAGAAATAGGATGAATATACCGACCAGCAATGACTGGGAGACGTCCTAAAACTTCTGATGGACAAAACTAATATTGACCATAAATTCGGAAGGTATCTAGCTAGGTGTCTGCTTTCATTGGCCAAACTGTGATAGGCAAACAAGATACTCCTGCCGTTGCTATCTTGAAGAGGATATGTTGCAAGGATTAGGTATGAGGTCTTTTCCAGCGACGTATTGAGAGTGAAACACCGAAACTTTTTGACATCCGATAAACCGTTTCGGCTTTTCGGGAGTCTCGTAGATTTAGAAGGAATATGACATTAGTTAAATGGACGTTAATAGACTTAGTAGCGTCTCTGCCAGCGTTGCTTTGTTTTTAGTTTCATAAAAAATTACCATTGTCTCCTTACTACATTAGCATCATGCTTGGTAGACTAGAAAAATTGCACTACAACCGCCCAAGCGATTTTGGATAATTCCCACATAGTATGCTATTTTCTATGCCGTGCAATACAAACCAGAAGAGTCCTACCTTCCAATAGCATGGCAATAACTTCGGTTTTATGTGTGTGGCTTGTATTCACCGGGACAGTGGTTTTGAGGGCATGCAGCTCGACTGTCTAGACTCTTATGTCTGAGATCTAATAACACACCCATCCAAGAAATAAATTGGGTGGAGCAAGGCAAGCCTATTCGACTGATACCTCGAGGAACGGAAGACCGAAGATACGTTTCCAAAGTTTTAATCGACTACGAATACCTAACATCAATTCGGATCATTAATTTCTCGCTGCCAAAGTCCGCATCGATTCTGTGCATTAAATAATGTTAGTTCATTAACACGAGAAACGCTCGATATCAGAAAAATGCAACTTCACAAACTATTAGCAACAAAACCACTTGACTCTCGGTCCTACTCGCTGAGAACACTGCTCAAAATACTAACGTTTTCACTCTCTACGGTACTGCCGCCGAAGAAGATGTAAGACGAAAGTGAACTCCATAGCACAACTAGTAAGCGGGGAATTAATAACGGCAGAGAGGAGCCTCCGAAGGAAGGAAGAAAGGGCATGAAATGCACGAGTACTAAGAGCACGGAATCTGATCTACAGCAAAAGCATTTAAAAATTCCACCACCAGCTGAAGATTTCAAGACCGGGCCGAAATTTATGTTCGGCCTACTAGCAAGTTTTGAGCTATAGAGATATCAATAGTTGAGCCATTTTATGTTCTTTAATAACATCTTAATTTTTTTATGGGAAAATTAGAACCTCTTAAGAATTTATTAAAAGTAATAATTTCACGTTAAATTTTTTTTCGAACTTCCTTTTTTGAAGCTAGTGTAATTCTATTGAGCTCAAGGCCAGTTTTTTTATTATGATGTATGCTGGTCTAGAAATCCGTGAGCCTGGGTTCAAAACTTGGTAAAGTTTAGAAGAAAGAAGTCTGATGAGGAGAAGTTGTGAACGCCGCTATCACTTCTACCACTTTGGAATCTTAGTGCTAGTTTCTAAAATATAAGGCCAACAAATAGTATAATCATTGAAAGTTTTTTATCAAAACATAGCCCATTCTGTAACAAAACCGCAAGAGACCAAAATTCAGACTCTGTACGAAATGCACAAAAATGCAGCAAATCTTAAACAATTTTTGAAATCATATAATATTTTTCAAAAAAGTGGGTATGCTGTTTTGTAGCCCATTTGATTTTAGTATAACAAAGTGCACGTTTCAAGTGGCTAAAAAATTTCCGTTGATGTTAGATAATTTTTTTTTCGCCGGCCAAAATTTTAGTTTGAATGTTTTTAGATTTCCTCAATTAAAAAAAAAATATCTATGCCAATACTGCTTTCCGACACCGCAGATTTCCAGTTACGTTCTCATATAATGGACGCTTTCGAATTCGTCTAACCGAATAAGGCGCCAATCGAAAAGAAGAGCAACGTATGAGACCCTACGAATCATAAAACATTGAGATAAGGATCTTATTTTCAGCTAATATTTCACAAATCTTCTACCTATCAATTAGAAATTGATATGTTTGCGCTACAAGATCAAAGCCAAATGGTGCAGTTCGATCAAAACGTACCGACCGATCAGCAATCCATAACTTAGAGCAGCTTTTTTTATGCTCATGGGCGCGCAAGAGCGTACGCAGAACCTGGAGGAGGAGGCGTGCAGAAAGTCATTTAGATACCAAGATGGTAATGTTATACATTTACTACTATATTAAGTTCATCACAACACACAAGTAATATGAATCTAACTCTGAAAAAGGCGATGAGAACCTTCAGAAAGTCTTTCTAAGACTGTTTTTTCGTAATTTTTGCTGCCTTTCGGATGCAAATTTTCTATGAACACTTAGCATACACAATCCCGTAAAATTCTATGAAAATCTAACAAAAGTAATTTTATCAAGAATTTAATTTAATTTCAGTTTAATTATTTACCTTTTAAACGGGTCTGTTATCCGTCATAGTTGAACGAAGCTAAGTCTTCAAAATTCTTACACTACTGAGGGTGCTCTCGATCATTTTTGTTGTACAAGGTAAAGGACTAGTAGTTATTATTATATAGGGCAAGTTGCTCATATGAATAATAAAAAAAATGCATGAATATTGATGCATTTTCCTAATTTTGATTTCAATATTTATATAAATAAAGATATGACTAAATACAAAAATAAAATATTTGAATTTTTTTGCATTGTACATTTTCAATTCTTAAAAAAATATATATTAATAAATTAATATTTTATTTTGCATACTTTTAAATTAAAAATATATACATATATGTATACAATATATATATAAAATAACGTGGCGCAAAGAGTGGGAATTTAACTCTGTAGAAATTTTAAAAATCTTCCCGTATAACGGGCCAAATGTTCAATATAATTTTGCTTGCCCCTCATGTTGATTAATTTTTGAAGCCAAACTCCTTTAGATACAACTACTACTTCTATAACTTCTACCACTACTACTAAGTACTCAAATTACTCCCCCAAATACGACTTCTACTACTACTAATATTGTTACTTTTACTAATTATTACTACTTTTTTAAATGACGCTACTACTTTTTTAAAATAATGCAACCAGTATTTTTACTAATTTCTACTACTTATTTTACTAATGTTACTACTAATTTCTACCGCTGATTACTACCACAATTTTCACTACTTTCTACTACTCTTTTTTACCAATGCTACTACTAATTACTGCCACAATTTTTACTAATTTCTACAACTATTTTTACTTATGCTATTACTAAATACTTCAACTAGTATATTTATTAATTTCTACTACTATTTTCACAAATACTCCTACTAATTTCTACTACTATTTTTACTGATGCTAGCACTAATTACTACCGAAATTTTTACTAATTTCCAATTTTTTTTTTACTAACGCTGCTACTAATTCCTACCACTATTTTTTACTAATTTCTAACACTATTTTTACTATTCCTACTACGAAATACTTCTACCACTTTTACAAATTTCTACTACTATTTTCACAAATACTGCTACTAATTACTCCTACATTTTCACCAATTTCTACTACTATTTTCACAAATTCTACTACTAATTACTACAACTTTTTTTCTAATTTCTACTACCATTTTTTCTAATTTCTACTACCATTTTTACGAATGCTCTTACTTATTACTACTAATATTTCTATCAATGCTTTACTAACTTCTACTACTATTTTCACTCATGCTAAAACTAAAAAAAAAACTGAAAAGGAGGTCTGATAAAACTCTCTCCCATATTTAACTCTTTATATCTTTATAGATCTAGTGCGGAAGTTATGCATAGGGTAACGGGCGCGTGTTTTTTTTTCTATTTGATTTTAACTTTTGAGCCTGATCGACTTGGCGCAGTCAATAGTTTCCGAAGCTGATCGCAAACAGAAGTCGAAATATCGAAAACAAGAAAAACTTAACTTAAGTTTGATTGGGTAGTTTACTAACTGCTGGCCTTGAGCTAAAAACTTTAAGTATGTTACACCTGTGGTGTCCCCAAAATAACTTAATTTTTAAATATTTTAAATCTTTTTTTTAATATTTTTAAAATATTTTTTTAATAAAATTGTAGCTTATTATATAACAAAAATCGTATAAATAACAGTTTTCAACCTTGTACGAAATTCACAATAATGCAACAAATTTTATATGATGTACATAAAATTTAAAATAAAAATTTGGGAATGAATTTTGGGCTATAATTATTAATATAAGGTATAAGTTTCAACTGACTGGGAATTCGTGTTGATTTTTACTAATTTTGGTTTTTTACTAACGCTGTGTCATATTCTCTGCCATACAAAATAATTTTGAGCATACATTATATGGAGGCCAATAAACTGAAATTGTATGTAATTTTTTTTTTAATTTGTGGAATTTTGTGAATTTCGTTTGAGGTTTTTTTTAAAATGGTCGAAGCTGTATTTTTGAATTTGAATTTTTCTGAATTTCGTACAAGATTTGAAACTTTTTTAAATTTGGGCGTAGCTGTCCTCCATCTCGCCCCCCCCTGCGTACGCCCTTAATGTGCGTATATATGTATGTGTTTTGGAAAATAAAATTATATATCTATTTGTAGTAGAAATTATTGTGGGCGGGATTTTCTACACTACAAGTATGCTATGTATGTATGGATTTACTTGTTCATCATCTGCTCTCAACGCAAGTCTGCAATTTCTGAGAAAAATTTATTGAACCAAACAAAATCAGCGGCTATACACCACCCACATACACACACGCAAAATTGTTATATGTACATAGGTAAATGGCAGCACTCAGCGCTCAAAAAGCCTTGTGAAAATGAAAACGTTTAAATTAGACAACTTCCGATTTGTTTAAATTTCAGTGCATTGCCCAGGATTACCCGCCCCCCATATTTCAATCTAATCTAATGAGGCACACTACACAAACCACCGTCGTCTCATCCTCCACCAATGGGCCGCTATTTTCATTCTGCATTCAATCAAATCTACAAAATGTTTTCCGTTTGGTGTAATCACCGCGTTTGAT
Source organism: Anomoia purmunda (assembly GCA_951828415.1). Lineage (NCBI taxonomy): Eukaryota > Metazoa > Arthropoda > Insecta > Diptera > Tephritidae > Anomoia > Anomoia purmunda. The sequence continues at coordinate 9,893,775 of OX639994.1, forward strand.
GTAAAAAAAATTCTGAGAAGTGTCTATTTTGATTATAAATTCTTTTAACATCAATAATCTGTATAACTTTATGTTGCATCAATTATTCCACAATTTCGTTTATGTTTTATGAGGTGTAAAAATTCGTAAGACGAACGAAATGTTTATTACTGCGTTATATTAATTTTGTTTTTGTTTCACTGCTTTTCCATGGATATGTACAGTGTACCTTGAGATTGAGATATATGTGGCGGCGGCACGCTTTGTTGAAATCATAAATTCGTTAATGATTTTTATTGGATTTTTGATTTCAGTTTGCTACTTTATGTTAAATGCAAATCTTTCACAATATCTCACAGTCGAAGTATTAATAATAAGTTATACGTGGTAGCAGGAATATTCGATATTAGCATAAGCGTTTATTGATTTGCTTAAGAGATGCACTGGCATTTTAAAATTCTTTTGAATGAAACCAGATAATTTGAATGGACGATGTCTCTTATTCTGTAAATGACCGATTGTGACCCTTATTGAATCGCTTGAAGCTCAAAACTTCCGACTGATTCCATCGATGAGAGTGAACCAATCTGAGAAAGACATAGAATATAGCCGACTTTATTCCAATGTTTTCGATCCGAGGCTAAATACAGCTTGCAGTCCTTATCGTGGCATTACCAACTCAACTCAATCACAATGGCTCAATATCTGCGAGCTGTTCGAATAAAGATGAGATTTATATAGCGATTAGCTGCAGCTTGGATAAGTCCTCGAAATTGGGGAAGTCTCAGATTAGCATTCACCTGAGAGTAGCAGAACGATTATTCTGCATGTGGTTTAAAAGCAGCTCACGACTTTCGGGTAATTTTTTAAAAGTGTCCTCTAAGGTAGCTAAAGTGAGAAGGTGAATATGAAGGGGCAACTCAAATATTTTCAGGGTTTGTGGCGTCTTTTCCCCAGTAGATGCGGCTGAAACAAGTGGTTCGCTATATAAATCTATTTTTTAGGAAAAAAATCCAAGGATCCGGTTGCGATCTGGGCTTGGGACGTAAAAAATATCACCAATGAAAAATTCCAAAAAGCTTCAGTTGGAGTCTCCCTCTTTTATTGATGACGTCAGGCAACGTGTTTAGGACTAGATATGAGGTCATACCCCTGGAAAGTTAGAACTCGTAATTAGACAGATGATGTTGCCCGGCTGGTTATTGAGCTCGTGAGAGTAAGGGCAGACTTCACAGCCATCCAGGACATCAAATGAACGGGGCAAGGTAAGAAAAACTATAGAATCTTGCTACGTCAACTACAGCTATCGTGTAAAGTAGCGTAATTTCTCTGTGGGATTTGTGGTGGTGGAAAGACTTTGTCTCCAAGTACTGGCGTTCACTCCAGTGAACGAGCATATTGCTACGGTTCCCTTCAAAACGAGACTCTTCAACCCTCGCTGAATTGTGCCCCACACACTTTTATGCACGCCTAGAAGGCATTTACAACAAAAGCTGTACCGCTTTCAATGTCAGACTAACTAAAGTACAAGGCTAGCAAACAGAGACGGATTAGCTTTACGGGCCCAAAATTTGGTGGTATGGAGAGCCAGGTCCAGCATAGAAAAATTCATCACGCTACGTGGTTGGCTCTAGATCGAAAAACGCGACATCAAATCGATCATGTGCGAGAGACTGAAGGCATGGTCTCAGTGAATAAGAGATTTCTACACTCCTTGTTGCTAGAAAGCTGAAATCGCAGCAGGTAGATACCTACTCCACTACTCGACTTCCACAGCGGGTCGCTAATAGCACATCCCATCACTCACTATGTGCCGCCGCTGAGGAAGTTATAGACTTCTAACGACCCCGAAGGAACGGCTCCTACGATAAGGAACGCCGCGCCGCTATCCAACGTAAAGATGCTGGCCTATGCAACACGCTGCGATTGGGCGCAACACGAGATTTAAATGAAAGTTCGCGGTGGCTAAGAGAGGAAGCGAGACGTTTTATTAGCAGAAAGAAAAAGGAGACCGAAATTTTTTAGGGCGAATAGCATGTGACGCTAGTTGACAGGAAACACGCCGGGAAAAATTTCCAATATGTGCGAGAACTTGGGAGGGTTTTTAGACGGAGGGGAATCCTATTAAGATTAAACCAATGAACTGGCGACTGATGTCCAAAGCACATTTAAATTGTGAAAGGAAAATTTCTCCAATTTTCTAAGTTGTCGCTGGAAAAGATGGATATTCCGAAACGTTGATGACACTATTGACAATCCGTCGCAAGACCTTCGATGACGTAACTTAGAGCAATATACCCCACTGGGTACCTGGGCCTCATGCGAAAAGAGTGAGCTACTGTCCAGACTCAACGTTGATACTGATGAAGTGAATTTTCGCTCAACTGTTTCCACCGAGAATTGAGTCTGAGGTTAAGCTCATTTTTCGGCTTAGGCAACATAACAAAAATATTCATATTGACAACCTCTAGAAGATGGACTTGGAACATATTTGTTCATGATTCGTTATCTAAGGAGGCATTAAATTCGCTTGAATTAAAAATTTTCTCTCCGCGAACTACCAAAACAAAGCAAGTTTGCCAATCTCTACAAGAAATAAACAAAATGTAAAAATTCTAACACTTACATAAGCTACCACAAATACATGTTAACAAATAAATGCAACAAAAAAACATACATCAAAAAATTACAAAAACCATCAAAAACAATTCAACGAAGAAAAAACCACAGGAAATTAATCAAAGTACATTTAAGCCGAAGTCGGTAATTATACCGAATATAAAGTGAGTCAGAAGCATAAGGATTTAAGTGGCAAAGCCAGGCACTGAAATGGGGAAAGTGGTGCGAAATCGTACTTACACAAACAACAAGTGCTTACGAGACATTTCACAGAGCCACCACAATTTATTTCATGCCACTTGAAATCACTTGGTCGCCATCGTCGTCGTTGTCGCCGCTACTCTTCAATTTCACTTTGTATTCGTATTGTGGAGGCAAAATCATTTAAATCACTTTAATTCAACTTGTAATTCCTACTTGACGCGCCGTGCGCAAAGGAAGACATTTAAATTTAGAAATCCATTCAAAGCATGTACCGCATAGATTTAGGTAGTAGCATGGTGCGGGAGCGCGGTAGCGTGGCTGGTCATATCAAAAGAAACTAAGGGAGTGTAAATCCTCTGCAGACAGTTGAAGTACAGCAGTATTTGTTATAGCAAAGATTGCGATTCCAAGACTTGAGTTTATTGTCGGTGACTTATTACACAAACAATCCATAAATATAAAACCAAGTTGTAAACTTCATGTGCAAAACTAAAGCTTTTTTGACACTTTGACTTTTTTCTGGAGACGGTTGGTGTAAATAAGAGGAGTACATATGTTGGCGTGGTTTTAGTCTTACTTTTGTTGGACTGCCTGACGGAGACAATTTTAGATGACGAGCATTTTGGAACTGTTTTGCGCTCAAAACAGTTTGGGATCTAAATAAAATAAGCAAAGAAGGGCGAAATCAAATTAAATATGCATCAGAAATGTTATTCTATTGGGCATGGCCAAGAAGGGCCATCCAAACTCCACCTTGGCAAAGTGGGATATATAAAACGAATAGAGCCTTAGAACCAACAAGCAGTGTTGTTCGCGCTCCTTTGCGTCAACGGTCTCTTTAGCCCAAAATGTCGCGGTTAATGCACCGGTGCTTACCAGTACGAACCTCCATGCATCCAAGGATCTCACATCAATAAGCGCACTCAGCAACTGGCCACCGTGTGGGGGCTGGCCCGCAGCTTTTGGTCCCCACGCCGTCTATTCTATTCTGTGGGCCAGGCCAGGACGTGTCAGAATATGACCTAAGGCATACCAAGCCAGGTGTCAGTTTCAGGTGACTTCTGTCCTACGCGTGACAAATTACTACCTTGCTCCCAGCCACAGATGCCCACGATGGCGCCAATCAACACCACCAGGTAGCAAGCAACTCTTTCCACGGCAAGATCAAAAATGGCGGGATGGGCAACGTCATCTGCCGCGAGGTGAAAAAAACCATCGGGAAGGTGAAATTCACCGAGGTCATTAGCCCAGAAGGGCTCAGCGTGTTGATACTAAAATGTGTGGCGTAATTCACAAAAAAACTCCTCAATCTAGCGATGGCCACCATCACTGCAACTACTAGTGCGACTAATACTGCTAATTACTCCTACTATTTTGAGTAATGCTACTAATAATTACTACTACTATTTTCGTTAGTGGTTCTAATAATTACTACTACTTTTTTTTACTAAAGCTACTACGAACTACTACTACTATTTTTACTAATGTCACTACTACTGCCTCTAATAATTACTAATACTATTTTTATTCCTCCTTCTAATTATTACCACTACTATTTTTATTAGTGATTCTAATAATTACTACTACTATTTTTACTAATTTCTACTACAATTTGTACTAATGCTACTACTAACTGCTACTACTATTTTTAATATTCCTACTACTAATTAATACTATTATTTTTACTCATTTCTACTACTATTTTTATAAGTGCTTCTAACAATTACTACTACTATTTTTACTAAATCTACTACTAATAACCACTACTATTTTTAATAAAGCTACTACTAACCACTATTACTATTTTTACTATTGCTCCTACTAATTAATATTATTATATTTACTCATTTCTGTTACTATCTTTATTAGTGCATCTAGTAATTACTACTACTATTTTTACCAGACCTACTACTAATTACTACTATTATTTCTAATAAAGCTACTACTATTTTACTAATTAGTATTACTATTTTTAGGAATAACACTACTAATTTTTACTACTATTTTTACTAAAGCTACTACTACTGACTACTACTAGTTTATTTTGTACATTGCCGATAACTTTTATGCATGATAATTATGATTTTCGCTGTCGAAAAAAGTTTCATTTCATTTCGAAGTTAGGACTTCGTAGTTATAAATATTTTTTATTTTTGTGCCGCTTCAAAAATTAACGCACTGCTCTTCCCAAGAAGGTCCTAGCACATTTTTAGCGCTTTCATAAATTTTTAAAATACTTGCCCAATTAATAAATTCATAAATATTAGAATTTGGTTAAATGATCGACAATTACATAATTGTGGATTTTTAAACGATTAAGGCACTTTCAACACAACTTTAAATTAACTCAAAAGAAACCAAAAATTCAAAAACTTAAAAACTTTAAAGACTTTGCAGCTTTTACATTAATCACCAAAGTGAGGAAGTACAACGCGGAGTAAAACAAAAAGAGGTAGATGGATGCAAATACACAAAATTGACTAGGCCTATGCAGAGCGGTTAATTTCAAAGGCAACACAATGATCAAAGCTGTCATTACAGATCACATGTCGAACTTTGAAGTTTTACCGACAAACAATTTTGGTGTAGAACAGACGAACGATTGTGGAATTTCAGGGGAAAAAACGAATTTTGTAATTTTAGCATTTTATTCTGTTTGTTTAAACCATTTCAAGCATTAGGAAGCTATGTATTGCTTTTTATTTGAAATTTCACATTTCACTGGCAATCTGTCAATAGCTCAGCACAAACGTCAAACGGATGCAAACTACGATCACGCAGTCTAATTTAAATGGCGGTAAAAATAAATAAACGCACAAAGGTAGACGCATTGCCAAAACACTGTTATACTTCAAATAGCTGAAAAATGTTATGTACAAAAATTTCTGGAACTCCTCTTTTTTTGTTTTTTTTTTTTTGGTTTTTTGTTTTAACCCATTGCAAACAATTGATGTATGTGCGACGGACAGCTCTATGTGGCAGATTGATTAGAATGTTCATGCTCATTTTCATTTGCATTTCAAATTTACCCACATAGTTTTCACACGCATTCAGTACATTTCCATTTTCCAACACCATTTTTAAAATTTCCATAGAGTTTTATTGTTTTTTTTTTGTATGCTTTTAGTTGTTTTTGTTTGAGTTGATCTTTGATTCGATAGCTGCAAAGTACGAAATGTTTTTGGATTGGGCAATTATCATCACGTGCCTATATATTTCCATTTCACTTTTTCATAAACAGATACAATAGCGGGTCATAAATACATAGGCAAAGGCAAAGGAGTGGGGCTGTGCGTTTTCCATTGTTTAATTATATTCATGGCGGTGCGAAAAATAGCAAATTTCTACTTTATTTCTAGGTACTTTAATTAGTTTTAATTTTTTTTAGCAAGAATTCGGTCATTGGGGATTGGAGGACCTAGTTTCTTTAATAATTTGCCCTACCTTTTTACTTAACCCATGTAATTCCTTCATTTGCATTCCAATGCATTTGATCTTCAATCTATCTCTCTCTTGCCTCAGATATTTTCATCGATCGGTGGAAAGTAGCGTCCATCACGATTGTCTTCAAGTCAGGACGTAGGAATGACGTTTCTTTTTTCATATGTACGTCTCTCCAAGCTTATGGTTGGGTCCAAGCTTGTGGAGAAGGTGGTAATGGAGAAACTTTATTGAATATATGCAGATTTTTCCAAGCCGTTCAATAAGGTAACACACTCAATTCTGTTTCATAAGCTAAGAAACATTAGTAATAATTTTGGTAGTAGTAGTAGTCTTAATAGTAGAAATTAGTATAAAAAAAGTACTAGAAATTAGTAGTAGCAATATTAGCAATAGTACTAACAAATTAGTAAGAGTAGTTGTAGAAATTAGTAAAAATAGTAGTAGCATTGATAGTGGCATTACAAAAAATAGAAATGGAAATAACTAGAAGCATTAGTAAAATAGTAGTAGAAACTAGTAATAATAGCAGCAGTAATTAGTAGTAGAATTAATAAAATTAGTAGTAGAAATTAGTAAACAGAGTACCAGAAATTAGTAAAAATATCAGTAGCTGTTAGAGAAAGCATTACTGAAAATAGTAGTAGAAATAAGCACAAACAGTAGAAGAAATTAGTAGTAACATTACTAAAAATAGTACTAAAAATTAGTAAAGTGTATACTAGTTCTATATAGTAGCATAAGTAAAAATAGTAGTCGCATTGATAGTAACATTAGTAAAAATAGTAGTAGAAATTCTTACAAACAGTAGAAGAAATTAGTAGTACCATTACTAAAAATAGAACTGAAAATTAGTAAAAATAATACTCAGTAGGCATTAGTAATAATAGTAACAGTAATTAGTAAAAATAGTAGTAGAAATTAGTCAAATTAGTACCAGAAATTAGTAAAAACGTGAGTAAAGTAAAAATTAGTAAAAATAGTAGTCACATTGATAGTAGCATTAGAAAATATAAAAGTGGAAATAAGTAGTAACATTAGTAAAAATAGTAGCAGAAATAAATAAACTAGCAGAGTAATTAGAAATAGCTTTATTAAAAACAGTAGTAGAATTTAGTACAAAAACAAGAAAAAATTAGTAATAGCATTATTGAAAATAGTACTAAAAATTAGTAAAAAAAAAGTACCAGTGGTTAGTACAAATAGTAGTAGATATTAGCAAATACAAAAAAAATTACTAGAAATTAAAATAATGGTAGTAATTAGAAATAGCATTACACAAATATTGTAGTAGCAGAAATTAGTACAACTAGTAGAAGAAATTAGTAGTAGCATTAGTAGTGGTGTTATACTTGGAACTACAACTTGGATTCACTAAATTCTGAGGCTTTTTATGAACAGAGACACGTTAAATATGAACCACTTGTGAACCTCAAACAAAAATGTACCTCCTTCGCATATAAAACTGGGGTTGATCAAAAACTTCATCAAAGTAATGGGCAGAAGTTCTCTGGGGTTTCTTTAACTAAAGAAAAGTTTTTATGCTCTGACTGAAGCGGATATAAAATAAGAAATATTTGAAAGTCCAGATTTAAGGAAACTTAACAGTGATCCACAATTTTCATCGTGTTTAGTCTCAAAGCGATGACCAACCATTTTCTCGGGAATAACAAGTCTCTTAAAATATTATATAAATTTTATTAAAAAAAACAATGAAAATAACTGTTTGTGATTTTTTTTCGATAAAAAAAAATATAATCGTTATATTTTAATTTTTATTTCTTTCGATATATATGTAGAAAGAGGACTGGCTCTCACTCAGAAAGATGACCAAAAATTTTCTCAAGAGTAACAAGTCTCCTATAATATTATATGATGATTATAAAAAAAAAATGAAAATCACATTCCTTATTCTTGGAATTTTATTTTTCCCATCATATTTGATCGATATTTTTTTATCGATAAAAAATAATCGTTATCGGATACAAAATTTTGCCATCATAATAAACGCAAATATATATATCGGCGATGACAATAATAACAACAACAATACTATTTATGTTTTATGATCAAAAAACTATGATCGAAAAAATTTAGATCCAAGAATAACGATTATTTTTTATCGAGAAAAATCAATATTAAAAAAATAATTATTGTGCAATGATTTAAAACAAAAAATTTTTAAAATATAAATTAGGTCATATATTATGTAAAGATTATGGCGTAGGAATTAGATCTATATATTCGGGTTTTGTTTTGAACGAATTTTTACCAATGATGTTTTGAAAAAAGAAACAAATAATTCATATTTGGCGTGCCTCGGGTTCAGATTCTGGCCGGGGCAAGTAACATTAAACTTGAAGAAAAGCAGGAGAGTGCCACACCGCCGATTATTTATTCAAATTCTTCGTAGATCTGGAAAATTAGATAAGTTTGATTTCAGATTAATTTAATCCCCCAATTCTGTGCTCTTTATAAGTTCAATGGAGGTATACGAACTATCACTGGCAAAAAAAAAATTATTTTCTAAAAGTAAGCACGTCGAAAACCAGTAATTTTTCTAAAACTTACGCGTACGTTTTGCCCTATTTTTTAGTGTTTTACTAAAGGCGAATTCATACAACGTGATGATTTCTTCTTCCATTACGTTTGTAATTTTCTTTTACCTATGACATCCTAAAAACGAAAACTAATGGCGCCCATTCTTCCATACTCTTTTATCGTGACAACTTAAAAATGAAAAATGCGTTTGTGTACGTTATGAAATCGCCTTGCCATCACCTTGTATGAATTCGCCGTGGTTTTACTTATCGGTTGTTGTTGAGTTGTAAAATAAAAATCAAGCGGTGAAGCAAACAAAAATTGTCAGCTATTGTTTGAACAACGTCACAATGTAATCAGTTCCAAGTTTCCCCTTTTGTTCAGCTTCTCGTTTCGGCGTGGCAATATTTACCAGCAAAAGAAGCTGTTAAAGTCAAGGTTAAAAGGCAATCCTACTCAGTTGTGGTTCCAAAAGGGATACGAAACGCATTCAGCAATTTTACAAACAATAAGATGACTTAAGATGTTAATAAAATTGTCATGAAATTGTAGTAAAACAGCAGGAGATCTACAAAAGCCACTCGCTGGTGCATGACACTAAAATATCAATACAACTGGGAATACGAAAGTAAGTAAGTAAGGCGAAAGCAGACAACGCAAGTGAGTGCACACAAGGAGCTGTGTTGTAATTGTAACGAAGGCCAAATTCACAGGAAAGCCATAAATTTCCGAATGCAGCCGCCTGTCGCAGTAATAAGGTACAATAAAAATTTATTACATTTTGACCACCATGAAATCATCATTAGGCATTTGACGACAAAAATCCACACACACAAGAAATCATAAGCCAGAAAGAGAGAGAGACAGAGAGAGAGTGAAAAAAAACAAAAAACAAAAAACAAAGAACGTTTTGTGTGTAAGGAAAAGGCCAAATGGCTGAACAATTTGAAACTTATGAAAAGGATACACTTTATGGCAGGCGGACATGTACAATGACATCCTGTCCACATGCGGATACTCACCAGAAAATCTACAAATAACCAAAAGAAAAACAAATGTTCGAAAAGAAACGAAAAAAATAAAAATAAATAAAATGGTAAAAAAATAATAAAGTAGACAGACGACAACCAAAAGCAGTGGGATACTGTCGTGAAAAATAGCACTGCGACAATGAGACACAGTGGTGAGTATGAGACAAGGTTCAAGGCACACACACACACACACACACACGCATGTACACACATAACATCGAAGCATTTTTCGATCACATTTGTTGTACTACTTGTAAATATAGTAAATATGCCAGAGTAGAAGTGTCGAAGGACATCTTTGTTGGCGAGCGGTACGCGCACAGTACGAGGTCGATATCGTAGGCGAAGGTTGACATTCGAGGGCAGACAAGTGCGCGCGGCATTCGAACGGCTGCTGTCACCCTGCTGTCAACCTTTTGGCATACAAACACTACTTTTACATTCTAACAAAGTCGTTTGTCACTTTTTAACAGATTTGTTATCCTGCCGAGTTTAACAACGGTGTTGGTATCCGCCCATTCTTTAGCGTGGAGCGATAATAAAAAATGTCTTTTGTATGCGGTGAAAAGAAAGATATATGGAGTGAGGTATAAATTTTGTCTAGTCGTACATTTAGTGAAGAATTAATACGTTTGCTGCCATGATTTGAGACATGAATTTATGTATTTATATAAAAATTAATGTAGAGGTCTTTGATTTTTGTTAATGTGGTCAGTAATTTCTTTTACGATTTTATTTCTATTATTTCGTACTCCCAAGAGAGGAAGTTGTTGAAAAGAGCACATCGTTTTTAATGGGCATTGTATAGACACTCGTCTGGAGGGAAACTGACTCCTCGAAACACTCACTGAAAGGTAATACTTAATTTTGTTTTAATATGCAACTCCTACGGTTTATCCCAGGTAAAATTTCGACGAGGTACTAACATTGGTACATCTGGAACAGTATTTTATTTTCTGGAAGACGACGAAGGATCTTCGGGTTTATATGACTTACACTATTTAAAGACAAGCCATTCAGTTTTAGATATAAGGCACGATTGGGCTCCATACAAAAAATGTACCTTAGAACTTTCGCGAAGAATATCTCAGAACAAAACAAAAAAAAAAAAATTAGGTCCTACCTACAAATAGCCGCCATAAATTGTTCGTCATAACTTGAAGGTATGGATGAGAGTTGCCACCTTCTAAAAAAAAAAAAACTACACCCCTTTTTGGCTATGCAACTTGCAAAACTGCTTGAGAAAAAATTCTATACAGTGGTGAGCAAAACTGCTTGAATGGTGACCTTTTTACAATGTTGGCAAGATTTTGTATGATACATTTTTTTTAAATTAATTTTCAAAACAAATAAATTTCAGACTGTATACAAAATTAATCAAAACTCAACAAATTTTCGCTAACAATTTTTTTAGAAAAATGTTTAAAAATTTTGCAAGTGCAAGTTTGAAGGGGCTAAAAACTATCGCAAATTTTTTATAATTTTTTAATTTTTGACATTTTTCTACAAAATTGAAAATTTTTTATGAAACTTTGTTGCGTTTTTTGTATTACGTTTGAAACACTAGTTTACATGATTTTTGTTATTATATAAAGTTTTATATAAAGTTACAGTATCATAAAGATAAGTGTATCATAAAAAAACTTGCTAATATTGTAGAATAATCACTATTCAACTAGTTTTTCTCGCCAGTGTATGCATGCACCAATTTTCATTTCTGCTCGCTCAGAACTCGTTCCGGAGTGCACAAGTCTCAAACCAGTTCCAAACTACTCTCGAACGGGTAACAAACCAATCCCAAACCGGAACGAACTAGTCTCATATACTATTATTTTACGAAACTAGTCCCAAAATAGTTTTGAAATGGTCACGAAGTGGCCACAAACTAGGCTCGAACAACCAGTGCCAAACTAGATCCAAACCAGTCCGGAACTAGGACGCCATCAACTGGGAACAATGTCATCCTAAACTAGTCCTAAACTTTCCCCGAAATGACCCTAAACTAGTCGCGAAGTAGGCCCGAGCAGATCCCATGGCGTGATAAAAGTCCCGAAATAGCACTGGAATGGTCCTGAAATAGTTTCGAAATAATATTGAAGTATTCCAAAATAGTATTGAAAAATAACTTTATGCCTAGAATATTTCTTCACAATGAAAATTCGGACATTGTTTGTTGTAAAATAATAAAGTATATTAAATTTTACAATATAAGGGTTTTTGAAATAGCGTAATTTCAAAAATATTTTTATTTATTTATTAAACTAAAAATAACAATACAATTATTATTTTATAGTTTGGAAGAAAGAGAGCAATAGCTGGTAGGAGTTTACAACTTTTGGAGAAGCTTAAAATAATAACAAATATTGGAATATGGGTAACAAATCAAAAAGGTGAGGTTTATGACATCATTATTTAAAAAAAAAAAATAATTCTGGAGGGGACGGCCGTCTGCTTAAAAAAGTAATTAAAAATTTAAAATATTATTTTAAAATCAATAAATGATACGGCATTCAGAGGAAGTGGGAGTAAAAAAATATTTATCATACAAATGTCTTTAAAGAGTGTTGCCAGATGCTCGCAAATATTAATTCAATTTAATTTCTATTTCTCTTTCTGAAACGAAAGTGTTTCTACGAAAATATTTTTGAAGAGAGAGTTGCCACCTGTTTCAAAATGTAAAATTTAACTAAATTCGTTAGATAAACCATTTCAATAAATGTGGGAATATTAGAAAAAAAATTTTTTTTTTCCAAATACTTTTTATATGAGCTTTCACATTCGTACGTACTATGTATATGGTTTGTTGCCGAACTTGTATTAATCCCCACCAATGGGTATATTAAACTAACTTTTCTGAAGTCGCAACTCCACGAAAGTACGTCTGTATATATTTCTGGATAAAAATATTTTTAGACTCCTTCGTGTAGTATAATCGCTTAACGTTATTAACATAATTTTATCAGGGGACATAACGATTATAATTTTTATTAAAAATTTACAATATTTATTTAATACAACTTATTGTGGTCTTAACGCTATGCTAATTTCTGGTAAAAGTCATTAATTTTATTATTTCTAAAAAATTTCCATTAGTAAAAGATATTATCAACTAATTTCGTTATCGCCTTAGTTGTGTCTTGCCGAGCGAAATTTTTGGGCGAACGTTGCTGGTATCGTCGCTCGCTCTACTAAGCGAAAATTCGCCGTTCGCCGCTGTTGTGTTTCAAGCATTTATAATTCAATGGAAATAAAGCCCCGACTTAGCATTGTTTACTAGGATTTCGCACTCCCCTCAAAAATTAGGCTTTACAAAGCGTCCAGGGTTGCTTGCTGACTGTTTAATGCGATAACTTTTGTGGGTTGATTGGATTACATATGTACTTCTGTGCATATAGTAGATAGACGTATTTATTTATTGAGCATGGGGTGATTTCGCCATAGTGTCGGTTATAGCAGCCCATGGTGCTACATTCGATGATTTATGACATCTGTGACTTTTTGTTTTTATGCGAAAGTGTTTTTTGTTGTTCTTCTGGCAAATGATTTACAATGGGGTCGCGTTGATGTGTTAATAAATTTTATATATCACACATTTATCACATGACGGCTTTCTGTTATATGTATTATATATTTAATGTTATCGGGAATGACTCACAGGCAAGCGATTTATATTGCATCAAATGTGTTTGCTTCTTACTTACCAATGATATTGAAATTTGAGCAAAAGGCTTTAAATGCATGCGACTATGCTATGTAGATATCTGCTAAGTTTGTGAATGATGAATGGGCAAAAATTAACAGATATTCATGAAAATCTCAGCTGTCAAACGGACTGACAATTAGAGGAGTATGCATTGGCCTACCATTAGCCGATTCATGTAGATATGTAAATAATGACGTGACACACTTATTATTTGTCTGATATGGCATAGCGCTAAATTATTTATTATTATGGTTTATGGGAAAATTAAGCGATTCAGATAAATGCATGTGACCATCAGATAAGCAAATAGAGGACAGAATTGTAACGATAAGATAATAAAATAAAAAAACTAAAATAAATTTTAAAAAATTAAATAGAACAAATGTTAGTATAATGAAATAAAGTTATACAAAATAAGGCAAAATAAGATAAAATGTAATAAATGAAAATAAAAAGAAATAAAATAAGGTACAATAAAAATAAACTAATATTAATAATAATTATAGAAAAAAATAAAAGTTAAAATAAATTAAAATTTTTAATAATATTAATTAAATTAACGGCAAATATAGCAAGGTAAAGCACCAAACAACGCTGTATATTAATAAATAAATTAAGTGGAAAAATAAAATAAATTACGCGGAAAAATCAAACAGCATACAATGAAACAAAAATAAAAAAATTTAAACAAATTTCAGTTAAAATAAAATAAATAAAATAAAATAAATAAAACAAAATGAATAAAATAAATTAAACTAAATTAAATTAACTATAACAAACTGAAATATATTAAATTAAATAAAATATCAAATTAAAAAAAAATTTATTAGAAAAAGTAAAACAATTAAAATAAAATAAAAATATTGGCAAAATAAAATATTCAACGATTAAAACAAAAAAAAAAAAAACAATACAAAAAAAATTAAATTAAGTTATAAAAGTAGGCAAAATAAAAAAAATCACAAAAATTAAAACAGGTAAAGTGAGAAACAAAATTTTACTAAATAAAATATTATAAAAACAGATAAAATAAAATAAAATATAATAAAATAAACCCAATTTTATATAATAACAAGTAAAAACAGCGCTGTCTTCGGCTATGCCGAAGGCTTCATACCTTTCATGAATGGAAGAATAGTAAAAAACGTGTTATTGTATTACAATTTCGTATTACCTATAGTTAAAAGCGAAAATTTCCTTCAAATCAATAAAAATAATTCTAGTAAAGGCATTGTTATAAATTATTTAATGCTTTTCCTTATGTAATTAAAAAGAACTATGTTTTAAGAAGGGAATGGTTTTTGAATATTTTTAATATCGTATCGACGCTTGATATTCAACATTTAAAAAATACAAATAATTAAGTATTAATATGTAAGACCTACATATGTCGGTCTTTGAAAACAGTTATCAGATCCGTAAATAGTTCCCAAACGTTTAACGCTATGATTCATGTGATATTGCACTGAGCTTATTACTTTTCGCAATAAATATTTGTCCTGAATTTATCTTGCCGATTTACACTGTGAACTCCGATCTTGATGAATACTAATATATAGCTAATAATGGTTGATGTTTGTGCAAAATTCCAAGCCTTTAGCTGTTTAAATGGAGGAGTTATGGTGCAAAATGCAATATCTGAACAATCGGTTGTATGGGAGCTATATGTTATATTTCTCCGATCTTCATGATTTTCAATACTGATACGTAGCTAATAATGGCTGATATTTCTGCAAAATTTCAAGCCTTTAGCTGCTTAAATGGAGGAGTTATGGCGCAAAATTCAATATCTGAATAATCGGTTGTATTATATGTTATAGCCACCCGATCTGGCCGATTCCGACAAATGTTTAATCATTTGTACAACGACACCTGCTCACCAAATTTCATCAAAATAGCTCTAAAATTGAGGGACTAGTTTGCGTTCAAACAGACGGACAGACGGACAGACGGACAGACAGACGGACATGGCTAAATCGACTCAGCTCATCGTCCTGATCATTTAGGTATACTTTTTGATGGGTCTATCTCTTCTCCTTCTGGCACTTACAAACATCGGACCAAACTTAATATACCATTTCATTCTCATGAAAGGTATAAAAAAAAACAAAATAAAATAAAATAAAAAGAGATAAAATAAAATAAAATATAATAAAATAAAACCAATTTAATATAACAAAAATAAACCAAATAAAATAAAATAAAAAGAGCTGCAATAAAAATAATATAAAACAAAAATTCTGGAAAAAATATAAGTAGAAATAAAATAAATTTTTTAATAACATTACCTAAATTAAATGAAAGCAAAGCAAAATAGAGCTGTACATTAATAAAAATTACGTGGAAAAAATAAAATATTATGCAATAACATAAAATAATATTTTAACTATAAAAAAGTAAAAAAAAATAAATTTAACTAAATGAAATTAATTATAACAAAATGAAATAAATTAACATAAAATAAAGATTAAGTAAAATAAAATATGAAATATAAAATTAAAAACAAAAGAATTTCAAAATAAAATTAAGACAATTAAAATTAAAAAAAGTATATTAGTAAAACAAAATAGTCAAAGAGTAAAACAAAATGTAACTAATAATGAAATCAAATAAAATGAAATGAAATAAAAGCAAGTATAATAAAATAAAATTCAGCAAATTTAAAACAGGCAAAGTAAAATAACAAAACTTAAAATATAATAAAAACAAGAAAAATTAAATAAAAATGAAACCAAATAGAATAAAATAAAATAAAAATAATGCAAAATAGTAATTACATGTAAAAAAAAACTAAGTTAAAATAAATTAAAATTTTTAATAATATTAATTTAATTTAACGAAAATAAACCAAAATAATATAAAAAATTAAACTGTATTAACTGTATTACGTGGAAAAATAAAATATTGTGCAATAAAATAAAATGATAAAAAATTTATATTAAATTAATTACAACAAAAAAAATTTAAAAAAAAATAAAATAAAATAAAATAAAATAACGAAAAATCAATATTATATATACAGAAATTCAAAAAAGTAAAACAATTCAAATAAAAACAAAAATTTGTAAAACAAAATGAAAAAAATTAAAGCGGAAAGAAATTAATAATAAATAAATTAATGAAGCAAAATTAATTAGGCAATATGAAATTTCACTTATTTATATCTATTTATATTTTCATTTATGTTGTTTTGTTTTATACCCTTAAATTTTATATTAACTAATTTATTTTGCCGCATTAGCTTATTTTTTTATTTTGCCTTAATAATTTCTTAAAGTAAAAAAATTGTTTCAAATAAAATAGTTTAAATTAAATTCAATTAAAGATAATAAAATGTTTAAAAAATTAAATTAAATAAACTAAAGTAAGTTAAAATAAAATAAATTAAAAATTTCAATAAAACTAATTGAATTAAATGAAAAAAGGGTTAAAAAATTAAATTAAATAAACTGCAGAAAGTTAAGACAAAATAAATTAAATTAGAACGAACATAATGAGGTAAAATAAAGTAAAATAGAACAAACCAAAAAAATAAGAAACAGCATTTTTCGCCATACGAAAGTAAATTTTGTTCATGCGTTATATCAACAAAAAAATGCTGAAAACCGCCTGTAAAAAAAAATGATCAAAAATCAACCAAAATTTTTAACCACTGAAAAATTGAAATTTATTATAGTAAAATTAAACAAGCTACAAAACTGCAAACTTAAAAAGTTCTTAAAAATGCTGATTTCAATATTTGAAAATATTTTGAAAAGTTTTTGAAATTTGATGAATTTTTGTGAATTCCGTAAAATGTTTGAAAGCTTTATTTATATAGTTTATGCTACAGAATGAGTTTTGCTTTTATAAAAAATTATTAAAAATAAAAAATAAAATTATTAATTATAAAATATTAATAAAAAAATTATATTAGGAAGCATAAGTGGTCAACTGTATTATATTACATGTTTTGCTTAAGTTACTAGCAATACTATCAATATGTATGTGCAATACACTTTCGCCACATTCCTTAACGCCTTAAGGACCTTCATCACCCATTTATTTTCGCCGGCATGCCGCAGTGCAAACCAGTCACGTCATCGGGCTATTCGTAGTTTGCCCATAATAACCGTTAACAATAACAAACAGCAACTTTTCGACTAATGACAATCGTAGATCGAACTGTTTTGCGCTAAATGTATTTTCTCTTGTTTTTTTTCTTTTTTTTGAATTTTATTTTATTTATTGTATCCCGTCCGCCTGTCGCCCTTTTTTGCACACTTTTATTTTGTGCTCCTACTGCCAAATCATTAATCTTATTTACTTACTCTGACTGCAGTGCCAAACAAACATAGCACACACCCAGCAGTCAGCTGCCAGACGCCTTGAATGCTTTGTTGCTCTCGCTCTCTACCATGCACACACACACGCGCGCACACTTCATGGCAACATAACATCATATTAACCTACGAGTCGTATCCTTTCAAGCGAAAACACATGCGATTACTTGTGTGCGTTTCCTTTTTCCTGCTGCGCCCAACGCCAGCCTCTTTCAACTCCGCATAGACCACAGGGAGGCGGCAGGCATCTCGTGCTGTTTTGCAGCTCCTGCTGGTAACGCGATTGTTATTGTTGTTGTTGTTGCTATTGCCACCCAGCCATGATTAAGTGCTTTCCTGCCACAAAAAGAAAAGTGTTCAAATCCGTTTCAAGGCGAGACGACTGCTTGTGCTACACAATCGATTGGTAATGTTGGCCTTTCGATGTCAAAGTGTCAATGATATACTGCGAGTCTATGTGTGTGTGTGTGTGTGTGTGTTGTTAACAAATTTATGTTATTCTATACATAAGTAAAAGTTACATACGCAATGTGAGCCGTTGCTGCCGCCGCCGTCGTCGTATTTTGTGGAAGGCTGCTGTGTAGCTGTGTGGCAGGATGAAGTGGCGTGCCGTCAATGTCCCCAGGCAGTTTTGCTTAAAATAATCGCCTAACCGACATTTGCTGTCGGTGTCGGAAATCAGCGAGTTCCGACAATTCGATTGTTTTTATGTGTGGTAATAATTCTTTTGCGTCTTTTATTTGAAAAATTGTTGCCAAATGACGTGGAACATATAGTATAGTATTTTTTTTTCATTGCAAAATTCTAGTATTGTATTATACTTGGAGAAATAGCAAGAAAAATGCTACAATAGCTGTACCCTCATATCAAATAAGAATGAGGGTTAAATCGTGATTTTTCCAATAATACTCATAGATTAGATTATTAAATATCCAATGCGTAGCTACATGCAATTGTAAACGTTGTTGTTTTAGACATGTGGTTTTCAGAAGAAATCAAACGCATATAACTTAATGTTATGACGAAGAGTTTAGCTTTATTTTAAAGACAAGGGCTTGTTATATGTCTTATAGATGATTTCAGGCAAGTGACCTCCGCGGCTGCGGTGGACGCTCCGGAAGAGCTCTAAGGGGTGAAAATTAGGTTTGGCATTCAGCCCGTCTCCTTTTAGTTTTTCGGTTCACTCCACATCGCCGTTCGAATTAAAAAGTCCTATCACAATGAATTCTTTCTTTTATATAGCTAAGTGAGTCCTCTTGACGGACTACCACATAAACCCAACCTAAGCTGTATAGTGTTCCTAAAGCTGATAAAGCTCATCATTCGATCGTTTGCGATATTTGCGGTCTGTAAAAGGCAAAGATCCATAAATATTCTGGATAAGCTCGAGCACCCCGCCATCTTCTAGAATTTCTAAACGAATGTTCTCCTCTAGGGAGCATAGGGCTTATTCAGGAAAGTCATGACTTCAAGGAGTTCTTACATAAATAAAGAAGTTATAGGCGGTTAAATCTAATCTAATCACGTCACAAAATATTCCTGTATATATACCAACTAATCGCCTTCGTAGTTGATTAGCAAATCTGGGAAATCGTCAATTTCAGCCTACTTTTAAGCCCCATACGTTCGGTCTTAGTCCACTAACGTTGCACCCATTTCATCGTGAATGCTCGGGGAATCTGAATCATCGTATTTCTAGTGTCAGCAGCGAGGTTATACATTTTAGCGTTTAGCTCTTGGAAAGCTGTAGTAAACTTCAAAGATCATTATGTCTTTAAAAATTAATTACAGCTCCCGCTGGTTAATTAGTGAAATTATGCAATAATGTACAATCGATTTCACATCCTTTGATGTCAAATGCTGATAACGCTGACAGATTTTCCAGAGAAATATGAATATGATTAGTTGATTGTCGATGAAAGGTTTTGGTTTGGAGCTCGACATAATCGTCGGATATGTAACTGGCACTGTTGCATGATTTCGCAATATACAAAGAAATGTTAAAGATAATAGCATCAGTGTACCACAGAAATGCATAGACCTTATTTACGTTTTTGTACCTTAAAACGACCGGCAAACAATCCTGTCTGTTTTGTTTCGCTCACCTAACAAGTGACGACTATGGGCTAACAATTCTGAGGATGCTCGTTGGAGTCATGGCGGTATGAAGATTATGTGGGCTTGCCAAATTTTTCTGTGATATTAAAAAAAAATGAATTAGCTCTTCGATGAGTGAGAGGGTACGTGGGGCCCTTTTTCATTTTCAAACTTAAATTTTTCCTATTTATATAAAGTCACAATTATCAAGAAAATTAAAAAGGAGCATACCAAAGAATCTGGATTTATGTAATATAAAGACTTAAAGTTAGTTTCCTAGATTTATTCTAATTGTAGAAACCGTTAAAATAGCTACACGAATACATAGCGGAGTTACAACACTACTTTTCCTAATCCTCTCTACTAGGTGAGAAGCCAAGAGGTGTTACTTACATATAACCTGAACGCTCTAATCTGCATATGGACATTAGGAAGCGTGAGATTTTGGTAGGCTAAATCGTATAGTTTTTTCGGATTCTATAGATAATTCTAAGTATTGGAAGAAGAACCATAGGTTGGAATAGAGTTTCAAGGACGCGCATTTTCCAAAGATTGGTCGAAAAACTTTCGTCCGAACAATTTGGCCCACTCTAATTACGCAAGTAGTCTTCTTCTTTTATAAATTACTTTTCCACGATATTAAAAATATGATTGGATTGATGTGCAATAGATTTGTAGCAGAATAATGCCATAAATCTAAAGCACTTTGTTTCCCCTACAACTCAATCCGTGTTATCTGATCTCTCCAATCGAGAAAATTGCTCAAAATCAACCCCAAAGACGAGCCAAAAAAAAAAAACAAAATCAACCACAGTACATGAAGAAAAGTAGGCAGCATAAATGAAATACAAGAAACAAAGCAAAACAGAGTCTCTCGGTACAGATTGCAAACAACACCGAAAAATCATTACATTCATTAAGGACAATAACTCACAGATGAAAGAAAAATGACGCGAATGCCAGGATATACGGCAAAAAAAAATGATAATAACAACAACAATCTATAAACGATATGCACATACAAAAATTGACAGGCCTTTTTGGCATTTTACATTTGCTCGTAAATTCATTTTGTGCACAAACAGCAACTAAAAAGAAACCAAAAAAGAACTAAAGGAGAAAAACGATTTATTGAACTAAATTTGTCCTTATGGGCACGCACTACTGTCCAGAACACACACACACACACACACATGCTATACATGTAGTAAATAGGGAAAGTACTCGCCAAGGGGCGGCAACATTTGCTGACAGCGTGTCATTGACTGGCGATATTTTATCGCGCTACTGCGTTTACTGATTTGAACAAACGTGCGGCCATACTAAGGATGCGAAATCGGGCTAATCGGGATCCCGGCATTTCTTGAGTCGCAAAAATCCCGCGATTACTTAGTTTGAGTCGCGGCATTGGTGGGTGTAAAATTACAGAATCTCTCATCTGCTGGCTTTATAAATGACCGATGACCATGACCTCCGATGGCCACCATGAAGAAAGAATAGAGATGGTCAAATGCTGCTGAAATTATGGGCATCGTACAGCATGCTGAGTCAAATGGTCTAGGCTTAATAGTGGGCTGTGATGCAAACTCACTGAGTACTATGCGGGGTGGCATGAATTAATGCAGAACGTACCGAGAGACTCTTTTGGTTAAAAGTATAACTTAAGCTTTCCTACAATAGAAAAACGGAGAGAGACGGACAGAAAATGAGACCAACGTGCACACCTTGCCCAGAGGATGAGGATAGCACAGAGTATTTCCTTTGCATCTGTCCTACTTTTGCTAAGCTGAGATGGAGTATATTTGCGTCAGTTGTATTGAGAATGGAAATGTTCTCAGATTTGTAAAAAATCCTGGACGATTTTTCGAGGATAAATTAAGTCCTATTCCCTCCTTTTTCCGTATCCTTTGCCCCTATCCCTTATTCCCTTCATCCTGCCCAGGCTTTACGCGTAAAGGGTAGCTTTGCCTGAGTGCTTGGAAATCCGAGAGGATTCAAAAAGTCTTCGTGCGGCATGCTTTATGTTCTCGGAATTTTACAGATCCAATTCCATTTAATAAGAGGGGCGATTGACTTTCCACTTTTCTCGGAAAAATTATTTTCAGTATTCAATATGAAAAAAAAGCTACTGCAAAAAAAATATTTTTTTTAATCCCGAAAATCCCGCCACCAGTCAAATTAACAAAACTTACATCCCTTTTACATGCATATGAAATTTTCAGCAAATTTCTTCGGTTTGGTTTTGTTTTTTTTTTGTTTGCTGAAAGAAAATTCATAATTTATGTTGCTTTTATGTTTATTACATTTTGGTTTGATTAAAGGTATAGGAGATGCAAAATATTTGTCGCAATTTTTATACAATTCATTTGTTCTAAAGATACCTCAATATAAACGCGGACAGTATACGTTTTCTAAAAGAAGATATATGTTTTTCGAGACAGCTGACACATTTTCGTATAGAAGATTAATGCATGAACTATTAATTAAGTGATTTAAAAGTTGTAAAGAAAATTAATGATCGAATCTATTACCTTGTCTATAAAACACACTCGGCCAGCTGGCATACAAATCAAATAAATCGTACAATAAGTCTTGCCTACTTTTGTACCCTTGAAGGCGGGGCATGAGAGTAGCAACTCATCAATCAAACAGTACTAATGCAAATTGAAAAAGGTTTAGTTGTGCTCTGAAATTTTGAAAGTGGCATAAAACGTGAAGTGTAAAAAAAAACAGAATGTCGATTATTTCGCATTACTCTATTCTAAAATCTAGCAAGAGCAATAGCTTACTATTTTCAGTAGTACACGAAATGCTTTTGTTATTCATTATGAAAATGTTCTTAGTGAGTCTAAGACATAAAAACAAATATTAAGTTAGAAGTATCAGCCTACACCGATTTTAAAACGCAACCACACATTAATTAATAAAAAAGTAGCATTAATAAAAACAGTAGTAATTCGTAGTAGCATTAACAAAAGTAATATTAGAAAATAGTAGAAATCGGAGCAACTACTAGTAGCATTATTACAAATAGTCGTAGAAATTTATAAATATAGTAAAAGAAATAAGAAAAAATAGTAGTAGAAATTAGTAGTAGCATTAGTAAAAATAGTAATATAATATGTGAAAAGAGTAGTAGTTATTAGAATTAGCAGAACTAAAAATAATACTAGAACATAGTAAAAAAAAGTAGTAGAAATTAGTAAAAATAGTAGCAGAAAATATTAAAGAAAAGTAGCAGTAAGTAGCATAAGTTAAAATAGTAGTAGTAATTAGTAAAAATAGCAATAGTAGTTGGAAGTAGCAGTTGTAAAAATAATAGTAGAAATTTGTAAAAATAGTAATAGTAGTTAGAAGTAGTAATTAGTAATAGTAGTAATGGAAATTAGTAAAAATAGTAGTAGTAGTAAAAATCGTAAAAGTAATTAGTACCTGCATTAGTAAAACAGGAACAGAAATTAGTAAAAATTTTAGTAGTCATTGGTAATGGCTTTAGTAAAAATAGTGGGAGAAGTTAGGATAATTTGTAGTAGCAATAGTGAAAATAGTAGTAGAAATTCCGATAAGATTTCGAATAGTGATGACTGGTCGTAAAACATAGCCGTATTTTCGATTTGACCTGCTTTGACACAGTTTTTGTTTATTTTGTTTAATTATTCATTAAAAAATATAGTTCATCCCCAAACAAACTAAAGCTTCAAGCTTCGTTAAAATTTTGCAGAATTCAGAAAATCATTCATCAAAATTTTGAAGTTTTTAATAAGAATAACACGGAATGTATATACCTATAGGCCTAAGCTCATTACTTATTTTGCGGAGAGGGGTTTCTTTAGAAATTTTCAAACACTTTGAAAAAAGCTTGTCAAAATTGAGGTCACTAGGTATGGGTTATTTGCGGTAGGGCTTAGGAACAAGTCTCAAAGCAAAACCAAATGGATAGCAACAATATTTATAATATTGTACACTGAAAAAAGGGATCTAAGACAAATTTTCCGAAAAATTTAAAAAATACCGTTTGTGTAACGGTTTCTTCAAAATGAATAAAAATTTACATAAAATGCAACCCGTTTTCTCCAAAAGTAGTAAATATTTCTCGAACTCCATTTCATTACAATTATTCTTTTGATAGCAGTTTTTTTTCAATCTAGATGATTTTATTTTTAGAAGCGAGGAGTTCGACATATTTTTAGTTAAATTTTTTGGAAACTCGCTCTATAGGATGTTTTAAAAACATTGGGCCCGGCAAAAGAACGCTCCAACTCGAATACAATTTCCTTTACTTGCAAAAGCAACTCTGTTAGCATCTTTCATGAAACATGAGGATTATTTCGTGCTACTTAAGAACGGAACATAGCTGTGATAACAAATTTCTTGTTGATTTAGTTATATATTTAAAAATACTATGCAAATAAAAACGAATTAGGTCTTAAACTAAAATTTCCCATGTCTTTTCTTCCGGCTCATTCACAATAGCGCAGTTTTTTCACTTCCCAACACTGCATCGCAGGTCGGATATTAGTTTACCGAGTTGGCTCAACTCGCATATTTTCCCGAATTAGTGTTGTTGCTTTACATGTTGTTTCATACCCGACCTAGCGTTATTTTGCAACTAGGCTACAAAGAAACGGGCCCATTATTAAATCAAATTCAAAAGCAAGCTCAAAAATCTTGTAGATGTATAAACAAACAAGGACTTATCGACCATGAGCAGAACTTCGCACTCAAAAAACCGTGAGCCGATGAATAATTGCAAACAAAATAAATCGAATATTCGTTTGAACAAAAAGTTACTCAATCGGTAGAAAACTCAGGGACTCAAAGCCAATTCTAAGCAATTAAACTTCTTTTTTAGTTAAATATCGAATTTTCATTTATTCGTTTAATTTTTAACTAAAATTATTCAAAAACAAAATACAAAATTGGACGTAGCGCTCTTAAAGTTGAGGCCATTGACTCTGAATTGCGGTAGTAAATTTTAATAATTTCGACTCGTTGTTGGATCGTATATCTTTCCATTACGAAATGGAAAACCATACTGAAGAGAAATGTCAAAAGAGCGGGCAAAAATATGGCGTCGTTTGCTGTCACTATCGGTCTACTTTTGTAGCGTCCCAATTGAAAAACCCTTTACATGTAAAGTTAGAAGTAATTTAAAATCGGATACAATGGAGGAAACGCATACTTTTACCACAGCACAATAAATTATAATTAACTCATACCAATTTTCTTTAGAAAGTTCGAAGTCGGAACTGGTACACAAATTTCATTTCGAATCCTTTCAAATTTCAGCATTCTATAGATTTCCCCTTTTATTAAGATTTTAAATCGGAAAAAATCTCCATGACAATTTATTGCTTCTTTGCGTGTCAAATTGTGTAACAACATTGGTGTGTTATTTCTCTGATTATTTCTTCTATGCATTTAGACAATACTTAAAGTATTCATTATAGCCCATTGGTGGATTATCTAAATGACTTCACATGTCTTTGGCGGTAATCTTCTATGTAGGATTGGCGCAAGCAGAAAAAATAGAAGAAGCAGATACAGTTATTGTATAAAGGAAAAACTTTTCTTCTGTGTGACATTTTGAAGTATTTCAAATTTATAATTTAAGTGCTTTATGGTAACTTTTCACATTTTTCTCTGCGCTTTATGGCATAAAAATTAAATGTGGCATAACTTTATGCCACTTTTAGTACCACCGCAGCTAATCGTTGAAGAATTTATATATGCTGTAGCTTTAGGTATTCATGTTTAGACAATAATGGATGCCTATTTGTTTGTGTTTTTCACATAATGAATGTAATATACGACTATTTTTATATGCCATATGTATTTGAGCTTATGGATTTGTGTACCTTTGAGATTCGTTTGTGTTGAGTTAGAGACTTCAAATTTATCGGATGATATTAAAAATAAATATTTACACATTTATTTAATACTTGTGAAAAGAAACTGTCAAAATGTGTACTCAGATCTAAACTTTCACACATAAAACGCTCGCTTATTGAATAAATTTTTAAATTAATATAATATTTGAAACATTTAGTTAAAAATAGTAAATAACCGCGACTTCGTCTGTGTTGTTGACTTACGGAAACATTTTAAAGCTAAAAATGCAACTTCGATTAATTTAAAAATAATGTCCCATAGTTACAGCCAAGATGAGGTCGCCTCTAAAGTTAGTAGCAATTTTTTTGAAACTAATTCAATGGGATATCTGGAATTTTCGACTACAGAAGCGTCTAATAGATTTTATACATTTTCATTTATTTTTTCACTTTCATTTCATGCAAATCGGTTCTGAATAACTCGCCTCTAGCGCCACCTAGCGCAATTATTATTCCTAAATGCACTTTTTAATACACCAGAACCATACCATTCCAATACAATCAATAACTATAAATACAGATTTTCTGGATCACTCGATTCCAGCGCCACCTGGTGGACTCATTTTCCATAAAAAATATTTATTGTTGCGCTCAAAACACACGTTGTTAGTTTCATGGAAATTGGATCATAACTACGGAGCTTCTGAATAACTCGCCTCAAATATAATGAATAGTTAATGACGATGAAAGTTATAGCTGCAATACATTCTTAACAGACATTGAAAAAACATAAGGACCTGAGAAAAACTTTCCAAATTGCGATATTTTCTTCCCATTGTCAAACTGAATAAAAATCTACATAAAATGAAATCAGTTTTCTCCAAAAGTACTAAATATTTGATGTATTTTAGAAGGGCTATCTGTCTTCTCTGGTTTCGGCGTTTTGCTATCTTTGGTGTCATTTTTCATTCTGAAGATCTGAAAATCTAAAGAAAATAGTAAATATTTCTTAAGAAACATTTTATTCCCAGTTTTCGTTTTTTATTTTATAACTAAAAAAAAAATATCTATTATCTTTTAAGCAAAAAATATAGAAAAAATTAAACTTTATTTTCTAAACAAAAAAAAAATTTTTTTTCGATGCAAAAAAAAATAACTGAAAAATTGCTTTTTTCGGCAATAAATATAACTCAAACAAAAAAACACAATTTTATTCTTTAAGCAAAAAAATAAACTAAAAAAACAGTTTTTACTTTTTAAGCGAAAAATAAATTTGAAAAAAGCTTTTACCTTCGAAGCACAAAATAAATCGAATAAAATACATTTCATTTTGTAAGCAAAAAAAAAAAACTAAAAAACATGTTTCTTTCTGATCTTCTGTTTTTCCGACATCAACTATAAAATATGCTTTATTTTTTAAGCAAAAAATTAAACTCAAAAATAACTGTTATTTCTAAGCAAAAAATAAAAACTAACAAAAAAAAAAATACATTTCATTTTGTAAGCAAAAAATTAAACTAGTCACGCGAGGCATCAACATCAATTACAAAATATCTTTTAGTTTCTAGGCAAAAAATAAAACAAAAAAAATAGCATTTATTTGCTAAGCAAAAAAAAAAAAAAAGAAACCTAAAAAAATTTTTTTTTCTGACCAAACAGCACAACTCAAACCCGTAATTTCTAAGCGAAACGTTAAATTAAATACATATACAATTTTATTTTATAAGCAATAAATAAAACCCACAAAAATAAAATGTTCTTTCTACGCAAAAAATAAACCCACAAATTTCGTTTCTGAGCAATAATTAAAATTCAAAAAAAATAAATTTTATTTGCTAGGCAAAAATTAAACGTAAAAAAAATTTACTTTCTAAGCATAAAATAAAACTCTAAAAATAGTTATTATTCCTATCAAAAATTAGAACTAAAAAAATTAAATTTTATTTTTTAAGCATAATAGGCATTATAAAAATAAAAAAAAATTTTTTTCAGGCAAAACTAAAACAGAAAAAAAAACAAATTTTATTTGCTATGCAAAAAAAAAGAACTGCTTTTATTTTCTAAGCAAAAAGTAACACTAAAAATAAATTGCTTCTCTGTGCAATAATAAAACTCAAAAAATAAAATTTTAATTTGGAGATCATTTCCTCATCAGCAAAAAGAAAAAGAACAATAAACTGCTTTTCTGAGTAAATAAAACATAAAAAAATTAAATTATATTTTATAAGAAAAGAGAAAAATACAACTACTTGTTTTCTGAGCAATTTTTTATAAATATACAGTGTCGGACAAATTAATAGGTTCAAAAAATTTAGACAAGTTTAATTTTTTTATAAAGTATAGCTTATTATATAACAAACTCCGTATAAATCCAAATTTCAACTTTTTTATAAAAAACTTCCATTAAATTTACAAATTTTTTTAATAAAGTCCATTAATTTTTGATAAGTTCAACGGTGCCACTCATTTTCTCCAATACAAACAAAAAAAATTGCGTACGTACTTTTTATGGTAGAAAATGCGTAATAACGGCAGTAAAAAAAAATTATCAAAAATCAAGCGAAATTTGCAGCTTATTAAGAATTTGCACTTTATTGTACTAAAACTTACTGAGCTATAAAACTGCATACCAGAATTGTTTCAATAAATAATTTTTGCACAAAATGAAATTTGGATCCGTATAATGTCTGTTATTCTTTTATAAAAAAAATTAATAAACATTAAATAAGCCGAAGAAAAATAATCAAAACTTGTCAAAAAATGTCGCGACGCTTTTAATTTGTCCGACACTGTTCAATTGTACATTGCATATTGAATGGTATTTTTTAGGCACACCAAATGCCCTCTAAATTTTTTTTATCTCATGTGCATTTATATATTTAAAAGAAAACAATATCCACAGTATAAATATTGATCCAAGTGCACAATAAATACTGCGCCAATTACCCTGAAATAATGTTTTGGAACAAAATCCAACGAACCGGAAGGAACACATCATCTTTGGTTCGAAATTTAGGGGAGGAGAATGTGTGACATATTTCAAAGCCCACCACTTCAAATGCAAGGACAATATTAAGAGAAACAACAATACATAACAAATTTTCCAAATCCATCAGCTCCTTTACAAATCTCACATGCATAGAAACGAAGTGCTAAAACAATCAACAAAAAAAAATCTTACAAAATCCGCTTACAGCAATTTTGAATATGAAAAGAAATGAAACAATTTGTGTAAGAAATAATATGAAAAGTAGCATTTCACAATAGCCGACACAGACTAGTTAACTAAACAAATAATACTGCTGGGCATGAACGATTTGACAGCCGCTTGTCAACGGCATGTCAAAATGCTAAAGGTTGGTGCATATGCTGCCTACATATCTACACTTCACACCTATGTAAATATTTTTTTGTTTACTTAGCGGCACATGAACCTATAGAAAAATTTGCTATTATGTTGCTTACCCTGCATGTGTCATCTTTAGCTTAACTGTAACAGGATTTATGTACGTACTATAACAAATAGTTGTACTTCCATTTTTTGCTAATAAAATCACAGTTCGCACCTTTTGTGTCTAGTAGAAGTTCACAAAGTGTTTACAATATCTTTCCAATCAAAAGTGCCCACCTCTGAGACCTTAAAAAAGAAAAAAAAAATCGAAGCCTCTGCAAACAAGTTTTAAATCTCTTTTGTCATTTTCTTTGATTTTTTTTTTTTAACTAAACAAATAGCAACTCTACTCATGCATACTAAGCCGATCCTACTTATTTTGCGTTCAAAGGAATTATGTGCGTGTGTGTGTGCACATTACCGCGTATTATTTGTTGTCGAAGTGCCAGCTGGCAATGCGAGAAAACTCCCAGGCTGAAATGAGTTTCAAATTGTTTTGTAATTATCTGCGAATGTGTTGTAAAAGACAACTGTTGTCAAAGATGCGCCAAAGGAGCGTGAGGAAAATGTGTTGCTGATAAGAGATCTAGAATTTTGAAGAAGATTGCAGAACGTTGTACCTAGAACACGCGGATGATAAATAAATTTTTTTGCTATAAATTTTTTAAAAATTTCAGTGTTATTATCCTTTTTGGTGTGTCGCCGAACTCGTAAGTGGCCTGGTATTATCGTAGTGGTAGTGGTTTTCCCCCTTCCGATAGAACACTTCAGAACTTTTGCGATGGTTGCATTGCAACTCCACATTCGAGCCAATCAGAGATCAACCCGGCAAAAGAGGGTAACAGGGGCGCCAGATTGTCCAACCCGCAACCCGCAGCGCCAGACCAACCTCTGCGTAGACTCCATTGTCGAAACCACCACCAGCCGAGCTCTCACACCCACTTGGACTTCTTTCATCTTCCCTCTTCAGATATCTCTATTTTTTTGCTCTTTACTATCTCCTCAATTCAAGTCCGGCGGCATCCAATAATCACATCGCATTTTTCCATCACTGAAGTAAATCCAGCAGCAGCCACAATACTACACACTTCCAGGATGTCACCATTCCACGAAATGAGACCGCATTAAAGACCACCGCCATTATCCTTCAGTCCACTTTCCACCTTAATACTCCACAGACTGGACAACAGCGCCCAATCAGAGACCAAACTGGTACCGCAGGAATGCAAGATACCATAGTTTAGGCGTTCTAGGGGCTCCGAATACTCATGATATCATCCAATACACGGTCAGGCTCATTTTCACTCCACTTCCAACTTTCTTGTATTCTCCACACCTTCTTCTTTGCAGCTGAAGCCAATCCGGTAGCAGCGAGTACACGGCACTTACTAAAAACTCACCATTTCAAGCACGTGTTCGAGGTATCCCCGTTATCAACCATTTCGTCTTCCCCTCCACAGACCAACACGGCACCAGAGGAAAGGAAAATCCTACAGTGGCGGCGTTCTGGGGGTACCGAACCCTCACGATACCAGCCAGACAAAGCCAAATCCAGTGGCCGAGACCACCATCATCATTCTCATTCCACTTCAAACTTCTTTTTTCTCAGCTTACCTACGTCTTTCCGCCACAAGTCAATCCGGCAGCAGACCGAATACTGCACTTACTGGGAACTCACCATTTCAAGCACTATATTTTTTATCAACTATTTTTATGTTGTTTTTGTTGGTGTAACATCATAAGAATTTCCCATAAACTTATAAGAAATGATGATGAAGTTGTAACCCTTTACCAAATATAAGTCCGGGTCATTCTAGTATCGTAGAATCGACTGTTGTGGAAATGTCTTTTAATTTTCTACGTCTTCTCGGACGGTGAGGGTTCAACTCTTTCGACAGAAACTCGTTAGCGATAACAGGGATTGCCAAGCCCATTACGGGCAGTGGGTGAGGTTAACTTGAGAAGGAGAGGTTGTAGATTCTCATCACTCCCCCTTAATCCCCGTACTATTGAGGCAGCCAGAAAGCACGAAATTCAGAGCAGCCTAATGCCTACATTTCGTGTTAGGCACGTCGTCCAAAAGAACTGGTTTCAAAGCCATGTTGCCTAGGCGGTTGGAACCAGTGTAAGTGCAATTTAAAGCATCCGTGGTCAGTGAAGGACTGGGTTAAGTAGATGTGCATTCTATCAAGCCAGAATTTCAAGTCGGGGGCGCAGCGGTATGTCCAGCGGTCGTTCGCTTAGTTGATGGAGGGCAAAGTAGTGACCCTATGTTCGCCAATACCAACTTCTTCTAACTTTTTCCTGCTAGAGATGAGTACCGTCTCGGGTTTCTATTGCTTTGTTGTTATATTGCTTCTATCGCTAATTTCGCTTCTAAAATACTGAGTTACGGCATTTTCAAAATAAACGCTTCAAATATACACACACATACATTACTGCATACGAATTAAATACAGACATCTTTTTCCCATTGACATCTAATTGATGACTTCCTTTCGCGGCAACGCGAAGTTACAATCACTTTTAAAACCTTAATAACGAGCCAAGGTACAAACACACAACGTGCTGCATCTACAAACTCCAA
The DNA here is from genome assembly GCA_951828415.1 of Anomoia purmunda. NCBI lineage: Eukaryota > Metazoa > Arthropoda > Insecta > Diptera > Tephritidae > Anomoia > Anomoia purmunda. Next base: position 9,925,521 of record OX639994.1, read on the forward strand.
TTTGTAGTTAAAAGGTCGTAAAATTGAAAGCAGATGATTTTATGATTCAGAAAAAAAAGGTTGTTTTATATGCTAACCAAAATAACAAAAGCCATTTTATATAGACCATAATTTAAGTAGTTTCACACCTTTCCATAGGTAGCCATCAACTCTACTTTCTTTACTTTTCCACAAATTTTATTATTAAGAGATTTTAGCGATTAAAGCGTAACCCAAGCCGTTCTCAAAATGCAATGACACAATTGAAAATCAGGTCATGAGTACAAAGAAACAAACAAAAAAACGAAAGGCATATAACAAGCCGCCAAAAACAATAAATAAAGTAAAGGTAATGGGTATTTAATACAAAAAAAATACAAAAAAAAACAAAAGCCATATGCATTCAAAGGAAAGGACAGCAGCGAAGAAAAGGTAACTAGGTAACTATCCACCAGAAGTAGTAAAACAAGCAACAACATGCACACACGCTGACTGTCAACTATCTATTGACTATTGTATGTATTACTTGTTGCACGCTGAGCGCACAGTGTCCTTTTCTCGACTTTCACTCTGCTAGGGATAAACCATACGAAATATTCGTAAATAATGCGACCCTGTGCATAGAGTAGTAAAGATCCTCGCCGAGCGATAAGCAATCTTGTGGAGCATTCGCTATTTGAGTCGGTAAGTATGTAATTGAAAGTGTCGCAATCGTTAAGGTTAGTTAGGGAGGAGGGTGCAGAAAACGAGAAAAATCAAAAAAAAAAAATGTTGCGCTTCCTTGCAGCTGTAAACTGAATTAAATTCTTTCAACTGTGCATCGCAGACAATGACAGCATTAGGAGTTTATTCCATGACCATACACGCTGAGCTCGCACTCGGTAACTTTAAATTTCCTGCTTGTTATCAGTACCCGACCGAGTAAGTAGATTTGTACCTTTTTGTACTTTGTATTTTTTTTTTTTGTTTTTTTTTGTGTTAGCTGTTGTCTCAGTAGGCGTTTGTGTTGTGTACACCTTGTCCGCCAATTGTCTCTGGTCTATCACTTTGTACACATATCTTGTTGTTTTCTTTGTTGTTGTTTTTATTTATTTATTATTATGTTGTGTGTTCCTCCTTGACACCCTCATTGAATTTATTGCACTCTCAAATTATTGGTACATGGCTTTGATCCCACCTACTGATTACCCGCATGACTGCTACTTTTCTACTACGACGCGGCGTCACTTTTGTCTCGTTAATTCCTGAGAAACTGCAAAGCTATAGAAAAAAAAACACAAAAACACAAGACGAATTATTCCATCCAACACACAATATAAATAAATATTCTTTAACAAATTTTATGCCTCTACTTTCTTTACTATTTGTCCCACAAAAAAACAAAAAACAACCAACGCTCCTACGCATACATAATTTGTATTTTACGTGCTTGCGGTTAACAAGTCGTTCTATTTCCCTACAATGTTCTCAATGAAATTATATTGTAACTATACGTTTTTTTCCTCTAAGCAGCTTGTTGAACCCTTTATTGTTGTGCCGTGCCTAAGAAGGAATCCTTCGTGTTGTTTCTCAATTCTTCGAAATTATCTAGCATTTGCTTGCGGTTTTCAAGAATTAGTAGTTTTATTGCTCGAAACAAGAGTTAATAATTCACTCTATTATATCGAGGCTATTCAGATGTTTTGACATTTTTTATACAATTCTATTTTATTTCTAATGAAATTGGCAGTAGCAAGCGTGGACAATATTATTTGAAAAGTAAAATTTATATTGTAATATTTATTGCTTCCGATAGGTGAATTTCGAAGAAAACTCGTTATACTTAAATGCTTCTTTATTACAAACTTTTTGTGCTCAAAAAATTTTTAGTAAACTTGAATCTACTAAATGGGCCACCACATTATGCGCTTCCCCATAAAGTTGTTTCTCAGAACCTATTTCAAATTCAGACATTAAAGATTTCACTTTTCACGAGAGTTGCCTTTTATATTTTTTTTAACTTACGAGCTTTATTTGTTCTATTTTTAGTGAGTTGTATGATTAATCTTGCCTAAGAAATTCAGCCTCGGTGGATCATTCAAGGAGAATATTTGGGAAAATAATAAAGTCATCCTCATTGTTGTTTTACTGTGTTTTCATTATTATTATATAATATTATATATCTTTTATTATTTCTACATAGTAATAACCCCCACTGTAACCATTAAATAAAATACATTTTTCAAATAGCACTTGAAGATCTGTAACTTCGCCTAGGGCGTGAACAAGCAAGCTCTGGATGTCTGCGAGGTCTTTGTTCAATTCGACGAAGCGTGGTAACCGAGTGGCGCTAACATTCGCGGGTCAAACGATGAAGTTCGGCGAAGGCGAAAGCTTCTAAAGCCGAGAACCTGACGATATAAGTATGCATGCTGATGCTAAAACCATCTGGGCGAGGCGAAAGTAATTTATCTCACAAAGATCATTAACTGGTCGCTTGCCACTCTAACTATCCCAGAAATGTGAAAAAATGGTAGCGTGCTACCACTATTGAAACCAGGGAAACCACCTAACCTAGGGTAGCTATTGCCGACTTTCTCTAACCACCTTCGTCCAGCATTACCGAAAATTGAACAGCACCACCACAGCACTTAACGCCATAAGCACCCAGATAAATTGTGGCCTAAACTAGAAACCTCCTTGTGAGAGGAGGGCCCTAATGGCACTGGACCTGTTAAAAGCTTTTGACGTCGTCAATCTCTCAGTGCTACTAGATGTCATCGAAAGCTCTACCCTCCCATCCGGGCTCAACTCATTAACCATATTTCGAGATCAAACATTTAAACCGTGAAAAACTAAACAAAGAGGGAAATCACCTTGTGTTTGACATCTATTTATCAAAAGTCCCTCTCCCACCAGAGGGAATTTTCTTTGTCTCATACGCAGATGATTGTGCTGAACTCCGATGGGCCAATGTGGTCGCCGGGGACTATCAGGACTCAGTGGACGAAGTTCCAGGCGTGTCAAAATACTGCATTTCGGATTTCCATGGAATGTCTCCTGATCTCACCCATTCACCACCTGCACAGTGAGGCGCAAATGCATAAGACTATGTTTAATATATTTGATTCGGTTGCTACTAGAGGCTGCGCCATGTCCCAGGTACATCACGGCCATCTCATTGGGCTGAGATTATTTTACTCTTAGCGGATAATTAAATTTACATAATTATGTAAGATGAGAACGCTTTCACGCGCTGATTTTTCACGATTTTCAACGCGGATTATCTAGACAAGAATTCATCGATCATGTACCTTCACTTTTGACAATCTAGCACTTCACACGCCCACTATTTGTTGGTGGTTTGATAAATTTATCTGTGGGGATCAAGGATCCCTGGATAAAGGTATGAATATCTGGCTGCGAAAATTAAAATTTTAGATCATGTGAATTGGTGTAAAAAAATGTCTTGCATTCCAATAGCCGTAAGGCAACGTAGAACGATCAATTCTGAGTGTACCAAACCAGAGCCACAAAAACGGAAGGTTTAGGGGTTTCAAAAATAACGATTAGTTTTTATCGAAAAAATTAAAAATCACAAAGTAATGATTATGCTACGATTAAAAAATAAAATCTACTAAATAAAAGTAAGACCAGATTTGTATAGCATATGGCATCAGGATTGGATCGATATATTCGAGTTTTGTATTGAATGAATTCTTGCCCATGAACTTTTTGATTAGAAAAAATCGAAATAACACTTATTTTCGGTCTCTCAAAATTTGTCTAACGACAGTTATTGTTAATTACGATTAGAATGCAATCATCTAAGAATACTCGCTTAAAAATTCTGCGAAGGTTGATCAGCCATTTCAATTGAATGCGTATGGTGATGAAATATGGCATTAATCGATCGCTGACATTTCTAGCTTTTATTCAATTCTTTCAAAAATCGATTCAGATAAAAATCTTATAAAACAAAATTATTAGATATAATTATTTTAAAATCCCTTTTCATATGTAATCGATTAATAAATATTCGTCGCGTGTTTTTATCATCCAGAACTGAAACATACCATCAGCTGATTGTCTCTATTTGTTTTCACCACACATTTTTGGTGAACTTTTTGTGACTGACTTTCTCTTAGTGAATACCCAAATCGTCTCAAATCACAAAAAGAGTCAAATTTAATAACATGAGATGACACTGAATTACCGAATACCAGCATAAAAATGAAAGAAGTATTAGATTATTGAATGGAATGGGGTGTGCTAAGAGGTCGTTGGTATTATGTATGCGCGTTACCGTCGGTCGTATTCTAAAGTATGTTATTTATCTCCAGGTAAATTTTGGATCCATAGTTCGTACAATATCTATAAAATGATAGTGGCAGAGTACGCCGAGCTGAAGAGATAGCTGAACTTCGTTTTTTTGGCGATAACAGTCAATTGAACTCCGGTCTGGCAATTCACACGCCAAGATCACACGAAGATCGTAACTATCGCTCGGTGCATGCTCGTTTTTTTACAGTTATTGGTCGAAAAACATCATCTGCCATTGCGTATTTTGAAGAAACGAACTATGCACTTTTTGCGTGCGACTAAAGGGTCCTTCCTTCGAAATTTCAAAATACCAAGTGATCAGCCAAAGCAAACATTAAAACTCCAATGCAAATACCCCCTAGAATTTCATTCATTTATGTAAAGAATAGAGGAAGACGCGCTTGTTACAACCTCAAACTGCTTTTATCCGCAGACTCTTCCTAGTGCAGCATCCGGCACATGTCTCAATTTGTTGTTATTTCAATTAGTTTAGCAAAAGACCACACGCTGAGGGAAAATAAAAATAAAACGATTGCTTTGATAAGGATCAACAGTATGAAAACAGTGTCCCAAGTAAACATAAATATATAGAGTGAACTGTAAATATTTTTTAAAATTGAAATTCTGCTTCATAATTCCACTTGAAAATGAAGCTTAGCAAAAGATGGATATATTTGAGGCGAAACCGGAAATTTGTTATTTTGTTTTGTTTCACAATAAAGCATTTAAAAATTGACAAAATGTTCACATATGGAAGATGTAATGTGGTTATTAAAATAACCAAGGATGAGAAGAAAATAAACACCATTTAATGAACAGATGAATGCATCTGCTAATATGAAGTGCCTTGTCCTTTTTATTCATACCTTTTTTTTTTACATACCAGCATTTTTTTCAAAGCAGTGATAACAAACTCTATAAACATTTTGTTGACTATTCTAACTGACGAATGGTTGGTTTGATGAGAGTAAATTACTGTTTGGCTGATTGCTCTATTAAAAAATCGAATATCAGCGGCATATGAATTGAATACAATTATTTGTTGATTATCTTATCTGAGAAAAAAAAACTTATTTCTCAAATGTAATTGGAAACACACCACTTTTAAAAACGATTCAACTAATAGTTTTCACATAAAGGTTAGAAATAACTTCATACGCGTGAAATTTCGCCAGCAACATGAATCTTAATTGCCGCGAAATGTTTCTAGTAACCAAAACTATAGAAGCGCTTAAAAGATTCCACATAAAAGCTAATGTAAGAAATATTACAAAACTAATTTCTTAAATGTAGTAGCGAACTGTCACTTGTGTGCGCCGTTTTAAATAGCAAATGCGTTTTGAAAGCCGTGAAGAAAAAATGTTGCTGGCATCATGTTGATATGATGTGGAGATAGTGTTTTGTTTTAGTGCGGGTAACGAAATTTTACATGATAATTTTTTTTTAATTTTTTAATACGCAAAATGCGAGAATTTAAGTTGTATTCCGAAGCAACTGCTTGATAAAATGTGTATTTTTCAGATAAATTTCTCTACCACACATTTATTAATAAAAAATGACTTAAAAATATTATATATTATTTCTTCATAGTCATAGTTCTAAATATTTTTTTATAATGATTTAGGAAAATTAGTGTATAGGAATAAATGTAAAAAATTTTGGTTTTTAAAATTCTTCGAAACTCCTTTAATTGAAAATTAATTAATTCAAAACCTTTTAATTGAGGAAGCATTTATACCAGTTAAAGAATTTGTATATACTCGATTTTGCTGCCGCAATTGAAAATATTAAATTTTATTTTAAAAAAATAATCAGAAGAAGGATCAAAGAAAAGTTTTATTTGTTTTTGAAGATCTTTAAAATATCTATATTCTCTGTGAATTTTATTTTTTAAAAATAATCAGAATAAGGATCAAAGAAATGTTTTATAAGTTTTTGAAGATGTTCAAAATTCTCTGTAACATTAACAATTTCTCCCACAAATGGATTATAAATTTCTTAACCGTGGATGGAAAAATAGGCAAAGTTTTGAACTTTTCCATCGCTTTACAATTTAAAAAAAATTCGCCTCATATTTCACTTATTTTTATTTTTCTGACCAAAGTTTTATTTTTCATTATTTCTGTAGCTTGTAAAGTACTCTGCTATTGCTATTCGTGGAAATTTTACGCAAAAGAAATCGTTGAGTCCGAATAGTTACGAACGAATACATTCAAACTGTGAGCTACATTTGTACTACGATGGATTCAGACCAAGATGAATTCAGTTATAGCACCGATTATAAAAAAACTAACTATATGTGTAGTAAACATTTTATCAGCTCATATAATAATAATAGGCCCGATTCTTTGTACCCGAGTTGCAAAAGAGCGCTCCAACTCGAATAAAATTTCCGTTAGTTGCAAAAGCAACCCTGTTCGCAACTTTCACGAAAGCGAGATTTATTAAGTGCTATTTAAGAAAATAAATTAGTTGTGCAAACAAATTTTAGGTTGACGTAGTTATGTATTTAAAAATATTATGCAAATAAAAACGAATTAGGTCTTAAACTAAAATGTGCCATGTATTTTCTTCCAGCTCATTCACAATAGCGCTGTTTTTTCACTTCCCAACACTGCATCTCAGGTCGGATATCATTTTACCGAGTTGGTTCAACTCACATTTTTTTCCGAGTTAGTGTTGTTGCTTTACATGCACTTTGTTATCCTACTTAGTGTTCTTTTGCAACTCATTTGATGTTGTAACACCAATTGAGGGGCCTACAGTTTTATGCCGATTCTGAATGGAAAATGATTTTCCTAAGAAGTTTTTTCATGTCAGAAATACACTCAGAGGTTTGTCATTTTAAATGTTGTGATTAGCAGAACGGAGTATTTCCATTTAAATCCGGGCACGGCTTTCAAAAGGCACTGCAGTCAAAGTACTTATTCTTAGATTTCATATAAATTTTTACCCCATACATATTGATCCAAGACACATTGAATAAGTAGAAATATTCAAGAAAATACAACCCTGGCGAGTATTTCGTGTGCGGGTAGAAAGTGAACGATCTATCAATAAAGAAGAAGAAAATTGTTTGTGTTTTTTTTCGTTTGCCAAATCATGGACGCTTTTCGAATGAAAAAAAAATAAAAAATCAGCCCTATTGCTTCTACCTATTTAATGTGCCGTGGATTAATCTAAAATAATTTATTTTGAATTTTAATTGGCAATAGAAATATCGGCAAGTGGTTAAAAAAAATCTGTAATATTTTGTGAAGACTTTTGCTTTTATTAGCCAATCGAGCCGTAAAAGGAATTTAGGAATCAGCATGCCTCCAGAACTCCAGAACCAACACTCAGTCTACATTTATTTTTTGAATTTTGTTTTACTTTTCTAACTGCTCGGTATGTTAGCGTAAATTTTTTGAGCAACATCTACCAGAACAGTAACAGTTACCTTGCAATATCCGAAAAAATGAAGTATTTTGAGTTAGCTCAATTTTGGAAAATATATGCGGTTTGTACATAAATTGTACTCTTTGAAATAGGAGCAAAAAAGTTTAATAATTTCCATTGAACAATGAACAGCTAATAGTTCTAGAGTTGGAAAGGAGAAAAGGTTAATTCATTTCAACTTTTTCACCAGCTCATACGACTATAATGAACACACAACAAGCCTTAGCCTTAACCAATTTATATGCAGCATATGTGTTACTTCTCTAGAGTTCCAATTATGTTTTATGATCACATTGCAACGTGTAATTTTCGAGCAATTATAAAAATTATTTCCTTCCCGCATTTACTATCCTTTTTTAATGTATTTTGAATGTGAAAATGTGCCATAAAAACTGAAATCGGCGGCGAAGTCAAAACGTGCCACAAATCACTAATGAATTTCGGCGCCAAGCGACTAAGCGTACAAAAACTTGTGTACGTATTCTCAGAGCCAGACTTTTGGGTAAAGAAAAGCCGACAATTGCAGGAGAAAGCAAGAAAACAAAAAAACATGGAAAAAATAAAAGAGAAGGCGTGAAGGTCAAGACAAGGATGGTTAAGCGTGTGAAGAAGAAAAAGAGCATTTGTCTTTTTTACCAGGCAATACATAAAACTTTTTTGTATGTGTATTTAAGAAAAAGAAAAATATATAAATATAAATCCGTTAGCAAATCATTTATCTTCATCAACACAAAAAAAGAAAAAAATTATCTACCGGACGCCAAGCTAAAAAATTGAAGCTGTGAAAATACTTTAGCAATTTCATTGAAAGCAATCCTAAAATGATTAACAAATTTAAAAGGAGCATAAAATAAACTAAAAAAAAGGTCTAATTATATGTTTCCTGACATAGTTATCGACCCAAGTTTGCCTTCATCAACAGCACGGGCCGTCGATGTAGTATACCAAAGACAGCGACGGCTATGCGGCGATAAGTGGACTGCTCTGAATTGATTAGTAAGAAGTTGGCGTTATTTAATATTCATTTGTTGGAAAAAAAATTACAAAAAAGGGTCCAAATGGTCGGCTTTAGCTTCTAGTAGTATGCGCCTACGTATAATTTTTCATTTTGATTTTTATTTTTTTTTTGATTTTCTCATACATATTAATTATTACCTTTTCGATTTGTTCTTTGTAGTTTTGGCGCCTTGACGTTGCTACCTGTGGTTTTTTTTTTTGATAAATGTGCGTACGGCCAATTTGTTGTGATCAGCAGATCATTCATCAACATATCATGTGTGAAATTGTACACAGGAGGAAGAGTAGAGCTACACCGCAAGGAAATCGGCTACTTCATCTTTAACCCACATTTACTTAACAAAAACTCCTGTCACTCGTTAACCCAGTCCGCGCAATCATGAAATTTAATCACTCAAACCCCGTGAACTGAAATTATTTCTGCACGGCAACTCCGTCATTCTACTTCTATGCGAACTCAAAATAAGTAGTAGGTTCCCAAATCTCTAGTGGAACTCAGTTAGGGTCATGGTCTCTTGTGGCACCATAGTGGAAATGCCCCACTTCCCCGAAAGCCACTTTGTACTCCTAAGAAACCTCGCCATGTCCCTAATTTCGCTACGTCTGAGATCGTCAATGTCATTAACGAGATAGCTACCCAGAGCTTCAGCTATCTTTCTAGCCAGCGGCGGAGTATATTATGTATGGATGTCCTGCTCCTCCACCTCCCGACTACTTCTACAGCAGTCCCGCGAGGGGCACCTTAGTATTGCTACACATGTACCTACTAAAAAATGCTCTGTCTCCCTAGGTTGAGAAGAATTTTTTCATTTTTAGCGTAGTCGGCTATTGAAGGCAGCTCTGTGAGTTCGGCCAATATTGTTCTGTGGTCGATATAAGAATGTGCCAATTTTCTATTTGAAATTAGACTAATGGCAACGCTGCATGCAAATGACTATATAACTGTCGTTTTCATATCCCCAGTTATTAACAAAGAGGCTAACCGCTGAATCTATACTCTCTTAATATTTACTGTCTTGACGAGAGCATCCAACCATACTACTGAGCCGCAAAAGAGGTTTGGGTCAAAACTCCCGAATAGATCCATGCAACAATCGCGGTCCTAAGCCATAGTTGAGAAAGCAAGCATCGTGGTTTTACGGACCTATCTTAAAGTTGGGCCCGCAATTTAGTTTACTCTCCAGTATCAAGCCTAGCTATTTGGCTTGTTCCGTTATTCTCAACGTCAGTTCATTTAGCGTTAAATTTTCCATGGGAGGGCAACGGCCCTTTCTAGTGAATAAAACCATTTCCGATTTGTTCGGGTTAACCTCCAAAACTCGACTGCTGCACCGGTGCATGAACCCTCATAAATTAAAAAAAAAAAACATACAAAAATTTCCAAAAAATATTTATTGTAAAAAAAGCACACAAAATTCTTATATTGAATTGAATTGCCGTGAAAATTTTCCGCGCACAAAAATTTTACATAATAATTATAGGAAGCAAAAAATGCCCTTATCTATTTAGGTCGTAAAATTTGTTTGTCTATGCATGCCATATAATTGATTACCCGGCAAATTAAATTTATTACAACCGAAAAAATTCCCAGAAAACTTTTATTTGTAATAAATTTATTACTCTTGTAAGGAAACTAAATACTAGGAAATGAAAAAATATAAATTTCTATGTGTATGTCAGTACCACCCAAAATCACCATAAATAAATGCATGCATGATTCAATAAAAAAAAAAAAAACAAACAAATTAAATAAGGAAAACGTGATTGACAATAAAAATAATTAAAAATCAAAATTTTTTTTAATGACAACATTAATTGCGGCAACAACTAGCCAATAAACGACTCGCCTATGGTGAGCTATGATTATTTGCATTAAATATACCGCGCCATACCATAAATGTTTGTACGTATGTATGTATGTGTGTGTAATTGAATATGATTTCTGAAAATGTTATGTTGATATGCGCCGCTCTGTTTGGTCGCTATAAACGTCAAAAGAAACACCCATTCGTGGCGCCACTGTTGTGGAGGTACTTACGGTGATGGCGGCGGCGACGGCAGCGACTCAAAACCAAAACGAAAACAAAAAAACAGTGAAAGGCTGCTGACAACTCAAACAACGTGTCTGGGTTGCCTTGGTGGCAACTTTAGCCACATACTCGACTGCGGCGAGCGGTTAGTTATGCCGCCGTTTAAGTTTTTGAAAATGCATTGCATTCGTAATTAGACGAAATTGTCAAATGCCAAAAATTGCGTCAACCACCCGAAATGAAGCGGCACAGTGTGAACAGGCAACTGACATTCGTTGAATTTCTTGAAGAATGCAACACCCAAGGCATGCGTAGTTAAGGTGGTTGGAGTTGAAAGTAATAATTGGTAGGGGCTTACGTAGATTGTGTTGTTTCTGGCGCTTCAGTCTTCTGGCAGTTAATATTATGATGCAGGCTATTAGAGTTTAGGATAGTGGATGTAAATATACACATGTGTTGATAATTCAAAAAAGCCAGACATTTCCGTAGTGGGTTCCAAAATGGAGAACGAACCACTTGACAAAGAAGCTCCTCAGCCATTGCGTTTACGCGAGTCTATTATATTTATGCATACAAGTAGGCATTTGTGTGTACCCTGTCGGAAAAAAGGAGAGAGACTAAAAAATTTATTAATTTAAAGAGTTTAATTAATTTTAAAAAAAATTTCTAGCTAAAAAAAACTTAAAAAAAACTAATACTTTTGCTACACTATGCTAGGTCCGCTCCCCCAAGGTTGTTATCTTCGAACTCACTTAAGGGGTGACCACGGAGACAGGCTGTTTCGATAGGGTTGGGCCATAATGAAAGAGGTGTAAGACGAGTAGAAGGTTTGCAGGGGAATGTGTATAGCTAGGAGGATTCTCTACTACAGACCAGACCAAACCAGGCCATAATTGATCTAGAATAACGCGTGACCACCGAGGAAGCTTAAGCTTTTCGTCTGCAATTGATGGTGGATTGACTCCAATAACAGCAGGCTAAGGGTTCGTGAAAGTGGTGATTGTCTCTCGGTATTCAGCTATTCCTTGCTTGAATGTGCGCTTCCAGATCCAAGGGTAGACCGGTGTATATCTGGTGGTCATCCGTGAGCACGCGGAGATGCCCTATGAGTTCGCTGAGTAGCCTCGCGCGAAGGCATCCAACGAGGAAGTGCTTGCTGAGCAAGATATTCCCCTCCTTTGCAGGAAGCTTGCAATCCTTTTAGGGAAGGTATTTCTCTGGCGACATTAGAAGAGATCGCGTCACATTCCGGAGTGTAATTCTGGCGGGTCTGTAACTTCGTCCACTGTGTTCTACTGGCCGCCGTTGTATGTTTCCAACAACCTTTCTTCAGCTCTCTCACACTTGAAGACCTCGTTACGGCACTGTACTTCATTGACGATAGCGGTTGTGTGCGCTAAAAAGAAGAGCAGGTTGTCGAAGGCAACCCTCAAGATCCGCTGGTGGAGGACGGTTGTGATTAAAGTAACAACAACATGGATATTTAGTTCTCGCCTGACCTCGATTGTCCATTCTGTCAACACGACCGCCCAGGTTTTAGTAGGAGATAAGATCATGTTCCGGTCAGTGCAGAAGTGAGCTGGGCCGGAGACATAACTGTTCACTTTCATTTACATGCCATTATTGCATCGTTGGTATCGAACAGTCAACGGCGTATGAGAGAATAGCGACCCCTTATGGCGGTTAAGGGAGTTTCGAGATGTGGAAGTTTAACAACATCGGGGAGGGGACATCACCCTGTGGGATCCCTTGCTTAACTCTTCTTAATTTGGAGTTTGCGCCTCTGAAGCATCTGGATGATTCCCGACCACACAGGCATTTGGCAGTAAACTGATTCAGCCCCTGTGTGAGAGTTGTTGTATCTAATAGCGTTGCGTGGCTAACTGTGGCGAAAACCTTTGACAGATCTAACGATGCGAGGTACGGTTGCAGTTTAGACCGTAGTCCACCTTCGTGTTTAGGTCTTTAAGTGCTGTTGTTGTACTCTATCCGGAAGCCGCGCTGATGTTTAGCAGAACCGAGATGTTACGATATTTTTTCGTGAAAGAAAAGTGATCTTTCCGCCTGTTTCCTTGGTATAGCTCTTCCCACTTTCCACACATCAAGTATGATGAGTGAAGGAGTGGTGAGGTTGAAGAAGCTTGTTAGGTAAGCCACTCCAGTCGTGAAAGAGGAGAGATTGACCCACCTGTTTCTCTGGTAAAGCGCTAACTCTTTCCACTTTCCAGACACCAGGTATGATGAAGCTTGTGAGGTTAGCCACTCCAGTCGGGCCAAATTTTTTCAGCATCAGCCTCCCATTCATCTTACGTTTGGTCTTGGGTTCGATAACGCGCGGTCATCGAATAAATTGGCACTCGGTCATCGCGCTCAAGTAAATTATAAGTAGACAACGACCCAATGACCGACCAAAGCTTACCGACACACGAATCTCCACACTTAATATCTGATACGGTTTGTACGGTGATCGAAATGCCAAAGGTGGGTGCACTCGCCGCAGGGGTAGCCGCTTCAGCCGGATTTCCGAAAACATATAGGACGAGATGAACCGTGCAGCTGGTATCGCGTTAATCTTGCGGAACTTGCGTTCGCCCACACGAACGTAAACCTTTTTAAATTTGATATAGGTACGGCGATTCGCCGAGACGAAGTCGGCAGGCTTATCAGTCGGGATGATGATTATGGGTAGGTGGTCTGATGCAAGCGACATCATAGGTCGCTATTTATTAGAGCTACGCTAGCTAGCTGACAGGTAAGGCGAGCTGCTGCTGGTCGGGGCGTCCTAGGATAGCGCCATATTAATAAAATTAGTGGCTTACAAGAAAAACGAAAGAACCACTTATAGTTGGTAAAACAGCACTTTTTGAGTTACTTTTAAAGTAGCTCTATTTCCAACCAGGTATATGCAGATATAAATGAATACAAACACACGCAAATGTACATATTTACATTTTAATAATGACTTTCTTGGATTTGAATTTGTTTTCTTACTTTTTACTTGTAACAACTCTTTCGCATATCATTATGATTATTATCCAATTGGCGCCTTTTAGTTCAACCAAATTACCACAACGACATTATAAGTACCTACATATATAAGTAACTGTAAGTAAATGTCATGTTTACTGTAGACAAATAATGACAATTTCTAATTATTATTCCATTGTCGATTTCATTAGAAAACTTTTACATGTCAATAAAATTGTAATTATAATTTACTTTACTGCTGGTGGCTCTTGCATACGAAATTTCCACTACAAGCAACTGGGAATACATAGAGTAAATGAGTAAAGAAAATTATGAAAAATAGTTACAAGCATAATTTGTATTAATTCTACAAAAAGCTAGTAAATTTTAATACTATCTTAACATAAAATTCTATCAAACATACGGAAGTGTGAAATATGACTAAATTTTGTGGTTCCATAATTTACATAATTTCTGGATCATGTTTTTCTTCTCCATGAAACTCGAGCATATGATAAGACACGTATTTTTTCTTTTGACCGAAAAAAAGAATTGTTCCGATATTAATATTTTTTCTTTGGAACAATGAAAACGGACACTTTTTTAAAATTTCATTTCGAAAACATTTTTTTTTGAGATACCTTTTTTTAAATAGTTTTAAAATTACTGATTCGAATTTTTTATTTTAATTTCGGTATGCAGTTTTGCAGCTCATTCAATTTTAACATAGTAATATGAAAGTCTGAAATGGCTAAAAATGCCGGTTGATTTTTGACAATTTTTTGAAATTTTAGTCGTACGCACATTTTTCATAAATAACGGATGGATTTCATACATATTGGTGTTGATTTTTAATGTAAATTTTGAGCCTTCTTTTTGATGTGAAAAAAAAATAAAAATAAAGAGAATATATTTTTTGAGAAATTAAACTTGCAAAAATTGCTGTACAGGCGTTGGCAATTTTATCCTCTCGCATTTTAATGTTCAATTAATTACGAACATTTTGCCAGTTTTTCGAGGGATTATGTGCATTTAGAAAAAAAAATCAAAAACGAAAAAATGCGATTTCACTTCGAAGTTAAACTCGCCGCAAAATATTGGAAAAAATTTGTCCCGCACAAATAAAAAAAAATGCATATCTGTTAATTTTGGCCAAGAAACAACGTATTGGAAAAAAGAAAAACATGACCCGAATGGACCGGTTGTCTTGAAATGGAAAGGCTCTTAGCTAAATTTACGATATTAGAAAAAAATTGTACCATCGCTGGTTTACATCGGTTGTAACCAGCTGAAAAGCAGCTGAGAATAATAATCGACAATATTGTCGTGATAGTGTTGGAGAAGATCCGAATTTGTCTATTCGCCGCCGTGCTCAACAAGTTGGACTTTGTCCATCCACAACATGGAAATTTTGCAGTTGTTCAAAATTGGACTGATCGCATACGATTCACAAAAGCTAGTCGTGGCGGACATATGCTAGAAATCGTTTTTAAATATTAAATGTCATGTAAATTCAATACTTCATTTTTTATGTTTTTTATTTCAATTTAAAGTTCTATCAGTCTAAAAAAAAAACACCCGTTATATGGAGCTACACCTAATACTTTCATAGATCAATCTGTACCTCTACTCAGAAACTAAACATAACTCTCACTTTACACGAATACAAAAACTAAACTGGTATGCCATTGCGCTAAAGGTAAATAATAAATTCACAAGAAGTCAGTCATACCATCCTCATTACTCGATTTTCGAACGCATATCAATTTCTTCTATCCACAATAAACATTCCAACTAGACTATACAATTTCGATAGTCAAAGTTCACCTAATGACTTCAAAAACACGCAGTTTCTCTCTCTCCCTCCCCCTCTCCAAATAAGTTCATATATCAAAAATTACCAACCTATCACCCGCAACGAGTGCAGCACCTCGCATCATTTTGATGATATCGACGAATTTAATGGGCACCCAAATTGAGTTTTTCAATGCTTTACGATTTTTATTACCCCGCAAATTCGAATAACAGTGAAGTGATGCCGCCTGACAGAGGATGAATGAAAGGCCGCAAGTGCTGTTCCGGAGATGAATAGGGGGAGGGAGTAAAATGTAAGAGTGTGTGTGTTTTATCATTACATGACGGAGAGGGTGCACATAACGCATTGAAGTTGTATTGCCCCGCGGCGCATTTAGCGCAAATCAATTTCAATGCTTTTGCAAACTAAGCGTGACTCCTCTAAATTCTTGTTTGTAATTTACATATGTATGTGTGTGTCTGTGTGTGCGTGTGTGTGCGAGTGTAGTTATGCACGCAAAAGATTTCAATTGATATGAATGTGTGAGCTTGTAATTCATAATTTATAGCATCAGTTTATTACTAAATTGACCATGAAGATTTGCCACAGGGCATGCGGTCCTAAACGTGTGCATACATACGTATGTACATACATACAAAAATTCATATGTATGCATGTGTGTGTTTTCCACTAAACAATACTCGCATAATAAGCACTGCGCGTTCTTTTGCTTTCGTAGATTAACGAAAAGGCCGTACATCAATATCATTCGATTTTTCAGAAGATGCGGACTGTGTGTGTGTGTGTGATTGTTGTTGTTGTTGTTTGTAGCGAAATATGGCAGCTGTTCGATGCCAACATAAATTAGTAACGGTTTCATGCTTATTCAGCTGATTCACTACTTTCTTCACCAACTATTGAAGTGTTTGCGGTTTTACTTAAGTCATAAATCAAAATCGCTTGCCTGGCTGGTGTGAGTTTGAAAAATGAAATGAAAGAATACAAATTCATACACAAATATTCGTAGTAGCACCAAGGATTCGCAACGCCTAAGGATTACACATAAATAGTAAATTATCCTTGGTGAAGTCATTGCGGGGCGTTGCAGGTAGGCGGTGAAATAGAGCGATTTTTCTTAGATCAATGTGCGAAAATATTTAGCAGGATAAGGAATGAAGATTGCAGATCAGTAGGGGAAAAATAAGAGGATTATGTGGCATTTCGTTGAAAACTTAGTTTCGGATTATTTGGTGTATTTTTGAAACTAGCTACATAGAAATCATTAAGTAGGTATGCATAGTTATGTATGTGGTAAAATTAGGGACACGACATTTTGGCTATTTTTCGCTGTATTTCTTTTGCTAGTTTTGTGTTTGTTATTACAACAATTCATTGGCAAGAAATCGTTCAAAATAAAACTCAAATATATCGATCTAATTATTAAACCATACGCTATACAAATCTGACCTTATGTTTGTTTTTTAAAATCATTACGTAATTGTTATTCTTGGATTTTTATTTTTCAGACCAAATTTGATCGTAAATTTCGACGATTATTTTTTCCATCAGAAACAATCGACATTCTTGGATTGAAAATCCAACGATCATGTTTGATCAATATATTGTGATATTTATTTTTTCGATGAAAGAAAATCGTTATTCTTGTGTTTACAAATTTCCGTTTACAATAAACGAAAACAAATTTTTCGGCGATGACAAGAAAACATTTTATAATCGATAAAAATATCGTAAAATATCGATGAAGTATGATCGAAAAAAATTTTTAATCCAAGAACAACGAATATTTTTAATGGCAAAAAATAAAAATCAAAAAATATCGATCACATGTAATATGAAAAATAAAATTTCAAGTATTCCGATGATTGTTTATCGAACCATTTTTTTTTTTTGAAAAATAACGATCGAATGAATAAAAATTAAAAAATATCGATAAATTTTGTTCGAAAGTATAAAAATCCAAGAAAAATGATTAATCTTGATGGAAAAAAATACAATTCCTAAAACAAAAATTAAATAATGGTTTCTTGTATGAAAATGATTACCGTTACGATTGCTGCTTTCAAAATGTTCGAACTTTTCAATTAATTTTAATTAAAATTCTAATATGTATAGCCCATAGCCATATAGCAAGTTCTAAGTACCAAAAATGTCCGTTAATTTAAAAAAAAAAAATTTTACTGACGGTGTCACGCATTTTCCTTCATACAAAAACCGTTCGAATTTTTTTCCCCCTATATGGAGGAGAATGTGAAGAAGAATAGCCAAAAAAAAATATCATGTCGCTATTTTTTTTTACACAACGTACATGCGGTAAACCTAACAATTGACCACATGGTGAGTTTTTTTACAATAGTTACAATGTGTTGTTTTTGTTAATAATTTACTAGGAAACTTAAGTTCGCTTTATAAAGAATCATCTAAATCAAAATTTTAAATTTTGCAAAAATTCAACAAACTTTCATCAAACTTTTAAATCAGAATTTAAAAAAAAATGGGGTGTGCAGTTTTGTAGCTCATTTAATTTTAGCATAAGTATGTACATGTCTGAAGTAGATAAAAATTTGGTTTGATTTGGGGCAATTTTTTCCGTCTTACGCGCTTTTTTCCATATAACGTGTGGATTTCATAATTTTAAAATTTTTTTCTTTACGTAGTACATGGAAAACTATGCCTTAAATTCAAGTTGTAAAAAAATAGCGGAAATTGTATTGTTATGATAATAAAATTATATCAGCTAAAAATCCTCAGAGTCAAAAGTTTCATAAAAGTTCTGAAGTTAATAAATTTACTAAAAATGGCGTTGAGTTTTGAAAAAATTATATAGCTATTGCGCGACTTTTTTTTCATTTAAAGAAATAATCGGTAAATCGCTTGAAAGACAATGCCAAATTGAAATCGAAATAGTGATAATAATTTGGCGCTTAAATTATTTACATAGCTCTAAATTTAACTCTAATTTATGCTTTTAATTAAGACATTAATTTCGCTGAAGTTTTCATTTGTCCATAATTTTTTTCTAAACAATATTTTTTTTTTTTTCGCTGAAGTTTTCATTTGTCCATAATTTTTTTCTAAACAAAAATTTGAAATAAAAAATTTAATTTGTGCTTTTATATAAATCTTGTAAAATTTATAATTCTTCGGTGATAACTTCAAAAACTTTCCCCTTAATATTAATTATATACCATATACACTACGTTGCAAATTATATTGACAAAATTTTTTTCTTTTTTTAATTTAGTTTCCGTTACATTTCAATTAAAATGCAGCTATTTTTTTTAAATAATCATATAAATTAAAGTTTAAACTTTATACAAAATTTATAATAATTTAATTTAAAAAATATTCATAAAAATTTTAAAGTTAAAAAAAAGTATTAAAAATTTCGAGTATGAAATTTCGGTGTCATAAAGTTTAACTTTGAAATGGCTACAAATTGCTGTAGATTTTTGAAATTTTTTTGGCATATGTTTCTACATTAGGTATTTAAATATACATAGAACTCTATTCGAATTTCTTTACAGAACTTACTTTTTTTTCGAAACGAGATTAACGGCGCATTTATATTGAGACTACTTTGATTTTCAATTATGCTCCCAAATTATTTCGCTAAAGTACTCTAGACGTTAACTGGTAGTGATTTCGTTGTGACCAAATAACGTACGTTCTTTGGTTGCTACCAAAAAAATTTCGCAATTTCACTGCCCTCTTCTTTTTTCATGTTCGATTCTAAAACAAATACAAACAGGTGAAACAATTCTCTATTCGTTTCTTAAAATGTCACAAACAAATAAAGCAAAAAATGCGCATTTCCTGCACTCCGAAGCTTGATCAGAGGAGATGGTTGCTCTGAAAATCAGCTGATAGCTTAAAACGAATGTATTATGAAATGCATTTGCTAGACAAGTACAGATACTAGATTACCAATGTTTATGTGTTGGCATTGTGTGTTGAAAAAAGGGCAAATGGCAATTTTTAGGTAGAAAAGAATTCACCATAACCTAAATGTCAAAAGGGATATTTAAGGAATTTCCTAAATTTTAAAACTCCTCATCAAAATAATTAAAACTCGCTTAATTTGTTGGGAGACAATGGCGTGCAAGGAATAAGCGACGATTAGGGTTTAGTGAAAGGAAGAAAAGAAAACATTAGTAGTTATTATCCGCAAATACTAAGTGCATGGAAATAAAGTAAAGAATATGTGTAAACTGAAAATTTTACACCGCCGCTTTAAACCATACAAAAAGTCAGCTTAAAATATACCGCTAGTACTCGTTACAAAAGATAATTTCGCTAATGCTCATATTACCATGCTATTTGCGGTCGACTTAGCCAACAGAATTTCCCAGCCAGCTCTCCAGCCAGCTGGCAATACGAGTATAAACCTAACCATATGTATGTAATTTAAGTATACTTCAAAAATATGTGTTTGCCAGTGCACATTTGCACATAATTATTTCTAGATCTTAGGTCAACCACATATGGCTATTAATTTCAGTGCTAACTACTTTGTACTTTGTATGAGCATTTTGTAAATACTTAACTACCTATGTACCTAACTATCTATGTACCTACTTGTGAAAATCATTAAATAAGCATTTGTGCTGACACTAAATGTTGCATTAGTGCATTTGTGGCGGCTCTTTTGTATTTGGCAAGTGTACTTAGTTGCGCTAATGAGAGCGATTTGCTCAGCTCATAAGGTGACAGATAAAAGAAAGAAAGAGTAGATGTCGGCAGTTGAGGTAGGGGGAAATAAGGTTGCAAACATTTTTACTTAGTGTCAAATACCTTAAACTAGAAATGAACGAATATAGGTACATACGTGTTTCAGTACAAGTAGATTCTTGTTTATACCCAGCAGTGAACAGTCCAGCTAAGTAGTCCACTAACATTCTAGTTCCTGAACTGCTATTTACTATTGGCAGTCGTACCAGCATCATGGGAATTGTGGCTTACTGGCATCACCTTCGAAATTTGGTAGCTTCGAATCGAAAATGTATCCCTGTGTTCCGACATAAAACGGTGGTGTCATGTGAAGGCTATCGCCAGCGACGCTAGTTCGAAATAGAGGAAGAAGAAGTTCGTGGAAAGGAGTACACCTCAAGAAGGAGTGCTATCGCTCTGATCGTGGATGAAATCCAAAACAGCGGTGAGAAAGTCTCAACCTTCGTAGATGATATTTTCATAACGTCAACAGTCAAGCATCTAGGAATACTGACAAGCCTGGTACAAGGGCTACTCAGGGCCATAGCTTTTTCTTTTCTCGAAATAATGTTGCATTTATTTTCTCCAGTGCCAGTTCTGTCAAATTTTTCTGTTTTTTTCTCAGCATTTTCTCTGCGGTGTTTGTTCTTTTCTCAAAATGTTGCACTCTGGCGCTATCCAAAGACAGGCGTTTGTCTAATTTTATTGTATTCGATGAATTAAATTGATGATGCAAGTGAAATTGATAGGGTGGAACTTTTTTGTCCCTTTCTCATTTGACAAATGAAACATTTTTGCAGGGCTCATGGTAATATTTTCATAATGTTGCCCTAGAGTGAAGTGACTTTGATTTCGAGAAAAGAAAAGGCTATAAGTTTATGAGATGGTGTCCGACCATGGCATATTTACATATATTAAATGGGGTAAAGTAGGAGAGGAGCAGGGCAGGGGGCGAATGAGTTTCTAACGCCACGATGAAAGAACTGGGGCTTAGAGACCAAGAATGTTGCATAGATCTACACGGTGGTTATGAGACTAGTCCTTTTTAACGATATAAATAATAGTCTGGTGCGTTGTTCTCGTCACAAAAGTAAAGAGTAAAAATGTGGATAGAGCTTAGTAGTTAGCTTCTCTGTGCATAACCGGAGCTATGAAAATGATGGTCGCGGAGGCAAATAGGGTGCTACGTAATCTCTGGTATAGCAGGTATAGACTAAGGGGTATAATCCAACCCCAGTACAATAACTACCGAGCTCACTGCCTACGATAACTTTCTACGACCTTCCGACCGGCTCGAACGAAAGGAAATTTATGACCCAGCCTTCCGAAAGAGAAAAATGGATGCAGTTGGGAAAAGAAAATCCATCCATATTTCTATGGATGGGTCTATGCTTGACCGTAGAGTTGGTTTCGGGGTTGTTTTGGAACTGTTCTTGAATTCTTAGGCTACCTAATTATTGCAGTATATTTCAGGCCGAACGAATGGGAATTTTCAAGCCGAATCACTGGTACAGGGCGTACTGGTGAGGAGTAGGATACCATACATCAGCAACACTACCTCTGTCCGGCCGCAGCTAGGATGAGAGCTCACGATCTCAACTATATCGACAATAGGGACCTGTCGAAGTTACTTCACAAGTAGTTTACGTGGAGGAGAGAGGTCCCCTTTCAGCCACAATGTGTGAGCCTAACTTTGTACCACTAGGAACTGTCTTCTAACCTAATCTTAACACTGGCCCAGCGAATGGTTTAAAGCTGATATCGAGGCGCTAATGTTCTCCATCTGGTTAGTTTATAGACAGAAAATGTATATTTTGTATTGCAGACAAAGTAGTTAAATTGCTTATCAACCAAGTAAATAGTAAGCTAGTTCGAAACTTGTAAGATATTTTACTGCTGGGTATATGGAACACGAGTTTTAAAACTTAGGTTTCCACTAAATGCTTATCCTTTCAAATCCTACTCTGCTTGCCCGACAGACATAACAAACCATAGACATGTTTTTGTATAATATAATTATTTATGTAGTTATGTGTACATTAGGGTGATTCAAAAAAAAAATGTTTCTACCGGAATCATAAAATGTATGATTGAAAATGAAATCATTGAAGAGTTGTGCGAAAATATTCCGGAAATATATTAATATTTTCGAGTGCTGAACTAACTTGGAAATATCTGCAAAAATGGAGGTATTTTAAATTAAAGTATTTTTGTTTTATTTTCGAGACGATAAAACAGTATGCGTGTCAAAATTATGGCGGTGGAGAATTTAGTTGCGGTGAAAACAAAAACATAAACTTTACTATTAAATTGATTTTTCACTGTTAAGAATTAGATTAAGTCGTCGTCAATTTCGTTTAAAACCGGAGAGAGAAGGAAATTACATATTTTTGAATGAATGATGAACTAGAAAAAGACATTTCGGGAACGTTTCTAAAATTAAAAAAAATAATACAAGTTATTTTCGAAATGTGATTTGGTTCACTTTTGTAGAGCTAAAATTTTTTAGGGGTTTCAGATTAAGCTACAGTTACTACGCCTATTATTTTATTTTATAAGAATAATATACGATTTTTACCTTCACACCTGTACAAACAGCATTCTCGAAATGATACCCAATTGATGTACGCTATTCCCATAGGCAATTAAAACTGACTTATCGCTTTTACAAAATTATTTATTCAGTCAAACTAAATATTCGCCAGTCACCTTTCAATCACACACTTTGGAAATACCGTCAGCAATGCCATTGAACATTTCTGGCTGACTTAGAGTTGCGTTGCCGAAATGACAATTTAAAATGCATTAATTTTTAAAGGCAACTAAATATAGGTAGGGAATGTTACACAAATTCAATCCACTTTGACTTATTTTGTGGGCTACTAAATTTCTCTTTAATGGAGTATGGAAGCGTTCCCGAAATGATTTATCAGCTAAAGCGATTGAATTGTTATTTGTGCGGAAATTATATTTATTAGCAAATAAGACGAAATTGTGAATTTATAGTAATTTTTGGTAAAAAAAAAAGACTTTCCTACTACAATTTACCACCTCCGCTTAAAATGACTGCATAAAAATATTTACAAATTTCTTCCACCGAATAATAATAATGAGATTTGGGGAAAAATTGGAATGTAAATGGGGCTCTTTGCAAAGAAATAAAATGAAATAACTTTACAGTGATACTTTTTAAGTCTAAATCGTCGTTAAAGTTTTGTCTAAGTTATGCAAGTTTTTCCTAAACCAATCTTCAGAAAAAAGGGTGAAAATACAACAACAAAAATCTTATTATTATTATGATGCCGTTAAAATCTTTCTGTTCTGCTGTTCTCATGTTCCTCATGTTCCTTTGAAAACAAATTTTTGAAAACCATTTTTGTTTATAAAAAAACCCCACATTTTGGAAGTATTTTCAAATCAGTTGAACGCACCCCCAAATCTTAATAGTTTTCCGAAATATTTTCATTGATGATTTACAATGTCATAAATTTTATAATTCCGATTGAAAAATTATACCGCTTTTGAAAACCTATTTTTGAAAACAGTTTTTGTTTATAAAAAAAAACATCTAATTTTGGAAGTATTTTAAAATCGATTCAATTCACCTAAACCTTAGCATTTTTCCGAAATATTTTCGCTCTGTTGGAAAAAGAGTACCGATGTTTTTGGTTTGGGGAATGATGTAGCCTAATAATCACCTCATCAGTTTTGAGATTGGAATAAGTCTACACATGTATTTATAAATGTGGTAGGTGCTTAAATACTTACATATACATAGATATAAATACAAAGGTACATTTCGCATATCACATGCATACAGACATTTCTCTATTTGCCTCTTTGTTGAATTGGTTAAGCGGATTTTGCAATTATCCGCTTAAGTCAGCCCACAATTAGCGCATCGTAAAAGAATTACATTCTCACTACAAAAGAAAAAATATCACCAGCAACTGAGAGTACTTACATTTGTACATATATATGTAGCCGAAATACCAATTCAATTGTTGTCATTGCTCCGCTGCTTAGGCAGGGACTTAAGCCAGGTGTTTAACTGACTTAGTACCTACATACAATGTATGTAATTAATTATCTTTTGTAGAATGTTGGTAGCTTGTTTTCAGCTATTTGGCGTCTTCAATAGTTTAAGTTGCGCTCTGAGATAAAGGTTTGGCCAAAGGCTAAAAGTTATACGAGTATAATGGTTGCTAATCCCGGATTCTGGGATCCACAGATTCTCCTACTTTTATGCACCGAATATAAAAGGTGTCCTTTAATCAAATTTCTGGTATTTCAGCACATAATGATTTCTTCTAAAGTACAGTGTAACCAGCATTAGAGAGATAAATAAAAGTTGTTAGAAGATTTGACTTAACATAATTGCTGTAGAATCGCACAAGAATTAAACGCTCGGTTCAGTTAACCCAATTTCAGATTTCACGTACCGCTCTAGAGAGATAACTTTTGAGTACACTTTGTTGAGCTTATGAATGCTTCAAATGTTAGTGCGTCCGACAGATACCAGCGCTCCAGAAGCGGTCAGTCCCAAGATCGCGGAAAGACTGAGAGTTACAAAACCAACGGATCTGACCGCAGAGGAGCAAAAATCGAAATAGCTGAAACGTTCATGACTAAATATAATTAAAACACCGAAGAAGAAATCCAAGGGAGGAGTGCTCCGAGCCAAAGAGGACGAAGGTGAAACAACTAAATGGCAGCAGAAAATATCCCTCGCGGAGGTGGTGCAAGAGGCTATCGTCAGGGTGGTGATAGAACGCAGTGTTCATGATCTTGCGGTCTCACCACAAAACTGGGAGAAGCTCAACAGAGACTCTGGAATGTGTATAAAGGAGTCCTAAGGGAGGACCTGAGACCACCTCCTAGCTTTGCCGAAGCGGGATGGTTCCTTTCTTATGTCAAGCTCACAAGGTGTGCAGACCAAAGATCCATGGACCTATACACCTTGGCCATCGGTCGTGTAGGCGAGCTCTGGACGAGAGCACAGCTGGACGTCGTTAAACGGGAAGATATTCCCAACCCAGAAACGAAATGCCTGAGTCATTTCCACAAAAACTAGAATGGCTCATTGCAACATAGAGGGTAAGGCCGATGAACTCGCGCGACTCGGCACTCAATTACTACTGAGGATATAATTGATGAAATAGGTAAACTTGCAAGCTACTTTCTTCCGACAGGTTTCTTAAAGTGGCTTATACCTAAAGGCGGAACGAGGTCACTTTTAGAACTGCCAGGCGATTGTGGCCGGTACTCAGTGCTAAACGCAAGGGCTTACTATTGAAGCTAAATAAGCATATTGTGAACATGATTGTGTCAGTCGTAACAGGGCACTATTTGATTGGTAAAGATGCCTATCGTTTAGGTGTACGATTATATGATTTCTGTAGAAGTTGTCAAGACGAAGAGGAGGAGAAAAGAATTTTGCCGATGTCTCGCTCTATCCCGACGAAGGTTTTCCATTTTAAATAGACAACTCCTCGATAGCTCGGAAGATCTTAGCTGTGTCGAAATCAGAGATCTTCTAAGATACTTAAAAACTTCATAAAGGGTTTAGGGGAAATTGGGAATTGTTGATCGTAATGCGGTATCACAACGGGCTGCGAGCCTAAGCTTGACTCTGATGACAGCTGTAGAGCCTAACCTAATCTAGTATTTATATTTCGAAGTTCAACATACAATGTGTTTCCTATTTTAGCTCGAATTTTTCGCATGTGTATGCTTGAAAAACATAGCCATAATTAACTCGCCTGCAGTAAGGATGGGTAGTTGTAAAAGAAGTTCGTTTTTTTCGAATTTCGAATTTTTTTCTAATTTTTAGCATCGCATAGCTCGACTTGAAAATTTCGTTAATTTTATGCTAAACTTCGTTAACACTCCGAACCACGAAAATTCTATAATCGAATTCCATAGCCAGCATATTTCTATCTTTTAGTATCAAATAACAGAGTAGTACTTTGGCTAAACGCTATTAAAGTTAAGCTCCAGGCAATTAATAATTCAAAACATTTCACCAAAATTACAAGTTATTACCAGAAGAAAAGAAATCAAAATCTCCAAAGAAAATAACATAAATACTACATAAATATTTATGAGGAAGTAAGAGATAAAACTCTAAAATGCTACTTCGTCTTCAACGAAAAATTTTGAGAGGTGCATGCGACATTTGAGGACACAAGAAAACCAAAAAATAAACCATTAAAAAAGAAATAACATGCCATGTCATAAGTAATAATGAAAATAAAGATAAGGAACATAAAATATGCCACATGTTTTAATAGCTCACGTATGAGCGTACAGCGAGGGGCACAACATCAAGACGAGGCTGATGAAAACGGGGAGTATTTAGTTAGAGTAGTTCCATTGAAAGCAAGATAATCAAGATGCAAGCTGTTAAACACACGCACACAAACGCACACACACACATACACGAAAATAGATAGAAACAATCGGGGGCGTGCGCACGAGTGGTGTTTTGGGGATTCAAACCCTCCCCATAGAGATGAAGTTACAGTCTGCTACAGAACAAGCTCCCGTTTTTACATTTCAAAAACAGCAGTACGATATTGGACTATTCGTGAATGAACTAATAATAAAAAGCTTCAAATTCACGAGGCAATTTCAAAACAAAATTTGGAAACCGAAACAACTTTATCAATTTCCGCCAACAGGGCTTAGAAATTTGAACTTCTAGTTGCGACTTGTGAAGATTGTTTGAGTTATATTCCGCCAATTTTCCTAGTTTTTACTGCTACTTTTACTAATTTCTTCCATTATTTTACTCATTTCTACCACTGTATTTACTAAAAACACTACTGATCTCTACTACTATTTTTTAATAATTTCTACAACTACTTTTACTAATTCCTACCACTATATTTACTACTTTCTACCACTATTTTTACTACCTTCTACCACTGTTTTTTTTTTATTATTTTATTCCACTATTTTACTCATTTCTATCACTGTATTTACTAAAAATACTACTGATCTCTACTACTATTTTTAATAATTTCTACAACTAATTTTACTAATTTCTACCACTATATTCACTACTTTCTACCACTATTTTTACTACCTTCTGCCACTATTTTACTCATTTCTACCACTGCTGTTACTGAAAGTACTACAGATTTCTACCCCAATTTTAATAATTTCTACAACTTTCTACCACTATTTTCACTATTATCTACCACTATTGTTACTACTATCTACGACTACTTTTATTAATTTCTACTACCACAAAGAAGTTTTACCTCTGTCTATTAAATTGGTAATTCTTTCGAAGTTTTACTACTTTAACTTATAATCCTATTTATGAATTAAGTAAATTTTACTCCAATCTATAGGGCTTCATTGAAGAATTCCCTCAATTTTACAAAAATCAAATGTAAAACCCCCCCAAGCGCAAATCCTGCGCACGTCCCTTGGAACAATATTGTTGTCTGTGAGTAGTCAAAAGCATTGTTTCTAATATTTATTATAAGTTTTGTAGGCGGAGACGTGTCACACTCACGCGCGACTGACTGCTGCTGCTGGTAACGCCATTGTTGCCACTTCCAATGAAGTGTGACCGTTCGTCGTCGTCCGCCCTCTGTGCTTGATAGCTCAAAGATGTGCATACTACTACTACTACTAAATATGTGCATATGTGTGTGTGTTACTGTGGCTATTAAAAATTTGTTGTCACTCGCTACACATAATCAGAAACACCGAACCTATTACTTGCATTCAACATCAACGTGCAGCACGGCCATATCAAGTGGTAGATTAGGACGTGGCGCATGCGACAAGTGGCAACAGCTACAAAATCTGAATGCTTGACATATACTTTTATGTATGTATGCATGTATGTTAATGTCAAAAATATATGCAACTAAATAAATAGGTGTGCTACTCTCCCCAACACCGTCACTTTTATGAATTCATATTTTTTTACGACTTCGTAGAAGGAAGCGCCGAATTTATTATTTTACAAATTTGTGTGTAATTATATGATAAAGACTGTAAAATAAATTTCTACATTACAAACATAAATACTCATATTTTGTTTGTAGTTTTGCTGACATTATTTGATTTTGTTTGGGTTGTTAAAATGTTTTGTTTTTTTTTTTGTGATAAAATTTTAGGCGCGTTGTATTTTTGGAATTTTATTACTAATTTCCCTTTTGTATAGTTGCTTATACATACATACCATTGCACATTTATGTAAATACACACACACACTTGTGCGCATAAATATTCGATAATTGGTATTTATGTATTTCACATGAGTTTCAGTTTTATTATTACTTACTTACTTTGGGGTTTATTAATTTCGTAGCCGTATGACACGTGCAGCGCCAGATTTCCTGAAATCAAAGATATAAAAATATTTATTATTCATAGGAATTGTTGTTTTGTGTTATTCGGCTATTTGTGTGTAAGTCAAACAAGTGATTAGCCAGGTTATAGGAAATATTTATATTCGTATAATGAATGAAAAATTAAAAGAGTTAAAGCCCCACGCGGAAGTCTTTCAGCAAAGAAAAACTTCAGTGCCTATAGGCATAGAGAATAATACACGTTAATATTTATTACTTGTTTTTGTAGAATTTGGCTGGAAAACAGGTTTAACTCTGTTTCGGGAATATGCCATCTTCTGTGCAATTTTTGGTTTTCTTTTTTCACACGGCGTTGCTACTTTTTGCTCCGGCGGAAGATCAGGACGACGTCAGCAAATATCACTTCTACGACCGCCGTAAACGCAACTAAGAGACATCAAAGGAAGGAATCTTTGGTAACACTGTCGAAAAATTCTGTATCCAT
The DNA here is from genome assembly GCA_951828415.1 of Anomoia purmunda. NCBI lineage: Eukaryota > Metazoa > Arthropoda > Insecta > Diptera > Tephritidae > Anomoia > Anomoia purmunda. Next base: position 9,954,597 of record OX639994.1, read on the forward strand.
GATGATTGCTCTGCTAACGGACTGAGGCTGATCGACTTTGCTGGGGCGCGAAACATGGTAGTCTCTAGCGCCAGGTTTCTAGACGAGAAGGCCCTCCAAGCCACGTGGCTGTCTTCAGATAGAAGAGCTCACAGCCAAATCGATCGTATTGTCGTAGGCCATAGCAGCTAGTACTCGTATCTTTCACAATTAGTTTTAGTATTGTACATTAAAGCTAATAAATAATAATAATAAAAGTATTGCGTACAATCAGAGGCTCGACCATCGCTCGGATCATTATCTCGTCAGCAAAGAACGTGCGCCTCCTAAATACACACGGAAAGCTCGAAGTCGGAAAGCTGCAAAGGCAAATGACAGCCACTAACTGCGCTACTCGAGTTCCACACCTAAGCAGTATGAGCTCCTCATAGAAAACCAGAATTCGCGAGCATTGGGAGCACATTTCTCGCTCTCTACGTACCGCCGCTGAGGAAGTTTTTGGATTCCAACGAGCCCGTAAGAACATCCGGTACGATGAGGAATTTCGCGCCTCCGCAGGAAAGAAAGACGCTGCCTACACAACCACGCTATCGGGAGTTACGAAAAGAAGAGAGACTTATTATTCGAAGAAATACAGGTCGAAGTACGTGAGCGCGCAGAGCTGGATATGCTAGCCGACTCTGTTTAAGAAAAAAGTTTAGGCTAACTGATCACTGTAATGTGTTCCAAGCGGAGGTGGCCGCCACAAAGGAAGCGGCCGAAGGGTTTCTTACCAGTGCCACCTCTGTAAGGGAAGTGAATATTTACTCCAATAGCCAAGCGGCCATCAGACCCATGAACTCAATAACAATGCGATCAAAAATGGTTAAGGATTGCCGGACTTCGTTTTCGAGAGCTCTGGAGTTTTGAAAAGGACTTCTTAAGCAAGGAGCTATTCGAGACTCCTCTGGCCACCTGTTGGCTACTTCTGAATAAATGGCCCAGCGATCAGCTTCTAAGCCGCAGCTCTCGTAGATTGTGGGGGTGCTAACAAGGCAATGTCCAATGGGAATTCATGCCGTACGCCTCGATATCAGCACTAACCCATACTGCGGTAGCTGTTTGGAGGATGAGAAGGTGGAATCAGCACAAAACTTTTCACTTAGCTGCCCTAACTTCGCTGGACTAAGACCTACATCGAGATTGGTCAGCTCCGTAGCTTCGTTGTAAGCACGCAGCGATTTGCAAATTAAGACAAATAATTGGCGTTCTGTTTGTACTGTACAATGGATCCCAGAGAGTCTATTTGAGTTCCTAGGAGCAGCCACTTTAATCAACCTACGTCTTTGCGAAGGCGACTAATGTAGTATTATCAGAACGATTTTGTTCTTCACCTAATTTAGTTTCGGAATACCCTAATGCACATACTACGTCTTGCACAGACGTCCATTGGGAACAAGTGCAAGCCAGATTTCTTCACTATCTTAATTTTAACTTTATTTTTCAGATTTCTAGTCATAGCACAATGGACAACACATTAATGTTCGATTGTGTTTCCAAGACCTACAAATTCTAGGCAGTAAAAAGCTAGCTGTCTCCGTCAAAAGAATCTAGGATTCAAAAATAAACATTTATTCAAAGTACACTGTATTTAATCTTTTGTTTGTTATTTAGTTTACAATTTGCATACATACTTACTCTGCGAATGATTAATATGTTAGTGTCAAGTTTTGAGACGAATCAATTATCAACTTTTACACTTCGCCAAGTGTTTTTGTTTACACAAAGAATCAGCAGCAAAGTGTGATAATAACGACGAACTACATACTACCAATAGCAAATAGAAAATCTCTACAACTATTTGATTTAAGAATGAATGTTTGCCTTTTAAATCTTTTTAAGTAAACGCTCGGAAAGTTGCCTTTAGAGTTTAGCAAATAAATTAGTGATATGCATGTGATTGAAAACGAAGACGCATTTGTGTGGGGCTAACTCGCTTCAGTAGCTGGAATGGTTGATTAAATAAATACAAAACTGCAGCCTAGCAAGGTAAGCAAATCACTCAGGCATCAGAGCGCGATTGCTGTGAGAATCAACAACCGTAAAGATAAGGTAAACACAGAGCAGCATAGAAAAGCATAAAAAAAAACAGAGATTCAAATTGTCGAGCAGGTGAGGTGAAACTTTTCACTACCAAAGCAATGACAGTAGACGAGTGGAATTAAAGTGCACGCCGCAAGTACATCTACTTGTACTGCGCTCCATTGAAACCAGACACACAAACTGACAATGTCGCCGCATCGTCACCTTCAACGTTGGCGGCGTGCGCAGAGCAATCACAACACAAACATTATGATTCTACTAGTACATTGCATACTCGTATAACGCAAATAATTCGTGTGTGGTATGACTGGCGTTGGTTGCACGCGCACTTTGCAGTTTGTTTGTTGTCAGCGCACCCGGTTGTAATCACTTCTGTCGCCAACTGTTGGTTCGCCTCATCGCATATTTACACTTCGTGCAATGCCGCAATTCGTCATGCATTCGTCAGGCGCATATGTCGAACATTCGCAATCGGTGTGCGCGCAAAAATTCGAAAGTGCAAGAGCTACGCTTTATTTGACGCGGAGTAGCGCTGAGTTCTCGCATTGCTTTGATGGCTGCTGTTGCACGTTGCACAATTACAAAAAAACAAGAAGAAAAGAGAAAAAAAAGTTTTGAAAAACAAATTAAAAATCAAAAAGCATTTCCACGCTTTTGCTGATAAATATTTGCATTGCTCTGCCTCCGTCTCGTTATGGTTAACCAACGCGCGGTTGACGGAGCGGCCCATCACCAACAGCCATGACGCGTCAACACAATCAGAGTCAACAAACAGTGGGACTTACATAACGTATAATATTCGAAAACTTTAATTCAAAAATCCACACACCACACATATTTTAAGTTAAGTGAATTTAAAAGAAAACAAATTCTCAAAGTCATCCGAGTCTAAAAAACTTTCGAGGAAATCGGATTATATGTAAACAACAATATCGTAAACACTTAGACTTGAGCAAAAAATATCGATATTTTTTTCGAAGGAAATCGATATCGAAATATCGATAATTAATACCGAGTATCAAATTTGTATCAAATTCTATATTTTTTTGAGATCTTTATGAGTACAGCTCTCTTAAATCTCCATATTTTTCGAAATATTTTATTATGACGAAAGTTTTAAAACATAATAAATTTTATAATTCCGAAAGAAAATTGTTTTCATCTTGGTTGCCTGCTGCTATAGCTGCCCCTACGCCTGTTTCTGCTTTGGTTCGTTCTTCAACTGACCATAAATCCATATGTATGTATATTTTTCTATGTTGAACCTGATCTTTTTTTAATAAATTGTTTCAGTATAAAAAAATACATCAAATTTAATACGTTGTATTTTTCCTGGTATTAAATAAAAATAATAAAACTGTCAAATATGTTTTATTGTTTTAACTATCGAATATTTCTATAAGACTTTGGTTAATTGTGCCTTGAGGTAAAAATATCGATATATCGATATCGATACCAGAATGAAACAGCAAATAACTTTAAGATGAAGAGCTTTAGTTTTTGGGAATTTTTCTATAAAATATCGTAAAAATATCGATAGTTTTTACTCTCCATACACCGATATTGTGAAAAAATGTATCGATATATTTTTTTGTACTTGCCGATCCGTAAACAATTCAATACCTGTTTCCCGACCGATCGTAAAAATATCGATAGTTTTTACTCTGCATATATCGATATTGTCTAAAAATTTATCGATCCATTTTTTTTTCATTTGCCATCTGTAAAACAATTCAATACCTAGCTATTCCGTGGCAAATGAATTCCAAAAGCTTTCCGAGAACATCTACATACATATCTTCACGGACGGCTCTAAAATTGGGTTTGCAGATGGAGAAATCTATGAAGCGAGTTTTTTAGTTGAAAGCTCAGCACGATTACCAGAATGGATCAGCAAATGGGGGTGTTTTTTTAGACGTGTGGTGTTTAATGAGGCAATACTCTTTTCGGTGTTGGTCTTTTTGACAGCTGTTAGTTGATTAATACTCAGTTTGGTTTGCCATTTCGTAATGAGCAGACTTATTTCGGAACAACGAGCAAATTTATTACCAGAATAATGGTTCTATTCGCGCATCGGTCGACATAATCGTCCAACAGAGCCGGTAGTTCGAGCAACCATGGATCGGTTTCGCATCGCGTTTTCTTCACTAGAGCGCATCCTCAGAGACGCCGTACAGTGCGCACCGAAGACACTATTGCTGCTGTAGAGCAGAGTATCGAAGAATACCCGAATGACTCCAACCGCCATCGCGCGCAATAATTCGAGCTGTGGCCATCCACTTTCTGGAAGATTTTGAAAAAGGATCTTGGCTTGCGGGTTTACAAAATCCAATTCGTCTAAGAATTGAAGCCGAACGAGCATCTAGCGCGACGCACGTTCGGTGAATGGGCCCAAAACGAGATGGCCACCGATCGCGATTTTCACAATAAAATTTTGTTCAGCGACGAAGCTCAGGTTTGGTTGATTGGTTACTTTAATGAACAGAATTGTCGCATTTTGAGAATTGATAATCTCCACAAGCCGTTGTTGAGACGCCGATACATCCTCAAAAGGTCACTGTTTGGTGTGCTCTATGCGCAGAGGGAATCATTGGTCCATATTTCTCACAACTCAAGCCGGCCATAATGTTACAGTCAATGGGGAACGCTATAGATCCATCATTAAAGAATTTTCCGTGTAGCTGGAATTGGAGGATGTTGATGTGGATGGTAGTTGGTTCCAACAAGACGGCGCTTCGTGCCATTCAGCCAACGAAACAATAAATGTATTGAAGGAAACTTTTCATGAGCGCATTATCTGGCGTCGTGGGCCCGTGGCGTGATCTCTAAGAGCGCGCTATTTAACACCACTGAACTATTCTTTGTGGGGTTATGTGAAGTCGCTTGCCTATGGCCCCAATCGCTGCAAAAAGTGGTCGAAAATTGAGCGCAGAGCAACGGAATCAAATCAGATTCTAATATCAATCCGCAAAAGTCAAATTAGTTTTAGTATGCCGAAATTGGACGGCAACTCCTTTGTATTCCATGTTCTTCGCGCAGAGATAACGGATTTGTGGTGATGCCAATTTTCAGCTTACTTTTAACCACTGTGCCAAAAGCGACAGCAATGACTTGGCAATAGCGTGGCATGTCTCGCATGCTTGGCACGTCATGCCCCACCAGCGACGAGTGCGAGAACGCTTCACTGATGTGATGTGAGTACGCCGAACGTTAAGCCTGACGGCAGGACCAGCATCAGATATACATACATATATGATACATAAAAAAAAGCAGCAAATAAGCACAAATAACAAACATAGTCAAATAGGCGGGCGGAGCTGAGCGAGCAACCGACCGACGGACCTGCCTGTCTGCCAGACTGATTGCCTGGGCTGATAGCGTTTGTAAAGCCGTCAATATATCAGTCAAACAAAGTGCAAAGGCAGTACATCAATCAATCAATACGGCTGAGGGATAGTTAGGGAGTAGTAAAGCGAAAGGCAACGACTGAGGATGAGATGTTGGGAGGGGGGGCCAGTGTGTAAGGTAATGTAAAGTGAAGTGATGTTTGTAAATAGGCTACGTACATATGTAAATGCCCATATTTATATAGTTTTTATATAACAAACATAGTACTGCTGCTGCCCATTCGTGTTTCATGTTGCAGCTGCTCTTGCACGTTTTTTGCATATATTTGTTTTTTTGCACTGCTGTTTTGGTTTTTTTTCTGTTTTTGATTATAGAAATCAATTTGCGTGTGGTTGAGGTTGGCAAATGAATGGCAACTTCTTGTTTTTTTTTGTGTTTTTTTGCGGCAACCGCATATTTTCGATGGCATCTATAGAGTATGCAAAAATTCATTCGCCCAACTCATCAGTATTCAAGACGTTAGTTTTGCGTGATTAATACACTAAATGCAATAATTCAATGGGTGCTCTCTTTGTCGTTTTTTCTTCGAGTAACTATTTTTATAATCGCTTTCTTTATTTACTATTGTTACGATCTGCATACATCTACATTTTAATTCTCTACAGCGGCAATAAAAATTATGACCCATAAAAAGCGTTAACTACTTTGGCAGCACACAGGAATGGCAAACGTGTTAAGCTACATAAAAAAAATTAATGATTCAAATTTAAATTTTAGTATGCCATTGGCGTGCCGGTGCGCCACAACTGCGCTAGTTACAATTTCATACCTCAATTAAGTTGTTTTTGAAAGTTACCTTTGATGTGAGCATTTGAAGTCCGCGAAGGTTTTTGCAAGCACCTGTACTACGAAATATCTATAGCGTTTCTACAATACTCACAAATGGATTGTAATCACGTTGTTATATTGATGGCTCATATAAATCGATCAGTCAATGTGCTTACACTATAAAATGTAAATGCTATGCAATTAGACACCTGCATACATATCTATGGGGATATGTTCATGTGTATTTTTGGGTATAAATTGACTCAAAAACTTGTTGGCAGCTGTCAACTCAACCGTCACACGCAATATGAAAATTAAGCTACCCACGAAAAGGGATCGTTTGCGAAAAGTTTTTGCCTACAAATATTTGTTTGTTAAGGTGCACCTTTACTCTTTACTATATATACTATGCTGCCAATAATCTAGCCTCAAGAATAACCTGATGATTAAAAATGCAAAGGTACCAACCACATTTTTAATAAGCGCGTGATTGCTTGAATCAGGGGGAGTTCAATAAAAAATAAATAAATTATATTTAATTATTATTTTAAGAATTTAAAAGTTTCGCCCAATATTAATCAAAAAATTCTGACTTCTCTTTTAATCTTCAGAAAAACTAATATTATGATAAGTGGAGTATATTAATTTGATCACAAATATTTATTATTTAATATTTTCTTTCGTATAACGCGCGTACGTAAATTTATTTATTTATTTTCGATATCAAAATCGTGCTTTGATCACACTGTCGGAAATTTCAGTCTCCACGATGAAACCTCCGCCAACGCACCGAGACTGATCGACTTTGCTGCGACTTTGCGAATCATGGTGGTCTCTAGCACTAGGCTTCTGCACAGGAAGGTCCATCAAGCCACGTGACTGTCTCTAGATCGAAAAGCGCGAAAACAAATCGATCATATTGCGTACACTCTGAGGACCGAACATCCACTCGGATCATTATCTTGTCACAGATCAGATCCGCATACGCCTCTTGGCAGCAAAAAGCGCGCATCTAAATACACACAGTAAACCCGTACCGCCGCTGAGGAAGTTCTTAAGTTCCAACGAGAGGAGAGAAGAGTTGGTACGAGAAGTGGCGCGCCTTCGCTGAAAAAGAAGCACGCTGCCTACAGGGCCACGCTACTATCGGGCACAACGCGAGCTGTTTGGGAGCGCTGTCGGTAGTTGAGAAAGGAAAAGAGATGTATTATTATAATTTTTTGAAAACAACACTCACGGATGTCAAATAGCTTAACCCGAGACTTTAAGTTGTGTAAGTTGTTTCTATTGCCCAGATTATGTTCACTTTGGTGGTAAATTATCTTATGAAAATACAGAAATTTCAAATACGTTTATAATAGTTACGGATTCATTAAGTACTGGAATGGCTAAAAAAAATTTTCGAGTTTCCAGCTACAAAACCTGTTTTTCGTTAAATTCTGGAGCAACCGATTGGTGGAGTATCACTTCGAATACTTTACGAGTATAAAATTTGGCGTAGAACTTAACATTTGTATTTTCGTACCCATAATTAATTTATGCAATATATTTATTTGACGTCTCAATATTCTTTCTGTTAAGTCACGAACAAGAAAATGGCCGCCGTCAGAACTATCACCAGAGAATATTAGACCGATTTAAGGCATTTTCATGACTTCAAGAAATCCACAAAATGAAGTCTGTATTAGTTAATTCGGACGGTCTTGGCGGTCAGTGAAAACCACAAAACCGCGACCCGACTCATGAGCATGGTCTTGTAGTACTCGCCGTCTGTAGTAGTAGGTGTTGTTGCGGAAGCAAGTCCTTGGCAGGATATAAACCTCGGTCGTTCCGGTGCGTAGACCCGACCATCGAGGGAATGGTAGTCGTTCGGCTTGCTGAGTTTTTTGCAAAATAAGAACCGCCACTAGCCAAAACAGCTCAGAATGCAGTAACTTTAAATAGGTGTAATGCCTCTTTGTTAGTTAAATGCAGATTTTCGGTGTTCATGAAGTGATAATTCTGCCTACCAACACATCCACATAGATCCTGATGATTTTCGTTGAAAATTTGTCCTTCCGATGGTCGAGATTCAAGATGACTTGAGCTATTTATGCGCTTTTCGAAAAAGTTGAAGGGGTTGATTCGTGCGAAAAATACGAAATGATACTTGAAAACCTGTTTTCCCCCAGGAAACTATAAAGTATTTTTGGACATATCTCAATCAGTAAGCCAACAATACACTGTTGCTGGAAAGATAATTTAATTTGCTAAAAAAAAAATAAAGTTCTCAATCCCCCCATCGAAACGTTGTAAACGAAAATGAAGAGGGTTATATCAAAAAGACACAAAGCAGACAATTTTTGATTGAACGCAAAAAAGGATAACGTTTCTCCCACCAAGAGCTTACATCTATCCACAACAGAGTACACATATCTACTACATACATACGTACATATTTATGAATATAAAAATCCCCATATTCGCAACAAAAAAAATACAGAGAAAAGCTCAGCTGCAATGTACAACCAAATTAATTCCAATTGTTCCCATCACAAAACCATCACATCCTAAATTCCAGCTTGCATCATATCACACTCTGTACATGCATCCTCTTTACCGGATTACTGTTGCTATTGCTTGCTATATACCTTTTCTTTTGCCATTGCACATCACATGTGCCCTTTGCAATCCAAAATAACGAACAAACAAAAAAAAAAAACAAAAAATGAGGAGAAGAAATCAAAATGCAGCATTGCCATTGACATTGATCGATTTCCATAGGTCGAACGGATTAACATTGGTCGCTTAAGTGGATTACCGCAACGCAAAGCTGCAACGCAAAAATCGCAAGGTTTTCACACACACACACAGGCGCACACACAAACAATTGCAGATATGCATATTGTGTATTGTGTACTTTATTGAAGGATAACAATCTGCTGCTGCATTGTCAACGGTGACATGTCCCTAACGATGACAACGAAACGTCAACAGCATTACATAAATGAACGCAATGTACTGCACGCACACACACACACGCACTACATATGTATATGTATACACAAATGGGCCAAGCTATATGCAGCTATGTTTGTGTAGACAAGAGGCAAACTTGTCATTCAACAACTGACATTTACTTGTCAAGTTGTGATGCAATGGCGGCAAAAGAAGAATGGCAGTGACAAGAAAGATTTGTGTGCGTTGCCGATTTGTGTGTCGTCGTCGCAGTCGTCGTCATCGTCGTCCATCCATGCTGTCCATCCATCGTTATTCCAATTGAGCGCTGTCATTTCTGTCTCAGCCGGTCCAGCTTGTCTGTGCGTCCGTTTGTCTCATTTCATTGTATGCTTGACAGTTGCTTTGGTTTCATTTTTGGTTGCTCTCAACTTCAGAAGCAATTGCGTTAATATGTAGTACGTCTTCGTCAAAATGGTTTGCCGTTGACAGTTGTAGCTACTGTTGTTTAGTTGCTTTTATTGGCTGTAGTTGCAGTTGTTGTTTCTATTGTTGTTGTTGTTGTCTGGTTATTTCGTTTGCGCAAAAAAATATTCATGTAATACCCTTCCTTGCCTTCTATAGCAAACTTTATTCCCTCTCTAATTTTTGTGTGTCTACCTATAGGTATACAGTCGTATCGAAGTTACTGTGCTATGGTAACAGATAAACTTCAATCTGTCTATGCAATCCATTTATATGTAGCTTTTATTTCGTTCCTGGTTGTTAGAGGTTTAAATATTTAAAATTCGAAATTGTTGTGTGTAAAGTTAGTTACAGTGAAAAATTAAGCAGAGCTGTAATTGAGTCGGTAACAATATGAATGCCCGCTATGAATAGGACGAAATCTTTTAAATAAATTAAATTATTTAAAACTCTAGGGAGCTAGGAGTTTAAACTTAAGATCTAGAAAAACGAAATCCATTATTTTCCCCGTAGATGGCTTTAGTATTCCGCCCCTCGCTTTGTATAAGTACGATTGCTATATGGCGTTAGAAAGATAAGACATCGTACTAAACAAACTTCTCAGAGAGTTTTGTGATTGCTTGGCCCATCATCCGTCCGACCGTCATTTCGATTGTCCAAGAGCTAAACGTTGCACAACAAATCGTTTGGTAAATCCAAAAAAAAAAAACAAGCTGAAGTATTTCATCTGAACTCTACTATAATCTATCTCCTTGCCGATTTCTTCAGCTATAACTTCGAGCCATCCGCTGAACTCCTTGCTTCCACGTCACCAATTTCCTTTGGCTTACTTTCTTTGCATAGTAAGATGGCTTTTCATATTTTCTTTTTAGCAACTCTTCCGCATTTGCTTTTCTGATTCTACTAATTTTTAACCTTCATTCGGATCTTATTTCCGTGAACGAATCCATTTCATAAGGGCCAAATTGACCCAATTTATTTTTGGATCTTTAGTCTCATTTTTCAGAGGTTGACATGTTTTTTTTAAGTAGAAAAAGACCAGACAGGGTGGTGGGAAATTCCTTTTCAGACAGAGATGGAAAGTGTTATGAGCTCTGATGGAAGAATTTCAGAGAATAAATAAAATCTTATTACCCCCTTTAGCCATTTATACTGCCAGGACTTATGTGTGGCCTAACTCAATTCCAATCCATTCTACCCGCGGTAACGCTGCTTCGATAGACAAGCGGCAATTCAGGTATGCTCTTCTACCTCGGCTAAATCTCATCAAGTGGATGGGTGTAGAACAAATGAAACAGCGAATGAATGCCTCCCATGTGGTGGACATAAGCGGCTCGCTCAGCATTTATCATTCTTAAGCCTAACAGAGGTGGAAACTTACAAAATCGTATAAGATAATCCGGTAGTTCCGAGTCCACTTAGAACAAGGACTTTTTTGGAATGACCGAAAAAACTGCCCACAAACTCACGGCAGTCTGTACAGAGTAGTAGCCCATAGAAGGTTCTATCGCAGATGCGAGAATGCGGGATCCAAGGAGACTGCTGAGAATTTTCTGTGCAGGTGCCTAGCCTCCGCAAGGATGGGGCTAAAGACTTTCGGAAAACTATTTCTACTATCGCGCAGACAACCCGTTTTAGCACACGAATTCCTCCGAGGAGGGACTGGGAAGAGGACATAGTTATCGGATATTATACCAACACTACAGTATTTTACACTGCCACTGGACGATTGAGCTGTAAGTGGGATTCACTCTCAACATCTCTCGCTCAAACTCAGCTTTCAACTGTCTCATCATTGTAGTTCTTTCAAGCTGAGCTTAAAGCCATGCAAGCGGCAACGCTTTGGTTAATAAATTCGACATTTAACCTGCAAGCACCGTGTACCTTCTCCGGTAGTCAAGCTACTTTTGGAAGGCTCAATGGCTGCGTTATTTCTTCAAGGGCTGTAATCAAGTTTAGAAAATTTTGCAACTAGCTGGCAGCCAGATATAACACGTGGAGTCACAGCGATATACCAGGTGAAAACGAACTGACAAGAGCGTATACATCCCAGACTGTCATGATGCCCAAATACTGTTGTTTTCTTGTAGACTCTGGTAGAAGTCCAATATCCTTGAGCGGGCAAATTTAAGTTGGGCCGAAGAATACACCTATCCTACAGCCCGTCAGCTCTGACCTGGAGCAGACAAAGTTAGATCCCCCCGGTCTACGCTTCCGACGACTCGAACAAGTATCATAACTGGTGAATGCCGTTGTTTTCTTGTAGACTCCTATTGAAGGCTAATGTGCTTGAACAGGCAAGATGAGCCAAAGAATCCGCCTGTGAGATAGTTCTGGCCTAGAGTAGACCGAGATAGATCTGCCAGTCTAACCAAAGTGGAACGACGCCTTTATGGCAACGAATACCAGTAGGATGGGCTTTCACGTAAACTATTTTTGCCGCCGCTGTCGTGACGACGAGGTCCAGAGCTTTTAACACTGCCTTTTCTATTGGCCTACTTTAGGGAGTCTAAGATGGAGATGTCTACACCAATGCTTTTTCGACTGTCTGCCAGATATGGGATCGGCAGACGTATATGATTTTCTGCGTTTCGTTTTGCATAAGTGGATTTTTTTATAATATACTACCCAAATGGTATCAACATGAATCCAATGAGGGAAACAACTATAAACTAACCTAATCGAGGTATAAACCTTTGATCACCAAGCTCTCTGTATCTTAATTCTTGGGATTACTATTTAATAGATGTTGTTAAAAAGCAGACTAATAAATATACAAATAAATTTCCTAGTGTCATTGTAGCAGTGCTTTTTCGATTAATAATATCGATCAATTTTCATGTGTTATGTAGCACTTTCTCACTTGAATAATTAATTATGAATGCATTAGTGAGATTTTGTGTAATCAATATGAAATACCTATGTACATATGTAATGTTAGTGGTTTTGAATTTTTTGAACTTTACCGCCTCAACATTTGCTTTGACACAAAATGGCAACAGCACATTAATACTGTAATCGAGCGAACAAAAGTTAACAGTAACAAGACCAGCAGCAGAGACAACAACAGCAGCACAAAAATGGTAGCCTAGAGAAGCGAAGGAAACCAAGCATACCTTAACAAGCAAGCTACACTTTTATTTTTAAATAATGATAATACATTTTTGTGGGGTATATGGATGTACAATATAGAGTATATTAGGGTGTATTGCGATCTACATATATAAGAAGCATAAACTTTGAAGGAGTTTCAAGGAGGACGTCTAGAACTTTTGTCAGTAAAAGAAGATCACAGTATCTGCCAAACCCTACAAGATCATACATTTTCCCACTTTCATTAAGCCAAGTTGGACCAGTGTTGAATAATCCGTCCAAAGAATGTCTTACGATACCCCGACACCCATATCAGGATCAACGAGGTAAGTGCGTGAGACGCGCCCTTTCATTGTCTCACAAAGGTCGATGCTGAGAGCCCGTACCGTGGTCCGTCTGACAAAATATCATTATTGGACGCAGACTATTTTGTGACTAGATTCTAAAGACTAGATACCGGTCATTACTGCGTCATTTCTGGATAGATAGGAGATGAATCCACTGAAATATCCAGATCATCACTCTCCCATGATGATGCCAGTTTCGTGTGATGCTGATTGTCATTCAGTTAATGTCGGTGATTGCCTGTCGGTACACCGCTGACCCTCGTCCGTCAGTTAGTCTAGGTTCCTGGGTAGTAGCCAAGGAGAAATAGTTTACTGAGTAGGGTATTGTGATTATCTACCGGTGTGAAAGATATTCCATATCAGAAGAAAACATGCTGCTCTTTGCAATGCTGTGCTCAGACAAATCAGTAGCTTTTACCACTGTACTTAACTTGTCCGCGAAGGAGTTATTTAATTTAGAGCCAACCGGTCAATCGCCTGGCAGTCTGCCAACAACCTTTGTTTGCCTTTTTTTTTAGCAAATACTGGCGAGCGATCCCATCCTTTATTGGTGATTGGGGTTGTTTACGCTAGGAAGGAAAACTAGCTGTCTGGGAAGGCCCGAAGATCTTCCGATGAATGACTTTTTGCAACAGAGTACAGCTGGCATAAATATCTAGATATAACTTAATCTAGTTCGTACATTTTGCGAAAAGGTTCGCCGTACACTGAGTAGGACAAGGGTTTTATGAGAAGATTTTACACAGATATAGGTTTTGAGATCTTCGAACAAATCTACAGACCTACGGTGTTTGCCATCGACGAACGGTAGAAGGTTCTTTTGAGAAGCTTTTGGAAAATGTGGCCATTGTCGGTCGATCACTAGTATTCTTAAAGAGATTTTTTGTGCTGAGCCTTAAAATTAAGATTATTTAGCTTCCATATTAGCATTTACGCTCTTTGGAGAGAGTCGTATAGTATATATTTTCTGTCCAACAATAGACTACTTTATTAGTTTAGCACTTTGGAGGGTAGCAATTTCCAGATTTTTGATGGAGTTGATACTCGCTCCGCAAGGTGTTTGCGTTTATGACTTATAAAATGAGGGCAATTACACAATATATGCTCGAGCTTTCGTCTGCCAACCCACAAAATCTACAGTCCGCTTCTTCAGCTAACTCCATCTTACAAAGATGGTGTCTTAACTTGCAGCAGCCTATGAGGTAGGCAGTAAGAGTACTAAAACCAGCTGAGATTCAGAAGTCGTTCAGAGATCTTTCGAGAGGTAGATATGAACCTCTTGGATTGCCACTGAAGGGCTCCGGACCATGTTCACGTAGTTGGGCTCCAAGTTTTGCAAGACCCTCAGCCTTTTCGTTGGCTTCAAACCCCACATGCCCTGGATCCCACTACAACGTTACTTTGGTGTGGGTGTCTCAAAATCGAATCCGTTGGTCGCCATATGGTTGGCATGTATTTTTTATCTCCTTCTCGCAAAAAATTCAAAAATCACAGTATTCTGTCAACCCTGCACTAAAATATTTCAGTGAGAGTCACAAAATATAGCAAATTTTATGATTCACATGGAAAACTGCAATTTTTTCATTAGGCACCTTAATGTGCATAAAAAATGTACGTATGTATGTGAAAATATATGTAGTACACATATTTATATAGGTAGAAAAATGGACAGTAGGATAATGATAAAGCTGCCACAAAATAAATTATGATCTCCTTACAAAAAAAGAAGAATAATTGGAATTATACAAAGGAATATTAAAAAAAAAAAATTATAAGGTATCAGAACTTTTCAACAATACTTTAATTTTTGGTTTGTGTGGTCGATTGGTCAGCCAATCATTCAAAATTATTAATACCCACCGATCGTGCACTTCCAAACAACAAATGGGAATGTGTCGGTAATGCCTTAAGTAAGACAACAGCAGCTGCCGTCGACCGCCATAAGAAAAGGCTTAATTGTAATTTTTATATTTTAGAACAGCAGACACATGTAGAACGAAATGTTACAAAAGAAAAAAAAACACAATTGAATTGAAGTGACTCCACAAATGTGCGCATTAAAATGCTCTATCATCTTACGAAATACTTGCATACCTAAGCAAAGCAAAGAAAATGCCCATTAATGCTCTTGACAGATAATTTACTCATCGATCTTATGATTGGTCAAAAATTTTTACGAGTAATGCGACCCGCTTGCTGCATTTTCATGTCTTTATTAAAGCGAGCATTATACCAAACACACTCTGACGCTTTCTGTTTTTTTTTTGTAGTGTTTTGGTGTTGTTGTATTCGATTGCACGCCGATAAACATCTAAGAATTCATAGCAAACTCATTAGAGTGCAGGCAAAAATGTTGTACTTTTTCTCATTTCTTCAATTCAATTAACTCCACTAAACATTCGACCACTTCTTATAGTTTCCAGCCATTTTGACAGTTTTATTGCGTAAATGGTATTTTGCTAACTTAATTATTTTTCATTCCATCACTCGATCAATCCACCCCACAACAATCGATCAAACTTTTTGCTGTTGAAGCTTAAATGTACAGTGGCGAGTAAAAGTGGTCGAGTGGTGGGTGACCTCTTAAATACAAAAAAATAGTACAAACCATAATACAGATCTTGTAAATTAATGTTCCATACCTTATACAAAATTTATGAAAACTCAATAAATTTGCATTAAAATGTTAATTTTTTTTACTTTTTTACCAAGTTCACGCGACAACGAATGAAATGTGTTAATGACTCATTCGCGCAAAAACTGTCTAACTTTATGACGAACCAATCATGATAATCTCGAAAACATCTACATTTTCGTAGTGTTTGCATAAGCAACTCTGCGTTCGATAATTTTCGTTGTGTTTGCATAAGCAACTCTAAGTTCGATAACTTTTTGTCAACGAAAAAAAAATCGATAATTTGTCATCACTAGGTTGGAAAAAGAAATAAGAACAATAATAAGAAAAAATCGGGTTGGAGAAAAACTAAAATCTTCATAGAAAGGGAAACATTTATTTTGAAGCCTTGCAGGTATCTACAACCAGTTAGGAAAAAGGAATGCTGTCTGGACGGCCATAATTAATATTGAAAACGTCCCTTTGGAACAAGTTGTTTTCATTGCGGTGTGAACATGGTATTAGTGTAATAAAACACAAGTTCGAAGTGGCCAAAAACTACGGCTGATTTTGTAAAGCTTTTTTTTTAATTTTTATAATAATTCTGCAAATTCGTAATTATTTGAATGCCGATAGTATTTTATACTTTATACCACTCTAAATATGTGATTGTATAGGCGATACATGAAAAAAAGGCTTCCAACGTCACAACTTCAAAAATTATAAAAAATCATGGGTAGTCTCTAGCAACTTAAAATTTGCCTTTGTTATAATTAAGTTAAAAAAGCTTTATAACTGCATACCCAGTAATTGCCTTAACATTGTTAAAAAAAAAAATTCAAAATATTAATGATAATTTGGAGCTTTTTTTTATTAATTTTGCATAAAGTTTAAAACATTCTCTACTCGGGTTTTTTGTTATAGTATTTATCATGAAAAACCTGGCTACAAAGTACCGTTTCTTTGCAACCGACTATCAAAAGAACGCTACAATTCGGAAACATTTTCTTTAGTTGTAAAAACAGCCCTATTCGTATCTTTAATAAAAGATGCGATTTGATTTAAGAAAGGAAAATAGTTGTGCAAAAAACTTTAGGTTGACGTAGTTGAATATTTAAAAATACTATCCAAATAAAAGGTGTTAAACTGAAATTTCCCATGCACTTTCTGAAGGCTCATTCACAATAGCGCTGTTTTTTCACTTTTCAACACTACATCTCAGATCGGATCTCATTTTACAGAGTTGGCTCAACTCGCATATTTTTCCGAGTTAGTGTTGTTGTCTTTTATGCAATACGTTATTTTAGTGTTCTTTCGACCATTTTTTTTTCGCCAGTGTACATTTGTATGTATTTCCCGTACCTTTGCTTTCTGCTTTTTAATGGCTTAGGTACAAACAGTAAGCACTCATTTTTGATTTTATCTGTCAGCTACTGTATTTACAATATGTCTCTAATAGCAATTACTTTATTAGAAGATTGATAATATAGCATGTGCATTGTTTGTTGTATTGCACCAGGCGCTAAGGCCCCCTAATCACCTTGTGCGCCATTTGATTGATTAATGCATGTGACTGACAAAAATAGTTCGTGGCTATTGGCGTTATTGATTTTATTTTTTCATAAGTATTTCAGTTCAATTTAATAAAACCAATTTATCTTTTGCTTTTATAAAGATATTCAGTATGTTATTGTAACCTTTACATTTGATTGACTATTTTCCAATTCACTCGGTCTGTATATTTGTACATTTCTCTGCAAAATTTGTTACCTTTCGGCAAAAAAAAGTAAAAAAGTATAGCAGCAACATCGGCTCCAATAAACGAGGATATGGAGAGAATGCATGCGGAATGTATTTAGCCTCATCCTTGTATGAGAAATGGGTACTCGACCGCCTTCTTTGATTCCGAATGCCGCAGCTATGATAGAACCTTTTGAAGAAAAGCCGGGTCTTTCGACGTAGACTTCTACGGTCCGGTGCCTAGTCCCTACGACCCGAGGAAGATACTGAGACAGTATCGTATTGAACGGAAATCGAGGCCAGCTCACTCCACTAGACTCCACTAGTTTACTGTCTCGTCGCCAACAGCCGAACAAAAAATCTCTTTCATAGTGCCCGCCCATTAAGACGTCACAGGTACCTGGATGGTGTCAAATGATGATGAGAAGGGTTGGGGGTTTTGCGGCAACTATTCTACGCATAACTAATGTCGGCTTTCGCGTGAGCGACGGCTACGAAAGTAGATGGAGTAATGAACTCAACGCTCAGGCTGGACGACGAGACTCAAGTGAAATAACTTTCGTCTAATCACTCATAGTAGATGGACAGCGATTGTATGGACTTCTAAGAATACTAGGAAAATTAGAGAGGAGAGGTTCTTATGATTTAGATTGGTAAAAATATGTACCTGATTTGTGAAAAAAAAATGTCCAAGGAATATATTTAAATCATTCTTAGCATTGTAAGGAAATTTTAAGGCAATTTCAATTTTGTTGATGAGGGATATTAAGTTACCAACAAAAATACATTTCCAATATAGCAGTTAGAGGGTGTTGCATTTATTACCCAGATTTGTGAGTAAATGAGAGATGTTTAAAATCATTGTAAGAGGAAGTATTATATCAGTTATTACTAGTTATGCTCATAATTCTAGACAGTGTGATAACGAGCATACAAAAATAGCACCTTTGAAATATGAGTCAGTTCCTTATTTACTCCATTGCTTTGCACTACTATAAAAAATTGCATTAAAAACTGCGAACGAAACACATTTTTTTTAGCGTAGCAAACACAGAACATAAAGGAAACACAGCAATAAAAGAAACCACAAATATTTAGTTGTATAAACAAGCAATTGTTTGCGAAATTCGAAATAGATATATAATATAACTACACAAAAGACTTGCGTGAGCGAATACAGCGTTTCCTTAAAGGAAGCATCGTGGTAAACAAAGCCAGTCATAAAATCCTTGCGTGAAGGGACGACGAGTTAGGTTCAAAAAAAAAAAAAAAAACAAAAGCCATTATAATAGTTATAGTGAGAAAAAGTTCCAACAAAGGTTACACCCTAATTGAAGATATGTATAAAGTGTTGATGTCTTGCAAAGATTACCAAGATTGCAGACGCGCAACAACTAAAATGAATTTAACTAAAAGAAATTGTTTACGACCTCGAAAATTACTTTACGATTGTCTGTCTTGTCTGGCGACTGTTGATGAAAAGGGTGTCATTTTACCACTGCGCAGCCGCAAATTCTCAGAACTAGTTCTATACTCTATAGAAATGTGTAAGTAAAGTAGCATTTGCATTAATACCATAGCGTAATGCAAGGGAATGTTAATTTGAGAAAAAAAAAACAAAGAATGACAAATGCAACGCCGACAAGCGCATTCAGGCGATTAACGTGCAGAAGGTTGAGTATAATGGCAGGAAGATTCGCAGGATAACAACAGCGACACAGAACATTGGCAGATTGACAGCTCTGCACGCAGACAGCGAGAGCGCAGAAAATGCACCGTATCATGGCCGGATTTGCCTAAATTGCCGCCCTTTACAATCTCTAAAATCTGTCGACCTTTTGTTTTTTTCTAGAGACCAAAAAGTTTTCTTCTGGACTATACAAAAGATGCGCGGCACTAAATTTTGTTAAAATTTAACTACATCCCTTTCAGTTTGATAGAAAATAGCGGATTTCTTTTGTTTTTTTTTAAGTTTTTTCAATGGCTATCAAATCACATTGAAAATAACTTTTTAAAATAGTAGTAGTATAAATATAAAGATTGGTAAAAATAAATAAAAACAGTGGTAGTAATTAGTAGTGGCATAAGTAAAAATTGTGGTTGGAATTATTAAAATATAGTGGTGGAAAGTAGTAAAAATAGTGCTAGAAATTAATAAAAAATAGTGGTAGAAATTAATAAAAATAGTGGTAAAAATGGGTAGTCCCATTACAAAAAACAGTGCTAGAAAGTAGTAAAAATAGTAGTAAAAATTAAAAAAAAATAGTGGAAGAAATTAATAAAAAATAGTGGTAAAAATTAATAAAAATAATGGTAGAAGTTAATAAAAAATAGTGGTAGAAATTGATAAAAAATAGTGGTAAAAATAAGTAGTCCCGCTACTAAAAATAGAGGTAGAAAGTAGTAAAAATAGTGGTAGAGATTGGTAAAAATAGTAGAAGAAATTAATAGTAGCATTAGTAAAAATAGTAGTAAAAATTAATAAAATCAGTGAAAGAAATTAATAAAAAATAGTGGTAGAAATTAATAAAAATAGTGGTAAAATTTAGTAGTACCATTAGTAAAAATAGTAGTAGAGACTGGTAAAAATAATGTTAGAAACTAATAGTAACATTAGTAAACAATGTGGTAAAAATTAATACAAATAGTGGTAGAAATTAATTGTACCATTAGTAAAAATAGTGGAAGAACTTAAAAGTAGAATTAATAAAAATAGTGGAAAACTATTAAAAATGGGGTTACAATTAATAGTAGCATTAATTAAAATAGTAGAAATTAGTAGTAACATTAGTAAAAAATAGTGGCAGAATTTAGTAAAAATAGTAGAAGAAATAAGTACAAATAATAGTAGAAATTAATAGTAGCATTAATAAAAATAGTAGGAAAACTAGTAAAAATAGTGGTAGAAATTAGTAGTAACACTAGTAAAGTAGTGGCAGAAATTAGTAAAAATAGTGGTAAAAATTAATAAAAATAGTGGTAAAAAATATTAAAAATAGTGGTTGAAATTAGTAAAAATAGTGGCAGAAATTAGTAGTAGCAGTAGTAATAATAATGGTTGAAATTATTAAAGCGATTCTGACGCGACTTTCGTTACGCAATATAAAAACTCACTGCCACAAAAGAAGTTTTACTTAAAAACTTTTTAATTTTAAACTTTGTTGGAAATTTGCCGCCCCGCTCAGCTGCCCCTGTCGCAAATCCACCCCTGCACAACACAGCCAAGCTAAACAAGCAGAGAGAATGGTTGGCATAACAACAAAAACAGCACGTCAATCATTTATTAGTGGAGTTGAGTTGCATGTAATAAGCATATCCTGCACATCTCGCACTGATCCTGTGCAAACCTACGTGTGTGTACACATTGTGTGTGTGTGTGTGTGTGTGTTTGTTCTCAATGTGCTGTGGCTTATCTAAATTCGTTTGTTTTCATCAAATTACCAAATTGCATGCGATAAGCATCGCGGAGCTACAAAAAACTAAAACACAACAACAAAAACAATAGCGCAGCAACAATTTAAAAGTATTCTACTATAATCCTCACAAATCGGCTCTTAACTCAATGGCATGCCTTGCACTTCAATGCGCTTCACTTTACTCACCACTTTGCCGTGTTGAGCCGAGCTGATCTCATTTCGTTTTGGCATTAGCCCGGCTTTTATTCGCAGAGCAAAGTACCCTCGCAGGGGTTGATCTGTTGGTTGGTTGGTTGGTTGGTGTGATTTCAATCAAACTTGTCCATCAAATGGTAATTTAACACTTGAAAGCGGAACTCAGTTACTTTGGTTTCATATTTTTCTTTACCATTTTCGTTTTTCGTTTTTTTTTTTGTTTTTTGTTTTATGACTGGTGTGAGGCCTTTTGTTTTTGCTCGTAGCCCCTTTTTTCTTTTGTTTGGCTGTTGTCTGTTGTTGGTTGGTATTAGGTTATTAAGTGGCGGGCAAAGCGTTAATCCTAGCAATTGTTGCTACCGCACAGCTACTCGTATTTCGCGCTACAAAAAGGATCGAGAGTGGTATACCTGTATTCGCACACACCGATATGCAGACGAGTGCGTGTGTGTGTGTGTGTAATGCATGTCAACAATGTGTTTGAAGCCTGTCCAGCTGACTCAAAATGCTAGCGCATTTCTGACAGCACGTCAGTCAAACAGCTCTACAGCGATTCAAAGCGAGGCAGACAGACAGTGAGACAGTGAGACAGTAGCTGCTGCTGCCAGTTGTCAATCAGCCTTAGCGTCGGCTGCTTCCTGCCTGCCTTCAAAATCTACATTGATTCCCCTCAATTCTTCCTTGCGCGCAACAAAAAAAAAAACAAAAAACAATCCTCATCATCCTGTCCGCTCGGCTGTCAGTGGGTTTGTTATTTTTGCTATGTTTTGTCAGTTGGCGTTGCTTATTTAAGGCATTAGCAATTATTTCAATTTTATTTTCAATTTACAATTCGTTATTTGCCCATCAATATGCACACACACATACTCGCACAAGACACATCCGTTCCCAGCATATCAATGTTGATTTCCAGTCAGGGTGGTGGTGGTTCTAGAAATAATTGGCACTGCCATTGGCATTTAGCATCACAACGTCTATTTAATATTATTATCTTCGGCAGGCGCTATTGAAATGCTTGTTGACAGCGTTAAGCCGTTTGTCTGTCAGTCAGGATACACGATTGTGTGTTGATGAGTCGACCCTCTTGAGTTTTTAATGAAATGTAAACTAGATTTTTAAATTGTGATGCTTTTCAATTTTTTTAGCGCATGTTTGCTGAATTTGTTATTAGTACACGGTTAAAATTTATTGGTTAACTTTAAACTGCGTTTGCATTCAGGACCCTTTAGCTTCTTCAATCACATCTCTTAGCGATTGCAATGCCGAACACTTTCCTAAGGCTTCATGTGATCTGTGGCTTAAACCAGCCAAATATCCTATGGGTAACTCTATACACATCCGTTTGGGAGTGAAGTACTCCGACGTCTCCGTTTAAAGAGCTCACCAAGGTCCGCTGCGTGCAGACGTCTGAGTTGGAGCTCTCTATATACATGGGTCTTCATAACAAAAAGGCCCCAGATTCTGACTGTGCCTCAAGCTTGGGAACCGCGGCGTAAAAAATATTAGCTAATGATAAACTCCAACAAGCCTCGGCTGAGATCCCCCTCTTATGATAATTTGCGCAGGCGACGTATTAAGGACTATGATCTATGAAGGTGCAGCTGCTCGGCTAGTTGATGTTCTTGTGAGAGTAAAGGCTGACATCACCGCCATGCCGGAAATGAACCGGACTGGGCAAATTAAAAAAATAACCCTAGGACCGTGCGACGTCTATTACAGCTGTCATGTAACGCCGCGCAAATTCGTAGTCGGGTTTGTAGTGGTAAAAGCTATGCCAACGCCTCGAATGCCAAATAGGGAAAAGAAGGGATCTGGTCGCCCTATGAAAAATTCGCTAACGGACTGCGGTTGATCGACTTTTCCGAGGCCAGAAACACGGTAGTGTGTAATGCCAGGTTCCACCATACGAAGATACATCAAGCTGTATGGGAATTTCCTAAAGAGAAAACAGGAAGTCAGATTAAACACGACAACGACTTACTCTCCTGTATTCTAAGAGAAACCTTCAACAATAATCTTCAACAACGGGCATTGGTACTTCTTTATAGCTCAGGTATTCTTGGTAGTTGAAGACGCTATCGATACGTTATTTCCAAGAGAACAAGAAACACGCCCCCAAAACCTGTCAGCGGACGAGGCAATTTTCTGTATGAATGAAAACGGCTATCTAATGACCGACATCTAGAGTCCACTCAAACTATGGAGCGAAGACTTCTCCACGCTGCTTAATGGTCGCTTGGAAAACTCCGGGGATGCTGAAACCGAACCTCCGTAAGCAGAGAATCAACACAAGTCATCTCGCGATATCTGAATTTGGTATTCCTACGAAACTAATAGGGCTATGCAAAATGACGTTGAGTAGCTCTATATTGAAAACGAAAATAAGCAACGAAAACGTCGATGATCAAAACCCGATGACTCTACACAAACCACTTTAAAGCAGGGAGTGGTCCATAATGTCGCTAACAAATGCATTGTTTTAACAAAGCAATCAAGAAAGAGTGGGCCCAGAAAAGGAGAAAGGAAAACTCAAAATAAATTGATGGACCTGGCTTGAGACGGTTTAATGCAGTCTTCGCAAAGCTCGGGCCTTGTGGCATTCAACTACCGTTTGTTTCGTGCTCGGGAAAATTCTATTGATGGAAAGAAGTGTCCGCCCGAAGAGTCATTCAAAATCACATTCACTATAGAAGTTCTACACATATGGAATTATGAAGCTTCTCTTAGAAAATGATGACCAGTGAGTACTCGATTAAACTTTTTTGAAAATAAAGTATCCTTTGTTCATTCAAAACCCGCGGTCCATATTTTTTTCAGCCTTTTATTTGTATGCCACAGAACTGAACTTCTTCAAGTCATCTTTGACGTTAATTCCTACATACTTTTTCTATACTTAATTTCCTTTCTTAATCTGTACTTAATTTTTCCAAGTGCATGCAATTCCCTGAATAAATCCAGCAACACTCAAGTACTTAACAGTGACAGGACAACGCTCACTAGGCAGCGGTTTTGTGTTGATTTTATGCGTCAGCGCGTGAAAAAGTGTTGCCTGGCTGTCAACTTAAATCAACGCAGCGAGGGTTGTACGACACAGGATATGTAGTTTAAATATAAGGGTTCGAATATGACTTGGATTCAGATTCGGTAGAAGCAGATAGGACAGACAAGGCGGAAGGTAAAGCTAAAAGGATGTGCAAATCAAGGCATTAAACAATTAAGCCCTAATGGATGCATAGACTGAACCATAGACAGAACGGCAAGTGAGCACCGCTAATTTCGTTCGTATTAAACCGTTTAAAACTAACTGGGGTACGTTGCTTACGCGAGTGCAGCTCTATAATAAAATACGTTTTTTTTTTAGTTTTGAAACCATTAAAAAGTGTCAACGTTACATTATTCACCTTGGATCATATTGGGTGTCAGAGAAAATAATATTTTTTTATTTTATATTTAATATCAACCCCCGGCCTTCGTATTGACATCATTTTGCAAGCGCATGTCAGCACCTTCATATCAGACGTTCATGGCAGGCATAAATAAAATCATTTTGGTTTGTCTTCGCTGCTCTTCTGCCGCCGCTCAACGAATCAGCTTATTTGAAACGGATCGGCTATTTGGCAGGTACGGTTGAATTGATTTTGTTTGGTTGGTTTATATTTCATTGGCATGTGGTCAGGCACAATCACAGTTTGTGTCAGTATCCGAAACATGTGGAGGTGGGTCAATCAACTGACCGACAGCCAAATTATCGAAAATTCCTGCAAAGTTACCCGACCAATGTGGCTAATTCTACACAGCAGAAATATCAATTTACCGCCTGAATGTGGCTCCAATTTCACAAAATCCCAAAATGCATTCACATTAATACAAACATGAGTACATGGTTGTTAGGGTAGTCACACTCACACTGAAAACTCTGTCGAATAATCTACGAAAACTAAATTATACTACTCTGTCTGGACAATAATCCCTCAATAAGAATCCCAGAGGGGAATGAATAGGAAGCTGCCATAGACCTAGGCACAAAGTCGATGGATATGTGTACAGATAGTTCCATGTTGGGCAGAAGAGTATGCCGCGGGATTCACTCCAGAAACTTGCAATAAACCTCCGCTTTCGCTTTCCGCACCACTGTAGGGATTTCCAGGCAAAACAAAATGTCATTATGCAGAACAGCATAATACTACATCCAATGACAGCCATACTGGCATGAAATCTTTTAAATCCAATGGGAAAAGATCCAAAGTGGATATAAAATGTACGATTCTCAACCTGCTCGCATCCAAATGATCCGTGAGGGCTGTATTTGGCCCTAGGTGCAGAGACATTGCCGCCAACTGCACGACCGACGAGTTGGCAAGGACAGGGATGGAAATATCTGTGGTAAATAGGTGGGCATACCTCATAACCCCCTAAAAACATAGACTAAAGACTGAACTCATCGAGGAGGCAAATAACAGGTAAGCCATAGATCCCACCTGCCTTACTATCAGACAAATTTGGTCAAAGGTTGCTGTAAAGCGATCTTCCAAGTTCTAATTCGGCTTGCCCGTTACTTTCTCAAACTGGTAGTCGAAGTAATAAAAGCGCATTGCTTTATGAACACACATAGGAAGATGTTGTGGTACCCAATCAACGAGTTCAGGACTTTCTGTGCTATATTAAGCACACCGGCAGTTCAGTTCTAACGTTAGTTTGAGTGTATAAATATTAAAATTGATCCAAATGGAGCACAATAATGAAACATGTCGATATAAAGACACTTTATAAAAATGTAGTGCCTGAAAATAGTCCTGTCCACTTAACCCTACTATTTCAGGTTTTCAAAAGGAGGTTTGCCCAGAAATCTCATTCTAGTTGTGCAAAGGTCTGAATAACTGCAGAGGAGATGCTCCACCATTTCTTCCGCACCAGTAGGCATTGTTTTACAATCCCATTAGGGCACCATAAGCATCCAATGCCTAGTAACTTGTGAAAACAGCGGATAGCCTGGAAACGCCCGTCTTATTCATTTGAATGAGGGTAGAAGACCCTAAGGAATTGAAAGAGGACCACAGGCTTTTGATTGCCGTGCACGTCTCTAATTTTTCCCCCTTACATTTAGCCGGGTTTATCCACTGTTGGCATATTCGTCTCTTGATGAGATTCAGAGTCGTGATATTCTCTACGGTCTGTGAGATATTTCTGGCAGAACCGTTCCAGTCTTTTCGTTATGTTCTTGATGTTGTACTGACGAGCTAAGTTCGCAAAGTACTCCTGCACTGCTGCACTAGGCTCGATGCCACACCATTCTGTAGCTGAGAGACCGGATCGCTGCCGGGCTATCTGAAAAATAGCGATACTAGGCCCACGTCGCTCTAACGACAGAAGAGCTCTACCTCCTCCCATATGGCAAAAACCTCTGATTTAAAAACGCGCTTAGATTCCGGAAAACGCAGAGATGGTTCCATTTGATTCAATAGATTCCCGCACCTACTACACTACCCATTTTTGACCCATCGGTGGCAATAGAGCGCTTTATGCTTTATGTCTAACCGAAATATGACGGAACATTGTCTATTAAAATAGAGCATTTAAACTAAATAAATGAATTTTCATACTACAAAATAGTCTGCTGAATTTTACTATAAAAAAAAAACGCCGTGAAGTTTTTCTCCGACCCAATAGAAACACCAGCGAAAGCTCTCTTATATTCCAATTTTATTTGTTAATTCCTTGACACACAAGCTATCCGCTGGAAATGTATTTATGGCTTAGTCGCACCACCCTAATGTTGCAGCTACCTAAGCCCGGTTTGTGCATTCATTTCATTTCTAGGCCCTCTCTTTTATGGCATATGTTGCTCTAGCACGGGGCGATGTGTTACTGTCATTATTATGAACTCATCTGGCACCTAACCGGCAGCCATAACAGAAGCTACTTATCATTTTACCATTTCCTACTTAACTTGACATAACAGGCTGACTGCTACAGCCAACCAATTTGCTTACCGATTTCCATACATCCATTGCATTGGTGTGTGCCTACAAATCTGCACCTCTTTGGTTATTCACCCAGTACTATGTAGTTTATTGAGTTATGTTTGATCGGCCAGTGCTGTATGTATGTATGTATGTATGTAGTTGTTGTTGCCCCGTTTGCATTTTCAGTGCGCTTGATTGCCTCTTTGCTCCAATCAACTGCCAATTGGCGCATAAAAGCCATTGATGAATCGTATCGATCTGCCCATATCCTTTACCTGAGAGGCTTAATTTACTCAAAGTGCCTGCAACTGTTGTTACTCTGCCCAATTTCGTAAATGTCACAGGTATAGAGGAACTGCATTTGATTTTGTACATTGGTAAATTTTCAAAGTTAATTCAGATAGGTATTGTGTGGTTGATAAGCAGAATATAATTTCAGAAATAAGCGCATATCTGGAGAAAGCAGAAACTGCACGTAACTTTCAATATATGTATTAGCTGATGCAGTTCCCAATTTTATCGGAACTAGTGGTATTGCTTAATGTCATTTTAGTTTTGAAGGCTTTGTTTTACCGTAGTCGCTTTATTGATAGCCGAACGTCAACGATGTCGGGTGACAAAATGTAAATGCCATCATTAGGGATTTGCCGTTCAGAATATTCATCTTATCCGGCGACGCTTTCACTGTCACTGTATTTAGCAATGTGGAGAAATATTCCCTCCAAAATTTAATACACTGGAAAATGTCAGCCATTTTGCTTGGTAAATCTTTCTATGCTGAGACCTGGTGCTGTAGGCTACCATGCTTGGGACCCCTGCAAAGTCAATGAGTCTCAGTACGTTAGGGGCGGTTCGTCATGGAGGCAAATTTTGCCGACGGTGTAACCATAGATCCGTTACTTATTCACCGTGGCATTGAAGTCGCCAAGCACGACCTTAACATCGTGACGTGAGCAGCGCTAGTGAGGTTGACCAAAGAGCACGAACGGAGGCATGAGAGACGGGATTGAGTTTAGCCACTCAACTGAGTATGCAATCAGAGGTTCGACTCTACCACATTGCACTCCAATAATGGTACCAATTGAGTAAGTAAATAAGATAATGGTGTCATTACTGATAGTATGGCGAAATCAAATTGAAAAGCGAACCACCCAAGATTTGTACAAATACGTGGGCAGCTACTTATAGAAAAATTTAAAAAATTATTTTTTTTACCCAAAGACAAGGCGAATTCATACAAGGTGGTGTGAAGAAACAGCTGAGTTTTACTTTTTTTTTAATTCGGCGAAGCGGGTGTAATGTCAAACTAGTTTTGTTTGTTTACATTCTAATTTGTGTGTTTACATTCTAATTCAGATTTTAACATAACTCCCGCTCAAGGCGCAACAACAAAATACATACGTTTTTTCTTGCTACCACCTGGTATGAATTCGCCTTGCCCAAAGATTTATGGTAATGCAAACAAATTTAAAATGGCATAATCAATTTTGTGAATAATCAAAAACTGTCAGTCGTTTCCAACCAAATGACAGGAAAAAGCGAATTAATTTCGGCACGCTAATCAAGTACTCACGCCGTACCCAATCATAATCGTCTTTCACACAGTAAATTCTTAAACAACTTCATTACTGATGAATCATATCTGCTGCTCCAAAACTCAGAAATAACAGAAAAAAACATAAAAAACACCGAAATAAATGTCTGAATGTTTTCGAGCGGGACGCTTCAAATTTGACTCTTCTGCTTACATTTTTTTTATTTGAACCGACAAAGAAGTTTGTCAGTTTTTAATTTAATTTGACACAAAGTAGTGGAGGGCGCGCGAGCATAGCCGTACACATAAAAATAATAAGAATACTTACCTGCACGTTTGGTAAGAGAAAATGTTTAGTTGCTTGGCTTGATGAAAACAAAAAAAAAATATGGCAAGAATTAAAATTACTAAGCACAACAAATGCGCCGAGACGAGTAGCAAAACGAATTGAAGTTGTTGAATTCCAGTCGATTTGGGGTGAACTAAAAGTAAGCAACAGAAAAGATATGAAACACACACAGAACTAAACAAAAAAATATATTAAGTTATGAGGCTTGGTTTCCTTAACTCGCCGAGTCGCGCCGGTCAAGATGATGTTGCGGTTGTCATCGTCAGGCCGCGTCCAATCGTCGGCGTTTTTCCCCCTTCTTCTCCATTCAACATTGTTGGAAAAGCTGCACAAACTTCGCGGCTAAATTCCATGCGATCAGCCGACAGGCGGACGTCGCCTTATAATGAGAAATGAGTTATAATAATCGCACTTAAATTGGATTGTCATGCAGAATGACAGTAATGGTTGAAAAATGAAAAACTCATTATAACTGACAATCGGACATTTGGCTGACTTGCTTAGTGCGCCGACTGTGAGGCCGCCAAAAAGCGCCCCGTTCTTCTGCCGTATAGCAGCGGCACGCATTTTGTTGTGTCAGTGAGGTCTGTATATGTCTGTATTGTCATTTTGAAGTTGATAATTTTTACGGGCAAACTGACAGTCATTTTGTGTGTTAGCGTCGTAAGAAACAAAAAAAAAAAAGAAAAAAAATGGGTTTGTTAAGTCTTTTCATAATCAATTTTAATTAAACTGTAATAATATGTCATTAAGTTGTAGCGGAAGAGTGGAAGAGTAGCGTGTCGGAAGTTTGAATGCATTAAGTCAGTAACTTAGCCAGGTCACACTGTGAGCCAATTATGTACTCTAGTCAGTTCGTTACACAGTAGGTCATTCAAATGGAGATGCAACTCAATGTACATATAAAGAGCTATGTGGAAAATAATAGGGAAAGGGCATTTTAAGCAATTTCGGTTATTCTTCTTTTTATACCTTTCATGAGAATGAAATGGTATATTAAGTTTGGTCCGATGTTTGTAAGTGCCAGAAGGAGAAGAGATAGACCCATCAAAAAGTATACCTAAATGATCAGGACGATGAGCTGAGTCGATTTAGCCATGTCCGTCTGTCTGTCCGTCTGTCCGTCTGTCCGTCTGTTTGAACGCAAACTAGTCCCTCAATTTTACAGCTATTTTGATGAAATTTGGTGAGCAGGTGTCGTTGTACAAATGATTAAACATTTGTCGGAATCGGCCAGATCGGGTGACTATAACATATAATACAACCGATTATTCAGATATTGCATTTTGCACCATAACTCCTCCATTTAAACAGCTAAAGGCTTGAAATTTTGCACAAACATCAACCATTATTAGCTATATATTAGTATTCATCAAGATCGGAGTTCACAGTGTAAATCGGCA
Organism: Anomoia purmunda; assembly: GCA_951828415.1. Lineage (NCBI taxonomy): Eukaryota > Metazoa > Arthropoda > Insecta > Diptera > Tephritidae > Anomoia > Anomoia purmunda. The sequence goes on from OX639994.1 coordinate 9,984,890, forward strand.
AGATAAATTCAGGACAAATATTTATTGCGAAAAGTAATAAGCTCAACGCAATATCACATGAATCATAGCGTTAAACGTTTGGGAACTATTTACGGATCTGATAACTGTTTTCAAAAACCGACATATGTAGGTCTTACATATTAATACTTAATTATTTGTATTTTTTAAATGTTGAATATCAAGCGTCGATACGATATTAAAAATATTCAAAAACCATTCCCTTCTTAAAACATAGTTCTTTTTAATTACATAAGGAAAAGCATTAAATAATTTATAACAATGCCTTTACTAGAATTATTTTTATTGATTTGAAGGAAATTTTCGCTTTTAACTATAGGTAATACGAAATTGTAATACAATAACACGTTTTTTACTATTCTTCCATTCATGAAAGGTATGAAGCTTTCGGCATAGCCGAAGACAGCGCTGTTTTTACTTGTTTGGTTTGCTTTATGTTTATTCATTTTTTATAAAATTCTACCTTAGTATGCAGTTTTATAGCCTATTAAATCCAAGTATATTTTTTTTAGTATACTAGTTCCAAATTAACTGAAAATTTCCGTTGAATTTTGAAAATTTTTTTTTACCGACGGTGCCACTAGTTACTTCTATACAAAGTACGTGCGATAATTTTTTTTTTTTTTTTGTATGGAAGAAAATTAGTGGTAACGTCCGCAATTTGTTTTTTTTTTTGATCAACGGAAATTTTTAGCTAATTGAAGCTAACGCTTTTTATACTACGAATTAATAGTGACAATGTCCGCCTAATTTTTTTTTTAAACGGAAAATTTTTGACTAATTGAAATGTGTACTTTTTTCAATTAAAATTTTATGGCCTATAAAACTGCAAGCTTAGAATTTTCATCAAAATTGCTATTAATAAGTTGTGAAAATTTTATATATATTTTTTTTAATTTTCCTCCTTTTCCGACAAAGTTTGAAATGTGTACAATATTTGTTATATAATGAACTAGGTTTTTAAAAAAAATAGCAAACAAAAAAACAAGAATAACCGAAATAGTTCAAGATATCCTGCACCTATTATCTTTTGAAATAACTGTACAAATAAATATATCTGGAAAGTTAGCGACCGAGAATTGCTTCGAGCTTTTTTGACGGCAATTTATTAATTTTAATGTTTATAAATATATAAAGTTTAGTGCATCAAAATAATAGTATAAAATAAATTTGTTTTTTTTTTCGTATTTATTTACAATTTTTTTCTCTAAAAACACAATTACTTTTATAACAGAAACCATGTAAGTCGAAATTTCAAATTTAAAAATTCGGCTATGTCAAAAAATTTTAGAAAAATTTCTAACATTTTAATCCGAATTTTTAAAAATTTAAAGAATTTAATTTAGTCTATTCAGTTCAAGCAAGTTTTGATAACTTTGACCTTTCGTATTTAGCTTAAATAATTTTTTTTTCAAGTTTTCCAAAGATATTATAAAATATCATCAAATTTGAAAACAAATTTATTGTCCTTTTTGCACTTTCGTATTTAATTTGAAGTCGAGTTTAAAGTTTTCCAAAAAAATTATAAAAATTTAACAAATAAAAAAATTCAACCAAATTGTGTTGACAAGTTTTGATTATTTTGACCTCTCGTATTTAATCAAAATTTATAACTTTTTACGCCGAATTTTGAAACAGTTTAGGGCATTCGGTAGTCCACTCAATTTTAGCAAAATGTATTGACAAATTTTGATAATTTTGTCCTTTCGTGTTAAATAAATTTTTTTTCCTAAAAACACAGTTTATTCTACAGCAGAAACCATTAAAAAAATTGTATCAAAATTTCTAACATTTTAATCCGAATTTAAAAACATTTGCAGTTTGCAGTTTAGTAGTCCATTCAATTCCAGCAAAATGTAAATTTTGTCCTTTCAAATTTGATCAAATTTTTTTTTCTAAAAACACAGTTAATTCCATAAAATTTAACAAAAAAAAACATAAAAATTCAACTTACTAAAAAAAAAATTTAAAATATTTTAGGGTATGCAGTTCAATTCTAGCAAAGTATATTGAAAAGGTTTGAAAATTTAATTAATTTTTTTTTTCTAAAATCACAGCTAATTCTATAACAGAATCCAGTAAGTCGAAGTTTTAAATTTTCAAAAACAAAATCATAAGAATTCAACAGACACAAAAAAAGCATTATCAAAATTTATAGCTTTTTAATCCGAATTTTGAGACTTTTGATTTAGCTCATTCGTTTCCAATGTATTAATAAATTTTGATAATTTTGTCCTCTCATATTTAATGAATTTTCTACCTACCGGTATTCGTTTTGAAGCATTGCTGTTGTAGGGAAATTGTATAGCTTCTATTTACTAGTTCTATATAGTTTTATTATAAATGTCCACATCAATTTTAGACACACACTGATGTACGCGATTATTCGTCAAAGCGCCATTGCGGCCACAAATAACTATCTAGTAAAGAAAATATTTGAATTATTTTGGTAATTGCCCCAGTTATTATTTAAACAACCGCATTTCATCCTAGGTGCGGTGAGTGCCCAGCACTTGCGGTCTTGCGGTTCAACGAATTTTTGATCGAGCAATAATTATGCAAAATTCCCCAGCAATGACAAAACGCATACTAATTTACTTACAAATAAAGTGGTTTAACTAAAGCCTCAATCAAAAACAAAACTTCATCAACCCAATTTGATTTTAACAAAATATAGATATATATATATATATCCAATTTGCCTGCATCGAAACCGCATGCAAGCGAAATTCCATACGACACGCTTTCACAACGCTTCAAACAAAAGCGTTCGCAACAGGCGGATGCGTAGTACGAGGTACGAGAGTACATGGGGAGGGAGTGTAGCTTCGCGTTAAACAGAGGCGCCGAAAACAGCAAGGCAAGGAGCTATCAATCAAATGTCAGACGCAGACGTGTTGCGACGAAAAGTGCACAGCGGGTAAGCGAAAATTTTGGTAAGCGTAAATATGTAGCCTATGTAGGTAGTATATGCATTAGGGGTATCCTTATTTTCTTGCTATAAAACTGAAATTAATTTTAATTAGTTCATCTGCTAAAATTTATCTTCACTTTGAAAGCATTTTTGTTTTCTCAAGCGCCTGTTATTTTTATCCTGCCGACAAATTTAACAGGCACTCAATTCTCCGGTTAAAATTGTGTAGCTTCAACTAATCCATCTGTTTTGTTTGTAAGTATAAAACAGCTGATTGATTAGTTTACATTTTTTCGTATTAGAGGTACTTGATTACAATGAGCTCTTTGGAAGTTCACTTTTTATCTTTATTCTGTTGTCCAGATATTTTAATACTTATTATATTCGAAAACTTTCTGAACTCTTTTTTATTTTTAAACAGCTGATTTTGGCTCTTTCTATTGTCTTCTCCGCCGGTGCTGCCAAGTATTATCTATCGTTAAATAAATATTTAACCAGTTGTTGAGAAAATGAAATCGAATTTATCATGTCGATAAATTTAACTTCCAGTTTCATGATTCTCACATTAACAGCCAGTCGAGAAAATGCTGCTTAGTATAAAAGGCGGTTAACGTTTGATAGAAGCCTAAATGATTTCGAAAATTGAAAATTTAAGTTAGCATCAGAATTGTTTTTTGTTTTAAACATTTTTTACGAAGCTTAGTACACATTTTGGCCTTGACCCACGTTAGGTTGGTATTGCCAGTGGGAAACATCGACTAATATCCACGCCCACATAACGCTATTTCGCGAAAAATATAAATGAAGATTTTTTTTAAATTTTGTGTACAGAATTTTGGAAAGTAGGCGTGGCACCAGCTATATTAGAGCAACTAAGTATATCTCAGAAACTACCTAACGAAACTCTACAAAATTCCATACACGCTTTACTTTTCAATTTAGTAAGCATAATTTTGAAATTTGTAGAAATCGGGCAAAAACCACGCCCACTTATCATATAACGGTAATTTACAAAAATAGAAAAATGCAATAGTTTAGTAACTTTAAATGGTAAATTATCAAATTTGATATACAGGATTTGGTTATACTCTTCTGTTATTTTTATTTGTTTTTTTTTAATACATTTTTCTACACTGTTTTACATTGGATACAAAAATCATTGGGCAGAATTCGTTCAAAACAAAACTTGATTGTATCGACCTTATTTCTGTTTAGAAGGTTTTTATTTTAAATCATTGCTTACTCGTTATTTACTGATTTTTACTTTTTCGATCAGAAATATTCTCATCTTCTTTTTTTCCGATAATATTTGATTAAAAAAAGTCATTATTCTTGGATAAAAGATTTTCGATCAAGTTTGATGGCTATTTTTTAATTTTTATATTTTCGATCAAAAATAATCGATATTTTCGGAATTTTATTTTTCGATCACATTTGATCGATATTTTTATTTTCATTTTATCGATCAAATAAAGATATTTCTTATTAACAAGTTTTAGATCATATTTAATCGATATTTTTTGAAATTTTTGAATTTTTGAAATTGTGATATTAACGATTAAAAAAAACAAAAAATATCGGAAAATATTAAATCCAAGCATCAGAATTATTATTGACCGCAAAATTAAAAATGAGAAAATATCGATCAAATATGACCGGAAAATGTTTAATCAAAGAATAACGATTCTTTTTTATCGATAAATTGAAAATTAAAAAAATACTATCAATATTGATTGAGAAAATAAAAATCAAATTACAAAATAACGGTAAACTTTTTTTCGAAAGAACAAAAATTCAAGAATAACGATTATTTTTGATCGAAGAAACAAAAATAACAAAATAGCGTTTAAATCAGGATTTTTATTATTAAATTTATAATCGTTCCGATCTCCGGCACAATTAAAGCCACTAGAATTAAAATACTTAATAATACCTCAAAAGATTTTGTATGCAGGGTTGTAAAAAATCAAATCGTCAGATGTAAAGTCTTTAAGACAAAAAGGGAACAGTTTACCGAGCAGCTCCCAGCAAAAAAAATATATTTTTAAAAATTTCCGTACAAATAAGAACACCACTTATATGAGTACATAATACAAAAACAAATCCACAATATATAAGTACACATTATTCTCCCCACCAATGTTTATTTGCTTCCTCTCCAGGCGATGAATGTCTGCAGCTCCAGCATTTTGACAGCTTGTTGCACCAAAACAAACGAGCAGACCACTGGCGACGTCAAATGAGACGCGTCAAACGGAACGCTTTCGCAGACGCCGCCCAAAATGTCGAATTCACAAATTTTTTCAACCCATTTTGATGGATTTGCCTTATGACTCCAAGAAAACAAAAAAAAAAAAAAAAACACAACGTACTCGTACAAACAAGCCAATGCGATTTTATGCCGAAAAATGTCAGTAAATAATTATTGATTGAACTGATTGACCAGTAGAGAAGATTGAGTAGATTGATTATTACCACCACTGCCCAAATCTAAACTGCTAGCACGTAGCGATTACAACTCCTCTACAGACAACCGGCATATGCGGATGGATGGCTATTAAGAAATAATGGCGAGTAATCGCAAAAGCAGTAGTGGAAATGGTAGAAAAAAAGTTGTTGAAAAAAAACAACAGTAATTTTAAAAGTCGTATGCACTGTCGCCGTTAATGTGCGGCTGCTACGTTTGAGCAAAATCGATTGACAAGCTAAATGGGTGCCGCGCTACCGCTTCTTCACTGACCACCTGCCTACCTCCGCTACCCACCGCACAGCAGCACCAACGCGGTGCACAGCGGTAGCTTTTGTTTTTGTATGACTTGAAATGGTGGCGGCGGTGGCGATAGCGGCGGTGGCGACTCCAACCGCTTCGCTGTCGAAACAATTTGAACAATGTGACGTCTTCGTTCAACTTAAGGCTATAAATAACGAAATGATTGACAGCGCTGACAGTTTTGATCGATGGCCATCAGTGTGACTTTTGCGCTCTTGAATTAAAGCCTTTTGTTTTTATGAGTGAATTTATAATATGTTTTTTTTTTTTTTTTAATTTTCAAAGACCCCTTAATTCCACACCTTTCGCCGCTACCGTGAGTGCCACCAATTTTAAGTGCGCTTGAGCGAAGGATGGCTTGTAGAAAAGTATGCTTGATTTGTTGTGTAGTCGGCGTTCAGCTTGATGTTTCCAAAGTTGGTGAATCGCGCTAGTATGGTGGTGACTAGCGTCACCGTTAAATCGATAAAACGCATCCATATCTATCGGCTTAGCGCAACTGGCCAGCCATGAGCAAACAAACGGCAGGCCATCAAGCAAATAAGCAAACAAAAGGCAAATAAGCAAACAAAAAAACACTTAAACTTTTTGCCTTGCTTTGATTGACGCGTTAAATTGTGTATACATTTTTGGAGAAAAGTCAACAAAATAGCAAATGATTAATTGTTTACACCATTTTGGGTGAAGAGACATTAGCGCGCAAATAATCATGCGCTCAAAACACTAATAGTTAGTTTGGTTATGGCGGGTAAACTGCAATTTTAATGGCATTCAATCAATTACAACTGTCTTCTGAATCTGAAGTTGATAATATGTCAAATATTTTATCATATCCATAAATACTGCATATTTGCTTTTTAAAAAGAAGTAGGCGAAATATCTTACAAAATTACTGCAAACTTTTATTGATTTTCCTTAATATGAAACCTGAAAAGGTAGTGGTGGGAAACGGAATTTATTTGGCAGCGAGTTTTCGATGTCTTATATCTGCGACAAATAAGGACATATTTTAAAGAAAGCTGTGAATTTGGCTGACGGCATAGCCGGGGGTGTAGCGCTGCGTGCCGATAATGGAAAGATCTCACGTGCGTTTTCGTCTACAAAAGATTATCTTAAGAAAAGTCTTTTAGTGTAAACGCCGCACCAGTCTTCTAGTTCAGTCTATAAACTGTGCTTGATGTCAGCCCAAACTTATCCCGAGCTGGCACTGCACTAGTCACGAAATGGCCATCAAAAGGGTTCCGAAATAGTCATGGGATTCTCCTGGAAAAACTAATCCCAAAATTGTTCCGTAATGTCGTACAATGTCACACAACAACCCAAACAATGTGGTTTTCACAACAAAAATTCCCGAGACGCGTGATATCGAAAAGGGACGATATCGACAGCCACCAAGGCCCCCGGATTTAACCACCTGAACTACAATTTGTGAGGTTATTTAATGAGCAACGTTTGCGCCAACAAATGGAAGACCATTGGCGAGCTCAGTGTAAATATTTGTGCCGAAATAGCTGCTATAGCGACCGAGATGCTCGAAGAAGTGATGGAAAATCCTCGAAAGATGGCACAGTTTGCGGTGATCAATTAAGGTGGTTCTCTAATCGCTGTTGTTTAGTAAAAAAAAGTAGTACACATAAATTGCAAAGGATTGAACTCAATGAAAAACACCATCATTCTATTAATCTTTTATTTGATTCAAAAGTTATTGAACCATCTCATACCGAAGGAGCTGATGGCACACGCAGCATATTTTTGTTTTACTTCACAAAAGCATCGTTTCGTGACGCACAAGAGCACTTCCCAGCAAACTGGTATTCACGAGTGTTGGGAGTACATTTCTCACTCACTAATTATCGCCCTGGATCTGTTTTCTTAAAATATCATTTAAAGTTAAATCGATCGAATTGTGGGAAAGCTGAATATCACAATCAACGAACTGATTGAACCTTATCAGTTTGGCTTTTGACCAGGCAAGTTGACCAGATATTCATGTTACGCCAAATCTTGCAAAAGACCCCCTAGAAATTGATCGACACACACCACCCCTTGGAACTTTAAAACAAGCAAGCCTCAGTAAACAAACAACGAAGAATTAAAAGCGGTATAAAGAAGCGAAGTGAATAGATCTGTCATCAAATAAACCGTCAGCGCATTCGTATCTTGGCTCCGGCATAACTGTTGTTTATCTTTATCCTGGCCGTAATGCTTACCTCTAAATTCAACGGAGAATTTTTCTTGCCAACAAGTGCAATTTTGGACCGGCCGAGTAGGCAAATGTGCAGTAAAACCCTCTCTCGATGCACCAAAACCACGCTCTATAAGTCGCTCATCGCGCCCGTGTTATTGCAAGGCATAGGAGCATGGACGCTAGCAACATTGGAAGAGATCGTCCTTGGAATTTTCGAAAGAAAGATTGACCAAAAGACGTCTTTACATCTTTGCGACGGTAGTAAGAGCTTTACCGCCACATAGGCGAAGTTAGCGAATAAAGATTCAACGGCAACGTGGTACTGCTGGTGGTGGTGAAGAGGAAGAGGACGGTATCCTCTATGTATAAGAATAGGATTAATGAAATCGGTGGACTCTTTCAGAGCACTCCTTGCATTAGACTAATCTTTTTTTGGAGCTTGTATTGGTGTTTGTTGTCAAATCGATGAGTCTACAGCGATTGCCTTCTCTTAACGATAAATGATGTTTAAATAAAAATAACTTATTACAAATGATTACTATTACCCTGCCATCGGTTTTACATGTAAAAGCTTTGCTTTTATTTCTCCAATACCAGTATAAAGTTTTTCTGGGAGCATCATTTGTATTGTCTTGCAGAATCACAGTCATTTTTTGATTTGTAAATCTTTGTTGTTTGTGTTTGTTTTTGTCCAGCCTCTTTCGAATTCGTTGTTCTGCACATTTTACATTTTACCTTTTACCTTTTGCCTTTCGCCACATACATACATAAAGTATGTTGACATTTTGCCCGCTTGATTACTCATGTCAATCAACATTTCAACCAACAACGACATGTTGTCAATCTCCGTGTCAAACAATGCAGCCTGCCTGCTGTTGACCGGCCGGCAGGATTGGCAGCTCGAAGCAAAAGCGGACTATCAGAGGACTACGAAAAGCCCGCCAGGCTAGTAGTAGGCTAACAGGCCGTCGGATTGATGTATGACTTTTTGAGCTGGCAAAACAGGAAGGCAGATCGGCAGACGGGCAAAAAGGCAAAACGGCAAAATGGCAAACTGGCAGACTAACGTTCAAAATGTCATGCAATCAATTACAGTTCGCATTTTATGCGTACACCAAGTAGCCAACCCGCCAGCCATCCCACAATACAGTAAGCCAACAATCCAATCAAACAACCGTCAGTAAAGCCAAACGTTCATGCATTCACAACACAGTTTGTTTCTTTATTCGACCATTTGCAGCCAGAAAGACAGTCGGACAGCGCGCGCTTTGTAGCTCAGTTGGATCTCGTACTGTCAGTCCAACGAGTGGATGGATAGTTGACTTTGGTTTGGCGTTGCAACAATAATGCGTTGCAAACCAATGCGTATTGTATGTAAATTTTGTGCGGTTTCTTGATGGATTTTGCATTGCATATTACTGCTGCTGCTGCTGCTGCAGTTGCTGCTATTGCTGATACGTGTACTGTTGCTTGCGGCCGAGAATGACATTGTCGCCGTACTCGTCACACTGATGGAGCCCTGTCAAGGGCCATCAAAAGGTTGCAGACCAACACAGATATGTAGTCAGTCAGAGTCAGCCGATTGTTGAGCTGTTGGGGGAAAATGTGCTGGCCGCTTAATCCATCACAGCAACAACATTGTCTCATTATGCAACAAACGTTCAGTTGCCGCCAGGCAAACGCTGCCGGCCGGTTGGTTGGCTAACTGGCTGGCGGTTGGCTTTCATTTGATTGCTGTAGTTCATTTGATTGTGTGTGTCCTTGCAAACAAAATACGTGCAATTTGCAACAAAGGCAGTTGTCGACGACGAATCGTTAATATTATTACGTGAAGATTTCGGACGTAGTTGCCGTGAGTCGAGGCTGTCATTTGCCTGTGCCTGAGCGGAAAAGGATTTCACATATTCACACATCTCCATTTGTATATAGTTAGTACATATGTACACACTGCAATCGCTACTTTTCTGACAGTTTGACGCTTGAATAATGATGATGATATGCGCTTGACAAGCGTCTGTCAATTCGTGCTTGTCGTTCGTCCCAGTCGTTCTCCGTCGGTTTCGGCTTCGCCGCTGTCGTTCGCTCGCTGCTTGCTGACAGCAATGCCACAATCAGCACAAGTTCACAAAAATTGCAGCTTGTTTAAATTCCATTACGGATTATCTCACAAATTCGCACACACATTCATGCACATACTTGCATTACATATGCATTTGTTTATGTTTTTGCTTTGTTTTTTTTTCTTACATAAAGGACTCCAATTGGCTTGTCAACAATCGGCGTATAATAAATAATACATACGAGCACTTTCAACAGCCAGCCAGCCAACTATCGATAGGCATCAAGTGGTGATGCATCCGCGTAATTTTGTGTGTGGTTTTGCAAGTACTTAACTTTGGCATTGAGTTGGACTTTTGATTGTCAAGTGACAGTTCCCGGGAATTCTTTTCGCAATCAGATTACTTGTCAGTCAGAATTGATGGGCGATTTTTTCCTCCAAACTTCAAGATCAAAGCAAACTATTTAAGATTCGCAAATTTATGCAGGTGTAGTAAATGCAGTAAATTCAGAAGCGAACCCACAAAAGAAAGTCTATAAATAATGCGTAAATATTTGGATTTATTTATGGTTTCTATTGTGGTTAAAAATTGTAGGGAAGAAGAAGCTCAATTGATGACGAAGCGAAGCTATAGTGGCACTGTATAAATATAGTATACAATAACAGTTCATCCTCCCTAATCTTAACTAAATATCATTTCAACAACGCGGAGGAATTCATGATTTACAATTTAATTATAACTAGTCTAGAGTCTCGAACATTTTCCAGAGAACGGAGGTAAGGGTTTTCCTTAGTCTACTAGGTATTTACCTTCGTTTTTTGGTCTATTGCATTTTACTCTTCGATAAATTGTTGCACTTCTATTTTAATTTCTATTCTATATATCGAATGAATTAAGAGTTTTTCTCGAAATGGGTAAGTCTGCATTGCGTTCAGCGAGTACCGCACATTCAAAGTGAATACACTCCGGCGTATCTTCGTCCTGCTCGAAAAGACCGGCAGACACTAATATTTTCAATTTCCTAAGGTTGGGACAAAGGCAAAAGTGTTCTCAAAAGGTTATGCAAAATATTTTATGCTGTTACAACAACAACAAAATTGTCCAGCGAACCACCCGGTCAGAGCTGAAAACTCCTTTCCTCTAAGTTAAAGAGTATCAATACTCCGAGCTACTGTAGTCCATTATACAATCAACAACTTTCTTGGGTAATCAAATTTTTCTATTAGCACATGGGTCGGATGAATGAGTCCGTTCATTTTACACAGTCAAACTGACTGACACTTTTAGGTCATCGTGGTTGAACGCTTGGCATACCAGATCAGTCGAAGAAGGTCGAGGCAAACAAAAAATACTAAGGGGGTAGCAATTTGTAAGCGCGCTATATTCGAAACTTCTAATAGATTAAGAGAGTAAATCTATGTAAAAGCAAATGAGCACGGAATTATCGAACTTTCAAGTTTAGCTAGTGTCTTTCCACAACTTAACAGAGTTTTGGGTGCTTTTCCTGTCGGCTAGCATCTCAAGCTCTGCAAATAATACGTCTCTTTTCCTTTCACCCATACAACTTGACTGGCGCCCGATCGCATCGTGGTCCCGTAGACTGCATCCTAACTTTCCATAGCAGCGCAGCATTCCTCATCCTTCCAGTCGTTTAGTTGAGTTTGCTGGAATTCACTCTATTTTTCAGTGGCAGCACGTAATGCGTGTAAGTTCCGGTTTTTTGAGAAGTTGTCTGACTGAGCAGACTGTGAGTTGCAGTTTCCGGAGGCCCAACTTCCTTCTGCATTTAGACGCACGTTATTTACTGCACATAGGCGCATGCGGGTCCGCGACAATGTGTAGTTCTCGGAGTATAGGTACGTGTAATACACTGGAAATATGCCTTCTCCATCCACCGCACTGATATCGATTGGATGTCGTGTTTTTCGACCTAGAGACAGCTGCTTAGCCTGGTGAATATTTCTTTGCTGAAACCTGGTACCACAGACGGCCATGTTCCTCGCTCCGATAACGTCGATCAGTAGCATAGTGCAGTCAACAGGCTGAAGACTAAAACATTTTTTAATTCATTTGCAAATGGGAAAGAGAGTAATAAGCTCAAGCTAAAATTTTACGATACGTCAAAATTCAACGTCGGTGAATTAATGCTAATGCTTTTACGTCGTTCATTAACTGCCCTATCAGTCCGTTAGCGGAAGTTCCAAAGAGGGAGATCTCATCCGAGGCTTGCTGAAATATATGATTGGTGAAATTTCTTACGGGGAGAGTACCACGCAACTGTCATTAGAGAAAAGGGAACACTTATTCGTCTAACTTACTTAATTGGCGCTACAACCGCTTAAGCGATTTTGGCCGAACTTCTCCTAGAATTTGTTGTGTGCGTCTTTATGTGGTAACACAAATTGAGGGCCCTACAGTTTTACGCCGCCTACGAACGGCCCTATCAAAAAAATACTTTTCTATAATTTTTAATGTTACTTGCCCAGGCCAGGATTTGAACCCCGAACTCGCCTGTATTTGTACCAACGAGCTGGCTCGAACTCAAATACCTCCCAAGCTACCAGGGTATATGACTGAACTCAGGGTGCGATATACTAAATGTACGGGACTAGAACAAGAAATAAAGAAGCCTACCGCCCGACCAACAATGGTGGAATAAAAAAAAGCTATCGGCTTGAGTTAGGACTTGCTCTGACCACGGGGAGCTCCACATATATGACCTCCAATTACATTCACTGGTCTTTCGAAAAGGCCGCGCGGGATGCAGAGCACCTAGTTCCGCGCTAGTGTTGTTGGTGCCCATCATTATCAGCCCATAAACCCTTAACGGAACTGTGGCTGCCATAGGGCGGACAACAAAAATGCCGCAAGAATGGAAATTTGCGACACCTTTTTCAGTTCTTATTTGACATTTTGATGTTCTCCCTGCCTTACTGCGGTGGTTCTGTTTTGGCTGGATTCTCCCATTGGAGGCTTATCACAGAGATGGATCACTAGCCTTGCCAATACTTTTTAAATTTTTAGGAGATTTTGTGCCGCATTTTGTCTTTCTACAACAACTATGTAATTAAAAGGAAATTTGATCTGTTTAAGTGAATTTGATGTTTCCCCAGCATTACTAATTCATAGAGAGCATATGTTACATTCTATGAATACTTTAAATCCACTTCGTATTTCAACGATTCATCTTAATTTGGTAAAGCCAACCATCATACAGTAAAATAAAGCCTGTTATGTACTAATTTATGTGCGTATTGCGTATACAATGTAAACTACCTGTCGCATATGCCATGCCATAAAATGTGCAACATGTAATGGGCGTAGTCAACGTGTGAATACTAAACGATCGCAATTTGTACGGTAATGCGAAGGTATGGAACAACAGAAATTTTCGCTTAATTATCAGCGGAAAAATATCGCGACAATGCAGAGAACGGAGATGCAGCAGTAAAAAACACAAAACAAAGCAAACATCACCCAACGCAACAAAAAATGACGCATCAAGTCTTTTGCGGAAATTTGAATTTTGTGAACTGAATATTTCCTTCCGAATCGTTCAATTCCGGTTCAATGCGATTGATTTTATCGGCTAGGAAATGAAAGAACTGCAGTTCAACTGGGCCAAAAGTTAAGTAAAATGAACTGAATCTGAATGGGGATGTTTCATATTTTCTAATGAGTTCAAATTCAATTTGATGGGCCCAAATGGCTAAAGCACCGTTCGCCGTAGACCAGGTGAATGGCTTGCGGAAAATTGCAAACTTCCTCCTGCAAGGCATTCTCTCTATATCCATGGTATGGGGATGCATTTTAATATACGAACCGCAGTCCCTAGTTATAGTAGAGCATATAGTAAATGCCTATTGGGCTCAATGGGTTTGTACCCAGCTTGGACTCCTTTACAAAAAAAGCATCCATATCAAAATTTTCAGGACGACTCAGCGTCATGTCATCGGGAGCAAAGCAATTCCTTAGTGTAATGAATGTTGAGAGATATATCCGCAAGGTTTTGCAGGAATGGTTTCTCGAGCAAGTGCATTCGTCTTCTGCTAAGTGCTTGACAGTGACAGATGAGGTGTTCTACACTTTCCTCTTCTTCTTCGCATTTACAGTGTTGTCTAAGCATGAGTTTAAGGATTTGAGGGCCGTTTGACTCCAGAGAAGATGAATACCTCTATTTTCTCCTTGAGTCTTTTGACCAGGTGCCGAGTGGTCTCCTGGATGGCCAGCACCTCCGCCAGCTCTGGGGAGAATACTCCACAGCCGGCTTTCCAATCGAGTTCGGAGCTATCACCATACATGCTTATGGCATTGCGGTGACACCTTGTGTACCAGTCCTGACGTATTGGTATTATAATTTTGTAGTTCCTAGTGAAATTATTTGATGTTATGCGTGACCAGATATGCCATGAGTACAAGAGCCTGCCTGTCTGAGTCTTAAAGCCGCGGTTGCAGCTACATATTTCTAGAGCTATTATGTCAAAGTGAGCGAGATGCTGAATCGCATTCAGAGCCTCAGTCGGTGAAGAACATAAGGCTGCAATTGTGCGTAACTCAGCGCTCCTTGGTATTATGTGGGATTATTGACGATTTCCCAAAGGTTGGCCATCAGATCCAGTGGACTATCGTAAGCGAATAGCTCCATGATAAACCAATCGTATTTTTACAGGCGAATGGCGCTGTTGTGGCTTTCTGGATAGGTTCAGTTATGCGTTGCCATTCCAGAGAAGCTTACTCCAAGGTAATTGGCACTACATTTAAACTGCAGACTTACACCATTCAGTTGTACAGTTTTGATTGGGTTTACATCAGCACCGCACTTTTTCGTACACACTACGAAGGAGGTAAGAGCAGCCTACATGAGGTCGCACAAAGTTTGAGAATATTTTCCCCCATACTACATCAATGGTATATGCAACAACTTCGTATGCATCCACTTCCATGAGCCGCAACAGTTGGTTTACCGTAACTACCCATAGGAGTGCCTCCTCTCACCGGCCAACCATTTGTGAGTCCCACCAGCTCCGAGCTCACTACCCTGCTGGTGAGTAGTTGATAGATGAGTCCGACCAGAGTTCTTTCCACCCGCAGATCCACCAGCAATGCCGCTACTGCAATTTCTTTTGTTTCTAGGGATCGTTCTGTTTCCATGGTGGTGTGCTGTTGCTGGGCCAGACATATTCTACCTGATGTTGGTGGCTTGAAGGATTTGAATTTGGATAAACCCTAATAAATTTTCCTTTTGTTTATGATTTTACTGAAAAGTTGTGGTGGAAATTCTGCCGATTCTGAAGCATTCACTGAGTTTCACTGTTTCGGAACTAGAGTCCATCTTACTTTTGAATATAGCTAGGTGATTGCGAGATTAACTTTCGGAGCCTAGAGCCTTCGATTGCAGCCTCTATTTCACTACAAAAATCCCTCCACGAACTCCGCTTTGTTTTTCTAATCTACATTCTTTGCGAAGTTTATTTAGGTCCGACGACCACTAGGGAGAGCTGTGATCCTCCTTTATTCTTTTCTTGGTGTATGCTCGATAAAGTTCCTCCCGCGTTTCTGGTAATTGAAGTCTAAGAAGCAAAAGAACATTTTGTTTTTCCAATTTGTCAATATTTTTTCAAGTGCTCAAAAGCAACAAAAGAAAAAACTGAATGCTCTCTTTTTCAAAGTAAACAAAAAATAACAGTAACATTAAATTTTACTGAAATTTTTAAGCACATTTATTAAAACTAAATTAGCCAACAAATGCCCATCAAAATTTTTACAAACACGCTAAGCACTTTGGAGTTATGAAACTTATAACTTCGTATTGTGAAAAAATGTGAATACGGATTTTTTTGTTGCGCTGGGTATAAGTGCAAGCCGCAAAGGGCATAGTTGTTGTTGGTGGCTACCATAGAAAAGTAAGCAGCAATTGCAAAGAATCCAACAACAAGTCAAGAGCATAGAAAAACCTCCATCAATGCCTACACTAGAATGTCAGAGCGAAATGACTGCACAGAATTGATAGGCAACAGCAATTGAAGCTGAACAAATTATAGTCACAATTACATTGACTAACAACAACAGTAATTGACGACAATTGTCCACACTTTCGAACACTATGGCTGTTGTCAAGCAATCAGGCGCTAAGCCATTGAATCAGAACGCTACAAAACGATAAAAATGCCATAATAGGTACTCAAAGTTATCACATAACGATTCTGTGGAGTCACTCGACTGCTTCGCTTCCACCACAAACAACGTGGAGCGCTGTGTCTACTTGTACACCGGAAAAGCACCGATATTTTTATACTTCTATTACACGATTACACTATTATTAGTTATTCTATAGATTTTTTTTGCCATTTGCTTTTATTTAAACCCCCACACTCCACTCACTTAATTACCTCTCTCTCTCTCTCTCTCTCTCTCTATTCGCTACCTTTGGCACTTTGCAATCAAATCAGAAAAAAATCCAAAAAAAAAGCACAACGGAAAACCTTCAACGCCGGTAATTTAACGCGTTCAGAATGTGCCGCGAAATGCCACAAAAAGAAACCTCACCACGGTTATGCTGCGGTAACTAAACCAACATGCATTGAACATAAAAGCGGGCGTTGAGAACGAACAAACGAACGACAAAAGATGTCGCCGTGTCACGTTATGCCGCATTGCAATTTTTTGCGTGCCACAGTCGCATTTCTGACGTTTGGCGTAGTTGCTGCACTTGAGTTTATTGTTATTGTTGTTGCTTAATGTTGGCAGCAATCAAATATTTGTTTTTACGTCATATTTACACTCCAACACTGCCTGCAACTATTCACCACCCTTCATACGTATAGCAAAAACTAGCGGCATTCACCGTGTTGCAAGGACGCTCAATTGACGGTCAACAAGTCAAAAGTATTTATGCTCGTGTGTGTGTGTGTGTGTGTGTGTGTTGGCTCTGTGCTTGTTGTGGAATATTTGTGCTGCAAATTGCTGGTTGCCTCAGTCGCCCCGGCAGCTCATAGTTTTTGCTGTTGCATATTATGTACATTTCCCCTCATCACCGCCTCGTTGCTGCGGTTTTTATTGAGTCACAAGCCTATCATACCCTGTTGGAAAAATTTGAGCAAGAATTTCAAATTAGTTTGGTGCTTAGCGACATCTGTGTTCGAAGGCTGAAAGCATATACTTGAGTATTAATGGGCGTAATCTGAGTAGGTGATGTTTTAGAAAAATTTTAATTTTTTGTTATAAAATATGCTTAAATATTTAGTTGGATCCTTAGAGCTTACGAAACAATCAACTCCCACTTCAAGTTAGTTCAGTGAGGGTTCGATTGTAGCCTTTTGAAGATATACTCGAAAGAAGTAATAAAAATCATCGACGCTTTACGCTGAGAGGGAAAGTAGACGTTAATTGGAAAGTAATATACGAGGAAATGGGTTAGAAGAGGAGCAACGTAGCTTCATAGATTAAGCGTGGAAAAAGCACTGAGTGCCCAAGATGAAGTTCCCAGCCATTCTTTATATCTCATCAGATGTGTGAAATAAAATGCGAACCAAGGTGCTTAAATCTTACAATAGCAAAAGCAGGGCAAGTGAGTAAAAGCGACTGACTGAAATGACTCCACCTAAGCATTTGAGAGGCAGCTACCTCAGTGAGAACTAGATTTTCTCCTCATCCATACCCCTTTCAGATCCATTCGCACTGTGTTCTGTCAGAACTCTCAAGTGCATCAAGAGTAGCGCATTGCCGAGCCTCAGTATCTCCGTCGTCCACCTCCGGTCGACTTATGTTCAGAAGGATCTAGAATGCTTGCATGCCAAGATTTGCCGCACCGTTAGCTGTAATGACTAACCACTAATAGATAATATAACCGCCATACCAACGTTGCTCGGGACGACCTCCTCAGCAGTGCTCACCAAAGGCTAATTTATTAGTCATGCAGTTACTTGGAACGTCACCACGGTGTACCACTTAAGAAGATTTAATAGAAAAATGGTCTGACGTGATCAAAATATCCACCATCTAAGAAGGTATCATATTAACGAGAGCTGCGGAATGGCGTGTAAGAGAAGCTCCGTTGTTTACCTGCGAAACTGATATCAAGATCTTGGCTGAAACCATCACGGTCCGAGCTACAGTCATCGCTAAAACGAACATTGATAGAGAGAGATCCGATTGGACTCAATCTGGGAATGCACCGAGTGATGAGCTCGGAAGCCCAAAAAATGTTCATAGTATACACCTACAGCGCGAATAGCATCAACTTCAGCTGCAATATCAACGAGCACCAAGTCGAGTGCTATCCATAGCCGCAAATTGTTTCCAATTAGAGTGGTCCCTGAGGCCTCTGGAGCTGTCTAAAAAATTAATCCCACTAACCAAGAGTTGTTAGTTTTTTTCGGCTTCATAAAGCTTTTCTCAGTACCATGAAAAACACTAAGTCGCTAAGTCCTTTTGTGGGAAGAACACTTCTCTAACCTTTATAACCAGCGGACTATGATGATAATTCAACCAAATGATCCTACAGTAGACAAGTTGGTTCCATGGCAAGGCTATAATATAGAAATCCCATTTCTAATAAACAGGCCAAAGATTCTCTGAAAGGTTGTCAAAAGAAATTCCATGGAGAAAACCGTCGCCGTCTTGGGTAGAGTCCCTACCTACGGAGCTCGCGGAGATAGTGGTCAGCTAACGACGTGGACGATATATGTACATTCGATTCGATTTCGGATTGGTTTGAAACTGCGGTAAAGATATCCACAAGGAAGACAACTAACACGGAGTAGTTCCTTCACTAGTAACGAACCAGTGCAGTGCTACCACATTTTCTAACGGGGCATTTACTATTTACGTAGATACGCATGTGTTTGTGCCTTCGACTGTCACCCTCTGTTTGACTTGTTTGCTTTATTGCTCCGGGTATCATTAACATTCCATTGTTGGCCAAACTAATTGGACGGAAATATTTTGGTTGGCGCGTTGATGCCATCGGCCGTATATACCGCCATATTCGCCTGTCAACTACCATGGCACACACACACACATGCCGACATGCACGGCCATGTCCTGTAGGATAATACTTATTAAAAATGTCAAATATTTTTATACATTTTCTGAAACTTTTTCATGTCGAATAGGTATTGTTATAGAATTTTTTTTTTTTTTTTGAGGAATTTT
Organism: Anomoia purmunda; assembly: GCA_951828415.1. Lineage (NCBI taxonomy): Eukaryota > Metazoa > Arthropoda > Insecta > Diptera > Tephritidae > Anomoia > Anomoia purmunda. The sequence continues at coordinate 10,003,993 of OX639994.1, forward strand.
AAAGCAGGCAGAAAATGCAGTAAATTGGTGGTAAAGGATTTAAGTGATTTTTCAATTTATTTTATGTAATTTAAGCTTTTCATTTTAAGCATTTTTTTAATGTTAATTAATTTTTATGTTTCTTATGAATTCTGAACAATTAAAATTCTTCTTTTGCAGCACTGCGTGCTTAGAAATTTTGGTTGATGTGAAATATTTTTTTTATGTAGCTCGCTTTTATGACCGCCATTTCGCAAGTTATCGACAAAAGCTGCAGAAGCGTAATATACAAAATAAGATGGAGCATTGTGCCATAGTCTTCAACAGTTAATGAGATATTCGGTAGCATTATAGCATGACGTCGATTGGTTTAGAATAAAAGTATCTTTACTGTCAAAAAGCGACGAGCAGCGAGGTTCCACAGACTTCAGTTCTAAAAGCGTCTAGCTTTTCAGAAGAGAAAGGCAAAGATAACATGATGAACGATTTCGCTTTCTTTGGAGTTTCCAACCGTTATTAGTTATCACGAAAAAGAAATAACTCGCCACTATTTTCAACTCAACAAAATCGCACTAAAAAGTTATCTGGATTCAAGAAACGCAGCTATCAAAAGAAAGAATTATGGACTGGTATAGCTCAATCTTAAGTCCTTTGGGTTTTCAGTTCAATTATGAAGAAAAATCAATTTGCAATTGCTTTCGTGTTAATTGAAAATACCAAGTAAGTCAGTGCTTTTTCGATTGGGCCTGTGATTTGATTCCACAACTCGTGCACCCTACAGCCATCTGGCGGCTTTAATGAATTTAAGTATGTCATACAGAGAAAGTCGGCTGCTCACTTAAATATTCCGCAGGAATAGTTTGCCGAATGTCCTTAGCCTCATCCTTGCGAAGATTGAATACTCGCACAGAATGTTTTACGACGGCCTCTCCTGAGCCCTATTGAAGTGTAAGCCAATGCATTAGACACGCACTCCGACGAGGCAGTGCTCTGTGCATGCAGCTGAGAGCTTGCAGGTATTTTTTTTTGGACATTCCTAAAAGAGCCCTGTTTTTAAGTGGATCATAGGACGCCCAGAACTCCCGGGGCATTCTATACGATCCGGCCTGGTTAGTTTTCGAATGGAGAATTTCGGGAATTGTGTTTTTGATCTCTCTAAGCCAGCCGTCCTTGTCCATTACGTAGGACAAATGCATTCCATAGCCGCACCTAGCTGTCTCATTTTCGTAAATTCGAACCTATGCCGCGGTACCTATATTACAGTAATTCCGTATTGATCGGAAATCGAGGTCAGCTCGCTCCTAAGGAAGGATACCATTAAGGTGCAAAGCTCAAGCTTTGCCCATCTGTAAAGACACTTAGCTTACGGCTTGGAATTTCGTGCGAGGTTTGTGGCTAACACAAGTCTGCGACAGGATATATGTAGCTATTGAGCAGCGCTTTGATCTCAAGGTGCATTCAGGATAAAGTGCAGTCTCCTTCCAAACCCCAATTTATTAGACAGCCCTATATGTAAATAATTTAGATCACCTGTTTTAGAAACAGCCTCCATTTGTCTTCCACCAATGGAGAAGTCGTTTTTTGCCACTGATTGAGCTTCAACTATTCCGATGAGTAGTGCAAGCTAGCTAGCTAATTTCTTGACTAATAGATTGGAGTTTGGCTAACCAGCCGTGTTACTGAAGTTCGGTACGTAATTTCGAAGGCATTTTTGAAAGAAACACGCTTTATTTGCGAACAGTTTTGGGTAGACGTTCGTTCGATATGCATTCTGCGAAGATTCTGATCACATCGTAGTCGACTCTGCCACCAAGTCATCACATATACTGACACGTTGAACCAATGGAAGGAAATCGGATTCAAATCGTGATACAAGAGGGTACACATAGTAACAAGGTTCACGCCAATACACAGGAATTCCCAGTAATCTAAAGCAAGGCTTTGGATTTCGAGAAACATTTTTGGTTCGACTCTTTTGTAAACGGCTGGTGCCTTTACGGCTTCAATGACTTTGGGCGTCGGGCGAGGACGGTCAGATTTTGCACGGTCGGATAGCTTCCCAATACGATACAGAAAATGTCGCGTGGCTTTCATTTCTTGCAATTTCCTTTCCTAACCTCTGGACACGATTTGGGAGCGAGTAACCTAAATTTCTTTTTCTGATTCGATCTTATCCGACATTCAGTTTCCACAGCTCGACAACATCGATATATTTGAACTGTGGTCCTAACAAAACGGCGCACATGTTGTACGGGCGTTAAGCAATTTGCTGCCGCCAAAGCGAATTCATATAAGGGGATAACATCCCATGAGCTGAATGATTATACACAACTAATTCGTCTCGGTTACCTTGCTATCACCTTCTACGAATCCACCAAGGTTGCCGCTATCATGCGACACTCCGGGATTGCTTTTTCTGAGATGATAAGTCCTTAGTTTACACCAACGCCCCAATCGCTTTGGACGAGCTCGAGACCAACATTCGAGGTGACAATTCCAGAATAACGTGGCATTTGGAATAAAGAGAGAAAATCGACGCAAATTTGATCGGACTCTTGAAACACTGCCAGTGAAGCTGAAGGGGCGAGTTGAACGACATGCTATTTCGTATATAATATCAGCTTCAATCTAATACCCTACAACGTTGTTGCTTCATTCAAATTTCTAGCTTCATTCTTTAACTTCCGATATTTCATAGCTCGCGATACACTCGATCACAGCATTGCCCTCAAGACGGCATCTTTTCTAAACTTAGCGGCTTAGTATTCCAGTCGCATTGATTGTCTTTCGAGCTCGCTCTATGTAAATCAGCGCCTTCCTCAATAGTGGCTCGTTCCCTTGAACAGTCCACTCAGATAGCAAGAGTTCGAATCGAATGATGATGCAGTTGGCCAACAATGGCGGGCCAAAAGCCCCTCTTTTTATTCGCCATAAAACCGTGCGCAAATTTTGACTTTGAGAGGACATTGGGCCAGACCCAGTCGATGTTAATGCCGACGTTTTCTGTCATTTTGTGTATCCCCATCTAAAGACAGCTGTGTAGCTTAATGCATCTTCTTATGTTTGAAACTTCGTACCACAGCCCAGCAACTGAAAATTTTAGTATTTTATATAGCATACGATAGAATGCATGATCCTGAGCCGAGTAAAAAAACTACGAAAGCAATCCATGTCCTCAAAGGCAGCTGAATTTGAAGCCATCAAATTATATAGGTTTTTACTGAATGTTGGGCAATAATGCGACTTTGTTTTTGCCCTACCTAAATGTGGTAACCAAAAAATTACTTCCTCTTACCTTCATTTTGCTTGTATGCGCCACAATTCGATTCGTGTTTTTTTTTTTTTTTTTTTTTTGAATGAAAAATAAACACGTAATCGCTTATATCCACTTATAAATTTCACGCTTTGTCATGCCTTGAAATAAGTTGATTGCATTTCGGAAAATGCATTTTGAGAAAGAGAAAGTAATTGGAGCACCGAAAGCACTACGAGAATTAGTGCTCACAATTCGATTTCGCGTAGAGTAGAGTGGAGTAGAGTAGTTTGAATATAGAGCATGTCGGCATGGTAACCATAAGACTACCGCGGCGTAAATTAGCCGTACGTAAATCGCTAAAAATAGAAAATAGAAGGTCAGTAGAGCAAATGGAGCAGAATTAGTTAAAGAGTTTGAACTTTTGAAGAGCGTTTGGTTATATTCACATTTTTTTAGGGTAAATCAGCTAACAATTGGAAAGGTATTCTACGCGACCAACGAAAATTGTGCAATCAATGGGCCCACCATTGCTAATTAACGCTGCTTGAATTTGCTAATGAGTTGAGCGTTTGAAGTAGCGGTGAATGCCGGGCGTTACCGCTCACTGTTATACTACATACGAGTATGTAACGGTACACGCCAATATTGTACATGCAACTCCACCAGCGACTTATAACTTGCATGCGGTTATGATCAATAAAAAATAATAACAACAACAAAGAACAAAAAAAAAATAAATACATATGAGCTATTGGAAAGTGCTATAGAAAATCAAAAATATGAAAAATTAATTAAGAGAAAAATCGCAGCGCTTCAATATTCAATTTTTTTGGACTATAAAAGCGCCGGTCAATATCGGTAAAGACACAGTTCATTCAGGTCTATCGTTCGGAGACACACCTAAGAGAAGTTAATCACAAATTAGTCCAAGCATCAACTCATAAATTAGCAGCGGTACAATGGCCTTTAAGGTAGGTGATCGCAATCGGTCGCATTCAATTGATGGCAATTGTGCAGGTAAAATATTAAATCCTTTTTATTTTCATACACTCCACAGTTTATCGCTGCGCTCCTATGTTGTTCTGCGCTGATTTTGGTCAGCGCAGCGCCTTACACACACCACGAAGAGGATGGTGGTGGACATGGCCATGAAGAGCATGGACACGACGACCACAGTGGCGGCTCCAGTCATGCCTCTATACATTTGGTCTCACATGATGATCATCATGATGAGCATGGTCATGGACATGAACATGGCGACGGTTCGGATTCACATGCTGAATATCATTTCAATTATGGTGTTAAGGATAAGAAGACTGGCGATTATAAGGAGCATAGCGAGAAGCGTGATGGTCATAAGGTAACCGGTCATTATGAGTTGCTTGATGCCGATGGTCATAAGCGTGTTGTACACTACACGGCTGATAAACATAGCGGTTTCCATGCTGTGGTGCACCGCGAACCCAGCCATCATCATGTAGCCGATCATGGCCACACCAGCTACTATGGCGGCTATGCTCATGTCGAAGAGCATCATGGTGGTGACGATCATGGCCATGATGAACATGGGCATGGACATGACGAGCATGGTCATGGTCATGGTCACACCAGCGGTTTCTCAATCAAACAGGAACATGGTATAGCCTTCCATCATGGTGGGCATGAAGAGCATGGACATGAAGAGCATGGTCATGGTCATTGAGGCTGCATTTTGGGTGGGTCTTAGCATTTATGAAGGTGCGCGATGTGCGTCAGCAAATTGATTTTCTTTTTATAACTAATAAACTATATAATGTATAAGGTTAGTTTAATGTTTTAGCAATGAATTGAGTGTTTCTGAAAAAAAAACAAAAAAACCAAAAAAAAAAAATTCCTATTGTGTGTTAGCAAATTTTTTTCTTAATAATAATAAAGCAATGTTGAAAATAAATATGCGCCTCTCTTTCTGCTTTTATCTATTCGTTCCAAGGCACATTAAACAGGTAACTGCATCAAGAATAATAGAATACAAGATTGCGCAAAGTGACAGATCTCGCCTTTAGTAAACAAGAATATGGGAGCAAGAAAAATGAATAGCTTCCAGTATTTCAGTGAAAAACATGTTTTAATTATTCTAAAGTGTAAAAATATGGATTTATAGACGGATATATCAAAAATATTTCCTAATTTGTAAAAAAGCTTTGTCTAGTTGAAGTTGAGAACTGTCAAACTCGGTAAAACCAAACTAGCAGTACCTCTGAAGGCGTCACCTTCTGCATTTAGTACAGCGTATAATTACATCAGATAAAATGCAACCCTGGTATGCATGTTGTTGTTGCCGAAAGCCCGTACACAAAATTCGTGCGAAAACAAATCAAAAATCTCATTTAATTATATTTTGTGTTCTGCAGTGAGTCGAATTCACAGATTCAGTTATTTAACTCAAATGATGAGTACTTGCATTGCAAAAAAATTTGTTCTTATTATTCGTAGTTTGCAGCACTAAAATAGGCTATTTATATGTTCTTGCATTTTGTTGTCCTCCTACATAATAGATACCAGATTCTGGAAACCTGAAACCGTACAAACCCAACCGTTCGCAGAAAGCTCTACATCACAAGCACTGTCCCAATAGTGCTTCCTCCTTGGATCTGGCGGAACTTTAAAAAAGTTCCCCATGCCTTTTACCCTGTTCTTCATGTCCAAACAGCATTTTTCCATTTCCCATTCTGTTGCACAAAATTCAAATAAAAATTTTATTTGTTTTCAACATTTAAATTTGAACAACCATAATACACAGTTTGTGGTATGCTGTGAAATGAAGATATGTAAAAAAAGTTTGCCAAGTTATGGCTTACTTCAAATGAAATAAAATCAAAAATGCAACCCTGTTGCAACTACCTCTTTAATGTGATGCCATATACATATTGCTAATATTAAGTAATTATCTACAATATTCGAAGAAATCTGCTCGAATTTTAAATATGGTCAAAGAAAGGAGCTAGAATGCATTTTGCTCAGTTTTTCCTAAAAGAATTCTAAAAGAATTCGAAAATAAGCATTCTGTAAATTGGAATAAATTCATTACTGGAGAGAAATTCGAGGGGAAAGGTCTTCAACAGCAACGGGGAGGTAATTAATTAATGCTGAACTTGATAAGCTGAGGGCCGTGCTAATTTATACTCAGATTTCTTAAACTCAGTTAATATTTAAACTCAGTTTAAACTACGCACGTGCTGTTCAATGAGTGTATTAGGCCGGCTTAAATTACGGCAAGAGTTGTTGTTTGTTTACATGTTCAACGTTTTGCTTAAAGAAAATTATTAAAATTGGAACACTGCGCAAAAACAAAAAAAAAACAAATAATTTGTATGCAAATAAAATAAACTTTTTATTAGTAATAGTAGAAAGGTATACACTTATATTGGAGTGCTAAAAGCAGACCGAATAAACTCACGACTCAGAACTTAAGGCGTGGACGAATTCTGAATGCGTTTCATTTAATTTTTTGCTACCAGAGCCGACAAGGCAATCGAATAGTTGAATTAACTAGATTTAAAATTTATTGATAGACTGCGTTTGGAGTTTAAACTTAATCTAAAAGGCAAACATGGCTCAACTCGCACTGAATAACTGGACCTTAAAAATTAAAACTGTTTTGAGAAGTAGATCTTTAGGATTTAAAAATACTTGGAAATCAGTGTCGATAATGATGAGGAGGACAAGAAAAGACGAAAATTAATATGAAAAATGATGAATAAATAAGTAAAGACGGACGCTTATAGAACCAGATTTAAAATGTTTAAATTATTAATTGCCATACAACATTTAGTTTCTTTCTGAGTTATTGTAGCTTGGTCGATTTGTAAAATATGCCACTGTGCAGTAGGCATTTCCCTTAGGCATTTCCCGTAGCCTTTACAAATATATTTTTGAATTAAAGTTAAGCACACATATTGTACAATAATTATGAACTTGATTTATTTTAAAACAGGTGGCAACCTTTAAAAAAATATTTAGAAAATTAAGCTTCCGTTTGATATTTACTGATATTGCAGTATTTGATTTCACTTATTACATTGAGTTAATTTAAGATTTTAAAAAGATGGCAACTCCCTAACAAAAATTGCTTATATGGGAAATTATACAGCGAACTATTTATATAATTATTTTAAATAATGTGGCAAATCTATCAAGTCGTTATTTAGCAATATGTGATTTAATGTCACATGTTGAACTGTATTGAATTGAGCTGAAAAACGAATTGTGCGCATACAGCGCCACCTTTTGAGAAATCGGCGACTTTTCTTTTACCTAAACCTTTGCGTAGCAATTACGAACAAACTCGCAGTAGAAAGTACCCAATTTCGTTTAGTCGTTGGCAAGTTTTCATTTCATTCATTTGTATATATCGTAAATTACAAATATGCTCTTTATGCTATTCAAATTTCAATGACACAAGAGAAAAAATCTCGACCCAGCCTAGTACGTGTTAAGCACACTTTTAGCGCTTTGTTTAGTTGTTGGCTGTATTGCCTCTACTGTGCCTTTGTAGTTACATACATACACACACACACACACAATTTATTTATAGACAAATATATACATATATACATATGTACCTACTTTCATACGCACACAAGTTGCTCCCTTATTTTCTTTTGCTACTCCGCTTTGGTTTTACCTTCGTCAACACATCCAACAAACTCTACGTAGAGTGAATTTTCAACCATGTTAAAATTTCATTCGATACCAAATATTTTGTGTAATTCTCAGATGTGTATTCAGAAAATCAACGGTACAAATAGCAGTTTAGTTTTAGTTGAGAATTGGAAGTGTGTGTCTTCTGTTTGTGAACATTGGCACATTGAACATTGAATCGCTAGTTAGTAGTTAATTAGCAGATCTGCTCAGTGGCTGACGGTCACGCTTTCCAGTCAATTTCTCCCACCCAGTAATTTGCTGGCGGGCGCCGAGGTATACGTTGCTCTTGGTCTTCTGTTGCTATGGCACCGGGCCATAACGCACAGTCCGTTGCACGGCATTTCACAAGAACGCGTTCTTCCATCTCCCGGAGTGTTTGCGCTACCTGTGGTCGTGTCGAGATCGAGCAATGGTCCTCAGCGACGTCATTTCCAAAAATTTCATAGTTAAGTAACTTGTGGTAGCTTAGCTTTCGGATTTGTGTAAAATTTACTGTTCAGAACACTTCCATTAACGGGGCATTGCCGAGCAATTTGCCCATCTTTTTGATTCATTCAATAATTTAAAAGAGAATGCTTGAATATTTTATTTATTCTAGTTCTTTATTTTATTACTATACTAAATTTTAAGTTTTTATGGTATAAATCCGGAGGAAGGAAGACCTCCCTGAACCTCAAGCAGAATTCACTATGGAAACTATTTTTCCGCGTTATTCCAATTCACTAGTTGTCTAAAGTTAAAACGAGTATTAGCGAAAGCAGCTTGTCTTTGAAATGAAATGATCATTATCCTAGGGAATCAAGTTCGAAATTCTGACAGAAATTTTTATCTCATTTCTGGTTTACAGTTAGTTGCTAATCGTGAGAGAAACGAAACAATTTATCGTTTTGGACACAAAATGCTGATGACTCTGGTAACGGAATGAAAATTATTGTCGAAGAGCTAAATATAAAATTAAAAATATAAAATAAAATAAAAAATTGTTAAACCATTTAGTTATGACTTTGATTAGTTGAAATTATTAGAATTAAATATTTTACGAAAAGTACAGTGAACTAATTACAGCAGGTGTATTACCGTTACTTTGATTTCACCAATTTTGACAGTTCTCAAGTAAAAGTAAACAAACTTCCTCTTACAAATGTGCGGCAAAGAATCAATGTATCTAGTATTTTGTAGATTTTTTTTAGTACATCAGTCATATTAAATTTTATGTATAAGAATTTGGGTACTGAAAAAGTTTATAAAAAAAAAAACTTGGATTCAACTTAAAAAAATATTCGTAGATGCCTCACATATAAAAAAACTTCTGGGTTTCTCACCGGAAATATAAAATTTATGTAGAAGGTTTTATAATTTCCGTCGAAATAATGTTTAAAAAAAACATACATATATTAAGATTTACGAAAGCAGTATCGATTTGAAATTTTGTATTAATTATTTTTTATTAATAAAAACATATATTCTGTAATACTCAGATTTTTGAAAAAAAAAGTTCGTGGCGTGAATTTACAAATAAATGACAGGGGCGAAAAAATTTCTTTCTAATGATATATAATTAATCAAAATATAATGCATATTATAACCGATTTCTTTGGATAAAAATTTAATAAATTTTTTTTTTTTGACTTAACCTAAACAGAAATGTTTTTAAAACTGGAAAAGCAGTAACTCAAAAAACTGTTGTGTAAATATGCATGCATTAATAAATTTGTATTAGATTCCCAACATTTGGCAGCAGCTCTCAAAATTTTTTCGAGACTAAGTTTTCCTAAACTTCTATCAGTTCAAATCAGTATTGGAATGATTTATTTAGCTTGTAAATTTAGTTGAACTAATTTTTTAAACAGGTGGCAGCCTTCTTCAAATATTTTTTTTCGTATATAACTTCCATTTTTGCAATGACGCTAGTGTCGTAGAATTACCGTTACCTTACGAAGTAATTTGAATCAACGATTTTTGAAAGGTGGCAGCCCCCTTGAAAAATGTTTCCGTAAACTCGATTTTTTTTTTCAGTGTAATACTGTTATATTTAAGAGAAATTGCATTAAATTAATAGTAGCACTCGTTAAGCACATTTTCAATATTAAATTTTTGTAGGCCTACTTTCTGAGAATCCATTCCGTGATATTTCCTTTGACTTAATAATTTAGTTTAATTTATTCTTCTGAGTAAGTGGCAACCCAAGGATTTCCTAAACCCAGTTTTCAATATTTGATTTGATTTATGTCTTTAAATTTTTTGAAATAGGTAGCAACCCTACCAAAAAATAATTTTTAAGTTAAAATGCCATTTATTTTTTTAACTTAAGTTATTTTGCGCTAAAGCGGGTGGCAACCTTCTTTCGAAACATTTGGGAAATAAAGATTTATCAAGCCGTTTTCGTTTGATCCCCATATTGCAATATTGGATGTCACTGATTTACATATTTAATTGTTCACCAGTTGGTAACCCTCTCAAAACTATAACTTATATGTCAATGTAGGACAGAAGCACTTTTTTTATACAATTCCATTCGGTATTAGTATGATAAAATAAATAATCTATTTATTATGAAATAAACAAATATACCTTAAAATCAAATTACTGGATTACATTTTGACATCCCTGGAATTAAAAACAAATAAAAACTTTATTATCTTAAATATTTTTTACACTTCCTATGACTTACAATAATAGCAATATAAAAGCATGTAATTTTTAGTATTTTAAGACTAATTTTAAACAACTTTAGTCATAAAAATGAGCTTTGACTCCAGAACAGCGAATAAAACTAACTCTCTAAACGCTGATATAGTATATAAAGTGTATTTTTTTGAGTTGTATGCGTTTAAATTTAAGACATAAGGATATTTTCGAGGTTTTTTTTACTTGTTAATTTTTCATTATTTTTATTATCTAATAACCTTTCCAAATTTAGCTAAAAACGTTTTCTTGAAAGAGAACTTTATAACAAAAATGTGAAGCATAAGAGCGCACAAATCGGGCAGAAAATATAAAAGTTATTACAAATCAAATAAAAGCGATCAATGTTCACACATCGAAAAAGTAAACCTTTATAAACGGAGAAAAGATAGACCTAAAGTTTCTTTGATTTTTTTTAAAAAAAAAAAAAAAAAACATTCTGCTCTCAATATCTCGAAACCTGGTCGTGATGGAAAAATGTCGCAAATTTGCAACTGAAAAAGTTGTTTCATTTCTAATAAATGCTAAACTTTTTATAAAGAACAATATATCCTTATATGTCAAAACTGTAACTCTGTAAGTTTTTGTGTCTGTGATACAAAGGCCCACCGTTGCTCGCTTAAACCCTAAAGTGCACATAAAACAAAACTCAGACGTGTTGGACTTTGGGCTTGATCTGCAAAAATTACATGTACGATATCTTCGTTCTGTAAAGAACCAAAGATTGCAAATTCCTGTTCTACAGTGTAATCTAGATATATATATATATATATATATATACTCATATATCTAAGACGGAGAATATTCATTTACAGCTTCTCAATAATTCGAAAGATACTGCGATGAAAACACATAAATCTAGGCTACTCGTAAATCGCAGATAGAAGACTTAACGAAATTGGTCAACACGATTAGAGTAGAACAAAAAACTTTCAAAGATGTTTGCCGCAAGAACAGGCTTACATATTTCGTACTCAGATTTTTTTTTACAAAATGCTTGTCACCGCTATATCCTCTTTTCAGCTTTGTGCCAACTTGCATTATTGGCGAGTAATTTTTTCATTTTTTTTACGCTCACAAAAATGTGAACCATAATGGCAAATATGTACATTAAGTGAACTAATACCAACAACACCCAAAACTAACGATCCACTAGCAGCAGGGAAATACGTATTTGTTGTAGGTTTTATTTAGTTTTTAGTTAAATTTAGTTTACCAATATGAAGTTCGGTAGGCGTTTTCTTTCTTGCAAATATCGAATGTGTAGTTTCCCAGCTGTTCGAGTTGCATTAGAGAGGTAAGAAAATGTGCTAATAATACCTTGAAAATAAAATAAGCAAAAGAAAACTCAAAGCATACGTACTTGAATTTTTGGCGGTATATAAGCGCAGGCCAACAGTACACAAATCACAGTTCGCTAAGATCTATCACAGCTTGTAAATTAGTCGGGAACAATGGCCTTCAAGGTGAGTTTTAGTTTTGTGCTAATTGCGTTTTAAGTGTAAATCAATGTTTAATTTAAATTTTATGTGTTTGCTCCTTATATCTCACAGATTTTCGCTGCACTCACATGTTGCCTAGCACTGGCTGTAATTGGCGCTGCGGCATATGGTCATCATGGACATGGACATGACGATCATAGTGGTGGCGGTCATGGACACGACGATCACAGTGGTGGCTCTAGTCATGCTTCTGTCCATTTAGTTTCACATGACGATCATCATGATGATCATGGCCATGGACATGGACATGGACATGGACACGATGACGGTCATGACTCGCATGCCGAGTACCATTTCTCCTACGGTGTTAAGGATAAGAAGACTGGTGACATTAAGGAGCACAGCGAAAAGCGTGATGGCCATAAGGTATCCGGTCATTATGAGTTGATCGATGCGGACGGTCATAAGCGAACTGTCCATTATACGGCTGATAAGCATAGCGGTTTCCATGCCCATGTACACCGTGAACCCACACACCATCATGTAGCCGATCACGGCCACGCCAGTTATCATGGTGGTCACGCCGAAGTCGAATCACATGAATCATCTCATGACGATGGCGGCCACGGAGACGATGGTGGTCACGGACACGGACATGGACACGGTCATGGTCACGATGGCGGACACGGTCACGGACACGATGATGGACACGGTCATGGTCATGGTCATAGCAGCCATACAAGTGGTTTCTCAATCAAACAAGAACATGGTGTGGCTGTGCACCATCACGGAGGACACGGACACGGACATGGACATGATCACGGTCATGGCGGACATCATTAATATTGTTATTTATATATTGTTTACAAATATGGCAACTTTTAATTACGGACTGTAAATTTACAACGCAACAAATATTCCTATAAGATCTTACTTTAATATAAATTAATTCCTTCGTTATGCATATCAATAAAGCAATTAAAAAAAATAATAGTATGAGATTTTTTTTTATAGGCTCTAGCAGAGCCATTTTAGATAATAGGTACAGTGGCTCACAGCGAAGGTGGTTAAATGGAGGATAATGCGCAAGACTGCTATAAACACCATACGGGAAAAGCTTGTTGAAGTTCTGAGAGAAAAAATGTCATTAGACCGCGCTAGTCTCAGCAAGCCGCAAAGAATGCAAATGCCAGCTTTTATTGGAACTGGTAGGACTCTTCGGACCACGCTAACGCTAGTGCTGAATGTCTTGTTGGATAGAAATTCAATAGATACTGATGGGGAAAGGCTGTCAGCCTAGGTCGCACAAAATTTACATCTTGTATGTCGATTTTCCAAACTTTTCAAAATTGAAAAGAAAACTTTTAAGAAGCGTAAAATTTCGATTGTTATGGTTTAAGTCATTCTTACAAAAAAAAATTTGAAAAAAATTTTCCATGGAAAATAGTGGCAATACTGTAAAAACAGTACTGGTAAATTTTTTCTCTGAGCCGTCGTATTTGGCTTCTTAAAAAAAGGTTTCTTTGGAAGCAGAATATACTTATATGTAGAAATGCTTTCCACTAAAATTTGGAACAATATTTAACTCAAATATTTCTCAAGAAAAATGATATTAGGCCTGTTTGGTTATAACCGACGCTCCGACTCCGCAAAATTGACTTTAGTTGCAAAAGCAACCCTGTAAGCATCTTCCATGAAACATGCGAATTGTTTAGTGCTTATTCAGAACGTTTAATATTTGTTCTGACAGATTTTTGGTTTGCATAATGATCTTTTGACAGTCGGTTACAAAAAGACAGATCTATTATATATAATTTTTACACTATTCGGTTGAGTTTTTGGCCTCCTTGGGCGAGATACGGCAAGGATAGCTAGCATCGATTAACAGCTGTTCTCGAAACTGCTGACTAGCTGTAAACGCGGGGACAACCGAGCTCATTTTATTTAACAGGCAGTGCAAGATTCCTAGCATTCCACTGGCTATGGTGGGTGAGTTTCAGCTTTTTTTTTTTTGATAGGGTTAAGAAATTGGGTTTAATACTGGATATAAAGCATTCCTGAATCGTTATAGGTCTTCGGCAAACGCTGGTGTAACTCGCCTAGAACTATTAACAGGTTATATGTGCTAGTAATATAACCGATATTGCTGTAGGAAGTTCTTGTCTGGTGGGGAGCTGTGGATAAGGCTGCAGTAGTCAGTAACCTGCAATGGATGCCAATGCCGGCCTTCATTGGAGTCGTTGGGACTCCTTGGATGTCAGTCAAATCCCAGGCTGTGTCCAGGCTTTCCTCACAGTATCTATGGAAATTCTATCAACAAGATGTTCAGTACTAGCGTTAGCGCGGTCCGAAGAGTCCCACAAATTCCAATAAAAGCTGGCATTTGCCTTCTTTGCGGCTTGCTGCGACTAGCGCGGTCTAATGACATTTTTTCTCTCAGAACTTCAACAAGCTTTTCCCGCATGGTGTTTATAGCAGCCTTGCGCCACCTTCGCTGTGAGCCACCGTACCTATTATCTAAAATGGCTCTGCTAGAGCCTATAAAAAAAAATCTCATACTATTATTTTTTTTAATTGCTTTATTGATATGCATAACGAAGGAATTAATTTATATTAAAGTAAGATCTTATAGGAATATTTGTTGCGTTGTAAATTTACAGTCCGTAATTAAAAGTTGCCATATTTGTAAACAATATATAAATAACAATATTAATGATGTCCGCCATGACCGTGATCATGTCCATGTCCGTGTCCGTGTCCTCCGTGATGGTGCACAGCCACACCATGTTCTTGTTTGATCGAGAAACCACTTGTATGGCTGCTATGACCATGACCATGACCGTGTCCATCATCGTGTCCGTGACCGTGTCCGCCATCGTGACCATGACCGTGTCCATGTCCGTGTCCGTGACCACCATCGTCTCCGTGGCCGCCATCGTCATGAGATGATTCATGTGATTCGACTTCGGCGTGACCACCATGATAACTGGCGTGGCCGTGATCGGCTACATGATGGTGTGTGGGTTCACGGTGTACATGGGCATGGAAACCGCTATGCTTATCAGCCGTATAATGGACAGTTCGCTTATGACCGTCCGCATCGATCAACTCATAATGACCGGATACCTTATGGCCAACACGCTTTTCGCTGTGCTCCTTAATGTCACCAGTCTTCTTATCCTTAACACCGTAGGAGAAATGGTACTCGGCATGCGAGTCATGACCGTCATCGTGTCCATGTCCATGTCCATGGCCATGATCATCATGATGATCGTCATGTGAAACTAAATGGACAGAAGCATGACTAGAGCCACCACTGTGATCGTCGTGTCCATGACCGCCACCACTATGATCGTCATGTCCATGTCCATGATGACCATATGCCGCAGCGCCAATTACAGCCAGTGCTAGGCAACATGTGAGTGCAGCGAAAATCTGTGAGATATAAGGAGCAAACACATAAAATTTAAATTAAACATTGATTTACACTTAAAACGCAATTAGCACAAAACTAAAACTCACCTTGAAGGCCATTGTTCCCGACTAATTTACAAGCTGTGATAGATCTTAGCGAACTGTGATTTGTGTGCTGTTGGCCTGCGCTTATATACCGCCAAAAATTCAAGTACGAATACTTTGAGTTTTCTTTTGCTTATTTTATTTTCAAGGTATTATTAGCACATTTTCTTACCTCTCTAATGCAACTCGAATAGCTGGGAAACTACACATTCGATATTTGCAAGAAAGAAAACGCCTACCGAACTTCATATTGGTAAACTAAATTTAACTAAAAACTAAATAAAACCTTCAACAAATATGTATTTCCCCGCTGTTGGTAGCTCAGACCGCTGTCAGATTGCGTAATCTTGGATATAAAGTTAAACTGTGTTCATTCGTAAGTTTAGCAAAGCCTTGACTTCATCCCGTTCATATACGATAGCTTTGCAAAGCGTGCTCGCGAGCAAGGTCGACGTTGGTAAATATTTAGGCTCTATTAGTATACTTACTGGACAGTTCATGACTTGAGAACTGTCACATAAAGACCAAAACTCAACAGAACTTTTTGGCAGGCGCTTTTGCGTTCGGTTACCTGCAGTCCCCATTTAGCAGATGTGTGACAGCGCTCATTTACTTCAGTGCACTGCCATGTATGTGTAACGGAGCCTTTACAGAAACCATGATGAAAAGAATACAGAAGATGTCGCAGATATTAAAAATTTTGACAGAATCAGCTACGTAAT
The DNA here is from genome assembly GCA_951828415.1 of Anomoia purmunda. Taxonomy (NCBI): domain Eukaryota; kingdom Metazoa; phylum Arthropoda; class Insecta; order Diptera; family Tephritidae; genus Anomoia; species Anomoia purmunda. The sequence continues at coordinate 10,020,279 of OX639994.1, forward strand.
AACTAATTTTAGTTTCACGCTTGTCTGCTGTTTTGATTTTCCTCGAATTTTAGAGCACGCTAGCCACTTTTTGCATAGGAAATTTATAGAAAACGCTAAAAGCAAAATTTTCTCCTGCTCTTCTTCAATTTTAACAAAAAACTTAGAACTTAATTAAAACAAGTAAAAACAGCGCTGTCTTCGGCTATGCCGAAGGCTTCATACCTTTCATGAATGGAAGAATAGTAAAAAACGTGTTATTGTATTACAATTTCGTATTACCTATAGTTAAAAGCGAAAATTTCCTTCAAATCAATAAAAATAATTCTAGTAAAGGCATTGTTATAAATTATTTAATGCTTTTCCTTATCTAATTAAAAATAACTATGTTTTAAGAAGGGAATGGTTTTTGAATATTTTTAATATCGTATCGACGCTTGATATTCAACATTTAAAAAATACAAATAATTAAGTATTAATATGTAAGACCTACATATGTCGGTCTTTGAAAACAGTTATCAGATCCGTAAATAGTTCCCAAACGTTTAACGCTATGATTCATGTGATATTGCGCTGAGCTTATTACTTTTCGCAATAAATATTTGTCCTGAATTTATCTTGCCGATTTACACTGTGAACTCCGATCTTGATGAATACTAATATATAGCTAATAATGGTTGATGTTTGTGCAAAATTTCAAGCCTTTAGCTGTTTAAATGGAGGAGTTATGGTGCAAAATGCAATATCTGAACAATCGGTTGTATGGGAGCTATATGTTATATTTCTCCGATCTTCATGATTTTCAATACTAATACGTAGCTAATAATGGCTGATATTTCTGCAAAATTTCAAGCCTTTAGCTGTTTAAATGGAGGAGTTATGGTGCAAAATGCAATATCTGAACAATCGGTTGTATGGGAGCTATATGTCATATTTCTCCGATCTTCATGATTTTCAATACTGATACGTAGCTAATAATGGCTGATATTTCTGCAAAATTTCAAGCCTTTAGCTGTTTAAATGGAGGAGTTATGGTGCAAAATGCAATATCTGAACAATCGGTTGTATGGGAGCTATATGTCATATTTCTCCGATCTTCATGATTTTCAATACTGATACGTAGCTAATAATGGCTGATATTTCTGCAAAATTTCAAGCCTTTAGCTGCTTAAATGGAGGAGTTATGGCGCAAAATTCAATATCTGAATAATCGGTTGTATTATATGTAGTAAAGGCATTGTTATAAATTATTTAATGCTTTTCCTTATCTAATTAAAAAGAACTATGTTTTAAGAAGGGAATGGTTTTTGAATATTTTTAATATCGTATCGACGCTTGATATTCAACATTTAAAAAATACAAATAATTAAGTATTAATATGTAAGACCTACATATGTCGGTCTTTGAAAACAGTTATCAGATCCGTAAATAGTTCCCAAACGTTTAACGCTATGATTCATGTGATATTGCGCTGAGCTTATTACTTTTCACAATAAATATTTGTCCTGAATTTATCTTGCCGATTTACACTGTGAACTCCGATCTTGATGAATACTAATATATAGCTAATAATGGTTGATGTTTGTGCAAAATTTCAAGCCTTTAGCTGTTTAAATGGAGGAGTTATGGTGCAAAATGCAATATCTGAACAATCGGTTGTATGGGAGCTATATGTTATATTTCTCCGATCTTCATGATTTTCAATACTGATACGTAGCTAATAATGGCTGATATTTCTGCAAAATTTCAAGCCTTTAGCTGCTTAAATGGAGGAGTTATGGCGCAAAATTCAATATCTGAATAATCGGTTGTATTATATGTTATAGTCACCCGATCTGGGCGATTCCGACAAATGTTTAATCATTTGTACAACGACACCTGCTCACCAAATTTCATCAAAATAGCTCTAAAATTGAGGGACTAGTTTGCGTTCAAACAGACGGACAGACGGACAGACGGACAGACGGACAGACGGACAGACGGACAGACGGACAGACGGACAGACAGACGGACATGGCTAAATCGACTCAGCTCATCGTCCTGATCATTTAGGTATACTTTTTGATGGGTCTATCTCTTCTCCTTCTGGCACTTACAAACATCGGACCAAACTTAATATACCATTTCATTCTCATGAAAGGTATAAAAATAGTTACGGTTTGTCCACCGGAATAAAAAAAAGCTATTATAATTTTCGATTTCCGCTAAAGTATTTCGCAAAAATATTAAGATTTAGGTAGGTTGAACAAAAATTTATTTTTAAAAATACCTTTATTGCTAAAAAATTGCGGTTAAAAGATTTGCAAAAATATTTAGCTTTATTTGGAAAATTTATTTAAGAAAAACTTTAATAATATTGGAAATTTATATGCTAACTCTTTTAATTTCTTTGATTCCATTTAGTCCCACCTTTTTCCACCAAAACTTCAACATATCTAAATTAAAAGAAAAAATATATATATGAGCATATGCATATTTAAAATTTGCATGCAGATCTTTTAGGGTTAAAGTCTTCTACCATTTGAGGTAATGTTTTGAAAACATATTCTAAAAAACAATTATCTATATACGTATATATATTTATATATACATATATATAAATGTAACCATTTTCTTTATTACAACTTTGCTCAAAAAACGATGAACGATTTTCAACCAAGACCCGTAACAGGGACATAATCCGTTAGGTGGCGCACGAGTCGAAATATCCAGAAACCCTATATTAATCATCTTATATTGATGATCTTAGAAAGGTATTGTGCCGGTGCAATAAAAAATACTTATGTGAAAATAAATGCGGTAGGTGGCGCTAGCGGCGAGTTATTCAGAAAATCTATATTTATGATCCGATTTTGATTAGATTAAAAATCTATTATAGAGGTGCAACGAAAAATATCTTTAAGAAAACTGGATACGCTAGGTGGCGCTATAATCGAGTTATACAGAAAATTCGTTTTTAAGATCCAACATTGATGATATTAGAAGGGTATGGTGTTGGTGTGATAAGAATTAATTTTACAAAAAACCTTAAGTGCTGCTAGAGGCGAGTTATTCGGAAAATCTATGTTTTTGTTCTGGTTTTGCTGAAATTAGAATGGGGATGCAATGAGAAGTACTTACATATACTAAAAATGGATCCGCTAGATGGCGCTGGAATGGAAAACCCATACTTATGGTGCGATATTGATGATTTTAGAAGAGTATGTAGCGGGTGCGATTAGAAAGACTGAAGTATGTATGACTACTATATACGCAAACTATATTTTTGAAAAAAAAAAAATGTATAAAAATCCATTAGATGACGCTGTAGTCAAGCGTTCTAGAAAATCCATTTATATTTTATTTTTGCATATTTTATTAAGCTTTGCGCAGTTAAAAATAATACCACTTAGTCGTAGTCGAAATAAAGGTGAGCCCCAAGTTAGGTGCAGCTTTTTTTTTAGCAGATATCACATTGAAAATTAGTTTAAAAAAAACTGCTACCTTCATTAGAGTCGACTTCAGTTTCCCTGTAACTACGGAACGTTGTCTTCAAACTCATCGCATCTGCGTTTTTAGTTTTAAAAATATTCTCTGTAATTATATGGAAACTCAACTAGTTGTATATACGAGTATATTAAAAAAAACTCAATTTTCGTTAAATAGTTTCAATCGGTTCAGCTCACATAAATTTAAAGTTTTTCCCCCCGAAATATGTTAGTGGATGCCGTGAAACATAATTGATTTTATAATACCGATGGAAAATATACAAAAACCTTATAGAAGCAATTGATTTTGTGGTTTATTTGATTCATTGATTTTGATTTGATAGAATGTAGATCTAACGTGAGGGAATAATTTGTAAAGTGTGATTTCTTTTCTACCCAACGAGGCCACAACTTCTCAGTTGCCGATTCAGTTTAAAGTAGAAGTTGCTGTCCAAACTTAAACTTAGCAATTCAACCTACTTTGAAAAGTTTTTTTTTTTTAAGAAAACTCCGGGGGTAAAAACAATTTATTGACGCGCAGTTATTCCTAATACAAATTTTTTTTTATTATCAGCCTTTCAAATGTGTAACCTCCTGTTAACTACTGCATTTTCTTTAAAAAAAAAAAAAAAAAAAAAACAACGACACATTATAAAAAACAGTCATTTTATCTAATTTATAATCTCATTGCAATATATTTAAATACTTCATGGCTTATATGGATTAGAGTGTGCATTAATTATTTGCTGTTGGATAAGAAAATTAATGAAACCCACACGGAATTAACTTAATTTATGAGTTTTTAAATCGGCACAGGGCTGACAACACACGAATACCGAATTAAATGAGCAGTACAAGCAACGAAATCACGAAATAAAAATAAAAAAAATACGAATATTCAATAATAATAACTTGAAAGGCGACGTGAACGGAGAAATCTTGTATAGCAGTAAGTAAATATGTGAATGGATGAGCATTGGAGTGTGTGCTCTGCGACAGGTACTAACAAATTAATGCAAATTTAATTTGAGCAAATAAATTACGAAGCAAAAGAAAAAAACACAAAAAGCAAATGAACAGTATAAGGAATATATAAGCAGTACGGCAAAAATTATGGTCATAGCCCATTCGCGTAACAAATATTTCATTGTTGATGTGAGCGTTGTCAGACAATAAAAAAAAAACAAAAAAAAAACCACAACAAATTAGACTGTCAAGTGGCGGTAAAATATGACATTATTAATTAAGCTGAATAAACTCGTTCACCGCTGGCCTAAAATGCAGCAAACGGTAGGTGCAAATGTGGTGGAGAGTGGCATGGCATGGCGCTTGGTGCGAAAATGTGCGGCGCATGCGTGGCTACCGTATGAAATCGAATTGAAAGCAATATTAACGGTTTAAAACTTTTGCATCGCAAATATGGTGGCAAAGCCAGTGATTGTTCGATGCAAAAATTCAACGCTTGGCGTGCCATCGATAAATTCAGGAAATTTTTGTTGATGATTTCTGGGTACAAATAAATTATTTGAAGCTCATTTTGCAAGCAAAAAAAAAATTTTTTTTCTGAGATATTCGCGACTGAAAATTTCAAAAAAATGATAGAAATACATTTTTAACCATATTTATTTCTATTAGTTCCACAATCAAAAGTCATTTGCATAAAGTTTTAGAAAAAACTTCAAATTTTTATACGTTTCGAGCAAAAAAAAAATTTTTAATAAAAATTTAATAAAAAAAAAATATTTTAGTTTTCTAAAAAAAATATTTTCATAAAATTTGCACAATCTTTAAAATATAGCGAAATTTTGAAAAAGGTGTTCTTTTATGAAATTTATTATAAGATTTAAAAAAAAGTTACTTCTATTTTTTCTGGAATTCTTCTAGAAAATTGTGGTATCTTATAGTTATTGAGGACAAGGATTAAATCTTTGTTGTTTATTTGTACCAAAAACTTACGCTAGTAGGCGCTGTCGCACAATTATTCCCATTTTTTATGATTTTTATGGGAAAAATAATATTTTTACTATTTAAACGCTGAGCAATTTATTTTTTTATATATGTTTAATTGTCAGACGTAGGGCAGATGATGTTACAAATATAACTTCATTATTTCCGTTATATAAAAAAATATTATCAGCCACTGTATGGTGTGACGTTCACGTGGGAGGAGTGATTGGATCGTATTTTTTTGAAGACGTCATCGGTAATACGACCACTATTAATGGCGAGTGCTACAGGGCTATGATAAACGCTTGCTTACTAGCGGAATTGGATGAGCGGGGCTTGGAGAACCTTTGGTTTCAAAAGGATGCTGTAATCGCACGCACAGAACGCGCGTTTCCTGCTCACGTAAGCACCCGTTTTGTTGATTTGTGGCATGCCCAAGAAGATTGTCCGATTTACTTATCGCAGACTTCATTCTTTGGTGATACTTGAAGTCGCGGGTTTAAGTCCAACGATCTTCAGATAATCATCGAAAATGCGATAAAACGGAGACAAATGTGTAGCGCCACTGGCGGTAGCCACTTGAAGGAAATCCTAGGAAAAATTTAAGAGGTCCAAGTACAGATTTCTGTCACTCAAAAAGTTATACAAAAACTAAATTGGATAATTACTTTTGTGCCGGCTTGTAAAGGGTTTTTTTAGACGTGTGGTTTTCAAGTGGTAATACTTTTTTCGGAGTTGGTCTTTTTGACAGCTGCTCATTAATTTATACTCAGCTTGTTTTGCCATTTTATAACGAACAGACTTACTCCGGAGCAACGTTTGCAAATCGTGCAAATTTATTACGAAAGAAAATGGTTTGGTTCGCGCGACGCACCGCGAACTGAGTCCAATATACCGTCGATATTTTTGTTTAGCGATGAAGTTAACTTTTGTGTGAATAGGTGGGTTAATAAACAAATTGTCGCATTTGGAGTGTTGATAATCCCCACAAGACATAGTTGAGACGCCTCTACCTCCTCACAAAAGTCACTGTTTGGTGTGCTCTATGGACAGCGGGGAACATTGGAGCATTGGATGAGGACGGCGTTACATGCCCTATAGACAATGAAACAATAAATATATTGAAGGAAACTTTTGGTGAGGGGATTATCTCGCGTCGTGAGCCTATGGCGTGGCTTCCAAGATCGTGCGATTTAATACCGATGGGATATTTTTTGTGAGGTTATGAGAAGTCGCTTGTCTACGCAGTTAAGTCCGAGACAATTGACGCCTTGGAAGAGAATAGCCGACGGGTTATTGCTGACATACGGCCCCAATTGCGGCAAAAAGTGGTCCAAAAAATTGGGTCTCTCGGCTAGAATTTATTCGAGCCAGCCGCGGCGCTAACTTGCCCGAAATCAATTTGAAAACATAATGGCAAACCTTTGTCTTTATAACAAAGCTAAATTCTTGGTCATAACCATAAATTATATGCGCTTTATTTATTTTTGAAAACCACATGTCTGAAAATAAAACTTATTAGTAATACATCACCAAAATATTTTTGGACTTTATGAAAAATGGGTGGAGTGAAAGAGAGCTGTTTTTCTAATCTAATTTGAAATTTTGTTCAGCAAAAATTTTAAAAATTAAAAATGTGTTAACTTTTTTTTTAACTTTGAACGCGCTTTATTTTACATTTTGAGTTAGTCACATAACGCCATACACACATCTTTTTTTTTTTTTTGGCGAATCTGTCAAATGACTCGGCCATCTCTTCAATCACTCAACATTTATAACCACAAACAGATAGGTACATACATAGATGTTTGTATGTATGTGTAAGTATATTTCTCTGATCGTTCACACTCGGATGCCCGTCAATCATGCATACATACATACATATGTGGCTTGTCAAACGGTTGCTAACAAATGGCGAAATCAAACACTCGGCCTTTTGACACAACGTCCATCAGTCATTTTGTTTGCTAATCACATGTTGTAAAAAAAAAAAAATTTATGCAGTACAGATATGACTATCGGTATGTGAGCAAATTTATACACAATCAAATTCAACATTGTTGTATGTGTGTGATTGTTTGTTGTTGCTGCTCTAGCTGTTGTAACATTTTGCCGCTTAATAGACATTAGTTTTGCCCATAATTCAGACGAACGGCATACTGACATGTTAAACTGCGCTAAGCCGACACTTAGCACAATTCGAGAAATAACTAGCCGCAAGTAAATGCACACACACACACACACACATACATACATACATTTACTACGTATGGATGTACATTCTTATTATACCTTAGCTCAACTCAATTCATCATTATTTGCTCACATTCGGCTACCACATAGTCGCCGCTGCTCACAAACTTTGCTTGTGTGTGTGTGTGTGTGGTGTGTTTGTGTATGAAAATAAAAAGAAAAAACTTAAAAATTAGCCACCATTAGGCCGCATATCAATCACAACGTCTTATTTGACAAATGATTGATGCCTTTACTGCTGATTTCGACATTCACACTCGTGCGCATATTTGAACAAATTTTGAAAGGCATATACTATATTGAACAAAGTAAACCTCTCTTCTAAATTGTTGATCGCGTGTTTGTGGTTTATTTATTTTATTTATTTTTACTTCTGATTTGTGGTTTAATATTATTTACGCGCTAATTCGTAGATTTGACATGAAAGTTTAAATTTCGAAGGCAAGTAGCCGATAAGCGAAACTCCTATACTTTATATTATATAATTTGATAAAAACAAAACTGTAACGGTTTATTTAATTTCTAAACGGCAATAAAAAATCGCTTCCTTAGTTCAAATAAACATTTATAATATATATGTACTAGAAAAATCCGAGGCACGTTGTTCAGCATAAATTTATTAAGTTTCTTTCACATGTATGTATAAAAGGTGGCAACCCTTTCAAAAATATGGGGTTGTATGCCAATTCTCCTCGCCGTGGCGAACCGTTTGAGACTCATATTTTAATATTTTATATTCTTGCGTATTTATAATTTAATTACATTTGACTTTTTAAAAAAGGTGGCAGCCCTCTACAAAGTATGTATACCTACAAACTTTCTGCTAGCGAAAAAATGGTTTGGCATCCATATTTTACTTTTACATATAACGTGTTTACAAATTAATTAAATTCGACTTTTCAAGCAGATGGCAACCCTTTTAAAAAAAATTTTGCTTGCTATAAACCTTTTTTTCAGAAAACCCCACCGCTTAATACCCATATTTTACTATTTCATATAATTTGTGTTTAATTTTAATAAATTCGACTTTTCAAACAGGTGGCAATCCTCTATACGCTATAAGCTTTCCTCCCAGCGAAAGGAACCATTTCATACGCATATTTTAACATTTTTTATACTTTGTGTATAATTTAATTAAGTTCGACTTTTCAAACAGGTGGCAACCCCGTCTAAAATAAATGTACGTATGAACCTTCTCCTTGCTGAGGCGAACCCGATTAATATTAAAATAACATTTGACATAATTTGTGTATAATTTAATTAAATTCGACTTCTAAAACAGGTGGCAGCCCTATAGGTATGAACCTTCTCCTCGCAGAGGAGAACCGTTTGAATCCCATATTTTAATATTTCATATATCTTGCATATAATTTAAGTAAATTCGACTTTTCAAAGAGGTGGCAACCCTCTCTGTAGCATAAAATATAATTTGCGACACCATACGTACCGATTATACGACCAAAAACCCCGTGACACGAGATTTTTATATGTAAGATATGTATATAGATAAGGTTCTTAGAGTTTTTTTCATACGTGTTGCTGTGCTCTGAATCGGTGACTGACATGGAACTTAATACCGACCATATGTGGCGAAGAGTCACACCCTGCTTTTACTAAATAAGGCGGTTCTAGAGAAAAACTCGATAAAATTCGTAAGTCCAGGTGTAAGTCGTAACGTAGCGGGAACTGAATGGCACTAAGATGTGTCTCCTAACGGTGTACTCCAGGCAGGTACGTGGCATCGCCTGGATTTTTTTTAGCCTTTGCGAGATACGGGGGGTCTGTTTCGGCGGCTGACATTATTCATGAGATTACTTATGGAAGGAAAAATTATATAAAAAAAACACAAAAACCCTGCAACCCTCTCAACTGGACTGTAGTTGGCGGACTCACAGCAGCACTTCATACCCAAAGAACTCGTCGAGCAAACGTTGATCGCGGCGAACGAAATGGATGAAAATCCAAACGGCCAAAGTGCTGCACCTAAAAGTGATGTTTTAGTGGACGTAATGATTCTCGGTGCAAACGAGCCAGACAGCAATCAGGTGTCTTTAGACATCGTAATTGCCAACCTGGTCTCTGTTTCAAATGGCCTCGATGAGCCAATAGCGTTAGATGATGGTGAGGAAGCTCTCCTATCGTCACAACCATAAGAGATAGGCACGCCTGCTAGAATCTCTCTGGGGTGGGAAAGAAAAGATTCAGGCTCCACTGCTCCTGTGGTGCCAGTGAAAGTGAAGACAAAAGGCTAGCTCTCATGGCATTGGCCAAACGCAAAAAGGCATCAGTTCTGGTGAAACCACCTACTCTCCAGTGCAAAAATCCCCAAAGAGCAAGACAAACTCATCTGATGAAAGGTCACATACTGGAGGAGCAGCTGTGCCAAAAACCAAAAAAAACTTTTGTAGAAGTCACTAAAGCTACATTCTTGACCCACCATCCACTACGATTGAGGGCCAAATGTTGGGATGCGAGTGGGAGGATGTATAGCGCCGCACACTGAGCTCATTTTAGCCGTCGATGTGCCCTCCAGTCTCCATAAAAAAGTAGTAGTAGGTCATAAAAAAAATAGCAATTAATTTTTACGAACCCAGCTGTGGTTTTACTTTGGATTGATGCATTTTCAGACAAACCCCCAGTCAATTTTCGAGTAAAGAAAAACAGTTAACAAAAGATAGATAAATGGGAATGAATTGGGGCTAAAGAAATAATAATCTTTTTTGTAGACAAGGGATTTCATTATACATAGGTTTTTATTAATTTTGTAGGCACCTTCACTCAATCGAAAGAAAATATCTTGATTTGAAGGAAAAACTCCGACAAAAATGAAAAGGAAATTTTATGGTATATTATGCAAATGAATGACACTGGTCAACTAATAATAATTCCCACAATAGCACACTTATCCTTAAAGGTTTACAGATCTCAAAGGATGAAGTTCTAGTTGATCGTTTAGCTTTGCCAAACAACTCAAATTCGGTGGAAGATGGTTTTCCGCCCTCCTTATTAAAGAACCCTGTTTCAGCGTTAGCTCTACCATTGTCATTAATTTTTACAGGTTTGGAAAATATCGTTCATTACATGTACGCTCATTCACAAGTCGGCGAGCAAGTCCAATGTCTACAATTATCGTCTAATTTGTAAAATCTCAAGCATTCCTAAATCTTTTCGGAAAATAGTACATAATAAGGTTATTTTCGAGATTTCTCAGAGCTTTTTATCAGCACGACTGCATTAAAGGTAGATCTACTTCTACAAACTTAGCCTTATTTTCTAATTTCGTTTATGATCTGCAAGGCTAGGCGAATGCTTGGTTTCCTAATAACAAAATTCAAATGAACTTCGGGACCCTTTCACGCTTAAGAGTTTGTACTTTTCAATTGTAAGATCGAACCTTCAGTATTGTAGCATTATTTGGGTACCTTTCTATTCGGGTTCATCCTTAAGGGTAGAAAAGATTCAAACCCACTTTAACTGATACGCAATTCACTCCTCTGGTGGAAATGAAGTATGCCGAATTATAAAAGTAGATGGCTTTTATTGGAGTTGCCTACATTAAAAAAACGCGCAAAAAAATGTCTTCTATTATGTTTATTAGGGGCATAAATCACCATCAATCATTAGTCTATGTACTAATACTACCATCGTTTGGTTACGTTGTGTATTTCGAACAATATATGGGTATTGTAAAACCCGAGTGGCAGACCGCGCAGTTACCAGTGACAAAATGGCTGCCGGAATCAGCCGTAAACGGCAATTGAAAAAAAGGGTTTCGTTTTTTTTTCTTTTTTATTTGGAAAAGAAAATTTTTAGAAAATAAGATATAAAAAATTAATAATTAAAATGTAAATTATAGAAAAGTTGTTCATTTGGTAACATTATTTATTTCATTTTTATGTCAATTTAGATCACTAAATATGTGTGCAAATAAATTTTAGTGAACTTAAGTATATAATATTATACTCGTACATATATACAAACATTTTTCAACCAGTCAGAATAATAGTTTGGCAGATTTACCTACAGCAGTGGCAATAATTTACTCTCATCTTTATTGTGGCCTAATAAATCTACTAGCGCACTATTTTACATATTGCAGTTGTACTATTTAAGTAGACGGCTATAAATAAACTTTTACATATGCATATAACTATCTTTGTATGAGTGCGTATGTGTGTGTGTGTGCGCATACATAAAGGTATAAATTTAACTGGCCATTTATTATATTTTTTTATGTGAATTATTGCGTAGCATAGCAGGCCTCGAGAATCGCAGGGTGACTAAGGAAGTCAAAGGAAGAAGAAGGCTGGCTTGACATGGTTTGGTCTGGTCTGGTCTGGGCTATCGCGCCAGAGCAACGGCAGTAGCAGCAACGCATTTAATCGCTGAAACAAATAAGCAGCAATGGAAAATGAAATGGCAGAAAATGGCAACAATAATTTCAACTAGGCAAAAGTGACAAACGGGGCTGCAACAACAACAACAACAATAACAACAAAACCCAGCTAGCAGCTGCAACCACCGCTGCTGCTATTGGCTATGGAGCTATGGGCCTTAAGCCGCACAACGTGTATGCTGCCGGTTGCTGCCGGTTGTTGGGTTGTTGCTGTTAGCGTTTTGCGCAATTTCGTGGTGTGTTGTTGTTGCTATCAGCGTCTCTCAATGGCACTGTAAATTATGTTTTATTATGCAATAAAGTCACCCATAAAAATGTTGCAATAAATTAAATTAACTACTAAAATTGCAGATTTCATTCATTCATTCGTTTATGCCTACGTTCTTTCGTTCGAACTCCGTGTTTGCTGTTGTTATTGTTGTTATTGCTGTATGTGTGTCAGTATGTACATAGTTATTATTTTTTGCTTTTATTATTGCGTATATTTGCAATACGAGTACGTATGTCCTCACATGCACTCCATTCATTTAGTGGCCATTGCCTATCCATAATGGGTGGCTTTGTCACAGCTGCTATTCCGACAACGCGTGTGTCAACATAGTAAATACAAAAAATACAACAACAAAAAAACAGAAAATACCCTTGTTGTTCACGAACCCCTCAAAAACCTGCACTCTCTAGGAGCACAGTCACACACAAAAGTTATGCCATTTTATATTGGTATTTATTGCATTTGCATTTCGGCTCACCATGGATGCGATGCGTGGGGTGGGGCATTGTGATGTTATTTTTTGGTTGGCAGTTTGTTAGTCATAAATTTGGCAGGAAAAGTGATTTCGCTGTGTACTTATAGTAGAAAAATAGTAGAAAAAACTATTTATTACCTCTGTTGGAGATTACTAATGACGTAGTTTTCGGCCACATTTATAGTCATAAAATACATGGATCTTACTCTATCTGTTTTTTTTTTTAATTTAGCGTCAAAAAAGTTTTTTTTATCTTTTGATAGTCAGCACATTACCAAAAAGGAGTTGAAAGTTAATTTTTCGATAAGGAAGAGATATAAAAAATTGGCTTTTCTATTAATATCTAGGGACTGTAGGGACCTCTTTTATTACAGTTAAACCAAAACTTACACTTATCTATAGAATTGGTTTTTTTACATTAAGGGAAAATTCCTAATCGTAAGAGATCATCTTCTGTTGCTTCCAACCCCATCCCTAAGCGTATAAGAGTTTTGTTTTAAGTCAACGCGTAAACTTATCGTTAGGAAATAAAACTTATTGCCAACAGAAAAAAAGTTTTTCCGTATAACAGTCATCAAGAAATAAGTCAAATATTGACAATTGGGAAAATAGTTATCTTGCATAGGGTCTTGCAATAGGGACGCACAAAAGTAGACCGATAGTGACAGCAAACGACGCCATATTTTCCCCCGCTCTTTTGACATTTCTCTTCAGTAAGGTTTGCCATTTCGTAATGGAAAGATATACGACAAAACAGCGAGTCGAAATTATTAAAATTTACTACCAAAGTTCGGAGTCAATGGCCTCAACTTTAAGAGCGCTACGTCCAATTTATGGTCGTCGTCATTTCTGGTTGAATGGCTCAACATTGCATCCCGAAAAAATTACGGTTTAGTGCGGTTTAAGGGCCGGCGGCGTCATTGGGCCGTACTTCTTCCGTGATTATCAAGACCGGCACATTACTGTGAATGGGAATCGCTACCGCTCTATGATAAGCAAATATTTTTGGCCCGAATTTGATGATATGGACTTGGACAATATGTTGTTCCAAAAGGACGGCGCCACAAGCCACAAAGCGAATGTCACAATCGATATATTGAAAACCAAGTTTGGTTAACGTGTTATCTAACGAAATGGCCCAGTCAATTGGCCGCCTCGGTCGTCCGATTTGACGCCGTTAGACTATTGCCTGTGGGGCTACGTCAAGTCTATCAAGCCAGCGACGATTGATGAACTTCGTAAGAATATCGAACGTGAAACTGCAGCAGTATTTGCCAATTTATGCTTGAAAACCGTCGAAAATTGGGTTCAGCGTCTGGACTTCTGCAAGCGTGCCCGTGGTGCCGATGCAAAAGAAATCGGGTTCTATACATAATGGCATCGAATGTACTTTCACAGGAATAAAGAATTTAATTCATATCCCAAACCGTTTTTGTTTTATTTAAAAAAAACTTTTGTAGCGTTCCTATTGAAAACCCCTGAATAAGAGTTAACAAGCAACGTACAAAATAAATATTAGAAAGTAACACTTTTTGTCAACGGGGAAATTTTTTTCCTATTACAGCTATCAATCAAAATAAAAAAAATATTTATCCGGCAACGTAAAAATAAATGTTAGAAAATAAACCTTTTTGGTAATCGGAAAAATATTTATCTTTTATAACAGTTAAAAAACAACACTTCTTGCCAAATGGAATTATATTTTTCCGTATAGCAGTTATCAAGCTAGGTATAAAATAAAACCGAGAAAATAACAGCTATTAGCATTGGAAAAAAAATTTCTCCTGTATAACAGTTATAAGGCTAAGTAAAAAATAATCATTAGGAAATGAGCCTTACTGCAAACGGTGGAAATGTTTTCCGTATAACAGTTATTAAATATTGGCAATGGGGAAAATATTTATACTGTATAACAGTTTTCAAGCAATGTAAAAAAAAAACGTTGGAAATGAACTCTTATTGGCACGGCGAAAATGCTTCCCCTCCATAATTAGGTTGTCTGATCAAACAATGTTGGGGTTTTTCACCGAAACTATAAAATTTATTATGTTGTAAACTTTCTATCAAAATATTATAAAGCACTTAGAAAATGCCATCAATTTTAATTAAAATTTTAAACCTTTTAACCAGAATTTTTACAAACATTTGGCTATGCAGCGAATCTCTCAAAATTTTTTTCCCAAAAAACTTGGAAAATGCAAAGCATTTTCATTAAAATTTTGAACTTTTTAATCAGAATTTTTACAAACATTTGGCTATGCTGTGAATGTCGGTGAAAATCGAAAAATTGAATTTTTTTTCAACCTCTTTAAACTTTTTTTATTTAATTTTTCTAATGATACATTAAAAGTTTAAATCGGTGAAGTTGAGTTATTCAAATTTTTCTTAAATCAATCTACGAAAAAAGGGGCAGAAACAAACAGCAATGAAATTTAAAATAATTTTTTTTTCAAAATATCAAATATGTACAGGACAATATCTATTTGCGAAAACACAGTTAAGAATTAAAAAGGGTTAAAAAATGAACACTTTTAAGAGAATTTTTTATAAACTTGTTGGTTATGCAGCAAATCTTTCAAAATTTTTTTCAGTAATTTTTTACAAAAACATAATTTTTATTAAAATAAAAAGTATGTCAATGTAAAATATCAATCAAAGATTGAAACTTCCCAAAAAACTTAGAAAATGCAAACAATTTTCATTAAAATTTTGAACTTTTTAAGCAGAATTTTTACAAACTTTTGGCTATGCGAAAAATAGAATTGAATTCAATCTTTTCAATTTTTTTTTAATTTAATTTTTCTAATGATACATTAAAAGTTTAAATCGGTGAAGTTGAGTTATTAAATTTTTTCTTAAATCAATCTAAGAAAAAGGGTCGCAAACAGCAACGAAATTCTTTTTATTATAATTCTATTGAAATTTGTTTTTAATATTTTTTTCCAAATTTTTTTTAAACTTAACTCTTTTATCATTATATATGAAAAAATTCAAAAAAAACTATTTTTATTTAGAAATATATTAATTTTTGGAGGTGTTTCGAAATTTTTCAATAATTTTTTTTTTTTCACAATATCCACAATATTTGTTTGTTCTAGCCTGCTTTTTTTTTGTATTAGTAGTGTTGTACCCTAATCCAAATACATACATATTGTACTTTTCCTAACCCATATGGAAATTTTTTTTGCTTCCCAGAATGGCAACTATAATTACAGCTGACTTCGCTGAAATTCGCCCTCTAATTAGCAAATCCACTTCAGCGCCCATTAAACTAACAATTATTGCAACTTAAAAATCGTTTATGCGCACACCAATGCACCTACACACACACACACACACTGGCAATCTGTTAAAATAAAGTAGGAGAAGACAAGAAAGAAGACCAAGAACAGCAAACTCTCTGGGGATGTGTACCTACCTAGGTAAAATGATTGTAGATATTTTTGTAATGACTATGTGCATTTTATGCCTTCAAGATTGGCGCACGTTTAGTGTTTATGTGCAGGCTGTGAACTGTTATTAAGTTGATTATGTTTGCGGATAAGATAGCACAGAGCACATAGCACCGGACAGCACATGGAATGCCTCCAACAAGGCACATCCAACTTGGGCGCTGCTTTGCTTAGGCAGTCAACAACAAACAACATCACATCTTCAATATTTGGGGCAACACAAGCGGGCACGGTGGTAGCGCAGTTCGACCAGCCCACTCGGCACGAAATCGCAAATTTGTGGCGGCACCCAATGAGTGCTACGTGAGAAGGTGGTTACGACCGTCAATGTTATGCTTACATACTTACTTGCATACATGCAAAATATATAAACATCCTACAAGCTTGTAGTATCCCGGTATGCAGTTAGATTGTTCGGTATTTAACTGACATTCTGGTGGCTGTTAACTGAGTGGTTGGCGGGTGTTAATATTAAAAACACACCGCGCAAAATGATGATGTTCCACATGATGATGATGGCGGGTTGATAGCTGCCACGACTGCCACCAGGCTGATGGGGCGATGCCGATGCCGATGCCGAAGCAGACGCCGTCAATGTGGATTGTTGCTTTTGTTATGTTACCTGCGGTCACCTCTACGTACTATCACTGACTGCCGTTGACGATGAATTACGTGCATCAAAGTCAACTTCTTGATGCGACCGTTGCTTGTGCGCTGTTCGTCCGTCGCACGGCGGGGATTGAATTAGTGTTTATAGCCGCGCTTACGAGACACATGGCAAATAAGCCCATCATTGCTTGGTCACCTTGGGCGTGTTGCACATCCACCTTTTGGCGCTATACCTGAGCAAGAGAGAGAGAGAGAGAGAGAGGGAGATTGCACGGGTATAGCAAAAAGCAAAAATGTAGGCACACACATCAACGTCTAGCGATCTTGTGTCACGATAGGATAAGTGCTATGGTTTAACCATAACGTAGCTCTGGGTGCCCAAGAACTTATCTGTGTGGCGGTTGGGCTGACTGTAATGACCGTTGCCGTCGCTGCCACTGCTGTATCGCTATTGTTGTTGTTGTGGTTGTTGTTATTATTATTACGCTTCCACTATAATCATTGACAGGCAAG
This sequence comes from Anomoia purmunda, assembly GCA_951828415.1. NCBI lineage: Eukaryota > Metazoa > Arthropoda > Insecta > Diptera > Tephritidae > Anomoia > Anomoia purmunda. The sequence goes on from OX639994.1 coordinate 10,037,641, forward strand.
TGGTTATTACTTTGGTGTTGCCATATGATTTCGGTTAACTGAATATAAACTTTTAATGATAGCTGGGCGTTGTTGGTGTACAAACCCATCGACATGGTCGTCCACTACGTGATCAAATTAAAAAATTGCTCGCAATTTAAATGGTAATATAATAATAAACTTACGAGTGATTTCCTTTGCCATTTTTAGTGGCTTTTAAGAAATTCTATGAAATATACTTTGCACAGGATATATGTACATATAAAATGATATAATGGGAAATTAAGGCGAGCTTGTTAAGTAAACATTAAATGGCAGTGGCTTGCCGTAACAGTGTGGGATCTTGCGTGGCCGGATCGAAGTCTGTGAGTTGAAACGCCAAAAGGAAAGTGAACGTTTGTTTTTTTCATTAATAATGGGCGCTGTGAAATAAACTCTTACCACTTTTTGGCAACCCAATGAGAAGTGGCATTTACGTTGTATCAGCCTTCGTACTCAGAAATTCCCAGAGAAGTCTCCTAGCATTGCGTTAACCCCAGCTTCATCAAAAAGATACGACGCTGTTATATTGTCGCATAACCTCAGATTGTGGGGGCATTGAATAATGGCGCTTTATCCATCTCCCTCTTCATCCGCAACGCAAGCGTCATTTATAGCCCTAGAATCCGACGAACCTATGAACTGACTTTGCGCGACAAAGTCCACAGTTTCCTGATCACATTTCGACCAACTGATTAGATAGTTAAGCGCGCTAGGATTCTTAGAGTTGAGCAAGATTATCTGGTGATTCAGAAAGATATCTGCATAGACACCACTTGAAAGTGTCTGTACTATCATGTCGCTAATTATATGAGGTAATGTGAGACCACCACTTACGCTACATTTTAATATGACATGTTTAGCCAGAAGAGTCCCTTAAATAGCGGCTTGCGATTCTTTAGTCCCTATTGGCACTAGAATTTCGTCCAAGTTGAGTAACGTGATTGTGACCGGAGGTTCGAAAGAGCTCCCTCCATACTTGATATGCACTATGGATGACGGTCACCAGGTCACTGGGCTGGAAACCTTTTGTAGACCGTTGGTTGTTGTTAATGTTGTAGCATCATAAAACCTTCCCCATAAAATTTTGGGAAATGCTGCTGATGTGACAGTCCTTGGCGGGATATAAATCCGGGTCGTTCCGGTACCGTAGAACCGACTGTCGTGGAAACATAAAATGTTCTGTTGCTCATCCTGTTGGCTAACATCTCAAGCTTCTCACACTCGCGAAGCTTCATTTCTCTTTCCTTCTCTTGGAAGATACCCCCCGCTTCCTTCTTCAACTGCGATATCTCCTCCGCATAGCTCGTGTTGCGCCCGATTGTAGCGTGGCTCTGTCGACAACATCGCTTCAATCCGTAGTGGCATGGCATACCAATTGTTTTTCGGACTCGGTACGCAGAGATCCGGAGTGCAGGTCGAGTAGCGAAAGGTTTTTTGATTTTTGTTCGGATTGCAGCTTTTCGACGTCGTGCTTTGTTTGTGGCAATTAACGCTGGACAGGGGTGTGATTATCCGAGCCTCCTGTTCATGTTGAGTACGCTCGAACTCGATCAGCAGACTATATCTTATCTTTTAATCTCTAGGTCAAATATTCTGCGATGTCCCACGCGCAGGCTCAGCGGACCATCTTCTTGTTCGATAAAGTTTGTTTTGAGCCAGAGTTTTCAGGAAGATATAGGGAGCCCCTGTGCCAACTCATTTGCTACACAATTACTCTGTAAACCCTACTGCGATATGGCACCCATGCTATAAATATGTATAGTGTATTAGGCGGTCAAATATAATAGATCCCCCCAACACTAGATCTCTTTTCCCGAAGGAGCTTTACAACAGTCGAATGATTTAATAGCTGTCTGACTATCTGAGTAGATAGCCATGGACTTCAGGTTGAGAGAAGAGTTAATCTGCAATATGGCAGCCGAATGAAAACTCCTACGAATGAATTCCCAGTATTAATTATTAGCACTCAAATATTTAAAATTTAGACTCAAATTTATAGCCATGTATAGTTTTGTATAGAGAAACGGCAGAGCAAAAGCACGGTAGGCAAACAAGAAGATGAATTAAAATGAATGCAAATTGAGTCGCTAATAAATTTCGCGTTTAAGGAAAAAAGGAGAAATCCGGCAACAAAACGTAAACTGCTACCGCATTTGACGGGCTGACGCTGATGGTCGATGGAGAACACCGCCTAATTCATTAATGCCACATTTGGTTCGACGACTCCGTTTGTGACAGCTTGTGCCTGCTTACCGTCACCCAACGAATTAACCCTTTACCGCCATCACTTCAAACGGGCGCATGTAGAGTGAAAGATTAAAAGGTAAAGTTAAATAAAAATTTGGCGAGTTGAAGGAGAGTGCAACAAAATGAAATAAACATTGAAATGCTCATTCACTAAAGACAACTAAAAGATTTATTGGCAGGCATTTTTATGGCAATAACGCAATTGAATTGAAGCAAGTACAGACGCAAGCAAAACAACAAAACGGCAAGCAATTTGGGTAACCACCAAGCAGTCTCAGTTAGCGCAGCAATAAAGTTTGCTGGCCTCATTCTGATCTCCTCCACTGCTTGCGTATCAATCGCAAAGCATATTTTATTTGCTTTCAAACTGTCAATATTGCGGGCATGCGTGGCAAAAGATCAAAGCATTGCAGCGGCATTGAAAGCGAAATGTTGAAAGCAACAGCCGGCATCAACAACAATAGCAACAATATGAAAATACAAATAGGTACATAGCAGGCAGTGCGCCCAATAGCACCGCCACAGAGTCCATCAAAGGCTGTTGCCGGGAAAAGTTAGCTATTTTAGTTGATTTTGGTATTTTTTGTTAGAATTTTCGGTTTGTGTTAGAAACAGCATTCGTTTAACTGGATGGATATAAAGTTGGAGAAATTATCTAAATTCGAAGGTAGCCAAACCAAAAACAAAAAACTACTAAATGTGTTCTGTGCTTAATTTCGGAGTACCTACTTATATAGCTTAAAGGGGTTTGGGTTGGTAAATTCGTGAGGCTTGCGTTGCTAAAATATCCAAACTATTTCACTTTAAATATCAATCATGTATTTTATACCCATGACAATACACAAACACAAAAACCCTCGCTTTCCTCTCGAGCCAAACTTTATCGTATTCGAATAAGAGCTGACGAGATCCAAAACCAAAAAAGCCCGGCAAACATTGCCCTGCTTATATTTATTTTGGACTATTTCTTTATATTGCGAGTTATATCTAATATATTTTTTCTTTTAAATGATAGTATCGGTGAATTAAGGGAACTCTAAAAATATTATAAATGTGAAAGTTTGTGGATGAGAGAGCTTAAGAGAACCTAATCAAGAAAATACGTCATCAAAAACCGTCGTCATTTTTATTATAACACGTAAACGATATTTGATGCAACAATATTCCGAAAATTTATGTTTAAAACATTTGTTAACAGTCTCACTGTTTCTCAAAAATCTCCACCACATAACCCCTTTTATTTTTAAATTAAAAAAACAGCAAGAAACTACTGCAAACCAGGTCGTAAATGATCCATTTCTATGAACGTCTTAGCCTTTGCGGTTTCTCTCCCAACCCGAGCGGTGAGAACGGGTGCGTGATGTCTCTCTGCCCACCAACTTGCCACGCCTTTTCTATGTACGACGAACTGACGTGTCTGAGAAAGTGAATTGGCATAGTATTGGTCAATCGTTGTTGTCTTTTAAGTAATTGATCAATTAACAAAATTCCCTTACAGAAAATGTTTGTCACAATCTTTGACGCCGTCCATACCACGTTGACGGCCTTTATCCGCTTTTTAACCATTTTTGACTTTTGCGTTGGCTCAGACTCATATCGACGGTTTCAACTTTGCATATCACTCGGCCATAACTCCAAAAAAATCTTTACAACTCTAGAATTATCGCTGCTTGTCGAGCAGTGTGCCACACACCGCATCAAAAAGTTTGAAGAAAATCTGCAAGTGTGGGTCCCAAAAATCCAAAAAAAAACGTCCTGGACCGAATTTTCATCTGAGAATCGCTGCTGATCGCAACAAACTCGATCTATTTCTGAAGTGGATGATTACGGTGGATGCTTACGACAACGTCAAACGGTGACCCGACATAAACCGTGGCCAAGCCAGGATTGACGGTCGGGAAGGTTTTGCTATGTGTTTGGTGTGATTGGCAGGGAATCATGTGCTATGAGGTGCTCACCTACGGCCAAACTCTTATTTCGGATCTGTATTGTCAACAATTGGATCGTCTGAAGGCAGAAATCGAACAGAAGTGGTCAGCTTTGGATGATAGGAGGGGAATTGCGTTCCATTAGAACAACTCCAGGCCACGCACATCGATAGTGACGCACCAGAAGCGTCGAAAGCTTGGTTGGGAGATTCTTATGCATCCACCTTATAGGCCGCAACTAGCATCAAAAGATTACTACCTATTCCTGTCTATGGTGAATTATTTTGCTGGTGAAAAATTCACCTCAAGCGAAGTTTGTGAAAATCGACAGACCCAGTTCTTTGCCAATTTGCAGGTAATGCAAAAATAATGGATTTCTTTTTACTTGATTTAATATTGTTTTGCGTGTGTTTTGTTACACGGATTGGAGACTTTTGCAGTTCGTTCACCGGGCAAGGGTTTTGCAAAACTCAGAGGATCCCCTCACTGCAGTGGCCCAATTAGGGATATCGGTAATGAGGTGACGTGCTATCATGGCGTACTGACTGTAGCAGGTGGCGACTTCAGAAGCACCGCTACTTTGATTTTGCCGACAAATTGACAAATCTCAATTGCAACTGAACAAAGCATCTTTTTTTTATAACTTCTGAGATTTATTTAATAAATCTCTGCCTTTAAATCAACTTTCTAAACTTAAGCGCAATTCAAACATATTTCTGATTGAAAAATTGGAAGTTATGCATTCTTCTTTTTCCCCTATACTTGTTTACAAATGGCGAGATCTGTCACTTCGCTGCGGAAAGGCGCCATCTTGTTTTCTATCAGTCTTGATGTGTAATGGCTAAAAGTAACTTAGCTTGCGAGCATTAACAGCCATCACTCGTATAATGTGCACACAAAATTATTATTATACTGATACGTTACACTCTTACAGCTCGTTATGTAAATAAAACTATTAAATCATGTACAAAAATCTTTTCACTCGTTTTAATTCCGTGGTTCATAAATTGTCTAATCATTTCTATCCAATCCATCAAATTCCATATAAATTATGATTTATGCACAACTGCTGCATTGTTCATTACTAACACAGCTGCACTTGGATACCTACATAAGTGTGTACGGGTGCATTTGTGGTCATGCACTGAACTGAACGGAATCCACTTACCACCTGCATCAAAATACGCACTGTACATGCAATCAGCCTCCCGTCCCTACACAAAACCAAAACCACTTCATTAAACGCTAGCAAAAACATGTTGAGTGGCATGCAACAAATGCATATTGCATAAATACTACAATCAATGTTTGCTTGGGCATAAATTGAACACGGCGGTGCTCAACGTTGATATTCCCAATGTAGCCAATGCTCGCTCTGTCCATCGCATTAAGCACCAACTGTCTGCGATTCATTCAATTAGCTACAAAGTACACAATTTTATGGTAAAACCACTGAGGCAGCCGGCCAGTCAGCCAGCCCGCCAACCCGCCAAACAGCCACCAGTATCAAATCGATGCACCACACCACAGCTCAATTACATGCCATCAGCAACAATATTAGCGGCATGCAACAGTTGCAACAGAGCAAACTGATTTCGAGGGGAGTGTCAAACAGCAATCACATGAAAGTACACCACATGTATATTCGTATGGATGTGTATTAGGTATGTACGTATTAGTAATTTACTTAGGTATTTGTGTTTAATATTCGCTGCCACCTTTCGCTGCCTTTCACCGCCTCGTTGCTGTCGCTAAACTTGTTGTTTTTGTTGTTTTTTCCATTTTGCGGCCATTAAAAATCAGTTAATTTGAAATACAAAATATTTTCACAAATTGCTAATAAACAATTTCGTGCTAATAATCGCGAGCAACATCAGCAGCCACTAATATAGTTGAATGCCGTGAGTCGAAAGTTCGCAAATACGTGGGGACGTAAAAATGTTCGCTTAGTTGGCGCCTGTTAAATCTTTAAAACAGACAAAAAAACATAACAAACCCTTTTACAATTATTTTACGAAACTGCTTTTTAAATTTTTAAACGATCGTTTAAAATTAGAGACGAGGAAAAGCGAAATAGCTGAGACTGAATCTAGCGAAATTTTGCCAACAACGCAATCAAAAATTCACCTTCTGATTCTCCTTGGTTTTTGTCGTAGACTAATGCCGGTATTCTGTAACTCAGTCTCATCTCTCAAGTCACTAAATTTGTGACTTTCAATTAGCGTCAGTTTTTGTGACTTGAGACGATTTCGGTATTCAGTAAGCAACAGTCTCAAAAAAAATACTTTGGTGAAAAGCAGTAGAGATAATCAGCTGATGGTATGTGCAGCTAGAGTTGCACAATCGAGCTCAAAGAAAATGTGTTCAACGATAGCTCATTTCATTTCATTTTCGCGTTTGTTCAATACTTTCCTCAATTTCTTTGTTTTGTGACCTGCTCGAGACCAGCTGACAAATTAGTGACTTTATTTTGAGACTAGAGACTTTAGAAGACTTACTGAATACCGGATAGACTCAAAATCAATCTCACCTCCGAAAATTCTCAATTGGTGACTAGCGGCTCCTTACAGAGTACCGGGATGAGACGATAGCACCGTCTTAACAAACTATTTTCAAATGGCTGCGATGGATTCAGACGGCACATTTTTCTGTAGCGGATGAGTGCCGAGTAGCTCGATAAAAATCTTTAACTGATGACACCACAGTGACTTTGGTGAATTCCAACGTTGGACGAAGATCCAAGATACAATTTTCACAAATACTTCTACTAATCTCTACTACTATTATTCTTAATTTCTACTACTATTTTGACTACTGATACTACTAAATGCTACCAGTATTTTGACTAAGGTTAGTAGCCTCCTATACTATTCTTACTAATTTCTGCTATTCTTTTTACTAATCTTTACTACTAACTACTACTAATTTTTTTTACTAATTTCTACTACTATTTTTACTAATTTCTACTACTTTTTTTTCTAATGCTACTATTAATTACTACTGCTATTTATACTAATTTCTACCACTATTTTTACTAGGGCTACTTCTAATTTCTACTACTATTTTTACTAGGGCCACTTCTTAGTACTACAACTATTTTTTACTAAGTGCTACTAATATTTTTTACTGATTTCTACTATTATTTTCACTAATCCCAATACCACTCATTTCTACTACTATTTTTTCTAACGCGACTATTAATTACTGCTCCTATTTTTACTAATTTCTACTACAATTTTTTTACTGATTTCTACTTTTATTTTCACCAGTCCTAATACTACTAATTCCTCCTACTATTTTCACTAGGGCTACTTGTAATTACTTTTACCATTTTTACTAATTTCTACTACTGTTTTTTTTACTGATCTCTACTAATATTTTCACTAATCCTAAGACTACTAATTTCTGCTACTATTTTTTTCTAATGCTACTACTATTATTTTGACTTATTTCTACTACTATTTTCACTAACAGAAGCCAATTAGTAGTACTATTTTTACTAATTTCTACTACTATTTTTACAAATGCTACTACTACTATTTTTATCAATGCTACTCCCAAGCACTACTTACTGCTATTCCGACTAAATACTACTACAACAACTATTACTACTACTACTTGCTACTAACGACTACCACCACTACAACTCCTATATTTACCCTGTATCTCTTTATGAAGTCGACAAAGAAGTTTTACTTTTAGCTCGCAATTTTAGGTTCACGAGAGTATTTTTGTTTCTTTTTTTTTCGAGGCAACTAAACTGACTTTTATTAGTCCCCTCGCACATACAAACAAACAAGCATACAGATGTACCTCCTAGTTATAGTGGCACGCAGGCGGTTTGTTGCTGCTGTTGTTGTTGTACTCATTTATTATTGGTGCGGCTGGCAAATTCCAAACACCAAATTATAATAGCAAAATCGCTTTCGTGCATTAATTTCAACATTTATGATATTATAAAGTCTAAAACATTATTAAGATAGTCAACAGAAGTGAAGGTGGTACAGACAGTAGCGGCAGCAGCCACAGGCAGACCGTACATATCTATCGGGTGTTTTTTTTACAGGTTTGTTTTTCGAATAGAGATAAAACTGGCATTTTGTGGTCAAATCTGGCAACTCTAATGTCATTTATGTTCAGTTTGGTTTGCCATTTCATCATGAACAGGTTGACAAAAGGACAACGCTTGCAAATCGTGCAAATTTATTTCGAAAATAATGGTTCAGTTCGCGAAGTTTACCGCGAGCTCCGTCAATTTTATGGTCGACATAATCGTCCATCAGAGCAATTAATTCGGTTAACCATGGATCGTTTTCGCACTACGTTTACTCTATGTGATAATACGCATCCGCAGAGACGTCGAACAGTGCGCACCAAAGAAACAATTGCGGCTGTAGAGCAAAGTGTTGAAGAGGACCCGAATGAATCGATTCGCCACCGTGCACAGCAATTGGAGCTTTGTCCATCAACTTTATGGAAGGTTTTGCGCAAAGATCTTGGCTTGCGACCTTACAAGATCCAGCTTGTGCAAGAATTAAAGCCGCGAGACCATGCAATGCGTCGTGATTTTGGTGTATGGGCCGAAAATGAGATTGATCTCGATGCTGATTTTCATCGCAAAATTTTGTTCAGTGATGAGGCTCATTTTTGGTTGAATGGCTACGTCAACAAGCAAAATTGCCGCATTTGGAGTGAAGGGAATCCACATGAAACGCCATTACATCCACAAAAACTGACTGTTTGGTGTGCTCTATGGGCTGGTGGAGTCATTGGGCCATACTTCTTCCGCAATAATGCTGGAGAGGCAGTTACCGTTAATGGAGACCGGTATAGAGCCATGATAACCGACTATTTTGTTCCCGAATTGGATGGCATGAATGTGGATGAGTTGTGGTTCCAACAAGACGGCGCTACATGCCACACAGCGCACGTCACAATCGATTTATTGAAGGAAACATTCGATGAGCGCATAATTTCGCGGAATGGACCTGTAAATTGGCCACCAAGATCGTGTGATTTGACACCATTGGATTATTTTCTTTGGGGATATGTGAAGTCGCTCGTCTACGCCAACAAACCAGAAACGTTAGGGGAATTGGAAGCCAACATTCGTGGCGTTATTGCCGACATATGGCCCCATATGCTCGAAAAAGTGGTTGAAAATTGGACCTGTAGAATTGGCTTTATTCGAGCCAGCCGCGGCGGTCACATGCCCGAAATCATATTTAAACATTAATGGCATAAAATTATCCTTCCAATAAAGCCAAATTGATGGACCTTAAAACGATTTTCTTGTGTTTTATTTCAATTCGAAGTTCTATACCCCTAAAAAAACACCCGATACATACATATGCACATATAATATTTTCAATGCACGTCTGCAGCCAGTAAATATATTTAATAGGAATAGCAACGGAAATGGCAGCAACATCAACATCAACATCAACATTAGCATTAGCAATGGCAACGCCAACAGATATTGCAACCCATTTTACGAGCACGCTAATTGTGCGCCTCAAATAAGTTTATTACAACGTGTATAGCAACAGCAACAACAACAAGAACAGCGTCAGTTGGCAGCAATGGCGGTAGTTGATAGAAGCAGCAAGTGTTGTTGTTTGTGGGCGAACAGTGTAGAGATTTTGAGTTTTTATAGTTTGAGAAATAAAGTCAAGAATTTAGATGTTAATGTCTACGAGATGCAAACACAAATACAACTATAGGTACACATACAAAAAAAAGGAAGTATATACATACTACATAAATGTTGTATATGTTTGAAAATTACTAGACCAATACTTTTTACTAAACATTTATCATTCAATAACTTAAATCAACTTTGATTAGATACTAACCGTTGGCAATTTAATGCAATATACTTTCTTTTATCTGGATCAGAAAAATCGGCGATTAGAATTAATGAAAGTAATGCAAAAGTAATTCAAATTGTACTTATATTATTACTCAGCTCAACCTCTTTTTGAATGGCAGATTATCGTAAAATAAAAACTTCCTAATTAGTAGTACTACTATTACTACTCTTACAACTTCTACTACTATAACTACCATTACTAATAATCACTGCTACTACCATGTACTACTAATATTTGTACTAATGCCACTACTAATTTTAATAAATTATACTACTATTTTTACGAAGGCTGCTATTTACACTTACTACTTCTTACTTATTACTACTTATTACTGCTACTATTTTTCTAATTCCTCGTACTCTTTTACTTAAGCTACTACTATTTTAACTAGTTTCTACTACTCTTTTTTCTAATAATACTGCTAATTATTACCACCACTTTTACTAATTTCTACTACTATTTTTAATAACGCTACTATTTATTACTACTACTATTTTAACTAGTTTATACTACTATTTTTAGTAATACTAATATTTTATTTTCTAATTTCTACTATTTTAACTAATGCTACTATTACTAACTTTTTTTACGAATTTCTACTACTTTTTCAAAATAATTTCTACTACTGTTTTTACTAAGTTCTTCTATTTTTTTGCTAGTGCTACTACTAATTTCTGCTACTATTTTTAGCAATTTTTACTAAAGATACCTGTAGTTACTACTACTATTTTTACTATTATTTTTTCTAATGATACTGCTAATAACTACTACTAGTTTTACCAACTTCTACTACCTTTTTTATACTAATTTCTGCTACTGTTTTTACTTATTTCTACTATTATTTCTAAAAATGTCTGCTAATATTATTACTAATGATACCTTTAGTTACTACTACGATTTTTTTTACTAATTTCTACTACTCTTTTTACTAATGCTACTACTAGTTACTACTATTATTTTTATTAATTTCTACAACTATTTTCACTCATGCTAAAGCTAAAAAGAATATCTTATAAAACTCTCTCTCAAATTTAACTAAAATTTCTCTTTGTAGAATCCGCACAGAAATTTTGCTTCGGGCTCACTCAATTACGATGTTATGCTTACATTTCTTAAAACGAAATGAGATGCCACTTCTTTTAAATACCCCTTCTTTTCATTGAGGACACGAATTATCCTCGAATGATATTATCTACCTTCCCATAAACAACTTGAACATTTAGTGGATCAACGTTGATCTCCCCAATACTGACCGGGTAAGTGTGCAAAAGATTATTAACTCTTCATCGGAGTATTAAAAAGATTTATATTTTTTCATATTGCTGAACAGAATCAAGATTTGTGGTCTCTTTTGGCATTTCACGAGACCTAGACAGAGACTATTAATTTTTCTCAAAAATATAAGTAATACCAAAGGCATTAAAATAAGTTGAAAAATCACAAAAATCATTTACTCGTACTACATACTATTAGTAGAAAGGATGTAGAGGGAAAGAAACTTGGCAGCTTTCAATGCAACAAAAATGTTAAAGTCATTTGTCTTCATCTATTTTGTTAATAATTTACATTTTTCACTTAAGACCAACTAAGTATGTACGTTGTGGCGCACATTTGGTGAAGGTAAAAGAGGGCGGTACTGCGAAAGACTGACGAATATAGAGAAACATAAGAAAGCATATCCTGTCGGAAAAAGAATTAGTTTAAAAGTACTTTTTAAAAGTAATTTAAAAAGAAAACAACTGACAAATAAACCAAAAAAACTTTTTTAAAATTTATTCAAAATGAAAAAGTAATAATAGAAATAAAACTTCTGTGCCGATTCTACAAAAAGATATAGGTTTAAATATGGAAGAGTTTTATAAGACATCATTAGTGAAAATAATAGGAGAAATTAGTAAAAATAGTAGTAGCATTGATAGAGAATTAGTATAAATTAGTAAAAAAAAAAGGTAGTAGCTTTGGTGAAAATAGTAGTAGAAGTTAGAAAAATAGTAGTAGAATTAGGGAAACCAGTAGTAGAAAATAGTAAAAATAGTAGTAGAAATCCGTGAAAAAAGTACTAGTAAATAGTAGTAGCATTAGTGAAAATAGTAATAGAAATTAATCAAAACGGCAGTAAAAATTAGTAATAGGATTAGTAAATAGTGGTAGAAATTAAGAAAAATTTAAGTAGTAATTAAAAGTATTATTGCTAAAATAGTTGTTATAATTAGTACTAATATTAGTCAAAATTGTAATAGAAATTTGTAAAAATATGAGTACCAATTATAAAAAGCATTAAAAAATAGTAGTAGAAATTAGTGAAAAATGTAGAAGTAATTGGTAGCAGCATTAGTAGAAGTTAGTAAAAATAGCAATAGTAATTAGTTCTAGCATTAGTAAAAATAGTAGTAAAAATTGGTAAAAAGAGTAGTAGAAATTAGTGAAAAAAGTAGTAGTTATAAGTATCTAGCAGCATTAGTAAAAGTAGTAGTAGAAATTTGTAAAAATGGTACCAGTAATAAGTAATCCGCATTTATTTCAAAGCACTTTACATCCAACTACTTACTTTTTAAATTGGTAAATTTTGTAGACTCTCTGCTTTTTTCCGACAGGCCATGTATTGTATTTATTTATGACGAGCGATTCGTACGGGTGGTTGTTAGCAGCACACTGATTGATGGATGAATTGCTCAAACATAGTACTGCATATAACTGACTGACTGACTGACTGACCTGTAGCGCAAAGCAAAGCACACTTCCTTCCACACTCATTCATTCACTCACTCACTCGCTCACTTTGGCACTGGTTGACTGTTGCAGCAGCAGCAGCAACAAACATTAATCAAGTGATTTATGAGCAGGCAAAACGGTGTAATTATTAATATTGAGTTTCAACTTGGACTTAACATTTATTATATAAGTATATGTGCAGATATATACATACTTACATAAATTCGTAATTTTTTGTATTCATATTAATCTTAATGCTATGCTAGCTAACCGGCGATTATTTGTGAAATTTGCGAAAATAATTAATGAAACGCTTTTGGCTGGCATTATTTAATACCTTTGGATATACTACAATTAGCATATCGTATACTCACTCATTCATTCGAATCTACATATGTATAAATAAACATATAGTGAACGTCTACTTGTTATAAGTAGAATCTGCTAGAAATACAAATTATTTAACAATAGCAAAAATTGAAAGCACATTTTTCATAGTTGACGTTGTCATTGCTATACCCGAGGCGTGAAGGTAGGTAGGTGATCGGTCATTTTGATTTAAGAAAATTGCTGCGAATATGGAAATTTGTTTAGTTAAGTGAAAAAAAGTAATAATCACTCAAGCCAAAGTGACAATTCATCATTAATTATCGTGTCGGCATTTAGGATTTCATGCATAAAAATAGTATACGGCTATCTAAATATTTTATGCTATGATATATAATGCTATTATATATTTTGAAATTGCATATTTATTTATGACTATAATTAAGTTTAATGAGCATAACTTAGCTGTTATTAAAGTTTCTATACGAGAACCAAACTAATTGATAGCTTTGCGAATTTCAAATATACATACAGTGGTTTACAGCTTAAATCATGCAGTATTATTTTTACAATATAGCTAAAAATTTTTTCGTTAACTTATTATAAACAAATAAACTATTATTTCTTTGTAAAAACTGTATAATTTTTAGCAAACTTGAAAAAAATTTCATTAACACTTTAAATTTTCCTGTCATAATTTTTGAAAACCTTTTCCATGATAAATTTGTTTGAAATTTTTTTATAAAAATACAGCATTATTTTTTGTAAAAATTTTACGATAATTTAGAAAACGTGAAAAAAATGTTCTTTAAAATTTTCAATTTTTTTCGTAAAATAAAGTTTATTTCAATATTAGAAAGTATAAGATTCAAAAAAAATTTCCTTTATAAAAGTATTACCTTATTTTAACAAGCTGAAATGATTTTTTTTTTAAATACAGTTTATTTTAGCAAAGGCGAAAAAATTCTATTGTATTCAATTTTTTTCAGAATTTTTGGAACTTTTCCCGCGCTAAAGTTTTTTTGAATTTCTTTTAATCAAAATAAACTTCATTTCAATATCAGAAAGCACACAATTAAAAAAATCTTTATGAAAAATATTACGGTATTTTAACAAGCTTGAAAGAAAAACTCTTTAAAATTTCCAATTTTCTTCTCAGAATTTTTGAACACCTTTTCCCTGCTAAATTTTTTTTCGAAATCTCTTTATAAGAATACAGTTTTCCGTTTAGATTTTTAACATCAAGAGTTATCTTAAGATTCCTACTCAAAAATCTTCTAAAAATTCTGATTGAAAATTTTGAAATTCGTTGATATTTTTTGAAATTTTTTTTAAATTTAGTGAATTTTTTATAAAGTTTACAACTTTGCTTTGTATGGTTTATGTTAAGCAAAATACATCCAAATTATGACAAAATGGTAAATATTATTTTAACTCAAAACTAATTTCCTGTACCTATTTGGAAGCTTTTGAGTTTTTCATAGAAAATTTTAAAATAAGTATTATTCTCCGTTCAGGTTTTCTAAAATCAGCTGTTATCTAAAGATACCTTCTCAAAAAGCTTCTAAAAATTCTTATTGAAAATTTTGAAATTCGTTGATATTTTTTGAATTTTTTTTTAAATTTAGTGAATTTTTTATAAAGTTTACAACTTTGCTTTGTATGGTTTAGTTTAAGCAAAAAAACCCCTAAATTATGACAAAATTGTAAATATTATTTTAACTCAAAACTAATTTCCGGTATTTGGAAGCTTCTAATTTTTTTCATGGAAAATTTTAAAATAAGCATTATTTTCCGTTCAGGTTTTTAACAGTTATCTAAAGATGCCTTACTCAAAAAGTTTTAAAAAATTCTGAGTGAAAATTTTGAAATTCTTTGATATTTTTTAGAAATTTTTTTTGAAAACAAGTGAATTTTTTATAAAGTTTAAAACTCTGATTTATATGGTTTAGGTTGTGCAAAAAAAAAAATATATGACAAAACTGTGAATATTATTTTGACTCAAAACTAAATTCCAGTATTTGGAAGCTTTTGAGTTTTTTATTTAAAATTTTAAAATAAGCATTATTTTCCGTTCGAGTTTTTAACGCTAACAGTTATCTAAAGATGACTTCAAATTAAGGTCGAAGTATCAGTATTATAATAAAAAGTTAGGCAATAATATAGAGCCAAAAAAAACCATTGCCTGTCTGGAGGCCACGAAACAACAATAATAGCTTTGATCCCAAAAACCGTGTTAAAATAGAATAAATGAGCAACAACAAAAGATGTTCTCCAGTGGTAGAGGAATTACCGAGATTTTGTCTCAGCTCACAGCTCATATGCATATCAATGTATGTTTGTATTAGTGTGCCGCCGCCGCCATTCACCGCCCGTAGCAAGCACGCGAATAAAAAAACCAAAAACCCCAACACACACACACATGCCATTCGCGACCAACTGGTGCAAATTTGCTTTGCACATTGCACATTGAAAGCATAACGCCAATAGTTCAAAACACGCCAACAATTCACCAGCCAGTTAAGTTAGTTAGCTAGTCGACAGTTAATTCTGCGAAAGAGGAAATTACAATTCGTGCCCTTTGGCGGATTTATCTGATTGAATTAATGCTCAGTCAGAAGCACACACACACACACACATGCATGCGTGAATGCATATATAGATTGGCAAAGAGGAGGAGAGACTTGGAGGATGGAGTAAACTGAAATTACAAAAACAAACAGCGAAAACCTTTTCGCAAAAATCCAGCATACCCTGACATGCCATGCGCCCCACTACCACGATGGTTAAACTAAAGACCTGGTTCACCAGCTTTTGGCTCTTTAAATGGCTTTGCGGTGCCACAGAACACATGTTTGTATGACCGGAACGACAACATAAAACACATACATACATACATACATATAAAAGTTTAAAAGGCCCGTGTTGTATTTTAAGCCGACTCGCAGCCGTAACCATTCAATAAAAAAAACGCGTGTGGCATGAATGAAGTTCGTTTTGAAGTTTGTGATTTTTTGTGTTATTGTTTTTTGGTATTCTTTTTTTTATTTCCTCGCTTTGTTTCTACTCATTCCGCTACCGGTACTACTGCTGCTTTTTTTAACTCCCTTTATTCCCTCTATTCATATAGCGGCTATCCGGCAATCCTGTGGCCAAGTTGTCAGCTTAATGCTGGGCAGGGCGGGCAGCACACAACAGTTTAACAAGCGCGGCAACAACAACAACAACTACATTCATGCAAGTGTAGCGGCAACAATCCTTGATATACCCCAAAACAAAAATTAAACGGGGGGAAAAAAATAGAAACAAAAAAAATTAAAATTGCGAATAAAACAATAACGGCGAAAAATCGCAGCGCTGTCAGAGCCATTTGCCCCTCGTTCATTTCGCAGTTATGTTAACATTTCTGACAGCTCTTTGGCTTTCGGCCTTTTTGTTCCATCCAACAAAAACACAGACTGACGCACGCACGCCCGCCCGCTTTTGTTGTAAAGCCCATAGGATGTACTGCCATTGTTTTCTTCTGCGCTCCCCATTTCGTTCCCCTCTGCTTTATCTTTTATGTACGCTTTTTTAAAAATGGATTTATTTTTTTTTCATATATTTCACGAATTCTTTGATTTACCTTTTATCCTTCGGTTTTGTTGTTTTTTTTTTTTTAATTTTATCTCTGTCTGTCTGCTGATTTGCTTTGTGCGAATATATAAATTGAGTTATTCATTTGTAACTTAATAAATCATAAAAATGCATCATAGAATGCTTTCTAAAAATTTCATTGCCCTGCTTGCTGTGAAATCACTGAAAGTGTTCAAAATTAGTCTACTAAAATTCAACTATTTCCATTGCTGACGTGTAGGTGACCGCGTTGTCTGGCTTTTCACATCGTAGTGTGTGCATATTTTTTTTATTTCCAATAACTATGAAATACAATATACAACTTGTTTGTATATTTTTTGCAATCTGAAACTTACAAGTTCACGAAAAGTTCAGTGATTGGTGGTTTGATAGCTAAATGATTTCGGCCCGAGCTCAACAATCGCCTAACTTCAATATGAACACAAAGCAGATGACTGAGCTTCTCGAATTATTATGGCACGACGGCTGGTCCTAGAGAAGATCATTAACCGCGACTCGAAACTGCCAAATTCTTGTGATATTTTGGTAAGAAATATAATTCTCAATGAGCTATCCTGACGCAGATCCAGACGTTGAAAGACACGTATTTAAAAAGTGTAGTTCAATTCAATTGGGACCGGTCGGTCTTCTGGGTAGGCAGTTACAGTTGAGTGGTTATACTCAGTCCCGACTCTTACGTCCCTCGGGACTTTAATGCCATTGTGGGCTAAAAAAGGCGTATTTGACACAACTGTCGAAAAAATTCAGCCTTCATGGCAATACTCCCTATAGCGTAGAGATGCTGATCGACTTCGCCGTTGCGCGGTAGTCGAGATTGGGAACGACTTGCCCGGTTGTTCGAGACGAAACAAGGTTTAAGACAGGGCAAGTCACTCTCGTGTAACTTCGTCAATCAAGTGCTGAAAAACGTGATGTGTGCTACCAATCTGAATCGCAGCGGCTAATGTGCGAAAATTTTCCGTACGCCGGTATTGTATTTCAAACACAATGAATTACAAGCTAAAAGTAACTAAAAAAAAGCTTGTGTTTATTGCTGACGGTAAATGGCAGTTACACTGAAAGAAAATTCTCAAAAACAAAAAACTTCTTCAAA
Organism: Anomoia purmunda; assembly: GCA_951828415.1. Lineage (NCBI taxonomy): Eukaryota > Metazoa > Arthropoda > Insecta > Diptera > Tephritidae > Anomoia > Anomoia purmunda. Next base: position 10,055,478 of record OX639994.1, read on the forward strand.
ATCATCCGGATTTTCGCACTACTTCAACTTGCATCTTATTTTATTTAATATTAAATTTTTGACGACCTTGTTTCGAAATATTTGTAGCATTATTGAAAATTAAAATTTTTTGTACGTTATAGAATAACTATTTATATTTTGATTTAAAACAATTAAACAATGGCTCTCATTTCAATAAAAATTTTAACTGAAAATATTTAAACAAAAAAAAAAATAAAAATATCATTTAAACCATTCCTTTATTTTGGCACTACTTCTACTGAATTGAAAAACAAAATTTCTTTTTTGTATAAAAAAAATCTTTCAAGCGGATCTTCCAACCAAATTCTAATAAATTACAATTTGAAATTAAACAACCAATATTACAAAGAGCAAATACTATTCTCTAGCATTTAATATTAATTTAAGTCCTCTTCTTGGCCTACTCAAATTTTCACAAAATAAGATAAGATATTAAAACTATAAATGAATTTTTGTAATAGACGCGATTCGCTTTATAATTTCATTTTAATCTGACTATAAATAAAATATACCACGCAACAATTCAGATTAAATTATCTATTGCTATTTAGTCTGATTTTCTATAATTCTGCGCATATTCTAAGGTCCTTAATAAATGGAGTTATGCTGTTTATACCCGACACAAAATATAAGTAGATATGTAAATTCACAAGTGTATCAATTCCGGTAAAGTTGGAAGTCAACAACATCGATATCAATTAACACAGACACCATATTTTATTATTAAAATTTTGTATGCCAGTTTTAAATGAGCAGGTAGGAAGGAAATCACATACAACTCCACATCCACATACCACACAGAGCTAGGCTAGCTAGAGTCGTATGCGTTCATTTAAATAAACCTAGCTATGTGAACACCTGTTATGTAAATATGAAATTTATTTAAATACAATATTAGCTCGTTAAAATTGTAGTTAATTGGATATTTAACACAAATTGCTGGTTTATGCCACACTGCTTTGTGGCAAGCACCTATGTATGTACATATGTATGTACATATGTGGTATGAGAGGAAATTTTAATTGTTAGCTACACTATATAATTAGAAAAGTACAGTGACCCAAAACGACTAACCCCAGCGCTTGCTTGTTGATGTTACTTTGTTTTTTTTTTTATAGTAAAATGAATAGTTAAGACAAGTAGTGCCTGAAGGCGTGGTGAAAAATTTGTTACAATCGATATGGAAGTGATTTTGCAATAAAGTCGAAACTTATTATTACCGCAATGTAGTTTTCGTAACAAGTAAAAATTTATATATGTAAATATATACGAGTACTTATACAAATTTCATGCTTGATAAAGAGCGACAGTAGGGGATTGAAGAATTGTGAATAAAAAGAGTTGAATTTCGGATTCCTTGTATATGCTGAGCATCATTTTTTTTAAATAAGTGAATATTAAATTGTCCACACTATATATAGAAATATTTACCATATCTCAAAACTGTCGTCGTTATAATAAACTACTTTCTGTTTAAGTAAAGGCGGTATTTGAAAAATACTCGAATATGAGTATAGTTTTTTTTTTCGCCAGTGTTGCCAGAAAAAGTCGCAGATCGTCCAAAGCAATGGCAAAAATCGTAATTTTGAGACACAAATCCTCATTTCAATGCAGGTGGGAATTTATTTTATTGTATAAATAAATTTCCCTCTGTAATTTAATACATACATATTACAAAACTATAGGCCCGTTTCTTTGTAATCGACTTGTAAAAGAACAATAGGTAGCAACAACACTAAATCGGAAAAATATGCGAGTTGAGCCAGCTCGGTCAAAATATATTCAATCTGGAATGTATTGTTGGAAAATGAAAAAACTGCACTATTGTGAATGAGCCAGCAAAAAGACATGGGCAATTTCAGTTTAAGACCTTATTCGTTTTAATTTGCGTAGCATTTTTAAATAATAATTAAATCAACGAAAAATGTTGCATCAAAACTATTTGCCGTTTTTATATAGCACTAAAGAAATCGCATCTTTTATAAAACAGGGTTGCTTTTGCAACTGAGGGAAATTTTATCCGAGTAGGAGGGTTCTTTTGCAAGTCGGGTACAAAGAAACGGGCCTACTATAGTTAACTATTTCCCATTTACGTAAAAGCGGTATTTCAAAAATACTCGAATATGAGTTTAGTTTTCTTTTGTCAGTGTTGCCAGAAAAAATCGCAGATCGTCCAAATCAATTTCAAAAATCGTAATTTCGATACACAAATCGTCATTTCAATTAAGTTTGAAATTTAATACATACATATAAATATAATACTTTTTACATCGAACACAATGTTACCGAGAAGAAACATTGTGTAGACATAACAAAATTCCAAACGCTGCTGATTTCTACACGTGAGAGCTCTTCGAAAGCATTAATGAACTAAAATGCTTGACCCTCAGCCTAACACAAGAGCAGAGCAGCTGAGAACAATATAAAAAAAATGATTCCACTACGTCATCCTCCCGATAGCTGCGCGAAGGAGGACCAGAAGTTATATTAAACCCAACCGCATGAACTCCCATCGGACAATGTATGGTGAGACATCCTACGAGGATCTATAGTTATCGCTTTGTTAGAGCACGGAGTTTAACTGAAAATATGTATACACTTTACCAACGGTTAGAGGATCCCTGCAATTTTACCTGTCGTGGTGTTTGTCCACCTTCCGCTAAGCAGACAAAGAGCCTAATTGTCCAATAGAAGTCCGCAGACGGCCAGAGGAGCCCACACTCTCTTCCTGTATGGAGCCATAACCTCGAAGGCGCAATGCTGAGCTGTTTCATGCTATTTTCTGTTATTTCACTAAGACGTGGCACTAAAATAAATCTGGTAAGGAAATATTAAGAGGCGATGGAAAGAGAGGTCAGGCACTCCTTACCATTAAAAACTCAACGATGTAAGTATAATATTTCGCAGAATTCTACTTTCGAATATTTTAAGGAATATCCCATCTGCTGGTGTCAGTGTCCAACCTTCAGCGCCCTACAACAGCATGGATACGGGGAAGGATTTAAAAAGTTTGGTTTTCATTCGTAGTGAAAGGGCTTTACTGCATAATTGCCTATTTAGTTCAAAATATTACCATTCGGCTGGCAATGGCATTGATTCTGGCTCCTGGGTACGTGACGCGCAAATATAGTTTGTATTGAACTCCTTCATATCTAGACGTATCCGCTTCGCCAGTTCATTAAATTCAGCGTGACTATCAAAATCGACAAAGCCGATATAACGTCGGTTTACTATTCTACGGGTTTTAGGTAATTATATATGACGGTGGGCATAATTTACCAGCACGAGTTTGATTATTCAAAATCGGAATGAAGAAATTACACCTTATTTGGTGCAAAAAAGCTCAGTATAGCCCTCGCCAACTCTGCAGAAGCTGACGGTGTTCAGTCAATGCCATTTTATGGATTTAGCTCTATGGCTTACCAAATTTTGATATAGAACCATAACTTCTTGTAGATCGTGCTTTAAAACTGGATGAGGGGACGTCGATACGGTCATTTCTAAAACTGGAGATTTGGGCTCTTCATCATCTCCTTTTTTATATCTGCTATCACCAAGCAATATGTTCGGCTTTTAAAACTTTCTGTAACTCATCGCACCTTCTTCGGACGTTGTTTCCGAACCGGGGTTAATTGCCTATGTTTCTCACGTACTGTTTGAAAGTTGCCAAGACAGCGGCATTTAGATTTTTGTAGACTGGAACCCATTCGATAGCTGGAGAAGGCTGCTCATTGTCGCGACGTTTCGAATACAGAAAGCCTATTCCATCACGCATTATAGCTCTGTGCACCAAGATGACATAGTTAAAAAAGAACTCTATTCGAGAAATGCTTGTAAAACATCGAACTTCGGCTTCCATTCCCGGTATGAGACTTGTATTTCGCCAAGTGAACGACCACGTTAAATTTTATGACTCCCACGAGTCACAAAGACATACACCATTGTGCATTTAACTATTTGCCATTTTCTTCCGCCATAAAACTCATAAATCGTACGCTGACCTATATCATTGACCGCTCAAAGCTGCTACTATTGCTCATTTAAGCCTTTCGCCGCGTCCATTAACTCAACGATGAAATATTGGAAACGAGCAACTCATAAGTACCACCGCGGCAGAGTGGGAATGGCTAGCGAACGACATCAACATTCAATCAATGCGAACATAATAATACAATAAATATGACGTTGACATGCCAGGATAATGACATAAAATAACAATATACATATATATATAAAATGAAAATATTGTAAGAAAGAATTTGCTCTACAAAGCCACCAGAGAGTATAAATACGTAAGGATTATGCGCCTAAGGGGAAAGTACTGCTGCGAGCCTCGTGCGGTGTATATCCCATTTATTCCTTGATATACGCAAAAAGTAAAGTGGCGGACATGTTTGCACGATGTTACTACTTGTCCACTTACATCTTGCTGCCATGGCTATTGGTACCACTTTTGACGTTGTGTGGGATAGAAAGGCGAGCGTTAGCGATGCGTTATGCACAAGGTACGGGTGATGAAAATTGTGAAACATTGAAATCGGAAATACATCTGATCAAAGAGGAATTCGATGAGCTGGGCCGGATGCAACGTACCTGCAATGCGGATGTGATAGTAAATAAATGCGAGGGTTTGTGCAACAGTCAAGTGCAGCCATCTGTCATTACGCCAACCGGCTTTCTGAAGGTGAGTGAGTGAGTGAGTGAGTGAGTGAGAGTGGTTGGTTGCTTGGTTGGCTGGGTGTGAGGAAGTTTATCTTTAGGCTAGCTGTGCTGTCATGGCGTATTTATAAATTAATTTATCAACTATTTTCACTTATTCTTTCGCTGCCATGAAAACATAAAATGTTGTTTTTTTTCTTGTCTTTTGTACGCTGCGCTTCATTCGACGACAACGCAACGCAGGAGTGCTATTGCTGTCGGGAAAGTTTTCTCAAGGAGAAAATAATTACATTGACGCACTGCTACGATCCGGATGGCACGCGGCTTGCCTCGCCCGAAATGGCAACCATGGATATAAGGCTACGTGAGCCGACCGACTGCAAGTGCTTCAAATGTGGCGACTTCACACGGTAAGCGGTGAAAGCAGAAAATAAAAGATTAAAAAAAAAAATTAAATAAAAAATAAAAACTACTCAAGCTGCACGAGAATAAATATAGTATGTAAATGCTCGAACGCTGACTATCTACAGCTGAAAAAACATGCATCTGTATGCGTGTGTGTGTGTGAATAAAAGCGTATTTTTGTGGAATTTTAAACGAATTTTTTCTGGTCAAATACTTTTTGATGTTCCTGCTAGGCCGCATTTTTTGCCTTTCGGCCCCAAAATGTCACCGCAATGCGCAGTTGAGTGATTGCAAGTGAAAGCCCGCAGGCTGCTGTGCAAAAAGGATGTGTTGTTCTGTGGCAGTGTGCGTGTGCGTGAGCGTGACATAGCCCATACATTCCATTCTGCTTTGACGAATTGTTTATGCCTGGCTTGAAACGCGATAAAAAGGCGGTGCCGCAAAAAGGCGTAGCAATATTTTTGGCACATGTGATTACGCCCGCGGATATTTGCTTGACGTTTTTCTTGCAATCATTTTTTTTTGTTTTTCTTTTGTTATTTTTTTTTTTTTTTGCTTGCTCAACTCTACATTGCCGAATACTACAAATGGTATGCAGGTTTGCGAAAGTGTTGGAAGGCAGTTGCCTCCTTTCCCAAGTTCTTATTGCACTTGCATGTAGGCTGCTGGCTGTCTGTCTGTCAGTGTCAGTGTCAGTTGTTGACAGTGGTGCTTGATTAACATGCCTCAAAGGTACTTTGTAGCTATGTATACTCCAAAATGAAGCACACACGATTACTACATAGGCAGACAACATCACACATGGTATAGATAGATTTATTTTTTATGAGAATAAAACAAAGGAAAACGGTTTAGTCTTTAATGTTACTGGACTTTAACTGGTTATATATTTCATGAAAAACAGCGTGAGATTTTTACTCTATATTCTTCATAACTTCTTCTTATAAGTACAAGAAGTAATGATGTGTCTAGATGAGTCGACTCGAGCACTGACTCGAGTACTTTCGAGGTACTAAAAAGCAAAATTTAATATGCATATACATAGACTCGAGTATGGGTCCCGAGTACTTATGGTATCAAAATACCAATTTTACGATAACATATCGAAACTTCTGCCATTCGATACCGATATTTTTTACTCGATATTTTTAAACCGATATTTTTTTTGAATAGAGTACATTGACCTCTGCATCGTAAAGAATTTGCAAAGAATATTATTTTTCAGAAAATACGAGCCCTAGCCGCGAAAAAACGAATGTGACATTTAAAAAAAAACACGTGTGCATCTTAGTTCGCGAGCCAAAAGTAAAACTGCTGTGCCGACTCTACAAAGACGCACTTCGAGTACTTTCGATACTCACGTACGTATGGGGAGAGTTTTATAAGACATCATTTTCAGTTTTTTTTTAATTTCAGCGCGAGTAAAAATAGTAGTAGAAATTTAAACAAAAGTAGTAGAATTAATAAAATAGTAGTACAAATAGGTAAACAAAATTACAGTAATTAGAAGTAAAATTAACAGAAATTGTAAAAATAGTAGGAATAATTAGTAGTAACATTAGTAAAAATAGTAGTAGAAATGCGTAAAAATAGTAGTAGTAATTAGTAATAGCCTTAGTCAAAATGGCAGTACTAATTAGTTGCAGCATTAGTAAAAATAGTAGACGAATTAGTAAAAAAATAGTAGTAATTAGTACTAGCACAAGTAAATATAGTAGTAGAACCTATTCAAAATAGTAGTAGTAATAGGTAGTAATTAATAAAAATAGTAAGAGTATTAGGTAGTAATTAATAAAAATAGTAGTACATTCATACATCCATACACATTGATATGTCGTCGCTACCTCAGTATTGATGCTTTTTTTGTCAAACAAGCGTCATGTCGTGACTTCGTGACGCGATTCTGATGCGACTTGCATGACGCGATGTAAAAAATCACTGCCGCTAAAGAAGTTTACTTCACATTTTTTTTTCTACAGAAATGCATCTAGAAAATTTTGAAAAATTTGTCGCCAACGGTTTTCTGAGGTTTCGACTCAAATATTTGGATATGACAATCAACTGGAATGAAAAAAATATTAAAAAATACGAGGCCCGCATCAAAGTGACGATGTAAACTAAACCCTTTCCAATTTTAGGTAAGATTCGTGCTCTGCTCTCAGCTTTGATCAAGTTCCAAGTGTCATATTGATAAAATAAAACGAAGAATTGTGGTCTTCAAATTCGGCATGACATGCTAACGATCTAATTGGTACTTGCGCAAACATTTTCTAACTAACAAATATATTAGGTTTTATAAAAAAAAATTCATGAAATTTCAATTTTAATTTAATATCGATATTTGGGGTATCGAGTATTTGTACTTCGATATTTATGGGTATCCGATTCTTTCAGTGAGTGATACTTTGATTGAGAACGAGAAACCCATTTTCAATTACCCTCTTTCTTTACTGTGAAATAAAAATACGAAACTGTATTAATTTCAATTTAAGCAATACAAAAAATCAGAAAAATTTATTTATTTATCTTAAAGCCCAAATGTGTTTCAGAAAACTACAAACATATTTCAGATAATGTAAGTGTATTTCAGAAAACAAATCTATTTCATAAAAATTTAAATGTATTTCAGAAAAGTCCAAATGTATTTCATATAACCACAAATCTATTTCAGAAAAATTTGAATGTATTTCAGAAAACCACAAATCTATTTCAGAAAAATTGAAATGTATTTCAGATAAATTGAAATCTATTTCAGAAAATTTTAAATGTATTTCAGAAAACCCCAAATGTATTTTACAAAACCACAAATCTATTTGAGAAAAATGGAAATGTATTTCAGAAAAGCCCAACTGTATTTCAGAAAACCACAAATCTATTTCAGCAAAATTTAAATGTATTTCAGAAAAGCCCAAATGTATTTCAGAAAACCGCAAATCTATTTCAGAAAAATTTAAATGTATTTCAGAAAAGCCCAAACGTATTTCAGAAAAGCCCAAATGTATTTCAGAAAACCACAGATCTATTTCAGAAAAATCTGAATGTATTTCAGAAAAGCCGAAATGTATTTCAGAAACAGTCAAATGTATTTCAGAAAAGCCCAAATGCATTTCAAAAAACCACAAATCCATTTACAATACATATTCGTTTCTCTGAAATATATGTTTGCTTTATCGCTTTACATTTGAGTTCCTCTAAAATGTGTGTATTTCTGAAACACATTTGAGCTTCTCTGAAACACAATTGGCTTTTTCGGAAATAGATTTGCCGTTTTCTGAAATTAAATTTCTTTTCTCTGAAATACAATTGGAATAGGTGTAGATTGAGTTTGTGAATACCTTTCGTAGAAATTTCACATTAGAACAATAAGCTATAACCCCCGATATAATTTATCACTTACCTTGCCTACCAAATTTTTTATGTGGCAAAAAATTAGCACATTTGCAATTAGTACAATTGGATTGTGAAACTTTAAAACATCAACGGAAGAAACAAAATTTAATATTAATGAACTGTATTTGAGTCTATATATAATTAATATCCATTGAAGAAACTTTAGCTAAATAACAACAAATGCCATAATAGTAAAGAACATTGACAAATGTGACAACTATGTGAAACCAAAAAAAAAATCACATTGATATATAGTAGATATCCATAAATAATTATGTGCATATAAATATAATGGCAAAATCCTACTTTAAATATAAAAATACAGTGGCGGGTAAAAGCGGTTGCATGTTGATTGTTTTACAATATTATTAATTGTTTTCGTTATTTTTTTATAAAAATATAGTGCATACTATAACAAAAAACCATGTAAACTAATGTTTCAAGCCGTATACAAAATTTATAAAAATTAAAAAAAAAATTCAAAAACATTTCAAAATTTTTTAGAAATATTTTCAGATATTTTTTGAATATGCAGTTCTATAGTGAATTGAATTTTAGTGTAATTAAAGTGAATGATCCAAGTAGCTAAACACTATCGTTAATTTTTTTTATATATATGTATATATTTTTTTTTAATTTTAGCCTTGGCAACTTTTTTTTTACATATATTATAGATATAATTTATTTGGCCGAAAACACAGAATACTTTTGGCGTATAAAGTTATTGCAAACCAAGGTGAATTTTTATAAAATGCATGTGATTTATAATACAAAAGTTCGCAAGGCAAAGAATTCAAAAAATTATCCCTTCAAACTTGCACTTTATTATACTAAAATTAAATAAACTATAAAACTACATACCTAAAAATTTTTTAAACATTTTTCTAAGCCATTGAAAAATTTTGATTTTTTTGGATTTTTATAAATTTTGTATAAATCTTAAAACATTTATTTACATCATTTTTGTTATACTATGCACTATATCTCTATATAAAATTAACAAAAAAAAAACATTATCATAAAAAACATTGTCAAACAAAATATTGTAAAGCAATCTCAATTCGACCGCTTTTCCCCGCCACTGTACTTATACACTACGCTAAGTATTCGAGTTAAAAACAAGAAAAAAAAAACAAAAAAATATGTGTAAACATCTAAATTGTGACAGAAACAACAGCCACTTAAATATTCAACAACAACAATATGACATTCAAATTTCAGAAAACAAATGACAAGTTACCGAAAGCAGACGTGCTCATAAATTTCAATCAAAAGTCAATGAATATCAAGGAAAAATAGTATTAATTAATCAATAAATGATGTCACTAACACAAAACGGTCAATGAAAAACCAAAAAAAAAACAAACAATAGCATCTGAATACAATAACAAAATGATAAAAGCTAGTTAACCGGCAGCTGACCACCACTTTAGGCCATAGGGAGGGGCGTATGCGGGAAGTGGCGAAACAAACGGAAAACACGCACCTTAAATTTGCCATTTCAGCTTCATAGGTTCAAATGTCTTATGGCTTTGTAATTTCAGTTGAAAATCTCTTCCACACAATAAGGTTTTTTTGAAATTTTATGAATTGCCAAGCTTCAAAACTTCATTTAAAATTTGCTCTAGCAATGAAAGGGAAATTTTCTACAATCAAAATTGTTTAAATCAGTTGGCAGCATGATTAAAAATTAGACGGTCGTTCCACTGAATGATCTTGACTTTCGCTACCAAAGTGAATTCATATGTGTCAAAAGAACAGCTGATTCAAGGCGAATTCATACAAGGTGATAGCACCCCATTAGCTGAATGCTTGTTGTTCTTTCCCATACTTTTCAATACTGTGCGAATTCAGATTTTGACATTTCACTAGCAACATTACCCACAAGGCGAAATTATATAAGTTGAAGTTAGCAAAGCAGCTGATTGAATTCGCTTGGTGAACGCTAAGTCAAAATGATGTGTTTGTTGTAAATCATACTGTCATTTCGCCTATAATTTGTTAGTGTAAATTTTTACTTTTGTACATATAGCCCCACCTGATGTAAATTTGCCTTGATTACATATTAGTTACACAAACAATATATGTGGGTGAATTCAAATTTTGACATTCCACTCGCAAAATTACACCCAACACAAAGGATTTCTCTTGGTTATCTGACTACCACTCTCAGGGATCCATCTTGAGCAGATTTGATTTTTTTTTCATTGAAATTCGCGTTGCCTTTGTGTAGGGATTGGCACGGCGAATTCATGTAAGATGGTAGATGGTATAAGATAAAACTGGCAGACTTTCAAAGGCGTATTCATAAGAGGTGAAATTAAACGCACAAAAACAAAAATTACACTAACAAACACATCACATTGGCATCAGGGTGAAAGTAATCAGCTGGGTACTGTCAGCAGCTTATTGAATTTTTCTTGTGTTCTATTGAGTTCGCTCTAAAAAAAAAAGGGATGTTTTTAATCTACCTTGGGACAGTTTGTTGACTTTTATTTTTTACAATGTACGTGCAATTCCATTCTAGTCGACCTGGTTTCAAAACGTTCTATAGAGAGTTGTGGCGCAGATTGTCCTACATGAGCTAAAACTTCGAAAGTTATTTTGTTGAACAGTCAAGCTGCTTTGAAAGGTCTGAAGTCCCACAAATCTATTCATCTCAAAACTTGCGACGACTGCTTCATGGCCCTCAAGGCACTCGAGACGAGGCCCCGTAACCCCCGTAACGGCAATGAACAAACGGGCGAACTTGTGAAATATTTTAGTGTCCGGAACTCTTTGATTTACTAAAGCGAAGCTTAGGCAGATCATTAACAAAAGGAAAGGGGAATAGTTGTGTAGCGACTGGATAGAACGTCTAAGGTAAACACTGGTCAAACGCTTCATCCACCCATCAGGAGAGGCATCGATTAGATAACTTAACTGAAGTAGAGAGGACCCTTTGCTATCACTGTGTACTGTTGTTGCCGCTATCACCTCACTAATTTTGAAATATAGAACATTAAAAAACCCCGTAAAAGTAGTAAAATTTAACAAAAGCTTTCAGATAGAAGTAGGATGAAAAGCGAAGCACAGTAGGCCGCGTAAACGGAACGGAACTATTTACCTTCTATTTGTGTATCTTGTCTATAATTTACATTAGGAGGTATTCAAAGTCTTATAAAAACCAACTGGAATGGTAGGCGTATACTATACATAAATCACAAACTAGATCAGAATTATATATTCTCCGAGTATCCGTTACAGAAAAAGTAAATCATATTCAGGCTATAGAGATATTTTAACCTGCTGCCAAGTGTAATTGGTTTCTTGCTGTAAATATTCCAAAAAAATATAAATATTACTGATGAAATAATTGCGGGGTTTCGTCGGGACAGTGGATCCAATACCTAGGCTAACCTTCCGGGCGTTTGTAGGTAAATCCGCTGTGCTCTACGATTTATATAGATCCTGGCGAATGAATTGATGCAGTGAGGTTTACAGCTGATATTCGCCTTTCATCCAAAGGTGACACCTATACCGTTTGTATTGGAGTCGCATTAACTTATACATATGCCTAGCTCCAGCTTGGCCACTACCGTCCATTTCATAAAGAAGATTGGGATCTATTTTGTACAAATGATAAGGTTAACTTTGGCTTCCGATATAGTAAAGTTGAAGGAGACATCGACTGCGGCGGCATTTTTTGTATAATTCTTCTCAGCTTTAATATTTGAATTTGAAAGGCTACCGATAATTTTCGACTACGCAGTCAATTGGCAGACCATAGTTAAGTTCTGATGGAAGAGAAGAGTTTGTGAAGCCTTCTAGTAGGCTATTTCAAAGAATACGTTAGTTTTTGTGTTACATTTGTAATTTAATAATTATAGTAGGCGCATTCGATTCGCCACTCTCTGCTCGCCATATCTAAGCTCTGCCGGCTGTCAGGCCAGTGTAATTTATAGCTGATAAATTTGGCAACGTTGCAACAGGAGCATATCTGTACAAAATAAATACCACTCATAATGCGGCAACACCTCTGTCATCTTCTAAACTCTGTTTGAAAGCGAACGTCTTCTAACAGACAAATATAATACGAATATAGGCAGACAATTCATCTGTGAGCTAGCAGGCCAATTTTGATCAAACACTGGACAAAGGAAAATTCTTGAATCTGATCCATTTGGAACGCCCTTCCTACGTCTCACTACGGAAGCGACAAGAATGAGATTTTCAAAGAATGGTTTTTGCCGCAGAGCTTTGAGCATTAACTACGCTGATTTTTCAAAAATAAGAATTTACAATCTGCCAATTTGGGAATCACCAAATGTTAACCATTGCTAGATTTTCATTAAAAAAATAATTGGACTCGTGTGTATGGCAGCAGCTATCACAGAATGCCTAAATCGGTATTAAGATGGGACCGATTGGGCATCTTACTGACAAGAGGGCAAGAGAGACCATTACAACTTGACTCAACTTGGCGTGTCTTCCAGAGTTTAGTAGCGACCCCACCGTATCTATTTTTAGGAATTCTAGAATAACCAAATAAAGTTAATTATTCTAGTTATCTTTGTGGGCCCGTTTACCACTTAGATCTTCGATTACGCGGTAACCTGAAGAGCCGGGACACTAAAGCCACGCACTACCCTTTGGCCTCACATTTGGCATTGGATTAAATTGAATTGAACACCAACGGCCAAAAAGTCGCATTTGCGTGCGAGATGCCTAAAAACGCGACAGCTAAGCTACTAGTCAAAACTAGCAAGTCTACGTATCGGATGGCTTTCGAATTATTTGACAAACCACAATAGTACATCCGCATTGTAAAAGATTAATGAGAAACATATTTTTTTACTACCGACAAAATAAATTCGTATGATATTTCACCTCGAAGTTTCTTTTCATTGTTATTTGAAAACTCATTAGTCATTAATGGGTTAAAACCCACGCAATTTCGAAATGTGAAATAAAATTGAGAAACAACTAATAATCAATGGACATAAATAAGTATGTGCAACATTAACAATATAATTTTATGGCTATCAATAATGCATATGTTTTTTGTGTTTTTTTTTGTTTGTTTGTTTGTTCGTTTGATTTAAGCGAAGACAAAACGGCTAATATTTTTTCAACTTAAATATGGTAATGTTATTCATAAAGAAACACAAAATATTTTAAATAGGTACTAATAAACGTTCATTAATATTCTTTCTGTCTACATATATGCAGGTGTATTTATTGTTATTGGCCTTTGTTGAAAAGCAGTTAATAAAAACGCGTTTAAATTGAAGTCAACAATTTTGAAAAAAAAAAAAAATGTCAAGTTAATTTTTAATTAATCCACCATCTAAGCCATGCACAAAAGGCTATTAATGCATTTGAAATTTATGAGTTAACAAGTTGAAACGAGGCGGTGACAAAGGCAGTTTCATAAATTTTAATTTGCGTTTGTTGGTTTTTTTTTCGTTTTTTAGATTTTTTTTTGTTTTGTTTTTTTTTTTTGCTTCAGAGCTGACTATAAAATATTAATTAAGGCTTTGACTGTAAGCTGAAATTACGTGAATTAAGCAAGATTTTGTTTTTTTTTAGCTTACTGCGGAGTCAACACAGCGGGTGTTCGTTCGAGTGATTTTTTTTTTCACGCGTTTCGAATTTCTGTAAGAGCTACAAATTAAAAGCGGAGTGAAAGCTCTATGCAACTGCATGCCATATTGAATCAAGATTTTCATTAGTTAAATATATGATAATAATAATTTTTAGTAAACGCTGCATACGATTAGAATTTCAGTATATTGACTAACTCCCTGGGTTTCAATGAGATATTTCACTAGAAGTTTCCATTTCTTACTATGGAAATTTAGCCAAATTTTCAAACTTTCTCAACATCAAATCGCAGACCATAACGACCCTCTCCCCATTATATTTCTCACAACGGCGAAACGAAGTTGTGGTTTCACAGTTGTGAGGAAAGAACGCGCCTTCACCAAAGGTAGTTTTCACTACCCTAAAACAGTGTTGCTAACTAGGGAACTACGCCATGGAGTCGACCTTAACTAAGCTCAATACTCAGAAAGCAAATTACATCGAGAGATTTTTTTCATGCAGGAGAAGAAGCTGTGCACCGTTCGCAGCATGTTAATGAGAAGGTGGGGGGCGAGGGTCAACTAAATAAAAAATGACCTTCCAGTAGCTGGTGGAGCCCTAAGTTTGAGAATGAGAAAATTCCAGCAAACCGCGAAAGAGAATCCATATTTCAACGACTCTCAACACAAAGGTCTTAAGGATTATAACTTGAGAGCATCCACCTGGAATGTATGGCCCCTTAGGTGTCTCTGCTAGGGTGGTTGGTGTCCTCATAAAATCAAAGACTAATTTCTCGCCATCCAAGTTATGCGATTGGACAAGGAATGGAGAGAATTAGAACTTACGCGTCATCGAAATAACTGAGGTCCCTAACAAAGCGGCAACTCTCGATCCTCCTAGGAGGATGATGAGGTGGAATTATCTTTTTATTTTCTCCTCAGCTGCCCTGCCTTTGCGAGACTGAAATTCAGGTACCTAGGCTCCAACTTCTTCAGCACCCCCGGAAGAGCTCTCTTTGGTAATTTGCGTGACTTCATTCGGGGCTAACCTTTCTCGATTCCGATGTACGTTACCTTTGAAATAACAGGTGGTATCACAGTGGACTTCTTTACTTTGTGTAAGTGAGTTACCTCTGCGGGGACTACGACATTAACCTAACCTAACTAGGCTGTTACATAAAAGGGCTCAGAATAGGTGTCCAATTTGCGAGAGGAGACATATTCAAGTCCTGTCGTTCGGCAGAATGGATGAACATCAGCATTTATTTCTATTCCGTCGATTTAAGTTCTCGCCTCAACCGAAGAGTAGGACGGTGTGTAAAAGGATCGCTTCGATGATCTGGCTTGGCACGCAGTGAAGAGATATTTGATTCCACATCGACAAATTCGGCCTCTACGATGATATATCCGCTAACTGAGTAACTTCTCCTTGGCCTGAAACTTGCGAGTCTTTAGTACTAAGTTCCAACATATAAATATACATCAAGTTATCTTAGTAACTTCAAATGTAAAAAAAGAAATCAAATTCAATATTTTGTGGTAGACAGAAAGCATGCTTCCAATGTCTTGAACGTACGCACTGTCCAGAGTGTCTGCATCGACTCGCAGGCCTGAAGTCGCAAACGCCTTGTGAGAACAAAGCGCGCCCAAGGCAACGAAAATCTGCAATCACAACAGATAGCCAACCACATCGGCATTCGATTTGTGCTCCTACTATCTTAATGGAACTATAAGCACATATCTCCCTCTTAACGTACCGCCGCTGAAGGAGTCATTGGGTGTTAGCGAGTCCGAAAAAACTTCCATTAAGATGAGGAATACCGCGACGCTACAAAAAGAAACGAAGCTGTGGCAGTTGTAGAAGGAAGCGAGGCGTATATATAGAAGAGGGTAATAGAGTGGCCGAGATGAACGACTGCGAGGAGCTGGAAATGATAGCTGAAAAGAAAGATACCTTAAAAATTATATCAGAAAGTTCGGCGTCTTACAGAAGGTTTCAAAACCTAGGCACATTCTTGCAAGAACGGAAGCTACAAACTGATTACTAACAGCCAGAGCTTGTCTTAAGGTGGTGGTACGAAAAAGTTCGGAGATGATAAACCCAAACCTCCCATCAATGATGACGGAGTCGAAGTACCTTAATTTGACATAAATGAGGGTTAATTAAAGTGCCTCCTCCCATTAAAGAAACAGTCAGCGCAATCGCGTTTGGACGTCCACATCAATATTGACTTCGTGTACTTAAAAGCTAGCATTGACGTCAATACCAATATCAGCTTCGTAGAATTTATCTTGCGAATGGGTGCTGTTTTGGATTGAGTAGGCAAACAAAGGTCTCGCGAAAAATTTATGGTCCTTTAGGCGAATAGCGCAGGCAGTGGAACGTAAATAAAGACATAGTCCTGCGAATTTAAATTCATCGGCTACGCTGCCTAGGACATCTTATGCGAATGGACTAAAACGCTTCAGCTCTAAAAGCGCTCAACGAAAGTCTGCATTGAATATACCAAACGTAAAAGTTCTGGGCTTAACATGGTATTTCTAATTGGGATCAATTACTAGGGGCAGGGACGGGAATAACTGACCTGATATTTTGCGAGCTTTAGAAGAGTTAACATCTTCCATCACAAAAAAACCATACTCACAAATTCCCAGTTGCATTCGGCCAAATAACACTGGCATCTGCGGTTAAAAAAAATTAAATATTTGAACGCTCATAAAATTAACCTCTAAAATTTTTGCCAACCAAAAAAAGTAAACCAACCACAAACTCAAAGCGGAGAGAGATATGAACTGTGCAAAAATTTGATACTCTACCCTTGACCGCAATCGCATGTATGTATGTAGTATGTAAATTTTCACTCGAAATCGTACTCATACTTTTTCGTTAACAAGAATTTTATACGCAAATCTACGCTAACCACATTAAATGACCACAAAAATTTACTTTGAATCTTTTTAGTCCACAGCGCATGGTAATGTAAGTCGTCTGTATGCAGTGGGAACGGTAAATGGGTTGTTTTTTTTTCTTCTCTTTTTTAGTCCGCACAGCTTAGAACAACAACAGTAACAACGGCAACCAACAAACAATAAATATTTTCCATGTCCTTTTCGGAGGCGCACACAGAGGAGCAGGCAACAAAACGAGAAGTCGGTAGGTATGTAGGTAGGTAGCAACAATATGTGGCCAAAGTGGTTGCCACAGTGAAGACCGCAGTGGCCCTTTTTTCGGTTGGCTAACCTCAAATGAACATGTGAGCATATAAATATTGTACAAGTATGTGGGGGTGCCTGAAGTTCGAGCCCGGCCGAGTGAGTCGACATCCAAATGAACTCTGTGGAACATAAGTAATATTAGAGCTGACTTTCCTGCTTCACGTTAACTTTTGGGTTATGTTTTGCATGTGTTATTTATTGTTGTTGTTGTTGAGGTTGTTATCAAATTTGTGCGTTTTCGTAGTAACTAGAGAACGACCGAACACCGATTTTTAGCGCCGAACCGAACCGAACGTTTTCACAGTTTAAAATAATTAATAATCAATGAATGTTGAAATAGATTATAGATTTTTATTATTGTTATTAATAATTGGTGACATTTAAAAATTGGTGCCATTTGATACCAGCCCCCGCCATTTTGAATTTAGAAGACTTCTCACTTGCATGCATGCCATTCTCTCTTTTCCTGATATTCGTGATACCAACCTTCTTCAACTTCGAAGTACGAATGTGAGAGAAAAAGGTATCTGCAAATTTGTATTCATGATATGATAAATTCTTTGGAAGCTTATATTCAGAAACGGAGTGGCATCCTTTGGTTTTTATTAATCATATTCTTTATTAATGTAGACTTATTTTTTGTCATTTCGCTTTCGGATTTCTCACAATCACATAAAATACTCATCCAATTTAGTTTATGTGTGTCTTAAGTTGTCAAAATATAACTTTATCAGACATATTCCGAAAATTGAAACATTTGAAATTGACTTGATCTCGAAAATCTTTTCGTTTTCTATTTCCAGAACATAGCCGTTTAACTAAAAGCAAAACTATATATAAACTGCGTTGCATTCTATACAAATTATACCAAAAAAAAGTCGATGTGGTGTCAAAGTACTTTTCTGCTTCAAATTTATACCAAAAAGGACATTTGTGACAACGTTATTATCAGTTGTCGCTTTGCAAACCCAAAAAAAAAGTATGCATTGATGCAGGTCAGCTTTATATCGGTGCTAGTAGTAAAAACTCATCGCACGAGGGGATGCGACGATTTTTTATCCACGTAAATAACGTATTACAAAGATATCAAAACTGCGAGCATACTTTCAGGCTGAATGCAATGGAATTAAGAATTTGAGCGAAATCTCGTGTCACGGTGTTTGTGGTCGAACTTTTTCGAAATGGCTCGACCGATTTTTATGTAATTTTGTATGCATTTTGGTAGGAATTAGAATAGGTCGTAAAGTATTTTTTATGCTTGGAAGCTAGTTGCCACTTGTGTAAAAAGTCAAATTCAACTAAAATACATATATGTATATATATAATTTATACGAAATATTAAAATATGGTTGCCAAGCGGTTCGTCTCGAAAAGCAAGTTCATAGCTAACTTTAAGTTCTATCAAATATTCAAATATGGCTGTCGAACGATTCGTGTCGGCGAGAAAGAGGTTTTTAGCTATATTGAAAAAAGGGTGGCCACCTTTCTGAAAGTAAAATTTAATAAAACTACACGCGAGTTTTATGAAATATTAAAATATGAGTGGCAAACTGTTAGTCTCGGCGAGGACAAGATGTACAACTATAATTTTGAGATGGTTGAAGTTACATTTACAAAGGGCAATTAATTAATGAATCTAGGCAGGCAAATGTCTGGCGGTAAAAACATAAGTTTTTATTGGGATACTTTAGTAGCTTTTCGGTCGGTAATATCTTAAAAGTAAACAAAAAATTGTATGTTTCTTTTTACAAGAATATGTTTGTCAAATTCTGTACTGAACTGAAATGGATGTGATTTAAACTAATGCATGTGCCATTTTTTAATTGGCAGGCATAGAAATTCGCTCAGTGAATAACACAAGAATGGTGAGGGTTGCTGGATCAGGACCACTACTGCTTCTACCACTTATTGCTACTACTATTTTTACTCACTTCTACTATTACTTTTGACTCGTACGACTACTAATTACTACTCAATTTTTTACTAATTTCTGCTACTATTTTAACTAATTTCCACTACTATTTTTCCTAATGCAACTACTAATTTTTACTACTATTTTTGACTAATGCTACCACTATTACTACTACAATTTTTACCTATTCTTACTTCTATTTTTACTTGTGCCACTACTTAGTACTACTACTGCTTTTACTATGTCCTACTACTATTTTCAGTACCATTAGCTACTACCTAACTACTATCACTATTTTTACTAATGCTACTTTCAAGTCCTATTACTATATTTACTATTTTCTATTATTTTCACTAATTTCTACTACTATTTTTACTAATGCTACTACAAATTACTACTACTATTTTTAATAATGCTACTACAAATTCGCTTTTGGGTGCACGAGTATTTTTTTTAAAGCAAAAACTTATTAAAAGGAAAACTTTATACAATTTTTAAATTAATAAAGATTGCCAAATATTTGACCAAAGTTCAGATTTGTTTGGTGTTCGAAGACGAACCGAAAATGAAGCGAATTATGGTGGCCGCAGTTCGGTCGTTATCTAGTTGTAACTTTTCGCTCATTCCGCTTATGATATCCACATTATCGGTATGCATGCCGGTGTTACTACATGAATTTACAGTAAATTTTCGAGTCTCTTTTGAGAGTTGATTTTTTCCTCTTTGTTGTTTTTTTTTTAAAGGTATGGACATATGTAGATATGTATGTATGTATATATGTATATGTATCCCTATACTTACCCACTCCATACGCATAATTGTGTAGCTTCTATTTCATATATAGCAAGATGCTTGGGGGGCTTCTGCTATTGTCCTTTTTGTTGCTGTTGAAATTTTAATATGCTTTCAAAATTGTTCGCTAGCCACTTCATTTTGTGGTGCTCAGTTGGATTCGAGTAGTTCGAGTGTCCTTTTTGGTTGCCATTTTTAGACGATGTGTATGTGTGTGTGTGTGTGTATGTGACGGTGTGCTGCTCATCGACATTTGTTTCACATGTGTTTTATTTTGTAAAATTAATTGATGTTGTAATCGTTGTTGTTGTTGTTGTGGTACGTTTAAAATTTATCGAGTTGACATGATACGAGTATGCACCACATTTTGTTGTTGGGTCACATAATTGAATAGCTTTGTTTACACTATCGTCAACAAGCCTAACAACTATTCTCCAAATGGTAATGTTTCACTATGTACAAACTGTGCGTATGTACATATGTTGTACGTATATCTACTTGTTGTTGTTGTATTTATATTCTATGTTCTTTTTCTAGTTGAGTTATGGCTGTTCATTTAGCTACAAGTGTCATGTGGGTTGTTAGGGAGGTTTTGCTGCCAAAAATGCTTTTTGCAATATTACGTTCAAGGCTAGCGTTGACATTGTCCGAAGAGCCACACTGACTCCAATAAGAGCCAAGCTTTGTACCCTCTCCAGTTTTCTTACCACATTAGTCTTATCCAATAGCTCTGTACAATAATACAACGCTACCAGCGCCTTCTTCGATCTTTCCTCAAAGTTTGCTATCTGGTATTTTACCCAGATGCTCAACCTTATCAGAAAGTATGAGCTGAGCGCCACCCAGCGAAGGCAAAGGACGCTAGAATTCTGGTACTTTCTGGTGAAAAGAACGAACTCGGGTATTCCAAGGCTCACAGGGAGTCCGCAGTTCCGATACCATCTGTTAACCATGCCAAAAACCTCCTTTAGATAATGAGCTCGATATCATCCGCGTATGCAGTAGCCTGATAGCCCTGCCACTCCAGTCTCAACAACATTTCATTGACCACAACAACCTAAAGTTACGGTGGAAGAACAAGTCTTGGCAAGTCGCCCTATTCACCCATCTCTGACCTAAAGCACTTCTCTACTGCACAGTGTCAGTTCTGTCGATGGGCAGGTGGTAGAAGAGCTTAATCAGCCTAAACTCTCCGCCTATTTAGAAACTTCACTATAGCCCCAGGTAGTACATTGTTAAATGCCCTCTCGACGTCAAGGAAGGCATACAGCGCAACGTCCTTACACAGTGCAAATTCCACCGATCTTCCCTTACAAAAAGTATGCTGGGATAGCGATAATCCCTCACGCGGAATCCCGTATTTTATGTGCAGTTCAATCTGCTTCTCAAGGGTTGTCAAAATAAATGAGGAAAGGCTGATTGGCTTGATGGTCTCAGGAGTGGTTTTGGAGTTTCTACCCGCCGGCCGTATAAATGCTACGTTAACTTCCATCCAGCTTGCGTAGCCAGCCTACAATAATGATCTTCCATCAGCTCCAAAGGAATGAGTCTAAAACAGATCGTTCCCGAATACTGGGCCTCATCGACTATAAATTCCCTGGAAAATGGGCATTGAGAAACCTATGCTCCAAATGCATGCCTCGTCACTCAAGGGAACGGGATTTCCAGATAGAATTCGCCGGAATTTAGCGGTCTCCTTACTTCAAACAACCAGATCTTCGCTTAGTATCCAATCGAAAAGAGGCTCAGCTCTGCTGTTGAGAGGAATTAGCGGCGGGGCTGATTCCACCTCACGCGTTAAATGTCGTCTAGGCAGATTTGGAAAAGATTTGGCATACAAAGAAGATGCCACCTTTTTAACAAACTTAAGTTCAATTAATGTATTAAGACCATTCAAATATTGCCATATGTGCATCAAACGAAAGCTGCATTTTCAGAATATTTAGAGAGAAGGTAGCGCCTTGTTAGAAGGAAAATTAAATTAAATTCCAAATTTTACAATCTGGATGTCAAACTAAAATGTTTAAGAAAGGTTAATTTCTACAATATGTTGGTAGAGAGTTGCCACCGGTTTAAAAAATCAAAATAAAATTATAACTTGTTAAATCGAATATTGCGATATTGGTATCAAACGAAGAACGGCATGGGATCCAAAAGAAAAAGGCTTCAAATATTAATGTAATATAATTTATACGCAAAATTAAATATAGCCAGTGCTGGTACGAATGGAAACGAAAATATTTTTGATAAGGACTGCCACCTTTTTCCGAAAGTGGATCTTATTTACTTAGAAAGAGAACAGAAATGCTTCAATACCCATGAATTATTTTTCAAGAACGTTGCCACATGTTTACAAAATTTAAATTGAAATTAAGCTACAAGATAAATAAAGCATCAATAATATATGGGAATGCAAAGGGTTTCGGAAGATTTGCATCGAACAAATTTTGAGGGGGTTTCAGCTTTTTGAGGATATATGTAATGCAAATTAATTAATAATATAAGTGAAATTAGAATATCTCAGATATAAGCAGAAATATAAGTAAAAAGCCTTTTTTTGAACGCAGTTTATTAAAGCGCTGTCACTGTGACAAATTAAAAATAAATGGTTTTATTTAATTTAGAATGTAATAAAATGGTACCTAGTATTAGTAAAAATAGTATTAGGTAGGTAGGTAGGTTGGAGTGGCAGCCGCCTACAGCGGCTCACTTAGGCCAATATTAGGAGGCCCATTGTGTTACCACAAAAATAGTATTAAAAATTTGTAAAAATATAGTGGTTTTAATTAGGAGTAGTATCAGTAAACATAGCGGTACAAATTAATGAAAAATTTTGGTAATAATTAGAAAAAATAGTAGTAAAATTAGGAAAAAATGGTGGCAGTAATAAGGAGTAACACTAGTAAAAAAAAAGTGGTAAAAATAAGTGAAAAAATATTGGTAGTAATTAGAGTAGCATTAGTAAAAATATTAATAGAAATTTGTAGTAGCGCAAGTAAAAATAGTGGTAGAAATTAATAGAAGTAGTTGTAAAAATAGTAGTAGTAGCAGTAGTAGTCATACTGATAGTAGTAGCAAACGTACGAAGTCTAATAGTTGTAGCGGTGAACCAGTCCCGATTTACCGAAAGTACGAAAAGAATAATGAAATGGTTCAGAAGTTGTACGCAAAAAATCCTGAATATAGAAGCGTCATGTTGTGACTTCGCTCTGTGATTCAACACTTACTTCGTAACGCGATGTCAACTTGTGATCGTTACGCGATGTAAAAAAAAATTTACTTCAAAAATATTATGAATCAAAAGTTATTTCCTTTTCTGTCAAAGTCATAACGCTATGCCGAATGCCCCGCGAGGGAAACCGCGGGTTAAAGCTTGTTGAATTATCGATCGCGCTGGTGAAATATTAACACATGTACATATGTAAGTATGTATGGGTTTAATTTTTTTTTCAATAATTTGAATGTGGACCGAAAGCAGAGCCAATGTTATACATCCCTTCAGAAAACACTCACGCACCGTACTGGCTCTACGCGGCGTATGAGTTACGGGCCATTAATAATTCCATGCGAATAAATATCCACCAGTTACATAGTTATATGGCTGCTTAACTTAATGCTACAAACTGGAATGAAATGAAAATTTCCACAAACATAATTTTAATACGCATATCAACATAATGTTTCCTGCTATTAATAGCATTAATCGTCGAATGCCGAGAGGCCAAAAAAAAAAAAAACAGGAAACAGAAAACAGAAAACAGCAAGCACGCAATATTTTTGCAACACTTTACACTAACAAAAAGGGAAAAGTTGCACTCACTCAGCTGCTACAGGCGACACTTGTGGTTTTCTTTTCAACTTTGTTTGAGTAGTTCTTATATTGACGTTGTTGTTGTTGTTGTTGTTAGTGTGCATAAATATTGTTATTATTATTATTATTATTATTATTAGTGTCATTATTGTGTGCGCATAATTTTTGTGCCGTCGTACAACAAGCGAAACGTTTTATACATTTTTCCACTTATAGTTGAACGAGTGCGCTCACATGCGTTTTGTGGCATGCAACATAACAAATGAATGCAACTGCAGTGACACCAGAGCAACAACAACACCAACAACAGCACCAGCAATATCACCAGCGCTATGTGCCACTGTGTTTTGCATTTAGTAATTTGTGTTGCTGGTTTGTTATTTTTCTTTTTGTAATTGTTGTCGCTGTCAATTCATAGTTGCCAACATGGCAAAGCCCGGACAACTGTTGACGTTTATCATAATTTATAATTTTTCATTTGCATATAAATTTCAGATGTGTTCGCGCATGTGACAACAGTCGCTGTTGTTGTTGGTGTGCAGTGCAGTAGCAGCAGCTAGCAAAGTGAAGTCAGCCGTCAGGAAACACACAGTATCACATAAAAAAGAAAACAACAACAAATCAAAGAGATTCAAGCGGAAAGTACGCGGTAGGGTGTGCGGTAGGTAGCGATGCAAATGTGTGCATAAAATTTTTTTTTATGTACATTTATGAGTTAGCGCGCGAAATTTTATTGTACGACAGCTGTTACTGCCAACCAGCGGCAAAGTGTCTAAATACATACACAGCTACACATATGTAGATGCATCCGTATGTGTGAATGTATGTGCATATATTGTCTGTTGCATTCTGCTTGCGGCGTTTACTGCGTCAACAGTTGTTGTTATTGTTACTGCAGCTGCTGTCGCCTTCCACAACATTTTTCCTATGTGTTAGTAGTTTTATTTGTTATTTTCATGGCAGCATTTTTTTCTTTTCTATGTATGTATGTGTAAACATCTGAATGGTGCTGTCAGTGACGTTGTCACCGCCACCAACGCTACCACCAGATTGCTGTGACACATAGCACAGCATAGTTGTTGTTGCCGCCTCAAGGCAGCTAGCTATGTAGCTGCTTGTTTGCTGTTGCTTGCCATAATAAAATATCGCAAGCAGAGCGTTAAAAGTATGAGAACCTGTCAGCTGAAATGTCATAACCTTAACTTACACAGCATTTATAGTATGTTGGTTGATAGGGTTGCCATGCCAGAAATATTTCATTTGAGAGTTGCTCATTTGAGGTCAGTTTAAAAGTGAAATAAAAATGATAACTCTACAAGGGTCGGCAGTTGTAGTGATACCGATTCAACATTCCATACCACATTTTTTGTGTGAAATTATATCTTAATGATTTGAAAAAAAAAGTTCAAACAATTAGAATATCTTTACTTCTGTGAGAAAATGAGTTGTATTTTGCACGATTGTTATGTCGCAGGTATTTTGGCACATTCGCGTTGAATCTATTTTGTTCAGGACGTACATATTGGCATATTTTTGAAGAAAAAAAACTTCAGTAGAGGCATGAGAGTTATTTTTGACTTCGCATAACGAAGATCGTGTCGATATCCGGTAGCAAAGTTTGCGTCGATATCGCGTCGCGAAGTCAGCTCATGGCGCTTATATACAAAATAAAACTACTAATTACTACTACTATCACCACGTCTATTATTGCTACTACTACTACTATTTTCTACTACTATTTTTATAATGCCAATTATTACTAAATTTTTACAAATTTTCTACTACTATATTTTCTAATGCTGCTACTAATTACTACTGCTATTTTTTTCTAATTTCTACTACTATTTTTACAGGGCCAATTAGTACTAAATTTTTACAAATTTTCTACTACTATTTTTTATAATGCTGCTACTAATTACTACTACTATTTTTACTAAACTCCATTACTATTTTTACTTAAAGCTAAAATTTTTTGAAATTATGAACCGTTATTTTATGCTTTTTTGGCCGAAACTAATCGTTACGTTACTTTTGCTTAAAATTGTAAATTAAATAATTTTGGAAAAAAATTGTGATTTTCTGCGTGGGTTCCAGTGCGCAAACGAACCGCAAGTACTTTTATATTAAATAAAAAGTAATACACTAAAACAGACCTAAATTAGGCTAAATTAAAAAAGAAATTTCAGATAGCCTAATTAAAATTACATAAAAATCAACACAACTGCTAAATTTACGCTTTTCTAGGAGGCCAACCTACACATATGAATTTAAAAAAACAACAATAAACTTACTTTGAAAAAAATAAAATTTTAATGCATGAAAACTCAAAAGCCACTCAACAGGTTATTTCGACATTTTAGCTTGCATAATTTTATAATAATGACAATACTTTTCGTCGACATTTTACGATTACTGTAATTTTATTATTAAATTTTTTATGACTTTTTCGCCGAACAACGCTTTGTGATTTCTGACAATTTCCATACGCACACACACATGTGGATATGAAGATTTTTTTTAACTGTTAAACATTATATTTTGTATGATATATTTTTTTTCATCTGCAAGCATTTCAATAATTTTTTTTTTAATATATTTTAATGTTCGACTTTGTATTTTGACATTTGTAGAATATTTACCATTCAGATCAAATACGATAAAATAATTTCAATAAAAAATTACAAACCTCAACACTAAAAAGAACAACAATACACAAAAAATAATCGTGAAATTTAATCAACTTGCCCATTATGATCAAACGCAATAAAAAAAAAAGATAGAAGTACAAAAACCATAAAAATAGCATGGCACATCACAAAAAGTTAATGTTTTGTTAATTGAGTGTCGTCGTGAGACTTTGATATGTCAAGTACATAAAGTAAACAAATAAATTTTGTATTTAACGATTTCCATAGCACAATGAAGTTGAGAGCTGACGCTAAGTGGTATAAGAAAAAAAAAACAAAAAAAAAACCAAATTGAATATTACGAATGCGCTAAGCGTACTTTGAATTTAATTAAGTGGTTATGAATAATATTTTTTGGGTCGTAAAATCAACGTAAAAGCTTTTAAAATAGCGCATGGTTTTCTACAGATATTTTTTTTTTCATTTGGCTAATGTTTAGCGCAGCACAGGTACAATTAAATAAAATACTAATAATAAAAAATATGCAAAGCGATTGTTTTTTTTGTTTTACTACCAAAACTTTTAAATAGAAACAAAAGTCATTAAAATGTTTTCTATTTAAAAGCGATGATTAATTTAGAGTTGCGGAAATTTGAAATGAAATAAAATAATGAGATTACATAATTTCAAACTAGAGATGTGCTTTCTGAGCAACATAGAGGCGTGTGTCAAATTCATGACCACTAAAAATGGTTTGGATTTTGTAAACATTTTTCGAAAGCGTTGCTATCCAGTAGTATAACTCGGAATGGATTTGCAAAAGTTGACTAGAATTTTTTTTATATGGCCTACTAAAGATGTCCTGCGCCTCAGCCCCAAGTTCTCTTCAAAAAATTGGAAAAAATATTTTTAAAAAAATATGTCTGCGCAAAATTAAAGGTTCAGTTATCGGCAGTAAAATTATACAGAAAATCTTCAGTTTCGACCTCGACTTTAAGAAACTTTCAAAAAACTAATTTGATAGCACGTTAAAAATCCTCCAGATAACTGTTCTTTGGAAAATTTTACCAGGGGTCTCCTAGTATGTTCCCCCCTTCATTAACATAACGTGACAAGTTAACAGTTAACCAAACCACGCGACTAAATTCTATTCTTTTTGGGGGTTTAAACGCAAACTTAGATGGTTGTGGATCTATCTGAGAATTGGAATAGATTTAATAATTTTCTGAGAAAAAATTGTCATTTTCAAACAGCTACTGCCTAGGAAACAATCCACTATTATTCGAAAAAAAAATTTCAACTAAAAAGCATCAATATTTTGCAATTAACACAAATCAAAGTTTTGTTTTTCAACTATTTTGTATTTAATGAAATTGTAAGAATATTTCATAGATTTAAACGAATGAACAATAGAATGAAATTAACTTCAGGTGTCATAAAGAAAACTGTTTCTATTTAGTATTGAAATTTAATTCTGAAAATGTTTAAATTCAATACAAATAGGAATTATAAATAAACTATAATTTTTTACTACACACAAGTGGAGGCGCAAAAGTTGTCGTGTACCCTGATGACGTCGCGATCGCACTCAGGGGAAAGTTTCCGTAAACACTATACGAGCTGATGCAACGAACGTTTCGGGAGGTATCCAAGTGGTCCACCTGCTGTGGGCTTAGGGTCAGCTTAAATAAGGTGGAACTCGCATTCTTCACGACAAGGTATAAAATGCCTTCGGTAACTCTATTGGAACTATGCGGCACATCCGAATAAGCCTTGCGCCAAAGTGCCAAATTTTTAGGCGTTATTTTGGATAAGAAGTTGAACTGGAAAGAGAAAATAGTACAACGTTATGAAAAGGCTTCCGTAGCTCTCTACACCTGTCGGTGGATATTTACCGATTCTCCTACATCTACTGATCAAATGATGGCCTGCATTAGAAAAAGATGCTAACCTCAGGTAGCTCACTAAGGTGGAAAGATCTCGGAGCACTCAGGACCACGCCAAATGATCCTTTAAATCATTGCATTAGGCATGACAACAGATGGCAGCGTGGACGGCTCTGCGATTGAGGGAGACACCCCAGTGGTATTCCGAAACCAAGGCTCACTCTTGTGTATTAAATAAGTTTCCCATCGTTCCGAGCAGCACGGATCGTTGTGCTTCGAAATCGATTTCTGAAAGTAGGTTTATAATGAGAATTCCTAGTAGCGTTTTCCTGTCTGCGGTGACACCTATTGAGGAAGCGGTGGAGAAACTTGGGGCCGGAATTCTAGGAAGACATGTCTCCATCTGATTTCTTTCACGTTTAACTCAACCAGATAGGTTATAACCTATCTCTACAGGGGATGACCAAGCAGAATAAACTGTGCATCATTTGGGTCCCTGGCCACAGGGGCATAGAGGGAAACTGCATGGCAGACGAACTTGCAAGACAAGGTACGAACAAGCAGATTCTTCAAGATAAAGAGCGCATTCACATGCCGTTTGCCACTTGCAAACTACTACTCCGAAAATATATAGACATATAAACATGATGACGATAGATGGAGGTAGTCAAATTACGACTTGTCGAACCTCAAGGGAGACGTGGCCTAAATGGGACCGGAAACGGAAGTGTATACTCTCTAAAAAAGGAAAATATTCCTAAAGTGGTTGGAGCTCTAACCGGTCACTGCCTAATAGGAAAACATACCGGAAGGCTAAACGTACCTTTCCGAAGATGCTGCAGGAGCTGTAAGGATTATGAAGAGGAGGAAAAGGTCTTACATCTACTGTGTAAGAGTCCTGAAGTGTGCAAAAGCAGAATACGGTATCAGGGGCTCCGTTTCTAGATGAACTTGTTGAGGTTTCAAGCACCCACTACTAACCTCTACGACTACTACTTATTACTACTATTATCACTACGAAAACTACTGCTACAATTACTATTTTTAGAAGTGCTACTACTAATTACTTCTACTATTTATACTACTACCACTACTTTAACTAATTTACTACTACTATTTTTACTAATGATAGTACTAATTACTACTACTATTTTGACGAATTTTTAGTACTACTTTTTACTAATAATACTACTAATTACTTCTACTATTTTTACTATTCTGCTACTATTTTTTACTAATGAAGTAGTAATTTCTACTACTACTTTTTACTAATTTTTGCAACTGGTTTTTATTACTGATACTACTAATTACTACTACTTATATTATTATTAAAAATATAATACTACTAAGTGCTACCATTTGTTTACTTATTTCTACTACAATTTCTACTACAATTTCTACTACTATTTTTACTATTGTTACTACCGTTTTTCCTATTTTCTACTACTACTTTTTACTAGTGCTACAACTAATTACTACTTTTCTTTTCACTAATTTCTACTCCTATTTTTATCGATCTCTACTACTATTTTTACTAATGCTACTACTAAATACTACTAACCACTATTACTACTACTACTACTACTACTACTAC
Organism: Anomoia purmunda; assembly: GCA_951828415.1. Taxonomy (NCBI): domain Eukaryota; kingdom Metazoa; phylum Arthropoda; class Insecta; order Diptera; family Tephritidae; genus Anomoia; species Anomoia purmunda. Next base: position 10,085,355 of record OX639994.1, read on the forward strand.
TATTAAAAGTATTTTTGTAGAATAGACACAGAGCTTCTCTTCTGGCTCGCGCGGTTAGGGCACGCCTGCTTTTTCTTTCCTCTTAGCAAAAGTCTAGTCAAGTTCGCTAAATATTGCCCTTTTTGTTTCTTTCAGCCTTTTCACAGGGTTGCACTTTGACGAAGCAAAAGTGGAGCATTTTCTACTAATATAGCTGGTTTTTAGCACGATAGCTAACCTACTGCAAATTTTACAATAACATTAGTTTTTCGATAAAAAAAAACGGCATTACTTTCATTTCGTTTTTCGAGAGCTCATATAAAATACATACGTAAAAGCCACGAGGCCAACAGAGTGTTGTGCCCATATCCAGTTTTTACTACTACGGTGGGCAAATTTTTGTTCACTATTATGCCATGCGCTCAATTATTTTTTATCTCTGTCGACAACAAGCATCCTTTCATATCCTTTCAACATAAATTCTACCGCACACAAACAGAAAACTGCAAGCGTACCTCAAGCTCATAAATTTCGCTCGTATCACTGCCCTGCTGCTACTCAACGTGTGAGTCGCTCGCAAAACTTAAGCCAAGCATACACATATTTTATTTTATTGTCGCTCCCCCGCCGCCACCCCCAGATGCTATAACTGTACCACAAAAATAGTGCGGTTTTTTGTTATTGTGCTAGCGCCAATTTTTCATATGCTTTTTCCAACTTCAATACTCATTTATACTCTCCGGCGCACACACACACGAAAAAAACAACACTGGGTATACGCATGCGAAAGTCGCATTGCGCTCAGCCTTGAAAACAGCTGTTTTATGTTTACCACCATCGACGAGTCCATCTGCATTCATATGAAATACGACATTTCGCATTTCCGTTTAGAGCTAAGCCGCTCGTAACTCAATGTCGACGAGTTATTTCGTGGAATGGAAAGTATGCTCTCTGCTCCTCGATAGAGTGCAAAGAGAGTACAAACAAAAGAGAAGAGTGGCCGAACAGTGTTGCCTTTCCCACGTTTCTGGGAGTCGCCAAAAAGGGGTAAATTTTTTTTTTTGTATAATAAAAGAATGTATTTGAAGTTTTAACTGTAACTCCTCTTTCATTTCTGAAAACAAAATCTAAAAACAAAAGACAATAAAATAAAGTGCAGGAAAATCAATTTGCAAGAAACTTGCACTGCTAAAACGATTCGCTGTTAAATTTAGAAGAAAAATAGTTAAAGCACTTTAAAAAGGTAGCTTCTGCGCTCAAATCTGTAAGAGTGGAAGAAAAATATATACATATAAAGTCCTGAAAAGAATACAGAAGGTGGCGCAGGTTATGGTACCGCTAACTCTGTCTTCAAAATTTTGACAGAATTTCTACGACACAACAGATTTTGTTTACAAAAACCCTGCATGTGTATGTACTCGAAATCATGAGTATTCTTTCCAATATTAATGTGTATTCTTTCTATGTACAACAACGTGTTTCCACTCATTTCTCTCCACCGGTAAATCTGGTGTGACGTCACAGCCAAGCTACTGCCCGAAACTAAGATCAGTCAGGACAATCTTGTACTCTACCATTGCCCGTTCGATTCCACCTTAATCTCTGAAAAGGGGTCAAAAGTCGCACATAATTTTTGAGAAGTGTCAAAAAAGCTTATTTTTCACAACGCAAGCTCAAAGGGTATTTGCACTTAACAAAGAAAAAAGAAGGCCAAATTCCCCCTTTAGTCGACAAACGGCAACACTGTGTGCCCGAATCCGAACAGGAGAGCAAACATTCGACTATTCCGAATGTAATTTTATTTCTTACACCCACACGCTTACACACACACACACACACATACACCTACACAGGCACATAATAATGGCTGACAGCGCAAAAGGCGTTGTGGCGTGTAAATAATTATGGCCGACAAAGTGAGGCCCGACAAAGGGGTGGGTGGTCAGAGCAAAGCGCAAGCAAACGAACGAAAGAGTTAAACACCAACGAGAGACTTCGGACCGGAAGTGCAAAGAGCATGAGATATTAATACTTGGTTTTATATGTAAGTGCGTGTAGTTGCGGAAAGTGACATTATGGCTTCACAGTCTCGTAGTTTGCGGCAAGTCAACAAGGATTCCGAGCAAAAGGTCATATACATATATATATGTACAACATGTTGAAAGTGCGACGTCAAAGGTGTGGGGCTTAGCGTCATAGTGTAATCGGTAGAAGTTGTAGTGAAAATTTGGCCTAAACAGGATTACATTTATTTCGATTGGTGTAAGTAGAGTTGCCAAATGTCTGTTAAATATAACCTAGTGGGAAAAATAAGTTAGTTGCACGAAAAAAAAATTAACATATGTATTTAAAAACTACTTTTTTGTGTACTACTTTTAAACTAATCTAATGCAGAGGCAGTTTCGTTTTTATATTCGCATTTGCGGTGCTAATTTGAAATGAATACATTACAAAAGTTGTTGTATTTAAATTACAAGTAATTGAAAATGTGTATATCCATTATAGGGTAATTGACTGCTTCCTATGACAACGTTATGTTAAATAAACCACGTTTATGGTATGGAACGGAAATTAGTTGCCATTGCAAAAAAAAATTAGTTTTAAACTACTTTCAAATTAATTAAATTTCCCATAGGATATTGTATATTATAAACGTTTTTGTATGTTACTATAAGTAAAATAATAATGTATTAATTCGCGTTCGATATTTGGATGAACTTCCGCTTCCGCTGATCGGGGATCGGTCGCTATTAGAAAAAGCCTTTTTCTGCAATTTTTTTGACTCACATTCCACGCTCAAAACTTTAACCAAAGCAATCCAGGTGATAGCATGCGATCCTCTGTAAGATGTGCACAAAAATAGTTTCCGTGTCCCAATTTCGCTGTAATTTTTTATTAAATGCAGAAAAAAGAAACCTCAAAAGTACGGCGATTTTAATTAACATTTCCGGAACACCGCGAAGGTAGAGTTTTTCGCTACACCCCTAACATCGGTAAGTTTAGCGCGTTGCCAGTTGCGTCGCGAAAAAATTCTTGTAAAAGTTGTAGAAAATGAAGACAAACTATTTTTTACTATTTAAATATGCTTATTATTTTTAACAGAAGCTGTTGAAAAATGGCGAAAGCCACGACCAAATTTCCCTGTATTATATACTCACTTTGGGTGGATGAACTGATTGATTGACTGATTTTCGTCAATTTCATTTATTTAAAAAACGCGTTTTTCATATTATTTTTGCAAATATTGCCTCTATAGAGTCGAATAAAACAAACCTTAAATGGAAACCATTCATTTTCTTCGCGTTGTATATTCTTTGGGTCAATTGGAATAGTATATTTTGTGCTAAAAAAAATTAATGTGGGGATTCACAAGGTGTCTTAACGTGTTAAAATGAGTCATATAGTCATGAAATGAAAAAAAAATACAAAATTGCTTAATTTTAATTATTTGTTTCAATACATTCACAAAACATAACTTTTGTAATCTCAAATTTTATAACTTTATGATTTATGACACATTATGACATCTTGTGAATCGCCTTATTGTATTCGAAAAATTTTCGATTTATTAATTTATCTTCTTTGTAAATTATAAACCACTTAAAAATGTCAACCCAAACAATTTGCATTACAAAAATTCGAAATGAACATCAATATCGGGCAGAAGACGTAAATGTTATGACAAAAATAAATAAAAGCGGTCACTTTGAATATGTGCCTTATTCCTTATTTCAATTAAAAATTGTATTCAACTTACATATATCGGTTTTCCAGTTGAAAGTATTTTTTTTTTGTTTTTGTTGGCATTTGAATCCTTGTGTGTAATTTAGCCAGAATTTTACTTTCTAGAGAAGAACTTTTGCTCGTGATAAGAATGAGTAGCAAAAGTCGCACACAAGGTTAAGCAACGATATAAAAATGCCAATTTTAAGTCAAGCTAAGTGTATGAGGATACTTTGGATGTTATGGCAAAAGTTCTTGCATCGGACAAACATATTGGAATGAAGCAAAAATTTGACTTAAAGGGTATTTGTGCTGCCATCGAATCGGCGGATGATGTTACAAACTGCTTTGATATTCATGGCAAAAAGCTACGGTTCTAAGCTTTTCTTCTTTGATGGAGGGCACGGTAACGTTTTAGATATTTTGATTTGTGAACGTAGGCCTGGACTGGCCTTGCTATTAATAGGAGAGACAATTCCTAACCAAATACTAACGTTAATGAACCTCTTGTCTGATTTGGCACGAAAAGTTGAATATTCTTACGATATATGGATTTTGTAAGGGTTCAAAATATAGGAGGAAATCAAATCGGCAAGTCTGTGATTGAAAAATATCAGAATTTTAAACGTCCGCAAATTTCTTCATATTTTGTAATCAGATATTGTAACATTTACCTATGCTAGGGACTGTACAGGGATAGCGATCAATTCTCTCTTAGAATATCCTAATTTCTCCTTACAATATCCTAAATAATTATTCAAAATATCTTGCTGAGCGTAGGTATAATAATGTCAAAGTGTTTGCTGTGTCTTATGTTGTCAAATTGTCGCAAATTACCGTTTCAATTACCGCAAAGCAAAAGCTTTGCTTTACCCATCCCACTTTACTCTTCAAAACATAATAAAGTCACTCGTTTCTTTCTCAATCAATGAAAATTCATCGAAGAATTGTATGATAAAATTTCCCAGTGGACTCAATAGACACGACTGGTGGCATTAACTCAACGTTAAAGAGTTTCTCAAATTACAAGTATAAATGCACTTCCCAAGATATTCAATCTCTTCAAAAAATTAACTTGAACTTGTCTTTGCTAAATTTCAATTTCAATCATTCAACCGTCATTTTCCTGATTTTCCAGCATGACTTCAGCTTTTTTAATGAACGCTAGAAGGTCGTTGGTAGGCGAATTATCAACACTTTTGTGGAAGTACCCCGATCTTGGTAAGACATGAACAAAAGATAAGCTTCGATGCCTCATCATCCTCAAGCCATCGTCGGTATTTTGTGTCAGTGACCAGCTGTAGACGCACATGGCGCAGGACCCATTAATGCGGTCTCCGATTCGTTCCTTGCTAGAACATCTGCGATCCCCTTACCATCAGTACCAATTGGACCACGTACTCATCAAAGCATAACTGCATTCCTCGATGTCAGAAGTTGGAGAGTCGCTAACATTCCTTAACCAGCTTCGATAGAAACCTCCGCTAGAGAGAGCACTGATGGCCGCTACGCTGTCGGCAAAAACAGCTGAGATTTAAGCTGGTGGAGCTCGAATTAACTACGATCTCAGCTTGAAATAAATCAGTCATTTGTCCACTGTAGACCTGTAGTCAAGATGTGGGAGCTCGTTTGACTAAGCGACTCGGACAGGCATCTGACATGAGGCTTCCTCCCGAAACAGAGTTCCCTAGTCGCGGTGTCAGAAATTCCAAATATTTTTTTTTTATAGAAAAGCCCTTTCAAATATATGGAGCCGCAGCTCTCTGGTGTCTGCCGCCTGCATACAAATATGGAAAGAAGCGCAGTTTGAAAGAGATCTCAACGCGAGGGTTGGACATGATCGAGTGATCGAGAGAAAGGTCAACCTTTGGGGTTTTTTTAATCGCAGTACGGTGGTTTTTGAAGTGTTTTTTTTTGTTTGTTTGTTTAATTAGCTCACGTTATGATCGTTGAATTCTGGGCACCCAAGAGATTTCTACAAGCCTACATGGCTCATGGGACTTAACTTAGAGTTTTGTTAAGCTGAATATTTCACCAAAACTTTCTATGGAGCCTGATACTAAGGTATTTGGACTAGCCTTAAAGCACCGTCTTCTGTGTAACCGACTCAAAGTTCGGTTTCTTCCCTCATAGACGGTGGAGCAATGAATTCTACACTCGCAACATTTCAGCAATTCCGTTGGGTAGGACATGTCATACGAACGAATACAAGTCCACCAGTTCGGAGAACATTTGATGAGATATCTGGTTTTTGTACCATTGGAAAACAGCCACAAATACCTACCTTTGTGATTGCTGATTTCAGACCTCTGGGATTGCAGTCAAAAGCAAAAAGAAGGTAACGCCTCTAAAAACTAACGGTCGATAAAAATAATCGTTATTCTTGAATTTTTATTTTTCCGATCATATTTATTTGATCGATATTTTTGATTTTTATTTTTTCGATGAAGAATAACCGCTATTATTGGATTTAAATTTTTGCGGTTATATTTCATCGATACTTTGTGATACATTTTTTCGATCATAAAACATATTATTGTCATCACCGACAAACTTGTTTGAGTGTATTAGGATCGAAAAATTGTGAATACATGAGTAAGATTTTTTTTGTTATCGAAAAAATAGATATTAGAAAATAACGATAAAGCTTGATCGAAAAAATAAAAAACCAACAATAACGATTATTTTGGATGAAAAAAATTATAAATACCAAAACAACGATTATGCAATGATTTAAAACAAAAAAATGTCTTATTATAAGTATGATCATATTTGTGTACCTTATGCCATAAGGATTAGAATGATATATTCCAGTTTTGTTTTGAACGACTTCGTGTCAATAATTTTTGGAAGCGAAAAAATCAGAATTGGAATTATTTTCGGGATCTCCTTTTAGCATAGGAATTATGTAGCTCTAATGGTGTAAGGGCCGATATGCATACCGAACAGTATAATCGATCTAATTAGGAAATTTAATTGCAATTTATACAAACAAAAAAAGTTATTTATTACGTAGTTAAAAAACCTTATAACAAAAAAAAAATATTTCAAAATTATTTTATTTTGTAAAAGTAGGCAACTTTTTCTACCTACACTTTTGCTTTTGATTCATACTACTACTACTACTGCTACTACTATTTATTACACTGCCACAAATCTGATACGTTTTGTTTTTTTTTTTGCTCTCATAAATAACACCGCTCACCGGTCTCCATTCGAATCAAATTTTCTCAACGCTGAGTGTGGGGCAAAGCAGCCATAGCAAGCGCTTCAAAATAACGTGTTTTTAACTAATAGCACAAGAGATAAACAAATACACAATACACAATACACAATACAAAAACACGCCGTTTATTGAGCACTCCGCTTTCTTTGCGCATGGCTGGTTATTGTGGAGCGGCTGTGAGCTTTGAAGAAACCCACAAAGCGAAAATGCCAAAGCGAATGAGTTTTGTTGAGTAGCGAAGAGCGGTGAGTTAAAATTTAGAGGGCAAATAGTAATTTTGAGAAAAATAATTTGGCGAGAGTTGGCGAGTTGTCGGCGCACTTGTTGAAAGCGACAACAACAATAATACGAATTTCTATGCATTGGCGGCATAAAGTGGTCAAAGGAAAATGGCAACACTAATTTAGTAGCAGGTATTTTTTTTTATTTTTTTCATTTTTGTTGTTATTTGCTTGGTATTGTATCATATATGTATGTATATATTTTTTTTGCTCAATTATTTTTGTCGTTTGCTATACAAAACTCAACCGCTGCCGAAGATGTTTTTATCGTCGTCGTTGTTGGTATTGGTGTTGGTGTTGCTGTTGCTGTTGCTATCGGTGTCGGTGTCGTTGTCGTTACCGTTGCTGTTGGTGTGTGGCATGCGACGATGACTATGGGAGAATAACCGCCACGGCAGCCGCTCGACACTATCGCTGTGGACGCTGCCACTGCCGCTGCCGCTGCCGCCGCCACCACTACCACTACTACTACCACCAATGCAGTATTGTGGCGAATGTTTATAGATTTTCAGTCGAATTTTGTTATTTCACGTACAAAGTGGCGCGCGCGCGGCCGCCGCTCTAACAAATCAAATCGAATTGACGCTATATTTGATAAAAATTGTGTCGAAAAAACGTTTGTATGTAGTTGGTTGTTGTAACAATAAAAATTACAACAACAACAACACCACCAACAAAAATAAAATAAAATAACAACAAAACAAAAACGCAAAATACTTAATTCATAAATTGTGAGCGCTGTGTGGATTTTGTGTGAAGGTTGTGTAAAGAAGTGAAAAAGGTGGGTGCAAAGAAGAAGCTGCGGCGACTGTAATTTGAATACCTTATTTATGCCTAGCTGATTGCTTAATTTTTATTGCAAGTGCATTAAATTATTACCGTAAAATCAATTACCAGCCATTTAGCGGCATTTTTACGCGGAAGCGAACGTGTTTGGCTGCATAAATTGCTATGCAGGCTCAGCAAAAAAAAAAATATTAAAAAAAAAAATAAATAAATACTAGCCGCTATAAACTTTAAAAGCTGCACAATAATAAATACGAAACGGAAGTGCAATATTAAATAAATTGAATCATTGAATATTTATGGCATTATCAGTTGTTAACTACCGGATGTTGCCACCTAAGTAATAATGGCAAAAATGGGACGGAAAAAATAGCAAATCCAAGACCGCGCAAACTGCCGCATAAAAACCTGTCAACGCGCAAAGTCATATATGACATATGTACTACATATGTATATACATACATAGTAAAATATCTGAGCAGCATAAATTGTAGCAAAGCGTTTTGTTTTTTTTTATTGGCGGCAATTAAATGCCACGACTGACTTGGCATAGAAATTGAAAATTATGAAATTATGAAGTGAGCGCTAAAAGAAGCAAAAAAAAAAACAAAAATTAATTTATGTAACTGCGCAAGAAAAGCGCACGGAAGTTAGTGAAGCGCTGAAAAATTTAAAAAAAAAATCAACTCAATATTTGCATTATCATTTCTTACGCCAGCGTAATAAATAAGCTAACGAAAATACATTTTCCAATTTATTTGCAATACAACAAAAAAAATAATTGCAATATTAATGTCATGCTTAAATTACACTTACAGCTCATTACACGGCCGTGTTAAAATTTCAAACGCGCCACTACTCATATCATATAAAAAATGCAGCGCCCCCTGTGTGTGTGTGTCTGTGTGGCCGCGAAAGCTGATAATTCAATACAAAATTAATTACTACAAATTATGTACTACATAAACTCTCCTAGTGGCCCGACAGCGAAAATTCGCTATAATTGAAAACAACACCAAAAAAAAACCAATTATTGCTGCAAATTTGTTGCATAGCGCGCGCTAGTGTAGCACTACATAAATAAAATGATGCGGAGAATGGTAGCGGTGCGGCAGTGAATATGAATGCAACGCCATTGAGATTTTTATTTCGCATAAATTGCAGTGAAATTAAGCAAGCAAAACACCCACTTATTTAGCTGGATTGACGGACAAAGTGCTAGCAAGTATATTAAATTTTGATGCATATTACCTATGTACATAAATATACAGGCATATGTATATACATACATCTACTGTAGTATATAGTAAATATGTACATACCATACACCGGTTGGCGTAAACCACATACAGCTGGATGATGTCGGCCACAAAGCCATCCCACAATAGCGCAATCGCATCAACTGCCAGGACCGGATTTAAGCATAAGCTAAGTGGGCGCTAGCGTCACAACGGGGCCCGCGCCACAATGAAAAATTAAACAAATTTTAAAGAAGAAGTTTACAGAAGTTGTCTAACGTGTTTTTAACGAAATTATGTCTCGTATAAATCACTCAAAATATTTCTAAACCCCTACCATAACTCCAGCCACAACTCCCGTGGATCAGCTGACTTTGTTTCATGTTGTTGTTGTTAGAACAGCGTAAACTTATGGGGAATGTTGCTGAAATAACAGTCCTTGGCCGAATATAAATTCGGGTATTTCCGGTTTTGTAAAACCGACTGTCTTTGGAACGTCACAACTTTGTTTCATCATGCCGGTCTCTTTGCCATGGCTTACGTGGTGGCTTAAATCTCCCTCGGACGCTTTAATCTGGCAATAACTAAGTAGGGAGTTTGGGTCACCACTCATCCGCGTAATTGTGAATGTGGTGCTCTCCCAGTCAGCCAAACGGAGAGTACCACACCGTCGCATGTGACTGTTCTCGTCACCTACTAACGCAACTCACCTCAACCTCCCCCTAATTATGGGTGTAACGAATCGCCCTACCAATTAGGTGGCTTGCGGTTTGGGGTATATCCGATATTCTCTCCTGCTCCTGGTTGTTGTTGTTGTTGTAACAGCATACGACATTCTCCATAAACTTAAGGGGCAGTCTTTGGCCGGACACTAATCCGGGTCGTTTCGACTGTCGAGGGAATGGCAGGTGGTTAGTATGGCCTTGCCATGCACAGTGGTCGCTCCCACTCTATCCTCAGACTCAACGTACCCACCCTCGCAGATAGGTCTTCGGAAGGCAAGGGCAGCGCTGTCGAATCCAAGCTAGCCATACCGCCGTCTCCGCCACTGCAAGAGGCAAGAGAACATCGCTAGGTGTAACCTCCCAAGACGACGTCGGCAACATTGAACCGCGTGGCTAAGTCAGCGGCTTTGTTTATGCGGCCTTCTGGCACTACAATTGATCCGGGTAGTAGCCGTTAACAGAAGCACATCAGGCCATTAGAACGCTATTATAGTAGCAGACGGTGAGCCCTCAGAAGCCTATAAAATCTGAGAAATATAAAATTGGAATGTCTGCCCGAAGAGCAGCGAAATTCGAGATTTAATCATCAAAGAACGTAAATTGAGAAGAAGTTCCATCACTCCCACCGCACTTCACCTCTAACAGAAAATCTCGTCCGATTTCACCATACCCGAGCTGCTTTGACTTTCGCTGATTGATATTAGAATCTTATTAGATCCAATGGTTTCTGGTGTTGTGAAACTGGACGAAAATTCTTACCACAGAAAACGAAATATCATGCAAATTTTTTGTAATCTACGTTCTTTGAACTCACGAAGTATGAAGAAGTTTAATTATTTTATTTTTATTTTTTTTTGTATATGACCAAAACCACTTAAATAAAATTTGCTCACATTGTGCAAAATTTAAAAAAAAAATGCAATCAACTGCACCAACTTTTTTTAAAATATTTTTATTGAAAACTTTTGAGTACGCAGTTTTATACCTTATTCAATTTTAGTATAATAAATATAAGTTTGAAGTGGCCAAATATTCGCAGAAATTTAAATTTTTTTATCAAACACCAATTCGTTGTTTAGCTAAATTGAATTGTAGTTTGTTCGACTAAAATTGAATGCGCTATAAATGGCATAACCAACAAATTTGAAGTTGTCTAAATTTTCGGGAATTCATGAAACGTAAATTTCCAAAGATTTTGTTAACATAATCAAAGTAATTCCAATTAAACAAAAAAATATATTTTTGCCAATTCAACCCACTAAGCTTTCCTATTATTTTGAACACAACTGTATCGCTCGCATGATTTCTTGCCACCAAACGTTTCATCAACGTATCCACCGTGTGTGTTTAACGGTAAGGTATTTGGTAATTTTTAGAATTTGCGCGCACCCACTTCCTCAGCAAAATCACTCCATCATACTTCCCATGCCTAGTCGGCCAACTGCACGCCAAATCCGCGTCTGTATTTGTGGGCGTACATACTATGTGAGCGCCGACCCGCATCTCTTTTACCACATCCGCTATATGTGTATGTTCATAAATTAAATGCCACATTTCATAATAAAATTAAAAATGCAAAAAAAAAAAAAAAGCAGAAAATAAAACCCACTATAATAAAGGCGCAAGGCTCATAAAAAACATTATGAGTGTAACAAAAATTATTATAGAAATAGTGGTAAAAAAAAAACACAAAATAATAATAATAATAATACTACTAATAATAATAAACAACCAGCACTCACACCGGCTAGTGAAGGCAAATTATGATTTATGAGTTTGTAGCTCAAACGCGCGCACTCGCACCAACATACATATGTACCCTCTTTACTCATAGAAATATTTTCTGCATTATTTTTAATATGCTGGCAACGTTAATGTCGGCGATTTGTACATAGCACTCACGTCTGTCTAGGAGGACGTTGCCAAACAAGCGTGTCCAAACTATTAAGCAACTGAGAATTAGTAGCATTGAGCAAGTGAAATTGTAGCAACAACAAAGAAGCCCAAACATACAGCGTATTTGATGCCCTGAGCTGCCTGCGGGAAGAGTTGTAGAAAAGTTTATTAACAACGAAAGTTATCTAACAGAGTGGTAAGAGCTAAAGTGCTTATTAAAAAGTTGCGCCGTAAGGGTTGAAAAAAAAATTTTGAGCAGGTACTCTAATTCATTAGCAGCCGTTATGAAATTTTCGATAACGGAAACAGGAAATTACTTTACTAGTTTATCTCTAAAAGTAATCACCCAAAAAGTAACGCCCCTTGAGATATTCTCTAAATCATAACTAATGGCTTAGATACTACAATTGATCAGTAAAAACTTCACAAATTCAAATATAAGTTAGTCAAAGTTTTAAGAACTCAATACCCGCAGATGGCATTCAATAATTTTTGTATCAACTACAGTGACGATCAAGGATAGAGAGAGAGAGCTTTTGCGCTGCCTGTGTGAAGTAACGTGTGTAAAAGCTTTGAAAAGTTTCACTCGTGCGCCTAAGTTTGGTCGTCGCTGATTTCCGAGCACCAACGAGGGACAATGCGTTACGCGAGAGCGCACATGAAGTGGTATATAGCAAACAGTATTGCCGTTGTGCCACTAAAAGGGGCAATATGACCCGTTTTTGGCGTCAGTACCCTTTGATCTGCTTTCTTGAAAGTATTGATTACTATTAAGATTAAAATTATTTAAAGCACACACAGAGTCATTTGGAAAAACAGTGTTTTAGCCTGAAAAGAATGCCGACTGAACCTAACATAGAGCGATTGAGAGAGAATCTACAAAAATTTAGAATAAATAAAGGTATATTAAGAAACACCGAATAGTTAGGTTAGGTTGAGTCAGGAACGAATATAGTGAATTTTTATGAATTGATCGCGATAAAACGCAATTGAGTTTTTACTATCTTTTGTTAATTAAGATCCTTTAAGGCGCACAAAGAGTCATTTAAAAAAAAAACAGAATATTTAAACATCAACGTAGAAAGGTTCGCAGTAGTATTTGACTTATTTCATCCATTACGTGGACCGCAAAGTAGCCAGTGATATGCCTTTACTAGAGGGGAAAATGATATCTCATTAATATTCTACTTTCGATTTCGAACTCCTGTGGCTATACTCAAAATTGTATGACCTAATAAAACGGTGGGTCAAACAGACCCAGAAAATATATCTACGTAAATAGGAAACATCACATTGGCTAAAAAAATCCTATTTTAATTTTCTACATAGCCTACGTGTAGTTATCTGGGTACACCTTAGTCCACGATTCTCGGAATTTCGTTAGTGTACATAATAACTAAATTGAAATAAACATTGCTTTCTCGATAACCTCTTTATACGAACCATTTATCTTATCGACAAAGAAGTTTTTGATATTCAAAAACCGAACATTGTATTGGGGACTATTTCTGGAGTATCGAAGGATAGTTCTGCTGGTACAGAGCTTCGTCTCTTTTGTTTGTTTTTGCTTTAAAGCGTCTGGGAACCGATCCAACAGCTTTAAAATTTCAAAATAATTTACATGAATAAATTTGCAGACTGAGAGATCAGATCCGCCTCAACCTCAACCTCGTTCGACTGTCATTCTCCACAAGAAGTCCACTTGTACAGTGTACATTGGCCTCTTCAGAGTTTTGTTTGTTTCACGCCTTGTGGCCGATTTTATTTGATCGATTACTTCGAAAGTGCTGGCTATTATTATGGGACTAGAAGACGAGGTAGCGTAAATCAATTCCGAATGATGCTAGCCGATGGTGAAAACCCACAATAATTCTTCTCACGCTTTTATTATCTTTCGTGGTGGATTTTAGTGACAAAAATTGGGTCCAATGAGCAAATCTATTTGTTTTCCAAGTGGCTGTCACTATAAAATGTTTGAAAATAAGAAAGCCCCTAGACCAATTGTACAGATATTTGGTAGCAATAGAACAAAACTAACTATTGTGTGCATTTTATTGTTGTTTTAAGTTGTTTAAATGTCAATCAAATGTCAAGCGAAACCAACAACATCACACCAATAAATAAAAACAGTTTGACAGATTGGAATGTGTCACAGTAAATGCAGAAATTGTGTTAAGTAGTGGCAGCGTTGACATTCGTCTTGTTATGTAAATTTTGCTTTAATTGTAACTTCAAATATGTGTGTATAAACGAAGCAGATTGCAACACCTACCTTATTCAAAATTCTAGTAATATTTTTGAAATAGATTTCACGCCAAGAAGCAGGACTCATTCTAAACAAATTAAATTTAAAAGAGGAAATTTTGAATGAAACTACTTGGGATTGAGTTAATAAGGGACTGGTTTAAATAATATAATAAAAGAAGCAAAAAAAATGTATTGCATAAACGCTAACTTCAATTTATATCGGGTACCCCATTGTTGCAGTGATCATTTATGGGTTAAGGCTGTGTAAAAAAAGCTTTCGAAATGTCTTCTTTTGGCCTTAAGGTGCAATTACCCACGAACATAGCGTAGACGACCAGCGGATCACATATAAAATTCCTGCGAATTTCCAACGCCTACTCTCCGTCAACACGAAAATTCTACTCTGGTGAGTTTTCACTTACGTGGCGCTCTCATCAGATAGGTCGGGTCAGCTGACACGCTTGCCGTTTTTACGTCGATGTGTAACTGGACTTTTAATAAAAAAGACTGCCGTCAGTACCTGGCATAGATTCTTTCGTACATATTGGGAATGTTTTACCAATAAACGTAGATTACAAAAAAGTTGGATAACTCCCACCGTTCCCCTAACTCAAAATCTCGTCCAATTTCACCTTGCGAAAACTAATTTGACTTTTGCTGTTTGATATTAGAGATTACACGGATGTTCCATCATTCCCATCGTTCCGTTCCTCTAACGGAAAGTGTGGTGAAATTGGACGAGAGTTCCACACCACTTTCTACTTAAATTAAAAAAAAAACCCACGGGCAGGGTTCACACTGTGTGTCGTGATATTTTAAGTTATTTCGAGAACCAATTCTTATGCGCAATTAATTTTTGCTAAACAAACAAAAAAGCACACACACATCATCTACTACAACAAAACAAATATAGAACAGCGCAAATATCGTTACAACAACAACAACAACAACAACAAATTATAATTTATTGCTCAATTAGTGCAAATAACAGTGAAGCAACCGAGCGTCAGCCAATGCCGCCGTCGACGTCGTCGTTATAGTTGCGATGAAAAATGGGCAAATTTTATATACGGCCAACTAATAAATAACAGCAACAAACAACAACAAGAACAGCAGCAGCAAATAAACAAAATGTAATGCAGCAATAATAAATGCAAAAATACATTGATCGTGACGAATATATTGTGCAATTTGTGCAAACTTAATGAAAATTCATATAAATTAATAAAAGCGAACAAGCGCACCTCTTTCGCCTTTTCCCACACACACACACACACACACACATGGGTATCATACACACCCACATGCACATTTAATACATATATTTACAATTTTAATATTTTTCAAATTTTTTTTTTGTAGATTTCAGTGCAAGCAGCTGTGAATGCAAACGTACAAAAAAAAATGAGTAAAGCAAAAAACAAGCCTATCAAATAATAACACAATAAACTAAACCGATTATGACAAGAAAAATTTTATGTTGCAGCCTTGTGTAAAAAAAAAATGCAAAACCAAAAAAAAAATAAAAAATATTTACAATTAAACAACAGCACAAAGGTGAAATAATTACATTGCAATTACTAATTAAAACACATTAATCAACAGCAGCAAAAACTCCGTTACCGTAAATTTGTTTTGCTACGAAGCGCACCACAAAGCGTGTGGACTTTACAACGCATGCGCGCAACCATCAACAATCGGCGTGTAAAAAAAGTGCAACAACTAGGAACGGAAACAAGTAGTGTTAAAAATATACATATATTGTACTTATATAGGAACAACAAGCTAGCCACATTGCACGCATGCCCAAATTTCGGCTCTCCTGCTCATTGCTCTCACCAATACCAGCGCAAAACTCGCAGTGGCCCGTTATTGTTGAGCAGTGTTGCCATACATTTTCAACGCGTTTAGGTCTCGTTAAGATATTGGATTAGTGCCGTACATTTATTCGTTTCATCTAGGAGCTAGTAGAACTAAAGCCTTCAAGGTGGATTTAACAAATTACAACAAATTGCTGCAGTCCAGCAATCAATATTTACGGCCAGATTATCTGGCCGCACCGAATGCGGTAAGTTTTGGATGTTTTAAATGGACATATAAAGTAATTTAATAATTTTTCGCATTGAGAAATCATAAATTATATAAAGTCCTTAAACAAAGTTGGTGATTTTACCTTTCATGTATTAGTTTGGCCCAGGGGTGGATTTACCATACGAGCAATAGGGGTAGCTGCGCAGGGCGGCAAATTAACAGGAGGGGCGGGGGCGGCAATTTCAAACAATTTAAAAGATATTGTCAGTATGATGTGATAACCAGTGAAGAAAATGTGTCACCAGGTGGAGGACGAGATCAATTTTGACAAAATTTAGTGTCACGTATTTTATCGATGGTTTCCGGGAGTAAATTATCTTCAGTCTCTACAAAAAAAAAAAAAAAAAAGTTTGCCAGATTTTGGATTTTGGGTGGTCTTGCTTCGTGCAATGTTGACGAATTTGTGGTTTGCTGCAAGGTAAACTGCTGGAGTCTAAGAAAATATTTCATCTGTAGTCCCAAAAGTTTTTTTCGGTCCAATCCTCTTACTGAGACTAGCTCCCTTTTTCTTCTTCTTGGGCATTGTTGGACGATTCCAACATAGCAGGTCGGTAACTCCGTTGCTTTCCAAACTGACCCCAGCTAGAGACCCCATAGCCAAATCCGTCTTCACCTCATCTTTCCAACTTAGAGTAGCCCTTCTGTTTCCTCTGCTACCACCCGTGGGTACCTCGTTGAATACCTTCAGGGCTGGAGCATTTTCTTCCATTCGTATAATATGACCTAGCCATCGTAGCCGCTGAACCTTAATTGTACTATGTCAATGTCGCTATAAAGCTCATCGTTCCATCGTCTTCGGTATTTGTCGTCGCAAAAGCGTAAAAGTCCAAAAATATTTCGAATAATTTTTCTCTCGAATACTGCAGGGGCCATCTCATCAGATGTTGACAGCATCCATGCTTTTGCGCCGTACAATACCACATGAGAGACTTACGTAGAGTGGTTTTGGTTCGTCGAGAGCGGGCTTTACTACGCAGTTACCTAATCAGCCCAAAGTATTACTTTTTGTCAAGAAAGATTAGGTTAGGTAAGGTTAAGCGGCAGTCCCTAGACAGACAAATTTTTGATTTACCAATGGATTACATGTCTGTCGAGGGGTGCTAAGTGATTCACTAATATCACAGTCTGGCAAAGATGTGCCTCGACGAGCAAGTTCATGAGCTTCGCAGTTACACCGTATGTCGCAGTGGCTCAGCCATCTCATTAAGAGATCGGCGCCATTCCCCAGTTACCCTTGATGTTAGCCACGCTAACCCTAATAGCCGCCTGATTGTAGGTGATTTCATCACCGAGAATCGTATCACATGTACCAGTAATGGGGCCTTCAAGATAGCCATAAGCTTCGCGTGAAAAACATTCCAGGTAGGCACTCAGTTAAACGGAAGCTGAAAGTTATGGCCAGTTGTTCCAAAAATACCCTTCATCAACTGCCCTTCAAGTTTGAATCCATCCGTGTAAACATAGGCTTCTAACACATAATCTGTCCTCCTTTTACATTGTTGGAAGGTAGTTAGAACTTTCATCTTGTGCTACCCTACAGTTTCTTTTTTTTTACGTTCGTCTACCCAAGAATGACAGCCAAAATACTGCCCAGACCGGTAATTCTCTGTTTGTGTCCAATTCGACAGCATCCACCCATTTCCTGACGTCACAAAAGTACTTTTTATGCTGCCGTTTCTCTACACGAACACAACTAACAAATCTTTCAATTGTGATGCCACCTTTTTTGCTTCTTCCTCTTCTCAATTACTATTTCTTCTTTGCTCTGTTATCACCTCGCTAACCCTCGACAAAACGCAAGATTGACAGAAAACAGGATAAGACAAAATAGAAGAAAGCGACCACAGTAAGTGGGAACTTTCGGAATTTTTCCCCAAAAACTATGGAGTATAAAATTGCGCCAATTGAGCTGAACGTGACGTCATAGTAGTGAAGAATGAGAGAGCAAACTCGAAATTCTAAAAATGAAATGATTCCTGCTAAGTCGACAAAGAGCGTATTCCTTATCGATATTTTCACTCTGGCATAAGAAGAATAAAATATTTCTGGAATTGTGCTACGTAATGCATAAATATAGACTCAAACAAAAAAAGAGCTGATGTTTATAAAGTAGGAAATATTATATAATTAAAAATTCTGTAGCAAATAATAGGAATTGCGCTTTAATATAATTATTTAAAATATGTATATTTATTGCATTGTAGTATGCAATACAATTCTATCAACAAATTGCAGTACAAAATGATTTCAACTCAGCTTATTATTCCCTAGCATGTTAATTAAACAGCCGATTTAACAAGATAATTAAATATAATTCAATCACAATTTGATTGATTGAGAGGTCAGCTTTAATAATTTGACAGCCATTTGATATTCACTTAGTCACGTAAGGGTAATTTATTTATAGAAGTTATTTATATATTGTACTTACATATTTAAGATGAGCTTTTGTGTGTGACCTCAATTACAGAAAGTTATAGCAAGCTTACGTTAAAGTGAAAACAAAATTTTAATATGTATACGCCTTGTCATGCAGTGGTTGATAAATCTTATTGGGTACTTCAAATCTGTCTCTACTCACAGATATAAGGAAACATTTAGATATCGATCTCCACTTTTACATAGAGTGTAAAATACCAACTTCGGATGTACTCAACAAAATGATATTGGTTAGTTTTTAATCAGGACAGGGCCTTAAAACTATGAACTGTAGAGAGAAATGTCTCAATAGAAATATGAAACAAAACTGTCGAAAAGTTGGTAGTGATCTGAGGCATTCCTCAAGATCTGAACGTCAAAGTTGCATCCAAAGTCGAAGAGCGTCAGTAGCTCCAATGAGCAAGGAAAAATTACGTATTATTCCCGAAAAAATGAGAGGCCGAAATATGTGAGGCACTTGCGAATTTTACCAGAAGATGCGGTGATTTACGGAAGGTTACAAGACTGGTTCAATTTCCTGTAAGAATAAGAACGGCGATTTGGTGACTGATCTCCAAAGCGCACTTAAATTGTGGAGAAAATATTGTTCCTCTTTGCTAAATGAGAACAGCAAAAGCGTCGTCGAAGAAGATGTAGATACCAAACCCCAAATAGCCCATGAGAGTAGTCATGTCCCGTCAGCCGGCTTCGGAGAAGTTCGAATAGCAATAACGTGCCTAAGTCACAATAAAGCCTGTGTGTTCTTGAATTACGAGCTCAACTATTCAGGAATGGTGCGAAGAGCTGATTGAATTTCAAGCGTGCTCGGCCTAATACACAGGAAAGGTGACTCTAAAATGTGCGGCAAA
The DNA here is from genome assembly GCA_951828415.1 of Anomoia purmunda. Classification (NCBI taxonomy): domain Eukaryota; kingdom Metazoa; phylum Arthropoda; class Insecta; order Diptera; family Tephritidae; genus Anomoia; species Anomoia purmunda. Next base: position 10,104,834 of record OX639994.1, read on the forward strand.
AAGCCCGGGATCGGTCTTCTAGACATCTCATATAAAGAGAGGATCGACACCATCTCTACTTCGACTCTAAATCAGCATTCGACAGCACGAGTAGAAGCTTCGTATATCCCGCGTTGCATAAATTTGTCATCACTGCAAAACAAATACGGCTAGGCAAAATGAGATTGGACAACTCAGTCAGCTCCGTCCTGACAGCCGCTAATGACGTCGACAACAACGCTATTAGTTCTGCATTTTCCAAGCTGGATAAAGAAGCGAAGCGAATAGGTCTGCTGGTAAATGAGGACAAAAACTGGAAGCCCATTCGGGTCTATCCTTCCGGACCACTATTTACAGTTCTACAAGTCGTATTTTGATACCGGACGACCAATGCGTTCTTTTTCATAAATAATCTACTTGGTCTGGCTTTCGGTTGCATGTTCATATGTCATGCAATTCTGTCTGTCCCTATGGTCAGTACCTATGGTCAATAACCTAGTCAGTTCTGCTTGGCCATCTCCTGTAGAGAGAGGCGGCAGTCCAGCGCGATGTTTGAGTTAAATGTGAAGAACTCAGAGGTTTGATTACAGCCTAGCTGTGACTAAAAAATGAAGATGTCTCTTCCGAGAATTCTCTACTACTTCCCTAACTGCTGAGACCTCGCCTTTTGCACTTTATATATATGTATAAATGAATTTTTTCTTGGTCAACCGCTTCAAATCGCAAGTAGTCCTCTAACCGCATCTATCATTTCTAAAGCCCCCGGTGTTGTCCCTACTACCTACCTATATACATAGATACGTACTCTACTTATCAACCGAACAGTACTGCTGTAAATACAGTTAAGCTGTCACATTATTGTCGCACACCTCAAAGGCACCGAAATTGTATTGTGGACGAGGTGAGAAGAGCAATTGTGACATAAATGAGTAAATGAAATATATGTGAATTATAGTAGATACATTTTAAGTAGAATACTATAACAATCTACGAGAGGATGTGGTAGGTAGAGGAAGTGGTCGAGGAGCTACTGCTGTTGGGGGTTTAAGTGATGAATTCCTAAGACGACAGTGCATGTCAGCTGTCGTGTTGTCAATAACTAAATTAAGTTTCGAATTAGAAAAACGTGAAAAACAAATGTTGAAAAGGAAAAACCTCAAGAAAACAAAAAAAAAGCAAAGAAAAACAACCAAACAAAAACATTGACAGCACAAATAAATAAAAAGCCATGTTAAATCCAAACGTCAAGTTGAATGATGTAGGAGAAGTAGCGCGGTAGTGGAGGGTAAAAAAAGGCGCATATCAGTCTGACAGCTGTCAAAGTCAGTAAATTACTTGCCGTATGCGTATACTTGCCATTACGAATGCTAGTATCCAATAACGAATATTGAGTACCGACAAGTAGGTATGTAGATATGCAGTTATGCTATGTACATTAGGTTGCACCACAAACCATGAGAAAAAAACCCCAAATTATACGCAAAAATAGGTACTAAAAGAATATTTTTGAGAACTGCACCGATTTGAAAATGCTTGCAAAAATGGATGTTTTTTATTAATAAAATACCTCTTTAGCTTATACCGTGTTCACACGACAGTGAAGCACAGTTGTTTAAAGTTAAAAGTACCTATTTTCGCTCTGCAAAATTATCTAACTTTATTACGCACCAAACATGATAACCTCGAAAGCAGTTAAATCGTCGTTGTGTTTTCAGAAGCAACTCTGCGTTCGACAACTTTTTGGGCTAAATAAAAATCGATTATTTGACCTTATCTAGTTTATAAAAAGGAATAAGGGAAATAATAAGAAAAAATCAGCGGCACTGCTAGGTGTGCACAGAGCGAAGCATTTCTTTTAAAGTGAAGCTTTCATTGCCGTGTGGACATGGTATAATCTTATGTAATTCTTGGTGATTTAAAAAAACTACTTCTATTTATAAAAAAAACTATATTTTTAGAGATATTTTAAAATCGTTCCAGCTCACGGAAATCTTAATCTTTTTCCGGAGTATCATAAGTCTTAAAATATAATAAATTCTGTAATGAGGTCATTTTGGTTACCGGATTTTACTTAGAAGGAAAAGAAAATGCTGTAAAACGGAAAGATACCTAGACCACTTGTTTTCATTACCGTGTGAACATGGTATTAGACTGTTTTGTGGTACTTGTTGGTTTTTTTTTTTAAATACCAAAAATCTATTTCTACCTATTTTTAAAAAAAATAAATTTTTGGAGATATTTTAAATTCGATTCAGCTCACGTAAATCGTAATATTTTTCGAAAATATTTTGGCAGAAATCACTTAAAAATGTTAATAAACAGAGAAATGTTAACGAAAATCAGTTAGTAAAAAGAAATGTTGTCTAGGTGGTCATATTTAATTAAAGAAAAAACTAATTTTCATTACCGTGTGAACATGGTATTACACAGTTTTATCATGATTGGTGGTTTTTTTTGAAAAAAAAGATTATAAAAAACTATTGAAAAAAATAAATTTTTGTTTTTGTTCGGTTCAGCTTTTGGAAATCTCAATTATTTTCCGAATTATTATTTGGCAGCGGACTTAAAACATTGTATACTTTATGATTGCTGTGAAAAAATTTAAACTTTTTTTTGTGATCCACCCTAATGCACATTTGTGTGACACCGCATATGTTCGACGATCGGCGCTCGACACGCGGCGTTTGCTATTGTCATGTTGCTGACGCTAAACTGATTTGCTGTTTATATATTGTTATTATTGTTATTGTCATTGTCAACGTTATCGTCAGCATTTAGTGAACAATCAATAGCTAGATAGCAACAACAATAACGATAAACATAAAACAATAGCAATAGCAATACGAATAGCAACATACCCTGGAATGATCATCACTATCAACATCATCACCATCACCATCACCATTCCCATCATCATTATCATCATCATCATTATCATCATCAGCGTCATCAATGTTGTCATTGTCGTCTTTCATGTCACTGTTAGCTGTCAACAAGCAACGCTTGTGTTGCTATTGCTGTCACCATTTATTGTTTTTTTTTTGGTTTTTTTGTTTTACAACTTTTCTTTTCTTGTGCCTCTATGCTTTTTGCGTATTGTTGTTGTTGTTGTTGTTATGTTGTAAGTTTACCAAACTTTACACAGTCGACACTTTTACGTGCCGCTATTGCTCAGGCAGACACATTCGGAGACAGAGGCGCAGACGACGTTGTAAAATCCTCCATAACGACTTGAAGTGAAGTCAATGATGAATTGACAGCAGTCACTTTTGTTACAAAGTACCGACACGGACACACACACACGCACACACACACATGCGCTGTGTACCTATCTATTGAAATAGTTGTTGTTGTTGTTGCTGCATGTTGCACCATTATCAGCAAGATTACGCCGGGTACAACTGCATGCAACTTTCCAAATATGTTTTTGTGTTCAACACACACACACACGCACACACACACACACACCCCACCAAACTTGCCTTGTAAGTGTCAAAAATGACATTTTACTGTAAATGGCAGCGTGTTTTCGTGTTATTCGCACAAAATTTGTTTTAACAAGCATTGCGCATTCCGGTCACATGCACATACATAACTACTATTTATGTAAGTATGTACAAAGGTAAAGTAAAGTAAATGTCTATGTTCACGTTTGTTTTTTAAGGTGCTTTCCCCGCAGGCACGTACACGCCAATTTAATGCCACAAAAATTCCAAATTCATTTGCTACGCATCGTCTACGCGTTAATTATCGCCAATCAAGTTGAAGTTTTAATTGAGTGCAGTTTGGCAAATGGAGTCCCATTGGAGTTGGCTATGGAGTTAATTGGAGATGAATTATGTATGTACATATATATGTACATTAGGGTGGATTAAATTTGTTTTCTCCAAACCGTATGATATTTTCGAAATCGACAGATAATTGTAATGGAAAGTGTAATAAGATAAACTTAACATAATTGGCAATGTTAGGCCAAACTTTTTTTTTAAATTACAAACATAATAAAATGAATGTAAGGAATCTCAGTTTTTATTATTATCATCTCACAGAATATGTTTTTTATATTTTTATTTAAATATTCTATATAAAAACAAAAACATTGCATTAGAAAAAGACTCTACGCGTTCGCGTTTCAAAACATCGATTTTTATTAATTTAATTTCAATCTATATGTATCCAAGAATACGCCACAGAGAGGATTTCGTGGAAACCACATTCCTTTGCATGCTCCTGTGCTCCTTAATGTACCCGTCTCTGGCCGTTTTCGAAAAGCTGAGCGTGGCGTGGCGCGCCATCTTTAAACGAGTTTTCCCGAAAATAGGGTTTTTATTTTAGCTGCCGAGTAAGACTTTTCATAAAAGTATTGGTCCGATATCAAAAATTTTTTATATTGAATTAATCAGTGAACATACCGCTATGTTTTCCCGAGTACGATTTGCGCAATTTTATTTTGTTCCATTGTTAGAGTCTCTAAATTGTTGCATAAATTTTACAATTTACAAAATAAAAAAAATTCTAATTCGGGAAAACATAGCCAACGTAACTGTGATTATAAAGAAGATTTAATTTTTGATTTCAGATTACCCAACTGGCCAGAATTTTACTTGAGCGGGACCCATGCAATTTCAACATCAATTTAGTTAACGACGTTTCAATGTCGATAATATTTTTTTTGGCATTGGATACAAGAATTTTGAACTCAAAACATGTACCTTTTAAATAAAATTTTTTTTTAATCCATTCAGTAGATCCCCCTTAACTTTTCTCTTTGAGCTTCCTCGACTTTCCTTTTAATAGTTTCATGACAAATGTTTAATTTAATTTTGAAAAAAGAAAGTTTTTTCATTGATAAGTTTTTGGAATTATTTGAAACTCTCCAGTTTGTAAATAATAAAAAAGTTCACAAAAATTCTTTAAATTTTCAAAAATGTTTCATCAAATTTTTTAAACAGAACTTTTAAAAACTTTTTGAATATGCAATTTGATAGCTCATTCAATTGTTGATTTTTGATACATTTTTTTTTGTTTGCTGACGATGTTGGGCATTTTCCTCCATATATGTACATATGTAACTCATGAAAAAAATTTACTTTCAAATGCTGAACACGCCCGTCAGGGAAAAAATTGTGAAACATCAGCGATAATTTTTATTCACTTAAAACTTGCACTTTGTTTACTAGAATTTAATGGGCTGTTAAACTGCATACAGAAATTTTTTTAGAGTTTGTTGATTTTTTTCCATCATTTGAGCAAAATTTGAAACTTGGTCCGGCCGAAAAAAAATTGTCAAAAATCAACGATAATTTTTATGCACTTTATTTACCAAAATTTAGTGGGCTATCAAACTGCTTACCTCACTAAGAATTCCCTTCACAGAATGTCAGATATGATTCATGTTTGAAAGATATACGCAGATAAGTCCCACCATTTTCTTCATTTTCCATTTTCTCTCCACTTTCAGAGCATTTATCGAACAGACCTAAAGGTATACACAAAAGTTTAGAAAAGAATTTTACGCCAAGTAATTTATCGATTAAAAAAAATGTGAATCCGATGAGAATAAATATTTCAAAAATTTTTAATTTATTTATTGTATTGTAGACCAACTTCAGGGACCATCAAAATTTATGTTCATATTATTAAAAGTCAAAAGGAACGGACATTTTCCAAATTTGAGATACAGCATGAATTATAAACTTCGAAAGTGTGCTACTGTCCACAGAATTGTATATAGCCTGTGTATAAAAGCTGACAGCTGTAAAAGCTCGCACGAGAATATATGTAGAATATTTAACAACAACTATTAATTAGTGGCACACAATGAATGTGTCATTAACACCTTCTTTGACTTTGTGCTCGAATACGTTTCTTCTTTTTTTCTTTTCAAAAATGACTACTATTATTATTATTTTTTTTTTTTTTGAGAATTGTTATTAGTGTTGCTAGTTGGAATACTGCAGTCTAAAGCTGATTACTTGCATAATTTACTATTGATGTTTGAAAACACGCAGCACGCCAAACGGCCAGAGAGAACCATGGCTACAAATCGTATTAAATAATTAAAATGAAGTTGCATTTTTTTAAGATAAATTTTTATAAAGATAAACTAAAGTTTAAAGATGTTGAAAAAACAAGAAGTTTTATTTTTTTAATGGCACTGAACGTGATTTCGTTTGATCGCATTATCACCGACGAACATTATGCGCGACCAATCTGGATTTTGACTTGACATGTACAGTGCACGACAAAACGATAGCACAGATACATAATCATAAGTTTTGACTATGTATTTTTATTAATTTACTTTCAATTTTTTTTCTACAACAAAAAGCTACTTAATTAAAGTTTCAAACTCTGTTGAAACGAGGGAAAAAATTCAACAAAAATTGCGTGCGATTAATTCGAGTTTTGAAAAAAGTTTTACACAGTTTTATAGCCCACTCCATTTAGTCAAATATAGTCTAAGTTTTAAGTCACTAGAAACTATCGTTGATTTTAGAAAATTTTTTTTCCTGATGCCCTTTCGTAAATTCGTTCATATAACACATGCTCGGATTTTTTTTTTATTTTTGGAGAAAAACTTTTGTACCGGCAATGATTTTTTACATCGCGTAACGAAAGTCGCTTCAGAAAATCGCAGAACGGAAGTAGCGTCAGAATATTGCATAACGAAAATCGCTTCACTAATTTCTACCACTATATTTACTCATCTCAACCACTATTTTTATTAATGCTACTATTAATTTCTACCACTATTTTTTTTTAATTTCTGCCACTCTCTTTTAATCATTTCTTCCACTATTTTTACTAGTTTCCACCACTATTTTTAGTAATTCGTTCTATTAATTTACTACTTTCTACCACTATTTTTGTAATTTTTACCACTATTTTTTACTGATTTCTTTCACTACTTTTACTATTTTTACTAATTTCTTCCACTACTTTTTACCACTATTTTTACTAGTTTCTACTACTATTTTTATTAATGCTACTACTAATTTCTACCACTATTTTTACTTATTTCTATCATAATTTTTACTAACTTCTACCACTATTTTCACTACTTTTTACCACTATTTTTACGTATTTTTACCGCTATTTTCACTACTTTTTACCCCAATTTTTGCTAATTTCTACCCCTATTTTAAATAATACTACTACTAATTTCTACTACTATTTTTTACTTATTTCTACCACTATTTTTACTAACTTCTACCACTATTTTCACTACTTTTTACCACTATTTTTACTTATTTCTACCATTATTTTTACTACTATTTTACCAGTATTTTTAACAATTTCTACCACTATTTTTAATAATGCTACTACTAATTGCTGCGACTACTTTTATTAATTTCTGATACCACACGTCTTCACTATGTACCTATATATTTACACCTAGTATGTATGAAAACAATCATATATGTAGTTTATTCAAAAAAAAAAACAACACCACAAATATAGCTTGCGCTGATAGTAAACTGACAGTTTTAATTATATTAATGATTATTCCAACAGTCAACTGACATTTGCACTTTGTTTTCTCATATGCGTTCTGCTTGTTGTTGCTCTTGCTCTGATGGTGTTTCTGACGTTTACTTTTTTTTGTTTGTTTGTTTTTTTTTTTGGTTTTGTGGTTTGTTGTATTTAACTGACTAGCTTGGTACTGTGCTGCTATTTTAGCTGTCTATCAATTAGTATTACTTTGGTTTTGTACAAATAACGCCTTTCTGGCGTTTTTGTTATGAATTCTTAAAATTGAAACTAATTGCCATTGCGCGTTTTTTTTCACTTATATGTATATATTATATATATTTCATTTCGCTTACATTTTTTCTATACATTAAAATCCACATCTTTTTTAAATCATAATAAATGCGTTGGTACTTTTGGTTGGTACTTTGCTTGGTCAGCTGGTGTTTTGCCTGTCCAATTTTTAATACACTTTTTGACAGCAAATTATCAACAGGCTGTTATTTAAACTCCGCGTTGATGACTTCTGCTATCCATTGTTGTTGTTGTTGTTGTTGTTGTTATTGTAGCCACTTTGCTGTCATGTAGCGGGCATTCAGGGTTTCAATAATGTTGTTTTGCTGCTCTTGTGTTATGTATGTAGTGTGTAAGGTCTTGGTACCAGAGGTTCACTCACTCACTCACCCTCTCGCTTACACACACACACACACACACATACGCATGCTTGCTTGACTCACTTAGCCTCCTTCGCTTGGCTTTAGCTTGACGTGCGATTTCGCATTGCTATGCGCAAACAAATGATGACACTGACAGCTGTCAAGTCTAGTTTATTTGATTTTTATTAAAATTAATTATTCACAGACATCATAAATCATTTAAAAAAAAAACATACCAGCTCGCCGTGTAGGTAGTTTTTTTCATACATGCATACATAAATATTTTATTTATTAATACGTTTTTTATTCGTTACTTTTAGTGTTTTGTGCTTTTTTTTTTTTATTTGTTCACAGTGCATAGTTAAAAAGCTTGACATATTAAAAAATTAAGGTTAATTGCATATTTTTCACTTTGGATTTTTATATTCCTTTTATTCGTAATTTTCTCATGACAGCTGCACCATTTTGGTTAGCATTCTTTGTGACAATTTTAGAGTTAATGGTTTTCAGCTGTGTAACAGAGTGAAAGATTTGCGGAGAAACTCTGAGGGCAGTTTTATACCATGTGCCATTCGTAATTGATTTATAACTATTACGAATATTTAGCATTTCAAAACTATTCACATCCTCCAGAAAAATTTATTTTTTATGTGTCGAACATTAAAAACAACATTTGTAACATAATTACTCGTATGATTCATGGGAAATTTTTTGTGTAGTCTCTTATGACACCACTAAATAGTTTTGAATTGGAACTTCAAAAAAGGAATGCTAATAGAAGAAACGCTGCAACTGATTTGAACTTCTCGAGGGATGCTGTTGAAATGGGAACTAGGTTGCTTGAACCTCAGCCGCAAGAAAGCTAGATGGCTGAGTAGAAAATAATGACACAATTTCACCTCACCTTTCTCCAAAGTTAACTATGGTATTTAATTAAATAAACAAAACTTAAAAAACGATTTTGACGCTTAGCAGCAATGGTGAAAGTTGGAAAATTTAAGTGTGAATTGCGCAATAGTTCTTTCAAATTAATTTCACTACACATGGAAGCATTCATTGAAAGCACCCACCACAGCTTTTTAGAATTTTACATTTTCTTTGGAATTCTTAATCACAAAAGTAGTGAAAGGGTTAAGTCTGATCCCATAAAACCCTAACGCGTATTGTCGAAACAAAACTTCTGACGTTTTTGACAGTTATGGCTTTGTTAGCGTAACATCAAAAATGATAGAATACAAGATTGCGCCTTCCGCGACTCTGTAGTCCTCTCTTTGTCGATTTGACAACATCCATCAATTCGCTGACGAAGTTCCTTTTATTTTACGCAAACAATGCTAACAAAATTTCCTAGCATTCTGTCGTGTTCCCGCTTCTTCTGCGCTTCTTCATCTTTCTTTTTAGAACTTTCTCTATGCTATTTTATTCTCTGGCTATTATTACGTCACTGACAGTTGCTGTCAGAGCGGATGACGCAATCTTGTTTTCTATCATTCTTGCCGTAATACAACTCAGATTTCCGCCCAGTTCTCTATAGATTGACGTAAGGCCCACGTGTTCAAAACAAACTCGAATTTTGTCAAGAGAACATCCATTCTCTCTCTGCTCTCTAAGACAACTCATCGCCTGTTGGGCCGCTGTGGGATACCACCCTTAGCATAAAGATAAGGAAATATTCAGAAGCAAATAGTAAAAAATTGCTATCAAAAAAAAATTAAGATTGAAATTAAGAAGTTTCCGATCTTTTAACCAAGTTCCGAAACAAAAATCCATCGCCTTTAATCGGAGGATGGTCGAAACCGGGTTGTCACCAAGCCGAACTTGACAAGGGATGGCGAAAAATCGTTTCTCTAAACAATACCATCAAAGACCTTAACACAGAATAATCGTTAAACTAAATGGTTTAATAGTGATACAAAAGTTTCTGGCATACTCAGATTAGATTCGTCGAGATACAAAACTTGAATGTCTTGAAATTACATAAATTTTGCTAACCTATAAATATTTCTTTTTTTTACAAAGATATAATGTAATAAATTCAGGCTGTGGATTAAGAATTCGAAATGCACAAAGTTGAATAGATGATTAAATTTAAAAAAAAATGGAGGACGACAGCTGGGGTCTCTCGCCAAGAGCTATTAAATGGTTAACTGAACAGATAGTCGAACCGATACTTCTGTACGGGGTTATTGCCAGATTGGGTGCCCTGGATAAGATGGCGGCATTAAGCAAGGGAGCAAAGGTCGGCTCTTATTGGAATCAGTGGGGCTCTTTGAGCATTGCTAACCAATATATATAGCGGGAAAAAGCCTAGCAGCCCTAGCCGGAGCATCCGATATACATACGTTTTAAACGGATTGTGGACATTTGAGGGTTTTAAAAAGTGTGGACCTCAATTCAAGCCCTGACGGATACTTTGGCAGCGCCATTTCTTCTAGAGAAAATGTGAAAACGAGTGCTACTGATGGAAGGGAAGACGTCTGAAACGAGGATATTAGATCAATGCAGCGATAATGGAAGCGGTCGAGCGCGAACTCTGTAAGGAAGTTAAATATTTACTCAGATAGCCAAGCGGTAAGTAGAGCTCTTGGTACAATAAAGTGCGATTGAAAGCGCTTATTTATTGTCTGACTTCGGTTTCGGGAGAAATCGAAAGTGGGTTTGGATTGCCCGACTTCGCTTTCGAGAGCTTCGGAAAGAGTTTTCTTCGTCGTATACTCTACGTACTAGTGCACAGCGATATCCCTGGCAATTGTTTAGCAGATGAGTTAGCCAGGTAGCGCACATTTGAAAAGGACTCCTTAAGGATGGTCTTCATAGTTCCTATGGTCACATGTATACTACTCTTGAGCGAATGGGTTTGTGATCGGCTTGGTAAGCGCTGGACAGCTACTAGAACATGGAAGGGTCGCGAGGTCGTTTTAACCAAAAGTGGGCCCGAGTAGATCATGCAAGCTTCTACGGTATTCAAACCGCAACTTTAATCAATTATAGGGGAGCTGAAAGGGCAATGGCCAATGGGAATCCAACATCAGCACTAAACTTCACTGCGGGAATTGCTTGGAGCATTAGGAGGTGGAATCAACTCAAAGCAACTCAAGTATCTGGAATCAGATATTATTTACTCTCCGGCGAAAATATCGGAAGTGGAATTAACCAACTTCGTAGCTTCGTAGAAGTTGCCGTACCTTCGTAGAAGTTGCCGTTCGGTTTTCATATTTACAGTGATATCACAATGTACCCCAGAGTTGGTGTGATATGTGAGCTCCTGAAAGTGGGCACGTTAACCTAAACTAACCTAGACAAAGTTCGGTCTCCTTTATTGGTTTTATTTTAGCGTCTTTATCTTCTTTTGAGCTCTTTTAATTTAATCCCACCTGACTGTTGAACTTTTGAGTCTTCGGTGAAAAGGGAAGTTAGCTATTTGGATAAATATATTTTGTTTAAGCAACGTCCTAAGACTGGCATTAAATTGATGTGCGTACTTTCTATGCGTCTAGTTGTACAGTGTGAGAAGTTCTTCTTTTTTATCATGACACTATGCACATTTCTTCATCTATTCCTATTTCAATCTGTGTATGTATTCCCTCTTATATACTTGTGTATCTGGTTCCAGCAAATCACTATTAAGGTAATAAAATTCATATTTTGATTTCACAGACTGTAGGGAGCTTATTGGATTCCCATTTCCGTTTCTGCTCCGTTCATTGTAATAAATATAGCTAGACATATTTACATTGGTAGTCACGCCAGTGTACATACATAACAAATACATATGTATAGAGAATTACTGGCTAAACTCATAATTTATGTATGACCTGCATATCTCGGTACACGATATAAATATATCTTTGCTATTTTTTTATATTTTGTTTTTTTTTTATTTTTTATTTTTTCACCATCTTCTTTGGTTTTTTTTTTTGCAAAATTTACTATTGTGCAAACATAGACACACACACACACACACGCGTATGTGTAAATATACAAACAATGGAATTGCTTTTCGCTCGTTGTTCACGGCGTTGCTGTTATTACTTTATGATTTACAACTTTCAGCATCGTAAATAACGCGTTTGTTTGTTGTTTAGCCGATAGCTATAGCTATGTGGTGCTGTGGCTCGGTTGGTTGGCGGTGCCACGTTTTTATGTTTCTTAAATTTTCTTCTATATTTTTTTTTTGGCGAATTTGCTGCCGGTGTGGAAGTAGCAGTAGTTAGTCGGCGTACTTATTGTATTTTCTTTTGTGGATTTTAACATTCTTTTGGGTTACGTTTCGTTGGCACCAACAGAAGATTATAAATTTTAATATTTCACTTTAACAATGCCAACAAAGAGTTATAGCCCTGAACTTTTGTGTGGCAGTGGGTACTTACGAGTACCTACCGCCAAAGCATTTGAAAACTAAGTAATTTGAAAGTTTTTTTTTCTTCTTTTTTCTTAGCTAAAAGATTTCACTGATTATTGTTTATGGCTTTAAAGGAGAAGATTTGCATAAAAAAGCGGGGAATAGCAATAAAAAAAAACAAACAGCAACAACTACATAAATATTAGGAGGAGAAAGAGCTACTGGAATTTTTTAATGATATGTAAAATAGCTAGATAGGAATATAAGTCTGAACTCAGGAAAGAATTATGTGTGTGTGTGTGCATGTGCAGATGTGCGGAATTTATATAAAACCAAACAAATTACAAAAATAAAAAAAGTTTAACCAAATTAAATTAATTTCAATATTTTCATATCTTTGGGCTTTTTTTTTTAAACGAAAAATAAAACAAGTAAAATTATTAGAAAGGAATAAAAAAATTAATAACATAAAAAAAAATTAATAACATAAAAAAAATTACATTATATTTTATTATAAAAGCAAATATTAAACTTAGATATAAAACAAAATTAAAAAAAACAGCAAAAAATTTAAATTGGCATATAAAATACAATACATTAATGTATAATAAAAATAAAATAAAATCAATTAGATAAAACCGAGTAAAATTAATGAATTGAATGATATAACAAAATAATAAAATAACATAATTAAAAAATAATAATTGTTAATTTTTTTTTTAAATATTATCAAAAAAACTAAAAACTAAAAACAATTAGGTGAAACAGAGTAAACTTAAAACTATAAACCAAAGCAAAATAAAATGAAATTAAATACAATAAAATTGAATTGAAATAAATTTGTATTTTTTTTTAAATGTTATAGTTACTAAAATAAGCAAAACATACATTAATAAAAAAAACTGAATTGAAAAATAATAACTGTTAAATTTTTTTAAAATATAAATTTGCATAAGATAATAAACATTAACGTATGATTTAAAAAAAAAACACTAAAATTAATTAGGTAAAGCAAAGTAAAATTTAAAAAATAAAACAAAGCAAAATAAAACGAAATAAGATACAAAAAGATTAAATTGAAATGAATTTTGACGTTTTTAAATTTTAATTAATTATAATTTTTAAAATAAGCAAAAAGTAAATTAATACAAATAAAATAATGAAAAATAATAATTGTTAAATGTTGCCTTAAAAATAAATAATATAAAATTAGGCTGCGTTAATATACATACATAGATAGCTTTTTTTTTTAATTATAAGAATAAAATAAAATAATATAAACTAAACAATATGAGATAAAACTAAATTAATTTTAAAGGTATTGTTTATTTACATTAAATTTAATTTTGATGTCTTAGTTTCTGAATTTAATTAAATAAATAAATTAAACTAAATTAATGAATTAAATAAAATTAAATTAAATTTAAGTAAATATTTTTCTTAAATTTTACTTAAACAACCAAGGCAAAATAAAACTAAGTTAAAAAGATGTATTAAAAAGAAATATTCCAAAAAAAAAACTGAATAAAATATTATTAAACAAATTAGAAAAATTCAATGAAGGAAAATAAACTAAAATTAAGCATTTTAAAATTGCCCAGAGTAGCTAAAAATATTCAAAATTAAACTTGGTAATTTTCAAATTTGTTTTTTATTTTGCATAAAGATTTCGTTTTTCATTAACATTACATTTAATATAAATTTTTTTAAATATTTATTTTAATAAAAATATAAGGAAACATAAAGGGAACGACTACGATAAAATTAAACAAAATAAAACTTAATGTAACTAAATATTTTTCCATTTTACTTTTTATAAAAACCAAGATTAAAGTACTTAAAAAAAAGTTAAGGATTACGTAAAATAAAAAAAAAATAATAATTAAAGAAAAACTGAATAAAACAGCATAGCATAAAATAAAATTTACAAAATACAATAAAAAAATTAAATTGTACGAAATACGAAATTAAAATAAAATAATAGAAAAAAAATATATATGATAAGACAAAATAAAATATCAAATTTAGTACAATAAATTTATATTTAATAATATAATATTATTTTTTTTTATCTTATGCACTACAATACAAATAGTAAAATAAAATTAAATTACATTTTAAAAATTAATTTAAATGCAATAATATCAAGTAGATACATAAAAATGAATAAATGTGAGACCAAAAAAATTTAAATAAAAGATAAAACAAAATAATGTTAAATAAAAAGACGGAAAAAGTATGTACATAAGTATATACAAAAAATCCTACAAAATAAAATAAACCATTAAAACAACATCAAATATATAAGAAAAATTAATGAAATAAGTTAAAATAAAAAATAAATATAAAACAAATTTAATGTAATATTTATCATTTTGTTACTTTGTTTTACATTTATTTTTTGTTTATGTTGGATCTTGATTAAATAAAATACGCTATGGATGTTAACAGTTGAACGGTTTATTGAGAAGTAAGTGAAATAGAAAATTATGTATCTACATTTCAAACCTGAACATATGCATTGCAGGGTTGCTTTTTAAAGTAACATTTCAACAGTTTTTTAATTATTTCATTCGTTTTTTTATTTCAAGTAAATATTTTTGTGTAAAAAGCAAGATAAAATTAAATAATTTTTAAAAAATTAAGTTAAATAAATTAAAACGAAATAAAGAACTCAATAAAATAACGAAGAATAAAATAAAATCTCAAGAATACAATAAAATCAAATCAAAGATGTGAAGTACAAAAATAAAGTAGGGTAAAATGAAATAACAAAAAATAAAAAATACATGGTAAGGCAAAATAAAATAACAAGAAGTGAAGCAAATAAAATATAATGAATTTAAATTAAATACAATTTTATTATCATTTTATTTTGCTAAAAATACTTAGATAATACAAAAAATGAATTTACATGAAATGAAATACAATTGAAAAAAAAATAAAATTTTATAAAAAATAAATTTAAAAAAAAAATAAACAAAATTTGTAAAATATAATAAAGAAAAAACTAAAAAAATATTGGATTGAGTGAAAATATGACAAATGACGTAGAAAAACAAAAATAAAATAAATTATATTACAGGGTATTGAATCAATTTATTTTAAATAAAATACTATAATACAAAATAGAATTAACTAAAAAAAACGACATCAAAATAAAAAAAATTTAATAATTTAAACAAAAAATATATGTGTATAAAATAAAGCCAGAAAATTAAATTTAAAAATTTAAATTTAAAAAATAAAAAATAATTAAAAAAAAAAACAAAATAACATAAAAACATAAAAACCCTTTAATATCATAAAAAAGAAAAATAAAAAAAATGCAGTTCAAATTATTGCGCCTACTCCTGAATTTAACTTATGCTTATCAAACGCCAAAAAACACGCCCACCTACATACCTTTATCCGACAACTAATTCACTGCAGTTTGGTATCTCTGTCATTGTTGGTGACATGAGAGATCAAAAACAGCTGTTGTGACGCTGTCAGATAAGCGAAAACAACTTCGCTGTATACATTTTTATAATACACAGCTTAAACACCGAGCTAATAGAAATCAAGTGTGCGCGTAGATATATGTAATAGAGAAATGTGTCATATTAATCACAAAATTGGCGGATGCAAAGGATTAACGAGCTAGCTGTGAAATTAATGTGAGTTTTTTCTTTAAAGGGTTAAGGAAGAAATAAAGAAAAAAAATGGAACTTAAAAACCTACAAAAGCTACACGTGGCCAATTTCAAATATATCACATTCAAGCTTAACAAAAAATATTTTCATTGGATTAACAATTGATGAATGGGTGTTGAGTGCGCAGCTGCTTAAAATGTGTGCCGCCGTTTAAAAATTTTGCACTATTTGAAAGTAAAAATTATGCCGCTACATTTCACATACATACGTGCTGTAAAAATAGATCTAGTATTTCAACTCAAGATGGATAGAATATTTTATTACTTACTTACATTCTACAGGGCCATATTGTTTTAATAGGTCAGTGACAACAGTCACATAAATAAGATACAAATTTTCATAAATTTTCGATAACTTAGACGTTTATTTTGCAAGTTTTTTGAAAATATAAAAATAATGGTAAATTGAGATAAAACTTGTTATTAAAATAATGGCAGTTTTAGATAAAACTTTTTGACTTTGCCCCATTTGATAAATAAACGGCATAGCTAAATAAAAATTATCAAAAATCAACACGAATTTTTAGTCACTTGAAAATTATACTTTGTTGTATTCAAATTGAATAGGGTACAAACCCGCATACCTGAAAGGTTCCTTTAAATTCCGGTTAAAAAATTCGAAAATTTGACTATACATTTTTTGGAAATTTGCTTAGTTTTTGTGTATTTTGTACCAAATTTGAAACCTTTATTTATATGGTTCATATTATTCAATTAGCTAAGCTTTAGTAAAAAATTAATAATTTAATGAAGATATGTAATACCAATAATATGCCCGACTAAAGAGCTCGCTCAGGGGTCACGGATGCCGCTGGTGCATCCCAGCAAAAAGTGCCGAAATTCGATCGATATTGTATACTGAAATCATCTCGATGGCTTAGAAAATCCAGCCAGTCAGTCCTTCCAATCCTATCTTAAGCTACAAAATTCAATTCACAAAAATTCATTGCAAATAAGCAAATTTC
This sequence comes from Anomoia purmunda, assembly GCA_951828415.1. NCBI lineage: Eukaryota > Metazoa > Arthropoda > Insecta > Diptera > Tephritidae > Anomoia > Anomoia purmunda. Next base: position 10,121,943 of record OX639994.1, read on the forward strand.
CATAAAGTTTTCAAACATTTAAATCAGAAGTTTTAAAAAATTTTTGGGTATGCAGTTTTCTAGCCCGTTCAATAAAATGAAGTTCAAGTGTCAAGTGCCCAAAAATTCTGGTTGATTTTTGATAATTTTTTTTGCAGAAGGTGTTCAGCATTTTTCTCTATAGAAAAGTAAATTTTATTAATGCGAAAATCGAATATATCGATTTAATCATTACGTCATAAGCTATACAAATTTATTTTTCATTTTTGTTTAGAAGACTTTTTATTTTAAATCATTGCATTATCGTTATTTCGTGATTTTTATTTTTTCAATACACTTTGATCATTATACTTGGATTTTTATTTTTTCGATACACAAAAATTATCGTTTTTCTTGGACGTAAAATTGTTCGATTATTTTTATCGATATTTTGTGACTTCTTTAACGATTATTTTTTATCGAAAAAATTTAAATCACAACAAACCGATAAAGCAAGCTCGAAAAAATAAAAAAAATATCTGTCAAACTTGATCGAGAAAAAAATCGAAGAATATCGATTATTTTGCAAAAAAAAATAAAAATTATAAAATAACGATTAAGTCACGATTTTTTTTTTACCAAAATTATAACCGTTATGGTCCCTGATCCAAAGCAACGCAATACTACAATAATACAATAAATAAATGTTAATATTTCAAAGACTGAGCAAGTTCCGTGTGCTTTGCTAAAAGTGTTCAGCTTAATCTCACAGTAGTTAGAATATATTTGGTTCTTCATCTGTGGGAAAAACTTCAATGTTTGCAGTTGACTTCTCCTATAGCGGCTTAAACTCTCTCACTGCCTCTGGGGGGAACTACAGTGTTTGAATTTGATTTATTATGCCTTGTTTCAAATTCTTTTCCCGGGCATTCGCTGACAAAGTGCTCGAAGGGATCTTTGGAATATGGGTTTTATTTTAACCTAGTTAGTCTTTGCGGTAACCTCAAGCTGTTATGGAATATATTTGGTATGATCTATAGAAATATGATTTATAATTGACAGGTGCTATTAGATTTCCAGCAGATAAGCAAAGGTCTAAGGCAAATTTTCTCTCTCTGTTGGAAATAAATGCAATTGCCACCAAAATTAAATAAACGCTAATTTAACTTTGTTTCCTTTTCTGGGCCAAGCAGTTAGTGAAGAAATAATTTGAATTTGAAAAACAACCACTTGGACATTCCGAAATAAGCCATGAAAGTTGAAACAAATCCAAATCTATTAAACTAAGTAGTCAAATAAAATGAGCGCGGTAGTAGCAAGTGAAACTGTTTTGCGTTCACAAGCTCGTAAAAGCTAACTAAATATTTAATAGCGCGGAATATAGTATAAACATATACCAGGTCAATTAGTAAGTATGTAAGTTTGCAAAAGAAGCCAACCAACATCATCTCCAATGCTCCATAATTTTTCACCGGCCTGTGCACTGCCCTCCAACATTTGTTGTTAAAGTAAATCATCTTCTACAAAGCGTCCAAGTAAGCGCCAAAGCCTTAGATGTTCAAAACAAAAAAACCACTGTGCAAGGGAACTAATAACATCTTCCTTCACTCACAAACGCCTCTTTGCCTCTTGTCCACACCCAAAGTACGACGACCATAACACAGCGGCGCAGCTATTTAGCACAGCGGGTGTTTTAAAGACTTAAATAGCGGACACAGCGAAGAGTTAAATGAATGGCCGACTAACTAACCGAACAAACCACTCACAAAAAAAAAAAACAAAACACAATGTATTTTTGCAAACCAACATAAACTTTTAGCTTTGACGCGTGTTGGACAATGAAATTGGCAAGAATTATGAGAGCCATAAAAAACTGGTCAATTAAGATTTAAATTTACCTTTGAGTGCATGTGTACTTTATGCTCCAATGTATGTTTGACTGACTTCAATGCACACGCACGTAGTTATGGATTGGATTAAGGCTGTCAATAATTCTACTACAAACTTAAACTCGACTGTCAGCACCTCATCAACTTGTTTAACTTTTTATGGCTCGGCAGTACGTTCGACAATAAAAATATTCGCGTGAAGCGATGGCGTAAAGAGGTTTGAAGAAGTAGTGTTGTGTCTTGACTATCGATTTTACGAATCAAAGCGGCTTCGATTGTTTGCTCTCAAAGTTCGCCGAGCGTGGTGACAAGTTGTCAGAGAGCTCTTGGTCGTTCGGCCGAGAGTAACACGGTTGGCGGCTGCCGATGTCAATGAGAACGAAGAAACATCAACCAGGCGAGGGGCCACGCAATAGGCGATCACCATACGGACTCTCTAGCGACTTTTAGTGTAAAACTTCCCCAACAGAACCCGCTGACCACAAGTCGCGTGTGAATTACTATCAAGCCATTCAGAATCTCAACAACGAATTCGACGATTTTGTGTCGAAAATCACCATAAGCGACGAAGCGAAGTTCCACGTGAGCGTTTACGTCAATAAGCCAAATCTTTATTTCTGGAGCTTGGAAGATCTGTGTGTGATGCACGAAGAGCCATTACATTCACTCAAAACTACTGTTTGGTGCGGCATTCCCACGGAAAGAGTCCTCGACAATACGGCCACCGTTCCTGGCGAATCTGGAGGACCACGATAAACGACTTCTTACTGCCGGAATGGGATTGGATGGACTGATGTCGATTTGGAATGTCGCGATCTTATGAGAACCAGTCTCAGGCAATCGCAGACTTTAAGGAGAATAATCAATAGGAAAGCCAACAGAGATCACCGAAAATCTTGCAGAATCATGAAAAATGTGATAAATCGGACACAAATGTGCATCAGCACTGGCGGCAGCCACTTCACGGATATCATCTTTGCCACTTAACAGAAAACGCTCTAGGGGTCCAAATAAAGAATACCATTACTCACAATCATTTTTTTTTTTAATTTTACTTTTATGCCACCTCATATAAGGTTTTCGAGAGAGGGCTTTAGAAACGCAAATGAAATTTAGTTTGAAACAACCGTAGCATACCGATCTTCTCGTCGCTTCAGGTTCAGATAAAGCAGAGGTATAAAGCGCCTCTAAACCACAGTGTATACCACTTTGCTCCAATGCCCGCAATGTGCTCATCGAGCAAACACGTCCGCCGAACTCTGAAAAGTTTCCCTTATGCTGTGGTGGGTTTCATAAGAATTGTACAGAAAATTCACATGTCTCTCTTCATTCGCTCTGAAATTTTCAAATTCGTCTGAGACTTATGCCCGGGATATATGCATCTTTTACTTGGATAGAGGTAAATGTTATATTGGCGTCCCAAAAGCGCGCAGCTACTGCAACATGTAAGATCTTTTGTAACCCTTACGTGAGCCGGTAATGATTAAAGCCCTATGTGACTCTCTGATGCAAATATTAAGTTCCTTGGTAGCGGCGCGTCTACCAACTGAGGGTTCAGGGTGTTCCGAAAAATATCAATATTGCTACATCCTACACCGGTCACTCACTTACGCTCTATTGAGATGTCTAGTCGTCCTCCGGACATAGTCTGAGTGTAAGATCGATGAAGTAACCCAGAAGCACCCTTAAGCCACCCTTGCTCAATTGGTTTATGTCGCCTCTTTAAAAGTGGAAGCCAAAAAGCTTGTCCGTCTTGCACTAAATGCACCTAATCAATTATTAGTATTTTAGATGGCTAAGATCATGTACAGGTTCAGATTCTGAGGTTGTGGCTATTGACCCTTTTCTAATTAGTTCCTCTGCGACCTCGTTTTCTGGAATTTGGCAAGGTCAGTTATCCAATGCGGCAATACCGTCCTTTTCAGCGACAGTATGTGAAAGTATCCTAGTACTCTTTCGCCGGCTGGGAGTGGAAGTTCCGACTTGATGGGTACTTGGCTATCTCAAAATATACCAACAAGGCGCTCTTCTTAGCTTTCTCTGTATGTGTATGCTGATGCAGTTTGAGATTCCTAGAACCTCAGCTTCAAATACGGTCGGCCAAAAGCCCATCTTTATAAAGAGTTTCGTCCTTGTTTCTGATGCATCTGTGCAACAATGTACAAATTTATGATGCGGTGTTGGAGTTTAATTTGACCAACTATTCCAATCTGGAGATGCAACTGGGAGTTTTCAGCTAAAGCAGATTTCCTTAGTCCTTGAGTTCAAGTTCGAATTTCTCCGCAGATTATCAGTTAGATTACCAGCCATTGACAATACACCGTCAGATAGTCTATAGACCATCATATTCACTTTGAGCTCAGCCCATGAAGAATTCTACAGGCCCATTTGATTCGAGGTGGAAGCCCCAACTAAGTCTCTTATCGAGCATTGCAACCATATACATATTTGACCTACGGCTTGTACACAAGTACTCTGCCTCCGAGTGTACGGGAGCTAAGGTTCGGTTTAAGTTTTCTCCCAAACGGTCGGTGGAAAGCCTTCTTTTTCTACGCAAAGTGCCGAGCTCAATACGTCAGAGAGGGTACTGACGAATTTTACTTCAGCGTAGTAGATTCCATGGTAACAGTATTCACTTGGTTTGGTTGACAATTCACTCACTTGAAGAGGTCACGCTAGGTGGAACAGTTGAAAAGACTTTAATGCTCACTTAAAAATTGAGAAGATCTATATCTTTTCGAGCCAGTATTCCAGAGATTGACTCATATCTGTTTAGCAGAAATGAGATCTTGACATCCATTTCGAAAAATGCTCTATGCAAATATCACTGGCATTAATGCCACTTGTATCCTAATTTGAGTTATTACAACTCCATTAAAGCCTATATAATAAATTACTTCCTCTTCACATGTGTTCAAAATTTTAATGAAAATCTGCTACGCCCAGTAAATACAAACAAAAACAATACAATACGCATTAAATATGTAAATTCGAATTACACACATTCATAACACACATAAATATGTATGTACGTATTCCTTTGCTTGCTATTTTATTGTAAATAAGTGCCTGTTAGTGTTCTCTTTTATGTATTCAATCCAATTGTTTCGCCTTTCGACTATCCGCGTAATTTACCATTCCGTTTGTGTGCCATTTCAACAGTTTATTAAATTTTAATTTTTATCACATTTTCCCCAAACCAATTACAAAAAAAAAACCAAAAAACACAAAACAGCCACATAATTTTTGTATCTTATTTTGAGCTCGTACAACGAGGTTAAATTTTGTATGCGATTACAAATTACACTACACCACAATTTATCAAGCGTCTAATAGCCGAGGCATTGTAGCTGCTAACAGTGGGACGAAAATGTTAAGGGAGAAATCATTTTAGTACATTTACAATGGTATATGATATTTAGAACTAGAAATCCGTTTTTTACAGAATCAGCAAACGGACATAGCTAATGGACTAAGCGATTAAGGGGTTTTTTTCAAAAATGGTTATCGTTGCTATTCTGTGGCTATCAGAGACGTTATCGAAGGAGACGTTTCTCTATCTATTAATCAAAGATATATTCAACTTTGCAAAGCTTAACCATTTTTAATTGCGGATTGGAGAGTAATGGCTCTGCCGGATAGAAAATATTTTCTGTGTCACAGTTTCGCTCTTGCCTGACAAGATTCTCAAGGCATTGCGAGAGGCCGCATCGTAAACCTTGATGTTAACAAAACAGCTCAAACAGTTTTCTTTCAAATAAAAAATAAATTAGCCCCCCTTTGCTAAAGACTTGACAAAACTCATCAACCTGACAGTTGTCAGGTTTACTGCGCCTATAAGTATGCTGCAAAAATGGGTTTCAGCCCTCTAATGATGAAAACATTTTTTTTGTAGTTGTTATATCCCTTAGAGTACGCGACAACGACAGTATATTCTGTGACATAGTTCAAGGCGCAGTAAGCTAGACAACTGTCAGGTTCGAGAATTTTGTCAAGTCATCAGCAAAATGATTAAAACTTACATTAATATTTTTCGCTATAAACTTACCAACGTACAATTTTTGTTTACTTTTGTGCAACAACTGCGAGTGAAATCTTGCAAGCTCGTTCTTTACACAACTCTACAAAAAACACTCTCATTTACAGAACTTTGATGTACGGAAACTTTTTTCCTGTAACTTCCTGTAAGTTTGGGTAAAACCCTGTAAGTTCTTGAATTACAGGCACAGCACTAATGTTGTGATCGATTTGTATCAGTTGCGGCAATGCAAGCGTTGCCAAGTGGCGTCATCCATCAAAAATGAAAAACTCAAAGTTAATTTAAATGCCAAACCAAATCATTCTTGCGACGCAGAAGCAGGGACTTTAAACTCGATTAGCAGAACTATTTTCACATGTAAAATATTTTATAAACACATAGGCAGAAAAAAATTATCATTTAACCCTAGAACGATAGAATACCAGAATTCGCCTGCCCACGGCGAAGTGAAATTTCCAAAATCCAGTAAACACAGAATATGGTAGAAAGATTAACGAATAACTTCACGTTTCAGAGATAAACCTTTTCAATTTTACTAAAGTGTCAAAATATAATTTGTGGGCAGATATTTAATGAATAGATTTACAAAATACTAAAAAAAGTTACATTTTGCCGCTCATTTGTGAAAAAAGATCGGTCTACTTCAATTTGAGTACTGTCAAAATCAACAAAACCGAAGTAGCGGTACCACAGACGGCGTCACCTTCTGTATTCAGTTTATCGTGCATTTAACCGGTTTTATGTTCCTCTTTCTCGCTTTTCTATATTTCTGAATAAGGTTGTCAACTGATAAAAAACATTAAAGTCAATGAAAATAATAATATTAATATAATTATTGTAATATTTTATTATTTATTATTATTCTTATAAAATAAACGTTTGAACCGGATTTGGTTCAAATACTATTTTTGTGAAGGTTGCCACCTATTTAAAAAGGCAGATTTAATTGATTTAATAAGTTAATTAAAATAATATAATGTTGGCGTGAAACGAAAGGGATTCATTAGAAAATACAACAAGCCGAATTTCAAAAATTTTTCTAAACGGGGTTGCCATCTGATAAAAAATTAAGGGCAATCAAATTAATAATATGAATTAAGTATTACATTGTGGAGGTCAAACAAAAAGTTTAAACTGAATTGGTTTATAAATTTTTTTTTTTTTGTGAAACGAAATGGATTCATAAGAAAATATTTTGGTAAAGTCGAATTTCAAAAATGTTTTTGAACAGGGTTGCTAATTGATAAAAAAAATAAGTCAATGAACTTAATAGTATTAATCAAATGTTAGAATATGGACGTCAAAAATTAAAAGGCTGCCAGCTGTTTACAAAGGTTAGTTCAATTGATTCACTAAGTTAATTAAAATAATATAATTTTGGCGTGAATCGAAATGGTTTCATTAAAAAATATATTTGCAGAGCGTTGCCACCTGTTCAAAAAGTATTAATTCAATTTAACTAACAAGTTAGGCCAAACGCTACTATATGGGTATTAAACGAAAGAGTAGAGGTTTAAGAAGGTTCCATTAATAAAATGATTTTCTAATAGGGTTGCCAGCTATTTAAAAAATTAAATTCAGTTAACTTAATAATATTATTAATACACTATATTACGGCTGAGCCTTACATATCAATTACAGCCCACTGTCAATTTTTGCCGTTCGCTAACTTGCCTATTAACATTTTTACATTGCGTTTGTAAATTTGTTTTGATTTTGATTGTATGGCATTTTTGCCATTTTTCACAAAATTTCAACGACTCATTACACACACACATGCACACGCACACATACATACCGACATTAATAAAAACGCGCAAAACGTTTATTACTTGCATGTAATTTATGAGCTAATTTGTTAGCGATTATTATTGAGGAGTGTTCGTTTTGGTTTTGGTTGGGAATTTTTCATTACAACTTTATAAGTAGATTCATAGCTATGGTTTTTTTTGTATCCATTCGCTGATGTTGTGTTTGCAACGAATGCAGCTGCTTCGCCGCTTTCGACCCACTCCACACATTTTTGCACCAACACTTTCCCAAAAACGCAACGCCCCAGAGATCGCAGCATTTCGTGTGCTACCAATGTACTATGCATTTGTTTGTTGTTGGCGTTAACTTGCCAATATCTACGTGATTTCCATTTGCGATCGATGCCGCCGATATTGGCACCCCACGCCCGCTTCATCGATGTCCGCATACTTTACAAACAGAAATAATACGTGAATGCCTACGCAATGCGGGCTCACCGCTAGGCTAGTTGGCGTTTTGTATTTCATGCGCGCCTTTTAGCGTCTTATTTATTCAACGCTTTGACATATTGGTCGGTTTGTCAGCAATTGCCATTTGGGTAATTTGTTGCTCGTTGTTGGCGTGCCTAAATGCATGAGGGTGGAGCAAAGTTTTCCCATTAAAATATTTTATGTGGCACTTTTGCGTACTATAGATAATTCTAAGAGTAAGTGTAGAAAAAAAACCCTAGCTTCGATATAAATTTCGAGGCTGTGCTTGTTTCAAAAATAGTTTCTTTTTATTTTAAGGCAATTTTTTTTTTTTTTTTGATTTTTCAAACAATTTTTTTCGATTGACATCCACATTGTAATATTTTACAGATATTATTAATCAAATTGATTTCAATTTTTCAATCAGCTGGAAACTAAAAATTAACCATACCAATTTTAGGGTAACCGAAGGGTTAATAGAATGAGATTAAAAAATGAATACATGAAGGGTCGCCTCAAATAATGTTGTGAGCGAAATTTTTTGTGTACTAACTTTTTTGTAGAAATTGCCGTTTAAGAGAATATTGGAAACCGCATGCTATGCAAGAGAGTATTGTAAAAAATGGTCATTTAAAGCACTTCATTACAAAGTCTTTAAATTTTTAACCAAATTTGCAGGTATGCAGTTTTGAAGCCAATTCATTTTAAGTTTGGAAAAATATAAAATTTATATAATGTTGCCCAAAGAAAGTTCTTAAAAAGTTATTTAAGGCGACCCTTTCATTAAAAAATATTTACACGTTTTAATGAAATTTTTGAGTACAGAGTTTTGAAGCCAATCCATTTTAAGGTTCAAAAATTATAAATTTTAAAAACTTGTATAATGTTGCCAAAAAACAGTTATAAAAATATTGTCGCTTAAAAAGGTTCCTTAAGGTGACCCTTCGTTAAAAAATTTCATACTTTCTAATCAAATTTTCGGGTATGCAGTTTTGAAGCTAATACATTTTAAGTTCAAAAAATTATAAATTTATAAATTTTCGGTTTGCAAAATTAAAAATTTGAAAAATTTTTTTAATAAAAAAATACGTTATTTAAGGAGACATTTCATTACAAAGTTTTCAAATTTTTTAATCGAATTTTCGGCTATGCAGTTTTGAAGCTCATTCATTTTTAGTTTGAAAAATTATAAATTTCATAAACTTATATAATGTTGCCCAAAAAAATTTATAAAGGAATATTGTCGCTTAAAACGTTATTTAAAAAAAAAAACAATCGTTATTTAAGGCGAAGCCTAATAAGAAAATTTGCAAACTTTTCAATCAAATTTTCGGGTACGCAGTTTTGAAGCCAATTCATTTTAAATGTAAAAAGGTGGAAATCTAAAAATTTCAGTTGGTTTTTGATAATTTTTATTAATGACATTGTTGCTTATTTTCTTTTATGTAAAAATAAGTTTTATTCACGCGTTCTCCCCTTAGAGTTGGCTACAGCAAATATTGCCACCCTAATACCCACTGTAACATTTTTGCCACTAGCTATGCTGGGTTAATGTTGTTTTTTGTTGCTTCTTAATTACAATTTTTATTTTTCATTTGCTTGTACAAAATTTTTATTATTATTTTGCTCTTATGCCGCACGTGCATACAAAACAAAATGAACTCATTGAATTTCACCCATTAATTTTTTCGCCACAACTCAAGTTTTTTCTTTGATTATTATGATTATTGCTAAGTGTTTGCATTTTTATTGCCTAAGTTATTAATATAAATGCTTTCTAAATGAAATGAATTTGCCCTCGCTGTCTCGGCGCAAAGGAAAACAAAAACAACAAATTAAGTACAATAAATGTATAATACTAACAAATTGCTCTATTGCTCGCTTGATCGCTCGATCGCATTAGCAATTTTTCCCTCCTAAGTTATTGCCGATCGCGATGGCGCTGACTTGTTCACTTTATTATTATTATTGTTGTATTTTATTTTGAATTCATTTAAACATTTTTTGTTTTCTGTTTTTTCTTTTTTTTTGCCTGTTATGTGCCCGTTGGTGCGTTTTTAATTTATTGCCCGCTTATTAATGAAATTGATCGTTAAATTTATGACCGCTTTAAAGCATTTTATAGCACACTTAAATATACAATTTTTATACATTTTTATTATAAAATATCGCTGACAAGTCGGGCGCGCCGCACCAAACTCATAGAGCGATCGAGCGTAGCTACTTTCTTTTTAGATTTTTGATTTGCGATTTAGGATTTTATTTCGCTATTACGTTGTTGTTGTCGTTGTCGTCATTTGCGGTTGGTTATTTTTGCGACACATAAATATTATTTCATTATTATTTTGTCATTTCTTTCGTATTTTCTATTTATCATTTATTTTTGTGGGATTTTGCGCCATCAATTTTATGCTACTAACATTTAATAAAAAAAAACTAAAGTCTATTTTTGGCAAAATGTGTCAAAAGGTTATTTTGTAATTTGGCAAAAGTTTATAAATTATTTTTAATACACAGAAAGCATTAAATGATTAATATTTTTATGAATATATAGTATAGTGTGTGGGCATAATTTATGACAGTTGTCAACTGTTAAAAGGAGTGGGCTAGTGCAAAGCTATTTGTGAACACTGGAAATTATTATAAATAAAAATATCTGATCAGCTTATTTGATTTCAGCGTTTCTCAATAAATGCTCATATTTTGAAAAACAATTAACTCGTTTAAAGCCGTAAATGATTGATAAATTAAATAATTCTCAATGTGACAGTTTAGCTCATAAATTTTGAGCGAAATGAGGTCAACAAAATAAATAAAATAATATTTATATTATTAAAAGAGAAATGCTGTTGTAGTTTTCAAATTTTTGGAGAATGATTAAAAAAAAATCTAAGCTATCCGAAATATAGCGTTAAAAATTTGGTGTTTAAGTATTGCGTCCGTATCGGAATGCACAAAGCAACTCATTCAAGGATTTTCTGCACTCTAGCTTCGATTGAGTTTGCGTGTTCTGCATGTCTGAAACTGCTGGGTGAAAGGAAAAATTTCGAGCGAAAATCAAATGCAGATTTTTCTTTGCTGGAAATATTTTATTAAAGTTCCATTTCGTAAGCAATAGAATTTTGCAAAGAGAATCCCCTTTTTGCACAAAAACGGAGTTGATTTTGAGACTATTTCTCAAAAGATGAGCTTTTAAAATTTTTCGAAAATAAAAAAAATTTTCCGTTTTTTAAATTATAGGCTCGCAGTTATAAACAATTTAATTTTCATTATATTATAGACCACTTGAAAAAAAGTTTTTCTCAGAAAAGTTAAAATTTTAAAATTAAAATTAATTTAATCTAATTTGAAATTTTTTCTCGTTCTTTGGTAACGTTTCCTTCGCTGCAAATATGTACATAAAAAATAAAATGTTTTTGAAAAGGTTAGCAAAATAACACTTTTTCGAAGCGCCAACAAAATCGATTTTGTGTTTTTTTTAGTAAATTTCCAGAGGAGCAAAAAAAAAAACAAAACAAAAAAACTCTTTTAGTGTAATTCCGGTATTGCGGGCGCATATAGCTGCTCCTAGACCAAAGGAGATATAAAAAATGGCAAATGCAGAAATGTAGGCAGTAGATAGTGCTAATAAAAATATGAAAAAACCATTCATAAAAATTACATAACTGTTTTTGTTGGCGCACCGACGAGTCCTATATATATATTTTTTTCTTATATTTAAAATATGAATTTGAGTGAATTAGACTTGTAAGTTAATGGGCTATTTAGGTAGGTAGAAATTAATTATTTTGGTATGCCTTAGTTTTGTATGTTCTCCCTAAGTTATTGTTTGGTGCTTTTGTAATTTGCTAATTTATATGTCCCACTTCCTGTATAAGTTAATACTGTGCAAGGATTTCCGCCGTTTTCTTTGTCGCTTATTTTTGGCGCTCCATGATTCCTTCTAATTTTATCCACCAGATCCTTTTTGCGCGTTACGCTTTTTTTTCTTTATTTTCGGCTACGTTATACTTATATATTGTGTACTATTCTTTCTTATATGCTGCCCCCTTTTAGAGATATTCGTTCTAGTCTATTTACTAGTTGCCTTAGTGCTACTTTTTTGTATTGCTGTGGATGGGTCGACGTGTTGTGTATAATCGTGTGGTGGCCGTTGGTTTCCTATACATTTCGCAATTTACCTTTTTTAGAATCTCATCTATCTTGATTGTAAGATGCAGATACTTTATTTTTTCTTCGTTTTTTCAATGCCATCGTAAACTTTATATTTTTATATTGCTGAGGCAATCTAGAACGAACTTCTTCTTCATTGCTGTTGTTGGTTACTACACACGTAATGTCCGCAAAGTATCTCGCGTAGAACGCCACACCAAATTTGGTTTTTAATTTCACAATATATTGAGTTTGGATGAACTTCTCCATGAGAATATCTGAGGTTGGGTTTCCCATCCCCAGTCTTTTTGCTTGCATGTATATCTTATGGTTAAATTTAAAGTAACTTAGACGTAACGTTGTTCTCATTACGTTTGTGATCTGTGCTGTTTTAATTTTATTTTTTGTGTTTTTTAGTAGTGTAGTGTACGCCATATCAATTGTCTCTGGTACTCATAGAGGAATAGATAGATATAAGTTCTTAATATCAAATGCTTCCACTTTGATATGAATTTTACTCACTTAAGTTTGTCAATCAGCTCGGTTGTGTTCATTATTGAATGATCGCCGCAAAGTTATAGAACATCTTGATATATTTTGTTCATCTATAAGCAGATGACGATTTGTTGCTCAATGTAGCTCTCATTGGAACATCCGGCTTGTGTATCCTTGGTAGCGAAAACATTGCTAGAACTCCGGATTCATCTGCCTTAGAGTATGCGCAATATTCAAGTTTACTATGGTGGCTAGATCTTTTCTGGTTTTTTTTTTTTTTTACTTCTGTATTCATCGGGAGCTCCCGTCCTCCGCTACTCTTCTGCATTGAGTTTCCTCAATCCTTTTGTCCGTATTTTCTGTGTATTCTTCTCAGTCAATCAGCAATGTTGTAAGGTCTTTGACCACCTTCGTTAGAATTATACTGAGCACGTTTCTTTGTAACCGAGTTGCAAAGGAACACTAGATAGGATAACAAAATGCACGTAAAGCAACAACACTAACTCGGGAAAAATATGTGAGTTGAGCCAACTTGGTTAAATGATATCCGACCTGCGGTGCAGTGTTGGGAAGTGAAAAAACTGCGCTATTGTAAATGAGCCCTAAGGAAATACATGGGAAAATTCATTTTTACACTTAATCCGTTTTTATTGCCATAGTATTTTTAAATACATAGTTATATCAACCTAAAATTTGCTAGCACAACTATTTTCCGTTCCTATATATATCACTAAACAAATCGCATCGTTCATGAAAGAACTGGAACAGGGTTGTTTTTACAACTAAGGGAAATTTTATCAGAATTGGCGCGTTCTTTTGGAAGTCGGGTACAGTAAAATGGATACACTGTTGCTCTTAAATTTTCTTTGTAAATCAGTTATGCTCTTGCCTACCTTGTTGTCTATTTGATTTTTGTGTTGCTTCTTTTTTTTTACTTATACTTATAATTGGAAATAGTACTGTTGCTCTTTAAAAAAATGGGACAAACCTACTTAGTATAGCACACACGATGCCACTAAAATCCATTTGTGATATTTAAGACAACTAATTCCAAATAGGCCAAGCAAACACCCCCATTTGAAATAAAAATTCCCCCCTCCCCCCCCAAAATTGAATAGGCACGGAATGAGTTAATGACTGAAGAATTAGCTAACAGCAGACAGTGATCCAAAGTAGACTCATAATTTTTTTTGGAATCATGATTTTGTAAATTTAGCTTATATATTTCAATAAAATTCTATTATGCGTCATTCAACTTAGTAACATTTATCTACACTCTAGTTAAACTGAAATAACAGATAAGATCTCAATCGATATTTTTCTACACATGTACTTCAGATTTTATTGATATCTGTAATAAATTTTAATATATTTCATTTCTTCATTATTATTTCAGGTGAGTTTTGATACATGATTTTGAAGTGGTCATAAATATTGTCTGGTAAGAAGCTACTTATAGAATTGAAGTTAAAAAAACATTTAATTTTTTTTATTTTTTGAATTCTAAAATCGGTCTAGTTAGAGAGCCTAACACTTTCACTTCTTTCTTTTCCCTTTGCGATAAACAAATACGAATTAACTATTTATAGTGAATTTTTTTTTTCTAATACCAAAATATTCAAACTTCAAATTTCTTATTCACCCAATACCACCGCCAGATTATCTGAGACACTTCATTTCACAATTTTTACTTGGATTTTAAAAATATATACGGTTTTTGCCAAAATGCCAAAACATTAAAGAGCTCGCTAAAATTTCCTTGTAATATTCGTTTTATTTGGCACTAAGTCTCTAGTTTAATACCAAAGCAATATTTTTTTAAAAAATTGTTGCTCATGAAGGAATAAAGATAATTATTTTATTCAATTGAACCCGAAAATAATATATATATTTTTTTTAGAAAATTGTCCCAGTTTTAACACAAAAATAGTTTTTGAACTTAGAAGTTTTCTTTTCACAAACTTGCAGAAGTCAAAAGTCATAAATAAATAACTGAGACGTAAATTGTCGCCTAGCCAATAAAAGCATATAGACTAGCTTACATTTGTAAAAAGAAATTTCCAATTACTTTCTCTTGATGTTCAATCACTTTTAGCACAATTCTCTTCTTAATATTGAATAGTACGGCATCAGATTTAAAAAAAAAAGATATCTTTAAAGAAAACGCGAGAAATATCAAATACTCGAAGAAGCTGGTAGGGGTCCATCAAAAAGCTAGTTAAGAAAAACCCCATAGGTGATATGGGGCGTATGAGTGACTTTTAATATAATGCCGGTTAGTGCAGTAAACCCGAAACCTGACCTGATCTAGGAAATTGAGCAGGCATGTAATACTTTTTCTAGCGTTTTTGTTTTTGAATAATTTACAATATTCGAGGTTATATTGCGCACGCTGTGCATTGCAGAGCCAGCTGACTCAGACCACTCATTCCTTCATATTGACAGCTTGGCTGTCAAATAGTGCGTGCTGGGTTGCAAAATTGTTGTGGTGTTCTTAAGACATAGACCAGTTTCTGTTATTTCCGACTACTTAGCTCAAAATTTGTTCAAATGGTGGAGTAGCCGTGGGTCCAGGAGTACTGCGAGATCGTTCGAGTGAACAACCCTTAAAATAGGTCGTGTACTCTGAGTCTAGGTCCTCGGTAAGTAGCAGAACCTTTGGGGAAGTGGAAGGCAAAGCTTTCACGACAAACATGGAAGCTAATCGTTGTACTCTTTCTAAAATACTGGAATTGTTCTTATCTAGCGGAGGCAGGGCACCAAATGGCTACCTTGTAGAAACGAATCGGTCGTACAAGCGTTAAGAATAGTGGTTGCTTTCCTACAGCAATCTTCATTGTTTCGGTTTCAATCGAGGTTGACAGGTTAAACTATAACATGTGGCAACCCACTCACAAATATAGCGATCCACCTTTGCCTCACCGAGATAGTTTGATACTCATATTTTAACATTTGATTTCTTTGTGTATAATTTAATACAGTTTGGCTTTTAAAAAGGTGAAACCCCTATTTAAAATATACTTTTTACTTGTGGGTAATTTAATTAAATTTTACTTTTCAAACAGGAGGCAACTCTGATTAAGTTAGCATTAAATCTTCTTGCCGTGACGTATTGTTTGACACTCATATTTTAATACTTCATATAACTAGATTCGACTTTTCAAACAGGTGGCAACCCTTTTCAAAATATAGATATAAACCTTCCCCTCGCCTAAAAGAACTATTTCACGCCCATGTTTTAATAATTCTTATAACTCGTTTATAACTCAATATTGACTTTTCGAGCATGTGGCAACCCTCTTCATAATATAGCTAACTATAAACCTCCTCGCCGAGATAAGCTGTTTGACTCCCATATTTTAATATTTAATATAAATTGTTTACCTACAGTTTAATGAAATTCGACTTCTTAAACAGGTGGCAACTCTCATAAACGTTAGTTGTGAGCCTTCCTTCCGAGACGAACGGCTTAACAAAAATATTTTATTATTTCATATAACTTGTGTATATTTTATATAAATTTGGCTTTTGAAACATGTGGCAACCCTATCCCAATATTCAAAATATACTTTAGGATCTATTCTCATAGGTACCAAATATTCATACAAAACTTTCATAAAAACCGGTCAAGTTGCTTCGGAGGAGTTCGATAACAAACAACGTGAGATTTTTATATATAAGTTAAACGATCGAAATGTTTTCGAATATTTGCACAACCTGCACAATATCTGCGTAAATATCGATTTATTCATTCCTGGAGAAGTTTAAAGTAAAGGCCAATTCAATTTAATACAGCTTAAAACTCAAAACAAAGCTGTAAAAAAAATAAAACTATTTCAAAAGTTTTAACAACCTTAATGTCTCCTTAAGTTTTGCCACACTATTAACATATCTCTGATGCGTTCCGATCCGCTCTAATGTACACACGCACACAGAGTTGCCACCGCCTTGTTTGTAGTAGCGTCATGCGTCAACCACCTTGGCACAATTTCCTATGATTTTCGCAACTGTCACGAAGTTCATATCAAATGTGTGAAATGACTTATGTCAAATACAACTTGACGCTGATTGTCATTTTAAAACGAACGCAATTCCAATTTCAAGCGAACGAACACAACAACAACAACAACAACTAAGTGTACGAGTACTACTATATTACAAGTGCAACTCAACATTCCCCATGACATTTCATTGCAAACGTACGATATGACGTGACTATGCTGGCTGTCATTTTAATGCTCTGACATTTTCAACGACCCATGGATGATGAGTATGATGCGTTGTGGGTGGTGAATTTGGCGTGAGGTATGGTTAGGAGAGTTCGCTATGTATTTGTGAATCAAGGATCTGGGCTTTTGCTGTTACATAGACCAGGTGGGTGGACAGCAAGAGAGCATATGTTAAAATTGCTTTTATTGTTCGCAGTACCCTGATGATATACCAACTCGGTTGTGTGTCAAATTTTTGAAATGACAGCTAGAGATATTGCACTTATGACTGTTATGACTCACTACTCGCTACTCGCTACTCTATGTGACTTATAACGTATTCGTCGTTTACTTTTTTTTTTTTTTGCTAGTGCTATTTATTTGCCTGTCTGTCACTTAGGCATTCAGTCAGACGCCTAGTCACTCACTCAACTCAACTCAACTCAACTCAACTTTGTTTGTAGTACTGGCACAGGGTTGTCATGTCAAATGTTAAGCAACGAACGACTTGAGGCATAGCCCATCAAGCTAACTGTATTACTCTAGAAATGAATGCCGAGCGAAAAATGTTGGTAAGAATAGCAAACAACAGAAATACCGCAACATAGTAAATAGTAGAATAACAACATGATATCAACGTCGACAAGGACAATCAGAGCAAATGTCAAAAAAAAAGTGAAATAGGAGCGAAAGAACCAAAGCAATGCAGATGGAATGGTGTGGGGTGAAGTTTGAGTTGAAGTAGGTCGTAAATTGAGTTGGGTTCAGTTGAGCTAAGATGAGGTGAGTTGGGTTTAAGTAGTGTGGTGGGCTAACGTCTATTCATGACATCTTTTGTGGCGTTGACAGCAGTAGCAGCATGTTGCCAAATACACAACAGCAACGACAGCAAAACATTTTCACTTATTCGAATTAAAACAAAAAAAAAAAAAAACAAAAAGCTGAAAGCTGAAAGCAAGGAAACAAAAAATCTTAGCTTCAAGAATATAACGTGCATGTGTGCGTGTGTTTATAACTTAGCGTAAAAGCATTAGAGCGCCAAAAACAATAGCACTAAATATCTAGTGCCAACAAAACAGCACATAGTAGCTTGAACTGTAGCAACACTAGCCAGAAATTAAAAATAAAAAAAAATTTAACTGAAAAAAAAACAAAAACGCAACGAAATAGCAACTGCACTCTCGACGGCATGGCGAGCAACACAAAAAACATGCTGACAACAAAACGGTATGAAAAATAGTGCAAGACCCTGACAATCAGAGTTTTAAATGCGCATTGCAAAATACTTTTGCTGTCGCCTGTCATGTCCATGTCCGTGTCGTTCACGCTAAACCGAGCGGCGTCCTGCCTGCTTGGCACACCAGCAATCAAAAACACAAACACACACTAACACATGCAAGCAAGCTAGTCATCATAAGGCCCAACAGCTGCCCTCCACCCCCATTTTACGCTCTTCGCTTGGCACTGCTAACATTTGTACGATTTTACGATTGCAACTCTGTGACGGCAAGCTGTCACTGTCATGCCACCGCTATTGTCGCTAGTTGCTGCTCTTATTGTTGCCAATGCGTTTTGTTTTTCTGTGTGTGTGTTTTTTTTTTGTTTCGTCTTGTTATTGTTGTTGTGCCTTGCCTTTGTTGCCGTTTGCCGCAATATCGTCGGTGTCGGAAGTCACATTTTTGCACTTGTCGCTGAAGCCTTTTTGCTACTAGCTGTACATACATAGCTAGCTAGCTATCTGACTATACTGGCAGAATGGCTGACTAGCTGACTCGTCGTCAGTCGCGCTGTATTACGGACAGCAAAGAAAGAAAACGACATACATGCAACAGAAATACTTAGTATATGCGCCTAGCATGTGCAGCGATACAAACGCTGTTGACAACAACAACAACAACGGCTAAGCGTGAAAATGTTGTTTGCCAACAAGAACAAATGCGGTCAAAGAAATTGCAACAAAAATGCATTATAATATTGTGTGAAAAAGTTATTTGTGCATTTGAAACATGCTGCTAAAAAAAAACCGCTACACAACGCATGATATATCTGTACACAAGTAAAATATTTCGTTTTTGTTCGCTTGCAATTATTTTTTTTTATGAAAACTTAATAACTGCATTACTGAAGCTCAAATCAAGACGATTTTCAAAAATGCACAGTTGTTTTACTCTTAAGTAGGGACGATAACGGTTATAGCTTTTATTTAAAAAAATACTTGCTAATCGTTATTTGTGGAGTTTTATCTTGTACTTACAAATTAATCGTAGAGTTATGTAGAGTTTATGGAAAAAATAGTTTGGTATTGAAAATGTGGTATTATTTAGGGATGGGCAATGAAAAAAGTATATCGATATATATCTCTCGATAATTCGATATATCGATATCGATATTTTTACCCCAGGGCGCTAATACCTAAAGCATTGTAAAAAATATGCGATGGTCAAAAAAATTAAGCAAAATATTTATTACTATCAAATACCCGGCGTACTTAATTAATAACTGCATTTATGCACTAAAACTATTTGTTTAAAAATCTTGCGTTCCACTGAGCAAAAATATACATACATACATATGTTTGTTAAGGTATATCATCAAAAAAACTTCCAGCCTTTCTTCGGAATTATAAAATTATTTATGGCTTAAGACTTACGTCAAAATATTATTCGAATTGACTTGAAAACGTTTTGTTGTTGCTGTAATGTACATTTTCTTCAAAAATAAACAAAAAATTTGGTACTCGGAAGTAAATACGAATACCTATATTTCGAGATAAAATAGTATTTATTTTATTTAGTATTTATACGTTATTTAAAAAAAAACAATATTTCGATAAATCGATAATTTTTGTCCAAGCCTAGTTGTATTTTAAAGGGTATATAAAGCGATAAAAAACACTATGGCAAATTTTACATCCGTTATTTGGAATTACAATAAGAATACCTAGATTCCTGACTTTATTTTACCAAACCTTATTTGATTGTATATTATTTTATATGAAAAAAAATGAATAGTATTTTGGAATATTGCATTTTTTACGTTAAAAATGTAGTTATAAAGGGTGGTATGTTTAGAAGCCTTTTATTTCAACAATAACAGAAAAATTAATGGTCTCATTAGTTCGCAAATTTTATGGCATTTAGTGCAATATGTTGGCTGAATTTTGCTTCCAAACTCGATTTCCGAATTATCAGATGTAGATGGGTCATCAGCATAGAGCACTAATTTGGTGGACCCTCTTAAAAACTGGTAGAACAGAGTCAAATCGCATAACATAGATGGCCAATTGATAGGCCCATTTATTGACACAATTCAGTGGGCAAAAGTTCGTCCCAAGAAATTGATGTGGAAGGGCGCCGATTTCTCAAGAAACTCTCTCTGGAGTGCGACAGGCGAGGACTGTGAACAAATCCTGTAAGGACGCACCTGGTGCTCTTCACTAGGAAACATTAGGCACCGAGTTTCGAACATCTAACTCTAGACCGTCATAGTAAAGGGAGAGGCCAAATATTTAGGCCTCATATTGGACAACAAACTAAATTGGGGGCCCGATATTGGAGATAAAGCGCGTAAAATAGTAGGTCATTTGGAAAAAGATGGTGAATGAAAACTAAAATAGTAAACTGGCTCTACACTGCGGTAGTTAAGTCAATTTTATGCTACGGCATAGTGGTCAAAAAGAAGGCTTGGGTGCATACTCATAACGCGTGCGATGACAACAACGGCATTTCAGGCTCAGCACGCCCAGCTGAAGTTACTTCCAGTAGACTTACATGCCAAGTAGATCGCAATCGGTGCAGCAAATCCACTAAGCACTTTAAACAACTGGTCAAATACACATTACGGCCACGTCAGGATACTTACGACGTTCCCGAAACTTCCTAGGGACCTGGACTATGCACTGCAGACATCTACTCGCACTGCAGCATTTACGACCGACCCTCCTCCTTCAAAGGAAGAGTGGAAACGGAATGCTGTGAGAAAGAACAAGCCCATCTATGTATACACAGATGGCTCTTAGCTTGAGGCTATCGTCGGTCTGAACACCTGGGAATCTCCATTTGCTTCCGCCTACCGCACGATTGCAGCGTTTTTTTTTTTATGCGGAACTGATGGCAATTGACAGGGCGACGAAACTGGTCAAGCGTGATACGATATCCAAGATTGGTGTCTCCATATTCACTGATATGTCTCAACGCGATGGCTGAGTCATTTTTAAATAAATATTTACTCTAAAGAATATGCGTTTGACAGATGTTCCAAAGACGGAGATTTTTCAAATGCCCTAACTAGCACGCCGTCCGGCAGAAGTATTTTCTGCAAAAATGTTGCATCAAATTGAGCTGTGAATATGTGCTTTAGAGATATTTTGAAACAAGCCTCATCTAACTAGTAATTTTTTTAAATTAAATATATATAAATATTTAAGTGTTTGAATTTGAATCAACTCAAACTGTAAATTCCGTTTTTTAGAATTATCTCAACACCAGCGCCACCTTTCGGAACTTTTGTTGTTACACTAGATATCTTTTATATATCCTATAAAATGGAGTACAATCGGTTCAGTAGTTTTCGAGTCTATAGCCTGCAAACGAAAAGACACACAGTGCCTTTTTATATCGAAGATATATGAAAAGTCGGCAAGCGTTGATCTGCCAAACAGCCGGCGACCCTCTCAAAAATATGAGCTCGCCGAGACGAACGATTTTGCACGCTCATTATTATTTTATATATTTGTATTTCATTTAATAAAATATTAAGTTTTACATAGGTAGGAATCCTTTCAAAAATATAGATATGAACCTGCTCATCGCCGGGACCTGAATACAAATAAACTTTGCGACCTATTCTCATACCCACAAAATGTACATAAAAAATTGTACAAAAATCGATCGTTTCGGAAGACACCGAGCAGAAATACCTTCAAGCGACGTTTCTATCTTCAAAAAGGGTTGTATTCAGAAAAATTTTGATGTTAAAAATTAAGTGTTTTTCACAGTTTTATTACGCAACAATTTTTTTTTTATATCGGTTTTTGTGCGGAATGAAAGTCAACTTTGACTTTTAAAGCATCTTATTTTGACAAAACAAACACTGGTGATTCATCTTGCAATAAAATATATAGTGAATTTTGATAACATAACAGTACTTATAGCATATAGTTGGATATGTAAACAACAATAACAACTTTCCATCATTATCGTTATAACGCATAATCAAAAAAAAAAAACAAAGCTCAATTTGTTTAATGGCACGCATTGTATTTTATTATTTACACAATTCACTCTGTGTATTTTTCTTAAGTTGTCGTTAACTTTTTAGCTGCATTTTTATCATACATACCTGCATTTATATTTCCATTCATATAATACTTTGTTTTTCTGCTCTTTACTTTTCTTACTTAAAACAATGCCATTATATTCCCCCCTTTTTTATCCTCCTCATTTCATTTGGCACATTCGTTTTGCTTCCTTTTGTTTAATTGCACTCGGAACCGCCAACAAGTTGCCACCATGACAGCTTGCCATATTTTAATGTCATGTCGCCACCGCCGACTGACTGGCAGTGCATGTGTCACTTCGACCTGTCCGCTGCAGCAGCATTGCTAGCCAAGCTAGCCGCCTTCCTCATAGCAAACAGCTGCCTGGAAATTGTCGCATTGCTGTACTGGCATTTGCTACCTACCACCACCACTGGTGTGCAAATTGTTACTGTTGTTGTTGTTATTGTTGTTAATACGTTGTACGTCCGTGTGAATCGCGCAAGATTTTAATGCCTCAACTGACAGCAACCAGCCACGGAATTGTTGTTTGCATTGTCACGCGATTTATAAACTGCACTCATTCACACAAAAAATAAAAATAAACAACAAAAACAAAAAAAAAGCATACGTTGTTTTTACAAATGCACAATATTTAACTAAATAGCATTTGCACACGCATATGACTTCTGTATGTGTGTAGTGGTATATATTTTTGTTGTTGTTGTTGTGTTGATTACACTGCCTAACATTAGCACTCATTTGTTTTATTGCGGCACCATTATTGTTGGCGCTTTTGCAATGAATATGTAGATGGAAGTTAAGTAGCAACAGCTAGCTGAGTTGAGTGTAGAGCGGTGGTGGAGTGGTGTGGATGGCGCTGATGATCACTAATGGGATGCGCGCGATAAGCGGGGAAAGTGGTATTAATAATTTTAAGGTAGCTCACTTCACTTGCAATTAAGATAAACTTAATTCTGGCAATTACTTTTTTTTTAAATAATGGAATTTGCTTAGTGGCTTAGTAAATTTGAAATCCACTATGGCGTAAAACTTTAGAGGCGTCGAGCTTGCGTCAGATTCCGCACTTTGGAATAATTATAAAAACAATCTAGTTGGCACCCGAGACTTCGTCTGCAGCTTCGTCGAATTTAAAAACAATGCCCCGCAGTTACCGGAAAAATGAAGAGGACTCTAAAGTTAGCAATTTTTTGTCAAATTTTCAATGGAATATGAAAAATAGCTACAACTAACTTAAAGATAAACCTTAGCTCGACTACGACTAAGTCGTATTATAAAAGCACTTATAATCGCACCTACAGCATACTATTCTAATATTTCCAATATCGGACTATAAAAAGCGGATTTTCTGAATAATTTGATTCCAGCGCCACCTAGTGGATCCATTTTTCATAACAGTACTTTTTATTGCACCTCATACCTTTCTCATATTTCCAATATCGGACTATAAAAACGAATTTTTTGAATAATTTGTTTCCAACGCCACCTAGTGGATCTATTTTTCATAAAAGTATTTCTCACCACACCCTTATTTTAAGTTTCTAATTTAATCAAAATTGGATTAAAAATAAGGACACCCCTCTAGCGCTACCTAGCGCATCCAGTTTTCATAAAAGTATATTTTTGGCACTTAATGCCTTTCTAATCTTTTCAATATCGAACTACGAAAACGAATTTTCTGAATAGTTAGATTCCAGAGCCACCTAGCGAATTCATTTTTCGTAGAAGTATTTCCCCTTACACCCCCATTATATGTTTTTTAATTTAACTAAAATCGGGTAATAAAATACAGATATTCTCAATAACTCACTTCTAGCGCCACCTAGCGCTTTAATTTTTCATAAAAGTATTTTTTTATCACGCCAGCCCATACTTTTCTTAGATCACTAATATCGTACTATAAATACGCAATTTCCGAATATCTCGACTCGTGCACCACCTAACGGATTACAAATACAAACTTTGTCCGTGCGACGGATCTAAGAAATATACCACTGTGGTGTCTGTGGACACTTCCAGCAAAGTTGCTACAGCTCGAATACGGGCACTATAAAATTCTTGCAAACTTCCAATTCGATGGATCGACGCGTGAGGATTCTGGCTCCGAACGTATCCTTTTCCAATAGCACCCCACTATGGGAGGAGTTGAAGTAACGTGTGTAACAGTGCGGCACCGGTAAACCCTTACGACGGTGCCGAAGCTGGACGGAAGGGTTAGTAGAGATCTCTAGAGAGCTCTCACTGAGTCAAAAATTTAAGTGTCCAAACTACTGCAGTGTATTTCAGATAGAGGTAGAGGCAGGTAGTGCATTTCAGGAAGACAGGCAGCTTATTGGCTACGAAGCAGGACAACACCTATTAGACAGGTCAACATTTATTTTGATAGCTATACAGCAATGAAGAACTTAGGGTATTTAATGGCTAGGTCGCAGTTAGTCGGGTAGCGTCTGCACTCTTTTTGAACCGCTTCTGAATATTTCCGTATCAGATTGATATTTGAGACCGGCTACAGAAACATAGCAGGCAAATGAATGGGTGATGAACTGATTCGATAGGCCACCTTTGAGGATGGAGTCTCATCTAACCGTTAGCGGATTTCTATTGGGCAGGTAGGCTCAGCGAATGCTGGGCAAATACCACGACGTGGGGAGCCGCTAAAACCCTCTGGCCGGTGGTGGACTGTAGACGTTCAGGCCAGCTTCGTGTGCTAACAAAGCGACAACTCTCGATCTTCGAATGATATGCCCGGATTCCTTCGGCTGATGTATTTAAAACTAATCGTTTCTTTATGATTTTGAATAAAACTTTTGCTCGCAGAATCTGTGGGAAATTTGATGCAGCGGTGTCAACGGAATAATAATGGTATTTTTGATTCAGTTTCCGACCTTTGTTGAAAGATTGGTTTAAGAACAACATGAATATCTTAGCCAAAACTTGACCGATTTAAAGTTATAAGATATATGTAATTTAAAAAGCTATCTAGAAACCTTCAAAACGATTCAGCTCAAGTAAGTTTTTACATTTTTCCAAAATATTTTGGCGAAAGTCTTTAACTTTATTTAATATTATAAACCCGGTGGAAAAGCGCTGCGGTTTTTGACGCGGCACTCTAATATTCATACTTATATAATGAATAGTTTTGTTTTGTTTTTGTATGCCGAATATTTTTTCTGCCCAGTCAATTGTCTATCCATTTGAATCTGGCAATTCTTTCTGAAGTACCTCGATTTTTTTTATAGCTGTTATTGAATTTTTTGAATCAAAATAAATGAAGAATGCGACTATTTGAAAGCAGAATGGAAAAACTGTTTATTGTGTCTTGCAGAAAGTCAAGACGTTTTTTACAATTTGCAGAACTGGTGAAGAAAACTTCCTTTCACCATTCCTTACTCATAGCGGTGGGGTGTTCGAATATTTCCCTACACCAGTTGCAGGCAACAAAAAAAGACAAGTGTGCCTCTTAATAGCATCGAGTGTTAAAAGGGATGGGAATGACCAATGAGGACGAAATATTTCGTATTTCCTATGGGGACGGAATATTCTATCATGGCTTAAATATGGCATGTATTTAATTTTTCTAAAGTAAAGAATGTACCCTCTCTTTTAAGCGGATAACAAAAAAAAAATGTAAAATGCATTGCTTTCTGGCCGGCAAAGGTTTTTATGCAAAGGCGGTAATTTTACTTTGCTTTACTCTATCTCTCACATATTTTCGCAATATTTATAAAACATATGCACTTATTATCTGCCTTGATTTGCTACAACCGCAACGAGTTTGATTTAAATAAAAACTTCCTCTAATTAGCAGCTTTAATGGCTCATTTTGACACGCCACTACTATCATTTGCAAATTTGAGTGCAGAAAAATATGCATACATTTGCATATGTGAGTACATTCAAATATAGTAGATATATTCAAACCACTTTATTGCAACAAAAAAAAAATAATCCCATACATTTGCGCCCTTTGAAGTTTTGCCGGAATAAATGTGTTGCTTTTAACGCCCCACTTCCGCTATTTATGCGTTGAAAACCACATTTGAAGTCACTTCAAACCAACTTCAACTTCAATGCCACATAGCACAAAAATTATCGCAAAGCAACACCTACACACATGCATCTGGCTGACAAGCTGTGTGTGTGTTTTGTGCAGTGAACGAACAATGTGGAAAATCAAAAGAGAAGCGAACGGTAAAAAAAAAAAACAAAAAGCAGAAATACTACAAATACAAATAATGTAAAAGCAAAAAAGCAACAAATTGCAATGCAACTTCCTTTTCATTTGCAACACTTCACAACTGTACTTATATAACAATAGCCGAGCAACAATGGCGTTGCGTTGGTGGCATCATCAAGCAAATGGCAACAATAACAACACAATGTAGGAGTAGCAACAATGTTGCAATTTCGTGGCATTAACAAAAGTGCAATTTGTAAGCAAAGCAACAAAGGATGGAAAGAGAGGAAGTGGGACGTGAGGAGAAAGAGAGAGTGGTTGGGGAGGAGGAGACGAGCGAAATGGGGACTTGGGTGCATTAGCGAGGGCCAAGATAATTTTTTTACCAGCTACTAACCAGAATTGCGGAGGATGGCAAAAGGGAGCAAAATTTTTTGTTTAGAAATTGTTTAAAGTTTGTAATAACTTCACAGCTGTGCAACAGAGTTGATAAATGAAACTTACGAAAATGCGCCATATGTCAGGAAAAATGTACTGAATGTAACAAAAACGTTGCAAATTTTTGTTTAAATTTACATTAAAAAAAATATTTGCAAAAACAAGAATTAAACATAGAAATCAATATTAGAAGTTTATCTGGCCAGAGAACAACGAGCTTCCTTCTAAAAATTTCTGCCAACATATTTACAAAAAAAAAAAATAAACATGAAAATCAATATTAGAAGTTTATCTTGCCATGGAAGAAGGATCGTCCTTCTAAAAATTTCTGGGAATTATTCACGGAGGATTTTCGAAGTTCGATTCAGCAGCTAAAAATATTTACAAAAAAAAAATAAACACGAAAATCAATATTAGAAGTTTATCTGGCCAGAGAACAACGAGCTTCCTTCTAAAAATTTCTGGGAATTATTCACGGAGGAATTTCGAAGTTCGATTCAGCAGCTAAAAATATTTACAAAAAAAAAAAAAGAATTAAACATGGAAATCAATATTAGAAGTTTATCTTCCCAGAGAAGAGGAATCTTTCTTCTAAAAATTTCTGAGAAATATTCGAATTTCGAACTTCGAATCAAAAGTTGTCACAATTAAATCATATAGCTATAAGATATAAAATATGTGAATATATATTTTATGTATGTGAATAAACCTTTTATTATTTCTAAAATTAACCAGCAAATAAAGAACTCGAAAAGATTTTTTTTAAATTACCTAGTTCTCGTAGAAACTAAAAGCAATAAGCACAATAAGATTGGCTGAAGAAACTTGTTTGTGGCTTTTGGGCAAATAAAGAACAAATAAGATATTATAATTTAAAGTCCTTACTATTTAGAAGTTTCTTATTTTTTGCTAAGAGGCATAAGCCCAAATAAATATTTGAATTTAAAGACTTGTCCAATTCGATTTCAAATATTTGTATACACTGCTTATTTACCAAGCACATTAACCAATACTCCGTTTTTCTAATATTCATTTCATGTATGAGAAATGGTAAAACGTAGAAAATTCGCTGGCAGTTTTCTGTTTTTATTAAAAGGATTCCTTAGTTACTTTTTCTATCAAATTGTGAACGACACAGAAACGCTCTACATGTGTGGACTAATTTTTTTGTCATTTCGTCTTTGGCCTTTTGGAAAATCACAAATAGGAGTGGCAAGAAGGTTGCAATGTTGTAAATCAAACTTCTAAGACCTTAACTAGTTCATTTTATGTTTCTCTGAAGTTGACAAAATAAAAATTTGTTAGATATGTTCAGAAATTCGAAAAATTATAACAAATTATAACAAAAAGGTCGATGTGGTATCAGCGAACTTTTCGGCTTCGAATTGTATCCAAACAACACAATTGTGTAACTGCCGTTAAATGTCGTCAGCAACATGTATTTGGGTTGCCGTGAAATGTTGCTAGCAACCAAAATTATTGAGGCGCCGAAACAGCAAAACTACAAAAGCAAACACTTAAATGAACAATAAAAAAATAATTTCAAAAACCATTGCTTATATGAAGTGGCGAACTGTCACTTTTCACGCAATTTTCAATGGCAAATGTGTTTTAAAAGTTGTGAGGGGAAAATGTTGCTGGCATCATATTGACAGGATGTTGCGCAACTTTGTATGGCGTGAACTGAGTAATACTTTGCCGTGATTGTATCAAGGGCTGTGGTGCGCTCTGGTATAAAAATGCGTGCCGCTTTTCCACATTTGCTATAATTCTAAAGGGGTGGTAGCATAAAAAAAAGTGCAAACATTTTATTTCCCTTCGTATTTTTGGAGCATCCTAATACACAAATACATACCTATTGTAGAAGTATGTAGTACATTTGAACTTACGTCGCGCATGATATAAATATATGGGGGGTCTTCTACGACTTCAGCACTTCTTGTGCGCCAACGACAACTGTACAATTGCTTGGATTGCCCCGCCGCAAACGCAGTACATACGAGTACATAGTAGCAGCACAACAACCAAAAAGTGCACATCAGAACGTGTGTGCCGCCGATTCATTGAAGCGAAATTTCCACGCACACCAACACCCACACTCGCACACACACACACACACACTCGGTCCAAACCCCTGGTCCGTGCGCTGCTTGGATGTACGAGTACTGCCGCGTTGCCAACGTTGTTTTCCCAAGCGTATGCACTTTGCCACTTTGTTGCTATCAGAATAACGGAGTGCAACTACATACACCTTACATACATACATACAGATATCTACATATCTATGTATGCGAATGTATGTGTGCTGACATTTGTTATATTTGTGTGTGTGTGTGTGTGTGTGTCGTCGGTATAAGAGCTTTCTTTTGTATGAGCACACTTCACATTTGCAATTTAAATTTTATATTTGCAAGTGCAACCAAGCGCTTTCCTTCCTTACTCAATCCAATTTTTTTTTTGTTTGTTGTTTTTTGTTTCTTTGTATTTCCTTTTTGGCTTTGCAATTTAATTTTTTTTATTTTTGTTCTTTTTCTCATGCATTTCTCTCTACCATATTCCCTTTTGCTGTAGGTATGTGTGTGTGTGCACTTTTCCTTTTTGATTGCTGCATTACACCAACGCTATTCATTTCCCTTTTTGGTCTTATCTAAAGCGTACAATCAATGGACAGCAACACCTTGCAAGGTGTTGGCTTGCCTTACTTTTTCCCCCTTCTTTGCTCACCTCACCCAAATCCAACCGAGTGGATTTTCTGCTATATTCCCCTTCCTTCCCTTTCCTTCCACTTGGACTTCAATTGCACCATTCTCTCATCGGCCGGTGGCGCGCTGCCCTGCCCTGCCCCAATTGCTGAACTTGTAATTTGAAATTCCAAACCCTCACCGTGCTCCTCATGCTGCTGCTGGTGTTGCTGCACCTGCGCTATCTATCTGCTTGTCGGTTTTCGCCTCGAGTAATACATTTCTCGCTTTTGCTCAACCTATCGGCGTGAAGAATCTTTTGGCAATTTTGCTGCTTCTCTATGGCTATTGTATTGTGGCTTCTTTATTACAATTCTGTAGCACCTTTCAAATATGTAAATTCAAGTACATATTAGCACAGAACAAGCACAAAAAAAAACAGAAAAGAAAAAACCAGAAAAGAAAATGCAATCTTTGGTTAACAAAGTACTGTCAGTTAGTAAAGAAATTTAGTGCAATTCAAATACGTGTACTATAATACTACATAGAACATTTGTGTTGAATAGACGGACAGACGGAAAGACGGGCAGTCGGACGGCACGGTGTATGTAGATGGCCCCGATAGGTGTTTAGGAGATGTCTGGATTTGCGCGTTGCGCCACCTTCGGTCTGAAAGCTCTGGCAGTATAGAGTACAATTTGCAGTTAAGGCTAAGCAAATTTGACATTTGAAAAGGAAACCATTGGTGCTGGTTGTCAGGAGAAGTAGTAGTTGAATGGCAGTTGAAAGATATGTTAAGGGAAAGTTACGTAAGTGAGGTTAGATTGCAATGGGTAATGAGAGAATTTCGTTGGTGAAATAAAAGCGGTGTTGTTTTTTATTTTGTAAAAGCAATATTAGTTGGAAACAGCTGTTGAAATCGAAAATCAAAAGATTGCTTCAAATAATGAGACTAATTTTATAGCACTTTAGTAGAGCGATAGGTAGATAGTAGTGATTAGCAGAATTGAAGCTAGACTGTAATCTAAAATTTCATTTGCATCCTAAGTAAGCGACGTGCTGACTTTTATTTTCGAAGATCTCTTTCAGCTACCAACCACCAGAAGCTCTATGATAAGCAAAACCCTAGCACTCAAGGGATCCACTATAGTAGAATTGAATTACCTCAATCTCTGTATGGCCTAGGCCGTGCATGTTCTTGCCACTTGCCTCAACATACTCAAAGCACCTCCCTCTGCCTCTCAAAGCAGCCCCAACCGGTGCTGTGAAAGCGCAGTAGATTTCGGGTGTATAGGTAACCGCGAAATAAAATGAAATCAGCCCAATTTTGAGATAAGATATTCTTCCTACTGAAAGCGTGCCTAAAAGGTTTGGTCTATATGTGGACTCCAAAGGTTTCTCTTTGGGCATTTTATCCTTTTGAAACCACAGAAAGATTGAGTTTACACTAAATCAGTTTTTGAACCATCCCTAACCAGTCTACTCAGGATCCCTTAGTCCAGCTTCGACTTAATAATCTGCTTCATAGAGCGCCTTGATTGGCACTCTGAAAGATGGCTTTTAGAAGATTATCGAGATTTAGTCTGGCACAGCTCGAGATTGCTAGCAGCTCGACCTGAAAAACGACGATTTATTAGCCCATCCCGATAGAAAGCTTGACGTCAGATCAATAAATTTATTCACCTATCTCCTCATCTATTTTTGGTAATGGGCTTATGCAAAGAGCTGGAGTCGAGATATGCGAACCCGTTTGACCAAATTTCTAGCTCACAAATTTGAGCTAGAAACATTATACAGTTGCAAAATTCTACAAATTTCCAACCCTGCTCTTACTTCAGGTATCCTTATTATCGAAAATTCTCGTCAGGTAAATGAAGTTGCGCCTCTCGAGACCTTCTCTGCCTATATTAAAAGTGGGGAGGACTCCAAAAGATATTCCATCGACGACAAAATTTTTGCCAACAACTTAAAGCGGTTCGGCATCTTGACTTCTGCGTTCTCCGTCGCTGCCTTAACTGAATCTCGAGCCTTCCTGGAGATACCTGTTCCAGTTCCTACAGTCATCGCTGAGAGGTCAGTGTTGTATCCTGGTTTGGAAGTCCCTAGCCGATGTAATGCAATCTACGCTAGCATTTGAGTTGACTTAGTCTTACGCAATGTCCATGTGTCCATGGTCCATATAGATTATTTCTACCCGTTGGATTCCCCAGTAATTGACGCCTAGGCGATTTCTGCTTGGCTAACTGACACCAGCTAGAGATCCTGAGGTTAGCCAAGTCCTTCTCTACTTCCTCTTCATACCTATAACATGACCTAGCAAACGTAAACGCTGAATCTTAATTCGCTGAACTATATCTATGTCTCGGTAATGCTCATACAGCTCATCGGTCCATCGTCTGCGATAAGCGCCGTCGCAAAAACGTAAAGGGCAAAAAATCCTTCGGAGAATCTTTCTCTCAAACACCCCAAGTACTATTTCAGCCGATGTTGACAGTGTCCAAGTTTCTGCGCCTTACAATAGCACGGGCATGATGAGAGACTTAAAGAGCACGGAGTTCGTTCGTCGAGAGAGGGCTTTACTGCAAGAGAGACTCCACGTTGGATTGCGAGGCTGGCATTATTAGCGGTGTAGACGCTGGTTCCAAGATAAAAAAAGTCCTCTACTTTGTCCAAATTGTAACTATCAACAGTGACGCGGGAGCCAAAGCGCGAATACGCTGACTGTTTAAGTGTTGGAGACTGGAGGTACTTCGTTTTGCCCTCGTTCACCTCCAGACCCATTCGCTTCGCTTCTTTAGTCAGCTTGGAAAAGGCGGAACTAACGGCGCTTGTTGAGACCAATAATGTCTATGTCATCGGCTTGCGGCAGCAGTCCAATAAAAGGGGACGCTTGAAGTTTTCGTGAAGCATTTTAACCCTCTAACAACCTTTTTTTCTAACGAGCTTTCGTTATAACTGTTTTGAGAATGGGTCAATGTTTATGTAGAAGTGTGAAGGTTAAAACATATTGCACAAAAACTAGCAGTCTGCGAACTGAGGCTTTTCTTGAAGTCGTTTTATACTACCTGATATTTTCGATAAGTTAATAGCACTTTCGGCGAAAATGTTACAAATTTCACCCGAAAAAAGCAATGCCTCTGGACTTGTAGTCT
This sequence comes from Anomoia purmunda, assembly GCA_951828415.1. Lineage (NCBI taxonomy): Eukaryota > Metazoa > Arthropoda > Insecta > Diptera > Tephritidae > Anomoia > Anomoia purmunda. The sequence goes on from OX639994.1 coordinate 10,154,632, forward strand.
TTTATTAGGATTTGTTTGTGTTGAGCAACATTTTTGTATAAAATGAAGAAGAAATAATTAAATTAATATATGTCGTGTCTGTTATTATTGGGAAGCTATTTAAATATTTTATAATAATAGCAAATAATAACATAGAGGATGCTAAAGCTTGACAGCGCAAATTTTTATTACCCTAACAAGAATTTCTATTCTTTACTTATAAATAGTATATATCAAATATTTTAACGAATTTGACAGCTGCCAATATTACCACCATGACCTATAAATTGGCTAACGAAAAGTGTGTACTTATTCCCATGAACACGTGGAAGAATGTTGGTATTTTCCACAAATTGCAACAGCAACAAAAACCAGCAAAAAAAAATTCGTTTACTTTCAGATATACAAAGGTAGCGGGCCGCAACACAACAAACTAAAATATGAAAATGACATTAATATGTCACTCAACGCATACGAGTATGATAATAAAAATAATAATAACAACAACAGCACTGCCAACGAGCACAACCAGCTGACGCAAATAAGCAAACAAACGACACAATGACAGTCGTACCTGTCAACTCAAGTGCTGGCTGGCCTAGAGGTTCGTTGACTGCCTGGTAGGCGGATGAGTTGTGGTAGTAAAATAAAATTGCACTGCAATTATGCAAAGGCAGGTATCTACAAAAGTGATGGTAAAGAGACTAAATATGGATGAACAAAAGAATGATGATTTTAGAGCACGGGTAGGAGGAGCGGTTGAAAGAGGGGGGTGGGGGAGGCTAGAACATGCCATCAATTTGATGAAAATGGTGCAACTGTCGAATTGACACAGCCGCTACTATTTACTAAACTCATCATTGTTATTGTTGAATGCATTGTTTATGCAGTTGCTGTTGTTGTTGTCAATTCATACCACTGTGCAACAAAAATTTGTTTCAGTTGTCACTCTCTCACAATGGTGCAGCAAATTGCATTCAGTCAAGTTATATGCACGTTTCATATACGAGTATGTATTTATTCTAGCTTGAAGGGTGTGTGTTGATGTTTTTCTATAGATTTGCACATGTCGAGTGGCCTTATGAACTGTAACACTTTCTTGTGGAAGCTTCAGCCCCAGCATTCAGCCGAATTGACCAGCCAACCAACCAACCAACCAACCACGCACATAAATTTACATTTGCCGTCACATATGTATGTATGTAGTATGTATTTACGGTCATAAATGTCAATTTAACATTCAAATGAATGTAACCGCAAATTTATCACTACTCGTAGAGCTCATTTTACCTAACAACATATTCATGTTCTACAGTTTCTAATTATACCTTTCCATATGTACCTTTGTACACACACGTTCATTGAAAGATGTACGCCAAAATGTTATACAAATTATTTTAATAATGAAATAAGTAATTTACGTTATAATGTGAACATTATTATAGTTTACTAGAAAAACCCGGCAGACGTTGTCCTGCCTATTTATTTATTGCAACTGTGCTGTATATTTTAATTCAATTTAACTTTAAAAAAGGTGGCAATCCCATTTAGAGTATACCTATAAAATGTCTCCTAGCGTAATTTAATTTCATTAAAGTAGGTGGCAGCTCTTTATATTCTATAAGTCTTCTCATATTTTCATATTTCGTATAAGTTTACTATAATTGAGTTAAATTGGATTTTTTAAATAGGTGGCAACCCTTATAAAGGTTTATATGAACCTTCTTGCCGATACCAACCGTTTGACACCCATAGTTTAATATTTCATATAACTTAATTAAATACAAGTTTTCAAATAGGTGGCAACCCTCCTCAAAATACAGCTAGCTGTTAATAACTTTCACCTCAGCAAAATGGATCTTTTGATACTCATATTTCAATATTTTCTGCTTGTCTATAAATTTGTAAAATTTCACGTTTCAAACAAGTGGCATACCACAACTCTCGAGGTTCACACCGAGAAAACAATTAATGATCCAGGTATCTAGCGCCTTTAGCGACCTTTCTATAATTCGCTTGTACGAAGGAAACTCACCTGCGGACGATGCAGTATCCGCATAGGCACTGCCACCGTGATTCTCTGAATGAAATTTTTAAGAATCATTTTTCAGTAGCTTAAGCTATGTAAATCTATGTACAACAGGTTTAACTAGTCCATATGGTTCATCCGCTTTGCACAGAGGATGCTGCAATTTGAACGAGATACGTACTGAACGATCTTCGTTTCGCTTTCACAGCCAACGGTAATATTCCCACACAGCTCGCGTTGCCACAACGTCGCTCTGTAGGCAGCATTTTTACTTTCCGTAGCGACGCGGTTTTCCTCATCGCATCAGTCGTTCTTTCGGGGTCGCTGAAAGAAAAAACCTTATTAAGTGGCGGCTTGTAGTGACTGAGCATTGAGCCCTCAATGCTAGCGAATCCCGGTTTGCTGGGAAGTGCTCTAACTGAGCAGTTGTGAGAGTCGCGATCGCAGCTTTCCCTAATCCGGCTGTACTTCTGTATTTAGATGGACGTTCCTTGCTGCACGAAGGTGTATGTCGATCTTTACAGTGACAAGGTAATGATATGAGGCGATATTCGGTCCTCGAATTGTACGTAATATGATCGATTTCATTTTGCGTTTTTGGTGACTTTTTCTATGCTGCAACCTGCTGCTACGGTCTGCAATTTTTTTGGTTCCCGCAAAGTCGATTAGTCTCAGTCTGTTAGCAGAGGTGTCTCAGTGGAGACTGAAGTTTTCCGACACTCTCACCATCGATCCAATCCCTGGCATTGAAGTCACCAAGTACGATTTTAATAACGTGACGAGAGCAGCACTCGTTAGTGCGTTTTAGGCAATTATATAACTGACCTGGGCACAAATCACCGAGATGTTAAAGAATCTAGCTTCGATATGAATTCACGTAGTGTATTTCAATACCGAACTTGTGCAGCTTTGCATGGCAGCTGAAGTAGACGCCACTAGGTCATATGGCTTTTTTACACTGTCCCGTCGTTTTGATATCCTGTATGGCGGTGATGTTAACCCTCTTGCTCTCACGAGAACATTAACCGGACGGAGAGAGACTCCGTAACAATATTTTTAAGCTGGAAAACCGCACTTCATTCCTCCTGAATATTCACTTGGAATGTACTCACAAAATCTGAATGTTCTCATGAGTTTGTATACAGAGACGCGGCTAAAAAAGAACTATCTAGAAAGTGACAAACGAGAATGGAAACTTTTTGTATTAAAAAAGGCCTGAACACGCAGTGAGCGCATCCAAAGGAAAAACAGAAAAGTGGGTAGCAATGGGTAGCATTCAATAAAAAAAAACAATTAAATTTCATTTTGATTTCCGATCAAAAAAGTTATCGCAAGCGCAGTGTAAACTTCAAGTTTTATTTTATATCTTTATTTCACAATTTATTTAGCACTTTATTTATATTTTTTATGCCGATTAACACAAAATATAACGCCATCACAATTTACTTCTAGAAACAACTGAAAATTTCAATACATGTTCAGCGAAAAGTTCAATTGCCTTGAAATCTTCACTAAGCGTTAAGCAAAAATTTCAGTAGCCCTGAAAGTTTCTCTGCTTGCGAGGTAAATTGTTAAGGTATTGATTGCTAAACTGAATTTCATGACATTTTTCGTATTGAATATTCTACTAAATTTGTAGCCCCTTACCGCAAATACCCGTGCTGTTGGGAGAAGATCTTATCGGAGGTCTGTTGAAATTGGTGATATTTTTACAAGATGATCATCACCAGCGATTGGTCTATTTGCTCTAAATTTGTATTTCATATATTTACCGCCATTTATCTAACACTAATTAAGTGCTAAATGCCTAAAAATGGGATAACCAAAAGTTGCTGTAAAGTTCTTCGAAAAAAAATCGATCGAAGATATATTCTGCTACAGGTAGAGCCACAGTAAAATTACTTTAGACTAGTGTACCTATTTCAGTGGCTACACACATGCATACACGCACACATACATACATACATATGTAAATTGAATTTTTGTAAGCAGCAAGTAAAAGCCGAAACATATTGTATTTAACCAGTCACGCATCCCCTCATTCATTTCATATTTCACTTTAGTCATTCAACCATTTTGTTTGCTTGCCACACACACACACACACACACATTTGGCGCATTCATCATTTTTGTGTATGTGGCTTTTGTCATTCATATTTGCTTGTTTGCGTATGGTGATATGTTTTTTGTTTTTTTTCCACGTGTATTTGTATTTGTTTGTATGTATGTAATTGTCTTTTTGTCATTGTGACAGCAAAATGATGCTGTCACTTGTCAGTGTGGCAAGTGCCATTTAAAATTGAGTTGACAGTTAATGGGTGGCAATGGCTGATGGTATTTGCACGCAAGCCAGTTTGTTTGTTTAGTGTGTATGTAGATACTTTTTTTTGTTGTTGTTGGTTTTGTATGTACTGTGTGAAAACATGCCAATGTGATAGCAAAATACATAAAAGTTATTTGTCAAACTTAAAGTACATACTCAGATGTAAATAAGGCCATACATCCATACATAGCATATATATGTACATAGAGATGTGTAAACATAAGCAGCTATATTCTGCCAACATTTTGTGAATTTTGACTGAATTTTATTTCGATAGGATCAGCATACATCTTTTTGTAGCGGCGTTACTTTTCAATGACAACAACTGCGTGCTTTGTCCAATCATAAATACATAGTACTCGTATGTGTTCGGGTGGGTTGCTCTTGCCTTTATTTCGATGTACAATCATAAATTAAATTTTTCAATGCCAAATAATTGAAATTAATTTACTAACGTTTACTTCATTACATCATTTAATACTTCAATGCGCAACTAAGTATATTTAGCTTAAGCAAATTTGCATAAGTAAAAACCCTATATGCTCTTGAAAATTAAGTGTATAATGTTATTTGAACTTCGCCGACCGCGCCCTCCTGGATATAGTGTGGGGCCTGTAGTAACCTCCGGCCGGTGGCAATAGTCGGCTCCTTGGGTGAGCTTGTGGTCTGAACGGGTCCAAATAAGGTTAATCTACCGCCTACTCTGGGACAGAACCATCGTGGCGGAGTGGAGCAGCGTCTCCATACAGCGAAGGGAGAGTAGGGACATTCCGCAAGCTAGAGTTCTCTCAATACTTCTTTGGTTCGTTGTCATCAACGGCATCCTGAAGGAGTTGAAGATATGAGTCTACTCGGTTATGCGGACAATGTGGCACTTGTTGTTAGCGTAAAGTTTTTAGACACCTTGTTCGATATTATTGAGGGCTTCGCAACTTGAATGTAAAGTGGGCCACGGGGTGTGGGCTCGCTATTAATCCTAGCAAGACGTACATAGCTCATCTTGTTCAGCAAAAGGTATAGAGTGCCTAATGTCGGATCTCGTAACAATACAACTACAACTCGGTTTCGACTTTGTCCTTCTACGAGCGGATTGCTGTCTGCGGGTTCTGCCTCCAGATGAATCCTTCTTCTCTCACTTCAAGCTAAGTAAGGAATGGGAGGTGTGTCGGATTTGAGGCGAGGGGCTGGCGAACTTCTTCACGAACCGTTCAAAGCTGGACGGAAAAGTTGTAGGGGATGTCTTTTGCAAGGAGCTCACTCTCGCTAGAAATTCAGGTATCCGGACTACTGTAGTGTATTTCAGGCGAAGGTGGCCGATATAAAGAAGGCAGCGGATTGGCTACTCACCAATGTATTGCTCTTTAGACGGGTCAGGCTGTTATTAAGGCCTGAAGGTCTCTAATAGACTGATCGAATCTGGCCGGGGAGTACCTGACTTCTATCTCAGCCGCCTCTAAATACTTGGATATCAGACTGATTTAGGTGCGCATGCACAAAACTGCATGACTGATGAGCTCGCTCTGCAGGGCACCCTTGAAATCATTACTCCATGCAGGGTGAGGGGCGTGGCTTCTCTAATCGCCTGCGAACTTTTGGTTTACAGGTGGGATTCATGTCGGCTCAGCGAGCGTTGAACAACTACTACTACATGCAGAATTGCAGGGACCTTCTGACCGGTGGTGGACCATGTGCGTTCGAAAGAGCTCAGGTGGTTAATAAAGAGGCAACACTCGATTCTCGCAAGAGTTCTGCAAAAATTATATTTGAGGATTTGACAAAGGCTTCCGGTATTTTATCCCATTTCTTCTGTCAGCGTCATTTGTATTGATCCACCTCCAAGTCTTTTTTTATCGATAAATGATAGGGCAAGCGTCGTCGAAGTATTCAACAAGCCCTTCACATTTGGTACTATCGAACACCTTCAATCCCAATTTCTCACTTCACCCGACAGTTTCACATAGACAGAATACGCAAATTCACTTGGAAGTGAAATGAAGAGCTTTTCCCAGATCTTGTTGACATTTCTTTCCTCTATAACTATAAAAACAAAATACTTAATTTTTTCCACCAAAATTTTCCAAAACACCTTATCACTTTCCCATCAGAAATAAATTTTCAAGTCGGATTTCATAATAGAGAATAAATAATAGTCGCTTTGGGCCAAATCGGGACTATACGGGGTGGTCGAGATCAGTGAAACCTGGATACTTTTCTTTGATATTGTTGCGCAATTTATCTAGCAAATAAGCATAGTAATCGCCCATTAAATTTGTGTTGCGATCTCAAAAATTTGCCAGTAAAATTCCTTCAGAATACCAAAATATTGTAGTCATAATATTTTTCTAAGGGTCACAGGCACAGAGTGAATATATAAATTATTGTCTTTATTACTCACATGATCAGCGAACCGGTTTTATAGCCAACTGCTAATACAACGCACAAAATTGCATCTCTCTAGGAGTCATAAGTTATTGAAGCAACTCGCGTAGGTGTCAAAACAATAATAATTTTTTTTTTTTTTGCGTTTTTGTTCTATAAACTTACTGATCACTGCTAATATTAAAAAGCTAAACATGCCAGGTCAATCAATTAAATATTCACGTTAGGAGGCGGAAAGCAAAAAACAAAAACACATCATCATTAAGCTACCATTTCACGTTTACACATTCATTAACGCATTAACGCCCACGAGCGGGGTGCATGGTCAAAACAGCGCGGCATCGTGGCGGCAAGCAGCACTTGTCATATGGCAAAATTCATTAAGCTGTAGTAGTAGCGCATAGTGGCGTTTGATTAGTTTTTTTCTTGTTACGGGCTACGAGCACTCACTCAAAATGCGGTCGAGTTAATATGTGGAAAAAATAATTGCCATATATTCAGGTAAGCGCAGTAGGCGAGGAAAGTGTAAAAAAAAATATGTGTGTATTAGGGTGGGTCAACAAAACAAAAACAAAGACGGATTTTCCACAAGAATTATTAGACGTGTTATGTTTTTAGAAATCCGCCAGATTGTTTGGGAAACATATTAAGATTTACCTGACCTATTTAAAAAAATAAACTAAAACCTGAGATGATAAAAAACCAGGAACCGAAAATAATCGTCAGTTTTATTTTTCTTTTTAATAAACAAATCATTGGGAAGAGTTCGTTCAAAACAAAACTCGAATATACCATCGTACTTCTTATTAGACATTTTATGCAAATCAGGCCTTATTTTGATTTAAATGATTTTTTGTTTTAAGTCATTGCATAGTCGTTATATTGCGATTTCTATTTGTTCGATAATATTTGAGATGTGTTTTGTGATTTTTATTTTTTCTATCAAGTTTGATCGTTCTTTTAAAGTTTTTGATCAACTCGATCGATATTTTATACTTTTTATTTTTTTCGATAAAATAATAACCGTTATTCTTTGAATTAAATTTTTCCGATCGCATTTGATCGATAATTTGTGATTTAATTTTTTGCGACATTTTTTTGTAGTTACAACGATCGATAAAATTTAAATTCAATTATAAGGACCAAATGTCATCGCAAAATTTTAAATCCCAGAATAACGATTATTTTTAATCGAAATATAAGAATCACAAAATATCGATCACATTTTATCGAAAATTTAAAATGGTAAAAATAATCAAAACTTATCGAAAAGATTAAATACCAGAAAATATCGATCAAATATGATCGAAAAAATTGAAATCAGAAAATAACGATTAAATTTGAGCGAAAACATTATGGTCAAAATATAGCGATTACGAAATTGAAATCCAATTATTCCAATCCCAAAATAACGATCTTTTTTTTTTATCGAAATATGAGAACTACAAAATATTGATCCAATTTTATCGAAAAATCAAATATGATCGAGAAAATAAAAATCAGGAAATAAAGATTAAATTTGAGCGAAAACATGATGATCAAATTATGACAATTAAATCATAATTTTTTTTATAAATATTATTTATTATTTATTTATTTTAAAAATTTATACAATAAATACTTATTATATAAATACAAGGTTCGTTGCACTGGCTTCGTTACGGTACATGGAGAACAGCTTAAGCTTATAGGGTATGTTTAAAAATATTTCAAAATTTCTTTAACGAAATTTTAATAATGCGATTCCCAGAAAAAAATAGGGATGTGAATTGCGAATAAAATAATAAAAGTCTAAATCGACTGAGTTATTTAAGTTTTTCTTAAACCAATCTTTAAAAAAGGAGGGAACAACATCAAAACCCTCTATATTATAGTTCCGATAAAAATTGAATGAAATATTTTTATGCAAATCTTTTAAGCTTAAACAACTTCATGTTTTGGGTTGTTTTTTTTTTAAATTATTTTGAAAACCAAATTATATTTCTAAAAAGCTTCAATTTTGTAGCAATTTTCACAGCGAGTCTAGTCATGTAAACCGTAAAAAATTTTCGGAAATATTTTGTTTATTTTGATGGAACAACACTACCGATATTTTTTTTTTTATTTACAAGGAGTGGTGCACCCTAATGTGCATACATGTGGTATATCTTTGCGCATGTAAATTTTTAATTTTTACAGCAAGACGTTGCCCCACTACGCCCACAACTTTTTCGGCGAGCAGCAAGTGTGGCATTATGGGCAATATTCGTACACCACTTGCATTAATTTGCAGTGAGTTGATGCGAAACGTGTCAAACGGCAGTCAAGCGAATGCACTAACAGACCGCACCCTATTCGACACGACACTTGTGAAAAATAAAAATTAGTTTTCACATTTTTTCTTGTTTTGTTTCGAATCATATTTTTTTCATATTTTCAGTTTGATTCATACATATTCATGACACTTCGTCCTCCATCGAAATAGTAGTGGCATTTTTCCTACATGTTTATTTTCAGAGTGTTCACTCGCCTGCAATTATTTCTCACATTTTATTGCATGTATTTATACAAATTCTTATTTCATTGAATTTGTTTCACATACTACTTATATTATTTACATACATACATATGTGCATACATATCTACATACATACATAACTACACGAACACATTCATTTATTTTATACGAGTTTGTACGCTTAATGCATTTAAAGCTGACAGCTGGCTAAATTAATTTGACAATAATTAGCATTTCAACTGTCAACGCTAATGAATATTCTGTACACGCCACTGCCACTGTCGTCGCTTGAGTTGTTGTTCCTGCAGCTGCTGCTGCCTTAGATGCTGCCTGTCACTTCACTTTGGCCGTGCTCTGTGTGTTGCGCGCGCCTGCCTTTCGTAAAATTCACTCATCCACGCCACTCACTTAAATTGACGGCTGTGCGCTGGCTTGTCTGTTGCAGATATAATTCGTATTCGTAAATAATATGGATATACTATTTATGCTATGGGTGCGTTTCGGGGTGTTCGAGAATTGCATGACATTTTTACATACATACACATTTTCCCCCCGTTGGCAAGGTTGCAATTTTTTCTTATGTAAAT